>OU744279.1:37242990-42042990 GCA_916610125.1 Cheilosia vulpina | reverse complement strand
TGCGACTATAAGCGACAGTGATAGACGTTAGCTCTATCGATTTCTTCGACAAACAAATTTCGTGTTCTTCCCGTTCGCAGCCGAAATTTTGGGATAAGCCATACGAGCGTACGACGAGTATGGGGAATTCCTGACACTGAAGGCAAACTTTTCCCCTTTGAAGGTTGTGTAATGGTACCTTTGGGCGGCAGGCATAGCAGCGTGCTTATGCTCATGCTCATGCTGTCGGAAAATGAATGACAGAGCAGGCATTCGCAAAATTCAGCGCACGTATAACAAATTAAAGGGTGAAGTTCTCAATCCCAATTTGAAGTTACCACCGACCGCCATCACACCGCCACTATTAGCATTTTTTGTGGGTGGGCGGGGCGCAGAAGGCGAAATTAAATTTCCGAACAATAATCAAGAAATGATTAAAATCTCGCTAAAACTTTGCACAGTCGAGGTGGTGCGAAGGGGGCTTGCCGCCTAGAGGGTGGAGTTGTATCGCAACATGTTACCTATCGTTCAAATTGTTCCGTTTGTCTGTGATTTTCGAACGAATTTCTATAAGACGCATAGCCAGAAGATGGATACGATAGATAGATGCTGCTCGTCACTGTTGCTCTATTCTATTCAGTTTGCGTAGGCTCACGTGTGTATCTATGCCAAAGGGAGCCAACCTCGGTGAGGATGAGAAGGCTTTTTGATCTATTCACAGTAAGTTTTAACTTATCCGACAAGCATAACAGCCCATTGCTTGGCTAATGATTCATCAGGGTAGAAAGTGACTGTGCGGTCGGTTGTAAGTTCTGGCACAGTCAATTGGGGTTTTCATATGTGTATTCGTCGAATCGAGGTATAAGCTGTGAGCTTCTCGGCAGTTCAAATAAGCAAGTATGACATTTGGGCTGATTTTAAGACATTTAAGACCATCGAGTCATTTGAAAAACGTTCGTCTTGCAAAAGATGTGTAGGACAGTCCACCGGTATTTTAAATGCCCGGCAATTTCGGGCTACCAATGCAGACTTGGGCCACTACTTTGTCATAAATGCGAATATTTTTGACATCACTATGACACGAATGTGCCCGATTGTTGCAATTAAATTGGATATGCAACAGAGACCACACCTTGTAAAGCAACGATGCAAATGCGCTGCAGGAGGGGAGTCTTCTCTAAGCCCCCGACTTTCTAAAATCTATTCCTGCAACAACAAACTAAGCTACAAGAAAAGTCATCAGCGTATCTCTGCTAGAAACAATAGGTATCACAGCGTAGTCAGGGAAGAAGGTATATCTAATGGCGGAAGGCTGGCACCTAAAAGCGCCTTAACTCGGCGGACTTGTCCTATATCAAGGGCTCCTTAGCTAGAGTGGATGCTCAATATCACCTCGTGAATACAGTCTCGAACTATTATCACCAACGAAAAAATGGGACTACATGACGAATTATGACGTTAAGTACTATAAAGTCCCACAGGGCACAGTCGTTGGACCCGGTATATAGTGTAAGATGGAGTCTTATGAATAACGCCGGCATAAGGAGTACAACTACTTGATTTTGACGATCTACCAGATAGAGTTTGCCATAAAGTAGTAACCGGGATTGAAAATTTGGCTTAAATAGACAGCTTATCATAAGACTAAAGCCGTCTTAGGGACGTTTGCTGATACGACTCATAGCGAATTTAAGTGCCACATAAACTCTTATGTGACAGTTTATGCCCTGAAAAAAGTAGCCCAGAAGTATTTAAATAGAACTAAAATCGTTAAGAGTCGTATGAGCAAACGGCCCCTTAATAATCTACCGAAAGTCTATGGAAAATGCAAATTTTTTGGTAGGCTAATAAGTCATTTGGGTCTAAAAGACGCTTGAAAATGCCTACCCAAGAATAATGCTGCACATACCAAAACATCGAGACATATGCCACCAAGATACACCAGATTAACCATTGTATCATAAAAAACGTGGATACCTTCAGGCGGATTCAAAGAATGACATTCTGAACAGATTTGTTCAGCATTCTCCGCCATTTCTTTAATGAGCTGTGATAGATGTTCAACAATGGAAGGTGGATACAAGAACTAAACAAAAAAGGACTGCCAGAGCCACTTGAAACAGTTTCTGTCCGGACATGGTGGCTATCGGAAATGTGTTCACAGATTTGACCACGATAGCTCGCCTTTATAAACTTAATGCCTAGATGTAGGAGAAGATGCGAAGCACTGAGTGCATAAACGAGCCTACTAAGCCAGTAGCTACTAAAATAAAGCCTTCATTATTGATATCAGGACTAGGAGAGGAGTTGGATAACTGGAAGAACCTAGCTCCGCGAAGCCAGTTGCTTGAGAAATGATAGCGTTTTTGGGCGAACACAGGGAGAGCACAGAGTACATATTATATCGATGTTTGTGCAGGCCTTGTTAGTCGTATATGGGCCACTTAAGAGTATCTATAATTTCATCGATAAACAAAGAGATTCTGTTCAATTCGAAGGTATCCCATTGAAGTCGCACGTGCAAGGTTCTGTTCCTCACCTAAATCTATTTCTGTATCAGTTTTTATGATCCAACGGAATTGTGTCAAGTACTTGCCACGCCCACTTTCTTGAAATCCTCAAATCGTATTTAAATAAGTCGCGTTGGCAACGTCAATCTTATCACCAATCTCATTTGTAAAGTTATACGTAGTTTACTGATGGTAGTTGTTAAAAGCTGCTAGAGGCTCAAGTGCCACGCCCATTTCTCAAAAACTAACTCTGTAATAATGTGGATTTGGTATTTTTCCCAATATTAAAAATTAGATCTGCGACCGTAAAATATTGCGGAGCCGTACAGTGAAGAAAACTACCTTGGGTTGTAATCATCAGCCGGAAGGTGAGTTAGTGAGTGATCGAGAATGAGCCAGTGTTGCCACAATGATACAAGTGTAACAAAAGTGTTACACTTTTTAATTATTTTATAATTTTGTTACAATGTTACTTTTCTTCGCTTTGTTACACTTTATTCCATTAAAATCTTTTTTGTTTGTTTCGTTAAAAATATTGAAAAGTTGAACTGGGAGCACTTTTTTCTTTCGAACAAACTTCCACCAATTTCTGTCAATGTATTTGTTTATTTACACAGAGCACAAGTTGTACAAAACGTCAAATTGCGAGTGGGAATGGAAGGGAACGAGAAAATACAATATTTTTCTATCTCACCGCGTAGCCGTTGACAATGTTCATCTCGTGGTGAATAAAGTTTGTGAAATAGAAATTCAAATCAACTTCGATGATCAATAATTTTGTTTCTTTTTATGTTAATGTTTTGAAAAAAAATTGTTACACTTTAAAATAAAATTGCGGCAACATTGAGAATGAGGTGAGTGAGGGCATGTGTTTATGATAGTGAGTGAGAAAGAGAAAGATTAAGTTAGCTTCGAGAATGAGTTTTTTTTTTCAAAACTTGTTTCGCCATACATTTTACTCGTTCGCAAAAGTTGTTGCGCTTTTAATCAAATTCTCCCGAACAAAGTAAAAGAAAATCTAATTTTCCCGAGTTCTCGTGTGAAAAAAAACCTCTACCCGAACAACGTGTCTGTACGGCATGCGTAAAAACTGATAAAAGCTACAATGCTGAGAACGGTTAGGACTATACTCATCAGTATCGTAAAGGCTCCGCTAGATTATTACCTATTTCTCATTCGAATCTACACGTAGGTACATGCCAAACATCTTAATACTGAGAAGTTTGTTCTACAAGTGGATAGTGTGATAAATCTTTCCTTCCCAGTGAGCCACAATAGACCTCCCTTTGGACTAAGTTCACCTTGTGCAGGACTATAACCAATCGATCAAAACCTCGAACACTCAGTTTTGAAAGTAATGTAAATTTATATAGTCTTAACCTGTTAACGAACTTTTAGGGTAGAACGTTGATACCTACTATACATAAGCTAAAAAAAAATTGTTGGCGCAACTTGTCCCCAGGACTAGCTTCTGACAACCATTCGTTTTGTTCTTTTCATTTTTGGAACAAATCTACAATTTTATGCCGAGCTCAAGCGGCCAATTGAAAAGCTACTTCATGACAGTTAGACTCGCGTATGTTTGTCAGACGTGCCCGAAAGGTGGAGCAGTGGAAAAAGCCTTAAGGTGTAATTTATGTTTTTCCGGGGATCGAACCTGCGACCCCTTGCACATAATCTAAGTGCTCTACACAAAATAAATAAATATTTGTCAGATGAAAATACCTTAAGACGTAAATTGTGTTTTTTTCGGGGATCGAATGTAAGACCCCTGGCTCAGTAGTCCACCAAAGGGGCACCTCAACCCTGCCCATGTATCACTAGCTACTAGTACCTCCGTGCGACGCCACAGTTGTGGTTATTCCCGGATCTTCGGCTTTTTTTCTTTTTTGAGAGAGAGAGAGAAACGTGTAACCATCATTAAAATGGAATTTTCTTCATGCTCTAAGCCTCTGGTAATGATTGCCTTAGGGATGGATATTCAAACAATATGCTGGTTGTGTGTATATAGATTGTGCCAGAGTGCGGGGAATGTATAAAACCCTGCAGTCTTGTTTTGATGGAAATAGCCTTTCGCAGGAAAACTTGAAATTAATTTAGAGATACTGGTGTAAAGCCTGTTACATCGTTGTTAGTGGGGATTTCAATTTGAAATGCTTACACACTCTATTGTTGTTATCGCTTCGTATCATGTCCCACACTCGCACACAGAGAGAGAGAGAGAGAGAGATATAGATTGGGATGCCTTTGTAAGACAGTAAGTCTTGGTGAATGGTTGTATTGAATAAATGTTTCGAATGCATAATCCCCCAATCTAGTCGTATCTGATTGACGACTTAAGACTTATTATACCCTTGAGGAGACGAGAACACAAAGAGGGCCTCACGTTGAATCACCAGATACGAGTACATGCCACCATCAAGGTGTATGAGTGAGTCTTGAGTGATGCCATTCTGCCAGCCATGGTATCCGCTTATGGTGTTTTGCAAAATAAGGGAAATCCTTGATGATTTTCGATAGATAAATAAATGCTCCCCAATGAAATATTTTTGCGCAGTGAACAAATGAATGCCTTGGAGGTGGATCTGGTTCCCAAATCCAAATCGTAATAAATTGAAATTCAATTTTCAATCGTAACGAACTCATTGCTTGTGCTGATTAAACTCAAGTGTGTTGCAAATGTGTCCTCGGGGCCAACGCACACACACGTATACACATGTGTACT
Organism: Cheilosia vulpina; assembly: GCA_916610125.1. NCBI lineage: Eukaryota > Metazoa > Arthropoda > Insecta > Diptera > Syrphidae > Cheilosia > Cheilosia vulpina. Next base: position 42,037,776 of record OU744279.1, on the reverse strand, counting down.
CGTCAAAAATGATTAAACAATAGTTGGCGAAAAACATATTACAAGATTTTCTTTCATTTTATTTGCAGTGAACAATGGAACAATTCGAGCAACTACTTACGTGTTGCGTGTGCCTGGATCGATACCGTAATCCGAAACTACTACCATGTCAGCATTCGTTTTGCATGGAGCCATGCATGGAGGGATTGGTTGATTACGTTCGGAGACAAGTAAGTTAACAAACAAAGCGGGTTTTAAGTAGCATCGAGTAACAAAAAAAGAACAGCACACCAAAAAACAAAAAATGTGCATTGTTAAATGTTAATATACAAACTGGAATTACAGTCGCATCCAATGGCGGTGCCATCACATTAAGGATAATGATGTAACATGTGTGAAGTGCCGTTTGCATTTCGATTGTTTGTCGCTGGCATTCATTCATTTATTCTACTTATTTGTGACAAGGAAAGTGCTTTTGTGTTGTCTTAATTAAAAATAATTGAATTTAATTGTAATTGATGATGGCGGTGAAAATATAATTTCACTTTACAATTGAGATCCTTTGTAGGGAATGATGGTGCATCGCGTTGGGTTTATATGGTGTCTCTGTACAACAGCAGACTAATTGGTGAATTTAATTACGAAACGAATCATCTTGCGGCAATCAAAGTAAGTCCGCCTCGAATCGAAAGGTCCTCGGAATCTCCTTTGTAGGTGTATAATCGTCGTCATTGGTTTAACAGTCGTTAAACTCTGTTTGTCGCTTTTAGTTGAAACTACGCGGTTAAAAATATGGGTTTTTTTTTTTAATACATCCGCAGTAAAATTGGTTTTCAATATTTCCAATTTATTTAACATTTTCTGTATTATATTTATATTCAAGTTTAATAATTGTTTCATTAAAATTCTCATTTGAATACGAATTTCCTGAACTTTAATATCTAAAGCTAAGTATCCTGCTCGCGCTAAATTTTTGCGTCCCTACTCTCCACTTCATTTCTCCACACCAAAGATAAATGCTCGCTTAATTATAAAACACCACACAGATGGGACAAAAACCATTCGTTCATGACAGTAAACTTTATTTTAATTATTCGCGTACATACAATTTTCCAATTTCAAACGTTAAAGACAATGCATTGTTTGAATCGTTCCAAAACAATAGATACAAGCAAAATTGAAGAAGATATCAACATTGCTGCAGCAGCTTAAATAATTTTTATAGTAGCAAGCAGAAGACGACACTTTCCTTCGTGTCGGGTAAACCCCTATTTGCATGGGAATTTTTCTGCAATTTCCATATTGCTGCCACAAGCCCTGCAATTTTTTCATGTTTTTTTATCGCATTAAACGTAATTTTTGGTTTTGCGTTCTCTTTTATTTATCGCACAAATGTTTTCTGCGGTTTCCTCTGAAAAAAAATCCAAAGTAAACACAACACAAATTGTTTCCTCCTTTTCTTCTGTCAAAATTTATCTTCGATTTAATGTACCGGACATTTATTTCGCGAGCTAAATGAGTGGAGACTTTTCATCGGCCCATCTATATGAAGTTAAGAATTTAGCGTGCGAACAGGATACTGCCTTGCTAAACCGGCTCGCTAAATTTTATCTTTGTAGACATTTTTGTGTGGGAGATAAAATTTAGCGCGAGCAGGATACTTAGCTTAAAGATTAAAATCTAGTATTTTTGTTCTACCACATAACCCGGTCTATATTAGAATAATATTTTTCAATATTAATAAGCGTTGAACTTTTGCATTGAAAACCATCTCCATCTATTTTAAAATTTAATATTTCAGACATATTTTGTAATAGTAGACATTATTTAAAATTAATAAATCTTTTATTGATTGTTTGATTTGAATTAAATTAAATTTTAATATTTTCTCGGCTTTGATACAACCCCAAAAAATATTAAATTTAACGCCAGGATTTTTAACCGTGTACTATACACCGGTATCAAGTGGAAACGTCTAATCGCAATAAAGTTTTCCATTCCTGTAGGTATATAGCGGATCGTACAAGGGTAGGACATTAAACAAAGATCACATTAACCGTTCTATATACATAGATGGCCTTACGAACAGGGCAAGCTTTTGGGTGAGAACGGTTTGATTTTGTAGTATAACTGCTTCGTTTCCGTTGGTTTCTTAGCATTACAATGAAACATTTAGGTCACATATTGCTGCGCTCAAGTTGACACCACCTGTTTTTCTGCCTATAAAAAAAATCGACTAAGCCGATTACAATACAAGTCAGCACTCAGAACTAAAAGGCCGTCATACACAGTAGCAACTCGATTGTTGTTGCGGCCTTCTTTGTGCAAATTGACTGTGCAAACAGTATGTGCAGTCTCTGATATTGCAAATTATTTGCGAGGGAAGAACATTTTTTGAACAGCTGAATGCGGAAAAAAAAAGGAGTAACCTCATCTCTCGGTAAATTGGAGAGCATGAATTGAATTTTCGCCAAATTTGCTTTGAGAGCACACGTTTTCACTTTTTAAAAAACACTTCGGTTGGTTGTAGTTCTTCTGAAGTACACCGCTTTTTCATCAACAGACTTCTTTAGCTGGCTATTTTATCAGTCGGGTTTATTTGTTCAAGTTCATTTTGTTCTCGTAAAGAGATTAATATTCTCAAAATGTCTGATACTCTCTCCAACGTATCCAAAAGGTAGAACCTTTGAGCTTCTACTTTTTTTGCAGACAATCAGGCGCCCCCAATTGCCGTACACTTACAGCGCTAGTTCAAAAACAAGTTCTTCATTCATGGATAATTTAATCTGACCCCACATAATCGATGGCCTACTTTCGAAAAATAGTCGAGCAGTGTGCTTGAAAATGAGTCGCTACAATAACGAGGCGTTTGTCGAATATTTTATCGAGCTTGGCAAGTATATGCACCGACTTTTTTAGTAACCTCTAAAAATCTAAATATAAAATTGGCAAAGACTGCTGGAAGAATTGGTGATCCGAAGTTACCATTAGTGAGATGCCACCTTCCTATCGGCGTTTTAAGTCCTGCGAGAAGCCTTTCAAGAACTGGTTGTTCGGCTATGACGTGACAATTCAGTGGTAGCCATCTTCGTCGACGTAGACACCGCCAACGTCAATGAAAGTTTTTCTTTTCTGCTAGACAGCTTGTTGATAATTAGGCACTTTTTCTCTAGATGATCGAGCTTTAAAACGAAAGACTGTGTAAAGAGGTGGAATCCAGTAAATGTGGCATTCCATGGTATTAAGAGAATCTGTCCGCTAGTGGTTTGTCACCATTGTTATGAACAAAGTCGGTTTACTGTTTTCTTTTCACATGAGAATGTGTGAAAATAACAAGCGCCTGCAGTGAGTCCGGAATGCACGTTCAGTCAAGACAAAAAATCGACTGGGCCTAAAAAAATACTTTTTTGCAGAATAGGCCCGTAAATTTGTAGAACCCTAGCTTTTCAAAAGCATTTGGTTACACAAGTTTTAATTATTTGGACGATTAAAACGAAACTAGTATTTAATAGCGACTCCAAACGACTGAATTGAAAAGCTTATCCACGGCAATGAAAAACAAATTTAAGTTGTTATTTCATTTTTGCGGGATCAAAAATTAGTCCCGATCAAACGTACAGCCCATACGCCAGCAGCTTAAAACAGCTAATGCTGTAAAGGGTATCATTATCCCAAAGTTAAATGCTTCGAAGTAATCTTTGGTAGCAAGCTGTTGTGTCAAAAATCTCAAAAGCGCAGTATGCCTTCCGATTACCGACATGATGCTTATCAGCAAAATAGTTAACGATTTATTTCTGGAATACAGACATTACAGGCATACATAAATGACGATTTTGGGAAATTTCTAAGAACCACCTTAGGTTACGGTCATAAAACCCTACCTATGGTCAACTCGGATCTGCCCTAAATGTATTGGCGAAACGGACACATTTTGTTATGAGCTGTACGTCAAATATTATCGCACTCGGTTAAGGAGATATAGCTTATTTGTATACACAAACGCAGTCGCACTTCAAAATGGTATATAACGAGCTACGGCCGAAGAGTGGACTAAAATGAGATGCCAATAAATTCTCACAAAAAAAAAAAAAAAAAAAATACCAGCCTTCGCTTCTAGCTAGGAAATCATGTTTTCAACTTCAAGCTTTTTTAACTTTTTGTTATTTGCCGACCAGCAACTTCAAGGCAGAGCTAAGTTCTTGGGAGCTCCGAATGAGGGCATCGAATTGGACCCTGCTTAAATCGAAGAGCTGCATTGATTGTCAAAAATGTAGTACCTACTAAAAAAAAAAAACCTTTGTATATGCCATTCATATGGACATGTGAAAGTATAATAGCTGACTGCACAGATCACTTTATTATTTGCTGAATTTTTAAACGTGCTTAAGTTGTTTTTGAAATCCTAAAAAAGAATGAAACGGTAAGAATAAAACTTTTCCATTCCTATTGCCTGGCTTTCCGACAATCCAAGGGGTGGATCAAGGGTTAAGATCCACGAATATTTACGTCTGAGAATTGGTCCAAGGCAGGCTCAAGGCAGCCAATGGGTCTTGCTATAATGTTACATTATTTTTCCTCACGTTTCTGATAGCTTTCTTGGCATCAGTGACAAGTAGGGATAGTAACAGCGAATCGAGCAAGCTCTGTTTACTGGTTATTTCTCCTTAATATTTGTGTAGAACTCCAAATGAATTTTATGACAAGCTATCTCTGTCGTTGAGGTATTGTGCGAGCATTGAGCAAAACCATTTAAATCACTTTCAAAAATTTTGTTTTAAATAATGAATGTTATAAATAAACACCACAAAATGCAAGTACAAATCTGTAATTGAGATTGCCAACATTTTGCATTATTTTTTGTTCACAATTGTTCGGGCAAATACAGATCCTGTAACTGAAAACAATTTGGGTGGCTTGACATAAAATTAATTTACAATGTAAATTACAGCATGTGAGGAAATTATGGAAAATAGTCGCCAATTCTCCTCCAGTAACATTTCCAAGCGTCAAACAATCTTCGAACCGAAAACAAAAACCACACAGTACCTATCCAAAGTTACATAGAAAATCTGGACATCCTTTGCACCCAAAAACGACTTATTCATGACTGCAAACACATTTTCTACATGCAGACTTATTTATATACCATATAGTGTCTATTAAGAGTTTGTGTTTTTATCCACTTCTTTGCGCAAAGATAATCCTGACGCAAAGTGAAAGGACGTAAGAGCCAATTATGAACGCCCCACCTAACGTATGGCGTGTCCTACCATTCTATTAAATATTAAAATTCTAATTGCATATCCATATCTATAACAATAACGATGCGAACCTACTCCTACATATCTAAATTTAGTTTCTAGTTTCCCGGACTTGTATGATAAATTTATGCTGCATGAAAACATTGATCCTAATTAAATTACGTTATTTCCACTGGCACTGGCACCGACTGCGTGCGTTCTTGAACTTCGCCTGGATATTTTGCTCGTCCCATCCAACCGACTTCAACGACAAACAGTAGAAGTACCACTACCAGTCGCTTGTTATCCATGCCTCATGCAGTATCTACTATGGTTCAGCTCAGCACTGCGTTTGCCTAATTAAGTATTCAAAGAAGCCATCATAACCGCCTCAGAGAAACTTTCATCCTGGTCATTTGCCTTGAACATTTTCCATACAATCACATATACACAGAGAGAGTGGAAAAAGCAGAGGTTGTTTTTCTTTCGTTTTTGCCTTTTCCTGGCAAATGAATATAAACGAGCACACATATTTTCGTCCTTTGACAGTGGCAGAGGTTTTATCAAACTTTCAGTGCTGCAACGCTTTATCGCAGTGGAAACAGTTAAATCATTTTTATTCCGGCACATGCAACAGTTATTTTTTTCCATGTATCGGTCGTCGTTATGCTCGAGAAGAAAAATTACGAATTTAAAGTTTTTCCCAGTTGTGCTTATGGGTGGTCGTTTGTTAAAAAAGACAAAACACACATCCACAGTCTGACTGAATTGAGTTTCTTGGAAATAATGCGAAAATAAATTATTACGCGCAAGTTGAAGTTGAAGATGGTTGCCATTGATTATCAAGTTTGTGAAGGTTTGGCCAAGGACCATCGTTTCGCTGAATCAATAAAAAATAAAACGTAAACAGTTTCAGGACTCATGTGAGGGGAAAAACTGCGAAAAAAAGTTCCCAAGCGTCAGAGATACCTGCTAGCATATTGCAATCACTGTTCGCTAAAGAGAGTCCGTTGCAGACAGTGTGGGCTACAAGTCTTGCTTCAAAAAATTGGAAGTATTTTACTTCCTTTATTTTAAAGGACTCCAAAGTAAGTAATTGGTGGCTTTAAATACAATTTGTTGGAAATTCAATGAATACCAAGTGAGGTGTTGGTATTTGAATGACGACTCGATAGACCGAATGGAGGCCAAGTGTGTTGGTATTTGAAAGGCAGCTCGTAAGACTGGGACCTTATTTCGTAATTTTTCAGACGATAATCCGCCAAAAGTAGCAACTAAGTGCCAAAATTACGAGTTTGAGACCTTGATCCAATTCATTTTCCACAAATGTAATGAAAGCTGACGAAAGTGAAACAAATTCCGTAATTTTTCAGACGATAATCCGCCAAAAGTAGCAACTAAGTGCCAAAATTACGAGTTTGAGACCTTAATCCAATTCATTTTCCACAAATGTAATGAAAGCTGACGAAAGTGAAACAAATTCGGGTCGAATATAACTTGTTATGGTCATCAAAGTTTCTAAAACGATCTCGTCCCGACGATTATTGTTATACGGAATCTGCCCCTTGAAAATCGCTTGGTGCGTGCAAATTTTTCCTATATCTCAATTTTAGTTCTAACATTTTTCGTTTATTCAAATTATTGTGTTCAAGGCGTTGTCCTTTTTAAGTCTCTGAGTAGCCTTAAACAGGTAGTATCAGAATAGAAAAAGATGAGAGTGAAACAAACGCGAATTGCTGCCACGCTAATTTTAAACCCTAACAACAAAATGTGGAAGACTGCTTCGCACGATCCTTTTTCATGAATTGAAAGTTTATTTGATTGACCAATGACCACGTCACCTAAAGTATAAAAGGTTGGCGCAACAGATCCGTGAAATATAGGCATCCTAGACTTTGCTTTTCGCAAATGAGAGTTGCAAATCGGATGTTTGTTCCACCTTTGCCAGAGGTGGTGATGTGGAAAAAATCTTACAAATAATGCAATTTGTGTATTTCTGGGGACTGAACCTGAACCACTGCGCCAATCGACTACCGCGCCCACCAACCTTTGTCTCTCTTTATATAGAATTTTAGGTCTGAGATTTTTTTTCCAGACTAGGCCTTCAATGGCTGAATTGAGAATCTTTCTCAGGACAATTGGCAATATTCTCAGATCTTTGTCAGATGTTCGTAACAGGTGCGTCGTGCATAAATGATTGAGGAGACGTTTGCCTCTATATTCAGTGCACTCCAAGGGATCTCCTTCCGTCAGGAATGGGCAAATTCCGAAAACCTATTGTAATAAACTTACTGATCAGTGGTTTAAATTATTCCTATTCACAAGTTTCGTTGGGTTTTTCCCACTTTTTTAGCGAATGCTTTAGCTTTTCTTAGGGCTCAATTACATTCATTGGGCATATACCATCGGGCTGACCATACATTTTGTACCTCAGTAAGCATAAATGCTGCCGATCAATTCATTAACACCAGTCTTTGAAAGGTGTATGGTTGGAATTTTGTAATACAAAGGGATAAGCCCACAAGTAGAACAAGTACCTGTTAAGCCTAAGAACAAGAAGTTATGACAAACAAATTGGGCTTATAGCTCTGTGTTACAATATTTTAGAAATTTACTTGTGCAACTTTAGGATTCACCCCTGACTGCTAGCTCCAGCAGCTCTTTGCGCACGCTCACTTTATTTCAATCAGATTGACGGCACTCTTGCTCATAAGAGTGGAATGATTGATACTGTCCGACAATAGAGCTTTAACAGTCTGCGGAAGCTTGTCTCCCAAACTGATCCCCCTGTTAAACTATATAGTTTTTAGTTCTAACTTGTAACCCTTCATATGTTTCCTTAAGCTTTTGATAAATCTGTAAGGCCTCATTCGTGGAGGGATGGTTCTCTATCGATATCGACTTAACTGCGTGCTACAAAGTTTTTCCTTTTCTTTCCTCGAAGATGTTCTTCTGTTCGCCTCTGCCTCCATAAATTTGTTTTTCTTGGCTGCAACGTTGAAATTTACGGATGGTGAAGCTTGCTTTTTTCGCCATTCGTCATCCACTAAGTTTTCCCTACGTGATATAGCCTGGTGGAACATAGAACTCAAATTTGGGCCTCCCTAAAAGCTGCTGAATAAGTCATTTAATTATTTCCTTACAATCGAGATTGACGCCTGCCCTACGAGATGAAACGGTCTGAAAGACAACTTTAAATTTATGCGGCCATAACGGCTTGCCTCTTGGGATTTACCTTTTCCATTCAAGAGTGCGGTTAATATGGAATATAATTTCACATAAGCCTGCTTAGGTAAACCTTGAAAAACACCAAATCCTTGTAACACATGATGATATGACCAATGACCATATGGCTCCTCTGACCCATTGGTTGAGGTCAATTATAGAGAGTGCCAGTGGGCACCATCCCACACTAAGCCTACCGATTATAAAAAAAAAATCACTTCCGGCAACAGAAAATCTGAAAATAATTCACGTAAAATGTTGGTGCAAACCAAAGAAGGAAGTTTTGGATTTTTTTTCGTAAGTCGCTTATGATTCCCTGATTTTTTTTCAAATCTACGGTTACGAATTGATAATTCTTCGCGCCGTTCTCTTTGTTGAATTTTTTGAAAGGAATCGCCTTAAATCACACATCTTTCATGTGAGCAACAAGGGAATGATAATTGCAACATGGCTACTCCATGTGTAGAGGGATGTACTTGAGTTTGTGCATTCATCAAACAGGGATCGAGTCATCCCATCCCTTAAGAATGTAGATTGGTAAATGAATGAGGAGAATATTGGAATTATTCATAAATTATACACAATCGTTTAAGGAGTCTTGCGATGAACTGCTGATGTTTTCAGAAATTCCAAACAAAGTGTTTGTTTGGAGGAACTTTTGTTGTTCATGCAGCGAAGTGTCTCCAATGATCATTTTACTTGAGATAATTTTTCATCAACATTGTGAAGCAAAGTCTTGCAATGAACTGGTGGTCTTTCTCGAAACTGCTGTGATTCCAACCAAAGAGTTTGTTTGGAAAAATAACTTTTGATAAAGTGCCTCGAGAAATGTCAACTTTACTAGAGTGATTTTTCCAGGTATCTTCAAAAAAATTGTAATAGGCTGGTAATAAACTAGTGGTCTTTCTTCAAACTTTCTTCAAACTCCAACCATAGTATTTATTTGAGCCAAGTATTTGTATTCTTTCAATAAAGTGCCTCAAGAAAAATTAACTGTACTTGATTGATTTTTCCCAGGCATTTTAATATGCAAAAATGGTGTTTTATTGAAACCGCTATAGTTCCAACTAAAGACATTGTTTGGCAGAAAAATTCATACTTTTTAACGAAAGGCCCTAAATTATAATCAAGAACAGAGTTCCTTTTGAAGGCATTTTGAAAAGCTGAGTCTTTTGATGAACAATTGATGTTTTTGTTTTTAATTCTTCCGATTCCAACCAAAGTGTTTGTTTGGAAAAAACTATTTATTTTCTTTCTCAAAACAGTGTCCTGTTGCAACTGTTAAAAATGAATCTGATATAAAAATTAATCTTTTGCACAACACAACTGTCCATCCATACTGTAGGCGTATCTACCGGCCGGTTTGGTATGGGTTTTTTTGGACTACTTTCCAAAGCAGGTGCAAGCCGTGTAAGAACATTTTGCGATACAAAAGTACTTTGCAGCACCCCAAACCTTTTAAATTGCCACAAAAAATTACGTTCTCATCGTCAGAAAGACATTAATTGCAAACGTTCGGAGTGCGAGAAGGCGAGTGCTTTTGCTGTGGCAACGTTACCTTTTGGACTTCAAGTCGGATGTATCTGTGCCTCTTGAGTTGTTTATTAGAAGTGAGTAGAGGCATCTTTAATGGAAAGTAAATCCTTTACATTCGAACAATTTCGAACAAATCGGATATAATAATTCTTGTTAACGTTTTCAACGTAACAGCTTCAAATAAATTGAAATTGCGAACACCTCCAAGGGAAAAGTGTGTGTGTTTGTGTGAAGCATCCTTGCTAATAAATTGAAAGGAGGCTTGATCAAGGTTAATGTGGTCAATGTTTTAAAGTGGTTTTGGCTTGGGGGCTTTAGCGTTCATATTTAACCGACGGCTTGTGATTTTGAGAGCTTTGCAAATATGAGAAAGCACTCAGGAATCACATACAGTGTGAAACGGAGAATTAGTCCAGCATTGGGCAGATGTTGCAACATAGTTGAAAGTGCATTTCCCTTAAATTAAATACGGGAGCCTCTCGGTGTGACATGGTAGTCTTATGCTACACTCATTCACTGCAATTACAATTACAAGAAAGTCCCTCCTTCGGCACACGACTTTCCTTTGACCGAGGCACATGAGTAACATTTCATTGTAGCCACACAATGCGCCACTACTCAACGTCATAACAAATGCCATTTCCATTGCCGGTTAGCAAGGCTTAGGTATAGGTATTCCTCTGGCAAATTTAGTTTTCTCCTCTTGCATGAGGTCCCTCCTTGCAGAGCCATAACACTGCCGAGCTTACGGTATCAAACTGAGTGTGAAAAATATATTGTCTAATGCAGTGTTGTATTTAATCATTCAAGGACACCCTGCTTTGATGCAGGCTCCTTAGCAATTTGTTGCACCTGCAAGGCAGACAAGATGTATCTTTATAAAATCCTTGTTCTGACGAATGAGTTGGCATCTAGTTCTGAGCATAGTTTATGCTAAAATGCATTTGGTTACATGACACTTCCCCCGGAGGCATGGTCTTTCCACATCAACTGGACTTTAATGAATGCCATGCTTAGGGGGAATTTTCCTGTAAATTAAGAACACTCATGAATAATTGAGAAAATGTCGCAAAATTCACAGTCAGTGCGCAAATGTTTACCCTAGGCGTAACCCAAACTCCAGCACCAATAATGGTGATGTAAAGGAAACACCACCAAAGTGCTTGTGATGGCTGGCAAATATTTACATTGTTAAATGAACGGGTTAATGTGATCAATCAATTAATTCTTCAAACAATAGCAAGCCATTGGTGTCGAAGTGTGTTTGAGTGGGTGGGGTATGGAGGTCCTGTTTAGATTTGCCCGCAGCGTGTATTTGCATCTTTGAATTTCTTTTCAAATTTTATGGAAACAACATTTACACTCGGTTTAAATCGACTTGCTGGCAAAATCCCAAAAATTGAAAATTCGCTATTCTGTGTTCCGCTTACATGTACTGACGACGACGCTGGCCTTCTGCACATAGAAAGTTTGCTATGCTTTTATTATTTCTCTATATAGGTGGCAATGAAAGTTTGGGAAAAATAAAATAATAGCAACACTTGAACCGGAAACTTGTATAAATTTGTACATGAGCGTGAGATGATTTATTACAAAGTTATTTTTGCTAAATTAAATTCATACACAGCCAAGGAAACAAGTATTTGTTTGTTTTTAATGATTATAAGCCAGCTGTCAGGAGGCGTAAAAGAAAAAAAAAATAATGAGTACGAACTGGAAAGTTTAATCCACTAACTTTTTAAATTTGAAACAAATTTCCGAAGGCGGATGTTTGCAAATAGCTTAGTGTAAATATTGTGAGGATGTCTTCTAGGGAAGGATAAGTGTAGTCGAATAACTGCAGCGTTAAGGTATAGTTGATGTGATGGATTAAGGCGATCATCATCATCATCATAGACTTCGTCATAACCATTTAAAACGCTAGGATGTTCAAGTGGACCCTCAATAGGTCCCTCCCGAACTTTCCAGACTTTTGAAATCGTGTCCCCACCTCAACAAATTGTCAAATAGTCTAGAAGATCAAGCGATTCTAATCGAATCTGTCACTCAAAAGAAAAACATCTTCCTAGCCAGAAAGAAGAAAATCTTTCAAAATCAACGAAAATCGCAATTATGCCCGCCAACACTCATTTTTTCAGATCAGAAATATATTTTTTTTTGAATATATGTAAAAACTTAAACTTTAGAAGAAATTTTAAGCTCGCAGACGGGACCTATTCCGTGATCGAAATTGAATCCATATTTGCAGAGACGTAGAGATAGAAATATTTTCAATAGACAATCTGATAACAACTTCACGTAGCTCAAGGCTAGTGGATTATGAGGTGCTTATTCGGAAGACGGGAAGCACAATTAAAACCTGAGAGCTGGCATTAGGTTGCCAGAAAGGAACGCAAACTGCGTTTGATTCAAAAATGTTGTGTCTTGAGAAGAAGTGGCAAGAACACTCCCGAACAGACAGATAGATCATCCTCATTGACCACTGATCGGTACCTGTGTCGTTAATGATAATCAAGAACAGCAGCGTAACTGAAAGAAGTAAACATTTTCAAAGTTGTGACGACCGACGCAACGCTACGAAGGTTGACCCTCTCTGCTTATGCAAGCACATCATGATTGGTCGGACCTCTGGCGATAAATGGCGACTAGTAAATTGGTTTAGTTATGCATCGCACATTGCAACTAATTACTCTACCAGATATGCAATTGTGTTCTTAGTTATGTGTATTTGCAAGCCACTATAAGTTATAGAGCAAATGCCTCCAACTCCAGAGAGAGTCGTTTACTCTCCTAGCACTATCCAGGGTTGCCAGAATTTAGTTGGCTTTAAGCGCCCAAACCTTAAAAAAAAGTAGCCCAAAATTGTTGCACAGAAAGAAGCCAAAAAATTGTTGAAAATGTCCCCAATTCCTTAAGTAGGTTAGGTTAGGTAAATGGGTGGACAGAGCAGGGTGAACCCTTAGGTCCTCGTGGACCCATTAATTCTTTAAGTATTTTTTTTTGGTATTTTTCCCACTTATGCGCGCCGCGAATTATATTTCACTTCTACCTTCTGCAATTGTCCTTTGTGGCTTGTTTGTTGTGTCAAATGAGAAGGTCTGCAAAATAAATTGGTGTGTCTTCAAATTTCATCTGTCACTAGATTGCAAGAGTGCTGCCAAGTTTTAAAAGTGCGGGTTTCTTCGAACATACATATTTCTGTTTTGCAGTTTTTTGAAGGGATACAGCAAAAAATATCGTACACAAAATTTATTTAACGATATATAGCCCAAAGCTTTGTTTGGGTGCTCATGGAAAAAAATTCTATCGTTTTTATGAAAAAAAAAATAGCCCAAAAAACGACAAAGCACACAAATCTGGCAACAGTCAGTCACACTATCACATCACGGAGTTCTTGCTCCTCTCATATGCTGAAAATCATCAAAACCTTTGCAAAGCTTCCTATGGTCTGAAAGTTTGATTATCGGAACAGCCTTCTCTTAGAGACACACGTCTTTGAAAATAAGCACTGTGCAGCTCCCTCTGTCCGTTAGTAAATGGACTCTAAACGACTGTCTGGTATTTATGATGTCTGCTTCAATTTTGTCAAAGAGGTTACAGCTGAGCTGAGTCCGGAAAAAAATAGAAATATCACCCACAGATTTGCATTGAATTCAAACTTGGTTGAGGAAATGTTAAATGATTTTATTTAAAAATACTGCTGCCTGTGCAGGCATATATACCTGCTCAAAGATGCGCTACCTCGACATTTCAAGGTTTCATTTCATTTCACCAAAATTTCAAATTCACCATTGCTAATTTTAAGTTAATTATTAACTGACCATTTCACACTCGCCCGCAAAATGATGCACACATTTTTTTTCTCTGTTTTTAATAAGTATTTTTAATTTTTTATTGTCCATTCTCTTTGTAGGTCAAATGTCCAGAATGTCGTGCCGAACATCGTATACCATATCAAGGCGTGCAGGCATTTCCCACAAATGTCACTCTGCAGCGGTTCCTGGAATTGCACATCGAAATCACTGGGGAACTACCAGACCCGACATCCGGTAATTACATTGTTTTATTAAAATTAAATTGAAACTGTCATTTAGGCGTTACCAACATGCGTCTATGGGAAAGAAAATAGTTTATCCACTGGGGCTGCATGGGTGCGTGTGCAAATGCACTCTACCATAAATGATTGAGTAATGAATTTGAAACCAAATGAGTTAAAGGCCTCTGACGGCTGACAACAGCTTTATTTGTTCTTTTTTGAACATCTTGCGGTTGTGGTAGTTCCGAATCGGAGATGATTGCACTGCAGACATATTGATAGATTGTTTTTCCCTGATATTTGCCTGTATGTGTGGTATAGAGATATTGGGTTGGTGAAAATGTCTTTCGCACCCAAATAAATCGATACGTATTAATTATTCTGTCACTCAATCCGGCTGTTGCTGGCCGTCTTTATTTATTCAGTGTTTCCATTTTGGATGTTTGTGGAACTAATTAAGTTCGGCAGGGTAGATAAGGATAATCACAGCAGGATTCCATTGTGTGAATGTGTGCTCGGGCTTAGGATTGATAATTATTTACATGGCGAGCTGGTTAATCTCCCACCAGCAGTGGGTGCATTTGTTGTGTTGTAGGAGCGTATTCTCTAAGACGGCTGCCATTATCTTGATGTCTTGTATTTGTATATGACAATGGTCGCTGTAAGTCGTCTTGTGGTAGGAATTACTGCGTCAGATTTCAATGCATGCACGAGGGATATAATTACATTAGGAATTACTGAGGGATGTCCTTGGGAGTGGGTAACTACTAGTGGAAATGCACCAAAATCGGACGGACTCCAAATAGTCTTGATGAAGCAATGACTTATCCAATTTTTTTAAAGGAGAATAATGAGCCTCCCAAGCATTCCAGTGGAAACAGGATTCAATTGAGGTGGAAAGTGAAATCACGGTCTTGATGTTGCCTTTCAAGCAGAGCGCGGGCCAATAATGACCGACTTGTGGACACACTGGCAAGCATTTGCTGATTTGATTAAATTTCGTGTAGAAAGTAATGCAAAACCATTCTCTACATTTTTAAAAAAGTCGTCCTTGGGATGTTTAGTTCGAATGTGCGGCTCCTGCTCGGTGTTGAAGTGTGTTCAACACCAGATGACCCTATCGCGATTCGTATTGTCTAGAGAATTTTTTGACTAGTTTGCCTCTGACTGAACACAGCAATTTCTTGGTGGGAACTGATTAAAAAACGCATCTTTTAAATTAATTTTTATTAGTTCATTATTTATACTTATATACTAGACAAAAACGATTAAATCTAATTTAAAACTAACATTTATCTTATTCTAGCTTACTGGCCCTTAGCGAGCGCTCTAAACTTAACAATATGCTTAAAACTATTGCCTTTCGGCCTTAAATCTATCAATATATATTTTGTTTTGTTTTTTTTTTAATTTTCAAGAAACTTTTAAAAACTTGAATGCTTTATTATTTTATTTTTCTTACAACTACTTAGGACTACCTAAGCTACTTAATCTAAACTACGTAAATATAATCAGGGAGGTGAGCAATCTCTCGATTGGTCACCCTCCTGATTGCGTCCATGGGCGCCAGACAGCCGCCAACAAGGTGCACATACGCGCCGCCGAGACTGGAGCGAGGCCTTAGCGTCGGTCCAGTCTCGGAAGCACTCTTTCATGCTGGCTAACCCGGCCCCTCCCAAGGACCCCCTACTCTAAACCTTAACCTACAAAACTACAAACTACAAACTTAAAACTAAGGAGGATGCTACGTAAGTAGCGCACCGGCCCGGGAGAGCGTATCCACCCTCACCTCTTCCTCAAGCCACCAAAATTCGGTGAACTGCTTTAGAGTATCGACCTTGTCCCGATCCGCAATTGCGGTACTAAAACGGAGGAGCTCCAGAGCATTGGCGGCATACCCGTCGTGGATGAGCCGCTTATCCCTCGCGCCGCGGTGGCTGTGGTATAATACCGGCACACCATC
Source organism: Cheilosia vulpina (assembly GCA_916610125.1). Classification (NCBI taxonomy): domain Eukaryota; kingdom Metazoa; phylum Arthropoda; class Insecta; order Diptera; family Syrphidae; genus Cheilosia; species Cheilosia vulpina. The sequence continues at coordinate 42,021,797 of OU744279.1, read as the reverse complement.
TTTTTGTTGTACTAAACCTTTCATGTCTACATGAAGAAATGCCTCAGGCGGGATAAAGCCAGACCGAAGCGTACTCTCGTGGTACATTAAATTGGGGTAGTAAGCCCCTGAGATCAGGTTATTATCACTGGCCATCGCCCTTGCAACGTGCCTTCGAATCACCTTAATAAGGAAATTGTCAATCCTATTCAGTCGGGCCCCGTTTTATAGGGTCTTGTTGGGATAGTATTTTATGTACTGAGATTCGGGAGTTCTAAACAACCCTAGACAGGCCCTGAGACATTGTCTCTCAAACACCCGAATCTTTTCCATATAGGATGGCGCTATATTGAACCACATAGGACAGCCATAAGCGATGATAGGCCTTATAAGGGCCACGTAGCAGATGACCTTCACCCTGGTGTCAAGTTGACTGCTGCGAAACAGTCTCCTTGCCAGAGCGTAAGCCCTCCTAGCCCCAGCAAGACAAGCATCTATATGTTTGTCAAAATACAGATACTGGTCGAGCCAGATGCCAAGATACCTGACCACGTTTCTCACCGCCAATGGCCGCCCCTGCTGTCCAATAATTGTTAATTTTCTCCAGTTTTTTCTGGTATCCCTAGAGGCCCTAGCCAATGGAGTCCTGAACAGGATTGTTTCCGATTTTTGGAAATTGATTTTCAACTTCCAATCATCGCAATACCTCTTAATTTGCTCGAAGTCACGCTGCAGAAGGATGTTGATGACCTCGATTTTTGTTCCTGATCTGTACGCCACTAAATCGTCAGCGTACGCTATAGCGTGTCTGAGGGAACCCACCAGATCACTTGTGTAAATATTAAACAGGATCGGAGAATTCACTGCTCCCTGTTGTAAGCCGTTTTTAATTTCGAAAACCCTGCTCGAAGTCACATTGCCAGCTTTGACAACGAACTTCTTTCCCATAAGCATATCGTAAATCATATAAAGCAATGGTTTTTGAATGCCCATTCTAGTCAACTTATAGAAGAGTCCCTCCAACCATACGGTATCAAAGGCGTTCTCAAAGTCGACCAGGCAAGCACCCGTGCATTGGTTCTTACTTCTATTCCACTGAATGTCGGAGACCAGTTTCGACGCGGCATGAATAGTGTCATGCCCCGCCCTAAAGCCAAACTGGTTGTCCGGAATAATCTTTTTGTCCTCAACCCATTTTAAAAGAGATCTTTTGACGACCTTCTCAAATACCTTGCTAACATTCGAGAGCAAACTAATTGACCGGAGATTAGCAGGGTTTGTCCTATCTTTATCCTTTTTCGGGATAGGGTGTACCACCGCTATTTTCCACTGCGCCGGATAATATGCATTATTCAGCGCATTGTTAAATAGCGTGGTGAAACAATCTATAGCCTCTAGTGGCAGGTGTCTTAATACGACGTTTGGGACACCGTCAACTCCCGCCGACTTTTTGTTCTTCAGTGATTCAAAGATGCACCGGAGTTCATCCTTTCCCACGAACAGATGAGAATTTACATCGGCGATTGTGCCATTTGCACGGTTGTCGTCATTGAACACGGTGAAACCGTTGTTCTCGGATCGCCAATTTTGGATTTCGGTCCGCAGATAAAAGTGGTTAAGAAAGGCCCTCTCCTCTAGGTCGTGGTTCCGGCGAACAGGGTTGTTCACCGTATACACAGCCTCAAAGAAAGCTCCCATCAAATCCACCCTCTCCTGCGGGTCTTCGACCACGAAAAAACCGTCGTTCGAGTCAGCACTTTCCGGACTTATGCCAGCAGTCAGTAGTGTCTGTCTGTTCTCGTTCGTCCGAGGTATTCGAACACATGAAATGTCGTTATGATCTTTCCGCCTGAACAGTTTATTTATTTGTGGGAACATATTCGGACTACTGGATTTTATAGCCCGAATTTTATTGCCCCAATACAAACTCACAGATTTTCTGTAATTTTCGGTGATCAACTGTTTCAATTTTTTGATCATCGACTTCAGTATTCTTAACTGGGGATCGTTCGTGTCGGTAAACTGATTAAAAAAAAAACGCATAGTGACAACTGTAGGCACGGCCCTCCTTTCAATAAATCAACAGCTGAATTCTTGTGGTGTCCATATAAACCAGCAGTTCTCCAGAATGTAAAATAACGTACAAGAAAATGCGAATGGAAGCTTCAAAATTTTAAAAATAATTGCTTTGTTCCACAGTTAAACATTTTTCAATGCACTTAATATTATGGGCCCACCATGTAAAAAGCTTCGGGCCACCGCCAGTGATCCCAGAATGAGGGGAACAGCGTCAAACTTTGCAAGACAAAATTAAAATTTGTAATTTGAAAATAAATGCAAATTTCACTAGGGTGCAAAAAAGGAACGTTTTCGAAAAAGGAAAAAACACTCTCCAAAGTCAGGGAACACCGAGACCAGCGTTGCCAACCACTTTTGACGAAAAAATCCCTAACTTAAAAAAAAATATGCCCTTTTCAATAAAATTATGTCTTAATTATTTTTTTAGGTTAAGTGGAACAATAAAAATTGCACACAAATATAAAAAAAATATAAACAAAAAAAAATGTTATTTATTCAACAAACAGCTTTCAAATTTGTTTCCAATTTCAATATCCACTTAGTGGAAGTGGAAGCTGGAATTATTTTTAAAGAATGACAGACAAAGAGATCTGAAAATGAGCAGGTGAAGTTGGAAACACATTCTTTAAACAAATCAAAAATCAGTACCGATGTTGAATCAAAAAAAAAAAAAATTAAAAAAATATCTGATATCCAAAAAAAAATTCCTTTTTGAATAAGAACAAGCCTTAAAGCCTTAGCTAATGAAATAATGCCTGAAAGGCATGAAAAAGCCTTAGTTGGCATGGCTGACCGCGACCCAATCATGCACTGGTTGTAATAATTGCAAATCAGTTTGAGGAAGGCCACCAAATAGATAAAGTCAGGTGCAGGCACATTGTTTTTGTACATTGAAGTAGAGATTTGGGACATGACAAGTGGAATTTGATAGACTCAGCTTCTATCAAAGAAATAAACCAAGATCCCCTTTTGGAAATGAGTGACTAAACGAAACAACAATGTCGGCGATAAAGAGAAGACTTACCGTGGATATAAGCTTACTAGATGGACCAGCGTCAGTGACAGTAGAAACTCCAAATATTGACCAATCTACCCCAACTTATTTGAAGCTGCAGTAAAGCTTCCAACAAACGATGGTGGGAAATAAACCGTTGATGGGCTAATAACAGCTTTCCCAGCACGTTCAGAATGTTTCCCCTTCTGGATCAGTGTCGCAAGAAGGTTATAATCGAATATCCCAGATTGACCGTTAAAAAATCCCTTCGATTCGATGGACTTCACTTTTTATAGAATACCCCCTCCTAAAAAAAAAGAACAAGAAAATAAAAGAAGCAAAATTTATTCTTACACAATGTAAGAGATATGACCTCTCAAATGAAAAATATGAAGTTTCATTAAATCGACGAAAGCAACAAAAAATCAATTTGAAAAATATGAACGTCAACGAACTAATTCCACATGGTTTTGATTTGCTGCGAAGTGAGTACCATTTCATTTCACTAGTGTTTGGAAATAATTATTATATGGAAGCTTGTAACTATGAGAGAAAATTCCTTTAATAGCTAAAAGCAAAAAATCCCACAAAAAGGGATAAATCCCTCCAAGTGGCATCACTGCTTCTGCTCAAGTGGATTGACTATGTCTAGTCCGTCAGGCTTGAGTGGAAATTATGCCGTCGGTTATAAGTTGCCGACCTTGATTAGAGAAAAAGAAAGGAATAATAATAAGTAGTTGTGAATCTTCCAAAAAAGCTGTATGACATAGAACGGTTATGTACATCTGGAGTAGCTAGTAACCAACAGAGGGCGCCTGATTTAGAAGAAGGGAAGAGATGAAGATTCAACACATGCAGTCGCAGACTTCTAACTCAGAGAGATGGAAGATTCTCGCTTCACACCGGCCAAAAGTTTTTCAAGGAAAACAGGCTACTTTCAGCTGGATTTAAGATCCAAACGGAATCACCGAAGGCAACATTCTCACTTAATTCTCGCAGTGATTACAAAAATATGTTCAGGAGGCTCTTCAAATTGACATCTTTGTGAGACTGTAATAGGGCCAGATCAACACTGAGAAACCATTTGTACCAACCAGTGTTAAGAGGGTGGCTTAGTCTTTAAAAAGACACATGAGGCCTCAGCATCACAATCCAAAGTTTTGATTTCATCACAACCAACTCATGCAGAAGATTACAGACTTTTGAAATCTATACAAATTCAAAACTTTCTTAAAGAGGGCAGATGCTGTAGCTAACGTAATCCCCACGCAAACTTTGCACCTGAACATGCCAGACCACGGGTCTTTCTTACTAGAAAACCTCTGCCGTCGTGTTTCTCACTTTGATTGCTTTCTTTTCATCAAAGAGGAAGCAAATGGGGAAAACGATGGCCTTGGCTACATTGAGCGACTGATCAATAATTCTCTAGCCCCAGAGCTCAGGTTCTAGGCGCTAAAAAAAGACAGGCTTTTCCGTTTTAAGAGCCAGAGAGTTTCATTTATGGCGTTATACAGCGTCTCAAACGAAGACTGCCCTTTCCAACTTTGAAGCCCTCTCTTTTACGATTACCATCCCGCACTTAGCTCAGACTACTCAAAAAAACAGCGAAAACTCTAATATCCAAATGCCGACAATTTTCAGTCAAAACCTTACCCCCTTTAAATTTGCTCGAAACAAAGTCTTCCCTGTCCCCCCTCCGATTGAATCAGGTACATCGTACATTGACAGCGACTATAACCATCCAGTAAACGAAGCGCAGATATCTTCGTCTATAGAGCAGTCAGAAATAAGTTTCAAAAGTTGTATCCTTCCTCTTGAGTTTTTCCCACATTTTTTTTCCAATTTTTCTGTGAAAAAAATTTCAATCTTATCCAACCAACGATGCGCTCATAAATTGGATAGTTGACTGCAGTGCAAATGCACACTCCTCTCAATGTGAGAGAGTTCAATGCGAATTACATGTATTCGATTTTTATCCTTTGTACTTTCGAAGTTTTATCTATTTGCAAATATAATGCACGCTATAAGTGTGACGTCAAGTAAACTTGTACGCTTTTGAATTTCGTTTTGAATACGGATTACGGATTATACTTTTGTTTGACAAAGGACTCGCAAATATGGGAACGTTGATGGAAAATAAATTTCAAGGAGATAGATGATATTGTGTGCGCATACATTGGATACAATGTCAATGGTGTGTGCAGCATTTAGTTGAAAGATAAGCAGCAAGGATATGTGTAATGTACATCCTCGTAATAAGTCTTTCGTGAATTTATCATCTTTTTTTTATCTCGGTTGTGATAACATTCATTCTCTAATCAAACTCATTTAATAAGAAACTGGAGGGCCCCATCACCAGCAATAAAATTCACATTAAAGCGTTTCGAAAACGCTTTTCAGGCCTTTAAAGGAGAGAATAAAATCGAAATTCTCGTGTCCTTCATTCGGGTGGATTGTCTGTATATATACCATGCGGCGCCCAGCAACCTCTTCTTTGGGGCTTAGCTCCAGCATCGGAATCCATTCCATGCATAACAATGAAATTTATACAACCCTCTGGAGGTGGATGTATAAAAAAATGCTCAATAAAGTCCGTCCTCCATGCAGCAACTTTGCATTTAAATAAATATTTAAATTGGGTTTTTCTTATCCGCTTTTCCTTTCTCATTCTCTGTACGCTATACCCGAAGGTCAAGTCATGGAGCGGTGTAATGTCTGCTCTGAGAAGTCGTACCTGTCGCCCTGCGCCCACTGTGACAAGAAGATTTGCGAGGACTGCAAGAGTGCACACATGGACATACTGAGACGTGAAATTACCCGGATCAATAGTCAGGTGAGTGATAGGGCTTCGCGACGTCCTTCATCGTGTTTATTTGTGTTTTTTTTTTTTGGTTTTCCAGATTCGTCGCAGTCTTCATCGTTTGCAAGATTCACTGGCGGTGATTGAGAAGAACACCCTGAGCTTGCAGACAAATTGCATTAGTGTCTCGGAGGAGATCGAGGAGATCTACCGTCGGGTCACTAAGGCGATTAAGGACCGCTCGGAGCAGCTCAAGGGTGAGATCGATCGCTACCTAACGACGGAACTGAGAAATTTGACGTCGTTGAAAGAAAATCTCGACTCAGAGATCAATAATATCGCGAGCAACTGTGACGTCGCTGACAAGTACATGAACGAGACCGTCGAATGGGACGACTGCGAGCTGATGGACACGAAAGAGATTTTCTTGAAGACCGTCGAATTTCTTAGGAACTTTGAATACGAAAACGCTGACTACAGCCGACGAGTCCGATTCCTTGTATCCATTGATCCGAATCAGCTGGTAATGAACTTGGCCACTTTTGGTGATTTGAATATAACTCCGCATGCGCATACGAACAGCAGTGCGAGTAGTTCGCATCTGGCTCCACCGAGCACCCTGCAACCGGGACTGATGCGATCGAAGAGCGACCATCGCCTGGCTTCGCAGTTCCGCCAGCAGGAGGAGCGTGGCTATGACGATGAGCCAGCGCTAGGCGGGAGAAAGTTCGGTGAACGCAAGGAGCGTCACGGCGACACTGGCAGTTCCAGATATGGGCGCACCGGTGGCGACTACGACTACGACTACGAGAGCGAGCAATCCCGTCCGACAAAGTCCCGATTCCGGTCGAGATTCGTGCGCAGCCATCAGAACGAGGACTCCGACACTGAGCCGCAGAGGGCTGCACGCAACGAGAAGGAGACCAAGGACCGCGATCGGGTCTTGGACACCGAAGATGTGTCGCGCGGCCAGTTGAGTGGTATCATCCGTTTGACCGATTGTCCGCGTGTGATCAAGCGCCTGAACGAACAGGGCAAGGAAAAAAAGGAGAAGAAGGAAACTCCCGCGGCGCCGCCAACACCTAAGCCAGTGGCGGGTCGTCCAAAGGCCACCCCACCAGCGGCCGCAAGGCAGATCTCCGAAGAGGACGAGATCAGTCGAATCAAGCGACAAAATAAGGGCGCCACATCGACCGCAGCTGTGGCAGCCGCTTCTGCAGCTACGACCGTAGCTGAGCCAGACCGCCCGACCGCCGATCGCGTGGCGGCCTTGAAACGCAACCCAACCGCCTCAAGCACCACTTCCGCGACAAGCGAGGAGAGTGACAGCTCGCACCGTGCCTCTCCTGTCCGCCGGACCCCATCCCGGGCTGAGGTGAGTTTTGATGATGATTAGCTTTGGCGAAGGTGATTACAGTCTCTCTATAACAAATAAACATAAAAACTCTGACACAACACCCTGCAGGATAAGCCACATTACACTAAAGTATATATAGCAGCAGCTAACTTAGTCCCGTAGGCTTCGTCTCATTTCAGCAAAGTACCTTTATTAACATTAAGTTTGTGCGTTGACACGTTGCACATAATAAAACACACTAGATTGGAAAAAAAAACAAAACTATTTATTTCTTAAGAAGGACATCAGAAAATCCATTTGACATATTGGCTGATGAAAGTTTATATCAAAATTTGGTTCTTTGAAAATTATTATTGATGGCACTGTCCTTCGAGGCTGTAAAACTAAAATCAAACTAACCACCAGCACTTTTTCAACTTTCTTCTTGTTTTTGTTTAAACATTTAAATTATTGCAACAACTAATCGCACAAGAATGTAAAATTTTCTTAAATCGCAATAAACGTTTGTTTTTCTTAAGCATAAACATCTTGGCAATTCTTCTTTCTTTCTGTCTTTGATTTTGCCTATATAACTGTTTGTTGTCGGTGGTAATCTATAGGTAAGCATTACCCTGGTGCCGATGTAGGTCTTGGCGGGGGGGATGAGGGAATAGTTTTAAAGGAGGAGGTGTGAATATTTTTCTAGATGTGTTTCTTATGGAAATATTTGATTTGTTTATTATTATTGCGATTTGTTTAAGGTAATCAATTACATACCAGACATTACCTAGTAATTATAAGTAAGCAGTTTTCACAAATCAAATTTTAGTTCGTTATTATAGGTTTTGCCTTTGGTTGAGTAGGAAAGTTATTCACTTGGTCCATTAGCTGCAGGCATATTTTTAATTAGCCATGTAATAGAAGTTATAAGAAATATTTATATGTCAAAGTCAAAAATAGTTACACCCTTCTTTGGAAGCTTACGTTGGCTGGGGAGTTTCACAAAAGCGTCTCAAGTGTGGTGGTGAAACACACACATGAATTCTGCGTCTTCTTTTCTAAATAGTCTTTTTTTGGCATCAGCCCTAAGGGTTCGGCAAAGCTCATCTAAAGTACAAAACTGGCATCCATCTGTATGCTAAATCGGCAAAGTTTTGCTTTTTTTCCAGAGAGAGATGTTAAAATAAAATCTCCCTTAAAATCTATAAGACAGTTGCGACTTTTAGGGTTTTGTCCATAAACTGCCGTCGTTGTTGTAGTCTGTATATCGGTCTTGGTCTAAAAGAGCACACATCAGTTGACAAAAAGTTTTAGGAGTTTCCACAGAATGGGAGAAATGATCTTCAGACATACGGTCTCGGTATTTGGCGCAGTTTGGAGCAGCGTTGCCGCTGACAAATTTCAAAAAGGTGAATAAAATGGGGCCCGAAGCAAAAAAGGGCAATAAAAAAAATTAAATAATACACTAATATAGGACACAGTAGCAAGAACATTTTAAACCAAATGTATTCATAAAACACTATTTTTCTCCAATTTTTTTCAATCTTTTCGTTCAATAAAAATAAAATCTTACTTAAACTGAAAAGGGGTCATATTTAAAAAAGCGGCGGCCACGTGTCTTGAGGCTCATAAAAAGAGGCAACGCTGATTTGGACGGCCTCTTTTCTTGTGAGCTGCCATTCATCATATACTTACCTTGGGTCACCTCCTGGAGATGTGTCGATGTCTCTGTCGAATTACTTCCCACCAAGCCGCCTTGTGGACCAATTTTGCCGAACATTAATTTTTATATTTGCTATCATCACTTTAATTTGGTCAGGTGAACGTAAAAATTGATTTTCGTCATCCAAATTGAATGGCCAGATCTACCTAAGAGCGGATTTTAAGTCGCCTTCGCCATTCAGTAGGCTAGAGATGTGGTGTTTCCATACTCCTAACACTCAATATGATTGAGACTCGTTTCCTTGTTCATCTTTACCAAGCCTCTCTTTGGAGGCAATTGGAATGACATGTTCACACAGATAAAATTAACCAATTTTCGGTTAAAAATCACTAAGTAATACTGCTAATATAACTCCTACTTCTAGTGGTTAAAAAATAACCGAGTCAACTTGTTTAAGGGAACTCGGTTAAATAAAACTGATTTATCAAATTTTCTCAGTCGTTAAGACCAAAATTAAACTGTTTTGTTGATATAAAGCAAAAACTTGGTGGATGACAACCAATGTTACCGCAGTTTTTTTTTTGAAAGTCTAACAAATTTTTCCAAAAAGTGTGCCAATTGGAAAAAAGTGTAACAAACTGAAAAAAAAAATTGATTTCAATTTCTATTTCACAAACTTTATTTAGGTACCACGAGATGTAGAACATTGTCAACGGCGACGCGGCGAGACAGAAAAATATTGTCGTATTTTCTCGTTCCCTCCCATTCCCATTCCCACTCGCAGTTTGACGTTTTGCACACCTTGGCTCTGTGTTTACATTGACAGAAAGTGGTAGTTCAACTTTTCAATTTCTGTTAACGAGAAAAACAAAAAAAGATTTTGATGGGAAAAAGTGTAACAAAGCGAAAAAAATATAACATTGTAAAGTTAAATTTAACACGTTTATGATTTAACCAAGTAAAAATCACACTCTGTTGGGGTAAATTTTTGAGCGTGTTCATTTCGCATTTCGAACGTTGTTCCAACTTTTCCTCTTTTGTAACTTTCCACCGATCGTTAATGTGCTTTCCAAACCAGTTTCCACCGGTGGTATGGAAGCACAAGAGACGAGTACCTAAATTTGCAATCCCCTACATTGCCGGATTGATTTCGATTGGTGGCAACTCTATTTCTACAACACCTACTACAATTTTGCTGCAAAAACGTCTACACGTGTCTCCCTTGGCCCGTTTCATGTGACTGAAACTACTCGTATTGAGCTCTATGCTCGGTAGGAATGCTGAAACTTCTTTGTCACTTTAGGCAAAAAAAAGAAATTTTTAACGCAACTGAGATTTATATACGACACTTGACAGAGCTTCTCAAATACCATTTGATTTTACATTTTTAAAGCGAGTTGCCTTTCAACATGTCAGTCCAAATAAATTAATACAACCAGACGTGCATCCTTAATAACTGATACTTATATTTACTATGTTCCCACCAACGTAATTTAGCTGAAGTGATTTATAAATCACGAAAGGCATCTCCACCGAACTTTAAGTGATTTAGTGTGACATTTTTGTCGACTTTGACATTAGGTGTCCAACACCAGATAGTTATTTTTTTTGTTCTTTCTGTTTTTTTGCCATACCTTCCAAGAATAAAACAATTTTTCATTGTACGAACTTAATAAAAATATCAAAAACTCATCGAAACACGAACAAAATTAGAAAATTGAATTTGAAATAATTTTTTTGACAGTTTTCTTTGTTTTTTGTGTGCTGAATAAAGTGCTGAAGTTAATATCAGGTATGTTCGATTTTATTTTGTGTGGATTTGCGATGACAGATACGTAATTAAAAGTTAAACACATATAAATCACGTAAATATAAATCACGTGATTTATGAGATGATTTAGCTAAATCAAGTTGATTTAGCTAAATCACGTTGGTGGGAACATGGTATAAAATGTAAGCGCAATGAAAACGAGTTGTAGGATATAGAGAAAGAGATATAGGAATTTGTATGTTAATTCCCCTCCAGTAGGTAATTTTCTACCCTGCGGGCGGTCGGAAAGCTGGCCCTTCAAACGTTGACTTCATCCCTTAATTGAGGGCTATACCCGTAGTGGTTAATATTGAAAAATCATTTCACTTGGCGACTCTATCTATACAAAAATAATCGCTAATTGCGAGCCAAACGACACTGTCCACAATCAAAACAAACACCGCGTAGACCATATTTTTACTTCCCAGAGGTTAATAATCGGCGTGAAACCAAATGACCCACAAATAAACATTAACGAATATTACATAAATCAGTGGACAGAAAAATATAACTCCCGTGGGTGTCATTTGAAGGAAGTCGACCAGCTTTTTATTGCACAATCATTTTTATCTGCGAACAAATTTAGAAATCTTTGCACATCCTTAATGGAGTGACAATAGCCATTTGGTGATGGGCCACTGAATTTTTTTCAATATCGAAGGGAAATGTCTCCCATCAAGAGGGGATAATTTATTGGAAGTAAATCTTACAAGTTTTAGTAGGTTTTTGTTGAGAAAATAGACAGCCATTTGTTGGGAAATGATTGAATAGCTATGTAGCTTAGCTTAGGGGAAAACAAAAAACAAAACAATAACAGCTCCAGGCGTTTGTTTGTCTGTTGCCGATTGGAGTGAAAACTACTGGACGGATTTCGATGAAACTTGTTTCAAATGCCTGTTAATACTCCGAGAAGACGCTGTCGTTCTTTTTTCCGACTTTAGCTAGCAATTGCACAAGTAATTCTTAGTCCGTTAAAAAAGATAAATAGTACTTATGGGAACCAACCCTTGCTTCTATATTTTTGACAGACCTTGGTCAAGTTAAATTTATTTCCTTAAATCAACAAATATGTACCACCAATGATTGTTCCTGATCCTGCTTCGGGGTAGTGATTGTACATCGAAATAACTACGAGTATTTGTGTTTTTTCCGATCGTGGTTCTGAATTAGGGCGATGGGCACACATAGAAAGCTCGGTGTGTTGTTTTTCTGTCAGTGCGGAACGAAAGAGAAATTCTGTAGAAAAACAAACCACTCGCAATGATTCTTTTTTTTTTTTTTACCACAACCACGATTTTTTTTTATTGTACAAGAAAAGGATTCACTGAGTAGAATACTTTTGCTTTCAGAAGTGGACCTCTGTCAGTGAGTGCTATCGGGTTCTTCTATTAATTATCCTATATGACTTTATTTCACCTGATATTATTCACTTAAGTTGCATGCACATCAAGTTAATAAAATGAAACTGACTTACTTAAAAATCAACCCCAACAATAGGCCTACTCATTGTGACCTACCATTGACTGGCCCATCAAATTTTCAAGTGACATTTAGAGTGGTTGTGCGTTCGACCATAATGAGGGTTGCCTGATTTAGTGAGGAAATTTTTCCCAACACTGCAGACTGCAGACTGCATCATGTCAAATTCTGTAACTATGTTGACTTTTTCCAGACAGTCAACACATATGGACCCAACTTGACTACAGTTCATTCACTACGTCATGTCATGTCGATATGCACTGTCCAAAATTATATAGATTCCGCGATACCAATAATCATTTTTAATGTCCAGTCTTAATTATTCGAACTCACAATGGCGAAATTTTCCATACAAAATTGCACATTGTGACCTACAAAATAGTTAGTGTTCAGGTTAAAAATGATTATTAGTAAGGCCAATTGAATGAAGTTGAAGACACTTTCCACAGCGGAACAAACTAGTCAATATTTATTTCGTTGATTCCAGTCCTTTCCGCACAGTAACATCTGAAATGGGTTACCATCACCCAAATTTTATTTTTCCTATTTGGAGTTGGACTGTGCTCCATTTTGAGAGTCTGTTTATTACCAAATGTCCAATTGCCATGCGTTTGAGTGAGCTCCAACCTTTGACTAAGGCAGCTTTCCATCAAAGCAATCTCACTCTCACATAAGAGGCCAAAGGAGAAAGTCAAGCGGAAACTTGGTACAATCAATAGATCCATCTGAAAAGGTACAGTGAATTAAGGGACAACAAAAGAACAAAGATGAATCGCACGTTATCCTTATCGACAACTAACTTTCGACATTACGCACATACACGTGCATTGAATATCAATTTGAGTAAGCGGCCATTTTATTGAGATTTCGGTTAATCACAAAGTACGACCATTCGCAAAGTGCTGGCGTTAGTAGGTGCGGGTTAATAGCAGTACAATGTACATTGTGTGTGCCCAAGCTTATGAAAAACTATCATTTTCCCATCTATTGAGGAACTATTTCATTCGGAGGGTAGTTCGGGAATCCTTTTGTCCATTATGTGCAATCACACTTAACTAGGTATATTTGTCTTGTCGCCATATTGCAACCCAAACGTCGTTTGAATAACGCCTGCTGAGGAATATCTTCTCCAAAAGCCAAAATGTCATATAGAGAATCTGATGTCCTTAAAAAAAGATCCAAAGTACCTATAGAAACAAAACACGAAAATCGAAAACCATTAAGCACACGAGTCAACGAAGAAAATGTAAAAAAATCATCAAATATCACTCCCGACACATCGCAGCCATCATTCATCCTGCACAAAAAACATTGTCCATTTTGGTAAGAGTCCTCCCAATGGTGTCTGTGTAGTCCGTGTATATATTTTGATTTAATGCGCTATTATTGTGCCAAAGAGCAGTCGTCAATGTGTCGTCGTTGTCAAGCCGATGTGTCACTGTCCCGTATCGTATGTTGTTAAGTCGCCAACATTTATCGTCCACACATCCATTCCCTGCATTCCCCATCCCAGTCCAAGCACATTGCAAGCAATTTAAATGTTTTATCATATCCGCATCATCATTTTGCGTCTCCATCTATTATCTCTCTCTGTTCAGGCTGACAGCGATTCTGAAGAAGAGTCTGATGGATCAATTACATCTCCCCAACAGTCAAAACCGCCAACACCAGCAGCGGTGACCGCTGTCAAGAAGCCAACCCGTTCGGCCAGCAGTGATTCGACCGGATCCACTGAGAGTTCCAGCTCTGCAGCTGCCCCATCGAAAACAACATCGAGTGTGGCGGCCGCCACCTCCGACAAGTCCCGATACACACCCAGGGAGTCAACGGTGCGCGAGTCTTCGACATCGCGTACCGCCGCCACTCCAGCAGTGCCCGAGAAGAAACCATTTGTCAGTCGCTTCTTGCCGCAACACAATCACACTACACCGGAGAAAAAGAAGCCCGAAACCGAGTCGAGTACAGAGGAGGAAACCTCCTCCGAAGAGTCCGAAGATGAAGCCGAGAAGAAACCAGCTGCCAAGACTGCGCCAGCACCATCAGCCAGCAGCGCTACCACCTACAGGGAGCGCCTCGAAGCTAGACGCAACTCGCGAGATGAAAACAACAGACCTTCGTCGTACAACCCCCCGACGAGCAGTAGCTATGGCAGTTCGTCGACCAGTCGCACGCGGCCGGTGCCACCCTCACATCATGACACTGAAGATCGGTATGGCGCCACTGGCAGCAGGTAAGTCACAATTATTCCCAACAAAATTCGTTTCTTTTGTTAATTCAGTTTTTGTCTTTTTATTATTATTTTTTCTACTAAGCAAACACATACGAAACATTTGACAAATGGACACGAATAATACTAACACGAGATATAAATTTGTTTCAGTTCTATATATTTTCCTGTTTTTTTTTTTGTTGTCTTTGAGTTCAATTCAATTGCACGGTGTTTTGTTGAACTAAATTCACTTGTAACAGGTTTTTGTTATTTAATATTTTTGTATATACATATATCGCTTCGAAGCACATGTAAATATGTAAAGCAAGAAGGCATACATAGTTTTCTTGTAAGAAAAACCACTGCGCCTCCCTAGCAACAAATTGTAGTCTCAGCTTTAAATTTACGGAAGATCACAGTTCCGATTTTTGTATGGAAAATTAAGCTATTGTGAATTTATCAAATTCAAAAGTAAAAAATGAAGTTTATAGTCTGCAATATTTTCTAGTTAAAGACAGAGGGCATTATACTTTTAATCTGCTTGAAATTAAATTAGTTCACAATAGCTGTGGTTTTAATTTACAACTTTCGCTATTGCGAGAGCCTGTTAATTTAAAGCAGAGATTGGAAGTGATTGTTCTAAAGGTGCGGAACTTTGAATTACATTGTGACTATGGTTTTTTATACAAAAAAAGTAAGTCACAATAGTGATTTTTCAAGTATCATGCCATTGAAAAAATAAATAATTGTGGTCGTTGTTTTAAGGAACGAGGAGGAATTGAGTTATTTTAGTAATTGTATTCGAGACAGTATATACCTCCATAAGTATAGCAAGTCGAAGTAAATGTGATTGATTTTGGAACTTCATCCCGCTTTAAATTTCCTCAACAATTACTAGAAAATCTTGTTAGATTGTGAATGTGCGTCGACAGTATCAAAACACCCGATTCGTCTTACGACTCCGGAGTTCTGTAACCACTCCGATCTACATATTGCAAGTTGCAACTTGGAGTATATAGGGCTTGGTAAAAATTATTGAAAACCTCAACCCAATATTTTGTGAACTACAACACTTTTTAGGAAAAATTGAGTTTTTTGAATTTTTTAAAAATGTAACGCGCTTTTAGCCATGCTTGGGCCGTCTCCATGTTTACATTTCGAAACTAAATTCTATTACGGAATTGACAGCTTAGAGCATTGAAAAAGTGGCAGAACTACGCGTCAAATGCAAATACATTTCCAAAATGGATTTTGGAAAACAATACGAACTTTTAATAAAATGTTGGTGCATCAACCGCGTCTGAATGCATGATAGAGAATTTCTTAATTAACGGCCAAAATTTAGTTGATTTTGCTGAGCGATTGGCAGCTTCTTTTTGATGGATTGAAGGTCTGAACCCAGCTGCCCTTCGGGATACTAAGAAGTCGAGGTCTGCATCTCAACATCTCACCGTTTTAGGAGCACCAGGAACCACAAATGAGTTCCAAAGGATAAGAGACTAAGTGCTGCGTAAAATCGTAGTCGTTGCAGAGTCGTGGACTTAAACCCGCCGAAGAAGTTTGCTTTTAGCTTTAGAGAAGTCCTTGAGTAAATTTGGAACTTTACGCTTTAGATATGGTTTGAAGACTCGGCTAGACTAGTCTAGCAATTCCCGTTCCAAATCGGTTTGCCGATTTTACTTTTGACACCCAACAAGTCACTCCAGCCAGCTTTAGCTGCCTTTAGAGGGACATGTCACGTTGCTTTGTAAAGCTATCAGAGGCATCTGTTACGTTATCGAAACAATGTTTGAATTTTTGTCGAAACATGAGAAGCATGGGCAGTTCCGTATTGTGACGTTGAGTGGATGAAGGTTGTTTTTAGGAGAGGAATAATTAAGTAATGCAAAGGCAGGGTATTTAGTGCGATCACTACATCTTTAAAGTTTGAAATCCCGGGTTCATTTCCAAGATCAGCCGTTGTGTGACAATGTCTTCAACGGTGGACTGTTTCGGACTAAGACCGCAGAGATAAGGCTTTCTCAGGTTGCCGACGATCGGCTTCGGTGTTTACAGGTTACTGCGGACAGAATATTGTATGCCATGTTGAGAAGACTTATATGCTTTTGTATTTAGTTGGCGCAAATCAAGGGATCTCCTTTCTTTAGGTTTCAGGGATATCCGTACGTTCCAGGTAGGGATTCTGTTGTCGCTGTCAGTTGACGTCTTCGGTATAATTTCTTGGGGAATCTATCTCGGTGCTCTTCTCAAAAGGGAAGTTCTCCAGGCACTTTGGCGGTGCCTGTTATCCACGTCGGGCGTGGAACACTGCAATCAGACAGAAACAACATTCTCCTTTATTTTAAATGGAGCAGGTTTGTTCTCAAACGAAAATTCCACCCCCGCCGCAAGAACAAAAAAAAAACCCTCTAACAACCAAATGCTGCTTCGGAGCGATTCAATATGCATTCACTTCATGTATACTATGACCCTCACTTGTGTATTCGTTAAATATTGGTTTTTCGTGTTTTTGTAGCGCCTCGGTTATTCGCGAAATAGGACTTTTTATATTGGCCATAGCACTTGCCATTCGAATAGTCGTGCGGCTTTTGCAATTCAAAGCAACGTCCGTAGCATAGGTAAAAGACACAGACATCCCTTGCACCCGGATCATGTTCATCTCAATTTTATATTTTTACTCAACAGGCCAATAACGAAACTATTCTTAATAAATAAATAAATCGAATACAACCCTCCAAGTTTTTGTTTTGCACCTTCAGCTTGCACCATCCCATTTCAACCGCTTGTCCTAATACTAAGCGTCCAATTGACAAAACGCAACAGCCCACTGCTAAACTTCTTAATCTAATATAGACAACCTCTCGGATCCTTGAAATACGAGTGATTTTTTTTTCCATAAAATTAAAATTAAATTCCCTTGCAAATTGACCCTTGTTAATAATAAACAAAAGGATATACATCCAAGGAATATTCATTGTTATAGGGGTCGTTTTGTATTTTTTTTTCTAGCTCGAAATTCCAGGTATTTATTTCGGAGTTTGTAAAGAAATTCCCGTTGGCGGTGGTTTTGTTCTCTTCCTTCTTAGTAAAAAGTTCACCTGAAGGGTAGTTTCCGGTTGTGTGACTCTAATGGCCAACCGCTCTGTATGCGTTTGTCAACAGGAGAGCCCATTAGGAAAGAGATTTCCTCGACAACTTTTCGTAATTAACTTTTTGTTTTGCTTATAAAGAAAACGTGTCCTAATATCCGTATTAAGCTCGGTAATGAAGGGATTTGTGGGCTGGGTAAAAATCGAATCTATCGAATCAACCACCGGTGCAAATTGAATTGAATATCGCACTCACAAAAAAAGGATATACATTGTATTACTAAAGAAATTTTAGAGGCTATATTAACTAACGACTAATCCACTTCAATATACACCAACACACTAATAAATCGTTAAATGCAAATACATTAAAATTTGTTTCTATTTATATTTATAATTTTAACAATGTCACTTTTATGTTTATTTATGTTTTAAGTTAATTGTGTGTACATCACTGCCAATCAGCAAAATGCAATCAACTGTTAACACCATCCTTCAAGACACTGTAACAGTTTTCTTTTATTTTTTATTTATTATTTTTTTTTATATATTTTTTTTTCGTCTATATATTATAATTTGATTTTATTTTTGTACATATTTGCGTTTTTAATAAAAAAGTTGTTTGTTTGCCCAGGGTTAGTCGTGCAGATAAATTTTCAAATTAATTTCGAGTCAGTTTAGTGGAGGTGGAGTAAGTTTTTGTGGGCATAGAGAAATTTTTCCTGACGCCCGAAGGACATCGTTTTAAGTTTTTTTTTTGTCCGCCTTGAAATGTTTATTATTTTTCAAAGTCCGTTGGGGTGTCATACTGTGACCAGGGTTGCCATAAACGGGAAATACTTTATCAAGTTTCAAGTAAGCTGATCAAGCTTGCAACTCTAGAATATTTAAAATAAATTCATGTAAAATGAGAGACAATACAGTTTAAAGCATTTCGTTGCTTTTTTATATGTACTTCTGTTTATGGTTTAAACAAAATCATTTGCCTGTTGGAGCTTGTGTCCGTTCATGACTTTGTAACTTCATAGTTACATTTTAAGATTTTCTTCACTCACCACGGGCGAACTTTTACCAAACATTCGGGGGGAAAACGTGTTTACAAAGTTTCTTGATTCGGATTTGCAATAAAATTGTAGTTCCCTTTCAAGTGTTTCAAAAAATGCAAAAAAAGACTTTAACAAGCAAATGGCTGTGAGAAGTTTGACCTCTTGATGGCATCCGTTGCACAATTTATTTTTAATTTCTTAAACGCTAAGACTGTCCAGCGACAAACAGTTCTTCGTCTCCACATTGATTCTGATAATCTTCTGGCAACACTATATACAGTATGGCATACAACCATTGAGTGTATTTTAATTTCGAATAATTTTTCATTTACTAAATGAGTCTATGAAGAACCTGCGCCTTCCGTGTCTACCTATGGAGTCTTATGATTGCATTTTTTGATCCCCGAAAGGTCTCTTTGGTTAGACCTCAATATCGATCAGGGTCCAATTATCCTTTGCGATGTTATGCCTCCTTGCTTCCTGCATGGCAATAGATGCAGATATTTTCCTGCTTTTACCCTCGTAGAAAAAAGGTTTTTCGACGATTGGTGATACGTCTAAGGCAAACTTATTGCATTTCTTTGGTGAGATTGAATATATTGACCAGTACCGGTACAAAATTGATTATGTACAACTTTTTATTCTCCGACCCTGAACTCTTGCATAAATGTGTACTCCGTCATAAATGTGTACTAAAGTTGACAACTGTTTTCCAAACTAAGAGATATTTCGCAGCATCCAAAAAAGAGTTGTTTGCATCTTTGCCGCAAGGTCCGCAACATGCGGTTTCAAGTTCAGCCTGTTGTTAAGGTTTCCCCTTAGTTAGTTCTGAAGCAACAGTCTTATTTGCATAAGTTTTCAATCGGCATGCTCTAGCCAATTTTTGAAATCATGGCGTTACTGGTAGCGGAATTAATATTGTGGATGCGTTTTGTTACGGAAACTCCGTCAAACTGTCGCAGAACTTCAAGATCGAGTCGTATTTAACTACGGCGGTTATATTTCAGTATAATTATACCATCGCGAGGCTGGTTTTCAGCTTACGACAAAGTACTTTGTGACTATATTCAGTGGGTAGTATTGTATATCCATTCAACAGGTCACCGAGTTAAAGGTGTTTTTTCAACGTCGAGCTATTATTAGGTATTCCATTTCGTCAATAGTTTTTCAGGTGCCTTACTTGCTACAGAGCTAATTGTGTTTGTATCTACCGCAGAGCTCAATTTTCGAGTCTTTAAAAAATAATTCGAGTCTATAAAAATACAGCATTTTGGACCGTCAGCTCCTCGAATGCATATAGAAATTTATGTTCGTTGCGCTGTCTTAAGTCTCAACTACCGAGTTGTGATCGTAACCGATGTCTCCCTCTTGATGCTGCATAAATTAAATGTTCTACTTTCGTTTAGCTTCGAAAACACCATCCTCCTTCTAGGTGGCCAAATCTACTTTTTAATAGGGGCGTTCAAAGCATATTGCCGCATTTTATTGATTTATCAATTTTCCATGCAAGTTCAACACCATTAATGGCAAGTTTTAACAAAGTATTTAACACATCTACCAATAAACGATTTTATGCTCAAATTTTGAGTGTGCATTTCAAATTAAAAAAAAAATCCTAACTCCCCCCAGCACTAAAATCGCTCAAAAACTCCACACTGTACAATTGCCTTTCCGTTCTTCCTTTTTTCAACTAATTTCGTTTCGTTAATTTGACTATTTGCCGGCTGTAGATATTTTTGGCAAAATTTCTAATTAACCAAGAGTTATTTCCAAAAGAAAACAAAAATCAAAATCACCGAATGGGCTGCAAAATAAAATAATTTCCAAAATCATAATATAAAACTGAATAAGATCCCATAACAAAGAAAAAGAAAAGAAAAAAAAAATCAACAAAATAATTTGCAGCTATACAAGCCGCTTTTTAAATAAGAGCAAGAGCAGTGCTATCGTTCAGCCGGACGAGGATGCCAATGGAACTGGAGACGACTCGGATAGCCGCTACGGTACAGGCCGTTCCCGGTATCTGGCCATGAAGGAGCGCCGCAATCGATTGGCACGCAGCCGTTCATCGCACGCATTGGGCATTGAAGACGACGATCTCGATGACGCTGTATCGCCAACAACAGCTTCACCATCTGCTTATTTAGCTTCAAGGTGCGATTCCAGACTACTACTACTACTACTACTACTACATCTTATTTCTACTACTACTATTCTAACTTCTATCACTACCTCAGAGACATGTACTAAAACAAATGAAATCTAACCCGTTGCCAAAATTTATTGATCGGAGTTGGAAACAAAATTATAGTACTAGATTTCATTTTCGTTTTTTTTTTTTTTTTTGTAAAATTAGAGGTTACCGACATTTGTTCATCCATCGCTTTAGTTGTTTTGTTTTTAGTTTTAATTTAAAATTGAAATTTAGTCTCATTGTTCTGTAACGTTTTTTTTTTTTTTTCGTTTGATCGTTATCGTTTTCGTTTTCGTAATTCGTTGTCAATTTTATATCTTTTACTTTGTTAATACATTTTAATCGGTCATTAATTAAGTTTTACATTATGGGTAACTGTTTTAAATTAGACTGCTATTGTGCAACTCCATCAACTTGTACAATTTAACGTGAGTGTTTCGTTTTAGGTATGGCGGATCGTCGTACGGATCCGATCTGGCACGTAGCCGCTCATCGCACGCACTCAAGTCCAGGGACAGCTCGCCAGATCGCAGCGGAACATCGGCTGCCAATAAGGATGGTGAGGCTCTAAGCTCATGGGCGCGATACCTTAAGAACAAGTACGGCAACAAAACGGCAAAGGACACACGTGACGCACCAACGACCAGCAGTCATCTACCATCGTCAAGTGGCACATCGGCCACATCGTCGGCGGCATCGCGCCGATTGAGCCTAGGCCTGCCATTGCGTCAGGCGAACGAGATTGCGTCATCTGATGATGATTCAAAAAACGGGCTAGGCTCCCCTACCTCCCCTACGGTAGCAGCCGGTATAACAGGAGTAGCAGGTACTTCCCCTAGACAGTTATACCTACGAAAGCGTCAGCAGCTGTTCCAATTGGGGGGCCGGGGGAGCGAGCCCGGATCCTTTACATGGCCGCGCGGCCTAGCCGTCGGCCCAGACAATAGCATCGTGGTGGCGGATTCATCAAATCATCGTGTACAAGTGTTCGATTCCAATGGCATATTTGTCAAGGAATTCGGAGAGTACGGCAACGGTGAGGGTGAGTTCGACTGCTTAGCCGGTGTTGCTGTCAATCGCATCGGTCAGTACATCATAGCCGATAGGTGAGTTTGTCTATACCTACACATTAAATAAATCACAGATATGCACAAGGACATTCGACTAATCAAATTGTTACGCTTTGTGTTTGTTTGGCAGATACAATCATCGTATTCAAGTTCTAGATCCGCAGGGCAGATTCCTCAGAGCATTTGGCTCACAGGGTACTGCGGATGGTAAATTCAATTATCCATGGGGTGTTACCACAGACGCCTTAGGATTTATCTACGTATGCGACAAGGAAAACCACAGAGTTCAGGTATGCCAAGCAAAATGTTGTTCTCCTTTATTATGTAGTGCGTATTTCTGTTTGCCTTTGGGGTGAGTAAATATTTTCATGAAATTTTCAAATGCTCAGGGTGAGTGAGTAGAGCGGCAACTCTTTTACAGAAGCAAGTTTGTGGTACTTTTATTTTGTCTAGATTTCTCGACAAGATCGCAAGTGTGTATGTGTGTACTATGGATGTAAACTGTCAATTAGAGGTCGTTTCGCGGGTGCAACTTCCTTGTGTCTTTAGGAAGTTGATGTACGCTCATAGAGTAGATGCGTACCTATGCACAAGTGTTTATCTACAAATTTGCATTCGAGTTGAAAATATTTTCGTAGAGTTTTTGAGAGCTTTGGTTGGAAAGTTAAGGCCAACTGTACTCGTAGCTGGAGCGTAGAGCATGCTTAGGAAATTTTGTTTTAGTGCTTTTGCTGGATCTCATGGCGCAATGTTGGTTTAAGTTTCATTAATAGTTTTTCTTCGTGTAGGTTAGCTACTGGGAATTGAAGAAAGTTTCCTCTTTCGGGGATGTAGTGGCTGCCGACTAACCACCCAGATATTATGTGAGTTATGCGAGGAGAGATTTGAGTCATAGAAAAGTGGTTTTAATGTTTTAGCTTTCTCCGGAATTTGAGAAAGCGTATGAGGCTATACGAGATATTAAGTTTATGCCCAACTCTAGCAACCACAAAAAGAAAAAGTTCTGCAAGACGATCCTTGACTTAGGCTAGGCGGGCATATGTGGTTTCATTCGCACAACTTTTCTTCAATAAATCAATTAAAATACGTCGTAGATGTAATGTGCCCTTGTTCCATGAAAGTTGTGGGCTCCTTATTGCGACTGATGAATATTCGTTCAACCGGAGTGGAATGTGCGCGCTGAGCCTAAGTTGGACAGCATTCGGGTATACCTTGCCCTGACTTTGGGAAGACTAAAAATTAGATGGATGGGTGAAGTCCGACATCTCTTCCCCAACCGTATGTGCTTGATAACTTAAAAAGCCCTCAACCAACACGCCGCTCTTGCAAGTGGGACTTGCTGCCTGTAGATGCCCATAATTTAGACCAAAAACTCTCCACTTACAGAATCGTTTCTCGGAATTGGAGTCGAAAACTTTTCGTGCCGGGACATTGTTGTCTATATAACTCCGCCGCACAGTGTGAGAGTTCGCTCATTTAGCGGAATTAAATTACAAGTGCTTCCAAGTTAAACTTTTTCGTCATTCCCTTTTTGTAGGATATATAAGTAATAAAACTAAACTTAAATTATTAATATGCTTGGCCAAATTTTTGACTTAAAGAACCGGTTTTTTGCACTAAATTAGATAGTAGTAATAACGCTCATAAAAAAAAATTGTGTTATTTTGCTAACATTTTATTTTAAATATATATAAATTTTTAAATTACTGAATAATCATTAAAATTGTTGGTCGAAAACAGATTCTGGAGGAACTTTCTATACTAAGGTGGCAAATTAAACCGCTCCAGGACTTTATGTCAGATAGCGCGACAGCTGAGGCGGTTGTCAAGCATTGGCAAGCAGACTAACGACTGTGTAGTTGCCCCAATTTTGAAGAACTCCTTTCTTGTAGGTCGAGGGCCATGTTGTTCTAAGTTGATTGACCATCTGGTTCATCTGGTTAAACAGCTTCATTCGTCCTGAGTTTAGATAGAGGTATCCTCGCTTAAATTGGGTCGAGTGGAAACAAAATCTTATGGCTATCATCGTCTAGATTGAATATTTCGTTTTCACAAGTTTGCTCAACTGCAGCAAAACCTGTGAGAATAGAGGAGAAGGTCTTTGTGACCATGAATCTATGCAAGGAATCAGTATAGACACAGGCTTCCGTAAAATATGTTTCTGGATTGGAGAGATTTCATCACCAACTCGAAATATTGGTTTATAGATATTATCGGGCCACCTTCAAAGACTGTCTTTTTAAAAGCTGAAGAAAAACAGGGAAACGAACTTAGAATATATAAAAGTTGCTGGGAAGGTTTGCGAATAGTTTTTTGTTTACACTAGGTACTGAGGGCTCAGTGATTGATTCGTTATTCATTTTAGAAAGGAAATTGTCAAAGCGATTTCACAACCCCGCACCGCTACAAGCTTCAATAAATCTACAAAGATTGCGTTGCCAAATTTGAACAGATCTTAAAGCATTTTCTACTCGGGTAAAATTCAATTCGTCTCTTCAATTACGTTGCAAATCTATTAGATTTTGAAGTAAATCTCGAAAGACTGTTTACCTCATTCATTCGGTCAATTATTCAAACGGAATTACATCTCCCAAACATATATAGGGTATCATTATTCAATGCAAGTGACATTGTGTGCACTTGAAGTAGGACTTTATCCATTTAAAACATATTTGCCATTCAAGATTGCATAGAATCCTTGATGCTCTTGCTCATATTGATTCTAATTTCGAAAATGTCGATCTTGTGGTTTTAACAGGTTTTCCAATCGGACGGCTCTTTTGTTGGCAAATTTGGTTCATGTGGCCGTGGCGAAGGACAACTGGAGCATCCACACTATATAGCCGTATCGAATACGAATCGAGTAATTGTTTCCGACTCGAACAACCACAGGATTCAGGTAACAAAACTGAATGCAGAAACTATAATCGTCCAGCATATAGACATTGAAACTTTGTGTATCTAAGACTATATACCACCTATCCGTATCTTACCGTGAAATTTCTCTTTTTCTCTGATTTGCAGATATTTGACGTCAATGGCAAGGTACTATCTACATTTGGTGGAGAAGGTTCCGACGATGGGCAATTCAAATTCCCAAGGTGAGTCTCATGTTACACACAATGCCCGAGGACATTTTGAATTTAATTAAATTCAACTTTACAGGGGTGTCGCCGTCGACGATCAAGGATATATCTTTGTTGCCGATTCGGGCAATAATCGAATTCAAATCTTCAATCCAGATGGCAGTTTCTTGAAGACCTTCGGCTCATGGGGCTCCGGAGATTGCGAATTCAAGGGACTCGAAGGAGTTGCTATCATGTCAAATGGAAATATTTTAGTTTGCGATCGGGAAAATCATAGAATTCAAGTTTTCTAAAAGCAAACAACGCAAAACAAAAAAAACTCTGCACCGCACTGGACTACTTTAAATGTGTCATTACTATTTCAATTTAAGTTTACTTTTGTATATCATATGGATAACTTGTTGTTGCTTTTATTCAATTTAAAATACCGAATTAGATGTGAAATTGTGTCTGTGAAAAGGATAACTGTAGTCCCTAGCTTCATGCTCCTAAACAAGAAATACATTTTACTTTCTGTTCATGTATAACTATCTCCTTCTTTTCCCTAAAAAAAGAAAGATCGATGAGACCGTAAATACACAATTTAACTCAAATCGCAATAGCTGCCATTTTTGAAGAGAATGAGTACATTTTCCAATTGATGGAAAATTTCTTATATCATTCGCTTTGAGATGCTTTTCATCAAATATTGTCTTTTTTTAAACTTAATTTCAACACTATGCGTGTTATGTATGTCCAGCCCAAGTTAGAGAACATTTGTACACTGAGAACATTGTTTTATTTGATTTAGTTTCCATTAACTTTTTTGTTAAATCTTAGAGTAATTTGCATAAAGATAAACAAAATATATAAAAATCATGTTGTTCATGTTTGAGAAGTCATTAATATTGTTTTTACATTGGGTAATAAAATAAATAAAAAAAAAACATTTGAACACTTTTTCTGTTTATTTGCAATCATGTTGGTTGAGAGGTTAGCTTAAAAGAACAGGCACAGAAATCTTGTGGTAAGTTGCTTATGAAAAATGTGAAAAATGCGCTGAAAAACGATTCCAAAGACGGAAAAACCAAGTCACACAAAGTGTTGAAAAGGATGTCAAAAACTTGTTGTAAAACTTATTAAGAAAAGCGCCGAAGAACTAATGAGAAGTACTACATCAAATATTAAAAAAAAATCCTGTAAAAACATGAAAAATACGCCCAAAAACTTAAAAAATGCATTCAAAAACGCTCCGAAAATCCAGTCAAAAAAGTGTCGGAAGGGAAGTCAAAAAACGTGTCGAAAGAGGATTCAAAAATACTTAGAAAATAAGAAGAAAAAAAAAACCCTGCAAAAACAGACAAAATAGCGACGATACAAATATCAAAAATCGAGTCTGGAAAGCGTCAAACAACACGTGATACGGGTAAAAAACGCGACCATATAAGCGTCAAAAAAACACGTCAAGAAAGCGTCGAATAACAAGTCCAAAAAGAAGTCGAAAAACGCGCCGAAAGCTAGTCAAAAAAACTTGTTTAGAAAAAGAACCCAAAGTTACTTCAGAAAACAATTCAAAATACGTGTTAAAACAAACAAAAAAAGCATCGAAAACAAGACAAAAAAACGTGTCGAAAGAGAAGTCAAAAGTATTTCAGAAAACAAGTCCAAATACACGTCAAAAATCACTTAAAAAAGTTCAAAAACAAGTCGAAAAACATGTCGAAAGCCAGTCAAAAAACTTGTTAAGAAAAAGAACTCAAAATTACTTCAGAAAATAAGACAAAAAATGTGTCGAAAGCGCAGTCAAAAGTATTTCAGAAATCAAGTAAAATACGCGTTAAAACAGGCAAAAAACGCAACGAAATAAAATCAAAAACTAGTCGGAAACTGAGTCGAAAACCAGTCAAAAACTTGTCAAAAGAGAACTCAAAAATACATCAGAAAACAAGCAAAAATACACATTAAAACAGGTATAAAACGCTATGAAATAATCTTCAGAAACACTTCGAAGAAACATATGAAAAAAGAAGTCGAAAGATCAGTCAAAAATGCTTCAGAAAACAAGTAAAAATAAGTGTCAAAAACTGATAAAAACGCGACCATATAAGCTTCAAAAACACTTCAGAAAAACGTCAAATAACACGTCACAAACAAGTCGAAAAACGAGCGAAAGCCAGTCAAAAAACTTGCCAAAAGAACAGTCCAAAATACTGCAGAAAACAAGTAAAAATACGTGTTAAAAACGCGACCATATAAGCGTCAAAAAGCCCTTTAGAAAAGCGTCGAATAACACTTCAAAAACATGTCGAAAATCGAAAAACGCGCGAAAGCCAGTCAAAAAACTTGTCGAAAGAACAGTACAAAATACTTCAGAAAACAAGTAAAACTACACGCCAAAAGCAAGTAAAATACGCACCGAAATAATCGCAAAAAAACCCGTCAGAAAAACGCCGAAAAACGTCCAAAAACACGCCAAAACACGTACCGAAAAAGGAAATTCGTTCTATTTCAATTGCACCCATCCCTAGGCTTCCTATCATGTACCAACGGCTAGAAATGTGAACGCCAAACTAACGCAGTAGAAAAAGCACATTTAATTTATTGCATCTACTACTTCTATTCTAAAGCGGACGCCTTAGTCAGCACCTCCAATAAAATGAGGCAATAAAAAACTATTGGCGTGCCTTTCTGCCATAACTATAACCACTCTCTTCGAAGCGGGTAAATTTTAAATCACAAAATTTAGCGAATGGTAAATCAATCACAGGTAAAACGCTTAGAACCAAATTAAATTCAAGCGCGTGCACGCCATATGCTTGCCAGCTGTCACCTATCCTTCAACTAGACCAACATCAGCTCCAGCGTCATAAACAAAACTAAAACTTATGGTAGGGACCGTAAAATCAAGCGCCATCACCTCACCATCACCGGTGAACAAATTTTCTGATTTCGCTTTATGGCTCCTAATTTCTGACTTTGTTGTCAAGGCGAACTCCCAACTCTTGTTGCAGGACGAAATATATCGCAGACGGCAACATAACTTCTTGGTGAATGTTCCTTGACTTGGAATCGTCTTCGAGATTTGGTTTTCGGTTTTGGCTCCCTCCGCCCTGTCTGCTTTGGACATTTTTACGATCGCAATGGTTATTTCAATTTTCCTGCTTTATGAAACCTCCCCATCGGGGATGCTGATTGGAAAGGTATTAACTTTGGCAGCGAGGCGATGGGAGGGCTCTACTTTGCGGCAGTAATTGGATTCGAAATCTTCGCCTACTTCAAAGTTTACTTAGTGGGTGTGTTGGTAAGGTAAGTGAAAGTGAAAAGTCTGCGTCGCAACAAAATGAATATAAAGTGTGACCTCAACACATCAATTATTCTGCGCAATTAAGGACGGGGAGTTGTTCGTCTTAGAAAATTGTGTCGATTGTACTGCGAACTTTGGCGTAATCTTCATTTCACGTAACTAATTTAGCAAAAATGCTTGAAATGTTGTGCTTTTAGTGATGATAAAAAATTACCTGAATAAGGTCACAGTTTTTACTGTGGACTACATTAACGTCCCGATCATATCCTCCAATCAGTCGCTTAATGCACTCGCTATGGGCGATGTGATGGAAGTTTGTTTTAAATGTAACAAGCTGCGATTAGATTACATTACCTCTAAGAATATCTTCTCGTAGGATTAGAAGTGGACCGCCTTAAAAATTTTCTCTGAGTCCAGATCACTAAGTATATTCTGCAAAACAGTTTCGAAATTAGGCTCTGCCCTAGGGTTCTGTTCGGCTTCTTTGGACAACTTGACACAGTTTTTCGGTCGGTATCTCTAAGCTTCCTTTAGGTAATTAAGCTGTATCAACTGCTCACGGATAACTCGGTCGTGCTTCTATCTTCCAGCCATCAGTGGATATATAGGTATATCTTAGGTGACAGCAAAAAGACTTTCTTGTCTAGGTGATATCTTGGTTTCCAATAAGCAGTGAGGCGTAACTGAGTGCATGATAGATGGGACAAGGTTTCTAAATCTGAGAAGACATTTGTCTCTAACGTTTTCTGTAAAGAGTTGGATGGGTTGTTGGTTCAGAATTTTTCACAAACCTATGAGCCTTTTACACAAAGACCATGTTCCTTGTCCAGACTCTTGACGTAGGATTTGGTTTCAACAGCCTCCCCCCAAACCACCCGATGAACAGTCATTCTTGTGACGTGTTGTGAAATCAAGCTTCTACATAAAAGTGTTTTGGGTGAGCCAAATTCACAAGTCCTAAAGAATATAGAACCGATTCAGTAGCGGCGGCGATTGCGATTGCGATTGACTGGCTGAACTGTATATAAGCCTTGTTTTTTTGAGCTTCGTTCTCACCAAAGCAAAGTAAAGTAGGATTTTCCGCACGCAATTACAACAACTACGTTCTACTTGACACTTCGAGACTCGCAGTAGTTATTGTAAATTGTGTGCTGAAAATCCTACTTCACTTTGCTTTACTGAGAACGAAGCTCAAAAAAACCGGCCTATAGACGAGGAGGAACCAATGGTGCGTCATAACTACGTAATAGACATTTGAAGAAATGCTATTACCCAAAATATGATGTTTCCTTCAGAGCTTAAAAAAGACAGTCATTGCATTTGATGACGCAAAAATTTTAACTTCCAATATGGAAACACTCAAAATAAGTCCCAATTTCCGTCTGTCATATCACACTTTTTTTTTTTGTTGATGGAGAACAAAAACCACAACGATATATATAGAGAAACTTTCTTAGAAAGGACTATGCCCCTTTGTGCAACTGTCACATTATCCGCCTCGCTACAAGTATAAACTCGCATAAACAATTTGCATTTTATCTCAATGCCCATGTGTCTTGTCTTGCAGTCGACTTCCCGCTGCTGCTTATGAAATCCGACAGCGTTTCAGTAGGAAACGCCAAAAACATGTAACACACACAAAGCTCCCTTAACAATGGCAATGTTAGTCCGGTTATCCTTCGAAATGGCCATCGCCTAACAGTCACACTACAATCGCATTCATAACATTTCCGAATTTATATTTTCTTCCATTTCGATGGACAAAAGGGCTGTCACAGATATACGCAGATGGTTGCACTGCAAGTAGGGATCAAGTGGCTTTATGCACCTTCAAAGACCCTAAAGTAGGATACAACAAGTCTTTAAAAGCCTACATTGAAGAGTACCAAATTTATTTAGTTTCCACACACTTAACGTATCGTTGTCTCACCTTAATCCTATCAACATGCACCCCAATGGCGCTCGATGGCTTAGGGTCCAATCAAAAGAGCACACAAAACCGATCTTCTCCTCGAGCATTCATCCGCAATGAATGCGGATTAAAAATTCAATTTCATTTCGTCATCAAATACGGGCGCGGAAAGGGAAGGTAAAAGTAAAATCGAAACAAAATACCAACATCGGGAGAATATTGAACTCTGCATCACAGCCCCGCACACCACCGACCGCCGACCATATCGGATGCAGATGAGATGGCATGAATACATTGCCCGATATTTCGCTTCCACCATGTTTCGAATTGCAAACGTGTATGGAAAACTGTAATTTGCTTCTCGGAAAATGTGAAATTTCACACTGCACTCCCGCCGCCGTAGCAGCAGCCAAACACAAGACACACAGAATGGCAATTGCAATCCACCGTTCTTGCTAAAAAAGGGGGTAAAACAAAAAGAGAAAAAATTCATCAGGTTACCTTCGTAAGCTGATTTCTTACTGGGAAGCAGTGAGTGCTTGCAAAACAAAGAATCGGTTTTCAATAAACGAGGGCACGAAGCTGTAAAATTTGTGAACTTTCTGTTATTGGTTTATCGATCTGCAAAAGGTCGAGTCCAATATGAGTACGTATGAATTGGGGGCTTATGATCCACTCCCCCACCATCAGTCGCCTGGTTGCGGGCCAAATTGAGTCTGTGGCATTGTTGTATCGATGGAATGTGAAATGCTTGCAAATTGTTGGACTCCCTCATCTAATCCGATGGCTGGAGAATTTTTATTTCAATTATTGCCTGTTTGTGGGTAAAATTGCTCGGGTATTATTGTCGATGGAAAAAGGGATTCCGGTGCACGTGAACGACATTGGCATTTATTTTTAATTTGAATACAATTTTCATGCCAACGAACGACTTGAGTGCTTTCAATAAAATTCAAATTAAATATGCAATCAAGTGGGGGTGTACATTAAGGACTAGTGTGCAGTAAATGCATTTTAGAACTACTTGCGCTAGGAGATTGGACGGTTACTTATATTATGGACAAGTATTGCTGAAAATAAAACAGCATGATGATGAGGGAAAGATTTTAGTTTTTAGTAGTGCTAACTATACCTTTTCTCGACTAAGCCTCGGAACCGAAAATCATTAAATATTTTCTGGGATTTGGGAACGCTCCATATGCAAAAAAAAATCCAAAATTGACCACTGTTCTCTTGAGCTCCAATTTATCAGACAATCTTTGGTTTGGCCGATGGGCTCAATTAAGAAACTTTTTCAGTTATACACTCGGCTGTTTGTCAGGCGGTGTTTTTTTTTCCTGGTCTGAAACTGAGACCGATCATTTAGTATGTATTCTAATTATATCTATCGGTGAGCCGGTGAGTATTATCAGTACCAACTACGATGTCAACTGCATATTGCAATCAGATTAAGCTGAAATCTTCAATTTGGTAGGGTCCCCAAGACACTTTCTAAATATAGAAAGAGGTTTCCCAATGATTCTGTAGTCTAAAAAACAACACTTTAGCGAATAATATTTATTAGATTATTTTATGATTTAGATATAATTTTTAGCCACATAAGTTCAAAAATTATCCTCTCTCGGAAACATAAAAACTCTTCTAGAAGCGACTATGCGAGTACGTATGTACATATATTATACAATGAGAAAGTGAAATTTAAAACTAACGGTACTAAATTCGAAAATTTACTTCCTACAGCCATAACTTAGCACCGTATACCAAAGTCCAGCTACCGACTAATCTATAAAGAGGTTTTAGTAGGTTTTAGGGTCTGATAGCTAACTTGGCTTCCGTCAAATATATTTTGTTGATTTCCGCAGCTTATTTTTGGTTAAAGCAGTTACAAAGCAGTTAATATATATTTTTTTTTAACTTTTGAGGCGCTTGAGCGATGAAAAGGCACATCGACCTTAAGAGATTTATTGTGCCATAGGGTAAGGAAAAAGTTTATGCTGGTAGGTTTTCTACTTTCCTCAGAAGCTCCCTGTAGAAGATGGTCTTTCTGATTACACATAGGGCTGGGCACTTACATTAAAGGCTGAGATGTTTCGTCAAAGTGAAGAGTCGGTTAGATTTATTTTATTTAAATCATATCGTAAGCCGTGATGCCCTGTATGAAATACAGTCTGGTTTTTGATAAATGCCTATGCAGATTCAGATTCTGTTGGCATCTTTGTTGAAAGGTTGTGTAGCACTTTTGACCTGGGATGTTCTCCCAATATGAACTACATTTTGTGTGTTCTTATCTTTTGATTGGTAAATTTATAGGTCCTGTGAAGGGAGTTAGAGAGCCCATTTTGACCAGTTCGTCGGGTTTCTCGTTTCTCTCAAAACCCTCATGGCCTGGGATCCACCATAGTTTGGATTTATTTCGAGGCTAAGTATTTGAAGGGCTCTTAACGTTGAGGCCACTGGCTCCGAATTACGGTAGTAAATTTTAATAATTTCGACTCGTTTTTGGCTCGTATATCTTTCCATCATGAAATTACAAACGTTACTGAAGAGAAATGTCAAGAGCGACAGGGACAGCAAACGACGCCGAATTTCTTGCCGCTCTACTTTTGTAGCGTCCCTGTTGAAAAACCCTTTATCATGCATAATAGCTCAACCTTGTAACTATTCCCAATCAGCAAATGGCAATGGTTGTGAATAGCAAGAAGCTCCTAGGTTGGCTTCGAAAAAGACCACAAGTCCAAAGGATCGTCAAGAAGCAGACACCGAATTCAACTGCTGCAGTTTAAATAAGTAAAGACACGATCTTAATACTGCCGACTTTGAAAAACCTCTAGCACTCTTTAAAAAGTCATCTTATTTTCAATGTTATGACGCGCTTTTGAAGTCGCAAGTCGACTTAACATAATGAAGGCGATGGTATATTCCAAGGAACGAACATCAAGTCTCCCGTTCGATATTGCATGACTGCCGATCCATCGCCCATCATACTGTGCGATTCGTTTATAATCTAACATTTATTTCGGTATAATAGTCACATCCGCCACTGGCATTCAACATCCCTTCACCGTATCTAGTATATAGAAACCACTACCCAGCCACATTGACGTTCCACAGGATGTAATTTGCTTAGCTTTCACTCCACTTGCAATCCACTCTGTGATTGACCATACTCGTAAATCCTGCAACCGCTGATATACCACATCTGTTGCAATTCGTGTTGACTTTGAAACTCGGAGGATACTCTGGAAAAAGCCATTCAACCACAGCATGCTGTGTTTTTAATGACCACTCAAATACGGGATAACTCGAACGTGTGGCGATTTTATTTCACTTGTATTTGTAAGATGGTCTTGTTTACGGTCACACTGATCGGGCAATCAAATGCTAGAATATCTTGGTTTACTGCGCAAAGAAAGATACGGGCGAATTAAATTTGATCAACAAACTCCTGGGAGTATGGTAAACGCAACTACACGTCGATTAGTTTTCCTCCAATGCAAGTCGATTCGGTCTGGCGCCATTTAGTAAGTAAAATGCGGTTCTCAAAGTGAAATAACACAAACAACGCTAAGCGCAGCCATTAATTGCGTTGTGTAAATAAATTCAAAGAACCACCGGCCGTCACTTTTAATTAGTTTTAATCTGAGGTGCAGATTTAATTATTTATTTTCCCTTTTATCAGCTCAAGAACATTGAGCCCACTCATCAGTTAAATTTTTTTCTTCTTTCCCATTGGGAACTGCTTAGGGTGTTGGAAGTTTTTAATTAAAAGTAACGCCATGCTGGTGCTGTATAGCGGGCTGTTAATGTTTAACTAAATGCGAAGAGCCCATTGAAAGGTGTACTTCAGGCAAAGGGACTTCAAAAGGAAAATTCTCTTTATGCAAGTTTTTCTTGAAAAGCGCTTGAAGTTGTGTACTGAATGCAATAAGCATAATCAGTTGTCGTAGAAAACGGAACGAACTTGGGAAATACAATGAACACCGGGAGCAGGAACTGAAGTCTTTCGGGTTGACGGAGTATATTGGTCAGGGACTGCTCGATGTTGACCGGAATTTGTGTTTATGGTATGGGACACTTGTACAAGCTCTTTGGGGTATTCTTCTTGAGGTTTTTCTTTGAACGCTTCTCTTGGGAAAGGTGAACAAATATCGCATTCGGAGCCTCTAATATTTGCATTTGGAGTGTTACTTTAGTTTCCAAATCGACATTTGACACTGAAAACAATGGCAAATACAGGGACTATGATCCAAATCAATGTCAACATTTGATTACGTTTGCACAACTGTTTTATTTTTTCTTGACGTTCGGAGTAATTTCTTACAAAAATTTCTCATACGTTCGTCTCATACATGGAATTCGAACTTGATTTAGTTTTATTGGAACAGTCATTTGACGCGTTATTTTGACTTGATTTTAACGCATATTTGAAGGGGTATTCTATGCTTTTTTGAGGTGTTTTTAAAGCATTTTGTCGTCGTTTCTTGAGGTGTTTTTCGTCTTAGTTTTGGTTGGGTTTTTGAACACAATTTTGGGTTCATTTCGGAGGAGTTTTTTTTAAATATTTTCCCCTGCTTTTAAACGCGTTCTTGACTCGCTTTAAGATGCGGTTTTTGATATATTTGAAGGGGTATTCTATGCTTTATTGAGGTGTTTTTTAAGCCTTTAGTCGTCCTCTCTTGAGGTGTTTTTCGTCTTGGTTTTTGATGGGTTGTTGAACACAATCTTGGGTTCATTTCGGAGGACTTTTTTTTAAAATATTTTCCCCTGCTTTTAAACGCGTTCTTGACTCACTTTAAGATGCGGTTTTTGATATATTTGAAGGGGTATTCTATGCTTTTTTGAGGTGTTTTTAAAGCATTTTGTCGTCCTCTCTTGAGGTGTTTTTCGTCTTGGTTTGTGATGGGTTGTTGAACACAATCTTGGGTTCATTTCGGACGCCTTTCTTGACTCGTCTTAGGATGCGTTTTTTGAGATGGTTTTCGGCAAGCCTTTCGAAATATTTTTAACGCGTTTTAAATACATTTTTCGGCTCACTTTCTGTGACACGAGCTTGACCTTTTCTGAATCATTTTGACATGGTTTTTACAGGAGCATTTTATGACGCGATTTTCTGTCTTTTTGGCGCTTTCGGACCCATGGTCTATGTCTTTTTTGATTTGTTTTCGGATGCCTTTTTGATTCGTTTTCCAATCGCGTATTTACACTCGTTTTTTTTTAAATGTCTTTCAACTTTGTTTTCGATAGGATTTTTGGAATCGTTTCTAACGCGTTTTTTTTTTTTAATATTTTCATTTGCTTTCAAACGCGTTTTTGGGTCGTTTTAAGATGTCTTTTTTGACACGATTTTCGACGTGTTTTTGAAGCATTTTTCACAGGTTTTTAATCTTTTTTTTTGGCTCATTTTCTGCGACGCGTGTTCGAATTTTTTTCCGAATCATTTTGACAACCTTCTTTGACCGCATTTTATGCATTTTATGACGTGTATCCCAGTCTTTTTGACGCATGTGCTACGTCCATTTTAAAACGTTTTGAAAGTAATTTTTTGATCCATTTTTCGCGTTTCTGGATATTAAGGCCCTTAAATAGGGATAAGTCGACGCAATGTTGTTAGCTATTCCGATATCCTAAAAGAAACTTGTAGAGAAAAAGCGAGACATCAGAAAGTTCTTCTATGTCATGGAGATAGTGACTTCCAAGTGTTCTTTCATTCAAGTGACATCTGTATTGCCGCAAATTCAATCAGGCATTTCGAACAGAGTTGAGAGATATACTCTTCCTGTCCGACTGCGGGTAAAGTTAGGTTGACGCCTTGATGCCAATCAAATACAACACTTTGTAAGCTTTGACGCACATAAATATATTTTCAAAAGCATGCCCTCCCCAAAATAATAACTTGATTTGCTGTGTATGGCTTCTATCATATTCAAATGCCGACCCAAACAAATTGAGCCGAATTTTCCCGCTGCACTCATGACCTAATTAAATTTTAATTTTAAATCTACAGAACCATGAATGAACTTTGAATACACTTATCGACAAATTTAACTGACGATGTGAATAAGCACCTGTAATAGATCTTTCTAGATACAACGTGTGACACATGCATGAATATGCAACAGCATGCAACCACACCATTTGCAACTAGCACTTCATTAATCTTAATTCTTTATCCGCATCAAGTTGAAATTTAGTGCACATACCACCGCATAGCTTCCGTCTTCTGTTCATGTGTGCGTACATGTTTTTATCGGACCATCAACTACCATTTAATTAGATAAACTTTTGTTATCCACTCAGCGAACGTAAGCTTGAGCGGCCCAACCTTTTGAAATGGAAATGCTCTCTCCTTAATGAATTCGTTAGTAGGTGGTTTACATTATTCCTTGAATATAAATGAGCGGAACCTCCTATAATTCAAAGCAGTTTACCTGACGTCTCCTCCCAGTATACAAACCAACGGCCACGGGTACATTATACCGTCAGCTGAGAGGTGAGCTTGCGATAAGAAAACTGGGCTGGGACAGGTCGAGATTTATTTTGTAACTCTGTCCGTTTTAGCAAGGTTTCTTAATTCCCTACTCACTCTACGACGAGCCGGGAAAGCTCTGAACGTTTCGTTTGAGTATGAAAATAGACACTTGGATACATCGGCGATATGCATCTAAAGCTGCAGCCGAATGTATAGATATATTGCAATAATTATCTTCCGGATTTGATTTTGTCTACGATGAGATTTAATTCTATCCATTTATAAATATTCAAAAACCGGATGGTAGTCCGTCAGTGAACATGCTATAGATAGCAGGGATTGGTGAGAGCGAATAAGGGTACACATTTCGTATGCAGACGAGCATTCACTTGAAAATTCAGTTTGAATTGTTAAATGGATTGGAAATGACTTAAGCGGGTGATGGGTCGAAGCTAAAAAAAAATAAAAGTTTCTTTGCTATGGATCTACGTTGGCTATTTCACTTTTTAGTGCGCATTTGAACGGCACGCTGGCGGTTCTCAGAACTGAAAAAGTCTTTCCGACTCAGGAAATAGTTCAACTCAAAGTAAGCTATTCGAAAGCTCTTTCACAAGTTAAAGTGCCTTAGATGGGATATCTAAAGTTTAAAGATTTAAATAGTAAAAATCGTCCGTCTTGCCCTGGGTACACGAAGAAAGAGCTTCGTTCAAACTCCTGCTCTGCTGAAGATGTAAATTAAAAGAAAAGTAATTCCTACTACAATTATAGTATTTTTCTCTGAAACTTTGTCTAACGTAGAGATAAGAAAAACAATTTTCACCACGGGTATAGTTTCGGTCATCTTCTGTTTCCACCGGTGGTAAAGGGTCCGCCAAATAACTTATTTTTTTTTTGAAAATGCTATAAAAAAAACTACTGAATATTTTCTCAAATTTCTTTTTTTATTTGAAAGCACAATCCTTCCGGTTAATAATGGAAGGAATTACATTCAAATGGCTGCCTCGGCTGGCCATGCAGTAGCCTACACGATCGGTCCAATTTTTAAGCACATTATCGATTGTGTGCAGCTGTATTTCACCAACGGCTTCACGAATATTGCCCTTTAACGCGTCAATTGTCTCTGGCATTTCGGCCAAACACTTATCTTTTACGGCACCCCACAAATAATAGTCCAAACGGTGTCAAATCGCAGCTCCGCGGTGGCCAAACGACATCAGCTCTGCGGCTGATAATGCGATGTTCAAAAACAGGGCGCAAAACATCGAGTGTAGCTTTGGCTGTGTGGCACGTAGCGCCAACCTGTTGAAACCAAATGTTGCCAATATCCTCCTCTTCAGTTTTTGTGAACAAAAATTCGTTCAACATGGCCCGATAACGATCGCCATTGACTGTAACGGCCACTCCTTGCTCATTTTCGAAGAAAAATGGCCCAATTATGCCTCTGGACCAAAATTTAAATTTTCTCGGGTGTACGCACTGTTTTTGGCTTTTCACGCTTTGGTTTATCGATGAGGATGCCAGTTTCTTTAACTTTTTTCACAAGATAACGAACATACTGAGCTGACGGTGCTTCTCTTCTTCCAAATTTTCGCACACATTCTGCAACATTACCATGATTTTCAAAGTAATGTCGCAATATTTCCCAGCGTTGTTCAAGCGTTTACACAACCATATTCGTTCAGCGGAAGGATAAAACTAATTATCTGTCAAATCAGACATGAGCTAAGCGTTACCATTCGCGAAATAAGCACTAGTTGAAAAAAAAAGTTAGATGGCGGACCCTTTACTAAATGAATTCTCAAGATCTTTTGTTACCAGTAATCTTCCATCACAATCTCCAAGTCATCAGAGAAAAACTTCATGCGAGTAGGTATAGTGGGGAGATGTCGAACTTGATCCAAACCCCTCTCATCTTGGGCCTGATAAATAATAAATAAATAGTTGGCGCCACAGATCCGTAGGGACCTTAGGCCTCGCTTCCCGCAACCATTCGCTTTGAGTAAGTTTTCCATGTTTTTTTTTAGTTTTGGCGAATGAAAGGGATTTACCATTTTTGGTCGTGCCCAATAGGTCGAGCCTGCACGCCTTAAAATCCGACTTTGGGACATGCGATTAAAATGAGTAAACCATCGAAGCATTGCCACGGAACAAAGTTAAGTTAAAAATTTAGTCTGATACAATTTTACCATGCCAGTAAAGGATTCTAATTCTCAAAGATTGTATGTGCGATTGATACCCAAATCTATAAAATAAGAGTTGAACCAAAAGTCCGGATGATGGACCAATAACTTAGCTTCGACACCAAGTTCAGTCCTCCTGATAGCAGATTGAATGGTTTTCGAGGATTTAATGCAGATTGACCAATCTTACAGGAAAGCCTCATCATTGCTCCCTCCATCGCTCCCTCCATCGCTCCCAAATATTTGGACCTCTCGACTTTTCTTAAAAGGGACTATGCCATCATGCGAAATTAATTAAAAAGTGAGTACTTAGTGCCTTCATAAATTGAAATTTGTTCACGTTCAAGTACCAAAAGCAACATGGTAGATGGTAGCAAACCCCCGGAATGCATGCTGCGAAGAATGAGCAAAAGTAATCAGTGAAACGCGGATATAACTAAACTCTATGTCTCCTAGAAGTCCTGTATTTTTCAATCGTTGTAAATAATTGGAAGTAGAGGTTACAGTGGCGCAGTGGCTTAGTGGTTAGTGTGTTGGACTACTAAGCGAGGGGTCCCAGGTTCGAATCCCGCGAAAAACCCAAATTCCAACTTAAGGTTTTTTTCACTGCGCCACCTCTCGCGAACGTCTGACAAACATCCGAGAGTATAACTGTCATGAAAGAGCTTCTCAATTGGCCGTTTGGACTCGGCATAAAATTGTAGATCCCTTCCATTCGTCCCAAAAATAAAAACTCACACAAGACGAATGGTTGTGAGAAGCTAGGCTTGGGTCCATACGGACCTGTTGCGCCAATTATTTATTTTTTTTTTTTTTTTAGAGGTTACAAAATGCAGCCAATGTCCACAGTTGGGGTATTTATTTTCCGAGGCTTATTTGAAGACAGCCTATGGCAGTTGGTAGAGAGATTGAAAGGCTTTATATATACCTCTGAATCTATAAAAAAAATGTTGGCAGGAGTGGTACAGGCTTACTCCCAAGGCTTGCACTGTATCATTCTGAGAATAAATAGATGTGCAGTCGAAAAACCACTCTGCTTACACATCAGCCTTGAATTGCCAACAGCTTTAAAAAGCATTGAAGACTTCTACAAGAACCCTGCCATAACAATAGAATCAGAGCAATTCTTTTTTACCCATTTTATAAAAAAGGTGCCTCAACTTCATATACTAAAGTTAAGTGCTCTTTAATTCGGAGCCCGCAAATACCTGTACTTGAGATAGCCTAAGCTTGGAGATCGGGACTCTCTCTAGTAGTTGTATCCACCCATATACTGTCATTTCTGACCACCAAATCCAATAGAAAATATTTTTGCAAAAATACATTCCACATACGCCACAGTGTCTAATCCACTGCAATATAATCGTCAAAAGTCACGCGTAACAATTCACCCGTGCATTCGAAATAACTCACACATACTAACAGCGAATACATTTTTTATTTATGACTTAGCTAACTAACCTCCAACGGCCTCCTGCAATTTTCCAACAATATCCTTTCAGATTATTCGAACAGGAAAATCAGAATTTTCACATTGTTGTTCGATTCTTTTCACTTCACCCAGCTGCCATGTTTCCAAATAGTGTCTCCGGGCGGATCTACCAAATCCTCCTCACTTGCAGCCATCAACGTTTACACTTAATCATTTCCTAATCAAAAGCGATTTATCATCATCATCGTCACCGTGGCCATTAATTAATTTTGTTAAATTTTCAAAATCTCTCCATCTATGCGTCCATCAGAAGGCTGTGATTTTCCAAATCAGACACAGCCAGTTCGGGTGTAAATCTCCTGTCAACGCTTCCTGATCCAACTATATGTACGCGCACTGGTGTCCTTGTTTCCCATCTGCTGGCGATGTTTGTGCTATTTGCCCCCATATATTAAATGGGGATGACAATATTCGCATTTGGCATTTTTGAGCCACAATCGGATTGCGTTAGACCTTTGCCGCGGCTTTTGTCATTTAATTTATGAAAGTGTGTCATGTTGGTGTGTAGGCGACAAATGCACCACCACGTCATTAGCAAAATCATGCAAAAGTCTGATGCAAGCCGACCCTAGAACGGGTTCTTGTGGCGATAAATTTATGCAAATACGAAGTAGTTGTTATTCATTTATGCACGCAAACTATATGGCAGTGTCGATTTAGTTTTGAAGACCGCAATTAGTTGAATTGAAGACCTTTAGATGGAGTGAAAACCGGCGAGTAGTTTCGAACTGAAAGGGAGGTTAAAAAGGTTTTCCGATGCTCCATCGATATTCTATGAACGGAATAGAAATCGGACCTTTGTGGAGTAGGTATATCCTCGATTTATGTATTGACGGGAGTATCCAATTTCTTATAGAAAAAGGCTGGCTTCTTTTTGGCTGCAGATTCTTTCAATCTCCTCGAATATGTT
Source organism: Cheilosia vulpina (assembly GCA_916610125.1). Lineage (NCBI taxonomy): Eukaryota > Metazoa > Arthropoda > Insecta > Diptera > Syrphidae > Cheilosia > Cheilosia vulpina. Next base: position 41,980,717 of record OU744279.1, on the reverse strand, counting down.
CCCTAGAGATGTTGAAAAAAATTGCCACCAGTACCCTATACGTCTAAAGTTTAATCCGCCCACACTCAGCGATCACTTTAACCGCACATGTGCAGTGGTGTACCTTCTACGCCACTGCTCACCGTACCTTCATGTTGGCTCCATTTATCATCGTCTCCCACCTTACACAAAGCATATCAAACTCGTCTTGAAAGACGCACCCTCATAATTGTATCTGTTGCCAGTAAATGTATGAAATGGAACACATGTATCCTGATTCGCAGTCACCCGCCTCCCATATTGGATACGCTTGAAAAGTAAATCCTTAAATGAACTGGAAACAGGATAAAAATTCATCAGCCAAATGAAAAATGGAAATGAAGACACTTCACTCCATCTAATGGTTTCGTTCATTAATACTCACGTACAATACGTCATGCGTATGAGCCTGCCCCTCCACCCCCTCCCCATCCAAGGACAATATGGAAAATATTTCAATTTGGGAAGAAGAGAACATTTTTACCCGCCTGTAAATTGATTGTCAATGCTCTGATAGTCATCATTCATACAAGTTTACCATATTTTCGATGATGTCCTTGTTCCATGCTCTCTTTTAGAAATTCAATCAATCAAAACATTTATCTTCATCAAAAATTGAACAACACTCACTCAGTTGAAGAGGCGCTCCGTTTAGCACTAGAATAAAACGAAGGACAATGCGCGGATAGTATCATTCGCCTGCAGTGCGGATAAATTCGATTGAATTGTAAATCTGTTTAAGTGTACCCGCAAAAATACTACTGTAGCCCTGGCCACAAGGGGCTACTGCGAAGACTCCAGGGAGGGCTAACTAAAATGTTGAATGACTGCCAGGGTTAAGGGCGAATCTGAAACGGCAAGTTGTATTTCGAAATAAAATGTCAACAGTTTCCTGTGTCTGAGGATCTCTTTCATGGTAATAAATAACATCTGCATAAAGCTTAGATATACAATCCCCTTTCAAGATTCTATCGATTCAAGGCAACCAAGTCAAGAATGCATTCATATCTAAGGGAAATGCAATGAAATTCCCCAAAGAAATCTCACAATAACGATGCAAATGGATGTTAGAATGACGACACGGAGTCCCACTGTGACGCAGGACCCTCTATGGATTTGTGCGTGCTCTTAAAAGCAGGATGGGTCTTCCTTTGGATAGCAACAGCGACCCAAGTTTATGTATTCAACTTAGAAGAGTATAATTTCATTTGACGACTATCTGCAGATGTCCCTCAAAAATGATTGCAATTACTGACACAAAACAATTGACGTAACCAATATTCTGGCTCAGAACTCACAACTGCCCATTTGGTTTTTAAATATAAATTGTACTGTAACTTATATTTGTGAGGACGAAATGGAGAGTTGAGGTGAAATAAATTTAGCACTCCGGAACCTCCTCGAAATAGCCACTTTTGATCATTTTATTACTCTATCAGGACCGACCTTCTATTTAGCGTTTTGTTCATCAAAAGTTTTGCCAAATGTCATTTCTTTTGATTGTTAAATTTTATGTCATATTCCTCTGCGGCAGGCCCCACACTTGTAGAGGAAACCTATATTCTTCAAAGTCATCTTAGCGATTGACCAAAGCTCTATTTTGTAAAAATGGTAGTCGTTGGAAAAAAAACCTTCACCCAAGCAAAGATGGAAATTCTGACCCGCCAAAAACTCTGCGTCTAAAAAATATTTCTCATTTACCAAACCAATGAAAATAGTTATCAGACAAAATTCGGTAAAGTTTTTTGTAGCCTTATAAAAAGCAAACAGAAATCTACAGTGGAGCACTTAATATTCGCATGTTTATTTATTTCGTAAGAAAGACTTATGATTTATAAGCATTAAATAAATTAAATAAAACAATGTAGAATTTACTAAACTTGTAATTGACATCGTCACACAAAAATCAAGCTGTAACACCATCGACCTCGCTTTCTTTTTTAAACGAGCGCTATGCACCCTACGCATATACAGGGCACATCACGTATTTGTGTCTCGGTGGTTGAACCGAAGAACGGCTCCGCAACGAAACACAACACCGCGCGAAATACATCGTACCTATATATTGTGAGTACTTATACAGAGTTTCGCTAAGTGCCCACTACTTTAAAGCAGAGCAGAACAAAGGCGCAAAATTAAAGTCGGATAAATCTCAAAATCAGTTACATTGCACTAATATGGAAATTGTCGCGTATGTTGTTAAATATAGTCAACATAAATGCCACATTATTCTTATTAACAATGAAATGAAATTTAAAACCACATTTTACCTTTTAAGCCTAGTATCCTGCTCGTGCTAAATTTTATTTCCCATACAAAAATGTCTACAAAGATAAAATTTAGCGAAGCAGTTTAGCAAAAAGCAGTATTACGTTCGCACGTTAAATTCTTAACTTCATGTAGATGGGCCGATGACACGTCTCCACTCATTTAGGTCGCGAAATAAATGACTGGTACATTAAATCGAAGATAAATTTGGACGTAAAAATCGGAGGAAGAAGTTTGTGTTGCGTTTTCTATGGATATTTTTTTGGAGGAAACCGCAGAGGGCACTAATCGAGAAAGAAAAGAAAATGCAAAGTTAAAAAACCCTTTTCTAATTTTTATGGAAAAATAGTTTTTTTAAGCTTCAAATAATCGTACGTCTTTTGCAAATCGGCAGTTTGTTTGCCTTTTTTGAAAATAGGCATTCATAAAGGCTATTTCATGCCTTTTAGGCATTATTTCATTAGCTAAGACTTTAAAGGTTGTTTTTTTTTTCAAAAAGGCATTTTTTTTTATTTTAAATATTTATGTTTTTAATTTTGTTTTTTGTTTCAACTACTGACTTTTTAATTTTTTAAACATTCTTAAAAAATCTTTTTTGTACAAAAAAACATTATATGTAACCTCTGTCTTAAAGAATGTATGTCCACCTTCAAACTCTGTCCATTTTCCGAACACTTTATCTGTCATTCTAAAAAAATAATTCCAGCGTCCACTTCCATTAAGTGGAATTAAATTGGAAACAAATTTGAAAGCTGTTTGTTGCATTATTAAAAATAGTTTTTGTTTATATTTTTATATTTGTGTTTAATTTTTGATTTGTTGTTCCACTTTACAAAAAAAAAAATATTTGGTGCATTATATCATTGAAACGGCATCTTTTTATTCAAGTTAGGCATTTTTTCGTCAAAAAGTGGTTGGCAACGCGAACACAGGTGTCGGAACATTGATGTCGCGAGTTTAATGGTTTTATCCCATCTCAAACTGACCAACGCGTCCCAGTTTTCATTTCAAAAATATAACTTTAAAAAGAACAAATTGGCATCGAGCAGACGGTTTCAAACCACGGCCAAATTTAGCTATTTTTCAAAAATTGTAAATTTAGTATTTGAATTCAAAATAAACTTATTCTATTCCATTCTATTCTATAAACTCTCAACCATCTCGTTTTGGAAAAACACTGGCAGCAATTAAGGCAGTCCCCTTCGTTGGTAGGTAACTTTGTTATTTCAAATTTACGAAAGCTCTTGGATAAAGGTTCAATTCGCACTATTTTTAAAGTGCAAGAGCTGTGCAAATCAAACTATCTCATTTTATAATTTTTTTTAGTGGCACATTGATTATGCTCATTGATCAATGGGTGCAAGCCAGTGATGAGACTTGAGAAAAGCAAAGCGGTGGTAGATCGCCTTAACAAAAGGTGGTAGAAAACTAAATTTGCCGGCACTTGAGAGTGAGATGAGAAGAAAGAGATGTAGAGGGAGCAGTTGCACTACAATAATGCAAGCAATTAGAGAAACTCCAATTAAACAAATTTAATTTACATTTTACTTGTAGGAACCAAAAATTTACGCATTTTCACTTTCTGTAGCTCTTGATATTTAAAAGTTTTTGAGGTAAACGCATCAAAAATTACTACAGACAAAACCCCAAAGACTCAACTCATCATTAAACACAAAAAGTCAAAACACCCTCGCACAAATTCAGTCAAATAAGGAAATATTAGTACTGGACTGGAAGGTTTTGCTGATGCAATTCCCAGAGAAAAATACTGATAGCTGAGTGTGTATGGGTAAAAGTAAAAGTAAAATTAGGGTAGAGTTTTCAATTTATAACAAAGATGGAAAAGAAATATTATTAGCGAATAGCGATTAGTAAAAGGTGGTAGATTTCGAGTTCAGGTTGGTAGAATTTCCAGAATTGGTAGAAATCCCATCACTGGTGCAAGCACTTACTTGGCAAGCTTCACTTTTCGACTGTGCGAATATAAAAAAAAAAATTTGTTTGCAAGAAAACATAAGAGGATGCCAAGAATTCAGCTAAAAATCCCTAAAAGTAGTTTGATGATGAATTTGTGGTGCAGTGTGAAATAGCATTTGTATAGTAAAATTCTCCCAAAACAAAAGAAAAAGTGGAAGCACGGAAAACATTTTCAACCAAAAACTATAAATGGCAGCTCTTTTTTTTAATGTAAGCCTACAATGGCAGCCTTTTTACAAATTAAGAAAAATGTGACCTACGATAAAATTAAGACGAAGATTTAACACTGTGTGAACCAACAGAGGGCTCTAATTCATGACCCTACTGTAATGAGTGGCGAAATCCCAGCCACTCATTCTTGAACTATGTTTTATTTAGAATAGCTCCTGCACATGTAGCTCGACTGGGTAAAGTCGGTAGATAGAGTAGATATATATTCATTCCATATCGACGGGGTCGATGGAGTTCGCAAAGTGTGGGGTTATTGTAAGTATTTAAGACAAGGATCCATTCGTTTGAAAAAATAGCAATGAGAAACAGAACTCAGGATCCTACACAGAGCTGCTGAACCAACTATTTATTTATTTATAAGGGAAACTCATACTGCGACAAGAATTAATGTAACAAGTGACTTCTAGTCGCACAACAAGCAGGACTACATACGAGTTCATCACTCCATGGACGTGTTCGCATTTATTCCCACATCGCAGTGTAATATAATAAACCTGGAAGCTAATACTTCCAGTGAATCCCCATTCTCGCATACACGACATAATCAACCAAACAAACAAACATGCTGACGAATAAGCGCGGACAGGGACAATCCGTTTGAGTTGTTGTATCCTATGGCGAAATCGTATTCCGAATTCTATGTTGTACAAATGAAATGCGTACACCACAAGTTGGACAGATGTCGCACGGCTTCCACCTTATTGAAGCAAAGAGGACCATTTATATCGCTTCTGTCACATCCCCACACTCCTACCTCTGGCATAATGGCTTACGTGTTGAGAATCTACAAAAAGACACAGTTACAACATCGTTTGGCACCGGTATGAATTGTCGGCATTACGTTTGAGTTCCAAGAAAAATATGTATATATACGGTTTGGTCAAACAAGAGCAGCAGAAGATTGGACCATTCGGCCAACAATGGGTAGCATTGTCCGGCTCACAATTCAAAAGATTATTCGTTGACAATTTCTCCATGGAGAACATTTCAGGGATTTGTCTGAGATATCCCGCATAAGGACGAGTGATGTTCTAAATTTGTTTCGGCTTGTATACATCGTTGGTCGAGTGAATATGCGTCGTATGCGAAACATGTTTCGACCGCTCTGCCCTGGTCTGGGTCTTTAATTTCAAGGAGGCGTTCACTGCAATTTACAATATCTCTAATGGAAGCACTACAGCTGGACCATTCTCGGAGTTTATGTATCCGTTTCACACAGCCACATACATCCAGATCCAGGAACTAATGGGCAATACTGTGGATTAGCCAGTGAGACAAAGGAAGATTGGTGGGTACTGCTTTGCCAGGGATGCACCAATTGCTGTTTTGAAATTGTCATGGGGTATTTTTGTAAAGGATATTTATAACCCTTGTTTCTGTTCAAAATCTGCGACAAATGTTCAACTTTTCAGCTGGTATATTTTTGTCAATGAGATTTTATTTGATTTGATTGATTTTGTTGATTATTCAAGGGCGAGTTTTGCCACTTGACGAGCGGAGGAGGGTTTTCTATTTTCGTACTAAGCAAAGTCTGCTCTTAGCTGAATCTCTTGCAGTTTTCATGGGATCTGCGTTGGATCTGAACATTCAAACACTAAAATAACAAACGAGGCAGATGTCGGTTAGTTCAGTTTTGGAACATCAAATCCACAAAAGAGAAAAAAAACCGCCTGAAATGCTGAGCCTTCGAACAGCTATTTAGAATTTTCGACTGAGATATTTTAGGTTATGGAGCTGGGAATAATCCACATATCAAGGGCAAAGACTTCGAATGACGCACTTGTTGAAAAACGAAACATATACTTTGCGACACAGTAAAAACATGTTTTCGACAGTTTTACAAAAGAAACATGTTTATATTTGCATAATTCCAAAAGTGACCAATTGAACGCGAACCGAACCCACCCTCAGTTTCTTCGTGGAAAATACAAATAAATAGTTGGCGCAACAGATCCGCATGGAATCCTAGGCCTAGCTTTAATCATTAATTTTGTTTGCATTTTTCAATTTAGGGAGGATTGGAAGGAATCTCCAATTTTATGCCGAGTCCAAGCGGCAAATTGAGAAGCTCTTTCATGACAGGCGTACTCAAATATTTTTGACAGACGTTCGCGAGAGGTGGCACAGTCAAAAACAATGACAATCCGGGAGTGCTGACAGAAGTGAAAACTTGAACAATTACGTGTATTTTTTGAGTTCTCAGGAAATATTTTAATGTGCAGGAAATTCTTTTCTCTATATAAAATGACTCTCAACTTCCGTTCCAATTTCGCCAACAATGATTCCATCCCATATCAAAAATGTCCAACGCGCCTAAAGAAGTTATCACTTCAAAAATACGTAAGGTAATAATTTTTGTTTTTCCGGGGATTGAATCTGGGACCTATAACTTAGTAGTACAACACTAAGCACTAAGCACTAAGCCACTGCATCTACAGTTTCAACAGACGGGCAAACGATATCTAGTGAATTTATGAACTGACGGCAAATTAGAACCATATTTTTGGGAAAACATAACTTGCCTGAATGTAGCATTGGCGGTTGACCTTGTACCCTGTTAAAAGTTAAAGCTTAGCTTAGCGGGGAACGCTGTTTAGTGGCGCTTTTGAATGGAAATCTTGCATAGAAGGCTTATCAAGGTCCAAATTCTATCATAGATATTTTTTTCTTTCTTAAATCAATTAAGGCTTACTATCTGCTGGCACCTAAAACCTTTGTTTGTAGATTATATATGCCTCAGAAATATTCAATTGATACTGCTTATGCTACAGAGACTTATTCCCGTCTAAAACCATAGATTTGTGTCTGTTTCGGTTTGTCATGAAAACTACTGGTCGTGGTCAGATATCGATGAAACTTTTTTAAAACCTGTCTTAAGACTCCAAGAAGACTATGCTGTTCATTGCCATGCCTACTTTTTGGGGGCGTTTTTAACCAAAATGTTGTCTTTCTCTGACTCTACTGCTATGGGAGTGCTATGGTAGTCCCTGGGATAGGCGCTGGTAGCTATCAATTTTCCTCGTGAACCATTTTGTATGCAAGAAAAAAAGAACAGTGAATTAGATTTCGAGTTTCTTTTTTGAATCTGAAGCTTGATGTCTTACCTCATGGAAGGCGATATATAAAAGAGACAGATTTTTGCTTAGTACAAAAAAAGGAAATGCGACCTCTCACATTAAATGTTAAAACTACTTTAAGGTATCGGTAACTAGTAAGAATTATGTGCTTCTCACATGAGCAACTGTCCTTACTCTAATAATTCTCCATCAATTTAAGGAAAAAAAAATGCTTAAGAGGGTCAGATCTTCCCCCACTGAAAATAAAATACCAGGTAATATTGACAAAATTCGATTGTTAAATTTCAACAAAAATAGTTTTGAACTGAAAAAAAATTGTTTATCAATTCAACTTAAGTTTTATCAATTTGAACGATATTTTGTCAAACGGATGAAACATTTACTAACAAAACACAAATTTCAGTTTAATAAATCGATATTAGCTGTTTTTTATTATCAGCGTGATCTGACCCCGATCAGATCACGAAAATAAAACAAGACGGATCATTGAAAAGTTTAATTTTTGAGTTGTGGCAACAGCTGCTTTCAAAAACAAAACAGATAATACAGGGTATTACAAACTTCACATTGCCACCAGCCATATTGCAAATATTCTGCTCAACGTGACGTCACACAAGGCACATGTCATTTGGCTTGCAATGTCGGGGGTGTTACCATATTTGAATCAAATTTTAATAATTTTTCTTTTTCATATTTTTTAGAAACAAATTTTGTAGTTTATGTTCAAATATGCAAAACATGAACAATATTTTGCTGCTAGCACATCCGTTTATCTTGGCATATTAAGATGTGTCCAGACCAGCGAAACATTTCAGAAATGTTTCTGAAGCAAATCGGACACATTTCATACACATTTATAAGTGATTTCTGATATTTAGTTATTAAATGTTTATGAAATATTTCAATTTAATTTTTCTAGTCCAACTAGAAGAAAATAATGTGGTAGGGTTATTAGCAGCGAGTAAAGTTTATATTTTTGTAATTTTGGTCTCGGGAATCACGTGATACACGATTTAATTCAAATATTCGTATTAAATGAATCACTTTCTCATTAGGTATTCCAAGCTTTTCTTGACATTTTTATTTTATTTAAAAAAATAAATAATAATCAAAAAACAGCGCTCACTTTCTGCTGTTAAACTTGTAATACAAAAATGATTTCCCATCACGATTGGGAAACTGTGAAACATTTCATTAATTGTTCAATTAATTTTTTGTGTCCAGATCCAAACCAGCAAAACATTTGATAAAAATTGTTTTGTTTAATAAATATTTTAGAAATATTTATAAAACAAAACATTTAAAAATGAAACAAGCCATCTAGTGGAAAATAGTAGAAATAATTTTCAGATTATGATTCGTGATCTCGATGAGAAGCAGGATCATGAGCTGTTGTTGTAAGTGCATGTAAATCGATGATCTATATGGATCATAGCTGATAATAAAAAACAGCTATTGTAGCAATTGAAAATTGTATTTTTGATTCAAACAAAGTTTTTGCTATACCTAATCATTCAAACAGAACCAAAAATCACTTTTGTGAAATTGAAAAAAAAGTATGCAAAATGTTTGTTAGCCGAAGAAAATACAGATTATAAATACTACAAAACATTGTGTTAATAAAAACATTTCAATATAATGCTTTTGATGGCGTCATTTATTAATTGACACGCGAAGTAAAGTAGTTTGTTAATGTAAATAGAAATTTCCTAAAAAAGTGAGTTCAACATTTTAAAAGTAAATAAATCCGTTTAGCCTGATATAAATAACAATTAATTGTCTTAAATTAAATAGATTACATTTGAAATCAACGCTATGTTCCCGGATTCTTAAACCGAAACTAAAGACGAAACTTTAAATAGTGAAGGAGATGACTACATCTACATCGTTTTCGGTCTTTAAGGTATAGCGGAGCTTTATATTTTCAAATAAGAAAGCATTCGGCATCATTACGCCTTAAAAGTAATATCCTTTTTGAATATTTTAATTTTATATATGCATATTTTGCTATTTTTTATGTTGTCCGGTAAAAATAATGTAATATAATTTCTATAAAAAAAAAAAAAAATAATTGGCGCAACAGGTCCGTATGGACCCAAGCCTAGCTTCTCACAACCATTCGTCTTGTGTGAGTTTTTTATTTTTGGGACGAATGGAAGGGATCTACAATTTTATGCCGAGTCCAAACGGCCAATTGACAGTTATACTATCGGATGTTTGTCAGACGTTCGCGAGAGGTGGCGCAGCGAAAAAAACCTTAAGTTGGAATTTGGGTTTTTCTCGGGATTCGAACCTGGGACCCCTCGCTTAGTAGTCCAACACACTAACCACTAAGCCACTGCGCCACTAATATAATTTCTATAGTTCCTTTTTTTCATAAATCTAGTTGCTAAACTTATTTGTCTTGCGTATCAGTTATTAATACATATATACCTAACGCTATTCACATAAAAATTTATTTTTTGAATCATTAAATTAACCAGCAATATTCTTATAGATTCAACAAAAGACAACTCTAGTACTGGCAGATTATTTCTATATTATTAACAAATATTTTCTGCTGATTTAAGAAAATGACAAACAATTTTAATGGTATAGACAACTTTTTCTTGTTCGTTTCGCAAAGAGGTCATTTTGATAAATTTCTTCGCAAAATCAAAAGCAGTTCGATAAATTTAACAAAATAATTTCATACATACAAATAAACAATTCTTGTTACCATAACAATTTTTTTTTTATCACAACAAATGTTATATGGCAGGATAAGACTTATTAAAATTTTGTCAATTTGATAGAAAACATTTTCTTGGACGTATATTGACAAAAAAATTGTTGAATCAAGCCTCATTTTTATCAAAAGGTTTTGTTTTCAGTGTAGCATGTTGCCCCCTTGCCTCCCCCCTGCTTGGTCACTCTTTAGATGTTGGAATAGGTGCCAGTTTAGGTTTATGCAATTGAAATTGTAATCTCGTATATACCCCAATAGTGACTCCGAGCATGGTTTTGCATGGGGGAAGAATGCCCCCACACGTATCCAAAAATGAAAACCGAATAATATCAAACTTGTCTTGTTTCGATTTCTGTACAAAAATAAAGTCAAATTAAGAATTTTGTTTAATTTCACTTTGGAAAACGAAATAATGCCAAATATCGGAATAGGGACTTTTTTCGTTTGGCTTCGTTTCGCATCACCCTGCGCAACACCACACAAGCCAGCGACCATTTTTTTTGTTTTTTTTCGTTTTCCTAGGAGATAATATGCAATAAGTCGAAAAAATGTAACATAAAGTTTGAATTAATGTCGTACACCCTTCGGTTGATGCCTTCAGTGAATTATGCAAGCTTGACCTTTATTACGTTCTGCAATGTTCCCTTTGCATGTAATTATTACAAAAAATGTTGCGCTGCGGGGTTTTTATATTTTTTCATTTCAGTGGCCACGAAAAAAAATGCAGTTAATGCTGCTGAAATTACCGATTACAATCCCTGCTATACATTAATTTAGCCCTATGGGAGAGGTCGGCACTTTCTTTACAACCACCCTGCCTTTGTACTTCCCCCTTTGTTCGGCTGTGGCCGCCCTCAAACACATTACTGCTCGTCTGTACTATTTGAAGGTTTATAGCCCTTGCGGCTGTCCGTTTCATTGGAATCTCTGCTTTGTGCAAATACCCTCGTGCTATACCTCTAATGGGAAGCGCACTTAACCCGCTCTGACCCTCTTATCGGTACTTGCTCCTTTAGTTGTCCTAGGTATGTAGGTGCATAGGTGGCTCTGGTGTATAGTAACTGTGCTCCGCCAGAGTGCTGCAATAACAATGATCTATGTGGGTGGATGAACTCACAAGTGCTCAAGTGTTATAAATTGACCTTTATGGTCAAGTTAAGATGCACTTGCACTTACCCTAACACCAACGACGGTCCTCTTAGGATAATTGAATCACAATAAATGAAGTTTGGCTGGGAATCCTCTCACACGGCTCTTGCTTGCCCCAGTAGCGTCTTCTCGTTTCATGTGTTTAGCAGTTTGATATTTTTAAGTGCAAAAGGAGTACGACTGTTGTGGGGTTGAGTCGAGCACTCGTGTGGACATCAGGTATTTATTATAACGATTTTGGACGCACCTCCACCAACTCGAGTGGCAATAATTGGAATTTGATTTTGAAGCTCTTCGATATTGATTATATGAAAGTAGCAACTGCAGGTATTGGCATGTACCCAAGGGGCGGACATTCAGTGGCTGCCTGTTTAAATCAAGCGATTCCCAGTTTTGATACCACAATTGAGTGTGTATCCGATGTCTGTTCGATCTTGTTATGGAGGCCCGCTGGAGGGAAGAATGATCCAAAGACCTGGGGGGCCTTAAACCGATGCCTGCCACAGACTGACTTTCGACTCGTCGCTCAATTGCATTGCCGCTGTTGAAGAATTGTTGATGTTGCAGAATTTTCTGTTAGCGAAACTTGGCATTAATGAGAACTAGACATGGCTCAATCTACAAAGAAATTAAAGAATCATCTTGTGGATTCATACAGTGTATGTAGGCGAGGTCTAAATTGACACTGCCATAGATTTGACTTTAAGGGACAACATCCAGAGCTTGGTGTTGAGCGATTGTTCGTAAGTTCTCCAACAAAAATCACCTTTGTATTGTAACATTTTTTTCCTGTGTTAACAAGGACTTTGTTGCTTTTTTTTAAACTCACGCCTAGACCCTGGTTACCAGAATTATCCAGGAAACATCTTCTTGCTCTATGACGCCTTTTTCACTGATTTGTTTCTTATTCCGGGATTTAAAAGAATGCACAACCTTCGGTCTCATTATCTAGATAGGTTCGGTCTTGTGATCTCTTATAGTTCTAGGCCAGCAATTTCTGCTAATGGCGATCGAAAGATCCGTGGCGAATTCTATCTTTTGGATGGTGTTCAGCCACAGCAACCTAGGCCAAGTCAATCACGTTAATTACAAATTCCACATGGGAGGTCCAAAAAGCCTTGTAGTACTCTTTAACGTTTTATTTATGCAGTGGCTCAGTGTTTGTTGTGCTGGCTATGGAGCAACCTCTCTATCGCTTCGGATGCGTGGATGCTTATTCTGAATTCTTTCCTTCGCGAACTCAACAAATCAGCCGTATATTTTCTAGAATTTCTCTCGTGTTATCCAACCGCCACTTTGGCTTTTTTGCTTTTTGGTAGTAAAACCAGAGTTTTCATCTTTTAGTGAAGTTTCCCTCCTTAATGCACATTTGCATCATTGCAAATAAAATGTCCGGTCGTGTTTGAGCGGATCCTTTGATTTCAACGGGTCGCTTTCTTGCCCCCTTATCCTTCTGCGTAATCCGCATAGTTGCTTCCGCCTGATTGCAGGGATGTGATCCAAGCAAAAATGTGAGAATGTGTTCTACACGATTGATGGGCGGGATATATTGGCCTTCAGCTCCTCTATCAAATACCTGTAAGCCATTCCCTAGCGGCTTTAGTTTGGCCCATTGCAGAACTGTTTAACTCTTTTTGGTGGCCTTCTCGAAACTGCGTCTTGAAAGCCTGAAGATAGCAAGTCGTTCTTGAAACTGTGGCCTACTTTTGGATCACTGGGATTTACGTCTTGATTAATGTTGCTGTAAGCGTTTAAACGTCATCTTTCCATCACACAGTTCCCACAGTTATAAGGTTCACCTTGTTATAGGCTAATTTCCTAGGCATTTCCGCATCTTTCGCTGTGATGAGTCTTTGCTTTGCATCAATTGGTGGGGGAAGGTCTCCACTGTTCCGCTGCTGAGTTGAAAGTCGGAATTCTTTGTTTCCTTGAACACGTCTCTGTCAAAGTGGGTGTCGGTTTTGGGGCGCTGAAAGTCGGAATTCTTTGTTTCCTTGAACACGTCTCTGTCAAAGTGGGTGTCGGTTTTGGGGCGCTGTCTGTACTTATCTTCGTATATGTTGAGTATTATCGCTCTGCGTATAGTCTTGTCACGCCATTTTATTGTACGCAGGAAGGAGTTGCTTATATCTATGATGAACCTTCAACCTGCGCACCGGAACCAAACTTTCATCTAGTATTGCAAATGCAATTGCTCTAACCCTTATGCACCTCAGGTCCACTCAACTACAATTTCAGAGAAGACCTTTGCCTCGGTTGTGCAAAGAATTCTATTTTCTTACACCAAGTCATCCTCGAAGATTCTGTTTGCCTTTACTTTGTTTTGACAATTTTTTCGTCAAACAGATTCAGGAATTAGCTTTTGCTTCTCTGTGGGTTTGGTGCTGTTGGCTATAAAATTGCCGACTTACAAATTTAGCTACCCTTAGACTTCGCAGATATTGTTGATACCACGTTAACAAGTAAAACTCACCTCGTTCACAATTTCTGCCTATGCCATTGATATACTGTGCTGTGTTGACGAACGTTAGCCTAATCCAAATAGGCCCCCAATTACCAGAAAACTAAACGTTTCCATAGCTGCGTTATACGCATAGCTCCTATTTGGAGAAAATTGGCTCTACAAATGGAAATGTTTCAAGGTATTATAGCCTCCCTTGGATTCAATGAATTCAAATGTATTGCTCTATCACCGGGCACAGCCATCATTCGGCAAGGCTTAGAGCGGTTTATGTTCGTCAAAAGAAAATTGGAAAATATTTTTCGAAAAAATCAATTTGCGGCCAGCCATCAGATCCTTGCCCAACTTTCTTCGCATCCACCTTGCCCCCCGACAATAAATTTCTTCATCTGGTGTTTTTTTTTTTGTCTCACCCACTATAGAAGCTCGCTTTCTTTTATTTGACATTGTTATAAGCCAAAACACCTTGACAAAGGCACATTTCCACTGTGTATGCCGTCGTCCTCATTTTGGCATCAACGCGAAATGTGTAAGGATGGCAAATATGGAAACGCTAAGGTGAAGTTTTGATGAAACTGCTTATGACAATTGTGTGCCAATGTCACTGGGTTTCTGGTTGATGGCAGAATAACCGAGGTATACAGGGATGAAGACTGTGAAAGTATTATAGTGTAGCAATAAATCGTATTACTTTGGTATTTGTGAAGAATGTGTTATGTATGAGGCGGCCTTAACATGGCCCTAAGGCGCAACACCCCCTACACCGTGCATGGAAAGAGGTGAAAACAATTTGCGGCATAAAAATAAATTGTTTGCGGTTATATTCTGTGGTTTCGTGTAGATGTGTGCAGAAGATGATTGATGTTATGTTTTGGGTATTGTTCTGTATGGAAGTTGGTTGTGTGCTACATACATGAGAGGAGGTTAAAGATGATAAGTACGAGTATATGTGGTTGGAATTTTTTTTTGATTAGTTTGCTTGCGACAGTCCGGAAAAAAGGAATTTGCGAAGCGAAAAGAAAAATGTTGGTAACGACATTAGGCAGCAACCAGACTATGGTCTGATTCGATTTGGCACTTGAGTGTAAACCTCTGTTGAGTTGGAGAAAATTTGTGAGTGACCTGCAAAGTGTTGCAATTTATCAGACCAAGGCAGAAGTATATTGTAGCTCAAAAAAAAAAAAAAAAAATAGTGAAATCGCATGATATGACCTTGGAGGCCAATTGATATATACATTCCTCGAAGCCACCTTTTTGCTAAATGTTGATGTGACTGAGTTTAAAGGTCCTCGATCAAGTAAAAGTCCATTCGGCTGCTACTGGGTTCATACATACTTTTTATATGGGATGCACCTAGTCTAGAAAATTCAGCGTTTTGGTAATTCCCTGCGACATCGCAATGTCCTGGAATCCAGCAAGGGGTGCAGTTAAACCGTTTAGCAAGATGTGCGGCCAACTTTCACTGCTCCTGGTTTTATTGTAGTGATTATGAGGAATTTGAAATAGCTGCTTACCAATGACTTGGGTCCGAAAGCTGCTGCAATAACTCGAAAAGTCGAAGGTGATATGGGTGCATACGCCTTCTGAAGCAGGTCTTCGGCCGCACATCTTGCTAAGGCAGGTCTTTCTGACCTATCGGTTAGCATTGACAGCAGTCCGTTCGAGTTGCGTGTAGTCCGATTTATCCGATATTACTAAAGTTAATGAAGTTAATTTCGAGAGGTAGCCTAACTGTGTGCTTGGGAAGGCGTCGTAGCATCAGTAGTATGTCAGCATGCAATTTTCATCTTAATGAGTGCATCCGGTTTAGACGACTATATGGCGCACTTGGCACCAATGCCTACCGTTCAAAAGCACACTTCAATTCAGCAAAAGGCTACAACAACCTCCATTGACCGAAATGTTCTCTACGGCAATACGATATAAATTTCTAAGCAAAAAAGGTCTAATGCTCCGTCACTGTAAAGCATGTCATACGTTCCACTTTATTGAAATGAAATGAAGCTATGTTGGTTGTCTTGTGAATTGATCTTCTCCATATTTGTCAGTGCTGATAGTTACCTGCCCAGCGCCGAGCGTATATTATGCTCTTGAACATGTTCGAGTCTTTCGTGTAAAATAAAGTTAACTTATTGACCTGAAATCCTTTGCGAGCTCATAATGTTTTTGGCCGACTTTGAAGGCTAGAAGACCACTTAGACTGAGTAACATGGTTCATTAAGGCACCGTTTTTGCAAATGGTTACAAAACAATGCATCGCATATTTGTTTTTTTTTTTAAATAATGACATCTACCTAAGGCGATCTATAGAAGTCGAAGCTATGATAACTTTTCCTTGAGTATGATACATGTTTCTATTTTGTGCGTAATGCAGGATGTTTTATCATGCATTATTATCAGCTTTAAAACCTCCTTGCTGTCCAAGATCCAAATCCCCAGAGTTGATCACGTTCGATTCTAAAATCCTCCCCTATTGCCCCATATGCCTTAATAAAATTATTTTTTTTAAATATTTTTTTAAATCCGACATTGCATTCATGGCACAACTCTGGAGAACAAAAGTCTCTAGCTAGTTGTTACTTCTGAACTCCATCCTGATGTATCTCGGGGGATATAAAAAAAAATCTAAAAAATGAATCCTTTATAAGCGCAATTGGTATAGGTGAAAGTCATACCCCTAGTCTGGCAAACGGTTCATTTAGAGCCTCTTGTTCATTTGGCAAGTTTTCTAACTTGAAGTATACTATAGGCCTTTCTTCTGGTAAGTCACAATGGGTTGGTAATTTTATATGGAAAACTTCAAATTTTTAGTTTCTAAAATTTAGCTTGGACACTAAATATGATAATTAGCTATCCTATGTCTATAGGAATGTCCTTCTTCGACAGTCTTGGGAAACTTGGTAAAATATACATACCATCTTGAGAATTACATATATTCATCGCTTTTGCTTCTATTCCTCAACATTCACAAGACTGCCGCATTTTTGAGTTATTCTAAACCAAAAGAGGGAGTTAGGTTCGTATATTTTGAAAATTCGTCGTACCGCAGCAGCCGTGAACATTGTTACTATTTGTTTGAAAATATAAGACGATGACTCACTTCTACTTACTTAATGAAGAATCCATTTCAAAACTGTTGATGCCTGCAAAAAATGTCAAGCTCTTGGGCACATGTTGTAAGGTTTTCCTCCGTCGTTTCGCATAAAAGTACTATACCCCCGTTTATCGTTCACTAGAAAGTTTGCATATACCTTCCTTTCATGAATTCGCCTAAGCCTGTCACAAATTTATTTGCATTTTCTTATTCAGCGTGGATTTTCGCGAATCGCTGTCAATTCTACCATTTGCATTTTGCGCAGCGTTTGCCATTTTACACAAAACGACGTGTCCATTTGGTCCGTGTTTCATAAAAAACTACGCTGTAGTCGGTTCGACAAGAACGTGCCGCCTGTTATTATATCGATTATTCGGTTCCAATTTTAAGCGACATCGATGTGGAGGAAGCGTGGTTGCAACAGTTTGGTATCACTCGACAAATTACATTCGAAAATTTGTTTCATTTTTGGCTAAGAAGAAATAGCAAACATGACAGAAGACTGCTGTATATCCCTGACACAAAACTAGATAACAAATAAAAATCTGTCATCCCTTAATGACTGACATACAGTTCCTCCTCTCTTCGGATCATCCCTCCTCACGTCCACTTGTGAATTAAGTTCAATTCACTGCAAACCGATTGAATTAAGTAACACACCACTTTTTAGAAAATACTTGACTGACCACCTAAGAACTTTTGGAAATAAAAACCACCCTACCTCCTTATAAATACCATGTATTGGAACCTCAAAAACCTCTGACGTGTATTTAGTCTCACAAATGAGAAAACTCTCTAATATATTTTTTTTTTCACAACGGTACACATAAAGCTACAACAAAAAGGAGATTTCCACCACAATCCATTACCCATGCAAAACCTATAGTGTCACAGCCTGTCAACCTTTTCTAATGTCTTCCACTGTAAGATTAAGGCCCCGATTTTTGTGTCCTGCAGCCGCTCTTAAATCATAATTCTGGGCAATCATTTTTCATTTTTCCAACCGTTCATTGAAAGTCACGAGAAGTCATCGCTTTTGTTGAAGCTACCTATTCTATTTTTATAATCAAAAACGAAAGGATTATGCACCCGAAATACATAAATATTGGCCGCAATTTAATTTATTATAGGAAGCCCTAGTGAAAGTTTAGCCAAAGAAAATTGATGACATACCGCAGAGAGACGCATTTTTCCCGTATACGCATACCTTGAATTGGTCTCCTTTTGCGTACATATATATTTTGACATTCCAGAGTAAAATGAAAAATGATAAAAAAAAATAGCAACAACGAACTCTGTCTCATAATCCTTTATAAAGAGGATATAAATTGCTTTTGAATTATTTATGAGGCTACAATTTTTTACACGGCATAGCCTTTTGAATAAAATTCACGACATGTATAGCTCGGTTATCTTGGTGCCTTTGTCCAAAAGCGTTTGTTGAGCGATGAAGAGGCTGAGTTTATTGTGAGAAGACGATGCTTACTTTTTGGACTTCAGATTGGTAGTAATGAAGTACGAAAGTCCTGCCCACAAGGCGATAATAAGAGACTAATGTGACGCGATAAAATCGATACTTCCTGCTTTAGAGACGAGCATCCGGGTGTATTTGTCTCTCACATGGACTGATCCATGGGAACAAGAAAAGCGACCATAACCAAAAAAAACAACACATTCGCACCAGAGATGCCATTCTAGCACTTTTATATTGCTAGATCTAGCATTTTCTAATACATGAAAATAATATTTTTTTAAAAGAAAAATTCCAAATGCCTTTTAAACATTTTCTTGATTTATTTTTGATTTTTATTATTTTTTTTACTGTAATTTTGGTCATTCGTGTACGTAAGCTGATATACACCGGATCAAAGTTTAATATGTCTCCCACCACTTTCTAACGCTTTAGATGAAATGTGAAATGTAAGCGGGTTTAGTCTGAAGTGTGAGTGCGATGGGATTCAGTCTATTCTCTAATATGTACGCCGAGATAAGAAGATACCTGAGTGAAGGATTTATACGGACCTCATACGTTAAAAAATACAACCGGCCTTACCAATAATCAACTTTAGTCGGGCAGTTTACGCAAAGACTCGACGCTTTCCAAAATCCCTTTACCAATAAACAAGTATTGTTGCCAGAATATCGCTAACTGTAGGGTTAAATGTTAATGTTGAGAAACCCATGTTTACCTCGGGCTAAATAAATCCTCCCTAAATGCCAATTTCAAAAGGAGTGTTGCCCAACCACCCAAAATGGCGGTATGGACTTTCGTAATAAGATCGATTTCTATAGCCAGCTATTATTTCTATTTTCAAAAATGTTCACCATTCAATCTTTAGAATAAATAAGCTTTGAATTGCATAATCACCTAATAAACGGTGTTTCGTTTATTGAAAAATTTGAAAGAGATCTTATTACGACACAAATTTCACAAAGGAAAGCGTACTATAAAAAATACCGACAATTGTGTCCGATCGAACGAGAGGGCATTACTGGTTTGCGTATAATATTTGACAGATCAGCGGATATTTTGTGCACTTCCTATTTTATGTTTTGGTTTTTGCTTATAATAATCTTCAAAACGCCTTTGAAAGATATCTGTTGGGCAAATTTAATTGCAATTTATATAAATCGATCGCAATCGCACAAAGTCTATACACGTACTACGTACTTATCAAAAATGACAGAAAAAGAGAAAATTAGCAAAATAACGAGTAACGATTGGTTCCTCTCTTGGCTCGAAACAGCTCATAGAATTTCAACCGGCATGTACATATAATTATGTCAAATGCACAAAGTTGTCAAGAAACGAATTCAAAATCCGTTTTAAAAATGAATTACACAGAACAATAAAATCTGTAAAATTAAGAAAATTCGGTGGTGGTCGAATGTTGTCCGAGAACATTTCCTTATGTTGCAAAAAGGTAAGTTAACTATGTATTTATCTGTGATATGGATTAGATGTCGAAGATGAAAGCTGCTCAAGGTAGCTCGAAGTCTATCCACGTACTTTGGCGTATATTTTCAGCTCTCTGAGAGAGTCTTGCTAAATTTTTTGAGTTTGACAGATTTGTAGTATTTGGCTCCGGAAAGGTCTATTCGACCTACTATAATAATCATCTTTAGTGTCCAGGTTAAATTTTTTGAACTCACAATGGCTAAATTTTCGATACAAAATTGGACATTGTGACCTCCAAAATATTTAACTTGTAAAATGAAGTTAGGCCAAATATTTTTTATGTTTTTTTTTTAAAGAGCTGAAAACATTCCAGCATTATTTCTTTGCAGTCTAGCATTATCCATTTTGAAATTCTGGCAACACTGATTCCCACATATGAAGTGCTTATAAAGCAAAGTAAATGACACGCCGCAGTGTTGTTTGAGTTCAGGATTGACTCACACGACCTGGATCTGGTTTGCCATTTGAAGGTGGTCGCCACCGCCGTCAGCATCCCCGATGTTATTAGTCTTCCGGCTGGGTGATGCTTCCTATATGTTATTAATGAACATTTATGAGTATCCTGGCAACAGTGAACGTGGCTCAATGATTGCGTGGCAAAATGATTGCGTGCCAAGATGGGTTTTCGGCTTCGGTTTCGTTTTTACTACATAGCGGGGTTGTGTTTGATAAAGGTCAGTGAATTTATACGAATTTCGATTTAAATTGATATTCTCTTCTGGGAACTTCATCACATCTGATAGCTCTATACCTCGTGTATGTTTTGATCTACGATAAAATATTCTATCGACACGACTCTGGCGTTCACCTCAGAATTTGTGAGGCCAGCTTAGTCAGCCGAATTTCTACATTTGATAAGAACAGTCGTGGGTAGGCGATACGAGTTTAAAAGTGTGTTCTATTAATGACTTCTGGGGTCCGAAATGATGTTCGTTTCAATTTAACGGTGAATGAAACTGCTCATGAATTACTGACGACTAAAAGTCATAGAGCTAAAAATTAATGAGGACATCGAACGACACGTGTGGTGTTTGAAGAGCCCGGCTAGTGACCAACAGGAAGCAGATACAAAAAAATTGTTATTTGCGAAGTGTATACAATTTTTGATAAATTTTTAAAAACGTCCAAAACGTAGGTATTATGTTTATTTGGATTTGCATACTTATTTGCATACTCCGGATGCGAGTTGGACTGCTTTGAACTATGAGAATAAAATGATAAAAATAAAATGAGTAGAATAGAATGTCGTATGCATTTTTTTGAAGTAATACTTCTTTAGGCACTTGACTTGGGGGGTAAGCTGGTGAATGCATGACGAAAGCGTTACGGAAATTGCGAGCGGAAGTTGAGAGGGAGATAAAGTTAGTGTGATAAAAAGAGAGAGAGAGAGAGTTACGTTTCGTTTCGAATATTACTGTAGAGAAATAGATGCGGCACACATTTTCGTTCTCTCTTTCTCTCAGCCAGTTACGTTCCACTATCTAAGACACATCATACAGTGCAGCAGTGATACCAGAGCGGGGGATTTATCACTTTTTGAGGGATTTTCTCACTAATAATAAGATAAAAGGGACAAGTGGATTTTTCAGACCTCATAGCACAAAAAGAAAGGGATTTTACTTTTTGGTCAAATTTTGTTCCCAATTGCTCATTTCATTAAGAATACAAAAATTTTTCAAATTAAATATTTTCATGTTTAGAAAAAAGTCTTTCAAAATATCTAAATGCTTTCATTTTCATTTTTTATTTCCCTAAACTGTTTCATAAAATGACATATATGTATTCACAGACATCATGAGTTTTTCTTAAAATAATAAATTTATTTATTTTGTAAACATAGCGTGGGATAACCTGCCTCTAAAGTCTGGTATCACTGCAGTGCAGGCCTATCGTCTGTATCACACTGTAGGAGCAACAGAGAGAGGTGCGAACACACTGTTTCGTTTCTTTCTCTCATAGCCAGACACGCCTATTGCGAGGTTGCCACTTTGGTAATTTCTTACCAAATTTTTTAATATTTTTTGCATATTGATTAAATTGCTTTAGGAATCAATGACAAGCTTCAGATATATAAATTTTGACGAAACCAGTGGTAGAAATATCTAAGGAAAACGGGTTACTTCAAGTTACGCAGCAAGTAATAAACTATCAGATTTTCAGACTCAACAAAACCCGACCTTTAGCTTTGCTATGTTAGATAGGCGAGATATAAGTGGCAAAGCTTGGAAGCATAATACAAGTCGATGTTTGCCAAATCATACCTTGGATGATGTAATTTAAAGACCTGCCGGAGGATGGACCATTGTTGAAGTAAACTAAATACGATGAAGACTTAAAAGGTCTCCGACAGTCCTGCATAAGACTCTGGAAAATTTTACTGATGCCTTGAATGGTAGATTTGCAGTTTCCAAGTAGATCACGTCAATAAACAACCGATCAGGCTCCGCATGGTTCTTCTGTGTCTTTGAGAGGGAAACTTAAGAGAGGGGGTAGAAGTTTTCTATACCGAAAATATAATAAAAAAGACAGACTTAAAGTACTACCTTTCGAAAGTCACGACTTATTTCGTGAGTTGGTCCAGTTGAGATTGGAAAACCATTGCACAAAATATGTTGTTCTATACTATATACTTGGGGCACACAATTGACATTAAAAGGTAAAAGATTCTAAGGGCTCTTGATCGAAACCAAATCCGAGTGCTAGTCGTTGTAATGGCCGGGAACTGCATCATTGGAAACATGGCCAAAAAGGGTGGACATCTTTAAAAAAGACTTCTTTAGAAAGTACAATCCGTGGAACATCTCCTGTGTCACTGTCCAGTCGTCCAAAAACCTTTTCTTACTTACGTTGAAACATTCAGGGGTATGGAAGTCGTATCTTGATCTGTAAGTTCTCAACTATGTGAGGATCACATTTTTAGTTGCGAAGGCGGACCCTTCCCTTCCTCAACCTTTTCTGTAAAAAGTAGCTGTCATGGAGATATAATAACACAGTTTGGGAGATTTAATAACACAGTTTCAGAAATATTTTAAAATATAATCATGCTGATTGGAGACTTTCCAATAAGAGTGTGTTAGCAGTAAATCTTCATAAAATAAAATAAGTTGAAAAGTACACAATTCCCCACCGACTTGTTTAGGTGTTGATTGGCGTTACCACCCGCTGGCAATGGCTCTATGTGGTATCACAGAGGAGGAACTTCTGGTCCGGTAGTGTGCTTGTGATCCGAAGACAACCTTTATAACCACCTATCTTGAACGTCCTATTTTGTGGTGACCAATGTAGGGCTGTTCATTTGACTGCCCCTATATCAGGTACTTATCACTTGTAAGAAACCTGCTGCACTCTGGTGACAGCCAACAATTCGCTGTCACACAGTGTCATCTGTTTAACTTAAAAATTACATTAACATCCATCCATATTTGTGTATAATTCTTCTTGCAAAAGTTTGGCGAACTTAATTTCCACAAGAGCGTTCCTATTTAAAATTGAAACCCCAAACGAACACATAAGCATTTAAACTTCCAAAGTTACCTTCCATAACACAACACTCTGCATATAGTCTCATCTCATAAAACAAACGACGAAACATACCTATTTAAGGGCAAGCCAAAACGGGCCTTATGTGTTCATTCACTTAATGAGGTGCTCATCGCAAGGATTACAGGCTATGGATTTCTTCGAGGATTTTAAAGTGGTTTGCACCTGAAATTGAAATTGAAAAGTTTTCAACCAAACTTCCCCAGCAAGCCGAGAAGTTACGGAGCCTGATATGTGTGTGTACTATATCTGCCTTGCTATTAGCAATTATTATCTCTAAACAGAGGGAGGAAGCTAATTAGGTGTGTAAGTGTGTGGGGGATGTAACTGAGCTATTCAGGATTAGGTGCACTTTATTTGAGAGACAATTGGAATTTCAGCCGAATGTGTTCTATTTTTGGAAAATCGTCTTCAGACTTAATACCCAATTAGCGATAACTGGGTGGCTTCAAATGAAGTTGGGTTAAAGTGAGACCTTTATATGAAATAAATCCGTTTTGTTTGAAAGTAAAAATTGATGCTGGTGATGTCTGCTCCCCTGGAATTTGTTTTTAATTTATCAGCCTGGAATGTTTATCGAGTTTGATGTATCGCAAAGGGGTGGATAGTTAAAGATCCAAGTTGTTGATTAAATTGCTGCCTAGACTAAAGCTTAAAGAGGTATGTGACATTACTAATTTATATTATATCTCTAAATGTTTTCCTGCGGCGTGCATTCGACTGCGATGGTTTCGATTTTGCGCTCTATAGTGGGTATGTATACCTATTGGCATTTTGTGTGGACCTACCTGACTTTCTCCAGGGTTTCCTGTTAATTCTAGAAAGAGATCTTGGAGCCCGCTAAACTAATTTTTCAAAAAGAAAAACGCTTCAAAATTCGCTTGGAAGAACAAGTATAAAAGTTTTGAAAATCGCGTCGGAAACAGCGCCTAATATCTTTAAGGTGGGTCAGAAAATGCGTCTAAACTGATAACAACACAACTTGAAAATTGTCAAAAAACGAGAAACGTGTAACAAAAATCGACAAAAAACTGTTCCAAAACCCCTTTAAAAACGCTTCGAAACAGTTTGAAATATTTGTCAAAAAAATGCGTCTAAAAACTCGTCGAATTGAGTCAAAATAAACGGGTCGAAAACGAGTCGAATAATGAATCTTACAAATAATCTAAGAGCGCGTCTTAAAAGGTCAACAAATGCGTCGAAAACGTGTCAACGGTGCATTGAAAATTGCGTCGAATAACTGGTAAAAAATAATTTAAGAAATGCATCACAAAAGGCGTTTAAAAACGAGGTAAATAAAGCGGGTTTAAGAGCCCGTCTAAGCTCACAAAAATATGTCCAAAAATCGTCAAGAAACCGTTAAAAAAAATGGCAAGACATTTAAAACCCCTTAAAAAACAAGTCAAAATAAGGTCGAAATATTTGTAAAAGCACGTCTAATACTCTTTAAAATGGAGGAAAAAATATTAATAAAAAACGTGTCAGAAAAACTTTAAAAAATCCAGCAAATACGTACGTAGGAACGTTTCTAAAAGGGAATCGAGTCATGCATCTTAAAAAGTCAACACATGCGTCGAAAAAAGTTATAAAATTTGCGAGAAAAAACGGTTACCTTTAGGGACGTCAGTATTGATAAAATAAATAATTTATTTTTTAAACCTCATAAAACAATATTAAAAGTAAAAAAAAACTGACAACGCCTTGCCAATCGTCTAAGGTACAATATTTAAATAGACGACTGTACCAACGATGGCTGCCTAACATTCTTCGGTATACTTAGAAAAACAACTAATTCTAGTACAAAGAAACAAATCACCGCCATTCAATTATTTCACGACTTTTGCATGCCCAAAACTTTAACATCTAATTAAGATGGCGAACAACTCCATCCAATTTTATTCGTCGCAGCTTATAGACTTGACTATACAACATAATTCGTTCAAACGACAAATTTCACTCCTGGCCAAACTTCAATGAGCGACAGTCTACTTTCGTATTTGACTTGCCGCCTTTTTTGCCCCAAAATTAGAAATTGTGTTCATAAAGGGTTCTTCAAAGTTTTGTCCCGTCCTCACTCTGACATCTATCCATGTCCAAGTATGCACACCCCCGCATCACCAGAAGAAACTTAAATTTGAATTTGTTTTTTTCCTTTTGCATTTCCCTCGGCCAAGTTTGTGTGCAAGTTCTCACATTTGACAGCTTTGCCTCCCGATGAAAGCGATGGATGGATGGATGCCACCTTCTAACTCTCCGCATCACGTCGTAATGCCGAAAGTATTTATTTTGAATGGGGAACAAAAAAAAGTAACTGGAACTCCATTAAAACTTTGCAAATTAATTATTAACGGTTAATGGTTTTTTGAGGATTGCTTAATCAGCAGTTCGCAAAGTAATTTTCAGCACGCCTTGCCATCTATATACAAATACGTATGTTTGGGTGTAGCCTCTGCCTTTGGTTTGCATAATGCGAACGTCTCGTTCTATCAGGCGGGATGATGCGAAAAAAGAAACCGACATAGTCGTCCAATAGAGACAGCAATACGGACGAGTGTGTCGGCATGGCAGTGGCAACCACCCGCATCGCATCGCGGATCAGATCAATGCGGCGAACAGAGAGGATAATTGACCTGTAATTGATACTCTGATGTTTCATTGAAATGGGTTGCAGAAATAATTACTGGATTCGCCCTGCCAGCTGTTCGGTAATTAAAATGATTCCACGAATCAGTTAAATAGTACTACCACTGACGAGTAAAGAGCAAGATATTGTTTGTGGAAAACCAATTTTCGTATTAACTTCGATACCCCTGTGGACACCTGCTGCAGCTGGAATGAGTGCTGGTTTATTTCAACGAAGCCAGTCTGCAGTCGAGGGACAGTTGTGTAAAAATATCTGAGAACTTTTGCATCATGCTGCTCCATAATAATTAGGGAAGTTTGTGCGGCTATAACTCGGAAACGCTTTCTATTTAAAGAGAATAATTTCGCATGTTAAGTCCTCAATGCACAATTCACACAAACTTGACCTGTTCCTTTTGCCTATCATAGTTCCCATGGCATTACCATCCGTCCTAGGTCCTTTCCATAGCAGGCCCAAGGTCCTATTCGTCAAGGTGTTTCATAGCGATTAAGCAGCATCCACAATCTCAGCCCAAGTCTCTGCTCACACACCACCCTCGTACCTACAAAAGACGCACATGACCCACAACAAACATCAAAACAAGAATCACACGCGAAAATATAACAAAACGTCGTCCTCATACCATACACTGATCCTCATCTAATCTTAGCCCCCACTTACAAGCCTAACTAGACTGAACCGCAAGAGCTTATTCCTTACAAAGCCCCCATAGTCACACATCAGCAACTCAACAAAAACATACCTTGCATGTTCTGATTAAATAAAAACCGTGTCGGCAATAAATTTGCACGCCAAAAACTCAACCGGACCTTCCGTGATTAATGTGCTCGAATGCTACAATCACAAATCCCACCACTGCATGTTGTACGTAATATCATGTCGCCTCTTAATCCTTGCTATCCCCTGTCCAGTGTCCACTCTTCGATTGCATGCTAAAGCCATAAAATAAAAAAAATATATACAAAGTATAAAGAGCTCCCTCGTATAGCCGCCGTGCTGGCGATATGAAGGAAAAGTTGTAAAGAGAAAATGACAGACAGCCAGAGTAATCTTAAACGCTTTCCGTTTCCACTGACTGCTGCCTGTGTTGTGTATACTTACTGTGCATGCATGTGTAGGTACATGGCAAAGGCGATAAAAACCGACACGATAAAACGGAACCCACACCAAAAACTGCTCAAATCTAAAACCAACACGCAACTCGCACGCAAAATCGTAGTCGCATGTGTCAGTGTATCCTTTCATTGAATGTCACTTAGAGAACACCACGCTGGCTAGCGGTTCTTATCGCACACTGCGAGTGCTAAAAGGATGTCCCCGACGTCAACGAGTGTGGTCAGCAACACAGTTTCGCTGTTTAATGTTTGCTTATCGCCAACTGTAAATGAAACGACTGTATGGGGGTAATCTGTTTCCCAATTCCCATCATCCCCCCAGGGTTGATCGTTTGTTGTATCGATTTAAACGTTTTCCTCCGCTCTTTGATGGGACTGAAAGTTGACTTTCCCTCGTATATCGTACGTGGCAATGATTTTAATTGCCGCATATCGGTCTTGTTGGTTGAAAAATTTCTTCACAATTGAAGGCGCAAAAAAGGGGCTTTTACAATCCTTTTGTATGAGGCGTTGTGCCTCCTTCCGCATCCAATCATCACCATTCGGTGTGAATGGAAAGGAAAAGTTTCCGCTCGCCCTGACGGTGTGCTTAATAATTCCGAGCGCACTTTTCTCCTCCGTATACTTCCCTGCTGTTAATACTTCTTTAATCATTTTCAGCACGTTCGTCCGCTATATAACCTTCGTGCGGTCCTTTTTTAAAAAGAGTCCCAGCCCAGTGACGGGGAATGGGAACAAGAGTATTGTCCTCGTAAACTCGAACTCGGTGAAGTGTTTGGACACAATAAAGAGGGATTTGCTTTTTTGCCCCTTCTTCCTTTTTATTTTCATTTCTTTTTAATTCTCAGTTTCAATTGTAATAGCAAATCGATTTACAGTGCTATACCAACAGAAATGTTCATCCTGGTTACAAGTCCGCAATACATCTAGTTAAGATGCATGAGTGGACTTTATGAAACTCTTAGGGACAACTAGTCGCTGAACGGAACACAAAATGAAGAGTTTTTGCTGCGTGCACAAAGTTTTGAGATCCTTATGAAAGTTCACTGGAGTTGTGTTGGGAAAACATTCACGCAAGGAACTGCCATTAGTATATGCTCCGAACAAATCACAACTGATGCAGTGCAGTTGTCGGTGCAGACAGTGGGGGCGCACTCAATTGCGTACTTGTGTAAACCAGCATACGAGTCAATCGGAGGCCAATGAAAACTGGAAACGAGTAAACGACTGAAATAACTCTAATGGCCAGTATGCAAGCTTTTCTTGTCGGAGAGCCAAATAGTTGTTTTATTTTTTTGGATGACTGAAAAATAGCTCTCGCCACTAGAACTTGTAACCGTCATCGCGGAAAACATGCGGAAAATTATTTCAATATTGTTAATGGTCGGGGCAACATCTGTTAAAAGCAGTATCTCCTTTCTTGTAAAGGTTTTGTTGGAACAGACGAGTCAAAAGGCGCTTCACCTGCACGTCGTATGTCACCTCTGTTGTAAATTGTATTCCACTGTCCCGTTAATATTGACGGACTTTTTAGAAAGAGATTCAACGACGAACTATTCGAGCTGTAGAGCGATTTCGAAACGTTTCGCTAAAAAACGCTAAAAAACTAAGGCGTGGCAATATACGACATAGCCTACAATATTCTTCGAACATTAGGAAACATTCCAATAGAAGTTTCAGCGAAATCTGACGTGCAGTTTTTACGCCAACTAAGAATAGGTAACAGACTTAAGAAACCCGCTAGAAATATCGACTTTGACAAACAGATTAGTTTACAAAATCATTTGCATTCCTTGGAAAATCTGGCAACTGCAATATTGCCAACAAAGACTGCTCGACTATTTGACAAAACCATACAACCGATTTTATTTTAGATGAAATCACCAAAAACCTCCGACCGTCACCACTGTGCAAATTGCATTTAATCATCCAGATTAAGCAGCTAAACTTTTGTAGCGTGACAAAATTCTTCATTTGACACCAAGGGAAGTAAAACGACACGATGACGATAGTAATGGAAAGAACTACAGAAGAGGAAATTCTGAAAAGTATCACTGGTCGTCGCGGCTTATCGTACCACATCCTCCCCAGAAATATGCGCGATTTCCCCGTCACTCTTTAAATTCCCCCCCGAGGACCATGGAACATGCAGTGAAGATTGCAACTCTCAGAGAAAACTTTTGCCTTACAGTTTCACATCAGGCACACCCAATGCAATTGAGGCTCCCAGTATCGTTCCCTTTTTTGAGGTCCAATTGGTACAACTATCTACACAGAATTTTCCACTACTGTAATACAATTTTCTGCTATGAGGCGACGCCTTTGTCCGCCCCAAAATCACAAACTACTTTGACACTGATTACACTGCAAAGTTCAAAATTAAATTTTCCAAAAGAAAAGGAGAGCATGTCCGAAGCAAGACCAATAGAACGACAACGACAGCTATTATCCACTGTAGGTATGCAAGGTAATTTAATCTGCGAGTCCTGGCTGGAAGAAAAAGAAAACAACACAAATGAAAGCAATTAAAGGATTAGACTCTGCTTGTTTTAACTTTTCCTGTTTGTTGTTGAGTCGCTGTCGTTGATTAGGATTTTTCCACGAAACGAATCTGGTGGGCAACACTATGTCCATTATACAAAACCCAAGGCGCAACCAGTAAATTGAATAAGCTAAGAGGATTTTCGAAATTATTTCCTCTTTGTTGGATAAATTTCCGGACATTTTGTGGCGACAGATGGAAATAATTGTTCTGTCCACTTCGATGCAGCGTTGGGATTTGCATTTATGTTCCTGGTGGACGTCATTTGTGGGAGAACTCCCACTTGGCACAAAGACAGTAGACCTTTAGGAGTAGACCAATGTTGCGATCCCGGTTCAGTGGATTTTTGTTACATTTCAAGCGCCAGGTAAGAAATTCAATTCAAAAAGAGTGTTTTCAATAAATTTGAGAAATATACCCAGAGAACAGCAACTTTGTG
The DNA here is from genome assembly GCA_916610125.1 of Cheilosia vulpina. Taxonomy (NCBI): domain Eukaryota; kingdom Metazoa; phylum Arthropoda; class Insecta; order Diptera; family Syrphidae; genus Cheilosia; species Cheilosia vulpina. The sequence goes on along the minus strand of OU744279.1, from coordinate 41,950,475 downwards.
CTGTATATACATTATTTAACACGTAGTTGAAAAAGAGCGAAAAATCACTGCCCAACATAAGCCCTTAAGTCTAGAAATTTGAGATTTGGCATGGAATTTCCGTACATGCTCAAGACGGATGGTAAGAAAAATTTGTGGTGAAAAAGTGAGAGCAAGTAACTGTCACTCGAAATGTTATCAATTCAAAAAAGCTAATTTTATTTGACATATCAATAAGTTTTGAAGCTGAGCGACAAAAAACCTCAAATATTTATCTAACTTGATTAAATGCGGGTAGGTATTTGCAAAAGGATATGAATATTTGGTGTGACGCACATCTTAATCATTTGTGCAATATTTACTGTGATGGCGCGTTATTTTATCTTTCGCAACAAATTGACCGAGTACAAATTTTGTCTTGTGCATCTGTACATCAGGTATGTTATAATTTAAATCAACACTGATATCATACGGGTATTCACTGTCTTGCTGCAAACGTTTTGTTGATCAAGATGGTTGAGGATGAATTGGTTCGGTATTTATTTATATTCTTGTCCTTATTACCCATACATTCACGGTTTTCGAAATCGAGAAACAATTTTATAACCACTGCTGTGTTGAAACAACCACAATTTACCCTACATTTTTTAATTATTTTTTGAGTTAATTTGATCTAAAAATAAGACTCTGGATCATTCATTAAACATGAACATGAGCGGGATTTTTTGTGGAATAACTGTTGCTCTCCCTGTAACAGGGTTGCTTCTGAGTAAGTTCACAAATCACAAATTTAAAACGCAATTTTTGACAGAACACTGTATTTTTTTTTTGGTTTTTTTTTACATAACTAAAGACTTAAGTAAGGACAGGTACGTCTGTTATTTGCCAGTTCCTTATTTTATGTAGAAATAGGCGAAGGAAGTTACGAACCACTTTCACTGCCTTAAACACAACATATTGGCTTGATTTTTTTTATTGGGAGGATTGTTCAGGGATGCAATGCTGCGTGTAATTTATTTTCCAATCTATTGTGCATAAGCAAGGTCACTATAAGGCAGAATTTCTACCACTGCGAAAACTTTAGTAATCTTAAATACGAATTGAAGTTTGACTTGTGTTACAAATGTATTTTTGAGAGTACGATCCTCAGGGGTGAAAAAAAGGATCAACGCTCCATTAGAATATCTAAGTGCTATATTTTAGATATATACCGCAAATAATTTGCCCCAAAGGATATATGAGGCTTCAAAATATTTATACACTTTACGGGCGCCCCTTTTCTTACCACTTGATTAAATTAGGTAATTTGCCGAAATGTAGTATTATTTGTCTAATTATGTCGGGTAAAACAATCTATTTGTACCTACATATAATATTTGTTTAGTTCGCCAGCTCTCAAGTGGATTTGTTCATGCATTACGTCAAAACTACTCATCCAATTCATACGGCTATGACAGAAATCCATAGGGTCAACATGGGGTTTTTTTTGTCAAGACTAATGCCTAGGATGTCAGCTCATAGGTGACTCCCGTAATTAAAACTGTGAGCACATGGACTTGTGGTAATCATGTGTGGCGTCGTTTTCATTTAAAACGTATTTGCAGAAATAGGATTGACATGGCAAAACCATCGAAAAATAGATCGGTCCTTTTGAAAAAGTAGCTTTACAACATTGAATACAATACAAAGAAAATATCTTATATCATAAACTTGTACCCGGGATCTTATTCTTTCGTTCAGTGTCCAAATCCAATGACCATAGGTATTCGTTGAACCAGGCACCAAATTAAAGACCAATGACACCTAGTTAGGTCCCCTTCCTAACGGAATAACTTAGCTGTCTGTAAATGGTGTCATAAATACCTCCATCTTCCCAAATTCTGTCTGTTCAATGCCAATTTCAGTCAGAATATACAATGGATTGTTCAAATTCTTATAACGGACGTAAAGCCGAAAAAATGTACCCCATATAGAATTATCAGACCCTACCTGTAATCCTAAGCAGATTCAAATTTATTCATCTAAGTTTTGCCCATCAAAATGTACATCAATCAGAAATTACCATCAAATTTGGACGTTTCCATAAACATCCCAAACAAAAAAATCCAAATGATTAATCTTATCAATTTATTGTAAGTCATATTTTCATCCCCGTCAGCATTGATCAATATAAATGTAAGCAAATTACCATGCCCCTCTGTATGGCCCGAAATCTACAGGGAAACACACTTTAACAACTAGCTATCTTTCCCGCAAAGACGGAGAAGATGAAAAATATCCTAGATAACGACTGTAAATTCAATCGCACGTAACTAATTCCAATTATGCGCGAATGCATCAGCAAATCTGCCATCTCCGCCATCGCACCAAAAAGTCGATATAAACAAATTCGTCCTTAAAACACATAAAATACCCCGGCAGGGAGATGTCACTGGAGACTACCACGTCACGCGCATCCAGCCATGTAGCCGGTATCTGTAAATAAGATCGAACAAAAACAACGAAAGAGAAAATGAGAAAAAAACCCCAAAAGGATGAAATAATGAAAGGTTGCACGGAAACGGGATAGATGACGGTGGTATCGAAACTCTTCAGGAAAATAAACCATAAGGACATGCTTGAACCCACTACATCACCGAACTTGGTTCAAGCCATCGTCGTCCTTACAAAAAAATAGCAACGGAGAAGAAAGCACAAATAAAATTTGATTTAATGCCAACCAGCTTCGGATATGATGATGATTGGAGGGTAATAAAATTTCGAAACCAATATAATACACATGCACAGTGGATAACCACCATCTACACCGCAGCCTGCGCCATGGAGTGGGAGGAAAAATTGAGAAGAACTCAATTTTACTCGAGGCCGTGGCAGAAGAAGAAGAAGAATCTAACCAAAGTGTGGTAAGGGTGACCAAGTGAAAGCCAAGAAGGAAAATGTTCAATACCTCTATAAGCGACGTCCTTTGCGGGATTAACTTGGAATGTCGGAATACCTCGACAAAAACCTGAAATGACTTTTGGTCAAAGTATTTCAATCAATTTACAATTTAACTCCAGCCACGGGCGACGAGCATCACCATTATTGAAGGGGCGACCGCACAACCACCTGAGATATCTGGTTAAGGAAGCGGGCCAGTGTTGCTTCAGTAGTGTTTTGTGGTTTCGAAAGGACTTTATCTTTCTATTAAGACCAACGGTTTATTGAATTTCAGCTTTGGAGAAAGAAAAATAAAAAAAAAATGAATCAACAGTCGAGAGACAAGAGGCGACGTTAGAAGACGATATAAAACATGACCCTTACTACAAAGCAATACTCGTCCTATACTTATGCGGTTTGATTTTCTGAGCTCTTAAGAGTCCTTTTTATTGTGGTTCTTTGTTTAGGTGTTCTTCCCAGCTGCCCGTGTCCTTTACTTTGTGGATTATTCCGATTTAATAAAAAAGAAAATGCGAGAAAGGATTAACTATTATAATGCTTAGATGTTTTATATTAAATTTGTCCTTTGTGCTTGAGCAATGAGTGCGGTGCTTGTATTTTGTAAATATTGATATCGATAAACATATGTATGAACGTTTTCATTTGAGTGGATCCTTCGGCGAAATTAGTTAAATACTGTTTGCGGCAACTGATGCTTGAAATTTGGAGATACTCTCCGAAGGATGTGTCTGCATTTAGATATATAAAATTGAATATATGAATGTCCCTCATACTGGAAGTATAATTTGATGAATAGAACTAGCGTGGCGTTATTATGTGCTTCACCGCCGCTGTGTAAATTGTAGAATTTTCTATATACAAAAATGGCTAACCCGTTTTTTCCTCACGTTACTCCGAAAACGAAATACATATACTTTCGTTTCGTTCGCAAATAGAGAGAAGAAAACGTACCTATTTTTCGTTTTCCCACGATTTCTTTCGTTTTTTGAATACAAAAGTGGTTTTTGTTTCGTTCTTTCACAGAGACCTTCGGAAGAAGTGCTATCCAAGGAATATAAACTGTAGTTAATGTCGTCGGTACCGGGCCCCTTTTCACAAAGGGGGAAATAGAAGGGCATGCGCGGAAAACATTTTAAGATCAAATCAAGAAAAATGAGCGCAGAATCACGAAAAGTTTGTGTAGTTTTAGAGCTTAGCTCAGGATTTACTAATTCACGACTTTTTATTCGCAATTCTATAAATTGTACGAAGTGAAGATATTGACCCTCAAAATTGCTCGCGAATTGCTACTTTTTATTGTCAATGATGCGCTCAAATGTGGAATACATATTGCAATAACCAATCGCAATTTGACACAAATAGTTATTAATTTGCTATTACTAGGGATTGTGAATTGCAAAAATAATTCGTACGTTACCACTTTTGTGTTGTAAATTCGGATTTCCTCCCTTAACAAATTACAACCATTTAGTCTTGAATTGCAACTGAAAAGTGTTGATTTGCGAACAAAAGGGGTAGATTTACCATTTTTTTGTCTGGGGTAGTTTTTCGGTCTATGCTAAAATTTAAAATACACACAAATTATTTAGAAGAACTTGCCATTGATACGAACATTTACAATCGTTTTCAATTACATATGATATTGTAGATTCCATTCCAATTTAAACTTCTTTCTAATAGCCCTACCTACTTAATTTGTTTTGTGTTATTCAATATGTACTTACAAGATTTATTCCAAAAAAGATTGAATACCGACTGCCTGACTCTAAAGAAGCCAAATACGCATGGTTGGAGCTGTCCATGCAGAAAATGAAAGGACTTAAAAGGATTTCTTTACATGGACCATGGATATGCTATGACGTCATTTTACGTTTTCAATTTACATATGTTAAATTATTATAAGATTTCATTGATTCATCACTCAGTGTTTGTAAATCAGGAAATACTTTTTGCAATTTGCGATTGTGAAGTAGAAATTGACCCATTGAAGTGGTAAATTGCGCCAAACAATATCGCAAATCACTACAAATAAAAGAAGCTCGAATTAATACTTCTAATCGCAAAATTCAACAAGCAGAATTTTGTGTTCTATCGGCGTAGAATGTTTCAATGTCGAATTATGAATTTTTATATCAATCCAAGAAAAAATCGTTGTAATTTGCGACAAAGATATAATTCGTGAATTGCAACTCAAAATGTTGCAATTGGTGATTTTCAATTCTTTCCGTGTGTGCAGAGGACTTATTGATTGTGTTGTGGAGAAACTGAACCTGGTTTAAGCGGGTTAAGGCGGCCGCATATTTGGAGGAATAAAAGTGTTGCAAGTGTTTTGATTATCCGTAGGTAAGGGGTTTTTTATGACCGACTTTGAATCACTTTACTTGTGAAAGAAGTTTTTCAACAAAAGTTAGGCCGTGAACTTAACTATCCCAAGTCTTGAAGAGAGTCGGTCACTGGTTACCCGAAGAATGGTTTTCAGAAAGGTCGCTAATTTTAAACGAGTGCAAAGGTGCTTAGGTAGCAAACTTCATTTTCGACCAAAAGATTCAAATTAGGGCTATAAGATTTTTACGAACTTGTAGGAAAATACCAAGAGCAATTTTGATAAGAAGATCTAAGGGCTGGACATTTTAGTTGTCATCGTAAGTCAGGTAAGACTAGTTGTGATAGTCCTATCTAAACCTACTTCGCTTTGAACAGGAGATGCGTCTTGTGGTCGATACACCAGTGACCGAAATGAACTGAGATTGCCAACTAAGAAGCGATCTGTGCCCACTGCTTAGAGCATGGTGGTCAAGCATTTTTTTAAGAGCGATCAAAACAAAGAACAAAGGCAAAGCCTGCTTTTCAGTCTGACCGCTCATGAAGATGTTCACAGTAAAGCGCTGTCTTACGTAGACATTCTAGATGACTATGTCTTCAGATTTAATCTTTACAAAACTAAGTATGTAGCCTTGTCGAGAGGTAGAGGCTCACTATTATTTCAAAGGAAGCCCAGCGTCTTTGAGTGCACTTCGAGATGGATACACGAGTATATCGTCAGTCAGTTTAAAGGTATACTTTTCCCAATACATGAAACAGGTCTTATAAGCCGGGACTTGAATGACTATGTCAATCCTCTCTTCGGGTGTTTGATGAGCTACGTTGGATTTTATATGCACAGCGCACTTATTTCAAAAATCGACTTTTCAACTTTAACGAAATGGTTTAAACACAAATTTAAATGGACAACTTACCGTTCATGGCAAGACGACTTATCAAGTACACGCAGGATCAGGGTTTTCTATGTCGAGTCATTAAACAACTCAATGCGATGCAAATTGACAAATGAACAAGTGTGTCTCGTTGGACAAACATCGCAATTAGTTATATACAATTGCAAAATGATCTGCTATAATTTTTGAATTTTTTATCGTCGTTAGATGAGCCGATTGCAATCAAATAACTATCGAACTAGAATTATTAATTAAATCTGTATGGCTATGAACCCTTCAAGTCGACCGCCTACTTGGGAGTAATCCTTCTAAAATTATGAAAGGATAAAAATTACTGCGGACGTCTAAATAAAATTTTCCAAAAATAAAAAGACAAAGCCGAGCTGAGTTCAGTCGCTACCACAACTGACCGTTTACCGAACGGTTTTGCCGTACTCAATCAGATTGCGGTTTACTTAAATCCAACCCTTGACCTTATTTCGTTTTTTATTCGAGTACACTCTGATTAAAAGTTCCTATGGAAATTCCGTTTATCAAAATCTGTTCATCTTTATATCTGTCGAAAAGCTACAGCTTGATAAGGGTGAATCCTATGGTGAACGGACAACAGCAACAGAACAGCACACCAACACATAAAGACATTTCTATAGAAAGGGTTTCTATGGGCCAAAAAGACGCCCACTGGAAACTTGCCTTGATTTCACCCTATTCAACCACTTGGCAGGTGCTTAACTTCTTCCTCGAGCGCTGCCTCCATACAAAGCCGGAGCTGGGACTGCCTTACCTGCGAATGTTCACAGGAACAGTATTAAAATCGCATTCACCCCAAACCACACACACATAAACTTAAATCTGAGATTATAGTGGCGTCTGGACCAGTATGCAAGGATAATAAAAAACTTATACCTTTCGAAACATCGGCAGTATCAAATTTTATTTGATTCAATGAAATTCAATACGCGCCCGATATCCGAAGGGTAGGTGATCGGAGTGCTGGCGAAATGATTTGTTTTACAGATGGCCATGCCTGCTCGACGAGGATAATGAAATTCGAACTTTCAGCATACATACATAAACACAGACACACATACCCAATTGCGGGATAGGGATTTTTCTTATTTTGTTTTTCCTCTTGTGTGAGTGAGGGTTTTTTTATTGTCAACACCTGGTCCCGGTCAGATATCATTTGATTGAAATGCCCAGCGAGTGCTTTTAGCCCTAAGATGATGATTTAAAAACATGTATTTGGACTAATGGAGTCGTTAGCCTAAGGCATATGGGACTGTGTTAGACTGTTTGTTTCTGGGAAGGGGAAGATCGATTGTATCCATTATTGTTTCACCTGGCCTATGGCAATCTCTCTGGAAAAACGGTCCAGAGTGAGAGAGTGTCACCTGTAATTTGGGTAACACCATCAATGTGATAAAAAAGTTTTGCTCTCAATTTGACTTTGGGAATAATTTATATTCGTAAAAACTGCTCTGAATATCTTGGACTTTAATGGGGCATAAAAAAGTTTTCAACCGAAAATCGAATTATGAATTAATGAGAAGTCCCTGTAGAGATCTCAATCCCCAATAGGATAAGGGTATAGGAGCATAGGTTTGGCTTTAGAGCCAAAGACTTTAAAAATTTGTTTTTTTTTTTTTCGTTTTAATATCGTTTGTCATGACTTTCTAGTAGAAGTCACTGTATATTAAGGGAACGTACCTAATATCGACCGAAATTTAACATCCGCACTCATATCAAAGCGTATCATGTGGATTTTTGTATATTTACGATTTTGGTTGCGGAATTCCATTAATAGGGGATGTTGTTAACATCCGCTTTAAGAAATTGCTTAAGTTTGAGAAAAGTGGCATCCAGCACCTTTAACGCATATCCGGAAGGGAGAAATTCAACATTATATTGTCGCGGCTATTATATCATCGATGACGAATGTAAAAGATGAACCAAGAGCAGTTCAACGCATCTTGAAAGAGCTGTAAGGTGAAACGTTCAAACGTTTTCGTGCGGACGAACGATTTACTTCTGTAACTTAAAGCAAATCAGTCGTGCGCATGAAAACGTTTCAACGTTTTCGATTACACGATCTGACCCCTGGATTGTAAAAATGCGACCTTACACCAGAACTTGCAAGTATACAATGTAAGCTTTGCAACAGAATCGTTGTCCCTGACAGCACCTTATAAGCGGTGTGCCGTAAATTATACATCCGAAATGGGAGCAAGTTATTTCTTTCAACAAAGGCCTGGAAAGTTTTAAAGCGGGGCAAAGAAAACTCGTGCAGAAAAGTCAGCTCCCTACTTTTACGGCGAAATATATATTGACTGGACCACAAATTTAAATGGACGATGTTTCGGTCATGACAATAAGACCACTTATCAAGTACACGCAGGATCAGGGTCATCAAATTGAATTTTCCTACTCGTATTTAGAGCAAAAAGCTACTTCATGCTTCAAGTAGTGTTGCCATAAAAGTATTTGGACAAATCTGCAATTATGACAAAGAAAAAGTCTGCAATGAGAATTCCCAGAAAAATGCATACTCCGCAAAATTTTGTTTTATTTAAGTAACAATAAAAACAACAAAAAAAGAACTGTATACGAAAATGATAGTATAAAGCGAAAGCAAGTGTGCAAAATATGTTGAAATTTTTTTAAGAAAAAAAATCTGTTATTGCAAATGCAGGCAAAATCTGAAGCACAGATTTCTGAAGCTTTCGGTTGAAAATCTGCAACTATGGCAGTGCTCTTCAATTAGTGCCGTCTGGCAGGCATCTTCTATGGTACACCCAGTGGCGGATTAGGCACGTAGCAAGAATAGCAAATGCTACGGGTCCCGTACATTTGGGGGCGCCGCGCACAAACGCTTTCTGATCGTAAAACAGTATCAATCAGATCGAAGATTGAACATTTTTTTAAATAAATGTAGGTGCAACAGTTACCACGAAAGAGTTGTATAAAAATATTCAACTATAATTTGAACTTTTAGCACATTTCTAAAAGTGGGCGCCACCACATAAATTATGACTCCATTCGCATATAAAAGTGTTTATGTTAATAAAAATTACGTGGTCGATCCGTTACTCAATACTAACGTGAAAGAAGGATAAGCAAACAAATTAGTATTTAATTATTGTAATTATTAAGTTCTATCACATAATACTACACAAATGTGCGGGGTGGGCCAAATACAGGATCTTTTTAAAATTGCAATAAAATAAACAAAATTACTCTTTTTTCAATGTATTATGGCTTTATTAGTAAGAGCAAGCATTCCCATTAATTGTGGAACAGAACGTGGTTCAAGTGGCTGCCTCGGCTGGCATCGCAGTAGCGCAATCCAAGGGCCCCGCGCTGGCTTAATCCGGCACTGGGTACACCCAGGTTAAAATGGTCTGATCAAGTCCGATATTTTTCGAGCAATTTGGCTAATATGAGATCCCGCATTACCATTTAATCTACAGCCACTGGCACACAGAAGAAGAAGTCGATAAACTATGGCAACTTATTGGCATGCTACGGTCTCAATTCAAAAATAACATTTTTTCACCTTCCAATTTCTACAAATTTGCGCACAGAGTCAGAATAAATACAGAAGCAAAAAAAGCCAGAAAGTGTAACGAAAAAGATAATATAACGAATGAAAGAAGAAATTAAAAAAATACCGGAATCAAAATTTTGTTTTATAAGAAACAACAGGTCAGCTATCGCCAACGAAACATATTTTTCTGTTTTGCTTTGTTTTTTATGTTTCATTTCATTTGGTGTCTTGCGTCATGAAACAAAACAATACTTTTTGTTTGATTCTGTGTGCTTTCAGCCTCACACGCCCTCATAATGCAAGCATAATAAACAAGAGTCAATCTCATCCACACTTTTGCTATAGATGCCAGACGTAATTTAGCATTCAAATAGTAGTAGTAGTAGTAGTAGAATAGACTTTATTGGATTAAACTCAGTTTACAAAAGTACATTTACTAGTCTTTTTTTTTGGACCTGGTTTACAAACCGTTGGTCAGAAGCATTCAAATACTTTAGCCAACAAATTTGAATCGCAAGACTTTTGCGAAAGCCCCTCTTAAAGGGGTGGTGGTTTTATTTTTTCTTTCTAAAGCTCGAAATTTAAAACCCCTTCCAAATAGAATGTCAACGAAAATAATGTATAGACTCATAAGGCATTTCATTTTTTGTATAGTTTCATGGCACATCCTTCATTCGTGTCTTCGGAATGGTATCTGTACTGTATTCGTAAGCCTAATCCAAATTTAATAACCCTGAATCAAATTAATGGGTTTTTCGATTCAACAAATTTTCTTTCACATACATATAGATGTGTACACCTATTCATAGAGAATCATAAAAAAAGGAACAATATACACAGATACATCGTCCAGGCTTAATGTAGCAGGTGAAAGATGTGACCAAGAGGTTGGAAACTACACAAAAGAAACAAAAAAGTAAACTGTCAAAGGTGACACCGGCTAGGGAATTGGCGTGGGTTTGGGAATAGCCATAAACAGAGATCCTTGCCGTCACCTGCTACATTTGGAAATTATTATATTTTTGGTTGTTTCTTTTCTTCTTTTGTTGGTTTTTACACTTTTTTTTTTTTTGGTAGTTTTGTGAGACTCCCATGCCAATAGGGAATGAGTACGTCCAGGGCCATCTGACCGTGAATTATTTTGCAGGTTTTTTTGTTTATACATTTTACTGGAGTGCGAATTCACTGACTTTTAAAAAGATGAGTCAAGAGTCCAGGCGCTCAAAAAGGAATCAAAATGTCTTTAAAGCATCCCGAAGGTAACAACCTTAACAAAATGTGGAATCTAAAATCATTAGGTCTAAAGAGTTAACTTTTGGACTTGCATTTTTCACGTTCTACATTTTTAAAAGGAGTGCGAATTCACTGACTTATAAAAAGAAATCAAAAAGAATCAAAATGTCTTTAAAGCGTCCCGAAGGTAACGCTGTGCTAAACTTTAACAAAATGTGGAATCTAAAAGCATTAGGTCTAAAAAAGTTTACTTTTGGACTTGGAGTTTACTTTTTGTAGTGCTTACCGATGTATTGTGGATGTGACAATGGGAACTGTAAACGATTTGCATAGCGAAAAAGTTTTTCGGTGCACAGCAAGCAATCTTTTGTAATCCAAGCCAAAGAGTTGCCAATGAGATTTTAATTGGTTGAAAGTTGACTCTTTCGCAGGGATCTGGGTTATAAAGTTGTTAAATATTTATCTGCAAGATGGTGTCATTCTAAACTTGTGCATAAGGTAGCTATTTTAAGTTTCGAATTTTGACATCTCAATTTGAACGACTTTCTGCGTTGGTGGTCCCAATAATAGTTAATTTCAGAAATAAAATAAAATTGTTATCAAAATTAATTGTTTTTGATAAGTTACGGCTTTTTTTTTTAGAAAGAGATAATATTTCCCTTATTTGTAAAATACGCTTTCATTCATGTGTTTGGCGTTTCTGTGTCTCATTCTGTCAATTTTCAAAGATCTTTTGAACTGTTTTTGACTCTATTTAACGAATCGGTTTTAAGATATTTGATTTGACAGTTTGAATTATTTCTTTATTGTCCGCAAAAAAGTCTTACGAGTTTAAATCATAACTTCGAGGCCTCCAGTTTACACCGCGCAAAAAGCGTTGTGATACTGTCTGGTAGAGCGCAAGAGAGAGAGAGAGACAAAGGCAAAGTGCTGTCAGTACCAAAATAAAATAATGATTCCAAACCAAACTTGTATCGCTAATATACGTAAAAAATAACTGCGACTTATTTTGGCATTAAAAATCATTGATTAATTTTCCGCCAGACTTAAATATAAATGAAAACTGAAAAAATAAGAGCTCTCTATTAGACAAAATTATAAAATTGTAAAATTAGATTAGGGCAAACTTATAAGTTAATATTTCTTACTGTTTTTAAGCATTCATTAATTAAAATAAAATGAAAATAAGTAAATGAAATAAATAATTTTCTAAACATGACTGCCACAATTTCGAATACAAACTGTTGAATTTTCATCAAAATCGTGTTTGAATCCATTCAAAGTATGTAAACGACATAATATAGGCTGATCTTAGCTACAGTGGATTGCACCAGACTGGATGAATCCGGTACCTGCGAGAGCCTTCTACTCTACATCTATACAGGCAACATTTATGTGTGTATACCCCTAATACAAATTAAACGTGATAGGTACCTCCATTCCATAAAAAAAACCTTTCAACAAATTATATTTAATGGGCGAGGTAATTAAATCATGCCTTCAAGGAAAAATAGCACACAACATCCCAATGTGATTAGACCCACCAGAATTCAAAAACTTATTATCCCTTTTGTCAAAAAACAAGCAGCATCCCATACATTCAATTTAAAAGAACTCCACCTCCATCTGAAAGTTTTCAGACATTTCTCGTTCCTTGTTCTTGGTCTTAGATCCAAATTTTGACAAATGGACAAGAATTTCGGGCTTTGATTAACAGTGTATAAATAGATTTGCGTAATGAGCTTGAACGTGGGATTATTGTTGTTCATTAGTATCCTAGCACCCGACCGGAAAAGGAGAAGGTCATGCATTTTTCAAAATTATTTAATTGAAATATACGAGCGGACATACGAGTCAGATGCGTGGAACAATGTAATATGCTAACGTCTACCCCTTTTTAATTGCAAAAAAAAAGTGTCAATCATTTTAATCAAATTTCGCTTTCATAAGTGGAATTTGTTTGAATATGTCACAGGGGAGATAGATAGATTGAGGTTCAAAGAAAGTCACCACTTAAAGATGTCGCTGTCACGCATTTTAAAATGGGTTCACTTAAAGACACCTGATGCATAAATCTGTGAACACGTTTTAGGTGAAACAATTTGATATGATCTCGGTTTCATCAGGGACAGGTGATTGAAAGGGTTTAATTGAAAGATTGACAACGGTGAACGGAGCTAGAACTGATATTAACCCCATTAGACAAGTTTCCAAAATGATTAATGCTAATAAGATGTTACAAGGTTCTATGCATTTTTATCGGGCGGCTGTTGAGAATTGTTTGCTTAGAATGAGCAAGGAAGGTTTTCTGCCGAAACTGAAGATACGAATTTAGGGGAAAGTACTCTTGTTAGAGGGTGTCTTTCGTAAATAGGATTTAGAATCGATTTTTAACTTTTAGTCTTGTTGGAAACAAATTTACACTGAGACACGTGACAAAGCAAAACGAAGCGTCACAATTTCAACGACACCCATCTCTCAACGACGAGGCTCAGAGCAAACAAAATTAGAAAAAAAGGAAAGCGAGAAGGTGTAAGAGAAACCGTATGAAGCTTGGTAAAAAGTTAAAATGATGATGCAGACGCTAGATTATAAGGATTTAAGAACACGCAACTAATTAATAATATTTTCCACTTCTTAAAAGCTTTAAAACTTCGACAAATTAGGGCGATACCCTATAACATACTATGCAGCTATGACTCGGTATTTCAGTCTAAGTCTTCTATAGTACGGACACGATATGGAGCGCCTTTATTTCGAGATGCATTGTGTAATCATTCATCGACTTATTCCGTCAAAATCAGCATCCCTTCTTTTCGTTACCTACTCCCGATTACTGTCGGTTATTTCATTTCATCAGAGATCGAAATGACTGCCCTACGGGACATACATCCTGCCTCAACTTTTGACGAACATCATGCCAGTAAGCAGTAAAATGACACTTATTAGATATGTTCCGGGGAGTTGTGGTAAACTCATTTTAGATTAAGCATTAACGCAAAGATGGTTCCGATGCTTTCGAGAAACACGGGACGCAATCATTCTGTCAGTATTCTGAGATTGTTCCCGTTCGTCTTCGTACTTTCTCACAGTAATTTTTCGAAGCGGAACTGTTCGCGATTTTCATAAGCTTAGGCCTCTTTCGAAAATTAAAATTGCTCAACGAGTCTTTGGTGGAGCGAAATGCTGTTCAATTCGATTTAACGTAACGCGAGTTGTTTTAATTTTCCCTCCTTTCGGACATTTGGATACAACTTATAGAAATTTTCCACAAGCTCGTGAAAATTTTTTTTATTAGGGTCAATACTGACGCCTGTAGCTACAAGGCATTTGCTCTCATTATGTAAAGCTTAGGATAGTAAAATTTTGATCGTAGGCGCAGTGGCTTAGTGGTTAGTGTGCTGGACTACTAAGCGAGGGGTCTCTGGTTTGAATCCCGGAAAAACCCAAATTCCAGCTTATGGTTTTTTTTTCACTGCTCCACCTCTCTCGAACGTCTGACAAACATCCGAGAGTATAACTGTTATGAAAGAAATTCTCAATTGACCGTTTGGACTCGGCATAAAATTGTAGATCCCTTCTAGTCAGTCAGCTTAGGGTCCCTACGGACCTGTTATTTTTTATTTACCTTTTATAAATCAGTAGCTCCGAACTACATGAAGAGGTCACTGAAATCTTATGCCTTAAATACCTATAAAAACAATACCTCTCCAGGATTCAGAAAAGTTTTTGAATATTTCACGCAAAGGTTCGTAAAAATATGATTTTTGTTAAAATGTTCTTAAAATCAATAGAAAAGGATGTCATTCCAAAATGTCTATTAAAAATTTCGGTTTTTGTTTTTTTAATATTTCACTCCAAACAGTGGCATTGGACATTTAAAAAATTTCTCCTGAAGTGTCTACAAAAACTACTTTTTTTTCAGAAGTCTTACTCAAATATCTAAAAAAAGAACGACATTTTATCAAACTTTTCTCAAACAAGGGGTATATCTACTGTGATCTATATGCACGTTTAGTCCGAGGTGCTTAAAGCCCGCAAAAAGGTCATTCATAGAAAAATTTCCATTAAAAGAACGTTGTTTTTATTTAAAAGTGAGTACTTACTCAGTTACTCAGTTTGTCGTACCTAGACTTTTCTGAAAATTCAGATTTTTACTGAAATGTCTTTGAAATTATTAAAAAGGATATGTACGTTATCAAACATACATTTTAATCCATATTTTCTCCTGATGTTCTTGAAGCCCCAAAAAAGCCATGTTCCTTCAGAACAAAAAATAGATATCTAAAAAAACAACCTTCTGAATGAAACCTTCGTGGACGTTCAACTTTTTCTAACAAAAAACTCTTGCATGCATCCCGGCTTGAACTACCTATTTGTCGAGCTTCACTGAGTCTCAGTTCTATCGCCTAGCTGTCGGGGATGTTTCATTTTTTCTTTGCTCGGAACAAAAATTTGCTCCCACCAATGCCTGATCTGATCAGTACGTAAAAAAAATAAAAATCATTACTTGCATTTTACATCAGGCTCGCATTAAAAGAATATTAGCTTCCATGCAGACGCAGTTTCAGAAACCGCAAAGCTCTACTGCATAGCTATAGGTACTATCCCAGCGATTGGGGGATTGCGGCTTTTTTAATCAATTTTTAATTACGCTCCATACGAATATCCTTTGGCCAGAGGATAATTAAAACATTATTGCGCGTCTGCTGTTGCAATACACATATACCATGTGTTTATCTCTCGCCCAGCGCTGCTCACCATCAGTATCTAGCATTCATTACATCACATCGTCATTGTCTGACCAGAAATTCATAAAAGGCCACCGTAAACAAAAAAACAATATTCCCCGTCCCACGTCGACAATGTCTACAAAAAGTACAATTTGGTCTTCCCCACATACGTACATATAGTAGTGTGTCACTAACTTGAAATAAGGAATGCGGATCGGAGTTGGTGGAGGATTTTGAATGAAAAAAAAACCTCACTTCAATTGGGGCATTACTTCCAGTTCCACTACACCGCCTCCGAACCACACCAGAGACAAAAATTAATGACACTGTCAACAGGTCTATCCCATAGTAGTACTATTCCATACCATCCCATGTAAAAAGAAATTCACCCCAAATGGGTGTTGATGGCCGCACGAAAAATCCTTGCCAGAGAAAGGAGTCACCGAAAATTAAAATCACCGAATGGTGAAAACAATAAAAGCGGCCATCGAAATATAATCTTTGGGTGTGTGTGTGCATGTGTACGTATATTCTGCTGTTGGTGATGTTGAGGCGAAATGTATTATGTGGGGAAAGGGACGTTTAAAATCACTGTGACGTCACAACAGACTTGATTACAAGGACTATCACGTACAATGGTAAATTTGGAAAATGCGAAACAAAAGGAAGCAAGTGTTTGCTTCTCTCCCACTCTCAATGTTTATCTTTCTCATTTTCTAATCACAAGGTGAGAGCGTATTTGGAATCGCTACCGAAACGGTTCACCTTCATGGGAATAGAAAAGCTTCGGCGAAAACTACTGATACCAGTGGAAAGTCAGAATGGAAGCAGCCGTTATTTCTGTATTCCACGCTTCCATTTGCACATGAGCAGAGTTTTTCTTGTATCTATGGGTACTCCGGTTCCATGCGAAATGAATTTGGTAAATCCCAATCACATGGTGGTGGATTTTTTGGGAAAATTCCTTCAACTGTGTTCCTGTGCAAAGATACTCGAAATGCACTACTGTGTGGTGATTCCACTCGAGGCTGGAAGCTGGCTAGGAGAAAACTAGACCGCATAAGAGAGTAAGAGCAGTCGGCAGGAGATAATGGAAAACTTAGCCATTGGTGTTACAGACTCAGAGCTAAGTAAAACTGTAAAGGTCCAGTGGCGGAACAATAGCATGACGGGCCTCACTCACTTTTCTCACTTTTTTTTTTGTAAAAAAGGCAAAACAAACCGAACTTTTTTTCTGCTCCCTGCTATTTGCATTACGTTTTGACACCAGAAAACACAAAGTACTTTTCTACCTTAGTTTTTCGGCTACCCCTATCTACATTTCTGTTTTTACATTTTTACAGTTCAGAGAAATCAATTATAAATCAGAACTAACAGGATCTACTCAGTTGTCATTGTCAGGAATTTTGAATGGTTTTCTTTTCTCAATTCGAATTATAGGAGCAGCTTTCTAAAATGGTTCCTTGTTGAATATCCGCTGGTCGCTCTCTGAGGTGATGAATACTTTCGTGTTTCGTGAGGCACCTGAAAAATTTGAAGCTACTGTCGTCGACAGTGATATTTTCAAAAAAAAATATATATATAAACATTCTTTCAATTAAAGAAAACTAACTTTTCACTAAGTCCCTTTTAGTTAAAATTTTGTTTTGAAATATCGCCTTAAACGGTACTACAAAATATATGGATCTGTTGCGCCACATATTTTGTTTCTTGAAGACGATAAGTTACGCTGTGTTTTTGGACTCTTTAGGAGCTGTTCCGTTCGATGTGTCGCTTTCTGCCGGCTGTCGAAAGGTACAGCAAGATATACCGAGTATGATTGTACGGCCTGTGTTTAAAAGCACTTTAGCTACACTGGGAAAGCGTCTTTCGTATATCCCCATCGTCATTCAAATGGCCGTTATTTTCAAAATTTTAAGCAAATCTGTTGGTTACAGTGCTTAAGGAGCTGAAAGACATTTTTGTCTTTTTTAAGTCTCCCAGTTAAAAGACTGACACTTGCCCCGTTTTTCGCACTGATCTTCGATGCTGAAGAGAGGAAAAAAAGTTACAACGACAATCGACATCAACGTGGCCTGGACGTTACACTTCATGAGATGAAAGGTTAAGACACCTGCGCCAGTAACCCATTTCGGACTGAGTGCGCTGCCATTGCCACTAATATGTTGAAGCACTTGCGCTATAGGTAATATATAGCTTAACAAAACCATTGTTGCTCCGATCAAGAGATATCATCCTCTGTCGGTTGAAGAATCAGAGCAGAACCGAAGGAATCTCCTTCCTCCAACGATAACAAAGATTAATTAAGAGACCCTCCTCCCCAAATCTCCTACAAGATGACCTAGAAAGTTTAACCATATAGGTAACACACTTTCTGCTTTTCACGGAAGCGACATAAAACGGACATAGCTTTTTATTTTGCGCACTTCTGCCGTCGTGTTTGTCCGTTGCCTAAAGGCCTTTTTCAAAGTGCCTCAGCGGATTGAAATTAATATGCCCTAGTGGCATAGAAGAACAGTCTGTAAACTGTAACTGTATTTGCGCTACTGTATATACAATTAAAAGAAGAAAAATGGCAATGAATACAAATTTGTTGAAACCGCAGTAAGAAGAACGACGCCGTGGATGGAGTATGGGTAACAATAATTTCTCGTTTAAAGTTTGGGAAAAGTTTTTTCTGTTTTTCTGTTTTCTCTAGTTGGTCTTACACGGAGGGCCGGGCGGGGCATCAGATGGAGAAAAACTGCACCAGATGTTGCGGGACAAGTACCTATGCACTTAAGAAGTTTCAAATTAGATTTTTAGTAAAATTTTGCGCGTTTTTCTTTCAGCAATCCTGTCGCTATTGTAGCAGGCAACCCTCAACACCCGCGGCTTCGTCGGCCAATGGAAATGCGGTGTACAGAAAGCACACAGTCTGATGGGTTTCCTTTGTGCGATGGAACTTTTCTGCTGAGCTATAAACAAATTAAAGTTGAAAAATGGTCATAAGTTTCGAAGTAACAAATTGTCTTTCGTGGAATTGCGAATAATGGCGGAGGGGAAGGCGGCGGGAAAAGAAATATGTGTCAGATTGATATGAGAGAGTGGCACGAGACACGGATGAGTTTAGTTGCAGCCAAGGATGTTGTACAATGTACATCAGAGTGAAGAGTTTCAAAAGTTGGCGGGTAGTGCGAGGGCGTGCTCATGCACCTGGTACAGAGAAAGACGAAACGGACGGTTGGACGGTAAATAAGTTGGAAGACAGTAAATTTGGTTTAAAGTGTCTAGCGACGGGCTTGCATCTCAAATGGGATCTGCTCCAGGTGGATGATGATTAATGGTGCCATTCGTTAATGTAATTTCAGTAATTTGTGTTCAGCTAACCCAAGTGGCAATCATTTCTTACGTATATATCTCAATGGATCCATCTTGACGGCAGTGTATAAAATCAAGAAAGTCTTACAATATATCCGAAGTTTTATTCCAAATGACCCGTGCATCCATAAGAAATGTCGCTCGCACAAGTCGACCCTCTATACAATCCTCGATCTTCCATACCCTGTGTTTGCCCAGGCAGTCAATTAATGAATGGAAAGTCACAAGTCTCTGTAAACACATCGAACAAACAGTCCGCGGATAGAGCAGAGATGTGGTGGACGTCAACCCACCACATCGGGACGAAACGCATTTTTGGGGCTAGGGTCCAAACTTTTCGACCTCCCACGTCTGTTAGAAGCAAAGGCGTTTTGTGCAATAGTATGTATGTAGCTCGGTTAGGTGGTCTTGTATGCTTTGCGAGCTAGTTTATGAAAATATTTTGTTTATCCCTTTTTTTCCGTAATTTTATATTAATTTCCTTTTCTGAAGGAATTTCAATAAAATGCTTCTGTTTGTGCGCCTTTGGGCATTTGGCGGAAGTTTGTTTCGTCTACGATAAGATAATAATATTTCGATTCCATGGCAAGGGATTTCCCAATAACGATAGCAACTACAGCTTGAAAAAACAAGAAAAATTCCATAAAAATCAAATGAAAATATTTGATTTAAGCAAACAAAATAATTTCAATATTTAATATCATAGGCCATATTCTTTTTGCCTTTCCTTTTCTATTATTCCCTACTAAAACAACATCAATGTCAATTGGCGTTAAAACCACATCATCGGATTTTCAATTATTATATCATAATTATATAATATTACATGTAAAATTTGTAAGCTACTTTCCTTAAAACTTGACGAAGCAGTTCAATTTTATATATTCTTCAGACTTAAATTTGTGTCATTGTCATTTCGTTGCATGTATTCAAGAAAATTTGCCACTGAGTAGACGAAATATTATTTTTTAGAGCAGCGAACAATATTTTAATCAAAAAATGTTTGTTGTAAAAATTCAATAGTATAGAATCGAATTAAGTAATTTTTTTTTTGTGTCCGAATTTGACCAAGTCTAGGTCTCGAGAACATGTGGTTCCAACAAGGCGATACCACATCCTCCAAAAGAGCTCATGCTGCGATACCAACTTTGCGTACGTCCAGAGGCGGCAAGGAGACCGACAACATGGTTCACTCAAAATGTCTATCTAATCGATTAATTAAATATTATAAACTTTTAGCCATGTATGTTGATTGCCCTAAGCGACAAAAAATTAAATTCGAAATTATTTCCTCAAACGAAATTTTAATTTAAAAATTTCTTTCCTCAATGACAATATTATTGCCTTGATTTTATTTTCTATTAGTATTTATTTATTATAATAATTGTTTCACACGGATATAGCATCTCATAGTTTATGAGGGCTCTATAAATGTAGTTAAAGAGATTTAAAAATCAAAACAAAAAGTATAATGAAAACATGCATTAAATGGAAAACTTACATTACATAAATTAAACAAATTAATAACTTTTATAAAGTTGACATTAACGTATTGGCCTGGCGTTTAAATAGTATATTTTTAAATGTGCTTGTGTTTGTGGTTCTCCTTAGTGTTATGGATAATGAGTTCCACAGGAGAGTGGCATGGACGAAGGATGTACGCTCAGATAGCAAGCATTACATTGTCATATTTCAAATTATTATAGAATGATATTGCATTTGTTCGCATCGATTTTGGAGCCGATTAATCAGACGGCACGGTCAAGTGAAACAAAGAGCAGCATTTTCAATGCAAATCTGTTCAAATATTCTTCATATTGATTCGTGAATGCACAAGTATCTAATTTCGATTTTAATTTTAGTGGAGGCAATAACGCCCATTTATTAGGCTTAATACAAGCTAACAATGACTTAAAGCTACTTAAATAAATCCTGGGACTTACAACTAGGACTTCAAGCGAAGAATACTCAAGGAGATCGAATTTTAGGAATTAGGAATGCGGCAGAAGTCGAAAACAGTGAGGTTCAAGTTGTACTGGTAAAACGTAAAAATGTACTCTATGGTCAAGTCACAAGTCACTCTCTAAAGGTTGACAGTACTGTTTGGAAAAGGGTAAAGGGCCCCCACATGTTCTCTTGCCCGACATGGTTATTCCGGCACTGGTTACGTTCTTAAAAAGAAGTTTGTGGGAGTA
This sequence comes from Cheilosia vulpina, assembly GCA_916610125.1. Lineage (NCBI taxonomy): Eukaryota > Metazoa > Arthropoda > Insecta > Diptera > Syrphidae > Cheilosia > Cheilosia vulpina. Next base: position 41,929,273 of record OU744279.1, on the reverse strand, counting down.
TAGATCTGTTCGTGTATTCGGCTTAAGCTGGGTTAGCTTCACCTAACAATTGTGAAGTTATTTTCATATTATTCGTAAGCCCGTACAACAATTTGAAAATTTATTTAATCTACGAAAAAGATGTTTGGACCTATGTGAATTAAGGTGGTTAAAAGCTATATTTAATATAGGAACTTAATGCCATTATTCTTGCCCTATTGCGGTCTGGATTTTTGGGTAGGTAATGGTTTATCCAATCGCACGTGAACTTGTTTGGCCTCGATTCTTATTCGCAATTTTATTTAAAATATTTTTCAGTTCCATGTAAGTAGACAAGCATGTCCTTTCTAATTTAACAAATTGGATCAGGGTCTCTAACAAATTTCTTCTCTCAGAACCCGCATACATACTGAAATCGTCATTGCTAGCGGGGGATTTCAATATCCAGAATTGTAGCAGGCTCAATGCAGCGTATTATACTACATTCAGTGCTCTACATGCAACTTACTACACACAGAATACAACATGAAGCGTACTTCATACAATGTACTACAGGGAGCAGGCTACATATAACATGCAGCATACTACATGCAGAATTTAACGTGTAGCGTACTTAGTGCAGTGTGCTACATTCAGCAAACAGCAAGCTACATAACGCATGCAGCGTACTACATAAAGCGCAATACCTGAAGCGTACGCTGGATATAACCAACGGTATACAAAGGTATGAACGCCATCTTTAAAAAATGGGACCAAATGGACCAAATCAAAACAGTTTAAAATTCGTAGTTTTATTTTTATTGTAACTATACATATGTAAAGCGTCCCTCTTTTGTTGCTTGTCTTTTCTGTTTAACTCCATTATATTGTGACATAATGTAGAACGTATTGATCGCATGTGATACATTCTGCAAATTTTACAAAGAGTGTAGGTACATATCATTTGTAGCCAATGTTTGGGTGTACTTCAGAATTTCTTTAGCTTTATTGAGTCTTTGTAGTTCACCTTTCAAATTTGATGGAAATCATTGCTCCATACCAAATCGACAGTTAGCCACAAACAGTATATGAGTATAGCTGGCTCTTCTCGTTGTAAAAGTTTTTTTTAGCGTAATTTTACGATTTTCGTTCACATTCATTCTTTTTTTCTTAATACAAAACTGCGTTCTTTCATTTTGAATGACAGACTCATTATTTCTTTTCACAACCATAACTCCAGAACATAATTCAACTAAATTCTGGTGGAAATATATTTATGTAAAAACTGAGTTTGTGGGCGGACAGGATCCAGTACCGGATGAAGCTTGAATAATTGCGCTTTACAGTGCATGCAGTTATGCTGCTGGCATAGTGCATTTGCAAATTACTCTTAGGGTAATACTTACTTCTCTCCTTTCGTTGTCCTGATGCTAAAGTGAATAAATCCTCGAGAAGGATAGTTTTAGTTTTTGTTTTATTTTTCTATTCAATTTCCATTTTTAATCAACAATATTTAATTGGACTTAAGTGTTGTTCCTTTTGGCTGAAACTTATTAGTTATTACGGTTTTCCTTCTTATAGTGAGATGTGAAAATTTACAGATTTGAGGATATACATAAATATGGAAAGTGTAGTTTGCCAACCTTCAACGGCATATAAATGTAAATTGAAAAGTCGGGTACTGTTAGGAACTGGTGAAAGCTACAGCGACGCGTTGTGTGTGGTTGTCGGGCTGCTTAATTTGATTTATTTTGCTTTCTCCGCCTTTTGCTGTTGCACTTGTTTAGTATGCGAAAATGGGTCCTGGCTCTGGCAGGGTTTTATGACATTTGAGAAATTACATTATGGGCATGAAACGATTGATTGTTTTGGCGCTAAAATAATTTCATTACGTTTGTTGGGTTGGTTTTGCTCGCTCTGGTCTATAAGGATCGTGTTCAAGTGCGAACGTCATCACAGCCAAATTATATGTCATGTTACAAGAAGATGAGTTTTATTAGTCCCTAAAATTTCCGACTTACTTGCTAGACTTATATGCGCAAGTGTTGAGCACGAAGTAAATACAGTAGCACTATAAGACTCTATTGGAAATGGATGCTGGCGAGAATCTTCGAAGACAAAAAATATGAAGCCCTCTGAAGGAGTACCAATGCACTAGGTATATAAAATCAACGAAGACATCGAGTATCAGCAGGACATTCATGCGTTCGCTACTTGACTACTTATACCTAGTTAAGGTATACCGGAAAAAGGAGAACGTAGCTAGCCGTAGATTCCTACAAAACATACACCACTGTCTTTTATGCGGTGAAATTAGACGAGCGGTGACTACGGCGACTTTTACAGAAAGGCGCTAGTATTTGGGTCTTACAAGCTATAGATGTGAATTTTCATAATATCTAAAAGCTCCTATTATAATTTTCCTTGATATAATTAACAGACAATTTCTTTTTTTTTTTTTGTAAATGAAAGTCTCCGTTTTTAATTTTTTTTTTCAAATAAAGGGCTCTAAAAATATTTTTTTTTTTGTGTATACTTAGCGAGAAACTTTTTATTTAAAATAACATTTTCAGTGTTTAATACAATTTTCTTAACTAAGCTATTGAATATATTTTTAAAAATCCTTTGAATTTCAAACATACCCACTTAAAAGAAAAATTTGCGCTGCAAAAATTGATGTCTTAAAAACAACGTTTGATGATTTTTTTGTCAGTCAAAATCAATAATAAAATATCCAGCTAATCCTTTGGAAAATTCATTGTTTGACATAAGAGTCCTGCAGGAAAATTTTATGTTTTTAAAAAAGACTGAAAGAGACGTTATAAACGCCAGAACTGAATAGATAGATGTGACATACAGAAAGCCATTTGGATTAACTCTGAAATCACATTTATAACTCCGAATCACATTTTTGAGAACATACTTATTAAGAAAGTACTGTTCCTGGACATGGACATTCCGTCTTAAATGTTGAATCGATGTTTGAGAATAATTAAACAAATATTCACAGAGCTGTAATAATGTGCTATGCCGCACTAATAATTTGTGTGAAATGATGAATAAATAATGTGCCTGACTGGGTCGAACGAAACTTTCGCGTTCATCAAAAGTTTTGTTGGTTATGTTCTTGTTTTATTTTCGGACCTACCTTGTCCGTAAAATATTGGAATGGTGTTAAATAAAATCCACTTTTGGGTTATTCTCCTGATATGATAGTTTGGATCAAATAGCAATGTGAGTTTTTAAAAGTTGCATCTTTCAGTAATATGCAATTATGCCAAATTCTGGTTAAAGAGTTACAACCGCCTACTATTTTATAAACTCTTACACTTTTAAATATTTTTGTTTATCTATAAGGCATTGAGATTATTACAAAAATGAAGGGTAGTATATGAAAACTGATAGGGATTTGGGAAGTAATTTATTAGATATAATTAAAAAGCAGATTTTTTTTTTTAAATTAAGTACGCGATCTTATTTACAATATCTACTTATATTATCATTACTGTGTATTTTGAGCAAAATCGTAAAAGCGATTCTTGCAAAACTATGAAGACAAAACAGTAACAAATATTGCAGTTATGTAGCTGAAGCTATTGCTTAATTACTTAGCTCAAAACTTAGTATTAATTATTTTTCGGGATGTATATGGGGTTTTCGAGATATGAACACGAACAAAATCAAAAATTAGCGTTTTCGGTGATTCGAATTGAAAATTAAGGATCGAATGTGTCTGAAAACATCAACTTAACACTTACTATTCGTTTTTGCTAAAATTGTCAATTGCGTTTTCAGGTAATCGAATAAAAAAACTTTTTAAAAAATACCTTTTTGTAAAAATCCATTGTACGTTAATAGAGAGAAAAACTGAGTTCAATATTAAGTTACAAAAAACCATAATTTTATAATACATTTTCGTTACAATCGTATTCACCTTTTTCGGGATATGTAATGTCCAAAAATCTGAAGTGCCTTTTTTAGCGAAAATCTGAGTATGCACTCATATGTTAACCTCACCTACTTAAGCGGACATATCAATTTTGGGTGAAATAGTTAGAGCTGTTTTCAAACAATTCAAACTGATATAAACATTTTATATGCGAAGTACCACTAATATTGAGGTTAACTTGAACAAAAATACGGCCCCGAACTGTAGGCCTTCCCCCAAATCAGAAGTTTGAACCAAATCGGGGCAGACGGACAGAATTTCGGGACCAACTCTATCATCGTAATGTCAGAATTGACGTATCGAGTTCGAAATTTTTTACGAATACAATATATTTATTTTACTAGTAATCGACAGTTGAAAGTTGAATATAGTTGCAGCCCAAACAACTTGTGGCAAACAATATTTTCCGGTGCTCAGTTTTTCTGATAGATTTACATATTTCCATTGCCATTGCGAAGTCTGTAATACAATATCAAAGTGTTGAACCATTTAACTTTTTGAGGACGCCTTGTGCCAATTCAAAAAGAATTGAACGTGTTAGGGAACATCATCACCAACCACAGTGAGAGAGCAGTAGCTTCCTGAGTTACATGATATTGTACATTCGCCGAAGCTTTGGCAACATAATTTGAAAAACGTGTTCCTAAATTCCATTTATACATTCTTATAAGATGTTGAAAAATCAAGTCATGTACATTGAAAAGAAAGTGTTCAAGTGTAATGTTGATACCTCTAAAAGGGTCTCTCTGAGGGTCTCTCACGAGGCAAACAATGTGCCAAGATGGATACACAAGGTAAAAATGTTGCCACCAATTGCACACCTGGCTGTCTCAGTTTTCACAGTTAATTTTGTGCAGCTCTGTGAACGAGTTTGCTTCATAAATTAGCTGCATCCATTGCGCAAAGGTGGATGTGAGTATTTTTCATCCGCAACAGTCGTAAATAACCTTTTCGGCATTCTAAATCTTTGACTTCGCAGAGATACCTGATTCAAATGAACGAGAGCAAAAATCCGATTGCCAATGTGACTACAAATATTTCACTTGTTCACATGAATTGAAAATACCCCAGTCGAGGGTATTTCGTTCCATAAATCAGGATGCAGGACTTTAGCCACATGCAACAACCTCGCTTTCTCGTGGGGGCATAAGAAACGGCGCAACCACATCGCTAACATACTACACAATGTGAACAGTTCATGTGTGCACAATAACCACTTGACTTGGAGAGCAATGCACCAGCAAGCAGCCAGCATAATCCCTATAACATAAACAACAGCAACAAAAAATGGTCATCGTTTTACAGCCGTCGGTCGTCTTGTGCTCACTTTCGGGGCAGTCGCAGTCATATTGTGGGCTTCAAGTATTATGTTAAAAAGTTTTATCGCCCTGAGCTTGAAAATTTATGGCTGCACATTCGTTTGGTACTGGTAAAACAAAACTACGTACAGTCACCTTAGCCGTAGAACAAATAGGGTCTTATCTTGAGCCGTTCCAAAGAGATACTTTCAAACTTGACCTTTGCGCAGAGTTGTGCTATGTTTGAAACTTCGCTAGGCGGTTGCAGTTGCGTGGGAAAATATTGTCGATTCTGCAATATTCCAAAGTATAGGCTGATCAATATATTTACTCGATGACTCAACGCAAATTTACTTGCAGCACACGTAGTGAACTAAGTTTCGCCCGTGCTTTTGACATTTATATTATTGCAACAAACTGTTGCACGAAACACGAAAGTGCAGCGAAACCATATAGGTACCTAAACGGAAAGTTATTGATTTACATCTGTTCCCGGTATACAAGGACTCCTTAGGAGTGACAAATGTGCAAAGTTCATGCTGTAGCCACAATAGTAGGTATTATATTTACAATTAGTTTCCAATAATCCTCTTGCGAGGACCGCACGAAGGAATGCCAATACAAAGACGCAGTTCAAGAAAATTAATAGTCAATAGCAGATATATTATGTTTGTTGTGGGATCAGGATAAAAAGGACGCTCGTGTGCACACCACAACACTGAGAAAAATGAGTTCCGCTAAACAACTAAGTCGCGGCAATAAATCGCGTTCCTTCACGGTATGGAACGATAGACGAAATATTTAAATGGCTGCGTCCCGGTTGGATGGTGTGTTCCGGTAGGTTATTTTTCACTTCTTACTGTTCGCTTTGTGTTCGCGTGGCATAGCTCTTGTTGGTGGCGGACAAACATACACATTAAAGACAATAAATTTGGGACAAGGTCTTGTTTAAGTTGTAATCCTCACAATAAATCAGCCGAATGACTAAATGATTCTAACGTGCAAATAGTTGTTGTTGTCTATGGTAAGTTGGCCGATTTGAGAACCACAGCACAAGTCAGCGTTGTGGTTGCACAGCCAATTGATGAGTAGGTATTAGAGATTTGGGTTTGCAACGTTTATTTGATTTCGGAATATTTAATAGGTATTTTCTTTGGTGAACATTTTCCGGAGAGTTGCCATTTGTTTGAATTTATATTTGAAAATGGGTGCAATGACAGATTTTAGAAATTTATAGGGTGGTCCAGTGGCGACGGTATGCAAAATGTTGTTATAAGAAAGTGCGTTGAACATAGTACAGTTGTTTTTTTTTTTGTGTAACTCAAATGATGTAGAAACGGCGTCGAAGAAGCGGGAAATTTGCGTGGCCTGACGACCGTCAATTCCTAATGTTTTCGTAGACCTAAGTGGTTGGTAGAAAGAGATTGTGTTTGTACAAAGTTTTTAACTCAAAATGTTAATTAATTCTGACATTGGGATTGGGAAATTCAAAATAAGAGGACTCCAACTTCTGTACAGGTATAATAGATTTCTCTGACATTTATGATAGTATGATTTAACACTCTGTCTCCACAATAGTCTCAGTGAAAACGGATTAAAATAACGGTATTTCTGCACTTCTACTTGGTAAACATCCTTTTTTTTTGTTTTAGGTACCTACCTATAAAGGACTTTGAATAATCGGGGGAAAAAAATATCAACGTTAGAAAAGTGCTAAGTCCCATTGTCGTAATTGGGCCACCCTATGGTAGAGAAAGAAAAGTGCTCTTAAAATTCGTTTGAAAAATTTCTCTTAAATTTGACATTTGAAACACGATTAAGGCAAGTGCAGTTTATTTAAAAAAAAATTATAAAAATGTTATGCAGTATTTTTGAGATGCGATTTATATCCTCCTTTTTTTCAAATATTTTTTTTTAGTTTTCTTTTTTAATATTAAATATTAGGTACTTATATTTCTAGGCGCACTGTGTGCATAAAGTATTTTTTTTTTTCTAGCAATGTGAGTTGGGTTTGGATCAAAATTAATCATTACGTCGAATAGTTTAACCCACTGTTAAACTTTTTTCTATAAAAAAAATGTCTGTCATCTGTTGACCGGATATGTAAAATTACTGGGACGAGCTGATTAGATTTTGGGGTCTAAAAGGCCGGGACGATACTTTTCTTTTAGCGGAAACATAAAAGTTCCGTATATTCGGAAGAAATGAGCTCATAATTGACAAGTCATTGTTCATCCTGCCCTTGAAAAGCGTGTGACTTGCAATGTTTTTTTTTTTAATTATTATAGTATAGATCCTTTTTAAATTTAAAATTGATGGGGCAGTTTCCTGAAAGCCAGTAGTTCACTTGCTTTTTAAAAAAGACTAGGTTCTAGTTAAGAGATTCTTCTTTACAGAGGACAGACTGGATATCACAAACGCACATAGAAAGACAGGCAGTTAGAACAGAACAACGAGTAACGAGATCATGGAGATCAGAGAATAGCATCGTTATATAAATTGTAAATTCGTACGCGTGTTTAGTTGGAAAAATATTTTTTCTAGTTCTGATGACTGCTCTTTTTTAGTGATTAATTCAAACTTAGAAACTGATTACAAATATTTATAACCTACGGTAAATAAGTATCGAAAAGGAAACGCAGACGCTGAGTCAGTGTTTCTTGGTAAATTAAAAGTCTTGAAGCATGTGTTTTGCATTTGTTCAACGGCAACTAATAAACATTTTTAACCTTTACCCTAAATATTTTGTAGGTCACAATATGCAATTTTGTATAAAAAACTACGCAATTTTGAGTTCGAAAAATTTAGCCTGGCCACTAAAAATGATTATTAGTATCGCGGATTGACATGATTGCTGGCTGGAGGTTTCCAGGAAAAATAGAGTGCAATGCGCTATTAGGTATGTGCATGAGCACGTGAGTGTGTTGAAAGTCAAGTGACAATCTTTAACTTATAGTATGCAATCCGATTTCCAAATGCAAGAAGTGTTCACATGACAAATTTACTTTTTGTAAAATTCGCTTATATTTTTGACTTTTTAAATTTGGACAAGTCGCTGCAGTTAAATTGAGTGCCGCCAATTTATTTTTAGGGACTAAAAGAGCTAACGAAAAAAACAAAAATATGCCATTTTTCTGAAACTTTTATTTGCTGTTTATCTTCAAGTCACAACGTGATAATGTAGGAAGTAAAACTGACTGACATACACACATTATTTTTCTTTGTCCCTAAACATTCGAATTTATGTCTCTTCTCCTTTTGAACACTTGAAACTTTAACATGTCCCTTATGACAATTCCATTACAACATTCTTGACGAAATACGCATTCCGTATAGCTGTGAAAAGTTTTAGACACGTGTGTGCTTAATATGCCCATGGGAATATAAATTCCTTTGCTGTATTTAACGCAGGAGCATACATGCGATTAATATACAAAGTTATTTTAACAAACTGCAGCCTTGGCGAGCAATTAAATTGTCTAAATTTTGGGAGACAGCCAAATAAAATCAAGACGAAAAGTATACAAACTCCTTGGAGTAACGAGGGCGCATCATGGAAATAGATTTGTGTAATATTTTTAATTGAATGTCCTAATTTGATTGGAATATACTAAACTGTGTACATATTGTGTAAATATTTTGGTACCTAAGTAAGTCCTATTTAGTCCTTTATAGGTTATACATAAATTAAGAGGATGACATTTTCCGAGCACACACCACAATTTGTTTCTAATAGTTTACAATTTAAGGAGGGTTAAGAGTAACATTGCAACCTATGACTGGGAAATGTTCTCGACATTGCCTAGGATGGTTGCATTTAACGTGTTCCTTGAACTTTATTTGCAAATATGTCTAAGTGTTTATGACGATTGTTCCACCTGACAACTACTGGCAACATAACATAAGTAATATTAGTTTAATTAGCACGCTCGTATTTTGACCCGTTTTTTTTTGCGAGTTTTTGACACGATTTTTGGCTCGTGTTTGATTTGCGTGTCTTGAAGTGCTTTCCCTTGCTTTTTTACGATTTCTTTTTTTGTACTCTTTTTTATGTGTTTTTTTTTTATTAGTTTTTGACATGTTTTTCGACGCGTTTTTACGTTTTGTATACCGTTTATTTTGATGCGCCTGTGTGTGTCGTGTTTTTTGGCGTGATATTTAATCTCTTTTTCACATATTTTTTTTACGTTTTTGTCCCGTTTTTTGTCATTTTTTTACGTTCCTTTCCGCTCTTTTTAACCCGTTTTTTTTGGATTGTTTATTGACATGTTTCCCAATGCGTTTTTAATGTTTATTTTTTACCAGGTAAAAAAAATTTTTTTTTATTAATTTTTCAAATTTTTTGCGGCTTTTTGGCGCGTTTTCGTCAAGTTTTTTTTTTTTTGCGCTTTTTACTCGGGGTTTTGTCGTGTTTTCGACTCGTTTTTATGGATATTTTGAACTTTTTCAACCTTTTGTTGATAAGTTTTGTTTCGTTTTTTCGACGCGTTTTACGTTTTTCTTTTGCGCGTTTTTGCTCGTTTTTTGATGCGTCTTTGTCGAGTTTTTTTTGCGTGTTTTGTAATTTGTTTTACGACTTGTTTTTAACTTGTATTTGGCGGTTTTCGTCTTGTTTTTTGATGCATTTCTGTCACGTTTTTTGATGTGTTTTTCGATGCCTTTCTTGACGCATTTTTCAAAAAGCATAAATTCACTATGAATTCAAAATTGAATTGAAATTTTCACATGTAAAGCAAAGACCTCGCAAAGGGAGTGTTTGATTAGAAGTTTAGCCAACAAGGTATGGAGGAATTGCCAGATGTTCATAGGGAGTTGTGTTCTAGCTTCTAGATGGAAGTCCTTTAGTCGATACCACACTGCATTTTTAACAATTCTTGACAAGAAGCATTAATTTTTAAATGTTTTTAGACATTAGACGGGTAATTTTTAATCGCAGATTTTAAGGCTCTGCAGGTCGGACAACTCTTTAGGGAATAGCTTTACTATTCAGCTCCTTACTTCGGTGGTAGCGGGAAAGAATACCCAATACTTTGCCGATTGCAAACGAGGGCCCCTTATCCTATTCGCCTATGTTTTGTAAGCTTCATCCCATTGATCATTAATAAGTTGTTATAAAGATCCATTTGGAAAAGAGACGCTTGCTAGATTTAATTGTCGTCGCTCTGGATAGTATAAATTGTACGTGATGATCATCTCAGTTTTAGCTATTTATAGTCATTTTGATTGATTTCTGAGTTATAAGGACAGCATCAACTTAAATAAAAATCTACACAGTATATTGCAGTTCCTCTATCTAGGGATAATTAACTGGAAGTCCTGTGCCAAATGTTCTCTTCGCAAGCAACCCGTTTCTCTACATAATAAGATTCCCCCCATATAAACTGGAAGAGAATCCAAAAATAAATAAACCGAAACCTGATTACAACTTCCCGCAATTACGCTGATAACATGTGTCAATGCCTCAGGTCCTCGATTTTATACAAAAATTCGTTCCATTAAAATACACTTACGCACTCACATACTCGTGCATGTCGGCCGTAAAAAAACAAAAAGCGCTCATGCAGTGCATATATGCCAAATAAACCGCACAACTTGACCACTATGTGGCTTTGGAAGTCTGTATCATCCAGCTACTCTATTCAGCGGCCAACAATAAGTGGCCATTCACTATGGCCAACCTCATTGAACCCACTGGCCAACCCGTATAGTCTGCCCTGTATGTGCTTGCGTGCCCAGTAGAGCGTTTATTGTAATGAAACAATTTTCGTTTTATTTATTTGTCCCACATATAGGCCTGGCAAGTGCCACAACCCACCTAACCTCCTAACAGCCCCCTCAATTTACAAACACACAAAAACAAAAAAGGGAGAGATCCGTAGTATACGCAATCCGGTCCAAACAATTGTGCAGTTCTGTGTTTCGCTCAGGAGGACAAAACATTTGGGATTCAAAGTTGGGCAGTCAACCAGCAGAGTAAATTTCTAAACTGGACAATGACCGCCGCCATCCGATTTGAATCGGGTGGTGGTGGCGGCGATTGTCGGCTGGTATAGGCCAAGCCAAATGGCCGTGGTATATATATAAAATGTAAAAGGCATCTGTGGTTTCACTGGGCCCTATGGTTAGCCATTAAGTGAAATTTATTACCGCTGGGCAGATAAAAAATTGTCGGTTTCTGGGGCTTAAACACGGACGCGTTTAGTTTACACGTCATTTATGTGAGAGAGCGAATTTTCGGCAGGAACGAAAGTAGTATAGCAGCACTTATATATGTACGAGTAGTTGTCCTTCCTGCTTGTGCCCTGGCGCACGGATGAAATGTGTTTAGTTGGTGGATTTGTAGTCGGTCCCTTAGGGATGTGTAAATGGGCCTCATTTTTATATAGGCTGAGGTTCGGTTGTGGTTAATATTTTGACTGGATCGCCGGAATAGTAAGGACAAACTACGAAGGCGATGCTCAAGGGCAAGGATATAATGATGTTGTACGGTTGAGTTGCCTCCAGTTTAAGTTATTACGATTTCGTCGACTGCCTGGAGGAATGAAGCCATATAATTTGGAAGGTAGTAAAAGAAAAGAAGGAGCAAAATGGGAGAATGCGAGGATACGGAACAGGGTATCGTAAATAGTGCATAAGTGGGTGCCCGTCTGCATAATGGCAACTGGATTTAAGGGATTTGAGCGTAAAGCTATTATATGAACAGTGCTTTAGGTGGCTACCAAGCACATCAGTATTTACTTGCTTAATAAAGTAGATCTGTAACAGTAGATACTTATGATATAAGCACACTAGTGGCGAATAGAGTTTTGAGTTAGGTAAGCCTTACGAATTAGAAGCCAGTTCAGTAAAATCACTTTTTACATAGGATGGCGATTAAAGATCATAGCCTCGCATAACAAGACAAATAATCCCAGACGGACCCTAAATTGCTCCATCTTCTTACTCATACTAAAGCTGTCACTTCAATCCAATTCAATTGAATACGTGTCTCTTAAAGTAGGTATTCATGTGCTTTGTTATTTCCCATGGGTGGATTCAAGGACGCGTTGTTGGGTTACGTTTTATATTTAACACTCTACCATCCAATTTCAGATTTTTTATCCTGAGTTTTCGTCGGTCCTAGGCCACACAAAATTTAATTCCATTCCAAATAGGTGATGACTTAATTTATTAGCTGTAATACTTTTCATCTAAGTCACCGGCACGACGAACTTTTCCCATCAGTTCATTAAAGTTTACACCCCGCATACTCTACCTACCACCGTCATGATAGTTAATGAACTGCTAGTGCTAAATCCCACAACGAATCGAATCCCCACAAATTGCAAGCGAACTCTTAATTGAGTTTTCGTGATCTGATTCTGATGGAAGTTTTATTTCATTGCCTTCAAGAGTTGCATTTCAAATATTTCTCCATTTTTTGTTTGGGTTTTTTTTTTTTGTTCAAAATTTTATTGTCAGGTTTAACGAATCAAACTTATTCTCTAAGATGGTTGAGAAGAAGCTTGCAGCTAATTTATTTCTATTCCGTAATAAATATTTCTTTTGGAAATTGACAAATAGAAGCGGGGATTAATTGAAGTGCCTGTGTCTGTATTTCATTAGCCATATGACCAGTTTTATTGCGTTCGATTTCAAACATTCCTTATATTCTGGTATATGTATCGCGATTTTAAGTCACCCATAATTCACAGCTGGAAAAAGAAATTGACCAAGTCCCTGTGGTGTTATATTGTACGAATTTTTAACCGAATTTATTTATTTCAATTACGATGTAAAACTCATAACAACAAATATGTTCATATTGCATGAACGCTTCTCTAATCTAGTTAAAGGTAATAAAAGCTCTATCAAGATATCCAGTAGAGACGAATACAAGTATATCAATCGCAAAATAAAAAAAAAACAAACACTTCAAACTCTACGTTATTTTTAAAGTTAAATCATATTCGACATAAAATTTCTGCAAAAATCTCCATAGCAAATGGGGGAATTCGGCCAAAACTTGGAGTACCATTGAGCAGAGCAATGCCGACTAGTTCGCTATCAGAATTCAACCAAAGTGTTTGTTAGCAACTTGTTGTTTTCTCTCAACGCGCCATATCAAATGGAAAGTTGGCAAAAATTCCCTAACGAAAATTGTGTGGGGCTGCGCCCCTATACAGAAAATGTGTTACATACTCCTGACTTTCCCCCATTAAACTTGTGAAGTCCCAATGTTTTCATTGAATAGATTAGTTCTTTTTTTGGCTTATAGTGTTACCTGTTACCTGTACCGAATGAGAATTAACAAAATTGAAAACTTATAGTAACTAGGGGAGAATTAATTGTTGCAGTCAGGAGTTTTTTTTTTGTAATCATTTGTAGTTATTCGCCGGTGCATGGTGTACTATGCTGGGGTGAGGGTAAGCCTGGATGAGACTAGCCGTTTTGGGGAATCATTCACTTCCAAATAAATAAAAATCGTTCGTCCTTAACTGCATTCTCAGATCTCAGGTATTTTATGAATACCTTCTGGCTCTTAGTTTTGGAATGCCTGGGCCGATTGGAAGTGAATTTATTTTTTGAATTATTATGATATTAAAAAAAATTCGATAGCTAAAAAATGTTTCAGAAGTGTTGGAAGTCCTTACGAAGTATTTCCTTTTATTGCTATTGATTAAAAATTAATTCAGTAATGACAAGTCAGGAAAAAATACATTTTAATCAAAGACTCTCCAAAAAAATGCGTCGCAACAAATGAGATTTGAGATCTTTTACTTACTGAGAATCTTAGGATATATTTAAAAAAAAATAAGTTTTTGACGTCAACAGGCAGCCGCAACAGACATAGGACCTTCTTTTTATGTACCTGTCTGTCTGACATTTTTGCAAACAATATAATAATTATTGTTGCAAAAATGTCAGACTTCGGAGCAATTGTGATACCTTTACCATTTGTGTGTATTGAATTTTAACTTATAAGCTCTGCGATCGCTGAATTTCAAAAAGTGATTTCGGGGAAACTTTTAAAGTAGATGATAAAAAAGGAAAAAACTAGTATTTTCCAGAAATATCAAAAAATTCTGCTATTTAAATAACAAACTGACTTTGAACAACAAATAATGTTACTTATCACTTAGTTATCGCTACATTTTTAAATTATATATATAAGTATTAAATAGTCTGATGGCTTACCCACGTCCCTCGATTTTCCTCGCAGATTTTTTCAAAAATACCTCATCTCTCGCGGCACAAAAAAAATATATCTTAAACGGTAGGGGGATTAATACAATATAGACGCCCAGCAGTGTTCCTACAGAGAGCGGGTCGAAATTCCGCCTTGCAAAATTCTGTCCTCTTAGACAAAAATTCAGTTTTTTAGTTCCGCTTTTTAAATAAAACAATACAATTCTGCCCATTCTACGTTATCCAACTAACAAATATATAGAACAAAATAGAAAAAAAAATTTAACTAAGTTTACAAAAAAATTCAAAATTAAAAGTGGCTACAAAAAATTAAGAATTAAAACACGAAAAAAATAGAAATAAAATTTAAATTGAAAAAGAAACAATAAAAATTAGATTAAATGTTTAAGAAAAATACATTAAATAAAAAAAAGTTCTGCAAACAATAAATAACGCGCGCGGCTTTGAACATTTTTTAAACATATGTTTATTGTTTGCAGAAGTTTGTAAAGCAGAATTTTGAAAACAGAATTTATCACCCACGCAGAGTTTTGACCCCAATACGTTCCTACATCGTGGTATTTCTACATCTTTTTGGGAATTTCGATATCCGAAAAACAATATTTAATATTCTGATAAAAAAAAACATTTAAACAACATTTCACCATGAATATCAAATCACAAAATGTCCATAAAAAAGAGGACATTTAAATCGCCTTTTAGCAAAATTTTCAAGAAGCGAAAAATAATCATTAGGTATAATGTTAACAAACTGTGATTGAAGGTTGATTAAATGTGATTTTCTTTCCTACCGGAAGTGTAGACTTGCATACTTGGTCTGCACAAATAGATGAATACAATCCTTCTCTTTCGGCCGAAGCTGTCAGTTTATGTTCCGGAATCGCTTGAATATGCTTGTATTTAGAGACATAAACTTCCAATCGCGGTGCCTTGTCACTTCTATCGTGAATTATTTCTGTGAATGGTTGATTTAAGATTCATTTGTATCATCATCACTATGAGAGTTCATAAGCAAACTCTGATGATGAATGGAAAAACGAATATTTTCCCAAAAGAAGAGAAATAAAAAACCCTTGTTAAGCCCAAAAAACTGCCAAACAAAACAACAACAAGCTTCGTGAGAACTCGCAAGTGCACAAGTTGATTGCATTATTCTCTTTGGCATTCAGTAAATGGGATATGTGCGCGAACGCCTCTGATGTGTTTTTTCTTTCAACCCTAGATGCTAAGCCTTCGATGGGACAGGTAACGCACTTGTCTTTGTTTTCTTTTATCTGATGGTGAAATGCAGACCTACATAATATAAAAGTACAGTAAAGCTCATCTGTAAACAGGTGTATGTTGGTTTTGTAACAGTCGGAGGTGTTACGTCGGCGCTGAACCTTGGGTGCTCCGCACGTGTGGTATCTCGAGAAAAACTCGAGGAATAGGAGGAATTATCTTCCCCCGAAACAGATAATCATCACTTTTGCGAGGCCAAAGTGTGTTTGATTGCTACTTACTTGTTTGATGATAGAAACACATCAGGTAATACTCGTTTCTCTATGATTTCACTTTTATGGTTATGTCTTATCAATGTTTCAGTTTTAATAGACACCACTATTTATTGCGTTTCGCAGCACAAATTATAAATTCAATTACCTACCTTTTGGGTTAAATGGAAGACAGACTTGCCTTCACAACTGCCTCGTTCGCAACTCAATCTGCATTGACAAGGAAGTAATTGTGTAATGTCATGCAGTTCGCAGTATAAGAGTTCTGTCTGCAAAGAATTTTCGCGCAGTTTTTGTATAAACTGTTGAACTGCTGGGATTTTTTTTGTTCCTCTCTATTTTTTTTTTTTTTTCAAAAACAGTCTCTTGGATTGGTGCGATACTGCGATTATGTGTGTGGCTTGGGGGGGTAATATATAGGAGGTGAAAACGTTTTAAAAGGAGTCTGGCGGAAAACTTAGAGTATGGTCGAGTAGTTTAGTTGATTATTTTCCTGATTGTGTGGTATTTTTTTGATCTTGTGGTCCGATTTCGTTTGTATATAGTTCAAAAGAAACTACAGTCGGTTGTCTTTGAAGTTGAATAAATCTTAAACACAAATCAAACAATATACAGTGAACAAAGAAAAAGGCATAAAAACCAACAAAATTCAATACAAGGTATTATTTTACCTGGTGTATTGAAAAATAAAAGTTTTTTTCGAAAAATGTGTCTAAAATAGTAAAATTATTAATAAAATAAAAAAAAAAACATAAGCCCACAAGCACAAAGTACAAAGGGGAGCACCCCGCCACAGGGAAATCTTGAATTTGCTTTAAGTTTAGAAATGTACATAATATACATATCTACATCATTATATTTATTAATACGTGAATATCAAAAGTTTCGGTACACTTTTCAAGTATTTATTATGAAATGAGGAGAATGAAACTTATATCCTTCAAAAGGTACTGCGTCATAGTTATGTGCACAAACCAAAAATCATGGGTATACGCTGCCATTAAGGCTGGTAAAATGAAGTTATGGATTCCCCATACAAAACATGTAATTGAAAGGATTTTGGTGACATTAAATTTTTCGCCGACATATTACCATAGTAACGTATTCAAAAATCAATCATCTTAGATTAGAATCTGTTTCCAATGGAGCAGCTCATTTAAGTATTTTTTTCGATATCTAGATGTCGTTCTTTTCGTTAAAACAAAAAAAAATTTAAATAACGAAAATAATAATTGTGGTACGTTTTTATACCCTCCACAGGAAGTATTCACTTTGTTATTACATTTGTAACGCCAAGAAGGAGTCGCCGGAGACCTCATAAAGTATATATATTCTGAATCAGAATCACATTCTGAATCGATTTAGCCATGTCCGTCTGTCTGTCTGTCCGTCTGTTAAAAGCACGATAGCGCCCAAAGGAATTGACATAGGCAAGTGAAGTTTT
Organism: Cheilosia vulpina; assembly: GCA_916610125.1. NCBI lineage: Eukaryota > Metazoa > Arthropoda > Insecta > Diptera > Syrphidae > Cheilosia > Cheilosia vulpina. The sequence goes on along the minus strand of OU744279.1, from coordinate 41,911,942 downwards.
ATGAGTGGACTTCTTTCTATTGTCGTCAAGTTGTTACTAAAAATGGGCTATGTCGGTCAATTAGTTCGGGTACCTCCCATACAAAATCAATGTTAGGCCCATGTGTCACTCTGTCTGTTGAAAACAGGATAGCGTCGATACAAATCGACCTAGGCGAGTGACATTTTGTGAGAGGACTTACTTTTATCGTCGTCAGGCTGATATTAAAATTGGGCTATGTCGGTTACGTAGTGCTGGTACCTCCCATACAAAACCAGTTTTGCATGACTTGTATGCAGTGGAGGGTATCAAAGCATCGGCTAGGCCGATGATAACATTTTACTTGTTTAGTATTACATTTTACATACTATAAAAGGAATTGTCGATTTTCGACCACAAGCGATACTAGTATATATTAATGTACATTTATTTGAAAAGTTTAAATACATTCACTTTCAACTTAATATTCTGAATAGATTTATTTCAAACACGTGTACCTAAGTAATGAATATTAACTTAATTTTCAAGCACGTTTGGATAAGTACATTATATTTATTTGAAAAGTTTAGATATATTGAATACAATTTTTTTTCTTTTTTCTTAACTATCGTCTTAATTATGTGTTATATAAAAAGAATTACAAAAAAAAAAAACTATTAAGAATAAAGTAGAAGAAACATTGTAACTTTTGTATGATTTTTCTCCAGTTTGAATTTGAATTATTCACAACCAGTTTTCTATCCTAATATTATTAATATACAGCTATCGCGTTACCCATCGTGTACGCTGAAAAGGAATCAACATCATTCATCAAATCGCAGAAAGGCGCCAACGAAGGGTAGGAAAGAAGGGTATGAGTTTCATGTTGTATTTGTTTCATATTATCTCTATGCATATGAAGGTTAACATCTAAAAAGACAGCTTGTTTTCGTGTATTAAAATTCTTTTCATGGCAAATAAAATCAATTATTTTGGATATGAAATTGTAAATCAAACATGTGCTTGTAATTACTTAATTTGAGTCAGAGAGACGGGGGCGGATGTGCGTGATGTGATGGGATTGTAGAGGGAAAGGCAATTTTTTATTGATTTTTAAGTTTTAAATTTTAGAGGTTTGTCCAGATGAAAGCCAAGGGCAACCGAAAGTGTGGACGGATTATTCCACAAGGGAGGGACACGAGGCCATGATTCCATTGTCACTAAGGAACCAGTTTTGCTTTTGAAACAAAAACTTCTTCGCACTTTTTTTCAGCTATCCTTCCTAGTCTGCTACGTTTGTTCTATAATTAATACTTCTTCGCTTTCTATCAACTTTTTTGTCTTTATTACAAACGTTCAGACACGTACACCTGTATGGAGGATAAGGACAGGCCAGAACTCACCCGGTCGGCGAGCTAAGCCGTGCTCAACGCAAGACGTGGCCACCGCCTGTCACTTTATCTAACCCCCTGTCACAAAACGAAGCGTAGCCGACACTCTGTGTTGAGGAGAAGGTTCAAATTTTTGGGGGGTTCCCCCGACGAATATGGTCGAGTGTTAAATCATTCGGTTAGGTAGGCGTTCGCTACATAATATTTACTCTTTGCGGAGTCAAACAGGTAGTTTGATTCAACTTGTCTTGCAGATGTATTAACAAAATAATTATTTTTAACCACTGTCGACTTTGTGAGATTAAGAAAAAAAACGTTTTTCGCTTGGCTTAAAGGCCCGAGTAATTATCTTGTCTACTGAGTTCCTTCTTTCGATAGAAATTGAAATGAAAAAATCAAGCGCGACAATGGAAAGCCTAGATCAGCCATGGCGATTTAATTTAGTACTCATGTACTAAATGGGAACATTTCTGGATGGTGTAATTGGGAGGTGCTCCTTAAAGGATGGGGATGGTGCTAGAGACGCTAAGTAAAAATCGTGTTGCGGGTGTACGTTGCAGGTCTTAAAATGATGCGCTTTAAGCGATAAAATAATGTCAGCCGTGAGCGTTGGTACATTCAGCTGACAAAGAAATGCATGTGAGGAGCATATAAATCTTTGGAGATAAGATGATATAAATGATGCCCATAGTACTATACCCAACGAATGAATACCATTCAAGACTGCACAGCTAGCAGTGGTTTAATGTTCACTCACCCCACTGTCATTATCCCCATCATCATGAAAAAAAATACCGCAGTAACCTTAACACTATCACCTTATGTCTATAGCTTCCTTAGCGACAACGACTCAAAAGAACCACGAAATTTCTTTGATCATCATCAAAATATTGTTCTAACCAAGAAATTGCGCAAAACGTGTTCCCAAAGACCACTCCAATCATCGTCTTGGAAATTATATTTACTCGGCAGCTCTTGTCAACGACTTTTCTTTTGCTCCTTAAATACCTCACTTATTATTACCTACATTCGATAAACATTTAAGCAAAACAAACCTCTCGAAAGAAAGACTCAACAAAAAGATAACCATAAACTGCCTGTGTTAACCCGCAAAGGATTAGCACAAATATAACGCACCAATTAAAAGTCACCATGGCAAATATTTACATGACATTAGATGTGTTCCCTTCGCGTCTTATCCAGCTAACAGGCAGAGGGGTATTTTACAACAAAATGTGAACCCAAACTGTGCAAATGTTTTCTTTTGGCCAAGAGAAAGGCTGGTAGCCTTTCCGACTCCTTGTGTTTGGTCGGTATTATCACAACTCTGCAACCGCTGTTATTGTACCTTCAAGGATAGTTTTAGTGTTATTATTGTTCTTATGCTCAGCTGAATGTCTGCGCAAATTCCGCAGGACTGCATAAAACAACAACCCATTCGGTCCCGAATGGGGTTGGAGTAAAAGGTTGAACGCCTTTGAACATCCTTAGTCTTATCAAATACTTATCATGTATACACGGATTTGTTGGTGTGTAGGTATTATGTATGCAGAAGATCTGGGTAGCAGCGAAATAAAAAGTAACTGCGCGTACTAGTTATGGGAAATTGGATAAATATTGACAGTTGCCAGTTTTCGCGAAGGTGCATGGAATGGTTTGAGGTGGTGGATGGATATTTTGCTGAAACGGGATAAACATAAACATTGCCGAAGCAAATTTATATGGGGAATGGTCATAGGCTTGCAATTTGGAAATTCTGTACGTTGGTACAGAGAATTAGACGACCTATTGTTGCTAGTAATATCAGCGGACTATTATCAAGAACACCTCACAAGACCTACAAGCTGCAACCAATGCACTGCAGCAAAGAGTACCTGCTAGGACTTCACTCTTCCAAAAGTTGTTTCGCTACATGAAAATAACATTTTTAACTATCATTTAATTATCTCCTGGGACTGCAACTTACAACAGTTCAACTGGTGAAGTAACGCCTTTCTGCATAATAATCTTTGGGCTATCTGTTCGCCTTTTTCCAGGGAAGTATTTAAAAAACGAACGTGGACTGATGAGGTTATTAGGGACCTTTTGATATTGGTTGTGTTGCCACCTGTCCTGGCACTTGATGATGTGAATGTGATTGCCCCTCAGCAAGGCCGTTAACAGTATACTATTTTTTGGCTTTCGTCGTCAAATCTTTTATATCCCAACCAAGGTTAGGTTAGGCTAAGTTGAATGGGATTGTGAGATTGTCACGAAAGGCAAGGCACCACAGCGAGCCCATCGCCATCGCCGAGGAGGGGAAATTGATATTTTGGGCGATTTTGTTTAGGTTTATTACGGTTAAAAACCTAAAGAATTTAAATATGGTCTCAATATTGTTTGAGGAACCAACCTCCTCTAGATTATTAAAGAAGTACCAGTGGAGGTACTTGCAATTGCTTGACACTCACAGAGAAGGTGGAAGATGTCTTCCGTGACTTGTAAGTCCTCACAGTACCTGCATAAATCCGTAGTAGCCAAGCCAAGTTTCATGGCATGCTTCCGCACAAGGCAATGTCCAGAGAGTATTCCTACCGTTAATCATTACTTCTTTTCCGATTTTATATCGCAACTAAAGTGATATGCGTTTTTTCATGACTGACATCCGCTTCTATAGTTTGCCAACTCTCACTCAGAAATCAAAATCTTTGTTGGCCGCTTAATAGTTAGGCCTGACTGGAAATGTAGATGCAACCTATGACTATGCATCTAAGGTCATCCGCAACCAACGGGGGCAAAAAGTAGCGTGTTAGTGCGAAAATACTTCGCCAACATTAAAAAAAAAAAGTAATTAACAGGCAATTTTTCTAAATGAGTACAAAGCTGGTTTGGTAGAAACCCGGACCAGGTACTATCTCTGGTACTCCGTTCAAATGAAAATTTAATAGTTAGGCATACCTTCACTCTGAAAAAAACAAATCGGTTTCGGGGAGGCAAAGTTTTTGCCTCTTAAATGAAAGGTTTTGCACTAAAAGCTGAAATAAAATCTGAATCTGGATTTTATGTTGAATATAGGACACTGAAATTTGCTTTCAGTTTTTTGTCTGAATATGCAGGAATTTTATTTACAAGTACATTTATTACTTTTTTCTTTATCTTTTTATAAGTACCTATAGTTTATTTTTTTTTAAATTAATATTCACTTCATCTGTTTTTGATTGAGAACTTCTGACCTCCTTTTCGTTATGATAAATTAATATGTTTAGCTGGAAAGAGATTTAACTTTTTTTTTCAAATTATTTATTATTTTTTTTTTGATTTCAAGTGGTAGTTGAATTCCCGCATTTACCCTTTCGATGAATATTGAAACCTGTAGTTAATTGTGTGATTTAAGGAAAGCCCTCCGAATTTAAGAAGACGATTATTATTTCAGTTAGAGCAGTCTATAATTAAATAATTGAATTAATGAAGATTCTGTTTTTAAAACTAACTTAAGTTAAGACAATCTGAATAGACGCGATGTGTGAACCGATTCATACGAAATTGCATTTTTTAATTTAGTTTCGAGTGGTTTACATTTATGTGGCTCTGTTTCCATATCATTAAGTTCATCCCTATGTAATGCTTACCTTCTTGATTCGGTCTTTCTTGTCGTCTCGAACCTGACGGCTCGGATTCAAAGTTCCTCTTAGCTGGATCATTATTGTCGATTCGCTCGATGTGGCCGAGCCAATGTAGTCGACGTATTTTGGCCTTTTTGACTACATCCACATTTTGGTACAGCTCATAGAGTTCACGGTTACATATACATTTTGTCATTTTGTCCTTCGAGTTAGGAGTTTTGAACCCAATTGTTTTGCCAAACCGAAGTAGCAGCGGTTTCCTAGGGTAATTCTTCGCTGGATCCCCACTGGGATGTCATTTGTGGAGTTCATGTTTACTCCGAGGTACTCCTTAATTACCTCGAAATTGTTGCTATCAATAGTGACATTCTGTCTTAGGCGGTGGACAGATGCTTGTTTGTTTGTTGATAGCATGTACTTAGTCTTGTCCTCGTCTACTACAAGACCAACGAATTTCCCCTGTTCTTCAATCGCCGTAAAAGCCTCTATCACGGCACGCGACCGATGATGTCAATATCGTCTGCATACCCCATTCTTCATGAGAACAAAGAGTAAATGTACACCCATTATCCGGCTTTAAGCCAAGAATCTTAAGGAAAAACATAAAATTTATCCACGATTTTTCCAAGCCTATACAGAACTAGGAAAAAATGTGCAGAGTTACATTCAAGGGGTATTGTCAAAGCCAAAGTTCCTCGCACTCTGAAAATGATAACAAAACTGCTGTTTTAACTACAGTAATTCTAAAACGTAAGAGGATGGAAAGGATAAATTGATTTCTTTGGTTTTTTGAATACGAAAATTGGTTATAAGGGAATTTCAACCCTTGGCTTTCACAATTTAAATCAAAATTCTTTCAATTATGTTAAAAGAAGATAACAACAAAAACTGCAATTTTTCTCGGTCTTATTAATTTTAAATTACCCTGCTCAGCTAAAAATGCAGTGCAATTAGTTCCTTCATTACCCCTAATCTAATTTCGAAACACTTTCGTATAAGTACCAACGTATTTTATGAAAACTCGGCATTTAACTTTATAAGAAACGTAGAAAATACTACTAATACTAAAAGTTTGGTAACCGTTAATGCAATTTATAAAACACGCCTCAAAACAATTTACCACCGCACGCCGCTTGTTTAATTTACTTCCAGATAATATTAGGTGTGAACGGGCTAAAAATGCATTTTTAAGAGGTATTAAGAAATGATTTTTGTCTATATTGATCATTGAATGTCTGGTGCATTTGATTTCATTGTCTTTAAAATAGTTGTAGGTATTTAAATTGTTTTTTTTTTTAATATTCCTTTTCCACACTTTTTTTGTGAAATTATTAGCGTAGATTGCTTAGTACATTCGAATCTTGTCACTCGGGCAATAGGTTGTACGTTGCCATTACATACTTAATAATATTAATGTATTACTAAAATCCAAGAATTGTGAACCCAAAACATTGCTTAAAGTAAATCATTTAAGCAAACACTCCGGGAGTGCCGACAGAAAGAAACCTTAAAGAATTACGTGTATATTTTTTGAATCGTCAGGAAATATTGTAATGTCCAGGAAATTCTGTTAAATGAAATGTTTTCTTATTCATCATTATAAACTACTATGTACTACAAAAATTATACCATAATGTTCAATTTTCTTTAATGCGCTATTGTACATGAAAAATAATGCATACTAGTTGGTACCCGTCTGCGTAGAATGAGTACTTCGAGTATCTCACTAAAATATTTATATCAATCGGGTCAAAAACTATTCTATCTTTCAAGCCAACCAATTAGCCCTACACATTTAAAATCATTGTTAAAATAGGCAGCAAATGCATTTATTTCTTACCAAACTTATTGTTTTAACTTTAGAGAATAAAAAAAAACAAATTCCGCAAAGATATTCATCCATTCATGTGTGTACGTATTCATAAATGAGCATAACCTGCCTTTGTAGCTCCTACTATAATTTCACAAAATGGTTCCCAAAACAATAACACAAAATGTCTTGTAATATGGTAACACTTATTTTCCACATTAAATATCATTGACTACAATCCAAACAATATTGTGAGAAGGTAAGTTTCCGGTGACACCATTAATGGCGTCTGTTGGTCTCTTTGAGGTATGATAGGTTTGTTATCTGCCAGGTGTCGCTGGTTCTTAGTTGATACATCTATCTACTCTATAATTGTATATAAACATTTCTCTATATACAATGACTCTATATACCCTCTCAACTTTCGTTCCACTTTCACGAACACTGGTGTCGCAACATTGGTGTCGCGAGTTCAATGATTTTACCCCATATCAAAAATGCCCGACGCGCCTAAAGAAGTTATCACTTCAAAAATAAAATAAATAAAGTCTTAACCTTGCAGCTTTTTGAAAAGTCCCAACAATATTTCAATTTCATGCAGCAACTGCGTGATACAAACCGCTTTTCTACTCACGCCAACTGCTCAAAAAAAAATTCTCGTTCGTACAAAGCGCTTACAGGTCAGTTCACTTAGCAAAAAACAACATTTAAAATGGCGTATAGTTCAATTAACATCAAATTGAAAAGTAATTCCAATCCAAAATTAATCACCGCAAAACCAGTCCCCTGGCAAATGGCTTTGTGAAGAGTTCCCAGTGTGATTTGAAATCGCTTCTTTCTCCGCATGGTAAATGCTGTTCAGAATCGTTAACGAATCGGAAACCTTCCCCAAGCATACACGCTACGCACACAGCACACAAATGACTCAGCCGCTACCATTATAGCGTCCTCCACAACTGACTCCTGTGATTCAAAATCGCATCGTGTGTATTCGCTATCACCGCTGAATGTTGTGCTCAAAGGTACCTCCATTGAAAATATTTCCGGAAAACTATTAACGGTACCCTGCTGTCGCGTTATACTACCGCAAATTGGCGCACGCAAAACGGATTAGACATATCCTTTTGTGTTTGTGAAAAAATCTGTGAACCCACAACATCCGCGATGCCAATGCGAACGGATGCGAGTGCAAATAAACTGCATTATCCGGCTGACTGGGCAAAGCTGCTGTCTGGAGAGCGCTTGAGAGTGAATCGTTTTTGTTATGTTGTTGGATGTGTTTACTGAAAGTCCCATTATGATGGCAGTTAACCTGGTTTTTATTACACCCGCCGTTCAGTAGTGATGTCGGTCGAAATGAAGGAATGTACTACACTGGTACAATGAAATCGTCACTCACAGTCGCGGAATGGAGTCTACCTCAAAATAAATAAACACTTCATTCTGTTGCCCTCCATCACAGTATCTGCACGTGATATACTCTCTCAATCGCTTGTGTTCGCTTGAAATCAGTTCGTTTAAATGGTTTATTGTTCGTGCCATATTCGACACTCGCCACGTTGCACAAAGATCACTCATGTGTGTGTTCTTAACTCAACCGGGTGGCATATGGCTTCCAGCTATGCACAGACAGGGCTAATAGTTCTCCTGTGGAGCAAATGAAACGAACGTAATACGTACACTACTTGCAGGGTGTGGTAAATCTTATAGAACTTTGCGTTTTAAGACGATTCCGATTTCAGTGGCTGCCAACTGAGCAAAATTATACCAATGATGCGTGGAAAAACCCATCGACGTCGCCCATGGAAATATTCTTTTCAGAAAATGCTGCTCAAATGGAAGAACAGAAAACAAAAACGGACGGTTCCGTCACTCGACAGTGTCGATGTCGTTGAGTTTAAATCCTTTTTAGAGCAGAATAAATGTTTTCGTTTCACTTTTCAGCTCAGTGAGCTTCACACAAATTGAAAGGGGATTAGTGCTTCCGGGTGGCTTCAGAATGACTTGAACTTTATTACTGTTTTTCTTCTGGTGAAAGCAGTTGCTCTCTACTTGGTACTTGTCCGATTTGAAACTAGGCAACTGCAAGATGTTTCTTAAGTTCAATAAGCTGATGAAATACTGTTTGTGCGATGGGTATTATTGAGAGATAAGTATGAGGTGGACTAATAGCATTAACTCCAAGAACATCGAAAGCATATTGGGTATGCACATGCACAAGTTCGCTCCCTTCAAGTGAGGTCGATAGGAATTCCCTGCACTATTGGGTGGCAAACTCTAAAAGACTAATCTTATCCAGCCAAATGCGAGATCCAAACTTAGAATACATAATCACACAACGGATTGGTACTTCTAAACACTAATCTACAAGGAATATTGGACCGTCGTCGACCGTCTTATCAGTTAAGCCACAAAAACTCCTGAATCACAATGAGTGATTCAAGAGTTGCACTTCCTGCACTATTTTGACGGCCAAATGGCGGCCTCATTCAGTATCACGTACACGCTAACTTAAGGTGTACCTACTACAACTGTTCGATGAGTAATAGATCTTCTTCCTTCAAAATTCCTCATAACTGTCCAAATGGTAAGCTCTAGAAAGGTTCTCATGTTCCAGAGAAATGTTCAGATATTGCCAAAATTCCCATAACCACATGTTTTCGTGGACAAAAACCAGAAAAATATATTTTTTAAATACCTTCCGTGGCGCAGTGGCTTAGTGGTTAGTGTGTTGGACTACTAAGCGAGGGGTCCCAGGTTCGAATCCCGAGAAAAACCCAAATTCCAACTTAAGGTTTTTTTTCGCTGCGCCACCTCTCGCGAACGTCTGACAAACATCCGAGAGTATAACTGTCATGAAAGAGCTTCTCAATTGGCCGTTTGGACTCGGCATAAAATTGTAGATCCCTTCCATTCGTCCCAAAAATAAAAAACTCACACAAGACGAATGGTTGTGAGAAGCTAGGCTTGGGTCCATACGGACCTGTTGCGCCAATTATTTTTTTTTTTAAATACCTTCCATACAAGTTGCATTAAAGTTAGCCATTTTTTGAGTTCCCCAGAACTTCGTGCCACCTAAAATTGATTAAATTATTAACATCCCTTTTAAAAGTTGAACCTCCCTATTGAACGAATGAAGGAGTTTCATTAATTTGAGTCTAATGCATAGCTACAACTTCATAGATTTCCGGGTCGGCTTCTTGATAGTTTTTTTTTCGCGCTTATGATTGAATCGAGTTGGTCTGGTCAGATTTTCTCAATTAAAGCAGAATGTAAGCAATCGGCAATCCTCGCTTCTGCCTTTCGACCGAGTACATCCAGAAAGGCGATTGCCCAAAAATAACCTTAACCTATAACCTCAAACCTATGCTATCCCTTAGGCTGCAACCAACCATATACATCCACAAAATTTCATTGAAATCGGTTAAGGGGTTTCGGAGGTCGACAACACAGGTATGTTCACTAAAATGCCTATAACTCGTATAACCAATACACATAGAAAGACTGTATAGACATACAAACCTCGTTATTGACGTAACCTTTTATTTGAAATTTCCAAAAATAAAATCGGCTTACACATAACAAAGAAGATCAATTTCAAACACAATGCGACTTTTTTGTATTTATACAGATAGAAAGAGATAGATGAAAAACGAAGTGTGCCTACAGCGCCACCTGTTGAGAATTTTCTTTTTTCCAAAACCATCCCTGATTCAAGACGAACAAAACAAAACAAAAATCTTTCAAATAGGTCAAGCCGTTCTCGAGTTTTTACCCGACTAACGTATAGCAATTGAATTTTATATTCATAATATATAGATTTTCCCGCTTTTTTGTTCTACACACATAAATTGTGAATTATTGTATTTTGTTATAATTTCTAAGTAAACAATTTTATTCTGTACATTAATACAGTTAAATTGGCAACACAAAACAAAATATAAAAAGCCTTTTATAAGTTCGCTGACCAAATAAAGCACTTTTCGAACCTGTCTCAGTCATAAATAGGACACCTCTTTTATTTGAATGTTAAAAAAAAACTTGAAGTTAAGCTTAGTATATTGAAGCTGTTAGAGCTCAATTTTCGCACCTATACAAAATTTTCTCTAACATTTAGCTGAGCTAAACTTAAGCGAACCCATTTAGCTGAGTGGTACGCAGCTCGAGATAAATAATCACACTTTTGTTTCAGAACGTACTTCATGTGTCTGTCAAAATTTAGCGTGCCAATTTAATGGGTCGGCACATATTCTCAATAAAACTTGCGACAGATCGTTGTGTATTTGTTGTTCTGTTGCGGAGAATTATGCAAAGATGAGCTTTTTTAATTATTACATAGACGAGAAGTACCAAAAATCAGAAATAGTTGAAAGAGAGAATTACATTTTCGAAGGAAGTATTTTCAAAGAACAGCTGTTTTCTTAGACACTTATCCACGGCGTACTCAATGTATAAATTTAGCTACGACTTTAGCTGATGTTTGGAGAGAAAAGTTGGAGATCAGATAAAATTTAGTTCAGCTCGAGCAGCGTACTACGGTTTAGGCAAAAGCTGGTATGACCAGAGAACTGTTTTTTAAAAAGAAAATATTGTAAAATAGTGCGCAATCCCCATTTAAAGTTATGAGAAACTTGGATTAGCTGGTAATAAGCAGCTTCAAGGCTAAAATATATTTACTTTCTAAATTTTCCATCCTTCTAATTGGAAAGCTTATAATAACCCTCAAACAAATCTATGCCCAAGCCATGTACAAATATTCTGTTTGTATTTTCCTAAAAGAATTTTAGCGGTCTCTATGTTCTTTGTCTTGAAAATTGAACCACTGAATAAAAAATAATTTTGCAAATCGTTCTTTTGGTTGAATGAGGTTCCCCACAAGCATCTTTCTAGTGCGAGGCAGATCTATATAAAACTCATTAAAATCAATGACAGACAGTCTGCTTTAAAACCTGCATATCTACGGCTGACATTTTTGCGAATATTATTTCTTTCAATTATAATAGTGGCACAATATTTACTTTCCTTTTACCCATGAAATTTTTTTTCAGCGTTGAAATTTCCAAATTTCCCATGACATACAAACACTGCCGATGCAGTGTAACACGCGAAGGGCACTATGTATGATATATTTTTACGATTCCGATGAGTAGCGCCGCCATATGCCGAAATATTTTGAAATTGTTTTAACAACAGTTAAATGTTAAAGTTCCCTCATGGGCATAGCTACTGAATGACCCCACATTTTAGATACTATCGGTTTTATAAATATTATGCAATGAAAACGGATATTAAAATTTAGGTTCCCATTTCAAGCTTCAATTTTGCAATACATGTTAAATACAGTCGCCTAGTGCTGTTGCCTCCTTCTTTTGTAAACTGACGCAGTAGAAGACTGCAAACATTAATATTATATCCTTTTTTGGGGGACAGAAAATGAAAATTGCACGCTTTTCGATGCAGATAAAAAAATATTCCATTCCATGCATATGTATTCCATGTGTGCTATCGATTTTCAGTAAAAAGAGATATACCCATGACTAGATACATTCTATCGTATTTCAAAATATCCATCTCACTTCTCACACAACCACATAGATATTTCCTGTTTCCTCGGATTTATTTAATATGAACTTCTTTGAAAATGCTAACAAAAATTGCAAGAGAAATTTGTCTTTGGCTGTTCCTGATTTGACAAGTACGGAAGCCCAAAGTATTTCAATATATCTTTTGATTATATTTTCATTGCCATATTTTGTCGAATATTATGTATACAACATTTTTTCTTTGCTAACGTTGAAATAAAACCATCCGTAATATCTCAACACAATTTGTCATGTGCCGTACTAATAACTAATTTAAGCCTCGAATTTAAAGTAACGAATGCTCACCATTACTTACGATTTTTTATGGAAAATAAAGCCACTATGAACTACTTAAATTTAAAGTGGAAAATATAAATTTTTATAATTAAGGCCCAATGCGTGTCGGGTTTTTTATATTTAATTTTAATTTAATTTGCATAGGCGACCTTAAATTCGACATCGAAATTAATTTTCTCCATATATCTCAGCTATTTACATTCGATATGTGCTTCAACGCCCATCCTCTCTTAATTCCGCCTGAATGTTTTGTTTTTTGTATTAATATAGATAGCTACTTTCTACAAACTTTCCATTAAAACAAAATAACTTTTGCTGCTTAACAAAGCAGTCTAACACCATTAGTCTTATTTAACAACACATTGCAGAGTTTAAGTAATTTTAGCAAGTCTTAAAGTCCACTTACGCACTTACCCCTGCGAAATAGCCCTTAAGTTTGAGTTTTAAAGTTGTGTACCTAAACAAAATAAAAACCAGGTGCCACTTCCAGGTTTAAATTTCAATTGTTAAGTCTTTGTCGAAAGAGGTTCGGATCCATACCAACATATAATTATATGTACAAAGAGAGGGACATCTATCGGGATTATAAAATATTTTAGGAGATATTCAAACCTGTTTAGATAGGAACATTTTTTATTAACGAAAAATTGTTTATAAATAGCACCTTCAGGAAAGCTATGTAAAGGCTGCGTAAATTCTTGTGCATTGTTTAACTAATAATAGAGGAGCTGGAACGAAATCCAATAAATAAGGCAGCATGTGTTCTAAGCAGAGATGGCAGAGAAGATTATTGATCTACTCATTTAACTACGCGCAGTATATCGAGTAAACTACACGCCTGATATGTTTCATTTACTACCTAAATTTGTTACATGATCTATGTACTTAGAAAAAGTTTAATTTCAATAAAAATTAAAGCGGAACAGATTTGGAATAATTCAGTTTGATTGTTGGATCTGACTACATTTTGACAATTAGCTCTACCTTTACTACATTTGGATATTTTAACTACTTAACTACCTCAGTACTCAGTTACGTAGCAGACGTAATTAAAAAAAAAAAAGAGTCATTTCTGCCATCTCTGGTTCTAAGTCTTTCTTAAACTTCTTAATTAAGAAATTGGCTTCTGCTTTCGAATTAATAGTTTTCAATGCGACAACAGAGGTCTCCTTTCATGAGTTTATCTGTAAGATTGATCGAACAGGGGAATGTGGTGAGACTGTTAAGATAGCAATACTTAAATGTCTGAGAGAGAAAATGTTTGCATTGACTAAAAGCTAAGCGGCGCTGCAACTTATTTACAACAACAGAAAATCTGAAATTCCGTCAGTTTTTTTTATTTTTTTTTAGGTTACTTAGAGCTCTCTCTATTTCAAGAAACTCCAGGATCGTGACTGAGTGTGACTGAGCACTTCAAAGCTGTTCACTAACATTTTAGTCCAGACTTTGTTTAATTCAAAAAAGTTTTATCGAGTACATTTTCTGAAAAGTTCAAGCAATCCCGGTCTCCCTTAATATCCACGGATAATATGACTTCCAAAAGAAAACCTCAATGGCATCGAATTGTGATTTAAAACAAGTAAAAGTGTTATCATCGGCCTGGCCGATGCATACAAGTCATGCAAAACTGGTTTTGTAAATAGCCCAAATTTAATAAAAACCTGGCGACGATAAAAGCAAGTCCTCTCACAAAATTTCACTTGCCTAGGTCGATTTGTTTTGACCCTATCCTGTTTTCAACATACACATGGGCCTAATATCGATTTTGTATGGAAGGTACCAGACCTACTTGACCGACATAGCCCATTTTTAATACCAACCTAACGACAACAAAAAGAAGGCCTTTCACCAAATTTCATTTGCCTATGTCAATTCCTTTGGGCGCTATCCTGCTTTCAACAGATAGATGGACAGACAGACAGACGGACATGGCTAAATCGATTCAGAATTTGATCCTGATTCAGAATGTGATCCTGATTCAGAATATATAACTTTATGAGGTCTCCGGTGACTCCTTCTTTGCGTTACAAATGTAATGACAAAGTGAATATACCTTCCTGTGGAGGGTGTAATAAGTCAAAACTTATTGGTCGTTATCACGAGGTGTATTTTTTATTTCAATTTAAAATTCTACACCTCTAAAAAAAGCAGTAATAGGCATAAGTATTCTATAACCTTAACTTTCACAGAGAGAGCGACTGGAAATATAAATACGATCTCTAAATTTACATTAATGCAACCAAGAGATTGTCAAAACACGAATTTAAAACCCTTATAACTCCCAGCACAGCGTCGAGAGATTAGCTTATTATTTTCTTCACTCCCATGCGGTCTAAAATAAAGACAGGTTGCTTTTAACGAGTACCTACCTACTCAATATTCATACGAAGCTAAGCATTCCTGCCTTGACCTGCTTATCGCGGGTCAATTATCATAAACATGCCTCTAATAAGGTTGCCTGTGGCGACTCAAATCACCAATTAGAATGTACCTCCCGTGGGAAGGACTCTATATTTTTTAAAAGCAACCGAATTATTGTCAAATTTATAATTTATTCCCACGCAGCTCTTCTGAATGTGTATTGAATTCCAATACAAACATTAGCTGAACTTGGTCTTTCCTTGGGTTTTAATGAGCCTGTCTACTTTTTCGCAAAGAACAGTGTGACATACAAGTCGCTGGAAATTTAAAGTTTCAGCAATTTTTATTTACACGTTTTTCACACAACCATTCGTTAGGAACTCACGTACAAATCCACCCATAACCGACCGCCTTATGAATCTTTCAATAATAATTGTCTCGGGAGTATTTTGTCCGACGTTCCAAAGTAACATGTTTTTTTCAAAAACGAAAATTGAAAAAAATATAAACATGTGCGTTTGTCATCACTTTTCAATGATTATGTCATTATTGTTATCCGCCCATATCATTTTCAGGACATCAACAAAAAACAAGTATCAAAATCACAACAGTACAATGGAAATGAAAAAAGAAAAAAACTTATTAATAAGGACAAAAGAAACTCCACTCTCCACACCCACTCCAGGAAGAAAACATTCACCCCGGCCCAGCTAGAACATAGGCAGAGAACAAAATTCCAGGACATCAAAGGGAGCCTTCTATATTTTCACCACACGCTTCAACGAAATGAATGGCAGATTGGATCAATACTATCACGTTCCTCGCATTCCTTTTCCTTCTTTCTTTTCATCCACAGCTGGAGCTGGGATTTTATTTTGTCATGAAAGCAGTTTCAAAAGTGTCATGAGCGAATGTATGCCCTTGTAGCTGATATCAAAAGCTATTATAGCACTGAATTAAGCCATTTTTGTTTTTTTTTTCTGTCGGGCATTGTACCTGTGTGTTTGGGTGGTTGGTAAACGATTAGGTGGAAATTTTTGACACACTTTCATTCTTTATGAAACGCAGTCAAGCGGCCGGCGCGTCGTCGTCCCCAACTCGCACTTGTGTGGGCGAAGAAATTAAATGGCGCAGAAGGGCTTTATATTTTCTATAGCTGGTGTATGGAATTTTTTTCCGCTTGGCGGGTTCTGTTAGACGGAGATACGGTGTATCGTGTATCGGGTGGATAGTAGAGTTTAGTAGAGTTTAATGTGCTTAAGCGTAATTTGCTATGAAAGTTGAGAAAAGGAAAAAATGATTCCTTCTCTTTTTTTTTTGGAAATTAATAATAGTTTTAGTTAGAAGGACTAATTTCATGGTTGGTGGCGTCGAGTACTTATTCAACGGTTTTGTCGTGTGCGTGACTTAATAATTTATTTGAGCGAATTGTACTTGAATGGTAGAAGTGGAGACCGAGAAGTGAATGGAGATGCTCGGTGGAGAAGTTCTCCTGGAGAGAGACCAGTAGACTGAGTGATAGCTGTCTGTGGAAAATTTTCCAAGTTGGAT
Source organism: Cheilosia vulpina (assembly GCA_916610125.1). Classification (NCBI taxonomy): domain Eukaryota; kingdom Metazoa; phylum Arthropoda; class Insecta; order Diptera; family Syrphidae; genus Cheilosia; species Cheilosia vulpina. Next base: position 41,895,390 of record OU744279.1, on the reverse strand, counting down.
ACCTCCACAGCGTTGACACTTCAAAAAAAAGAGGATCATTAAAAAAAGTAGATTGGATTCCGCCGCAGTACATTTTTTTTTTGTAGAATAAGTTTGCTTCGTCAGCAGCAGATTTATTTTTTGGCGAAAAGTGCAGTTAGATCTACTGCTATTGCAGCAAAGTGGCACCACTGTACCTCGCCATAAACTAAGTATTAAATAAAACATACTTCGTTTATGACCACAGACGACAAACACTTTTGTCTGTCTCATCGACTTCAAAATATTGACCTTCGAAGAATTCATGGTCCTGAGCAAAACTCGTTTCGTAAACTCAGTCGCAAACATTTTCAATTTTAGGTACTTTGCTGGTTGTCTTCATGCAATAATGCACATTTGTGTTTCCATTGACATTATATATTATTTTGCATATTTTTTTCTCCACTGATGGATACATACCAAAGCAGAGCAGAAAATATCGCTTGTCTTGTTATCCAATTCTATTATGGCTTTTGGAGTCAGATCCAGAATCCAATGCCAATGGTATAGCATTTCCTTTTCAAGACAAAATGGATATTTTCCGCCATTCTAAATATTCAGCTTCCATTTTGGGTATACAAAATAAGAGAGTCGCTGACGGAAAAGAAAATGGTTCAAAGTTGTCGGTATTAAAAGATTGCATGAAGATGGAAGTAGGTGTAGGTATATATACAACGTTGGGACAAAAGTTTGGCATACGTGTGTAAATCTATAACGAATTTTAGTTTTTGAATTAAAAATTGTTTTCAAAATGCAAATGCATTATACATTATTTTCATGTAGGGAGTGGATCACCTTTGAACGATTTTTGCCTCCAAATCTCATAAAAACCCATGTTTTCGAACTTTTTATATGTAACTTATTTTTTCTTTTAAAAATGGAACTCATCCTTAGTTTAAACGCATAATTTTATCCGATCTATGAAGATTTCGATTTGTTATTATTTTTTGAATGAAGCAGGTCCTTGTGTTCAAAGGTGGCTCCCCTGTGGGGCAGCTTTGAAGTAGGCTGGGGCACCTTTAAATGACAGTTTATATAATAAAATATTAACCTGTAATGAGACTTTACACTTTATTTAAATTATAAATAAGTTTCGATTTTTTAATCAGAGATAAAAAACTTTAACATAAATAAACTAGAATTCATAAATCAGGAAGAACATAACTAGATACACTATTGATTCTACGAAATTTAATCGGACGTGAGTCCTCGGTTCCGTATTCTTAGGATTTATTTATGATAGTTGACCCAGGGAAATGCATTTGAAGAAGAGTGTGCAAGGTTTCCTCCCGGTAGCGTGTGACTGTACCATCAGATTTAGTTAACAGCCCCATGCAGTTTGAGTGATCTTTTGAGAGTGCCTTTTGCAGGCGCGCAACTGCAGGGATCTCTTCGAGACTTACAGTGGTGTCGCCAAGAATCTCTTTTGGATCTTCTCAACTCCTTATTGTATTGGGTAAGAAGAGATCGGTATTGATCCCACTGGCCAGTGCGTTTGGCTCTGTTGAAGAGTTTTCTAACTTTTGTGCGAAGGTCTTCTAATAAAATGCAGAATATTGTTTTTTTTTTTTAGAAAACCAAAGTAAATACGTGACAAAAATATCATTAATAATACAAATGCTAAATAAATAAAAAAGAGTACTTATTTAAACAAAATGAAAAAATTCATTATTTCATTAATTGTGTTGTTATAAAAGGAATACATTTTGCTGATCTATGTATGCATAGTGTATACTACAAAAATGCATTAGATTTCAATTCTTGGCAGTTGATTTAAAGTGCAGTAGATCTTCTGCAATTGCAGCAAAGTGGCAACGCTGGTGCCTACCCAAGCAGAGACCGATGGACTTATAACACAACACTCCAGTATGCGGGTGGATCAAAAGTAGACACAAAAGTAGGGTCAGGCATCAACTCTTAGCCGCTGTAGCAGTTTTTTTCAATCGGAAGTCACGGCAGTAACAAATGCAATATAAGGAAAAACATCCTTGGACGATTCTCCTTCCATAACCTGAACGAGGTATCTAGCCCACCAACAGAGAAAATCATGAATTTCATTAAATCCTCAGGATTGTTTGTGTGTAACAGAACTGTAAAGGAATAGGGTACTACTACGGGTGAGTGATAAACATTTCACCACAATGGACACACTCCGGGTCGGGGAATACTCCTCGCCAGCCTACTAACCTACCCGCAATATCGAAGTATGAACTGCAAAAACAGTCAATGAAGGAGTTTCTTCAAAAGAACCCTGAAGCATCAAATCCTGATGAAAAACTGCTATCCTTAGAAAATGTTTTGATATTATAATGTATTATATTATAACGCTTCACTCTGAGGCATATGCGAATCCTTAAATTATTCACTGCAAACAGTATTGGGTCCTCAATATACGCAAACCTTTTATAACTGCCAGAAAAGTCAGACTTGCCATCAATAAACACCAAAAGAACATCTAAGCCTTGAGTTTATTTATGTGATCCCCGCAGCGTACATTCCTACATGTCGTCCCAATAAAATTATCCAGCAATGTGTCTGATTTCAGCTCAATTACCCCATCTAAGCTCAATCATCAATAAAGTTTAAAACGCTGTAAGAATAAAGAAAAAAAAAAACACATCCGACGGTTAAATCACCCACAATACAGATGTGCCCATTTCAGATTTGTTGTAAAAAATATATTGCTCTGTCGTTTGTCCATGTTATTGTGTTTGCTATGCCAAAAGTCCCCATCAAAGTATTTACTTACACAAAAAAAAAAGATATTCAAAAAGCCAACGATAATATTTTAAACGTTTATCAATATGCATACCGCAGAGCTCCGCGCACCGCTAGACACTAAGACACTTGGAATTGAAATTCCGACACAGAAATGTAAGTCGAATCGTACATCGCGGGTGCACCACCATCCTACAGAAAAGAAAAAAATTCCATTTAAAAAAGCTTTAAAAATATCACAACTTATGGGAAGGCAGGCAGCGAGTCTGATGACTATAACTTGTGCCATTCCGCTCCACCACACCAACGAAACATTCCAAGGAGCAGACCCCTACATCAAGTTTTATGCTCAAAAATTATGTGCACGATATTGGATGAAACCTGGCACGATGAACCGATAGACGCGCGTAAGCTCGTAAATTTAAACCGCTCAAGATTCATATCTCATAGCGAACCTATTCAAACGTTTCAGATCTCTTCAAAGCGAAGGGCTTTACATTTCTGCAAAATTGCACTTGAGGCTTACGCTGTAAAATGATAGCGGTGCTGAGACGGGATGGCTGATAGCTGATGGGTGACGTTCTGATGGGTGTATTCAACATGAGAGCAAACATCCATACACACAGTTAACAAAAATTCAATTCAGGGGTAATACTTGTGTGCCTGGGTGGAAGGCATCAGGCAACCGTACTCGACCGACATATCTACGTGTAATGATACTCTTTGTCAAATGTTGCCACAGTAATAACAATAAAACATATTTGGGCGACATCGGCTTCACCTGAGTGGATAACGACACAGCGATGGCATTTAACCGCGCATTAGAGAAACGATTCCTGCCTGCCGAGCTTCACGAGGTGTTCATGGAACAGAGGCCTGTGGGTTCTGGGTAAGGCCTTAGAAGAAGTGCCATCGTTTATGTGCCGTAAATTAATTTTCAATGTAATTTGCAAAATGATACGCAAATAGCATTATGGTAGTTGAATCCTTTTTGGGTAAGCACGTCTGAGCTTTTCATTGGATTAGTCTCATACAATTGGGCGACCCATTAGCATTTGATGATGGGACGCAAGCTTCATTGAATTAAGTCCTGTGGAACGTGATGAATTTTTGAATTGTATACTCTTGACAAAAAGGACGTAGATCAAGTATAGACCATTAGCGTATAGGCGATTTGAGTTACTGTTCGAAAAGATTTATGGTTTTGTTAATGTGAACATGAATAGATTTGCAAGATGTCTGGGACTGCTGGATCATATTTACTATAAATCGCAAGTTGTGATGCATAGGGTGTTGTCTATGGAAGGGATCGGAATGCGAGTCACAAAGCTATAAGTGGTTTTTGAAATACATTTTAGCATAAACGTCTCAAAGTAGTTCAAATGAAATCAGGAGCTCTACTCTCTGTTTCGTTCCGAAAGTCAATCCTTTTCGAAATACCTTTCCGTTCTGCTTTTATGTAAGTACCTGCTCTCTAATACTTTCAAAATGAAAAAAAATAATATCTAATAATATTAATTCTACCATAGGAATTCTGAATCCGACAGTAGTACAATCCATTCGGCTCTCGAAGAGGGTTTTTCGTGTTTGAAAAATTTTACATTCGAAACGAAATACAGGGTAGGGCCCCAGGAATTAATTAGTGAATCAATAAGTATAAGGATTTGGTGTCGAGTATATATACGCCAACGAGTTTGACCTTCAGATGGCCCCGAGACTTCCATACACATGCAGGGGTGTTCCATGCAGAGGTTCTGGGCGTACTCAATGCTGCGGAGTTACTTGAGATGAGATCGAGATCCGAAAATAATGTCGCCACCTACATTGATATTGATCGCGATCATCCGAAAATAATGTCGCCACCTACATTGGCAAGCTACCAAGTCTGAATTGCCGCACGATGCCCAAGGCGTTGTCCTCGTGTCAGAGTGTGATTGGTACCAGGGCCCTGTGATATTGAGGGCAACAATAACGCCAAAGTTCTGGCCTTTTTCAGGAAAAGGCAGAGACCCGACAATGGTGGTCTGATTCGAATATCTCTCGAAATCTATATATATATATATATAGGTCTACATCCGTACAAGATCCAATTGACCCAGGAATCAGGGCTCCGTTTGGAAGAGGTCTCCAAATTTGGCCAAAAAATAATTTTTAGCGGCAAGAATGAAGAGGAATGTTAGAGAGCCAAATTTCCGTAGATGGGATACCACCAGCCTACACAAGGTGGAAACATTTGTCCGAAGTTTCCTTTTTTTGAATTCGACTTTGGTGAGTCCGTCAACATGAATGGCTATAGAACAAAGCTTACCGACCTATGTTGGCCCAAATTAAGGGGTATGTAGATGGACGATATGTGGATCGAGCAAGTCGGGACTATACATACTACACAGCTACATTCTGCATAAACGATTTGGGGGTATGGTTATCTCTCGCAGTGGTCACATGGATAGGCCACCAAGACCGTGCGATTTGACCCCGCTATATTGTTTAATGGGAAGTTATCTGATGTCACAATCGACCGATGTGCCTGAGGCCAAAAAATAAACAAAGCCGCCGCTCCAATTCGGCCGGATCTATGCTGCAGAGTTATGAACGATTGGATCGGATCCGCGCCACCGTGAGAAGCCGCGGTGGACATTTCTTTTAGTCCATACATTATGGCTTACATGTGCCTTCTAAATAAAGGAATAATTTTGTTTATACCTTGTTTCAATCCATTTTAACATCGACCCTTCCTTTAAAAAAAAAACGCTTTATAATGTATTCAGATGCAGAGGTAAAGTAAAGCCATCTAGTGGTTTCATTTTAAATCATAGGTTATTTTAACACTTACAGTTTTTTCCCGCTCTTGACAGGAAGTCAATATCACGCCTCCGCGGAACGAAATGAGTCGCTTTACGCTTGAACAACGTTGGGAAATATTGAAAACTTATTTCCAAATTGAGTGTTGTGTAGCCTAAACAGTGTGTTTTTTGAAAAGAAGTCGAAATGAAGCACCCACCGCACCTGCTGTACGCATGTTTGCGCAAAAAGTTCGTGCGAATGGTATGCTAGTGAACAACACTCATGGTCCCCGACGTCGTACAGACGAGAATGTGGCTGCTGTAGCCGAGAGTGTGAGACTCAATTCACGAACATCAACTCGCCATCGATCTCAAAAGCTCAACATTTCAAGCACTAGCCCGAGGAGAATTCTGTACAAAAATCTCGGATTTTTTGCTTATACAAGGTCCAATTGAATCAGCAATTGAAGGCGCACGACCATCCGCTTCCTTACCGCAGTTTGAGCCTCAGAGCAGCTTGAATTGGAAATAGATTTTGGGCGAAAAAGCATATGTTCTGACGAAGTGATGTCAATTGGCCAGGTCGGAGCTGCAATTTGACTTTTTTGGAAATATTTTTTGGGGAGAACAGTGAAGTAACGATGTTCTGTCAACAATCCGGAAACTATTCAAGCCCTTAAGGCCAATATCCTCTAAGAAATCCGTGAGCCACAGTCCGAACCCATCAACAAGGTCATGGAAAATTGGAGTGACAGAATCCGCGAAGCCAGCCGAGGCAGCCACTTGAACGACTCTGCGTGTTCCATAATTAATGGGAATGTTTGCTCTTACTAATAAAACCAAAATACATGAACAAAATTTAATTTTGTTCATTTTATTGCATTTTTAAAAAGAAAATTGTATTTGGCCCACCCTGTATTTGCAAATTGATGTTAAAAAATACAGTGACTGCTTTAGAGATTCACTTACGAAGAAAAATCGCCGAAAATTCCTTTAACAGGCTTCTTCACGAACCTTTTAATCCGTAAACTTTAACAACTCGATACCAAAATCGATGCGCAAATCAACATCATGCTATTATCTGATGAATATACCCCCTGTCTCCGAAAACTCACTCTGTATTGTGTGTGACACATTTCGCACTGTGTGACTCCGTTATCGTTATTGGAAAACTTTCGCCTCGTAACTATTATTGCTCATTAGGCTCATTTAAAGAATTTACGGAATTAATCATCGGGGAGTGTTGTACTTGACCTCCTGGTGCTCACCATATTAGCTCCATTTTTCCCGCAGAGCCGTTTAGAGCTCATAAAGTCACGCGATGACTATTTGCCATTTGCCATTTGGCTTTTAATGTTTGCATTAGTGAGCGCAAACAACTTTCTCCTCGGCTGTGCATCTGCACAAACGGAGCAAAGGAAAAAGAAAGGAAAACCCTGAACGGAATTACTTTTAAATCCCGTTGAACGTGCTGCGGATTATGCTGGTTGAATCCCTAACTAGCTCGCTAGTCATGTTATTTTATTGAGTGAATTAGTTCAATTAGGTTGGAGTTTTTCTCAAATTCGGCTGTCCTCTAGGCGCCAATTAAAGTCAGTACTGTATTGACTTTAGTGACATAAATCTCGGGGATAGTAGAGGCGACAAAGTTGTATCCCCAAATAAGTGACACTTTTACTTTTGAATTTCCTCCCCCTGACCAACTCCATCCTTGTTTGTAAGACGCGGAATGGGGGTGTGTCTTCAACTATTCAATATAAAACTGGACGAAAGCGAGACCGGAAGGAAGGTCACAGCACGAGGAACCTCTGCTCTTTCCCAGATCATTGTGCCTGCTGTAATGAACTGTACTAGATTCAACGGCTATTTCATTGCGATCCCTGTCCCTTGTGAACTGCGAAGGCGAGGCCATGTGTAGTGATTACACTGCCCGGGAATTAAATGTTAATCGTTTGCACGCCATCAGTGAATTTCTGCGACTTATTGGACTCCGACGGTCGCACTGGCTCTAATTGAATTTTTCGGATTAAAACGACATAAAAAGTAAGTGACTCGTTTTTCAGAAAAAAAAAAAAAAATTTATCTGACATATATACTTCGATAACTGACAGTAGAACGCATGTATTTTACGTTTACACCCATTGCGTACTACCCCCCAGCTGCCCGTACTGTGTGTGTGTTCGCGGAAGTCCCCATTTAATTCGTCGATGTAATCTTTTACCGTTTTGTGTAGTTGTATAGTAGGCATACCCATCGGCAGTCCTCTTTGGCTTCCGGTGATTATTGCTAATTAGGAATTGGATTTTAATTAGGCTGTGGGAATTATTTTTTCGTTTCCGCTTTTTAATTTGCCTAAGACCGTGGGGACGCTTTCGATTTTCTAATTAGAAATTTTGTAAAATCAATGAAACAGTTGATTGGTTGGTGGATAAGCGTATAACTTTTGCTATTGTAATTGGGTAAGCGGTGCAGAATAAGTGATCTCGGGATACATTTTTGTGAAATTGAACTAAGCTGCACGGCCTTGGAGGGGTTTTGCGATGAAAATGGGAAATTTGTTTTACACGAGTTGCGAATTTTCGAGCAGTCATTTGGGAGTGGAGGAGGAAGTCAAATGGAAGGAGTATATTTCTGCAATGGATTCGAATATTTTTTGATACGTTACACGTCAGTGCAGCTAGGGATTTGGAGACTTGTTGGTGGTTTCTACAGCATTATGACTAGGGATCGGATTTCCATGCAAATGCATGTTTTTTTTATGAACACCTTGGATGCAAGGCAACTTATTATGTATACGTATCATGAAATTTCCTTTAAAATGGCATTTAACCGTTAGTGCATATTTTTGCATAATTTTACTATAAATGCATATTTTGCAATTTTTGTTCATATTTTACTATATTCGCATATTTTGCATATTTTTGTACATATTTTACTATATTTGCATATTTTGCATATTTTTTATAATATTAATTTATATTTTTGAAGCATATTGTTCAAAAATGTAACTAGACAGTAAAAATAAATCCCCTTTATGTCAATGCAAACGAAGCTTAAAGCTATTATCTTTTTCTTTTGTTCATTTCACAATATTGAACGATATTAAAACCCCAATTTATAAGCACTATATAAACAAAGCTGCATGTATGAGCTTGACTAGATTGTGGCGGCAAAACATTGAAATGAATAAAAAGGCTGTTTGCCTGGGACGACTGTATGAATGAGATCGAAATTTAAACGATAATTTTTACTAAACAAGGAAAGATGTCTATGTTTATGTTAACTGTTTTTTTATTTATTAAATGTTGATCTCGTTTTTTTTATTAAATAATAAAACTAAAAAATTTAACGTATTCTTATGGACTGAAGAAAATGTGTTCTTAAATTGAACCGAAATTAAGTTTAACTAATTTTAAGTGCATATTTTGCATTTTTAAGCGCATATTTTGAGATCTTTAGTGCATGAAAATCCGAACCCTAATTATGACGAATAAGCCTAGGGGTAGCGTATTGGACTACTACGCAGGTGGGCCCATGTTCGATTCTCAAATATAAACTGCATGAAAATTGCAAAATGTCATTGAAAATATTTATTATCAAGATAATAATAAAACACACATATATTTTCCCTTAATTTTAGAGCTTCTCTAAAGTTTCCAAGGTTAAACTTGCGTACCTACCATAATATAAATGTTCGTTTATTAAGCCTTTAAATGCGATGCTATACAGCGTCACCACTTCGAAAAAAATATGCGAAGTAGATTTGACCCAAAAAGTGAAGTAGATTCAAGAAAAGGGAAGTAGATTCCAAAATCATAGTTTTAATGATATATTTAATTCCATATTAGTTGTATAGTTATAAAACATGTACAAAAAAACGTTTTAAGATTTAACAATATTTTTTTTATGAAAATAAAGTCTTCTCACTCCATTTTCACTATTTTTTGCAAATCTTGATTGTTCGGAGTTTTTTTTCGAAAAAAATTAAAAAGAAAACAATAATAAACGTCAGAAAATGTTAATAAATTTTGTGTTTAAAGTGAAGTTTGATGCAATTTATTCTTTTGAAATGTGAATCTGGGCTTAAATGAAAGAGTGTAAAACACTTTTTAAATCATTTTTTCGGATTTTTTTATTAAGGGTTTTCATAAGAGAAGTAGATATAAAGAATTTAACAATAGTGCGAAGTAGGGAGCAGATTTAACATTTTTTTTGTTCTGTGTAAAATTGCCCTAAACGCCTTAGGTAAATATTTTCGTATGGATTTTTTTGGAGAGGCATAAATCTGCCAACAAACAAGACAATTAATGCATGGCATAGGTAATACAAAATAGGCTAAATTGCCTGGTATTTTAACCTAAATACAAATAGGTGTATATCCACCTAAGGACATACTTAAATATGATTAGTTCTAAGGTTAAGTTTTGCATACCATACTGATTGATAGGAGCCATCTAATAGAAGCCGCCTGCAACCAGCCAATTAACATATATTTTCGTGTATTGCTTCGGAATGTACCGTTGGGTTCAGAGACAGTGTACAAATTACCTTACTACTAGGTAAATGTACCTTAGGCTGATATTCCAGATAAATTTTCGCCGACCATGCAAAATTGAATTAGTTCGAATATATAATATAATATTTATATATATATATATATTTAAGATGATATATATCCTCCAAAAACCATCTACAAATATTGGTAAAATTTTATTTAGTTTCTAGCACATTAACAAAGTCAAGTGTTTCGAAAAAAATACATAAATTTTAATTCATCACTAAGCATCATTTAAAGCAAGAAGTGAGGTAAGTTAACCTAGTCAATTTTGGCAAAACAATTCTTTTTGCATTGTAAGACGACAATTTCCTTAGGTAAAGGATTAGGCTGAATTCAGCCTAGGTTTAAGGTAAACCTCCTTAGATAACCTGGTACACTGTTACCAAAAACAAGGCTGATTTTACACATGTTTAAAAATATTCGGATACATAAGGAATATAAGGTAAATTACCTTAGAACTTACCAAGTTCAAAATGGCCCTAGGCCTAAGTTGATTTATACCGCGATTTAGGCAAATTTTACACAGACTTTTCTCTGGGTGAGTAAATCGACTTAAATTGAAGTAATGTGGTATCACTGATGCTATAGTGCTGGTTGAATAATATATTTTGAAATGGGAACATCATGTTGGGTGGTTGTGGACTGTAGTGTTAATTTTTCCAACGATTTAAGAGAACTCGTACTAGCAAACTGTAGAAACAGTTGTCATCCTGCTGCGAGCATTTAGCGTATCTTTAAACAGAAAACGGACCGAGAGGCCTGTGTAGGGTTTCTTTTTTTATCAAAAAATTTGGGACAACTCACCGGATCTTGGGAATTTTCGAATAAGCACGAACATGATTTTCAACGCGTTCGTGAATGTGAGTTTCGACTCGTTTTGGACCTATTTTTGAAATCGTTTTTTTTTTTTTTTTTTAATTAAAACAACACACAAAAATATTTAGGCACTGGGTTGGGAACGTTTCAGAATATTGTAGTACAGTAATTCCAACAGCTGGTTGACTTGATGTGTTTCAGTTTTTATCGGTCACATAAACAGTTTTATTTTCCAGTTGTCGTTCTTGGATGGGTATCCGACGAGTATTGTTTAAATTGAATCCAAATATCAAAATTTTTGATGTAAGATTATTCTTACGCTGAATATTTGATTCTTGAAAACAAACTAGTTCTTGTTATCAAAAATAACAATTAAAGCAAAAGCTTTTAGATTAAAATTGTTTGAAAAATCTCAAAATCTTTCGCGTAACATTTTTTTTTCTTCTGAGTGTTAGTGTAAGTCGGGTGGCATAAAAAAAGTGATGTTCTTGAATAACATAGGTGCTGCGTTAAGGGTACCATCCTTAATATACGATTATTGAATATATTAACATTTTATGAGGTTTATTTTTAATAAGAAAATTTTGCTAGATATATATTCTGCGAACAGAGCGAAATTGATTTCTGTACGAGAAGTCCGCAATGATGCAAAATTGGTGCAATACCACTTGGCAAAGAATTCTAAGGAATGACTCTCGCAATCGGATACTATTGTAAATTTCAGCTAAAAGCGAGTGCGTTGTTCCACTGTCACCCGATCCAATTTTGCGTCTACTTGCTTTACGGAGTCCCAAAAACTTTATTGGTTTTCTATTTGATGCGAGCAACATTTCGTTACAATTACAACCTCTTCTTTAGAATCCATTCAATCATGTCCATGTTCAATCATTTGAACGACGTAAATACTGAAGCTTTTGTGTGCTCTTTACAATTAGTCGTTTTGCACAAAGGAGAATATTCCATCGTGCAAAGGGTCTCGTATCTCTGAGACAGGGATTTCAGCTGTAAAAGCATACACCCTAACATGTGTTCAAATATTCAAAGTCGTACCCACCTAATTCCTCGTTCACTTAAGTTGGCCTTTTGGCAAATCAATTGGCAATAAGCAAGTGCACAGAATCCATCGTTATCCGGAATCTGTGGATTAAATTCTTGGCCGACTTCATGATCCATCGTTGCTTACACAGATGGTTGCGAGATTAGGGTGTTTTCGATGTGGTAGGGCGTTGTAAAGTTGGAAGCTTTCCCAGCATGTTTCCTAGTTTGGTTTTTTTTTTGTAAAAATTAAACGTCTGTGGTTTAGGTGTCCTAGATGTTATAGGGTATTCTCATAATGACGCTCATAGCTTGCATTACAAATATGTGCTAAACAAATGGTGGTTCATCATTCTGACCTTATGTGGTTTGAAAAAAAATAATAACAAGGCAATAGTATTATTTTTATAAAAGCTTTGATGTGACTATTTTGGAGTGTAGGGCATAGCGTGCGATGCAATACGTTTTTCGTGGATGATAGCTTCTCTGCATTGGTTAGAGTTCAAATTATGGTCTGGCTTCAGACTTCAAAGGAGAACCCACTTTTGAGGCATAAGCAGTAATGCGAGTAAGGGCTTGGTAGCGAGAAGGTCTTGGCAACGTTGAGGTGATATTTGAATGTAGCCGACATTTATGCAACCGATGCAACATCATGATGGGTCACTATTGGCCATGGAGAATTGTTGAATTGTTGCCAACTATTTGACTTGTTTAGGAGTTAATAATTCATGCAGCAGCAATTTTGGAAACAGCCATGAATCGAGTGGTCTTGCCATCGACTGACAATAATTGCAGTTGTCATACATAATTCGGCATCGATTTGACACCGAGGCAGCCACGTGTGCTCTTTTCAAAAATACTTTGAATCGATAAAGTAAAGTTCAGATTTTGAACGAGTTTAGGGAGCTTATTTTTTGGACTGCACTTTGCATTTTATTTCGAATGTAAGAGGTTGGGATTTATTTTTAAATAAGGAATATCTTGGTCCGTTTTTGGTAGCTTTTTGACCCCCAAAGTGGCAGTACTCATACCTATCTAGCACATGTTAATGTATGGATTTTCTCTTTAGAAATATTGCGAAATATTTTGCAGACTTCCTTACAAAGTTGTCACACAGTCTTCCAACAAAGTCTCCTGAGTTGGTCTTACTTATTTGCAAAATGGAAACCGTGTGAATTTTGAAAACAGTTTTCGGTTAATATAATACGTCGAGCGCACAAGATTGGGAGAAAATTTCTAGCGATTGTCTCGGTAATTCGTCTGATCTTCTCAGCTGAGATTGCTGTAATTGCTGATAGCTTTTGGCGTTCCCCTTTTCCATGCGAAGAATAGTTACTAGTTCTTAAAAATCGGCGGAGCGAAAGAATTTATCTGCCACCTTCGCAAAGTAGATTTAGTATTGAAAAGCAGAAGGTTGAAGATTCTAGGTAGGTGAAATTGACGATATGGACATGATTTCTCTTTTTTCTTGCCACAATATCTGTATATATTTTTTAGCGGGAGCATGTGGCCAAATTGCTAGTCCAAAAGAGTCACTATTACACCCATTTGCCCAACTGAGTCAGTTATTTATAATTATGATCGAAACCAGACAATACTAAATTGCTACACGAGCCTCTTAAACTTTTGTTCTCAAGAGGCGTTGTTTATAATTTTTTTTTGCAATTTTAAAAATAAACCGGCAGAATAAAGGCGCAGGGATATAATTCAACTAGAAAAAAATTCCATTATGGTCCTTATGTCCCACAGAAGGAAGTTTTTTTTGAGAAAATTAAATAATTTTTAAACTCCAAAAAATTGAGAAAATACAATTTAAAAATTTGCTCGCATTTTTTACATTTATTTTCTAAAATTTTCTGAAGCAAAATATAAAGTTTTTTGAAAAAATGAATATACTAGAATAAATAAGCTTTAGAAAATTCGAGAAAATGAAAGCAAAAACTCGTCCCATACTTTTCTATTTTCATTTTGATTTTTGTTACGCTGTTGTTTTTTTTTCCATTTCGTTAAAATAAACGTTAAATTTTTTATAACGTTTTAAGAATGTGAGTTTTATTTTTGTGCTTGCTTTGTAAAATAAAATGTTTGAATCGAGGAGTTTGCACTTTGTTTTATAATCACCTACTTACAAAATGTGGGAATTAAGTGCTACCTCTGAAAGACGAATTATGGACTTATATCCGACTTTGGTGGGACATAATACCACAGTCAAATTTTGAATTTATGTCCCACCGAAGTGGTACAAAAGTCCATTATGAACTTACGTCTCGTAAACCTATATCCCTGCGCCCAGATAAAACACTCTTTACATTTCTGGATATGAATAACATAGCCCTCATACCATGTTTTTCATTTGAATTCACTCCTTTAGCGGTATAATAAACATATTTCTTGCCGATTGATGCGTCTTTATTGCCAATGATTGTCATAAATTAAGGGTTCGGACTCATGGCGTTTGCCTGTGACCGAAGTATCAAAGCTTTGTGTCCCAGATGGGATTATAAAAAATACACACAGACCATAAACAAAAACCACTTCAATAAAGTACTGCATGGAAAATGGGGTTTTTGGCGTAGTAGTTCAATTTGATCGGTAGGCTAAAATAAAAATAAATAAAAGAATAAGAGATTGCAGAGGGAGGGCACTACTTTTTACCTCACACAAACAAAAATTGTTTTCGTTACCAAAAGCACAGTCAATAGTAACATGGAAAAAAATGAAATGATTTTTCTTGAAACTAGCTTCTTAATTGACCAAAAGTGAGCATTGAAAGACAACAAATTTTTCAATACCAACATAAACTATATTGGTAGTTCGTGGATCGTTGTCAGAACTGTAGATACAGATACCCTATATAAATATAGTTTTTTACTGCTGTCCAAAATTTAACGTCAAGCTGTTACTATTCTTTTTATATTGGTGCAATACTTGCGAAAGACTGAACCTTCTAGCACGAAGAGGCTGAAAACCTGAAGTGAATCCATTAGTTTTTTTTGGTAAATGGGGTCCCTTTTTGACACAACATAATCCTCAAGGTCGATGTGCCTATAAAATCGTTGTATGGTAAGTATGTAAAAAAAAATGATTGTCCTTTGTTAATTTAGAATATCTGACAAAGAAAGAGCAACATATACCCTTCCTTTTTATCCAATTTTACATTTGGTCCTCACTTCGTTAAATTGTGCTTAGAAATAACGCTGTAGTCGGTGCGAGATGAAATCTGAAGCTTATTAATATAAAAGGTATTGATTTATTTTGAAGATAAGGTTGTATTTCTTACAACACCACATTGTTGCTACTCTCTTTTTTTGTTCTAAGGTACAGTACCTTAGGCTTTGCGTCTTTTTGTTTACGTTCCTAGGTATAATACCCACTTTGAGAATATAGAAACATGGTTGCATTCCAGCTGTAGCACGTAAAATAGTCAATGGGCGGTAGATTTAAAATTGCCATGACGACCCTATACTTCTTCTGTTTGAACACAAGCCAATGATTAAAGGCGGTAGAATTGAGATTGTAAAACCGTTCAAAGGAACTTGATAGCTGACCTTTGCCTTACTTAAATTGCATACAATTGCTGGCGTTTTGTAGTGAATTGCGGATCTTATTTTTTTACTCTTTATAAAGCAGTATTGAAAGTGTACAGTCCATTGAAACTGCGTGTAATATTCCCCGTTCAGTTTAAAAATGATCCGATAATATCTTCCGCCCTGACAACACCAATCGCATGTCAACTGTCAGAATGTCAACCGACATTCATACATTGAATTATGTATACGACTCTGCCCCCTGCCCGACCATCGGCGAGCCCTGCTTGTTACATTCAGCAGACTATTAAGTTTCATTTCCTTTGTTCGAATTGTTATCGTTCGGCGAACAATTAAAACAACTGCTGATGACATCTCAACAAAGCACTTCATTATGAGTTGCCATGGAATGATTGGTTCAATAACAAGCTTTGTATCTATGCTGCTTGGCAACTCATTTCATTGTAGGTTTTCAATTTCAATTGATCCATCAATGCGGCTGGCGGTATACAGAATTCCACAATGGTGTGATCTCTCCTATAGACCTCCCAGCCACTGGAATATTCATATTGTTAGCATCCGCTATAACAAGGACAAGCACAAAGTCTGTTTTCGTTAAGCTACCAGAGAATTAAATTTATTTTGATGAATTTATTGGCAACCTATTTCCTGTGGGTAAAAGGCAGTGCTTAGCAGGCGAAACGTGACAACGTTCATCCTTAGAAAGTGTAGAAACCTATCTCAGGACTATATAATATGTGTAGGTATACATAGGGGAGGAATCTGCACAAATATTGGAATCACGATGGAGATTGGATGACTATCATCTGTTTGATTATAATACACCGCGGACAAGTCGACAAGTTGAGCCGGATGAATGACTGCCTGTTGACATGGTGTGACAATGTTGACGGCTGCTTTTATTTATAGGCTACTTCAATTGTGAGGTGGGCGTGGGTATCGGTACAGCGACTTTGGGAAATCTCATTATTTTTTTGCGATCGTCTGTTTATCTTTTCGAGGGCCGGAATCGTTAATTTGGAAATAATTTACATTTCATATTAATTCCTCCGGAGTTAAAATTTGAACGTTTTATTCACGCGCCATCGGCAGCAGAAGATTGTGTACTTTTGCCAGTTTTTAGGTCGCTATTAACATTGAGAACGATGCCTAAGAAAGCCAAGAAGCTTTGGAGTTAATGAATGACTAATAAACGACACCCCATTGGCCCGTTTCGCATTCCTATCAGCCAGGAAGGTGCTAACATCGGGATGTACAATGTACATTCCATTTATCCAGTTCTGAACTGAATTAGGAATTTTTAGACCGCTCCAACACTAATAAATTGAACTTACCGACTTAAATTTCACCAAATCGACATCGATAGGTATACCCAAAGCCAAGTTTATTTCCATGGTTGCCATAATCGCTGTACCCGATTGCTTTAGCTTATCGCCAATTTTTTTCTCGTCGTAGTTCTCCCATATTTATCCCTTCAACTGCCACCACATTTAAGGACCTACATTCTTTAAAACAAAAAAAAAACACTCCAACTCGCTCCGTTCCACTCGGTAGTCGTTAATAATTGCAAACACAAGGAACATGCTGCCTCCATTGCTTCATCATTTTCTATTTTGCAATCTCTTTGAAATCAATTCTATTTTTCTTGCCATCCTGCCACAAGGATATCCACCATCAGCGGTATAAGTTCAATATACTTGGACCGCACGCACACCTAAATACCTCGATTATCGAAAAATCATGCCGATAGCTGTCTTGGTATATTATTTCCAACGTTCTCTGCTTATTCTTCTGTTTCTCCTTCTATCTTGTACGATAAAGAGGAACGGGAGGGGGGGGGGGGGGGGCTATAAGCAAATATCCAGGATACTGACGTGAAAGTGTTGCGTTCTTGAAAATTAACTTTTCCTATCGCGTGTACAAAACCCGGCTTTATAATTTTTCTTCTTCTTTTTTTTTCAAGGCTATGCCATTGCTTTTTGTGTTTGCATTTTGTTTCGTTCTTTAAAATATTAAGTTATCTTTAGTTTAAGGATTTTCTGTTGCTGGTTGGTTTATCTTTTGGTTTCGTCTTTAAGGCGCGTTTGTTGTTACCGCGGTTCGCTCTTTGTAGTGGTTACTTTACTACAGCCCGAGACAGGATATACGATGACAATGAGATCATGAAGCTGCAAATGATTTGATTTTAATCTTTTGTGAAACGCTAGAGCGTGGGGCATTCAAAGAAGAGCGAGGAACAGGAAGGGAGCACAAGCGAACAAGGGGAGGAAAAAAAACATGAACTTTGATAGAAAAAGTGAAATTGAATGAAAATCGTTCTCAATTACCGCATGAATGACACATTAAATAGGAAAATGCAAAAGGGAGTTATCTTACACTTGGAGTCGAAAAGGCGTCCGTAATGAGGATTCAGACGAATTGATTTGTATGAAATTGAATTTTGATTTGATGGTGCTTAGTAGGGGGTGTGGTTATAGCCGGAATGTCGATATCAAGTGCGAATTGTATTCCCGGTAATTGGTGGAATGTCAGCCTAATTATGAAGACGTTTTTATACGATGATCCCCTATTGAATGGGGCGCGACAACGGATTGATTGACTTTTTGCTTCATAATTATGAATACACAGTTTGATGTTTTTTTTCTTGGGACTTGCTATTGAGCCAGTGTTGTTAGGACTGCATTTTAATTTTTCCCGTACTCAATTCTTCTTTTAAAAATCTTAACTTTTTAAATTTGTATTATTTGCATTTGTGTTATTAAAAATAATCAAAATGTATTTTTTGGTACTATAAACAAATTGCTAAGAGGCTGTTTTGTTTTTGCGGACATTTGACATTGTGTTGATAATCATGGTGAATTGTTAGTATTTTTAAATGAAATATCAGCAAAAGCTTAAAGTGTGCATTTTTTTTGGTCAGCTTCCTGAAATTCTTACAATTTTGCTGCTCTTTTCAGGGTTAAATTCTTACAAGTTTTATGAACTCCCCCGACATCAAAACACTGTATTGAGCTGTAAACCTGTTATCAGGGTTTTATAGTTAATACCATGTTCCCACCAACGTGATTTAGCCGAAGTGATTTATAAATCACGAAAGGCGTCTCCACCGAACTTTAAGTGATTTAGTTTGACATTTTTGTCGATTTTGACATTAGGTGTCCAACACCATTGTTATTCTTTCTGTTTTTTTGCCATACCTGCCAAGAATAAAACAATTTTTCATTGCATGAATTTAATAAAAATATCAAAAACTCGCCGAAACACGAACAAAATTAGAAAATTGAATTTGAAATAATTTTTTTGACAGTTTTTCTTTCTTTTTTGTTTGCTGAATAAAGTGCTGAATTTAAGAACAGGTATGTTTGATTTTATTTTGTGTGGATTTGCGATGACAGATACGTAATTAAAATTTAAACACGTATAAATCACGTAATTATAAATCACGAAAATGTATGATAAATCACGTAATTTATGAGATGATTTAGCTAAATCAAGTTGATTTAGCTAAATCACGTTGGTGGGAACATGGTATAACTCATCACTGGATGTGGGGAGAATTGTTTTCTTTATTTCAGCCTCATAATTTGATTGGCGAAACTTAGAACAAAATTAAAACTTGTTATTATAAATTAAATTTAAAATTGTGGAGGTTCAGTTTAAGCAAAGCGGGAAATATAGATATGCTCTTGGGTATCACTCCAAAAATGTATTCATTTGAAAAAATTTGGTTCTAAAATAAATCCATAATCGTTAGGTATGGCAAAAAATGTCGTAGCCTACTGAAAACGTTGTAGCGTCCTTGCATTGGTGTTGATATGCACACGTCGAGTCCAAAGCATTTGCGGAAGGTTTTCCTGTATTTTGTTTTGCGTTTTTTATGCTTTTATTTTCTTTTGTTTATTGTTTTAGCTTTCTCCACTTCAAAGAGTCGTTTTTTATAGTTTCGCTTTATTTTATGGCATTATCTGAGCGCACTTTTTTCTATTTCCTTTTTGAAATCAGTTTTTTTCCTTACGACTTTTGACACAGTTTTACATTTTTAAATTTTACGACGCAATAAATTTGTTTTTATAGCCCATTTTTCTATAATTATTGACGCACTTTTCTCACTTCTTCGTCGAGTTTGTTCCTGTTTTTGTTTGCATTTCTAACACGTTTTTCTTTGTTACTCCATTGTGTGACAAGTGATTTTATTCTTTTCCACCTTTTTATTTAAGCGTTTCTTATAAATTTTGTTTTAAGACTCCTTTGCATTTTTTTTTTAAAGTTATTACTTGTGGGCTTTTCAGAGTGCATTTTAAATGTGAGTTTTCAAAAGCATTCAAAGGCCTAATTCAAAATTTGGTTCATTTTCGGTTTAGAAAATGAAATAGTACTAAAATTTGTGAATTGGGCCTTATTTCGTTTGGTTTTATTTTACGTAACCGTTGTAGTGACTGCCTACTAGACTATACAACAAGTTTCGATGTCATACCTTAAACAAAAAACAGGTTCATCGAATTACACAACCTTATCAAATTGAACTTAGTACGTATAATGCTAAAAAATTAAGTATTGTTTCAGTTGATGTTTTCAGGTTTGATCAGCGGATAAACTAAAAAATATCATCTTAGGCATTTTTCTTCTGCGCCACTTCTCGCGGTCGTCAGACAGACGTTCGCAAGAATAACTAGATTTGGGAAGTTTCTCAGCCGTTTGAATTGGTGTGGTCTCAAAAATAAATAAATAATTGGCGCAATAGGTCCGTATTGCACCATTCGTCTTGTGTGAGTTTTTATTTTTGGGACGAATATAAGGGATCTACAATTTTATGCCGAGTCCAAACGGCCAATTGAGAAGCTCTTTCATGACAGTTATACTCTCAGATGTTCGTCAGACGTTCACGAGAGGTGGCGCAGTGAAAAATCTTATGTTGGAATTTGGGTTTTCTCGGGATTCGAACCTGGGACCCCTCGCTTAGTAGTCCACTACACACTAAGCCACTGCGCCGACCTAAAAAGCCTATGCCTTAAAAATCAACAAAATACACATGTTTTTATTCTGAGAGATTAAAAAATTCCCATTTTCGTTCTTTTAGCTTTTTTTGAAAGGCAAAATGTTCACGAAATGGGTAAATAACCACGATCTGGCATCACTGGGTTAATTTTAAAGTTAAAGTATCCCTCCCATCGTCCAAACAAATAAAAACTAAACACAAACTAATCGTTGTAAGAAGCTAGTCCTAGGGCGGCCATAGGGAACTGTTTATCTATGTACCTCAGTAAATATTGTAGCGCTTGAATATTGCTGATATCAGTAAAAGATCTACGGAGCCACATAACATCTAAGAGCCGATCTCAAAACTGTAAAAATAATGATAGGCTATTGTTTGTGCATAGTGTCAGGACCCCAATTCTCAATTCCCGCATATGTTTATCTGTCAAAATCTCCGATGCGATGCGAAAAACTGAAATTTGCAATTCTCGAAATCCGCATACGAGCATTTCTCTTCCAATTGTACTCGTCTGCGTTTCGCATACGGAATTGCTTACTGACGATGGGCTCAGAGCAATATCGCGGCTATCTCCTATGCAGTTTTGGTAACTTCCAACTGCAAAAAATCGAAGGGAACACAAAATCTGAAAACATATCTGATTTTTCAAGACCAATTAAATAAGCTCTTATATTAAATTTACCTTCTCTTGAGCTGTTAAATGGTTTGATTTAAATTTGCCAAGTATAGGCAGAGCGAAGAAGTCGATGAATTCCAGTGCCAAACTTTGTATCAGAGAGTTCAAGTCAATCTTGGGGCTCTCGAATAGTTCGGTATATTTCCGTTGCTCCTAACTGCTCCATTGCCAAATCAACAAATGCTTAGCCCAAATCACACAATTGATCAATTGCGAAAACACATAAGTGTTCACTAAATATACAAATATATTTTAATATATCTCTTCTGTTTTTGTTTTGTCAGTCGAAAATAATAATTCCAAACCAATTTAAATTTGAATATTGGTTTTCGGCTTAATGGGAATTTTTTTTTCACAACCTGTCAAAATCGTTTACTTGACGTACTCCAAATTTTTAACTCATTCGAGAAGTGAATATAATTTTCGCATACGTGGAAAAAAAAACCGAAAATATCAGGCTGATTTGCTCTTATACGAATTATGCTATGCGAAATTTGAGAGTTAGGGTCGTGGTAGCTCACAATTCCACACAACCATCGACCTTACTTCTATTCGAAGAATAGAAACCTTTTTCATTTTTCTATTTCTACAGATACATGTTCCCTTCGCCCTACTGCTACTGTATACCGAGATTAACATCATGATCTCTGATTAGCTCTCAACATGGCTCTGAAACCGCTCTCATATTTCCATTTCAAATAGCCTCTTCCATACATTCTGTCGCGGAGCTTCCAAAGCTTTTCCGATTGCCAACCATCATCGCATCCACTTATGATGAATCCAAAAAAATAAAAATTTAGATGTGCATCCGTAGTCCGTACCTATCTCCCACAAACAAAGACATTCACTGTGTGACTTGAAGAAAATTCTTCAATAGCCTTCGTCAATTGCTGGCACTTTTACACCTTGACTACAGTTAAGTGGTTTTTAAAAACACTTCTTTGTGCCGCTTACTGTTTTCCTCATAGAATTTTTTTTTCCTTCAGCTCCGTAGAATGTGATATCGCCCCCAAAGAATCATGAGCAAAGCGAGCAAAAGGAAAATTAAATCCTTTGGAGAGAAAAAGGCAAAAAAAAAAATAGCTCGTCCTGTTGCAGGAGCCGGGAATAATGGTGCACTAATTACGCTCCATTGTAATTTCCCTTAGAAGGATGCTCAAGTGCAAAAAATAAAACCGACCAGAGTCGTTGGCGAGACGTTAAATGCGAAAATACAGAGACACGAGCATACGCTAGACTAGAGCTGGGACATAAGCAAAAACGCATAAGGTCTGGATTTTATGTGCGAACATAAAAAGAATACGAGAGTAATGAGGATGCACAAAAAGGGAGACCAAGAGAACAAAAAAAAAATTGCTTTTGCTCTCCACTATGAACTGCCGCACAGCATGAGCTATAGAGCCATATGCGGTGGAGACTTAAATCGTCGATGCATGAGGCTGGGTTGAGCAAGGATTCTAGTTGTCGCCCTAGTTATTGTTAATTCGTATTTTTTTCCCGTGCTTTGCGTTTTGCATTTTTATGTCATGAACGGGGTCTTAAGAGCCATTTTGCATTATGCGGGCATTGTCTGTTTAAGCCATTATCCTGCAGGTATAAAGAGGTATTTAGAGATTGAGAGAAGTAATTGCAGGAAATGTCCTGCGGTGCGTCAGATGACTTTAATGCTAATACGAATTTTAATTAATGATGTGGTGGGGCATTTGCATACTGAAGAGTGGAAAGTGGGGGGCATCTGTTCTCTCTTTGTTTTCCACTATATGTAATCGTTTTTGAACAAGTCCATTCATGTCCTTGATATTGCTTTGGAGAATGTAAAAGAATGCACTGTGTGGTGATTGGCATTGTTTTATAAGCGGTCTTAAGCTTAGCATGATTATGTGAAAGCAATGAGGGTCGGATGGGACTTTCAAACAGTCTTCTGGGGTGGGCCACCTGAACTATGCGTTCTGTTTATATCGGGATGATACTTCCACAAACCAATTCTGTATGCAACGCGCCACTGAAATCTGATGTGATTTTTTTTCTTCAGTGGGTGCGTAATCATCCAAACAATAACAAATCTGGCTTGAAAATAATCCTAAAGGGACAACCACTCTAACACACTCGTATTATGCAAAAAGTGCTTCCAAATGAACATCAGACATCTGGAGAAAATTTATAGTCCAGCCATGTCAATGGTACGAATTTGACTCACGATATATGCCCAATATCCACATAAGAGTCTCGACCCTTAATTTATGTGTGTCTGAAGGGCCTCTCAGCTGTCAAACAATAGTACACACACACTTCTTGCCATTGCTCCAATTAGGCAGACATTCTTTCCAGGAAAAAACAAATGCGACTGTAGGGGAGACCGGGGCTAGTTGGCCTCAGAGGCAAGTTGACTCACTCCCATTTATTTCAAAAAGAAGAGTTAAATTTCATGCTCATTATTATTTTTACATACCTCTTTAGTCTCCTTTTGTATCTGGTCGCGAGTACATGTCATCCATTAAAATTTTAAGGAAACGATTTTCTGCTACCTTAAGTAACTTTTTTGTTATCTCTTTCCGTCCTTTTTTAAGCATCTGGAGCAGATTTTTTTTTGGAATTTAGTGCATATATGTATTAGTTGTCTATTCATGTCTTTCATTTTTAGTTATTTTCTGTTTTTTGTTTCTGGAAAATCATTTTGACTCATATTTTGCTTTTAATTTATTTATTTTGCTTAATTCGAAATCATAGATTTTTTTTCTAAGCCCTAGAAGTATGTTTTACTCTTTAGTTCACTATTTTGTTTATGGCCACTAAGTGCCTTTTTTTCACCACAGAAAGTGTTTTTTTATTTGTGAACATACGTAGGTTATATGTAAGTGCCTAATATTGAAAATATTGTTCCTATCTGCTGATACTTGATTGTTAAGTAGGTACAAAATGCATTAACTAAAACAATTCTTAATCTTTTAATTTTTTGTAAGTATTCACTTTCGCACGGCCCGGGTCAACTTACCCCATAACGTAGGTCAACATACCCCGGTACCGGGGTTAGGTGACACAATCGAGGTGCTCTAGTAAAATCCAGAAAACATTGTCCTCACGTTGCTTTTTTTTTAATTGAATAACTTTGATTATAAACACCAAAGGATGCATTTTTTAATGATATTTGAACTGTCTTGATATCAGGTGTTCAAGAGGAAAAGAAAAAAATGTAAATTTTGAGCCAACTAGCGCCGGTCTCCCCTACCACTACACTGTTCGTCCTTGCACAAAATTAAGCAGTAATTCAATTAAAATCAAGTTAACGTAAACAGAAAATATTCGAATGTCCCGGAACCGGGAGGACGAATTTTGATCCTTAAATCAAATTAGACCAATGTCACCTTTCTGTGATGTATACTTGCTGGCTCATCATACGCCATGTGCTTCTGCTGTTGTGCCGAAAAATAATAACAAGAACAACAACTTTGTTCACGAAACCCCAATTGAATTTATCAAAGTGCGAGATACACCGAACACATCAGAGTCCTGAATATAAAATTACACGGTAAAACGGATTAAATGTGTGAAAACTAATGTAATTCCTCAACTCAACCCATCACGTCGTCAGACGAATCCGAAATCGCATTACGGTGAATCCCCCAAGGATTTTGTGATGGGTGCGGGCAGAATAAAATCGTCCTTGTTTCAATTCGCCATAATAGTGTGTCGTGTGTGAGAGTGCGTGTGGTATGCTGCTTTCTATCACACGAATCCTTCAAACGAATGAAATAAAACTTATTCCGAAAGGTTAGATAATCCATCAGGAGATTACCGTTTCGACTCAAAGACGTTATCCATTGAGACTATGCTGTGCTCTGTAGCAGTGGGCGAGCGCGCCGTCTGCAATGGTGGCTGGATCTAATACATTATGCAAGACGCAATCAAAAGCCAACTAATTACACATAAATTTTGAAGGGCGTGATAGAGAATACTTCCTATAATCGCTACAGCAATTACTATCCACCGCACGTTTATTAGGTTGTGAAATTAATGACAAAGCAAAGAATTTTGATAACGAAGAGAAGCGAAAACCGCACTTGGGAATGTTTCAATTTGAAATTTACTTTTAATTCACAAAGAAATTTCATAAATTGTATGAGCTGCTGTGGGTATGCGGGCTGTATGCATGTACACAAAATGTGTGCGCAAGACGCAACAACGATCCGCTGTAGGAGATGATTGCTTTCAAACGTGAATTCTCCACGGCATGGTTACTCACGTATACATGTGTGCAGAGGAGGTAGTATATTCATTTTCGATGAATAATCAGAACTCGAAATGCTTAGTAATTGCGACTTCGTTGGCAAGATTGCGTCTCGGTTTGCGCTTGTAATTTTCATCAGTCTTTGGTGTGTAATTTCAAGAGCAGTGCATAGGAGTTCGAGAGAGGATTTGAATAAGGAATGATTGCACAATATACATTTTGTGTTCATATGGCTAAATTAATTCTGAGCTTTGCTTCTTTGTGCGGGCATAATGGCATAGCAGATGAGAGACTTTTCTGCGTTTGTTTTTCGAATTTGCAATACTTTTGCCAGCGACAACCAATATGACAGGTGATAGCTGATTTCATTTTCATTTTTGAGTTCACTTTTGAAGTGAAAACTTCTTTATGCGCGTTGGGCATTTTTGAGATTGGAAAAAACCATTGAATTCGAGACACCAGTGTTCGCGTTGCCAACAACTTTTGACTAAAAAATGCCTAATTTGAAAAAAAGATGGCTTTTTCAATAATATAATGCCTAAAATGATTTTTTTTTGTAAAGTGGAACAATAAATCAAAAACTAAACACAAATATAAATATAATAAACAAAAACTATTTTTATTTATATACAACAAAGAGCTTTCGAATTTTTTTCCAATTTCATTCCACTTACTGGAAGTGGACGCTGGAATAATTATATTTTCCCGAAAATGTCGATTTAAAATACTCGACAGTTATATTCACTTCAAACGGTTGTTCACATTTTTTGTATCAGTAGCAAAAATCCTTCGCCTTAATTAGACTTTCTCGCTTCAAAGTTCAAATCCGTAGCCCGCTCGTTGAATATTCCTTATCCCAACGCAACTCACACACACCGCATTTGATTTGAAATTGAAATATAATTTTTAGTGTGAGTGAGTTGCATGCTCCGATTTCGTATGAAACTATCCGCTTAACTCGATGAAGTATTATCGTTCGCTTAAACTTTAAGTGCTCTTAAGTAAATATGTAACACCCGGTTTCGTTTTTCCCTAATGAAGCTGTTCATTTGCAGAAAACGACGCAACCCTCCTTTTACACAAAAAAGAAAAACAACAAAAAAAAAGTGAGCATTTTATTTAATATAGAAACTCAAATATAAGCGAAAGGCAAATGAAATGAAACTATGTACCCAGCACCGAGGGAATCCTCCCCAAGCACAAGCATATCTGCGTACATTTGAAGCGAAAAATTGAAATGTTTAACTCTGCAACGGCTCTTCTCGTTTTTGCAACACCGCATTCATCTGCTCGTATTCCCTTTGTGGCTAGGCAAACAAAAAATCAGACTTACGATAATCCCTTGCCCCAACCAGTTGACCCGCAAAATAGTACAGCGAATAAAAAAAAACCGTCCACGCCACAGGCAGCATCCGGTGGCGTTGCACTAACGTATTTTAATTATCCTGATTGTTTTTTTTTTTTTTTTTTTTTGAGAATGGAGTTGGAACGCTTGATCATTGGATGTTATGTATCCACCTACCAATGGTGCCACGAGGCATCAGGATAATGGGTCATAATTAAAAGATGAAAATAATGAATAAATGCGTCCTCTCTCACGAGGTTGTCTGCGTATTGTATCCAAAACTAGCTGATTTCATTTCTCGGCTTTTGAAATACCAAAGACAAAATCATAAACAGGGGGTGACTACTGTAATGTCAATAATGCTGGAGGGTATTTATATACAGATATACTGAGAGTCGTAGAAAAAGCACGCTAACGAGATGTCTATGGTTTTGTCTGCGGTTTATACGTTCAGAGCCTCCTTCGGCGAGGCCGTACACAAATACGAATAAGCCTCTTGTGGACTGTGAACGCAGCCGGGTGGCTTCCTGTCGAGCTTAATGTCGCCTCGTGAAATTCGGTTAGATTTATAGGCGAAAAGTCATTTAATGAATATGAACCTAGTTTGGTCTGTTTGTTAAGATGAAATTTAAAAAAAAAATTCAATTGCTGGAGGAATATTTTGGCGGGAGTTAAACCCAACGACTGAATGGATTGGCGGACCAACGATGGGGCTAAGAATATTCGTAGAATTCTTGATTACTTGGATTTTGCGCGTCCCTATAAATTGAGCCAATTTATGCTCATGCAATTTGGGTTATTTTTGGGCCCTGTTTGGGTCTGGAATTGGAGATTTAATTGGCCCTTATTTAATTATTTATATCCGATTATAGGAGCACCGAAGGCTGTTCGTCTATCAATGGAGCTATTGCAGTTAAATCGAAATGGTTTTTGCGATTTTAATGGGCTTTTGAGTAGAGCTATTTGGCATTAAACCGAAACGGTTTCAGTTTATGTATTAAAACAGAGAGGCACATAGAAGAGACTGGGAGAAGTGCCTCTATTTGAAATTGGGCATATAAATTTTATGGTGTGTTATTTGGAGGAGCAGTTGCGGACGGTTAAATATCGATAAAATTACTGAGTAATAGTTTTGGCTGCTTCCACAAAGTGTTGAGGCACGTTCTATTCTATTTTGAAGATAAGAAGTCCTTAACAAAATCATTCTAATGGAAGTTGGCAGTGACAAAGTTCCGACTCTTCGTTTTCAGCAAAGGCATCAAGTATGTCACAGGTTAATCAGAGCATTTAGAATGAAGAAACTTCTTCCTAAAATGATTGAGTGCTTGCTATTATGCACAAAAGTGATTTACCACAAAATAACTTTATTATATGGGTGCAGGAACTCGTATGCAGAGTTCATTATTTGGACGCCTATTATTTATCTAGTTTATTTCACTTTTCTAGTTTGATTTCAATTTTTCTGAAACATGCTGCGTACAGCAAAATCTACTTATAGCTGGTTAGGGAAAGCGGCGCTAGCCACGTTCAGTGAATGATTTAGAGCATTATTCTTAAATTAAAGCTTCATTTCAAGAAAGACGAACGGAACAGCTACTGTGTCATTTGGTATAGATTCCCGCCAAGAAAATCACAGTACTGCACTGTATATCACATATATCTTGCTCTTGATCGTTGCAAGACTTGCGTGAGAACCCTTTACAATCAAATTATTAAAGGGAAATTAAAAATAGTCTTTTACACACACCCACAGGAACTTTGAAAGTTTCAGTCTATAGGAATCATCCAAATCCATGTTACTGCAGACGACTAGCACTTGGCATACTTGCATAACCACAGCTTAGTAAAGTCGGATGGGGGCATGGTTCTTGTCCCAAGGTAGCCAAACGCAGAAACATTTCGTCGTTCCAAACACGAAATGGCATATGTCTTAACTTTACAGGAGAGCCAAAAGAAAAATGACCAACATTTTTTTTCTTCCTTTAACTGAAAACCTTTAACAAAGCTTACCATTATTTCCAGGAAGTGTTTATTTCAATGGGTTCAAATTGTTCCTTCATAAAAATTTACCATTTTTGAGTAAATTCTATTAAAAGAGGAAAATATGTGGATACGTCACTTCGTTTTTGGAACGACGATTTGTTTTCATGCCAAGATTTGAAGGACTCACTGAAAACAGTTCAATTCAAGAAAAGTAATTTATCTACCCTATTCGACCCTACTTCCACCGAATACGACCACACATAGCCCCATCAAATTGTAAATTTAAAACATTTTAATTATTGTTATAATCATTTATTTATTACTAGCCGATCCGTGCTCGCCTTGGTTCGCCTGATTGACATATTTACAGGATGTACGATTAGTTCGGCGGTTGATGTCAGACCTAGACTTTAGAACTATATAGCGCCTTCCAAATTCTTGTCCAACGATCAAAACTGCAACTTCTTCAACAGTAGGGCTATTATACCTACCAATGTGTTCCTGACCAGGGCGCCTGTCAGCGTGAATTACAACTTTGAAATCGTTCTACATATTACTTTCTATAGCTGTCTTAAAATCACGAACATAGGGATTATGATCGTGTAACATTTCTTGGAGAATTCGAATAACGTTTATATTTGAATTTCCCGACACCTCAGACCTGTGTTCCCCATAAAATAAATTTGAAGGAAGCTTGGACTTGCATTATTTTCAGGCATAACGCTTCCAATTAGGTGGTACACTTGACCCTGGACCTTAAAAGTAGGCATGAAGTTCCCTTCTGTTATTCTTTTACCACCAAATGATGTCATTTGAAAAGCTGAGTTATACTTTCTGGGATTTTCAAGAAAAATATTGCTTAACGGATGATTACCCAGAAGAATGCCTTTAATTGGTACCAATTCACGTAGCATTACCTTTCCGTTTGTGCAGCACAATCCAGCAGATTCGTTTGTGCACTACAAAAGCCACAGACCTTTGACATTGCACCTTTATTTACTTCGTATCCGTATTCAATACATATATCATATTGAAAGGCGGAATTTTTCTTTCGGTTCCATGGCCGCGCAATATTCACATGCTGAGCATTGTGCTGACCACCACTAAAAGTTAATACATTGTTGACCGAGCTTGATGCATCAGTTTGATGTGATTGCGTCAATCTCGATAATTTCATAGCTCTACTTACTCGCCCAATATCAGGCCGATAAGATCGCTTGCTCATATTCTCTGATAAGTTGACTTATTTCGATGAAATACAATTGCCAACTGAATTATTAGAGCTTCGAGTTGAGCATATGAAAGAACCAATTCGATATACAGAAAATCAAAACGGAACACTGCGCCGGAGAAATATAATGAGAAGAACTCAATTTCTGGTAATATTTATAAAGTGTTATCTTATCTGTTATCTCACTCGATCTGGATTCTCGATCCCATGTGATGTTCCATCCTCAGTCCCACTCAAACGCACAGTACACTTGCTCTCGCACTCCATCGCCATCCATGGTGGCCGTGGCCAGGCCAGTGGTTGATTCGATATTAGAATGCAAATATTTTAATTTGTAAGTTTGAGGTAGTATTTACACATATTCTACCCAACTGGAAAAAAATGCACTCCGCAAAACCTTAAACGCATGACCATGAGCACTTGAGCAGACCAAATCCATTCGACTTCAGTTCCGATTCCGAGTATTTATATGAAAAAAAAAATCTTGTATTTTATGAGAGAGCATAAAATACGAATATACCTTCAAAGAAATCTAAAAAAAAATCACCTCTGAGATCGATTTGAAAATCTTGGTCAATTCAAAAATTGATAAAAAGGAATTTAGCGAAGCATTTGTTAATATTGCTCAGCTGATATAACAAATAGAAACTACATTTTGGACTTAAGAGATGCGCGTTTTAGATATCTAAAAACTGGAATTAAATTCATTCAAATAGACGAAGGAGAAGTTCACTTTTTTGTGTTTAAAGTCTAATTATTGAATTTCTTCCACAATCAAAATCATTTATTTTTAAATGCTCCTCATAAAAACCTAATAAATATAAAAAAAAATTAAAAAATTCCGTTCATCCGTTTGTATTTACTTTCTTTTATATTATTAGGGATAATTTAACTTTTGTAATAACGTAGTCATACTGTTTAAATTTAAGTAGGTTTCATTATTTTTGGATAAGGAAGTTCAAATTTGGATTTAGGTATAAAATAGCCACAAGATTTTTAACTAGAAACAAAATTGGTCGTATATTATGTAAAACGATTGTAGGCATATGGGCTATGAGACAAAAAGTTTAAATATGAATGCTATCAAATTCAGTTCAATAAAATCTGTTTGAATCGGAGGAAGAATATATAAATATTGCTCTTGCTTTACGATAAGGGTAAAAAAAAAAAAGCAGAGGCACTCGGAGAGTGCCGACAGAAATGAAAACTTGAACAAATTTAAAAACTGTTTTTTTTTTTGTTGTATATAAATAACAATTGTTTTTGTTTATTTTTTTATATTTGTGTTTAATTTTTGATTTTTTGTTCCACTTTACCAACAGAAAAATATTTTAGGCATTATATTATTGAAAAAGGCACAATTTTTTTTCATAGGCATTTTTTCCTCAAAAGTGGTTGGCAACGCGAACACTGGTGTCGCGAGTTTAATGGTTTTATTCCATCTCAAAAATGCCCAATGCGCCTAAAGAAGTTTTCACTTCAAAAATAAATATCTTGCCCAGAACAGCACGTTTTTTTAAAGGAAGATCAATTTTTTTTTTCTATTGGGTTTTACTTTCCTCCTTTGACTGATTTGAATCATTTTTTATGGTAAAGCACTGACAAAAGGATATTGCAATTTACCTTCAAGCAACCATACGACAATCTTCGTTATAGTTCCTTCCTGAATGAAAGTTCGTGTGAAGATGGAGTTTTCAGAAAGTGCCATCGTTGAGAGTAGTAGTAGCCAAAATGGCTGACTTAGCGAATTATAATTCACTGTGTTTGACATATTGAATTCCATATATCTACATAGTAGAAGGGATTTCAAACAAAATAACGTAACGAAGATATAACATCCGTTTAGTAGTCCGAGTCCGAGTTTACTCCAAACATATTCAATGGGCTTTTACGTCTTTATATCTTAGCATACATTTATAAATTTGTGTACCTCAGCTACCAACGAAATAAATTATTTACCAAGTGTGTTTTTTTCTCGACACGACGGGTGAGTGGTTGGGTGGTCGTACGAACGGTGGGTGGTGCAAAAAAACGCAGCAATTGTTTTTTACTGTACAAATACCAATTACCCGTACACCACAGAAATTCGGTCAACTTTCTTGTATAAAAAGTCACAGCTCCAATCATTCACCAGCTATCTGGCGCGCCAATACGTATCACAGTTTGACACTTTGTACATTGTACAACCACGAAAGTTTAATATTAAAACGACACCAGAATATTGATTACCCATGATGTATATATGTGGGTGTGTAGCAAAAAGTTAATTGATTACATGCTATTCATCTCAATGCGCGGCCACAATCCATTTGGTGGAAGCAAATCATATTTTTGCCCTGCCTGCCAAATGCATTAACGTCACATCAAAAACCAATTACAGACCGGTTATGCGATTTGTAAGTGAATCACTGTTGGGGGCGCCCAAATTAAGATATTCCGCAGTGTTAAGTAAAAATTAAATACAAGCTTACTTGAACGCCTCGCAGAAACGTGCCACATATGTTACATGAGCAATTAGGTCATTACTCTCACTCCTGCCGCCCCGAAGAAGTAGAAGTAGATGCCAGAGGCAAAACTTGGTGTATATTTGTATTTGTTTCGAAATTCGGAAAATGGATAACTTTTTGCGCGTACTAAGGTCGGGACGATATGTCTGATTCGGGGGCAAGGCAGAGGATACTCACGGGTTTTCATTAATTATCCAACAGAAAAAAAAAAAAAACCCGAAGCAGCAGTGCCGGAGCGAGCAATCCATTTGTTTTAATTTCGAAAGATGAAAATTGTATTCTCGAAAATATAAAGGGAGAAGGAAGAAAAAAGCCGGCAACAAGTAATTAGCAATCTATTAGACACGGAGCCGGAACTTTCCCAGGCGTCAGCGTCTACGTCACATGCACATGTGTGTGCTAGCTGCTAGGGGTAGGTTCACACGTGATGGGTATGTCTGCAGCTTTAAATCATTTTTATTATTTATAAACAATTGTACGATGTTGCAGCCACCCAGTTCCCTTGTACTGTTTTCACATGAGACGCAATAATGGCTAAAGATTATATGATGATGGTACCATTAACAAAACACACACACACATCCCAAGTCCGACGAGCAAACAGAAACAAAAACAAAAAGACGCTCGCGCGGGAACAAAAACAAAAAATACTTGAAAACGGAAAACATCTTAATGGGAGCACTCCAAGTGTGATAGATAGGCACTTGAAAGGAGGAAAATTAATTTTCCTACGTCCTCTCTGTGTGAATTGGTTTTTGTCTGAGCTGCTCTGAAGTGAGGCTGAGGATGCGGACATTTTTGCGTAATGGCTTTTTTATGAGTATACCTAGATATGTGAATATTTGCACGCGTTCGGATTGGATTTGGGTTTTTATTCCCCCAGATTTGTGTTCATTAGCATTAGGGTTCCATGTAGCTACTGAGACAATACTTGGGTGTAGGTTTTTCCTTCTCTCAAATGCTTCATTAATCAAGCGCCATTGAGTTGGTTCAAGTGATTTTGATTTGCTTATGAAAAGGCAATTTTGTATTTGCCATAGCCTCTGGCTTTGATCCATCGACCGAAGATGAATTGATGTATAGGATATATGGAAGATGCTGCTCCGATTTTCATTGGCATGTTCGAAAAACCAAACGCAATGTCATCGACATTTAATTTCCGGACGGTCATGTCCACTGCCTATAACAAAGTGAGACGGATTTTGAATAATGGAATGTCGGACAATGGGAATTCCTTCAGTCCTTTGAAGAAATATTTATGTTCGGTCCATGACAGTGTGGCATATAGAGCGTTGTTGAACGTTTCGGGATTGAGGTTCGGTCGGACAAAATCTTTGATTTTTTTTTATAAATTTTTTGATTGTGTAAAGAATAGAGATCATATAAAGTACATAGTCCGCAGAGGAGAAACATACTAAGCGAATGGAGAATATCATAAAGGAGTCGAAGCTTATCTTCGTCATAAGCTTGTGAAAGTTACATTTTATAAAGAGGCAATGAAGAGACTGAAGATAAGTGTGATGTAGTGTTTAGGTGTGGGTGTTAGAGGACACTTTAACCTAAAATATATTAAGTGCAACAGATTCGGTTTCAGGTGACCAGGAGAGGTTCTGTTTCCAATTTAAAATTCAGGTTGCTGATAAAGTCGTTTTTAACCAAAGTCTCTGTGAGGCGAAACATGGTATTTTTAAATTATAGAGCCATGCATTGACAGACATAGTTTCGCCATCTTTCATTTGAAGACGACTTTTCAAAAAGAAGTTGTTCGTCTGCCCAAGAAATAAAATACAAATCTTGGTGGACAATGCTGGTGAAGTTCGATGTTCCACTGCAATTATTTCACTAACGATAGAATGATGTTCCTTCATATTTGATATCTGGTGGTTGTTGAATAATAGACATAGAGACAGAAATGAAGTGTTCCCTCTATGACTGAAATAATTGTATTGAAATTTAGTCGTTCATCTGCATGAGTTTTGAGTTTAGCATGGCATTCCTCAAGGAATTGGACTCGTGTCTTTCAACTTTGTGCAAAGTCCGACGATGCTTGTGACAGAAAACCTCTAACAATGCTTAGACGACTCTACAGCTACAAGACAAAATCCTTCAAACGAAAATCAGATAAAGCTGCAGTCTATAGCTCAATGATGCTTATGAGATACCTAACAATCATGAGATACTACTAAAATACTTACTTCCGCAGATGGCGTCGTTTCTGCAATAAAATCAGGAAAATTCAGTACGTGGGATATAGCACTAAATGCACAAGAGCACTTTCAGAGTGCAGAAAAGTAGGTGACAAAATTGCTGACGGCACTGATAGATACCGCTCAAAGATGACTGAATGTTTTTTTTAAATGATGGAAACGGGCCTATTAAAAGCTTCCCCTGATCAGTGAAAATTGCTTCTGTTGCCAACTAAGGAAAACAGTCCGCTCACAGTGTCATCTTCATAACGTCCATTGGACCCTTATTGGGCACAATGGCAAAGACCTTTGTGCGTATATTATGCCACAGATATCTGATGTAAAGGTACCACCTCCAGACCATCAGTTTCAGTATTCAAAGTTGCACCATCCCCTGTAAACGCCAAGGATGCGCTAGTCAAAATGATTGAAGCTGGCGGCATAATGCCTCTCAACAACTGTGCCCTACGCATGGTCCTTTAATATGTTTAAAATAGACCTCTCGAAGGTGTTCTTTCTTTTCTTTAAAATATGCCTTTTAAAGAATATATCGATCTCACTGTATCAAAACAAGGTCGACCGTTTATTGTATTAAAATGATTTCTCTGAAAACGATCAAGCTTATACTAATCCGCTCTCGAAAGACTCTATGCCTTAGATACATGGAGAAGAATAGAGACAATTTAGGTCACAGCTTAGGCGGGTGCAACGACAGTTAGCGGTCTGCTGCATTGGATATTATTCATTTAAAGAGGTGTTTCCTGGTCGTGCTGAACCCAGCATGACAGTACCGACATTATTTATGTTTTCTGCGGGTCATCGTATAGAGCGTATAAATTATCTCAATCGGTGCTGGTTGATTGTTCTTTAACAAACATCCTTTCATTGAATTTTCGTAGTGCTAGCAGTATAGGTTCTATTTCCCTTATTGTTGTCATTATACTAAAACCCAAAGTTCTAATATAACTTTGCTAACCTGCTAATAAAATATTTCACCTCATGACTTTCCCGGCTTATTTCAAAGATCCTTACGTCGCCATGTCAATCAGTACACCTAACGCATTACTCCACAGCGGGCGTCTGCAGTAGACGATAAATCTATGAATGTCTGCCCGCTGAAAAAATATCTGGAGAAAACAAAAATAATACCTCTCCCTTAGTTCTGAACGCCTAGATACGTACAAACGAACTCTACGTCCCCTGGTTCACAGATGACAAACAAAGCCTATGTAAAAAAAAGTTGCGTATACGCCACAGTTACCCAACTAAAGTGTGGATGTACCCACATCACTACTGCTGACGTGCTTCTCATGCAGGTAAACAAGCGAAATGAAAATCTCTACCTCACCAGCCGATGCTCCCCTTTTCACTGAGCGTATCAATCAATTTTTATGAATGCTACTGACACATTCAATAATAGCACAGCACTGCGTACGTACACATACATGCCAAACACACTATAACCGAACAGTGATTGGAAAATTTATTAGCCATTTCAATGGGGGCAATCGAAAATAGTTTACCGCGTCCCGTTCTCTTGCGCGCTCTTTAAAAGCGAATAAATATCATAAAAGTGAAAGATACTTTTATTACAGTTTGATCCAAAGCAATTCCCCTTCCCCCCCACTTCATACACACGCACATGTTTACCTTTGACAGTTGTAGAAGTGCATCCGGTGCTAATGGAATGTTTCAGATGCAGCTATGAAGTTCTCAGATCGTCTATCTCCTAGGATTTGGAATTTATTTTCATCGCAAATAAACAAATCGCTGACGGGAAAACCAATATTTTTCCATTCTTACTTGGACGGGTGGCGGGGAGGATTTTATTTTTCGGGGCAGGGAGCGGGCGGCACTGATTTGGTGCGAAAAGCATTCACCTAGAAAAGTAGAAAGCTTACCGCCTAACATCTGGCAAAATATTTGTTATAAGATCTTTCACTTCAATGAGCGTGCGGTGTGAGACGAGTCGAGTTGCGTAGCCAAGTCGAAGACGGACGTCTGTGTTTTATTTAATTAGTCAACATTTGTTATGCTCACTGTACCCAATAGGACGACAGGTAGTAGGCATAGGAAAGGAAGAATAATGTGGGCGTATATTGCGATTGTTTTGGCTGCAAATGTATCTCTGAACTATTTTCGAAGACGTAAAAGACAAATTACTTTTCCAAAGTTTAATACGTATTGTTGGGCGATACATGTCCGGCATGGATAACGGAAATATTAGGTATTTATTTGATTTCCTCCAAAACTTGTATTGAAGCTACACATAACAATTTCCTGCACGGGCCTTGTTGTCGATAATTAAGTAATCGAGTATAGGATGGTGTACAAGTTACAGGCTATTTTTGGTGAATGTCTTAATTTGAATGGCAGCGCCTAATATATAGACTGAGCTTAAAGGGTTAAAGTGAAAGTGCAGTTAGGCTTAGAGATTTAAGGTAAATATTTATGTTTTTTTAGAGATACCTTTTACGAAACCAACAACTTTGTTAAAGGACTAAATAAATGAGTAAATGAATGCACATGAAAATTCTTCAAGTAAATTAAACAATTGAATACGATACGTTTGATACAAAAGGTGCAGTTTGTGCGTTTTTTATTCGAAGTCGCTTTTAGAAACTATGTTCATACGTTAACCAATAACAGAGGCTTTAAACAGTGTGCCTTACCAATAAACATTTTTATTTTCGACTCTAAACATTAGTAGTTCACAGTGGCTATATTTTGCATACAAATTTCGCAATTCTGCTGTAAACTTAATGTCGAGACATAAATTTGTCGCAGTATGTAATTATCTTAAAACGGAATAAATTTTATTACTGGCCCCCCAATTAAAGTCAAGTTTTAACTGTATTCAAGTTTATTTTAGTATTGGTTATAGCCGAAATACATTAACAAATTAAATTTTCATAGTTTATTTTTTTTATGTAAAAAATGTTAAAAACGACTTTCATTAGAAAACTTGAATTTTTAAATTTTTTTTATATATATGTAGATTTGAGGAAATCTACATATTAAATGCAAGATTTCAATTCTATTGATTTTAACTTAAAGATAAATCTTTATAGTTCTAAAAAAGAAAGTTAAAAAAGATAACGATTACTCATCACATTTAGATGAAATATGACATAGGCATACAATTTTCATTTCCACCTTTTTAAAATTCATTACAAAAGTATTTGGAGTAAGTATAAGCCGCATTTAAGTTTAGATTTTTTGTCCCAATTACGGGGTCACAAAAAGTAGCAGAATACCCTCGCAATTGATTCAGCTCAGACTCAGCTCTATTTTTGTAAACTTTTAGTTCGTTTAATTCGTGTTATTTTTTCGTAGCGGTCCAAGTAGCGACAAGATTTTAGTGATAAGAAACTCAGCTATATCAACGTTAGTGACAAAATTGTCGATAGTAATACCCATGCCGGAACCAAATTTTTGCTTAAAGTACGAATTGGGGTACCCTTCACTTTGTAATCGATCTTTTGCTATTAAAAAATTAACAAAAATGTATAATCACGTTGAATTTCGAAAGAATGCCAACCAACTCGATTACCAAAAAAACAGAATTAAAAGCATTTATTATTAATCGGAATATAGACTCCCAATCGTTACTTTAAAGGTTAATGCGTCTGTTGAATGTATCTATGTTTGTGCATTCAACGATGTCTTCTTTTATATTTAGATTTAAAAGAATTCTCGTACATGGTACACTGATAATGATTTGTTTACTAGTAATATTAAAGAGAGTACACGATAAAAATCCAAATTTTTAAGGATTTTATTTTTGCCACCTCAAATGCTCAACTATAAGTGAGAGAAAATTTTGAAATACTCTTTGATACTTTTAATATAAGACGTCAACAGTGAAAACCGCAACCAAATCCGATCAGAAGTTTCCGATATAAGCGCATTATTACAGATAGAAGCAATAAAAGTTAAACACCTATCGGATTTAATTTAAAGCTCCCTCTAAACTTTATCTTTACTAATAGGCACAAACCTATAAATTTTCAACGAAATCCGTTGAGCACTTTTTGAGTCGAGGCAACAAACGAATGTTACGTTCTGATACAGTGCTTTCCCATAGCAGAAGAGTATTAAATGGAGAGTTAAAAAATAAAAACGTTCTTTTTTATTTAATATTTCTTTTATTATTTAGTTATATTTGTTTATATATATTTGACTAACTAGATCCGCTGTTTATGACTTGGCTGCGATCTGTTAACTCTGATTTTCCTCGTCACAACAATTATTTATCATGACCTGTTCTCTGTGTTCCCCCTTCACGCACCATTATTTCCTTACCAATTACCATATCTGCACACTCGGTATTTTTAGGTATTGCTTAGTTGTTTTCCGTTCCTATTAAAAGTACCCAAATGACATCTTGGGTGTCATTTGCCTTACGCTGGTGTCAAGTGTCGTTCATTCATAAATTATTAAATTTGCCCTGATAGCACAACGTAGTATTCCCCCGATATGCAACTATTGCAGTTTTGCCATATGTTGGCGTGCCGCTGGGAAATCGAAGTTGTATAACGTGTTTATCGTATTGGGTAGATAGACACTTGACTTGGGTGGCGTTTGGGTGAATGGAAAAACAAACGAAAACAAAGCGAATGACCTATTAATAGCCGTGTGCTATGGTAGTGGATTCGGTATATGGACTGGTACGTCATTAGCGGGAAAACATGAGAAGGTCATGATTAGGGTGTTTTAGGGTATGGTTGTGAGGATCTCAACACGAAAATCATATCCTATTATTTATAAAGATTTTTATTTTACAAAAATTTCAAGTAAAAATAATACAGGGGGATAAATGAAAGAGGGGAATTGCAAGACCCTCTATTTTGTGGTCCTAGTTTTGTCATTATTTCGAAATTGTAGCCGAACAAATACATTTTTCTAAAACTCTCTAAATTCAATAGTGTTTACAATAAATAGTGTTTAAAATAGTTAAAAAAGCATTATTATTATTATTTAAATAACTTTCAAAGAAAATGCTAGCATAAAAAGTCTTATATAATATTTGGAACCTAGGATTTATGCTTGAGAGGACGAAAAGTACAAGCAAAGCTGCTAATAAACGTTTCGTATAGACTTAAAAACTTTTAAAATGTCCATGTATTTATAAATAAGAAAAGTAATCAAAAAGAAGGTACAAAATAAAAAAAATAGCGAAAAAAAAACAAGTATGTAAATTATTGAACTTACACTTAACACATTTTTAAGTTACATAAGGTTATAAATTCTCTCTGGCACCTTTTCAACATGTGTCATTGTAAGTAGTGAGTTTTTCGATATAAAATTTGACATAACAGGTTTGAAATGATTTTTAAAAAAATGTTGTTCCGTTATATTCAACTGCTGAATATGACCTATCGCAAAAACTACCCGAACCAGGAGATCCAAAAAATATTAGAGGCTGGAGTATAGATTTGTGCTTCTTAGCTCAATTGGTTATATAGGTTGATATACATGTCAGGGGAAACCTCCTCCTTCTGTTTAAATTTTTCCGTTTAAATTTGTAGCCACCTTACCTCGGATGAGGGTATAGCTTATCATAAGTGTCTTCTTTAATTCTTCAGTTAATTTATAATCTTTTCTTTAAAAGTTCCGCATTTTCAATAACAAGCAAAGCCCGTCCTTAGCTAACTGCCTCCAGTTGCGTACTTCAAGTCGGTTTAGATCTTCTAGCGCGCCATGGAAAGCGAGTTCCACCTCCATTCTGTTATGGCTCTGGATTGAAGTCAAGGACTCAGTATTTTTGTTCAAGGACTCAGCATTTTTTGTTCTTCCACAAAATATATCACGCACAAAGAAGGTTAAAAAACATCATCTATAAGTAAGGCCCACCGACTGCATAATTTAAAAGGCACATCATGTCAATATTTAATATGCGAGGTCGGCTTTGTGGTAGCTTGTCGCGTATTTTTGCTGGGTCAGATTCGTTGGTCTGGCGCACGTTTCAAACTGGAGCTTATTCTACAAATATCTCTTATGGTTGTTCTGAAAAAAGATCCATCGATATAAGCTTGAAAATATTATGCATGACACGTTGCTCCAACCTGTGTAGGTGGAATATATTTCTTTCCCACATTTCTTTGCACAACATGGTAACATTCCACTGACCTAAGCACTTTGGCACAAATTGTATGTTATCCACGACCAGGATCGTCACCTGGCCCTAGCAAAGCAATAAGGATAACAGTAATTTTTTGCCTGACAAAGTTTTTCTCGGCTCGCTACGCTAACCTCCTATCAAAGCATCATCCGTTGTATGAATTATATTCCTCTGTTTTCATAGTGAAATCAAAAACAACAGCAAGGCACTAAACTTGTTTTTTTTTTGTGTTTTATGCAACAACTGGAAAACTTTTCTGTTTCGGTGTCCTTGTGGTCAGAGTTTATTCTCGACTGCCAGCCAACAAACACCGCCTATGGCAGCCAAAAACTTCTGCTTGTCATCGTCCACTTCTTATGTATTTATTTATTCAGAAAATAACATGTCATATATTTTTTGCTTTGTACGTATACAGGAAAAATGTTTTCATTGGAAGAGCATCCATCTTGCTGCGGAGCAGAAGATTGGAATAACCCCCCTCGTGTAGTTGGTACCAACATCAATTACATACATCAATCGCCATTTGCATAAACTGTAAATCATTTTCTGCCAAAATCAACAAACTGT
Organism: Cheilosia vulpina; assembly: GCA_916610125.1. Lineage (NCBI taxonomy): Eukaryota > Metazoa > Arthropoda > Insecta > Diptera > Syrphidae > Cheilosia > Cheilosia vulpina. The sequence goes on along the minus strand of OU744279.1, from coordinate 41,854,077 downwards.
CAAATTTACTACAGAAAGGTCGCAAATTGCAGCTAGAGGTGGTCCCGTTTGCATTATCCCTGTTTTACTGATGGTGGGACAAAGAAAACGGCGTGCATTCGGAAGGAACTGGTGTTCTTGCGCTCGAATGGAGCAAAGCTTAGTGTAGTGTCCCTTTGTGTTGTTTTGCACGTGGATCATTTATCACGAGGAGAAGTGGGAAATTTTGCATATACCGAACTTCTTCTCGCTATTGTGCGACGGTGAGTTATACTCACTCAGAATGGTGAAACAAATTGCTGCATTGAAAATGTGGATATCATGGATTGAATTTCAAAAGATAGCATTTAATTTGAAAGAAATTTGCATTGAAAGGGCTCAAGACGATGGCCACGTGTCTTCAATTGGGGTTAGCAGCACGTTTGCAAGGATCCACTCACGCAGACTGTGTTGCTGGTATTAAAATTCCATCGGAAAGGATTGCTAACTATTGAAATTCTTGTTAAGTTCCGGTTGCCTCATCTCAGACTTTGGAATCGTATTTATATCTGAATTCAATTTATTAGATGAGGTTTTATCGCTGCGATCATGTCTGTGGTAAATGCTTTCAATAACGGATATGGTGTATTACAATGATTTGCATGGCATTTCAAGTACATGGTCAGGCTGTGGGGTTAATATAAGGGTTGATGGCAAAATCACACAGCTGGGTGAACAGGAAACGGCCCATAGAATCCAATAACTTTATCGTTTACAGAGAGAGGGTATGTCATTGGGTTTACGGGGGATAGTCCTCTATATTTTGAAGGCGTTGATTTTGTGGGGATCTTCTAGGCCATTCGGCTGTGCAGTGTATCCTCCGGGGCAGATGAAATATAGGGGCGGGTGTTCTTTGTTGCGATGGGTAGTGAATAACAGATGAGATGAAGGCTTAGTAATTTGATTGATTTGTCTTTTGATGCTTATGATCTGACGGGAAGTTCATTTGTTGGTGAGTGCAACGTGTCTTTGTTTGGGGTATTTTTTTGTGTCTAATTGGCCTGTGTTCAGATGAGATACCAAAAGGGTGCATTAAGAACTTGGAATGTTAGGTTGCGTCAGAGTATCGAAGTGAAGTGTGCCTTCACAAGTTTGTGGAGAGACACCAGCCCCGCACGTAGTATCTTATGAATGGTTGGGGAAACCAAAATGGCAACTTGTTGACCAAAAACGAAGACAATGCGAATTGTTTGAAGGATTTTAAAAAAATGGGTTGTGAACAGCCATAATTATGCACTAAATAATTATGTTTCCAGAAGTAGATTAGACCATCCAATACTAAAGGATTAAATATAACCACTTCCCAGGAAGGGAATGATGACAAACCAAACCTTTCTATAAAATCAAGCAGACTGTTTAACGGCGGGAAAGACTAACATCCTTCGGTTAAGACGAACAACCAATTAATATATACCGATCCTTTAATGCCAATATTTGCGCAAATTGGTTTAGGTCTTAACCTAACCTTAATGCTTCCCCGGGGATGTTGATGGGGCCGCTAAGGTGCCTGCGCTTTTGTGACGATCTCACAACATATAACCAACCCATACTTAACGTATGAAATATAAGAGATTCGACCTATTTGTTCTGACTGATGGCCTAATTCCTTCCGACTCTTCCAAGAACCGGTGCAACCAATTATGTTACATCACTTAAAGCTGACACTGGCATGGGTAGATACGCGAACCAATGGCGGTATATCCGTTTTTGTAAACATTTATTTGACCATGCCCAGTTATAATTATATGGTTAATAAAAAAACAAAAGGGCACAATGTGTCAACCTTGTATTGACCAATATAGACCTAAGCCAGGTTAAATAGAACTATCAACGCAAAACAAATATTGTCCAGCTCGTAAAACATCGTCCTTATCTGGCGTTGAATAGTTTGATGAGCCGAAGCTTTCCAAACTATTATTACTCCTACCAGCGAATAACTTTCACAAAACGTCCACCATTATTGAAAATTTTAATTCCCTTATATAGGAACTTTTTAATTGCTTTCATAATAAATGGGTTTCATCCCGATTCCTATTACCTAATTACGCATAAATGGATACAGTATATGTATGTGGAATATGGTCCATTTCTAACGATGTTGTGCAATTTTAATACGGGTACACCAAGCTATACAACAAGATATATAAAAAATCAATGCCAATAGGACGGCCGAAATAATTACAAGGTATACCAATTTGTTGGGCCATAGTCACCACAGATTGCAGTATTAATTCAGAAATTGGTTCGCGGCAAAATTTAAATATTGATTTTAATACAGGTATCGTAACGTCATACATTTGGTTGCAGACGATATCGTATACATTTTGGATTATGTTTGCAGAATTGTGCAACTGGAAACGTATACTTAACCGCTTGTGAAATATCATCGCATAATTGATAAGCCAGATTTTCCAATTAGAGTGCAGTGAAAAGTTTTCATCTCAAATTTGGCAGAGGAAAATAATCATAGGGTGTACGCCGGTGAAATGTGAGCCAGGGGGAGTAGTTTAATTTAATTATTTCAAAGTAAATTTAGGCAAAGAAGGGGATTGGGTGGGCACTAAGCGATTTAACTTAAGAGACAGTTAAACTCATATTGGCTGCGTTTTGAATAACTGCAACATTTCATTCAAAGAGGGTTCAATTAAAAATAAAATTAAAATAAAACAAACCACCGGACAACAGGTAATCTCCACTGGTCGTTGGTAATCTAGCTCCAATCGAAGGTATTAAGTTTGTGAATTATGTGAAGCTTTTTATTTAATGCTTATTGCTTGACTCCAAAAAACACTATAAAAGTTATTTATATTCTAAAGTCATTAAAAATATAAATTCTATCACTATGGGAAAGGAATTCCAAAGCTATTAGATAGAAGGTGTTCATAAAATACTCCCTCCTTAGATATGAGCTTAGATCTTCCGTTTTGGACAGAGGATGATGAAAAAGCATATACTTTATTTTAATGGTGATATTTTTCATTGCAGCTGTGAAAACCGTAGTCAATTAAGTGCAGTAGTTTTGAAACCTATCTTGGACAAACACCTCGCAATCGGAAAGGAGTTTGATAAATATTTTTATTATAGTAAACAAAATTGTCTGCATGAAAAGTGAGGAAGATTCCTGCAATTTCTTGTATGTATATCAAATGCTGGAACCTCCTAGGGCAGGGTTTTCTTTTTGATAAGTTTGCGGGAAATGTGACAGTGATAAAAATTCAGTCATTCGAAAGTCAATCGTTATGGCGTCGTTAGTCGGAGAGGTGGGACTGCTGGTTGCAATTTAGCTTCAGGGCAACACGTAGAGAAGATTTGTAGCTCGAATACAGCTAATAAAGAAAAGCCGCATCCAAATCGGGCCAGTAGTTTCAAAGATTAGTGCGGTCACACAAGACTGTTAAAACAAAAGCGCCCTATTTGATTTATATTCAAAAAAGCATATTCTCAGTCAAACTTCCAAGATGGTGTGGGGAATCAATGTCATATGTTAGGCGTTTTTTAGACTGCGGACGATATATTTTGATCAAGTGCGACATGCCATCATATGTCCTGATAACTGATGACTTTCACGCGGAGGCTGATCATCCAGAGCTTTGAAGAGCACACTTTAACTGTTGTATAGGATAGGCGGGGCATTAAATCCCTTGCGATTACGACTGCTTTACAAACTCTGGTAGCCTTATCACGTCTTCATATTTACATCATGGGTCCGATGAACTTCTTTCGTTTTTGGTACAACATGCGCTTTGAAATCTAAATGACACTGTTCGAGATATATTATCGGCATCCGTTCGGTGCCATGAATACTGCAGATAATGCAACGACGTTGTAGTTTCAGCTGCCTTGCACATGGAAATTATACACTTTTCCCAACACTCAGAAGTGTGCCCACTAAATCCGAAAAAAAAACGAACAAACGCATTCGAATCATAGGCGGTCGTAATTAGAACTAGCCTGTTTCGGAGAACAATGCTTGAGATTTTTTTTAATCGACTGGGTACTAAGAAATGTTAAAATATTTTCAGTGGACAAGAGGCTTTCCAAGGTCCAAAGTCGACCTTTTGTGGTGACATTCCCCTATGACTTAACTTATTGCGAGCTGAGTGTCAGCCATATCGAACGAATGCACCCGCATATTCGCAAAGAACCAAAACCCAGACTTTCTTGCACTAATTGACAAAGTATTTCATTACCCAACAATGAACATGAAACAACTTAACCTTACTGCTCTATGTCCTTATCTATAAAAAACAACGAACCGAAGTTTCTAAATAAATTTATATATCCCTATAAGCCGATTGTATCGTCTCGTTTCCCCCAGAGAACAATAAAACGAAGCACAAGAGTCACCAATGCCACAGCTTCACTCACACTATTTCGAATTGAAAGATAATTAACAAAACTCCTAGCCCCAGCCATAAGTTTGCTCTCAACTTAGGACGAAGTAAACCGCAAAATACTAAACAAATTTTACTTCGACCTAAATACAGTATCGTTCAACTGCACACGCATTCACCATGCCACCGATCCAACTATCATATAGCTGTGAAGAACCGCACGAAATCTAATTTATGGGAGTAAACTGAAAGTTTCGTCATAATTCATTGCATCTACATGGAACATCAGCGCAGAAGAAAGAAAACGTATACGTAAATCCCAAGGAGCAAGTAGCTGCAGGCTGTATTTTGAGCCTGAGCTGAAGACTGACTGTGGTATGTTAAACCTCATCCGGGGACCAGAAAGTTAAATTATTATTCCCAAAGGCACACAATATTAAGAACAGTTTATTGTTATAATCTTTAATAGAGTTTAGATTCTGTTTCGTTTGTTTTTACTTCCGAAGAGGGCGTGGAAGGGACAACCCGAAAATGGTTTCCATTTCGAAAATGTCTAAATATTAATTGACAGAGGTTGAGGCATCGGTTTTAGAGTGTAATTGGCAAGAAAATATTTGCAGCAGTCAGGATGTCGTTTGCGTATCGGGGTTATGGAAGTGAAGGTTTAACTTTGGCACATGTGCTTTTCATGGAGTAGGTTTTAATGTGGCGTCGATGAAGATATTTCCTTTCACTGCAGCACGTCATATGAAGGGTTTACAAAACAGCAAATAAATGTTATAGGTACCCCTGAAACGTGTTCAAAACTCAAACCCTGACCCAAGGAGAATGGCTGTCTGAAACACTCCCCCCATACCTGTGCTATGGCTTGAGACGGAGTCCAATATTCTTGTTATGTTTTTCATTTTTCCAGCAAGTCAAGACACGGCGAATAAGCATCAAACAATTTGAAAAATAAATAAATTATAGTTCACAAAAAAAAAACTAAAAAATAATTGGTCTAAAATGCAGAAAATAATTTTTAATTATTGACATTTTACTCAACAGCCATAGAAAGTCTACTGGAGTATATTGAGCTTCAATAATTTTTTATGATTCTAAAACAAAAATAAAATTAATTTCATTGTAAAAAATGCGTGTGATGATTTTTATTATATTTTTGTTATAAATACTTTTATAAATAAATATTACTGATATCTTTACAACAATCAAATTCAAACACCTCACGCTTTTTTAACAATGAAATTAATTTTCTTTCTATCACTTTATTTTTGTTTTAGACTCATTATAAAATATCAATAATCAAAAAATATAAATAATATTATTTCTAAAACATTTTAACCCTAGAATATTAATATAAAGATGATAAAAAATACAGCAGATGCTATCGATTTTTTTATTAAGCAAAATTAAAATTCAGTTTTTATGCTCCATACATTCAGTAGGTAGTTTCAAAGATTACAAAAAGTGAAAAAGTTTAAATTACATATTAAATTAAAATACAAATAATTGATTACAAAAGGAAGATATTTTTTTATATGTTGGTTTTGAAGAAAAATAAAGGTAATAACACAAAAAAATTACCCAAATTCAAAATTATTTTCTTTCAAATGCAGAAAATTTCAAGGAAAGATGTTTTAAATGTCTGGAAGACATACACAGGAAACTCGATTCAGCCATTTTATTTATCACCACTAAAGCGTTGTCATTTAAAGAACTATCTTACTCGTAAAAGGCACAGAATAACTGTTGATGGTCTTTGACGTTGCTTTTGAAATCTTGAAATCCCTATGCGGTAAATTTTGTCTTGCACAGCACGGTGCCTTGAGCTCAGCTTTCTTGTTCACCGCTGGTAGGTGCATCCTTTTGTATCTGGATCATGATCATCTGCATCATTAACTTCATCATTTCAAGCAGAAGGTATTTTCAATCAAGTAAAAATAGGTCTTGACACTATCGAAGAATTAAATGTTTATCAGAAATGGGTGCTAGTGCGGGCCACTACTTTTTAAGGCTGTTGCTTTTTCTTAAGCCTTAGCCTTGCATTTCTTTATTTTGCGAGTTATGCTTTTCATGCAAAATAGCTAAAATACCTCTTTAAGACCCCTTAACCCATATGTGATTAGGTTTTGGTGCAGACCCTAAGCGGAGTCTCTGACGTTTTCCTAAAACACTACAAAGTTGTGGTCAGAAGCAGCTTAGCGATAAACAGTTAAATGTAATGTCATGTCAGGTATTCCTGTCAAAGCAGCAACAGTAAATAATGTAAGTTGTTAGAAAAGTTGGTATTTTTTTGTGTAAATCGTCGGGCATTGAGAGAAAAAGTTTACATCTTAATTTCTAAGGCTTGAGCTGCGCAGTGAGCCACGAGCGATTGAGCGACGTCGCTATATAAAATTAAAACATTTTAAATAGTATGGCGGTGGCCAACTGGCTGTTCTCTTTGCCTGTCATCAGCGGAGCAAGTCAATCTTCTTTAGAATATGTACATACCCCGAGGCAAAAATATTCTTTTACTTTACCTCAAAATCAGATACTAGTTACACAAATCTGTCGAATTGCGCCATTTTCCGGAAGATTTCCCCTAAATACAACAAGAAATCTAGAACACGAAAACTTACATATAATTTTGAGGCATGGAAGTCAGAAACTAGGTAACTTACTATGTCAAACCCTCATAGAAATTGGCCCCGGCTCCGCCTATAGTCTTTTCTGAGTCCTTACAAATATTTCTAAACAAATTTTCGTCGAAATTTGTCCAACAGTTCTCACCCCAACTAGTAACAAACATTAAAACTTCTACAGTTCGCTGGATGAGAACTATAATGTTCTATGTAAAGGTACCCCCATTTTGAGAAAACTTTTGTTAAATGAATAGATTTACGTTGCAAATTTTGGGTCAAACTTATAGTACTCATTGAGGAGCTCATTTTGTTATTTAATCTCCAAAAGTAAAACGGGTACAACGGAACAAAAATAAGCTGAACTGGATTTACTCATAAGAGTTTGTCATCAATATTAAAATATGCAACCAAAACATTCGCTCCTCGATCTCTGGCAGGAAAAATCATTTAAAGACATTGCACATCTAGAACCCGAGGGTTGCTTCTACAACAGTGAATTTTAACCAGTCTAAAAAGATCGTATAATTTTAAAAATGTAGAACACTCTAGAAAGAAATTGTGTAAAAGTAAGTTTGACTTGTCAAACACACTGTACCAGAGTATGGTTAATCCCACGACTGACACTAAGCTCCATTTTCTTCGATGTATCTGCAATGTCCTGCTCCATCAATTTCTCAGCTAGATACAAAATGCAGTAACATCTCCGTTGTACCCTAAGCTATTCTGTTTGCGTTGTACATTTTATCCAAACATTCACACGCTCCTACACAGCAGCCTTGTGTTTCTGAAATAAAAAGACGTAACGGACATACTTTCTGAGATGTACGTACATGGACAATGTGATGCCATGGGCTATTTTGAGGAAACCCCTATGAGCTGTTTGGCATGTTTTCGGTTTTCACTACAGACTCCGAGAACTCAGTTTCCATATATGCGAGATACAAGTGAGTAGACACAACGTATGTAGGTAATTGTGGACAACCTTGAACGAAATCTCAATTTCAGAAAATATTTGTAACTTCCTTAGATGCACTGGAACTTCTCAAAAGTTATTGTTCTTTTGACAAAAAGGCCCCAGTTCCAATTGCAGCACAGCGCCCCTCTGTAAAGTTACGTTTAAAGTTCAAAGACTAACCCACCCTGTAAAAGAGGATAAAGTTTCCGGCAGTTGTAAGAAAAAACAAACATTTCTTTGTTTTCCTTTCCGTGACTGGAGGATACACACTTTTGCACTGTTAGAAGTTTTCCTCGTTAACTATAACGATAGCCGTCAGCGTCTGGGATTGTATGTGCGGATTGCCGACACACACATCGCCAAGTTTATGTGCGAACTGATTAAATGAAAGTTTCAAGTTTTGTTTGCATACATATTGACATATTGTAGCACTCCAGTGAAATGCCAACTTGAATACGAGTTTTCGGACAATTCCTCTGGCGAGTGGCGTCGTGGTGAAATTGCTCTATTTCTGGGCCCGATCGGAAGTACTATTAATAAAGCACTCGATGAGTTTTGTAATTGATGTGCTGAATTTGGGTGTGGAATGCGCGCCCAACATATGGAGTTCATTACGAATAATTATTTAACGTGGTATTGCTTTTCCTTTTAATGTACGTATTCAAACAGATGACTCAAGGCAGACTGACATTTTGATGTATCGCATTCTTTCCTCAATTTAATTCATAAATTCCTGAGATATTAAAAAATTTACTAAAGTATGTAGATCAGTGTGCTCCTGTGCTCTTATGCTGACCTTGTTTGTTGCGCTCGTTCATCGTAATTTTGTTAGGCGACAGGTTTTTTTCTTAACCGCTTTCGGGGTTACCTATTTCAAAACTGATTTTTATGATTGACACTTCTTCCCCTGGTAGCATAATAAACAGAAAAGAAGAAGCCTCTTCTGTCGCATGTTGTTTATTGGCTGTCCTGTCGCCTAGCTCTTATTCTTCGACTTATCTTTAGATTGCAGTGGCTGGTAAGTAAATACAAATTGCTGTTAAAGGTGTTGGCAGCTTAAGTTCGTTGTTTGAATTATGTTTTTGATGGAGTTTTTCTGTGATAGTCAAATTGAGACCAGGTGGTTTCATGCGTTTGGAGGGCATCGACTTATCCGTCTGTTCTGCGATGCTTTGTGTTGGACACAGCTGGCTCCTTACTCGGAGCAGTTTACAGAATCTTTTTTTTTTCGAGTATTGGACAATAGATACTGAGTTTTAATTTATCAACACTTACAATCTACTTATAGTCAACCAAATGTTTGATGGGATATGATTTATGTTCGGCAGGCAGGAAGTCGTATCCTAATCTGTCTACAGGTAGACGGTTCGGTCAAGCAGTGTTATTGAACTTGAATATAAAGGTTTTTCCAATAAGAGGTGTTATTTTGGTATTCAAAGAAAAAGGACATTTTTTGAGATAACTGATCGGATATTTATTTCGTATTAAAGAGGAAGGTATGCCGTTAATAATGAAAAACCAACATCATTCAAATGGCCACCACGAGCACGCATACAGGACGATGTCATTTTCATCAAATTTTCCATAACCATATCCCAAAGTGGTTGCCCTATGTCCTCGATAGCCTCACGAATTTTATCATTGAGGTCTTGAATCGACGCTGGGCTGTTGGTGTAGACCTTATCTTTCACGTGGCCCCAAAGAAAGAAGTCGCAAGGCGTTAAATCAAAAGATCTCGGTGGCCAATAGTGATCACCTTTTCGAGAGATAACACGGTCCGGAAACTCTTCCCGTAAAAGATCAATGGTTTCTTGTGTTTTTTCACCATTTTTGTAGTGAATTTTAATAATTTAAATGCGTTGCTGAAGCGTGTATCGTTCTATTTTTAGTAATGGCGTAGTTTCTATTTGTCAAACGTCATGGAATACAAGCTTCAAAATTGACAGCTACCGAAATAGCGGGTCATTCACAATAACACCTCTTATTGGAAAACCCTTTACAATTCACACTTAATTTTCCACAGAAGATTTTGGCCATCGTCGTCCGAGTTGAATACGTGAGACCCGTTGCTCAGTAGTCCAGCACACTAACCACTGACCCACTGCGACCAATGTTAAGGCATCTAAAATTAGGCACTCCTTACGTCAATTTTAATTTAATTCATTTGGTTATCGGTTTAATGGTCTAATGCCAAGTTTGTTACTCAATGATTCACTGGCCAACAGCAAGTCTGTTGCATGGAATATTATGTTTCTGAGTTCATTTTAGATGCTGATTTCAAATATGTTACAGTTTTTCTGTATCAGCTCTAGGTTTTGAATAATACGACGGTACAAAAAAATGTATAACAAAAACTACATACTCAGGGAATTTTCTTTTATGTCATTTTCTACTGCTGCGAATGACAAAGTGCCACTTAGTCCGAATATCTTGGTGGAATCGTTCGCCCTGTTCTTCAAACAAGTCCCCTAGATTTGAAGGAAAATGATCTAAGTGGCTGTGCAGAAAGTGTACTTTGATGCTCATGTTGCATACAAGTTTCTGGAAGTGGGACAACATCTCTTCAACGTAATTGTCAACCTTCTTATTGCCTAAGAAATTTTGAATCAAGTGAGGATACCAGTTACAAAGCTATTGAGACTAAGCTCCTCTACATGCATCATATCGCGAAGGATATGTATTCCAAAGATGTCCTTACTGCCTTTTTAGGTCTTAAAACCAACGGTGGTAGCAAAGTCTTTTCGCAGTGGTGGCATGCGATTGCAAGTACTCGTATCAGCTGGATGTTAGTGAAGTGGAAGTGATTCCTGCACTACTGAGCGATGAGTCTGTAGTTCAAACCCGGATCAAAATAAAATCAATCATTCATAAGTATGCAATTGTTAGTCTTTCGGATAAGGCGTAAAGTCTCTTTCTTTTGTTAAAAAAAAAACTCTGTTAAGCTGTGCGTGTGTTGCTATGGAACATTAGCGCCATCTATTCATTTCTTTTTTTTATTTGAGAAATCAGCTTTGATATGAAATGTTACTGGACAATAAAGTTACAAAAAACTTCCAATGGAAGTACATCGAACGTAGTATGTCCACCTGTTATCTGTATCAGCCGCCAATTTTACAATTTCGGTCAATCCCAAATCGATTCCCGTATGCAGTTCCATCCGCTATTTGCCCTTGGGGTTTTATGTCGCAGGTTCCTCGATAGTCTATAATCCTTCATTTTGTATGCTTCGCAATGTTTGATGGGTAGTTAACTCCACGTAAAATACAGCTTGGTCCAAATAGGACGGATATTCTGCAGTTGTTAGCCCTGATGAGTTAAAAGCTTCCGGTTGCTTACTCTTTCAAACTTTTCCCTAGTTTTCAGAAAGTTCTCCACGAACTAAAGTAATCCTTGAATTTCTGTGCAATTCTGATTTTTCTTCCTAAAATTTACCGGCAAAAGTCCTACGAGAAAAGATATAAGAATTAAAAACGACATACTTTCACATTCATCAAGAATCTATGAATAAAATCCTCCAAATTTCATCCATGTTGCACTTGCACTTAAAGATGAAAGTCTCGTACTAATAGTCTGAATGTGAATCAACCAAGACATCCGTTAAAAAAAACCCACTTGCATAAACCAATTGCGACATATAACAATTTAATTAAAAAAATAACCTCAAACTAATTCCGCTCAAGGAAACTTAATTTAAGAGAATAAAGCTCAACACAAAAAAAAACATCCTTCTTTCTGGAATTTGGTTCATCAGATTCCAGCCATGCCACCCAGTTCCAGGAGCTTTGCCTACAGTTTATTTCCACGGCGAAAATATTTGTTCACCCGAAATCTCTATCTGCCATAGCGAGAGAGCGATACTCAAAACAGGCCGCCGAAAGCCGAATGTGCCAAGTGCACAATTTACTGCGGGCGAATCAGCATCCATCCGGCATCAACATAGATTTCATTCTAAATAACCATAAATTTCCCATGAGATCGAGATGTACCTACACGAGCAAGGAGCGCAAGAATTTCGAAAGAGCGAGTGCCTATAGCGCAGTCGCCTCTAGAATCACACCGAAAATAAAAACGAGTAGAACAAAACTTTTCTATTCAGAAGTAAATATTCCTCTGTGATAAAAACGAACTTATTGTCAGTTTGCTGATTGGAGTTCGAGCGTATGGTTTTGTCCTTTTTGTGCGGCTAACAATTTTTGTTAAAGTCAGTAGAAGAGGAAAAAAAAGTCCCACTGGTACTAATTATATTTCATCAAAGGATACCAACGATTTTAGAACGTACAAAGTTTATCGAGCTACGCGGATAATGTGAAAATTAAAAAAAAAATACGAAACGCATTTAGAGAGCCTTTCATCGCAGAGAAAGTGTTCATTTTGCTGGCACCGATTTGTTGTTAGTTTGCTAGTGCAATTATTGTTTAATGATTTTCAAGTTCATCCCGTGTGTAGATAACTGTATCTATACAAAGTGTTTTTGGCACCTCCCGCTTTATCTATGCGATTGCCTTAACCTAGTGCGATTTTGTGTTCGTCATTATACCGCAAATTGAATGCGCATACATTCGCAGTAAAGTGAGGTATTTCACTCAAAGAACTCGGCAATAAAAATTGAAAGAAATGCCAATTGACGAAGCGAAGTATATACCAACTTTGTTGTTATCCTTGAGTTAATTCACAAATAAACAGAGCGAATTAATTAAATCTCTCCTAAAGGTGGAAATCTCCGAAAGACACCACGTTTTACTATACTCCTGTGTGTTGCTGTGGACTCATTTGAAAAGAGAATAGCTGAGCGTTCTTGCCTTGTAAATGGTTCACTTTTTGCATCAAAGGGGGGCTCGTTCAGATAAGTTGTACTACGAAAAATAGCTATTTACAAACAGGTCACCCTCTGACATTTCCAGCAGCTGGCTTTTTCGGCTCATTTTCAAAGGATTCCCATAGAAATTTATCCTCTTTGTCTGTTTTCTCATTGGCATATTCACAGTCAGTCAATGTCAGTTACGGCTGCTTGTGACCGCCAGGCATTCACAATTTTGTTCTCTTTCACATCACAGATCACACAAACAAGCCACTGCAATCTCCTGCCATCCCTTCGAGGATGGAAACCCTTACAAATGAAACGGGGATGAATTACTATGATTTTTGTTTCAACATATAAACTGATTTCTTGCACCAACTTTTTTTTTCACAGTCTTTCTTGGGATTTGGGGTTTCTTTTGAAGTGTTAAACGAAGCGAAAGAAGATTGTATACGTACAGATAAAGAAAGAAAAAAAAATATATATAAAATATCAAAAGAAATAATAATACGAACTTTGCAATACACAAAAGAATAATATTCAATGTCAGATGCAGAGAAAGATTATAACTGAGGTTATCGTGTTGTGTTGGATGAGTGCTCCTTGTTCGGTGTTATCATTGTTGTTGTGTCGCTGATATTATTCGAGGAATTTATATTTCTGTTGCAAGTGTTAAATAAGAAGAGAAATAAAAATATAAAATTAAAATTGACGTCATTACGAGTGAAAGTGCGCACGAGGATTTCCAGTTGGATTACATATTTACGAACTTAGCGGCATAAGGGGTAGTTGCTGCTCCTGGATAGGATCATTTGCTGAAATGCAAGAAAAAGGTTAGTACTTTAAATATTTATTTAGTCTAATTTTATTTTAAATTTATTCTACGAAATTAATGTTGCGCAAGTTTAGAAAGAAGACCGGACATATTCAAGTTTTAAATGGGTACAAAACTTAGTTTTCTTTTCGCTTACCAATAATCATAGAAGTAAACGGTATAGGTCCTTAGAGGACCAGAGAATCGAGCGGAAGAAAAGCTAAAATTACTTCTTTCGACTGCGCCATAGTCTGACAAATATGCGAAACTATCCTCCTAAGAAAAATAACTGAATCCTGCTGTTCGGACCCGTCATAACATTTTGACTTCATTCGACACGGAATTGCTGTGACAATGCAATTACACTCAAGACCATCGCTTGCAAAACAACAGTGTTTTCAACCTAAGGTTTGTCAAAAAAAAGCTAGTTTTTTTCAGAAACAAGGATTAGGCTGTCAATCTTCCGAAGCTTGTCCCGCCTAGCGTAGAAGGTGCTACGAAATCACTTTTCTGTGAGAGAAGCTGATAAAGCGATGGGGAAAATATCAGAAAGTGCCGTTTAGACCGAATTGTCATGACTAAGAGTGTGCAATTCGATTTTAAATTTTCTTTTAAGCAACGAAAAAGATTTTTTGTATAAAACCCTGTACCAAAACAATAACCTATGCACATGACTCGCCGCACTTGACAACTACGAGAACATTTAATGTTTAACTTAAAGTCGCAAAACTATATGTGACAGTCAAATTATGAAACGGACTTTCTGACGACAAATTTTCAGAAGACTATAATTTTAAACAATTTTATTGCAGAGGTAGTTGTAGGTGTTTTAATTTCGAGTAGTACCACCCTTTTACAAGCATCTCGAGGGACTTTGTCAATAGAACATACAAAGACTTACATTTGTATTTATGTTAGCAACAAGTCGGCATTTATTTAGTAAATCGTTAGGACTTTAATTTTTTGGACGCGTTCTTGCTAATCACCTTTGGGATCTCTGAATTTTATCTAGTGCTCTTCCTCAAGTCTATATCGACGAATACTATCTTCCACTATAGTAATATCTGAATTTTTGCCTTCAAAATAAATTATAAAATGTAAAACGCTTTAGAAGCTGATGGAAGAGCAGCTGAACTTTACCAGCAACCGGCCAATCGCTTCTTGCAAATACTGAGGAGCACTTCGATACGATTTTTCTTTACGAAAAACTCCTGGGACATTTTAAAAATAAAGTCGAATCTCAGTGCACAGCCGTTCAATTAACTTCTTCACATTAGGTAAGTGAGTGATAATTATATTGTTAGCATTCTCTAGGCTGTAAGGTTGATAGTGAATCATATTTTCATATTAACAAATTCTTGCGCACAAGGAATCTGAACTTACATAATTTTTAGGGGGACCTGAAAGCTGGTTTCGACACCGTCAACAGAAGGTTAGATAAGATTACAGCAATAGGCTGAAAAAAAGTATCAGAATGTGGTGCACGGAAATAACTTCACCTTGAGTGGGAAATAATTTCTCTTTTTTTTTTATGTGAAGTCATATTGCACACAATGTAGGCAATTACGTCACCACCAATTTTGTGAAATTATTTCCCACCTACAATTTGAGTATTTTTGGATTCTAAATGGAAAACAAAATCGAATTATCTTTAAAGATATAATATAATTAACATTATGAATAACAACTTTGCATACATACACCCAACTTCGTTTATTATGAATTTGGGCTTACATATCATGTCGTTGCATGTTACGAGAAATTATTCCCACTCGAGGTGAAGTTGTTTCCCATGTGAAGTTTTTGCCCGTGAAGTTATTTAACTGCAAATAAGTCGTTACAATTGAAAGGTATCTGCCATATTCCTTGGTTCGGTCTTGAGCAAAGGGTTATCATAGCTTTCTCGCGATGGTTCTAGCTTCCATTGAAGTTTATATCCTAACGGTGTTGATGACTACAATTTTGCCTGTTGGTTTCAGGATACGCGCTTAAGAAAGGTCTTATTAAGTCTACCTAGACACCTAGATTGAGCCTTTTTATTGGGTTGGAAAATGCTGGGGTGGGCCCTCAATAATTCTGACTGCCCGCAACTACTCTTATTTACATGTTTAGTGTTTTTGGCCCTAAAAAAAAACAACGATTGACAAGAGTAATTTCTTGTTTGATTTCAGCGCCCATATCAATCTGTGAGGTTATATTAGGTTAAGTTGAGCACAAGTAGGCTAAAACTTTGACTTTGTCGAGTCGTCGATCTTAAGAGTTCCTTCTCGGTGACAGCCTTTAAATAACCTTGGTCAGAATGATATGCTTATTGAAAGTCATCAAATCATTAAAAAATCAGTTTAGAAGTATTTCGGAAAGAATAAAAAAGTGAACGGTTAGCTATTAAATAAATAATTGTGTTTATTTGTTGTGTTACCAATAAGTTCTTACCGTGAGCAGAGTGTATTGTCATTATGGTCACAAGTCATTAGCGTCACATTTTTAAGGTGAAGATCCAAAAACCTCATATAAAACTGATGAAAAGTACTTAGTTGATTTAATTTTTAATGACATAATGGCGAAGCTTCCAAATCCCAATATAAAAATGAAAGGAAGTCGGGTTTTCTATGTTTTTTTTTTTTCAAAACCTATAAATGGACATAAACAATTACTTTTTTAATACTTTTTGTTTCTGTAATCTTTTGTTCAATGAATTCAGGTTTAAACAAAATATCGTTTAAGATTTTATTGCGAAATAAATTAATTTTGACAAATATTGTCTACTTAGTCACTTTTATATCATTTTCGTCACACTTTGTCCCAAAAAAAAGAAACAAACGATTTGATTCTGCTTTAAACTGCAATATTATATAATATTTCTTGAATTCAGGATCGACTTGGTAATGAAATTCGTTTAGGTGGAAATAACGACATGGCCCAACAAATTCTTGAACTATGTTTTTTTTTTTCAAAAAATATAATGTTTTAAATTGGTTTTCGTGACCATTTAGCCATTCAAATCAGAAAAAAAATTTAAAATACTTCTAATCATTTCCCAATTGAAATAGACTCATCTTGCATTTTATCTGATGAAGAGAGTATATAACAAATAATAATAAATATAGACGTTTATTTAATGTTTTTATCAATTATTAAGTCCGTTACGAAAATGACAGGATTTGAGTTTCAGCGACACTTTAAGTTATATCATCCAAAATATTATGAAAACTTCACTGTCGGCAACGGAATTGAATTGTTATTTCATTGATAAAAAATATAAATATAGTTTTCCTCCAGTATTGAGATAAATTTAAAAAACAAAATAAAACCTTATTGCAACATTTTGAAAAACAACCCACCTATCGCAGTAAAAAGGAGTTTTAAAATTTTACATCTCTTAAAGCCAAAAATAGCCAATCACGATTTAAGGAGCCAATAGAAAGTCGGAGTATTCAAATCGGCGATCTATAAATAGCCAGTGGGGACAACACTGCTGACAAATATTTAATGTTGCTTTTTTTGGTTTATACGTAAGTAGCACTCCTACGTTGACAATTTTCAGTCTAAAGGGCAATCCCTGCGTGGAAAGCATTTCTTGTTGTGAGTTGGAAAAGTGGCATCGAAAAATGTCTTTTTTTTTAAAGTTAAGTAAAGAGTACGAACACGAGCAGCACCACAATCAAAGGCAACTTACCTCCATGTAGTCGTTTGTTCTTCGGCAGGGAGCCGCTTTGACATGACAGAAATGTACCGCTCGTACACTTTCACCAAATGGCCTCTAGTTAGCAGTCGATACCATCCTTCATTGTAGGATTAATGGCCGACATATGTAACTCAATCGCCAAAACGGTAACATTACAACAGTAGCAACGTCCACTGAATACATAGGTGGACAGGAGTAAAACGAATAGGATGAGAAGTGAAAACTATATATCCCAAGGACCAGTAATCATCATCAGCATCATCGTTGTTATCTACCCTGAGTACTACATTGTGCACATGCCTTGTACTCGCGGAGAACACGAGTAAGGTAGTCCCACCTTCGTGTCCTGATTTCACGAATGTCAGCCACCAACTGCTGGTTGGTATACGATATTCTCCGTCTACTGGTGACATTGAAATCTACCAAGTCTTTATTGTCAAGGACATGGACATTTGAAGAGTTCTCCTTGCCCGATGAAGTAATTTAAGAGAAGACACT
This sequence comes from Cheilosia vulpina, assembly GCA_916610125.1. Lineage (NCBI taxonomy): Eukaryota > Metazoa > Arthropoda > Insecta > Diptera > Syrphidae > Cheilosia > Cheilosia vulpina. Next base: position 41,836,351 of record OU744279.1, on the reverse strand, counting down.
AATTGCTATCCACGTGCGGATATCCAATGTATATATGCACCGGTCCTTCCGAATTCATTTGTTTCATCTTTGCCCTTTGCGTATCTTTTAATTTTCTGTACGACATTGGTTGTACGTTTGATTTGTGTATGATGTAGGACCCCATTTGCGGCACGATACTGTACTCTGCCTATAATATATACGCGCCCTGTTGTCGTTCTCATTTTACGATCACTTAAATAAGTTTATCCGGGTTGTAGGGAAATGTTATTGAAGGGATTACAGTGGAGCATTTTAATTTACAGGGGGTAATTATTTGAGACTGTAGATGCGATGTGTAATTATGTCTGATGGTTATGTTGGACTGTTTTGTCATTTAAACGAAGAGGGTGATGCCGAACAGAGCGGAACATTTAAGTTAATCTGGGATATATAGGATGAACAAATAATGGTGACTCGTTAAAATGATCATAAAAGCTGTTAAAGTATAATTTTATGCAAAGGATAACGATATAATCAGTTTGTGCATAAGTAATGGCGCATACGTACATAGTAAGAATATTTTGTAACATCTTTTCACCTACTTGACCCTGTAGTACATATTTTTTCGAAATGACCTTGTACAGATTGTCGTTTAGTTGTTTGGAAACCTTGTGGCATAATGGAAGCTTTCAAGTGGCTGCTATAATGGCTTTTTCTTCGACTGTGGTTAAAATGCTAATAGAATGGATAATTTCGACTTGACAACAAGAGAGTATTTTGAGATGTCTTCATATTTGGTTATGAATATAATTTCGATACGCTACAGCGCGGAAGCAGAAGTTTCTCTAGCTTGCTATTGAATTAAGACCCTCGCTTGACGGCAGAAGAGAACTCGACGTCTTTGTTTTCTTTTGAAAATAATACCACTCAAGTATTTAAAGGACCAATTTTCAATACAATAAACATTTTATAACTTGCCAAGGCAGTTAAATAGCAAGGTTCAAAAACTAAGAACAAGATAGACCAGAAGACGCGTTCCTATTAGAAGATATCTTTGTAACAAAAAAACACAGCAAATCGGAGTTTATTTCATGGACAGTTCATGGATGGTCCATACTCTGAATTATGTGTGACTGCACTGACTCTGGCGTGGCACCGCAAAACCAAACTTAACCTAGTGGCCACTTTTAGAAGCTTTGCACCAATCTACTCTTTCGATAACATTTTGCCTGACTTTTGGAGGGTTGTCGGTGTAATTTGCGCGTGTTTTGGGCGAATGTTGATTTGCAGCTCCTTTAGAGTGTTTTGAAGTAGAAATTCTACTGAGGTCTGGAGCAGCAATTCAAAGGCGCCGATTTTTTCAGGTGACACGCCTTGGAAGTTGTCCTTACAATAAGTTCATTGCTGAAACTAAATGTACTCTATATTTTTGATCGCTTAAATGAATGGAAAGAGAAAGTCCTTGCATTGAAACTATCAGCGATATGCCTTGACCGTAACGTTTGCCTTCGCATCATTCTCAAAGAAATATAGCTGAGAGATTTTAAGCTGGGTTATGCCACACTGTAAAGTACCACGAACACAATGTTAGTGTAAGGGATGTTTGTGCAGTCTGCAGTGTTTTCGGATCATGCCTTCAATTTTGCTTGCACGAAAACCCGCTTACATAAAATACGCCAAAAATTCTTAGTCATAGAAGTAACGAACGAGCTAACTCAACCTTCGCCAAGTTTATCTCCACTTTGAGAGTTGTTACGGAGCTGTCAACTAGCCTGCGATCAGAGTCTCTGCATCCTGTCTACACAGCTTTGGAAAGAACGTCCAAATAGATAGGTTCCGCGAGAACAATGATGGGTATACCTGGGAATAATGAAAATGAGAAGGCATTACTGGATTTAGATCAGAGTCCAAAATAGCGCAAAGTGAAGTCGAACTCAAAAGGTCATCTATTTGGAATTGCACATCTTCGTAAAGGTGAGATGTTTGTCAGCGACGACCCGAAAAAAATATTGCTTCATCAACTTGAATCGGGCTCCTCGAAGACCGAAAAAATAGTATATAGTGCGGATGAAGAAGGACCTATTTGATTATTTAGACAGCCAACTTCCTTGTCATTGTTCATGATGCGTCCTCGATTAAACTTCGACGTCTTTACATAGTGATAGTTATAGGAATCTGTTTAAAAGGGAAGAAAAATAAAACATATAGATTTTTATATTGGGAAAAAGGGACTCTGAACAAACCCATGACTTTATTGTCTGGCTGACTTCCATTTGTTAATAAAATCGAACCTTTGTCTTAAAATTCAGCACAATGTCTGACTAAACATGTCAGCTGTCGTTGTAACTTTTGGAAGCTTATCTACAATCAGCACTTTACCCAAGTAAATAATTTATTCAAAAGCAATATAATTCCGTCAAATCAGCTGTCCACTTAAAATAAATTTCCATATAAGTGCACAGATTTATTTTTTTAAGACTTCTGGGGTGAAGACATCGAAATCGGATTAACAGTGTGTATGCTTATCACTTCCTCCTGTTAGCAAACTTTTGTTTTCTTAATCAGCACTGTCATCTTCCATTCTCTCATCGTCCTTTTGTTTTATTTTTGGTATTTTCTGACCCAAAATTTCGCGCTGACCTTTATGTTCACAATAAATTCTATTAGAGTAATAGAAAAGTCTGGAGGGCTCTCCTTTTTATGTGGCTCTATCCCTTTGTAGCCTTTCAAGTGGAATGGGAACATATAAAGTTAACTTATGGACATCCTGTGCGCGTGTATTTCATAGGGACAAGTTCATTCAACACTCAGCCAGGAGTGAGTAGAACGGACCAAAAAGCAATTTGCGAAATTAGTTTTATATAGTAAACGGGAGCATGCTAGATGAAGGCAAATAAAAAAAAAACAAAGAAACGAACTCGAAGTTACCTTCATGGACCCAGACTTTAATGATGGACGAGTAAACGTTGGATAACCAAATGGCAAAGGAGATCGTTTGCTTGTGAAGGTAAAAAACAGCCTGAGTGGTGTGAAAACTTTTGCAACAATGAAGTTTTTTTTTTTGCTACCTCGAAGTTGACTCACATAATTTTTTACCATAGCGTGGTACAGGTTGAACAAATTTCCAGGTATTATCACATAATTTTTCGGTAGAAAAAATACATTCAAGTGCATGGCCCGGAGCGTCGACGGACAGTTTAAATGAGAGCTTTTGGAGTAAAGTGCAGTTTGAGTGTTTGTTTTCGGATATTGAAGAGTAATAGACTTCGGTAGGAGGTCATATGTCTCATCCGGTGTGCTGTATGCATATGCAAATTATGGGTTCTTCATAAAGATAAAGAGCTTAGGATGAGGATGGGATCAGATGCGTAAATGGGGTTCAGAATAGAGCCAGATGTTGAGTTTTAATTTGTTTTGTGTTACGGAAAGAAGCTTGCTTGAAATAGTGAAATAACAATGTTTATATTTTGTAGGGGGATGTGATGAGTGCTCCAGCGGATGTACTGAGTTTCCGACAGAGCAAACACTGTTAAACAGTTTTCTTTGCTTACCTTTAGCACAAAATAACACAACGGGCAGACGTTTGAACAACCATTTATACTTTGACAATGAAATATTTAGCTAGCAAGACTATCCCAAATTCATTCGTCCTAAAAATAAAAACTCACACAAAACAATTGGTTTGGGAAGGTGTAGGAAAATAAATCGAGGGGAATAAACTCCACATGGGAATTTAAACTATCCTAGTTGGGAAATAAGTTAACTTCACAGAGGTATGTGCTTAGTTCCCACTTAGAATGGGGAGTAACTCTTCTATGCTGTGCGCATTCAAGTCATCTGTTTTCCCTGTGTTAATAAAAGACTTTCTATTGAATCGTTAAACTTCTATTTTATTTGTTAATTATGTTCGCCTTGACTATAACCAATTGAAAGCCCCAATTCCATCTCATCCTCCATCCGTTGTCCTCCTCATACCCAATCTCTTTCGTAAAGAGTTATAATTGACCAGCTTGCCATGTTTAGATTATTTTACACTTGGGAGTGAACTACGCACTCTGCACTCTGCACTTTAAATAATGATTCTGTTTGTCACATAAATACATAAAGGGTGTCCCATAATTCACGCAAAGTTTGAATTTTGCGCCACTTAATAGTACAGTGATGCCAACGAAAAAAAAGATAACAATGTGACAGCCGACAGTTCGGTCAGGGTTAGTAAAATTGCGAAAATGACGAAAGAAGAACGCTTTTTAATTTTTGAAGAAATATATTAAGAAAATTGTAGGTTTGTCAGCTACAGTTCGAAATTTTCGTACAAAATATGGCCGTCATAGTGATTTGAAACCATCAACTGTGAAGAGAATAATTGAAAAATTCAGAGAAACTGGATCTATTAGCTATCTTAAATACTCTGGGTGGTCTGTCACAAGTCATTCAATAGAAAACATCGAAGCAGTTCGCGAGAGTATTGCTGACAGTCCATGAACATCCATTCTTCACCATAGCCAAGAATTGGGCGTTTCGAGAAGCTCTCTACAGCGAGTTCTTGCGAAACACTTGAAATTGTATACTTACAAAGTTCAATTGACTCAAGCACTGAAGACTACAGACCATGCAGCGCGAAGAGAGTTCGTTGATCCAATTTTGGAACAACAACAAGTGAATTTTTCGAACAAAATCATCTTCAGTGATGAAGCTTATTTTCATCTTGATGGCTTCATTAATCGTCAAAATTTGACTTTTTCTTTGGGGTTTTTCGAAACCATAGGTCTATGCAAACAAGTCCACGACCACCAACGCCTTGGAAGAGGAAATTGGGAGGTGTATTAATAAAATTCAGCCTCATTTATGCGAAACGATTATAGCAAATTTCAATAAAAGAGTACGTACTTGCCAGCATTTATCCGATGTGCTATTCCATACATAACCCCAATCTGTATACTCTATGAATCAATAAACAAATTTAGCTTTCTAATTAAATATCTGTACTTTCTATCAAAATTACATTTTGTGTGAATTATGGGACACCCGTTAGAAACACCTGAAGGGAAGGGTAGAACACGATACTTCAGCAGGTCACAACGAATCACCTCAAGTGAGGTACTTTTGGGGCCGCGGAAATAATGAATATAATTTTTCTGCCCAGTACTGCCCTGTCAAATAAATTAATTTCCACAATTGAATACAATAAGGTCTTGCTAACAAATTTACCACTACCACAGTTGGTTGGTAGTCGGAATTTTTTGCTGATTCCACTTCATTATATGGGTCAAAAAATAAAGAAGGATATTCTCGCAGCACACAAGTGTGCGCAAATCTTTTAACCAGTGCTAGAAAAACCAGTTTTCCAGCGGAAGAAGTGATTTTTACAATCAGGAGCGCAATTTTATAAGCGTTTGAGCTCATATTTTTCCGAGAATCACCCTCACCGGTGTGTAACATTCAGTTTTCAGTAGTATTGTAGATGGTTCTGCTTGTATGCTCATATTGTTAATCGATAGCTTGTTCAAGTCAATTGATATGGATTTTCATCAGAAAATCTGCGGTGGTAGTTTGAAGGGGTCTGCGGTCCAATTCATATTTGGATTCTGGTATACATTTCAAATTTCAAGTACTATGCTGATGCTGTACTCAATTCTGGATATTATATCAAAACTGTTGGAAGAACTCACTAGTGGAAAAAGTACTTTGGAATAGAGCTATGCTATGACGAAATTAAAAGCTTTTAATATCAGTAATCGTTGTTAATGGAAAATCACAAGTATTCTTCGGCAGTTGTAGAGTCTTCGCGGATGCCTTTTGAGAATGTTTCAATATTTGTGAATGTTTACTTTAATACATACATCCTATCCATTCAATGCGCATTGCGCATACTTCGAAAGTCCTCCTCTTCACAGCGTGATTCATAAGGCTAAAGAACAGAATGATGAAATTTACCTGGTAATAAAAGGAAGAAGCTAAAAATGAGAACAACTTTTTTTCGGCCTATTTATATACCAATTTACGGAGGCAGTCGAAGACACAACTCCAGGAAGAAATTAGGTGCCAAAATTTAAAAATTTGACCGGAATAATTTTCTGTACGGGAGCCTCATTTCAAAGCGGTAGATGAGTGAGTTGGAGTACATAGAAACCCATTTGGACAATGGCAAGAGGGATCTCAGATCTCCCAAACGACGCTAGTTGGTTTAAAAAAAAAATTGTTCCCAAAGGCAAAATATAAATAATTATTTTTTCTTGCAGAGCCCAATAGTTCAAAACATTCCCATCGCTTCTTTGGATACGTGCTGGATAATCTTCCAAAACCTCTCTCGTGTTAACCCATATGGTACCAGCGGGAAGGCCTTCGTGAGACTATTAACTTTGTTGAAGATCGATGGAAGTTGGCAACCCACACATAAAAGTTCGCAATTTCGATAGGCAGTTGTCACTTTGACATCTCCATAAATGAATTCTACCACATGCTGAATTACCTATATCATTTTACATTGTCTCTAATAAAGGTTCTCAATTATAACTTATCTAATATTGAAGAAGATATCAACATTATTAACAATTATTCTCAATAAACTTGTTCTAAGAAATTTCTGGTTCCTCCACTTTTCTTTTGCGTTTGAAAGCACTTGCACTGAGTTTATGCTTTATTCTTTACGACAGAATAGGTTTTTCTCAATGTTGTACTTATAGACGTATTTCCGCAAGCATTCCTATCACCCTTGCCTGTCTTCTACTGTTCTACTTTGCAATATCAATTTCACAGTCATTTCCATTCTATGTTGGCAGTTCCTCGAATGACACTTCCGTCTAGATTCTCGCTTTAGTATTTTGACCTCCACCACGATTGACAATCGAGCTTCTATCACACGTTTGTAATAAGATTTTTTTTTATGCAACAAAAAAATGTCCATATAGCTTACTTAAAATGTTGACACCTCTTGTAATAATAGATGGGTGTACCCGCTAAAGCACATCCTGCTTCCGTTTAAATTCAAATTGTTAGACGAAAATGCTACTCTTGTTTTTGGCTCCTTTCGTTTTTGGTGTTGCTGGACTTTTCAAAAGTATCTAACTCGGTAGACTTCTCTTTAAGCAGTTCGATTTTCCCGCATGTCATAGTAAAACTATTACATTCTAACCATTGAAGAATTTTGGCTGCTTCCACAGGTTGCGTTTTCGGTCCGATATTATTTTTGTTCTAGTTAAAAAAAAACAAACTCCTACGACTGACAAAACGTTATTCCGAGACACCCTTACTAGGACTAGGGTTGATCATGTTGCGGTTGCATTCGTAAAATTTTATTTATTTGTTTTCCAAGTAATGTATGCCTATAATCTTTATATTTAATTTTAATTTAATTGAAGCTATCTTTTCAAAGCCTTTACAAACTATTATGAGATGCTAGCTTGCTGTGATTGCTTCCTTTTATTTTGATAAGCCAATAATATGAAATATTATTCTTCAATAGGTACATAAAATTGAAATCTGCTTAATAATTTAATTTAATTAAGAAATATTACTGAAAATTCACAATTCAATTACAAAAAATGAATAAAGAGAAAAATGCTTAATAGAACAACAAAAAATTTGGGAAAATCCTTTAAGAAAATTCGATTAAACAAAATAAATATTTTAATTTGGACAAATGAATAAAATTAATGTACATACGAAAAATACAATCCTGATAAATAATAAATGGTCCATCTTCTACCACTGAACATGCGAAAGATTTTCCAGATCTAGATCTGACAAATTAAATGCAGCCATTTTTTTTTTTTTGAATAATTTCTTGTTAGCTAAATGTTATTTCCTTAAAATAATATTCATTTAATCAATCAGGTTGAAATAGTTCCGACACTGTTAAGTCCTTGCTAAGACTGCACTTGAATCCATGCGGACTGAGTGAGTTTTGAAATTCTGTAACTCGATAGTCTAGGGTAGAGCTCTTCAAAACGTTAACTCGTTAATTTGAAAACGAAAGCTATTATTGACGTTTTCTTTTTTTTTATTCATGTAACTACAAAAACGAAGGACAAATTTCTGTAGACATTGTGGCAAATGTAAATAAAGACAGCCATATTTTTATTTTCAATGGTTATTTCAGTAGTGTAACAACTACAACTAGTGCGGTTTTCACACTCAAACCTTATGGTTTTAAGGGACAGAAGTCATGGTTTGTACTGCATTATAAGTGTGTGCCAGTCAGATTCGAAGGGTAATGTTAGAAACGTTTTTGAAAATTGAAATAAATTTTATTTTATTATTTTTTTTTTTGCGAAGAACTGAATACCGAAAACTTTAGTAAAAATTCTGAAATTCGTAGAAATCGTGTTGACTTTTGTTGTTAAAACATGGAATAGCACTACTCTCTGACTGTCCTTATAAATGGGCGCCAAAATGATGTTTAGATTTGTATTAGTTACGCTTTACGCAGGCGTTCAAGTTTTGAAAACCACTAACTTTACAATAATTGATCACTAAAAAAAAAAATTATATTAAGAACGGGACCATGTCCTATGTTTATTTAGGCTGCCAAATTGTCAGGAACACTTTCTTTGAAGTAGGACAAAGTTTTTAATCGTTATGAAGGACATTTTTTCCATACTTTCAAAACATTGTTATAAGTTTTTCAAACATTTTCTTCATCTTCTTCATTTTTAATATTAGTCAACTATAGACTCAGTGAAATTAGAAACTACCATTTCATCAGATTTTTGAAGCATCTCTTACGACCCGGCCAAGCACAGTTTCTCTCATTTTTAAAATCAATCCATCAATTGTTTTGTCTATCTGAAGGTTTGTTTAAACGGAATTTGTATACATCGGTACACTGATATCAATGCGGATAGAGTGGAGTGATGTTACAATACCTACTTTCCTCACAACTTTGCTCTGTTGCAAGTGCGATGAGGACTTTCTCCCTTTATTGCAGCAAAATCCCATCAAAAACTGCTGTAGATATAGAGAAAGGATAGCAATTGATTGAAATAGTGATTCATCAGGCAAAACAACGCCGATGGTTGTTGTATCTGTACTGATAGATGTTTTCATCTAAAAGAAGAAGTCCATGGACATTGGCTGCAGAAATGAGCCTGGTGTATTGTAAACAAGAAGGAAATCTAAAGATTATTTGTTGCAGGATGTACAATGTACATGTACAAGGACGTGTAATTGCTGACATATCTATCCTGTATCCTCCCAACCACACTCACTCACACACGCACAAGTCAATGAAACGTTTTTCGCCTATATATAGATGCTATATAAATTGCTTTGTATCACTTCATATCTCTGAGCGCATTTGAGCGATAAACACAGTAAGACTTATGAAATTTCACCGTTTGCGGTAAATTGTGTAACCTTTAAGGACTTAAGGTAGTATAGGTTATCCTGGTAACTGGAAACAAGAACGGAGGTCCATATTTATTGATTTTATTGGACGTCAATAATGTCTGCGGTGGATGGGTGCTTTGTGGACGTCCTCAATTAATTGCATAAATATTAGTTTGGGGCTTATATTGAGCACTGAACTGAATTTATTGACATAAAAGTTCAATGCCGTTTGGCTATGACATCAGAACAAGCAGAGTGCAAGTGCATGGAACAATAACATAATACACATGTACACAGGTTATAGAAACATATGCTGGGGTAATCGAAGGAGACCAATAAAAGTTTCGGATGGATAGTTTGTTTTGATTAGAAACATGACCCTGGGTTCATTTTGTTATAGAGAAATTTTCACAATAGCTGGATTTCGAAATTAAATTTAAACCTCTACGGGATGATGTTTACTTTGCAATCCATTCTGAGAAAGGCTTAGAACAATTTTCTCCAGATGATGCATAAGTTTTAAATGTTGATTTAATAGGAATTTAAGTCCGATTTCTATTTTCTTGAATTGGGACCTATAAGATGACGGATTTTCCCCATATAACCATTCTATAATATTTAAGAAAATACATAAAGGATATACCATAATTCACGCAAAATTTTAATGCTGCGCCATTTAATAGTACAGTGATGCCAACGAATAAAAGATAATAATATGACAGTTGACAGTTAAAATTGGAGCGGCTTACGAAGGAACAAGGCTTTTTCATTGTTGAGCAATATTTAAAAAATAATTAAGGTTTGTCAGCAATGTTCGTAAAAAATATGAAGCTCATTTTCATCTTGATGGCTTCTTTAATCGTGAAATTTTCGGTGCTACATGCCATACAGCCAGATAAACAATACAATTACTGCATGAGTCATTTCCTAATCGTGTAATCGTCCATTTTTGCGACCAGAATTGGCCATCCACATCTTGCGATTTAACGCCGTTGGACTTTTTTCTTTAGAGTTTTTTGAAATCGAAGGTCGAAGAGGAAATTGGAAGGTGCATTTATAAAATTCAGCCACATTTATGTGAAAATTTCAAAAAAAGAGTACGTACTTGTCAGCAAAGCCGTGGCGGCCATTTATCCCATGTGCTGTTTCATACATAACCCCACTCAATGAATCAATAAAAATTTTTAGCTGTATCTCTATCTAAAATTACATTTTGCGTGAATTATGGGCACCATTTATAAGGGGCAGGAGTGATTTAGTTGGCGGTTGCCACGCATGTCTGCCACTTCAGAATTTAAAGCGTGTAACGTCTTGCACCTACCATATTCAGACACTAGTTCAAATTTGGAAAAATAGAACAGCACAAAAGGTTTTTGCTACACAAATTAAATTAAATATCCTCGTCGTTTGCTAAGCGAGATAGGAGATTCATGCAACATTTTCTCTCATTATATCGGCATTTTCTTCAACGTTTTTTATTGTAACATTGGGTAGTCTTTTTTTTGTTAGCAAAGGCCAAGGATGTTAACGTCACTAAAATCCTAAACCAAGGGAATAGGCTCCGAAGAGTGGGATATTTTTCTTTTGAGTCGGGGCGTTCAAGAGATAGTGTAGATATGAGCTTTCATACGAGCTGAGCTCCCACCACCTTTTTTTTTACCGAAATCAACGGAAAACTAATCATTTTCGTGCAAGGACACTGATAAGTATTCTTTTGCATAAGCATTCATCTATTGGGCACAAAAGTAAATGCAAGGCAGTCTCTGACAGTCTGACCTACCTTTTATGACAATAGTTATGTTTATTTTTATTAGAGCATAAGTAGCTGTCAAACAATCTTCCTATAGTTATAGACAAGAATGGGGCTATAAGATAACAGGTCGCTTATCATACAGCTTGGCATGTACATTTTTACCAACCTACGGTAAAAGAACTTCTTCAAACTCTGTTGGTCGGTTTGGAGGTACTTTAAATATGCTCGAGCAGAACCTTGAAATAACCACAAGCCTATGTCAGATTGTGATCAAAGACTGCTTATCTTCGACTAATTTTATGCCGTCAGGTTGTGCGACTTGTAAGTTTTGCACTTACGTACAGCTCAGTGATTCTTGCTAGGCTTAATAAACGCTTCAGGGTTCTTGCAAGTATTACTGTGTGAGCCTCAGTAAGTAAATATCTAGTAAACTATTATTTGACAAGCTACAAGGCAGTGAGTTTATTTAATATTAAGTCATTGGTCTTCTTACTTGAATTAGTTAACCTCCTGTCTTAGTTCCTACTCATTAGGCAGTTGCGGTTGTATAGAGAGACCCAATCTTCCGAATAAAACTCTTGTTTGACTACGCCTTTGATCTCCAAGGCATATATTTTTTTTCTCAAACTTTCAAACGCATCCCAAACAGGAGCTTCTCTGGATCTAACGTAGTACTTATTTAACACCGACCACTGAAGCCAAATTGATAAAATCATTGGTAAGAATTGAGTCAAGTTCCCCTATGTTTTTGGATGTTGATGGTTCAATAAAGAGCTGAGCTTTCTTAAAGTTTGTTTCTGTAGAGAAGATTGTGTTTATTTTTTTATTTCTAAAAACATTATACTGAATTAGGAGGACTCGTCATTACTGCCTTTTGGCCGCTATGTGAATAATGAGAATCTTGTTCTGAAATATAGCAATACGAACAAAAAAAAAATACCTAAAAAAAAAGGCGTAGCGGTTCTGGAATTATAAAGTCATCGAGTTTAACTCCGAAGGAGTTTTATTATATAAAAGAAAGAAGATTGGAGACACAATGGGGTTCAAGGAGGAATGCTTCTTAGATACCTTCCAGTCTTAATTAAATTCTATGCAAAGGTTATATACGATCTAAGACATTTTGTCTATTTCAGGCACCCAAATTCGCTCTTGTTACAGACTTCAATGAGCAAAATAAAATATCCCAAAGTGATTCGTAGCATACTGCCCTACACTTTAGCTGGTACACTTTAGCATTGTAACCTATGATGGGCAGAGTTTTCTCCGCAATATCAATCATTTCCGATATAATTTCCAAGGATGTGCACCCATAGGAGACCAGCCAGTAATCATAGCCACCCAATATCAGATTGCTATTTCGACATATCTGTAAATTGATCGTTTCCAGGATAAAAGATATTTGTTTGTCATGCTGTCTGCAACAACCGGCCGGTAATAAAAACCATTTCAGTGCATGACAGCAGAGTGTCGTCAACTGGCGCTGATAATATGAATGAATGATGTATCTCCCTTTAGGACCTATGTATGACTATGATGATGCTTACTTTTGCTTTCTCCGTATCTGGTCAATGGTCCGTGAATATAATCAATGGGAGCCGTAAGCCCATACCTCATTGAACCTTCAGAGAGAGTATAGACTTTTGCTTCGTTTGGATTTGTAACAAACTACACCAATAATTCAGCATCAGACTTGAGTGATAGTTCGAACAGTTGAATTCTCCCAATATATTCCTCTTTGAGGAAGACCGTTTTGGTGTTCCCCTGCCAGGAATTGAACATTTCCACGAACTAAGCTATAAGCCTATGAACTATCAGCATTTAACATTTTCTTTTGTTATAGACTGCACACTAGCTGTCCCATTTGGAAAGCAGCACACACTCTTCCGATGCACACCAGCTTTCGATGTTGATTACGGACTTTTGCCGCTCTAAAAATGACAGTTTCTTTTGCAAAAATTTTCAAAAACTAAACCGTTTGCTTTAAAAAAAAATTTATCATCAAATTGTACCACTTGACACTTGAGCCAGCAGTTTGCAATTGACTGCTTTTTGACTTCTTTCTTATCTATGTATTTCACTGACTGAACTACTGAGGGTACACAAAGGACCCCCACAAGGGTGCAAATTAGAGAGAGCACTATTTTGTAAAACATGAATGGGAAGAGGATCTTCTATAATGAAGCAGATTCCCCTTTCACGTCATGTCCACACCATACACAATAGCATAACAGTGAGTTTAGAACTTTTTCCTTTCTCAGTTGGGAATGGTATGGGATGCGCTACTGCTGACGACAAAAGGCGTCACACCCAGTTCTGATTCTGAGTGGTTTCGTTGTTCTCGTCATTGCTCATTTCTGATTTTTCTCGTATTTTTTACATTTTTTTTTAGAGTTTCCAACAATTTACATGAGTTTTTGGTTTGGATGATTCAGGGTGGAAGTGACATGCGGATTTCTTCGAAAGGATGTATTACATTCTATTTTATTTTTTGATATTGTGCTGTTAACAGTCATGTCACAGGCAGTGATGTCGAGAAAAGGGACAATGAATTCAATTCGGTTTGTTTTTGTGTAACGTTTCCTTTGGAATTCTCCTATCATCCATTGGAATCATTAGTTTTGGACAGTTTTCTGATTAAATTCATGTTGTTACAAATGGAATCACAATATTACATTCAAGGTCACTGTGGACATACAATCATACATTATTTTGCATAGTGATTGAAATCATGGAAATATCTACAGAAATGTTCCAAATTTTGCTGCGGTTGTGAAGCTAATTTGTTGGCTATATATTTTCTAATATTTGAAATGACGCTTTTAAAACGAAATCTGGAATAAACATCTTCAACTTGTTTACTTGAAGATCTTGTTTTAAGGGTGACACTTTGTCACATAGTCCCAGCAGGGGCTATTGTATTCGTACAAAATTTCGAACTCGAGATGATAATCAATTCTGACATTACGATAGAGGATCTCAAAAAAGTATGTCGAAAAATACTGACCGTCTGTCCGGATGGCCCTAGCCCTACAGCCTAAACTGCTGCCCGGATTTCGTTTAACCCTCGGATTTAGAGTTTGGGGCTAACAGTTCGGGGCGTTTTTTCTTTTTACATGGTAACCTTCATATTAATGGTAGGTAGGTACTTCCCATATGACATGTTTATACCAGTTTGATTTGTTCGAAAACGGCTCCAATGATTTCAACCAAAATTGATATTTAAGCTTAACTTGCTGATGGTAACATGACTGCATACTCAGTTTTCTGTTTAAAATCGAATAACGGTACTTTTGAAATTTGGACGTATCTCGAAAACGCTCCATATGATTGTTACAAAAATTAATTTCAAAGGTGATATGGTCATTTAAAACTTAATGGAAAACTCAGTTTTTTTCTGTATGAAAAAAAAATAATTTTTGAAAAATGTTGTTTTCCTTAGGTTACCTGAAAACGGCAGTAACGATTTTGACCAAAATGTAAATTTAGAGAAAAATTCATGTTTTCAAAGTTATTGCGTCCCTAATTTCCAATTCTACCCACCGAAAACGATAATTTCAAAAACTTCTCATATCTCGAAAACCCCATTTTCGATTTCGATAAAACTTCAAGTAATACTTATATCCCGAACAATAACTTGTACTCGGTTTTCATCTAAATAGTTAAGCAATAATATCGTTCAAACTAAACATTGCAATATTTGGTACTATTTTGTCTGTTTTTTTAATTTTTTATATTTCCCGATCTATTTTCACATATCTATGCTATATTTTTGTTATAATCTCCTACTTTCGATAAAACCTGCGGACATGTATATTTCCTTCCACATACCGAGATATAGTAGCGGCTTTCAGGCCGCAGTTATGCAATCTCAGAAGCCGCTGAGTGTTTGGTGATAAACTCTATCGGAGAAAGATACATATTATCGCGTAAAAAATAGAAAATCAAATATCATGGTAAAAGCAACGTCTTTGGGAATTTTAAAAACCATCAAACTAACTTTTAACATTTAATCCGTTATCAAAAAATGGAAGAGAGGATAAATAACATCACATAAACAACATCACAGATAGGCCTCCGAACATCACTGAATTTGAAACTCATCGAACTATATATTGCAGCTAAAAATTTAAATTAAAAAAGGACAACATTTCGAAAATTTCTTATGGTATAAACTAAAGCTAACGTAGATCAAATTAAGCTATACCCACAAGCTGTATTGCGTCGATAACTTTTCTTCAACGTAAGCGATGTAGCAAATACCTTCATGACGAACATCAACAGCATAAAAAAACACCATAGGTATGTGTGGTCTACAGGAGCCCACACCGTGACGCAGTTTTCATGGAATTGCTGGAGGATGTATTTCCTCGACCTGGACTCACTGCTGCTTCTTATATTTATTGACTTTCCTGAACCATACTCCATGAAACACTGGATTCCAAAATTAGCAAATATTTAGATGCAATGAGTATAAAATCTGTAATAAATGCTTTTTTGAAAGATGCCACGCCGCATTTTTAACGAAGCGCACAGTAATAATTTAATACACTTTTATGTATTCAATTGCGCGACTTTCGATATTTTAAATATTTTTACTCTACTGGATATGCCACGCCCACATTTCAAATTATGTTAACAGCCCATATAATATGCCTTAAGTAAATCGCTAAATTAAAGCTGCCATGCCCCTAATGTAGACACAGCGTTTTAAACTTTACTTTATTTATGAGAAGTGTCCGACATCCTTACCCACTAGCACCCACATTTTTCTTTTTCTTTAGTACATAAATATAATGCAGATCGGTTTATAAATTTTTGTAACCATAGTTGGTTCTAGTTGCAACAAAAAAATGGACCTTACGGCTTTCTAGACTAAGACCACGCACAGGGCGGCAGAGCGGCAATCTGAAGCGGAAAGTATCCATTTATTAATTAATCTGGAGAGATTGGTTGTTAAAATGTCATTGTCGAGTGCTGCTCGCCGCAATCTTTTACAAAAAAATCTTTTCAACATTTACAAAATTATTATGATTATGTAACCTTTAACCATATAATGCTAATGTGCGTCGATTCGACGACGTCGCATTCGTAATCATTCGTAAATTAGTGTCTCTCTTTAACACGGGGCATAGAAATAGAAACGTGTATTCACTGTTCAGTAATATTTAACTCAGTCTCCGAACACCGTTGCGCTCTTGCGAATGACGGCTGTGCCTGTCCAGTATTTCCATTTGTTTTATTTTTTTAATCGTGCATATTCGTCGTTTCGGACTTTTGCCGATCTTGAGCAGAACAAGAATTCAGTGACTTAATTTTTATTTTCTTTATCATTTATGTTATTATTAATTTAATATTAACAAAGAAAACATTTTTTTTTTGAGTTACGAAAAACATGTTAATTTTAGACTTAAAAATGTTGTGCTTACTTGAAAGTACGTTTGATAATATATACTCAAGTATTTGTTTAGTAAAAGTCGCGTTTTCCGTTTGAAAACACCTTTCTAATGTTTCAGAAAAATAATAAGAACTTTACGTATCCCACAAAGCTTTAAAAATAAATATTTCACTGTTCGTGTCGAATCGACGAATGATTAGCTTATTAGGGGCAGTCAGTAACCTTCTAGGGTTAAAGTAGAGTTCAATGATTTTACTCGTGCGCCACCTAGTGTCTATTGTTGGAAGTATTATGTTAGCCGCTCACATATTGATTTGTCAAAATTTCATCTCATTCTGTTGAGCGCTTGGTGCGACTATGAGTAACAAACACACATTCGTTTTTATAACATAACGACGTCCTTTAGGAAACCAAACAAAACATCGTAATTACGTGGTTATGAGCGCACAAAGACAACACAGCTATCATCGTCTTCCGCAAATAATTCTTTATCGATTTACGGTAGTATCGAAAATCAGAACATATCGAACACGCACATTTCTCTAAAAACAAAGCTTCC
The DNA here is from genome assembly GCA_916610125.1 of Cheilosia vulpina. Classification (NCBI taxonomy): domain Eukaryota; kingdom Metazoa; phylum Arthropoda; class Insecta; order Diptera; family Syrphidae; genus Cheilosia; species Cheilosia vulpina. The sequence continues at coordinate 41,819,353 of OU744279.1, read as the reverse complement.
GCTATGACAGGTTTTCTTTACATTTTTTTTTTTTTGCCATCAAGGATCATCCACTGTATACATAATATCGCACTGAGCGACGATGATAAGAACTCGCAGTCGTGAAAAGTTATTCGATACGTACCTATACCTACACCTGTATACACTGAAATTTTGAACAAGTGTTTGTTTTCACTTAGCAGGGACAACATTTTAGATTTCAGCTCCTCAGTGCGGAAGTAGATGCTGATATATACTGTTGCCGGCTGACGGTATTCCGCAAAGTGAAAGGAGAATTTCAAAAAAAGATATAACTTTGAATTTGAATCAAAATGCGGAATACATTAGGAGTGTTCCGGGGCGAAGGAAAATCCAAAATGCGAGGCAGGTTTCCTGTTGCGTTGCCAAACGGAATAAATCAAAATAATGATTACGGCTGGGACTTATATAATATTATGTGCGTGGAAATTATTCTTTTGCTGTCAAAGAGATCGAAAATATGCAGGGTCATGTGAACAGTTATCACATACATTTTATAATTTTGGACCAGAGCCAATAGTAGTGAACTTAAAATGTTTGCATTTAGTGGTGTAATCGATGCTACACGGAAACTGAATGTAGCGCAGGTGGATGGGTATGGTAACCACTGGGTGGTTGGAAATGCATCATCCTATCGAAGGATGCAAATGTCAGCAACTGTCAGTTTTGGTTTTATCTTTGATATTTGTAAAGTAAAAGGATGTTGAATAGATACGATAGGTCGACGAAGCCATGGAAAGAGGAGTAGGTATATCCTCAGAATAGTGGAATGCAGGCTACTACTTTTCTACGGAATTTTGTCAGAGTGGAACAGTATTTGACAGAAGAGTCACTGCATGATGTGTCATTTACGCCGCAGGGCGCCGTGGCCGTTGATAGCGTGGTTTGGTTACTATGATTGATGAGCGATACAAAATAATGCAAACGTAGTTCAAAAGGACACAATTGGTTGAGAGGAGCTAGAGGAAGGGAACCGTATACTTATCACGTATTCACCGAAATATTGAAGACCCTTCAAGCCAAGAATTTGTAGAAAAACAAATAACGTACGGTGAAGAAATTGGAAAGACCTATGAGGGAAAAGAGGCTTCTGGGAAGGCAGAAAAATGCAATTTAAATAGCCCGGCCAGGACAATTTTATCCAACAAGGCTCGAAAGTGCTGCGAAAATGTAAACGACCGTGCTATGGTGGCGCACTCTTCAATAGAAGGAAGCATCATGCATATCATTTCTTCTTTAACTGTGTCTCTTGTGACGTACCTAATACTTTTAGAAAACATGTAAATCTTGAATTTCCTTTAGAGTGTCCACTTTGACACTGCGCTGCATTTAACAACATACTTACTATTCGGCTATTGTTAAAATTTTATTTATTTACAGCTTATAGTGGTCGTTGGAAGCCCCACATGCTATCCTATTTACAAAACTGGGCCAGAAAAACGTTATGCCCCCTGTCGCCCCACTTTTTAAAGTATAAGTGCGCTTGAGTTGAGAGTAAACTGTTGAATGTGAATGAAAAATTGAAATAATTATTGTTGGACATGCAATGCAAATCTCCGGAAAACTTCAACTTAATTAAATGAAATTTTGTGGATTGGTTGCAGGCAGCTTCAACTATTGTTGCAGTCTTGCAATGAATTAAAATGAAAATAACATTTGAACATTAAATCTAAAATATTGATTTTTAATATTAAAACCCATAAAACATTTGCAACAAAAATCAAATATTGTTAGCTTAGAAGTTCTGACTGCTTTAATAATCTTAACATATAAACTTGGCAGACCCATTATGCTCGAGTACGTATAGCTACCCTGACAATTTAATTAAGTGTAATGTATATTTTATCACAAAAATAAAATAAAAATCCGCATCCCAACATTGTATCGTATGTCAAATCAAGTGGGCTTCAAAACAACGACGCACGTACGACACATAAAAATGTTCATAGCGTCCATAACTCAAAGTCTGGCACCAATAAACACACAGAGACAATAACCCACATACTCACATCACCCGTGGGTTGTAAATAATTGCAGCAGCATTCCGCTTGTCTTTACGTAAATGCGCTCTTCCTAAAAAATGGAATTTCTAAAATGATTTACTTATTTTAATATAAAAAAAAATCATTCTTCGACATGATAATTTTGTTCACGGCAAGATGAAGAGTTCCCATTTTTTCTCACCATTCTTATATCTCACACAGGTTACTCAACCCCGCCAAATTTATTGCGTGCATAAATTCAGCCGGCAAACAAAATGTTTGCGAAAATTATCAAACCCTAAATTATTAGTATAATCTATTTGAACGAGATCAGGATTTCATCGAAAGAAAAACGAAGCTGATTGCATGATTGAAAAATATTGACACCTGCGTTATGTTGAAAGTTTGAATTTTGTCTGAAGCAAAACACATTAAGGTGTGAGGTGAATTATATAGAGATGAGAGCTTGAGGAAGGTCTGAAATTGCTTTTGAAAAGGCAAATCGCAAATACTGTTGATCGAAATCCATAGATACCGTGCAGGTGTGGAAATGCTGATATATGTGGCTTAATGGAAAGATCGAAGTAGATAAATGGGTCATTTCTCATTGTGTCAGTATTGTAGATTTGAAAATATTGAGCGGGATTTATGATTGCGCAGTAGAAGTAATCACCTAGGGGGATTTGTCTATTGTGTCCCACAAATTACATAAGGTGCATATTGAAAAACGATTATTAGTAAGGACCGATGTGTTCAAGTGAACTACACACCCAGAAGGAGTTCCGTTTTGAAACATTTTCTCCGCCCAGCCACCAGGGAAACTAGAAACAGATCAACCAGTTGCATGGTTCAGCTGTACGCACTTAACAGGTTGGTGCAGTAGATATATTTGGGAGGTAACTTTTTGGACTTCTTCACAAGTTAACGATCTTCACGACTATTTTAGGTGATATCTTCTTGTACAACGCTGATTCTTCGGGCTTACACTCCACAAATCACGGTGCTCTGGAATGAGCGCAAGAGTTTCACGTATTTTTTTCAAGTATGATATTAAAGAAGCTGCCAAGTATCCTAACTACGAATCAAAGTTCAACAAAGTTTGTATTTTATATGCTGCAATATGCGAGTTCAAGTGCGATCATGTCTTAAAAATGGCATGGATTTTGTATGCTCCACAGCAAGTCTTCTTTCGCTATCGTAAACAGTGATGTAGGATCCAGGATATCCTTGTTCAACATAAATTTTTATATTGCTATAACTTCATTTATTTGACATCAGTTGGGAAAAAGTTTTGGCTTTCATCCAGATCTAAACTTGCGGATATTGTATGATAATCTAAAAGGATCCGGACTGTTTTAGGTATGGCTTTTGGAGAGAAGGGATCTGAGACAGCCCAGAGCTCAATTCTGTGACCAGACCTTTGGAAAATTTCAAAAACATTCTCCATATTGGTTAACTAAATAAATTCCAAATTCTACCAGAAACGCCTTATACGGCGAACAGTCGATTTTACCGCGATTAAAACAGGAGGTGCGGAAGCATACAAAATAGACTCAACCAGGTAATAAGCGCGTGCATTTTAAATTCAAAAGAAGTCGCCTAGATTTTTTATTTAAATTTAACTAAATATCACAAACCACGTTCTCAATGAACGTAGGCTCTGCAGCTAAATCGATCCTTAGTTAGGTACCTTCAGTACCGATAACTGGTCCAGGTCTGGTGACAGAAATAAATTCCGGGCCAGGGGTCCAACAGTAAGCGAGCGGTTAGGTATCTATGCCTATTAACTTTAAACTCAATTTTCGGTAACACATGCTCGTTCTCATCGAAGCGAGCTACGAATGTCACAAGAATGTTGTCAAACGTAGTTGTAAAACTAAACTAGCAGATGAAGGCTGCTTATGAGTATGGCTAATGCTCATCTCAAGCTCATACCGAACTGGGGCTGAACCAGACGCGAGAGCCGTTCAACGACAGAGAGATGAACATTTACGATACCAAAGTGAAAATCAAAGTTGTTGATTTTGTCATATTAGGACTTCTTTCCAAATTTCTATGCACTCATTCCTTGAAGCGACCCACAGAGGGCTCAAGCTCAATCGACTGAGGAGTCTTCTTATGATCTAGATCAGACCACCTTATTACTTGTTCATCACTAGTAAGCCAACACGTCGGCTCTATTTTGATTGAGGCATTCAATTTGCACGTTGTTTTGAGCTGGACTTCTATTCCGGTTCTCCCTTAAAGCTTCGTTTGATTCCTGTTGCGATAATATTCTTAAATGCTTAAGATAAACTTTGGATTTCTGGACGTCCTTTCATTATGGTGAACATACTTGATTTTAATTACCTGTGTTGAAAACAACCCCGAAAGTATGCAGCATTATTTCCCACTGCTTTAATAGCCACATTCTGTTAATCTTTATGTCTTCCTGAGGATATTTCGTCGTCACTGGAGGGGTAGTAAAATTGTGTCGTTTTTCCACATCCCTTTCGTCTGCCTTAAGGCATTTTTTGTTGCCAGCTCAGTGCTACCAGAGTTTAATTCTCAAAACTGCTGTCATTGTAGTGTCTGCAAAAAGAGATCATTTCTCCACGTAGCTCATAATTGCACAGACGCTTGGCCCCACAAAACGTAGTTCTTTATGAATGCAGCAACCACAAGGCACCCACCTCCCCTGACCACTGTTGTGAGACTATGCAGACCATCTGCTGGACTTTGCCCGCCATCTGCCACTCTCCCACAACGCGATGTGTTAAAAGGAGTGTAAACGAAATTCAGGAGCACCTTTTAATACGACTAACCCTTGACAGCATCAAGAATGAACGACAGATGAGTGCAAAAAAGAGAAGTGGAAGTGGATGCTGGCGGACAAAGTGCATCCTACTTTATGCTGTATAAGTGTAGGTAAAGCCACTGCTTTCCTTTATTTATTTCCCTCCCAATCGTTTGTCGAAAATTATCGTCAGAATCGTTTGTTTGCTACTATTTTGCTGACACTCGATTAGTATAAGAAGAAAAAGCTTAGGCTTCTCTAAATATTCCACTGCAGCTAAAACTAACAAACCAAACAACAGGCAAATCCGGTTCCAAACCTCAGTAAAGATAATAAAATGAAAGAAAATATTCCAACTCCCTCGTCTCCAAAAAGAAAATCCTCCTCCGATATGATTAAGTGCTTTACAAGAGAAAGGAAACAAACTCAGCCCCATTTCCGATATAAATTGAAGAAAAGCCTCTTAATCCTTAGAATTTCCTTTATTCGTAAAAACACAATCTAATGAAAAATGGACACAAAACAAAATTTCACAGAATTCAATTAAATCGAACTTCTGGGACAGAATTCCTTGCACGTCCAGCTTAAATTTTAAGTAATGTCCCCCGACTTAATGTAAATTTAATACTATTTTTGCTGAACACAGGAAAAAAAGGAAGAAAATTGTGATTTAACGTCAGCATTTGGTTATTGAAACAATCGATATCATTGGCACCGCCCCAAGTTCAAGGCGAAATGGTTACTGAGAAGCCACTAAACCATAGACTAGGCTGATGCAGCACCAGCACTAACAAAAGAAAAGTACATTATACTTAATCTGAAATGTGTGCCAAGGATTTCCGCAAACTAATTTCCAACATAGTGCACATGTATTTGAAATTTTAATCCCTCTGTACATACAATACTCTTCTATACGTCCGCCATAGATGGTGAAATTTGGTACAAAGAGAAACCTTATCAGTTCAATCAAAGAGGAACTATACCTACATAGAGTTTTCATTACTGGTCGTCTATGTATTTCTTGCTTTTGTTGTTGCCGTTGTGAAAACGAAGACTACTTACTTACGTTAGCTTGTACTATTCTTTAAAAACTTTAAGGATTGTAATGAATGGGAGATGCATTTTGCTGGAAAACCAACCCGATGCCTTTTTTGGTGTTGCATCAAAAGGGATTTCGTATACGTATGACACTCCTTTCTGTTTATGACTTCAAGTTACTTTGGAGAGAGATGGAGACAAAAATGTATAAGACCCCGGATGCATCCCACGTTCATAATGTACAACAGCTCTTAGACTGGGAAGCCTAAAGTATTTATTTGGTTGGTTGGACTTGAAAAACCAATTTAAATATGACGGTAAGAAAGGTAGTTCGTAGCCGATTGGAAATGAGTTGTATTCGTCGTAATTTGTTTCACTGTTCGGTGAAATATTCGCTGTGCAGATTCACAACTTTGCATTCCTCCGCAAATGTTAAGAGGAAAATAAAATCATCCACAGAATGGAAGAGGTGCGTGATGACAGTCACGTTCCCTTAAGGATATTTACTCTACAGATAACTTGCGATTGTGTCTTTCACATCGTAAATGAAAATCAGTTAAAAAAAAAATACGTATTTTGGTAAAAGCTTGTGTGAGGAGGAATTACAAAATTAAGTTCCAAAAATTCATATTTTTGTAAAGTTTTCAATACAAAATTTAACACTTTGGAATAATTTCACAAACGTTCGAAGCTTACATATTTTATAATAATTTTCTTTACTTAAGACAAATAAAAAAATAATACATTCCAAACATAGTTAAGTCATTAAGTCAAAGTTTATATTTTTTCAAGAAATTTCGTTTGAAGTTTCAGACTGTAAGGCATATTGTCGAGAAGATAGTATCTAACTACTTATGTTGCATTTTGAAAAACGTTTTTTTTTTTCATTTATAATGTACAATAATGAACGAAAAATAACAAAATAGGATTTTAACTAAATGTTCTTGCTTTATTTTCAGGTAAAATGATAAATCCACAAATTCGTTAAAAAAGCGTGGTAAATATAAAACACCTTTTATGTCTTAAATTTAAAAATATAATAAGTGGATTTGTTTTTTTTTTATATGCTTGGGAGTATAAAATATTTTTATAGTTTTTATATTATAAGTATATTTTTTTCCAAATGTTATTTATTTTTGTTTTTGGACGTTTATATGTAGGTTTTTGTTTATTCTTCCTCGAACTCACTAAAAGCAGAAGTCAGCTATGGATCTTCTAGTTATTTACATGGATCTTTTCCGAACAACCAATTTTTGCAAACTCTCTCGCTTATGTCTTGTTTCTCCGATCTTAAATAAACATTGGGTTAATTATTTTGGCAAAACTTTTCCCCAATCCTTTCTTAATGGGCCAGAATGCTTTTTCTATTGTTTTTTGCCAATCAAAGAGGAACTTTACCTAGATAGAGTTTTCCATCAAGATATGTAGATAACTGACGACTTCTTGAAGTGTCAGACTAGGGCATTGCCCCCTCAGCGCAACTCACTTTAGATTTAATTTTTTTTTTCATCTTTCATCTATATAAAATTTGACAATTATGCCAAGTCAGTATCTTGTCTTGATAAAAACTACTTGTGTGGCGGCTATACCTCTGCTGCTAAAGGCAATTCAAATAAATAAGACTGTCAAAGGTTTTTTTTTGAATTGACGACAATTAAGTAAGGAAATGATTTATATGCGGCGCAGTGGTTAATAATGACGTGCATTATGTCAGAGATCTCCCAATCAACCGCAGTTGATTCTGAAGTAATTATCAGGATCACGTACCAGCACTTTAGTCAGCCCTGCCGCGGACCTGCACTCAATTGCCAAGCTACAATTTTTCAATTCACTCTAAATATCAAATCATTTACCGAAGTTATGTTTCAATCCGCTTGCTAAATGTCAGATATCTCTTTCTATATTCCCCAATAATGACAATTAATATGATTTCCATAAAGGATACCTTGAAATGCTCCATTAAATAAATCACATTAATACGCTTTAGAAGACTTCACAACAATAGATACCACATGAAACATTAGCACCCAATTAGGTAATGATCCGTATGAGTTCAATAACACAAACAATATCTCAGCATGTCTGTGTTTAGCGCCATAAAAAAACACTCCAACACGCCAACTACAGTCTAATGCTAACATTTGTGATGGATGTTAAGCTTGCGTGTTTCCTTCAAATAAAACGTTATACGTATAGTCCCATACCAATTTACTTGTAACTTCTCTTAGATATATTTTAATTGTCTTAATGGAAAGTAATGCATAAATAACAATGTAACTGGGGCACTAAAGAATTTCAATGAAAATTATTCACTTGCCCGAACGAACGAAGTGTCCGTCAACCCCTGTTGAGCATGACAAAATGTGTTCTGCTTTGGTTGTCCCAAAAGTTTTTCTTTCAACTTTTAACTGCCAAATACAAAATCACTATTAAACAATAAACGAGACAAGTCATCTAAACTTCTTCAGGTAAAGTTTATTTTTTGAAGTTGCCAGTCAATACTCTGGAGATAGGAGAGTCCTTGTGCTTCAGTTACTTCGACCTTTAAAGTGAATGATTTGTTGTAGGGGTGATGGTTACAAGCAAAGACAAAATTAAACTTTGTCTATTGATTTAGTTTATACTCAAGGGTCTGTCAAAAGCTATCATTGCAACGCATTATTAGAAGCAAGTAATTCCTCAAGTGTATGAGAATTAATAATATGTCACGGGTTATACAGGCAGCCCAACTTGGACAGAGGGTTGAAATTCGGAAGATCTAAGCGACTGTTTTTTGTTTGCAATAAGGAAAATTGATTCAAACAGCGACCAACAATGGACACATCAGCCCTCAGTAATTACATAGCTCCCCAAAAAATGAGGCATATTTAATCGAACACAATGGTTTTTGACATTCTAGACAATCATTGATATTGACAAGTGTGGATCCATTTTATAATTTGCAATCATACCTACGGTGACCATATTTTATAATTCCAAATAATGAAACAAATAGAAAAAGAAACGAATTTTAACACAATTTGTAATTATTTTAGTTCTATATAAAAAAAACCTAAAAAAACTTAAATAGAACAAATTTCTTAGTACTATCATTACTTGTTCAACAAATTATTGTACGTTATTATTAGATTTCATTTTGTTAATTGAATTTTCGTTTTCTTAATGTTTACGTTATTGTTTTTAAGAATTGTAAGAAAACACAGGCCAAATAATGGAACAACTTCTAAAATATCTACAAAATATTTATAATGTTTTTTTACAGCATATCATTTCATTAAACATCGTCCTCAAATACAGAACTGTCACCGTAATCAAACAATTATATAAAATCGTAATATACAATCTACTTTGGTGTCGGGATGTAAATCTGCGGTAGACCAGATTTAACATGTTTTTTATTAGATTTTGGATTTTGTTTGTATTTTATTTAATTACACACCATATACAAACGATTCCAATTAAGTATTTGTAAAGTGTTGATGTGATCAAATGTAACTATTCTAAATAAATTCATTATGAAAATAAGTTGATAATGTGTAATAGTAAAATAATACAAAAAGGGAAAACGAAAGAAAGAAAGAATTAAATTGATTTATGAAAATTAACGGTCCTTAACCCTACAATCCATTTAACAAGGGTAGTTCCAAAATACTCTTGAAAAACATCCTTCAGAAATTTGCAGGCTCTTAAATTAGTTGAGATATATAAGGTGGGCTTATTATTTTGTCCCGAAGTGCATTACTTTGCAGGTATTTTCTGAAAGTCGCATTCCTTAATATATATATTATTACCTACGACAACTTGCCGATGTAATACAATAAATGTCACATAAAAAATAAAACACATTTACGTTCTAAAAACGAGGCAAAGAAGAAAGTACTTGAATTATTTTGTTTTTGTTTTCTCGAATTAAAAATAAATGAACTTGCTGGTTCCATAATGGCTCGAGAGCATATCTACTATTAGATCCAGAAGTCTCTGAAATTACATTAAAATTTATTACATTTAATTCCTAAATTTAAAGTTAGGTGAAAAGTATTTAAATTTAGGAACTCGAAAATGGTTTCGATGTGCTTCTGTGCGATAAGTTCATAGTCACAGTTAGAGCTAGAGGTGACGTGAAATAAAGCCACACGAAAAAAGGCCAACCAAAACAAAATAAGGCCAAATTTTAAATTTTAAATTTGGCCTTATTTTGTTTGGCTTTATTTAACGTCTGCAGAACTTGAGCTGAGAAACGATTTCATAACGAAGTTTATTTGTACGAAAATAAAACTGATATCATAATGGAAAACATTGAACTGGGCCATTTGTTGTATTCGTTCGCAGTATAGCTTCTTCAAAGGCAGAATATTTCTAACCACTACCCCTACACCTCAGCCAATATAGCCGAAGTGATTTCCCGTTCAAATAAGATGCCTTCCGTGTTGAATATAAATTGTCCTTTGTGCTTGCAGAAATATGCAGGTAGCCGACGAGTGTCATGGTTGTAAAATCATAGCAGCCGTGACTCCTACAGACATCAAGTCATGCTGACTGCTTTCGGGACTGATTTTGGGCCTCAGCCAACAAGTTTTCTCTGTTAACACGGTTCCTAGTCCATTGCCTCAGGAAGCTTAAGTGCATCGCCTAAGGCAAGATCTTTAACTGTTTTTGTTTTGTAGCTTTGATTTTAATTTTAATGTTGCCTTTTCAACAGTGGGATTAAAAAAATTCTCGTTTGTTTGCTCGAAGCACACAAAAATTAAAAAAAAAATGCTTACCTTGGCCGTCAACAATTTGTAATTCTCTACAAAAAAAAGATTCTGTGAAATTCATTATTCCAGACAGGTGCCTATTTTGTGGGTATAACATAACAAAAGTCTTCCAAGAATTTGCGATGAAAGCGAACACGTGCCAGTTTGTTAAATACAACAACCATCCACACGCCCAAATAACAGTCCATAGAAAAATAAATATATTTTCAAATGTAAATTTTACATCCATTTGAAGTGTGGCATGAATTACGAAACTACAGTCGATATTGACAAGGTAGTTCGTGGAAAAAATTGTTTGCCGTATTGATGTGTGTGTTTTCAATAATTTAAATTAAGTCCCAAAGTCGTCATGGGTCGATAGTGAACTAGTAAAATCAAATTTGGGCTTGTAAATGTTTAAAGGCTCTGAGGCGATTTCGGAAACGCATCAGTGCATTAAGGACATTCGTACATATATTCGTATGATTCAAATATAAATTTAATGTAATTTTATATAATAGACTGCATGGAACTAACCTTAAAAAACATCTACCTACCTATATCCGCCCAATAACAGAAATGGAATAGAAATCTTAAATAAAAGCAGCTATAATCAGACCGCAGGCAATATAACAGAAATGGAATAGAAATCGTAAATAAAAGCACTATAATCAGACCGCAGGCAAACCAGAGTTACACGTGCCCAATAAGTAACCCCCAAATCAATTCTCTCGAAACACAGAAGTCGCATTCGCTACAACGATAGCCAGTGACAAATGAAGTCGCATTTCAATAATAATCCACTAATAAGCCACATCATACATCAATCCGCGCAATGTTCGATTCTTCGAGTCGGCTAACCGAGATTGTACCTGCCGGCCTTATTTTTAATTAAAAATAAAAAAAAAATACATAGGAAATTATGTTATATGCCGGTTATAATAAATGGCATTTTGATGTGGTGACAAATGCAATGAAATGTCACGTTTCGACAATAAAATAGAAGCCAATTTACGAGGCTATTGTTGGCGGGGAACTGCAAAGAGGAGCAGCGTGCAACTAACACCCACCGCAACATGGCCTAACTATATTATTCTGCTTTTGTAAGGGAATTCCAATTCGGCTGCTTTTATGGCAAGACTAGAGTGATTTCCTTGATGTCCTGTTGAATTTACTCTATATGTGTGTATTTTTTGATGAATTTAATTCTGATTTAAGGTAAGTACAAACAAAGGATTGGGGGAGACTTTTCCATTTACAGGGGAGATGCTGTGTGTTCGCGCACGGGAGGCAGTGCATGTACCCTGTCCGCTGGAAATGTGTGGCAAAATTAAGATTAATTCCATTTGTATGTTCCATGCCGTGGTAATGCTGTGAAATCCCCATTCTAAATGGTTAGATGTGAGGCGGTTAAAATGTTTCCTCTGGACCGCGATTGGGTCGTGTGCAGAATTATATTTTCGGGATGTGGCCTGTCAAAATATTTGAACAGGCTGCGTTTGGCTGCGTGTTTTACGCTTTTCCACGTGGAATTTGTTTCACAATAATTGAAAATCGCTTTACTCTGCGGGTGAGTTTTTCTGTTAGCAATCCGTCTACACAGCGCAAAATAAATGTATAGGTTTCTGATGAAAATGTTGAATCCCTTTTGGGTAGGCAATTGGTTGGGGAAGTCTTTTAAGGAATTGCGCGTATAAAACCCGTGTATTTATCCCTGAAAAGGGTGATTTAGAGCCGTTTCGTGTTCGGTTTCGTGGATTAAACTGGAATATTTATTAATTTAGGTGTGTGGGATTTTGGAAGTCGTTTTTAGTAATATCAACTCGAACCTGAAAGTCGCGAAATAAGTTGTATTTTAAGGTGAATGAGTTTGTTTCCTAATACCGGTTTGGGCTTAAGCGGTTGTTTCTAACATTTATTTCATTTTCTTTTTCAACGAAACTGCGGCAGGAGAATATTAATTTTAACAAGCGCTTTCCTGGATTTTGTCTGATAAACGTTGATACGGCAGGCGGTTTGAAGTCAACCTACATACTTTGGATACAGAAGGATATTGTCAGCCAAATATCCAGGCGACTATGTGGCTACATGAACCCATTAGTTCATTATAATATTATTAATATTTATGTTTAGTAGGTGCTTTACTAAATATTTTTTATCATCTATTCCACCCATTCTTCATTATACCAGTCAAGCACATACATTTTTAAATATCCTTTTTCTTACCTTTTTTTTCTATTTTTTTCTCGTGCTATCGTACAGTGCCTAAAAGAGAGTCCGCGACCTGCTTCTCAGTGATCGTGATCTTCAAATTGCAGTTCTTAAGTGATGGACCATCAAGGAAAATTTGATCGGATTCTTACTTTTAAACCATAGAAGACTTAAGTTACTGACTGCCCCTAATGAACTAACCAATCACCGATTCGATGAACAATATTGACATATATTTTTTTAAAAGCTTTGAGGAATTCAGAGTTAAACTTCTCTATAACGAACCTTCAAGGGAACAATAAATAGCTTCGTTATAAAGAAGTTTTATACAAAATTCATTATATAGAACATTTTTTTAACACTGTAAGTGTTCCTTTATATTTTCAAAGAAAATTGATACAAAAAATAACTCATTGTTAAAAAGTTTTTATTTTTTTTTAGTTTTTTCGGTAAAAACATATAAATTTTGGATTGCACATGAACAGTTTTGTTCTTTGTTAGGTTTTTTTGGCTTCTGTTTGAACTTGGTTCGGCAAATTTTAAAATTGCTACCTCATTCTTGAAAATTGTCCGCAATATACTAAATGAAACAAAACATTTTTCTGCAACATCCTTTTTCTTTTCTCCCCTTTTAACTTTTTCAATAATTGATAATTTCTCTGAAAGTGAATTAGCCTTGCGCTTCGACATATTTGTATAAACGGTTCACGAACTTAACTCAAACGATTGACCTGTTAATATGCCTTAAATTTCCACTTCACCAAAAAAACTTGTTCATACATCCATGCATACATACAAATTCTTGCCAAAACGAGGAGTTCCCTTTTAAAATTATGCACAAAAAATCATAATAGGTTTTATTTTCAAATTTTACATTTTTTTATAAAGAAACATTTTCTCTTTTGGATTAGTTTATTATAAAGAGAATTTCGGTATAAAGAACCTAATTCATACGGGATATTTTTGAAGGGGAAGGGAAATCAAATTCGATATTGGGAGAATTACGTTATAAGGAAGTTCGTTGTAAAGAAGTTTGACTGTAGTTCTACTCTTTTTACCTGAAACACTAAAAAGGTGTTGCCAAATGGAAACCGCGATTTTTACTAAAATAATATACTTCAGTTTTTATTGTTAAATAGTTTTGAAAGTAAACACAACATCTTTAAGTCTTAAATTAACATATTTTCAATTACATTAAAATCATAAAAATTAAATTATTAAGTAACAATTTTTTCTTTCAAAAAATATAAAAACAAATAGAAATACTGGTTTCACCTGCCGGACAAAACCGTCATTCGCAAGAGCGAATCGGTGACTGAGTTAATTAGTAAACACACTTTGCTAAATATGTGATGTCCCCAGGTTGATGAGAGACAGTTAGATTACGAATGCGATTTCTTCGAATCGATGTACATTATTCTTTTAGGGTTAAATAAATGCTTGATATTTTATTTCAGTCCTTTAATACAACCACACTCCTCTTCCGCCAATACTCCATCATCTGCACTAAGGTTACTCCAGTACACCATCGCAACAAGCAATGCCTGAGCTACTTTCAAAGAGCTATACGGATTTAATTAAACTAACCATTCAACATTGTACCGAAAATACACCCAAAAGAAGGTTACAATTCAGACTGTATCCTTTCTAACATACGGTGACGGACAACAACTTGTCTACCCTTATCACTATAAGATGATTCAATTCAGAAAATGCGTTTCTCTCCCACGTCTCTGTCACATTCAGTCAAAATGTCTAGTCCTGGTCAATTCAAGTTAATCTCTTAATCATAGGTCAATATGAACATAACGATATCCTTTCCGGCGCATGATATTAGCCCACGCAGATATAATGTGGGTCTCATTATTTTGCGGGTACTGCTTATCTACACGAGTGTTTACATTCTATTCTTGGATTGATCTTTTTCGAATGCCCATTGGACTGTGGTGACTGGTGACATGTGGTTGACAATATCTCTGTTGGAAATTGGTGTCAATTTTGTTTACAAATTTAATTTCCGCCGCACTTGTTACGCTAAAAGGAAGAACAATCTATAATGCATACATACACTTGGAAAAGTTTTAAATCCAAAGTCCGAGTTTTTTTTGAATCTATTTAAAAGCCATTGTACCTCTCTTTTTGCATTTGAAGGCAGACATTTGGGGCTTGGAAAAAAAAAATCACTTCATTAGTAATCAAGTGTCAGATTTGATCCTTATCGGAGTAACCAGTACAAAGTCCTAATTCATACCCTTTCAGGGTATATACGCATACTCCTTCAAGTACAAAAATGAAGACAACAAGTCTATAAAATCAATGAGACCCTATATTAACCCATTAGCGAAGCCGAAACAATAGAATCCTCCTGGATCGCATTCAAGTAGATATTAGAAAGACATTTACAAGGATCCGCAGTGGGTATTAGAAGTGTGCCTGTATGGGTTTGGGTTGGATTGGCTGAAGTCGCAGAAGTGCCTACTAATGTTGGCAAAGTCTTGTTCATCATTGTCTGTTTTATTTGTTGTGACATTATCGACAAGTGCGTGAATGTGAGGCAAGAAGAGGTTTCCACTTCCACATTCTGCTCATTCACATCACTGCCGTTATGAGTACACAGTACACAAGTTGTGCGGTCAAATAATAATAACAATAATTGTGGATGTGTTGTTTTATAGCGTTGACAATAAATTGCACAAGTGGATGTTAGTGGCTCCGTATGTTCGAGGCGTTTCAACTAGTAAATGGCTCATTGCTTTGTATGGATTCAATTGAGATTTCCTATTGTACAACATTTATTAGTTTGTCCTTGCTTCGATGGCTGCTGGATGGTGTAGGGAGGAACATTTTCGTTAAAGGAAATAGATTTGTCTCTTTGTAAATCTTATATAGGTATAATTAAAGAATTTTTTTAAATGTTTCGAATATTTTTGTATACTTTTATGTCGCATAGTGATGCAATTTCTTTGAAGGAGAGCACCTGAAATATTATTGCAAATCATTTTGGGCTCAGCCAAGTGTCAAGAGCAAAATGATATCCATGCAAATAATGGAATTCTAAAGCTTTTTTTTTGTGTATGGAATTTGTACACGCATTTCTTTAAAACCACTCAGTCAATCATTGAATCTTTTTACAGGAACATACGGCTTAACATTGGAAAACATTTAATTTCTATTTTTTGCGATCGAGCGAATCGTTCTGGTTCAAGCAATTATTGTCAGCTAACTAATCATAGTCATACACGCAAAAAAATCACTTATATAAAATCAAACAATCGGGTGAAAACTACCAAGGAATACTGTTAATATGGGTCCCACAGAGAATAGTGGATTACAAATGACCGAGTCAACTTGTTTAACGGAAACTCGGTTGAAAATAACCAATTTATCAATATTTCCTTTAAATTTTCTCTACAGAATTTGAGACGTGATTGATAACAACTGATTGATAACCCTTTTCTCTCCGTAGTTTTTAACAACGAATACTGTTTTTTTCTTTTAACAGAGACTGAGTTAATTTTAACGCATTTTTTTTAATCAAGCAAAAATTGCATTTTGGATAGCGCCAATTTTTGATCGTGTAAAGAAACGGTGGACTTTACGAATTTGAGAGCATTAATCAGTACTAGTCAAAAAAACCGACGATGGTCGTTCCAAATTCATACACAAAAAAAAGTTTGTTGGGGGCGTAAGCCTGCTGGCTGACACGGCAGCGCGGTAGCGCATTTCGAAACCAAGCTGAAGGCATTTATTCCTGCAGTACTAACTGTCAAATATTGCCTTGTGATTCGGCAACATCAGTTTACCAAATCAGCTTTTTCTAATTACAGGCGTATATAACCAATGTAAGGGTTGGGCCATCTAGTATTTTTTTTTTTTTCTAATTCTAAGTTATTTTGACGCTGACAGCTGTTTGAGTCGCTTAACACTTGAAAACCTTTGGGAAATATTGAAAACTTTTATTCAAAGTGAGTGCTTAGTAAAGAAGTTTTGGCCGAAATGAAGCACCCACCGCGCCTGCTGTACGCAAGTTTGTGCATAAAGTTCGTGAGACTAGTATGCTAGTGGGCAACACTCTTGGTCCCTTTCATCGTACAGATAAGAATGTGGCTGCTTGGTGCGGACTGTGGAGTGGTGGCATCGTTGGACCATTTTTCTTCGAAAATGGGACTGTGAACAACGTTTCGGTCAACGGTGGGCGTTACAGAGCAATGTTAACCGACTTTTTTTTACTGAAATTGAAGACATGAATTTGACTTCTGGTTCATGCAGGATGGTGCGTCATGCCATACACAGCACATGCCACAATTGATATTTTGGACACCAAATTCCAAAATCGTTGAAGATGTTGACCTTCAAAAATCAACATTTTCCACTATCAGCAATCAAACGAGAACTACATATTTCAATAACCGATCGCAATTTGCCACAGGTTATTGTCAATTTTTTGTTACGATCAATTGTAAATTGCAAAAACAATTCGTAAATTACGGCTTTTCTGTTGCAAATTGAGATTTCAGCCCTTGGTGATCTTGCGACACAAATTACAACCAATAAGTCGTAAATTGCAACATTATTAGAATGAACGGGGGTAGATTTACTACTTCATTCGTTGTAATTTACAAATTTTTGGTCGCAAATTAAAGCTGATTTTTTATTAATTTACAATTAATTTTTCGTAAGTTACGATTTGTGAGTGTTTGAGGCATCACCATAATACATTGAAAATGTTTTATCGTGAAATTAGAAAACTTATTTAATTTAAAGCTTTTACCTTGTGCTTTAAAAATCAAAATGCATAGTTTTACTATTTAGGTTATTTTAGAATAGGTAGATACATATTTATAGTCGTATTTTATATCTTTTTTTCCTCCTGATCATATTATATGACACTAGATCGTTCGGAAACAATGGAATTTGCCTGAGGTGGTTTTTAAGCCTACGTTAAAATTTAAAATACACACAAATTGTTAAGAAGAACTTGACATTGATACGAATCTTAATAATCCTCTCCGATTACATATTTTACAATCTTCCAATTTCGGTACTTCTTTTCCAGTAGCGAAATGTACATTCTAAAAAAACAATTCCACGAACACTGGTGTCGCAACATTGGTGTCGCGAGTTCAATGATTTACCCCATATCAAAATTGCCCAACGCGCCTAGAGAAGTTATTACTTCAAAAAAATGATTTATAAATCCTGCAGGTTTTAGTCATTGTTCAATAGGGGCCTTCAAAATATATTCCAGAATTTTTAACCTGCACACTAAATATTTTGGAGGTCACAATATCCCATTTTGTACGGAATATTTCACCATTTTGAGTTCGAAAGATTAACCTGGACACCAAAAATAATTATTAGTATCGCGGATTGACCCGACAAGAACTGCTTTAAGCAAAGACTGAATACCGACTGTCTCTGAACCACAATGAAGCTAAATGTGCGTGATTGCAGCTGTCCAGTAACATCACATACATAATACATTCATCCATCCATAAAAGGAAAAGATTTAAAATTATTTCGATACAAGAACATGCTTTAACATGTCATTACTCTGGTCTGCCTAAAAAAATTCACATGCTCGGTGTTAATTCCATTGGAAATAACAATTTTTTTTGTAATTTACGATTTGTGTACATCAATTTACGTTACGTTATGTGTGAAAGTGTTATAAGATTTTATTGATTCATCAGTCAGTGGCAGTAAACTACCGATTTATTGCAATTTGAGATTCTTAAATGGTGTTTGATAAATTTATCCATTGAAGTGGTAAATTGCTCCAAAAATTTTCGCAAAAAAAAAAACTGGAATTAATACTTCTAATATATCTATATAATATATATAAATGAATTTCTGTTCGTTGGTCTCCCGAAAACTCGAAAACGTCTCTACGGATTTGAATGATTTTTTTGTTGTTTTGTTTGGCTTGAATCAGGGATGGTTTAAACAAAATTTAAATTCGGAAAATTCTCAACAGGTGGCGCTGTAGGCATATTTCGTTTTTCACCTATCTCCTTCTATAAATATATATCTAAATGAGTCGCATTGTGTTTGAATTGATGTTGTCTTCATGCGTGAACCGATTTTTTTTCTGGAAATTTAAAATGAAAGGTGACGTCAACACCAAGGTTTGTATGAATATACGGTATTTGTATGTTTATTGTATATACGAATTATAGGCATTTTAGTGAGCATTCCTGTGTTGTCGACCTCCGAAACCCCTCAATCGATTTAAATGAAATTTTGTGTATGATGTGTATGGTTGTGTGCAGCTTAAGGGATAGGATAGTTTTGGACCAGATAGGAGCCGCTGTTGTCGATGTCTGTCTGATTTGGTGTGGTGGGCGCAAAACACAAGCACTAAAGAATATGTTATGTGGCATGTAGCCTATGTGTGCGTAGGCCGTGTCGCACATTTCGTTTGGTAGAAAGAAGTGGAAGAATAATGTGTTATTTATTCGTATACTATCCACCACTGAACCACCTTATTCACAAGTCGCAACTATTGTTTCTTAATGTTTTATAGCACCTTCATCGAATATGAAGTGGGAACAAAATTATCTGAACGGGGATACTTACTTCCCGGGCAAACTTCGGACGACCCGCACGATTTAAAAAAAAAAACAAAAGCTCAAAACGATCATGGGCTTCATCATTAAGCACAATGATTTTGGATAATTGCGTTTCGGGATATACTCGGTCGAATGGCAGAAGCGAGGATTGCCGATTGAACAATATTCTGAGTTGATTGTTTAGTTGAGAAAATCTGACCAGACCAAAATGCCACAATTTCCACAAATCGAATTACGCAATCTTCGCCGTTTTCAATGTCAAATTACAAAATTTTATATCAATCTAAGAACAAAATCGTCGTGGTTTGTAAAAAATATATATTTCGTTAATTGCAACTTAAAATTTTGCAATTAGTAATTTTCAATTCTTACCGTGCATCAGTGATTTATCTCTTGGCTTTGCTACGGCCACATCCCAAATGTCATGGCCCCATGGACAAACTTTACACTACATTAACTCTAAAAGTTATTTTCAATAGCCACTTCAACGCGCTTTGTTTATAAACAACATAACAAAGACCGGATACAAAAATTCAGACGATCGTGACAAAGGTGATACCTATCATCTTTTCAGTTTATACAAAACTGTGCCTCGAAGAAAAGCCTTTTAGATAGCTAACTAAGCAAATGCGCTTTCACAAAAAACCTTCTTTTTATAACTTATGGAAAGCAAATCGTTTTGAATTCCACTTCGTCGAGAAGGTTTTAATATATAGAAGAGATATTTTGGAAGGTTTCTGCAGTGAATCGTGACAGAAAGTGCACTTATAACCCACACGCAATCAGCTCATTCAGATGTTTTGCTATTCCTAAAAAAATCACTCACCATAATGACGATACATATTTATTTTTCATGTATTATGCAGTGCTGTAATTAAATTTACCACGCAAATATTATCTTACCTCGAAATTGGATTGCTTAACCTAAAAACCCTGCTGCAAAATCCAAACCAACAGTACTAAAGCGAGCTTAAGGGCTCCGTGTTTTCGCACACTTAACGCACACACCACGAACCCGAGTGCTGGTTGAGTTTAAAGCGTGCTCTTTAAACCTACCTTATTGGAATTTCAATTAACAGAAAAAATAAGTACCAGTACCTTACCTATCTTAATAGTTTGAACTCATATTCGCACGCAGTGTGAGGGTGTAGAAAAAACTTTGGCAAAAGTATATTAATATCTCATATGAAGGAAAAAGTACACTCACGCTTTCCTACCTAAACTTCGTTATTTTTTTATCTATTTTTATTTTCCACTCTCAAGTTAATAAGTTCAATTCGAGGAAAGACGGTTCCATTCCAACCAACGCTAGCCTCTATCCATTTGCCTTTCGTGATAAGTGGTAACTTGGGCTGCGAATGTAATCGAGATCAAGAGACGAAGAAAGTTTTTATATAATGCCACTTGTTGAATCA
Organism: Cheilosia vulpina; assembly: GCA_916610125.1. Lineage (NCBI taxonomy): Eukaryota > Metazoa > Arthropoda > Insecta > Diptera > Syrphidae > Cheilosia > Cheilosia vulpina. The sequence goes on along the minus strand of OU744279.1, from coordinate 41,798,605 downwards.
TACCCCCACTACCTACCTTCATGCCATACTATCACCAGCATCACCCTCTCTACCTTCGGTATATGTTCGTAGGATCGTACTCGTCGCTGTCGATTACATGAGAAAGTAGAAAATTTATTCTAGCAATCACGCAAAGTGCTTTATCTCACGGTATACACATTGGAACTTGTGCTTAGCTATGGCTATACATTTTCAGATGTTTGCGGCCTTCTTGTGCCCCGCACGCCCATACACACTATAATAGTATATTGCTTGCTCCTGGAGAAGGACGACGGTAATGAAAAATGAAATAACACAGCGTTAGTTAATGTATGGGTGTACTCGTATACTCGTATCTGCGAAAAATCACTAGGGATGAGTTTATTATCTAGCTCTGTAGATTGCGTGCGAATGTGCGGTGTATTGATTTAAGTGTTTCCGTTCTCCGTCTGACATTCGCGGGTAAAACTGCACAGCATCGACGATTTTTTTGCTTCTTTTTTTCACCAACTAAGGGTCCTCGGGAGAGAATGCAATTTGTCCTTCAATTTTGTTCGCGCATACTTTTAAGCTTGAGAATAAATAATTCCACAATTGTGTGCACTATGTACAAGTCGTCAATATGAAAAAAAAGTAATAAAATCCTCGCATGGAAATCCTTTTTTTTTGCTGCGAGACCCTGAAGTTGAAGGCAACTGTTTGAGCTACATAGGTTTCATTTAAGGCAATATTATGAGAAAGAAATTATTTTTTTTTTGCTTAAAGATTTGTTTGTTTGGAATTTGTTTCATTTTATTTGTATTTTAAATAACAAAATTAATGATTTTTTTAAATAATTATTAAAATGAACAAGGCTACACATTTTGTTGCGTACCGATTAAATATAGACCGATGGGAAGCTGCATTTCCGTAGGTGAGTTCCCGCATAGTTGTTGATTTTTATATAGGTAATAGCTAAACCCCCTTCGGCTTCGCCTGGCAAAAAAAAAAATTCCAATAATTTCACATTAACAACATTCTTGGTTCTTCTTTATCCATCGCTTGTGTAAACAAATAGTGCAGATGATTTTCCGATCATGCAACGTAAAGTTGGCCTTGGATTTTCCAAATTTAAACCTCCAACTGAAAAGATTGTCCTTGCGATTTATTAATGGTAACGCTTAAATTCGAATGTGACACCAGATGGAATCAGTGGTATGCGATTGTGACATATTTGTAGGTATTACGGTTAGCGAATTGAAGAAAATTCATTGTCATTCGCCTTAAACTTACAATTTTGGCGAACGAAACTATTTGGTGAAGCCAGAGGCGAATAGAATTCATGCGCTAGAGAAATGAAAATTCAATAAAACTGTATAAAACCTATTCAATTCATGTAGAAATATTTATATATATGTAATCAAAATCGCCTTTTATAGTTTCAAAAGAAGCAATTTCAGCCAAATCCAGAAGCTAGTTAAGCTCATGGAAGAAAACCCAGACATAGACAAAGGGTTGACACAATTTGGAGCTTCAAAAAAATTCAACAAAGAATATTGGGATAATTTCGTTGTTGAATTAAGAAGGGTGCGCAAGGCAACTTTTTAATAGGAAGGATTGTAGAAGTGCGCATAGATATTTGGTCTTTTATTTGGTCCAATACATGCACGAATGCTTCTTTGGTTAAACGAAAGTTGGACACAAATCTAAAAAAAAAAACACTGAATTACTTCGCAGATATGAAAGTGCTTAATGTGTAGGTATTAAGGTACTTACAGGTTACACAGATAATTTGGAAGTTCTAGAATCTAGAGGATTGGAATTGTCCCTTATACTTCATCTCTATCTACACATATCTAATAATAGATTAATATAATTGATCGTTTTTAAGGCCATAAATAAATGTTGCCATAAATGTTCGAATTGACGTTATGATGCCAAAAATTTTTTTTTTATCACTTTGGTAGCCTTTGATTTTTAGGCGAATGTATTAATTCGCCGACCATAATCGTACACGGCAAGTGTGTCGACAACTAACTCGATTCACGCGAATAATTCAACTCACTTACGATAATAGGCCTATTAATATCATACAAAATACACCCACTTCGAATCAACTCTTAAACATTTCAAAAGCAGCAAAAAAGAAAAAACCCGTGCCGGTATATGTCGAAGAAAGCTCGGAGCTTTTTTGTTGTATTTCAAATTTCCAGAAGCAAAAAAGAACTTTTGGTTGTGAAACTGATGTAAATTAAGTGGTTTCTTTTGCCGTTTTAAAATTTTTTTTTTTTTGCCTATTAATTGATCACACTAATTACCAACATTTTAATCACATAAATTGGTTGAAAATTATGGACGATAGAGGGAAACATACACTTTTTGCCACTTTGTTTTATATATAAAAGAGATACGCAATAGAATAAGAGAAGGGGAATAATGCATTGCATACCTACTATTGAAGTTACCTAATTCACGTAACACAGATGCTGTTCAATATTCATTTGAATAAGGATAACTCGTGTGCGTCCATCTAAGCACAACGAAACAGATGTGAAAGTGAGACATTGGCTGCGCACACTTATCGGTGTATCAGCATCCGATCATACACTACCCTTCGGAGCTCTCATCGATGGGTTTCAATCAACTACCGCTGAAGGATACAGAAGCGTCTTTGCATTGGTTTTTCAGCTATCGAAGAAGACAGTCAGCAGTAAATAAACGTTTAAATTTTTGGAATCGATTTCTTATCTTTTTATTTTTATTAATCTGTCCACTAGCATCGAAACCACAAGCTATATTAATCAGATGCACTTACGTTTCGTTGTCATTCAAGTAACATAAATGAACCTCCATTTCCTTCCGTCCTTCAGAAATATATCTATTTAACTTTTCCTTAGAATGTGGTCAATTTTGACCACTGAATCTTAGTTGATTTTCGATTTCTGTCAATTGTACTGCTGTGCCAAGGCAAAGTTAGACAAGTCTTTCCAGATTTATGTTTTGCGGCATCTGAATGAACCGTAATACGACGGAAATGGACTGAATGGTGAGCTGATGACAATTCCGGGCATAGCGAGTATTGCGATTGAATTGTTGAAGGAGCGGATTTCAGATGGCGGTTTTGTATGCTAAAAAAATTATGGAACATAGCAGGGATGTTAAGCTCCTACGGCGTATTGGGGAATTTAGAGAATCCAAGTTTTGTATTGTGACCAGGTGAGAAGGGTGGAATATTTTTCTTCCACCACTTGAAAGAAGGTAGTAATCTTAGCGACTTCGTGTACATGATGGTGCCAAAAAAGGTTGCCGGAAACCAACATACCAAGTCTTTTGGTTTGAAAGGGTCTAAATGTTTCACTAAATTCCACAAAATTGGCTGAATATAATTTTATGTGTAGGATGCTGTCAAGTTCGGAATTAAATGAGCTTAACAATCGAAACCGTTTCAGTTATACGGTTGAACGCCAGGGACGTAAGCCCTCTGTAGTGAGTATGAGAATCTGTCCTTATCAATGAAGTGAATTAGACCAAAAGTTGTGGACAGAAGACCATCTATGAGTGTCGATGACAAGACGGAACCTTAAGCCACACCAACATTTATATACGGTGAGTTTCAGACTTGAAGCCATCCAAACCAACTTTAATTGAACAGCCACAAAGGCAGGCCAATGAATAAAAGACTCACTCTTAAAGCACGAGTTTTCGACAAATAATCTCGATGCCACTTTCTGTTAAATGCTTTTTAAATATCAATCTCAAAAATGTGTCTTTATCCCAAAGTGATGGAAAGAAATCCTCTTCTTTGTGTTATTGTCTTGTTTAGGTATTTGAATCTTACAGGCTTAATAAGGGCATAGCAGCCATCTTGGGCTCGTTTAAATTTCTGTTCGGTGTTCTTGAGATGATTCGGCATTGCTGGACTGAAACGTATACATAGCGTTTCTCAAGTTCGAGTCACTCCATATATTAAAGCCAACTCGCATTCAACAGGTCCCCAAATAACACAGTAAACCTAATTAAATCGCAAAAAGCATATTCCACTGTTCAATTAAATTTGAGTTGAAATTGACAAAAGCCTGTTCAAATATGCACGCTGGTTGGCTCGTAAACACCTAATTATCACAGTGCTAAAACGAAGCCGCAAAATGCAAACATGCTCGCTGTAATTAGACACACCCTTATCAGTGGGTGAGGGAATGCCAACTCAAACAACCCTCTTATATGATTTTACCATTGAACATTGCGTTGGTACCTATTTCCAATTAATTGCTTCTTCCGTCTAGCGAGTAGGGAACACAATTGCTAACCATGCTGTCCATTCAACCGATTGACCGGCCAACCGTTCAGTAATTTAACGTTAGGCTAAGCTTTCGTGTAATTACGTGATTAAGTGCGAGCATTCATTCTGTCCGTTCCGATCAATGGCAGGTTGAATGCAAATTCATTAAGCTGCGAATAAAAATGTCCATACCCGTTGCCGGTACCAAACCGAACCCTTTTAATCAAGTGTTTGACCAAATTTGTATAATATTTCGAAAACGCGGTATTGTGAAGGTGATAAAATGTGTAAAAGCCGCGTCAAATTCAGGGTGCTTGATTTTTCAGTTTAGGCAGGCATTCTTGATTTATTGATTTTGGCAAAGAGCAGGAGAGAGCAAACAATGGTGCGTTAGCATAATATAAAACATAGTTTGGGTGAGTGTACCTGTACACGTTGATTGGTTAATTTCTATAGTAGGAAAAGAAATGTGCGTGCCTCGGTCGGATGCAAGTTTCCTAAACGCAGCTAAAAGGAGAGTGCCACCCAAGTTCTATGCGACAAAAATCAACTTTTCCTGAAAGCGTTCCAAAACGATTATGGAGGATTTATTAAAGGCCTCATGGCTCTGGACTTATGCTCTTGAAAAACGATAAATAAGAAGAAATTATCTAGGTAAAGGCGAATTGCAAAAGTCGTGAAAATGAATGTAATCTACCTTATTATATAAATTTATGTGCGAATCGTACCACCACACATTCATTTGTTTGACTTGGTCGACGTTCAAAAATTGGCTCTAACTGTGTGCGAATTTTGTTCGGTTAACAAAATTGGGTTAAAATTAACTATGTCTCTGTTACAAGCAAACGAGTATTTTGTTTGGTTGATGAACCAAACAGTTTAATTTTGATTTTAACGACCGCGAAAATTTGGAGAGGAAATTGATGAATCGATTTTTTTTGAACCGAATTTCCTTAAACATGTTGATTCGGTTATTTTTAAATAACAGTATTATTTGGTAGTTTTTAACCGAAATTTTGTTGATTTTAAATAAGTGTTCCGTCATTAAAAAAATCCTACCTAGAATATACATTTCTGTGTCGTGAATTGCTTATCGTCCCCTAGGAAGTTTGCATAGTATCCCTCTTTGCATTCGCATAAGCTTTGCATTATATTTGCATTTTGTTCTTCTGCAAGCTGTTTTTTAACCCTAGAAAGGTAATCTTCGTTTACTTTTCTTAATTTTTTTCTTTAATCTTCATTCCGACCGCATTTTCTCATCGTTTCTGACCAGTCATCCCTAAGTTGTTCTAGTGTGCGGACCAGAGACCAATGATACTGAGACCTCCAACTCATAGTCCTCTTGCCGCTGGGCCACTCAGTTATTTTTTTTTTCAAATTCACCATTTTGTTTTCCTATCGGTGTTGTGTCAATTAAGAATCCGTGTGACATGCAAAAACATACAAAAAATACAAAAAAAAGCTGGCAGCTTATAAAGCTTATAAAGTTATAAAGTCAATGGTACATTCCAAACAGAGAGACGTTCAATAATTCAAACAACGCATCCATGTTTTAACAAAGCTAACACCTCGACAACCGTTAGGAAATGTGCTGGAGTTCGGGAGTACCACATTTTTACATTACTGAATGCCATTGGTTGTTAATTATATGCTGTTAAAAGGTGAATAATTTGATTTCTTTGGTTAATAAAACTAGCTAAATGAGATGTTCTATATACTAAAAACTTATTATGACAAACATGGTTGCGTATTTTGCGCTTTTGAATGTCATTAACTTCGATTTCACGCGTAAAGTTTTCATAGAAAACTGAAGAAAATTTGCTCAATATATTTCTAATTTACTTCAAATAATCTGCATTGTTCATATATATTTTAAGCAAATCTACACTTATTCCTTAAAAAAAAATATTATTCACACGTAACGAATAATTCAAAATTTAACGGATAAAATTCTATGAACGCTGTCAGCAACTTTGCCAACAGCGGAAGTGGCATATGCAAGGTGCGAGTGTGTTGGTGAATTTTTGAAGTTACGTGACATTTGTCAATACAAATTTCTATGTAACAATACTAGCGCACTTAGCATTTGCCACCCCATAAAAATATCGGCCGAAGTTGGTGGTCTCAGTATTGTCTCTGGTGCGGACTTTCACTGGAAAAGCTGCTTGTTGCTTGTTGTTTTTATCAAAAAATATCGCCAATGTTCGTCGCAATAACGAAGATAACCTTTTGCGTGACTTTTAATGTTCGATAAAGAAAATGCACTCGAGCCTTGTAGATTCTTGGAAGAAGAGACGGTTAGAAGCCACAAGCTTGCAGTTCAATTTTAGGGAAAATATTAAGAAAAATATCACAGACAATACCGAAAAAAAAGAGAGAAAAATCCAAATGAAATAAAAATAAAGGAGAGGACAATTTGTACTTATTGTCCGTAAACTAAACGGCCCATGACCAAATCATCGTGTGATAAGTGTAAGGTGAGCATTTGCGGGGAGTACAAAGTTCAGCTGTGCAACAAATGTTCAAATAGATTTGTTTTTTTTTGTGATATTTTTTATTTATGTGCTTTGATGAAATATTTTTTTATTTTTCCGCGTTTTTCTGCAATATTTTATATTTTTATATATTTGTAAAAAAAAATATTACTTCGTCGATTCGACGAATATATCATTAAACATGATTACCTCTTTAAGGTTAAGCGAATCACTGCTGAATTTTCAACCGTCTTTGGCTGCTAAGACAATCTTTTACGCCATACATTTATCACCAGGAAGTTTCAGCTAAACTCTCCGACACATAAAAGTGAGTGTGTCCATGAATTCGAAGGGAAAATCTAAAAAGCAAGCTAAAAATCTGCTTTTGTACTTATTTTGTTCTTCCTACTGCATTCGACACGTCATATTATAGAGATCAGTCTTAAATAGACGAATCAAATAAAGATTTTTTTTAACACTTTGTCAACTGCATTTCTTACATACAACATGGTGTTGTGTGCATTTGTTAACCATATGAAATATAGCCAGAATCAGAATCAGGCTTAATATAGCTAAAAGCCATATGGAAGTGTTTTCTATGGCGGTGTAGCAAAAAGTATAAAATTCCTTATTAAGCGACCCATCCATTGCCATGCATCTGTCTTATGGATTCTGTGTGTCACACCGATATGACAGATGGCATTGAATATTTATGGATTTTCGTCAAGTTGTTTAACACAATATAATTATAAGCGATTTGAAAAGCGACTTGTTAAGGTTGTGGAGAATACAAAATGAGCAGCTATCATACATGGCAAGCGGATAGCTACCTAATAATCGCAACGAATAACACTTCATAAAATGGGAGTAAAAATACATATAAAAATACATTTATGATACTCAGTGTTTTCATTCACCATGAAAACGGAAACTGGAACACCCTGTATACCTCAAACTTATATTTCCAAGGTACACAATGTTTCTTTTCATCCGGAGGTGAAGTTTTTTTTCTTTTTTTTTTGGCAGAAATGTGATATTTTTTCCCAGAGCACGAACCAAAGTTTAGTTTCTGCACCGATGGAGATTCTCCCCCATGGCCTGTCCTATTTTTCATCGCGACTTTCAACTGTAAGAGAAGGGTTGCGAAAACTCATTTCGACTTTGAAGATAACGAATACCAGTGAGGATAGCACCTAATGTTAGTGGTATTATAAAGTAGTGCGATAATAATAGAGTTTGCGGTTCACTATTGACATTGGTGAGAGAGGGCGCAGGAAATTAAATTAAATTACTGCAATCGATTTGACATGAACTAAGGGATAAGCTGGTTGGAAATTATTTTGAAGTGCTAATTATTTGATGGAGAGCAGTATGCCAGCTGTAATTAAGTGGCACAAGTTTGAGGGCCCTTGGTTCTTCTTGTGGAATTAAGTGGGCTTCATTAATGTAATTTGTATTCCATGGAAGTTGTGTCGTGGAAATCGCCAAACCGAGTTGTAGTAAATGTTATTTATATTCTACGATGGGGTTGTAATAATAACTGAGAGTAATGTTTATGTTCAATATATTATTAACCTCGTAAGCATAGAGATTTATTCGGATTGAATAATAATTGTTGCCAAAGGTGCTCAATATACAGTATTAAAAGTGGATTCGAAAATTTGTGACGAACAGTCTACGTCGCTTATAAGGAACGCATGTGGAAACACTGTAGACTTTAGGTATATAAGAACAACTGGAAATAAGAAAACATTTTTTTTTCGATTTTACAGGTTTCTTATATCGGTCGTGGACTGTATAAATATGCAAAAAAGGGAAAGTGAACAATCACCGGGCGCAATAATAAATTCTCTAGTTGGAGAGTTATTTCACAAGCGTTCTGGAACTTTTTCTGTATGACAGGATATGTTCTCCATCTGCTATCAAAATTCAGTGAGTAGATATATTAAATTTGGAAAACCTAGGCCAATTTTGTGGTTTAATAAGTTTTTATGCTCTTCGATCATATTTAATCTTTCTGGGATTGTTCAACGCTTTAAATAATTTGCTATGACCTTGTGCACAATGAAAAACTGTTGGCAACACCATAAATTCTTGTGGAACTAAACTTGACAGCCTCTGTCATTTCGTATATGTCAAGACAGTTTTCTTTTTAACCTTAAAGATTGTACCAATTAGACGTGAAATAAAAACCTCGTGAATTCCTATATACCATAACCTCTTACGTATATTAATTATACTCTTCCGGCAGCATTCTTGGTGCACTCAAAAAGGGATCAAAACAAAAACCATCCAACCTAATAATATCCAACGCATTCTTTTTTTATATGTATATTAATAGTTCTGTATTTTTTTTTAAACTAAGCACTTGTGACAAGACTTCTAAAAAAAAAAACGTATCCCATCTCCTTTACATGGATTAGAATTATATAAAACAAGTAAAAGTGTTATCATCGGCCTGGCAGATGCTTTGATACCCTCCACTGCATACAAGTCCTGAAAAATTGGTTTTGTATGAGAGGTACCAGAACTACTTGACCGACATAGCCCAAATTTAATAAAAACCTGGCGACGATAAAAGCAAGTCCTCTCACAAAATTTCAGTTGCCTAGGTCGATTTGTTTTGACGCTATCCTGTTTTCAACAAACAGAGAGACACATGGGCCTAATACTGATTTTGTATGGCGGGTACCAGAACTACTGGACCGTCTTAGCCCATTTTTAGTAACAACTTGACGACAATGAAAAGAAGGCCACTCACAAAATTTCACTTGCCTACGTGGATTCTTTTGAACGCTATCGTGTTTTCAACAGAGAGAGATACACATGGGTCTAACATAGATTTTGTATGGGAGGTACCTGAACTGCTTGACCGACATAGCCCATTTTCAATACCAACCTGCCGACGATAAAAATAAGCCATTTCACCAAATTTCATTCACCTATGCCAATTCCTTTGGGCGCTATCGTGCTTTCAACAGACAGACGGACAGAAAAACAGACGGACATGCCTAAATCGATTCAGAATGTGATCCTGATTCAGAATATTATATACTTTTTGAGGTATCCAGTAACTCCTTCTTGGCGTTACAAATGTAATGACAAAGTGAATATACCTTCCTGTGGAGGGTATAAAAATATACCAAGTTAAAAGGCATACTTTTCATAAATTTTGACTTTCAAATAACGCTGAAATCTGTACGACAATAAAACGTTATTTTCGCGCCGCCACTTATTCCACATTTTTGGTTGCATAAGATAAACCTTTTCAGTTGCTCCGAACCACTCAAAAAATCATTCCAATTGGTTGAGTGGCTGCGCAGAAAACAGATGTGACACAGTCGTTTTTTTATACAAAAAATAGGTGAATAAATATAGAAAGTCTGTAAAGTAACCGAAAAACATATGAATCTACAATTTTTTTATTAAACAAATTTTTTTTTTTGTTTTAAATTTCCAATAAAATTCGTCGTTTTAATACGGCAAACTGGTTGTAGTCTTTTCATTTTTTTGTGCGCTTGCCGAACAAAATCATAAATTTGTCTCCGTAGTTTAATTGCAAACCCACATACGTGACCACCATACGAATGTGTGTATCGATTTTAAAACATAGTCCGGCCGGCGCGCGTCCAAGTCCGCATTGATGCATTCGAAAAGTAAAATGAAAAAAATTGAAACTGTCCTGCAGTCATGTTTATTTTTTAGCGATTGCGAATTTATAAATTGTGCATTTAGTCCACTGAAATATTTTAGTTGACCAGCGGAATTGTATTTGTGTCGAGAACATTTTTAATTTAATTATTTTGTAGGTAGGTACTCATCTCAGTGTTTCACTAGATCTGCGATTGCCAATTTTCGTGGATGGTTGCGATTTAAAATATGCATTCAATTTGACATCTAGTTACCCTGACTTTAAGAATCCGCGGAATAAATGTCTGGTTACGCGTAAATGTACTCCAATGTTCGCCTCAGGTTTCCATTAAATTATTTTCATCAATAACACAGCCGTAAAGTGATTCCATTTACTTCAAAAGCTTGCCAACAATGCTGGCAGTTAAAAACTCTGTTATTACTTTAAAAATAAGCCATTTATGAGATACTTACACAAAACTGCTCATAAGTCGATAAAACAAACTCCAATGCTAAACTATAGCTTCGGGTAATGAAAACTCGGAATGCTAGATACGCTCCAAAATGAGCGGATCAGTATGCCATGCCACTGGTTGTGCTTCTATAACGCGCGCACTCAAATCGAATGAAGCTACGTTTTTTTATGTTCACCTATGAAATTTTATCGCCAAATAAGATATTATTTCGCGCAAAACCTGATGCTGGGAATACAAAAAACGTGAGTGGCATACGAATACAGTACAGAGACCGGCTCCATATGCGGCGTTTGTAAAGTTCACCCCCCGTCGTCATTGTCTCGTTTGGAGTAACAAAGTTTTCTATTAAATTTTCCAAAGTGTGGTGTATCTGTTCAAAGTAATAAAAAGAAACCAACAGAACTTTAAATAAATTAGCCAACGGTTGTTCCTTTTTTCGCAAGTCCTTGGTGTGTATTTTTTTTAGCTTTACAATACGGTGCTCAACCCAGATGAAAATAAATAAGTACGATAAAAAATGTAATGTTAGGCGAAGCAACTGCGTTTTGTTCCGCAAACAACCTTATGACACTATCGATCGGGGCGTCCAATTGGGGAGGACTACATCATCCTGGCTGGTTGTTGTTGTTTTTTTTTCAAATTCAAAGGTCCACGGTTATAAAAATACAATGCAATTACTAGGGGTGTTGAAGGGGAAAAAAATAAAATACCACGGACCACTGCGCGTCTGTGTGAGGAAGGTAATTAAATGTATGGCAGAATCGATGGATTGTAAAAATTTGATGGGAAGAAGTTTAAGCTCTTTTTTAAGAAGTGTAAATTTTATTTTATTTCTTCTTAAAATGACATTTGGTTTATTGTCGGTTCTTGTCCAGAATTTTATTACCTCGCTTGCCACATTGATGGCTGTTCACGCAGTTAAATGTGGGCGGCATTTTGTGGACTGTCTCGATGTGGACGAGGGAGGTTGTAAAGTGGGTTTCATGGCAACCTGAAAAATGTAAAATAATTTTTAGCAAAATCTGGATTAAGAAAGGTTTGAAATTTAATTTTATTTTTGTGCGAAATCGCAAATTAAAAATTCTTACCCTTTACTTACTTTTATGGCAGTCAATTGAAAATAAGCAGCGTCATCAAATCTTTCTGTTTCTAAGCTACCGAATGATCAGCTACAAGTTCATCTTGTCATAATGTAATTATAGGAAATATTTTGCGTTCAAATCAGTGTTGTTAGCATTCTCATTCGTATTTTCCCTTTTTACCGTACTCAAATTCCCTTTTTAATTCCCTCGATGTGGATTTTTTGTGGAAAAAAAACTTTTAAAAGTAAAATTTGTATAAAAATACAATAAATTACAATAAATCGCTGGTAGTATTATTTTTGGATACTGGACATTTTTGCTAAAAGCGATTTACATGAGTTCTTTTTTATGTACATTCAGTGAGAGGTTGTGGGGAAATTTAAGAAAAACATGACCTATAGTTTGAATAATTTCTTGTCAAATTCCTAAAGTCCATTTTTCCCACAGAAGGCTTTTCGGACACCAAAATTCCCACGAACATGGAGAAATCCCACGAGGAAACAACTCTGGTCCAAATAGATAAAGGTCATTCCCTGACAGACGCCAAATGCCAAGCAATTGAACCAGCATTTTTCCCACCATCGCGGAGGTCTTGAGGAATGATCTACAAGTTGCACTGATTGACTAGAATTCATCTCCAACAAGACTCTGTTAAGGAAACTGTATCATATGTTCCGACTATTAGGTGTATTTAACTTGCATTCAAAGTTATCGCCATGAAGAGATACAGAAGCCGAAATCTAAGCTCATATCTAAGCCAGAGTGTATTCCATAAACACATTCTAGGTAGCAGATTTGGAATTTATCGACCGATGTGAAAAGATTTTTGTTTTTTTTTTTGTAGAGACTAATTATGTACAAAGATTTTGAGACTTAAACCGTCTTCGTATAAATTATCCGGAAGTTGTACAATGATTTAAATTTAAATATAAAAATATTATACTTCATCTTATATACCTTATATATAAATAGCCGAAAGGAAATGTGTAAGAACCACATTTACTATCTTAAACAAAACATATTCGCCAGCATTTTTTTTTATGTTGAGAAGATTGGGCAGAGACGCAATGCTATGAGTCATTTGTTTTCCAATATGTTTTGCATAAGCCAGGTCAATATAACGGACGGATTTTTACCACAGGGCGAACTCTAGTGAAAGTTAAAACATCGATTGGACACAGATCACCAATGAGCATTGGTGTGTGCAGTGAAATCACTTTTTGCCTATATTTTCTGCTGTTTTTTCTTCAGTTGTTTTTTTTTAAAGTGACGCGAATGTAGAACGATTTTCTAAACAGAGCTTAAATGAGATTACAATTTTAGTAAAATAGCTTGTCAATCCCAGTTTGGTCTAGGAAAGAAAGCGATTTGTCAATATGTCTACAACGTCTCGTCTTAGTCCTACTCTGTAGCGCCGAGCAATGAACACTGGACAATGCGCATACATTTTTGTTCTGCTGGTGATTTTGGGTCTAGTAGGTAGGAGCAAAGCCTACGACGCTAACAGGGTCATCAATCTGGTCAAAAAGATGCGATGGTTTGCATATAAAGCGAATGCCCACTAACGATTAGGTCCGAAGAGAGTCTGATTCCAACGCGAAGGTAGGACACCGCAAAGAAAGACCTTAACAAAAGTGGTGCCAACAATCAGAAAGTGACCGTTACCTACCTAAAGTTCTTATATCTGTGGTCACAAGGCAAAACCATTCAGGAGAGCTATTTAAAGTTTTTTTACTCGATTTACAAAATAGATTTGAGTACGCTGAATCTAATGGCATCTGAAATCTGAATTTCGTCTAAAGTCGTATTTAGCGGTTATGGTTTGTGGCCACAGATATATTGCATCTGCCCGAAAACACACCCAACTGAAGAGGCATATATTTAGTCCAATGTCGACCACCGTATGTATGGCGTCACCTAAGTAGGTTAGCATGAGATAAAATCATAAACACCCTTTTTCGACGTCCTGTCAGATTCTTTACTCATCTTAATCATTTAGCTATACAGTATCATATTGAGAACAGAAGACTATTAGCTCCAAGGCCACTTAGAGAACAAAAAAAAAGCAATTATCCATCCTTATGCGATCCACTCAGATATTCCCTGTCCTAGATTAGATTGTTTGGGGGAGGTGGAAGCAAGCTACCATATCACTGCGGCCACAGTTGGGCCTATTGTGATTTCCTCCATTTACCTGCCCAATATCAAACCTCGAAAATATCACAATCAAATTTAGCAACAGTACATTGCCCAGGTCATCGCATTAATTTGTTTCTTCTTATTTTTGTGACATCAGTGAGCTTTAAAGCAACTCTCCTCCCATCTCATTGCATTTTCAATTCATTTCATCTGCACAATTTGCGGTATCATATCCAAAGGTAAACAGAAACCTTCATTTCCATTTAGCTAATAACACTATCTCTGCCATTACACAACTCGCCTCTCACCACACTATATACAGCCGCACTATCGTCGTGAAACGGAAAACGATGACGTTGACTGCTGACGGTGTGAAAAATGTACATCCTGCTGATGAAAATTGTTCCTTGTCGCCGCTTCCCGTCTGTAATACACATTCACACCTTGATCGCCTGCCCCCTTAGGTTTGCATACCACCCATTTTCAGAGGGAGGTCGGGAGTGTCTGTACACATGTACTCGTACCTATTGCGCATATAAATATATTTGCCGGCGAAAGGAATCCTTGTGGCATTCATTTAGCAGTCAACGAAAGCGTCGATGCGCAACAAAGCCACACATCGCCGCACTCACATCCTGGAACAATTTCACACTCACCGATTGATTTTAATTCACCCCCCCCCCTTTTGGAGTGGGTTGCGTAGGAGGGCGAATCCCCGTTTTAGACACAACAAAATGTGTTGCATTATTTATATGGCATTTAACACTTAAGGCTTTTATCATGATGAAAAGCGGCGGGGGCGCCCACTCTCCTGCCCTTCCCACTACCTCACATGCCACGCCGCGTGAAGGCTTTGAGTTGAACTAATACAACCACCACCATACAGCAGTGTGCCATTTTCCTTGAACTAGCTTATCCAGAAGCGCACATTTGTTGGATGGCTACTTTCATTATCATTTTAATGAATGTTATTTATTGTTGTCCTGAAGATGACCACGTGTGTATATTAGTATCTCCTCCAGCGCTCAACTAACGTGTGTATCGCAGTTCCATTCGGCCGTGAGCATTCTCCTGTGCGATGAAGAGGGTAGAGCCGTTGATATGGAAAGTTAAAAAAAAGGCTCCACCGAGCGTCGGACATATTTACAGGTCAGTTGGCAATTTGGGTAGTAATCCCATAATGTTCACCGTTTCTTGTTATAGAAGTTCGGTTTGAAGGACACAAGCTGCTATATCACGGCTCCAAGGACACTCAAAATGTAGTTCAAAAGAAATGCCTATAAACAAGGAAATGTGTAATTTACCTTAGAGCAGTAAATGCTGACATCCTCCAGAGAGCAAGCCTTTTTTCGTTTAAGTTCGTTGCAATAGCACAACCTCAACGAAATTAGAAGTCAAATGTCACTGCATTCAGTGAAAGTGACTTTGCTTATGCGAATGGAATGGAAACTGTGTTCCTTCAAAACAAGCAGAGGCTCGCAAAAAGCTCCTAAAACATACAGCCAGCATCAGCTCAGCATGCCAGCAAAAAGGAGAAATGTCGAGAAAGTGCCTGATGTAGTAGAAATAGGAGTGCAATTCTAGATGTACACGATACCGTTCGCCTGTCGTGGAAGTGACATTCATGGCAAAGCAAAAAGAAGATCAAAGAAAAAAGTTACCGCAGACAATATCCCGGTCTTTTTTTTTCAATTTTCTAGTCTCCATCATCTGCGGTTACGACACTTTGATGCTATGAGAGGATACAAAAAAAAAAGGATATATATGCGCAAACTTGAGGGACCAGAGAATGCCAACAATGCTATCTAGGGGAAAGACACAACTGTGGTAGGAAATTTTAATATAATTTGACTTGTACAATCGGTGCGGTCGGGGCGGTGGGGGAGCATCAGTTTCTGGGAATTGTTGCATGTGGTTAGACATTCACTTTGACAAGCAACGTTCCAAGTACCAACAACCGACCAACAGGGAGTGTTGAGTGAAAAGGATTTCTTTTAAATTAAAAAATAATGTTGGCGCTTATAAGAAGGCCGAAGACGAAGGCGATCTATTGGATTTTTTTTGTTTGCGTTTGAATGTCGGGGTATATAGAATACTTGGAACCATTTTCTTATTCGTTAAACAATTCTTTGAACTATTAGTTTGTATGACGAGAAATTTTGCGTTGCAATAAAAGCATGCACAAGATTGTTTATTGAAGATTGTACGATAGATACCTACGCGTTTTTTGTCAAACTAATTACGGAGCAACTTTCAAATTCATTTTTATGAAAAACCTACCGAATGGGACGTGACCTTGGTGTCGTTGCTCATCCATCACTCCGCCAATTCCACAATTCAACTCCATACGCGAGCTGAATGCATTCTTGTTCGACGAGTTTATCGAAGAGTTTCAACTCAGTCAATACCGATGGCGACGATTGATGCAAGGGAGTGATTCTCTTGCATATTGCACTAATTATGTGGTTAGTCATTCCTAAAATGAGTTTGTTTTAAAATTATCTTCAATTTATTTTTTAACTTTATTTCTAAACTTTTACTACACGTTATAAAGGGTGTCCCAAAATTCACGGAAAATTTGAATTTGTCGCCATGTAATAGTACAGTGATGCCAACGGAAAAAAAGATAACAATGTGACAGCTGACAGTTCGGGGTAAGTAAAAATGGAGCGTTTTACGAAAGAAAAACGCATTCTCAAATTACATTCTTTGGGGTTTATTGAAGCCAAAGGTCTATGCAAACTTGCCCACGACCACCAACGCCTTGAAAGACGAAATTGGGGGATTTACTATTGAAATTCAGCCACATTTATGCGAAGTGGGTATGGAAATTTTCAATAAATAGTAAAGCCGTGGCGGCCATTTATCCGATGTACTATTCCATACATAACTCCAATCTGTATACTCTGTGAATCAATAAAAAATGTAAGCTTTCTATCGAAATTACATTTTGCTTGAACAATGGGACCTCCTTTAGTTAGAGCTATGTATTCACCCCTACTTATAAAATGTATAATCTCTGCATAAAATTGATGGAGGCTGACAAATAATGTTAAATGGATACTGCTTAAATTTAAAGTGGATATCATATCATCAGAAAGAAACCTATATCGTTCGAAATGCCATTACGTTTGCCACCCGTCCTCCTTTGTAAGGTGAAGTTCTCCGTCCTCCACAAAAAGAAAAATATTCTCCACACATATAATTAGTCAAACAAAGAAAAAATCAAATTCCTTTCACTTCTCAAAAAGGACGATTTTATTTTACAAATGTGGCTCCACATACACTAGAGTCAAGTTTCAATATAGACGGCAGCACCAGCAGAAGAGAAAGAGAGTTTAATTTTTTTCATCTCTTCAGATTCTATTGCAATTTTATTGACTTCTGCATTTACAGAGAAAATAGTTTCTGTTATGAATGCTAAATGGAATCAGGAACGGGGAAAATGCTCTACAAATTTAATAAAAAGTGAATAAGTAATATATTTAAATCAAAAAGAATTCTGTTTAGATTTTGAGCTTCTCAAATTTTCGAACCAATGAAAAATATATTTATAAACATTAATTTCGCTTTTCTGACATGTTTATTATATCGAGCAATAGCATTAGCATTAGCATTAGCTAGTCGAGCTATTGAAGAACTATTTTTGTTTTTTGTGTGTGTGTTCTTTTTTCTAGTCAGGCAAGCCATAGATGTGCACAAACTAATAAATGTGGGTATATGTCGTCTTTAATGCGGTAAAATTAATACCCCATACAAAATGTCTGTCAGTTAACTGAAAGCATTTTGGTGACATTCAATTTGTGCCGCCATATTGCCATAATAACGCATTCAAATATACATATTTCGCCTTAGATTAGAACCTACTTTCGAAGGAACGTAATTTACCTTCCCCTAAAAGCAAGCAACAGAGCGTATAATTTTAATTAAGGGACATATATCTGCGAGGTTGACAACCACTTTTGATGTTACTATAGAAAATATTTTTCGACAAATTAATATTATAAGGTATAAAGATATAATTATATTTATTTTCTTGTCCATAGCATTTGGATAACCTACCGAACCGATGTTCTTCAAACCTTGTGTTTGTGTTTTATTCTGTCATATTTCTTTCTAGGAACAAACCCGATAGTTTTATGGAAGTTTTTCTGGAAAGTTACTCCAGCTATCTTGATGAATAATATTTTTAAGCTAACCTATATCGACAATATTTTAATTCGACCGCATACGCTCAGCTTTTTCTGTGGATTTGCTAATAAAGAAACTCTAAAAATATGCTTTATTCGTTTTGCATCGCGACGGAACATTGTCATCATCATTTTCAAATGGCCCGTTCTCAAGTGAACAATGGACAACCGGTATTCGGCCAGCAATTGAAATTGTTTTTTCTCCATTTCTTTCCCTGTTCAGCTGCTTGGAACTGTGTTCAGTGATTTTATTCCTACTGTACCTAAATTTCATTTCCATTGGGATGTGTTGAAACGAACACCGAACTAAAGAGCTATAACAAATTCGGTTCACCTGATAAGAAGATGACCACTTTGTATGAATAAATGTTCAATTATTGCCCATACTAAAAAATTAGTTCAAAACATTGAGTATGACTTTTCGGAGCAATTAAGGTTAAAATGAAATATTTCGGCGTATTACCTTAATGAAAGCTATCTGCTATCGACGGTTGGCCAGTTTGGGCTAAAAAAAACTCCAATCTTTATAAATATAAATTTTTGAGGTAAACTCTTCAAGTTTTCTTAAAGGACGTTTGGAGAGACCCAAGCTTAATAAGAGTTTTCGAACATTCCAAGACTGAACGCTAAAATCGTTTGTAGTTTTCTTAAGTACTCCTCAGCCGAGAGATCAAAAAATTAAGAACACCTGGATCATCGCTTCCACCACTTTATAGATCGGTTGTCCATAGATCACAATATTATGTAACAGTCGCCTTTGAAAGTTAATAATTTAAAATCTTTAAATCTACAAATAGTTATTTGTATATAACGCGCAATAACGATAATAAAGAAATAGAGGTCATCCATTGCCTGGGAGAATTTGAATAGTAACCTCCCTTCCAGAACCTTTTCTCAAAAATAAAAGCTTTGAAAAAGAAAAATGAGAATAGATTCGAAAGCCAGTTAAAGAATAGGTTGTTAATGATAGTTGCCAAAAAGGTTTAGGTAACGGTGCTGTTGGACAGAAAACTACAACTTTAGACAGTCGTACATCGGTAGCAACTATTAGCACATTTTTTTTGTCAACGCGTAATGAGATTTTTGTTTATTTAAAAGGGAACAAAAAAGTGTCCGCGTCCGTTTAAAATTTAAATGAATATCAAGATAGATAGCTTTATTTCGTATATAAAATTACAAAAGTTTTGTTAACACACATTTCACAATTTAGAGATATGACAAGTTATATGTTTCTTCTGAAACAATATTTTCTACATAAGGATGATCTTAAGATTTAAATTGAAAAATTACTACTGAAGGAAAATACGAAAAAAAAACTAAATGAATGTCTATTTAAATAAAAAAAAAAAAACATTTTTCTATGGAAAATTAGGAAATTAGTCTTCAATTGTCAATTCGTAAGAAAAGCTTTTACTGTATAAGAATTAATAGTTTTATAGTCATTGGCAAGAATTTTTAGTGAAAAGTAAAAACTCTTTACTTAGATATACCAATTATTTAAAAATAATATATAATGAGTGCTTAAAGTAACATTTATAATAAAATGTTTCGATTACAATAAGTACATAAGTTATTAGGTGTGAAAAAAAATTCATTTTGAACTTATCGACTTGTACGATTTTGATATTGAACTAGGGACTGCTTCTTTTTCTGCCATAAAAAAAAAATGGACAAACAAAACTGACTGACATATTTGTAATTGCGAAGTCTTTGCCGTATTTAGCGCCTTGTTATGTTGAGTCGGATAACTATGTACCATGTTGAAAAAAATTGTTGTAGAAGTTTTTCCTTGAATTTGAAAGGCATTCCACCCACTCAATTGCACAATTTCAGTGTTTGTGTTTTTTCTCCCCTCTCTTGACAAGCTATTCGCCTCCTTAATGAAACGTACCTCGGATTAGTTCCATTCGAATTGGTTTCAGCTCGTGTTTTCCCACAGTAATTCCCAGAATTCTATTTATGCAGCATCGAAACACAATTTTGAGAAGCCAAACTCAGATGATCTTTGCAAGATTCCTTCTAATGAAATTCGGAAATGACGTCTACGAAATTCCGTCAAGCTTATACTTTGCTTGAATTGACGTCAAAAATTGACAGTTCTCACAGTGAACCGAATTTAATTTGCTTCATTGCTCTCATTCATCACACTTCTTTCTGGTGCTGACAGACAGCGTGAGCGTTTTGGCTGCAAAACAAGACAAATTTGACTTTACACAGGCCTCATGCAAATACCTCATTGTCATGTTACTCTTTCATTTGTTCAACTGACAAACATCCTTCGGAAAAGAAAGCCAACAAAAAACATGTACGACAACTTAATATAATATCTTGAGTATGATAGGACTCATGGATCGGGGCTCTACCTACTCTCTTGTACCATGTCGCCCATATAATGTAAAGGATAAAATCAATAACATACAGGGAGAAATATTTGAACAGCCTGTCTATCCGCAGGGCCACACAAGACGACAAATACGAAGATAAAAGAAAAAAATATAAGAAAAATTCACCGACAGGCATATCTATGAGATAAGATTCACAAAAGGATACATGCACAGCCCATAGACCATGTACTTATACATAGTCCAATATCCCAGATAGACTCGCACATGAATCTGTCTGTATCCCAAATTGAGTTCGAGAAATTTGTTGCCTGTTGTAGTTGAAGTCGATTCCATTGACATACAATTGAGGCTTGTTTATTCCCTCTATAGTGCTCTGGCATAGAGCATTCTGGATGTCTCTCCTCGGGCTTATTAGATTATCATCATTGATAGTCTACACCTCATGCGACCTTCGCGAAAGACAGTGATGGTAATTTAATCAACCATTAAATTTTATTGACATCTTTACAGCATCATACCGTCTAGAAAGTCGAATTCAGTTCGAGTACAACTGTCAAAAGATATGCATACCAAGTGGGATTAGGTGTGCCGTATGTCGAATGCCGAGTGGAATATGACATAACGTCTGATATTCAGAGAAGCAGTACGTCCCTTAGGGTAATGGGCTTGAGACGTTGGGTCAAAATGTGAAAAATATTTCAGTTGACATGTAGCATCTTCAAATGTTGAAGGCTGTCACTTTAACAGATTCAAATATTGGGTATCTCTTAGATAATACCTATAGGCAATGAATGCTTGCCAAGGATGAACATTATAAATGAAAGGACAATAGCCGTAGGTGTGGTTTGGTGTTTTCTCTGTTCTACTCCACATTATGGTGATCCTTTTAGTCAAAGAAGTATTTTGAAGTAAGAGGAAAAGTATGCATCTGGTCAACGACTACGATATGCAATCAAATTTTATGATGTCAAAGACCTATTGTCTCATTTATGTCTGAAAATATTTCTTGCAACTCCACTTTAAGTGGGTTTGACAAGGACTTTCGAATATCTTCGGGAACAAGTTGTTGCTTATAATGATCCACATTCTAATCCCGCCGCCCAAAGGGAAAGACATCCACATATCTGGTAAACGGTCGGCCTTCCCATCTCGAACACTCTTCAAGTCGATTCAGTTTATTTGTTGTATTTTACTAGTGGCAACTGTCAAAATTTGACCGCATTCAAGCGTTTTCCTAGAAAGACGAAATAGTACATGCAGAAATGCACCTGCGGGAAATCACCTTTCATTTGGTCCATCTATGTACATATAAAAAACCGAATGGCAAAATTGTGTGTCCGCCAAAATCCTTATAAACTTTTGGACCGATTTTCAATTTTTTTTTTCTAAATGTATGAAATAGTTATTACGGTTGTGTAGTTTTTTAAGCTACTTTTATTTAAAAAAAAACTGAATGTTTTATGTTTTCATGCATTTAAGCGCCTTTCAAAGCAGGCGCAGGTCCGCTAGTACTTTATTACTTTATAAAAATCGGTTTTATTATCACACCGTAGTCGGTTCGACAGAAAGGGTACAGTCCACTTATAAAATCATTTCATACAATCCCCCCTGATTCTGATAGTTAAGGTCAGTCTCCAATTTTGCGCGTCACCTAAATCTTTCCTTGGCTGCTTTGTCTCTCAGGGGTCGAATCAAAGACTCGTCGGCTAGTTCTCGCTCCAAGTATAAGGTGTATTGAGAGCTCCTTTTTCAGATCGACATCGCTGCATGGCCCTTTAAGTTCGTAATTGAATTTTCACATCTATAATCCGAAAACTAACAAAAATATTTGTTTGTCAAAATGCCCCTAAACGTTTTCATTCACTTGCAAGAAAGCCTTAACATTTACCTTACAATTTTTGGATTACAATGTGCAATTTTGTACGGAACGTGTCCTCATTGTGAGTTCGAAAAATTTAGCTAAAAATGCTTAGAAGTACCGCCGATTATTTTTACACCATAGATCTGAACCAGAGTGATTTGGGTATTAAACGATTTCGTCTCAGCCTATAATTCTGGGATGCCTTCAAAACATCATGAAGAGTCTGGCATTTGCAAGAGTGCGATTCTTCAATCCGCCGTCGATTGGCGTGGTAATTGTTGCGTCCAGGTAGACAAACAAATTTTAGTCTCAACTTAAAATTAACGGGATCTCACAATTCCGAAATTTGTATGGAAGATATAGCCACTGTGAACTACTAAAATTAACAGTCTAAACCAAAAAATGTTTATTGGCAAGGCCCAAAGTCTTTAAATAGTTTAAAACTATATGTATCTGTTGGTCAAGCTACATTTTGACCATGGAGTAGAGTCGCTAGTGGCCGGTCCAAGGATTTTTCATCATAAAATATATCACAGTAACAACAAAAAATAATATTTTCGAATAATTCTTAAAATAAATTATTCTTTATTAAATTCTTCGTCTGTAAAATGAAGAAAAATATAATTAATCTTACCAGAAAATTGAAAATTTTTTATTTAGATTTTAGTAAAAAAAAGTATTTTTTCCTGTGGCCGGCCCTTGTTCCCCGTTTCGCGGCCACCTCGTCTCCCATATTCGGCCACCCAGTAAAGATAGGGCTTAAATTCTTTAATATTTGTTATTTAAATGTTTCAAGACAGAAAAGTTAAGAAAACAAATTACTTATATTAATAAAAATAAATAAAAAAAATGAAATGAAGAAAAGAACATTTGAAAACAATTACCCACATAATTTTCACAAAAAAAAAAACACCAATTTTACTAACGATTTGACAGTAAATTCACACAAAAACCGACAGAGCACAAGTCAAATGAGTTGATTTCTCGAGAGCGGCTGAACCTCGCAACAAGAATTTTGACACATTAATGGAAAAGTTTAAGAGAACAATTTAAGACCAAAAACTTCGAAAGAGAACTATATACAATTCACTAATTACAACAAGTTTTCTGAGAGGTGGCCGGTCATTAGGGAGGCTACTCTACCCTATGGCCTTTGTTGACAGTGTTTTTTTTTTTTTTAATTTTCCTTGTTAACAACCAGGAACGAAATCGCAACCCTGTTTTAATAATTATATATGCACACCTGACAGGATGGTCGCTGCTTTTCTGTCAGGTAGGGTTTTAGCTCCCTAAGTATTCTGGAGGATAATGGTGATGGTGCAGATTCTGTTTGTCGAGTGCTGCTTTTTATGGTGAACGATGGGCTAGGGTCAGAGCATCGATGATCCAAGATGGTGTGGAGCTGAAGCTGATAGTTTTTGGGCTATTTGGCCGGCGGCTTGGTTTCGTTTGCGAAAGATCTTCCAAGCAATTATTTTGTTCATACATCCTTAAGAGCGACTTAATTGAATGTAAATTTCAGCGCCGAAAATCCGGCCATACTATTTCGATCATTTTTTGATTAGTTGATGGATTGACGAGCATCAATTTATTTGCACAAAGCATTTTCCGCTCCGAAAGGTTTCGGGGAAAGTATAGATAGAGTTTGACTACTTTTGTCGTTCACTACTCATTTTTCTGTTTTATATTTCCTTTTGTCGCATATTTTCTTGTCGTCGAATTTACCTTAACGTGTAGCCTCAGCGTAATATACCAGACACCACTTCTCAGACGAAACTCAGCGAAAACAGTTTATTCTTAATTGCTATGCAAGGTGAGAGCGACAAAAATGATTTCCACTTGTCTCGGTGAAATAGCCAGAGGCTATGGAATGTGCGGTACAATTATTCAAAATTGCATATTAAAGCGTGGTTTGGCAGGAAAATGGTTGGATTCTTGTTTTCTGGCAAACAAAAGTTGGCAACGGTTTGTACAGCTGGCAGATTGTTTTTTTTTTGTTCTTCTTTAAAGCTGACACCTAATTTATGTATCTGGGAACAAGTATTGGGATTGCCGGTTTTTTAACTAAAGAACAAACTTGCTTACTGCAATATTGTAGTAATTTTAAAACAGTTTTGTTTGCTCTATACGACTGGAATCTTAGAATTTTCATACGGTTCGATTAGGTGACAATGTTTTTCACACTCAGCGTGACCGTTGTGCGACTAAATTCGCAATATTGCACATTTTATTGAGAGCCTGTAACAATTTTTTGCTGTTACGGCTCTCTTATTAGGTAGTTGGAGAAGGCGCTTCAAAAAATGTTCAAATACTGTTATTTCCAAATAAAAACCTGTCAAATGTAACGCAGTTGCCTATTACAACACTATTATAGTGTTAAGATAATCAATGATTGTTAAATATTTTTTTAAAAATTCTAAATTTGCATAATAGCTTCAGAAATGACATTTTTTTCTCAGTGGCCCTTTTTCTTGCGACTTTTCAGAATGCAGCAGTGGTTACCCTGGTGATACTATGTAAGTGGAATACCATTTATTTGAAAGCAATAAACAAACAAAAAGTGTCCGAAAGTACTTGCCTGTGTATTTTGCAATAACTAAGCATACGCCATTCGAAATTAATGTTATTTCAGTTGGCAGTTATTCCCTTTTATTATAAATTAATGTAAATGGAATCGCCATAGTGAGCAATTGTTTGTAAAAAGCATTTTTTTATTTATTCTATTTTCAGGTGAATATCTATGACGTGATGTGCTAGACGTGATTATAACACTTGGAATATTCATGTGCTATAGCAGCAATGCTACCAATGCCAAATTTGCGTAAGTAACCTTGATGAACAGTCTACGAACACTACCTCTTCCATTGCTTAAGAACTTCGCTCCGAAATGCGTAAAACAAACTTTGTTCCTTCATCACAATAACATGTTTCGTCGAAAATTTAATTTACAACTTACCCCTAATACTCGTTCCTGAACCTTGATAAAACTTGCGACATGTATAATTCATTTTTCACTACATTTTTGTATAATACATGAGTGAACATTAGTAAGCCAATAAGAAATTAATTAGAAACTCCCTTCCCATACCACCGCACCTATACACAAACCAACAGGATCTGATATTTGTAAGAAAAAAATTAATTTTTGTGGTAAAATGCTTCCTGATTAACTCACTTCAATGGCCAAAAGCGACAGGTTAATTATTAAACTGACGTTTCCTTCCTACATAAATATATTATTTCCTAAAACGAGTGTTGCGTGTCATGTCCGATTTAAGATTCTTAATATTTTCTGAGTTATTTGTGCACAGGAAAAAAATAACAAAAGATATTCATTCAAGTGGAAGTAATTATTTCTGCAACATTTTCAGCCCAACTGAACTACGTATATGGAAAGGAGATTGACGGAATGTTGACTTGTTTCTGTCAAACCTATGCAGAGACAGTAGGTATTTTGCAGTGTTTTGGGTTAGAACGGGTTTGCGAAAGGAACGTATCTAGGAAGAGTTTACCCCTGACTGCGATTGCATCGTGTAGATTGCTGCAATGAAAAATCAGCGACCAAGCTTTTAAGTAAAATATATTTCCACGCCTTGGCAAAGATATTGTCCATTTCAAAACACAAAAACACACACATTGAATTCACGCTCAAAAAATGAGCTCTAACCGAGTGGGGTTTTTGTTCGGCTCAAAAAAAAATAAATGGATTAAAATTGACTAATACTCGATTGAAAAAAAAGAGTATACGCTGTTACAAATAAAAAACTACCGAAATAAAAAAGGCTACTGTTAAAACAAACACATTTTATCAGTTTCTAGATTAATATCAACTCAACAAAGTAAGTTGGTTAAATTCTACAGAAAAAATTCGGATTGAAAATTGATAAATCGGTTATTTCTAACCGAATTTCCCTAAGCAAGTTGATTCGATAATTTTTAACCCACTTACTTTGTAGGATAGTTATATATATAGTAACATTTAAAAGTATTACTCGGTAGTTTTAAAGTAAAGTTAAATGATTTGTCTGCATAAACAACTGCCGCTTGCAACGTATTTTTTATTTCTTTTTAATATGTCATTGTTAACATATTAATTTTAATTTTAAACATACTTTCCTCTACGAAGCTTCACTTCTCATTTGATCCATATTCCATAAGAATTCGTTTCGAAATAACGCCGTAATCGGATCGAAAAAAAAAAACCGATGTAGACTTCTAATATAATGACGATTGGAGTCGTAACTATTTCCCATTAACATTCAGACACCTTTGTTTCTAGGCAAACAATTAAATTCTTGAAGTCAATTCCCTGTAGAAATTCTGTCGGAAAGACGTTTCTATTAGTCGTCTGTCTGACAGTAAACCTTTCACTTTGTTTCGTCGTCGAATTTACCTCGGGGATATAATTGTTATAATTATACCTCGGAGAATATACTAATCGCATTACACCCCGTTATCCAATCTAGAGCGGACCTTCCAGGACATAATATAAATTAGTAGACTCACATTTTCTTTTATCTATTATTACCCGTACACTTTTGCGAACTCGACCGAGCGCCCATAACCGTCGATATGGAATGAATATATCTACTCTATCCACCAACTTCACCCAGTCGAGCTGCATATGCAGGACCTGTTCTAAATAAAACGTAGATCATTCATGAGTGGCTGGGATTTCACCACTAATTACAGTAGGGACGTGAAGTTGAGACCACTGTTGGTTAACACTATGGATAAGGTACACTGACACGATTCTCAAGAGGTTACTGGTAACCAAACTGCAATAGTAACAAATAGTGATATGTTTGACGAAGTACGTCATTACACATTTGCTCAAATAGTTTTACTTAAATTCATTTCGAAACATTGACAAAGTAAAATAAAAACATACCTCCGACCATAAACTTCGAGTTTGGTCCAAATAGAACATGCGTACGTAATTTCCGCTCAATATTAAATCATCCAACAGAGTTTGCACAGTCTTCAAGACCGAATAGCATATTGACAGTCATTTCCAACACCACTGCTTGAGAGTTAAGCCCAAATCACCATCATCAGACTAAACCACATTTTCCTGAAAGCATTCGTTTGTTTTAACGTTGGTTTCTGTTTAAGGATAAAACGGTCTTCCTTTTTCTAGTTAGGGTAACCCAACAAACAAACGCAAGCTGAAAATAATGACTGCGGCATGCACGCTAAAGCAAAACTTCTTTAAACTCCTTAAGGTAAAGAAAAACTTTTCAACATTAAAGTTGAAAATTTACAACCCCAAATTTATGGACCACTCCATCGTCCTCTGCTCTTGGCAATCTATGTGAATTGTTGATTCTCGCTTTCTTTCTGCATCCCATCTTTGGTAACATCCTTGAAATTTCAAGTGAACCAAATTGTGCACTGTAACAAGTAAAGCTTCGTTTTTTCATCTGCATCTCTCAGCTGGTGTCGTAGTTTTAAGGAATGTTATTTTTTATTAACACGGTCTGCTTGTGAGGTAGAACCTTGACATCCATAAATGAAATAGTGGCATTGACATAACAGAAACGGGAAAAATAAGTCGTCACATGGTGGTTAACAGATTCTAAACTAGCGTACTTGAAGCTAAGAAGCCAATTTTTTACGCATTTTAAAGACATTTCAGTTGATAGACCGCGGAAATTAATTAAATAGGCGAAATGACAAAATGGAACAAAAATGATGGTATACAGTAGTACGAGCAAATGGGAGATATTCATCCCTGTCCAACCACAATAAGTTATTGCTATACAAGCAAATTCCGCAACCAGTGTGGACCTACGGCTCCAGTTGTAAATACAGGTTTACGAAAATAAAGTGCTACGGATCATAGTCAACGCGCTTTGGTACATACGCAATGCTGATCTACATAGAGAAGATGAAGATGGTTGAAGATGATTTGAAAATAGTCGTTCAAGTGCACATAAATATGCTTCTCAACCACGTAAGCTGAGGAATCAGAAGATTTTTTGTGTTTTACTCCTTTTGTAATGAACCCGAGTATGACCTACTTGTAAGGAAAGGAAACCGATAACCACAGTTAGATCTGCGAGTGCTTCGATGATCAGTTAAAATTGAGAAGCCAGACGCTAACAATTGTCCACTAAATATTCGAACTATTGACCGGGAAATATTATTTTGAATTCCTTTTTTGCTAAATAAAAAAAAGTGACTTTGATTGTGGGAAATCTTTATTTGGCCCTTTACAAATATTTTTGGTAAGTGGAAGAGATGATATCCGTCAAGTGGTTGCCGCCAGTGTTGATACATATTTGTACATGTTTCATCGCATGACTTTCCGAAAGATTTCCGATGATAAATGTTCGCATTCATGACGAATATTCTCCTTAAGGGCCGCAGTTTCAAGTAGCCCCCAAGAAAGAAGTCCGGGATGATTAAATCCGGCGCCAAAACGGAAGATTACGCGACCAGGAAACGCTTTCTTCACACCATCCATTGTGGCTCGTGCTGTGTGTGCGGTTGCACCGTCTTGTTGAAACTACGTCAAGTTCACCAAGCCCCGCTCATCCAATTCCGGCAGTAAGAAGTCATTTAAAGGTCACTGTTACTGGTCGTGTACGTTTCGTCAGTAACAGTGACCCTATTGCCGATGGCATCCTAAAAACAAAAACCGGCCCAATCACTCCTCCCGCGTGAACGCCGCACCACACAGTGGCTTTGAGTGGATGTAATGGCTCTTCGTGCATCACACACGGATTTTCAGTATCCCAGAAACAAGATTTTGCTTTTTACCACCGACCAGTCAGTCGGGTTTTTTTGGTTTTTTAAATTAACTGTTTTTTATTGACGCAACAACATATGTGCACCTCGTCGCTCATCGTGACTCGAAATTTAACACCACCGACCGATAAATCAGCACTATTATTGCACGCTCTTGCGGAGTATAGCGTGTCTGTTTTATACTGCTGCTGTCTAATTCCCAAATGTCAAATTTGATTGACGTACGACCATTTGCAAAAATTATAGCATTTTCTAATAGGTGATTAAGTTTGCACCACATCGTATAATATATTTGAGACGAGTGGAAGAGACTTTTAATTGAATTTCGAATCCGAAAGCAATGGTACTCTCAACTGTTTATCAGACATACGTAGGATGGGTTGAGCTTGAAGCTGGAATCTACATATTTTGTAAAACTCTTCGGAGATGTTTCGGCCGACTCTTGTACAAACATGGACCATAACGATCCACGTAACAATTTAGGACACTTCTCGAATACATTACTAGACCACCAATTCGAAAGTCTGGTTCAATAAGTCGTAGAATCCCATCCCACTCCTAACTATACGAGTGATATAGATTTCGAGTCTCGAATCGAATAAAATCAGTTTTCTCCAGTGACTAATATATTTTTGGCCATGCACAAAGTGTGAGTTCGTACAAATTTCTTTGAAATATTTTAACTACCTCAAATTAATCGTCTTGAGTTCCAATTATTATTAAATTACCCTCTGAATGTGGCTAAACTTCTGAATGGGAAACACTAAATACATTTTCTTCTGACTCTTTAACAAAATTGTTTGAAAAGTCTCTAGTCTCTCGAAAAAAAAACTAATTGCAAATAACAATGGATGATCAGTAATCATGGACAAAACATCGCTCACAGGATGGCAACGAAGAATCTGTAAAGCGGTCAAAAATGAGGCCCAAAAATTAAGTTTCGTAAGTTTATTGACATTCCACAGTATTCCTTGACAATACCAAACAACTGTGAAGTTGAAAATTTCCAAGAATTCGCAATTTTGTTGCCATTGTTGGCCTTCACAAACATGTGAATTACAATTTAGCACATCTTTTGCTATTGCTATGGGGCCAATCATTTCCTCATTGCCAAATAAAACGGAAACATTCAATTTGATTTCCCCTGCCATAAGTTGAGCCGCACCACAATCAAAGAAGTTAAATCAGAATTTTTCCAAAGGAAACAAAGTCTTCATTTATTACAAACGGATTTTACTGCCTTCTTAAACGGAGGCATGACTACCATCATAAAATAAACCCTTTCACAGTTACCTATTTGAAAATCATGTTCACCGCTCAGGCCCCCCACTGGCGCTTTGAAATCGGCTTTGTTTTTAATGCAAGGCCTTCTATACAGGCTCTTTATAACTTGCAGCCTTAACTTAACTTTTATCTATTGAATAGGTGAATGGAAATATTTACTTTCTTTTTTCTCCCACACCAGCTCGTTTGATGAAACTCTTTGCAATTTCAGCTCAACATCTGAAAGATAAAAGCGCCAGCCATCTGTCCCTTGGACGCGCACCGCCCGGCCCCCGCCACAGAACAATCGCTATAACTTTAAATTATTTTCTTATTTACATTTTGATTTGTTCCTATGTCGGTGATGATGAAGTTATGGAACCCCCACGAGGATGTACATACCCTTGTTGATGGTGCTTTATATGTGCGTAAATGGATCTCTGACTTTTATCTCTTCGACTGTGACGAGGGAACTTTTACGATACAGAGGGCGGAAATATGATGTGAGTGTTGTCGCTTAGGATTTATTGATGTCGCGTTAGACTTGGTTTTGAGGCAGATTCCCGCTTCACGTCTGGGTAATACCTCATATTCGCATCGAACGGTATGCAGCTTAGCTAGCTTCAGATTTTATGGTGGAGCGGATATAATAATGTACTCGTACCTCTACATAAATGGGTATAGGGTGGGCCATGATATATTTCATATCCGGCTGTGGCTGCTTAACTCCGAAATATAGGATTCAATTGATTGTGGTTGCGTGAGAAGGTGTTTTTGGTATATGGTGTGGGGGATTCATTTTCACGTCTTGGTATCGAATTGGGGTAGCTTAGGCGCACTGAATTGTAAAGTAGGAAATTCATGGTTAATGATATGGGACTTGTGAGAGAAATTGCTACAAAGTCGACGTAAATTGCCTAGAAATAACTTTCACACATCCGTTCGCACACCTTGTGTAAAAGTATAGAAAATGTGAGAGACGCTGGTAAGCTGGCAGCTCTCTGGAGGTTGAATGGATCATATGGGTGGATTGAATAAATTAAATTGGAACGACAAGATTTGATGGATAGAAAGTGTTTTCTAGTCGAATTTCTCCGCGTTTATAATGTTGAAATGTAGATCCTATTGATAAGATGGAGGGGATTACAAAGTCAAACCGATTGTATTCTTTCTTCAAGAACATATAATTAGAAACATTTGCTGCAGCTGCTATTTTGGAGGATTCAAAACGAGCTGATATACATAAGTCCAATCATTTGTACCATCATTTTCCTCTTATCGTCTAGCAATTAGAATTGTCGTTGGTCAAGAATACCTACAACGGCTCTCGATCTTCCGACACTGATTTTACATCATCAAGGGCAAAAGCCATGCATATAATAGAGAGATCCAACTATCTTATCTATCAATGGCTTCTCTGCCGTCTTATGGACCTACACTTTGCATGCCAATCATTCTGTACGGCTAGTCAGTCAAGAACGGGCTGTTGTAATGACTTTATAGTTCCCTGAGCTGTCATCTTCTGTAATCTGTTTTAAGGCTTTCGATGTTATGATCAAAGCCATACCAGTACAAAGTTCTACTGATTTACTTAGGGGGCTCATCAACCATCCGGGATAGACCTGAACGAATGCGCATCTTCACCAGATTGATCCACGACTAGTTGTCTCTAGTTGTAAATGCCATGTTCATTGATTCCTCAGTCTGATTTGCTACATCACCTATAAGGGTATAAGTTCTAATAATGGGTTTTAAGATCTTTATGCTCTATTTTTTCCAGGAAAAGTCGCTGTTTAAGTATTTCCCTTCAAGCGCCGTGAAGCTTATATTCATAATATACATAACTGAACCGAAAATTAGTTGAGGCATTTGGTGTGAAAAATGATTAAGTTTCGTGCTTTCGTATCATGGAAAAACACTGGAGCGATAGGAGTCCTAGAGCCTACCTTCCGTTTCTGATAGACAGGGTTTCTCCAATCACCTGAATTTTTAACACAAATGATATAAAGATTGTACCGTTTATTACCTTATTTTTGATGAGTTGGTTTTGGTAGCTGTCTTTTACGGCATTTTTTCGAGAGGAAATCCATCTCGATTATTGCCGAATATTTGAAAATGCGCCTATGACAGTCCTGGCAATGCCTGCATATCAGACTATCGAGAAAGTGATCCTTATGTATGATATTAAATAGCCAAATGACAGCACATTACCCTGTCTAAAGCTGTTCTTGGTATAAAAGGTCTCGGAAAGCTTAACCCAACTTTTTGACTTGCTGATTCTTAACACGAAGAATAGTCATGGAAGATTATTTGTCCTAAAATTGATTTTTAAGGATATTTTGAGTGAGTCTTTAATATCAGAAAACTGTTGGAACATGTCACCCTATCAGTCGCATTCAATCAGATGAGAGGTGCCTTATTAAAAAACTAACTATCAGCTTTCCTAATGAACTTGTTCGCACAAAAGTCCATAATTACATCGGAGTTCAGATCGCGAAAAACCAAGTGATAAATCCAAATCCTGTCCGGTGAGCAGCTTCCTTTGATGTAAATTTAACAACTACTACCTATGGGGTATTCTCATTAACCATAAGCCGCAGTCCATAAATTTTCTCAAAATTTTGACAAAGAACAACGTTTTACATGCAAAATGGATAATCATACATTTTTTCAGAGGAGT
The DNA here is from genome assembly GCA_916610125.1 of Cheilosia vulpina. Taxonomy (NCBI): domain Eukaryota; kingdom Metazoa; phylum Arthropoda; class Insecta; order Diptera; family Syrphidae; genus Cheilosia; species Cheilosia vulpina. The sequence goes on along the minus strand of OU744279.1, from coordinate 41,765,475 downwards.
GTGGAGGAGTTTCGCGACCTCCGCGCTAAGCACAAGAATAACAGCTTTTTGAGGCACCAGCTTGCTTGTGTGCGTGTATACCTACTCGTTAATATATACACAGCTGATGACAGAGCGCCAATGTAATGCCGGGCGTAATATGCTAGATGAAGATTAAGTATTTTATGCGAGAACGTAAAAAAAGAAACAAGCGCCTTTTCTCTTATTTTTTTGTCCTCACACAAAGGAGTGTCTACCATTCCCGGGGAAGGGTAATGAACCACAAGCTGAAGTACATAAGCCGGGGGGTTGTAATTAGAACATACTGGACCGTATTATGGTTCCGATGCTGTACGAGTGAGACTAAGAGTTATTTTGTGTTTACCTTCCAATGCATAAATCAGATCAAAAATTGATGCAGGAGCAGGAAACAATCTATCTCGTTGTGAGTTTACAAATGGTTTTATTACGCGAATAGGTGTGGCGATAACAGGAGACATCGCCTGGAGTCAAACTGCGGTGAATGTTCATTTGGAATTTAAATAAATCAACAGATGTAAATATTTAATTGCGGGTAGTTGTCCTGAAGAGAACCTGAATGCGGACTTATTCAAAAACGAATTTAAGGTTCACGAAAAAATGGAAACGAGTGTTGCAAATGTTGGTAGACGAAATGAAATAAAGTTGTTTGTGGAAATTAAGGGCTTCTTGTTTGAAGACTGAAAAGCGACGCAAAAGCTAAGTCCAAACGGAGGGTGGGTACGAGCATATATGTTAAATTAGTTTCAAAGCAATTAGTTCAAAAGCAAATTTGCTTAGAACAGCGGTTCGGGAACTTCTGATTTAGTTTTGCGAATTTTATGAGTAACAGCGAGTGCTATTTTTTTTAGATGCACAAGGCAGTTTATCTGGGGAGCAGAGTCATTTTTTAATTTTTTTTTCGACTGCTCTTGTAGTATCACTACAAATTATGGCGAGAATCTAGTCTTGAAGGTAATGAAGGAAACTGAAGTGAAAAGGCTTAAACCATTTATTACATTATCTGAAATTTAAATCATCAGCTTTAGGAGTAGAGCTAGACTGTAAATTCATCTGCAAAAAGCTGTGTTCGCGGGAAGTGCAAATGAAAATGTTTGACAACATTCCAGGTGTAGGCAAAAAGAGTTCTTCATTGTTGTTTTGCCTGAATAAAGCAAACGTAATTTAGACTTACTGGCCAATAAAAATAAAAACGCAGTTCTATGCCAATACGCCCGCATGACAATGACACACCTTTCAGTTTTCTTTTATTTTATATTACAAATGACAGCATACTCGTAAATTTCGGTGCCTTTTATTTCTTCATTCATGAATGGTAACCATTATTAACAGAATTATGTAACACAAATGAAAGGAATGTAATATTGCGACATTTGGCTTACAATTTTTAACGTTCCCTTCGCTTGTGCTAACAAGAGACATTGCGCCATACTAATAATCATATTTATTGTCCAGGCTACATTTCGGCGATATTGGGACATAAGTCCCAACTTTTACTTTCGGCAGTTATATCCCATTTAAGTAAGACATAAGTCTCAAATCGAATTTGGAAGTTATGTCCTACTTAAGTTGGTACTTATGTCTCACCAAATAAATATTTTTTTTTATAAGCTTAGAGAATTTTCAATGAAGAGCACGCAACAAGAATGTCCCAATCGCGCGATTTTTTTGTTTTATTTTCTCAAATTTTTCAAAAACTAGAATTTTATAAGTCTCTTTTCTCAAGCAAAGGAGTTTTATTAGTTTCTTTTGTCAAATTCTTCAATGAAACTTATAAAATTGCTGATTTTTTTTTTGTTAAATATTTGGTTAAATTATATTAAAATGTTTTGTTTGTTATATGAAATAATAAATAATTATTGGTATTGTATTATATCTCAAATTATGTGTTTAATATTAAAAATTATTATGAATAATTGGTGGTATAACGGAAAAAGTGTCGGATGCCTAGTTAAAATTCAGATTGTTTGGCTATATATTATCTCTCAGAAAATTTACAACTTATGTCCCATCCTTGACAAAATACTTTGGAACTTATGCCCCTTTGGTGAGGGACATAAGTCCCAAATCGAATTTGGTAGTTCTGTTTCTTTGAAGTGGGACAAAAGTCTCAAAAGTAAAAGTACCTAGCGACCTATGTCCCTGCGCCCTACATTTCACGAACTCAGAATGGCGAAATTTTTCATATAAAAATTACCCCTTGTGGCCTGCAAAATATTTGGTGTGAAGGTTGAAAATGATTATTAGTCGAAAGAGATGCGTGACGATGCCCTGTTTGAAAGGTTTTGCCGTAAGTGCTTCTTTTACCACAAAAAAGGGTAAATCACGTCGCAATTGGACATCCAGTAAATATATCTGTGCCGACAAACTTTTGAATTTAACAACAAAAAATAGAATGAAGCAAATGGGCCAACCTTCCATTCTTTCGATTATTGGAGCGATCTGTTGCTTGTAAGCATTTCGGTTTCTTTAAGTAAAAATGCGTTTATTTAAAATAATTAACTTAGTTGTGGTTTTCAGTTAGGTAGTGGACTGCAGACTTATGGAAATAAAAATAAAACTGTTTCACAATTCTGCACAAAACACGTGCGTTTCATTCACTGCTTTAGGACTTATTTATAGGTAAACGATTGTCTTGCTCGAAAGTCGACGATTGATTCAAGGGCACGTCTACAACCTACAGCTCTAGTTGCTCGAATGTCATTGTTAAGAGGACCGGAGATTAATGCGCAATCGGGTGCTCATACGCCGATCAGTGTGTAGAAATGTGCCTGCGGCCAGGCGAGTCCGCTTTGACATCGGTGTCATTGCGCTTAGAAAGACGCACACGAGTAATCCGAACACAATATTCAAAGGAATATTGAATGTCAAAGAAATATTGAACAGTATATTTTCGCTAAAATATAGATTTTAAGTACAGCGTTTCAACTAAAGAAGTATCTAAGTACACTAGTTGTTTAAACCGTTCTAATAATTTAATAGAAGCTCAAATGTTTTCTTGATTTTTGGAATACTACATGCTGTATGTTTTTACCTCATACAGCACCATCAATCGCCACCGTATTTATTTGAAAAATTTAAATTTGTTCAGTCGCCAAAACCTTTCAATCTTTTTACGCCCTCCTCTAAATACTCGAGCTCGTTTCGTCTCATTTCTTTCATGCTGCCAGACTGTGGAATTCATTGCCTGCCACCATTAAAAAAATATTAGGAGCCAAGCATACTTCTCGTCAATATAATCGATCATTTATCCAAGCTTTTATTTCTGCACCTCATTCCCCTTCCTTCTTTTCTTTCTGTGCTTCCCCTTCTTTCTCCTTCCTTTGTAATTGTAAGAAATATTTTGTTTTCTATTTTATTTAAGTTTTAAGTTTAACCCAAAACTCATTTTCCTTTTTATTATTTTTTTCGCTAATACTTATTGTGCTCCTTTTTGCTCATTATTTTTAAAAATTATTTTGATGCGCCGTATTATTTGCAATGAGCTTTCATGTAATATAAACGGCCTTTGTTCCTATTTGTACTTTGACAAATAAAAATTTAATTGAGGTATAGTTCTTTTTGGACTGTTTGGGTCTACCTAATTATCGTTTTAAACCATGTTATCTTATAAATTTTCACAATGGGTGACTTTATTTGAAAGATGTCGCCATTATGAGTCCGTACAATGTAACTGCCGCACTTGAAATACTTTCTAATAGGTAAAAAATAAATAAATACGTCCATCGTCCGTACAGGTCTACCTTCTCACAATCAATCTATTTGTGTGAGTTTTTATCTTTGGGCCGAACGGAAGGGCGTCGTACGCACAAATTTTCAAAGCCGTAGCTAAAAATGGTGGCCATTTAAATTCAATGGGAGCCAGTTGAAAGGAACCATTTCCCTTCGAAACAAAAGTTCAGAAACTCTGTTAAACAGACTGCACCATTGTTAATAAGTACTCGTACTTGTATTTAGTTTGTCAGCTTTATGTGACCTTAAACGACAAACTTGCACAAAGTTTCTCGGTAGTATTTAGCAGAGATTTTGAAGGGAATTCATCATTCCATCGCTCAATTCCTTGGCAATAACGAAGCTTCTCTCCGCATTGTTATATTTAAGCTGCTTTCAGAAACTAGATTGCTAACAGAATATTACACTCCCACTAGGAATATATACGAGTGCATGCATCCGTTGTATTCGTATGAGTTCATGTGCTAGCATTTACTGTAGTGCATGGGAAAATATCCACATTTATAGAAAACTTTGAATATTTTATTTCGAACACTGATTGAAAGGCTTAGGGGGGTTAACATTGTTGCCATCGTTTTGCTCCATCATAACGCATGATTGGCACGTTGCATTGTATAAAAAGAATTTCAGCGAAATAATGCATAAAGAGGGTGCAAATCCATGGAAACTCATTTAAATCTGCATCAATGAACGTTTTCGTTTCCTCTGAATGGGAGAACAATATTAATTCATCTGCGCGTATGTTGTATATTTGTAACGATTACCCCCATCGCCACAGGGTTTGATTGGAGTATTTACATGCAGGGCATAATTACACCGAGAAATGCAAATATTCTCATATTGTATGTTGCTTTGTATGTTGTATTAAGTTAAGTTTAGTGCTTTGGGGCTTGAATTCAATGCACAGATCAACGCATCGTTTTGTTATTTCTGCGATGTCTGCAGGCGGTGCATTCAGGGCCGCATTTAGATTGTCTGGCAGCCCTAGACCAACAAAGGCCCTTACTTATTTTGCAAATAAATTGCACAGCTTTTTTCTGTCGAGTTTTTCAGTAAATATTTAAGTGTGAAACTAAATGAATTCTTTTAACAAACATTTATAAATGTAATCAAAAACTAGAATTACTGATCGGAGTGAACAAAAATATAGATAAATTGTTTTTTAATATTTAAGAGCAATTTAATCATGTTTGTACAAAGTACTGTAGTTGTTGAAAAGTTCTTTACTAGAGTTAACTCGTTGGAATTTGGAAGATCTTTTTTTTAAGTCTCTATTGTGGGAAACCCTCTTTTGTGAAGTCCCCAGGGCTCTAGCTCCCCTAAATCTGGCCCTGGGTGGATTTATCACTGTACGTGCAATGAATTTTATTTAACATTTCAGTCATAATCAATCAGCTGGTCAAATTTTGCTTTTTCTACTTTAACTAGGAATATTTTTTTTTGTACATTGAATTTTGCTAGGTTAATATAAATTACTTTATTAAACTTATTAAAATCCATCCAAAATCTTCTCATATCAGGCTTATGGTTGAACTTACATCGCGTGAGCTGTCACATTTTCCAGGCATCATGTTAGAAACAGTTTGCAACATTCTAGCGACAGCAAACTAATTATAAATAAATATATTTAGCAACAATCCCACATAGGCTTCTGTTCCTAGCTGTTCTCACCCAAACCTTGGCCGTTTTGGGTGAGAGGTGAGGTGGCAGCTTAGAGAACCATGGACCCTCTTGGTGTCACAGACAATTTATCAGATATTTTAAATTACCTACAACGGTTCTAATTTTAGTCGGTACAGCAAAGAGATACCTTAGTCCGGAGCAACATCTTATTCTCTATAAAGCTGAAGATAGAACGGGAATCGAAGATTGCTTTCGTATACGGAAACAACCACCTTTATCAGAATGAATTACCATAGCTAATTGTGACATATAGAGTCGCAGAATTTTGCTGTTCAATATGAAGGGTGTCCATTAAAAGTTTTTCAGGTTGAATATTGATTTAATAAGCGTTATCCTGACATTTTATTTATGCAAAATGGAGTTTGAAAATGAAGAAACCGTGAAAATACGTTGCATTCCTCTGAACAGACCATCGCAATCTGACTCTTAAATTTGTCAACCTTCAAGAGCACCATGACCACTTCGATTTTGAGAAAGCTCCTTGACCATTTGTCATATTAAAAGTCAGTATTTGTATTTCACGCATCAAATCCTTCATTAACAAAGTCTCTGAAAATGGTAGGAAAGGAACTCTTTCATTTGTCTATCGCCATTGGTTGGGAGTTATATTAGAGAATGCGCGGAATCAACTGCAGGAGATGTAATCTTGTGCATCTGGAGCCTTTCAACTGCCCCCCCCCCCCTTTCCTGTCTTGTTGACGTTTTGACGAATACGGAGCCCCCTCTTTAGACCCCCATTGTGGTTCTTCATCAAAAGCGTTGTGGTGCGGGATAGTTGAATATAACTTTTACATTTCAAAACAGAAATATGCGTTTACGCGGAAGCATGGTATTTTCCGCAAGAATTCATCATTTCATCCTCGTTGTTGCCTTCTTTTTAATTTTTATTTCTTGCGTTTACCTTAACTTTTTTCCTTTGTCATTGTTTCTACACTCAGTGTGTAGGGTGATGAAAGAACACACCTCGGAGAAGCTCCTTCTAAGCGATAAAAGCACGGCTAGGACTTGCTGCCATCTGAATATACAATAACGCTTTGAACGTGATATTAATGCTAAATTGTAGAAGGACGCACTGCAAAGGAGCGTGAAAGAGAAAAACTCCAACAAACCTGGGCATTTGTGTTAATGTACATAAGACAATTTCAGAGAAATATCTACATGCACTGTGTCTTCGTTTTGCTTTGTCCGTCGTATACCTACCCAGTGCTGACGGGGAATAGTACAATTCGTTCTCTGCTTTCTTTGTCAGATAGTGAGTGATAAATAGGGAAAGGTATCACTGAGAAAAGAAAAATAATAATCTTCTAAGGCACGTGCAGGATGAAAACTAAAAAAGGACGAAAAATATATTGCATGACTGGGAAAGGTATGTTGGCAATTAATTTTGAAATTCCACAACCCAAACCTTTGACGTGTCTTGTCCTACGAGCTTGTCGACGGGAAAAGATCCTGGTAAGTCAAAACATCGACATGTGTGATTTTTTAATAAAAATGTCCATTGGAATATAGCCAGGGAGATTTTAAATGCCTTCATGGGGGGTTTCGAATGCCTTACTGGGTTAAAACTGAAAGTATTGTATTTGTAATATATGTATGACCCGATGTGATGGAATCTAGGTCGAAGTGTAGAGTGGTTCGAACCACTGGATATCCAGCTTAGGTCTGCATAGTATTGTGCTCGAAAGAAGGCTGTCTGCGAAATAAATTATGAGGAGCAGTCTTCTCTTAGTATCAATCGAACAAATCTATTCGACTGCATCTCCTCGAATCAACCATGTCCATCAGACAGAACACATTCATATGTACGTATAATCACATTGAAATTGCAAAATTATTTTTCAGTTGACTTTGCAAATCATATGAGCATGCTTTTGTGATCTATGATGGATTTAAGTACCCATGAAATTTAATTCTAAGATTTTTTGCCATGGCGCAAAATAAAAAAAAATATATTTCCGATGCGCCATGGCGCAAAATAAAAAAAAAATTATTTCCGAAGGAAATAACCAAGGACAGCGGGGGTTCCCAAACTCCCACCACTTGTTGACCCTGTGTTGCCTGAGGAAACTGAAAACTGTTTACGTTATAGTATCGGACGGATTTGAATTATTAATTTAAAATGATACCTTTCATTTGGTCATTCCAAGGAAGGGAAGTGCATGAAAGACTTGATTCTCTTAGTTGCACTGAATATACAGCACTATGAAAGATATCTTATATTGAAATTTATGTCACTATATGCTACGTGTTATGTATATTGATGTCAGTTCTCAAAAGCAGTTCTTTTTAACATATTTTAAGGTTTATAGAGCTTTCAAATTTTTAAGACTGAGATCCAAGACGCGTGATTTTGCTTTACAAGTAATCGGAACTGAATGTCCTTGCCCCATTGTCATGCAGATCGTCATCAGTCATCTAAGAGTAGCTTTCGTACGTGGTTAAAGCTGGGTCCGCCACATTGGAATTCCGCCAAACAAAGTACATCAGATTTAATTGATATCCTTTTTTAAGAGAACTTTCATCAAAACGGGGGCAAGTCCAAATTTAACTTTTTTGGGGAAATCAAAAAAAAACTCTTTGAAAAATTAATTATTATACGAATATTTTAAAATGATTGCTTTTTAAAAAAATTGCATATTTCACATTTTCTAAATCAAGTTTTAAGTTTAATAAACAAAATTGGTAATTTCTGCGATTTTTTGAAGTTTGGATCTGCCCCTCATTTGCCCCAAAAGTGTTATAAATTTTCTTCCAGATTTTGATTTATGAATAATAAAATACATAAAAGCTAGTTATTTTGTATATTTGGAATTATCAATCAATACCATAATAGTTAAACAATAAATTAAAAAAAAAGCAGATAATTCACTAAGAAATTTACATATTTATAGGACCTGCAGCCTTTTTGCACCAAACGCACTAGATTGGCAGATACATATTTTGCTATAACATCCTTACTTCTAGTCGCAACTGCCTCGGTTATGCACCAACAGATTTTTTTTTTTGTTGAAACTATCAGTGAAAAAATCGTTAGGCCAAAAGTATGAACTTGGACTTTTGATGCAAGGTCCTCCTGTTCTATTTGTGGCTAATGTTGCTTGTGTGCCTTTATGTTTGCATCGCACTGCTTTGACACTTATGCCACGATCGTTTGCAGTACTTTTCAGCGTTGGCGTTGTGATTTTTCTTCCGTTTTTTTTTTTTCACTTTCTCCGCTACTGTCTTCGGGATGCTTATGGATATATTTGTACAAGCCATCTTTACTCTGCCTTCGGACTTTGGTCCAAGCTCAACTGACCCCCCCCCCCCCCCTCGCCCACTCTGATGTAGAAGGCCTCAAAAGCTGACTAAATTGTCGCAAAACTCTAAAAATTGATATTAACAAATAGCGAAAAGCCTAGCTTTCCGTAGACAAGATTTACACGAAAATCTCGATGCTCAAGTGTCAAGTATACCAAGAATCTGATGACCTTCCAACGTATCTCTATGCATGCACACAAATTGCACATTAAAAAATAACGTTCTTACTACGCTAAATCCAAATGTGTTCGTTTAACGCTTTAAACTGCCTCAAATCCGCCAAAGTGTGCCATAATTAAATATCAAAACGACTATCTCTGGCCATGCAACCGGGCACACTAAGATCCTTAAAAAAGTTCGCCCATCAACTGGACGATTTTAATGGGATAAAATGTCACATAAAGTACCGAAAAATACTAAAACACATTAGCAGGGAGGCGACATTTTGTGCGCACTCCATGTTGACAATACAGCTACCCTTTTAATCGTCGCTTAAATGGATGCACACTTGAAAAGCCCTTCTGTGCGTGGGGGCTATTCACTCTACCATGAAGATCGTCAAGAAAAACTACATTAATCCATGTGAAGCTGTTCCATCACAAAACGCCATTAACCCTATTCTATGTTTGCCATCAGGAGACTGCCTTAAAGTGCAACGATGCAGAAATCATTCTGTCGATCAACCCCTTTATAACGACATAACCCAACAAATGGATCCTTATATATGGGAAATAATTTCAATGTCTCTCCATGAAAAGGAACACTAGCTGCAACAGACGACGTCCTTGTGTTCGACTATAATTGCTGGGTAATTAACTATCGATTCAGCCGGTCGCTATGTGGTGGTACAAAAAGTGTCCCAACCGAACTTCCCGATGATGTCATTGTTAAAGGTTTTGCTACAGCAGCAGCGGAGGGTGGACAAAAGACAACTGTGCGGTTTATAGCAAGCTAAAATCGTTAACTGTACGATGACCAAAGAGTCTGCTGCTGGATAGTTAATGATGATGAGTTGGCAAATTCCAAATTGTCATAATGACAAATAGTGTTTTCTTTACCCATACCCGCGTGCGACGGTGGATTGTGTGCGGTCGGCAATTTTCAGATCTGAGGTAATTTCCACAACCATGCGATTATCACTGTAATAGAAATTTATTTGTTTCCCTGATTCATCTATGGGAGGCTTAGGAGGTATTGATAAATGGCCAGTTATACGCCATTTGTGGTGCTGATGAATGTAGCGTAAGGCTGTTTGCTGTCATTCTAAAATATAACCGTATTTTATGAGTCAAAACAATTATGTGCATCTGTTGGTATTGTTGAAGGGTGCTGTCGCAGGTCTATATGCCGCTTTAAGGACATGGTAGGAAAAGACAGGGATTACTAAGCGACTTGACTGCTATAAACTTTCAGTGTGAACGCACTCTTAAACCGATTACCGAACTGTCAATGTCAAAATATTCAGTAAAATCAACATTTTCATCATGGTGAAGTACACGAAGGAAATACGTTTACAAATAATGTACATTTACTACCGAAATACCGAGTTGGTAGTCGCATTTTTAAGATCGTTAATGCAAAAAAATCATCTTCAGCGATGAATCGCATGTATTCTACCTTGAAACAAATCTTCACGTTCATTGTACTCGTATCAACTCTTGCTATTTCGTGAAAGTGGGTAACATGCCCAAAATGCTCTTGTACAAGTCCCAAAGTATTCAGATCAATTAGTGGTTTTAGTTTTTTCTAAAAGCTTAAGAACCAATTATTGAAAATCGTTTGAGTACAAGTACTGACTCGAAACTTCCACCTTTCAAAGTCCACCATTTAAATATAGGGAAATTAAAAATTCGGCTTTAACTCTTTAATTGTGAATATTTAAATCATTTGTTTTCTGTGCGAAATTATTGATTATAATTTTTCGATTTATAATTGAATATTGAGTCATATTTTGTACTCGATTTTATGTCGGCACATACGAAAAACAATGGCAGTTGTCGGACTCCACACAGATGCACACGCTGCACAGTCATTAAATCAAAGTTATTCGCTCAGTCATTGTGAAATTAATCCTCGAATAAAAATAAATCTATAGGTATGCAACAGAAGTAAATCAAGAAACTTCCGGGAAACAAGTATGGTTTTCCGTCATAATGTTGGAATTATTGTTGGATTTAAGTCTGGTCTTCGCTTGATTGGTTAAAAATAAATAAATGCCGCAGTTCAATAAATACTTTTACAAAGCGAAGTTGAGATGAAAAATTCTGAAAGTCCCAACAGAAACTTTAATTATCCATACGAATGGGGGTAGATTCGCATTCGAATTAAATTCAACAATTATTGGCATAATCACATGAGCCTATTAGTTCATATTTTCTTTTGTTCACAATTCCTTTGGAAAAGTTTGTCAGAAAGTGTCGCGAAGAGGTGGATGTTAAGTTTTTGGAAACTTGCTAGCCGTTCTTCCACTGTTAAAGAATCAGTATTTACGAAAATCAACCTTTTCGGATAAGACACTTAAAGTATCGTGAGAACTTTCGCATTCGCGGAATCGTTCAATATCCAAGGACATACACATGTACTCCTTACGTTGAACAGAGCATCGTTCTTTGCGAGTGCATAACCCTCTCAGCAATGAAGGTAGATTTAAGTCGTCTTAGATCAAGTTTGTTCAAGTTCTTGTCTTCCAAATGGAGATAAAATAAATAATGGAGCATTTTCATTTGAAATGTTTTTAATATCATGTGATCTTATTTAAGTTATTCAACTTACTAAGGGGCAATTCTGTTTAAGAGGCTCTTAAGTAACTCCGGGTAAATTTATAGAGGGATAGGAGTATGCTGGTGTTTCAAATGCTTCCACTCATGATGTTGTTATTAACCAACCATAAGGTACATTACCGTCGACAAACAAATCGTAGTGCTGGTAAGGAGTAGCTTGGAGCTCTCGGATAGTATAGAGCTAGCATCGAAGAAAATGTACAAAATGTAAACAAGCAACAAGAAAATGTAAACGAATGGTTTGTAAAGGATGGAGCACTATTAGTAAATTTATTTTGTTTTTATCTTTATTAATTTTATACAGTGGATATATTATTGTTGTTTTAGATTCTTTTACTAGGAACTTCAGTTGAGTATTGGTGCGAGTTCATGAATTGTTTTGGATTTTTTTTATCCCTTATCATTGTCTTTGTTTTTCGTCTCTTATCTTTAGTCTTTTGTCTTCTGCCGTCTGTCTTCTGTCTTCTGACTTCTGACTTCTGTCTTCTGTCTTCTGTTTTCTGTCTTCTGTCTTATGTCTTCTGTTTTCTGACTTCTGACTTCTGTCTTCTGACTTCTGTCTTCTGTCTTCTGTCTTCTGTCTTCTGTCTTCTGTCTTCTGTCTTCTGACTTCTGACTTCTGTCTTCTGTCTTCTGTCTTCTGTCTTCTGTCTTCTGTCTTCTGTCTTCTGTCTTCTGTCTTCTGAATTCTGTCTTCTGTCTTCTGTCTTCTGTCTTCTGTCTTCTGTCTTCTGTCTTCTGTCTTCTGTCTTCTGTCTTCTGTCTTCTGTCTTCTGTCTTCTGTCTTCTGTCTTCTGTCTTCTGTCTTCTGTCTTCTGTCTTCTGTCTTCTGTCTTCTGTCTTCTGTCTTCTGTCTTCTGTCTTCTGTCTTCTGTCTTCTGTCTTCTGTCTTCTGTCTTCTGTCTTCTGTCTTCTGTCTTCTGTCTTCTGTCTTCTATATTCTGTCTTCCGTCTTCAGCCTTCCGTCTTCTGTCTTCTGTCTTCTGTATTCTATATATTTCGTTTTTTGTCTTTGTCTGAATCCGATACCTCCTGTAAAAAGTCTGTCTATTTATTTTCACGCCGCGACACACCACCATTGATTGCTAACAGCAACTATGCTCCCCAGTCAGCTCTCCTAATTAACGCATTCATATCTATTAACACATTATGTACCGCATTAAGTCTCTAAATCTCTCGATTAAATATCCCAGCCAAGTCCTGGGGTATTTCGTTATACAGCACAAATCACCTCAAACACCCACAAAGTCAGCTTCATAAATTATCGTTTGTCATAAATTTAGCTTAGATTGATTTTTCGTATGCTTTGTTCTTTGCAGATGGATAAATGAACCACACGCTATGAGGGGCGAAAGGCCCCAATGCTTGTAGCAATTATGCTTACGAAAAAACAGCTGCTGCGTTCAATATCACCAACAGCAACAACAAGGACAACAACAGCGAGCAGATGCAGAAACCAGATGAGGCGAATGAAAGAAATTCAATTCAAGCTACAAAATACCAATCACCAATAACATCAACTTTTCTACAAAACACACGCACACGCACACAACTATATACGCATACACAAGAACCTTCAATAAATACACTTCGAAGTCAAGGCTAAAGCATTTTCACCGCCGTCACTTACCATCACCGCCTTAACCATCACCACGACCGTCATCTACTACAACCCACAAGCCGAAAATCTTAACATCGCCAACATCTAAGCAGCATAATCCGGCAAACGCACGCATTTGCCTAGATACACGAACACGCAATCTCTTGTACTACAGCAAACATCAGACCCAACCAAACCCCTTCCCAGGCTACAAGTACCGAGAAAAGAATTCAGATTTCCATCATCACCGTAAGTACCAACCTCGAAATACAAAACCAGTAGCAGCCGAACAAGAATACAGAAAGGTCGAGGAGGGGGGCAACATAATATCACCACCGACTTCAATAAAACTAAAAAACCTTACATCAAAAAATATACATCATAAGAAACGAGAAACAAAAGCCAAAATATTCCACATACGCCACAGTGAGCCGAATTGTTAAGCAGGAATAAAATACGTAAATCCTTAACGGGGTCGCATACACGCTCGCACTCACATATCCATGCGGGACATTTAAAATGCGCATATATGTGTTCGCCAGCAAGGACCAATACGACAAGCCCCCAGAACAGGAAGTGATATAGAGGAAGACGACGAAGAGAACGAGGAAATATAAATTTAACCAGCAGTGGCAACAGTTAGTACTCCACCAATATTCGGGAGGGTTTTGTTTTCCAATTTCTCTTCTTTTATCGTCCTTTTTGTCGCACTTATTTTCGGAGGATTTTCTTTTTCGTCGGACTTTTGCTTGGTTTGCTTGTTCAGCTAAGAAATTACGGAAGTTGCCACCGACGTAAACATGGAGACTAAAACACTGCTAAGGGGTAAGTAAACACTTTCGTTCATTTATCTTCTTCCTTTCTTTTTTCCGTCCTCTCTAAATTTTCCAAAGCAAGGTGCACGATGAGGTAATAGTGTGGCTCTTTAAGTGGGTCCACAATGAAATGTTGAAATAGAAGCTCGTTAAAATGGAAGTGCAATATAAAATACATTTCACAGTGGGGCTGTCACACAAGGCTGATTAATGGGACAAGTCGATTAATTTATTGTTTAGTTTATTTTTCCGAAATTTCAAAACAAGTAAAGGCACACAAATAATTGCGTTTGTCATCCGAACAAGTGTATTATGTTTTAGTTTTTATTTGAAACTATTGGCTCGAGTTTAATGTACCCGAAAGAAACTAGGGATAGCTTTTGCGTAGTGCAGGGAGAACCCAAAGCCAAGCGTTCCAGTGATATATATAATTAAAAATATTTATTTTATCTTCGTCTTCTTTTCCTTTTTGAAATTTGAAAACTTTTGAAGTAGAGATTGATACTTTAAACTGTCGACTAGATTTATTCTGGCGTCAAATTTGTAGCAGTTCCTAGATGGCATCACCAAGTTCGCTTAAGAAGCGAGGTTTAAAACACTTAAACCATCGTTTGTACACAAGATTTGTATAAAAATGTGCAAAATTGAATTTCAAACGAGAGGCTATTGTACAAAAAAAAACAACCAAGTCTTCTCAGAATCCAAAGCTATAGAGCCTATAATACAACTTGACGCTTATGGCTATAGTAAAATTTTTAATTAGTTAAACGTATTTCTGAAACACAGCTGTCCAAGCGGATATTGATAATCAGCGGGCTATTCGTAATGTGTAGCCCCTAGTCTGATATTTTGTTCCACGGGTACTTAATTTTACCTTCTAAGTTTCAAAGATCTGGTACTTTGGCCCACCAGAACGCTTGCTAGTGAGCTATTTCTCTCCCGATGATAGCACGAATGCGCCAAACTTCTTTCATTTGCCTATACATCATGAAAATTGATCCTTTCGAAAATTTCCAATGGGGTGAGGTAAATTTATGATTGATGGAGTGAGAAGGCGCTTCTAAGGCTCACTACAAAAAAAAAAACGAACCAGCATCAACCTTCCTGTAAGCCTGAAAATGTCATCAATATGACGGGGTAATATCGAACGCCTGAGACTGTAAATTGACTTTTACTCCGTAATGCACTTTTTCCTATTTAGGGTCTATAAGCTCATCAGAAGAAGGCTCATCAAAAGACACATCATTCGTATGATACATTCAAACGCCGATTTAAATTTAATTTCAAAATTCATTCCAATGTCGAACCTACTGTTTACCTACAAATTGGCAAGTAAATTGTGTGTAGGAAAGACAGTTTACTTTTATTCCCAGCACGAGGTATCAAATTATCTCAAAATGTCTAACAAACTCATTGCTAAAAGTGGTCTCTCCATAGAGTCTTATATTTTCCCAGCAGCCAATCATGCAACTCTCGTTTTGTCACCTCTTGCTTAAGCAGTGGACACTTCGAAAGCTTTTGAAAAAAGTTGGAAGCGACCTCTCAACAGACGCCTTGCACTCCTGTTTAAATGCGAAATAAGTTGCCGGGCAAAATCATCCAAAGTAGAAAAACCACGTACGACATTGTCCGATGTTCTGTAATACAGCCCAGCATTCATACGTACATATCCAATTCAAATGCACTCTATCTTTTTTTTTTTTTGGGGAAGCAAAACTAAAATACTCGCTCCCTATCCTTTCATTCTTCCGGTCCATTTGGTGTTCACGGTTTGGAACGGATGTTCCACTCTTATAGAACAAAGCGAATGCACAGTCATATTCTTGCTAAAACAATAAAAGCGCTATTTGTATTCTCCAAGGATACCTACCATACATCCGGACAGAGACAGAAAGTGATAGTCGTCCTGCTCAGGAAATAACCAGACAACAATGGGTGCCATTCAACAACTGTGCAAAAAAAAAATAAAAACAAAAACAACATGAATGCGAATATAATACACCAATGTGAGTGTATCCTTTCAAATAATCCAGCTGGGCAAAGCACCAGAAGATGCAACAACGAAAAGAATAGAAACAAAGCAAATCAAACCCAAATAAAACGAGGAAAAAAAAAAGAACAGAAAACAAAACGAACACACTTCTTCTCTTTGCTCAGTATGTTTACTTTTGTTTAAGGTGCGGGACTCCCTTAGCCTAAGTAAATAAATCACAACGGGGTTTGGACAGCACAACGCGCCAGGCGCTACTCTCACAGAGTGAGACGAAAATGAAAATGGATTTCACTTTGCCACATAATAATGTCCACACGATATTAAAGTAGAGGTGTCCATGACAACACCATGCCATCATAGAACTTGGCCACTTCGAATGCCACCGTGCGTCGCCGCCATCACCACCATCACCATTATCATCTGTATCAATTTCGTTTCCATTACAGAAATGGAAAGGAGTCTATTTTCACAATAGCAATTCCGTACACGCAGTCAGGAATCACCTACGACGCTTTCGAATATTTACGATTACGAATTTAAACGCAGATTCCTTAATACCGAAGGGGGAAATAAAAACGGTAATATATGACGTAAAATAATCAGTAGTTCTTCAAGTGGGAAACGGGGCGGGCGGAAGTGGTTAATCTTTTGGAATGATCTATCTTTACCGCTTTCGCTGCAGCCTCTGTGTAAGTATATGTGCCCTCAAGGACACATGGAAGCAAAATAAATTTAAATGAGTATTCCGAGATAAAGGATCTATTGCCGCACAATCGTTTATCCATTCGAGGTATAACTTCTTAGGCAAGTGAACGCGACTTGAGATTTTATGGCCCAAGAACATCCTTTGAAGCTATTACCCTTAGCATTGTGTGTGGCATCGCATATAAGTGGGGTAACCCACTCTGTCTCTCTCGGATTGATTTAAGTAGGCCCTTGTCGGCAATGCACCACCGTTTTATAATTAGAAGAATATTAATTTTGTTGGAGGGAGAGATTTGTAATTATTTTCATAAGAAATTGCCCCCACAACATCTCGAGGTACATAAGTTTGGTTCCTAGTTTAAGATAGTTGCGGGTTGTGTGAAATCAATTTCACGACCATACTTTTTGAATAATTTCCAAAGTTTTTCTTGCTTGAGGTTATTTTAAATAGGGGATGGAGATGCAAGATCAGGCAGTATTGTTTGGTCCCTCAACTGGCACACAGGAATTCACTGTCAGAATGGAACTGTTCAAACGAAGAACTCAAAGGATCGGTTGATGTGGTGTGGTTCGAAATAGCTTTAATTTCAACTGAAGGCTTTGTTGGAACAAATTGGTGTTCCCTCAAATAATGCGACAGTAGAAAAGAAGATGAAAATTCAAAACACAAATTAGTCAGAGGCTGCTCTCCAAATTAAACGGGAAACGATCTTACTGACTTACTTATGTCCGGAGTGGTGTGGGGTTCAATCAACAAACGTTGTTACAACTCCTTTTTAACTTTCTCCATTACGTAGTGAGAGAAAGATATTGTTTATTTTTGAAACGTGAAATGTTAGTTTTAATATTGTAATGTCAACCTTAGCATGCAGAAAGCAGAATATCAAAATATTTTTGTTGGTGTGCATTTTTTTTTTTTAATATATAGGAACTCGTGAGATCAGTAGATTGGATTTTCAGATCTTTGGATACATAATTTATAAACACCGTCACAAATTAGAAAAATATATTTCGTAGGAAGTCTAATGTGTCTGATGCACCTGAGTACAGTAAAATCCTTGTTTCGTATTCGAGGGAAAATAAAATTACAACCGAAAGCGCATTTAAATCATAAATGGCAGGGGCCACTTCCGAAGTTAAATTTATTCTGGACCCCCATTGCATATTTTGAATGAAAATGTTTTCATTTTGATGTGAACACTGGAAATTGTTTTTATTCCCGCTTAGGGTGTTATATTCGATAGGGGAACGTGTAGGACAAATGCGAGTGTGACATCGCAGAGGTTTGTTAGAGGAGAATTTACTCCGTGTCCTCTCAGAAAATAATATTGACACCATTTGAGGTTTATATTTTTTGCTGCGCAAGTTTGCGTACGTTCGTTGCTGAAGGTTGTGTTTGAAATGAAAAATGTTACTGAGCACATTTCTCTCACTGATTTCGCGCGTATATTTATTGAAGTAGCTCCATTCGACTCAGTGGAGTATACTATACTAAATTGTGACCCTTGTGGTATAGGTTCTCCTAAGGTAAGACCCTATTTCCATAACAATTGGGAGAAACCAACTTTAGGCTACTGCCCCTCCTATTTCATATTGAATATCTCGTGTGACTCGCGCATTGCTCCACTTTGATACACATCCACAGATGGAGGCGCCCGTCCAATGAGCCGGAAAATGTCGTAAATATTTATCACACCGAACAGCTGAATGGCATTACCATTTCCATCTCCATTTCAGCCCATCGTTCGCATCTCTGCTAGATAGCTAAACTAAGCCAAGAAAATTGTACATCACCTTGAACCATTTCGTATATTGCAAACATTATCTAATGAAATACTATTGTCCAATTTTTGGAATATATATATATATTTTCAGATGCTTTCGGTTTCGTATTCATCGACAATGGCAGTCCAGACTCTTATCTTATATCCAACGAGGTCGATGGTTACTTTCCTAATGGTTCAACCATACCGAATGCCGACATCGGCTCACTTTTCAACGACAACAACAATGGCAGCGATCCGAACGCTACCCTGTTCCTACTCAACAGCAATCGAAGCGGCCTTTTGGACGACAACAATTGCACGGACACCACTGCCGAGGATATTGGCCAACTTATTCAAATGGCATTAACATCTGTGCTGCTTGGGCTGATGATTCTAGTAACTATAATCGGTAAGATAGACTTGCTCTCAGTGATATTGTTTTCTTTTTATTTACACTGGCTATTCTTGGCAGTTTATCGTTTGCACAAAGTCCTGACCTGCATCTCACAAGCCCTGCCAAACAATCCTTTCCTTCCGATTATGTAAGACAAGAACTGTTTTTTTTTTGGCTCCTTTTCTGGCATCATAATCAGCTATTGTTAGCTTTAAACCAATAACAAGGAGTATTTAGTATCTCAATGAATTTTAATTGCTTATTTCATTTGTACATTTGTCCCTGTTGCTGTATAATGATAAAAGCATCACTGAACACTGTGTTGGTGAAGGAGAAATGCAAGAGGAGGCTAAGTAAAATACAAGTCGACGGATGGCAAGAAAGTCTGTGAAACAAATAACACAGGGTACCCTTAAAGACTGTGATGATGATGATTAAAGGACGAATATTTTTTTACAGCATTTTTAATCACTGCGAACGAATGTCGGCTTAAACTTGGCACAAAATGGAAAATTTGCTCGTCATAGTGCCCTTGTAAATTCTGGCAGAGTTTTTTTTCTGGGGATAGGTACTTTTGTCAGAATCCAGACTGATTGTGGGATGAAAGTGGGTCGTATCACTTTTTCCAAAATACATACAGAATTTCTTGGCTCATGGGAGCTGGAGTTGTCGAAATGGATGTAATGAAAGTTTATCAAATTCCCACTTTATAAAAACGTGGGCGGTATCGATTACTGGGCGTGACACTTTTCGTAGAGCAACAAGTGTATAACAGAAATGACAGACGATTGCTTTGACCAACGATTCGTAATTGCTCACAGAACAGATTACTCACAGACCAGAACAGACGAAGAATGGGAGGCAAGTGTGGAACCCATTCGAATAAGCTCATTTACATCCTGAAGAGAAGGTTAACTGCTGCATGCAATACCTACATATGCCATTCGAAACAAGTTATTGTAGCCTGCAGTATGACTCTCCTTTGCAATAGCCATCCAATAACCACTGTGCCAATCACTGATGATGTAGCTCCTTTGGTTTCGAAGGTTGTGTTCCTTGGCTGATAGTGTGTGATTATATGCGAGAGTTTCTACGATTTTTTTAAATTTCTTCAGCATGGGTTCGTGTAAGGTGTAAAAAACATGCAACTTTTTCGGACGTTCATATTTTTTTTTTGATTTTCAATAGCTCGTCTTTATAGGCATTTTTGAAGGCCCATACCTAAGGCTGAAACTGGAGACATTCTGCGGCCAAATTTGATAACAGCCCAAAGCTCAGTATCATTTTTTGTTTTCTCCTTTTTCAAGTTTACATCCTCCCACAGACACATGAGTTTATTTATTTACTTGAAGTTGCCCTTCTTGCTCTTCGGATTTTTGTGCGTTTTTTTTTGCTGTAATCCCGCCTTGGGGCAGCTGTCAATAAAATCTCTTTGACCTTTTTGTAGGTAAAAAATTAAATAACTTCGTGTACCCTGGGCCTATCTTCTCAGAACCATTCGATTTGTGTGAATTTTTATAATTTTTGGGACGAATGAAAGGAATCTACAATTTTATGTCGATTCCGAACCAAACCAATTGAGAGCTTTTTCATGACAGTTATATTTGCAAGGCGTTTGCGAGCGATGACACAGTCGAAAAAACCCTAGGATGTAATTTGTGTGTGTTCCGCCGATTAAATCTAAGAACCCTCGCTAAAAAGTCCGCCAGACTAACCTCTGTAGATTATTTTTGCAAAAATGTCATTATTTCGAATTAAATTTGCTTTTATCCGCTCGGAGCACTGTGAAAATGTTTTATTTTTAATTCGCTACCAAGGATGTGCTGCTCGTTTTCATCTTTTCATAAGCACAATGAACACCAGGGCATCTGCTTCTATTTGTGATATAGTTGAGCTGGACGGTTGCAAGTTTTTCGGAGGCCATAACATTCACGATTGCTTTTAATATGAAGAATACAGTGAGATGACTTTGTCTCCATAGTCTTTAAACGTCCTTTTAAATTAGCTGCAGTCACTGCGTATTCTTTGGGGAAAGAGGAATGAAGAACAGTTGTTACATAACGAGGATTGGCAGCTCTTTGAGCGTTAGCTGTTTATCCACTGTCCGGGTGCAATGGAACCCACACTTTTCTCTACTAAGCCCTTCTTCCGAAATTATTTGGAGAAATTCGTTTCGGTATCGCGTCACTGAATTCGTGACTCTTTCTTGTGGCCAACATTGTACCAGGCTGTAGTTTCTTCATTCCTTTCAGGAAATACTGCCGGAAAATACATGCTGCTCTCCTCCTTGTACTTAACGCAATGCGATGAAAGCACACATAGGTATAATATTCGTCGCGTGCTAGGGCCGAAGTTAATTCGATTTCTCGTCGAGAAATAAATGATCATTTGCAGTGTAGTTTATTTTCGGTCTCCGATTCTTATTGGGAATAATACTCTTAGCCAAAGAATCCCCAAATAAATTGAATTCATTAATTTTGGAAATTTCTTCAATATACCTCCTCCCCATGTCGTGCCATCGTCAATTGGTAATCCTTCGACATCTCCACGCATTGATGCTCTCTTTGTGTTTTCGATGTCCCTGAGGTGGAGGCTGGAGGGTGGTTTCCTATTTCTACCCTACCAATGTTGCATTGTGCTATACGTTCTTTATGCCCTTTATCGCGTATTCTCTTTTTCGTTGTACCATCTGCCTTTCATAATATTTCTACCGATTTACTAATGGTCACACAGGCAGATATCGTTCCCTTAATTCAAAAGGGAAAATACCAAATTTATTAATAGCTTTTCCATGCGGTAGCGGCAACATCCCATTTGGCAGTTGAATATGCACCGAACATATAATGTGGAGGTGCCTCTTAATAATTTGTCTGCAGTGGAATTTCGTTTGGCTTTTGTGGGCCCATTTCGGTTGGTTGCCATGGAATTTAACGACCAACAAAGACACCACTTCTGGAAAGGATATCTCCGACCACAACATCAACCAGAGGTTTCACTATTCAAAGAATTCAACAAAAACCGAATAACAATAAAAGTTTCCTTATTTGTATGTCCTGATTCTTTTGTTCGGCGATTTTTCATTTCGCTTCCGGAAGAAATAGAAAATGAAAAAAAAAAAGATTTGAAGTAATGAAAAGTTTTTGTTTGGGTGGTGTTATTAATATTTTTTTTTTTCATCTTTTGTTTTCAAGTGGCACTGCGAACTTTATTGTTGAATAAATACTCGGCAAGCTATTTATTATATGGGGGGGTTTTCAATCAAAATAATTTAACCGTTATTACATTTTATATTGCATAACACTTAGTTGCGTTGACCTTTCTCGTTTTAGGGAAGATGCTTTACTGCATATGCTTATAGCGGCACTGTCCATCTAACCAAGGATTTTGTGGTGGTGTTCGGATTAAATAACACAAGAGTTGTGGAGCTAATGATGCTTGCCTCTTGGCATCAAGAGGTTAGGTTGAGAGATACACTTCCGATAGATTTCGGATTTTTTTTTTTATATTTCTGCAGCACTTAAAATTTTTTACAGTTTTTCTCTACTGTTGGTGCATCTGAGACATCCCCAATTACCTATAGAAAGTATTGGCCCAAGTCCATATTAGCAGCTGCGAACATCTGAAATGCCAGAGGAAAGCCTTAAGTCGACCGCAATATGATCAATTTGCCTAACGATTGGCTTGTCTTCTGGCAGCTATATATTAATTAATAACTGTGAAAACGTATGCTCGGCTGCATCATTTAGCCTAGGTCTGTATCTCCAGGCCAGGTGTCGCACAAGCTATGCCTTCCGATTGTATTTTCATAAATGTCCTCCTTGCCCAATCTGGCGCTGAAATCACTGACTGTAATTTTGAAGGCATACTAAAGACATTGCTCATATATTTTGTAGGAAAGCTCAATTAAAACATCTTCGGCAGTATCTTCCCTGAATTTATGCGGCTGGAGATATGCAGCTCTTTGAGAGCAGTACTTCACACTTATCTATAAAAGTCAGCATAGTAAATGTAACAGTTTCCCCCCCAAAATATACGAAGAAGATTAGTGCTACCCATTCTTGCATATTGCGATTCTACGTTAAACACTTGAACTATCTCCAGATAATGCGTAAACTTCAAACTGCCTTAATCGAATTTTGACAAGAATTCCAAAATTACCAACCTAACACAAAATACATAAAAACCTATCGACATTAACAAAACCAGCTTAATTGTGCTTTCATTCATTAGAAAAACTAAACCTTCACTAATAAGAAAAACCTGCCTTAATCCGATTAGCAAGCAACCTGTGTCCGTCCACTCCAACCCCAACTCGTCCCTTCGTCTATTGCTGGAAAACTGGAACCATGGACACTGCTCAATTACATTTATTGTCACACATTATCTCCGAAAGTTGTAATAAATCTGTTGAAAACTTTCTGCCCTACCTGTACAAAAACTCCAACTCTCTCCACCTGTTCCCCGAATATATTTTTAATTAATTCCAAAGCAGCGCGTTTGTATTCCATAAGTCCAAAAATATTGTATTCTCCTCCTTAGAATTGTGAAACTTTCTGCAAATCGTAAAAAAAAACTTTTTGAATATAACTTTACAAGTTTGTAAATAAAACCGGCACACAGTACGCAAAAGACATTGTAAATTCACAACCCTTCATAAGTAACAAACCCCTGCAAATAAAAACATTTATTTATTAATGAAAGAACTGCGAGTTTCCAATAAACTCATGCTATATCGGATTTGATGAATACCAAAATAAAAACCGAAAACTTTTCTCCATCAATTCCTATTCCGCTTGCAGGTAAAAATAAAATAAAAACAACTCCTGATGGTATAGTGGTCCCCATCCAACAGATTGAAATTAAATCGAATAACTCCTGGGCTGCGCTCCGACTTCTGTTAACGCAATCATAAAAAGGGAGCAGATGGACAAAATCCTCGCAAAATGAGTACTCGTGCAGGCATTGAGGAAACGGAATTTTGAATTTTTCGAGAATTTCCTTCGCCGTTGAACTAAAGCCAACGATGATGACTACGACGGCGAGATGACTTTTCCATAACACACTAGAACCAACGACTACGGCCGATGTCAATCCCATTTGGGGCCATAAAACGCGATACAAATTTGACTCGCTCACCCAACCCATCTACTGAAACAGTGCTGCGGCTGGTACCTCTGGCGTTGATGTTCGCACAGTTCCATTTTCCATTTGCCCCCATGGAGCACACATTAAATTATAAAAACGGAAGAAAAACCAAGAAAAGTATAATAAGAAATAAAACACGCAGATCCTTCTAGTGGAGGACAAAGCCGCGAATGCCACCGGATATAGGAGCCCTCTTTTCGGTAGGGCGAAATATATATAATGCTCTTAAATCCCTTAGGATTTAAGTGGCAATCACCCACACACTTCTGCTTATTTCAATTCAGCTTCTCCTCATTGAAAATGTGTCATGAGTCAGGATGATGCGAAGGATATGTCGATTTCTAGTTTCGTCATTTAATCTATTATTTGGCAAAAAATTACTCGGTAATAGGCAATCAAAATGCCTCCAAAAATATTCATCGAGGCGCAGATATTTTGAATCAAGGATTCCTTATTCCCTTGGGGATGCTGGTGCTGATTTGACGAAAAGAGCTCTTCCGTTTGATTGGGTTGTGCAAGTAAATGGTTTCTTGCTCTTTCAAGGCTCCTCCAATATAATCGGGTTTACAGTGAAACGTCGAGCATTATAATCGTAATTAGCTATGCTGATTTGATTCTAATATGTCGTGGTGACTGGGGGTGGAGGTCTTCACAAGAAAAAATGGCAAAAGAGATCGGTAAATGTTCGTAGGTACTTCTTAATCAAATGTAGAAGGCAACACTATTGATGCGATCTTGCGAAACTCTGCACAACTTCTACAAAATAGTGGATAGTGTGATGAACTACTAAGCGAGGAGGTATCAGGTTCGATCATCGCAAATACACAAGCTTTACGGCTTGAGGTTTATTTCTACTGCGCTACCTCTTGCGAACGTCTGACAAATATCCTACTGTACAACTGTTATGAAAGAGGTTCTCAATAAGCAGTCGCCATACAATTGTGGTCCCTTCTATTCTAACCCACACATAACAAATTGTTAAGGAAAGCTTTGGCACACGAACAAATAAATAAATAAATATTTAACGAAAGAGGTCCACACATGATTTAAGGCCTTCGTTTAGCAAGCCAGTCGCATGTATGACAAAAGTTTAAGATCAAGGTAAATGAGCTGTTTTAAGTGGTATGGAAGTATATTTTGGGCGTGTGCCTTCTGGTACAATAATTCGACACTTTTCATCTATAGCCATAAAAGTCAATCATTTCTTAATGTTTTGATATCATTCATAACTCCATTGAGGTTATGCTAAAGCTGCGTTGATCTTCTAAAAAATTACAGAAGTTCGAATCACTTTCGGATGAATAGCGTTAAAGAGCGTCCCACCAGATGGTATTCATACTGCGTGCATTGATATCGGCAGCTGACTCAACCCCATTCTTAAGAAGCCCATCACAACTACAAAGCATTCATACTTTTTTTTCCGAAAGATGAATAATCCATATTTTTTTGAAAATAAAGCACAAATGTAATAGGTTCTGTTTTTCGCTTTCGAAAACTTTTGGGCTTATTTAATTTTTATAGGACTTCAAAAGAAAAATCAATCTTATGCGAGACTAATTTTGTGTTCATTGAATCAGTTTCCTTCACAAATAGATTTGTTGAAGAGTTCTTAAGACTTCCCCACAATTTTAGGCACCAAAATCAGCTAATCGCATACTGGAGGAGACTTAATACAGAAAAGAATCTAGAGATTGAAAATCAAACTAACATCCATGGAATAGTTAAAGAAATTTTAAAATGTCCCTAAAGAGTGTGCACAATTTATTTGTTGTTTGCTATATATGAAATAATTTTCAAAATCAAATTTTACTCAAAATTGCGCAAAAGTTTTACCAACTCGAATTTTGTGGTAAGTACACTTTGAGCTTTGATAATATTTCTTTATATAAATTCTAAGAAATCTAAATATTCCGGACTCATACTAAATTTTGCGCAAGTACATAGAATCTCTGTCTGTTTCGATCTGTTAGTTTTAATCTGTTTGCATGTTTTCTGATAAGATTCAAACTTGCGTCATTCCTCCGAAATACCAAATGTTTAAAAATGACCCTACATCTTTTGCTTTAAAAAAAAAACATCGAATCACTTTTAAACCTTTAATACCTTTCTCGAAGTGTGCTGCTTTTATCGCACCCATGTGCTATGTCATTAGAACTCTTTGCGACAGTCAATTTTTTGTTCTAAAATAAATTGCGAATTTTAGTTTGAGTTTAAATCAAGCTTCACATTCTTTTAGCGGGTGGTGGTGCATCCTGAATATTCATGACCTTAGTTGCTCTTATCGTGCCGCTGACAGTACTTTTATAGAACGCTTATAAAAAAAAAACAATATACCGCGGAAATAAGCGGCGTCGGCTACACTCCCATCATAGTCTTATTTCTTTTTTTTAAATGACCCATAAACTTGTCTTTGAGTTCCTCGTTGCATTACTTTTAAAATTACAATGATAATCCACCAGACCCTCCAGCTTTGCCATACAATATTTTATTTTGGAATCTCTGTTGGGCTCAATGAAGGCAGGTAAATTCAGCTTTTTCTGTTTTAAACACAAACGTTTTTGTACAACTTTTCCAACGCACACCGCTTTGCACCTCCTCATTTCATAATTTTCAATTTCGAAATTTATAATCTGGAAGACATCTCGCTGTCTACAAGGACACTCCTGCGACAGTACCATTCTAAATTTTCTCTTCGAATAAACTCAACAAACGAAAGACTCATCGTAGAGAAACTATTTCCTGATTGCATTTCAGATTATACCGGTTCTGTGTTCCTTTGTTTCATCAATCCAATTATAAGCAGAGCTAAATTTTATTCTTTTTCGTCTCTCCGAAGCTTCGCATCCCATATATACAGATACACCTCAGGTGTACATGGATTTCGTGTAGTATCTTCAGCAAATTGAAACTAAAAACTTTGACGAACAGATTTTGCGACTTTTCGTTCAATGTTCAATAGTTTTCTATCTGTTTTTGTGGGTGGTTTATTTTTATTTTTCTTTAGTGTTTCTAAGAGCACTTTAGGGTACGACAGCATGACAAAGAGCCAGACGGAACCTTGAAGATAAAACTTGCACAGATCTCACCCTTCAGAGATGTAATTGATTAGGATACTTCTGATGAGGATATTGTGTAAGGATCCATTATGCTTTAATCAAGAATAATGAATGGCACTACAGGGAAATTCGTCTTTTCTTCTAAGTTTTTCTTCCCCCCCTTTCTTCATCGACTGTGGCTGTTTTCAGTTTGAGTATAAGAACACCTTCTTTTGGTTACCTATGTGATGGTACGTTCTGACAATGGGGGTTGGGCGAATAAGATGACTTGGCAGCCGGATGGAGGTTTGTTTTTACTTAAAAGAAAAGACCAACAGAGCTCAAAGAAGCCGTTTCTTTTGAGCTTGGGTACCAAATTAATAAGTTCGCTCACAGTATATTTGCATTCAGCATTTGGGTAGGTATATTTCAAAAAAAAAAAAAACTTTATTATAATTAAATTGTACATTTTAGTCCTACTATTGGGTCTTTACGGTCCTGTTGCCCCACTATTTATTGTTTTTATTTACTTATCGTGACAGTAGTACTAGTTAGGTAGAGAGGTATTATCAGTAGTCACGCCTCACTCCTGACTAGGAATTATCAATCATTCCCAGTAAAATAACTGATTAACGGCCATATTATTCACTACGGGTGTAACTTAGGTTTAAGCTAATTTTACACCCGATCATTAATCCGCATTTTTTAAGAACGAGTATTTAAACCTATGTCCATATTATTCATTGCATTAAATCCGCAGATGGATTTAAATGCGGATTTCAAATACTTGTAACAACACGAAGTTCACCGTCGTTGACGTGTGTTTGATCACTCTCTTTGAAAAGAGGAACAGTCATTGGAGGTTGGCTGATCAAGGTAGACGTGCGTTTCGGTGGAAATAAATGTGGTTAATTTTAGATTTGTGTGTTTTTATTTAAAGGTTGTATTATCAAGTAACATACTTTAAACCGTTTTTAGTCCGTGGGCTTACGTAATGTCAAATTTCATTCACAAATAATGACTTTTTTTGTTTTTTGTCACTTGGAAATTTACCTATTTCATTTGAGCCCAGTTTTATTTTAAGGTGCATTAATTATGCCGAAATTTCTGTCGAATCATCGAATGTAGCCTCCAAAATGCCTCTTTTTTCAGCCGGAAATATTTCCGAAAATATACTACATCGTTATCGTCCAAGCAAGCCTGCTTGTGCATTTGATATATTCGACGACAAGGACCTTCCTACATTTATAACCCCTATCGAGGTATCCGTTCGGAAAAAATTCCGATACGAAAGTCGAACTTGATTGGAACTCAAATTGCTTCCGAAGTATCCGTTTCGGAACAATAAATGAAGCACATAAACAAGTTCATTTAACATTACAATATTCTGCAACATTTAGTTGTCGGAGAGATTCGGAAATAATGTGCCGTGTAGCTGTCAAAAGAAAGTGGTATAATGCGGTTTGACTTAATGCGACAAAAATCGCATAATTTTTCATCATCGAATAATTTTTCCGAAAGTTCGGGGAAAACTGAAAAACTGGGAAGTCTGAAAGTGAATTGAATTGTAAAATGCAGCGGTATATGCGCAGCTGTCAGGCCAGCGCCATTGTATGCACTTCGGTCGCAGGTCCGCTTGCAGCGTCTCGCTAGTAGTTGCGTTATCGCTGTTCCTCTTTCTTCGCTCCTTTGTTGCGCCATATAATGGTGCTAACCAACTGATAAAAAGGGTTTTTTCCCGCATTCATTTTATTACGGTTAGCTGGGTTCCCGTAATGAAATCCGGCTTGTTGTCGCTTTACGATGCCTATTCGTATTTGTGTATTGCTCTATGTGCATATGATGATGTTTACTGATGTTTGTATTATTTCCTTTGCACAGTTATGCATAGTTTTGCCAGAGTATAAATTAAAGAAATTTACATTACTTTCTTATAAAAAAAAACTTTATTTGAACCGGCAGCGATTCTGCCTTCGTAAGAACTGAACATTGATTGCTTAAATTCTACAGCTTAAATACTATTCTACAATTAGTGGCGGCGATGTGTTCCCACAGTTACTCGTACATTACACCTTGTCGTACGTGTTGGAATGCACTGACTGGGCAGGTGTCCGGTGTCGGTCTGGGCTGGATGTTGAATGATGTTGAATGTTGCGCGTGCAGGTTTCATATGTCGGTACCTGGTCGGCGCTGGATGGCATATGGGAATATTGCATTATCTGTTGTTAACTTATATCCATTATAATTATAATAGTATTCAAGATAGGTACTCTGAGTTTGGCATTGTTATCGAGTCTATATCTCGAAACAGGAACTGATCAGGGGAAGATTCCGTAACAATAATCATATGGCTCTGTACGATATCGTTTCTGACACTTTGATGGCCTTAATAAGTTATAGTCTGGGCGATTTTTTTTTTTGGCTATTTTTAGCTTTCATAACACTTGTGGAAAGAAAGCTGGAATCAGCTCCCTAACTCGTATTTTTAAGCATATAGTCTGAAAGGTTATGTATTAAGTGCCCAAGAGATTAAGAAGGTTTAAACCCCATCCACGACCTAATAGATTTAAATATGTCGAACAACAAGAATAAAAAAACAAAACAAAATATTGTCGCAAAGAAAGCAGTCGATAAGAGCAAACGCGGTTTTCCACTAGAATTTCAGTAGATTTAAGTGACAAACCAATTTCTTCAGCTGTTTAGGGAGACAGGTAAAATCCATTGTTGACGGACGATGAATCACAGTCAAAGTCAGTCTTTGGATATGGTTTTGACTGAGGTTAAAGTGTCTAACTATTGCAAAAGGCTTCCTGTAAGCACTTGTAAAAGAACACAAAAAAGAAAAATCAATACCACCGACCTACAAGTGATGAAAGTTATTTAATAAAAGATATTGGTAACATTATGGAAAATGCTCAGACGTGTCCCTTCATTTATATTCGTATAGCCCTAATACTTAGTTTGAAGTAAGTCTGACCAAATATATACTTACACCCCGTTGGGTGTTGCTAGAATGGGTTATTGGAGAAACAAATCAAAATCTACTGAAACTAGATTCCCAAAATTTCTGTTCTCTACCAACGTTCCACTTTTCTGTAATAGTTTTCTTCGATGTTACAGTCCCAAAGAAGATTATAAGCTTTTAATATTTACTCCTTTCAAAAAAGAAAAAAAATACGCTGTAAAGTAAATTTTCTGAAACCGATTTACATCTACCTTAGCAACTGGATAATAGACGTCAGACAAGTTAGGCAAGTGGTATAGAGCAAAAAATCTAAAAAAAAAAAACAGACTAAGGTATATTACGGAAGGTGACCCATGCCTAAGGCAAGGTGATGAATGCCATAACCAGAGATGGCAGAGTAGATTACGTGAGGTGACGCCTGATATGTTTCATTTACTACCTGAAATTGTTACATGCTCTATGGTCGAAGAAAAAAGCTACATTTCAAAAAAAAATAAAGCGGAACAGATTTGGAATAATTCAGTTTGTCAGTTTGACGGTTGGATCTGACAACGCTAACTACATTTTGAAAGCTAGCGCTACATTAACTACATTTGGCTACGTTAACTACTTAACTACCTACTAGTAGTAACTCAAAAAAAGAAGCATTTCTGCCATCTCTGGCCATACCCATTCGTTTGCGTTAGCTTTCCCCTTCTTTTTTTTTTATTAAAAGTAGCTTACAAATTTATACCGCTTCCGCTGAGCCTATCCGACAGTGGAAAACAACCCTTGAGAAGAAATTCGTGTTTCCGGGAATCGAACTTGATATACCGAAAAACCAGACACATTGACAGTGGGGAATAGAGCTTCTCCAACAAGTTAACGCTCTTCTCAATAATGATCAGGGCAATGATTCTGTCAATTCTGGCAATTGATTTATCAGTAAACAATTTTAGTTTTGACTCTAAATCTTAGTAGTTCACGGTGGCTATAATTCTCATACGAAATTTCGCAATTGTGAGCCTCCATAAATTCAAAGTCGAGTTTTAAATTTGTTATTATATAATTAGTAGATAAGTTGGTGTTAAATTAAGCCACCAATTTGTTTCTGGTGGCCCACCTCTTGCTAATATATGAGAAAGTATTGTTTCCCCAGCAAATCTTTCCGATTCTGACTTTCGGCTGCATATCGCATAAAACTACAGGGACCTGTCACGAGTTCAAAAAATACAGCTCACCTACACAAAAAATTAATATTTACCAAAAACTCTGCAGTTCATCATGAGCCGTTCCAATTTCTCATTCGATGCGGTGTGATTTTTACGACAAAAGTGCATATCGTTTTTACCATGCGGTCTCTTTTCTTATCTACAGCTGTCAGTATCGCCTCTTTGCCATGTTTGCCGACAAATCCAAATCATTTGATCCCCAATCCCGTTCACAAAACAAACTGTCGAAATTGCAAACGTGCCTGGCGATTTCCTTCCTCCAAGCCAACCACATCTAACCCTCTCAAGGTTTCCTTAAATTCGCACTAAGTAGCAACATAAACACTATTACGAATATGTGCAAGCATGCATTTCGTTCAACATAGATGGCTCATGAATTTTACATTGTGTCGTAAAAGCCCCAAGCAGAAGTATCTACCACGTCTTGCCCGCCCCCCAAAAAAAAGGGGTTGAACACCATCAGTCATTTCAAAAGCGGATAACCCTACTGAATGTATTCTATTTCGTGCATCGCAAAGCATTACCACCACCAACCGAAGGCCACCACATACATGTACTTGTGCAGTCATCCGTTAAGCACATCACGTACGTTGACTTTTAAGCTTACACTCTCATTCCAGAGGAACGTCCATACAAGCGTGCTCCTAGATGCATAGATACACTTTCGCGTAATTGAATCCACTATAAATTCTTTAGTAAATGTCTGCTGGCAGAAAGTTGCCAGTGTCACTCTCTGTTTAATATTTTTCCTTCTTGCCGCTGCCGGTCCTCAGATAGGATATGGGCGCCGCCGGATGGATGGTCGAAAATAATAATGGAATCGTACACTTACCACAACTTCTATTATTTTTATGGACTCCTCGAAGAACAAAAGAAGAGCAAGTGGTGTGACTGTGTATCAAAGGACGGGCATGTACATCAGGGACGTGAAACACACTTCCCAGAAGTCAGAGATCACTTAATCAATTAGCAGTCGACTCCGATGGCTGGCGAACTGCTACGAAAACACTCAATTATATCTGAGAGAAAATAGACACCTTAATGGAGCTAGTGCATCGCTTCATTAGAGGTGGATGTCCTGACGAGTCTATAAATAGAAGGAACCACGCTCGATATTATACAATTCGCTGCGAGTGTAATTAAAAACTGTTTGCTCTTGATAGCGAGAAGTAATTGTGTTGCCAATTGGCACGGCAAATGGCTGTTCGATTGAATATCTCCAAGGACTCAAGTACTTTCGGGTGCAATCCGATATATGAAAAGGCATGGTTCTTGGTTCTTTAAAAGCACAAAAAGAAAACCACTCAAAAGGCAAGTTCCATTTGTAGAGCTATTTTCGTGACTAGGGCACTTTAGCTAAAAGAATCAAATGGTTCTTGGCGAGTCTATTGAGCAAGTTTATTGCAACCAAATATTTTAAAATTTTCCTTCGAGAAGATGCGGTTTTTCGTCTTTGAGAAATTGCTTTTACCGAATTTTGGGGGAGTGGTGCCAAGCTATCAAGTGCTGTTAATAGGTTTTTCAGTTCTGAAATTTTGCATTCGGACAACATTTAGCGCTAGAATTTTAAAAGTTAGATAATAAATCTTCCGAAATACTCTAGACTGAAGTTGAGTAGCAACAAGGAAAGGCTGCTAATTACCTGATCGTATATCCCCACTATATATGTTTAGTGTTCCCTCAAAGTACTTCAGAACTTAGGTTTGATATGATCACTCAATGGAAGACCGAAACGGAAGTCAAGAGATCTCTAAGGCCGATGTTTCTTAGGTGGAACTAGCGAGTCAGAAATTAATGAAAATTAAATTGTAAATTGTAATTTAACCAGTAGCTAAATCTAATGCTTATCTTTTACTACTGGAGGTCTGGTACCCTTAAAGCTGGATTTTTAGTATTGAAACAAAGTCTTTGGAACAGAAACATAAGCATTTGATAAGCTTGCTGACTGATGCCTTACGCCATTAAAATTTGTGCGTCGAACCAGCTTCACCGTGACTTTCTGGTAGAGCACTAAAACTCAATTTTGTTGAATTACTCATCTGTAAATTGTTTGATTTACTTTAATTCGACTCTTATTTTTTGACCCAGAAATCAAAAAAAAAACGGTCTTTGATGTGTCGAACTCACAATCCGCATGGAAAAGGCAGAGTGCAATTCGAAGAGAAATTCTCGTATACGGATTTCGAGAATTGCAAATTTCAGTTTTTCGCATCGGAGATTTTGACAGATAAACGTATGCGAGAATATTTGAGAATCGGGATCCTACATGCTTGGCTACTGGTATGAGGTGCGCACATATCGCCTTTCATATGCAGAAATATTGCCGCATTGACATGGCTGACATGGCAGCTAAAGACAAATCTTCTGTTAGCAAAGCAAAGTCATCTTATGCTCTGAAACAAACGTTTCGACAGCTTTAAGCGGGGTTTAGTTTTCTCAACGTAGAATTCGACTTTGGCGACTATCGTGGGTGTGGATAGCTTCGTCTGCTTGGAGGGCTAAGACTGGAGACCATAGAGGGGTTCACTCGAAATTCTGACCATTTTTATTGTAACCAAATGGGAATGTTGAAATATCTTTGCTTGTATTAAAGTCTAGCGTAGAGACGGCTATGTAAACAACTTCAAAGTGGAATTTCAGAAGGGGAAAGTGCTCTACCAGCCGCTCAATAAAATCACAGACTCTAACCATTCAAGAATAGCAGATCAACACGGAAAAAATTTTAAGATCAAATCAAGAAAAATGAGCGCAGAATCACGAAAAGTCTATCTAGTTTTAGAGCTTAGCTCAGGATTTACTAATTCACGACTTTTTATTCGCAATTCTATAAATTGGACGAAGTGAAGATATTGACCTTCAAAAGTCGCGAATCGCTACTTTTTATTGTCAATGATGCGATCAAATGAGGAATACATATTGCAATAACCAATCGCAATTTGACACAAATAGTTATTAATTTGCTATTACTATGGATTGTGAATTGCAAAAATAATTCGTAAATTACCACTTTTGTGTTGTAAATTCGGATTTCCTCCCTTAACAAATTACAACCATTTAGTCTTGAATTGCAACTGAAAAGTGTTGATTTGCCAACAAAAGGGGTAGATTTACCACATCAGTAGTTGCGATTTACGAACTCGTAATGGTAAATTGAATCTTTTTTTTATCAATTTGCATTTCATATTTTGCAATTTACGATTCTTGAGTAGTGATTTGAGGCATCACCGTATTAAATTGAAATTGTTTTTAATCGTGAAATTAGAAAACTTTATTCTCAATTTACAACTCATATCTTATGATTTACAAATCAAAATTCGTAGTTTAATTATTTAGGTTGTTTTCGAATACATATTTAAAGTCACATTTTATAATTTGTTTCCTCCTGATATCCATGAAAAGCATACGGCGCCATATCGTCCGGAGACAACGGGATTTGTCTGGGGTGGTTTTTCGGTCTATGCTGAAATTTAAAATACAAACAAATTATTTAGAATAACTTGCCATTGATACGAACCTTTACAATCGTTTTCAATTACATATGATATTTTAGATTCCATTCCAATTTAAACTTCTTCTAGGGCTATTAGCCATACCTTATTAATTTTTTTTTTGTATTATTCAATATGTACTTACAAGATATATTCCAAAATTCTTTACAATTTGTTGGTTAGTACACTCACTATCACTACGAATGAGTTATACTTATGAATAACTTTGACCCGACGAGAACTGCTTTAAGCAAAGATTGAATACCAACTGTCTGACTCTAATGAAGCCAAATGCGCATGGTTGGAGCTGTCCATGCAGAATATGAAAGAACTTAAAATGATTTCTTTACATGGACCATGGACATGCTATGACGTTTCGTTTTTGTCGGCTGCCTGTGCGCACAAAAATTTCACACATCGGTAGTTAATTCCATGGAAATTACAAAAAAATATTTCTCTACGTCATCTTACGTTGTGCTTGAGAAATTGACCCATTGAAGTGGTAAATTGCGCCAAACAATATCGCAAATCACTACAAGTAAAAGAAGCTCGAATTAATACTTCTAATCGCAAAATTCAACAAGTAGAATTTTTTATGCTATGCCGTTTTCAATATCGAATTACGAGTTTTTATATCAATCCAAGAAAAAATCGTTGTAATTTGCGACAAAGATATAGTTCGTGAATTGCAACTCAAAATTTTTCAATTGGTGATTTTCAATTATTTCCGTGAATCATATCAACGGAACAATCGAGTCCTACAATTGTCAATCGTTCATAATATAAAATGCTTTTTTACGGGGGCTTAAATTGCCCAAAAATATTACCTGCATGAAACCCCCATCCTGGCTTGAGACTTTTTTACGGTCAACTTATATTTATCAAACAAATTTTTCTCTGGCTTGTCATTTTGTGAGATAGATAGTTAGTTTCCATTTATGGTCATGGTAAACCATTTTCGCAGTGGGTCTTTCGTAAACGTCGTAAAGCCTTTTGTCTTTGATTTTCTCTAAAAACACCGTATGAGGTGCATGTTGTCTAAGGCTAAGGTATAACTCGCTAAAGGCGGGCTCTTCCAAAACAAATACTTACAGATAACAGGTAAAATTATTTTCATTCACAAACAACTTGTAACTACGACTTAAGACTACGATAAGACGATAGCCCCATCTCTTACCGACTTATATTATTTCGATCTTGTATAGCTCTAGAGAACTTATCAGTAAGTTTGAAGTTAACAACGAACTAGTGGGAGGTTTGTTTTTGAGATGCGGTTTTCGGGCATGAGCAAAGGGGTTTTATGATGAATATAATATAAAATTGAACCATAGGTATGATTAGCTTTGGACTAGGTTTCAGCCAACAAAACTTGTGCAAAACCGAGTTCATTAAACACGTGTTCTGCGCTGCGAATAACACAACGTCCGAACTTGCCGACTCCGCGATCTGGAAAACAGACCTTTTAGAGACCTAAAGGAAATAACAAGGTTTGTTGCGGATTGGTTATTGGTTTCAGCTGTGTGATAATGCACTAAAAGGCCCGCGTGGAAACACAGCACATGCTGTGCAAATCCCTTTGAGTCCAACCTAAGTGTTTGCAAACAAGTTGTAGTCAAGCTCGTCAATTTACAACGGTCACTCTCAGTCTCAATTCACACACAAACTCTGCAAATGTCACGGCATATCACGCACACGAAATAAAATTCTTGAAAGCTACGTTTTTCGACCAAGCGAAGGTATTGAAATTTTGAAAGGAAAAAAAATGCTTTGCGTAGGTTTTTTCATCTATTAAATGATGGTTCCCCCAGTGATCGGCCCACTAAGCGGCCTAATGGTTTGTGACGTTTCTCCTCACAGCCCTGCGTCAAACCCAACCTAACCTCAGTCTCAATTTAAGCAGTAAATGGTGTTACGCTGACAACATTTTATAGAATAAATGGTATCATTTTTTGTTGACCAAATTAAAACAACTTTTTGCCCTATCCGCCCTTAATCTTTTTTTATATCGCTGATGCCATTGGTCCAGGAATAATAATTTGTACTCACTTAAAACACATCCTCTTCTCATCAGCTTTCTTAATCCTTGAAAATTGTAGTCAATCTGGAGATAATTGCAGTTACTGCCGCATTTCAAAATGTTAACAAAAAGAATCTCTAGGATAAGCCTATGTTCTCTTACGACTAAATATGAAAAAAAAAAATCAGTTACATTTTGCAAAGCTTGTTTCACGTAGTACTTCCCCTATTATTTGTTTTGCATTGTTCCCAACTCTCTGACTCCACTATAACAATCATCTCATATGAGTCATTAAATCACTTAACTTTATTTCATCCATTCCGCACTCTAGTCCAGCCGCTTTTATGTACCACACATATTTTTAAAACGTCAACATAGAAGTCTCATTTTTCTACTTCGTATTTCATATGTGTACGTTTTTCATTCTTTCTTTTCCTGACCCTCTTAACATGGTGTGTGTGTGTGCTGGTTGCACCGACGTGTTGCAATTGCAGGCAACGTTTTTGTTATTGCAGCAATAATTCTGGAGCGGAACTTGCAAAATGTTGCTAATTATCTGGTTGCATCGCTGGCCGTTGCGGATTTGTTCGTTGCCTGTTTAGTGATGCCATTGGGTGCTGTTTACGAGGTAAGGATACTAATTTATAATTCCCGCTCTCTCGCGCTGATGGTATTGTCAGTGGTATTACTTGGAAGTTGGCAACCAGTCCGTATATTGTAAGCACGTTTTCCCTTTGAAATGGATTGAATGAATTAGAGGAAGCATTTGCTCCCTCTTACGGATGTTTATTTTGTTTGCGCTTTGATGTAAGAGTTTACGGATAGAACGTGCTTACAAATATGTAATGTGTGGTAATTCTAGGAAGCGGACTGCCTGACATCTTCCTTGAGTGAAATTTTATTTAATTAATTATATACACTGCAGGGAACGCAATGGCTTATGTGTTTCTGTTTTCGTCTTTCATTTTATTTCCCGTTACGTTTGCGTGCACAGATTAGTCAAGGCTGGATACTTGGACCAGAATTATGTGACATATGGACGTCGTGTGATGTCCTGTGTTGTACGGCTTCCATTTTACATTTAGTTGCGATAGCAATGGACAGGTGAGTTTTTATCTCTATTATATAAAGAAAATTGTTTTGGAGGGACTGTTGTGTAAAGTGTAAGGGCTTGCTAATTGGCTGTTGGTTGGAAGATTATAAATATAATGAATGTAGAAACGTAAGTACATTAAATGGTTATATATATAATATTTGGCAGGAAGTTTCATTACGGAAGGACTGTACTAAATGTGAGGCATAAATAAAAAATAAAATGAGAGAACTAGTGTTAATTGCTCTAACACTACCCTAGCACTGGAACTATCTGCTCAAATGCGAGTTTGAGAAATGAGAACTCACCTTGCCTGGACAGATGCCAAAAGTCAGGCAATTAACCCTAGAAAGATAATCATAAAATAAAGAGCGTAAAAGATAATCATACGTCTCATTCGCCAATTAGTGTATTTAATTAAACATATGAACTTCTTATTATTTATAAGTAATTTATTTAATTATACAGATACTATTCAAAAAAAATAAATTAATGATTTTTTTTATATATAGTTGAGACAGTCAACGCGCTGCGGTTTAAAATTTAAAAGTTATCACACAATTGTCCCGCGCCATACGTCTCGTGGACGTGGATTATCTTTCTAGGGTTAAACACCCACATTAACCGAGCTGCGTTTTGCAAACCTACTCTATTCAACATATGAGAGCAAAAACTGTCTCCCTGCTGTCTATCACATGATTGATCGTCGTGAATTTTTCCTCTTCTGCTTCAAATAAAAAAAAATCTAAAGATACCCTAGGCCTAGCTTCTCACTACCATTTGTTTTGTGTGAGTTTTTCATTTTACAATTTAGAAGCTCTTTCGGGACAGTTATACTCTCGGATGTTTGTCAGACGTTCGCGAGAAAAAAACCACAAGTTGGAATTCGGGTTTTCCTTTTTCTAGTCCAACACACCAACCACTAAGCCACTGCGCCACAAGAGACTATAAAGCGTTGAAAATAAGACCGTGAACAAATGCATCGATCGACCGACAATAGCTAAACTCATACAGCACCAATAAGAACGTTTTCAAGGAGTGTTATGGCTTCTGGGCTTTTGGAGTGGAGGTGGTTAATTTGGCACTTTAATTGTTGGGAAAGATCAGATGGCTTTTTGAACAATCTACCTGGGTATACTGCCATTAAATAATTGCTTCTTCTAACGCAGAAGCAGTTCTAAATTGGACTGTCGCATCGCTACCTCGACCTAACTAATTTCACGCCAGCTTAAGGGACTCCCGAGTCGCAACCTGTTAGAGTCCCCAATTTTGAAACACTATTTCCAGTTTTACATAGCTAGCACATTGGCACCCGCGATCCCGCTTTCCTCTTTTGGGGGGATTAAGTCTTTAATGTCTTTTTCAGTTTAGGGGATGGTACTCGAAGATCTATTTGTTCATCATTTATACATACGCAATCCATGGTAGGCAGAGCATTTTTGTATGTTTCTGTTAATATCTAGCGTGTCTTGAGTTTTGTTTATACTTCGAGGCTAAGAAAAGCAGTTTTTGTTTGCCTGGTTCTCTTTAATCGAAGTAGCCCCCTGATCATATCGCTGGAAGAAATATTTTTTTCTTTTTTTTTTTGGCAACACTTTTTTTAAAAAATACTAATTTGACTGCAGAATTGTGTTTATTTTGGTTTGACATCCCATTGTAGAAGTAGAAACACTTTTCCCTTTTCACCAAGACTAAAGATTTGCGATACGCAGCTTCAGCTGCTCGAAAAATAGTCGAAATGTGGACACAGTTGCAAAGCCTTTATGTGCATAAATAATGGCCTCATAGTAATGGCATAAATAAATGTTTATTAATAAAATCAACACCACGCTCTGAATGTATTTTATTAAATTTACTATTTAACGTAAAAAGTTATGTACTTTAAGAAACAATTCCTGCAAATTAGAAAATTCATGGGACCAAAAACGGTCTAAACGAACTAAGCACTTAGTCGCAAGGGAATTAATATCATCCAACACAAATACATTATGCATTATGCCATAATCTAGATAACAAAATCAGCCTCACATCTAACGACTGTAAATGCAAATTAAATCTGATTTAAATTACATTCTTTAAATACATCAAAAAATTTGTTACAAATTAACTAAAGATGATATCGAGAATCATGCAAATCGATTCACGCCTTAATGTGTGGAAATTAATTTCCCTAATCATGCCATTCAGATCAGCAAAGTGCCAACATTCGATAAACCCAATTAATCCGGGACTTAATCTTAATTTTACTCCACGAACGTGTGGGTGTTAGTCATAAAAATAAAAACATAGAAATTGATTTATCCATTTTCTGTGAACTATTGTACGAACGCAATAAATTCCACCAAAGGATGTGTTTGCAAATTATGACAGGGTGTTTCGAAATATTAAAATGTTGTTTGTGTTTTTTGAGAGATTGTGCTGGCCATTACATATTACAGATATCATTTTGAATATAAGCATTAAGAATTATAAAGCCACAAAAAAAATTAAAACTAACACAAATTAGATAATTAAAAACAAATATTTGAAATCATAAATTACATCAAATAAATTTATAGTTACAATTAGAAAATACGAACTTAATTAGGTGCTATTTATAATAATTCAATATAACTACTATTTAACGTATTTTCAATAAATAAAATAACAATAAGTAGTAAAACAGAAATAGTTCAAAACGAAAAGACATTTTTTAAGGATAGAATAAGCATGTATATTCAAAAACATATTGGGCCCTACCAATAAATATTTTTAGTTTCGACTCTAAATGTTAGTAGTTCACATGGGCAGTTTTTTCATACAAATTTTGCAATTGTGAGGTTCCGGAAATTTAAAGACAAAAATTTGTTATTAGTACGGCGCATTAAATAAAGAAAATGTTTTAATAAACAAACCAAAATTAACAAGAAGTGGCATTCACAAAAATTTTGTCCGATGAATACATCATTTAGGCGCATAATTTAAAAATTATATTCTTTATAAGTTTTCGCTAATTAAAATAATTTCCAATTTGTTGTTAAACAAAAATAAAATAGCTTTTATAATCGGCTGACTGCGAACTTATTCCTGACGGGGATCTGTAAAATATAGTCGCTTAAAAAATCATTTTATTATTATCTTTCGAACCGCTTTTTGAGATTGCATCCTGAATGTTTAGAACATGGTATTTAGCTTTTGATTTTCAATCTCAATGTCAAATGATGTTTCGTATTGGTATAAAACGGGTTTTCCTTTTTCTACATATTGAAAAATCATCATTCAAAGTATTCACTTCAGTTTGCGATTTTTGAAAATAAATTTGGATTAAATTTAACTAGCGCAGACTGTAAGCTAGTTTTTTATATTGAACCTTATAGCGTATGGTAAATAATGAAATTAAATTTAAAAACACACTGAATACATTGCTGGGAATATTTCCAAGCACTTTGACTTAAGTGGAAAACACTTCTGTTTTCAATAAACACTTTGACTCTTCATCCGGATGGAAACAAAATAGACGGACGTATTTAACGAAGACCTGACAAGTGATAGTTAATAGCTTATGTAGCCCTTCTTACTTCGAACCTATTTTTAACTATCTGACGCACATTAATAATTGAAATAGTTGTGTCCGTGTAACTGCTGAAAGTTTGCGCCTTCTTCTGGTTGTTTGTCTTTTCAATGGACAAGCTGGCATCGCTTTCAGTATTCATCCCTGCAAATCAAAATAAAACAAGTAAAAATATCATCGGCCTATCCGATGCTTTGCTCCACTGCATATGGATATGTAAGTCATACAAAATTGGTTTTGTATGGGAGGTACCAGAACTACTTGACCGGTATAACCCATTTTCAATACCAACCTGACGACGATCACAAGAAGTCCTTTCATCAAATTTCATTCACCTATGTCAATTTCTTTGGGCGTTATCGTGCTTTCAACAGACAGACGGACATACAGATGAACATGGCTAAATCGATTCAGAATGTGATCCTGATTTAGAATATAAACACTTTATGAGGTCTCCGGTGACTCCTTCTTGGCATTACAAATGTAATGACAAAGTGAATATTCCTGTCGAGGGTATAATAAACGTCGTGCAACAAAACTAATCAGAGTGACTTTCTCTGAATGAGCCTGAAGGTATGCAGGTATTTATGATAAAATATTATTAATTCGTGTCTGTGTAGACGTTTTGGTGCATGCTTAAAATTAAATGTCATTTAGGGCCGTTTGCTCATACGACTCTTAGCGATTTAAGTTCTTCTTAATTACTTCTAGGCTACTTTTTTTAGGGCATAAACTGTCACATAGGAGTCTATGTCGCACTTAAATTCGCTATGAGTCGTATCAGCAAACGGCCCTTAGTCTTAGTCTTCCGACTCATCTCAGTTCATTCTGCATGTTATAAAGAAGCGGACCTGGAACCAGCCGCTCTATAACTTTAAGAAACTGCTGACTAGGCAGTCTCCTCCAAGACTATTCATAATTTGTCAATTGAAATTGGAATCGTTAAAAAATCGGTTTTGAAATATATCTTTGTTGGAAGACCTATCAGCGTAAAAATTGTTAGGTTATCTAAGTGACTGATGCAGTGGAATTGGAAAATACTTGCCGCGATTACAGACGGTCTTTCACTCCCTGTACACACAAACTTACGTTATTCACAAAGTCTTTAATCAAGCCACATACAAACAGTTACAAGAGGCTTACAAATTCTGCTCCATTTGGGCCACAACTTCACATACTTGATTTTATACAACTTCACTTAAAATAACATCGTGCAATTTAATTTCCCGAAAACAACTAGGCCTATTCCCCATTAACTCGGAAAATATAAACAAAAGTCCCCGGAACACCCTACTTTAGTATCCCACAAGACACCAACGATGCCGTCATTGCTCATGTCGCATCATCAAGTCCGCCTACACTAAGTCCTGGTGACAGTTCCGCACATTGGATGTCATACGCACTTAAAAGGCTAACCGACCCCCATAATTTACCCCGAACACGCGCTACATGGGATGTCAGCTTCTGACACAATGACATTATGCCACATCGATTCCATTAATTTCACCTCCACCCCATGCACGAAAATGGGGCAGCACAGTGTTGCTTCCGGTATGCGACGCCGACGCCGACGCCGACGCCTCCTCGTCTTTGATTAATTTACAAAGATAGTGTTTTCCCGACAAAGCCCATTGGTGTTCTAGTCTGGTAATTGAGTAACACTCTTTTTGACAGATTGCCATTCGCAACCAGTTCGATTTGACTTTGACATGCTGATCGACAGTATGTGCCACAGGCACAGCATATCGAACCATGTTTTGAACCCTTCCAACAAAAACACATCCACCGGTGTCTGCCCTATCATTTTTATGCTCATTTATGATAAATCGACTGAGTCTCAATATCCTGAAGGTGTTTTTTTTTTCATAATAGACACCAGACTCCAAAAAATGAACACATAAGTGACGGCTGTTTTTCAATTCAACTTCGTTTGGAGAGGTGAACCAACTCCCCCGATACCGCAGAGTTGTGGCATAACTTCTCAGCTACAACACTGTGACTGATTGATTCCCATTACGTACAGGAATAAGGAAATTGTTTTATGCATCCCCTACGAGAAATTGAGTGCCGTCTTACTGTGCGTGGTGTCGCGACGCGCGGCAGGCGGCTTGGGAAATTTAGAAGCACTCAGGGGCAGCCCTACTCCCAAACGACCTAAATAATAATGTCTGGTGACGGTAATAACAATAACAGAATAATATGTGGGTAATTTGTTTCCGTTCAATTTTCGCTATTCCCCAAAAATAAAGAAAAAGAAAAAAAAAAAAAAAACACAGACCGTAAAAAGACACGAAAAGAACAAGAAAATCATTTATCCGTTACCGCTCGGGAAGTCATACATAAAAACAAATTCGATTTTATTGAGGCAATATTTGGTCTGACGGCGACGACGCTATGGAATGACGCAAGCAATTTCGCTTCTATTTTCGGCAGCAATGAAAATGAAACTATATATGTAATGGAGGTCTTTTCATAACCCTCCAATTTAGCTGATTAAATGCATAATTCAATCGGCTTGTAGAGATGACAGCTAAGGTTGGCTTTAAGAACAAGGGGGCATTTTTGTAGAGCTTGTTCTTCCCTGTTGCGGATCAGAGTGAAAATGGGTATCTGAGTTTCATATTCAAGATGTATTCAAAGTCGTCCAAAGGCACCTTCCATTCCACTTGTGATATACATTAGCACCAGGAAAATAAAATTACAAATATAATTTGTCCCCTTATACTTTGCATATATTTACATAGTTCTTTCTTCAACCCGTCAACAAAAATGGCATATATCTCGAAGAATTTGTCTCTCTGCCAACCGAAACGAAAGAGTTCGGGCTTCAGGATGGTATAAATGTCTTCAGCAGAGTCTCTTCAATTGGCCGAAAAGGGATTCTACAAGACTGTTGCTTTCTTAACCCAAAGGAACGTCGATTGACAGGTTAAGTGGGGCTTTTCGTCACTTGATTACGGATTTTTCGCAAATATGGTAGCAAAACTGAAGCAGACGAAGTCCCTTACCCACAGCTCTATAGTCGACGATTGTAACGCCACGGTGGACTGACTATTCGATGTTAGGCATCACTTTTCGTTGACAACATCAAGTATTGCATATATGTACAAATGGACTTGCAACCAAATTGGTAGCAGCGGGCTGTTTAATACAAATCATGACATCAGTATCTTCGGGGTATATGAATGTATACAAAATTTGCAAGGATCGATTCTCGTGTGTTCGGCTTGTGACTTTAAAGTCACATGACTGCGCAACACTTTGGCTAAGTCTTCTTTCGAGTTTGAAGTGATATTTAAGCAACTGCAAGATATCTCCATAGACTGGGTTTAAATACAGACCGTAAGACCGTGTTTTTGTGTCAGTCGGAATTTGCTTTCTTTCTACTCTTTATGGAAAAGTCTGACCGAAACAAAACTTGTTGTTTGTCGAGCAATCGCCGCTTCAAAAGCAAGTGTAATGTAACCTCAACTGCCCTCATCAGGCCTTAATAGATGTCGTTGTCAA
Organism: Cheilosia vulpina; assembly: GCA_916610125.1. Lineage (NCBI taxonomy): Eukaryota > Metazoa > Arthropoda > Insecta > Diptera > Syrphidae > Cheilosia > Cheilosia vulpina. The sequence goes on along the minus strand of OU744279.1, from coordinate 41,720,678 downwards.
ATCGTAATGAAAGTGAAAGACGCCTTCAGCTGCTGATAAAAGGCCGGCGAATTAGTCGTCAGAAAATGTAGCCAATCGGGATATTTGAAGGTTATCATTGTCTGAATTTGTTGGTTCATTCTGCCTGACAGTAGGATGTTTGTCTTCATCGCCATTACTTAGTCTGTAAGTTTAGCAGTAAATGCGATTTTGTCCAGAGGTATCCTAAGGTTAGGCTAGGCCATAAGGGGTGCACGACGAATTAAATCTAAACACGTCCACTCGGAGATACGAAAGGTCCATTGTAAATCCTCTATTAGGAGTTCGACTAAAAGGAAGATGGAATAAACCCAAAGTCATAAATTTGGTGTCCCGAATCAAGTATAGAAGAAGTCTTGATATCTGAAGAAGAATCTGGATCCTTGGGAACGTCGGCAAAGAGAAGAACTAGCAAAGCAGATATCCTCTTTGTCGGAGTTTTGCAACACAACCCAGATTACATCGATTATGATGCGGATGGAGTGTCTCTTTACTGTTCGGAGGCTCGCTTTGCTCCTTTTGCCTAATGTCATAAATTACGAACGGTTGCACAGTAAACAGTATCACCAGGATAAGTTGGACTGTTTCTCTTTTATGCCGTCGATTATGCTTTACAATATTCTAGTCGGTAGCATAGCAGTTTGGATGTGTATATGCTTCAATGATTTTAATATGGATGCACCTTTTTGCAAATCAGATGTAAGTTGTTGCCCTGGCACATCCTTTTCCTAAGTACCCATTGGCAAAACTGCTATACATCTTCATTGAAGAATCTGTTCTTCCTTTCTTTTCTACATTCTCCCGCCGCCAGAAGTTGCAGCTAATTGAGCTCAAATGGATAGAGCAGTTGAACGAGTCGTCTCAGATTGTTACCATTTGATAATCGGATGAGGCAGGCTATTATTTTGTGGTCACGTCCTGGATAGACGTCTTCAACTTGAGCAAGTATTCAGTGAAGTCTCGATATTGAAGCAGCACGACATCATTTGGCTTGATTTCAGAGACGGACCCCTCTTTCGAAAAATGCGGGGAGCTCAGTTGATGCATATATTCAATTTACCAACGTTTCCAAAAAATACTTCCACTTCTGTCGAATTTTATCTCCTGTGGAACTGCGTCGGCCGGAGATGAATTTATTATTGATGATCCATAATAACCAGTAAGCAAATGTAATGGGGATAGTGGCGACAGACCGTTTGGCTCATCAGAATTATATGTAATTGACCTCGTGTCTATAACAAAATTTAGCGAAGCTCGACCAGTTGTTGCCATTAATGTTGCTTTTAACTAGGCGTTCCCAGGAGGCCCCCACCAAGGCCCTCTGTCGATAGTAAATTTCCATTTAATGCTCCCATTTCCAGCAAACTCCAGGATATTCAATTCCTTAGAAGCACGCTTAAAGCATTTTGCGTTGACGGAATATATAATTGATAGCTTGCCTTTTCTTGTGAAAAATATTCTACGGGCGAGTAAGCGGGTTTCAGCTGTCAAGTCTGCGACAAGATCCAAATGAATTGCCCATGTCAGCAATAAAATATATACCTTACTTGGCGACGATTCCTGTTCAGTGATTTTAGGATACAGAGGTCGTGCAATATTAATTCCTGTTACAGCAAACGGCCTTGACATAAGCAACCTATCACGAGGTAGTGGAGCGAACGACTGAGATCCTGGCTTTCCTAGCATTCGTTGGCAAGCAAAGCACCTCCGTATTTCAGCTTTTACTAATTGTCGAGCTTGATCCAAATCTTGTTCCTTAATTTGGCAAGAACGGCATTTGTAATATGAAACGAATAATGAACTGCCCCATCAAAAACGCCCTAATATTTAGGACGCACTCAGCCTTCGTTGACAACTCAGCTCACAATACACATCTATCGGTCAGCTCACTCACTAATTATCGTCCGCAGCTGACACGTGACAAAAGTCAGTATGGGAAGATTCCCCATTGATTTATGGCGGCAAAAATATTGCCTGATGTGCGTCGGTTCTGTTACAATTAATCCCTCAATTAATGACCCCGAACGTCATAATTATCCGCCCAAGGACTGATTACTCTGAATATTTTATTGAATCGAAGAACATAACTCACACAATATCACACGCACACAGCTCAGTTCACATAACAGGGCAACATCCATACAAAAACTTTCCCCATAAATTCGCAGAGCTATCCCTTTTTATTTCTGGTGTCGGGCTTATGAAAGTACCGCTCCAGCATTATCCCCACAGGGTACTTTGGCAAACATTTGTTACCCCAGAACATTCATGTTGCATTGGCAAAAGTTGTCGCCCCAAAAAGCAAATAATAAATAACCCAAGGGTAGCGCAAAGTTAGGCCCCCTCGCTCCCTCTGTGTTTTATTTAATATAAGCCAAAAGGCCTCTTCACTGCGATGGTATTATTAGATTTACCATTTGAAATGCATGCCATGTAATAAGGTTTATTTATAAATTGTGAACCTTTTTGTCGTCGCAAAAAGTGGAAGGAATTAGTTTGGAACTGCATTTGCCTAATTGGGTGGCTCTTACGAGGGGCAATCAGTTCTTTTAGTGAAACAAATGAGATACTTACAACTTACATGGATTTGCAAACACGGGTGTAATTACGAGAAAGTCCCGCTTAATGACAGAAGTTTTCCATACAATCTGCTGGAGATTTAAGCCGGCTGATTCTGCAATTTAAATGATGCAAGATATAACCTTGGAAATGATTCTTTAAATATTAACTAGATTGGCTTTTGTTGACATAGAATTTAAGTCTCGCCAATTCAACTCGATTACAAACACCTCTTCATCACACTTTGCAGCTCCATCATTGTATATTCATTTCTTTGCACGAAAAGAAAAAAATGTCATTAATGCCCTGTAAAATGCTTTATAATCCCGACCCCATGAATCTTTCTACTTTCTAGGGCCTTTCGCACAACCTATAGGACATTTTTAATTAGCGCCCATTCCGCCCCCCACGAAATTGAGTAAGTACTTTGGCGGCCGCCGAAGTTCACCCGCGCACCCTCTCACCGCATTAATCCTCTGTCAACACTTGAGTAATATATTTAAAATACCTCTCACACATACATCACACATACCAAGTATTGTCGTGTTTTTGTCCTGTCATACATTGTTCTAAGGCAGATAAAATATTCGGATCCATTATTTCGTTTTGTCGTTGCTTTATCAGTAAGCAGAGCACAATCTCAAGAGGTCGATGAATTCCGTTGGAAAACAGCATCTATTTTTTCTTTTGTTTCCAAAATGGTATCCCTCGTGCACTCTATGAAACATAATCTCATACATCATACGCTGGTGGTGGTGTGTGGTCCCTGTTACTGATGACTGCGGCGTATGAGTACTTCCATTTTTTTGTTTTTTGCACTTCACGAAGATGTTGAGGCACAATTTTGTCACTGTATTCGAAAACGTTATTACCAATTATGGTGAAGGCAATTTAAACGCATACACTCAAGGGGACTACATAGTTCAGTTATCGATTGTGAGAAGGTGGCTTGGCGGTGTAATAGGGACATGACTGGGCTGATACCATAGGCCGTAAAAAAGTGATACTCATATGAAGCATGTATCCATTATAGGTATCTCGTCCTGACATCGAGTATATATGTAGTCCATCTGAGTGTGTGTTTATAATTTATGACTTTGAAAAGACTAACTTTGGGATAAGCACTCGAAGTAAGTCCATTAATAAATCTGATGGTGTCTAGGCTGGGGGATTCCACAGAATAAAAAAAAAACGCTTTTCTTTTAGGAGGACCGAGTGCGGAGCATCGTGTAGTACGTAAATGTCCTTGTTGGGCTTTCTGGCTGAAGTTTTACCAACATTAAGTTCAATCTGTTTTTTTTTTTTTTTTAAGTTTTTGCATTGTTCTTACACAGCCTTTGGGTGTGAGAGGTTTATGACAACATGTTGGGAAGAAGAGAGAATTCAACTAATTCCAAGTGGAAGAGCCGAAGGAGCAGAGCAGAGCTGTGCTATCATTATTTTAAGAAGATGGAAATTAGTTTCGTTATTGTTTTGACTGTTCTCCGTGCATGCGGAATATCTTGGGGCATATGTGGAGCAGGCATTTGATCTTTATGCATATCTTTGGAGGCAGTGTCAGTTATTGAGGGAAATATAGGATTAGGATGGCAAGTTGAATTTTAAATTAATAGATGTAACTTTAAGAGGATAATTGTTAAACTAGTTGGTTCCCAGAGCTGAGGGATCACACTCTGTCGTTGGGTAAATGAACTGAACTTTCCTGATGGGATGAATGTGGTTTTGTAGGGGATCTTGAAGATAATGGACTAATTATAGTAAGTCCACAGTCGAGAGCATTTTAACGTATTTCTAGGTGCATATAGATATTTTGGTGAAACCTACTGCCTGCTTTTGCCGATCTCCGTAAATTTTATTTTATTTTTAGCGCCAAAATTGCCCTCAAAACGGACTTATGCGCCTTCACTCACAATTCCGCATTTTAGAGTTAATTTATTTTTTTATTACTTATTTCGCTTTATAAATTTACAATCTTAATTCAGGCTACTTCTAATATATTACAAAAAAAATTGATTTATTTATTTAAGTTTGACTTACTAACAATTACTAATTTATACAAATCCAATACTACATCGAGTTCAATGGCAGTTTTACATAATATTCTACTCATATTGAAGTCAATTGAATTATTGTATAAATTGCAATTGACACAAGCCTTAGTTATAGGATCATTTCGACGAAACTTGCTCAATCCGTCTTCTGCCTTCCATTCAATTACCGTCTTCTACCCAGGAATGTTACTTTCCTTATTATTTTTTTTTTATATTCAGTCCTTTCCATGCAAAGACTTACAGTTGAATTATTGTAGCACTTTAAAAAGTTTTTTTTTTCCAAGGCCGTAGGTGTTTGTCCGGAAGAGATTTAAGAACTGCAGCAAGAAATTGACTCCCGTTTTTACAGTTTTTGATAAATTTTGTATGGCCAAATCCAATTTCATTAGATTTTTTGAAAAGTTTGGAATATATTGTTTTATCTTTATTTAATATTTATTTATTTAAATATAAATAATAATATTATTATAAAATTATTATCATATTTATTATTTATAACATTAAGAGTTTGTGAAGGTGTATAAGGATTATCTATTTTAGTTTCTATGATTCGAACCAATTTATTAAAGATAGAAACCAAAAATTCCTATTAGTTAATATTTATTCATTTAAATAAATAAATAAATAAACATTTTATCATATTCGTTATCCAAACTATGACATTTAATAGAGTTCACTTCTTAAAAGTAGATAACTATGATGACTTGTTTTGTACTCTATATATTTTATTAGGGTCAACGATCTAGTTGAACGAAGTCCAAAGCTGCCTTTAAGCGAAAGCTGTCTAGTATGCCAATCTGCCTAATGATACAGCCGTCATTTGCAAGAGCGCAAGAGAGTTAATTAGTGAACACACGTTAATTGCGTTAGTATGCAGTGTCTATAAATCGTGGGATTTATCCCTTACTGTCGGAATTTCAATGATTGAAAAGCCTTCCGTGGGATAAAGGGAAAAACACCAAAATCGTGGCAATTTCAGGAATCTAACAAAAAACATTCAAACTATACATTTTTTCTGAAATTTCATCAAAACAAGAGCTCATGTAAATCGTCTTTTATCAAAATTTGCAACTACCAACAAATATTCAAAGTAAAGTTACAAACTGCATTTTTTATTCTTAAGGATAATTTAACGTGATTTTTTTCCGTGTAATACAAATTTTACTTTTAAAAACTGCATTTTCGCGCAAAAAGTATCGAGGGATTTTTAAAGGAAATTTGAGTATCGTGCAAAAGGAAACAACTACTATCTGCGTCTCGCAGGTTTTTATTCTGATCTTGCGTTGTGTTCCTTTTCAAAATGTTTCTTTTGGAGTAGCTATAAACATTTTCTTTATCATGCGATGCTCCTGCTAGTTCATTTGTCTTCGAAAAAGCATACAATTCTATTTTGGTTGTAGAGCTCGCGAGCACTCTGTAGCTAATTTTTTTTTATTTATTTATTCTTCTACAATTCAAGCTTACAAACTACAATATTTCATATAAGTACAAGAAATTTCTATAAATAATATACCTACAAAATAATTATTATAATTTAAAGTTCATTATATAGCAGCCAGAATATGATACTTTTGAAGCGGTCTCTTGGAATATGAAAATCAATGTGTCTACTTATTTCGTTATACGATCTTAAGGATCTAGAGATAGGTTCATTGCGACCATAGTTTGTTCGATGCCTCGTCTGAAAAAAGAATAGATGATCTCTTAATGCCCTCTCTGTGGCACAAATCGGTAACATAGATAAAATAATGGGACTATTTATACGTGAGGATAAAACGTCCCTTATAAACATAATATCATGTAGACGCATTCTCGCTTTAAGAGTCATAATACCCAAAAGTCTGGCTCCATAAGACGGCTCAAAAGTCCAACGCATTTTGAAAAAAAATATATTTTGTAAGGCGCCTTTGTACTTTTTCAATGCGATCCGAATGGGTAGAATAGTATGGATTCCAGACAACATCTGCATACTCAAGAACGGATCTCACCAAAGCGATAAAAAGAGATAAAAAAGTATGGGTATCAGAAAAATCTTTGGAGTTTCGTTAATAAACCAACCAGCGAATTAGCCTTGGTCACTATGTACTCAATATGGGAAACAAAGATAAAATTGAAATCTATGATTACCCCAAGATCTTTAATTTTATCAACTCTATTTAATGTTCTATTATTTTATTTTATGTTATATTATCATAACTATAATAGCACGCCAATTAAGATCTATAAAACGATATACAAGAGCATTTACTAACATTTAACATTAAATAATATTAACACACCAAGTGGATAAATTATTAAGATCAACTTGAATTGTTAAGATCAACTCATCGAGGCTTTCAACTTTTAGGAAAAATTTAAGATCGTCCGCATACATAAGGCAATGACAATGTTCAAGGTGTTGGATAATATCATCAATAAAAATAATAAAAAGGAGCGGTCCAAGATGACTACCTTGCGGGACTCCAGAAGTACAAGAAATAGATCTTGAGTAATGATTATCTAAGCATACTCGCTGACACCTACCGGTTAAATATGATGAAATCCATTTTAATATAGCAGAGTGAAATCCAAATATCTCAAGCTTTTTAGTAAGCAATTTATGATTAACAGAGTCAAAGACCTTGCTAAAGTCAGTGTAAACAGCATCGACTTGAAACCCATTTTCAACTGCATAAGCAACAAAAGACGTAAAGTGCTCCAAATTATTTATTGCGGAGCGACCAGAAACAAACAAATGTTGCAACTCTTTTTGATATGTGCTCTTTGATATAAAACTCTATTTGATTCTTAAGAATGCACTCAAAAGGCTTTGGAATGGCAGAAAGTTTACAAATATTATTTAAGCTCGTGTGTTTGTTCTTTGCCAAATCAGAGACTCCAAGTGGAAAATCGAATGCCTGTCAGTACATAAGTTTCATTTTCTCTGATGTCTTATTCGTATCAATATTACCGGCCTTTGGCTACAAAATGCCTGCTATAGCTAAAGGCGATCGGAAAAATTCACTTTTTTACTTCGTTGCGAATTAGCTTAAGAGACCAATATAGGATCGAAGACTTAGCTCTTAATTTTGACACCAAAGCGAATTTAATATTGCACTCATCAAAAATATTTCTGCAAATGTATTTCTTTGTTTATAAGGCCCTAGGCTTTTTATATGTATATGCATATATCCCATCCAACATGATATAGTCGAAGTGTCGAACTATCCAAAATATTTGGGGAGTTCTTTTGTGGACCAGGTTTATTTGACATTTATTTATTCACCTTGTCTTGCCGAAGATGATTTTCTTGTACACTACTGTTTAAGTCAAAACCTGACTGAGCACACCCACCAACTTTCCAGTAGACTCTATTTGCCTTCCCATTGGCCTGAAAGTTAATCCTGGCTATTGAGAGTGGATATGCTCTGTGGCATTTATATATAGTCTTGAGCTTTAAGTAAAAAGAGGTTTTTCTAAAATAATTCTTTCTGCGTCCAAGTTCACAATATTGTTCTTAAAGTTATTTAATCATTGTTCTTATGGCGGAAAAGGCGCCTGCACCATTGTTGTAACAAAATTATAAAGTACTTCGTTTTGCCGGCAACATTTTTTTGTACTGTTTCTCACCGCTTGCAACGCAGTTAAGCAACTACCAAAGATGGGGCGATGCTAAGATCTTCTGTGGAAATGATCATAAAAAAAAACCTCCTATTTATGATAGCATTACCCTTTTTCCGCTGAAAGAGCCTGATCAGTCATTTAGACAATCAGGACGATTCTCAATGCATTTCTTCGACGCTGAAGGGTATTTAGCCTTGATGGAAACTGTTTTGAGCCATTCACTGTCGTGCCGAAAGGTTAACACTTCTGACTTAAATTTTTCGATTAACACCAAGAAGCATCGTCGGCTCTTCACATAACATCATTATGCCCAATGCCTCTCAACGGTCGCTTTTATCAGAGTGGTTTCTCCATAACTCTCGATCTTCAGCCACCTTCGCGTATGTGTACGTGTCGAAGTGACATGTCGTAACATTCACCAACAATAATGAGAAATAAACCAGCTTCTCAACCAGCTAAGCAACGTTATACAAGATTTCATTCCGCTTTACACAATGTACGTAATAAATTATAAACAAAAAAAGTAAAATGAAATGTCACTAAAAAATATCATTATCCATGCACGAAAGAAACTTGAGCCCTTTTTTCCTTTGCCAACTTTGTTTGGCATCAATTGATAGGGGTAAAGCTTGACACAATAAAAACGGGAAAAAAGTGAAACAACACAATTACAAAAGCGACTACAAAAGATATTTCAACTGAAAACAACGATGATTCAAACGCGTCCCAGCACAAGAATGCTGATGATGATAAAGAGGGGGTCGTTTAAATTAACCGCTTCTCACTGTCTCACTTTATACCGTCTCTGGGCTGCAATTTCATTAGAATTTCCACAAACGCTTAAGTTAGGTGACATCACTGACATTTACATAATATAATTACTCAAATTCCCATAGCGAGAAAGTTTTTCCTTCTCCGCTATTTATCCTACTCTTGTTTTTTGTTGTTTTGATTCCTTGTTTTTTTCCCTTTGACTCGATTCCTTTTTTGCATTTTTTTTTTGTTTTTTTTTTTTTTTTTTTTGTTGGGTTTCTTTTATTTCATTACTTTGCATTAGACCTTTAATTTTTTTATTTTTTGTTGGTGTCTAGTTCGAGAGGATGATTATTTGAAAGAAGCCGACGCAAGTGGAATAGATTGTGGAAGTGGGAAAGTACAGTCGAGGAAGGCAATTGTTTCCGTGGGGCAATTGTTAACATAAGAAATCACGGAGCGAACCTAAGAAGATTAAAATGCTAAAGTTTTTCTGCTTCTTCTTATGTTTTATTCTTTTTTACCCGTTTTAATGAAGCAATAGGGATTTGAGCATGGTCAAACGGTGGCGACGAACGCGCAGTACTTTCGAGGGAGTCCGTATAAATGCAATTATGCTAACAAGAGCAATTCCTTGGGAAATGCAATATCAGAATTATTGGCCCTAAGAGGACATTGCGTAAGCCGCTTTGGTCTTAGTCTCAAAAGGGCATGCTTAATAATAGAGGTCCTAGGTCAACATGATTGTGATATTGCAACGATGTTCCATGGCATTCCTACTCACGGCAAGGCCCCACGATGACTGCTTATTATTTTTATCACTTTACTCTTCGGACAATTTTGTTGAACTTGGGCATCAGAATGGACTTCTTCTGACATACGCAAAGGAGAGCTCCTTATTAGGTCCGAGAGCATAGTTTACGTTGGGCATGCTACGATTGAAAGACGCAGTAATCAGTGGCTTTTGTACAAAAATGAGTCACTATTTGTCAGAGCTTATGACTTGAAAACTTCTTTTATGAATTGTATCGCAAAAAAAAAACTCCGTGTTAATCTGCCAGCGGAGAGTTTTCCAAGTCGTTGAACTTATTTAGAAAACCCCCCTGGCACTAACTGCATTGACGTGAACTCGGACAGAAGACTTCCTGGTCACAAAAAGTGATAGGAACTCAGTTTGATTTTTTCTGAATATATAACTTATGGCGATGAGAGAAGACCAACCGCTCTTTTGACGAAGTCGTACGCCAGCGCTCAGAAATATTTATATCACTAATATTAAGACTTATTGTCGTCCCCAGATAACCTTCACCTTAGCCCATTCGTACATACCCTCGATTTCCCTACGGAACTTAGCTATGGTCACAACTTTGTTCGAGAGATAAAACTCCTCTAAATTGTCAAAGAATTGTCTACATTTAAAGTGACATAATTTCCTCAGTTGTCAATCTGGAGTTTTTGTCGCTACATTCCCAGGCCAATTTTATAGCGCCTGACAGGCATTGGACTAGGTACCTTTTTGTCTAAGTCCTTGAGCAATCTTGGCGGTTGATTGGCAAGCTCTAAGCGATTCAATGGCAAAAGCGCCTTTCGGTGCTATTATTTCCCGCCTGACATCCTCAGTGCCCTGTTCTAAATTAAGCAGCTCCGAAAAGACTTCATCCGTTCACATTTGGAGAGAAAGTCATACCTTGGGATTCGACTAGTTCAAAAATACCTTTTCCACCTTTTTGGACGGGCAGCAGCATCTTTGTCAGAACACCTTGTTTGGGGATCTGACATCTGACTGTTTATTTATCTGTGTCTGTATCAAATTCCAATTCTGTAATATAAAATACAAACTGCCTGTTATTTGTTGGGTCTTTTCTAAGATTTAGTATAATGAAGCTGCAACTTGCGTAACGGACGATTATCTCGGCATAAATGGGCATCACGCATTCAATTAGTATGTTTTCGAGGAATTATACAGCCTATACATTCCTTAATGGTGCCTCGATGCGTAAAGAGGAGCCGCCTCACTCACAGCAGCCTTTCCGCCTTCTAGTTATCTGAACAAAGCGCTCTAGTAGTTGTTCCATGAAACAGAGCTTTACTCGGTGATTGTTTTTTTTCTCAAATGCTAACATAAGCTCGTCCCAAAGGAGAACAAAATTTTTTGGTGATTTACCTGCTCAGTACGGTTCAGAAAATACTTAACAATTTTGCTGATAATATGTTATTATTAATAACTTTGGTTGCCCTAACAGTTTGCATTAGTATACACTGGTTAATATTACCTAAACCCTCTGACTATATATTTGACAAAGCACGTCTACGCACGCTACCAAAATATTATCTGGCTGTCCAGGGCTTTTAGTTCGATATGGCCGCTCTTTTGAACAGCGTCTACATGGAGATACAACTTCTTCCTCAATGTAACCTCTACGCACACATGTATAAAAATCCGTCGAAAAATGCACCTTTAAAAATATCCCAATAACACCTGACCATTCCTGCCTATAGTTTATAATGCATCGCTGGCAGCAAATATTTAAGTCTATTTCTTTTGACAACTGTATAAAACAGCGGTTTTTTATAGTTAACTAGATCTTGACTGAAGTAGATAAAATTCTGAACTACCTCAATGTTGCCGAAACGAATATTTGGGACACATTTCTCTAACCTTTTACCGTAGTTGTCCGTAATAAATATAAATCATTTAACCAAAGTATATAGAGGGCCTTTTTCATCCTCTTTTCAGACGGCTATACGCAACTGATTTTTTTTTTCACAAAAATCGAGTCCCCCTAGGGGTAGCTACCACAGTAATAGTCGGACCCTTATCAAAATACTTTTACATTCAGTCAGTCAAAAGTCCATAAAGAATTTAAAGAAACTCTGCATAAATTCCTTTTTGTCGGTGAATTACAAAGAAACTGCTTCCCCTTGAATTCGAAACTGTTTTCTTAAATCCTATAGTTGTATATTCGGAAACGTATATCCGAGCACTAACTCAAAAGCGTCATTTCTATGACAAGCACAGCAATTTCCATCTCATTCAGTATTTTCCATAAATGCAATTCGACAATCGCCTGCTTAAAGCCTCGCTTCGGGGACTCTTTGTAATTCTGTTTAATTTATAAAAAAAAAATTATAGCTTGTCATGGTATTCGAAACCTCAACGACAACAATCTACACACAGTCTATGTCAAAGGCAATTCAAAGGATCTGCAAGTTCAGTGTGAAATTGTTATGTGCGATGGTTTAGTTGTGGTGACACTGTGTCACAGAGTCCACATTGATACACATTGGATGATGTCTGCATGAGAAGTGTAACCGGAAACGAAGCTCCAAGCAGAACTTTAGTACATTATCCGACCGACGACGATGACAGTGGTCGTGTATTCGCACAGCTGTTGGATTATATCCCTTCTGCAAACTGGTGTGTGTTAAGGATTTCATTTTTTATTTCGCTACTGCCTTTAATACGATTGTAGGTATATCCCTGTTTTAAATCCATGCCGCTAGTCTATTTTCTTCTTCTTTTTTTTCACCGTCTATACAGGTGGATGGATGTACGCAGTTACCAGAGATTTCCGGTCCGTTGGCATGGCATCCATCCATTTAGCCATTCGTTCATCCGTTTATGCGAAATTTTATTCTACTTGGGTTCATCCACACGCTGTTTCTCACCTGGCTGTAGACCAAGTGTTTGGGCGTTCGTGGCAGGTATATGGCTTAATTTAATAAATACGCAATGCTGTTGTGCACTTTAAATTTAATACCATTCACCGTTGATCTGCAAGCATATTGCACTCCTCCTTGCACATAAATAATTATATTCGGCACTAAAGTGGCCAAGTGGAGATGGTGGAAAAATTGTATCCTCTTAACCCATTAGTCGCTGAATGTATGCTGTATAACTGACTGTCAGGGATCTAGCAATCACGCCCCAGCTCATACCCTTGAACGTAAAAACTTTCAATGTGGCATGGATTGTGTTTGTTATGGTTTGAATTTTGAAAATTCGATCTCTAAATGCTGAAATGGGGGATTTGAGTGACAAGAAAATAATCAAACACAGTTTAGTTTAAATTGGCATTCATCGAATTAAATCAATTGCTTGCCGGCAGTTTGGTTTTCTCTTTCCATCTATTCAAATTTTTAATTTTTCCTATTTGTTTAATTTATAACAAATGAGCTCCAATACGAAGATGCCTTCAAGTAATGTTTTTAAGTAGCCCATTCGAAACCTCAACAGTTGGGGGGGACACTTTTGCTGGAGGTCACAGTCGATAGATTAGGACTCCGATAAGCCGCAAAGCAAGGGGTCTCAGGTTTAATCGCCCGAAAAGTACCTAAAAAAAATGTAATTCTCGTGAACGTCTGAAAAACATTTGAGAAAGACTCGGCATCAGTGTTGTGCTGCGTAGACTACGCACTTGTGGACGCGTCGTCAATTACGTGTCCTTAAATGAAAATTAATGTCGACAATTGTTTGTCGAAAATTAAAAGAATTGAGTTGTCGCAATTGGAAATAAATGTTTTAATTCTTAAGTTTTGTATTTCATGAAAATAAATGTTTATTAAATAAACTGTCATCATGTTCTGAAAAAAATCGTATTATTTTATTTTTTCATTATGCCACATTTAGTTCCTGTCGTAATCTGTTCTTTTATGCTTTTATACTTATACTTTATACAAAATAATTTCGATGTTTCACATCTGCCAGGCGTCCCGTGACGGCTCACAATTTTTTTAATTTATAATAATATTCATTTTATTTTAAACATCAATTATTCAAAAAATCATTTTCACTTAAAGCTGTTTTACAAGTAACTTGATACTGACAATCCAATTGACGAAATTAAAGACTCTTAGGTCGACATCTCAGTGGTGACAATTAAAAAAAGACTCGTCGCGGAACAACAGTGCTCGGCATATGAATGTAGGTCCCTTTCGTTTATAACAAAAAAATTGGTATGGCGAAATCGGTAAGAAAGACATTGTCAACATGTTTTGCTAAGAGCTCATCGCAAAAACGTCCACAAAAAGTTGACGTGCGAACAGCTCTGTTGCCGAATTATAAAGATGGACATTTTCAGATGCCCATTTTTGTTTGTAGGGACATCAACATCTTTTACATCCATAGAGGTTAAGCCATTAAATTTAACGCTTTAATTTGTTCACATGTCTTCCGAAGTCGAGCTCGATTTTTTTTATAAAATGTAACTCAAGTGTAAAAAAACAGTACTTATCACCTCTTTGAATGAAATGCAGTTGAATGAAGTAGGAGTTAGTGCGAAACCGTTTCCCTTATTTGATGTGTGTATCCTTTTCCATACATAGTATGCTTGAATTTGTAACAGCACATTTAAACGTCGATTTTATATATAAGTGCAATATATTTCTGTGTGTTCATGTCTTTCCGAAACACGCACAACAATTGATGAAACTAATTGAAAAACAAAATCCATGGGTTATCCTGGGTACGAAATATAAGATCAATAAGACCAACCCGTTACACATCGTTCATCTTCCTGCAACTCCTTGGCGTGATGCAAGGAATCATGTTAAAATTTAATAAACCAAATCAATACCTACATAGACGGACAACAGACATCTGCAACTACAACTCTTTTATGGACTTTTCTCGTCCTTCCATGATAAAAACACGCTCATATCTTGTACATTTCCATTACTAGAGAATACTTCATACAACTTTCATAACGTCCTTTATGTCGGGTCGAAATCTCCCTTCTTCTGGGCATTACAAAACTTCCATCCGCTCACGTTCGTGAGCGCATGTAAAAACCTTTCTGCTTGTCAAATGAGTGTTGAAAAAAGTAAACTTCATCTTCGGCAATAAACACCAATTTTACTATGTTCCCGTGGGAAACTGTGAACATTTGGCACCCCATTCAAGTCGGAGAAAGTTTACTTTTCAAAAATTTATTACACCCTACACGAGAACCTTAACGACGTCGTCACACCCCAACCCTTAAAGCACACGCGGGACGAGAACAAATTACGCGAAATGTTTTTTACCCATTTCTGATGGGGTGGGCTCCATTTTCGGCTATTAATATACAGGTCTCCTATCACGACCGGCAATTAAACCTGACTTCTCATACCGGCGCTGTAACCTTACAATTAGCATATCTTAATTACGCAATAACGCTTTATCTTAACCATCCATTCCTCTGTGCCAGAGACAGACCACTAAATGCGGCCAAAAACGCATTAAACATCGCGTACCGCGTCGGTAAAACCTAAAACGTTCTGCCTGTCGCAAAAAATACAAAAAAAAAATTATATCAGTTAAACACATTAAACGATGTTTAGACTACACCTCTGACCCGATGCCTCAAAAAGATACACAACCGTGGGCGCGGTTTATTTTATTGCCACTACCGTCGCCGTGCCATTGAAAGTCAACCCGATCTGCGTATGCTATACGAAGGAGGTTTCCGTTTTTTTTTTATAGGTGTTTCCAAAGGTGGTTGGCGGTTAGTCAGTGAATTATGTACGACGGCATTTCAATGTAATTTAATTTTCCTAAATATGAACATAAATATTCCAGCAAGGGTTGCTGAAGGGGTTCTTTGCAAAGACGACCCCGTACGCATCCAGTATCATCCATTTGCAAGTAAATGCGGTAAAATTCCGTGCGCCCATTTCGCACTGTCAATTGTTCCGCTGTTACGTTCAGTGGATGTGAAATAATAATTAAAACCAGGGTAGCGGTAAATTTGACTGTTTTCCGGTCACATTTCGCTTATCAATGCAATAAATTTGCGTGTGACATATTTTTCCCGTTTTGGCCATTCGGAGGAGAATTATTGAAGCTCATTTGTCAACTCAAGCTGTACACAGGGGGCCAATAACAACCGCAATGACAATAACAGCAATAGCAATGCTTTGTTGTTTGTGAGATGGGACCTGCGGGCTTGAAAGAAAGCGACATTTAATGGGTAACCGGGAAGTAACGGCCTACGCATACGTGTGCAGTGGGTACTATCGGGTCATGGGTACAAACGCGCTGGAACTTTAACAGTTTATTGCCGTTCCTCATAAAAGAATTTCTTGTTCTTAGATCTCAGATGAGCTATAAGGACATTCCTTAAAATTTACGGCGTTTTAACTGACTATAACAATTCTTATATTTTTTGTATGATGCCTGAAGGATTTTTCTTTATGAGTTTTGCTGTCTTCATGAGGGCTCAATTTTTAGACAATTTTGAAACAAATTCTTCGCGCTTTATACAAGGACAACGCGTATTAGTTGATTTTAGAATATATGTTGCCTTCTTTTAGGCGTCTTTTACAGCTAAGAAAAACAAGCAGGGGGGCCTTGCGGAACATTTAAACGGTTTACAAAGTTGGACTTATAACTATTTTCACAACAGTACTGGCCCGCGCATTCACTACCACGCGCCCAAAAATTGGCCCACACAGGTGCGATTTTTGCCCGGCTAAAAAGTGGATTTAAATGAACTAAGTCTCCCTTGAAAAAATAACGAGTAATCGTTGCTAAAAACTACCAAATTAAAATGGTTAAAAATATACTGCAACAAAAACCCCTTTTTATCAGTAGGTGATTTCTAGATATAAGATAGACAGATAGATTAAAGAGCGGGAGAGCCTTCAAGGGGCTCTGGCACTGCGGCTTCTTAAATGAGCCTATTGTGCCTATCCTCTTAAATTCCTAGAGCCATATTTTCACTCCAGAGGCAGTCAGGAAGACAAGAATGTCAGAAAGGGTTAAAGAATTTCATCGCCAAGGATATTTTTCCTGAGACCACATAGAGCCGGACATTCTGTGAGTATCTTAACATAAGATTCGTCACTCTCAGGATCCGGTGAGACGCCAATGCGGTGGAGTTTTTGTTTCACGAGACCATGGCCGCTGATTATTCCTGGATCTTCAGGTTATTTTTGTTATTATTTTATTTGAAGATCGATTTTCTGGGGGAGAATTTGGGGAAAAATTGTCTGGTGAAGTTCTGCCCAGTTGTACTATGCCAGATCTCATTCGACTCGATGCGAGATAGGCTTTTAATATAGTTCCTGAAATGATATTTGCTGACTCCGCAGATGGGTTCAGGTCCGAGAAGTATGGAGTGGTTACTCCGATTTTAGCCAGTAAGTCCGCTTAAATCCTCTATCCAGTGGAGGATGGCTAGTTTTCGTCTTAGAAAGTTCATAGATTGTTGTGAATGTCTCTAAGACAAGCTTAGATTTTATGAAAGATGAGTCAAGCACTTTGAGAGCTGCTTGGCTATCTGAAAGATAAATATGTTTTTTTCACGAGTGTTAGAACTTAGATTTAGGTTGATTGCAAGAACTTCAGCCTGAATTATGGAAAAGTTTTTACCAAGGCTGACAAACAAGTTCAAGTAGGGCGACTCATCGCAGATTCCAGAGCCAGGCCCTGACTCCATCTGAGAACCGTGTGTGTACCAGATGATGTCAAGTCGTGATGGATTGGATTTATATTTTCCCCAGTCATCCCTAGGGGGGATAATTAATAAATAATAAATAAAATAAATAAATAATTGGCGCAACAGGTCCGTAGGGACCCTAGGCCTAGCTTCTCACAACCATTCGTATTGTATGAGTTTTTATGTTTGGGACGAATGAAAGGGAACTACAATTTTATGCCAATGTCCCAAACGGCCAATTGAGAAGCTCTTTCATGACAGTTATACTCTCGGATGTTTGTCAGACGTTCGCGAGAGGTGGGGCAGTGAAAAAAACCTTAAGTTGGAATTTCTCGGGATTCGAACGTGGGAACCCTCGCTTAGTAGTCCAACACACTAACCACTAAGCCACTGCGCCAACTGGGGGTATAATTATGGAGAAATATTTATGGAAGTCATATTCAGGTAGCATGTCATCAAGAGGTATACTAAATGAGCTTGAAGGCTCCATGTTGTCGAGCAAGGACAGATGACCTCCCTGATAGGAATAGGGCCCAAAGTTGATTAATATTAACCAAATAGTTTTATTTTGTTAGTGACGGCTTTTTTGGTTAACGTACAAAAATAATTAATATCTTAGAATCTTTATACCTATTTCAACATTTTCCAATGCAAGTCTGAAAACCGGCACTAATTTCGCGCAGTAGTCTTAAAACCCATTCCAGACAAATACCTTCCCGACAAACAAAAATTATAGTTAACTAAAGTTAAGTTAGAATGAAACCCTGCAAGTTGATCAAGTTGAATCCAATTAAAAACGCCATCCAACCCGAGTAAAAAATATTCATTAAATCGATTGCATACAAAATTGATTGTTTTGGAAAATCGCCACCTACTTTTATAATGCGCCTTGCGACTTCCCGCATCTTACCAATATTTCAGTTAAAAACAAAAACAGAAACCAATTCATCATCCATGGAAACACTTTCGAAAAAAAAAAACAATTAATTACGACTTCTCTTGCAAACTTCAACGATAACGCTAAAGCTTGCGTCCGATATTATTTATAAAATTAATTTAACAGCACGCGTCATTGGATGCCGTCATTACAGTGAGCGCCCTCTAATTCGCAGCTCTGAATTATACATAGGTACGAGTGCCTAACCCTGCCCAAAGTCATTTATCACAACGATACACTGGAATGATTTATTTACAACATTTAATTACACCGGCTATTCTAACAAGCCAGGCGACGACCATTTGTCACAAAACTCTGCTACTAATAGCCGCTAAGTGAAGTGATCCCTCAAACCACCCTCGACTTTAATTGGAACGCTTCGATGGCAGCGAGTGTAATTTACAATGAAACGATTTCGCCGTAAAGTGAAACGTCAGCCAGCAACAGCAGCGTCGCAGCATTACAAAAGTATAAACGTCGAGGTTTTTTACGACTTCTAACGCCAATAAACCAGTAAGCTCTTGGGCATTAAATTTCCTTGCTGCTGATGGGCCGCCTTAAAGCAGAATCGAGGGCACATTCATCCCGCGACCACCGTCTTAATTCGGGGAAAATAATAATTCCGTTCACCAGATTGCCTAAAGGATGGCAATAAAAATGCCCCGGCAAAATTACCAAGGAAAACGGAAATACCGCACATACAATCGCTCACATAATTGACGAGAGTATGTTGTCCTTAAGTTGGCAATAATATCATTGGAATAACTCGTACTGCGGAGGTAGGGGACACGCTACGCATAGCATATGTGTCAGTTTGAACGGTTTGTTTACAAAGGGTTCGAGCCCCTTGTAAAACCTTAAAGTTTTCTCACTCTAATTGAGGAAAGTTTATCGCTTCTGTTGACAAAAATTAAGGGGTTTGTACATTGCACCCAAGTGGAAATGATGATTTTGACATAGTTTATGGTGATTAACTTTGGAACTAGTTAAATTGTTTTGAAACTCTTACACATTATATCCAATTAAAGTAGGAATTAATGTCATGTTGACAAACATAAGACTTAGCTGAGTGTGGAGGCGCTGAATCGGAACAGGCGAACGGGACGGAATTGAATTAACAATTAACGAGTTTAAACATAAATCGGCTACAATTAGAACGTATTCTTGATTTAAGCATGAAGTGGGTTCAACAAAAGTGTTGTTGTTGCTAAAGTGGACATACTTCTGCGTCGCTGAATTCGAAATATTACGGGCCTACATACTCTAATCGATATTTGTCAGTCTCTAGTTTTGAAGCAATTGAATTTTTTGAAGTAATACTTCTTTAGGCACGGTTGACTTGGGGGGTAAGCTGGTGAATGCGGCACAAAATCGTTACTGAAATTGCGAGCGCAAGTTGAGAACGAGATATAAGTTAGTGAGATAAAAAGAGAGAGTGTTATGTTTCGTTTCGAATATTCTGTAGAGGCAAGAGGGATTGATGCGAGCACACATTTTCGTTCTCTTTTTCTCTCAGCCAGTTACGTTTCATTATCTAAGACACATCCTACAGTCCAGCAGTGATACCAGATCGGGGGATTTATCACTTTTTGCGGGATTTTCTCACTAATAACAAGTTAAAAGGGACAAATGGATTTTTCAGTACAAAAAGAAAGGGATTTTACTTTTTGGTCAAATTTTGTTCCCAATTGCTCATTTCATTAAGAATACAAAAATTATTCAATCTACGATCAAATTAAATGTTTTCATATTTAAAAAAAAGTCATTCAAATATCTACATACTTTCATTTTTTTTTATTTCCCTAAACTGTTTCATAAAATGACATATGTGCCTGTGAATGAATCACGAGTATTTATTTAAAAAAAGAAATTTATTTATTTTGTAAACATAAAAGGGATATTTTGAGTATAACCGTTAGATAACCTGCCTCTAAAGTCTGGTATCACTGCAGTGCTCGCCTATTATCTGTATCACACTGTAGGAGGAACAGAGACAGGTGCGAGCACACAGTTTCTTTTCATTCTCTCATAGCCAGTTAAGTTTCGTATATCTAAGACGCGCCTATTGCAAGGTTGCCACTTTGGTAATTTTTTTTGCTTTCTAATTTTTGCTAATTTGGTAATTTTTATCTGGTTATGGTAAATTTTTGAGCAGATGTACCAAGAATGCGAACTCGATATGACCTCATTTAAATGCTATCTTACTGCTTCTGAGTGAACGCATTGCATTATTTGCATATGCGTCATCACCATCCATATAAAACTGATCTTTGTTAAAGTTACATTGTTCGAATTTTTGTAGAAAAACTGAGCTCATAGTCATGGAGAAGATGTCATAGTTGTCCGTTTGAGTCGATTCTGACAAAGTCGAATGTTTTGAACTTGAAATGAAAATGAAACCCGAACTGTCATCCTACGAACTTGATACACATGGTTTGGAGGAAGTTTACAAAGCAGCGGCTGATCGCCAGAGATCCACTTGTTCCGACTGTCAACTGTCATGTCGGAGTTTTTATCGCACTTCGCAAAGATCGTCAAAGCAAAGATGATTGAAAGACTTGCGCTCGTTAGTGTAGTTTTCGTTAAAGATGTGCAAGTTATCGGTGTAGACACTGACACTTACGTAAATAGGTAAGCGGTTAAACTGAAGTTATTTTTTCCAATCGATCCGATGACACCCCTTGCTTTCAAATTTCCAACGTTAGGAGAAGTTGTGACATCGCTCTTATATCTTAACCTGTCACAGTTTTCTTCCTCGATTTACATAGGTGGCGCTATAGTTCGAGGCGGATTTGGGCCTCAAACAATTTGCTTGCTCAACTAACGCCATCTTTGGTTAACTGCTCTTGGTTCTGTACTCCAAGTTGCTGAGAGCTTCATGTTGCTTCTGCGCGCCATCTATTGCGAGCCGCTCATGTACTCCCTTGGAAATCCGGACTGGATTCGAAAACCACGTCCATTCGATGTATTACAAGATATTGGACGACTGATTTGAACTTTTCTACTTAGGGGGCAAAATCGAGCATTGAATCGGAATAGGTAGGCTTTTCAACCCATCTTACAAAATCCAAGAGGCTGGGAAAACATTGCTTCTCGTTTTGATTCCTTGAGACACCTATCATTGAAATTGCATAAATATGTTTGCACAGCTTTTACCGTGTGCTGTTTTAGAGCGAACTTGATAGACGAAGATTTATCTAGGAATAAATGTGTCAAAGCCATTTTTTTCTAGCTTGAGCTTGATGAAATTGAACAGGACCTTTACAAATCTTCGCTCTGATCATAGTTTGACAAACAATAACTATTGACCAAA
Source organism: Cheilosia vulpina (assembly GCA_916610125.1). NCBI lineage: Eukaryota > Metazoa > Arthropoda > Insecta > Diptera > Syrphidae > Cheilosia > Cheilosia vulpina. Next base: position 41,699,024 of record OU744279.1, on the reverse strand, counting down.
ATTATTATCTAGATACAGACAGATTGATTAACCGCGCTTAAAAAAACGAACGGCATACAAAAACAAGTTCCAACCGTCATAAATAATGAAGAAAATTAAAAATTAAGACAAAATTCGTAATCAGTTAGCCAAGTTTTTTTCTACTCCACTTTCGTGTTTACGCAAACTTTTACAGTTTACGTGAACTCGCATTTAAATTAGCTTATCTTTCTTAATTATACATTTTTAATGACACCTAGTTGAACTTTTAAAATTGCACAAACTTGAGATACTCAAATGTATTTTAAAAGCACTTAAAACTTTCAACTCTCATCCGGTCATCATTTGACAGATTTTACAGAATGTACATGCTATAGTGGGATTACACTCACGACGTCCGACTGGCAAAATATATGAAACTTAGCATTAGGACATTTATGTTCCACATTGCACGTAGCTTGGGGGTTATCGACTTGAGAGCTGGCTGCAATTCGTATACCTAGAAAGACTATCCGGGTTTTTGTCAAGTGATTTTATTTCATTTATATTTTCGATTTCAGTGGAAGCTTATGCAATGTGTCAGCGAGTGGGTGTGCTGACATGGTTTGATAGTATTTACAACTACTCATGAATGCAACGACTTAAAAATGCCAAAAACGATGAACAGGTTATAAGCTCGAGGGTGGGTTGTTTTTTTTATTTGTATTTTTTGGCACTGCTGCTGATGCAGTTGCTGTGTTATTTTTTGATAATTATTCTGGTGTGCCAGAGGATGGATTTAACTATCGGTGTATTGCCCTCAGGAGGGGAGAATCGCAATTAAATTGGAATTTCGTTATGTTCGCGGATGACACCATGGCCGTCGTTGATTTGCATGTGGGAGGGCTGAAGTGTGACGAGATAAACATGCACCCATCTACTGGTGATGACAATTTAAAGTGCACCATTTGTTTAAATTGTATAAAATAGTTTACTTGAAGTAAAACAAGTACAATTGCCAGTTTCACAGTGGGACTTTCGACATTTTACGGAGATTGTGTGCTTGGTGGCTTCGAACTGCAGTCATTTCTAACTTAAGCCAGACTTTTAGCCCATAGAACTACCAAGCTAAATGAAGAGTCGTTTTGGTAAGTCCAACCTGGACAGTAGCACCATGTAAGTAAGTAAGATAAGTATGTCCCACAACTGTGCCCATGAGCGATCCAAGTAGTGCAGAATATGTAGGAATGAAGATCCGTATTAGGTAGGTAAAAGGATGCTCTTGTGGCAGTTGCCACAGCTTCACGTAGACCATCAGTTGGGTCCATTGTGACCAGTTGCGGGAACCTTCCATTGTATACCCGTTGAAAGACAAGGTATCCGCATTTACTCCAACTTTATTGCGCGTTAACTTGATAAACTTAAATATAAAATTTCTTAAGATGTCGACCGCGTCACCTATCAGGTTCAGATTTCTTGATAGTTTCTGGCAGAAAATTATTGTGACTGTAAGTCATTTAGGTGCATAAATCTATTGAATTATATAATAACTTGACTACACTGCCACCTATCGAAAACACAGCTTCTGAGTGATTGCGCCCTCAATCGGTCACTTTCATAGAATGCATGATCATTAACAGACGCCCCTAATCATATTATATTAGTCGTGTTTTTTTGAGCTTCGTTCTCAGCAAAGCAAAGTAAAGTAAGATTTTCAGCACACAGTTTACAATAACTACTGCGAGTCTCGAAGTGTCAAGTAAAGTATAGTTGTTGTAATTGCGTGCTAAAAATCCTACTTTGCTTTGCTTTGCTGAGAACGAAGCTCAAAAAACAGGTCTATTGTAAGATTTAAATAGCCTAAATAGGAATCTAACTAAAATCACAAGTCCTTATCGGAACTATTGTCGAATTTCCCGACCAATAGCACCACATTTAAACTGCTTCAATAAAATCTCACCAAAACCCGATGACAGTAATGCTAAACACTGAGCTCGTAACTCTCATGTACACGATACCCATAAATAACGAAAATGTACATTGTCCGCCAACTTGCCACTCCTCCTTCTTCCCCTAATGGAAAAATGTTTACAAATAATACATACCTACGAAAATGAAATTATAAATAGAACACCAACAGAGAAAAAACAAACACCCCACCTGAACCTTCACCCGCAGTGTTGGGAGAGCGAAAAATGTGCACCTGACTTTAAATGCTGAACCCGAAAGGAATGGTAGCCTTGTTTTGCGAACCCGGCAGATTGGATTAATTACGGAGAAGGAAAAAAAGTTAATTAAAATTGTGAAACGAAAAACATAACCAACCACCGTTTGAAGGATTTTGTATAGAAATTTAAATATTGAACTAATTTGCAAGCACAGTACAATGGCTGAGGTGAATGCGAGGTATACATACCTAGATGTTGTTGTTCGAAGGTGAAGTGACGTCTGGTTCAGATGTAAAACTTTTCAGCAACATGCTTTGATTTACGAATTTTTCACTTACCCAGGGAATGTATTTGAAAAAAAAAAAAAACAGCGTATCGGAGAAGAACGCATTCGGAATATATGAGGACTAGGAGCGTGACTCGACCGCTTCCCCAAAGAATTGAATTTTCTATAGGGTACCCGATTTGTACCTGTGTAGAGCAGGTTGGGCAAATCGGCTTGTATGCAAAATCAGAAGGAGAAATGTAGATATGGCATCGCTTGAATTAAAATTGAGAGTTTTCTCTGGAGCGACTGAACAAGAATAATTAAGCGAGAGGATGTTTGCGTTAATTAAAAGAAAAAAAAAATTCAATCGGGTGTAAATAATGAAAGAAGTCGAGTGGGATAAGGGATGGATGTTTGCAATCAGGAATTTGTGGGGGTAGATGACTTAAATACTCGGCTTGAATTTAAAGGGGACGGTGTTTGGGCAAACTTTTCAATTTCATCAGTCGAATTTACAGTTTTGGAATATCAAGGCGATGGTCGCATTTTCAGTGATAACTTAAGGACGGCCTTCGACTGGTTTGGGTTTCCTAATGAAGCTTATGATAGATCCTAACATCGATACGAAATTATATGTGATGCCCTGTTTCAAACTGTTTAGACGCAAACTATTGTGGGATACAAAACTTCCCTTGCCATTAATGCCGAAGTTACAAAAATAAGGAAAAAGTGCTTTGAAATGGTCCCACTGCACATGGAAGGAAGGTGGAAGAGAATGTGACAGTGTGGCCAAAGTTTATTATTTGTTTCTTTTTCTTTTCTTTGAGAAAACTTCAGTGCATTTTTGTCAAATAATCAATAATATCCCCGAACTTCTTTTGCTAAGAGTTTAATTTAAACAAAAGCGATTTCAAAGCTTTGACAAACTTCACCCTAATGCCAGTTGATACTGGTATCCGATTACGGCATACAAAAAATTGTAAAATGTCGTTTTTATAGATGTCTGTAACACAAATCACCAATGCATATGAGCCATTATGTTTGATCACAAGGCGTGCTACAAGTCAGTGTCACACATCACATCCGGAGCGGAAATATTGTCCGCAGATGGCAGTGATGGGGTATCATGTGGTCTATGGAAGATGACTGTATCCAGTTGTATAAATATTGAAACATGAATGTGCTCGATCGGGCCATTTGGCCTTCTGTTTTTTATTTTGGACCTTGGCCCGGGGAAAACAAGAAATGCCCCGCATATCTTATTTTTTGAATTCCTTAAACAAAGTATTCCGAAAAGCACACTTTCTTATTTCATCACAAAAATTAGCAATAACCAAGTTCACATTCAAAGCGACACTGAATTCATTCATTCTGTCTGACGTTCCATGTTTGTTTGTTCAACTTCGTATTTTTTGTCCTGTACCTGCCACTTTATATTTATGTTGCCTTATAGCTTTTTTAAATTTTCTTGGAAAAGTTTTCTTTCGAAATTTTTTTTTTCTTTGCGGCAACGCTCGTCTTCATTGACAAGCGCATCACTATATACAATTTAAGGGATTGGTCACAGAATCAGGGAAAGCAAAGTGCGAAGGTGTGACACAAGCAGAATTTACCAAAAACTTGACCAAATGTTTACATCTACCCGTCGCTCAAGTCAAATCAAGGTAACTTAAATGGCTTATCATCTACGCTTTTTAGAGACGAAACAGATTAAATATAGGCTTGAAAAATGTCGACACTTTTGTGGTGAACCATTTCTTCGACGGTGCCATGCTGTCGACAGACAATCCAAATGTGTACCCGATAACGCAGTAAAATGATATCCCTACCGCAATCAAGGCTCAATGATATCAATGAAGGAATTAAGTGATATTTCAGAAAGCTTCTGCGATCTAGAGTTTACGTAACAATAGTATTCCCAGGCTTTAAGGACTGTTTTCCCCGCATTTAAAAAAAAAAATCCCCTAAGTAAAATGTTCACTAGTTTCCATACGAAAAAAATACAAAATGTAACCGTTTTTATTAACTAGCTGAAAATACCTAAAAACACAAATTATACATATTATACCATAATTTATTAAACAAATGAATGCATTCGGATACACAAAAATTCTTACGTAGACGGGCTGTTTTCTTGCATGTTTAATATGAAAAATTCACTCTTTAAAATTTGTTCGTTATGGAAATACTTATAAATTTTGTTTTTAAGCAATTTACAATTTATGTTGCCCCTTTTTTAAGCTTATCATTCAAAAATCTCCAAAATTGGCGCTTTTCCCCTAAATCTGCCAAGATCTTTAAAATAAATTTTGTCTTAACGAACACAAATCTGAAAAGGGTTTTTGCGTGCCTCATACAATTTTTAAGGTGATACCAAAAATTGCCTTTTGGGCGCACATGCGGAAAATACACTTGATATTGATGTAGGTTTTCACTCTGCGTGCTTATGAAGTGTCGATATGAACCAATTGCGGACCATTATTAATTACAACATTCAAACATTCGACTCTCGTATCAGAGGGAGCTTGCTTCACCCAAGAAGGTTATAACGAGTAAACAAGTAACATGGCAACATAAGTCTAAGTGTCTTGCTCTAAATAATAGAAAAAGATTTCCAGCAGTATTTAAAAAGCAATGTCATGTTTGACAAGCTAACACTTTTGCCAACCTCATTTTACTAATGATTACCTCGTGTTGTTGAATTCGATGGGTTCTTGCCCAACAACACAAACATCTCGACTACGTTGACAACGTATGGTCCGACAGAGATCTGGACCTCAACCGAATGACAATAAAGCAAATTATCGGCCTCGATTCCTGTGTATTATCTCAAGTGAACATTTCACCACAACAGGTAGAGAGTACGTATTGTTTTAAATATCTGCAAATTTTTGTTCTCAACCTAAGGACTCGTGTAGCCCCAAAAGAAAACGAAAGCGCAAAATGGTTATGGGTCCTTACCAATAAAAATTAATAGTTTCGACTCTAAATTTTAGTAGTTCACAGTGTGCCTTACTAATAATCATTTTCAACATTCACACTAAATATTTTGATGCAATATGCAATTTTGTATGGAAAATTTCTCCGTTGTGAGTTCGAAAAATTTAGCCTGGACATTTAAAATAATCGCGGAGTGGCTATATTTTCCATACAAGTTTCGGAAATGGGAACTGTCGTTAATTTAAAGTCGAGACTAAAATGTGTTATTAGTTCGGCGCGTGGACTAGATAGATATAGTTTTATTTAGTATATAAATTAACAGTAGGATTTGTTACCACACATTTTACAATTCAGAGATATGATAATTTTTATCTTTCTTCTGAAACATTATTTTTAGGTATTAGTGTAATTTTAATAATTTCATTGGGCAAGAAATATAAGTTCTGAAGGAAAATGCGAAAAAAACCTTCAATTGAATGGAGAAAAAAAAATAAATAAGTAAATAAATAAAAGGACTATTATTTATAATAATTGTGGAAAAGCTTAGGCATATTGCCAGAGGCCTCCGTAGTGGAGCGTAGGTGTAGTTGCTTCGATTATAGCTACCATTACTCGTCCCCAAAGAATGTCCGCGATTTGTTTCCATTATTTTTATGAGTTGTGAGAACTCGAAAAATATTTGCTTGCCCCAATGACATAAGCATTATTTAAATTAAGCAGGCATTTAAATTAAAATTAAAAATGACAAACCAACGACTGATAAAAAATAACTCTGCTGTTAGCTTCTTGTAAATGCCATACAAAATATGAATTCCTTTTCCATTCCACAGAGCGTCACTCAAACACAAACTTCGCCCCCAAAAATGCGTAATTAAATAACTCGTAAATTAAAATATACAAACCGCCGATTTACCCACATCAAACATTGTTCACCGTAATTAAAAATTGTCCCCCACTCACGCAATTATTCAATAAAAAATAAAAACTCAATGAATATACACAGCTGATACCTTTTGCATTCCGCATCACCAGCAGTCCTCGCCCATCCACTATTTGCTGCATATCCCTGTTGCCTGTTCATAACAAAACGTTCAATTTCATTCATAGCGTGTCCTTTTAAACAAACAAAAAAAAATAATAATAATAATTTTAGTCGATAAACAACCGCAAACAGCCGAACCAAACCTTCATGGTGTTATCACACGCGCAGCCCCACGACGGTGTAAAATCTCCATCTCTGACAATTAACGTAAAAAGGATTTGCTTGTTTGCAATTTATATTTTTTCCACTCTTCCCCAATCTAACCCTTTTTTCTGATAAATAAATTTGTTTGTTTTTTTTTCCGGCATTTAGATACTGGGCCGTAACGAATGTAGACTATATACATTCACGGACTAGTAGGCGTGTTTTTATGATGATATTCCTCGTTTGGTTTTGTGCGGTGATTGTATCACTAGCGCCACAATTCGGTTGGAAGGATCCAGAGTATTTACAGAGAATTGAACAGCAAAAATGCATGGTGTCACAGGATGTGTCCTATCAGGTGAGGATTATTTTTCAATCAATTAAATTGGAAATTTTTTAATTTTGTTTTTTTTTTTTGTGGTTTAAATAGGTTTTTGCGACGTGTTGCACGTTTTATGTTCCACTGTTAGTGATATTAGTGTTATATTGGAAAATCTATCAAACAGCCAGAAGACGGATACACAGGCGGCGACCACGACCAATAGATGTCACTGCGAACAATAATCAGGTAAGATAATCAGATTCACTAATTCGGTAAATTTTGATTGTGCTCAGAAATGGAATTGTGTAATTTGGCCAAAAGTTTTAAATGGTGTCGAGGGGTGTTTCAGGTGGATGATTATACATCTGTGGTTGGGTTTTTTTTTTTGAGACCATTTTTCCATCCCCTTCGAAAGGATCCAGATTTTATAAATATTACAAAATTTCTCTTTGTGTTCATAGCTTGTGTATTGTGTTTAGCAAAACGCAAGCGATAGTAAAGTGAGTCTAACTTTAGTCGCAAGCTATAAAAATAGAGGTCGAACCGCTGGAAACCTGGAAACGCCTTGAGAGCGTGTAAAATATAAATTAAGCGGATTAATTAAGAAAAAAAACTTCGAAAAGTGTTCTTTATTTCAAAATTTAATTAAAATATATTTTTTTTGACCTGAATCCTATATTGCTTGCCTCAACGATGAAATAGTCGTCAACGAAAAAGTTAAGGGTCACTCAATTAATACCACCTGCCTCCAGAAGTTTTTCCGCAATCATTTTCTGCTCCGGACTTAATATACGGTGTGATTCGTATTCATGGCAGTAAGCCACTTAGGGCTCTGCTGGTGTTTTGTCGATAAAAGAGAACATTTTTGTTCAACTGTATTGGCAGGGACGCTGAAACTAGACGTAGCTCCGAAGCGAGTCTACAATATTATGTCGACTTTAATTTCTTAAATTACATGGTGCGTCATTCGCTGAAGCTTTTCTACAATATGTAATATGTTGCCATCTTCTTCGCAATTGGAAGACTGACAAAAAACAGTGATTTTGTTGGGCATTGGGTGTTGCTGGTTCCCTTTCTTGTGAAGCAGCCCAATGCCCTCTGGTGCTGAGTATCTATTCCACAGAGTCAAGCACTCATTTGACAATTTAGGGTTAAGCGTTTCAATGGCTAGTGCGTTGTGGACTATTCTGTGAGGCGTATAGGATATGCTTGAACCTTTTGAAGCGTTTTTGCACAGCGCCGCATTTCACGTACGTCTGGATGGGTCATCAAATTCGGTTCCCCTGATAGCCAAAGTTTGGACCTTATTTACACGGTATTAAACTGCGATGTGTTTCGACAGCAGTTCTTGCAGGGCATGTGGAGCATCCAAGTCCAGTTCTTTCACACGTAGCTACCTATGACCTCCATATTTCAAGAGCTAGACTGCAAAGTCATCAAAACTATCACTCGTCAGTCGTTGGCATTTTTATGGGTACGCCATAAAAATCGAATTGGTTTTCCATTGACTCCATTGTTGGCGTTATTTTTGACCCATCACTCACTCTATATGATGCTCATTTAACAGATGCTGGGGATGCCATTTAGGCACATCTGGCTCAATTTTCTGCGCTTCGTCGACTAGACTTGGTGGCATTTACAATTTAAAAGAGTTTGGGGTAAACAACTGTTTTAACTTTTTCAATCACCAGGATATTGCATATCATTAAGTTGGGAGACTATTCTTCTTAGCCCTGCTACTGGTTATAGACACTTTGACAGACTTTAATTTTAACAGATTTATGTCTGTGAATCTTCTCCCATAATTTTTCGCCGAAGATATTTATCATCTCACAATGAGCTATATTTCTGTGGTGGTTTGTTGCCCACAGAGTAGTGGTTTCGACTTTTTCCTTTAGACCGGTGGCAGTCTTTTACTTAGACGTCTTCTAGGTAGGATTGGGCTACTCAATATGTTTCCGAAGGCGACCGATGTCTTGTAATTGAGCTCTGAATTCAGACGAAGAAGCATTTAATTTTTAGCGCATCCGTTTGTCGCTCATTTGCACATTGAGTTGGGTGAATTTGATTTTGCGACTGGTGAAGCCGTCGTTGTTATGGTAAACCTTAGTCTTGACAACTTAGTGATAGTTTTTATTGCGCGATCCTACAAATCATATTTAGTCTCCAGGTTGAATTTTTCGAACTCAGAATGGCGAAATTTTCTATACAAAATTATCCATTGTGACCTACGAAATATTTAGTGTGAAGATTAAAATTGATTATTAGGAAGACCCATTGCGCCGCACTTATAACAAATTTTAAGTCTCGATTTTAAAGTTACGGAAACTCACAATTGCGAAATTTGTATGGAAAAAAAAAACCACTGTGAACTACTTAAATATAGAGTCGAAACTAAAACTGTTTATTGTTAACGTCCATTGTCTTTTGAAATGCTGCGGCAGCCAAATTCGGGGCTTTTGCAATGACGGTGACTTTTGCCTGCCTCCTGGCGCAATACTTGTACATCTTGTGAGGCTACCAAATTTGATGGTGGTGGCTTTGGATTTTTCGAAAGTTTAAAGCTAAAAACGATAGACGTCTGGGACATTCCTATTCATTTTTACCATATATCAATTTTTAATGTTCAGAGTTTTTCTTTGATTAAGCAGGGCTCTATATACAATCTATTTATTCATCTATGGGCTTTAAACAAATAAAGATTCAAGGCGTCTGTCCTAATGTCGAATCCGTGTAATGTCACATCAAACGGGCATCAAAATAATGTGACTTTAGCCCGATTGGGACTTTAAACGGACTGAGGTAGAGAACAGGAAAGACAACTCGGTTCGCATTAGTCTGACATTAAACGGATTGTGGTACTAAGTGAAGTGTCATTTTACGGTTTCGACTGCAGGCAAAATTAATTGTAATCATAGACCCAGATAAAAATGTTCCAACATTAAAAAAATGCTGCTGGCTAGAGCTGCAGATCAAAAAAGATGGAAAAATAAAACTTGTTGTCACCCTAGGTCCTTGAAGTGGGACAGATAACCTGCGGAAACAATGCCTTAGGTTCTAAATGATGGATAGGGCTTCGTTCGTCACTGAAATCATAACATTTCTGACCCAAACTTCAGCTATCTGGGGTATGATAATTCGAGTGCATCTAAAACACGCATACTGATTGATGTCGTTGGTTCTTCAGTATCCAATTCCAGGCTTTCAGCTCGGAATATCTACTTGCCGCACATGCATTTTAACCTTCGCTACGCCATCTTGAAAATTGTAAACTTTACCTCTGCGTTTGTGGATTAAAACACCAATCGCGTTATATTTTTTAACCAATCCATATCGGTTTTGACGAAGAAAACACGGCCTAAAATGGAGCAGGTATTTTTTATTTCATCGCAATCGGCCGACTTTTTCCGAAGATATAATTTTCTGAAAGATGGGGGCTGGTTATTCACAACCTGGAGAACGAACTGGTGTGTACTGTCAAGTTGTTTGTTGCTAACTTTTCGCTTTACACGTTTTTACTGTTTTGTCTGTAATTTGCTTCATCATATCATCAGAGTAGGTAAAAACGGCGGTTGCACAAGAAAAGCAGAGGCTACATTATGTGGAATGATATTTTTTTTTTATTTAATATTTTAATTTAGGAAAAGAGAAAAAGCTGTAAGCGAAGAGAAACTGTATAATCGCAGAAAATGTACATTAAAAAGCTAAAGTGTATTCATAATTGAATTTGTGCAACTGAAATGAAAATGCGCCCTTAAATCACAACATTGAGTCATTTTCCTTGCCCCACACGACTGGCATGGTAGACGTTTCCTTTTTCAGCTGTATTCAAGAACTGTATTCACCCAACCAAAATACGACTTAAAGTCATGATTAGCACTGCGTGGATGTATCTATGTATACAGTATTATAATATGTATCACAAGTTGTAACGTAGCAGATGAGGAAGGAGTCGAAATGCAAAACAAACAGGCAAAGTACTTTAAAACATTGTTTACTCAACATACGAAAACAAGGAATGTATATCTGGAAAAGTATAATATTTTAATTAGTAACCCCCCCAAACGGTGCCACGTCGAGATAGCAGTCTAATGAAACAAAGTCTTCTTACAAAGGACATTTGACTTTGTACCAACAAAATGTTGCTTCTGTCGCGCATTCAGTTTTCAGTGGAGACATATGCACGGATGTTATATATATTTCGCAAGAGATATAAACAGTGACATCTGACGTACATTCGTTTTCAGTTTTGGGTCTCAGAACGACATTGCGGTAATTATGACATTAATAATCCTATTTTTGACGATATTGTCAGAAGATTTCCTAACGACAAGGAGAAACTTCCGTGTTTATCTAGGGCATTATTCATTAAGATGTAATCATGTACACAGAGATAAACATTACGCAGATAATTGCGAAAATACTAATGACGGTGCTGATGCTCATATTCATGGTGCTATATTTCCTTATAGCTGTCGTTCTATATTGGCTTGCATACGGAAAGGATTTTGATCGATAATAGCATTTGTAATGCACTTAGATATGTTGTTAAAATTAGCTCATATTTTTAATGAGTCTGTTGTGCGCAGGCAACTACTTCAACTAGTTGTAAAGGTAGAATTGGGGTCCTTCGTAGAAGCAGTAATGGCAATCAATTTCTTCTATGTCGTTCGGACATTTGTATGGAAATTTTAATTTTTAGGAATGAATAAATAGACCTACGGCTTGAATCACAAAATTATAACTAAAAGTCTATACATACGTACACCAAAACTGCAGGGGATTTAATCTTTTATATCGCTTGAAGTCCACCGAACAGATGGTCATGAAGGTGATTCCGAGAAAACTATAGGTTGTTTTGTACAGAATGTTTTTTTTGAACAGAATTTATTTCTCGCTGAATTTACTGCACTTAAATTATGTAGTACAAAAAAGGGACTACTCATGGTAGCCAACACACAACATAAATATTTTGAGGTATCAATCAGGATCGGCATTTTGAAAGGCGAAACGTTGAAACGTATTCGTGTGCACGAAGAAATTTGCTGATGTAACATAGGGCACGAATGGTTTGCCCTATTGTACAAAACTACAAGTCTTGTACAACGAATTTTAACAATTAACAATGGATTTTGTACCAGAAAAGTACAAGTGAATTTACAATTAACAATTGTAAAAGCAAACCTTAACAAGTTGGAAATTCTAAATTTCCCCACTTTCTGTACCACAAGCTACAAGTGTAGAAAAAAATTAACAATCCTTTGTTATAAAGATAGAAAAACTTAACGAGCGAATTGAAAATTGTTAAATGTTTGCAAGTCACTTTTATCTGGTTACAATTTGGAATTGGAATCATTAATCTTCAGAAAATGTGAACTAAATTACTCTAGTATCATAGAAGTACCAATTGTGTAAGTAATTCTTTATTTCCACCAGTAAATCAAAGAGAGCGAGAGCGGCATGTGCCTACTGTAAAAATACTGTTGACATTTTGTTTTAACTTATAAGTCAGTAGATATTTGTACATCAACTATTTAAAAAATAAATGACTTTTACAAAAGAAGGGAAAATTTGCATATTTAACAAGTGGAACGATTTTCTTTTGCGGTGCAGTAATTATAGTTACTTGTTAAATCGCCACATTTAACAAGTGCCTGTAAAATTGTTAAATTGTAGTTTTGTGGTACAGGCCCCCTGGGCATATAGTTAATAGTATGTCCGTTTCAATAGTTTTAAAAATTAAAAACTCCCATAAAGGACTGGTTCACGCTCAAAAATTGGCTCTAGCCGAGTGTGATTTTAGCTCGGTAAAAAATTGGTTTAAAAATAAACAAAGTCTCTGTGAAAAGAAAAAATCGTTGTTAAAAACTACCGAAATAAAAAAACTGTTTAATATACACTTTTCACCCAGATTTCTAGATTATTATCAACCAAACAAAGTGAGTTGCTTAAATTCTACAGAGTTAGAATTTAAGCAATTCTACAGAGTTAGAATTTAAGCAATTCTACAGAGTTAGAATTTAAGCAAGAATAACGACAGAAAAAATTGATAAATCGATAATTTTTAACCGAGTTTCCTTAAGCAAGTTGACTCGATTGTTTTTAATCCACTTACTCTGTAGAAGCTAATAAACAGTATTACTTTATAGTTTTTGACCAAAAGTTGGTTGATTTCAAATAAGTAACAACTCTGCAATTTGAGGCGATATTCTTTCTTTAAGGAAACTCGCCTTAAGTTGCACCAGATATTCTGGCAGTCATTCGATGATTTTTGTTCTGTGTGTAAAATTGTCATTCATCAATTTCAACTCAAACAAGCATATCCACTGAATAAAAATACTTAAAATCCAGGGGAGTATCTGTTCTACTGAAAACATTGCGTCACATTTTAAATATTTAATGCTCTCTTTGTACATTCGATGAGTATCATACTTGGATGTCATAAACAGCTTTCGAATTCAATGGAACTCACACATTATCTACCACTTAATTCATGAATCACTTGATAAATTAATTCAGTGCCACATTATTATAATTTGACCATTTAATTCATGAAGAGCTACCTTTGGTACACACTTTATTCAGAACCGGAGTCAAGGAGGAAATTTTTCCTTCACGCCTATCTGTTGAGTAGTCAAATAAATCAGAGGCGACTCGAGGAATATGCTGCAGGTCATTGGATTTTTGAAACTGTTGCAATTCTCTTGAGAAGTCTTGCACTTTGCACAACCAGTGTTTTAATGTTTTAACTGAAAATAAAAAATAATAAGAAAAGGGTGTGAATGCTGAAAAGCCATTGCTCACAGTTAAGTCATTTTTATTTAGTACTACATTCCAGAAATATAAGCTCAACCAAAGGAATCGTTGCAAGAGGCCATGCGATATATGATTTTTCAAATAACTTTCCAATCAGCTGGAGGCGTCCTTATACCTGTAAAGAAATTGTAAATCTGAGTCTTTTATTGGTGAAATATTGCAAACTAAATAGAACACAAATTAGCCATCGAGTTTGAACAATTCTAGCCAGTTCAAAGTGCAAACCGTCAAAAAAAGACCTTTTACACACCCTTTATACATGAGGTGAACGGCGACAAATTCGCACGAGAGAGCATATAAAATATTAAGAGTAATGTGCGAGATTGATGATTCGAACAACAATAGCAAAAATGGTTGATAAATTTATTACACATTACGTATAGACCTGTTTTCGAGTTAATCTCATTCCACGAATAGAATATGTCGCTAAACTGAAGACACTCATATGTTCTTGTATAGAAAAAGCTGCAGTTACACTGAAAACTAGTTCTGGGTTAAGAATCCCTTTTGATGTCATCTTCCAAAAGCGATGATCGCGATAAGGGCATACTCTGACGATACGCCACTGACAAATATTTATAAACCAGACTGTGGCGTGTCCTAAAGTAGGGCGACTGAAGGAAGTACTTAGAAATTATGGACCACCTGCACTCAGGCTAACCTAGTGAAAATATGTGGGATGAATTTTAATTTTAAAAGATTGAATAAATTAAAAAAAAATAAAAATTTACATATAGGCTTCTGCTCAAGGTTCAATATGTTGACGTTGACTCTACACAAATACAGTTGTAGTCAGTTTAAAATTTGAAGAAAATCATTTAAGATAGCTGCAACTCATAGAACGTATATGGACATCATTGATTGGGCCTCACGAATCTTTAACTCTACTCCAGAGTGAAAATCAGATAGAGGTAGTCATTATGCTACGGCTCACTTTAATCAAGCGTGGTCGTCTCTGAAGTTTTGTAATAGCTATTATGCCTGTGTTCTTGTAAGTTGTCAGCTCCTAGTATTATGTAGGAGAAACAACCCCAAGATTTTCCAAAAACTCTATAGGAAGAAAATGAGACAATAAAATGTTTTTCTATTGAATTTCCGGACACTATGCGTTGTCAGGAATTCTGAGTTTTCTGTCTCCGGTAAAATATTTGGCAATTTTATTTCAACCACGGTTGTCAACTTTAAACATAGCATCACCATTGGGACAAAGATTTATAGGCCTATTATCGTTAGCGAGTCGAATAATTCGCGTAAATCGATTTAGTTGTCGAAACACTCGCCATGTACGATTATCGTCGGCGAATTAATTTATTCGCCTAAAATTAAAGGCTACCAATATTATAAAAACGAAAATGACAGTAGGATTTTTTGTTCGACTCGCTAACTATAATAGGCGCATTAATTTTCCAACTGAGATAACAAGTTTTACACATATTATTCGGTTTAAAAAAACATTTTTTTTATGAACTACAAAACAAAATATATTACAAAACCATTTTTGTAGTAGTTTTATGAGTCCGTTCCCATTCCCATGACTAAAGGTACGTTCGTTATTTGTAGTGTAGAATTAAAAACAATATATTTCACAAACTCAGCCATATGGGCATAGTTCCCCGGCTTAAAATCCGGACGATATAAATTCATTTATATTGTAGGTATGCTTTGAAAATAAAATAAAAATAAATATTTCACAAACTAAGTTTATTGATCCAAGTCTCAAAGTCTTGTAGGCTTTGCAAATATTTTCTCTTAGTTTGTGAGGAATTCACCCATTGCAGCGCCACAACCACAAAACTCTGATGTCATTATTTCTAAGCATCCGAAGCATCTGAAGCACTTCATTTAGAGCAATGACCGAAGGCTGTGGACAGTGAACGTTGTAGGCTGTTATTATCTGTCTACAATCCAGTTGATGTGGGTATTGTCAATAAGCTCTCTCAGTGTCCTACTCCACATTCACAAGTGACAGTTGATATAATATAGCTCCATCAATATCTAGGAATGCATTGCTAGGGTGTACTTTAAGTGATTTGTCTATTGAGCCGACTAGCCGACTGTCTCCCCAAAATCCGACAGCATTTGAATAAATAAATTATGATTCGCCTTAATCCACAGCTCCCAGTCATTTACCCACTCGCGTGCCTATACTATATTTACACTGCAGGAAAAACTGTTCATAGGGAATTTACAGAACCCGTCGGATATCTTTCATGCCAGACCGCACCCGCAACACTTTATTGCTGCATTCTTGGAGCTCTCGTTCGTTCACTTTCCGCCGACTTAAATTTATTACAATCGGCTGCCGGCCTAGCCCCTGATGCACAAGAAAAATAGAACATCATCCGCAAAAATCAATTGCATTCCGTTGAATAATTTGAATACATTAGTCCTTTTGTCCTATCCATTGATATGTCGATAACAAACCTTACCGGCCGCAGCAAGTATTTCAATTACAAGTCATGATGGAGAGAGAGCGAGCCGAGCTATAGCAAAAAAAAAATCCACTCCTTCCGCTCCAGATACTATACCTCATTCTACGGTTTCACTTCTGACACACATTTGCCTAAAGACATGCTCCATTCTGCTAGTAAATAGAAAAATCATAAAAAAACACAAAAGACTGACAGACAGGACAGCAAAAAAAAAAATAAAACACGCCTCACTCTCACACACACTTTGGGGGAATACTGCCAACTGGCCTCGCTTCACTTCACGTCTGATATTCCTGCACTGCGATTTTCAATTAATGAGACCAACATAAATTATCGATGTTATCGTTGGTCGCCAGAGAGACACACCCAGTTTACATCTGTTTCTGTAAGGATTCGCCTTCTGTTTTTTCTTTATATTCTCAGAGTAGATTCTATTACCACTGAAGTGTGAGGCCAAGCAGAAGATCGTATATAGGCGGTGGCTGGTGGCTGGGCTGCTGGAGAAGGAGATGTTATCTCGGTCATTCAAGAAAAATACCCTCTCCTCAGACCGATTGGAAATGTATGTCTCTCGGTATTTCCATTTGCCATTGCTCTTCTCCCTTGTGATGTGATACAGGAAGAAGAATGATGCAGAAAATTGAATCAAATGAAACAGGATAAACAGTGAATAATACGTTTTCCTTCGTGTGCGAATCTTTATTAATTGAGGGTGGGTTTGTTTCTAAATTGATTCCATTAGGCAATCGAAATAAAATTCAAGTGATGTACGAGTATGTGTACAATGGGGATGCTACATATAAATATTTATTCAATTCTCCATCGGAAAGTATCGGATAGCATTTGCAATGGCAAATCATAAAGAAAGTCCTACTTTTCCCCCACTAATGAAAATATTATTTCAACGTAAACAAAAATGAAAATAAAAAAAAATATAAGCTAGCTCAACAGGTTCGAGCTGCCTAGGACTATGTAGCTTCTATCAACCATTCGTTTTGCGTGAGTTTTTATTTTTGGGACGAACGGAGGGGCCCAACAATTTGTCTCGACACTTGTACCCTCGGATGTTTGTCAGACGTTCGGGAGAGGTAGCGCAGTGGATGAAAACCTTTTATTTGTGTGTTTTCAGGTGATCACACCTGTTTTCCTTCACCCAGTAGCCCAGCACACTAATCACTGAGGCGCTCACGCAAAATTCCTATGTAGCACTTGAATATTTATTGCGTTTAAGTTGACTGACAATTTAGTCAAAAAATATTAACAAAATAAATAAATTCTATGGAACCAGCTTAGGCTAGAATAAGGAGTGAACAAGCTTAAATTATAGTCAGGATGACTAGGGATACCTAGACACTTACGACTGTATTCTTAGTTTCTTATGAGAGGGCACACGCAAGCCCATACAAAAAAAGGAGCTTTCAAAGGCAAAAGAAGACCCACTGTTAGCTGTCTTAAAAAAACCGGTTTAAGGATTAAAACTAAAATTGTTTTCTCTTTACGATCGACAGGGTGCAGTCCGGCCAATTTATTTTGGACATCTATTATATTAGATTATATTTTTCCTTATTTTATCCTGTGTAACCATCAACAGGAGTCGTTTATAGAAACAATGTCTAATGCGGCAGGTTTAACTATTGCACAGTCTTTCGACTTTCTTCTAATGGATCTGAAACTATTGCCATTTACAACCCTCGGGTATGATTCTGAAAAAAAAAACAAAAAGGACACTACTTTGTTATTTAAAAAAACGGAATAAATTCACAGAAAACGAAATCTTCCTTCATGTTACTTCTTTTGTTTTCTTCTTTGCTTTCTCAAATCTTATGCTCGTCCAGTGATCCTGGAATCATCAGGCGCCAGCAGAAATTCAATTTTGAGTATAAAATATTTCTATAGGTAAATACGTTGCAATTTACAAAAAAAAATAAATATTTAAAATTAAATATTTAAAACATTTAATAGGAAAATTAGGTAGTCAGAATTTGAAAACTACTTACTCAAATTACTACAATTAAATCATTTTATAAGCATCAAAGATCAGGAGGTTTTTGAACTTTTTTTAAAAAAGTTTTTATTACTTATAACATTTTTTAGAAGGAAAAAGAGAGGAAATATGTTTAAATTTGATTGATGAAAAACCGAGCTATAGTTCTCCCCGGATGTAAGTAACCCCCTTAATAGTAAATCCCTTTTAATAGCAAATAATTTTTCAGAGTTGGGAATCACAAACGCCACCCTATGCATTACAAGGTTCCCTGCTTAATAGGAATTTAATTGAAAACCCACCCAAAAGCATTATAGTTGGCGCATGTGCTATTATCCCGTACAGTACAGTATACAGTATATCTCGAAAACTCAAGCTTAGGGATCATGGTATGAAGGGTGTATATGTTTTAAGTGACTTGTTTTCGAACTAGAACCGGCCATTTTAAAAGCTTACAACTGATTTGTATTCAATTTTGGATTGGCATTTAACAAAGAGACTCGAAATCGACTTCAACCCTACATACATCTTAGATACTTAAACAGTAACTGCATTTTTCTAATAAATTCAATATCATGTCAGTACCGTTATTTGCATACATTTTTTTTTAATTATTTAAAAGTTATATATATATCTACCTCTAAAAAATATGTACTTAGACGAATCACTTGATCTCCCTTAAGACTTCGAAAAAGCTGAAAAATCCGCATCTAGCCCCAAACTTTGTTGCGCTACAAATACCAAGATTACTGTTAACAGGAACCTACCTAAAGTATGACATGAATTTGCTGTCCCAAAACATCCAGCTGGTGCCTAAGTGAAGGCATACCTACACCTGACTTTTACATAAATTGTACGGGGCACTGACTCTCTCGTAAATTAAAATGAAGAAGAAACCCCTGATTCAAGTTATGAAATTGAATTGAGGTTTTACTCGAGGACATGTCTAAAAATGTTTGTTCCCTTTGGCATTGAATGCGAAAAGTTTTGATTTTACTACACAAAAATCTCCATTTCTAACTTCTTGAGTTGCTGTATGTATGAGACTAGAATGGCCCTTAAGCCTGGCGAACCACAAACTCGAACTATGTTGTCTGATTTAGAGCTTCTTAACTTCAATATAATGCCGTCGATAGGGAATGAATATATCTACTCCAGTGTTGTTATATCGTGGGATTTATCCCCTTTTGTGGGAATTTCGATTTCCGAAAAGCCTTCCGTGGTATAAAGGGAAAAACCACCAAAGTCGTGGGAATTTCAAAAATCTAACAAAAAAACATTCAAACTACAAATTTTTGATGAAATTCTATTAAGACAACAATATTTCACCTGAATGTCCATAAAAAACAGTTCTTTTATCAAAATGTTCTAGTACCTAGAAAAAAATAAAAATTGCAGTGTTACAAACTGCGGTTTTTATACTAAAGGTTAATTTAACGTGATTTTCTGTCCGTGTAATACAAATTTTACTTTTAAAAACTGGTTTTGACGCAAAAAAGTATCGTGGGTTTTTAAAAGGGAATTTGAGTACGGTGAAAAGGAACAAAAAGGGAAAAATGACCACGCATCGTGGGATTATTAAAGAGAGAGTGCTAACACTGATCTACTCTATCCAACGACTTCAATCAGTCCAGCATATGCAGGACCTATTCTAAACAATACGTATTTCAAGCATAACCGGCTGGGATTTCAATTTCACCATTCATTACAGTAGGGAACTGAAGTTGAGACCACTGTTGGTAAAGATTATGCAAATTAATATTCATTATATTTAGCAAAGTGTGGTTTGTTTTGAAGGAAAGAAAAAATACTCCTGTCATATCCTGCCTAAATTATTTCGAAAGTAGAGGTAGTGATACATTTTCCAATTTAGTTAAAGACTGATTCTGACTCCATAGACTTTGAAGAATACTTCGTGCAAAGAACTGAGCCTGCAATAATGCAAAAAGCTAGCCACCTAAATAGGTCGAAAATATTTTTGTCCTACCGATTGTAGTGTTAATTGGAAACCGATTTTTATGAAATATGGACCAAAAGTGATTTCCTGCAGGCATTTGTTTACTATGAATAAAAATGAACAAAATACTAAGTTGTTTATTTACATTATCTACACAATTTAATGAAAAAAAGGAACGCATTGCAAAATGCTGCACTCTTGAGAATGGTTTGAAATTCAATACGGTTGAAATTAATTTAACGGAAGATAATTAATATTTTTCCTAGAATGCAGATAAATTTTAACCGCTGGGTTTTTCTAGTTACATAATTGTAAAAACTCTGCAAAGTTGTTTTTCCTAACAGTTGTAACTCATCGTTTGAGTACAATTATTCACTTCCAATACTAAAAAGAACCAAGTTAATTGAAATTTTTCATCCGGCGTTTAAAGTTTATAAGTTATAGCCACTTTTGATTAAAAACCCGCTGGATAAAATAACTCATCAAGATCCAAATATTTTTCTAATGAGTCCACCCACCACATCGGGACGATACGCATACAGCTCATGTTAAAGGGGCTGCCCATTTCCTTGCATTTTATTGAGTTGACCGAAACCAAACCTGATACCATTTATTATGTTTGACATAATTCAGTTTAAAAATCAAATCTATAAAACAATATTTCCTTTCAACTATTATTCCAATCCGAACACCCCCATCTGTATGGTTGTAAATTAAGGATTCTTCGGGGGATTTGTGTCCTTATTTTCCATTCCAGTTTAAGGTATATTCTTTATATCAGCCATTGAAACTGAATTTAAGGATATCTTCTCATCCAATCGGAAAAAGGGTTTCCATGTGTTTCTGTATAGATAGAACACACGTTTCGCACAGAAGATGGAAACAAATTCGAGTGTCTTCGTCGATGGAGGAGAAGGATTCTTGGAATCCTTGCGACTACTAAATTATACCTCCGGGCAAATACAGTGGACGAATGAATGAACCTACCTTTGGGACTGCATACCTAATTATATTACACGAGTATAGTTGTTATGCTTGAATTATATTCGATAATCAATTAGTGATGAGCTAAGGGAATGTAAAATACCCACTGAGCCAAATAATGAATGGACCATGCGATAAGGACAGGTGTTGCAAACCTGAATTGAATTAATCACATCTATCAATCTTCATATTACTAATGAATTTCTAAGCTGATGGTTGATGTTCCAACCTTTTGTGTATACAGTATACGTATGGGAATATTTAATCACCACCAAAAAGGGCAACGGATCACCTTCATGGGAGATGAACATGTTTGTAATTTTCGGTAGGGATGGAAGGTTGGTTGTATTTTTTAGCATGATGGTTGAGCTACAGTCCGTCGGGGAAAATGCGGTAAAATGAAGGGGTTTGGTAATGGGTTGTTTTCAATTTGATTTTGATGCCATTTGGGCAGTTGAGCTTCCGCAGTTCCCAATTAGAAGGGACTGCTCTTCAATTGGAAAATGTAGGAGAGTACTTAGGGGTGGTTTTCTTTCAAAAATTGTTGCAAAATAAACAACGTTACATTTTATCAACCACTGTTTAATTGGAAGCATTTATTCTCTTGATACGTTATGAAATACAATTCCAATTACCACCCTGTAAAAAAGTTAATCAATTGCCATGTCCGTAATTGTATGAAGGTCGCTGTGAAACTTAGGTTTGTTTACCTATTCCTAATAGCTTAACTGAGTCATGAGTATGAGTCAGTGAACGATATAGCTTATATCCCGCAAGGTGTCGCAAGAGTCATTTCAAAAGGAGTTTCATCAAAATCTTTTCTGTTCTGGTCACGTCAATCAGTAACATACACCCCAATTTTTTTATAATGTGGGTATTATAAGGATGAATGTACTGACAACTTTTCGAAATCCTCTGCAACGATGTTGCGAAGGCTATTCATTTCAACTCTTTCAAGATTACTCTAATGACCACTATGCGTTGAACACCAACAATAAACCTTGTCTAGTCAAGCGATCGTTGCGTTTATACAAGGTGGGCCAAAAGAAATCACCCTATTGGAAGATGCTCTTATTTTTGCAAATGGCCGCCAATGTCCAATCTGTTTTGACATTTGTGGACTAGACAGATGTAGAATACAAGTGAACAAGCCATGGAGCGATACACTCTTCAAGAACGCGGAATAATAGTGTCTATTTTTTTGGGTAATAATTCGTCTGTAGTGTTGGCGCAGCTCGAATTCCGTCGCCGATTCCACGGCCGTCCGACACCGATTGCGCAAACACTGCGCCGTTTCACCACCAACCTTGAAGAGTATGGGACCACACGAGACTTTGCCAAAAGTGGCCGGCCCCGGAGCGCCTGTTGTGCCGAGAATATCGCCACTGTTGACGAGGCCATTTTTTTTCTAGAACTCCTATGGTCAAATGACAACAGTGAACGGTGCGCGCTATAGGGCCATGTTAACAGAGTTTTTTCTGCCGCAATTAGACGAATTATGTGGTTCCAAAAGGACGGAGCTACGGCATCGCTCGAAATAAACAAAATAGATTTTTAATACGTTCTTTCACTTTGACGGATATTCATTGTATAAAACTCTTGATAATCAGAATCGAAAAAATAAATAAAACAAAAAACAAAATGAACGGATCTGGAAATTGGCGAAAAGTTAAATAGAGCCAGTTAAAAAGGACTTATACATTTTGTAGTGAATGCTGATAGCATGGCTCCAGTACGTGGAACTTGCTGCAGCAATATATCAATGTGAAAATGAGCACAAAAGGTAAACTGGAACTCTAAGTACAGTTGGTATAAATAAGTTGAAATTTTAGTCCTTCGAAAATGCTACTCAAATTGCCAACGTAAAATCAAAACAGAAGATCTTCGTTTGATACATGAAAGATATAGGAACGTATCTGTCTGACTATCGGGTTGGCTCTGATATGTTTTCAGAATATTTATCCGATCCGATATACCTACATCATAGACTGACGAAAACCCATAAGGAACGTGGCACCTACCACAAAAAAAAAATAAGCACTCTTGATAACCTACAGTTGCTGCAATAAAGTAAATATAAAACGCTTTATGTTGGGACCTGTTGCAGCTTCATCTGCCAAATCTACGACATTTATGAATATGCCCATTTTTTTTAAGAAGTGCATTGCCAAATGAGGCCGCTATTGTGCAACAGAGTGTTGCGCCATCCGTATTTCAAACGATAGCGATATACATTACCACCTGTTGTAGCTTTTGTTGCAAAAATGGGTACCTACATCGTTTGCTATAATATTTGCAAGATGTGGGCGAAATTGTAAACAGGGCATGGCACATCCCCTTCAACAAAGTCATACACTCTTGGCAATTATGCCAGCTTTAATTTGGAAATGCGGCAAATGAATGTACATCAGAACTTAGAAGTGAATAGCGTTTCCCGAATGTAGGTGGATCTGAAATGAGGGGCGTGCCGCTACTCATATGAAGTATGTCCCATTATTCACGCAAAATGTAATTTGGATTGAAAAAACAGATTTTTAATTAGAAAGGTTTAATTTTTTGTTGAACATTTTTCTATTAATAGTAATGTATGGAATAGCACATAGGATAAATGGCCGCCAGGCTTTGCTGGCAAGTACGAACCCTTATTGACAATTTTTATAACCGTTTTGCATAAATGTGCATCATAAAACTCCAAAGAAAAAAGTCCAATTTTGACGATTAACGAAGCTGAAGATCATCATCACTGAAGATGATTTTGTTCGAAAAATCAGCATCCACTTGTTATTGTTCCAAAATCCATTCAACGAACTCTCTTCGCGCTGCGTGGTCAGTCGTCTTTCAGTTGAACTTTGTTTGCATGGAGTTTCAAGTCTTTCGTGAGAATTTGCTGTAGAGAGCTTCTGGAAATGCCCAATTCTTGGCTACGGTGCCGAATTGATGTTACGGACTCTCAGCAATACTCTCGCGAGCTGCTTCGATGGTTTTTGTTGAACGACTTGTGACAGGATACTCAGAATGTTTAAGATCCAGTCTTCCTAAATTTTTCAATTATTCTCATCACAGTTGATGGTTTTAACTATGACGACCATATTTTGTACGCAAATAGCGGACTGTAGCTAAAAAACCTTCATTATTTTTAAATAATTGCTCAACAATAAAAATGTGTTCGAATAACGCTCCTGTCAGCTGTCACATTGTTATCTTTTTTCCAATGGCATCACTTTCGCATCAGTGGCGCAAAATTACAATTTTGCATGAATTATGGGACCCCCTTTATAAGCTGCTAAAGTTGCTAAAAGCCGCTACAAGGAAATACAAATCAAATGCAAAGCTTATCGCCATATGATGCGTGGCACTATTCATGCAGCAAAACAACTTAACTAGGAAAAACATTTCTAACAAACCAAATACTCAACAAAATAAAAAACGGTCCACACAGAGGGTATCGGTAGCGTACCAATTGTGAAGTGCAACCGATCGAATATCGGCTTCTGTCTGTCTTCTTCCTCATTATTACAGAAACTGAATTGACTAATTTTTCGAAATTCATATTTTTTCAATGAGTTCGTTTATCATCCACCTTTTGTAGCCCGCTGCTAGAAAATAATGTCTTTTTTCGTATATGCATCCCAAACAAAGGTTTACTTAAAATTTCATATAACCAATTCCTCTTACCCACCTTTGTAGTAAGATAGCCTATCCAGTTTCTTGTAATTTTATATATACAAGAAAATATAAAATTCTGGTAGCACTGCATCGTCTTGTACAATAAGCACCACTACTGATACAAAATGATATTAATTTCAAACGAAATAAGTAACACAAAGCAAACATTAAACCAAGTGCAGCCTGACCTTTATCAATGCTTTTAATACCTCGTATTAATCCTTGAAACCCTTTGCAATTTCGAATGCAATGATACATAAAATTCAACGTAGGTTTCCATATTGAACTTCCTCCCACCCAACAGAGGTTCGATCAACAGAAAATGTTTTTTAACTTCACTCGCTGCATCACGCATCAAACAACCACATTCCCTCGCATATAGATGCTTATTTAAAAAAAAATCCCCCCCATCATACAATGCAACTCCTCACAGACACCCATTTCATTTTTCCATTCCTCATTTCTCGTCAATTGCTCAAATTAAAGCCATTTACATTTAAAAAAAAGAAACACACACACACCAACCAACAAAAACTTCCAATTGGCTGAATTAACAATATTCATTTTATTTAGTTAAAAACTCTCAAAGGAAAAATTATACAAACAAAGAAGAGGAAAAAATATTGAATTTGATTGCATGCTTGAGCATTTGTTTTGCTTTTATTTACAATTTTATTTACAACTCGTTTGCCACATCAACAACAACATGTTTTCTTTTTTTTCCGTTTTTTCTTGTTTTCTTTTTTTGAATTTTTTCTTTCAGCCTGCGCTATCACAGAAAAAGAGAAATCGCTTAAAACTTCGGATAGGGAAGTTGTCTGATAAAGGAAAATCTGCAGCTTCCTCTCTCGGTCTAGTCGAGGGCAATTCAACAAATACAGTTAACACAGTCGAGGACACCGAATTTAGCAGTAGCAATTTGGATAGCAAAAGTCGTGCTGGCATCGAGGTGACAACATTTTTTTCCAATCCAGATGAGGTGAGAGATTTCATCCTGTCCCCCTGCAAATACTCCTACTCCCGTCTGTTAAGTCTAAATTGAATGTAGGAATTTCTACTTTTGGCGGTAGCGGAATCATTTCGATTGTTAAACAGAGGAACAGAAGGTGGTCTTTGATAGGCGCCGCCTTAGGCGCATGTTGTGCATTAAGCTACCCATAAACTATACCTTTAATTGGTCAGATTGTTAAGTTCACAAAATGGGCACAATTGACTTTTGAAAATAATTCCCATTATTAACTCATAATTTCTACTTAATATCAAATTTGTAAAATTGGTTAAAAAAATGTTTAAAAAGAAGTACAAATTTCACACCTGTCCACCAACGTACTTGTACAATTTCGATTTCATTCACAAAAACTACTGTTTGACACAAGGGCACAATTGATTTTCATATTGCAGTTGCGAAACCAACAGTTTGACCATTTAACTGCAACGTGTATGGGACACTTTAAAGATAGCAACGGAGACTTTTACATAGCCCCAGAGCTCTCCACTTTTGTGCTTCATAATCTTGTTCTATATAGAAAACATTTAAAGCTGGCCTCTGAGATTTATTAATTTATATTGGAACAATAAAAATGGCCACCAAATAAAATAGTTAAATCGCAAACACCATCAAGGAAGTAACCTCGGGCCGGTCCTGACTGCAATTGGAAAAAAAATGTCCTTCCAATTCAATAGGTTTCGCAGCAGATTTACATTGGATTAAAATTAAAATACCCATGAAGGATCAACGTTATCGCCCTCAGGGAGAACCCAAAATGAGGCCATGCATAGGGACGTGAAAAATTGTTCACTCTTACAATTTTCTTTATTTGGGTAGAGGGTATATCTGGATGCTCTTGCTTTCGAGTGCGGATTAATGTCACCAATATCCGGGATAATCCATAATTTCATTGAGCATGCAGAACAAGTAGCCATCGGGTGGGGGCATATTTGTAATTCACAACTGTAGAAAACGTGTCCTTTTTTACACCCACAAACAGACACTCTGTCCCCCGTGCGCATATTTAACTTGACGACTGTCACAATTTACTCAATTGAAATCGAATTTCAAATGAATCCGAATGTAAAATATTCCCTAATCCGTATTGAAAATACCAATGTGCGGAAAAAATAATGGAAGCAGAAAGGACGTGGACAATCGCATTCACTTCGGTGACCAGCACTTAAAAAAGGTCAAATCTATACGCCAGTTTACGGCAATTTAAGCATTTTGGCTACGGTCTTTCTTTCTTTTTTCGGTCCTCTACACTGCATAGGAAGACGGTGATGTTTTGTGTGATATTTTTTTGTAGGTGGGTATACGTGGCTACAAAGTGCTACCGAAAGGATAGGAAAATAGTCCTTGATCTTTTATTGACACTTGACACCGGTGTGTAATGAAAAGACGATGGCGTTTCAAAGAATCCCACCTAATTGTATTGAGCTCCGAGATTGTTCCATTGTGTGGTAAGAAAACTGACCCATACACCTATATGGCTTCCTTCCCAGCCACCCCTTTCGTTCGGCTTTCATCCGGGCATTTATTTTATGTCAGCCCATATCGAATTGGCTTGAAAGGAGTTTATGTGCGGATGTGCTGAATGAAAATTAGATTGCTTGGGGAGGGAACTAAGCACACACATCCTGTATTGTGCTTTGGGTTTTTGTATGTGTGTGAATGGAGTTTGTTTAGGACTGTACTTTGCAGCGGCGATGAAATTAGGAAAAAGTAAAATCATTTGATTGCAGCACTATTTCGTGAAACCTTTAAGGATCAGTTGAGATTTATTTCTCTGATATGTTTTGGATATTCAAATCAATGGATGGGTTGTAATTCGATTTTGTTTGTTCCTTTTTGGGTAGGTACACATGTTGATGAAGAATCTTCTTCACAATTTAATGTGGCACATCCACTAACATAAGTAAAAACCTGCACCGCCATACAATATATTTAAGTAATATTAAATGCGCAATAGGTTCACAGCAGCCGCTTGACATAGTGTCCTAAATTTGACTTAACTAAATTTTTTGAACAAAATGTGCGCACAGTGGTTAGCCTGCGTGCTTTTGACAAAGACTACCACTCCCTCCAGTTCAGAAGTTTCAATAACTAAAGAGTGTCCCTTAATTAACGCAAAATTTGAATTTTGCGCCATTTAATATTACCAACCATTTAATGATGCCAACGGAAAAAAAAGATAACTATGTGACAGCCGACAGTTCGGGTTTAGTAAAAATGGAGCGCTATACAAAAGAACAACGCTTTTTCATTGTTGAGTAAAAATAGTGAAGGTTTGTCAGCTAAAGTCCGCTATTTTCGTACAAAATATGGCCGTCATTTTTGTCAGCTTAAGTCCGCTATTTTCGTACAAAATATGGCCATCATTTTCATCGCGTTGGCTTCTTTAATCGTCAAAATTGTCACATTTGGGGTTCAGAAAACCCTCGAGGTTTTCACTCAGCCTGCTCAATCAATTTATTCTGAGCTCATAGATCATGCTCTGCACGAAAAAATGAAAGAAATTCTGAGCTCTGATAACAGTTCAGGTTGTACTCTGTTGTACTTATTTTTATCGTACCGATGAAGACGTTATTTCAAAACTGATTTTAATAAAATGTGCACCACATTATCGATGAACTTTTGTAAATGAATTTTCTCCCGTATTCTTTTTATTGTGTGACGCTAAGCATATCGAAGGAAAAGTAACTTCACGCAAGACACATTTACTTGCATTTTGTTGTCCAATGGGTAAAGTGAATCTGCTTCCTTAAATTAATTACTTCCCTTGAATGCTTTCAAACTTTTTCCAAATCGTACATACACATAAAATGACTACCCTTACTACCATTACGACACACTAAATCATCCATCATGTTTCTATCGCTGTGAACCGATATATCCCGCATCGAAGAATCGCCTGCCAAATTCTATCATTACTTTCATCTTCCAATCCACTAATATACACAGACACATTTGGCAGATTATCAGTTGCAAGAAAAACGATTTCTCTTTGACAAAATCCCAGTAAGCACGATCTGTTTCTGTCTCTGTATTTGCCATAAATTAGAATTCCCCAACTCAAGGACTAATTAAATATAAATATACCACCGAGTGTTTATTCATGTGGCCATTCCGATTGATTGAACAAAGAACATCCGAGAATTTGCGTCTAGCCAATATAGACACAACAAATAATCAAACACACACACGAGCACGGTGCATATTGCGCACTCAAATATCCAAAATAAAAGTGGCCATGGTTTTGTTTGGTGTTAGTATCTTAATTAAGTGAAAAATGGCAGAGTTCATATTTCAAATGATTTGAGGTTATCTGAATGGATATGGGTCACCGAATTCGAGTGAGTACACAGATTGAAACCTTGGATCTCATAGGCCATGGTATAGACTTGTTTCAGTTCATGGTTGATAAGGTTATCTTATTATGAACGGGCCAAGTTCTGAAGGTGTTTGCAGTCAAGTGTCTTGTCTAATGAATTCTTTCGGTGTTAGGTATTCAAAGTTAACGTTTGGCTGTACCGACTTTATGTGTCCTTGGTCGAGTTTCAGAGGTCGCTGCACTTGATAAATGAGACAATAGATATATGGTGGATAAATTTAAGTCAGCCCAATGAAGCACTTCAAAATTGTCACTTGCGATAGTCGTAAATAAACGATGGGAGTGCCGTTGAGTATATTCGTGCGCATAATGTAGAATGTTTTACTAATTTGTCGCAATTCTTGTTTGCTCGTGTTTGTCACCGGTTTTTGGACAAATTTTGGCAGGGCCTTGCGGCTGCATAGTTATTGAAGAAACAAAGTCGAGGGACAAAATTTGAAAATCATTCTGAGTGGTGAAGCCTAGTTCCGGCTTAGTGTCTTTCATAAAAGGAATTGCCTTATTTTGACAAGTCTAGCAACCTGAGGCCCAATCGCGTTATACCGGAAAGAGATATATCTTCATGGAGCTATGTCGAATTATAATAAGTATGGAAAGGGTATTTCATTAGCTACTTGACAACTCCAAACTTGTAGTGTGAACGAACCCTTAAACCGATTACCGAACTGTTAATGTCAAACTATTCATGAATTGGACATCGGTGATAAGTGGTTCCAACAAGACGGTGCCACAAGCCACTCAGCGGGTGCACCAATCGAGTTGTTGAAGTCTCACTTTGATGAATGTGTTATCTCGAGACATAGACCCCGAGATCGTGTGATTTAACGCCTCTAGACTCGTTTTAATGGGGCTAAATTAAATCATTGGTCTATGCCAATAAGCCGGCGACGTTAGAGAAGCTCAGAGTCAATATTGAACGAGAAATAGCGGCCGTATCGGGGTCGATTCATCGAAGATTGGGTTCAACGTGTCGACCACTGCATAAGCTTCCGTTATGGACATATGAACGAAGACGAATTCCATTCGTAAATGGTTTGATAGTAACTCAAGGCAGTAACATTTTCTTTTGAGATAACTCAAGTAGTTTGCGTTTTATTTAAAAAGAAATTGTAAAGTCCTAGACGAAAGACCCTTTATTATACCTAGGCGCAGAAACACCACTGGCCATCATACATCATAAGTAGAAAACAAAAATATTTATATATAAACTCTCTTTTCTAAATCAGCCGACTGCGGTCAGTGTTCTGAATTTTCCTCTTGGAAAATCCGCCGTCATTGTCACAGCTAACTAACTGTTGGGCCGCTCTAATGGGCATCGCAATTCGTTCTTTCCAGTTTCTTCCTCATTTCAGCTTCCTAATATTTGGCAAAGATACCTGCCGCTTTCGCTGATTTGCAGTCTTGTACCTCGCAAGGACATGGTGGGATGTTATGTGGTCAGATTCTACTTTGCTTGGATCCACGCTTAGTTTGTTTACCTCTGCCCATGTTGTTGCCTTGCAGAGTGTTTCGTATAATAATGACGATATGTATTTCTCTTCAGCAATTTATTGAACAACCATCGTACCTCTTTTACAAAGTTATTGATCCATCAAGCTAAACCTCTGTCCTAGACATCAGTACAACACGGATACACAGTTGTAGGATACAGACGTGTCCTTTGAATCAATCGTCGACTAATTAGAATAAAAAGTCAAATAAATACAGGACGTTTTAAATAGCAATAAAATAATACTATATAATTTGTCTTCCGGACGAAACACGTCAAATCCAAATTCGCAAGTAAATTAATCACAAATCGTTATAGCTGGTCAGGAAATATACAAATTCGAAAAAAAAATCCTTGAAGTCAGATTCCTTGCTCGAACTTTTTAAAGAACATTCTGCAAAATTCCATGAGGATAACTCTGTCGTTTGAAAATGAAATCGCTTCGACCATCACATCACTCACAAACGGCTCTTCATTAACCTACCACCCTACGTAGTTTCGAGCAGTAAAACAAAAGCAATTCGAAAAAAATTTTAAATTCTTCCGCTCCCCCTGCACTAAACAGATGTCAATAGCAAGATTCCAATTTATCTATTTTAATTTGAAATAAATTAAATACGTTCATCCCGTTCGGAAGCTCTCAGAATCAGATTCAGAATCCAGCTATCTAGGTCGAATTCATTAACCTTAAGTCCTCGATACGGTATGTACGAGTATCTTTCTAAAAATATCTCTCACCAATCCATACAACAGGACGATGGAATTATGGCACAGGTCATGTCCGATAAGGAACATAGACAATCTATTTACTTGCGAAGATATTCAGAGAGCAGAAAATTAGCTCAATGCTCACGTTCTAGTTTATGTTAATGCCTTCATTCCGTTCCGGTATCCGTGACCTCAAATATAAAAAATAAAATTCCAATTTCGAGCCAAATAGAAGAACCACGCAGAGCCACAGGGTAGGAGTACGTATTTCCAATCTGATGTCGATATCGTCGTAGCATGCTTCTTGTTTCCTGTTTTATCCGGTACTGGCTGTTTTTTTTTTTTTTTTGTCCTGCTTTTCGGATAAGTTAAGATGGTATTGAGTATGAGTAGCCTGTGCCACTGGCACTCGGAAGTCAGCTCTTCTACTTGTGGTGTTTGGTAGTTTGCGAAAGTTCTTCAAATAAATTGGGACAATATGAGAATCGTCTCTACCGAGAAGTGGAGTGGAGACTGTACTAATATGCGTTGCAATATGTTTTTATATCCTTTGTGTATATGCCTTGCTTGTTTATGATTCCTCTTATTGGCCGATGGTACGTAGAAGTATTTGCAAGTGGTTTCCTGTTCAATTTCGGTATGGCTACATTGGGGGACCTAGTTGTTGTGCATTTCGTTTGGGAATGGTAGCAGAATCTACTGAATATTGTCGTTGAAGCTTTCTTGTTCAAATAAGTTTCACTGAATACGGTATTTGGTCAACATGACAGTTTATGGAGGGCTTTCTAAATATATATGATTCTACTTTCATTTGTTATGTCTACTCCTTGATATGACACACGGGTTTGCATGTACCTCCTGCTATTTGGTTTCGAAAAATTCTGAAAGTGAAAGTGATCTATTGGTACCGTTCGTGCACATTATGAATGTAAATCAATATGCACTATTTCTAGTAATTGAAGTCACTATCATAAGTCTACAATTTATATATATTTAAATAGGACCCGTGTTTTTGACGTAAGGCATTTATTCAAAACCGATTTATATTTAGTATGGACCTAAGAAAAACTGAATCTCCGTGGGTGAATTCTAACGTAAATCATTTTGTCACAAACTATTTAAATAAACACAGAGCTGTTGATTTACATGTAGGTATAAAATAATCCGGTTACGGAATTCAGTTAGTTACTATTAACCTTTGCTGTTAAAGAACAATAATTTGTTTCCAGTTACTTTGTAGCCGAGCAAATAAATTCGAGAACGCATGTATTTGCGGATGATCTTTCCTTGAAAAACATTGACAAATTTTACACTTTCGTGTCATACACAGCCAACCGAATGTTTTCAAAAACATAAGTGATTGAAGGTAAAAGTACTGCAAGAGTTATTTATATTTTCATGCCGCACATTACTCAAGACAAGGGACTGTTTTCGGAGTCACGTGAAAAAATGTACACGACTGTGTTGCAAATAACTTTCTCCGTTGTGATTTATAAACGACTGTTGGTTTCTGGTTTTTCATAGAAAAATATCTTACACTACTTAAAATGTCCACAACAAGTAACATGTAGAGGGACGCCGAGTAGAACTGCGAAAAAAAGTCCTTAGTTTTTTTATATGGGACATTAGCTTCATTCGAGTATTTAATACAAAAAAATCGAAACAAATAGCCTTACCAACAAATTTTAATCTCGACTTTTAATTGTAGTTATTCAAAATAACTTTATTTTAATACAAATTTTGCAATTGTGAAATTCCGTAAATTTAATGTCGAGACTTACATTTGTTATTAGTTTGGCGCAGTGATTTGTACGATTTCACTTAGGGCCATTTGCCGATACGACTCATAGCGAATTAAAGTGCCACATAAACTCTTATGTGACAGTTTATACCATAATCGAATACATTTGACTTGATTTTTCTGGACCAAGCCACATACGAAGTCATATTCAGTAATTAACCGCGAGCCTTACTTAAAAAAAAACATTGTCGCTGCAAAAAAAATACATTTCTACTTAAACGAGGAATTACAGTCTATAACAAAAAAAAAGATAAAACAATTTCTAAATTACCACCACCATACAAATGCAAAATGATTTAAATTAACTTGCAAAATTTAAATCATTTTGCAATTATACAATGTACATGTACTTGACTACATTGAATAGGAAACTAAAGAATCTTCGGAAGTTATTCTGAGTTAAATTTTCTTTGAAATAGATTTCTGGCGTAGGCGTAACCCATACGAGAAGTACAAAGTTTAATGAAACCTTAAATATTCAGCCTTGCAAATACATATTCACTTTGGACAGGAAATGTTTTTGCAGGACACCTAATTGCACTTGTCTCTTACATCCTGTGCATTTGTTGCAAAATAGTACAACGATAGTGATAACATAACCGAAATATTGTTATTGGCTTTGCAGTGGGAATAAATGCATCTATTGTTATATTTGTAATACGAATAACTGCCTATCTTTCTACTGAAATTGTTGAATAATCAAAAAACGTATGACTGAGAAACAAAAAAACGCCAGGCCTACAATTTTGTTCTTTATCCTTTCTGATTTAGAACTTACTCATGTTCAGAACTTCAGAATACTTATACATCTTAGGGCCGTTTGCTCATACGACTCTTAACGATTTAAGTTCTACTTAAATACTTATGGCCTACTTTTTTCATGGCATAAACTGTCACATAAGAGTGTATGTGGCATTTAAATTCGCTATGAGTCGTATCAGCAAACGGCCCTTAAGGATTGTCCACCCCTTGGGGCTAAAGTCCCAAATTTTTCTTTCGTCACTTATGTCTCTGGACCTGTTCAGATCCTTCACACATTTTGAACTTGTGGCCTGTGAAGACCGAAGCGCATTACCGAGTGCTCTTGTCTATGTAAATCAATTGCTTTGTTGATTTTAAACATTTAGGAACAATTTTATTAAAGTAAATTACAGTCTTATCTTCTGCGAAGATTCGCCTTTCATTTGGCATATACTTCTCTAAATTCAAATTGGGTTTTAAGCTGTTCGACAAGGAAAAGGTGCAGCATTAGAATGACTTTAAACTCAGAAAATATAACTTTTTTAGTTTTCATGAAAACGGTTGAGGCAATTTTTTGGCAACAATAAGAATTCATTTCCGCGGAGTGATTCTAAAGTATCTTACCCATGGTGACCACTGCAAAATTCTGAAAAGGCGCAAGAAAAAGGGCCAATGAGAAAATATTGTCATTTCTGAAAATAGTCTGCAAATTTAGAATTTTCGCATGAAAAAACACTATAGCACTGTTGTGATAGGCTACTGTGGTAGGTACATTTAAAAAGCTTTTATTTGGAAATAACATCATTTGATTTCGGCGCAGTGGCTTAGTGGTTAGTGTGTTGGACTACTAAGCGAGGGGTCCCAGGTTCGAATCCCGAGAAAACCCAAATTCCAACTTAAGGTGTTTTTCACTGCGCCCGCCACCTCTCTCGAACGTCTGACAAACATCCGAGAGTATAACTGTCATGAAAGAGCTTCTCAATTGTCCGTTTGAACTCGGCATACAATTTTAGATCCCTTTCATTCGTCCCAAAAATAAAAACTCACACAGGACGAATGGTTGTGAGAAGCTAGGCCTAGGGTCCATACGGACCTGTTGCGCCAATTATTTATTTATATTAACATCATTTGAAAAATTTGCTAATCGACCTTTTTCAACTAAAAAAAGCACCAAAATAGCAGAAAATTGTGGCAGCCTCTCGAAAAATGTTCCAAATCAGCTGTCCCGCTGGTCTTACCCGCGAATTTTCAGGTCATCTTTTATGATTTCTGATTAAAACGTTGGGCCAACACTTTTTGCGCAGGCCAGACTTGCCTTTTAGGGAGGATGTAATAATCACAATGGTTGAGTTTTTACATACCTTTATTTTTGATAAAAAGAAATATATGTCTTATTTAAAATTAACCATTGTTGTATAATGGTTTGGCTGATTGTCATCTACCAGGTTGATTAATAAATACTATAGTTTTCATTCTCATTTATCAATTATTTATTGAAATTTCAACATTCATAGCGCATAGCACTTACAGCGTACATATATACACTATTTAGGTTTTGTTATTCCTCGTTTACCATTCACTCTATTGCAAGATTCGTTTGGTTTTAAATCTACCTGCTATTTTTTATTTTATGAAAAATATACTGAAATGCATTGAAACAACAAACATAAACTTCCAGGTCGAAAAAACTAATAAAACTGGTCCCACGTCAATTCGCATGCAAATCGCAACTGTGCTTTTAATGAAATTAAAACTCCAACTAAATTTTTTGATTGTCCACCTACACCGTTTGCTACTATATACATTTACATATAGGTGCCCTTAGGCTCAATCATCTGTCACTGACTATTACCATACCCAAAATGGACTACCAGCAATTCGCATCCATTCACGACTCATATCAATTACACGGCCACCGGAGAGCCACCATACAAATAGAGCGCAGCAGTGTAAATTGAATCCCCCATTACTGTTGCAAACAAATAAAATATAAAGGCCCCAGATAGAGATCCCATGAATGCCAACTACACACACTACCAGTGTTTCACTGGGCCAAAAGTTGTACATCAATTGTGGCACAGCATCGGCTTCGAGCTTTTGGTTTTCAGCAGAATGCATTTAATTTAAATAACATAGAATTGAATTTCACCGTCCACCACCACAGTATATGTATCCATTGATCTAATCCATTTCAGCTGTGGCCGGGTATCACTCTGTTAATTTGAATTGCAAACAAAAACTACCTACCCTACATGCATCTGACCACCTGGTTGACAGGCGACGAAATAAAAGAATTGCATTTGCATGCGAATTTTTGTCTGCACGTACAATAACTATACAGTGTTCACTGAACAGACAAAAAAAGAATCTCCTTTACAGACAAGTAGCTTTCAAGTGGCAAAGTAACATTTTTCAATCACCAAATGTGCAGATGCACATGCATTGCATGGACCGAACCGAAAATTGTATTTCACATTGCAAAGAAGTGCATTAAATCTGGAATCCTGTGGGCACATGTTAGTATAGCCCTGGGGAAATTATGGGTATGTGCTCTGTACATACCAGACCATTTTTATTTTTATTTCTTCAAAAGCTAAACAATGCAACTGCATTTCATATGAGGGGAGGGTCATGACAGAGAAGGGGTTTCCCCGAATTTAGTATGCAGAGCCGCAGATGTGTAAGTTTCTGATTTTCCGGAATTTTATGCATAAATTCCGGACGAAGCATGAATTTAGATTTTTCATTGTGATGTAAAAGTTGCAGTAATGGTGGACAACACACAAAATAGCAATCCTAGTCGTATCTTTTGCGTGTGATGCAATCTCGCATAAGCATCTAAGAGGAACAAGAGCAAGTATTTTGCGAAAGACTTAAAGGTGCAGAATTTCTGTGTGAGAACAATTGGATTGAAAATTTGGTAAACAATGAACGGTGTTGCAGTAACTTCTCAAGAGAAAAGTGAAAAAGTAAGTTCTTCGGAATTGGACCATTGTAGGAAACGTACCTAAATGGCTAATCGATTTTTGAAAATACTAGAGTCGTGCTTATTGTAGGTGACATAAATCGACCAGATTGGGAATGGAGGTAGCTTTAGAGGCTAGGAAGTGCATGCAGTACCAGGGAGTGGCGGAATATTGGTGAAGTGTTTGCTCCCCCTATCGCAAAAAAAAAATAATAATAATTTTATTCAACATTGGGTGACACCTGACACAACTTATATCAATGTAGAAGTTGAAAATGAGATGTGACGGCAATTGCTAATTTTTAAAGTACCTGGCCCGTGTCAGAAAGACCGCTGGAAATATGGTTTAAAATTATCTGAAAAATGTCTGAACTTTTAAAATAAATATAAAGTATAATTTTGTGTGAGTGTTTTTTTCCGGGAGCAACAAATATTTGGCAGAAATGATTAGTTGAAGATAAACGCATGTTTTCGAAATGACTGCGTCCTTCTTTTAAAATACGAGTTGTCAGTTACGGTCTCCTATCTCGAAAACTCCATTTTCGAATTCAATGCAAATATTAATGTTAGGTAAGGCTTACATTTTCAACAATACGATGTATTCAGATTTCAACTAATTAGGACATTACTTTTCGATCAACACTGAATTCATACCTGAAAATTCATTTTTCGAGAAGTCCCCGACTTCTGTAAATAGATCCAGATATGTAATCAAACATATCAATTTCGGTTCAGACGTCAGAGACTTATTTCAGATATTGAGAAGTTTCTGCGAATTTGGGTTGCGTAGTTCACAAATCCGAAGCACATTATCGTCTCAATAGATTTATACATAGACTGAAGTGTGTCTTGCAATTCTGTCGTTATAATCTTGAGGCATACTTGCAATGAACTGGGACGTTTGATTTTATCAAGTTGTGTACTTGGTTTTTCCATAAAGCCTCTGCGTTTTTGCATTCCTTAAATATTATTAGGGAGTACTGCAGCCAGAAAAGGGGAGTATTTTAAAAAATAGGAGTACAGACATTTTTATTTGTATTTAAACAAAAATCACAAAAAAAATATCAGTTAAAAAAACAAAAAAAAAAAACTAGAAAGAGGGAAATTCCATTAAATTTTAAGCGAATTAAATTTATTAATATTGAAATAACACTTTGCTGAAAGTGTAAGATATTTTAAGACTTTTAAAAAAATAGGAGTGTTGAAAGTAGCACAATACTCCTATGGGTGTACTTTCGGCAACGCTGGTGTCTTCACCTCTACAATTGATTGCGATTGCTCCTTCTCTTCTATCCGAGACATGCTATCAACATAATGAGAAACGGCCACAGAGCTTATTTGTTATTTTAGTTTTGCATTATCTTGTTTATTTTCGGGTTTAATATAAGTGGCCACAAATAATAACCGCTAAAGTCGACTTTAGACGAAATTCTAATTTTGATGCCATTAAATTTTCTTCAGAATAATATCTTTAAAAAAGTGACCACGATTTCAAAAAAACATAACAGCCTAGAGTCATTTGTAGTTTCACGCGTTTGGCAATCCGCTCTACTGAATTATTTCCTTGTCACCACAATATTGCTTGCTGCGGACGATCGGCGTAATTCAATTTTCCTTCGTTCTTCATTGATACATTAATTTCTTTTACTCCTATTTGGATATAATTTCTTATTGTTTTTATGTTACTTATGACCACTTCATTTTCTTTTGTCATCTTCTTCATGCTATCTCGCTGAATTCACTCATTTTTTCCACTTTCTTCGCATTTTTCTTGCGCTTCCAGCCTTTATTTCTGATTCATTATTTATTTTGAGTGATTCCTCGAATTCTACCTTGTACTCGTTTAAATACTCTGCATTCTTTTTTTACTTGCATGTCTTTTAATAACAGATCGACATTTTGTATATATGTAATATTTCACTACTATGATATTGATTCAGAATATTGCTGCTGTATGTGTCCAACCCGCTACACTTTGCTGTGTTGTGAAATGTGTTACCATAAACTCCCGCGCATCCGACACCAGTTTGTCCACGTGTTTCAGTGTTGCATTTAACATAATCCTACATTTTGATGAGAAATTCCTAATAAACTCAATACAGACTTGAGCTCGGCACCTTAAAGACTCGATTTACAGAAGGTTTAATATCAATTTGAATGTTATTTTGTTTTTAGCTTAAGCTCAAACTTTAGCTCTAAATTGTGAAAAAAAACCTTCGATGTTTGGTTGCCTGCATTCAGTTATGTGTCTCATGAGGTCCAGTAGAACGATAGTTCATACATAATCTGCATTACTTAACCCTTTCGACCCGGCTGGTATATTTATGTACCACCAAAATTATAAACATACCTGAAAGTCACAAATTGCATACTATTTGGTCGAAATCTGTTCCACAACGTCTTTCAACGTTCTGTTAATGTATTCGAATGTGATTGCAGTTTATACACGCTTGTGCGTGTTTGGTTTTGCATGTTTTTGATCTCAGTTGAAGTATGAATTTAGTGGATTGTTGACGTTTTGGATGATTTTTGCAGTGTTTTTAAAGTTTTAGCGGTGACACCAACAGAATATATTCTAATATCAAGTGAATACATCTGAATTTATTTTGTTTGTTATCGTAAAACCAAATAATTCATGGCTTTTGGCGAGTGGTACATATATGTACCATTCGTCCTTTTTAGAGGTACAAATGTGTACAAACAGTCATGTATATGCAAACATTACCCAGGAATTCGTGCAATATTGTACCACATAACATCCCGGATGGTACATTTTTGTACCACCGCCCACTGGCCACGCCCCCTAACCTAATAAATTTTGTTTGTGCCGGATCATTTCTTTTTAAGTTTTTGATTAGATGTAAATCACAAAACTTGTCCTGAATTGTTCCCCCGAAAGCCGGGTCGAAAGGGTTAAATCAGAAAAATTAGAATAGGTTGATAACTTTAGAGACTTTCTTTTTGAAACAAAAGAGTTGATGTGCGAACTGTGCTTCCGATTAATAAGATGTTGAAGATTTGAGACAAACAGAACACCAGGCTGGCTAAATAGTTAGCTTTTTAGGGGATCGTATTATTATATAACAGTATATTTGAATTACATAATTAGATTTAATAAGATATATGCCCCAGGGCGTTAGGCTAACTAGGAGCATATAACAGTTGTATTCTTCACATGGAACAAGCCCTTGAAATCGGCATATACATACTCAATGGACTTCCAGGTCGGTTGGGGGTTTCTCATACTCATTAACGCCACCTAAAGAAGGCCAGTTTAAGACCCAAAGAGCAGAACCAGTACTATAAAAGTCCAATACAGAGGGTCCTTAGTTGTGCGGCATAGATTAGATTGGATTTGGTTGTTAGTTAGTCTGTTTATTTTCGACACGAATACAATGGCATAACAATTTCAAGCCGTATCCAAGTGGCTGAATTAGTAGTTTTTATTAAGAGCTATTTCCAAATGCTTGTCAGATGATCATAAATGACGGAGTAGTTGAAGTTGACTCGATGTGCAGTTTGTCGTAGCTTTCTTAATACCAAATTTTTCTCTATACAAAATGCAATTTAATTTCTTTTTATAGACAGTTGTTATACCTTGCAGCAAACAAAAACACAACTTTAAAAACTAGTTAAGGTTCGTGCACGCAATCTTAACCATGATATAAAGTTTCATTCATTTTTTATTAAAATTTATTCTAAATTATTTCATAAGCGACACGGAAATCGATAGAAAAAGAATGGTCTGCAATTATTTAAAACCGACCCATCCATTTTCTGCCACTATGTGAAGAGTTCACAAACACTGTGACAGCCAAATAGGAACTTCCTCCCTCTCATGAGGTTACATTCTGTCGAATTTCTAAACACATCCGATTTATAAACAAATAAAGTGCCTCTATAGCACACATCACGACTGCCTCATGCATATAGCCATTACTTTTCTCTTTTTTATTTATTTTCAACTGCAATCAGAGAAGGAAAGTCAAAGTGAATGACGAATGGCTTCAAAGTCCGTCTTCCACCATCACTCATACAGATACACAATTTACTGCTTTCGATTGCATTTCCCATTCTGAGTATTTAACTTCACCGCCAACTGACAGTTCGGCAATTTATCAGACTTAAACGATGGGAACTGCATTTCCTATTAGGTACCTACTCCCATTACAATCTCATCCCTCACCCCTTAGCGCCATGTAATCAATCAACATCACTAATAACTAACACCTTTAGTAACACTTGTTCACTCTTTTCCTTTTCAGGCGCCCACATCATCTACTAGCCAAATTTCAACAGTCTCCCATCTCGTAGCTATCGCCAGTCAAACAGCGAACAAAACTGAACATAATCAAAATTCACACCACCACCAACAGCAGCAGCAGCAACAACAGCAGCAGCAGCAAATGGCGCAAACCCCCACATCAATATCGACGTCAACGTCAACGACGATAACGACAACAGCCGCTTCTGCGGCGGCAGCAGCAGTGGCATCAACAACCGACCGAGCCACGGTAATTCCCAGTGATGTCCTCGAAGAGCCCCATCACGAGCTGTCCGAACAAAACAGCCAACAGCAACAGCCGCATTCACATGCGACCACCTCCACAGCAACCACAATCACCTCAATATCAGCGCTGTCACCTCAGACCCCCATGAATCCGACAGGGGGCACTGTGACCACTGGCCTGTCATCCTCATCGAATCAGGTGACACCTGTGCCACAAAACAAGCAATCTCATCAAAATCTGTCAAGCATACCGAATCCCCATTCCAAGGTGACCAAACGGAAAGAGACACTCGAAGCGAAACGTGAACGCAAGGCGGCCAAAACGCTGGCAATTATAACGGGTGCGTTTGTCGTTTGCTGGCTACCATTCTTTCTGATGGCGTTACTCCTGCCGCTCTGTGAAGATTGTAATTTCAGTGATGCCGCCGCCTCGTTTTGTTTATGGCTAGGATATTTCAATTCGACCCTCAACCCGGTCATATATACGATTTTTAGTCCAGAGTTCCGGCAGGCCTTCAAGCGTATTCTCTTCGGGGGACATCGGCCGGTCCACTATCGTAGCGGGAAGATATGAACGTGGCCTATCGCTGCACTGCTGCTGTCGTTGGTTGTTATTAGTATTATTGTCGTTTATGAGGGATGGCGTCATCGGTGATTTTCATTCAAATTACGGTACGTATGTGAGTGATGTAGCAGTGTTTTTGCGAGGGCAAAATAGTGTTGGGCTCGAAATTGATTTATTCGACTATCGCAGTAGCTATTGTGAGTTTTGGAGTCTTCCGATTGCCTGCATGAGTGTAGATAGTATATGATGGTCAGACGTGATTTATATGAGCAGTAACTTGTCCATGGGGCGGATGTACGTTATCAAGTAGTGATAGGTAATTACTGATCTAAAATTGGCGACTTTAAGAAAAATGTACGAAGCACCCAGAGACGGGTTTTAGGCAAATTTTTTTTATGGGTACGAGTGTTATCATGTTTGTTGAACGATTGTTATTTATAACTGAAAGGTCGATGATAGTAATAGTGATAGTGACACCTGGTCAATATTGAAATGCTCTCACGATAGCGCATCTCTTTGCTCAAAAACTAATGAATGTTTGGAATCGGTAGGACCCCCGCCTTCTTACTGTACATTACGGCCGAGTATTTTTAGCACCAAACCAATACATAGCTGCCTCGATTTTGGAGAGATTCCGAATCTCGCAGTCTCCATATAGAGCTCCTGAAGTGGCAATAAAATTGTATTGCTCTCAACCTGCAATTCGTCGGTCTCTTCGAGTGAGAAAATTAAATCAGAAGCCACGGTCTGAAGCGTTATGTTGGATATGATCTTATATACGGCATATAGTCGGATATGCCGATTATTATTACTAGAGTTCGCCCATTGGTAGATATTCTACCATTATAATAACCTGACTTATTCGCAGTATATTGGAAAACAAATTACACACAGCATTACATATCTGCACAATATTCGCAACAAAATGTTGTGTTTAAGGCAGTGAGAGTGGTTCTTTACTATTCACATTCAGCTTTTGATATATAAGACCCGCCGGGTTTCGCACGTGCAAAATGTGGTTTCAGAACAATTGATGGAAAAAAATTTCAGAAAGAGCCTTCTGCAAAGTGAGGGACTTGAACCCGTACTAAAGAACCTCGTGTAGACTGGGCCCACTCTTCGTTGGACTAATCGGCAATAATTTAATATTCTTTGAACAATGAAAATAATTTTATAATATTTAGCTCACATTCTTTTTATTAATGTAACGCTTCTTTGTATACCATATTAGCGG
Organism: Cheilosia vulpina; assembly: GCA_916610125.1. Taxonomy (NCBI): domain Eukaryota; kingdom Metazoa; phylum Arthropoda; class Insecta; order Diptera; family Syrphidae; genus Cheilosia; species Cheilosia vulpina. The sequence goes on along the minus strand of OU744279.1, from coordinate 41,655,945 downwards.
TTTCTATCGACTAAGATATTGATATTTGCTGCATTACTTACCCTGGAGCACGCTACATATAACATATAATTGCCCGTGGCTGAAGCCATTTTTTTGATTAATTCAACTCCCGCTTTTCTTAAAGTTTGACCCTCTAACTTATTGATTATCATAGCAGAACAAACATTAATAGGAAATTGAATCCGTTTAAACTGAAATGGATAATTGCTGGGAATTATTTGTATTCTTGGTATAAATACCGTATCTCCCTTACCAGACCCAGTTAAAATTAACGCCTCAATAACGTTTTTCTGCAACGAAATCACTCTCAATCTGGTTCCATTACAAAGCTTGGAGGATTCAAATTGCGAAGCAACATAATGGGAACTCCAACTTTTAATTCCAGTCCATGGACTGTAATTCTATTTAAAAACTCGACCGTGTAATTTACTGCCTTATCTTGATTGCAAATAGCATTTATAAACAGGTACGACGTGTATCATCAGGAATTTTCCCTAATGTAATAATACCACGGTCTGGTATCACTGATACCTATACCTATTTGACATTTCTTTTATGGCTTTTTTTGTTCTTAGCACACCAAACAGCATACTGCCTCTCTCTGTCTCCCTCTGCGTCACAGGAGTAAAATAAGGTTAAAAGAGATGTCAACTGTTGCGCGGTTTGTATGTTTGATTTGAAAACTGCATATCTACTCATGCAGGTGAAAATCATAGAAATGTTTCAAATTTTGCCTATTTATTTAAAAACCTTTTAAGTTATCGAGTTATTGGATATCCTAAGTTGTACCTGCAGATGTCCTCTATAAGCTGCTGTTAACTGTATTTAAATGCTCCCAGTATTTTCGAACGGAAAGCGTGACAAAGAAAAAAGCAAAACGAAACGAAAAAATAAATTACTCTTGTCTAATTTTTTCCGGAATTTATAGAGATATAGAGTTGAGACAAAATAGATATTGTAGGCCTAGGTATCATCTATAGGCCTGTGAAAAATGCACCAGAATACACTGAGCAGTTTCAAAGTTTTTTGCATTTAAATACTTGCAGTCAAATTCAATCTTAGTCGAGCAGAACTACACCAATTTTATTTATATGATTATTTGAGAAAACATTTTGATCTGTGACTGTTTGGTCAATTGTACCTCCTGATTACATCTCGAAAGCTACGATTACACGTGTCAATTTTTTGACATACTGACGTTACAAAAATTTGCTCATTTAATAGACACTCGTGCGTCTCTCATGAGAGTGTCGCTTGCGCTTGGCATCCTGTCTTACGGTGTTACTTCTACGGTCTACCCAAAATCCATTAATAAATTTAACTGCCATGTTGTGACAGTGGTAAAGCCTAGTATCCTCCTAGATTTTAGCGTCCCTATTCTTCACTTCATTTCAAATTTCAGACTTCATATAGACACCGCAAAATTTGATAATGAATGCAAGAAAAGTTAAAGAAGATATTATTGCTGCAGCAGCTCAAATAAATTGTTGAAGTCCCGTAATTCCCTATTTGCAGTGGTATTTGTCCTGCAAGTTCCATATTGCTGATCGTTCCTCCAATAGCCCGCAAGTTTTTTTTTTTCATCGCATGGAAAAGGTTTTTTTGTTTTTTTGCGTTTTCTTGTATTTATCACGCAAATGTTCTCTGTGGTTTCTTTCAAAAAATCCAAAGTAAACACAACACAAATTTTTTCGTCCGTTTTTTTTTTATTTATCTTCGATTTAATCATTTATTTAGCACACGAAATAAATGTCCGGTATCATTTATTTCGTGAGCTAAATGAGTAGAACAAGTCTCCGTCGGCCCATCTATATGAAGTTAAGAACTGTTTCGCTAAATTTTAGCTTTCTATAAATTTTTGTATGGAAGATAAAATTTAGCGCAAGTAGGATACTAGGCTGTAATAATAATAAGTAAATTGTCTTTCCACCAACCCTCGAAAATAATAAAAAAAATGTTATTTAACTACAAACCTATTTTTTCTTATCTTATCTTATTGTCTCATTGCTTTTCAAAATTCGAAGGAGCGGTCATTTCCATAGACAGAGAAGAAATGTATCGTGAAAATGCTGAACATCGTGAAATGTCGCACGCCAAATCCGTGACAAAATATTGGTCACTCAGTCCCAACAGCGAGTGAAAGGCGGCCACACGGTATTTTTAATCTATCTATTGCTTTTACTCAAGAGAAATGTCAAAATCGAAGCATTTGCTACATTTCGTATGAAAAAAAAACAATTTGAGTTAGTTCCAACTTTTGACATGTTCGAAAAGCGGCGGCACTGACCTTTCACTCAGATCGGTAGGAATAAAACTTATCAGACAAAGCAAATACTATGAAAATTCTGACCTTTTGCTAAATATTTTGTACACACATTATTTACATAAAACAATCTACGCATTGTGATTTTTCGACGCATTGTTTATAAATAGTTAAATTAAGTTTTGTTCGTGCAGGAAAACCAAACAAAACATGGATGCGATCATTTTTTTTTAACGTTTTGATAGTTGGAGTTTGAGATTTGCTAAAGAACAAATATTTACGTCTTAAAGACGCCACATGTCAAAATTTACCTGGAAAAATGACACGTGGTGTAATCGTAGCTAAGGTAGGTAAGGTAGGCTCCCTCATAAGACTCCCCATGAATAAAGACTACTTTTGGAATTATTTTTGATAGTCCTGTACTCGTACTACGTCTTGGCAGTAAAAAAAAATGATCATGTAACACTTTCTCTAATCCAGTGTCCTTGACTTGACGAAGCTAAGGATGAGCTTGGGCTACAGTGACAGTATAGGTTACATTGGGTCTTCTAGTCAGAATTTCTCGATTTGAGTCGAAATACTCCCGCTCCAGAGCACTCATCAGTTGCTCAATTTGTGGATAGTGGGTTCATTGCTTTACATTTTCTTGTTACTGAGCAAAGTTATTTTAAAAATTTAATTTGCTGATAGATTCCTAGTCCTTGTTTGCTATTCGTAGAATCGCTTTACATGTACATTCCTCAGCCGCACGGTACAGTTCGAGTAGCATTTCGATGGCTGCTGTTCATGGCCCGTGTAGTAAATTGAAATTTTAAATGCATGATAGTTCATGCAAGACCTACATGTGATCACCTTTTTGTGGCATACGGATCTAATATTCCAGTCATCGTGTATAATTTATATTAGTCACACATGGGAGAATATTCAATCCAAACGTCCTGCACCTTCGGATTCGCCTTTGAAGACCGCCACTGAGCCGGTGGGAGCATTGCCACGAACCGAACATTTTCTGTGTGAATTTTTCTACTAGTGAATGACATCCGTTCTTCACCGCCGGTTTCAGTGACCTCTTTGATGATATTGTGAGTGGATGTACAGGGCGGACCAAATACAAGTTTCTTTCTACAAATGCAATAAAATGAACAAAAATATTTTTTTTTCCATGTATTATGGGTTTATTAGTAAGAGCAAACAATCCCATTAATTATGCAACACAACGTCTTTCAAGTAGCATTCTGTTACTCGAAGCGAATAATCCGAGATCTGTGTGCAGAATTCTCCTCAGTGCGTGAAATGTTGCGCCATCGTGAATTGAGTCTCACATTCTCGTCTATGCGCACCGGGGACCATGAGTGTTGTCCACTTGCATACCAGTCTCATGAACGTGCTTCATTTCTGCCGTAACTTCTTTTCAAAAAACGCACTATTTGGGCAGCACTCACTTTGAAAATACTTTTTTAATATTTCCCAACGTTGTTCAAGCGTAACGCGACTCATTTCGTTCCGCGGACTTATGATACTGACTTTCTGTCAAGATTTCAAGCAGGAAACAGCTGTCAGTGTCAAAATAAGTGATGATTTAAAAAGAAACCACTAGATGGCCCACCCTCTACAGCGTAGAGATTTTTGTCTTTTGGTGTGCTTTAGATACTCCAGCTGTGTTGAGGCGTCCAACTTCGGTAGGGACCCTAGGCCTAGCTTCTCACCACCATTCGTTTTGTGTGAGTTTTTCATTTTTGGGGGTCGAAGACTGCAACCTTTCGCTTAGTAGTCCAACACACTAACAACTTAGCCACTGCCCCGGATACAGCAGATACGGTTAGAAACACATATCGGCTATATGCCTTAGGTTAAAAAAATCATAATCCAACTAATGGCGGATAGCTCATTCATCATAAAAAGGAACAGCTGCCCTCAATTCGTCTTGGTAGTTACAGCTGCATACATCGGTCCGGATTTAATATCCCTAACATCGCTCCTGAATAACTCAATTCGTCTACACCTTTGCCATCACCACAATCTATTACTTTTTTTCAAATGTTGAACCAAACCAAACATAAAGCAATCAATTTCAAAAGTTTTCAACTTGCACTCATTTATTATTGGTCCTTGCCGCTGCCATCGGGGAGGATGACTTTAGGTCGCTTCTGAAACTTTAATTGAATCCAAACTCTTTCACAGCTGAAATAATAAATTTATCATTTCCATCGATTTGCAAGAGTGACTCTTCCCTTGCATAGCAAGACATTCGTTGACAGTGCGATACCAATCCCTATAAGTAATTAAACACGAGTCAAGTTTCGGCCCAATAATATTGACAGTTTTTCTTCCTTCCTTTTGAAAAATGGGTCAACGACAGCCCTGCGGAACGACGCTGTTTGGCGAATTCTCTAGGATTCCATAATTGCACGAAAGAAAAAATGAAAGTGTATCCATTTATCGCAGAAACAGATACAAACCTTGAAGCGCAACCATCAGCAAGATACTTAAGGACACAATTTTCGGTTCTGAAGGTCTGTAATGAAATTGCAAAATTTTCAGAGATGTCGAAATGAGAAATGGCACTTAATTTGTGCAGAGGCTTCTAGGGGCGAACGATAAGGACACCAGGTAAGAACTTAATAAAAGGATGTTGTCGCTGCTCCGCCGTTGTTGTTACGTTCCATTCTATGTGAATTAAGGTGAACAGCGGTATGTTTTTTTTTTTTTGTGTATCCAAGATAAAATGCTCGCTGCAGGGAAATTATGATCAATAAATTAAAAAGCTTGATGGGTAAGTGAGTGGGCATGTTTGTCGAGGGTCGCAAATGAGGAGGGTATAAAGTCTTCTTCTTTATGATTTATAATGCGAGCAGTTCACACCGATGCCATCTACCAGTGGGATGGGGTGTTATTTATAACTCACACAAACATTGCTGAAGTAGAAACAGACGATGAGTGTTGTTAACTGAGGACGGACAGGCAATGAGGACAGTTCTCCTTATTTCACAGACCTAATTTCTCACATTTAGATGGAAGTAATTAAAATCCAAAATTGAAAGCAGGGAATTTTCAAAACTGTTTTTAGATGCTCAATGTTTTGATGCTAACGACGAGTGTAATGAATACATGTTTACAGAATTTAAGGATCAAATATGCTGATGGAAAACACTATTCGAGCAGCACGTGGGTTTTAGTTTTCTACGGCGATATGCGAATTAGGGAATTGAGATAATTTTTCGATGGAATTTCAGGTTTCAACTCAGGTTTTGTCATCGTAAAGTGGTTGGTGGTTGTAATGTAGGAAAAGTATTTGGCGAGCATATACTGAGGTAGGAAATACTTCTTGCTTCTGAATAAGGCCTCCTATGCAGTGCATCCAGTGCATGTCTCTGTGAACTGCGCGTAAGTGTCGGGCTACTTCTAAGAAATTTCTGTTATTTCCTAGTTTGTACTGCCCATATACGAGTAAAGTCTTTCTTATCAATGGTAAGTGCAGTTTAACTGGCAAAGACTGGAAAACCTTGCATGGACGGGGTATGGTCAGAGTATGGATCCAAACATCATCGGCCATATTTTTAACCTCACGAACGACATTCAATCTGGGGAACTACGACCACACGCACCACCTGATTTCCTCTACAAAACAGTTCCGCTGGAGCAAAACTTTTTAATTATTTGTTTGATTTATCCTTTGACGTCTTTATTTAAATATACTTGTTGTATAATATTGAGCTCTGTATGTGGATTTTAACCAGCATAAGGTCAAAAATACTCACCCAACCCATATGGTTAAAAAAAAGTTCTGCATATTAAGCAGCATGCGGTTTTTATTCAATCGAGATCGGGAAAAGCCTTCAAAAGGTATACAAATTTAAAGTTTTTTCATTTTCGGTCGTCATACAATTTTTCGATGCTCTCGATCAGTAAAACAAATGGTTGCGATTTACGAATGGAAGCGTGTTTATTGTTTATGTTTGCTTATTGTTCCATCTTTGTCTGGGTAATAGTAAGAAAATTGCAGTTTAGATACATTTTTATAATAAATTAAGTGCACGACTGGGCCGAACGAAACTTTCTCGTCCATCAAAAGTTTGCTTGGTTGTTTTCTTATTTTATTAAGTAGGTATATGTAGGTAAAAAATTGAAAAACAATGCTAGATAAAAGACACAGTGCGTAGATAGAATATGGGAAAAGGAATAGTGTAAAATAAAAATCACCTTTGGGTAGTTCATCTGACAGGCAGTACAAAAATTTAAATAACAATGTGAGTTTTTAAATGTTGAAGCTCTCAGTAAAAGGGAATTGTCTGGTTTGTTCTGGTTTGAGAGTTAAAAGTGCCAACTGTACCATTTTTTATGCTCTTACACTTTACAAGATTCTTGAGTACGAGGACAAGCGTACTAAGAGTTTCGGTTTTCTGATCTGTTAGGTAATGTTTTTAATTTATTAGTAACGCTGGCATAAGGTGTCTATGATTGGAAGAGCCCTGCGTGATCGATCTATAGCTTTACATAGATACATATATATATTGTAAGAATTGGAGATTTGTTTTAAACTGAATATCCCAATGGACCGGTGTGGTGTGCAAATGAAGTGGGAGTTTCGGATTGTGTACACCCCAAGTGGTGGGCATTATTTTAAGGTGCATACTCAATATGGTTAAAAAATAGAGAATTGGGTTATATTTGTTAAATATAAGTTTTGCTTAGCTGTTATTGCATTTTTATTAGAAGTTGAACATTGAGATTATTACAGAAATATACCATAGATATGTGATTACGGGATTTGTGAAGTAATTTTTGAGAAATAATTATTAATCTGATTTATTCGATTTTTTATGAGAAAAACTAAGTACTGGATCTTATTTAGAATACTTTTATTATCCTAAATAATCATTTTGATCAAAATCGTTCGAGCGGTTTTTGTAAAATTTGGCAGACAAAACAGTACCAAATATTCCAATATTTAGTTTGAAAAATACTATTGCTTAACTATTTAGCTGAAAACCGACTAAAAGTCATTCTTCGGGCTGTAAGCATTACTAGGTTTTTAAAGTTTTTTTCGAGGTCGAATATGGAGTTTTCGGGATATGAGCAGTTTTAAAAATTAGCGTTTTCGGTGAATCGAATTGAAAATTAAGGACGCAATAATTTCGAAAACATCAATTTTACTCTAAGTTTGCATTTTGGTCGAAATCGATGTTGCAGTTTTCAAGTAAACTAAAGAAAACTACATTTTTAAAATAATACTTTTTTCAAAAATCCATTTTATGATAATACAGAGAAAAACTGAGTTTGTCATTAAGTTGGAAATGACTTTATTGCCTTAGAAATTAATTTTTGTTACAACCGTATTGACCGTTTTCGAGATATGTCCAAATTTCAAAAGTACCGTTAATCGATTTTTTTAGAGGAAAACTGAGTATGCAGTCGTGGTTACCTCATCTACTTAAGCTCAAGTATCAATTTTGGTAGAAACCGTTAGAGCCATTTTCGAACAAATCAAAACTGATATGAAAATGTTGCATTGGAAGTCCCATTAATATTAAGGTTACCGTGCAAAAAAAAAGGTCCCGAACTATAAGCCCCCAAACTCCAAAACCGAAGTTTGAAAGAAATCCGGGTAGCCGGACAGACAGTTAGATTGATAGATAGACAGATAGACAGACAGACAGACGGACAGAATTTTGCCACCCACTTTTTTGAGTTCGTCTATCATCGTAATGTCATAATTGATTTGATTTGTACGAATACAATATATTTATCTTACAACGTAATGGAGAAAGTTAAAAATACTGTATCATTTTGTATTTTATATAAATTTAAAAATCATAATTACAAGTCGCCCTCAATTTACTAACTTAAAAAAATATTACTCGCAAGTCCACAGATTTCAGCTTGCAATTCCCTTTACATATTTCAATACAACTTTTTTAATTCCAACTGAACTTTACTTACTTACAGTTCATCGTTCACTTTATACGACTTCGAAGTACTTCATTAAAACTCCAAGCCCAGGAGGAGGGCAGTATAAAAATTGTGTGAGAACAAATGGCAATTCCTCACACAAATCTAAGATTTTCTAAATCAAAATATTGTTTTACGTTTACTTTTTTTTATATTTTTGTAACATACATAAAAGTACTTCTAAATACATATACATATTACAAAATGTAAATCAAATCAACAAAAAGAGAAAAAAAAACTCTATTACCTGTAAATAGCAATTGTGTATACATTCTGTAAAATATTTTTTAAAGAAACAAACATACATTAGTTACAACAAAATATGTCTCTAAGACCTCCGGCTAGTTCGAATTGAAAATGTTTAAACATTTTAATTGTTAACAAGAAAAAAAAAATATAATAAATTCAACACATAATTATTGTATAAAGCTAAAAATAAATAAAATTAAATCGCATATAAATGTTACCTAGTACGTACAAGTTTCACAAAATAATAATATTCATGTATAAGAATCTTTAAAATTTATAAGGAACCAGGATTTATTACTCTTTCTAAAACCAAATAAATATAATTATTATTAAATAAAATAAACTACTAGAATTGTAAGCAAAATGGATTTCTTTAAATATTTGAAAAAAATAATAATAAATAAGTTTAAAGTGTAAACAATATGTTCACCTATGAACAGAATAACATATAATTCAACAAAAATATATACTTGGGGTATAATATAGGTAATTAAGAATTAAACAGCAAAATAGTTACTAACGATTTAAAATTGTATTCGATTTTGATTTTGTCAGCTAAATCAAAATCAAAGTAAAATTTAATTGAAATCAAACAACTATATTTAATTGCGAATGTGTAATGTGGTTCAATTTGGTGAAATGTTAATTTTTATTTTATAATAATATAAGAAAAGTATATATAACAGAAGTTAAACGAAGGAGACATATATAGACAAATATATATAGTTAAATAAAACAATAACGATACAAATTAAGTAAATCAATGGTTTTTTGTATTCAGTTTTCTGTTTAGACGTTTTTAACGTGAAATCGTTTATAAATATATTATTATGAAAATAAAAAAGCTATAATAATAATTCAAAAGAAGAAATCAACTGACTATTTCTAAATAATATATAAATTTATATATGTACAACAAATATGTATATATGAAAATTATTGAAACCAAAATTACAAAAAAAAGTGAATGGAACAAAGAGAAAGAAATAATATTTTGCAAACTGACATTTTGTTTATCCCTTTTAATTGTTATCATTTTAATGATGAAATACAAAAGAAAAGAAAAATTATTGAAGAACATGCGTTTTATTTGTCTTTTAAACCGAAAGTAGAACGACCTTAGTCTTACGAACACAATTAGCTTTCGTAATTTCTGCAATCTTTTATATACAGATACAAAACGGGAATACCAGTTCGTTTTAAGAAATCAAATCATGATCTAATCTTACCAATAAACACTTTAAGTTACGACTTTAAATTTAAATAATTCAAAATATTATGTTGCTATATCTTCCATAAAATGTTTGCAGTTATGAGCTTCAGTTAATTTAAAATCAAAATTAAAATTTGTTATTATAGATACCAACATGCATACAAAAATTAAAGAGTACTTGACCCCCCACTCTTCGCAGTTTGCACAGTTATGTGTTTGCTGCCCCTAGCCCAATACTTTAAAATCTTAAGCGCATCCATCGATCCTTCCATTTTAAGTGAAAGGGCAAACAAATCTAAGATCAATTATTCGGTGGGTTATGACTTTCATAGAGCGAATCCTTTCAAAAGCTATGGCTTTTTTTTACTCTCTCGTAATGTCTACGATGTCGTAGTATACTTGTCAGAAAATATGTCTTCGAAGGGTTTTATTCTTTCTTTCTGCTGGACAGTGATGAAGAAGGTACAACCACTTCCTCTGTACAGACAATTGGTTCTAATTTTATTTTATTGGTAATCTTTCTATGTCTCTTAATAATGCAAAATGATAGACTGCAACTATTTGTCTTAGTGCTGATGACAGACGGAGTATTCAAACAGACTCCTAGTAGTAGTTCATCCCGAATCACCTGTTTTGGATAACAGCGGGGGATATGCGCTGTATAGCATCCCCAGGTTTAGTTATCGGCTCTTTCATTTCCCTCGATTTTATTTCTATAACAGGTATTGTTAAAAAGAAAAATTATCTTGGGGCAATGACAAAGTGCCATCATTGCAAACCAGCAGGTAACGGTGACTGTCTATCGCAGGCAGAACGTCAGCTTGGCAAACGTTGCTTTCGACAGGTTGTATGATTGAATTTTAAAGTAAAATCAAAGAGAAAGCAATATTAATAAATCTTATCAGCAAAGGTCACGTTTTCTCCGGTTTAACTGCTCACAATGTTCCGCCTGGCATTTTCTAGTTGGTTGCTTGTAGCTTTCTTTGAAGTAAAAAAAAATAATTCGTTTACTTACTTTCAAAAGCGCTTAAATCTACCTTCAATCGATAAATGACCTTTAGCTAAATGGGGATGGTAAAAGGTAAGGGTCTGCTTATAGGTGTTTGTGAAAGGAATTCGCCATTTATTTGCCTTTCAAGCCCTGAGTAACAGTGGCTAAAGTACCTTAAAACTTTTTCTGTAAGTCGGTGTTGAAAGTGCTTTATTATGGACAGCATTTTTTGGTTTCCATTCTTTGATTGCTAGGACTCCCCTCTTCTTTGTCGCTTCTGGCTCCATACTTAAAATTCATAAACGAACCACTTAAATGCTGCCGAGTTTTTCGAGATGTCAGTACATAATCAAGAACTCCTTACTTGCACTGCTTGTGTTTTCGTCGTTAAACTATTTCCAGGAAACAAAGCATTATATGTACATGAATTCGGAAAATGCACAAATGGAAAAGTTGTGTCGACCTTTTCATAATTCGGTAGATTATCGTCAATGCGCAAGGTATGGGTCGATAGCTACATGCAGCTGAAAAATAAATCTAGCTCAGTAAAGTTTAATTCCAGGAATGCCTCTTGCATTTCTTGAAAATTCATCTTTCAATTTAATTAGAAGAAACCATCATCTGAAAAAGATAAAGAACATCTATCTTTGTGATTTGGATGATTTCAAAAGCTCTTTTTCAAAAATTGTACATAAGCAAACTTCAAGTAGATGTAAAATGAAGCTTAGGGTGAAAGTCTTAAATGTCCAAACTGTTGCTAGATTGTAGTGGAAGCAGAAACCTTTGTAGGCTTCCGATGTGCAATAAAAGCTTCTATAAAATATTTAAGTGCACACAAGAACCAGTGAGCTTTCTTAAAATATATTTCTGTTACAGGGTGCTGCAGAAATGAAACACTAATAAAATATAATATAATATAACCTTTATGAAAAATAAAATTTATAGAAAGAAATGCCGCGTTTGCACAAAAAAAGTTTAATAAAATTTAATAGCGATGGCACATGTATCCAATTAGTTGATCATTCGTGTCGCCCTTCAATCGGCAGTTTGAACTTAAGCGCCATTTATATATTGTATGTTGTATGCCAAGTTTGCGCTTTTGTTTGTTGTTATTTCGCGAGCATTTGTTTTCAATGCGACGTAATTATCATAAACACTGTTATTAAAATAGTTTTTCAGGTTTGCGTACAATTACGATGAAGCTAAATATATTTTCTTTTTTAAATGGCAAAAATGAGACTAGGTAATCCTTTTTTTATTAATATATTTATTTGTTTTTTTATGAAAAATTATAAGATATAAAAATCGGGCAGTTGAAAATTAAAAAAAAAAAAAACAAAAACAGTGCAGTTTATCGCCCAATCAGAAACGACCAGCTATTCTCCTGTGTGTACGTAGGTTACTTGAATAGAATTTGGACTTTGGAGTATACCTACCTACCACTACTGCCATCACATGGCTTTGTAGACTCAGCGAAGGCATAGAATCCAGTCCCTGAAGGTAAGCTGTAGGATCTTTTTACATAAACTATAAAAGTAGTTTTCGGGTAAATGGCGTTAAATCAATACCTTTTATGCTGGGTATTGGATATCGTGATGTCTTTCATTATTTATGTTGACTGCATGGATAATACTGCGGAGTGGTGGTAAAAAAACGTTTTGACCTGACTGATTTGCAAATTTTAAGGTAGGTACGGAAAATATTCATGCGATCAAGATCGCAGATTATTTTTAGTGTAAAAATATGTTTAATGTGTAACTTAATCCACATTTTCAATATAGAATTCTCCAAGGAAGGGGTGGGACCTACAATTCTTGTACTCGAATGTGTAGTGAAATGATAAAAATGATTATTTTGTAAGAGCTAATGCCGTTTAAAAAAAATGCAAACTTATCATGACTTGGTTTTATATATTTTGTTAAAAAAATTCGGAACACTTTTCGTCCTATACTATCCGACTTATATAATGCAACCTATACTTGTTTAAAAAGTATCAGCCTGCATAATTATTTTCAGAAAAAATGCTCAAAACCTAATTTAAAACTAACATATTTGAATAAAAATCTGCGAAAATTTTTCACCTGTAAAATGTTAAAGGATTTTACTCCTATAATCGAAAAGATTTTCTCTGATTAGGTTGGTTTCAAAGCGAATGTTAAAAATATCACTTTTGAAAAGGAGCTACAAATAATAAAAAAATAATGCAAAATTAAGACATTGGTTCGCCCTTCTTACTCTATATATGAATTTATTTGTTTGTCAACAAAGTACTAGGTATGAGGAATTTAAATTTAAAATTAGTAGCATAGTACAAATGAAAAAAGAAAAATTAAATAAATAAAGATAATACAGAAAAAAAAACGCAAATACAAAACTAATTAGAATTTGAGCAATACAATTATGTGGGTACAACTGAAAATAATTAAACAAGATGAATTTTATTAATGGTATTGTCATATTAATGTCAATTAAACACGCACAATCATTACACATTGACATTAAACCATTTAAAGGGGAGAATCTACCGGAATTAGTACCAGAAGGAGGAATATAAAAGAATCTGTTCTATGCAAATTAAGTGATGGAACATTAAGACTTACAAGACTTAAAATATCAGGACAGTGAATCTCCCCAATAAGTATTGTGTGGAGAAAAACAACTCTTGACCACTTTTCCTAACCTCAAAGCCCTCGAGTCCAATAAATTGTTATCGGGATGAATAAAAGGGTAGATTGAGAGCACACCTAAGAAATCCTTTTTGAATTATGGACACCAAACAATAGACGCCTATTCCAACAGCGATCGATGAGATACCTATATTCACAGTGGTAAATATAGGATAGTTTACTATCTCACATAACACCTAAATCTTTTAAAAAAGATACACGCGGAATAACATTACTGTCGAAGGAATAAGTAATGGCCGAACATTTACTAACATTAAAGGACAAGTAGTTTTTAGTGCACCACAAAACGAAGTTTTGGAGATGTGCATTCAATATTTCAAAACTATTCGAATTATCGCATGAAGATTATATTTTAAACTCGGCGACAAACATTAGGATATTGCAATGTGGAACAAATTTGACAACATTATTAAAAAATAAGATAAATAATAGTGGGCCTATGTGACTTCATTGAGGGACACCGGATGTTACTATGATTTCTTTGGATAAGTGTCCTCGAAGCCTCATAGATTGGTAACGTTTTCCTGAATATGATGATAGCCATCTAAGAAACACTTTAGGACACCCTCAACGTTCAAGTTTGTAAAGAAGAAGTTTGTGTTCGACTCGCCCAAAGGCTTTACTGAAATCAGTGTAATTGGCATTGACTTGATTACCCTTAGATATTGCAATAGTAACAAAATTTGTAAAAGAGAGAATATTAGTAACAGTGGTTTACAAAACCATCTATAAAAAAAATCAAACAAATATATAAAAGAATTTCCCCATACGGAAGGAAAGCGACTTCAACGATACATTGCATATGTGGCAAAGTATGGAATGTAAAGGAAGGCCACACATTTTTAAAAAGCCTGCTGAAATACCATCGGGTCCAGGATTGAAATTCAGAGCCAAATTTCTAAGTTTATTCAGTATCATATCGTCGCGAAAAGCAATTTGACTAAAAATAGAGGAAAGTGGTGCACCTACATAAGAAAAAAAGTGTTCATAGAGTGATTGAAAAAATGCTGCAAGGCTATTGCAGATAATGCGGGGATTATCTATCGACTGATCATCAAAGGTGAAAGAAGCCGGAAAACCATCACTATTCTTTTGTAAATTAACAAAGTTCCAAAATAAATTAGGCGATGATTTGATTTTTGATTCGACATGATTGATATAAGCTGAGTAGGCTTGGTGAGTAGAAGTTTTATATTCAGTTCTGAGCTGACAATATAAAGTACAGTCATCATTCGACAGACTCGAGCGACACTTTTTACAGTCTCCAGTTTTTTTTAAATTTTAAGTCTACATGTTAAATCATTATCCCAAGGACAAATATCATTGATAAAATTTGTATAACTCTAATAAGGCTCTGATTATGATCCCCAATGCACATGCATCTAGACAGCAATACGGATATACAAATACTGCAAACCACAACAATTCATAGTTTAGTTTTTTTCTTGCTACATTTTGTGCGGTTATGTCATCTTGGTTAACCAGATATACTTGTATTTGGGTTTTACCCACCCATGGGGTGGGCGATCAAGTGGCTATAGCTTATGCGCTTGGTACTTATTTCATAAAAATGATATGCATGTGGTTAGGCAGTTAAAAACCAGGCGTTGAAAGAACGATTTTGGTGGGACTTAAAGTAGTGTCGCTGCTAGCTGAATTGAATTATGGTTGACGAAAGGAGCTTTGTGTACACATGTTGTAGATTGTAGGGTAGTTGCAAACTGTTTATAAGATGCATCAACATACTCACTGCAGGTCTTTATGACTCGTTGTGATGGGAAGCTTTAAAATTAAGCGTTTTTTTTTTTCAAGTGAAATGAGTATTAAGTGGCTGTATATACAAGGTCTAGACAAGTCGAAACTGTGTGGTTGTGAAGTATACATTTAAAAGGGCACATTTTTAGTGATCTGCAATATTATAAAACAAAATATTGTTACTACCTTGCAATCAAAAAAATCAAATGTTTTTGATGAAATTTTTGAAAACACTCTAGGACCTGCAAGAACGTAAGGAACAATCTCGGGGTAAATGGTTTCTTAGGTAGTCGACAACAAACTTATACTGTTCACATGTTTTCTGACTCGATTTGGGACGCGTTTTTCGACAAGTTTTTGGGCGCATTTTCCGTTTCTTTTTTTACGCGTTTTTAGTGCGTTCTTTGACGTTCTTTTTTTTTTGATGCACTTTTATTGACTTTGTGACACATTTCTCGATGCGTTTTTTTTTTTTGCTCGTTCTTCCGCAGTGTTGTGGACTTGTTTGTTGGCGCTCTTTTGGTGCTTTCTTTGATGCGTTTTTTGACCTGTATTCAGAAGCGTTTTTGATGAATTTTTGACTCATTGTTGGCCTGCTTTTCAGCGCCTTTTTTGAGGAGTTTTTACGCTATTTTTAAATGATTTAAACTCGATTTTGGCGCGGTGTACCGATATATATTTTCTTGAAGCATTTTTTACGTGTTTTTCAATCCTTTTTCTGGGCTTTTTTTGAGATTTTTGACATCTTTTTTAACAATATGCATGTATCTTTCAAATGATGATTGTATTTCTTATTTTATCAAAGTCTTTTGTGGGTATTTTAATAGTATCGACTATAAACCCGATTGGAAGTTTGTTATGAACTAGCTTCCTCGGAAATTTTCGAGAGGTGCAAGTTTTTTTTGTAAAAAGCTGCTGTCAAAACTTTGTCAAAGAAGGTAGCTAATGATATTCGGACTCTGATTTTAAGGTGTGCGAGCTTTAATGATGATTTGTTCTGTCTCGATGTTATTAAAGCCGCCATCTATATTTTTGAAGACAGCCATTGTGAATACCGTGACTGAAAGATATCTTTCGATCGATTCAGAGAAGAGCTAGTTTTGTAGACTTAACCTATGAATAAGCAAGTTGTAATGAGTTTGACTTGAGTGAATCGCAAATACTGCCACAGTTATGGAGGTCAATGATCCTCTCAGAGGTAGGAGTTCCCCTTTTGTCCGTCCAAGATACGAGCCATTCAACCATTCTTGCTCATAAATATCGTAAAGGAGGTGCTAGATCTACACATTAAAACCTACATTGCAGGGTGTTTTGAACGTGAGCAGATGCCAGCTAAGAGAAAACATGCAACGTCGCACTAGGCAAATCAAAATGTGCAGAACATATCTCCATGTACAACCGGAAAAACTCCACTAGTCAGACGCGAGTGAAAATCTAATCGACATAGCCCCATCGCATATAGTTTTCCCCTTCACAGACGATTTCTATCGTCTCGAAATTTGAAAAGATTTCCAACTCAGCACGAAATTCAACTTTAGAACAAAAACAAAACAAAAACATCCACACGCCCTCAAATATCCTAAACTCACTTTCGCTGCCGCCACTAACCAATAAGATTCCCCATTGCTTTGTGCACGTGCTTCCGGTTTCGTGCTTCATGCAACCTGCATTTTGTAGCGATAACGAATTTAATTATCCTCTTTTCGGAAGTCCTGTTCGGCTGGGTCTGGCTCTGGCTCTGGCGTCACATACACATGAAAAGAGGAAAATACGTTTTTGTGCAGCAAAGTGTACAAAATAAGTTGATATCCTCTGCACATCTGCAGGTGGGCTCGAGGGAACTTCATAACCATCCACGTTCGGTCCACGTGGACTCAGCACATTTTGGCACATCTGGTGAAGTTCAATGTCTGCGTACCGTTGAAACTTTTACTAACGATGATTCTCAAACTGTTGCCTATTCGATGCCGATATCTCAATACCAGTTTGCACACATCTAAATGATGGATGTCAACTCATAATCTCCAAATAACCGTTCAACTTTCGATAAATTCAAAACAATAATTTGCGACGCAAGTCTTTTATAAAAATTTAGGGCACGTAAATTTGGCCAACTTGCTCCGAATGATTTTTCGATGGAAAAACCAAACAAACCAGAGAATCGGGATGCACCGATTCACTCGACTGAATGCACAATCAAAACAAACACATTCAATCGCATTCTTTCGGTGCAGTGTGTGGCAAGGCAATAAAGCTGTGATTGATAGATATACGTTTCGCTTAGTTAGCAAGTGCTCCTAGTTGCGTGTGAGATGTTATTCGCTTGTTTATGATGTTTTGGGGTAAACACCTGCGGAATTTGTGGCAATTAAAGCTGAAAAGGCTGTGGTTCCGACTTCTGACCTTACTGCATGTGCTTTACGTTCTGATCTATCCCGTGCAATGTTTATTTGTGAGTACTAGTTCTGGATTTAGTTTTCATTCAACTTGTAAGAGTTACAAGTTACGGAAATATAATTTCCTCGAAGCGATTTGATCACGTGGGGATTTTTTAACAGGAAGAGGAGTAGTATCGTCATTTGTTTTCTCAGCTTTTATAGACGGTTTCTCCAGGCATCTGAGAAGTGGGGCCCGTATCTCGTAGAAGAACAAGACTCTAAACATGTATTTAGTGCAAGGAGGCGCAAAAGTTGTCACCCGATGTCTTTTTGTCAGTCATTTTGTTTTGGTACTGGTTTTTGATTTGGTTACTTGATGGCTTAATTTTCTGTCGAGAAATGATATCGGCTCAGTGGCCGCCGCCATAAGTGATGTTAATTCGAACCCGATTTATCTCAATTTCTTGCCTTTTAAAATAGACTTGTGACTTGAAAAAAACCCACCCAATCCCACAAGGAAGTCTGGAACAGTTAAATCAGGGGATCTTGCCGGGAATTGATAATCGCCAAAACGACAGACTAGGCCACACAAAAAGGTATCTCTCAGAGAACTTCGGTCGTGGCTCGTAGTCCATCCTCTTCAACACATGACCGCTAGTCTCAATTCATTGAATTGAGAAAGAATTTAATTGAGCATGGCTCTCCGGCGCTCGCTGTCCATAGTAGTTCCGGAGTCGACTGCGACATCTTCAGACAATTACTCCCAAAAAAATCGAAACAATTCCACGATTTATGTCCTGTCGACGTAGATTTTCTTTCTGTTGACCTCACAAATGTCAAAGTAGAATTGACATATTCAACATTATTCAATTTAGAAAAAGTAGGTACCACTAAAACCTCAATTTCCAAATGACTGCCTCTGAATACACAAACAACATGCAACAAGCACTGCATTAGGTAATTTATTTGGAAATCGTTTTGTCATTTCCTAGCGCCTGTTTTTCAATAGGTAATTTATTTTTATCAAAATTTTACCCAATTTTTCGCACTTCATTTGTTCAAATGGTTTTCCACTTTTTTTCAACCTGAACATTGAACGGTTAGGCGAACAGCTCATTCCGTGTTGGTAAACAAGAATGTCATGTGAAAGATAAAAAGTTTCACCATAGCCGCACCGTTTGCTGGGTTGTACATTTCATTTTGGTCTTATAGTAGTACACGATAAATGTGGTCGGATAGAAAACACTTATCAATGGCAACGGATACATCTGCGTTTTGATAGGTTGTTTTTGTTTATGTTGGGTGTTTTGAAATTTTTTACAATATTTATTTTTTCTATTTGGGATTATTTTTAGACGAAATAGTATGTTACCAGTTGATGTGCATTTCAGCTTTTGGACAATTTGGAATACATAAAGAAAATGTGGCTAAAGATTGGTTTGTATATTTGACTGCTTGTTTGTGCTTGATATGTTTTATTTTTCGATATAAGCTGAGGATATAAATCATCATCATCGTCATAAACCTTGGGAAAACACCTATAAAATAAAAATTGGGTGATTTATTACGCTTTGCTTTGGGTTTACAACCTTTCACCAGTTTTACTAAGTCTGATATGAGTTGATTTGTATCCAAACGTATTCAAGCATGAATCACACACAAGCGTCACATTGCTCCTAGGGATTAAATTCATTTGGGTGGTTGGCTTGTTGCTTTCTATTGGGTGGCCAATCCAACCCATTTGGTTTCCGAAACCAAAAGATCTTTCGAGATTTTTTTATATATTTTGGAAGGGAGTACACTTCTTGATTATTTTTAATAAAAATAGTGCCAGTTCAAATGGCAGCTTCAGCTGGCTCAGTATAGTAGTTATTGGGACAACCTAATTTGTGTTGTGTGTACTTTATACATATATTTTTTAAATATTTAAAAAAATATTTTACGCAACAAGCATAGACAAATGGGGTGTACCTGTTCTTCATTGAAATATTTCTATTTCCGCCGTTTCTTTTTTTTTTTTTGTTCTTTTTCGATGTCAACCTGTACGAGTCTAAAGGTAAATTGATAAGAAATGATTCTGACTGTAAAAAGTAATTATTTTTTATGATTTTGTTAAGTTACTGAGTAGATAACGTATATTTTGTCTTTCTGTTTCTAGAATCAATTTTGGTCAGTGTTCTTTTGGTGCCAATATATTGTCGTACCTAATATTATAAATACCACTTCGAAATTTAATAATTTTAGCTTCAGTGGTGCTGGTGTACCATGGCCATATCATACTAAGTATACCTTGACATGGCCCAACTTCGTCAGTTTCAAGGACAATTATCTTTTTTCAAGAAATTTGACTATTTCCAAGGAATTCTAACCGATACTGCAAATTGATTAAACTGATTTTTTTAATTTAAAAGCTAAAAACAATTATTTCAAAGGTTTTTGTTTTTGGTATACTCTTTCGAAATAAATAGATATATTTTTTGTTCGTTGTTATTAACATATGTAACGTGTTCATCTTTTGAATAAGGGCAAACTCTGATTGGTCCAAGGTATGTACAAGCATCTTGCACCGTTTGAGGCTGCCACATAAAACTTAAGTTTTCTAGGGAATGGTAAGTAAAATAATTTGTATTTTTTCGCCATATAACAAATAGGGCTTAACCCTAGAAGGCTAATGTTCGTCGATTCGACGACGTCACATTCTTAATTTTCCTGTGTCTTTTCAACGCGGGCAGATAGTAACTTATGCTCAACAACTAACTCAGTCGCCGATGCGTTCTTGCAAAAGACGGTTGTGTCCGGCAGGTAAAAACAGTATTTCTATTTTTATTTATATTTTTAAATGCAATATTGGAATTTGTGGTCAACATCGAATTGAATTTTGCGGATTTTGCGCAAAGAAAAATTAGTTCCTTTATATTTTTTTTATCAGCTGTTATTATTAATTTTATATTGCCAAAGAAGGAATATTTTTTTTTTCAGTTTTTTTTTAAATATTGTGAAGAAATGTTCATTTTAAACTGAAAAATGCTGCGTTTTTTAACAGACTGCTTAATAATAAAAAAATGAAGAATATACTTAGTAAAATCAAGTTTTTTATTTGGGAATACAATCTTAATGTTTCAGAAAAAAAAATAGAACCATATGTATTAAACAAGGCTTAAAAAAACATATTTTAGTACAGATCGTCGAATCGACAAATCTTTAGCTTATTAGGGGTAGTCAGCCTACTAGGGTTAAAGTTGTAGATCCAGTCCCTATGTAGTTATTTAGGCATTTGCAATCGCGATTTCTTTTCATTTAGAACATGAAGCACAGGAAGATCTAGCTTTCTGAACTATTGTCCATTCACTCAATGTGACTGGGCCAATGTAGTTGAGAAGTTTTGGGATTTGTTACTACATTCACATTCTGTACTGCTGATCGTAGATCTTACTATTTTATCTTCTATTCTATTCCCCCGTCTCGCACAAAGGTCAAAATATCACACAAAAAAAAAAAAACATTTCTATTTCTGCTTCAAACACTA
The DNA here is from genome assembly GCA_916610125.1 of Cheilosia vulpina. Classification (NCBI taxonomy): domain Eukaryota; kingdom Metazoa; phylum Arthropoda; class Insecta; order Diptera; family Syrphidae; genus Cheilosia; species Cheilosia vulpina. The sequence continues at coordinate 41,634,934 of OU744279.1, read as the reverse complement.
GTTGAAGGTTCTGTTGAGGGTTTGCTGTATATACCATTTATTTTGCCAAACTGAATCAGAAGCAGTTCTCCAGGCCTGTGGTCGTGTTAGCCGAACGAAAATCACACTCGTTGGGCATTCGTACAGTACTCGTACATTGGATAGAAAGTACTAAGTTAGGCTAAACATATCCTATTAAACTAAAGTAGACCTTTATTATACAAAATAGAATAGAATTTGAGTTTAAGAATCCAAATTGAAAAGCCTACTAAAAATTTCCGCCGGTGAGGTCCCGATTTTCCTACAGCATCTAAGTAAGCACTTTAATGTAGTTCGAAAAATCCCTCTAAACGTTCGGAGAAATATAGAATCAAACAGTATAGCTATTTAAACACTCGCGTTGTTTGCACGCAATTTTATGAAATGTTCCCCTATGTAGCCTTGACATATCAAAAAAAAAATGAGATTACGAATATACCAGTACTGACAAAAATTGACATCTCCAGTGATTCAAAACGTGCCATAAGCGTGGACTGTGTAGTCAGTGGACTTGATGCTTGGGGACTCACTGAAACACACCCCTTCGTAATTGATGCTAGTAAATACGTTAAATTACTAAAAGCCGCTACCGAACCAAGCTTGGGCGGACAAAAAGATAGGGTATGAATAGGAACATTACAGTTCTATCTCCAGAAAGGTACAGTCAACTTGTCGCCACTTTCCTATGATTTGACACATCTACACTGTTTTCTGTATGCCTACCTTAAGCTCATAGGTACATTCAAATAACTAAGCTCTCGTGCCCAGGACCGAAAGTTTGCGGTATATCACGCGTACCAAGTCGAAAAGTAACAAAAATTGCAGTGCATTCAGTGGAGGGGTTTCCATTGACGACATTTGACTGATGTAGTACTCAATAATTAATGGCACCGCAAAAGAAATGAGCTGCCTCGAAAATTATTTGCGCCCCGACAGTGAAAAACTTTTCAACTTTACTAGCTAACGCAGTCACCCCATTTTTGGCATTGAATATTGAATGATGAAGCCGAAGTCATGTCAAACGATTTGCATTCACCAACGTTCAGGCCTTTGGTGTGAATTCAATTGATTTGCATTGGTATGTTGATGGCAATCTTTGACATTTTTGCATAAATATGTATTTGTTATTCCTGTTCTTGAGATATGTTGCCACCGCCCTTAAGAAAAAGTGTAAGGGCCTTACTAATAATCATTTTAAACCTTCACACTAAATATTTCTTAGGTTATTTTGTATGGAAAAATATACCATTGTGAGTTCGAAAAATTTAGTCTGGACACTTTTAATGATATTAGTATCGCGGTAAGAGTTTTGTTTAAATTGGAGTCATTTGAAATGTTGCTGAAATTGGCTTGAGCCAAATTATTTATTTAAAATAAGTGTCACCGGAACCTGGCTTAAAAAATTCAGAAAATTCAAACTGTTACGAAAGAGTGCGATGATAGAGTTGCTCATACTAAAGTCGAACTCGGAATCAACTTCAATCAAGGATATTTTTAAATTCATTACGAAAATTTTATTAATCTGATGAAAGTCAAGCTGGGCGAGAGTATCAACAACTTCACGCTCATAATCTAAGTTAATATTAAATACCAAATTAAGCTAGGTAAATTGAAGTCCCCAATAAGGACAACGTGCTGATGATCTCTTAAATTAATTAAGATAGAGGGAAAATTATCTTGGACTCCTTGGTGGTATATGACTTACAAAAACAATAACTTCAGTTCAAGAAATTAATTTTATTGAGACTGCTACTTGACCAGCATCTCAATCAGCTGCTGTTGGAGGAAGGTTAATTACATCACTGCGCAAAGATGCCTGACCCGAAACCAATACTCCACCACCTCTCTCGTACTGGTCCTTGTTGAACGTTTCTTCGTTGTGGTGATTCTGTGCAAGCCAAGTCTCCGTGAATACAATAACATCACATTGACCAGGTGAAGAGAAGAGCAAGACATCGCAAAGTTTAGTTCTTAGACCACCAGTATTTTGGTAGTATAAATTAAAGGTTGTAAGTGTTAAACTATTTTCACCTGAGTTTTATGGAAGGCTTTTTGCCTTGCTCAGGAATTCTTTTACAAGAATATCCTTAGGCCAAAAGCTCGGGTTGACCAGCAGTTTTCCATTTTATTGACGGGTTAAAATTTTGAAGGACGATGCGACCAGTGAGGTTATCCGCTGTCAGCCTATGGAATTTTGTATTGCTAGTATCAGTGCCTTTCCTAGCAACGTAGTAGACAATTTCACTGCTTTTGGTTTCATACTACAGCCAAACACTGCAAAATGGGTTGGCACTATTTTAAGAGTACAGTCCGTACTTGGAACACCGACCAATTGTTGGTGGGAATTTAAGGCCACCTCACTAGTAGATGGTTTGTCAATCGAAATTCTGGTAGAACTACCAGATGCTTTGTCGATGGGGAAGACCTACCGTTGGCCACTACATTTTCTTTGACTCCAATTACTGAAAATAAAATACCAGGGGGCAGATTCCGTGTATCAAAGATCGTCGAAACGATAACGTTTTTGAAACTTTGGTCACCAAAATAAGTGACCAAAGAAATTCACTGTCGAATTTTTTTCACAAATGTCAACCTTCATTATATTTTCGGAAAATGAACTGGACTTAGCTCTCAAACTTGTAATTTGGTTGCTAGTTTTGGAGGTCTATCGTTTCGACGATAATCGTGTGAAAAATTACAGAATAAATGCCCAGGTAATATTGACAAAATGCAGTTGTAAAATTTCAACAAATATAGTTTTGTTGAACTGAAAAAAAATTGTTGTAAGGATAAATTAAATTTAAATAAAGTTTTATCAACTTGAATATTTTGTCAAACGGATAAAATATTTACCACAAAACTGCTTTGTCAGATTAACAAAACACAATTATCAGTTTAATAAATCGATATTGTATCAATTGAAAAATTTTATTGTTGAATTAACAAAGTTTTGTTATATCCGTTAAAACAGAACCAGAAATTACTTTTTGTTAAATTGACAAAACTTAAGCGAAATGTTTGTTAGCCAAACAAAATACAGATTATAAATACCTACTACAAACATTCTGTTGAAATGAACATGAAATGAAATGAAATGAACAATAATCGTCGGGACGATATCGTTTTTGAAATTTTGATGACCCGAAGAAGTTATATTCCGCCCGAGTATGTTTCACTATCGTCAGCTTTCATTACATTTGTGGAAAATGAATTGGATTAAGGACTCAAACTCGTAATTTTGGCACTTAGTTGCAACTTTTGGAGGTCTATCGTTCCGACGATAATCGTCTGAATATTTACGGAATGAGTGCCGAGGGTTACTGCCTTATGGCAAATTATTTTGTGAGATAGATCGAAGAGTTCTTTTCGCAAGATGTAGCTGGAGTTGTAGAATATATTGAGGATCTTGTAGAATTTCCTGAAACGGGCGTTTAGATCCTTCCGGTAGATTTATATTGGTACTGCTTTGAGAATTCTGACTACGAGGTTGAAGTTGAGGTTGCAGGACTGGTTCAATCAAAGTCGGTTTACGACTATATGAGATGGTTTTAGCGATGGATGCAGTATTTGGCTTTCAAAGTTCGGTTTCCCTTGGGTGATATTAGGGCTTCGTCCGGGTGATTGGTGTAAGTGCGGTGCAGTTGATTTTGTTGCAAGAACCGATTCATGCGCGAAATTTGCAGCCATTTTCAACTGAATAGTAGAATCTACTATTCCTCGCATTAAATAACGAAAGATTGGTCCGTAGCAAATTGTCCGAACGAAATTGAGGACAAAACAATAATCCACCCATAGCGTTTGAAAATTATTGCAAAATTCGCGTTTGATTGTATGTACCAGCTTTGCTATTAATATCTGTACGGCACTCTGTCATCCGCCTTCTCAAATATTCAACAATTTTACAGCAAAAGCTCCATCCACCGTAAACAAAACACACTTTATGCACAGGATACGTTCAATTTCACTTGCTCTCTTTGTTCTCTCATCCATTTCTCTGCTGCTATTACGCGCAAATAGCGCATTGAATAGAGCTTTTCCACACAAAATGACGTACTGGAGCTTCCTCAGCATCCACAGTTGGATCCGTCCTATCCGTCGTTATTTCCTAGCCACAGCTGTCTGCGCTAACATTAGCAATTGTTTTCGTTTCTCATAGCATACGTCCTTTTTCCGATGTTAAATGCGTCGCTTTATATGAAAATGTATGCTGAAAAGGATGAAACATAAGGACGCGCACCACACAGTACATGTGGGTGAGAGAATAATAAAAAAAAAATACACAGTCATTGGGTGCAGTGCAGTCGTCGTGAGAACTTTCTCTCTCTTCCATCGGTGAATGATTAATTCAGAGGAGCTACTACTGTGAAAAGAGATTCCTTTGCATGTGTTTACCTAGATACAGAGTCGAGTGAAACACTTGCTATTTCCTCATCTAGTACGCTCTGGGCTACGCAGTCACAGTATAGTATGTTACTAGTTCCCTGTCGGATATTTATTTTTTGTTTCCCCCATCGCAAAATCCGCAGGCCGTAGTATCCTGTTTGTTTTGCTTTTTCACGAGCGAATGACGAACAAGTGTTCATTTCTATTCCACTCGAGTTTGGTATCTACTCGTATATCGCGAGTGTATAGTCTGCAATAACGGACTCTTTAACTTTTACACTCTGTAGTCCGTACTGCGGAGCTGCTGCTGCTGCTGTGTGTTGTACGAGTACGACTCCTTTGGGTCTCTCACATGCCACAGTGTAAAGTGAAATCTCAACCTGTCTGGTTGTATCCGGCAGATAGATTATTTGCATCCGCGGCGGGCGGTTTTATTTTCCTTTTGATTTTTAACAAGAAAAGCTGTGTGTTTTTTCGCCTTGCATACGATTTGTTTCTTTTTTCGTTTAAATAGTTTATGAGAGTTCACATCCGGATAGTGGTTGGTTTTAGTTGCAGCAATAGTGGCGCAGCTATACCCAGCATAAGAGAAAATTAAAATTCCATATTAAATGGCCTCGTAGGTTCATTTAATATTCTCAACTCCGTCAGTTGTCCTGGTTTTGCTTTTCATTTCAGTTTTTTTACACGTATATCCTCTTGATTTTTTTAAGTGTAAACTGTAGTTGAGCATTTTTGCGATAAATGTCCATCTTAGCAGCTACCATGTGAAAGTTTAAAATACGATCAGATATCGAAATTCCAACTGAACAACGAGTATTTTTTTTTATTTCTTCACGACGCCACTTTCTTTGTGCGTATCGGCGATGTGATTTATAAATCATAAACCATAGCGAAGATAGCCAAAGGAAAATAAGTGAAAGAACGGCGAAGAAATCGACAGAAAGAAGAAAAATAAAACGGAACCAACTACCTGTGCCGAAGTGCTCATGTGCACACATCCTTCGAGAAGAATGTACCTCAAAATAACTTTAGTCCTTTCTTGCCGTGTGTATTGTGTCCCCTTATGCGGATCTCAGCATCATCATCAACAGCAGCAGGATATATGTACGCTGGCCCACTCGAAGAGCCTCAACATGGAGCAACAGTGCTACTTTAGGAAGTAATAACAGCACCAGGACAGTAACGTTGAGGTACAACTTCGAATACCATCTGTGACTACCGCTCTTGTGTTGGGTAGTGTGCGTTCATAAACAAATACCAAGAGAAACAAAAAGAAAAAAATACAAATTTTCGACAAGAAATAAAACATCACATACATATTCTGTATGATAATATCCTTAATAATGTTTTCGTCCTGTGCAAAGATATGTAGAGTGGATCCGGAGCTGGGATGTCTGATTCAATAAAGTTTGCAGGTGTCGCGGGTGTGTGTGTGTGTTTGCGTGTAGATATATCGCTGTAAAAAATCTACGTGGAAACACTTTTAATTGAAATCGAGGGAAGAATAAAGTTTTGTTGTGTATGGAGGATATCCCTTTCAAATATTAGTTTTTACTGAAAACGAAAAGTTGGTAAAATTTAAATTGTTTGTGTGATTTCATCAGAAATTGATTTGTGAAATAAAAAAAATAAAAAAACAAATATAAATGGTGTGCACGCATTGTAAGATTTTTACGGGTCATTTGGAATTGTAGCGCGTTCTTAAATAATACAAATTATATATGGAGATTTTTACTCCTCACAAACGGATATCTACGAATTGTGGTCCACTGATGTGTATCGGTGATTGAAGAGTAAGTGGATTTTTTACAACACTCGTGGGTATATCATCTTAATTGACTTTTAATTGCAATCAATCTTAAGAGCAGGGTTTGCACATAAAAATATCTTACAATCAATAATGTAGAACTTGGATTGAGAATTGAGGAGGATTATGGTGGTAAATATTTTTTTAATTGATTTATAAATCACGCCGGCCATGGAGTGGGTATTTTGCACGACTTATTTATCGTTACTGATGGAATTTACATGCTTCCCACTAATCATAAAGGGGCAAAAATAAAATACGTTTTTCATTCGTATACTCATAAGAAACCCTTTGTGGTCCACCCGAAAGAAAGTCAAAGGAATAAGCGGTTGGATTCCATGTTTTCTTTCATAAATTCATTTCGGCTATAGACCCGTTCATTTCTTTATTTTCGGAGAAAAAACCTTTCAGCAAAGCTATTTATGAGGGCTACTTATTCGCCAGGATGTGTTCCTTGAAAAATTGTAGAATTAATTGATTTGCAGTGATCTTACAGTGAAAAGTTTTTGACGAAAGTTAAAGCAAACATGTAGGAAATGCGTTTGACGTTTTATAAGGCAATGACGAGTAATTGAAACGTGGATGTAAGAAAGTTCATGGTGCCGAGTAATTCGCACATTGACCAGTTCGAAACTGTTTTATTTGCAAATGTTTACATAAATGATATAGAGATTTTTTTATAGTAAAATATATATACAAGTAGTTTAACATTCGCTTTAAAAAATAATGGTCACTTTTTGACCTGAGAACAATTTTATTTTACAGAGAGTTTCAGACCGGAAGTCTATATATATATTTAGGTTTTTAAGTTTGTTTGAGGAGTTCAATTCGTAGATAAATGTCGTAAAAATTGCTCACTAAATATCCATGGATTTTTCGGGAAGACATAGTGCTGAACATAGAACAACATTAAATTATGTCCGCTCAAAACAATCAGCCAACTCTTACCGATTCAGGGAACATGTCAGCCCGCTCAGAAGTTGTTTCTCATGAGAAAATATTGAGGCTGTGATTCGTTTGTTGCGCTGTTTTCATTCGTTTCATTTTCATTTTCGCAATTAAGAAGGCAGTAATAGAAAAAACAGCATCGGTGAACATTTTATCGGTCTGCGCGTACGGAATTGCGGTCACAGCTAAAAAAGAATAAATTGTTTACCCAAAAGTCCCAGCTTCTCACAATTGTGTGATATTTTGTTTTTTAAATAAAATAAATAGACCTTGGGAGACTTTCAATAAAATCCGTGCCAACAGGCAAGTGCCCAGTGTGAGATGATAAGATGGGGGTGGAGAATTTGCCAATCCAATCGACTCGATTCTGTAATTTACGGAAATGTTGTTTCCTTCGTACCTCCAAAATGCCTCTTTTTCAGCAAGAAAAAAATCCACCACATCGATTAGTCGACGGAAGCCCGCTTCTACATTCAATACATTCGACTACGAGGAGGAGCTGCTGTTTCTTCAGCTCTCCAGAAATGCGTCTTCTGACGATGAATACATTAAAATTTCAACCATTTTACGAATGAAATCCTTTATTTTTAGGTTTTTGCTATTTTTTTCTTCTATTTCACAGAAATATCAATATTATGAAATTGAGTTTCAACCCGAGTCCGGAGTGCTGTTTAAATCCGACTGGATTAAACGCTGTCAAGTTTAAAAAAAACTGCGTTTATGTTCGGGTTTGAACTGATTTTCACTTAAATCCGGGTATAAACTTTAACCCGGATTAAAGTGAGTGAATAATATGGCCGTTAGACATCAATATTTTAGAAAACCGGTCTGATTTCTAACTTTGATTGTATGTTAAGCTTCGACGTAGACTTAAATGCTGGTAATGTGTTATATAACGACTTGTGTGGCAAATCTACGTATTCATGCTTTCGCATTCAAGAAGCGTTCTACTGCTTATATGTGTAACTAAAACGACAATTCCCTTTCTTTTTGTGATCTTGAGTTACTGTGTGTATCAACATAAACCCATCATTCGGTCCGCTAGAATTTGTTCTTGAAGTTTGAAATATCAAATCAATTGAAATTAGTAAGAGCATTTATTTCTATTAAAATGTTCGCTCTTGGAAATTTAACAGCGTTTTCAAAAATAAGCTATTTGCTACTTTAGACTAGAAAAATGTATACCTACAATGAATTTCAAACGAGGCAACATTGCATGATACTCGTACCTCGCAAGTTGGTTGTTTTGTTGCTTATGTTTGAAGAAAACGACATGAATCCACATCCACAAAAAAAAAGAAAATGAATCCCATTATGACTTACTCTTGTAACGCGAACTTGAACATATCGAACTATGACTATGACAAAGAAGACATTGAAATCCATCCAAAGACCCGTCAGGAAGTTCAAAATACAAGACTTCCTGGTAGGAAGAGCATTTTCAAATTTTCATTATGTTGGTGAACTTGAGCCACAACCAATACAATATATGGTTAGTGCTTTTACTGGTTAACAGTGCACAATTTTGCAAGTTCTTCTTCCACTTGAGCACAGGAGGCCAGGACATGGTTCAAGGGGAAAATTATTTTTTTTTACACAAATTTTTTTAATGACTTCTTGTTTTGCAAAATCTCAAAAAGGAAGTCTTGCTGTTTTCTTTGAATCACTAATGATTTTCAATCTTACTTCCACAAATCTAACAAAAGATCTAATGTATGTAAAAGCTAAGGAGATTCATAAAGGGTGATTTTTTAGCTGGTTTGGTTTTGGCAACACCGGTTTTGACAGCTGACGTGTGTTTAGTACCTTGTGTCACTGGCAAACAGCTTCAGTTTGGTTTGCAATTTAACCATGGATCGTCTTACAAATGAACAACGCTTGCAAATTATTGAATTTTACTATCAAAATTCGTGCTCGGTTTGAAATGTTCATCGCGCGCTGCTTCCATTTTATGATCGGCATTCTCGACCTTCTGAGCAGTCTATTCGGAAGATTGTGACCAAATTTCGCACCAAATTTACTTTGTTGGACATTAAACCACCAACACGTTTACGTACTGTGCGTAGTGAAGAAAATATTGCGGCCGTATCAGCTAGTGTGACAGAAGACCGCGAAATGTCGATTCGGCGCCGTTCCCAGCAGTTAGGCCTTTGTTACAGCACTACGTGGAAAATTTTGCGGAAGGATTTGGGCGTAAAGCCTTTTAAGATACAGCTGGTGCAAGAACTAAAGCCAGCCGACCTACCACAACGCCGAATTTTTGGTGAATGGGCTCTTGGAAAGCTGGCCGAGGATCCGCTTTTTTATCGAAAAATTGTGTTCAGCGATGAGGCTCATTTTTGGTTGAATGGGTACGTAAATAAGCAAAATTGCCGCATTTGGAGTGAAGATCAGCCAGAAGCATTGCAACAGCTACCAATGCATCCCGAAAAAGCCACTGTTTGGTGCGGTTTATGGGCCGGCGGCATTATTGGGCCATATTTCTTCAAAGATGATGCGAATCGCAGCGTTACTGTCAATGGTGAACGCTACCGAGCGATGATAACAAACTTTTTTTTGCCCGAAATGGAAGTTCTTGACTTGCATGATATGTGGTTTCAACAAGACGGTGCCACATGCCACACAGCACGCGAAACAATGGCGCAATTGCGAGGCGAGTTTGGTGAACAGTTAATTTCACGTTTCGGGCCGGTCAATTGGCCGCCTAGATCGTGCGATTTGACACCATTAGATTATTTTTTGTGGGGGTATGCCAAGGCTAATGTGTATAGGGACAAGCCCGCTTCGATTGACGCACTGGAAGCCAACATCCATGCATTCATTCGTGAGATACCGGCCGATATGTGTGAAAGAGTATGCCAAAATTGGACTCAGCGGATGGGCTACCTGAGACGCAGCCGCGGTCAACATTTGCATGAAATTATCTTTAAACATTAAATTGCAAGGTTCAAACTATCGATTCAAATAAATATTTCATTCATTTTTTCGAATTTTTTGTGTTTTTTTTTTTAAAAAAGTTCTCAACCTCTTAAAAAATCACCCTTTATATCTAATTCGCATTGTGCACTGGGGCGTATACGCAACATTTTATTATTTTTTGTATTGGAGGAGTAGTACACTCTTGACCGGTGATGCCAACTCGGATTGAAGTTTTTGTACCTAAGGCCGAACAAAATTATGCCTTTTTCAAACAATGTATGCCCTTCTGGTAAAAAAGATAAAAAATGCATATTTTACAAAGGAACTGCAACTAACCTACAAGATGATGAAAATTTGTTAATAGAATGTCGGTCGATCGATAGGTAATTCTCCTTTTTTTAGATAAGAGTCAAGTAGAAAATTCGAAAATAAGCATAACGCACAGTTGTAAATAAAAAATTAGTGATGTGACTGTGATCAGAGAATCTACCAGATTAACCAAATTCAAAAAGCTTGTGTTTGTCAAAAACAATTCACAAGAAATTATGCTTTTTGTCTAAAAATTATTCCTTAGCGCCGCTTGACTAACCAACAGTTTGGTTTGGTCAAAATATATCTAAAATTGTGAACTAATATGATCGGAAAGTATAAAAGCGATTCCAACATATTTACCTCATGATATGAATGTTGAATGTTGTAAAGTGTATGTATATCTCCTCTTTCCGCAAAGCCTGCAGGAGTTTTACTATGTCAATATGTCTTTAACCATATATCCAATTCCACCAGGTGGCCTTGTCACTCTAGAAACAGTAATCACAAGAAAGTGCTAAGCAAACAACGTCCAACAAACTTTATTCCATCCATCTCTTAACAACTATTTACCCGGTCATGTTTCATTCCCTCTTTGGACAGTGTGTCGATCTTAGTAAGTATAACGAAATGTCTGCCACGTTCCGACCTTCTCCACACCGATGTTGACCAATAACCTGTTCCAATTGCCCTTTGTGCCGATTTCACCTGCTCACAGTAAAATTGTATTTTCTCCTTTTTTCCACATCACAATTTTAGATTTTTTACCGACAAAGTACATCCGTCCGTGTATTTGTGTGCGTGAAATCTCTGCTAAGCTATAAGTAGAGTGCTCTCCCTTGGTTATGCTGCTCTACTTTGAAATTATTCCATTCTCTGTTCAACAGGTGACAGTCATATACAGTTGAAAAAAAAGCAGTATATAAGAGTGCTGGCACGAGAAACCTACATCGCTACTTTGGACGCATACGTTACAATGGCGATTACCCTTACACAACACATACATGTTGACACCTCAAAAGAACACAAAATTGGATTGCTGTAAAGCTGGTAAATCCAAAAGATTCTCTCTTAAGTTTACAGTTCTCTTTCAAGTACATTTACTCCTATGTAACATTTAAGATTTCCGAATCAGAACAAGAGCTCTCTTGGCCTACTTTCTCCACTATGCTCTCTCGTTCCGCCCTCCCTATCTCTTGGCTTCGCTAAATTAATTATTAATGCGCCAGCTATATAGAAACACAAACTATGTACACAAGTGCTTCTGTCTTCTGTGATGTGCTCCTTAAAGAGCGCAAAAACGATAAAAAAAAGCTTAAATCCTTGCTAACATCCTGAGCATACACTGACTCACATTCCATGTTTACACTACACGTGAGAGCATATAGACCTCGATTTAAGCATATGCCTATGTTGGTGCGAAAGTTTCAAGGATTCTCAGATTTACTGCAACAGTGCCTTAGCTTTTACTCCGAGCCGTTCTCTCCTTTTCACCAATAATTCATATGGAAATAGGGAAAACTAGTATAAGGACGATGATGAGGAATACCAGCTGATAGGTTTATACCTATATAAAGGCTTCTAATGCAACTACTTCCACCACCACTAATATAACTATATTGCTGGCGTTCGTGCATTGCTTGCAGCGGTTAAGTTGAGGGATAAAGTTCGCGTGCAGTTGGGGGCTTTCTATAATTATGAGTTCCTCCTACGGCTATGTCCGTTCGCATGCATACTGCCACCGCATGAATATTTTAGAACGGAAATGAGTTGTGAACGGCTGAATCGTCATCAAAAGGACACCAAAGTTGACGCACATGGTCAAACACATGTTCTTTCATATACGCGGATCACTGGGTGGATAGTATAATTCACATTATTTCATGTGGGTGATGCAAATTATTATTTTATGAGTTTTTGAAATAGGAAATCCTGTGGAAAACCGCATGTAGTCCTTTGATTGTAGGCAATGAAGAAATATTGGCACTTATTACAACTATTTCGTTTAGTTTTAGTTTTAAATATTTATTAGTTAAAAAAAAAACTCCTTTCAACAATTCATTAACTTAAGAATATCAAACATTTACAAAGTGCTGCGGAATTTCTTTTTTTAAATATATTAATATTGATTTGGCTTTTAATGTTTAAATCTAGGTTGTTAAGCATTTGGTTTCCTTTGTACAAAATATTATTCTGACAACTAGTTTGCCTATATAATGGTAGACGGAAATCTCCTGCATTTCATAAATAATAATAGTTTCCATCATATTGCAAATTTCTCTGCAGGTTCATAGGGTACAATACAGTTTTTAGTTTAAAAGTAAAAATTAAATCTGTCTGAAATTCATCCATTTTAACTCATTTCTTAATCCGCACTGCAATACACTTTCTATTTTGTGGAATTTGTGAATTGTCGATTTTACCTTCGCTACACAAATATAAGATATTAGAGCAATAATTAAAATGTGGTAAAATAATCGAGTTATATAATTATGCTAATCGCACATTTCTTTGAAATTCGTTTTCGTATTTTATATAAAAATAATTTTTTTTTTACATTTTCGCACATTAAATGATAGTCTCCTATTGATTTTGACACCTAAATCATTATATTAATACGTAAACATCAAAAGAGTCGGTACACTTTTTAAGTATTTGTATTTGAAATGAGGGAATAAAACTTATATCATTCGAAAGGTACTGTGCCATAGATGTGCACAAACCAAAAATCGTGGGTATATGTCGCCATTAAAGCTGGAAAATTAAATTATGAATTCTCCATACAAAACAGGTAATTGAAAGGACTTTGGCGGCATTCAATTTGTCACCGACATAATATTACCATATCAACGCATTCAAATATAAATCATCTTAGATTAGAACCTGTTTCCATTGGAGCAGCTCATAAACGTATTTTTTCGATATCTAGATGTTGCTCTTTTCGTTAATAAAAAAAAATATAAATAACGTAAATAATAATTATTGTGGTACGTTTTTAGTAATTTTACTTACTTATAAAAGGAATGGTCGATTTTCGACCACAAGCGATACTAGTATTAATAATTTGACCAACACATTCAATACCACAGTTTTCTATTTTTAAATCAATTTCATAGCTCATTATTCCCTTTTAATTTTAGTTTTCGAAACATTTAAATTCAATTTATTTTTACATAGCCATTTATACAACGAACGGGCATCTAAATTAAGCTTGTTTTCACATTATTTAAAATGTTTCCCAACAATGTAGATCATCCGCAAATAAGGAGACCTTTGAACATGTAGATAATCTTTGATATCATTAACATAAATTAGGAAAAGTATAACTCCAATAATTGTGTCCTGTGGAACACCCTTTTTGACCGCCATTACCGATGAATATACACCTCCTTGCGTCCTGTCAGATAGGTAGGACTCAAACCACTGAAACTCTTTCTGCTTAACTTCATATTTTAATAATTTGAATAATAGAACTTTCCTGTCCGCCGTCTCAAACGCTCTTTTCAAATCTAGAAAAAGTGTCAGCACAGATTTTCCCGAATCAAGATCTCTTTTCCACTCATTTAGCACCGATGCCAATGCCGTTTCCGTTGAATGACCTTTCCGAAAACCAGAATGCTCCCCGCAAAGAATTCTGTTTTGAATGAGGTAACTCTCCAACTGGACATACACAACTTTCTCCAAGATCTTTTCATAAACAGGCATCATATTTATGGAGCGAAGTTGATCCAACTTTTTTGCATTAACTACCCTCTCTACACAAGAGTTTGGAAAATCACGTTGCATCGTTGATGTGTTTATAATATTTAATAAAGTCGGTAAGGATATCTTCCTTGAAACCTTATATCATTTTTGATATTGAAGCCATTTTTAATATTTATACTTTTAAGAATTAGTTCCAATTCAGCTTCGTTAAATTGTTTAAAATAAAAGCTGCTTGATGATTGCTATAATAAACATTTTCGTGTTGGTATTGAAAAATTTATCGCGTTGTACTTTTGAATATGCCATAAGGGAACCGTTGTGTCTGTGGACTGTTATAAAATGTGCAATTTAAATCGAACTTATAGCTTATTTTATTGTTTAGCAGATATGTAGGTTTTCAACTATGTCGATTTTAAAATCGATGAGCTCAACACATAGATTTGGGTGCACTTTTAATCATTACCATTTAAAATATTTCAATCTTAATTAGCTACATATATCCCAGTTTTCTATCTTAACAAAGGATTCAAATTTGAATTGGCAGTGAAGGTCATGAGGTAATGGCATCATTAATCCATTTGATACCATCATATCCTAATGACTATCGAACCAGGCTTGATGGACGAATAGCCCTCAGACAAATGTCATATACGGAAGACGAGCTCGTGCGATTGGTCCCAGAAAGGTCCAGAACGCATCTAAATAATTGAGTTGCTGAAATCTAAGGACACAAGCACGTTTACTGTTGGCAACTCACCTCTAGTATTGTGAATCTGAATATTCCGAGCCTCAGGGAAATGTCTTATTGTAACCAGACGTGTATTGATCTACGAAGCAGCACAACTGTGAGAAATTTTAATCAGCTGCAAATGCAACAAGTCGCCAAAAAATCAACCAACATACCGGGAAGTCATAAGAAGCCAATATTGGAAGTCGAAGGCCTGTGGCAAGATTGTGGGGAAGATGGATCTAGATTTATTATGAGGCAAAACGAACTATTCAACTTGAATAATGAAAGTCAAGTCGTCAATCCATTGAAATGAAGATATCAAAATCAACGAATTTAAGAAGGCAACTAAACTGAAATAGACAATTAACGGGATGAATTAGTATAGTCAGCGGTAGGCAACCTAGGGCATGCACTAACTCATTCTTATGATAGGTCGGATGGAATTAAGAAGATTTAAAGAAGCATCAGTCTACTAAGCACAAGATGCCGTCAGCCAATTAATTGTAGAAATAGCTACAACTGTTTCTCAATTACGTGGTTGATCCTACAAGAATGGTCGAGAATGGAGAGTCGATTTGATCCGAAAACTAAAATGAATTGCGCACGACCTAAACTTAATTTTTATCCATATTTATGTGCGATGAATTATTCCCACTACGACAACTCTTTGACAAAATCCAGAAGGTTGCATTCGATTCTGGCAGCTGAACTTTTCAAGGTCGCATATCACAGCATTTAAAGAGGCGATCAACTTAGCTTTGGCATCTCTGCCAACTTTTCGCATTGTGCAGATTGACTTTAGAGAAAACTAGCTGCTCCATAAAAGTCAGCGACAATTTCGACGAAACTCAACACGAGTTTCCAAAAGTCTGTGAAAATACACGACTGCGCTGATGATATTCGCGACACCAATGTTCGCGTTGCCAACCACTTTTGACGGAAAAATGCTAACTCGAAAAACAAGATGCCTTTTTCAATAATATAATGCCAAAAATAATATTATAATAGTAAAGTGGAACAAATACTAAACACAAATATAAAAAAAATAAACAAAAACAATTTTTATTTATACAACAAACAGCTTTCGAATTTGTTTCCAATTTCATTCCACTTACTGAAAGTGGTCTTTAAGTTCTCACTTCTGTCGGCACTCCCGGAGTGTTTTTTGCATCAGGAAGCATTTTATTGGTAAAGCTTTGTCAAGAAAACCTAAAACGACTCTTTATACGAGTAAGACCCATAACATCCAAGTTCTGCTCGTTGGCCCTGAAATGGAAGTAGGCAAAGATGACCAGTCCTATGGAGTGCAATATTATTTCTTTTTCGTCCCATTGGTGTAGTCTTTGAAGTAAGAGATTTAAAAGCCATCTCTTTGCATAAGTCGTCCATCTTAAGATGGATACAAAATAAATAATTAAATTATTGGCTGTTGCAGTCCCGTTTATCACAAGCATTCCTTTTGTGTGAGTTTCTCACTTTTGATACGTATGTAAGGGATCTACAGTTCAATTCCGAGTCCAAACGGTCAATTGAGACGCTCTTTCATCACGGTTATACTCTCAGATGTTTGTCAGATGTTCGCGAGAGCTGGTGCAGTGGAAACAACTTAAACATGTATTTTGTGTTCTTCCGGAAAAGATGAGTAGCACATGGATACACTGCGAACGCCGAAGCTTAACTTTGAAGAGTCATGATTGCAACGAGGACTTACAATTCAATTCCAATAAAACGTTAACTCATTCGGAGCCAAAGACCAGAAATTGACTGAGGGCCAGGTACACCCCAGATTTTAAAGAATATAGTTCACAATATACCCACTCGTGATCGTAATCGGCCACGGAAAAGAAGGTCAGCTCAAAATAATTGCTGATTAATTTTAAAGCGTTTCGTTTCCAAAGATCGTTGTACAGTTTTGTTTTCTCTTCTGTTGCAATTTCTACACAAAATGTCTATAGTTCTATACTTAAGGCTAGCTAATTTCACTTGTAAATACATTAATACCACTTGTCTAAAATCTGCAGTAAATAGTCCTTTTTTTCCATAAACACAAATCTTAACCTCACCTCTGTAGAAAAAGGTAAATGCAGTCAATCTTAAAATAAAAATATAAATATATGTTCCCCATTTACATCTCAACAATTTTGAACATTTAAAATGATTTTCCACTCTTTGTGTAGTCGACACACATTTATAAGAAATTAATAAATAAACGAAAATAATCCAACAACATCAGCGTTTCCATAAACCCGTCAACAAAAAAAAAAAAAACATTTCGATAGGAAGAAGAAACTTTACGTATTTCGACTTTAATCAAAATCTTGTTTACCCCAGTTATAGTAGAAACTGTCCATTTCTCAAAACCAAAACGAATGCCTCGTCGAATCGAATAGAAGAATTCCATTATCCATGCGATATAAGCAAAAAATAGCAAAGAGAAAAAAAAATCTGCAGATGGATTGATTAATTGTTTGATTTTCGTTTGTTATTCTTTAAATAAAAATAAAATATAGTTTAATTAATCAGCAGGCGATATGTTCATTTTAAAAAGAGCACGATAGTGTTTACATTTTTAGGCAGCCAAATTTATCTGTGAAATCACGTTTCTCCTCAGCTAATGGAAACTTTATAAATGGAGGCTATTTGCAGAGAGGAATTTTCAAATTTCTTTTTTCAATTTCGCCTCTTATATGGATATGGAATTGATGCATTACTTTGAGGTGGATTTGGTATGGTATAAGGCATTACCTGTATCCAAGTGAATGGTGCGGTTTAATTCGCATGGCTAGGGTGCATATCGACGTCTGACTTACATGGAGTTGTTTGGTCCTCCCGATTCCACGTGTAGATAGGTAAGCGTATCCTGCAGACGGAAATTGCGGAATTACTGGATTAGTGGTCATGGTTCATGATTTGCCTCAAATCCCGCAAATCATAGAAATTGTGGAGCCTGTAAATCCAGACAGTTCAGGTTTTTCAAAGAGCAGTTGATATGCATTTCATCCACAGAGAAGACTGAATTCGAAACAAGTTACTGGGAGATTCTTAAATTGCTGTATTGATTATGATGAAAAATAAGTTTGCTTTAATTTTATTTTTATGCTTTTGCAGGAGGTATGCCGTCTTCTTCCATGGATTTTTCATTAAAAACACGTTTCGCTGGGTCTTGTAATTAAACCAGCATAAATATTTGTACTAAGCTTCCGTTGAGGGTGTTAATGTTCTATAGACATTTTTAATAAACTGAACCCAAACAAGATCAAGCAGCATTCCGCCCCTTTAACAATTCAATCGAAGTACTCGATATGTCAGAAACGTCCATTAGTTTATAGAAAAGCCTATTTTTGACAGTTTCATAAAACATCTTTCTAAAGACTTTCCTAAACTAATTATAACAAAATATTGGATTTTCAGCCAAGTAGAATTCAAAACAAAACGGAGAAAATTAAACTTCAAAATTCTATTGAAACAATTTTTTGTTTATTTTTATACCACCGCTTTAAATAAGTTTGCCATCATTCAACTTCCTTTCCCATTGTTTGTCTATTTTTTTCTTTATTAAGTTATTATTATTATTATTTTAGATAAAATCGTTATTAAGATGTACACTTTTTGTTGATTAGACATTGCAACGAAATTCAAAGAAATATGAACAGCAAAAGGTATTGCAATATTTAATGTACTTTTATAATTACAAATTTAATTGAATGTTTATGTTATTGAATGAGATGAGGTTCCACAAGAAAGTCTGTATTTTAGCGAAATTTTTCATGAAGTTATTTGCATACATACACCCAAATTCCAACTTAAGGTTTTTTTCGCTGCGCCACCTCTCGCGAACGTCTGACAAACATCCGAGAGTATAACTGTCATGAAAGAGCTTCTCTCAATTGGCCGTTTGGACTCGGCATAAAATTGTAGATCCCTTCCATTCGTCCCAAAAATAAAAACTCACACAAGACGAATGGTTGTGAGAAGCTAGGCTTGGGTCCATACGGACCTGTTCCGCCAATTATATTATTATATTATTATTATATATTTGCATACATAAAATCTATATCAACCTATATGTTGCCAACTCTAATGATCAATGCTACTGCGTCTTAGAAATTAAATTTTGTCTTTGGCATTTTAGAAAATGTTGCAACTAAGCCAAAGATGCATTGAGAAAGTTTCAAGCGACCCAGTCGTGCACTCAATTTGTATTTTATTTAAAACGACTGAAACTTTTCTTAAAAAGAAAAAATAGAAAAACTTGTGTTTATTTTGAATATTGTGTAGATCTGCAAAATTGATAAATTGACACAAATACTTTACTAATACTAACAACCGTCAATATCGCCTGGATTTACAATATCCCTGTCTAATATTTGAAATTCTGTCGGTATCTTGAAAAGGTCGATAATAGGTAACGATATTTTAAGGAATCGGTTTATTTTGAGTGTAAAGAGTGGTGCCTAATTTAAAGCGCTATTTCAAGGAATAAAAAATCCCTTCTTCATTTTTCCTCACCTACCCGAACGAAAATAATATCATTCATTACATAAAATTGAGTGTACAAAGTGAACAAATAGATCTAATATCAACACTTTGGAAATTATTGTAACTTTCCTAATTAAATTTTTGCCAAAACAATAATACCTCATACCTACTATAATTAAATATTTATGAATTTAATGAAATGGATGGTGATTTCATGATTTGGAATTTGCTGAATATAAATTTGAATAAAACTTTTTCAGAAAACTATCCGAAGGCTTTGAGCTTCGATAGGGTGTCCCATAATTCACGCAAAATGTAATTTTGTAGAAAATACAGATTTTTTCTAACCCCGAATTGTCAGCTGTCATTGTCATTTTTTTTCCGTTGGCATCACTGTACTATTAAATGTCGCAAAATTAAATTTTATTTTATTTTAACTACACACGCCTACTTTTTTGTGGCTGTTTTTTTACCAAAACTTGTTTTTTTTTACCTCAGTACCTTTAACTTCTCATTACTTAAAAAATATTAAATCAAAACAAAATAGTGCTAAATGCATCCCTAAATATTTATAGCTCATACTTTCTGTTTCATTCAGAAGTTAATCTGCAGACGAAAACCTAACTTGATAAAATTAAATTTATTTCGTCAAATCCAAAAATGTTAGCAACATACATATTTTCTGGATAAAGGTGCGTTCTGCTTTGGGGCGGTAGACGCACATTTAAATCACTATATGTCGTTTTTGCTATTCGTGCGAAATGAGAGAGAAGTATGCGGTGTATATGTAAAAGCAATGAACCGGTTTTTCGAGAAAGCTGGTCAATGAGAAATCTGGTCATATCTGACCGAAATCTCTTCACTCTGACCGGAGAAAATTTTGAAATCCGGTCTAACCGATTTTTAACCGAAACAAAAAAATTCGTTAACCGGAAAAACCTTTTTTGACTTAGAAAATAATATTGTTCTCAAACTAGACATAAAGGATAGATTTCTATAATTTGAATGATATTTGGCCACACTTAACGAACGTACTCGCAATTTCATACAGAAACCAATTTACTGTAAAAAATCCTAGAATACAGCGGCTCCTGGCTGCAGTCTCATTTGAATGCTCCCAACAATTGTGACTGGGTGTGTGAATTTACACAAGACTGAAGTGAAGACCATTTAGAACATTTCGAAATTTCGGTTTTGGTTTTACCAAATTCAAACGTCGAAATGGAGTGGAAGTTCGTTTTTTTAAAAAACGCTGTGATACAAAGCTTTTCAATGAATTATTAGTTTTTTTTTCTTGTTTTATTAGCTTTAATTAAGACTAGGGCCCCATTCATAAATGCAAACTGTGCAAAGCAAACGCACTGCAAAGCAGGAAACACCGCGCAAATTGAAGTTGATAGTTTCCTGCAAAGTATGCGCTTGCAAAGCACATATCAGATGTTTATGAACGAAGAACTGCGTAAAAATGGAATTTACGTCGATCGCTGTCATTTTAATAAATAAATAATTTTAGTAATGATTTGGCCTCTTTAGTTTACTTATCTGTAGTTTTTTTTTCACCCGTTTTTAACAAAAAGAAATTTAAAGTTAAACTATCAACAGAGCAATGACAGGTTATGCAAATGCAGCACGATTCTTACATCTGCACGATCGCGATCAAAATTGCGCAATAATTACAAAACCTACTACATTTATGAATTCTCTGCTTAGCATTAAAATAAAATCATGCATTCGTGAACTCTCTGCTTAGCAAATTTTGCGCAATATTGCTTCTATGAATGGGTTCTAGTTTAGAAAAATAAAAAAAAACTAATATGATTTTTGTTTTCAATTTTTAGTTAAAATATATTACTATATTCCATTTTTGACCGGACTTCTGGTAAAAAATTCTTATTTTATCTTTTGACCGGATTTTCTCACCAAATTTAAAAAAAAAAATAAATTCCTTTTTTTAAGTGGCAACACTAAATATAAGGACTCATTCACCAATGTTTAGAATTTCCACTGAAGATCCTGTAGGAAATCGAATCTAAATGTTATTTTTATATTCATTAAAAGAATAAATCGATCTGATTCCATCTTATAGTAACTATTATTAGATAAATATAACTTAACACTACGCGATCGAGTTCAAGGAACTCCCTAAAGACAAGAGTTTATTCAGGTACCTCCAAAAACGCTACAGCTGAATAATTGAATTTTTTTAAATGCTTTATTATGTTAAAATGTTTCTGATTGAGCTCAACTTTTGCATACATTCATTTAGGAACAGCGATTTCACATCAACTGAAACAAAAACACTAAATCCTTTATTTTAATTAAATCTTGAGGACAAAACCAGTTCAAACCACCCATACCGTTTATGTCCCTCCTCCATATACTTGTTTGCATAAAATACTAGCCCAACACAAATGACAATAAAATGCGACGTCGTTCCGGAGCTTAATAACGCACACAACCACTGAGTAGTGAAAGCAATCCCTCACAGTGTTCGTTATTTATACGCAAAGTGTTGTGGAACGATAATCGCTTGTCTAAAAATAGATTCATTTTGTACATTAACGATAATAGTTCAAACCCGATATCTTGCCCCTTGGAGGAGGACTCTTAATTAGACTAACAAAAACCACCCCCATCAAAGGACTAAGCTTATCTATTTTATGATTGCCACTAATTGATTCTAAGAACACCACTTGAGGAGGCTCTAATGTTGCCATTAAACTAACACTTTTGGAGAATATAAAGAAGAACACACTTCAAGGAATCACAAACGAAAGTGAAAGGGGTGGAAGGCAAACCCACAAAAGTACTTATGGCGTAATTTTTAATAGCTATTAGCAAATCTGTCGGCCCATGGCTGTCTACCGAGTATGGTTTTCGTGTGCGAGGGTGTGAAGACCGATAATTGCTGTAAGACACCATTCCGAGAGCAGTCTTAAATGCGGACGTTGAGTGTGAATCGATAACGAGGGAAGCTGTCACATGATATCCGGGAGTGGAAATTTACTGAAAGGCGACGCTGTGCAGAAGAACAATTTTTTGGAGCTCAGCCAACTTATGCGTGGACGGAGCGTGTACTAAATTGCAGCTGCCAACGCGGGATGGGTTAGGGATCATGTCGGTGGTATAGCGTCGCAATGGGCAATTTATATATGATTTATAGAAATGCGTTGGTCCTTCAAGATGGTTCGGTACTGGCTTGACATTGACCTGGAAATGGATTGTTACAGCGAAGGCAGAGCGGAACTTTTTCTTTTTGCGGTATAAGTCGACAGCAATTGAAAATGTTTATAGAATACCAACTTTGTCCGTATACATTGGAATTGGAAACAGGTATATCACGAAGACTAGAAGCGAATTAAGAGACATTTTTCCTTGCAGACAGAAGAAGTACAGCCCCACCCACAACCAATCAGCCTTGAAACGTAGATACGGTGTCAAAAGAAGAATACTTTTCCGGCGGAGAAATTAATCCCATTCATGCAAATTGGTAAACGCTAGTGAATATTAAACCTCCACACTTGCTTATGGTTTAATTATTTTTCATTCACCTCCCTTCGTGCAGAAAATAAAAACTCATTTAGTTCGTGCAAAAAGTCAATTCACCCCTTTCATTAAGTCTTCGTCTCCACCCATCTCCACCATATCCATAATTAAAAGCCATTACTACCGACCACATTCTCACTTAATTTCGAAAGGGATACTCCCCATAATCTCATCAACGTGTTGTCCTTGTATTTCAAATGGCAGCGCCGTATACATTTAAAGATGTTTTTTTTTTCTATTACCCGACGACGACATGTACTCAAAAGATCAACCCGTTTTGCGATCAAAAATAAACAGGAAGTAACCACATATATAAAATTTCCCACTCAAGGCCAATTTCAGACAACAATCGTATTCACAACTCGCAACAGCAAGGTCCTTTCGATAATAATTGCATCATGCTATGCTCAACCACGTTTCTGAGAGCCCCATCAACGCGGAGCTCAACAGCCGCAGCACCAGCAGCAGCAGTATCAACCATCGTTAGGCAACCCGGCCAAAAGCAATCTGCATTCTTTGCTTTGTAAACCATTTTAATTATTGCCCGCATTGCTCCACTCCCTTTAGCCAACAACCGACTAAAAGCATGTTTGCCATTTCTATTATTATTTTCACGTGACAAAACGGATCTGTGCATGTGTGGATGCAGCGCGCTGCTAATTCCATGTGAATCAGCAGCATCCTCTTTTTTTGTGTCCACTTTCTTTGCACCGCACACTACATGCGAGGATGTTCCCGTTAAGCTTTAAATATATTCAAGTACACGGGGGATAGTCTCATTTTCGAAGGATGGGGCGCGCCATTCGTACTTTTCTTTTTTGTTAATTAAAATTCATCGTCAGCTGCTGAAGGACATGAAGACACCATTGAAGTGTACTTTAGCAGAAAAGCTCCACCGCGTGTGTGTCTATGTAGACTCTGCTGACCAGTTTTGAATGTAAACAGGATGAAATGGATTTTTGTTTTGACTGTCAAAAAGCCAGCACACGGCTGAAATTTAATCGACTTGCCCGCGTGCAAGGATACGAGTCAGGGCGGATGTTAATATTACACAAAACTACAGCATTCCGCTTTTGCGAACATTTTTCAATTTAACACAATGCCGTTAGGCTGTACAGCGCGTTCGTGGCGAACTGGCGACTGTCCTTTGAAATGCAGTGACCTATTTTTTTTTTGTCCTACCAACCCTGCTGCGAGAAATGCAGTTGGAATGTGGAGCGTAGAAAGGATATATCGAATCGATAAACTTGTATCGGATGAACAAAAACGTTCACCACGTGTGGCAGGTGACGGGTGATTTTGTGAGAGAGGGTGGTTCGAGAACATATCCACATGGACGTCATTTAATTGCGGACCCATTTCTAATCAATAAACAGCAATATGTTCGTGCTACAGTAGGGGGAGGGAAGGGTGTATGTTCGGCGAAATAAAGACCCAATTGCATTAAACTATAAACTTTTTTGGCTATCCACTGTATGTTGATGGAATAGCACAACGAGTGTGTTCGGTTTAATTTCCGTTTGGACTCCTTTGCTCGTGTTTATTTTTATTCCAATGCAGTTTCCTTTGGTGGTCTCATTTTGGTACAAGTCCTGGAAACTCTTGTCTCTGGAATCGAAAACGAGTGTAGTTGTGTGTGGTGTGGTGTGGTAAATCAATAGTTTGGTGTTCTGGGCAAACTCGAGCACTAGGGCTTCGGCAAAAGCAATTGACTTTAATGAGATGGTGGTTTTGCGGGCGAAGGTAAGAGTAGGAAACGGTCAATTTGATTTCGGTGACTTCGGGAGACTTCCTTCTGATTTGGGTTACACGGCTTGACAGGGCCATTCAACTCAATTAGGTTCTTCTGCATTATTTACAAAGTATGGTTGTAGGACTTGCGGTTAATTAGTGCTGTGACCGCATGCACTTGTATTATGTTGAATATTGTTATATGAGCAGAAAAGGTGAACAGGGGGAGGACTCTGAGGCATATCGAAAGGGTCGATATTCTTTATTATTTTGCGCTGCTTAAGCATATATACCTCAGGCAACAATACATCAGGCGCTTTTAGTGCGTACCTAGACGGTTGCGTCGGTAGGGTACCTTTTCGAAAATGTCGTGATATGGGTACCAGCGGTTGTGTTAGCAGTTTTTGCACGTTCATGTATAACGAATGACTCCAGGTATCCAGATCCTGTATCGAATGTATTTTTATGAGCGACTTGTTGATCCATCTCTCTATATTATCGCCCAATCAAACCAGGACTGATTCAAGGGAAGTGAAATCAATCTAAGGTAAACCGAGTCATGCCAAGTGTCACCAATTCAAGCAGGTCCATAGCAAAGTCAAATCAGGGATAAAACGATTTAAGCTAGGTTAATGCATAGTTAGCCGAAATAAGCTCATTCAAGGCCGCATGTCGGGGCCTAACCAAGGTAAGCTAACCAATCCAAGTCAAACCGAGTCAAATCAAATAAAGTCATGTAAAACCGAGTCAATCCAGATCAAGCCAAGTAATCCCAGATTAAACTTAATCAAGCTCAGATAAGCTGTGTCAATCCAATTCTATACATTAGGTAGTAACTTAACATAGCCCTACAAGAAGAAAAGAACAATTTACATCTGTTCATTTAGTTATTACGTATCTCAGGAAACTTCGCCTTCAAAGCCCCCAGTTGTTTGTTTGATATGTCACATCGTCTCGTAAAACTAACCGTCGCCGAAAACCCGAGCGGTGAATGATCGGCTATGAAAATACGGTTATCATGGCCTGGAACTGCCTCTGTTGTCAAGGTCATGAGAACGAAACAAAATCGAGACGTTTTGATTATTTCGCACCGTCTATGGCAATATTTTCCGGAAGTTTGGTGATGCAGTTCCACTGCTTGATCAGCTACTAGACCAGTTTTGTCAAATTTTATTATATTCCGCCAAAATGCGATCTTCAAGGACGCTCATTACCAATGGTAGCAAGATTTAACGATTTCTTTGCATAAAATGGTATCTTTTAAAGACCGCAGAATATTTTTCTTTTAAATAATAAAAAAAAATAAATCAAAGCCTAATTAAATGGAAGTAACTACGTAAGAGTTGTTTTTGTTTCCCTTTTCCATGTATTTTTTTTAACTGAGGCCCACAGTTAGTCTGCATAACGTCGACACTGTCGGTCTAGGTCTTCTTTTTTAAAGCCATTAATACCAGCAAGCTGTATTCACAAAAGGACATTCTTCCTGCTGCATTTAACTCTAACTCGTTCCTTAACTACGGTCCTCTTCAACTAAACTTACAAAAAAAAAGAAGTTTAATTGACGATACAATTTACGAACAAACACCCATCTATTACCTACCCCTAATAAAGGTTTAATCAGTTTTCTAAAGTAAAACAAAAAACACACCCAAGTGCTCACTCAGTCTATGCGCCATCATCATTACAAGTGTGAAGCAATAAAAACAAAAGCGCTTTACTAAACCCATTTAGAAAAAGAAAACTAACTGCACCACTTTGTGTGTGAAGGTCTCTCTCTACGAAGGGGGTTGGTTTTCGCAGTTTCTTTTTATGTTATCGCGAAATAAAATTAAAATTGCAATATCTCCACAGAAATTTTTGTATTCATAGTATTAGCAAAACTGCTATAGACTAACATTTTTCAGACAGTTTAAGCAAGATGTCCTTCGTAAAAGGAAAATGGAAACACGTACACGTACATAAGCCTTACAATACAATAACGCAATTGAAAAATTGTGCCCTCGCTCTATGTGACAACCAGTTGAGGTGGCGACTCTGATTGCATGCGCATTATGTAGATTAAAATTGTTCTCTTGTGGATAACTTAAATCGAGTCCTGTCAGATGTAATTTATCTTCTTTAAACATCGGATAGATGATAGAACAAAATAAACTTGACACCAACACCAACAGAGTTAATGGACTCTAGTTCTTGTGAATGGAAAAAGGACCCAGCTCTATTATGCATAAATGACATCGCTCATTAATCACTCAACTCGAAAAGTCTGATTCGAATATCTCTCGAATCACTCAACACGATGTCGCAATAAAAATTTCAAACTTTAGTCTAGCTATAGTCGTATTAAAGTCGGTCTGTCAAGTGGGCTATCCATTGTTGATGATTATTTGGGTTCATTTTAGCGCATTTTCAATCGTTTTGGCGAGAGATTCCGATGAAAAGTTCAAGCAGTCATGTCGAATATTCTCTGGTAGAGTCTTTGACTTGTTCCCACCGACTTGTGAATTCCAAAACCCCCAAAGAAAAAAATTCAAAGCGTTGAAATGAATCTCAAAGAAATTAGGCCTGATGACACCACCTCTGGTACACCATTCTGTGACTTACGGTGGCTTTAATGATACGTGGATTCTCACATTTAGATAAAAAATTTACCTCTTCGTTGATGATGAATTTCGGCCTACAATCGTTCAGTGCATGCGTTGTTTAGTTTCAGGCGGTCGTGTGCGCATAGTTTAGAAGATGCGATTGGCGGTCTTCTGCTGCAGTAGCTGATAGACTGTCTGCACTTTATGTCTTTTCGTAAGAATAGCTGCATTCTGCAGACACGAATGTGTAATATCCAATTGGGTGGCATACCTATCTTCGACAAGCCGGTGTTGCCGGCTCATTTGCGATATCACAGCCAGCGTTGCCACAATGTGCTCGATTGGGCCATTTGGCCCTCTGTTTTCTATTTTGACCCTTGGCCCTGGGCCAACAAGAAAGGGCCCGCATATCTTATTTTTTGTATTCCTTATACAAATTATTCTAAAACTATTCACCACAAAAATTAGCAAAGTATTTCCTCCATAAACAAGTTCACATATTGAAGCAACACTGAATTCATTCATTCTGATTGACGTTTCATTATTGTTTGTTCCCGTCATAATAAATAATAATTCGACTTCGTATTTTTGGTGATGTGGTCCTGTCGCTTAATATTTATGTTGCCTTGTAGCAACATTTAAAATGTACAAGTTTCCTCTGGTGGCATGAACTTTTTGGAAATGGCCCTTAGAAGGGCGATCAATATTTTTTTCTTGGTGGCAACGCTGAACAGAGCGGCGATATTTTCTTTGGAACGAGTTATACGCGGCCATCCATCACGTGTTGTTACGGTCTCTCGGAGGCGAGCGAAATCTACACTGCAATAAAATATTTGCCTGAAAATATAGTCACGAGTATTCCGCAATCTTAAGGAGTATAGCGTTCTATGTCGACGTGTATATGCTGCATCTGTTTGCTTCGTAAACAATAAAACAAACCTGGCAGTCGATAAGGTTAAACACTTTGGGCCAGTGATGCCAGCCGCACTGACTTGCCCACTACGATTTATCGTATCGTACTGACCTTGTTGCCCATGCCGTTGTTAGAAAACCCCCACGATACTCATACATAAACAATTATACTACATATAAAAAGCACACAAATTAACTTCCTTTTTATTGAATTAGTTTTTCTTCAGATTCAGTAATTAAAATGCCTTTTTTTTCTGATAAGATAAATGCCTTTTTTTCGCCGTTTTAGCTTAGTTTGAAATACAAAATGGGGCTTGGCATCACTGCTTTGGGCCACCCTACATTGTCAATTTTTTGATAAAAGTTCGCGAGAGGCGGTAAAAAACAACAGGCGTAATTTTAGTGTTGTACCGGTGGTTGAGCATGAGACCACACTTTAGCAGTCCTTCAGACTATGGGTGGATATGAGTACCAATATCGTGTGTGAAATTATGCCAAATTCACAATGTCGCGTTGACTCGTGTGTGCGTAGACAGATTGTGTAGAAACAACGCATTCATATGCTGCCAACAAAAAAAAAAACTTCTGAGTACTGGCTTCGAAGGACTTTAGATCGTAGATATCGTAAAGTTCAACGATACGCCTAATTAGACCTACTTTCTACTATCACGAGCTACTAATTTATTTTTCTTCGATTTGGAGTCATGGAGTGTGCCATTTATAGCCGGAGTGGCACAGATCCACAAATGTTTATTACATACAAATGTTAAAGAGCTATATGATATTTATTCAGTGCGAAGTGTGCGGAAATCACGTATTCTTTTTTTTATGGAACGTATATACACCGATTTCTCTCGCGAACGTTTGACAAACATCCGAGAGTAAAACTGTCACGAAAGAGCTTCTCAATTAGCCGTTTGGACTCGGCATAAAATTATAGATCATTTTCATTCGTCCTAAAAATTAAAAAACACACAACCAAAACGAATGCGATCGAGAAGCTATGCCGAGTCCCAACCGGTCCGTAGGGACCCACTGTTTTTTTTTTTTTAAATACTGATTTCTTTAGATTTTTTGATATGACATGATTTTTTTCTATTTTGGAGAATGTTTTTCAATTTATGTGCATACAAATGACAGCTACAAGGTGAAATGGCTGAGACTGGCAACTTGACTCTGAATTTGTGTATATTATCCAAAACGAAATCCAACTGCTAATCGCTTATACCCTACTTATCAGCATTACGTTTTACAAAATTCATGCAAGCCCGCTTCGACATTTAATATCGTAAAGTTTCGAAAAAGCGTATCAGGCAAATTGGCTATTGCTTTCTTAAATGGCTTCTCCCCAAGACAGATTTAACAAATTTTTTGAATAAAATCAACACGTTAATGAATAGACACATCCTTGTTTGAAATACATCACTCGTGCTGCTCCTTAATTCATTTGCGTATCTATTACGCTACGCAAATAAATGGAATTCCAGAAACTGCTACCAAAGAGCTGGCAACCCCACTTGGTAAAATACAAATTTTTGTCTGTGATATATATTCGTACTTATCCGATGATGCCCTAAATAGTCCAAAGGAGCCGTAGCCAGACATTCGATTCCATCAGGTGCCTTTCCAGTGCCTTATTGCGATTGTCTGTTCAATATTATGGGTTCCATTGCACTGAATAAAAAAAAGCGATTTGGAGGATTAACTTCAATCTTCACATTTGAGGGAAGCATTCTGTAACGACTAAACCAAATGTACCGCTATAGAGAAGCTTATTTTATACTTTGTTTACTTGGGTAGATACCTCGTAGATTTTGTATTCGTTTTGTTACAAATTTGCATATCTACAAGAGAGTCAGTTGAACTTGGTGGCCTCCTTGGTAACGAAATACACACAAATAATCTACAGATGCTGATGAGGCAAGATATCAACAGAGGATATCGGATTGTGTACGTTCCCTCCAATCGTATGCTTCGGCTGCTTTTCGCTAAATCGCTCTGCGATTATTCGCAGTTCATAAGCATGAATATGGTGATAAAAAAAATAAAATCACCATCCAAAGATGATGAAGACGGAATTTTTGATTCGGTGTTGATATAACATTTTTATCGACTGTTTGTTTACTTAGGCTAAAACAGAAAATATTAATATTTTTGCTGATCAAAACCATGCAATATGTATGGGATTTTATGAACCAACAATTGCGTTTTATAGATTGTTTATGGTAAACTCGCTGGAATAATGTGGGAAAGAAAAATCCTGAGTTGCTGTTGTTGGATATAATAAAACCCTGGACTCGTTATATTTAAGATACAGTGTTAAGAAAAAATATTATGGCTGTCAATAAACTGTGGCAGCATCTCTTTATCGCCTAGGTAAATAAAAAAAGAAATATATTTTCTTTGTGCAAAATGTCGAAGTGACGACGAGCTGTACATTGACCCAAAGTTCCGTGTATGTTTATTCAATAATTAATTCCAATAGGTTATAGATCTTTAGCATTTTTTAACTTTTAGATTTTTGGGCCGCAATAGATTTAAGATCTCATCCATTAAATTGAATATGGTTTTCACCATTGCATTCCAAAATGTCACCGTTCAAAGATCGGAGAAACAGAGAATATTTTGCGAATGACTTGAGCTAAATTAATAGGAAAAGCAATAAGTTACACATTAAATATCATGCGTTTGTAGACTAAATCTAACATGGACTTGTTATGAAAACACCAAGGGAAATGTCAAACTGGTCGGAGCTTTTGTACATACTTGATGCCCCTAAGTGTAGAATTCTCAAAACTGAGCATAATTTAAATTTTTATTAAATGTTTACCTACAAAAAAATTAATTTAAAATTTGCTCCTTTGCATGTGGATATTTGTAGACGCAGCAGATTAAAACTATTCACTCAATAAATAAGGATTTTTTAGAAATATATATCGCTTACCATGGAGTAAAACTTAAATTTCAGCTTCGCAATGTGGAGGAGGGAAATAGTTTGATAAAAAAAAAGTTATTTTAAAAAACCAAAAAACCCGACTGACTGTATAAAAAAAAGGAAATAAAAAGATATGAACAAGCCACATTCAAGTACCTATCTATACCTAACTAATTGACAATCGGAGATTATATACCCACACTGCACCAAATATATGAGTATTGGGAACCCTCCGACTGTCAAATAGTAAGGTACAGGTACTTGAATGTATCTTGTTCATATATTTTTAATTCTTTTTTTTTACAGTCAGTCGGGGTTTTTGGTTTTTTAAACTAACTTTCTTGTTATCTTTATCTTTTTAGCCTATGACAGTCCGGGGAAGAATACGAATCTAATGACACCTCACTATTCAAAATCGGTCAAGCCGTTTAGGCCACAGGGTGTCCATAGGATACGCGCGAAGCACATAACCCTCCCTGTGTCCAGTCGGGTAATTATAGGTCTATTCGCATATTTTCCCGAGCCAAACACTACAAATCCATCAAACTCAGAAAATTACCAAAACTCTTTCAGAGAGCTAAAAATATACGCCAAAGTACGTGGATAGACTTCGAGCTACTTTGAGCAACTTTCATCTTTGACATCTCATTCATATCACAAATAAATATATTACTTACCTTTTTGCAACATATGAAACGTTCTAGGACAAAATTCGACCACCACCGAATTTTCTTTAGTTTTACAGATTTTATTGTTCGGTGCGATTCATTTTTAAGCCGGATTTTGAATTTGTTTCTTGGCAACTTTGTGCATTTGACATATTTATCAGTACTTGCCGGTTGAAATTCTCTGAGCTATTTCGAGCCAGGAGAGGAACCACTCGTAACTCGTTATTTTGCTAATTTTCTCTTTTTCTGACATTTTTGATGAGTACGTGTATAGACTTTGTGTGATTGCGATTGATTTAAATCGATTGCGTTCGATTCAAACTGCGTACGCGAACGGACCCAAGGTATCTATTTAGACTATATAAACTTGAACCTTACACTCAACATAATAATGGTAATACTATCCACTAAAAATAAATGATGCGATTTTTGGCCGTCAGTTGCGATGTTGTGTTGAAATGTAGATGCCGCTAGGTGCGAAACTTGGCTGGTATGAGTATGAGTTGCGATGCTATTGTGAATAGATCAGAACGTAATTTATTTCACAGTTCATTGTATTCCATATCTTGACATTTCTCACTGACATTTCTGTGACAATTGTTTTTTTTTTCGTTTTTCTTTAAATTTGATGTATATCTTTTTTGTTTAGCCTATGACACCCCGGGGAAGAATACGAATCTTATGACACCTCACTATTCAAAATCGGTCAAGCCGTTTAGGCTACACGGCGTCACGTAGGAACGTACATAGGATACGCGCGAAGCACATAACCCTCTCTGTGTGCAGTCGGGTAAAAATACACGACTTTAAAATTATATTTCTTACATTTATTTCTAATTTAGTATTTAAATTATTTTGTAAATAATGTGAGAATTCGTATATATCGAAATGCTACTGTCGAGATAATATTTTCTCAAGACAGAATTGAATCATTTCAACCATAGTTTGAAATACCATGCCATTAAAAGAGATGGTATAATCATGATAGCCTATTCGTCGTAAATGGTGCTTTGGTTGGCCTTATTTAATGGATAAATAAGATCAATTTAAAAAAGAAAGCAGTATGAACAACATTGCATTTCTCTCTTCTTGTGCAAAAAAGTCCATTTTTAGGATTTATTTTTTTGAAAAAAAAAATATTGTTCCAATGATTTTAATAACAACAAAAAGAAGTTTTTAGTTTTAACCTTACAGCAAAAAATAAGTACCGAAAACTTTTACTGATGTGAGCTTTGAGTCATGTTCAAGTTCAAAGACCGAGTTCTATATACATATTTATATAGATATTCGAGTTGAAAATATTACCTTTTCCAAAAAATGTCAAAAAGCAAAGCTACCAGCGACAGGTATCAACAGAGCTCCCGCTGAGTCTTTTAAATATACAACTAGGCAATTTGTGCCACATTCATTCATAAAAAGCTGTACAATTGTTCTGATTTTTATTTTTTTTTTAATGAAAATTTTAATCCTCATAATAATTTGTATGACTTTTGTTAGTGTTTGTTTTGAAAATAACAGGCAACTAGGGTAGGTAGCTACCTCACTGTTGACTAAATCTGTGACGGAGTGGAGGTTGCCAATATTTTTTGGTTCCGAGGCAACAGTTTCTCAAAGCTTTACACTGGCTCGGGAGGGCAGTCCCATGGAGTTGCTGACATGCACGGGATATCTAAGTCGACGGTATGCACGGACGCACGTACAACAAACTTGTGAAGACACACCTGTACATTGCAAATCAATAACAAATCCGGTGCAACGTTTATTTTGCACACTTGTAATCAACAATTTTCTTGGCACAATTTTGTTTTGCATTCTACTCACAAATTTGTGGATTATATATTTGTAATTTGTGAAACAAAAAAACTGGATTAAAAGTTTGTAGTTGCGTGAAAAGTACAAATTTGTGGTTGTATTTAGTAGTTTGGTGAAAAAGGCCACTGGTGTATAATGGCCAGAGTAGTGTTTTGTTCAAATCTTATTAAAAAGCAAACAATTCCCATTACTTTAACTTCTAAGCTGTTACCAAATACGTTTGAAAAAACATAATTTTTCAATTGCAAAACTATTTGACATAATTACAATACAGCCATATAAAATCTGTTCTGTTTTCGTACTAGTTTATTAGCTGTCACTTTTTCTTTTCCGACGCTTTTTCAACTTCTTTTTTGACAACCCTATTGGTTTGATAAATTTGGGTGGATTTTTTGCCCGATCTAGTTTGCCATTTATACTTTGACATTTGTATTTTTTCCGCAGAGGGAGCGCAGTTTTCAGCGATCAATATTTAAATGACAGTTATCGATACTTGTGCTTTGCAATTAGAAAAATAGAAATGATGTAAGCTAAAGAAAAATATCCAAAATATGTAGTACATCCTCGTCAAAGTCAAATACGTTAAAATTCTCAAAATATGTCTATTCTTTCAAGATCCTTTGTCAAATTTTTGGGTAAAGATCGAGTTGCTGAGGGTACTCAAGCGTTTCGATTATATCTTCGATTTGATTTATGGATATTTTGAAAGATTGACGAAAATTCAGTTTGTTATTGAAGAACTTTCTCCAGTTGCATGGTTCAAACTGCTATGGAAGAAGTAAGGAGGATCCTCAAAAGACTCGAGAGACGCAGTCTTACATAATGTATACCATGAATGCTTGCGTTATATTTCATTTCTTTGGAATTGGAGAAAGACCGTGTTACTATCCGAGGCAGTTGCTGGTCAGTCTGGTTGATATTTTTTTTCTTCCCAAATTTGAATGGCATCGATTTCTTAGCCAACCAAATGACGCTCTATGCCATGCGGCATATTGAAACCATCGATTTATTCGCCCACTAATAGCTCGATGGTGAAATCGCGATTTCGCCAAGCGGTCCAGTTCATTGGGCCCAAACATGCTGCGTCGTTGTTTGTTTGCTACAAATAATTAAGAATCAACGCATTGGAAGACAAAAAAATGCGATAAGATGATCTTGATTGACTGTGTCCCCAAATATTTGACCTAGTGAATGTGCTACCTTAGAGCCAGACGCCACATAAAACAAAAATCATTTACCGGCAGCTCGGCAGCTCACCGGAGACCTCATAAAGTACGTATATTCTGATAGCGTCCAAAGGAATCAACCTAGACGAATGAAGTTTGGTGAGAGGACTTCTTTTTATCGTCGTTAGGTTGGTATTAAAAATTGGCTATGTTGGTCAAGCAGTTCGGGTACCTCCCATACAAAATCAATATTAGACCCATGTGTCTCCCTGTCTGTTGAAAACAGGATAGCGTCAAAACAAATCGACCTAAGCAAGTGAAATTTTGTGAGAGGACTTACTTTTATCGTCGTCAGGTTGACATTAAATTTGGGCTATGTCGGTCAAGTAGTTCTGGTACCTCCTATAGAAAACCAGTTTTGCATGACTTGTATGCGGTGGTGGGTATCAAAGCATCGGCCAGGCCGATGATAACACTTTTACTTTTTTCCTTTTCGTTACTTGCACTCGCAAATGAAAGTTCCTAAACAAGTATCGAATTTCTTTGCAGCAATCGGATATTTTTTTAGAATTTACAACACTTTTACGAGGCCACCTAACTACGAACCACATCCACTAGCATCCATCTTGGAAGGGTAATTTTAATTTGCGGTAAACACAAACACCTATTAAGTGGAACATAGTTGTCCTTGCACGAAATACCAACGCACGTACCAGAAGTCGTGGCCTCATAAATCATCATGATGGATGATTTTCGACAAGGGAGCAAACCAAAAAAAAAAAAAAACCAACAACAAAAACTTGCCTAATTAAACAAATAAATGGAACTGAATATATAATTACCAGGTTCATCTGTTTCACACGTCAAGCTGCCTGCACAGCCATGTCACAAATAACAATCATCGTCGACAGTTTCTGAGGTGTCCCCATCTGACCAACACTGACTACAACTACTGTCGGCACCTCTTCAATTATACAATTTAAAGTGATTCATCTGAAATCCGTCCACCGCCTGCATCAAGCATCATTCCTCCACCAGCAGTACGAACAACCACAAAAGCCAGTTTATATTAAAGGGGCCGCGTTCCCCAGGGATTCACACTGGACAGGACGCACATAGGGATACACAGAGGCTGAGCAAAAGAGAGCAGGAGAAATTTTGCAATTGCGCAGGACACGCCAGCAAATACGGTCATTCTGCTATCGAAATTGGGACAATGTATTATACCGGGCACCAACAGGATGAGAAATAATGTCAAACA
Organism: Cheilosia vulpina; assembly: GCA_916610125.1. NCBI lineage: Eukaryota > Metazoa > Arthropoda > Insecta > Diptera > Syrphidae > Cheilosia > Cheilosia vulpina. The sequence goes on along the minus strand of OU744279.1, from coordinate 41,599,020 downwards.
TCCGTTGTGTAGTTTGCCTCGATGGCAAGTGGTCCATTTCGTCGGTATGTGTGTGCGTAGTATTGGTTTGTATTTGCGTTCGTTTTTATTTGCCAATATGATACCAACACGACTACAACCATCCAGAGGGGGGGGGGGGGCACAAATGATTTTTTGAGCTTTGTTCTCTCTCCCTTTGCAACTGATACATTATGAGTGTGTAATGGGATGACGCAAATAACAGTGAAATAAAATTTAAATGTAATTTTATACCAAAAAGCATACTGGTGGGCGCGAGGGGCGAACAACATCACCAACGCACCACCCTTCCCATTATCATCGTCGTCGTCGTCGTCTTCGTCGTCACGGCATACCTAACGTACGACGGAAAATTGAGGAAAATTAAAATCCTGCCGGTTGTTGAAAGAAATTACATTCGGGTAGCCTTATAAATATATGAGAGGTAGATATGTAAAATCTGAGTTTTATATTATTGCTTGTAGTCGGTTCTTAAGGCTCCTTTGTGTTTACCTACATTGACGTTATCCCTTTGTTAGGCACTTGGACCGGATATGGACATCCTAGTCGACTTGGCAGTATGTTGTGTGATTCAATTTTCCAAACGAATGCTAAATGTGTACCCAAAAGAGAGGTCTACTTTTAGCTAAGTTCAAGGACGACAACAAATTCGAGAATGATAATTAATGAGGATGGTACTGTGGGATGGGACTTAATGTTCGTAATCGTATTACAAATTTCTTTCTGTAAGGACTTTGTCAGAAACAGTTTTATTTGAATCTTTCTCAAAATAGCTATTCTTTGACTTTTTAAACAAATGAAGGAGGGTACTCGTGTGTTGGATAACAATCAGTTGATTTTCGTAAATATAAACGCGGGAACTCGAAATGTGGATTGAACTATTAGATATGAAATTATACTGCAACAAATTGAGGCTGAAACTTTATCACGCAATCACGGCAATTACAATTGACTTCACAGATACGCTTGTGCAAGCGACTTGACAGCAGCAGTTCCTGTTGGTGCCTTTCTGGTCGGTGTGTTTATGGGACTGCTTAAGTAAGCTGCTTGCAGTGCCATTTACTTTCAACATTTTTTTTACATGTGTTTGTTTTTCTGGGGTTTGCACGAACTGTCTCTCACTGAGAAGCTTAACACTGTTACCAATGAGCCACAGCCTGGCTTGACTTTAATGACAAATTCCTCTACAAAATTATTGGACAGCCACGCTACAGCTTGACCAAATGCTGTGGTTCCGTTTCGAAAAGCGCGCGGGTTTCCAAGAAGTTCGTTAATATGCTGAAGGCAATTTTATTGCAACCTTTCGATCCAGATCAGCAAATTATATTAGGAGTCAACTTCGATTTTCATAGACATGTGGTTGGTAAAGCAACTGATACTAACACACCCCGCTTGTCGACTAAATTCTCCCTTTTTCTGTTCGGTGATAGTTCCGACTAAAATAACTCAGATCTTATAGATTAGGGTTGGTACAACAACCTTAAGTAATGGCTACTTCAATAAACCGCTCAAGAGGTTCTAACTAAGCATGTCATTTACTGCTTCAGTCGTGGATAGTCCTCTCTGAAAGCTTTATTGCTTCTCCCATTTATATCAGTGTGTTGAAGTGATAACAGCTCTATAATCCTTCTAAAGGGTGATTTTTAAGCGTAGTTTTTATTTAAATCGAATAAAACACTCAAATTTGCATCAAATATTCAAAATTTTTATTGTAATCGATAAATAGGCCTTTGCCATTTACATTTTAAAGACAACTTCATGTAAATGTTGTCCGCGGCTCCGTTCCAAATGGTCCAATTTTGCGTCACTTTTTCGAGCATTTCGTCCTGTATTCCACGAATTACGCGTGTTATGTTATCCTGAAACGCTTCAATCGTGTTCGGCTTGTCCACATAGACTAACGACTTTACATAACCCCACAAGAAATAATGAAGAGGCGTTAAATCGCACGATCTTGGCGGCCAACTCGCAGGGCCATTTCGAGAGATAAGCTGCTCACCAAATTCATCCTTCAACATTTCCATTGTTTCACGAGCTGTGTGGCATGTGGCACCGTCTTGATGAAACCACATGTCAACCAAGTTCAACTCAGCCAACTGGGGCAAACAAAAGTCGCGTATCATGGCTCGATACCGTTCGCCGTTGACGGATTCACCGGGTCGATTATGACGACCATAACGTGGTCGTAACAAACGCGGCACATTTTTCAGAGAGCACGAATTTTTATAATAAATTTCAATAATTTGCAATCGTTGGCAGGGTTGCCAGATTGGGCGCTTTGTCGTATTTTGGGCTATCTTTTTTCTTAAAAAACGATAAAACTTCACAACTTGTGCGTTAATTTTGTTTGTTTTATTAGTTCACAAAACTAAAAACAAAAAAAAAATCTAAAAAAAGCCGCACTTTTAAAACTTGGTAACACTTTTGCAGTCAAGTGATATCGAACAGTCGTTCAACTTGCAGGCACACCAATTTATTTGTGCAGGCCTTTTGATTTGACACCAGCCACAAAAGCCAATTGCAGAAGATAGAAGTCAAATAAACTTCTGGTAAAATACCAAAGAAAAAATACTCAATGAATTGGGAATTTTGGGCTTCTTTCTGGGCAACGATTTTGGGCTACATTTTTGTATGGTTTGGACGCTTAAAGCAAATTAAATCCTGACAACCCTGATCGTTGGTCGTTTTGTAAGTCGTTCCATGATTAAATGGCAGAGTATACAGAAAACTTTTCACTTTGACAGATGACGTTTGGACGCCATTACTAACCAGTGCTGCCAACCTGAAAAACTTAACTCTTAAAAAATCACCCTTTATTGACATCGCAAATGGTAACATAATTCATTGCCTTTCCCGTGGGCCTGAATTTGAATTTTTTTGGTTAAAATCTACGGATTATCGCAAGTAAATTTTACAAAGTCCTTGTCTGGCGGTAAAAATACTACCAATTTTAGAACCAATGAATTTGGCAAAGCTTCATCCTAATAATCATATTTAGTGTCCAGAATATATTTATATGAACCATTGTGACCTATAAAAGATTTAGTTTGAAGGTTAGAATTGGTTATTGGTAAGGCTCAGAGACTCTTCACGAGACAATTTGTAGACATCAACAAAGTCTCATGCACAATTTTCAAAATAGCCGACAATTCCATAGCTAACTTCGTAAAAACAAAGAAAATATCCTGAGAACGTTAACATCAATGATAATTTTATACGGCATATGTCGTTAAAAAACGGCTTGCGCTATTCCCGCATTCACCAAATCGAACAACATTTTCGAACATAATGTTATAGCATTTGTTTTTTTTTTTATTTATGGTTTATTCTATTGCGAACACTCAAAATCGCTCGGACCAAGCCTGTTACCTAACAATATGCAACACCTTTTTTTGTTTTTTTTTTCATTTTGTTGTGTAGATCATTATATTAATACGTGAACATCAAAAGTTGCGGTACACTTCTTAAGCATCTATTATGAAATGAGGAGAATAAAACGTTTACCATGCGAAAGGTACTGTGCCAAAAATGTGCACAAAACAAAAATCGTGGGTATATGTCGCCATTAAGACTAGTAATATGAAGTAAAGAATTTCCCATATAAAATACTTATCAGTTATCTGAAATAATTTCTTGTTACATTCATTTTGTCGCCGCAATATTACCATAACCATTTACCATTTCAAAAATATATCACCTGTTTTCCATGAAAATCATTTAAGGAATGCAATTTTCGTACCCCTAAAAGTAAGCAATTATTTAATTTGAATTCAGGGGCATATAGAATCATTCACCCCAATCCGAAGTATCCGTTTCGGAAAAACGCAATGCGACAAGGTTCGCTATATGCATCATCGGAGAATTTTTACGAAAGTTGTGTTGGAAGTTGGAAGAATGGAATTTCTCCGATTTCGTAAAAATCGTTCCGAACGGTTCGATAGGGGTGACTATCAGCGAGGTCCTTTTCGGTATGAATTATTTGAACATCCACAGACTCCGTACACTTTTTTAGTACTTTTTGTAAATGAAAGGGAACTAAGCCAACACTTATTTCCAAAAGGAGTTGAATATTTTCTCTTAAGCACATTTTTGGTCAAATGAAATTGTTTAAGCTTTTCTCTGCTTTATCTTTTTTGCCATTTCAAATTTGTTGTCACAAATTTCGGTTTTCAGTCCCATTTAAAAATAAAATTAGCGGCAACGCTGCTGTGTTCCTTTTCTTGATGTGTTGTTGCCAAACTCTTTTGTGTGTCGCAAGGAGAGTAAAATAAGTAATAATAACCTGCGCGTGCGCGTGAAATTTACAATTATTTTTCTTTTTGTTACTGAAAATCACATGCAGAAGATCATCTACGAAACCATCTCTTATTCACCTTTATTTTCAAAAAGTAGGTTCTGGACACCGCACCGGCCACAATACCGCAAGAAAAAAGTGTAGTATCTTATTATAACGACACAACGATCAAGATGATAGCCTTCGAATTGTTTGGTGTCCCTTGCAAATAAGTTTGATTCTCATCTTTCATCAACCATTCTGTGCCGTAGAAAACAATTCTGCTTATATTTTCGAAAACATTATAAAATCGATGGTTGCCCATATTGGATGTTATTGACCACTATTTTAGTTGTTACCCCATTCAAACATGTTCGCTCAATGTACAAATAAATAGATTTCTGTGTAAACACCATTATTTTGAATCCCCTTCCCATTAGCATATAAATCAAAAACACTTTTGAGTATTTATAAAAAAAAAATTGCAATTGATGATCATTTTGGCTGGCAGTCATAAGGCAAATCGAAAGCATAGAAAGGGAAATAATAGCCAGAGAGATAGTACCATCGGCAACGTAGAGATCAGTCACCACAATAAACTCGATTTTCTATTGACTTGGTACACACGGAAAATAAGTAGTTAAATTTGCATAATTATTTCTGAGCCATTTGCAAAATTATAATTTTCCAAAATCGATTTGTGCCAAACCCAAAATAATCGCTTAAGCAAACGAGTATACTCGTACATACATCATGGGCATAGGTCAGCAGATGAACTCTTATCACACCTATTCCTTTTGATTGGTTATGCAAATTGCATTGTCACTTTGGGTATGTATTGTTTTGGCCCAATGAGTGCCTTTAAATTGACTGCTATATTTCTGTTCGGACTTCATTACAAAATTGTCCATTCACTTGACACACATCCAGTTATTGATTGCTATTATTGTAAGGATGCTGCTCAGCTTGTCTGTTTAATAATAAACAATTGAAAATTATGATTTATGGGGTACAATCGATGACCACTTATGGCGTCTTTAAGTATGTTGAATGGCCAAATTGGTGGTCAATAAATAATCTTCGGTTTTATTGCTTTCGTGAGAGCCTTCAAGTACACAATTTATTATCTTCGTGTAGGTTCATAATTTCGGGCTTGGAAATACGCATTTCTCAAAATAATTTGCGGTTATTTTTTTAAATGAGGTCTTGTATAACCCATATCATACATAAATAATGTGGGTTTACCCGCATAGTTGGGACGTTTCTATTTTAAACTGGGTAGGTATACTTAGATAGGTTAACCTATTGTGTTCTCATGGCTGCCGCCACAGAAATATCTATTTTTTGTATCGGCTATCAATCTCTCTTAATACTAGAAAAATTCTTTTCACCATTTGCCGATTGAGACTTATTTCTACTTAGCACTAACGCTAGACCCAACCAGAATAGCTGGTGAATGCAACAATTAGGGCTTGTAAAATGATCTCACTCAACCAATGAAGGTAAATTTTTCTATTTTCATATACCGCATTTCCCTAAAATTGTTGCATATTGCTTATAGTGAATAAAAAATATCTCAGTTTTGGTGTTTTAAAATCTACTTAAGAGCTATAAATTGCCGGCCAATTTTAACAATAATGTGCTATTTAATACCGTGATAAAGAATTCAAAATCATTTGACACATGTTACTTGGATTGAAAAGCCCAATATCTCGGTTCTGTATATATGCTGACAAACAACGAACCGGCCAAACTGTCAAATGTGGAGCCATGAAACCTTCTGGTTGTACACAACGAACTGTGGGGGTATCATATTTTGTACAAACAGCATAACTCACGAACTGTTAGTTGCATTAACGTTGCTCTAAAACTTTGCACGATGGTAGGGATGAACTAATTATTTAACGGTCTTTTCGAAGTGACTCCTCTACCTCATTTTGAAGGAATGAAGTACTGATACAGTCCACGACGGATATGAGAAGCCTCTACAATCCTAATATTAGCATTCGTTTTATAATTTAAATTTTCCCACCAAACCATGATCTGATATGTGGCAGCAAGAATTTAAAATTCGGTATATTCTCTCCCCACATTTAATTTCACCACATCCAAATTTGATCCCTTCCTTGTACCTCTAATCTGAATCTAGAGGTCATTCGATTGTAACTATTAAAGGCGAGTACCTCGTTTTTGTAACAATAAAGAGAATTTTTTTTTAAGAAACAGTTTGCGTTTTGAATTAATTTTAACTAAACCAATGAAAATGGTTTCATACGTCCGATTTATTCTTATATGATAAATGCACATTTTTCTAATGTCATTCTGACTTCTCTTAAAAGGTAGATAGTTCACAAGGAGCGGGTCGAAATTCTTCTTTCAAAATTCCGCTTTGCAAAATTCTATATTCTCACACAAAATTGCTGCTTTACAAAATCCAGCTTTTCAAATTGAAAGTAATAAAATTCTGAATATTCTGCTCTTAACAACTAACGAATATAAACGACAAAAAAATAAATTGAAATTAAAAAACAATATTAAATTTACAAAAATTTAAAAGTTAAAAAATTGAACTAAAATTGGATTAAATATTGAAAAAAAAATCAAAAACAATACCTATTGATAAAAAATTAAAAAAAAAATAAAAAATATTAAGAAAAGAGGAGTTAAAAAAAAACAATACAAATAAAAAAATAAAAAAATGAAAATATTCTCTCCATCTCTGTTTTACAAACTTCGGCAAACAATAAATTCACCTTTTCAGGAATGAAGACTCGACTTGAAAATAACATACGAAGTAATTTACATAAGTAGGGATGATTGGAAAAGAACAAAGCTTCAAAGAAAAAACTTTCGATGAAAAATGAATCCAAAACTAGAATTTTGTAAACCCGTATGGAAATGATCCATCGGAGGACTTCGTTCGGTCACCGACAAGGAGGACAGAACCCAATCACTCCCCAACGCAATAAGTTCCCAGTGCAACTTATTAATCTTCTCAGACTCCAACAACCAACACGTGACAAGCTCGCAAGTAAACAAATGAAATTAGTTACCAGTGGACGCTATGAGCAGTAAATTAACAACTCATTAAGAAGTTTTAGCGCATCGCGGAACTTCCCAACACACCCCATCTTCTGCAGAAAAGTTCAAAAGTAAATCAGACAAACTTCTTCGCTACCCTCAAGAGTCCTGGAATTATATATATTTTATTTTCCATATGAAAGGACAGATGAAACAAATTATGAAAAACATGAGCGCCAGAGAAAGTTCTCCAACCACAATTTACTTTTGCTTAACAGTTCTATAAAAAAAAGTCGATAAAAATTTACACAAACCGACACAACCAAAACAAATGTAACAACGACAAAAAAAAAATCGTTCCATTTTCAACCCTTAGGTTGTAGTGGGTGTGGGTGTACGTTCTCTATTTTATATTCACATTTCATCGAGGGGTTGGTATGTGGGGATATACATTAAACCGAACTTGTTGCTATGTCGTTGGTCGGTTGACATCGTGCCAATATAACTACGTTGGCAATCCAATCCTGCCTGTTGAGCCAGCACTGTAATGACGTATCAAATTAGGTTTACCCAGGTAGGAAATACAACCAACATAGTTACACAAATATCAACGACAAAGAGCTATGGCAGTGGTTCAATGGAGCGCAACAGCTGTGCTATTAAACGAGAGCTCCTTGAAAGTTTCTTTCAATATTTATAGTTTCTTTTTCGTCTTTTCTCTCCTTTCTATTGCGGGGAAACTTAACCATGATAAGTGCGAGGGTGGGTTTTGTGAAAAAAGCTTATTATTCTTTAGGGGGGTTGCATGCGGGCTACCAGATTTTAGCGTGATTTTTATTATCCAATAAAACACCAACGCTACGGTAGAGCATGATGTTTATAACTTAATTTTCAATTGATTAAGCAATCAAGTGGAAACTATTTTAATCGATGCCAGCATGTGTTTAGTGTGGGGAGAATAATTTGGCTTCGTATGATTAATGGCAGATTGTTATGGATATTCAAATGACTTCCGGATACCATCATCGCTATCGTGCATCACTGCTAATCACTTCAGTCTCTAGTGGGTGAGCGGAAACGAAAGTATTTCGGGCTCTGGTTTGTATTTTATGGGTGGACCTATATATTTTTTTTTATCATGTGATTTGGATTAGATGGGACAGCATTTGTTGCTTCTCTCCATGGCTCACACTCGGGGGGCTTTGTGGGATAAAAAAAGGCATCTTGTTTATTTCAAATATTTGTTTAATTGGACTAAAATATGTTTGTTTTGTTCAATACTTTGTAGGTACCAACTTGTGACCTAAAATGTCACGAATTAAGATATTTTTCTGTAATTTATGATTTAAGTTTTTTTGGAAATGAAAAATGTTTTTGTTTATTTTTTTATATTCGTGTTTAAATTTTGGTATATTGTTCCAGTTTACAAAAAAAAAATATTTTAGGCCATATTTTATTTAAAAGGCATCTTTGTTTCTCATGTTATGCATTTTTTCATCAAAATTGGTTGGCAACGCTACATAGGGCCGAACCAATAATCATGCCTCTCCTGGAAGCTATATCCATTTCTATCTGTCTTCAGTTGTCAACGAAATGTTGGTTCAGGTCCTCTTTCAACTCACAGCTACAGGGTGGGTCAAGTTGGACTGACTGATTTGAAATGTTTATAATTTTTTTTCTTTTTAAAGTCTGTTTTTTTTTATTTTCTTTTGAAATTAAAGAATAAATCATTATTTTTTCCGCTAAGTGTAAAAATTGGCATCTTTTAAACAACCTCAATTTTTCTGTTCGCAGTGAATGACACTTTTTAAGGTATTTTGCATTACGTAGCGCAACGTTTCTGGCTCAAATTTTGCAATTTATGTGTGAATGTTCTGCTTTAGCTCCTGAATGTTTTGTGGTTTTTTGACGTAAACCTTTCCTTCAAAAAATCTCACAAAAAAAAAACAATCAGGGGAAGCGTTGCCACAATGATACAAGTCTAACAAAAGTGTTACACTTTTTAATTATATAATTTTGTTTCAATGTTACTTTTTTTGCTTTGTTACACTTTTTTCCATCAATCTTTTTTTGTTTTTCGCGTTAAAAAATATTGAAAAATTGAACTGGTAGCACTCTTTTTTTCTTTCGAACAAACTTATACCAATTTCTGTCAATGTATTTGTTTGTTTACACAGAGCACAAGATGTGCAAACGGTCAAACTGCGAGTTCGAATGGGAATGGGAGGGAACGAGGGAATACAACCATTATTTTTCTGTCTCGTCGCTTCGCGGTTGACAATGTTCTAAATGTCATGGTAATAAAGTTTGTGAAATATAAATTGAAATCTACTATTGTTTCTTTTTTTTTGAGTTTGTTACATTTTTATTTCCATTTGTTACACTTTTTGAAAAAAAATTTGTTCCACTTTAAAAAAAAAAAAATCAAAATTTTTTTAAACTATGCGGTCATCGAAAATTTCTCGCAGATTCGCCATTGTGTCTCTTGCGGTATGAGCTGTAGCTTCATCTGGCTGGAACCATATGTCACGAATTACCGGACGTGAAAAATGTCCCAACATTGTCCGGTATACCGCCCCAGAGACGGTTTCTTGATCACCAGTTTCGTTTTTGAAAAAATATTTCCCGATCAGCAATAATTTCACACCAAACAATGCATTATTTCTTCGTTATACTGCACCTGGATTCTCAGAACGGGTCATTAAGCTTCTTAACATGTTTGAACTGAGAGCAGTCGCAGCATTAAAATGCTAACGGTATTCTCTTTGCGTTGCAATAATTGATCGTCCGAAAATATAATAAAACTGAACAATTTTCACTCGTTCTTGCTCAGATGATGACATTTTGAAATATTATAAAATTCTTTATTATATGCAAAAGAAAACTAAATAAAATTATAAGCATTTCAAATCAGTCAGTCCAAGTTGGCCCATCCTGTTTTATCCCTGTGGTGTAGAGTTGAAAATGGTGCTGAATGGAAGCCCACCCGATTAAGACTTTTACAAATCATAATGTGGGAATATCCTTATAGAAATTCTCCCTTCATTTGGTACGTATTTTATTATAATCGGGTTTGAAATAACGCCGTAGCCAGTAAAAAATAAGAATAAAAACTCGGGACCAGTACGATAATGCATTCAGTTGATTGCAATAACGCGATTTTCGTTCTAGTTATATGAAGCACAGATCAGTGACCGAGATCCCAAACTCTTTCAAGATTTATGCTCTATTAGGGTAGTTTAAAAATTTAGAGGTGGAAGTAAAAGAAAATATATTTAAAAAGCACACAAACGCTTCGTAAAAATTGAGAAAAAATAATGATTTCTTTTGGACCACTCCAGACCAGATAACCCAATTTTTAGACCTCTCTTAAAAATCGTTCCAAACTCAAACCCTATACAGAACAACAAAGCTACCTCATAAAGGGGTAGACAATGAAATAAAACATAACGCGAACGCCTTTAAAAATAATTTTCAAAACACTATCTCTGAAAGTGGCTATTTTTAATATATTTATATCCGAGTACATATCTAAATATTGGTGAAATGTCCCCACAAAAATTCAAATGAGGGTGAACTCTCGTCCGAAAGGGCACTAACATTTTGGTGCTACCCAGATGATGCACGATTGGCCTGTTTCACCCGAACCAAATGCCATTATAATATATCATAGACCACAACTTCCATTGGTATGAACTCGTAGTTTATTATCCCCAATAAATGCAAGTAATCCGCTGTTCAGAGCAGTGTGGGTATACTAGAGCGAAATCCTACATCCTAAAGGAAACAGACACTGGGCAAATATTGGAAAAGGATTTCGATAAGCCCACCACGATTTAATGCTCATTAGGTATTGATGTCAGAAATCATGGGGAAATCGTCGCCTGGTAGTGTTTGCTGTAGAATGAGGTAAATGCTTTGTGCCGGCAATAAGTTGCTTTGTCGGAATTTAAATGAATCTTTAATGTGTTAATGTCACGGGTAAGTGAAATGATGCCACACCACACACGTGTTATTTTTGTCTCCTAGTATTTCAGTGTCAACCGTTTTTTTTTTTTGCTTTTCAAATTTGTTGCTTCTATGCAACATGTATCACTCCCAGGAAAGTAATACCTATTTAAGAATGTCAATATTCAAATTTTATTCTATTTTTGTTAAATGAAAATACGGGAAGAAAATTAAAAATTTCATATATGTAGGAACAGCTACTTTACTTTTATTTTTCTCCTTTTTTGAGTAAGTGCTATTCTTATTACTTTTGTATGCGTCATTCAATTTGATTCAATGGCGGCGCGTTTAAAGAAAAACTGAGTTCCTGTATGTTAATCTAATATGTACTTCCAAAGCCTCACCTTTTATTCAACATCAAATAAAAAAAGTATGCATCCACTGATGGACTATCAAGGTCTGCTGCAGTGATACCAAACTTTTCGAGCTGTCTTGCCCACGACGATTATCGAACTCTTTTTGTGCATGCCATTGTTAGAAACATCCCCACGATATTCGACGATATTTTGTTTAGTTTTAGTTATTTTAAAGTTCTTTAAGCTCATTTTCAAATGCAAGTTGCCCACGAACTGGGTAATTTACCCACGATCTGGCGTCACTGGTCTACTGTAAACTGTTAGCAGAATGATACATTCAGCTTCCAATCGATACGAACCGAAATCCCGGGCGCCGCACTGTTTTTGTCAACTTTTACTCTCAGCTGGGGTTATTGTTTCATTTACTCTTCTAGATTTTCAAAGGCAGTTGAACTTCTAGCACTGAAAAAACACCTTTTTAAGTATCTTCATTTATAAATAACATGTTTGTCAAAAAAAAATAAACTCTACGAACATGTCAAAAGACAGACAGTAAAATTAAAAAGAGACGGATTCATCTGGGGCTTTTTTAAAGCCAGCAACGGAAGTAGACCCCTCTTTCCAGTTCAGTCTTCTTGTTACCTCATTTTGTGTGAAAGTGGACCTAAAATATTGGTCAAAGTCTATCTTTAACCTAACCCACACTAGAAACATGTATGTAAATCGCGTTTATGGCATCCTTTGGTTTAACAAAATCTGGTGTTCTTAACTTAACACGCATAAGCACACATCTCAATAGGATGACCATGCAACACCTATTTAAACGATTGTCATTCAAGTAGAAACTTCTGCATATCATACGCATTGCGTTTATCATCCTTCTCTGCAAGTTAGCACGAGTCTTGCCCTCCTCAGTCTACTTCGATGTCATTGTTTAAAATGTGGTGTCGATCAATATCCAATTTACATCACTCCCTGGACAGCAATGTCTTTCTATCATTTGTAGCATATTCTCAACCAACACGTATGGGAGACATGTGCAATTTCCTTCCAAAGGACTCTCTTCGTTTCGTCAATAAGCTGGGAAAATCTCCCATTTGAGTGCTGTACTTCTGACACTTCCTTTGCAGGGGTGGAATGAAATCGAATTTCCTTATAGACTCCCTGAACATCACCGCACAAGGACTTACTGTATACACATATCTATGGCATCTTATCCGCACATAGAAAGGGCGGAAAGTGAACTGTCCCAAGTGGACTAGGACCTGTTGATCAAATTGTGTACTTGCCCTAGTGAAACATAATATATGTTGCTCATCACATGTTCCTGGCATCAGTGTCATGAATTCAAAATCACCAAAATAACCTTGGGCAAGTTGAGGCGCACATCCTGTATGCGCTACTTATGCTCGTATATCCTGTCTCTCAACATCCGGTTTAATTTTTCTCTTTTTTTTACACGAGTGTGTACAGGTTAAGCACGTACGGTGATTTTTTGTACCTGTTTTCTATGGTACATCACACGGCTTAACGATTTTGGTAAATAATGGATACTTGGACTATCATCTAAGCATTCATCTTCCTGCTGTACGTTAGCTGAGGGAGTTTATATAAATCGTATTGGTGAGAGAGTATCCGGTAAGATTATCTATATATCCGTATTGAACACATTTCGCCAGACAAATGTGTGCATTCAAAGTCTGAAAGTGGCTTTCGTGGCCAGAGCCCTTGGGCCATTAGTGCTGCACTTCGGACTGAAGTGCATATAGGAATTCAAGCAGAGCCCTAATCAAATTCATATTTGGTGTGCGGTGAATGGGAATTGAAGTGGATTTTATCTAAAGGGGTGTCCGTTAGTTTAATTTAAGTAATGATTGCTTCTAATATTTAAAAAGCATTTGAAAAATATCTGTTGGGCAAATTAATTTGCAATTTATATATTCCGTTTCAGAATAAAATCCTCGTTGTAAAATATACTATTGACCTTGTTTATCACGAAAACAAATTATGAAATTTGAATTCTGCGATGACAACAAATGTAATAGATTCTAAAAAAGTTGTCGCACTAGCAGTTGTTAATCGGTATAATAATAATAATAAAGCTGGCAACCAGCTAATCGTCGACATTAGTGTTTGATTATTAGTAAGGCCGTTTGTCAGTAGCCGGAAAATTATTTTCGCATGTAGTTTCATTTATCAAAGCTTCTCAAAAAAAGCTCCAAAAAATTCATCAACAAAGTTTCAAAAAAGGCACACAAAACGAGTGAAAAATGCACCAAAAACGCAACATAAAAAAAAACCGCCAAAATAAACGTCAAAAAATGCACCAAAATACGCGCGAAAAATCGCGTCAAAAAAACGGGCAAAAAATCGCGTCAAAAAACGCCCGGAAAAACTCGTTAAAAACCCCGTAAAAAAAATCGCGAAAAAATGTTTTTGACGCGTTTTTTCGCGCCTCTTTTGACGCGTTTTTTTGACAAATTTTTTTTCGCGGCATTTTTTAACGGTTTTTTGGGTTTTTTTTTCAATTTTCAATCTTAAAGTTCCTACGCACTTGGCATATCGCAGAGCATGCACAGTGCAACCTGCGCCCTTCGTAATATTTTTGGGATTGTGGTGCGTGTTTATCTTTACCACCATGAACTTGGCATTGCTTAGCGGCGAGCCAACTGCATTTAAGAGATACATACATTTACATATGTGCGGTATGAATTTGTATCGATATGACCAATAACTATGTCACTGGTTATTGTCATACGTGACAAGTGAAACCTCTTGGGTTTTCGGTATACACAAATGTGTACCATATGTGATATGACGTTCGATACATGCCAGGCCCCTGATGAGCATGTTCAAACTTCCTAGCGCTCATTCCATCTGCATAAAGCTGCAATAATGGTGCCACCGAAATCCTTTACATCCAATACCACTACGGCCGCAATTTTAGTGAGGAGCCTCACATAAAAGTCAGCTTATTTTGGAAATAATTAAACCTTTTTAATTCGGTCGCTAGTTAGTTGGTCAAATATGGCTACCACTTCAAATATTGATTGCAATTACAAGGAGCTTTTCTAAGAGTATCTGCATGCTACACCTCGACCTATTGCATAATATTTCCATACCTTGAGCGGTTTCTTTTTTTATTTTATTTTCAGAATACAATATCAAGTGACAACGATACCTTCTAAATTTAGCGGCACACCCAAGCAATCTGCAATAAATGCAACTCGTCTCAGTTCAGCCCTCTCCTGCCGCAACTGGCCTCGTTAGTCATTCAGAACAATTGTCTCAATGCATACAATGTTGACAAGAAAGAAACCCACAACAAACAATTGCAACTCGCTAAGGATGGCAACGTTATAGTATTGAGTGCATAACCAAATACACATAAAGCTCATCCCGTGAATAAGTTAGCTATGCAGCAGCAGCAACAGCGCCGGGTGTAGACAACTAAAATAGACGTGGCAATGATGAAATCCGATAAAGCGGTATGCACAAACGACACCATGGAGGATCTGGGTAAAGCCCTGACATACGAAGCAATCTTCACCACCCTCATCGAGAACAAAGTGCTGGCAATCAAACGTGACTGTGAGGAGCGAAAGCGCGCCAAACGACAGAAGCGCAAATCTTTCGGCCGGATTCTCTTTGGTAAGAAAATATTCGGAAGCGGAAGTGGGAGGAAGCCCACATCGCCTGAAGAGCTCGATGTGGAGAAAGGATCTCCTCCCGCGGAGACCCTCCAAAGAAATGTGACTTCACAGCTGGCTGAGTGTCAGATATACGATGAGACGACACCAAAGTCGAACAATAGAAGACACCACCAACCGGCAATATCGTCTGTAGCCGATGATATTGAGGAAGTCAATCAGGCGACTGTTTCGTCGAGAAAAGTGAGAAATGCGATTGTGTCGTCACCGCCGCTGGGTGAGGACAGCATTGCAAGCAATGCCTACAACGACAGTCTCAGTATTTCGGATAAGAACGGCGCTGGTGTGAGGAATATTGTCGTCGAGGTCCTTACGCACCACAATGATGCTCGTTTCGCCTACGACGACGATAGATCGCTGATGGTCAAGGCGGCTACGTCAGACTCTCTGACTGACGATGCGAAAATCGGTCAGTACTTTGACCCCACCTCAGTAGGTAGTAACAGCGATCCCGTGGATGAGCACAACACATCCACAATGGCCGACGATAGCCTCACTTCGATTCGCGACAGCATCGAAAGTTTGTCGTTTCCCAGCTCAAGGTGCACGGTAAGCGTCAGTGCTGTGTGTCCGGAGATCACCGTGAACCCCAGTTGCTTAGAGAGTCCTTCACTGATATTCGACAAGAGTCGAGCGAAGCGACTGCGTATACTAGAAGCCAAGTCAATTAGTGCCCAGTGCAGTCCGATTTTGCCACGGCATCCCAAGCCAAGCATAACCTCGAAGACGGTACCTAGTTTCGCATCGGCCCACACTCAGACACAGAACAGGGCAATCGCACGTCAGCCGGATAAGGCACATCACCCACACCATCAGGTGTCCTTCTCGAACGAAGAAGAAGGACGAGCCGACCAACAACCAGATGCGCAGAAGTTCTTCTCTCGCCAGAACACGTCTGAGGACAGTGCCAATCTGACCGTCAGTACGCTCCTCAACGAGGGCGAGGAGGTGCTGACTAGCCACGACCTGGGCAGGAAGTCAAAAAGCACCAGCCTCTTACTTATTTCGCATAAGTCAAGCCAAGATAATTTAAATAAGCAAACCCTTAGTAGCCGTCTAGATAGTAACAATCGAAGTACAGTTAATCAAATATTAGCACCGCGTCGTGAGTCCTATATAGCATATACGACGACGTCAAGTTATTTTCCTGTGATTACAACGACAACTGCATCTGCAGGGGCAACAGCAATAAAACCGACTGCACCAGCCACAAATGGTGCTGGTGTGGCTAACGGCGGCAGTTCCACATATGCCACGCCCACAGATGAGCTCGGGCCTGCTCCATCGGCTATTGTGCCGACTGTGACGCTTCCCAGCGATACGGCCAAGTTGCATCGCATGACCTCCACATCGACTGGGTCCAGTGTTGCGCCTACCGGTTGCTGTGCAACCAAATCGCGAGACAAAGAGAAACGCTTTAAGCCGAGCTGGCCGTCGGGGCAGAGCGGAAGTGACGACGAGTACCGTAAACGCAAGAGAAAATACAGTAAGTTGTCAATTGTCATATCCACCCTGATCCTTGCCCACGCCCGCCCAGTCTAATCAATAACTTTCCACTAATGCCCCCACAGAACGCCACCACAGATGCTCAGATCCTGTATTGGTTTATCCCTCGCCAAGTGGTCTACAACACTGCATCCTAAGTATGCCTCCAAATCAGCCCATGTAAGTAGCCGCACAATTTGTGTAATTGCGTACGAAGCTAATTATATTCGCCTTTCATGCAGTCAATTCCACTACAATGAGGATTTCGTTTACGATATGTCACTGCAAGTGGAGTCGGACAAAAACGATGACCTTCAGGAGATAGTTCCAAGCAGTCGCAATCGGAAACATCGGTAAGTTACGGCGCCATATATGGGAGTACACGCGCACAATGGAGCCACTTCCACTCCAATTATGCTGGACAACAATTTTGAAATTAAATGGTCTCGTTGCGTCGTAGTTGTGCTGGGAGGACTATCGCCCAGTGGAGATAACGTTGTTATTAATGATGCTGCGTTGTTTGTTTGCATTCGGGACAAAGATTCTGATTTGAATGGCGAATTTGCTTTTCGCTACTTGCCCCCACTGCTGGAGAGAGCTTGTGTTTATGTGTGTTTAGAGTGAAGGACGATGACGGTGGGTATAAATAGAAGTTGTTCTGAAAGTTACTTTTTGCGATCAATTAGAGGACTTCGATTAGTTTGTGAATTTTACGATTTCTTCATTTTTTATTTATGAAGCAGTAAACAAATTAAGGACCTATAGAATATGTTACAAGTAAAAGTTTGGTCCATTTCAAATTTATAGTCTTATTATATTTTTGGGCACCCTTTTCGAGACGATTTTTACGTGTTTTAATGCGTTTTGGAACGCTGTATTTTGAACACGTGTTTTGGCACTGTCAACGCGGTTTTAGGACGAGGTTTTCGATTCGTATATCAAACCGTTTTAGACGTATATTCTTTTCCGTTTTCGACTCGATTTTTGGCTTGGCTTTTGGAATCGCTTTGACGCGTTTTTTTTATGTATTTTTCGGCTTTCGATTTTTTGCCTAACTATTTGATTCATTTTTGACTCGTTTTGCGAGTCTTTACTTCTTTTCTTTTGGTAGTATTTTTTTTTTGTACAAAGCAAACGCGCTTTCTTGAAGAGTCTCCTGACGTTTTTTTTATACGCGTATTTCGACTGTTTTTAGAAGCATTTTTAGACGCGTTTCCGATGCATTGTCTGACGCGTTTTTGAAAGATTTTTGTTTCATTATTAAAGCCGCATTTGGTCGCGTTTTTGACTCATTTTTTGAAGCGATTTTGATCGCGTTTTTGGCGCGATATTCCACGTGTATTTTGAAGCATTTTTGATGCGTTTTGAATCGCTGTTTTTTACGCATGTTTTGGCGCATTTTTATGACGAGGTTTTCGATTCGCATATAAAACCGTTTTGTACGCGTTTTTTGACGTTTTTTTTGCCGTTTTCTACTCGATTTTTGGCTTGGCTTTTGTGGGCTCGTTTTGCGAATTTGTTTTTTTCCCTTATTGATTATTTTTTTACATATTTTTTTTAACATTAATTGGTGCTGTAAACGCGTTTTTTTAAGCGTCGCAAAAGTTGGTAGCATCAAAAGATGAAGAAGTTTATGTCAAATGGTTGGGCTTCTAATTTTCTTCTTTGCTGCTTTTTCCGACACGTTTTTGATGTATTTTCGGACGCGTTTTTGACACATTTTCCAACTCATTTTTCATTTCATTATTTGAGCCATGGTTGCATTTTTGACGCTTTTTTGACCCCTTTACTGACTGCTGTTGGTCGCGTACATTTGGAAACATTTTTGATGCGTTTTGGAACGCTGTTTTCTGACGCATATTATGCATCTTTTCAAGCATTTTTAGAGACTTTTTTGAAGCGCTCGAAAACGGCAATTAAAACGGACTACGCCAGTTCAATTTCCCATCGTTTTCTGCTTCTAATCTAATCAACTTAGAGGTGCACAAATCGAGTTCAACCGCGAACTTTAGTACCGGGCAAACTCAACGGGTTACGTATGTTGTGAGCTAGGGTAGGCCACGGGGGCAACTTCGATGCATGTGAGGAGGGCGCGGGACGCCTGCGGTTGCTCGGCTCAGCTCGTCGGACGGGGTAGTTATTGCCCCCTCACCGTACACCACCTGCTCAGCATACATTTTGTTTCGTGCCAAAACAAAATAAATACAAATCAAAAAAGAGGAAAAATGCTACGTTAATTCGACTGCGGACGGATCAAATTAGACAAGAAATAAGAAGGCAGAAATTTAAAGGAGGGAAAATGAAGCGCTCAAGTACTTCTGCCATCGCTAAGGAGAGGGAGCGGGAAAGTTACCGCCAAGCTTACTCTAACTAGTCTAAACTAAATCTACTCTAACCTAAAATTCAAAATAAACCCTACTCAGGGCCTATTGTAACTTAAAACTACCCTACAACTAACACTTCCCTAACCGCACTTCCTTTCCCACAGTCTCTCAAAAGCGATGGTTCGTCACGAACCCGAGACATGCCTGGTGACGTTGGCAAAGGTTGGCCTGCCCTCCCTTCGTATGATAAACATAACCGAATGCTATCACTCTGGCCGATATTGTGAGTAATAGCCCGGAAAATTCCTCCCAGCCACAATCTACGACCTCTTCCGAGAGAAGTTAGTCTAAGTCATGTTTTGTCGTCAAAGTCAGTGAAGGTCGCCTCCTGTCTTAGTCTACCCATTGAAGGACGGCCTGTCCATGGTCCACACACCGAACGCGAACGATCTTTAGGCGCACATATTCCATTAAAATATTACCATGAAAATTGAGAAGGAGACAAACATTTTATTCAAAAAAACTAAGAAGCTATTGAATTTCTGCCCTTAATATTACAAAAAAAACTTAACTATCCCAATTAAAAAACTCAAATCAATAACTTAATACTATTACTTACGGTTGCAAATGATCCCCCGTTGTCCTGGCGCCAGCACGAGGAAGGACGACGTATTTTTGTTGGCAATGGACCTTGACCGCGAGCAAAAACTAAATATTAAAAGCAGAGTACGGCTACTTAAACTATAATCCTAACCTTACGTTAATTAACAAAAATCAAAGAAAAAATCAAAGCTTATCTTATATCTAAGATTCGAATTCACTATAAGATGACTGAAGCGGGTTGAGGCGGAGCACCAATTTGTGTTGTTGTTTTTTTTGTCCTTGGAATAATCCCTTCACAAGATAGAGTAACTTCCCTTTGTCCAGGGATCGTTGGATTTTTGTCTCTTTTTGCCAAAGAAGTTGTTGGCTGGACCGTTGTCCTCGATGGCTGTTGGAGTCGACTGCCCGATTGCTGTGTTTTTTGCCAGCGGTATGCTTCGGTGCACCGCTACTGACTCCAACTTTTATGACCACCAGTTGGATTTTCCAAACGAATCCCCGGGCAGCGCACTCGATTTCCTGGCCGCATCGTGGGATAGGAGTTTAAAGATGCACACGCACTAAAGCAGGCAAAGTTAACACATATTCACCGAAAACCGATATGTATAACGTACCTATTAGGAACTCTCCGTTCGAATTTATCTCCGCTAGACCCCCTGTTCTTCGGCTGATTTGCAATTTAAATTCGTTGCTGCTTTTCCTAAATAAATAATTAGATAAACTACGTTTTTTTTTTTGTCATCGTTTTTTGTTCACGGCACTTACGCACTAACGAGAAATTGTTCGTCTTCCAAAGACAGAATAAAAAAAACCAGAACACGACTAAGCTTGTGCGCGCCATTGCACGGGTATTTCCTTAATGTCTAAAAGCATATGATCTGCACCCAGCAGAGATAAATGCTTTGCCTATCGCCAAGTTCAATGACCACATATACGTTCAGTGATCTTGAACTTGACCCATATACCTATTTTCCCCTCTATTATTCTCATTTTTTTTTCTCTTTTCTTTCTCTATTTATTCATATTTCACCTTTATTCTTTCCCTTTCCTTATTTCGTCATTCTTTCGTCTCTAGGTAACATTGTTCATTTCGTCAAGTCGAAGACATTCAGTCGTCATGTAGTCCTATTCAAAATAAATACATAACCTTAACTTATAATTTATACTTATTATTTACCTTAAGACACCTAACATAACTTATAACCCTACATAAATAAATAAATTAACAAAATTAAAATTAACACGCAGTTGACAAAACAATAAAAAAAATCAATAATGCATCAACATATAATTGCACTGAGTGACGTTAATCTTAACGATCGAAAGTTACATGGGGCATGACAAAAAAACTTAACGAAAATGCGACAAACTGCAGTTTGAAACTGCACCATAGGGGAAAACAAATAACAAGAAGAGGCGAGACGCAAAAATTTATCAAAACAAATGACTTTTGCAAGCCGGTCGGCCATAATGCTTTCGCTTATCTTTTTTTTTATGTTTTATTGTCAAGTATTTTGTTTTATATTTGGTGTTAATATTTGTAATTGTTATTGTCTTTAGTGTTCTCTACTATCGCTATGCGATCACCTATGGAAATTGGGGTAGTTTCTGTTTTCAAGCTTTGTGCAGTAGGGAAATTTTAACCGGGTGCACAAGCACATGGGTGACATCGATGAGGGTTTGTTATTTGATGCCTGTCGACTATGCACAGTGGCGGCGTGACAAAAAAGTGGAGCATGTAAACACATGAACATCTTAAATGAAAACCAATACTACGAGCACTTAGCTAAGTCGACCGAGTGCCCTGCCGGTCAATGAATCTCGTCGAGCTGCATGTGCAACATACACTAAGACTTATGTCGTTTTCCATTGGGACCACCAAAAATCTTTTTTCAGATCTCAGATTTTATGCGGCTCATGGAACATGCAGCGAAATTGATCTTCTTTTGTAAATGGATTAGTGCGTTATTTGACAACAAAATCAGCTGTTCAAATTGCATTTGTTTTTGGTAAAATCAACCAAGGAAATCGGCTTAAAAAATGTTTCCTCTGTTGTAGATACAAATGGAGTAGTTGCGGTGATTCGTAGTTTCCAGATGATGAGGAAGACAATGAAGATAATAATTCCTCCAAAACTATGTCCATTGCTGTTTATGTATTTCTTTATTTTGGTTTTCACAAAACGTTGCACATTTGTTTTAAAACATACTTTTTTGAATGACGTAAAACAGCTGTGCTGTATTTGTGGTAGTATGTGTAAATCTGAAAAAATATCGAGATCTGCAAAAAGTGATCCGAATTTTCCCCAATGGAACGCGAAAAGTGATTTAGATCAAAAAAAGATTGATTTTTTTTGTCCAAATGGAAAACGACAGTAGTAACATTGAGCAGAAGGCATTCAGCCCATCATATGGGACAACAAGCATTTCGTTATAAACATATGAGACGCACAAAATGGACACCTCCGGACATTTTATTTTACCAGCAAATAACGATTGCCCCTATGAAAACTCAAACGGGTTCTTGAACCTTCCTCGTATATCTGACCTTAACCGGTTTTTATACTTAAACATTTATGTACGATTGTATTTTGAGATATTTTAGTATCTAAACAAAATCTGAACCGAAAATAGACCGCGTTCGAGTTTTATTTCGTGCAGATTTCAAATGTTTGATTTCCTTTCATATGAGTTTATTTCAACTTTGTCTAAACAGAGTTGGGAATTTTCCTAAACCTAGTGACTTATAATTTAATCATAAATGTAGGGGTGATAAGTTTTTGAATTTCTCAAATTTATTTTCAAAATCTCAACGCGATGGAAACCTATAGCCATACACAGCTCCATACGATTTGTATTTCCCTTTTGGGTCATTGCCAAACAAAACTGAATCGCAGTGTTTAGATTTCTTTTTTTTTTGTGGCATCAGTTAAGTAAAAAACAACAACAAACCCTGTGATTGATAAGTTTATGTTGACCCATCAAGATAAAAGCAAAGATATTTTATTTTTTTTGTGTTTTGTTATCCTATGTTGACTAACCAAATTATCCAACATTTTGATGTATTCGTTTTATCAGATGTAAATTTAAATTTCGATTTCTTTCCAGACATCATAAACATAAAAAACGTCATCGGCATAAAAAACCAAAAATTCTGGTCCATGATTTAGATACACAAATGGTGAAGGTGAGTATGCGGCAATAGTTTTTATTTCAAAATTAAATTTATGTACTTTTATTTATTGGGTGTCAGGATTAGAAGGTAAACTATAATTCAAATTGTAAAAAATTCAATCATTATAAAATTAATTTTTAAATGTACAAGATTGAAGGAATTCTTTTCGTTTCGTAAATACTTCTTCGTCCTTTTAGACCATTGCATTCATTTAAATTAATTTTGTATCAAAAGTACGCTTAACATAGTAAAATCTTGATTTGTCTTTTTTTGACAACAAATGTAAAAAAAACAAACAATTTCAGTTTCAATATTTAATTACTGAAAAAAAAAAAACAAATATAATAAGTCTAATTTTAACTTATAAAAAAAAAACAATATTTGGTTTTGATCCCAAATGATTTTCAAACTTGACAAGAATTGATCTTATTGAAAATCGCGCTTGAAATTGTAGCCTCAAGCTATTTCAAAATATTTTCCTCCGAAATATGAACCATTTGAAAAACTTTCAATTTTTATTTAAAGGTGATTGACCCCGATGATCTGCCTCAACGGGCTCGATGGACCATTATAGCCACAGCATTCCTCCTACTCCTAATGTGCCTAATGCTAGTTGGTATCACACTACGTATGGCACCTATCATCGATGATATGGGTGAGTTTTGTAAACAAAACAAAAAAAAATTTAAATGTTGCCAGTAACACCCGAAAACTATCCCCAATTGAGACAGTGCACAATGAAATTTATCAGATAAAAAAACGAAACCAAATAAACCCGAGATACTAATGACATCTGTTGCAAATGAAACACCACAACGTATATGTAAAAAAACAAAAACGAGTGTGCAAGGACTTCCCTAGTAGTGAGTACTTTAAGTGTATCTCAACAAACTGACCTACATTCCAGTCGAAGACAAAAGCGCGCGATTAAAATCCCGCCGGCGAATAACTTTTTTTCTACACAACCTGCCCTATGTGAAATTTTTGCCACCCTCATTTCTTCCCCACCTAACTTTTGTGTTTTTATGCATTTCGTTTATTTGAATTTCGATTAAAAGCTTACTCAGGTTACATACCCCCTCATTACACTGTCCTTAATCCTTTTAAATCCTACTCAAATAAATGCCTCTTGCATTTGTTGAAAATTAAAAGTCAAAGAACTGCACTTATGCCACTGAATCAAAGAACCCCGTTGATGTGGGTAGGTAGAACATACAATTTTGATTCTTTACGGTCGAACAACGGCGACGGTTCGCATGCAGGCAATTTTAACAAAAATCCTTATTAATACATTTAAAAGGAATATAATTCAGATTCCTACTAAAATCACGTTTGCAACCAACCACCAAAATAACTAACTAACGGTACCGAACACATTACGATGATCTTTCATTTGCCATGTTTATATGTATGTGCAACACAAGAAAAAACAAAAAAAAATCCTTAATTTGTTGATATTGTCAAATTTGTGATTGGTGTTATAAAACACACACACACGCAATTATATTGTTGGAACTGAAAAGGCTCTGTTTTGCGATTTGCCGGAGCTTTTTTTCCGTTTTATACCCAAGGGTGGAGAGGGCTCTCCATACTTTGGTGAAGATAAAAGTATAAAAACAACAAATTAAAGAAATTCACCTTTACCTTTGAAAAGAAATTATTTAAAAATAAAGCTCAACTAGAAGTGCTTTTTCAGCTCCTCGAAATATGCAACTGTTTTAGGTTGTGCTTTAGTGTGAAAGCTACTAAAAGCTACTGCGCAAAAGCACCGAGAGAGGAATGTAAGCTTGTCGAAGAGCGAAAGCCTTCTTGCACTTCCAAAACTCCAATACTGTTAAAATAAGTTCCAGTTCCAGTTCTATTATCCACACAAAAATCGGGTGAACTTTTCAACAGGTGAAGGGGAAACTTTGAGCAGTGTGCACTTACACGTACTCCCTGACGGGGGATTTCATTTCTATTCCTCTAGAACCCATATTAACGGTGTTAACCCTGCTTGTTGATTTCTGTTTTTGTTGCCTTGTGTTTCGTTTCGTCTCATGTTCCCCAGAGTAACAAAGAGGCAAAGTCAATTTCCAGTGTAACCTTGTTACACACCATACCGGAAGTTGGTACGATTAACGGAAGTTAGAGAATACTAAAGGCGAGTTATGAAATTCTGTACACAAAACAAACAACAGCATATCCGACTCCGCTGAGAATTGCAATGACATAATTTTGCGGTGTACGACAGGTATTGATGATGTTGAACGATTTTCAAAGAGAAGGCGCAAGATAATGCGAAAGGTACCTACCTATTTATAACTTCTACGAGAGGGATTTATTTGTTGCCATTGTAGTATATTGTTCTCTATTATTTTAGTTCACTGTACGTATTATGAATGACTTCTTTTGTAAATAAAATTTGTATGCGTCATGAGATTGAGATTGAGAACATTGCGTAGGTATTTCAAAAATACATTTTAGATTGTAAACATTTTTCTATACATATTGTGTTGGGACTTGGGAGATGTTACCTTGAGTAGGTAGGTATGTCTGTCAAATGATAATCGATCTAGATATATAAAATGTTATTTAATAGATGTTATTAATAGATTCTTCAGAGACAGATAACAGTGTTGCCAGTGTTGCCACTAAAAAATAATGAATCCGGTCAAATCTGACCGAATGACCGATTTTATTTTTTTTAAATTCGGTCAAAAATATTACATATATTTATATAGTCTATTTATTTTTTTAAACTAATCTCAATTAAACCCAATAAAACAAAAAAACAATTCCTTGAAAAACTTTGCATCACAACGTTTTGCAGAAAAAGGAACGTTACTCTCCATTTCTACGTTTGAATTTGGTAAAACCAAAACCTAAATTGCAAAATATTCTAAATGGTCGTCATCGTCACTTCAGCCTTGTACAACCCTTGTTCATTAAGTTTGGCCAAATATCATTCAAATTAAAGAAATCTATCCTTTTTGTCTAGTCATAGAACAATATTATCTTTCAGGTCAGAAAAGGGATTTCCGGTTAAAAAATTTTTGGTTTCGGTTAAAAATCCGGTCTAACCGGATCCGGTCAGAATGGCAACACTGCACATAAATAAGTTCATACATACATATTTGAAAATGATATAGATATGCAGGTGAAACAAAAAACAATATGTTGGTAAACTTGTTCCCAAAAGAAAAACTCACACAAATCGGTTGGTTGGGAGGAGCTACGCCTAGAGTCCTCTGCTCTGCGACCGATTGTCCGTATGCCGCCGCAGAAAATATTTAAACAAGTTGAAAATTAAACAACGGTTCCTACGATTTTTCTCCTTATCTTCATTAGGGTAGCGTCGCTCGTGGATAGAGTGTTCCGAAATAGTTTAACAGCCTTATTTATTAAAATTTGCTAAAACGTCCTTAAACACCTGTATATTTATGCAGTGTATAAGTATTTATGCACCCTCCCAAAAAAATCTTATTTATAAAACATTTTTCCATGCATAGGTATACTAGCTATACAGGGCTTGCGTCAAAAAAGGTACTGAAAAGGAGAAAACTGTTACATGTATCTGTCCGAAAACATAAAAAAAAACTAAGCAGCTTATGAGAAATACTCATTCAAATACAAATAGGAATTACAAAGAAAAGTTGGGATATTTGGGACTCTTATGAAACGGCAGTCTTTTGCAAATTAAAACAAATATATAAAACAATTTAACATATCTCCAGATATTTTTAAGGCAACTTATAGAGAATTGTAACATTTTAAAAATTAAAAATAAAAACGTCGATAACAATATACCTATCCTATTTGTTTTTGATTTCATTTAAAATAAAATTTTACAGATTTTTTAAGTCAAAATTATATTTCGATACTACCTACCTATTACACCTCTACACAGGCACTAAACAACCTCCAAACGAGTTTAGCTTATGCAAGTTCTATACACAATTGTAAATTTTTTATAAATAAGGTTTTTGCGATTAGAGGCATTTTAAAGAACGTATAACTTTATACACTCCCTATAATACATTTATAAATAAGGCTATAACTTTGTAACTACCTCGAAGTTGTTGCTATAAATGCTGACGTTTGGGTTTCTATGTGTTCGTATTGACATCATGTTTTATCTCTTGTCCTCATCTACGTCAAGACCGGCCTTGGTTTCGATTTCCGAACAAGCCCGCTTTTTGAAAATATCGTTTCACTCTAGATAACTCACGTATGTTTCTCTATGCGGGCCTCACATATTTTTCGCAGAGGCCTTCGAAAATTCGATTTTGGTTTCCACGTACATATTATACCGATTTCCCCTAAACCCAAAAAAAAAGCATAGATAATGCGGCAAAAATTTGTTTCTAAAAAAAGTATCCTTACTTTTAAGAATATTTTACCAAGAGACACCTAAAAATTTAAAGTTTACCAAAGTCCTTAAAAGGGTTATTTTAACAAAGTGTTCTTAAATGAGTGGTAGGATTTGATTTTAATGTAAATTTTATGGTCCCTTAAGCCCCAGCGGAGGACATTAATCCGTAAATTTCCTTCTTAACAACATAGTAGAGGTGTGCGTAATGAAACGCTTTTCTTTAAATCTAATGATCAAGGATTAGTATCGTTATTTTAACTATGTATTTATCGAACTTCTTGCAGTTTCACAGCTTGCTGGATTTATAAAAAATGTTCACCTCAATGCTCTTATATACGTTTATCAAGTGAAGTCCGCTTGAACAAGACCAGTAGCCAGTGGGTACTGCGCCAGTGATGCCGGATTACAAGATCTATCTCTTTTTATCAATATTTTTAAGCTCCAAAATATGTACAAGACTTTATCTGTGGGGCAGTAAGATTGATGTTAATTTGACACTCTGGTGGGAATTATACCTAGTGTTTTCGAACTACAACATTAACTTTAAGATTTCCAACGAAATTACCTAAAATTTGAATCAAAGATGCCCCCAAAAAGTAAGCGTGGTGAGATGATTTGAGTTTGCTGTTTAGAAAAAAAATTAAATGGTATTGCCTATATTTTCATAAATAAAAATTTTAAATATTTTACTTGAAACCTCCCAACAGTCGACTCCGCTTAACTGACACACCAATTTGTCACAATTATTTTTTCACTTAAGCGGTTTTTTCTCTGTGAGCGAAATTAGAATAATTGAAAAGAAATGTACGTAACAGATTTTTTGTTTCGGTTGACCAATTTTTTAGTAAGGCATAGTCAAGATAAACGAAGTCGACTGTAGGTTTATGTGGATATGCCGGAATCTACTTCTCCCAAGGCTTAAATTTGAGCTCCTATATCGTTTCGAATAATGCAGCAACTGGTCTGTTTTCAAAGCAACATTGAAGCTGGCTATAATTGGCATAAAAAGATTGGAATCTACAGAGTTGAACAACCTAGTCCTCTTTGGTCATATATTGAAGAACAGCAGGGCAAATTCCTTTTCAAAATGAAATGAATACCTTTGCAGCTCGAATTTCTAATTGAATTAAACAAGATCCATGTTGGGGAACGTCTGCAATCATATTGTACAAAAGCAAACTCCCAGCATAATCCAATCAAATTTCCGAATAGCTGTGCGAATTCATTTTAACCAAACAAATCGACATACACGTGCCACCACGTTGTAGCTCCCTCGCAACTATACCTCCGACATAAAAATCCTCTTAACTGTGCAAAGTTTTTCACGAAAAGTTTACGCGTCGAATAATAATTATTCCGCTGCCAACCTCGAACAAGATCTGTCAGGACTTCGGTGTTGTTAAGCCTTGGTAAACAACGATTCCATCACAAAACGTTCAACCCGACCACAAAACCGAAAATCCTAACGAGTCGTATAATTTGCTGTCGACGGTCTCGATGTAGGTACACACCAAGTGAGGGGAATCATTAACGGCTACCTACAAATAGCACCCAATTCGCCGTAACTTTGCGATGATGGCTGCAAATTTCCTCTTCCTCCAGATTGTTTGTTGGGTTTTGTCACCATCCCCCGCTGTGGTATACTTTTTCGCTGATGGGATCTCTGTATGGTGGAGATTTTCGTCATCCTCCAGAGCACCACAATAGCGAAGGTAATGCAAAGTGAAAGAAGCTTTTTGCAACAGGAAATAATTAACTTAGTCACAATCGCAGAGGGGCTAGTTAGAAGGGGTGTCGTTTCAACACAGCACATGGGTGAGAACTGAGAACTGAGAAGTTTGACTGCGCAAACTGAATCTGCCATCATGGCGGTCGGTGTTATTCGTTGCTTAGAGCGCGTTATATCGTCGGCTTTTATAGGCGGTACATGTGCGCATTTACATTTGTGTCATTCGGTTTTTTTTTCCATAATCCTTCTGCTGCGGTACGAGCACATAAACGGCATATACTTTGATCGGAGTAGCTCCGTACTCAGTGAAATGGTACCTACTTTGTGGTTCTAAGCAAATTGCGACAGATTGTTTGGGTGGTGGAAAATGATGGTGCTTTTGCACCATGTAACTGGATTAAGATTTCGCAACAATAATGCACTATAAGAAACTTGTTAGAGTGAATAATTAGTCCTTGCGGAAATTAAGGGTTTTATAGTTGTGTAGCAGTGCAAAAGCGGGTTAATGTCTTCTGCAAATATTATCCTGATTTTGGGGTAGCACATGTCCATTGTGGGCGAAGTTGCGGCTGAGTGAATCAAATCTGCGTTCTTACTTTTAGTTCAGTTCGTAAAAAAACATTTTAAGTCTTATAAACATTTAATATTTATATTTTAAAAGATAGGTAGGTAGGTTTGGCAAAAATTGTAAATGCTGCTGTAGCTCAGAGCATAGTTGACCTACGAATATCGAAATACTTTTCGTATTTATCATTAATCATAAAAGAAAAAAATACTTAATTCTACTACAGCTCAGTCGTAATCATATTTATTTAATATGACTTTAAGGCCACATTGGGAAGTCGAAGCCTAATCGGATAGAATCGTTGAATTGTAAAGAATACATATACATCGTCTCCAGTACTTGTACCGCTGAGCCTGTATATCCTGAATCAAAGAAGAATTCTTTATTTTTTTAACAAAAGTCGTAAATCGTTGCATAATTTTGGTGGGCATGATTCCGAAAGGTAATTATCGTCAAACCAATTTTCAAAGTGAATCTGCGCGGGAGCGAATTCAATTTTAAAGTCTTTTTTCGCTGCGCCACTTCTCGTGAATGTCTTACAGATATCCGAGAGTATAATTATTATGAAAGAGCTTCTAAATTGTCCGTTTGGACCCAGCATAAAATTGTATATCCCTTCCATTCGTCACACAAAACGAATGGTTGTGAGAAGCTAGGCCTTAAGACCTGGTGCGCCAATTATTTATTTATTTTGTATTTACAAAAAAACGAAAATAGTTAAATTTTTCTTGAATGCGATCAAATATTGCCCGCTGGGCTTTCCATTTACAATTGAATTCCAAATCAAAATAGCAACGCAGCAAAATTCCAAATAAAAATCAACAAAACCTTTACTAAAGAAAATAGTTAATAAAAACCGCAAAAGGGAAATCGGGAAGCGATGGTTAAATTAATTAAAAATCAGAACTTATCAAAATATAAAATGCAAAACAACGAAATAAACAAAACGCAAAACAAAAAACTGAGAAGTAAACCACGGCGGAACGTCGATTTGCCAATAAACAGTTTTGCAAGATGTACCACAGATACCCCCCCAGGTAGCCTTATAAAAACTTTTATGATTTTTTAACAATTCGTTTAAAAGTTTATATTAAACTTAAAAACCATCAAAAAAGTGGAACTTTGTTTGTGAATTAATTAATTATTAAGAAGATAATAATATTTTCCAAAGAATGAAATTTTTATTTTAATCAAATAAGTCGATCAATTTTAATAAATAATTATGCCAAAATTGGCTATTTTTACGTTATGATGCGTGATCAAAATGTCCTGAACCAAACAAGTAGTGTCGCCTAGAAACAAAAACAAATTCAGTTTAAAAACGTGAATAAAGAAAGCCGACACGTTTTTTAAACAAATCTAAAGCGTAGGTTTGACAAATCCTTGTCAATTTTTTTAGAGAGTCGACATGTCCATGAAAACCATCCGCACTTGAATAAGTAAAACAACACCTGGGTAAGAATTGACCAACTCTAATAGGCCTTTACTGCACATTTATAGTAGTAATTTTAGGGCGGCGTAAATGCGCCCTATAACGACTAAGTAACAGCAACGGAATATAGCCACAGAAATATACATATAGATGGCAAATCTAGAAAAATAATCTTGGACAATTTTCACATGTCAATAAATCTTTGGATCCGTGGTCATTTATTTAAGAATTTGAACTTGTATCGCAATTGCCTAATGCAATTAGCGTTCCAACGACAAAAGCTTTGAGCATAAAGAAATGGAGAAAAACGCGAAGATTTTAGACGACGAAGAGAGAAATTCAATGCCAATAAACCACGGTGTTTTATATACAGTGAAACCCGGATAAGTGCCTCACCTTAAATGCCCCGTTTTGATAGGCACTTATGCGGGTTAGGCAGTTAATAAAAATAACCGCTTAAGTGCAAATAGCAATCATCTCTAAATTTATGAAAAAAAAATAAAAAATATTTTTATATAACAAAAAAACATTTAATTTTGACAGTGACAGCTACCCAGTCAGTCTCCACCATTGTAGTAGATTAAGATTATTACTTTTTTATTTTTTAAGCTTTAACACAAGGAGGCGCTAAGGTAAAAAAAGCTTTTGAATTTTTTCAGCTGATTTTTTCAAAAATGTGTGCTTTAAAGAATTTTTTTTCAGGTAAATTTCAATAAAAGTATACAAAATAAAAGGCAATTAAGCGGGAAAGATAGTTAAGCGAAAGGTACTTGTAAGTTGAGTTTAATATGAAAAAATCATAAAAATGTTGGTTCTCAAAAAAAAGGTCCTTATGCGGGTTAGGCACTTAAGCGAGAGGCACTTATCCGGGTTTTACTGTAGTGAATTTTATCAAGATATGCAATAATACGTTCTCGGGACTTCTGGTTCCCTGTAGAAAAGTCGACTCTTTCATCAATTTCGTCTAATTTCTATAGTGGTTGTTCTTACCAGAAGTTGTTTCTGCTGATAGTCAATCATGTGGAATAAGACCTTGTTGACTTGGCTCTAATCTAGTCTTATCTAGCATTTTCCGACAACTAAGTTCACTTATTTGGTTGTCGTCATCTGCCCTATCATGCACAAGAGCTGATTTCCAGGATAACCGAAATATTGGCTATATCACAGGATCTGTAGTAACCTTAGCCCTTATGTCTTCAAGTAGGTATCTGATTGAGTTCTCAATTTGGTAACCTCATATTTATCATTTATGAGGTTACATTTATGAGACACAGCAGGAGATGTTCGAAATTTTACAAGAATAGTTAAAAAGAGAAAGGTCTAGGAACTGCTTCAGTAAATATAAGGGTGTAAAATTATGATTTTCCCAACTTCTGCCGATATACAACAGCCGCATGATAAATTAAAACAGAGATTCGTCGCTTTCACGGCAAAGTGACATAAGTCGAAATTTGTCCTTTTCGAGTTAAAGACACAGAAATGACCACAAAAATATATTTTTGTCCTGCCTAATCAGCTTTTTTTTATCGATTTACCTTTACCACTAACAATCCTGCGATTTTGCAATTTTTAGTTCCTCAATGCCATTTTTTTAGTTGGCGACGCACAACTGTGGTTGTGTTTGTTTCGCCAAATCGACGTATTGCGAAAAAAGTCAAGCTCCACGAAAACAAACAGGTAAGATTCATGTGTCATTTCAACATTTTTTATTTGGACTACAATACGATTTCAGGGCAAAACGACACTTTTGCAACAAGAGACTATCAGAGTTTTCGCCAAACGTCGCAAGTCCAAAGATTTTTTTTTAAATATTCCCTTTTTTTATAAAAATGTATTTACGATCTGGAAAAGGGAGAAAATTACTTCAATTGTATGTAAACGAACTTTGTATATTTTTTAGTCTGACGCGAAACTTTAAACGTCTCTCCTGAAAATCATACATTTTCGACTTGTCTTTTACACAAATCGTCGCTTTTACGGCAAAAGAACTGTACACTGACATGTGTGTACAGTTCTCGTTACCTTAGTTCCTAATTCTCCTTCATTGCTGTTTATAATTCAATTGGGTCCTGATTACCACCCACCGGCATGGAGATTACCGACTTTACAGCACGGAAACACCTAGAAAAACAAATGAACTGAATAATCCTTCACAGATATCAAGCTCAGTCGTAAAACGAACATTAAAAACCCAGTCACTTGCTCCGGTGTAAATTTAAACGACAGTATGGTAACAAAAGTCCAGCTGCAGGCTGTTCTCAATCAGAACTAAAGCACAATATAACTAACCTATTGAACCATCAAGTGGGTGCTGATGTTGCACTGAAGCCTACCTGTACTGTAGTCGATCTCAGGTTCCGTCAGGCTGTTCTTGTTCCAATCAATAAAAGCCAACAAATCAGTGAGTGCTTCCTGCAGAGAAAAACACAGCACTTTGATTGCTACGGCAATGTGACCTAGTTCCTTATACCGCACTCGCACATCCTGATTGTATGCTAAATTCATAATAAGATCAATAATTCTAATCCAGGAAAATTACACCCGCAAGGAGATTTCTTACGCTCCAATGCACTGAATTGTAATACAATCTGGCACTATACAACTTTTACCACCCGCTACATGCGCCTGGCTTTGTCATTTGTCAGCCATACACATGCACCTGCGGAAAATTCCAATAACCATTTCCTGCTTGAATGCAGCTTACTCCCCATCTTCGTCTTCGTCAAATATTCAGCCAACAATATTGAAAGGACTAACAGAAAGCAAGAGCGGAAACAACAAAGAGAAACCCAACTCGTGTAGAAAAAAAGGACTGATTTCCATGTCACTCCCGTATACAGTTGGAGGCGCAGCACCAACACACGTACCGGCGCATAAAATATTTATCCGAATCTCCAATCTGAGGGTATTCTCCATTCAGAACAATTTCTCCCTACTAACGGAGTTACTATTTATAATACTGTTTGTAGTAACAAGAAGATGAAACTCCTCACCATAGCTTTATACTGTACACTGTACAGTGCATGTGTTGTGCACACATGGCAAACTGCAACCAATATGGAGGAATAATTCTTTCAACCTTAATCCTTCGAGCTATGCATGCGCCTGCACAAAGCTCTTCTTATTAAGTAATGATAGTGATTTGTTTTATTGTTTGTACGGCAGAGCATAGACTTGCCACGATGTAGATATGAATTCGCATGTGCTTCTGGTTCTGCCGTGCAACAGGATGATTTCTTTGTGTGTGTCTTCTTGTACGCTTGTCTTAATTAAAATTTAATCTCTTTGGGAAAATCTTTTCCTCGGAAATGGCAAATGAATGAACGTTTTGCTGGTCCATAAGCAAACAGATATAGGACGGCAGCGACGGCGGTGGAGATCTGGTGACAGTAATGTGGGACTTAAGTGTAGTTCGGTTTGGTCTCCTTCGTGGCCTTACAAAACGAACAGTCCAATGCTTTGGACCACGTAACATGGCTATAAATGGCACACAGAGATTGGGGAAAGTTTCTGCTGTTGATTCTATGAAAGCCGAAAGAAGGATAAAAAAAAAATAATGAACCAAAACAAAGAAGTCGCTCGCTAATAGAATACAATACGAGGGCAGATAGTAAACAAAGCGAATTGGATTTTTTTTTGTTTGCCAGCATTTTGTGTAACAAAGGCCGAGTGGAGTCTTGTTCGTGGCATTTAAAATTAGCCCCATATTTGATAGGAAAAAGTTCCCTGCGCGGTGAATTTAATTTATGCACAATTAATTGGAAGGAAATTTAGTTTGGTGACTATAGATGCCAGCATTATAAATTTACACCTCTGATATTGTTGGCTTTTTAACTGTGACCGTGGGGCTATTATATCCACGCCACGCGCCATTTATCTCCAATTTTTTCGCGCCATTTGACAGGATCTGTACCTCGAGCTGTGGTTCGTCTTTGACCTTGCCTATGAAGTGTGATCGACTTGTTGCCCGAGTGTGTATGTGTACTGGCCCGGGAGTAAACGGATTTTAAATGTGATGTGCAATTTTCCTAAAAGCCACCCAAAGGAGTCATGAAGTTTCAGGTTTCCGAGGGACGGTGTGTTGTTGCTCTGGACGACGAAATGTTATTGAGATGACAATTTTAAATATATTTGCTCATGGGCTTTACCGATGTTAAAGTTGCATCTTAATAAGTGTCGTGGAAATAATCTCAATGTAATGGCCGTAAAACCACAGATGGCGAAAGACAGACAGTAGATGAAAGACAATAGATCTTTTGCCGCGCGAGGATAGATTCAAATGTTCAGGCGTGACCTTTGTTGCATAGCCTCAGTACCTTTTTGGGCTAGGTATGTGGGGAATTATTTTCGAAGCTGCTCGTGTAAGGCCAAGAGTCAGGGAACTAGGACTTCAACTTCAAAGCGTCGATATAGCCACGCGAGCGCTATTTTTCTGATGTCGATTAAATAAACTAATTTTATTCCCCGAAAGTCATTTTTCTACTGGGCTCAAGTTAGAATTTGTGCCGAAGCATAGTAGTCTTGTTATTTTTTCAAGTTCAGCGCTTAACACCCGCGCTAATGAGTTAACACAGTCCATATGGAAGATACCAATTTGAATAATTTTTTTTAACAACTAAACAGGTATATTTGTCAAATAAATTGCCCATTTCCGCGAGACATTAAAAAAATTCTGACCAGCTAAACAAACCCCGACATTGTGCATTCTGATGCACAGAAACAAAGCTTGCATATCGAAAAGTTT
Source organism: Cheilosia vulpina (assembly GCA_916610125.1). Classification (NCBI taxonomy): domain Eukaryota; kingdom Metazoa; phylum Arthropoda; class Insecta; order Diptera; family Syrphidae; genus Cheilosia; species Cheilosia vulpina. The sequence goes on along the minus strand of OU744279.1, from coordinate 41,563,284 downwards.
CAATATATTTGGTAACCATAACCTAACAGGCATCCATGCGACAGAGGGAGGTTTTGTCAAATTAATACCTTCAACTAAATGTCAGCACTTTGGCATGCTTGCATTGCTTGGCCGATGCAGCAGAACGTTCATAATGTTGTCCAAAAATACAAAAACCAAAATAGACAGGCGGTGGAGTGTGCTTCGGTTGGTTGCCACCATTAAAAGGACATTGCTTGCAAACGTCAGATTGAATCCAAACATTTCGCCAAATAGACGCAAATCTCTGAATGAGAACGTTAGTGTAGCTTAGTATGCCAGTACAAGCATCCTCAAAAAGGCTGTGCAAGCACAAAACATACAAACAGTTTGCGCCATAGCAGGCGACTGAGAACGCCCTCGAGGTTAGGAAATTCCTTACCCCAGTGCTTGGTTTCATGTTATCCTTTTGCCAGTTTCAAAAACATATTTTCGGACTGGCATGTTCTATGGAATTCTTGTATAATAATGTTTTCGTTTATTTTCTGTCCTTCTTCTCGGTATTGCTGTTAGGTTTTGTGTAATTTTTTATTCCCACTTTATGTACAAACATGACCGTGTACATACGAGAGTCATTTATGCGAGCATGTCGTATACACTGTATGCACCGTGCGAGTAAGCTTGTTCGTGTCAATTCTTACTTTGAGGGATATTTTTGAAATTACTTTGATCACAAGAATATGCAAGAGGTTTTATTACCAGCTGTTGGTAATAAAACTACTGTTGGGTTGCTTGATCTTGAATTTGTTTGTTTGTTCGTTTTTGTATAAGAAATAAAGTACTTATTTTTTCTAGGAAAATGGACAGTATTTTATTCATGTTAGTAACATTATCCGGAAGCTGAATATAAATGATTTCGTTCCTTTTTTTTCTTGAAACTCGTTTCAATAAATCAGGGATTGTCACGGTTTTTTTTTTTTCAATAATCGTGAAATTTTATAAATTGTGGGTAAGCTATAAGAAACTTGTGTTTCTTTTTAAACCTCATTTGTTAAGATTGATAGGGTCTGACCTCTGACTATCGATGAGAACCACAAAAGGATCTAATAATAAATTGATGAAAAAAAAACTTCTATTTGTTTGATTGGTGTTGGGTGTCCTTTCAATTATCCCTTTTTTTGAGCTTTTATTTTTTGGCTATATTCCAATACTAGCAAGCGAAACAACAAACATTAGAGAGGGAACAAAGTTGAGTAAATTTAATTTTATATTCAATTTCAATAATCAATAGATGGCGGTAATAAAATAACGCCTGAGCGACGACACAAAAATAAGTAATTACAGCTCGTGGCTCGTCGCCAAACCAACGCAAACGTCAGTTTAATTAATTATAAGTTACGTTTTCATTCAACCGTTTCAATTAAAAAAAAACATTTATTTGTTTTTTTTTGTTTTTTGTTCTTCTTTTTTTTTATACGTTTATTTTTTTATTAATATATATATATATTATTTTCCTAGAATCTAACTAAAGAGGCCGCTGTCCAAAGCGAGGCTGCACCTCTTAAGTCAGTTGTCGGAATTGAACTGAACTACATCAAATCATAATTGTTATAATGTTGGCTTAAAGCTAATGACAAAATGTGAACCATGCAGTAATGAATTATCCCACGACTTTTAGTTATATGATACGGGTTTTAAATATCCGCGTGCATGTTGGGGCGAGTGGAAGAAGGGGGCATATCCGTTTAGGATTGCATTTGCAATGTATGCAGAGATGGCGTGGGAAACCGTTGTGGGATTTACTTTTTGTAATAGGAGGTGTGGGGAAGGAAAATACCGTTGACCTACAAAATGTCGACTAGGTGAAATAACGGGGGGCGGGGAAAAGGGAAATGCCGTTATGTGCAAGAGGAAGTGAAGTGTCCGACGTAACTTATATGTAGGACCTGAATTTTTGGAAATAAAAAACCGAGTTTAATCTTCGATTTCCCATATCGGAAAATAAAATACTTCCCGCATTTTTAATTGGTTTCATTATTCTGGTGGTGTCAATTTTGACATCTTGATCTTTCTGTAATGTTCGTCATTGCACAGTGACCTTTATTACTGCTCTGGCGTCTTGGCTTCCACAAATTAGTGAAACGAATATGTTTACATGAGTTTAGCTTTACAATTTCCGACATGGATATTATTCAAAAGTATTTGTAAATATAAATATAGGGTGATGAATTAAGACCAGTTTTTTTTATTTTAAATTGAAATAAAACACATAAAATGAATTTTGATGGTGAAAAATTTCTTGTGGCCTGAAAGAGCAGTGTCTGACATTTTCTTTTTGAATATAATTTCGTGTAAATGTTGGCAGATATTACGCCGTACATGGTCCATTGTGAAGGTCCTATTTTCCATCACTGCTTCTATCGTTGCGACCGGTATTTGCCCAATTACGCGAATAATGTTAGCTTTCAAGGATCGGAGCTGACTTATCGGTGAAAACTTGACTTCACATATCCCCAAAGAAAAAATGTTTCACTGATTTTCGTAATACAGCAGAATAACTTGATGAGGTACTGAATAAGAATAACACGACACCAAGAGGCCAGTCACGCATGATCTGTCAAAAAAAAAACTATTGCAAAAAACAAGTCTAAATGAATAACTTGTGGAAGTAATATCGCTTTCTTGGATATGCTTTTAAGTGAAATTGAGCTTGGAGCGTTTTGACAGAAGCTCATCACTGCAAGGCAAACAACAAAACTTAGAAAAATATTTCAGTGAATATCACCCCAAACAATCCTTTCGAAGAAATTTTGTTGAATTTTCGAAAAATAGAAAAAATTTCTCGACCGTATCTATCCTTGGGCCTGTAGTTAAAATTTAATGAATGTTAGCACCAGAAGGCTGTTGAATGAAAGTGCATTTGAATTTCCTTAACCACGATTGACCGACCGAAGACAATGTAGTATGTAGTTGTCCTCTCCAGTGACCACAAAAAGAAAACAGCAGTTTTTCTTATAACGAACAACTAGATTACTATTACCAGATGTGGTCCTGCCGACGTTCCAAAGACAAAAGATAACGAGTTAACATAATGTTCTGTCATGCATGATACAATGAAGCAAAAATATAGCGAGAACAGTAACTCTAACAGAATAAATACTTAAATTAAGCAAAAAGCGTTATATTATACAATTTACATGGAACAATTGTATATAAACTGGGCACAAATTGGATTCAAAGAGAGTCATTCGAAATAGTGTAAATGACGTGTGTTTGGCTACTAAGCAAATTATTCCTAAACAGCAACTATTATCCTAAATCAGAGGTCAGCACAAGTGGAAGGTTGCGTTGTCAGGTACACATTTTATAGCACATTTCATTTGTCACAAATAGAAAAATTGTATAGGATAGTCATCAGAAATCTTACCGAGCTAGACACTGCAACTCGAATTTAGGGAGCATGAGCTGTTGCTGCACCGGTACCAGGGCTGTAAACAGAAAAATCTTCAGAAATTGAGAGAAATATTGGGTATAAAAGGAGACACACGAAAGTCTGAGAACACTGGCTATAAATAAGTATGCTGTACTATTTAACTCCCCAATTTAAAACTGCTTTTTTTACGCTGAAATTTTAAATTATTGATCAAAAAAAGATTCCAATCATCAAGGACAATAAATTGCTTCCCATAGGAACCATTTTGGCACCAAAATTATACCAAATGTACTAACTTAAAGCTAATAAAACAATTTATTTAGGAAACAATACACAAACACCTCCAAGCTTAGGTTTAAATGGCGCATGATAGAGAATACAATATATTTAGCTGGTGTGGCTGTAGATTTTCAAAAATATTAAGCTTATATTTTTGCATCCCTTTGAATACTCCTCCGCTTTATATATTTATACACATTCCCTTTGCGGATGAATTCACTCAATGACCTTGAAATAAATTTCCACTCCTCTTATAAATAACCTCTACTCAGAGATGCCTATTTAATCCTCTTTAGTTTTTAATTTTGTTTGCAAACTCTGAGGTAATGACTATAAAGGAAAATCATTATCCTTATTCTCTATTGCGTTTGAAGTTTGTGTGAGCCCGGCTATAGTCGTTTTGAGTTCATCAACATTATGGCTTTTAAATCACTTTTAATTATAATGATTGGATTACACCGAGCTACATGAATATTATTATAATTTTGTTTTGCGATAAAATTAAATTGGTTAGTCTCAGAAAGGAACACCTACCTACTGCGGGAATTAAGTTCCGCGTTTTTGAGAAGAACAACCTACTAAAAGTTGCAAGAAGGTTTTACTTGCTTACAAGTTGGCAATTATTATTTTATAAGGTTTTTAAAATGGCGCTTTAACAACTTGACCAAGTTAATTTTGAAGTGATCAAGCTATTCTTTTTTTTTTGTTGAACGTATGAAAATCTTGCATATATCCTTCAAAAGGGGACAAATATTTAACCGCACTTGAATTTTGTCTGTGAAAACTTCAACACAGATATGGAGGATGCTAAGTTTTATTAACTGACTGCAGCTATGATTTCATCTCGTTGCAATATTATTAACCTACAAAATGAAAGAGACTATTCCGCATCAACAAGCCGCTACCTATCTAAGATTTAAGTTGTCAAAATAAAAGCGCTCAGTAAATTGAGTTTGAATACTTAAAGCTGCCATTTGAGTAAAGTACCAAATGACTGTTTGATGGCTTTTACATAGGTTTCATCCATCAGAAAAGGCTCCAAAAGGCAAAGCGCGATGCTATTATCGAATAGAAAATATTAACGAGTGCAATTTTCGATTTGAATCAATAGAAATCAACGAGCTAAAAGAAACGATTTGAGTATGAATAATAAAAAAGATTTCAACCTTTTGTCAGTTAAAATGCTGTTAAGCGTATTCGAAGTTGTTGGGCCAGTCTTTCTTGAGATCATTAGTGAATCACTTCGTTCTGGAATCTTTCCTGACTGCTGGAAAGAAGCTACAGTGGTGCCTATCGAAAAGGTAAAAAATACTGATAAACCGGTAAAATTTCGCCCAGTGAATATGTTAATGACCGAAAGCAAAATTTTCGAAAAATTGGTTTTTAAACAATTAACCAGATATATTGAAACCAATAATCTACTATCGGAATATCAGTCTGGTTTCAGACGACAGCACAGTTGCGAGTCGCTCTTAAATCTTGTGGTAACACAATGGAAAACGGACGTGCATGATAAAAAGGTAATAGTGGCAATATTTTTGGACCTGCAGAGGGCGTTTGAAACTATATCCAGACCAATCCTCCTTGATAAATTGAAGAACAATGGAATAGAAGGAGTTGAGCTGAACTGGTTTGCAAGTTACTTGACAAATAGACAACAAAGAACGCGAGTGGCAGAGCATATCTCAGAGTCGTTGACAGTAGAACTAGGAGTTCCTCAAGGGGCAGTTCTTGGAACGTTACTGTTCCTTATATATATTAATGATATAGGAAGGGTTCTTCAGTTCTCTGAAATCAGGCTGTTTGCTGACGATGCACTTATTTTTGTATCTGGTTTTTCGGTAGATGAATGCATTGATCAAATTAATGCCGATTTAGAAAATATAACAAATTATTTAAAAATGAATAAATTAAAACTTAATACTAATAAAACTAAAGCTATGATCATAAATGAAAAATCAAATAAACAAATTTGTATTGATAATGTTATATTAGAGCAAGTAAATGAAATTAAATATTTGTGATAATTGATAAGCAGTTATAATTTGATAAGCGAAACCTGTAGAAAAATTGCTCAAAAAATTGGATTTTTTAAACGAATAAGGCAAAAATTATCAATAAATACTTCGTTAAAGATTTATAATGTCATGATAAAACCGCATTTCGAATATTCCTCAACAATTGTATTACTAAGTCAAAATCAATTTAAAGAAAGATTACAAAAACCGCAAAATAGGGGAATGAGATGTATTTTAATGTGCAATACATTAACTCCCATCAGGCTAATGATTGCCACTTTAAAATGGCTAACAATAAACCAAAGAATATTAATGAATGTACTTTTATTTGTATTCAGAATGAAGAATAGCCATACGGCACAGTATTTAACAAATCAATTAGTTTTCGTGGCAGATGTTCAACCATATAATCTGAGAAGCATAGGTGATTTTAGACTTGTTTTTTTTAGAAATAATAGATCTCAGAATATTTTATTATATAATGCATCGAAATTATTTAATGGTCTACCAAATGAATTAAAGATTGAACGCAACATTAAAACGTTTAAAAGAATGTTAGTTTCTTATATTAAATTAAGCTATAATTAAGTTATTAACTAGTTGTTTACCTTTAAAGAACAAATGTACCAAATTTTGTCAAAAAAGCTCAAGCTAAATAAATAAAATCTATCTAATTAATCATATCTATTGTCCAGGCTTGATTTTACGAATTCACAATGGCGACATTTTCCATCGAAAATTACCCATTGTGACCCAATATTTAGTGTGAAGGTTAGAAATGTGAAGGCCCAATGTGAAGAAATGGGTTCGTTAAAACCAGTCTGGACACTAAATATGATTATTAGCATCGCGCATTGCCTTTTGGAGCATTTTTTTGATGTCTGAAACCTATGTCAAAGCCTTCAAACAGTAGTTTTACCATTTTAAACTTCTTTCATATTTTAAATTATTTTTCCCCCTAAATTTTATAAAGTGTGAAACGACAATACCAACAGAGGGAGAAAAACATACAGACGATGCGGGCAGCGGCATCGTCCTGCGGCATTAACGAAACCACAGTCGAAGAACTAAGTCGCAATTCCTGACGTTAATTAAATATAATAAAATATACCTATAGAAAGATTCTAGACTTTCCTTTTATCTAAAAGTGCTAGAAATTAGTATCCCAAAAAGGTCTGTCTAAAGTACACACAGTAAATTACATGTCAGTTCGCCTCAAAGCAGTGATAACTATCGTTGTTTTGCACAACAAATCCCTACGAATATCTGATCTAACATGGATAATCTGTTTTAATTTTTATTAGCGTGGCTAAATTTTCATACATGACAAGGGTTAACTTCTTATCTTTCTCAGAGATAGTACCTACGTTCCTCTATCAACTATTTATGTGAGCTAGCTAGGGATGACACTTTAACTTCAGGATGCATAAGGTTTTTACAAATCCAATGACTACTAGGAATAATGTTTCCATATTTATATAACCGCCTAAATCTCTTTGAAATATAGTGACTGAAAACATCTTTGGGTTTCATCTATAAACGGAATAAAGCTAAGTCGGACATCTCAGCTATACCTGTTGCCGGACTGGGCAACTACTTTTAGTTTTTGGTGAACGAATGGAAAGACGCCAGCGAAATTACCTTGTAATTCAAATTGGTGTTTATTTGTCTCTTTTCATTAGTTACAAAATTCCTGTTAAAGTTAAATTGTAGTTAATTTAATATCAACTAATTAATCTTAATATATATACCTTTAGTTTCTTTTACGTATTGTCTTTGTTCCCCTGCCTCTGTTACTAGTAACCTCAAAGTTAAAATGAAGCATGTTAGTTTTCCCTGACAGGTTGTGGGAAGTTTATTTATTATCCTTGTAGCATTTGATGTTTAATTTTGTATGGACATGTTCATAATAGATTTCAACCCTGTCCAGGCAGGGTTGTTAACAATACCCATCCTTAAGCCTGAATATGAACAAGAATCTTCATGACCTTTGTATAAACAAAGGGCAAATATTCACATTTTGTGTGAGTTTTTATTTTAAGGATGAATACAAGGGATTTACAATTTTTTTATACGAACCGCTGAATTGGGCAGATTTTTTGCGACAATTACCTATACCCTACATTTGTAGGAAAAAGTTCGACACCAGTTTCAAAATGTTCTGTCTGTGGTCAAGAGATCTGACCTATCACCTGAGTTTTTGGAATTCATCACTGATGTCGAATTAAATCCACCGATGATTACTATTGAATTTCAATGTAGTATGTACCAACTCTCTTAAGACTTCGTTCTAAAAAATTTACAAGCAATTTTAAGCCTTCGGACACAGTATACCCAATACCCATACTAGTCTTCATTAGAAGACGACTTCGTCTTCTGATGAATACGACTACGAAAAAGTTATCAAGTCTTTTCCGACTTCAAAATTATTTATAGTTTTATTCCAATATACCTACACATACTCCCAACAAATATCAAGGAATCCTTAGCACCTTACCCCAACTGGTACGACAGTCATCTTAATCCTCATCGAAGTAACTGGACTGAGGGTCGACTTAGATCAGTAACTAACTAACCACATTTGAGAACATTTGGACAAATCAAAGACTCCACTACTAAAATCTATCACTTCTAGCCTCCTTTTAATAAATTACTAATTTAATTCTTAATTCTATTTTAAACACCCACCAAGTACCTACGAGGACAATTTAATAGAAAATACACAATTATAACTTTTTCGCACAAAGTCTCTATCTGTCTTTCATCTCATATATGCAATCGCATGAAAATTGAATAACAACCAAGAAATCATTTATAACCTAAGAAAATAGATTCAGCCATCCCTACTTACTAATTTCATTTTCCGTACCCACAGCCGCTACAATCCTTCAAACTTCTAAGGAAATAATATTTCCAATTTAAAATTCTCAATCAAACATACGTACACATGACTCCGCCACACAATGCTAGGATATGGGCATGGGCAACGGCAACATAAATATATGTCGCTGACATGGGACAGTTTTCATCTCAGAACAATTTTTTCATGTTCAAATTTCAAAATAAAAAACAAACAAAAGCTACAGAAAATGAACTCACACTTTTGCGTTACACGAAGAACTCACTCGAATCACTTTTTCTGATGCGCTTTCACTCGGAAAAGCTTCACCAGTGTTGAGTAGAATTGCGCCAGCCCATGTGCACGCACTGAGAGATTTTCTTCAGAAAAAGCTCAAACTCAATGTAGCCCGTAAAAATAAATGATACCGATATCAAACAACCCCCTCGTGCTCGCGGCACACATCGTAGATTCATACTCTCTGACGCGCACACAGCGGCGCGGTTGTGTTGCAGTCCATCCAACGTGTTGCTTCCTCATGGATAAATTTTCTTTTGTCAGTTGAATTTTTCCCACGCTTCGGTTATGTTCCTTATTCACGAAATTTCAAACGGTTAAAAACCGTCGCACACACATATAAATAAAAATTATACACACTTCCTTCCACACAAATATCGCGTTGCAACGTTGTCCTTGTTGATTTATTGTCTCATTTTGTGCTCGCGCGAAACTTCGTAGTGTCTCCGTTCTGTTGTTTTTTTTTTTGTTAAAATCTATGATTTGTCGAAATCGGAAATAGTGGATATTCGGTTGTTTTTTATATATATATAGATAACCCATGCACAATTAAGGACGAGTTTCTGTTTTTTTTAAGTGATCAAAAGTGAAGGTTTAAACTTCGTTGGTGTTACATAAAACGTTCTGAGCGAATTTATTTATAACTGAGATTATTTTTACAACTATACAAACAACAAAAGGACTAAAGTACATGATAAACAAAATATACGGTTTCGTAACAATCAAGGTTCTAAATGTTTTTTTTTTTACTGTAAATAACTGAAATATTAACTTGGCGTTTAAAAAGTAGTAAACGTATATTTATATCGCAATAAGTAAATATTTATATAATCGTATTAATTAATCGTTAATCAGTTTTAAGTGTTGTTAATGTGTATTTAAGAAACACAAAATAAATCAAATTAATATTCCATTTAAATGTCTATACAAAAAGCAAATCCCAGTTTATAATATTGTAGTCATTGTTTGTGTTGAAAGTGTTAAATACGTGTGGTTAATAAAAATAAAGAATAAGTGACAACATTAAATATTTGGATACAATAAAATTGCAAGGAACAAAAAACGTACTACGTAAGGTCCAACCAAAACTGCATGACATTGTCATTAATTTTTCTATACTCGTTTGTGTTTATTTTTTTCGATCTTTTCTTATAAGAAGTACACACAATTATTTTACTCTCACCCTTTTCAGCTGCAAGTTAAACCAAATTTTTAAGATAATATTCGAAATAGTTTACTAAACTATTTTTAAGTGAATTTATATAAATGACAGTTTTAATTCAAATAGTTGAAAATTCTTACACGATTTCCAGAGTATTTTTTAAGTGAATTATATAATTTATTGGGTGTGGCGCCAGTGGTATGGCAAATAAAATAGAGCACGATCCTCCTTGTTATAAATGTTGACTTGAAAGTGTTACCAGCAAGGAATTTGAGGACCGCATTCTTTAAAAAAAAAATGATTTTATACAATTTTTTTTATTGATACTCTAAGTTCTAAGACAATATATTATTATTTACAGTGATATAAGTATGAGAAATTGTAAAAAAATGCAATTAGCGAAATTGACAGGCCAAGAATTTGAGTTCTAAATACTAAAAAATGAGACATGAGTGTTTCTAAAATATTTCACTTGCCATACAAGATGTTGCATACCTGTTGCAACAAAAGTTATACATTTTTGGGTGTGGTTTTTAAAAAAAAAAATTAACATATTACAATAATAGAAGTTCATCTGTCAAGTTTTTGACGTACTTGTACCGCATAAACAATAATTTTAAGAGACCTTAAGAAAAAATAAAAAAAAACAAATTTATGCTGTTAAAATACTTTGTCGGCCATGCTCCCAAACAACTAAAAACTTTTAATTTTATTTCTTTTCTTAAGTCAGCTTATGCTGTATTCAAAGGACCTTTAAATAGTTAATGTAATTTATTCCTAGCAAACATTTTTAGAATTGGGCAAAGTTCTGACAACTGACAGCTTGATTTTGCCCATTTTCATATCCAATTGATATACATTTCTCTACAAATGAAGTTGTACTTTCTTTAAGCTGGAATGCCAAAAACTCTCTCTCTCCATGGAGCAAATTATAATTTGCTAATCGGTGGGCAAATAACTTTTGGTGTAGTATCTACGTTTCCCCCTTTTGTAGCATAGCTGCAGAAATTTGCTGTCAATTGGCAAGTTCAAGTTCTTCATGCTAAATTGTGTACTATGACAAAAATTGAGCACATCAGGTTCTTTAGCCACCCAGCGCTTTGATATCGCTGTTAAATGAAGCCCGTATGAAACTATATTTTATTTTTGCATTTTTACTGCTTTTAAAATGAAACGAGAGCAGTTTAAAAAATGCCCGATAGGAGTGAGTGCGTATACACCAACTTTATTAATGTAGAAACATAAAAAAATGCATTAAAAATATATTCAAATTACATTTTCAGCTGCTGGCAGATTTTTTTTTTGACATTTCAAGATTATTTGAAAATAAATTCGTTTGAAAATTTGTGGTTGCTTTGCAAACAATTTCTACCCCTTTCGTAATACATTTGTCTTTTTTACAGACCGCTGACTTTTCAACATGATAAATATGAGGAAAAAATGAGAAAAAAATGTAGTGTCATACGGGCTTAAGACTTATTTTTCAAACGAATCGAACAGAGCAAAAAAAAAACAGAAACTATGACGATTTCAACATAAACATGCTCTGTATGATAATCTGATCCGTTTCTTTTAAAAATTTACTGGATTCTGTTTATTTTATTCGATAAATTGACGACATTGCAGTGCTATACCATATCCAAACAGGTCAGCCAAAAGGCGGACGTTTACAGAGGTTTAATGTTGAATAGAGAAAACATGATTTTTTTTTAAGATGCAATGGAGTTAGAGATGAGACGTTTTGCTGAGTATAGACCAAGACTCAAATCGCTGCTAGGATATTGCACAAAAAGGTTCATATTTGATACCATCCCAATTTCAATTGGAATCTTACTTTTAATAAATGACGCAGTTGAATGTAAAACGCGGAACAGCCGTCTTTGAGTTTGCAAAAGTTGACCCATTTGTTTGCACAATTGGGCACCTTATCTGCCCCTTTAGGGCCTGTTATTCTTCGCCAGTGTTTGTCGCAAGTACCACGTTTAGACAACTTTAAAATTTTACGGGCTTCTGAATATTTAAAATAGACTCGGGGTCTAAAGAAAGCCATCTAAAAAGACATTTCGGTATATGAAAACTGGCATTACTGCACTTTTTACGAGTCTGCTCTACCTCAGAAGTAATTTATTTATTTATTTATTTATTTATTTAATGTAATTTATTCATCTACGGATATAAAATCTTACAGATTACTAACAATTCATAATATGTATATTATAGGTATAGATAATTTAGGCTAATGTACAATATTTTGTAATTTAATTTTAAATTCTATTCTGTTTACTGAGAGATCCAGTTCATTACATATAGAATTGAAAAGTTTTATACATTTAGAAAAAGATTCATTGCATCCATAATTGAATCTATGTTTCGGATTATTAAAAAAATGACGTAGGCGCAATTTCCTCTCTGGAATATAGATTTCAAAGTAGGTAAGAATTTGTGGACACTTAATACGATATGAAAATACATCATGAACAAACAATATGCACTGAATAGACCGTCTTTTTTCTAATAAATCAAGACCAATTAAGGCACATCTAGATGCATATGAAGGGGAATCAATTCTCCACCTTAGCTGCCTGACTACAAATCTTGTAAACGCTTTTTGGACTCTTTCAATACGTGTTATCCCAATAGAGGAAGAAGGACACCATACAATTGAACAATACTCAAGAATTGGACGAACTAAAGACATGTAAACTGATTTTAAAGCGTAAGGGTTGGAGAATTCATTGCAGTTTCGCTTAACGAAACCAAGCATTGAATTTGCCCTGGCTATAATATAGTCTACATGTAAGGAAAATGACAACTTCGGATCAAAATTGACTCCAAGATCACGAATCTCAGATTTGCGATCAAGAATCTGGTTGATAATTTGGTAGTTGTGTATCATTGGATCTAAAGTACGATGTGCCGTAAAGACATAACATTTTTTAATATTCAAAGGAAGAATATTTTTTTCACACCAAACGGATAAAACATTTAAATCATTTTGAAGATTTTCTTGATCAATTCTATGTTTTATGCATAGATATATTTTTATGTCATCAGCATACATCAAACATAGGGCATTTTTAAGAAAACATGGAATATCATTAACGAAAATGTTAAATAGAATTGGTCCGAGGTGACTTCCTTGAGGAACTCCCGATGAGACTTTTATGGTATCAGAGCAAAAATTTCCTAATTTCACACATTGTGTTCTGTCATGGAGGTAGCTGGATATCCATTTCAAGAGCAAACCATGAATACCAAAAGCTTTAAGTTTAGCTATAAGGATTTTATGACAAATTGAGTCGAAAGCTTTGACAAAATCTGTGTAGATAGTGTCAACCTGGTGACCAGATTCAAAAGAATCAGTGACATATTTACAGTAAATTGCAGCACAGCTTCCTAAAAAAAATGTTAGACAGCATTTCTTATGACAATAATCGCCTGGACGATATCGCTTTTGAAACTTCGATTGCCATAATAAGTTATACTCTGCCCGAATTGTTACCACCATCGTCAGCTTTAATTACATTTGTAAAAATTAAACTGGATTAAGCTCTCAAACTGTTAATTTTTGTAATTAGTCGCATGTTTAGGAGGTCTATCGTTTCGACGATTATCGTCTAAAAAGTTACGGAATGAGTGTCCGTCCAGGTCTTGTAAACACAAGAATAATTCCAGTTTTTGTTTTTATTATTAAGCTTGTTACTTTTCGGCTTACAAAAGATATTTCTGTGGCAAACATTTTTTCTTATTTTTTCGAAATCTCTTGAATGTATCCGGTCGGCGCGAGCCAATAGGATCCGAAAAGTAATTGAAAACACTGTGTTAAGTTTTTGGAGACTTGCGATTTAACAGCTCCTCTGAATGTATCTACCGCTCATAAAAAACTCTGCCTTCCTCATCACTGGCTTGGTAAGTTCTCTTTGTAACCTGGGTTAGCGCAAAGCCATTTTTTTTTTGTTGATGGAATAAGAAGTTCTTTCGGTTACATCTTTTATTTGGTCAAATATTGAAGTAAATGTCTGTGAGAAGCTAGGGCTCACCTATTTCATACTGAGTATCATATCACATGCAGACGGTGGATAATTTGTATGTAAACAGAATATTTTCCAAATTTCTTCAGCTGGGCTACTCGAAAACCCCGAAAGGCTTGTATAAACTCAGTCTCTCTACATTTTCCAATGTATCACTTCAATTCATTGTCTGTTGTGTGTTTCCATCGGTTGCACACATTATACCTTCACATGTACAGTCACTGTAGCAAAGCTTATTCTGTGGAATGTCTTTCAATGAAAGTCTTCATAAACGTGTAACTAATTTGCATATTTTCCGCACAGCTAGTAGGTAATCCAACCCCCACTTCAGAAAGTCAACAATCTCTGCGTGCAGAATTTTTCCTGTGATACGATGAAAGGAATTTCCACCACTTCATGGGGATATAAATTTTAATTAGTTTTGCGCGCTATTCTCCCGGAATCTGAAACCAAACTGTATTCAAAACGTACAAGGCTCGTCTAAAAACATCATTTCACTGATTTCAAATCACATTTACCGAGCATAATAATCTTTGTTGTTCGTTTTCAATAGTTTTTGCATTTCATTCGACGATAGAAAACCCGTTTCTGCAAGTGCTACATACTTGTGCTCATATTTACCTCCGTATCCGTGCCCAGCACGCCTATCTTACCTCTGTCCGTACAGACGATGAACTTTATCCCATTTGCACGATGTTTGTCCAGCAGCGTTGTCCAAATGACAATAATGACGAAATTGCTTACTTTTAATTTTCTCCAGCACCCAACAGGTACACACGAAAGCACTTTCGAGTTTCTGTGTATCGCAAAGAAACAATTTCCTAGATGGGGTGGCAATTTTGTTATCGATCATAAAATATAAACAATTTATCCGTAGGTAGGTAGGTAGTGTGAATTAAATTAAAAAGTTTTAATACTTGGAACACAAAAGAATTAAAATTTGATGTCGCCTTTTGACAGGGGCTTTTTTTATTGCCTTACAGAGTGCTTTTGATCAATCTGTTGTTTCATGGGGCGAAAAAATTGAAACTCTCCTGTGAAGTGGAGTATCCAACACAATGCACAGGTTGAACTTAAGATGAGGCAGCCAATGTGTCCTCAGATGGATTTGATCCTTTAAGAGGCTGGGTCAACTCTCGAATAATGAGTCAAAAAAATAAAAAATTCCAACATTCGTTTGGTTGTAAAATTGGACAACTTGTCGACACCGTAATGTGATGTTATTTTATGACCCAGTTATTTCTTACATTATGACATATTTGCGCAGGGTAAGACACAAAATAAAAAAAAATGTGTCGGAATTTTTAATACAAGGCAACGTCACACATATGCTTTCTCTATTGACTATATATTGATACGTAATACTTGCAAACAAGGAACAAATTATAAACGTTTATTGTAATCTTACATTTTTTACTCACCTGGAAACAGGGAGTTATGTGTTTCGCGCGTATCCTATGTCCGTTCCTACGTGACGCCCTGTAGCCTAAACGGCTTGACTGATTTTGAAGAGTGAGGTGTCATTAGATTCGTATTCTTCCCCGGAGTGTCATAGGCTAAAAAGATAAAAATAACCCCATAAGGGGTCATCTGCAGAACAGGAACTTAACTGCTTACATCTTACTTTGAGAGAATTTTCGAATATTCAACGCAACAGAAACACTTATAGGGAAATTACGCTAGGTCCAGTTTTTCGAATTCCTTTGTATGGTTGGTTGGTTTATGTGACTGGTTCAAACTTTGTAAAATTAGCCCTATTTAAAAAAACTACAATTGCTTTTATGAGCTCAAGGGAATTGTCTTTATTTTGATTCCGTTTGTTAACATTGGTTGGGTATAATGAAAATAGAAAAATAGACAGCGAAGAGGTTGCCAATTGACCATTTTAATCTAAAAATAAAGCGTTTAGCAAAATTTTCTTTATCAATTTCAAATCGCATTCGCATATTTACATTCTGGTTACATTATTTGCATCATCTGTCTTATTATAAAGCCACGTGCAGTATCCAATCGCTTAAGTTAGTGATTCTACATTTATCATTGTTGGCGCCGTAAAATAACTATTTTCAAAAGTTGTCTACTCTTTATCTGTCGTTGTGTTTAGTGTGACCAATTGTGATGCAATCTAAGTCAGTGCCAGTGCTGTTATTTCGAACTATTGGCAATGCACTTTCTACCAAAGGCTGAGGTATACCTTGCCACATCCAGGATCTTCATAGAAACGAGCTTTCGAGTTGCAATGCTTATTCAGTTAACTTATGACTAACGATTTTATGAGATTTGGATAAGTATATCATACGTATGCCATGCTTCCAAGAGAGTGGCACACAAGAAAGGTTCTACGAGATCACATTGTGGACGTGGTTCTGGCTTCCATAGTTCAAGGTCTTGGTAGCATAAAACGGCCTAAAACGAGAGTGGTAATTAGTATGAATCTCTAAGGTTCTTAAAGCTCTGCTATAAAGGGTTTTCCAATAAGAGGTGGTATTGACCCGCTAATTCGGTAGCTGTCATTTTTGAAGCTTTTATTCTTTGATATTTGACAGGTAGAAACTACGCCATTACTTAAAATGGAACGACACACGCTTCAACAACGCATTAAAATTATTAAAATTCACTACAAAAATGGTGAAAAAACACAAGCAACGAAACCATTGATCTTTTACGGGAAAAGTTTCCGGACCGTGTTATCTCTCGAAGAGGTGATCAAAATTGGCCACCAAAATCTTGTGATTTAACACCTTGCAACTTCTTCCTTTGGGGCCACGTGAAAGATAAGGTCTACGACAACAGCCCAGCGTCGATTCAAGACCTCAAAGATAAAATTCGTAAGGCTATCGAGGCAGCCACTTTGCGATTTGGTTATGGAAAATTTCATTAAATATATATGGTCCTGTATGCGTGATCCATGTGGCTGATGTTGTTTTTCATTATTAACGGCATACCTTCCTCTTTGTTATGAAAAAAACATCCGATCATTTATCTCAAAAAATGGCATTTTTCTTTGAATACCAAAATAACACCTCTTATTGGAAAACCCTTTATTTAAATCCCCTAATTCGTTCTAAGAGTAACTTTTGACATGAAGTCTGTTTATCTACTAGAACCACCCAAATATGATTATGAATCTCGGGAGTACTTTAAGATCTACATTTTCCAGAAGAAGAAGAAGTAACTGCTGATAATCCTCGGTCTGCTGTCACTAAGGGCTGTGTATGTGCTCGCCTCTTGTAAAAGTTCTTTTGTGTGCCTACAGGTATTGAGATTTGTAAAGCTTATGCTTTTTCTACTCCAGGATTTAGGACCGTTTGCTGATACGACTCATAGCGAATTAAGTGCCACATAAACTCTTATGTGACAGTTTATGCCCTAAAAAAAGTAGCCTATAAGTATTTAAGTAAAACTTAAATCGTTAAGAGGCGTATGAGCAAACGGCCCTTAACGTCAATCTTTCTTGCAAGCGTGCTTAGCGCAGTTCTTACTGATATTATGGCCAAGGATGAGTTTATTTTCCACCCGTTTCTTGCAAGCTCATCCTCTTCAATACCCGGAATATCCAAATGCCCTAGTACCCAGCATAAGGTAACCGAGTTGGGTTGTCATATTCCGCCCAGATATTTCTTCCAATGGCTTTCTGCCCCTGAATTGTGAATACTTACATGATATGAGTAGGACTACCCCAATAATGACTCAGGTTTGGGTACCATTTACGAAATTACATACAAGAAACGAGATATAAATAATAGGACCAAAAGTTCCCTCAAGACCTACCTTCTCATTACTATTCGTTTGCATGAGTATATTTATGCCAGGGACAAATAGAAGAGACCTTAACTCAGGACAGTTGAATGTCTCGAATGTAAATTTATTATATTTCGCATTTAAACATTCTTTTCATTCGAACATACCTAAGACAGGGTTGTGTCAGCCTCTTGGTTGGTGGGGATTGTATTATTCTGTTGCTGTATGCAGGGACGTCATGCTTCGTTGCATTCATTCCAAATTCGAATCCATCTCTTCTCCTAATAGCCCCATCTGCTGTGAAGCTGAATAAATTCATTTTTCTTCAGCCCTACCCGTGTCTATTAAAACAAAACAAAAAAATGCTTGACATAACTCACAAACTCATAAAATCGTCGTGGCCCTTAATTAGCGCACTTACCGTAGGCGCACTCAACCCCATCAAAAATGGAATTAACAAAATTATTTGCACGATTAATTCGGCTGTTTATCTCGCCATTACTGTGGACCGTCTATCCCTCCTAATCCATTGTAATGGGATTTGTTACAGCCAGCGATTGTCAACACAATAATAAGCGATTACATTCATCTCTTAATTAGCGCCTTACGTCCCTATGCTTAAGTCTCTGTATCTACATCGTTTCGGTCGTCGCCGTTGTCCTCATCGTCGCTGTCTTTGTCGCCCTTAACAAAAGACGATCAAGACATCCCCTAACGAGGCGCAACATGAAATAATTGTCCGTCATATAATTTCAGAAGACAGGCAAATTACACATCTTCATCACTGGCCGGATGTACTTACCGGCGCAAGGGACGACTAACGCATGGATTAATTCGAGTGCTATACGAATGGTGTATGGAATGCGAAATACCTCTCCTTTACATCGTATGTGGAGCAAAGGTCCTGCTACGAAATTTATCATCGAACAATGGGGATGGGCAGGAGATAAGATAATCCGACCCGCGCCCACACACGGAAATTACACAAAAATGAACCACAAACGTTGGCTGAGTGTCATTATGACATCACCACAACCGTATAATTTCTGCGGGATCTGTCTTGGCCAGATGGGGATGTAATACTCGAGCACGAAACATGAAACACTTTTTTTTTTCTCCCAATGGCAACAATTGGACATCAATGGCCAACACATGGCGATACCGAACTGTTTCCAGATACAGTTGCTGTGAAGACTGATAACGAGAGTGCAACCAAATGCGAATCGGAGCTTGACAGTCTCCTCTTATTGTGTAGCTCTGTAGGAATATACTTGAATGTGTCTATGTGTGTTTGTTCTTCCATCTTCAGGCATGCAATTTCACGCTTCGACGGCATTAATAATTAATGTTGATGTCGCAGTTCCTGTCATTGTTGTTGTCCAAGTCCTTGACGGTTGTCAATTGGACACAACTCGCTGCAGGCTTCGTGAATTTTTTTTTCTTTCTTTCTCAGCCGAGGATATTTCATCCGATTGCAATTGCATACATACTTTGCTAAAGAGAAAAGCAATTCCTAAAAGGATTTGTTAATTGCAATGGGATTGCAGAAGAACTATATACTCAAACTCTAGGAGGGGGCGCACTTTTAGTTGTTCTTCGTTAAAAAATTGTTTTCGTTTGCATAGGTACCTACCATCGGAAATTGTATAGGCATGGATTCGATGGCGCCGAGTACGGCGGGTCTTCGATAGTCGACGGTCGGTACATGTATATGAAAATATTGTAATGTGCTTGGCTGCCTGTTGCTTACTATTCATGTGTTGTCCCCAAATCAGCGTTGCCGAATGTACTCCCATAGGAGTATTGTACTACTTTCAACACCTCCATACTCCCGTACTCCTCCTTTCACATTCGTACTCCTATTTTTTTAAAGTCTTAAAATATCTTACACTTGCAGCAAAGTGTAATTTAAACATTAATAAATTTAATTCACTTCAAATTTAATGGAATTTCCCTCTTTTCAGTTTTTTTTTGTTTGGTTTTTTCTTAACTGATTTTTTTAATGACTTTTGTTTAAATAAAAATAAATATGTCTGTACTCCTATTTTTTAAAAAATACTTCCCTTTTCTGGCTGCAGTACTCCCTAATAATATTTCATTCCGGCAACGCTGCCCCAAATAGGTACATAAAATAATTTTTCGAGCACAGGAACACGGATTTTAATGAACAAAATATTTTTCTTATAAAGATGGCAACATCTATAGAGGCAAGTAAAAGGGCCAGCGTTCGCTTGTGTTGTTGTGACTTAACAAACTGCTCAACCGATATAAATTTAAAATTTTCAGTTTGTTCCTAAAGGCAACAGCAGTGTTTAAAAAATAATAGGATCAGGTGGCGCTGTGTTTACCACTTTAAGTGCCAGTGTTGCGTCGTGCAGTCGTGATACTATCTGCTTGATTGTACTAATTCCGAGAACGGATTGGGGTGCAACTTTAACTGTTAGGATCTGCTTATACCTTTAATGCATAGTTATAAGGGTGTATTAAAGAATTTCGCTTTTCATTATAGAAGGTAACCTTTCGAGGTCTAAATGGCAGATAAAGCTGATAAGTCAATAAAAGCTGATTACACCAGAAATATAAATATAAAGTTTAAAAATTTATTCGTAACGGATGTAAAAAAATACTGTTTAAATGCGGTGCCAACAAAAAGGTCAGAAAACTTTCAAAAAAAAATGTTGCCGCCAAAAACGAAATACTTTTTGTGTTTGTTCCAACAATGGTGCGGGCGGTTTTGCCGCCATAAGGACAAATAAAAATAACTTTAAGAACAATTGCGAACTTGTACGCAGAAGGCATTATTTAAGAAAAACCATCGTTTTACTTAAGGCTAAAGACCATATATAGATGACACAGAGCACACCCACTCTCAAGAGCCAGCATTAACTTCCAGGCCAGGGAAGGCAAAGCGAATCTACTGGAAAGTTGGTGTTCAGTCATGTTTGTGTAAACAAATACCATTTCTTATTTGACAGATATTTAAGCTTGCAAATGATTTTTTGGCATATTTTTGTCGGCGGTTTCGTTTTACGTTTTACGCTGCACTATGAGCCAGCTCCTATAACACACAAGACAGCGAAAACTTCTTTTCTCAGATGTAATGGTTCATGAGCCCTAAAACTTCTAAGGGATACTTCAATTACCTTGAAACAGATTTAAACTAAATTTTGATATCCATGCATCACTCTCAGAGCAAAGTCTTGGTCTACAATAAAACTTTGCTTCGAGCAATTTCCGATTTTTCTCTACGCAAAATGGTCTCTTGTGTTCTCAGCCCTCTGTTTTGGATGGTCAAGTTACCTTATTTTAACCCCCGAACTTTCCCAGGGATCGCTATGGGCCCACAAATATGCCTTGTGACGGTTTTCCTCACAACCATGCGCCTAACCTACCTCCTGAGCTAATCGACAGCGCTAAAAATGTTGACTGCGTCTGAGTCGCTGGACGTCATAGTAAATTTTGAACGGCCGTCCGTTAAGTCCGCATTAGCTAGCACTTCTGTAAATGAAGGGCTTAATATATGGTGCAATTTAATACTCACATAGAAATGAAACTCTTGAACAGACTGGGCTCGCTAGCAACGTTCTCTGAAAAAAAAAAACCTGACGGAAACCCCCAGTAAATCTTTTATTGATCGCCATCGTTATCTTAGTCAACCATCGAATTTTTGACTCCCAGGGTGCAGAGTGCGGGTTACAACATGAAGAATAAAGTAGAGATAGACAGTCTTTCCAGAAGCAGCTGAAATAAAAACGTGCGGCCACAGATAAACTACATAACCGAAGGCCGAGAATATGAATGAATGAATGGAATGAATTTGTTTCCGCCATAAAAATGTTGGTCCCAAAAATAAAAGCTTACACAAACCGAAAGGTTGTCAGAAACTAGTGCTACGGAATCTGTGCGGACCTGTTGCAACAACTAAATAAAAGGTACCACCGCATTTTCAATCACAAAGCATGATGCCTAACAAATGTCATTAAAGACGCATATTTTCATGAGGTCTGATGTTTTACCTAAACTTCCAAATATAGGTATCCTCAGTTATGTCTCCCTCTTACGTTTAATGCGGTCCATTGAAACCACATTATTACCTCTGCCTCTATATCACTCATTGACAGATTTTTATCAGAAAATTCAAAATTTTAATGACAGGCCTTGTTTATGGCGGAACTACACATTTTGTGTTCACATTAACACGCGTAGAAATCTTACACTGATGCAGCAACTTTTTCAAACACTTCCTTTTGAACCGATCGCCTCAAGGATCACCCACGCTTTCCGCTTTCACGTCTTCGACACGCCTACCATCAGTTGAATCGCCCACACACCTCCACGCTTTTCTGCACGTCATACTGTTTGCGTTTACAAAAAAAAATGCTCCCAAAACTGCAAACTACAAACAAAGTTTTAAGAGTATATCCCATTCATACGACTATTCCCATCAGAGTTACGACTCACTACACTAGGTCGCTCTCTTTTCTGCTGCTCAGTCAACCAAATCAATTACTACTCTGCAACTGTTTGAAAATTCATAAAAACTTCCTTCAATGTGCATCGTCCTTCGACGTTCCACCGCGGCATTGTAAGAAAACCAAAGCAACAATCTCTGACCGAAACTCGATCTAAACAGCGATGGAATTAAGTGAAGGAAAAGGGAACAAAAATTCTAATTCGTCCCATCCTTGGAAGGACTTTTCTTCATCACTACAGAAAAAAAAACTGCGCTTCTTAACGAGGGACAGTGATATATATGAGAAGGTACCTACATTCATCAGAAAGTCCACGACCCCAAGAACTCTAAACCCTTAATTGTCCAGTCCAGACTCTTGTGCTGCCATTTGCCAGAACGGATGTGTATTTGTCACATCTTTACAAATTACATTCTCTGGACAATTTTAGCGCAAAAAACTGAGCTTTTTCAGCTCAGCTCCCTGGTGGAATGCGAACAAATAAATCAAATATGCCTTCGAGTTCTTATTGCAAAACAAAAAAAAAGGACGACAAGCGATGAAAAATCAAGTAATTCGTAGAAAAAAGGAAAAGAAAAACCTCAAAACGTTTCAGATGAAAGGAGGATGGAGGGAGGGCTAACAGAAACGTGGCATGCAAAATGCCTGCAAGCCAAGAAGTGTATATTATTCATTCGCTTGCTGGCGTCCTCTCTGCTCGTGGTTATGGTCTGGTATGCGAAGAATATTGCTTTGGTGTGTATAGTTGAGACGCCCCCCTCCCCCTATTGCAGCGGCACAAAACACAGAACTAAAGAATCCGAAGAAAAACGAAGATGAACACTCGGTGCGGTGGAACGTTGAGATTTATCCTCTCTCTCGCATGTATGTAGATGACGGCATATCCTTGAAGTGGTGTTAAGCATGACTCTAGAGGTAACACATTTTCAAGTTGTTCTGCTCTCATCTGGGCCGTGATGAAGAATACTTAGAGTGTCATGTGTTTTTTTTTTTTTTATGTGTTCTGCTGGCCCACATCACGAAAGAGATGTGCTCGTGAGCATTTGACATATAGGAAGCTGGGACATTAAACAAACAAAACAAATAAATAAAAGTCGTCCGCATATATGAATGGAAGAGGAGCCTCCACTGGTTTTTGCCCCCACCTTGGGTTTTTGTTCAGCTACACTCAAAAACAGAGGCGCTCCTCTGACGCGGCTAAGTGCTGTGTTGTTCTTGTTTTCGCCGAGCTGTTTACTGGAGTGGTAGCTAACGTATGTGACGTTTAATGTTTAAATTTAAATGCAGTTTAAATTACTTGCATCGCTTTGAATCTGTTATAGTGCTGTTGTGGTGGTGGTAAAAGTTTTTTTTCGAGTATTAATACACCTAAGTTGACATAAATTTAGCTACTATAGCCCGGAGAAAGGAGTCAATTTGGTTTGGGTTTTAGTGCTGCTAAAGTTATTCTTGTTGAGGGACTTGCTTGTTTTTAGAGCTAAGGGTTTTTTTTAAGAACAATAAATGATGATGAGGCGAATTCCATGGTTTTTGTACCAGAACTCATTTTGAAAATGTGATTATCGCCAGGCTATTACGCCGTTAAACCGTAGAAGAGAAGAGGATTTTGGAAGAGACTGGCCTAGAACCAACTTTAGCGTTTTTTTTTTTAAATATCCAAATAGCTAGAAGGTTACAAAAATAAACAAATGAAATAGCACGGACTTGGTCTCTAGGTCTTGCAATAAATTTCGACACAAAATCGTTACGCTTTGATGCCTATAGGTCTGACTCAGAGTAGCAACTATCGCGAACGCTAGAAAAGAAGAAGCACATCAATAGTTGAACACATTGTCATTGCAATAAAAGAGGCAACGAACCCATTGCGCGGTGCTAATAATCATATGTCCAGGCTGCATTTTAGGAACTGACAATGGTAAAATGTTCCATATAAAAAAAAAATTCCATCCATTGTGACCTACAAAATATTTAGTTTGACGGTCAAAAATGTTATTCAAAGCCAGCGTTAGTCATAATAATATTGGTGGATATTATCAAAGATGTTCTGAAAGTAAGAAAATGACGATAGTCGTTAATTGGCTTTAAAATTGTATGAAACCGCTTCATCAGCGTTCTTTAAGATTGATTTGTTCTTTCAAAGAATTAGCACGATTTTCAGAACAGCTTTTCCCAAAAAATGTTTGCTTTTAAACGAAATTGTTTAAAGGTCTATTCTAAATAAAACAAGCTTCTATTTAAAAAAAAAATTGCTGCATCGCCTGCCATTAAAGAATAGTTATTTTATCCAAATACAAATACAGTGAAATCTCTCTTAAGTGGACAGCCACGGGGCCGGAAACATTAAAATAAAATAAGACATCAAGTTTTAAAAAGAACACAAAATGATCATATGAATTCACTTTAATTTTATACACATGAACATAAAATATGTTGCATTCACATCTTTTAACCTAATGAGTGAAAGAGGAAGCGCAAAGCAGTCTCGATTTTCATCTACAATTTTTCTGTACACGGACACAGCGGCACCAACATCCGTTGTGCACGCTCTCTGTGTCGCGTTTACACAAACCACATGAGTATGAATTTATATTTCGCACAAAAGCAAAACAACGAATGTGTAAAGGAAACACAAAAATGCATGTGAACAAGTAATAATAATTAATTTCGCCCACTTAAGAGAATGTTTTTACTAAATAAATGTGAAAAAAACTGTCCACTGTCCGCTTAAAAGAATCGTCCACTCAAAAGGAAAATAATCTCAAGCTATATGATAACAGCCAACCATCACACTACATCTTGTCCGCTTAAGGGAATCGTCCACATAAGAGAGGTGTCCGTTAAGAGGGAGTGTACTGTATTTTGAAGAGAGTTGAATAATCAAAAAAGTTAACTGCTATGTATTTTTAAAAAAAGCTGTTTGGTTATTACAAAAGACAGATTTCGTAATACGTTTTACTTTGAAAATAACACTGTTCTTCTAAGATGTGACAGTCTTCCAACGGATTTACGTTGTCAAGCGGGATTTTCAAAATACAGCCTCATTTAAAATTATCTACTATACAAACTTTAGCTACTGTATACATCGTACGCTTTTTCAAAAATAATTATTTTATCGAAATTATGGCGTACTCGAAAGCTGTTCTGACTAACCTAAATATTCAAAACGATTGGGTGTAACAACTATAAATATAATATTGTACAAAATTTTGTTTTTTTGAACGCTATTACAGTTTTTCGAAAACTAACTACTACTTTGGAATGAACACTCTTCTTCTCTTTCGATCTTACAGGTTTGAACCTTCGAAATATGTTCCAAAAAAATATTATTTATAAAACTAACTTCAACTTGAAAAAAAAACAATCGTTGCTTAAGGCATTTGCAGACGACTTCTTTAATCGACACCTGGATTAGATACTACTATGAGAAGAGCTGTTCTGACTAAGCTATATATTGCTCAAAACTCAAAAATTTGATTGCAACAAATTTTGATCCATTTAAGACTGGCAAATAGATTGTGAGAATTTAATTTCTTAAATTTGTGTTTGAAATGTTTGGGCCCAACCAAAGTAGGTGTTGTCTTAGAAAAGAACTGCAGAGAGTTAAACCTTACAAATGCAAATAAGTTTTGTTTTTCAAACAAGTTTTTTTTCGAAAGATCTGTTCCATTGCAAAAATAAGAACTGCTTAAGATAAACCTTTCTAGTTTTTCGAAAACAAAATATTTTGTCGAAAGCTATTTGAAAAAAGATATTAACTGAAGGATTTCTTCTGTCGACTCACAAAAAAATTAAATAAAAAAAAACAGTCATTTTGGAAAGAGCTGTTCTAGAATATTTGAAAAATTTTCCTTTAATAAATAAATAAAAAAAAATAGTTGGCTTAACACAACCATTCGTGTTGTGTGAATTTAGAAGGTTTGGTTGTTAGTGCGTTGGACAACTAAGCGAGGGTCCCATGTTCGATTCCCTATTTTAGGAGGAGCTGTTCCATGCAAAATAGCTATAACTTTGAAAAGAACGCAGTTCTGATGAGATTAATTCCAAACTCACAATGTCGCGTTAACGCGCGCGTGCGTTGACAGATTATGTAGAAACAAAGCGTTCATATGCGGCTACACAAAATACAACTTCAGGCGTTGGATCGACTTTAGATCGTTAAACGGAACCACTAATGTTGATCACACACATGTTTTAAAAAGCAATATTATGTTTTTTAATGCAAATTAATTAATTTAGTATGTGGAAATAACGAATACCTTCTTCGGTGGAGCTAATACTTATTTCTTTAGATTTTCTTGTTAAAAAAAATTAATCATTGCTCTTGTATCCTTATTGGTTGTTCTCAGCATTATCATACTGTTTATATGATTTTTTATCTATTTTGGAGAACCCTTTTTTAATTCTTGCACAAAAATTCAAGCTACAATAAAAAAGAGAGTAGACTTGATATTTGAATTCTGCGCTCTGTTTGTGTACATTAGTTAAAACCAAACCGAACTCGTAATCTTCAAAGCAGCATTTCGTTTTACAAAATTGTTGCTCGCATGCTTTTAAAATCGTAAAGTTTCGATAAAGCGTGTCAAAGCGCGCAGACGCACGAACGCATTCAAGGCGACATTGTGAATTCCGCATAATAAAAGCAGACGGAGAAATTTACATTTGTTGCCCAGTTACTGGATGCAGATTGATGATTGTAAAGGTCGCAATGGAAAATGTGAACAGTTTTTTTTTTTTCGTTACAAGCAATTATTTTTTGTAGGCGCCACCACTGTCTCTATCAAGGTTCAGAAACAAAAAATATCTTCTACCAGTTCTCTTCTGACATCGCCCAATTATCTGACAGGGAGTAATCCACCAATTTTCTTGCAATTCTAAGAAAACTAAGTTAACCACTTCGTGGAGCGAAATTGTCCGACTTTTCAGTAAACTGCTCCAATCAAAGTTGAAACTGGAAATCTGCAAATAGCAATATTTTCGTTTTGGCCAAATCCAGGTCAGGTCAGAGCCGAATACCTTCAAACAATTATCTGTCTATCCTCTAATCCACATCGAATGCCTGCCCAACTTTCAAAAGCAAATGTTCATAGCGAGTCGTTTAGAGTTTCAAAAGTTTTAGCAATCCTATCGATTTTACTGCACAGCACCAATTTCAATTTTTGCCATTGGCAAGCGTGCTTCCTTCCATTTTGTATTGCTTTAATTGACAGTTCGTCCATGAGGATAAATAAATATATATTTTTTTTATTTATTTTTGAACGTGCCACATTCAATGAGCTTAACTCATGCGTGTATGGTGAAAGGAAGTGATCTGCCCACGTGAGATGAATATTATTTCGTTTCCTCGAATAAGTCAACTGGCTACCATTTAAAATGATGACAACG
This sequence comes from Cheilosia vulpina, assembly GCA_916610125.1. Classification (NCBI taxonomy): domain Eukaryota; kingdom Metazoa; phylum Arthropoda; class Insecta; order Diptera; family Syrphidae; genus Cheilosia; species Cheilosia vulpina. The sequence continues at coordinate 41,535,672 of OU744279.1, read as the reverse complement.
AGAACAAATTCACATTGTTCCGATTTTTACTATGAGTTCGCTGAAAGTATTGTACTTGAATTTATTTTTTTTTTCTGTTTTTGTCCAAAAATAGCTGCCAACGTCAAACAATGGCAGAAAATTTTAATTTAATCGCACGTGAAAAATTAAAATGTAAACAAACGACGAAATGCACAGTTTTTCAAGTATTCCAAACAATGTTGAGAGTTGAGCGAAAATTTACATTTTCCTTAAGCAAAAACACATTGGTACTGGAGACTGAAAGTTTTATGAATACGCCAAGAATTCGCATTGAATTATTTTTCAGCTTCAGCCCTGTCGCATTAAAAAGCTTTAATGGCGATGAGGTTATGGACCGGATATCCGTAAGTAATAGCCTGTTTACACTTTGTTTGGTTTTATGATTCCATTTCTCGCGAATGGGTGTGTCTGGAGGGGGAACAAAAAAAACAAAATTACCGAAGCCAAGCGGAGGATGAAAATAATGCATAAATGCAAACTGTCTCAGGTCATCAGATGCTGGTTTTATGGGTTTCCGAATTTATAATGTAATTTTAATTTAAGCTCATATACATCAATATTGTGACAGGCGGTTCTTTAAGTTGCGACTTATACAACTGCTAATTTCCCATTGCTGGAAACTGAAACCTTTTCGTTGAAATAACTGCGAAAAGTAGTTGCTATATAAATTTATTTTTTTATTTTGTTTCCCATACAAATTAAATTATTTCTCGTATCAAGTACCATTTCGGAGTTCACGGCTACAAATGCAGATATTTAGCTCAAGGGAAAACTAATTACTCTGTTTTTTGCATTTGTAATTATGAAACAAAAAACATATTTATATTGAGGATGCAACCCAAGTTGCCGGGAAGGCAATTATTTCCAAGCACGCACGAATGTACGAGTATTTACCAGCGAATTGTATCCATTCATTAGCCGCTTTTGCAATTGAGAATGTAGACAAGAAAGAGAGCCGGACTATGATAGAGTTCTGAAAACAAATACTACACTTCTTTAACTGTTGAATCGCAATACCCAATATGGAATACGCAACTTGCTTCTTTTATCCCTCTATTAAATGACTTCGTTTGGCTGTCATAAACAAAAGTGTAACTAAACGCAGCGGCTCTGATCGAGTAGTCTTAAGTTCGGTCCTGGGAAATAACAAAAAATACAAAAACGATTTTTCAGTGGTTTCAAAAATAAAATAGTAATAATTAAACTAATAATACCGCCTTGATTCAATATAAAATCGTAGGTCAATCCCATTCATTCCAAAAATAAAAACTCCCACAAACAACCGGTAATGGGAAACTAGGCCTACGGTTATATACTAAGTTGCACCCATTGATCCCAGATTGGGGTAAGAAACACCAATGTTGGCGCTTTTATAACGAAAAAGGGGAAAAAGTAGGACAAGCTAAAAAGAGGGGGAAAAAATCAAAAACCTCTGTAAAACTTAAATTGTTTAAAAGTAAAACAAAAACGAATTTCTATAGCAAAGGGATTTCAAAATTTAGTTAGAATGAAATATTTATACTAAATTTTAAATAAAAATGTCCATCAAATGTGTACGAACGATTTTTTGTGTATCTGAATGCATTCACTAGTTTTGACATTTTGTCAAATTGAAAAGAAAATCATTTCAAATTCAAACTTTTATATGAATCAGTTGACTGATACTTTTTTAGTATGTATATCTTAATGTCATTTGTTTATTAGCCTACAATAATAAAAACGACTTAAAAAGGTGGAATTTTATTGCCTTTTCTGATAAAAAAAGGGAAAACAATCTTCAAAGTCATGGAGCACTGTTGCGCCATTGAATTGAAAGAGATCTTCAAAGTTAATGTTTTAACGATTCTTCGTTTATTATCCAGCTATAGCAAATCAATGCAGAACTGGTTAAGATGTCCTGCACGTATTTCTTGAGATATAACTGGAACTCTCAGGAGAATTATCCGAATCCCAGCACATTTGGAAACATTGGGTGATTATTGTAAAATCAGTTATGGCTACAAGTCGAGGGCAATGAAAATAAAACTATCGTTAAAGAAATCCAAATGTAATGGATACACTGCCGATGAAATATTTTTGAAAATATTTCTGGAAACTTTGCATTTTGATGCAGTCACCTTCTCATTAAAAAATAATTTAAATCAATAAAAAAGACTACCACTTGCACTTCCCATTTCTATGGATTTCCCATCACGATTATTAAACTCTGCAGTCAAATTGTTTCATCACTCTGCCATTTCGGTTAAATTCTGACAAAAAACTTTTTTTTTTAAATTCTTGCATAACAAAAATTTAGTGTAAATTAAAAATAATTCGAAATTTAATTTTTAACATTACATTGTTAGATGACTGATTACGGTGCTACTTCCCAACCGATTTTTATAATATGGACCAGGACCTGCATTTCATTTTGCAATATAATATTTGGCAGGCATTCCAAAAGGGTAGATGTATTAACAAATTCATATAAAATTACACGCAGCTTAGTTCCGCGTGACTTAAAAGGTATAGTTGTGGTTTCATGGTTCACTTTGTAATGCTAAAAATTTTGAATCAGAGCTTCACTACCTACCCCATGTAGGTAAAGGACATACGTATGCTTTATGCTGCCATCAGGGCAAAGTAAATATGCATCCAAAAAATGCGTTTATACCAAAAACAAAAACAATTTCACTTTGACCTCGAAGTCGGTCAAACTTTATGAGTCATTGTTTTCCTAATTTAAGTAAAAATATGAAAACAAAGAAAAATCTGTTTCATTTGCCATTTAGCATCTAATGAAATCCTCTGAAGTGTCCTCCAATTTCTAAGTACGAATTCTGAATGCCCTAATTCACTTTCAATTTGGACATTCCATTCGCAAGATTGAGGCCACATTCCACAATCAATCAGCGCTGTAAGGAAATTTGCAAATTAGTTGACACATTTACGCCTAAACTCGACTGGATCACATAAAATAAACGACCAGCTCAAGATTATTTGCGGCTCTGTTAAAATTGCATCCAAGTCCTTGGTGATAAATGAATTTCAACGCGCTTAGGTAGATCCCTACTATCCCTATCTCAGTATCCAGTTCGTTTCCCTTTTTTTTTGTAAAATAAAGTAATTCGGTGTAGAAGTCCCCTCAATTTACTGCCACATTCGGTGGCCGATTACACCACCTTATTCAATTTGCTTCATTTGCAAAAAAAAATCATACCAAACACCCATACACACAAAACGACTGAACCGCATAAATTCGAAAACGTAAATTTTCAATTTACCCTCTCCCATCGAACTGAAATGAAAACACGCGCCACCATACTATGCTTGCAAATTTACGACTCTAATAAGCTGTAAAAAGAAGGGGCAGAAAAACAAATGTTACAATCCTAGTCAGATGGTTGTGCGTTGGGTCCTCTCGCTGCCTCTAAAACTTGGGAATTTATAAAAGTCCTTTGTTCGCTAAAACCACACACTCGTAACCGAACAGCGGTAAACAAAAAGATGAACCGGCCAGAAAACCACTGTGAACCATTTGAACCAAGTCACGCAAAAACGAAATTGCTTTGAATAAAGATGATTAGGTTCCAGTTTCGCACTCTCACTCTCTCACCCCAGCACAGTATGCAGATGAAGGTCTGCTTATGGGGTTGGTCTTTTCGGAGCAGAATGCGGTGTGGTAAATAAAATAAAATGGAAATAATTTGGAAGATAAAGTTTCTGGAGTGCAACAGGTTTTCCATGGCAGACGGTTTGCATATTTTAAGACTTGTAGATTGTTTGGTTCTTGTGTGGCATGCTTGGTAGTAGATAAGAAACTCAATAATTCAACTACGACATGTTGTTGTCGGGCATCATGGCCCCATGATTTGGAAATGAAGCTGACGCCTATTGAATCGGTGGTTTTAATCGATTGGTGTTGAGCATAATCTTTAGATTTACGTAGATTATACGAAAATATAGACGGATAAAAAAATTAATTTTAAAATTTGTCCGTTTGTATGCGGACTTGTACACGCGTCGCATTAAAACGGATGCTTGAACCGTTCGTGTGGATTTCTTAGTCAAATAAACAGCTTAACAAGAAGGAACACTTAGTTGTGAATTCATTGCAATCGGTAGACTCATTCTGATTCAAGTAAACTTTGCAGTTTAAGATGTCAGCTCACGGGTATTTGGGAACTGTTTTCACACAAAGCTGGTAGCAATTCGATTTGTTTTTAATTGGTTATTGCTTCCTTTTCGTCAACGTAAGAGGTTAGGTAGGTAGATAGAAGGTTGCATCACAGCATCACTTAGACCATCAGTTGGATCCTGTCCACGAGGGTAAGAGGAAAAGTAAAATTGTCCAGTTTCTGACCTCGGAGCCAATTTGTCGTCAGTATAAGGAATTGCACTCACAAAAGGCTAACAAAATTTGTGTGTTCAGATTTTCCGTTCTGAATTTAGGCGGTCAAAATGCTCAACAACAAATTTTTATTTGCGAATGGAAAAAAACACGCACACAATTTCCGCTTGTCAAACGCTAAAGAGAATATTTTTCAATTTTTGTGTTACCCTCTATTTCTTTAAAAAAAAAAAGAATAACTTGTATGCCCCTGATTCCTACAAGCCCATCATTTTCCCAGAGTATGACTGAATCAATTTCTGATTCGATACGCACGTTCGGTCGAAACTATTCTGAATTCCAATTTTTAAAAAAAAATTATTTGATTTGCTGTCTTGCGAGTGTAAGTATCATCTTTCCTTTAAGGTCCTCAATTTAGAATTCTTAACCTTAACTGAACTTATTCTGATATTGGGAACGATCGATTGATGAATATTTTTCTAAAATGTTTATTCCTTTTAAGAAAATAAATTTTCTTATCCAACTGAGTATAGAAAATATGGCAACGCATTGAAAACACATCATACGCTGTCTGTAAGAGAGTAAGAGTGCAGGGGGTCAATTCTGGTTCTGTGAAAGAGTGAATCGAATAAATCGTTTTCACGTTCGCTTTCATACACTGCTTTAATTTTTTCGATTCACTCGGTGCTAAAAAGCGATTCTCGTTCAATAAGTGAAACTTTCGTGGTGAATTTAATATCGCATACTGTGTTGTACGATATCAACTTCTCAATTTTCAATCTTCCACTCAAAACATTCACTTGAAAATGAGGACGTGAAAAAAATTATTCATATTTACAAATTTTGAAGTTTGGTTTCACATTTTTATAGAACGAGAATCGAAATTGCGTAAAAATGGTGAAAACATTTTCATTTCACTTTTTCGCGGAACCAGAATTGAATTGGTCGTTAAAATATATAAGAATAAATTTCCAAAACTTAGACACAATTTTAGATCGGTTTATAATTTTGCTCCCAGTTCGTCTTTATGGAACGGGTATTCAGACTTATTATATATTTCGTTTGATACTAACTACAGAATTACCGTCGTAGTTTCAGCCTTAGGTTAGCCTTGCGAGTAAGAAGCTCCCAATTATTTGCTTAATGAATAAATTTCGAGTGTTGCTTTCTGTCCCTTCATTACCTTTTCATTTAAGCCCCACAATGATTTATCACCTAAAATTGTCAAGTCATCACGAATTCGCATATACCCATTCAGAACTACCATACCAATTTTTTTAGGCACAGTGAAATCGAATTATGTGTCCCACAATCAAAACCCCATTCCAAATGTATCCGACTTACTTAAGATACATTCGAGCATATTTTTTCTTCGAATATCTGTTTCAAAATGATTGCAAAAAGCACACACTTATCCACATACTTAATGTAAGGAGATTATCCACATTTTTTGTATAATCCTGATCCTAGGGAGAAACATTTTCTAATTTTATCCTTGGCTAGCTCCGGATATATGTCTAAATACATGGTTTCTAAGCAACTTTAGCTCTTCTAGTTCGCAGCATCATTGTTATAGAGAAATAATCCCTCGACCCGAGGTCGACTATAGAAAAAGCCACTCCATCGATTCATTAATCTATTTGCGTTGCTACGGATTAGTGTAGAAGAATGGGGAATTTAAATTTCGAAAAATAATCCTACACACGCCAAGAGCCAATATCATATACATTATACGTACATACAACTTAAAAGCCCCACAATTCGCATAAATGATACGTTGCAAGTACCCACGTGGTGAGTTCTACTTGTGTTGCCAATTGCCATTCCTGGCGCACACCATCGACATTAATTCTGAATGAGAACACGGTAAAGAAAATATTCCGTATACGCCCCGTTACATGGATTCCAATTTGAATACAGCACAAAAGAAAAACCATACCAAGCCAGTTACCTCTGAACAAAACTTTGCACATCAGAGAAATTGAAATCAGATCCTTTTTTCTTTTTTTGCCTCTCATGGTCCTTAGGGCACAATTTAGTCTGTGCAAACCACACCCATGCCATCACGACGAAAGATATTTCTTCTATGTCTCCGCACTACTGAAAGTAGCTCGCAGTACTTGACGTTTCTGCAAGAACTATCTTGACAATTTCTCGTCCAAAAGAACAAAGTGCAATAATTTAAAATTAAAAAAAAAAATACATTAGATACTTGTGACCACATCAGCGACGCTGATAAATTGAGTTTTAAACTTTTAGCAGTGCGAGTGGAGTTCGTTCATCGTGAGAGTGGTCATTCTACATGTGTTTGTTTGTCAGAGGGCTCTGTTGCCTGAAATGCATTAGAAGCGTTTTATTTTGAAACTTTCCAACCAGATAACAAATTGGTCACAAATGTATCGCATTGCTGTGACATTGTCCACCCACTGAGGTGGAATTTCGAATTCGGCCATATTGCATTGTCCTTCAGTTGATTTCAGTATTTTTTTTTTTTTTATTAAGGGTCCAATTTGCATGAAAAAGTCATTTATACCGCGCGATGATAAGGTGGGAATAAATCGTTTGCTTTTACTTCGTGACCACACGGCCACTTATGACACTGAACCTAATAATGGCATCTTCTACGTAGACAAAGTTGCTGTCGTCTGAGTTATTATTGTAATTTGTGACAAGCCTTAAGTGGAGACAAACGATCGCAGTACGTTCTGGAGTGAGTCGACACCATACCTGGTGACATTGCATTTGTTAAGCGGGATTGACACTGCAAGTGATAGATTTGAAGCAATCCGTTCCAATGCTCTGTTTTTATCGCAAAACTAAACTCAGTCGACATCCCAGTGAATTTCCTATTATTTTTGGGTTTATTTATTGTCATTGTACAGACACATATATCATTTGTGAGCATCTCCTTAATCCTTGGAAAAAAATCTCATTGGCAAAGTCTCTGTGTGTCTTTAGTTTCAAAGGCGCATAGAAAATGCTGGCTGTGGACAAATGCTTCTTTTATTTACCCAAGCGAGATTCCTTACTTTGTTCATTTCTGGCTTTCATTTTTCATCCGTATTTAGGTTATTCTCCCTAATCCATAGTTCAATGTTTATCATATTCCCATATGGCAGATTATAGCCAAGACAACAAAACGGAATTCTAAGAATCGCTTTTTTAATTACCACTTTTGCGCTCATCAGCTGGTGTCTAGACAATGCGGATAAATTTAAGATAACGAAGTGAATTGTTAGATATTTGCGGATGCTGTTTGAAGGAATTTGTGAAATAAGTGGCTTCGCGAAATACATTAAAATTTATAGGAAATTTAAGCAATGAAAAATGATCTGAAAGCGGTCTTCTGATGATAGGTGAACATTTATTTAGGATCAAGGCGCTGAAACTTGCAGAAAATAGTTGCAGCGATATATTTCATTTAATTTGAAAAAAAAACCTGGCAAAGGTTGCAATTTGCAGCCCACAGAAAGTGTGAAATATTGGTTCTTCCAATTTAGTTCCAGCAGTCAGTTCTTACACAAGGTCGCTGTGTACAAATAATTAAGGATGAATAGGATCGGAGGTGTGAAAAATAGCAAAGTTTTTTTTTTTTTGAAAATATTGTTTTCGAAAAAATATAAAACATATTTTATATAGCAACATGTAAGTCATTAAAACAAATAAGAAAATATATGGCTTAAAAATAATGAAGTAAACTTTCTCATATCTGTTATATTTTTTAACAAAAATGAGAAACACAACTTAGCTGGGTATTCTGATAAAGAGCGAATGAATCGGAAATAGAAGCTTACCTACTTAAAAAACAAATTATTTTTGATTTTATTTTATTTGTTTTTTTTTTGTATGCTGTTAGAACTTGAGATCAAGATCAATCAATTCAGCATTTAATATAACAGTTGAATTAAGAAATAAATGAATAAAAATGAAAAATTATAAAAAAAAACCTTAAATTGTAAATAAACTTAAAGGGCCCCTTCTCATAATATTTTTTAATCTTCACACTAAGTATTTTGTAGGTCACAGGGGTAATTTTAAAATTTCGCCATTGTGAGTTCGTAAAATCATTAAATTAATAAAAAAAATATCAAACATGATCGCGGAAAATGTGTTTGAGTGGATTTGCATATCGCGGTACTTAAAAAATGTAATTTACTACAAGTTTCAAACTACTTCTGAATAATTGAGGCAATATAAGCTGATGGTACTACACCAGATTTCATCTTTCAATTTCGTAGAACTTGTCATGTTATAAGTTAAAAAATTAATAGATTACTCTTAAAATACTTAAAAATTCATATTTTGTTTACCTTTACACAAATATCTTTTGTTTTTCCTTTTTCTATTCATATATCGGCAAAAGTAGCGCTTTTCTCTTTAATCAGGGAGTACCGACATTGCAATATCATATTCCGCGATACTAATAATCATTTTTAGTGTTCAGGGTAAATTTTTTGAACTCACAATGGTGAAATTTTCGATACAAAATTTCATATTGTGACCTACAAAATATTTAGTGTAGAGGTTAAAAATGATAATTGTGGTGAATGTTGACATTGTCACATATTCTCGCCATTCCAACATATTTCTTACTTTCTCGATAATGTAGTAAGAGAAAGGTATTGTTTTGGTAAAAAATCTCGAACTCGAGATATTAATATATCAACTCAAAAAGTGGGTCTCGATATTCTGTTCGTCTGTCTGTCTGTCCGTATGTCCCGAGGCCTACAACCCTAACGGCCTTAACGTTCAAACTTCGGATTTGGAGTTTGGCCGCTTTTTTTTCCACGGTAACTAACCTTGATAAAAATTCACAAGAGTTTTTGTAAATTATACGATTTTAATTTCTGCCAAATGTATAACGCAAGAAAAAAAAAAAAAAAAAAAAAAACCCGTGCTGCTACAACAATTGTTTAACTCCAACTGGGCATGACTTTATTTTCTTCTTATTTTTCTTTCTATTTTTCTTTCTATTTTTCTTTCTATTTTTCTTTCTATTAAAAAAGATGGCCGTCAGAGCGGCAAATTCAATTTTATAATTTTGTTAGGGTTAATTCACAATCGTTATTTTGCTTATAATTTAATTGTTAAATGTTACTTTCTGTTCTGACGAAACAAACCTCAATATTAATGGTACTCCCTATATAAAATTTTCATATCAGTTTGATTTGTTCGAAAACGCATCTAACGATTTCAATCAAAATTGATATTTGAGCTTATGTTGGTGAGGTTAACATGAGTGCATACTCAGATTTTCGCTAAAAACTCGAATAACGGTAGTTTTGAAATATGAGCATATCTCGAAAACGGTCCACACGCTTGAACGAAAATTAATTTCAAAGGTAATATGGCCATTTCTAACTTAGTACTCAGTTTTTCTATATGTATTATTTTTCAATGGATTTTTGAAAAAAGTATTTTTTAAATATTCGGGTTTCTTTAGTTTACCTGAAAACGGTAGAAACGATTTTGACCAAAATGATATTTTAAAAATGTTTGCGTCCTTAATTTCAAATTTGATTTTCCGAAAACGCTTGTTTTAATAACTGCTCATATCTCGAAAACCCCATTTTCGATTTGGATAAAACTCTAAAATCCAAGACATGCTTCCATCCTGAAAAATATCTTGTACTCAGTTTTCAGCTAAATATTTAAGCAGTAGTATTTTTCAAACTAAATGTTGCAAAATTGTTTACTGTTTTGTATGTATAATTTTACAAAAACCGCTCTAACTAGGATAGTAATATATTTCTAATTAAGATCCCATACTTATTTTTTCTCAAAGAAATCGCTAAATCGTTTTTTTAATTGTTTATCAAAAATGACCCAAATCCCGATCTGTCTTCGTATATTTTTGTAAAAATCAATACCGTACTGCCAATACAAATAAAATTCAACTACGAAAACATATAATTATGTAGTCTATCGCTTACCCTAATTACAATTCCAATCATTGACACCTTGATCTAGCCGGTCCTTGCACTCAAAAATCTTGTAAAGCATAAGAGCGTATAGAAAGTACATTAGATGCTTTTAATTCTTTAAGCAGAACTTGCGAAAATTTCCTGTTACTGAGAGATGAAACTTATAAAACCTCACATTGTTATTTGACAAATGTACCGCCATATTAAACATTTTACGAACGGTTGCTTCTGGGCTACCAATCGATGAACAAGAAAGTTTTGTGCTACCCAGTCGTACACTTTATTATTTTTTAATTTTATAAAGCTGGCAAAAACAAGAAGATCAGTATTAATTAACTTTTAACTTATAACTAAGGAACTGATTTTCATTGTTTAATACAACTTAAATTAAAGTGTCAGTTTCAATTAATCGTATCTAACACCAATGCTTTCGCATCTCCTAGTTAGCCAAATTCTACAGCATCGTGTCAAATATTTTAATTAATTTTTGTTTTCCCTTACCAAAAGCTATTTAGAAGCAGGAATTCTCATAATACCTCAAGCTTCGTTGCTGTTGATGAAAATCGATGTCCTTCTGTTTCCAAAAGGAAACATTTTTCCTCCGCCATTTTCCAGCCATTTCCAGTGCGAAACCTTCACAGATAATGTTCTATCCACATGTAATAAAATATCCTACGGCCCATATGGCAAATATCTCTGTTAATACCTTTTCCGCATCCACGAACCAAGTGCCGCTTTGGCCTGGTGTTATTTATTTCCACACTAGAAGCCCAACAGCTTGCAGCCACTGAAGGCCACCTACCAAACTAGAATTTACAACAAAATTCCTATTTGCATCTAATAGGATAACCCTTTATGTCGGGGATGACAGTCAACGCAACTAATGCCCTTTTCGGCTTAAAAACACAATAAATTTCACATTTGCGAAAGTGCACACGGAATGTTCAATATCTGTGGAAACCATTACGCACAAATTGCCTGGGGCTTGTAATCTGTGTAATTGCTGCATAGCTTTAGTGTAACTCCCTTCACGAGATGGACTTACATTCCATAGTCCTAGTATATTGCTATTCGCATGGCTGGCTGCAGTGAATGTGCGCATCAGTTGCGCCAATATGATAGTCAATTTTGTGCGCCTTTCCATTCTACCAGTATCGGCAAGGAATTTGTGTTTAGTAATTTCGTCGACCTAATATTCACTCATACATCGCATGAACTTTTCACAGGAAAGCCAGTTCCCTTGTGGATACAACACATATTCCTATGTCGAACAATGTAGCTCCGTTTCGGTTGAATGTTTTTACCCAACTACACGGGCAAGTGATGTACTCTGATGAATTTTAAACTATCGTCTTTGTTTTAGCCCCATGATATTGGATACCCCATGTTGCTCGTGCGTATATATCCTGTTGATTCTCACAACTAAATTGATCCTACTGTATAACCCTTCGCTGTATGGTATCTCGGCATCCTGCGCTCATAGATCGAATGGGTGAAAGTCGAAATTTCCATTATCCCTAGTTGCAAAAGAAAGAAATAGCTTTGATTGAGCTATTTGATAGTTGGAGTAGCATTACGTTTTCTCTTACTGGATTTAAGGCACAAAACAAATAGCCGCTTGTGCGGTTCCACCGGTGCTAATTATGTAGAAAGCGCCTTTTGAAGGGCAATGCAGGTGAATGGCTATCACATGTGGGTATCTTCGATTTCAATGGACCTTAATCAACGATTGCGTTGGGCGGATTTTCGCATACTTTCTACTGCTGGTTACTCGTTTATATCGAGAGTCATTTTTCATAGGAGATTAATCAGATTTCACTTGTGTTACTGCCATGAAATTTGATTCATTGTCGGGGTGTGATTTCTGAAATTGAAAAGGCCTAGTTACAAATTAGGATACGGTATGAAAAATCTCTCTAAGGTGGGTAGATACGTTTTCTATTTCAAAAATTTGACAAATTTTGTGCATTGTGTTCAGTTATTTGGAAGTCCTGAAATTTATTTACAACATTTTGCAAGCTCACTTCTATTTTTACAGCTTATTACTCAACTACAGGATAACGTCTGGCGTTGATTTACATCTGAAAGCATTGTACCAGCCTTTTTGGTAAAAGACATTTTATTTCCAAAGGCTAGAAGTCGAAGATATTTGTAGAATATTCTCTGCTTCGATGTGGGCCAATATCTACGCTTCTGGCCAACGGATTGTTATAAAGTATATCCTGTTTTTTAATCGCAACATTTTGCACTGAAAATGAGAAAACTGGATTCAATTTTGTGCAGTTGTTTTGATACCTAATCTTGTCAAACACCCTCTCAGTCGGAGAAAAGTCAGCGTATACAGTAAAGATAGTGGAAATCAATTTTGCGAGTTTTATTTGAAACTCCTGCACAACTTTTTGTACAGTTCAGCTTGTCACCAGTTAGTGTTGCAAGCAGGCAACTATCTTAATCAGAATTAGTAGAAACAAGCACTCAGAATGCTGTCCAAAGAAGTAACCATGAATAAGCCATCTGAACGTAGTACATAGAAATCAAAATGAAGCAAAACTCTCAATAATTTCCCATAATAAATCGGCCACAAATGGAAATTTTGCATGCTTGGAAAATTTAATTTGATCAATTTGAATCCAAATAACCTATGGCAGTCAAGTGAACAAAAAGATCCACCCCATTCTCGTAGTTGTGCAAAACATTGCGAATATGTTTTTATACATTCCTTCCCAAATGCATCACATGATGTATTGCGTGTGGAGCACATGGAACTAATCTCTTACCGACATTCACTTACATTAGTCAACATTCCTCTTTCTTCTTCTGTCCCAACAATAACGAAGGCCACTTTGCTTAAATTGTTTCTGAAAGGTTACATTAATATTGTAAGTGGTTCTGCCTGATAAAGGACACATTGCTAATATATATTGTCACCATAATCGGATTGTTTTGAGACGAGTGGGTACTTAGTGTTGAAATCAATGCACTCAACGCTCAGGAATGGAGTCTAATTGTTTGCCATTGATGAAGACACTTTCTAGCGGTGCGGTAGCTCAGTTGGGCACATAAATCTTCTGTTAATGCACTGCTGTGGCAAAAGATGAGTTTTCCATTTGTAGAGAGGGACCTCGAGGGATATATGAAACATGGAATGAAACCCAGAAGAGCATGGACGTTTAAAAGTAGCCACAGCACAATCTGCTAACTGAATTAAATCTACCACTAGTCGAAGTATGGCAAATTACGTTACCTTGTGAGGTCTGCAGCTTTGAGCTTAAGGGTGGGAATTTTTTGTGGACTCAAAGGGAATACAATGCGCGGCAAGGGTTCAAAATGAAATAAGAAAATAAACCTAATGAACTCAAATTTTCTGCTACAGAAACATTCGGCCCGCTCCTTGTAATTTGTTTAGCTCATACTTACAGAATTATTAAACAAGGCATTTTCCACAGTTTCCTTTATATTATCACCGCCTTTGTCGGTTTGTAGGTCACTTTACACAATTCAGTGCCTGCCAGTCTGTGTCTTTTTACAAACTCCAGGTGGCAGTGTCCCGAATAGATTTCAAAATCTTCTTCTAAGTTGATTCTAATTTAAGAATTTCCCTAGATATTTTGTTGCGGGCCAGGGTATCGGTGATATATTTCTTAGAATTGTAGTGTCTCACTGCACTGACCATTTCGCGCCAAATAGCAACCCTGATAATTATTTTTATGAGCGCATCCAAACTGGCCATATATTCTCAAATTCCACTAAAAATCCTAAATTCACTCATATCTGCACTTGAAATCAGTGATCCCAGATGGAGGGCGCTTTTTTAATGAAAAAGGGGAAACCAAGGACAAAAAAAAGAGGAAAAATCAAAAATCTGAGTAAAACTTAAATTGTTTAAAATATAACTAAAACTATAACTTTATTTTTACAAACAATTCTCAAAGAATGAAATGTTCATATTTAATATGAAAGAAAGCAGTCCATCGAACGTCTACGTAAGAATTTGATCTTTACTATTTGCTCTCTGTGTTTAAATAAGGAGCAAACCAATTAAAACCTCCGAAACCAGCATTAAACAAAGTGTGGTCAACCACGTCGAAATGTCAATACATAAAGCACCCCCAATTTGGGAAATATTTAACGTACCTATTGTAAAGTTTTTTTCTGATGGAAAAAAAAAGGAAAAGACTCTTAAGTCTTGGAACACTGCATGAAATACCCAACAAGCCCAAAACCCAACAGCATTTCCATAAATAAATGTCAACGCTATTTGTATTTCAAAAGATATCCGCCCTCATATTTAATTTTGATATTTCACTTCAAAAACCTTCACAATTAATAAAAAAAAAACTCTTAAACAAACCGAAACTGAAACAGAACCTGAGGGGTGACTACAACTGAAGTTTCTACAGAGTTGCTAAAAATTTGTGCTCATCCTTTTGTTTTTTATCTTTTACCAAACGAGCATATCCCATTTCCAGAATACGGGCAGACAGCAAACAAAGAAGCTTTCCATCCCCTTGCAATTTTACACGGAAAACTCTTGGGGTCAGGGCTGCCAAACAGTACATAGACACTGACTAGAGAGAAAAACGAGAAATTCCTCCTTCTCGACTTCTTTTAGTAAATTAAAATTCTTTCGGCGAAACAAAACAAAAAGCGAGCCAACAAGTAAAAAAAAAAATACTTAAACTTCCGAGCAATAATTCGAACGCAGCTCATCATTTACAACTTTTTGCTGCGAGAAAAGACAAATGTTCTGTCACTCGTCCTCCTCCCCATGCACCGCGTGCTCATTGAGCAGTTACAACACGTCACATTGCCCCCGAAAATGAGGACAACACGATGTCAAACAACAGATGATGACGATGATGGGGCAACCGCTCAACCTCTTTCTAGTGTAATGTGTAATTATTTGCATAAATAATGAAACAGAAATTAAATGGCAATTTTCCGGTATGCAAATTTCTGGACCACGCTTGCTCGGTTTATAGTGGCAAAGGACGACGACGTGGCAGCACGCATATAAAGTTTTCTAATCCCATTTTCATTCTGCAAACATTCAGATAGTACTAGTGTGTTTTGTTGGCTCAACGGCGGCCGGGTGAACGGAATTCATTTGCTTGGAGTCGTACGGTACGATGTACAGTATAGGCGGACGGATATTATGGAGTGTAAATCAAATGTGAGCTCAGAAATTTTTATTCGCCAAGTGAGGTTGAAGAAACGTGGCAGAATCAGCTAAGACTCAGGGTTACCTCTTCTGTATGTAATGGAATTAGCTTGTGCGGCGGTGTGGGCTACCGGAACTGGCGGCACTACGTGTATTCGATTCCTTATTTAATTTCAGTACCAACACCCGACCGTGTGTTTATTTGTGGAACGATTTAGCAGGGATTTCTGTAAATGCACAGCATAAGCCGTGTCTGGCTACTGTTCTCACAATCCATCGTACGTGTTGGATTGACTTGTGTAAACAAAAGCTGTTTGTCGTCTATGCGAATGAAGACCTTAGAGTTCGCACTTGAAGTGAAATTGCATCGGTTTCTGTGTCGTGGCCCGGTGTGTACAAAGATATTTTTGGGATGGCACGTGACGTTTATTTGAGGACTGGTGATCCTGGGAAATCCTCATCTTTGCAGAAATTCAAAATTTCCTCCTCATCTTCATATACAGAGTAATACCGGGCGTACAATCGTGTTGGAAGTGCATTTTACAGGGAACGTGCTAGCAATTTAATTTCCCCTGTGGGGTGAAACCTGGGTACAAGTAATATTAAGCAGCGATAGGTAACGCTCAGTGTTGCCGACTTCTTGGTCGTCTTAGCTCACTGGTGCGTTTTGATTATTTGCCGATGCCCTTCGGTTCGAATACTTGCCTAGCCAATACGGCAAGCAGAGCCTTTAGCCAGTATTTTGGCTGCTATTCAAGTCATCGAACCTTCCATACAACATCCCATTGCTACTAAAATCTTGATTTTTGTACATATGAGCAAACGGCCCTCAGTCGTTTAATTTAAAACTCAATTATTCCCATACAAACCAAATTCCGAACCAACACTCTTCTTTTCCTGTGCGATTCAAAGTAGCCGCTTACAAAACTCTTGTATTCCAATGACATTCAAAAAGGCGGGATTTTTTTATTGTTTTGAGAGTATTTATGTTTTTTTTTTTTTTTTTGTTAGTGTTGCAATAATTCTTGTGCAGCAGACATCCTTGGAAAGCTCACAGATAAAGTGATGTTTTTTAAGTTTATTTTTATTCAATAATTGAGTTTATTGTTCAGTGGAAATAATGCGATAGACTTTTATTTTATAAAAGATTTATGGATGAAAATCTTGATATAGAACCAGAAACAAGTCAAGTTTGGGCAGACTAAGAAGAAATCAAAGATCTTCGTTTATACGACTTTAAACTTATAATTTTTATGTTCCTTAAATAGTTCGTTATGAACAGTGAAACCTTCGAGGTTTTTTATTTGCTTTTTATTTCCTTTGTTTATTTGCATAATTCAATTACAATGCTGTGACTTTTTTTAATAATTAAATTACTTTTTTTTCGACTGTTTTTAGTTAAATTTTCCTATATGTTTTCTTTTAAATAAACAAAAACGAAAAATTGTTCTTTCTTTTCAAAACGTCTCTTTTCCTAAATAGGTCGGATTAAAAGTCAACTATTCCAATCGTTATTTCCAAAACTCTTTTTTTTTCCAAATTGAATTGTTTTTTTTTTATAATATTTGGATTTACCTTTTATGTTCAAAACCAAAAGATATAAATAGATAAATGCCAAACCAATCATTGTAGCAGCTTTTAACAGTTTTTTTATTTCGTTTTACCGAAAATTCTTAAAAGTGGAAAATAAGAGTTTTGAAAGTATACCCCTCTTTTAAGTTATTGTAAGCGACTAACATAATAGCTGAACAAATCGATCTATTTATTTAAATTTTAAGCCTCGCGTTGAATACCATCAGAGACTAACAGAATAGCTGAACAAATCACGCGATTTCAATGCGACACTTTGCATTAATGTAAGCGATTACTGGTTTACTGGAAAAATCGAGCGTTGAAACCTATTAATTAAAAATATAAGCCTCATTTCATTGGGACTTAATTTCCATTTTAAAAGAGTGTACAATTTCACTAAGAGAATTTAACCGAATTTTGGGGCCCTTAATTCATTATTTATTCTTGGGGCCTTATTCCCAGGGGTCTCATTTCGCGGAGCCCTCATGAGGGCCTAGGCGGCATCTAGATCTTAAATCCATCAACCAAATTCGACGGTAGACATGCATCCAGTATCTTTAATGATCAGCCATTATGAGATGTCAATACCAGCCGGAAACTTCTGTTTCTAAAGAGTCTCCCTACTCCCTTATTCTCTCTGCCAGTTTATTGAAAATTGCTTCATTAAGTGACCAAACTCATCCGTTTCACTATTGTTTTCCTTGTTGACAACCTGGCATCATGATGCGAAAAGACGGTCGAAAATTCGTCAGAACTGTTTGCTTGCTAGGGCACTTACTATGACCATAATTTGGACAAAGTGCAATATGAATTTGGCAAATGGAACTGTCAAATCTTGAAATGAATTTGACGCGTTTTTCGATACAATTTTTTTATGTTTATATAAAGCAATGACCAGAAATTGCCAAAATTGTCAAAATTTATAAATAAAATAAGAAAAGGCAACACTTTTTTAAATAAATTTACAAACCGAGCCTAAATTTCTGATTTTAGAGCTCCATCTTCCTTAACTTTCGCCCGAAATTATTTCCGACAAGCGGCAACTGCTCATTTGTTGCCACCTGCCATTAGCTTACGCATAATCGTCATAAATGCCACCCTATCCACATCAGACTAATAAATTTCTATATGATGCACACTTAGCGTATAGGATTTTGCTAGAATCAACCAAATCCGCTCGGCTCGTTTTACGAGCGAAAATAAATCTCAGTTTTATTACTACGGTACGAAAATAAATCACCTTGACATTTGATGTACAATTTAAGGCATTGTTTTCCATTTTATTGTCCAAGTCTAACTTTTTAAAAAATATTTCGTCCGGCGCTGCGCCGGTGAGTTGTGAAAGAAATTTAATTTTCTTATCGTGAAATGTCATGCACAGCGAGCGCATAAAAGAAATCAAAGGACTGGAAAAATATCACGTTACCGGATCAAAGACTTCATTGTTTGCACGTTAACCTAGGTACACAATGTTTTCCTATTATCGTTCTCGGTCTCTTGTTTCGCTGCTTCTTTCTGTATTCAATTACTATGGGATTTTGTTTGTTTTTTTTTTTTTATTAAAATAATAAGAAGAAGAAAAGTCTTCAGAATTCGTATTACGTTTTCGGTGCCCTTGGCAATGCACATAATTAATACCCAAGCAACTGGGGAAATTTGTAAGTGGAAAAACGAGACTGATTTCGAATTCATCTTACAGCTTCTGTTTTACAACTCCTCCGACAGATTAATATTCATGGATAATTATATGCAACAATAGCACTCAGCGTTGAGGGTGTAATTACTCCGAGGATTATTTTTAAACAATAACGATGACCGACATCGTTACGGTAAGACTGGTTTTCAATTTTGATGGCTGGAAAATAAATTTTCCAATGAATCGAAATAAGTCAGCTTCGCAAAATCTGATTTACCTTTTGGGGTTAATTAATATTGTTAAAGGGCAGACTGCATAATTAATATCTATCAGCATGTTTAGAGGCCCGTGGATTCATAATTAACCGCCATCAAATTCAAGTCACAAAGGAAGGTTGAAGAACAATATTCAGCAAAGGGTGTTAAGTCGCAGCAACTAATTAAAATACCCCTCTAATTTGGCGCCTCTCTAACCCCGAAGGTGTGTCTTATTTTCAGAATCATAAATCTCTTTTGGCATTCGCAGCTATTTAATTGTGAATGTGTCACAATCTGCCGTGACCGCATTCGCCAGTGATTGCAAAGCGCACAGACCGCCACCAGCTGACGTTCGTTCCAACTTCGCCCCAGGTTGTCAAAGTAAATTTCATAATAAATCAGTTTCTTTTGTGCGACTAACGTCGTAATGAGATTTGCGAAAGTTATGCGACTGCTCCTTGAGTTATCTTTATCGACATTTTGCTTACAAACAGGCAGACATGGCCACTTTGAGTCCGTAGATACACTATCCTTGAAAAGGCTTTCAACTCACGACTCACCCAACTCAGCCCGGGCACACTATCACAAGGGCCAAAGGCGGGAGATGGATAAAATATTAATGATGTTTGCCTCCCATGGATGGACAATGTTTGGTCCTGATACTGTGCTATTCCGAGATCCTTTTGTTCCTTCTTATTTAGTTTGTCAACTGTGAAGCACATTGAAAAATGCGCGTGTCATGAAAATCATTATTTTTTTGCACTCGCATCTCCTATCTCTCTTTTAATTTTCTTTTGCAGTTTTTCACTATTCCAAACTGTGTGTGTTCATTTCCTTTATTTTGAGGATTTTATTATCTTCTTTGCAAGTCGCGTCGTCTTTTTGTCTCATCTCCTTGCGACGAAAGACGAAAGAACTATTATAAGTACTCCAATGTTGCCATGTGCAGGGTGTTGTATGTAATTTTAGAAAAACAGAAATCTTATGTCAAGTCTTGTTTTAAAACGTATATTTTATTGATCCTTTAAAATTCGAATGTGCGTTCAAGTTTACTAGTTTTTCGAAATGAATTTCATTGGCATTGGAAGTTGAATGAAATATTTTATTCATGCCATGTGGCAACACTATTTCCTTTACAATGAACTGCATTTCCTTGGGATCGTCAAGGGATTTTTTTTTCGCATTGTCATTGTGTTTGGTATCTACTTGGCTTGGCACTCCTTCATAATTTTCCTTTCACTGAAAGACCTATTTTAATAAAAGTAAGAGGGCGATTCCATTTTGGATGAAGGACATGATACTCGAATGAAAGGTTGTTGGAGTAAGGAAACAGTCGTAAGGACAATTAATTAACGTTTAATGTTTCAAAAGATTTTCCACTTCCTTTGAAAGTACTCTCAAATTTGAATGGGCTCGCCCTTGATACGCTGCTAATGGGTGATACTCCTGTTGATATACATGTATACCATTGAGGAATTTAACACTTGATCAAGGTATTGCATTTGAGAAGGTACTACAGTCAGAAGTGGGATGGGTTTCACAGGAAAAGGCCGTATGAAGTGAATTCGTCGTTTGGGATTGAAGTTAAATATTTATCGGAGGATATACTTTAGATATATCGAAAAGATGTTAAAAGGTTGATATTTTTTGGTTTGCAAAACAATCGTATAGTATTTAGTCGCATTTTTTGGGCAATTTTAGTGCCATAAGACGGCCATTCCAACTCATTTTCATCTTTGGCGCTATATCTTTGCTGGCCGACACGCATCTTAAAGTGGTTATTTTTCGTCCTGCGTTAAGTGATGGGCTGTCATCCTTAGTGGCAGTTGGCATGTCACGTTTTGCTAGGGCTGGAAAAGATTTGCAGCACACTGTCTGCTTTTTTTATTGACCCAGACGAACTAGTTGAAATTGCATTTTAGAAAATTTCAAATTTTAACCCTTGTCACTTGCCCACTTGCCCTTTAGAGGGGCCTTTTAAGAATTTTTTTTAAAAAAAACTCTAACTCACACACCGCCAGACGTATCAACTTAAAACGTTGCACTGTAATTGGAAAGTACAAATTATTAGAAGGCTGTTTTACTGTGTTTTTTTTAAATAGCCCCTTTTTTAGGGGCTAAAATATGTAAAACCATTTCCCTAATGGCTTTATTTTCTTAGCCGCTTTCCAAGGCAATGTGCAATTTTAACCGATGATAGAACGAAAATAAAACATAACCAGAGATGTGTTTCACTGAATTTACATTTTTGCCGAATAGCCCGTTTGAGGGGGTCAACTTCTAAGGGGGTACATTCGAACAATCCTAATTTATTTTTAGTTGGATTTATTTAAAACTAAGGGAAAGTACTTACAATCATCTTTCTAATAAAGAAAAACCTGTTCAACATTTCGCAAAATTAAAGACCTTCCTCACACTTTTCGGAGCTTTTCATATTTTAAAAAGGGTCCCAAGACTTACTTCTTCGTCGTTACCTTTGGTAGAGATATAGAAATTACTAAAAAAGTTGTAGGCTATTTTTTTTTAAATTACTCTTTTACCCCCTTCACTTAAGGTGGGGTACGAGTCCACCCCACCCTTATCGTTTTTGGGAGGTCTTTTTATAATTTTCAGAAAAAGAAAGCCGTGCTGCTTTTGAAACGAAGGTAGGTCCCGTTTGGTTGACTATCAAATTAAAACTTATTTCACAAGCGTTTTGGTAAATTTTTTTGAAATTACCCCCCATTACTTCCTTGGGAATTTTAACCCCAACAAATGGAAAGGGAAACTGCCCACCAGTTTTTCCAAGCATCACTATCAGACGGGTAACAAAAAAAGGCAAATGTAACTTCTAGTATTATAATATTTAGTTTGCAGGTGCGCGATTTATTTTACGCCAAGTTAAATAGAAAAAGACTACCATAGCGAGGTTAAGTGTATTAGTATATTTGTTTCAATAGTTTTGCTTCCAGTTCAGTGAATCATATTTATAACGATGCATTCCATTGATAATCCAAAATTTCAATCTACACTCCAGTAGACCGAGTGTGGTTCGTATTTGTACGCACTCGGCAAACAATTAGGTGTTCGTCCGCTACTATAATGGAGATCTATAAAATAAATAAATGCTAAGAGCCACAGTTTAATTTTAATTTATTTAATTTATATCGCACACTCCCCAGTTGTGCAGGAATACTTTTTAAATTGAAATTCCAAATAAATTGCCTTCCCGGTATTAAGGATGTCTAAGCACTCAACTGATGGTAAAACATATTTGTATAGAAAATAAACTCACTCCTCTATAAATGAATAATTTTAATTTAAGGCATTACATCAACTACGTGCAAAAATACTAAGTAGTCTGAGATTTAATTACATGCACATGCCACTGAAAGTTCATAGACGTCGAACTTTCGTTTCCATTTCGAAATTTTCAACTTTGAATTCATGTGAGTATTCTATGGCATTCCTTGTGTTGTGTGTTCCCCGGAACTGACTGAATACATCAACTTCCACAGGATGCATATATGTATGATAAAATTCCTGATTATTATTTTGTGTTTTATAATATGGCTGCTGTTTACTTTTAATTACGAAATAATTAATGTTGTTTTAATGTGATCCACCGAAATTAATAGAAAAATGCTTGGAATCCGATGTGTTCGACCAGCTTTTCAATTTTAGTTATACACATTATTGACGCGGTTAATAATTTGTATAATATCAGAATTCACAACCACAAGCAATAACAATAAATAAATTTTATGGAATTGGATTTCTTTTCATAAAAAGCAGATTATCATTATATTCGTTTTGTTGCAAGGCATTGCATCAGGAAGGACAGCAGCATGAAAGGATGTCCCGAATTAATATTTTTTATTATCGATTTAATAATTTGTTATTACATGAGTCCAGTCTCCTTCAAATGGATAAATCGGGTCTTTGTGTTAAGTACACCTATTTAAAAAGCCTTTGTTAAGTAGTGATAACATTTAAGTGGAATTACTTGTGTCCTCACGGGGTCTTCATTGGTTAGGCGATACCGATGTAGATCTCAAGCTTAGATTAGAGCCATATTTTTAAATGTATATTAACTGGTTATATTTAACTTAGCTTCTTTTCATTTTTGTTTACATAATGTGATCTTACTTATAAAATATATCGTGAGCAATATCTCAATAGCCTCAGGAAATACGAGTGCGAATATTTTTCCAGGCCACTCTCGCAGTACTTTCTTTTAATTAGTTGAAAGGAAGAAAAAATCAACTTGAAAAAAAACAACAGTAGTGACAAAATTTGAATTTTTGTTAAATTTATTCAAAATTAAAAAATAAACGGCTGTTGTTACCAACTTTACGGAAATAAATTTTACTTTTATGTATAATTTAAACATCTTTCTAATTTTTGTCCAAGTGCTGTTCGATCTTTTTTAAGCTTTTCGTTGAATAGATTTCTAAAAGTCAAATAAAGTAATTTATCTGCTATTCTACCAAGGTGTACCACCAGAGTCGATCCTTGGTCCCGCAGCTTTTTTCCTTTTTTTTTTATACTGTCCAACTGTATGTAACTTTTGTCCAATGATATTGATCAGAATAATTCCGGAAATAGTCAGACTGGCATGCAACTTATGTGGACTCGTTTTCGTTAAAAGTATTTCATCGAAATAAGTTGCAGGCTTAGTAGAAGAACGACCATCAACGCCTAACTCAATAGGCGTTTTTCTTTTTTAGTTCAGAGCACAACCTGAACTGTTATACAAAAAGTTCGTGTTTCTTTTTTAGCTCAGGCACATCAGAGCTCAGAATTTGTGTTTCTTTTTTCGTTCAGAGCATGATTAGAGCGCACTCTATGAGCTCAGAATAAATTGACTGAGCAGGCTGAGTATAAAGCTGATTACATACTCACAGGCACATTTGACAGAAAAAAAAAAACAGGATACACAAAATAATTGAAATGGCGGACGAATCTTGTTGTTCTGGAACTGAAGGTTAACCAATTTAATTAATTACAATTAATAAATATTCAAATTATACATATATTTATTAAAAATGACAGCTATTTGCTCAAGTATGTTTCATAAATACATCAGAACGTTATGAGTACGCTCGGTTTAGAGAGCGCTCATAATGCTCGAGCTCGGTTCAGAGCTCAGCTCTGAACTAAAAAAGAAAAACGCCTAATGCCGTGCTTTCTGATGGTAACAAATATTTTATTAATTTTTTTCCAGCCTGGGATTTTGTATCAATTCGAAATTATCAGGACGCGATACTTATAAAGGGGCTTTCATTAGCGACTTGACAACTTCAAACTTTCAGTGTGAAAGCACACTTAAAGCGATAATCAATGTCAAAATATTCACTAAAATCAACATTTTCATCATGGTGAAGTACACGAAGGAATCACGTATTAACGTTTACAAATTATTAAAATTTACTACCGTCATTCCAACTTTAAGAGGAATTCCATCGCAAAATCATTTTCAGCGATGAACAGCATCTTTGGTTGAACGACTTCGCCAATAAGCAAAATATGCGTTGCTCGGCAGGTGAGAAGGATAACCATTATGAAACAAGACTTCATCCGCAAGGAGTCAATGTTTGATGCAGTTTTCATACCGGTGGCGTCATTGGGCCGTTTTTTTTTCGTCGATGAAAATGGCTGTCACGTTAAGGTAAATGGTATTTGCTACAGAGACATTTTGGAATGTTATTTCTTTGAGAAATTCCATGAATTGGACATCAGAGATATGTGGTTCCAACAAGACTGTGCCACAAGCCGCACAGCGGGTGCAACAATCGCGTTATTGATCGCGTGATCGTGTTATTTCGGGTGACCGTGTGATTCTTTAAATCAGACTATTATGGGGCTAAATTAAATCATTGGTCTATACCAACAAGCCGGTGACGATAAAGAAGCTCAGAGCCAATATTGAACGAGAAATAGCGGCCGTTAAATTAGGTTCAACGTATCGACCACAGCATACGTTCCCGTGGTGGACATATGATGGAAATCAAATTACATTCATAAATGTTTTGATAGTAATTCAATCCAATAAATAATTTTTTTTTAGATATCTCATCGCATTTTATTTAAAAAATAAGTTGTCAAGTCCTTAATGAAAGACCCTTTATAATTTTATATGTATATAGTTTGCATATATGTATAGAGAAATTTATTAATTGAAATAAAACCTACGGGTAGATAAGCTTACAAGCTTTATACCTGGCTCAATCAGTTTAAGTACCAACTAACCACATTACCAAGGAGAATTAATTATTTAGAAACAGCATGCCGCCAAAGTAATGTGGATAACAGGATTCCTTGATGAAAAATGGTCAACATTAAATTACCGTCTTATGCCCCAACCGAAGTTAGCTAAACAAATAAAAAAGATACATTGTAATAACCACAATTTTGTTCTCTTCTTTATCTCATTGAGAAAATCCTTTTTTTTTATTACTTCCAAGCTACTATACTTGAAAGCAACTGAACCATAAAAAGGGGTTACTTGACCCACAGTAAGTCTTGTTCGTCAAATTAACTTGTAATTGCAATTCAATTATGCATTTCAGAGTTTTGCACACTTGAGAAATAAGTGCTACAAGGACAGAAGTTTTCTTGTGCGTTCTGGGGGAACTTTTTTGCTAAACAACAGAATGAAGTGCGATTATTTATTTGTGTTAAACTGGCTCAGAAGAGTGATTATTAGAGCGTTCAATTCGCACACCAGGTGTGAATAGTATTGCAAAGAAAAATTCACGTTTTTTTTATCTTAGAACAGGGGTGGAATTCTGCAAAAAAACGAAACAAAAACACATTTCATTTCACATTTATAAAAACGAAAGAAATCACACGAAAGCGAAAATTTGCTTCATGTAACTCCTAACGTTTTCGTCTGCAATTCGTTACAGTTTAAGAAGCTGTGTGCCAACAAAATTAGAGTTTGGAAGTCTCAGTATATCGTTTTATTTTCCTTAAGTTATTTTGACAACTGAAAATATTTTGTTTGTAGTAGTAGTAGGACACAACACAGCCGATTACTAATTAATATTGTATATAGTTAAAGTGGATGTATTTATGTTTTATGTTGTAAATTACCACCAGGAATTTTATATTTTTGATAAAAGTAGCTTTAGTCATATTTTCTTCTAGTTGCTTTGGTCAATGAATCCATTGGGGACAGAAAATATCTTCCAATGCATCAACACATTCGTGCAATATTTTAGATATTGTGTTCTGAGCTAGACGAGAAATAAAATAATTTTCAACTAACCATTGGTATCCTCCTCCAGCTCGAATGTTGAGGAAAGTTTCAAAATAGGAGGCACGTATGTATTTCGTGAACCTGTACGCAAATTAATATTGTCCAACACATACTTAAAGTCGGCTTTGTTTATTCTAAAACGTTGAACAAAACTAAAAAGAAAAATTAACTTTTAAACTAAGAATCAAATTTAAATAAACCAACCTTTTGTCAGGTAATATGAGAGAATTCGAAAAATCCCGCATTTCTTTTTTCTTAAGTTTACATGTTCGTTTTCCACTTCACTTTCGTCGGTTTCACTGGTCAACAAATAATAGTTTGCTAGCATTTCTAATTAAATATTCATCACAATCAAACACCACCAAAATCAAAAAGAATAAACAGGAAAATGATAAACGTCAAGAAAAAAACTGTCGTTTGTTTTCTTTTGTAGAGACGATAAAATTTGTTCGTTTTTATGATTACATGAAGCAAGAAAAGCGAAAACGTCAAAGAAAATGTGATCGTTTGTTTTTTTTTTTCGCGGCCACGAGAATTTTTTTTCGTTTTTGATGTTACATGAAGCAAACTGTCGGTGCGCACGAAAACGTTTAAACGTTATCGCCTTACAGAATGCCGGCCCAGGTTAGGATATCTTCGGTTTACTAGCTTCCTTGCATTTTCGATACTGAAGCCATCACTAGTTCCCTTTTGTCCCAGGTGATATTCTTTGCTCCAACATTTCGTCAGCTCTTTTGTCTTTTATTAAGAAGGCCTTTTCTTGTTCTATTAGATTTTTATCTCTTCTGGGTTATGTGCCACGCTCGAGAACGTGCCTCTTCATCGGTCATTCTTATAACTATTAGAAGAGACTGACGAGCCAATCGTTAAATCAGCAACATTCTCATACATACTCCAAAAACTGAGTGTTATCTCTCTCTTAAACATCTCTCTCTATTCATATTTAAATTTTCCCGTCCAAACCAATGGTCCCAGATTGAGGGAAAAAATGTCAATTTGGGCTGTTTTTCAATGAAAAAGATGAAAACGAGGGCAAATCTTAAAAAAAGAGCAAAAAATCAAAATCTTGTTGAAACGTAAGTCGCTAAAGTTATACGCATTTCCATTATACAAAACAAGTTTACTCAGACCGAAATGTTCGCACTAAATATGAAAGAAAATAGACCATCAAACGTCTGAATTTATTTTTATTTCTTAATAAAATTTTTATTTTATTTAAGGCTTTTATAAAATTAGCTAAGTGATCCTTGCATAATAGATATGTATATTTTTATGTTATAGATTGTTAATAAGGACAGTAATAAGACGACTGAAATTTTCAAAATTTGTTCATATAAAAATTAAGGCAAATTTCACTTAGAGAAAAAAGTGTAACTTTTTCGAAGTTGGTGGAAAATGATTGCCTTTGCTCATAAAAAAAAGGGGAAAACATATTTCACAGTCTGGGACAACTGGTTCAAACAGGAAAAAACAAATATTACACACACATACATGCATACATTGTTCTTTATAAAAGTTTTTTATATATATATATAAAACTATGTATTACATTTGACATTCTGAGCAATATTACCAAATAAAAAACAAAATCCTAGAAATTATAGACACCATTCATTCTGTGAAACCGAAATCGCACCTAAGGCCAGTCAATTAAAAATACCATTTGGTTGTCGTTTTTACAAACACAAACGACAATAACCAGCAAACATCCTCACCGTAAATGCGACATAAGGAAAACAAACCCGAATCAAAAACACCCAAATATAATATTATTGAAGAACATAAACACTACTTCGTAAAACCGAAATCGCCCCAATAAATCACCCGTAGAATGGATTTTTCTTTCGAATTAACATTATTAATGCTCAACATTTCGTTACTTTGATCTGAATTTCAATTAAATTTTATATATAAACACTTTTCACCTGGGTATATCTCACTTTTGATCTTTAAAATGATGAATTACGTCTTCTTTCAAATGATTAATTACGTTTGTTTTCCTCTCCATTCCTTTTTTGAATGCCCCATTGAATCCTTTTTTGGTCCCATCTCCATCTCCTCCAGCGCCAGTGCTGTGGCCGTCTCTTTCCCTCCTCAGCTTCTCCTTGTATTTGGATGCACTTAGTAGTTTTTAATCGGACTCGGTTAGTTGATTTTAAATAAATAATTTTTCTGCGTGTGTGGTACAAAATTTGGTGAACAACTTTTTAACTCCGCTTCATTTAATCGCACCTCAAAAGCATTTTGAATATTTTATACACATTGGACCGTGTCTTGCCTTTAAAAATACCCCAAGAGGCTTGCAGATAGATTGTAGTTATCCACTTAAGTTATTTCAGGTTGTAGTCTTCTCGAAATATTTATACATGAAACAGCTCTAATGTCTATTTATTCTGCAACGAAATGGAGTAAACCGAATGATCAGTAAGGGAATCTATGACCGCAGTCATGAGGTTGTCTCGCCGAATGGCTGTCTCTTCATCTTCTGCAAATGAGGAGTGTATCGTTTTCATGTTTCATCTAAGTTAAGATGGCGCGTAAAGTCTGTGCTGGACCAAGGTTTTAGCAACATCCCCTCGAACTAGCTCTGTCCCTACCAATCAGCCCTCAAACAGCAGTTATCAAGACTTTTGAGTAAATATTGTTACTAATTTTAAAGTAAAGTTTAAAAATTAAAAACAATTTATATTTAGAGGGAAGAAATTGAATTTCACAAAGCAAGCTCGGGGATGTATGCCAAAGAAAAGGGACTAACCCCCACTACTTTAATAATTAAATCAATGTCTACGCAGCCAAATTATTATGTACTCGCCGATAATTAATTCAGGGATCACTCAAATTCAATGGCTGGAAGCACTTCCATGATAATCCATTAGCAGTCATTAGAATATCCTAAACACACCCAAAAAGCTCCCTGGGGCTACTATACCCCGAATCCCTCCCCTTTTTTCTATCGGATTGGATTTTTACAGAAAATTAATTCTCAATCGACCACACCAAATAACCCGTAAACAATTGATAACTTGGGTAAAAACATTCGCGTTTTAAATTGAAAATAATATTTACAAAAATTATTGACATTCAAATTTCATAGGTTACATTCGGCCTCTGAACCAAATAATATTAATAACAATTTCATTCGTCGTCCATGAATGGTGGGTGGGTGTTCGTGTAAACATTTCAAAGCAAAAATCCTGGAAAATCTTTCCGCCAATAATTGTGAAGGAGAACTAAATTAGAATTTTAACTCACGATCTCAATTTCGTGAGCTCAGGCTGTTTGTACACCCATTCCGCGGAATTTTCCATAAGTTTTTGGAAAACAGAAAAACTGGTTAAAACAACAAAAAAAAAACTCAAATGAACCATCACTCTCTACTTAAGTACTGATTTATAAAGGTCAATTAACCCATACCAAGGATAACCATCTGAAGCAACTTTACATGGCATCTTTTAGAAAATGTAAATCTGTGAGCAGTGGAATTTCGAGGGCTCACTGAAAGTGTATACCCGCGATCGTAAACCAGTTTACGTGCATATTAATTGGAACTCTCTTGGGACACAATTAATCCCAACGTCCTTGCGATAAGCATGCATCTTTATGCAAGAAATAAATGAGTTCAATGGGTACTCTTGAGTGTTAAGTATGAGTATCCTATCTTGCTATTTTATCACTAAGGGAACACAATCAAACAACCACTACAATCGACCTTGACCGCATATTGCAACAAAAGCCGAAGGTGGATCAGGATGAAAACAAAACAGCAGACTTTCGCCTTTTATTGAAATCAAACACAAACATTCCACCATTGTTATGGAGAACTGTTTGTTTCAAGGAAACCAAATGACTGCACTATCCATCCACCCTTGTCTGTATGGTAATGGCAATTTGTTTGAATAGGAATTTTATCCTCGGCGAGGCTGAAAATGCTGCGCAAACAAATCAAATGCCTATCAGTCCGTTTGGTGAAGTATTTCTGTTGCGTTTGGCTTTCACTCGTCAGAACTGACAATGCCCATCTCTTTTAAAGAGAGTGCAGTTGTGAGATTATGCTAGAGGAGTGTATCCACAAAAATATACTGAACCGGCAGCCTGATTGGTAATTCCGTTTTTGATAATAACGTTCGTGGAGCCATCCGCATCAATGGCGATAGCTACAGAACGGTGCAAACCGATTTCTTGTGACCCAAATTGAACTAGATGGAGGTAGATGACTTGTGGACGGGTCT
The DNA here is from genome assembly GCA_916610125.1 of Cheilosia vulpina. NCBI lineage: Eukaryota > Metazoa > Arthropoda > Insecta > Diptera > Syrphidae > Cheilosia > Cheilosia vulpina. The sequence goes on along the minus strand of OU744279.1, from coordinate 41,505,299 downwards.
ACATGCTGACACCACGATGGACATTCTGCATAAATAATTTGAGGGTGTTGTTAAGTTATCTCTCGTTCGATTTCACCGCGCTGGATTTTTTCTTGGGGGGTTTCCTAAAGTCCCAGATCCATGCCACTAAGCCGCAATCACACGAAGGTCTTAAAGCCAACATAACCAATTCCATGGGTTAAATTAAGGAATAGAATCGTCTTCTGTCACAATTTGTTTATGTAGGCAGAGTGATTTTCACTTTGATTTGAAGTTAATTTTAATTTATTTTTATATTTTAATTTATACTTCAAATCAGCATAAACTTAATTTATATTTATATTTTAATATATTATATTATATGTCGAAAGAGCTGCTAGACAGTAAAGATGCAAGAGAAATATTAGAATAATTTAAGAATAAGCATTTAAATAATCAAAATCTTCATGCTTTAGTTTGTATTTAATTTTTATGTAGTTTTAAAATTATATAACAAATCCCACTCGAAGGCATTATCTACATTATATATTTCGGTAGTTGAAATTGTTTCCTCTGAATCGATGTCTTTAAATTTTTCAAAAATTTAATTTTCAACTTTCTCCATTACGCAGTAAGAGAAAGATATTGTATTCGTACAAAATTTCGAACTCTGACATACGATGATAGAGGAACTTTGCGACCCGCAAATATGTCCCGAGGCTTACAGCCTAAATACCAGCCCGGATTTCCTTCAAACTTAGGATTTGGAGTTTGGGGGCTAACAGTTCGGAGTTGTTTTTGTTTTTGCACGGTAACCTTAATATTAATGGTAATTCCCATACAACATTTTCATACCAGTTTGATTTGGTCCAAAACGGCTCTAACGATTTCAACCAAAATTGATATTTAAGCTTAAGTATGTGAGGTTACCACGACTGCGTAATCAGTTTTCCGCTAAAAATTGAATAATGCCACTTTTAAAATTTTGACATATCTCAAATGCGATCGTAACAAAAATTCATTTCTAAGGTAATATGGTAATTTCCAACTGAATGACAAACTCAATTTTTCTCTGTATTATCATAAAATGGATTTTTGAAAAAACTAATTTTTTTTTTAAATATAGCTTTCTTTAGTTTACTTAAAAATGGCAACATGGATTTCGACCAAAATGCAAACTTAGAGTGAAATTGATGTTTCAAAATCCTTAATTTTCAACTCGATTCACCGAAAACGCTAATTTGAAAAGCTGCTCATATCTCGAAAACCCCATTTTCGATTTAAAAAAAAAAAGAAAAACCTAGTAATGCTTGCATCCCGAACAATAACTTGTATTCGGTTTTCAGCTGAATAGTTAAGCAAAAGTATTTTGAAAACTTAACATTGCTTGCTACTGTTTTGTCTGTCAGATTTTACCAAATCCGCTCTAACGATTTTGATCAAAATGCATATTAAGAATAATAAAAGTATTCTAAATAAGATCCCGTACTTAGTTTTTCTCAAAAAACTCGAATAATTAATAAAACTTAATAATTATTTCTCCGAAGTTACTTCACAAATCCCGATTTGTATTCACATTCTATGGTATATTTTTGTAATAATCTCAATGTTCAATAACAGCTAAGTAAAACTTACTATAAAATAGTATAGAAGGCACTTATAACTCTCAAACCAGAACTCGCGACAATTCCTTTTTACTGAGAGCTTCAACTTTTAAAAACTCACATTGTTATTTGATATATACAGCCATATCAGATGAACTACCCAAAAGTGATTTTTTTTTAATACAATTCCTTTTCCTATATTTTATCTATGCACTGTTTCTTTTATCTAGCATTGTTTTTCAGTTTTTTACCTACATATACCTACCTAATAAAATAAGAAAACAACCAAGCAAACTTTTGATGGGCGGAAACGTTTCGTTCGACCCAGTCGTGCACTTTATTTTTTTTTTTAATCAAATCTTTTCATTCGCATTATCCAATTGCAAGTTTGGTGTAGTTGACATTTTGTAAATAAAACCCTTCATGACATCGGACATTTTTTTACTTCAAATTCCGTCAGATGTGCAATATTCAATATTCAATTTAGGTGTCGCCACAGGCACTAGTCGTAGTTCCACTTCTGCAACAAATTGATTGTCTTTTGATTGATGCATAATTGATTAATCCGATTGATGGCACATTTTCAGCCAATTAACATAGCCGAGGGCGATAAATTCAAATCAACTTTATACTGATTAATATTGACGGCAATTAGCTAAGTTGTCATACTGCTCGGGAATCAAAGACAAATAGCATCTACATAGCTGCTACTGTCGGTAGTTGTTGCAAAAGAAATTACTTAGTGTGCAGTCGTCCATTCCTGTTGAATCCTTTGGAAGACCCTGTCAAAAGTATTATACAGTCTCTGAAATTATCTATTCAGCTCATACTTCCTTCTGGGGATTTTATTCAATGAAACTTGTGAACCCAAAAATCTGTTTACAATGGAAAACTGCTAACGGTGTTCCCCGCACCATTTCCAAATAAACAGCGACAACTTCACCCTACTGAATCTAAATGAAACTTTTAGATACTCTCCGAGACCATTTGCCGTAGAGATATGTCTTCTTTTTTTTGCAAGTTTTATGAACCACTTTTCTAGCAGCAAAATTGTTCGCATTACTACAAGAATGGATATGGACACCATACCACGTGCGCCAACTATTACCCTTTGTTGTGCTCTCTCCGATCTCATATATAAAGCCGAATGAAACAATCTCCCCATAAGCGTGTACATGGATACATTCCGACGTGAACGAGGTACATTTTTTTTTCCTACCCAGTCCTCTTGCTCACATGAGCATGATGAGATAGGACTGCTGCAAGCAAATTTTTACATGCATATGGACATTGCACAACCTAGCTACATTCTCAGATCGACTTAATGAGTCTGACAACTTTGCTTTGTACATCAAATGGGCGTATGAATGCCAACATTTACCTGTGTCCCTGCATGCGCATACACTCACCTGACGGGGGTACATATTTAAATTTGCTGCTCTTTCCGAGATCGTGTGTATGTTCTGCTCCGCCCTAATCAACATGATTGATACTTAATCTCGTTCAGATCACACTCTGCATCTAGCTGGATATAATTAGTAAACGCATTTGACTGGCACGAAATACGAACAACAACTTAGACAGGCAACAGTCCTTTTTGTAAAGTGCTTTACTACGTTTGACGTCTATCCTCTTCGAGATACTTAAATGTGCATGTGTGCGCCTTCAAAGGATTAGCATGTTTCCGTCCTGCCCCGCCTTGCCATGGAAGAAAGGAAAAACTGGTTTTACCTATTTAATTCAATTTGATAAACATGTTGTGTGATGGGGGAGATGCCAGAGTCAAGCGAAAGTTTCTCAAAGAGGTTTGCCTAATCCGAGAGAATTTGCTTTCCTTATTTTTTTCAATTATGTTTTCATACGTTTATCTTGAGTTGAATTGACGTGGCGTTGGGGAATGAACCAACGAAATGTTAATGAGTCTAATATTAGCGAATTATGGGGCGTAGATCCGTTGACAGGCTCATGTGCTTCGATTAACGTTGTTAAGCTTTGCTTAGCTGACGCACGGAATGGAATGTGTCGTAATCAATTTTTTTTTTGCAAAGTCTATATGTGTGTGTGGTACATTAGCACATTCCAATTTTAATTTATTGATGACTGGAATAATTGATGGAATTTTGTCTGCACAAGTCGATGACAAGGGATCCTGTAAATAATTTACAACTGATGTGGGGAAATGAAAATCGGTATATTTTTGTCGGATTAGTAGGAAAAGCCGGGGCTATAAATGGAATTGCAAAAAGAGAATTTTTCATACCGAAATTAGTATCGTATGCTGCAGAGTAACAGCAGATAATTTGAATGACACCTTAATGAAGGGGCCGTTGCGATGCTTAAAAATTCTACACCTGTCACCAGGAACAGATGGAGAGTTGGACCTGAAATAAATTATTGTACATCTACAATAGCCCTGATGGGACTGTCATCTTCTTATTTAACGTACCTCCGCGTGGTCACCATTTAATCTCATGCAATCGTATACCAACGCATGTGCGCCACAATCAAATTAAATTAAAATTAAAGACACCCAGATGTGATATATTTCCGTACGTCAGCATCAGCATACAAAAATAAAATTCATTACTTAGCAGAAAAATATGAACGCACACACGAACCAATCCCACATTATCTCCCTATTGTGCATGCATACAAAATGAATACATCTGCAATTAGTAATTTCCCACGATTCTTTTTCAATTGTAAAGGGTGTCCCATAACTCACGCAAAATGTAATTTTGATCGAAAACACAGATTTTTAACTAGAAAGCTTACTTGTTATTGATTCATAGAGTATACTGATTGGGGTTAGGTGTGGGGTTATGTACAGTCAAGTTCGTACTCTTTTATTGAAATTTGCTATGACCATTTTGCAGAAATGTGGCTGAATTTCATTAATACATCTCCCAATTGTCCCTTTCAAAGCGTTGCTTGTTTGCATAGACTGTTGACTTCAAAAAAACCCAAAGAAAGAATTCAAATTTTGACGATTAACGCAGCTGAAGATCATCATCACTGAAGATGATTTTGTTCGGAAAATCAGCGTCCACTTGTTATTGTTCTAAAATCCATTCAACGCACTCTCTTCGCGCTGCATGGTCAGTAGTCTTCAGTTCTTGAGTCAATTGAACTTCGTATGCATGAAGTTTTAAGTCTTTTGTGGGAATTCGCTGTAGAGAGCTTCTCGAAATGCCCAATTCTTGACTACGGTGCCGAATTGATGTTCACGCACTGTCAGCAATACTCTTGCGAACTGCTTCGATGTTTTCTGTTGAATGACATGTGACACGACATCCAGAGTGTTTAAGATCACTAACATAGGCAAACCATACTGAGACCATCAACTCAGGTCGATTTTCCGTTACTTGCCTACAAGGCGTATTTTTATCGAGTGGTAACGATTTGGTGCGCTAGTATTGTTACATAGAAATTCGTATTGACAAATGTCACGTAACTTCAAAAATTCCGGCTCACCAATACACTCGGAAAAAATATGACCCACTTCCGCATTGGGCAAAGTTGCTGTCAGCGTTCAAAGAATTTTATCTGTTTAATTTGAAATTGTTCGTTACGTGTGGATGGTAATTTTTTTTTACGAATGAGTGTACATTTGTTTAAAATATTCATGAAAAATTAACAATGTAGATTGGTTGAGGGAAAATAAAAAACATTTTGAGCAAATTTTCTTCATTTTTTTACGAAAAATTTGCACACGCAATCGAAGTTAATCCAAAAAACCAAAAACTCACAAACATGTTCGTCCGAAATAGTTTTGTTAAACACACAAATCAAATTATTCGCCTTTAAAAAAAATATAACAATTAACCAACAGCATAATAATAATAATTGGCGCAACAGGTCCGTATGGACCCAAGCCTAGCTTCTCACAACCATTCGTCTTGTATGAGTTTTTTTTTTTTTTTTTATTTTTTGAGACGAATGGAAGGGATCTACAATTTTATGCCGAGTCCAAACGGCCAATTGAGAAGCTCTTTCATGACAGTTATACTCTCGGATGTTTGTCAGACGTTCGCGAGAGGTGGCGCAGTGAAAAAACCTTAAGTTGGAATTTGGGTTTTTCTCGGGATTCGAACCTGGGACCCCTCGCTTAGTAGTCCAACACACTAACCACTAAGCCACTGCGCCATAGCATTCAGTAATGTTAAAATGTGGTATTCCCGAACTCTATCACATTTCCCTACGGTTGGCCGAGGTTGGTAGCATTTGTTTTTGTATGTTTTTGAATGTCACATTGATTTTAATTGACAAAACACCGATAGGAAAGCAATATGGCGGATTTAAAAAAAAAAAAAAAAATTGACGGGGCCAGCGGCAAGAGGATTGCGAGTTGGTGTTCTCACTATGATTTGTCTATGATCACTAATTGAGCCAGTCTCCCTGAATTTTTCAATTATTCACTTCACAGTTGATTATTTTAAATCACTATATTGCGAACTGTAGCTGACAAACCTGCATTATTTTTAAAATATTGCTCAACCATGAAAATGCGTTGTTCTTTCGTATAGCGCTCCATTTTTACTTACCCCGAACTGTAGCCTGTCACACTGTTATCTTTTTTTTTCGTTGTCATCACTGCACTATTGAATGGTGAAAAATTAAAATTTTGCGTTGATTATGGGACACCCTTTATATGTAAAAACAAAGGTCAGATAATAATACTTCTTTTTCGAACTCATTAACCCGTTGCAAGGTTGCTTTATGTTCAATTTTCTTCTCTGTTTACATGGAGCGGTTTTTACTATGTGACATCCCACACCTGCAATAGCTAATTGAACGTGATTTTTAAGCGTCCCAATGCTGTCGGAAATAATGAGTTAGACACGCTGCGCTGTAAGTGCTTATATTAAATTTGTCACTCCTCTAAAAATTGAACGACCAAAAAGAACACTACTCTTGGGTCTAAGTGTGACAAATCAAGTAGATGTTCCCTGCAAACGAGGATAAAAGACAGCTTGAATAGTTATAATTCGCCTGCCACAGAATAACTGACTGGAGCAGAATTGTAGCTTTCAATGTCCTTGACCTCTTAACCAAATGCATGATCTGTCATCGGCAAAAACATGTCCTCTGCATGTGCATGTGCTGAAGGGCAATAAATCCCAACTGTTTGCATTCTAACAATACGCCTTTCTGTATGTCTCCCATTATGAATTTAAAATGCAAGTCTGCTTGTTAGGCTAGCAAGACGTATTGAATTGCAATCACATTCTGGATTTAGGGTTTCTGTACACATATTCTAAGCAGTTGTGAGTTGGTGGGCTTATTGCTGAACGACCTTGTCATCCGGTTGGAGAACTCTTCAGACTGCGGTTCGGATTGATTTCCGATATGTTGACAGAGATGTTAAACATGATGGGTGCTTTGCAACTTGACACCTGGATGAAGGATGTTGCGTCTTCAAGTAGGTATTTGCCATGCCACGACTTTGAGGACTACACTTTGACATTTGAGCTTCGAATCTGGTAGGTTTGACTTTCAGTTTTATCGCCACTAATGAGCTCAATTTGATAAGTGCAATGGAAATTCTGTGTAGACGCAGTGGGTAGTAGGTTGGTAGTGCGAGGGTTCCCCGGTTAGATACTCGAAAGGATACTTTAGGATTTTTCCACGTGTGACAAACATCCGAGACGAGTGTATAAATGTCATTAAAAGGGTTCTCAATTGGCTGTTTGACATAAGATTGTTTTCATTTGTCCCAAAAATACAAAAAAGGTCACACAAAACGGTTGGTTGTAAGAAGCTAGACCTAGGGTCCCTGCGGACCTGTTGCGCCAACTTTTATTTATTTATTTATAATGGAAATTGTGTATTCTGGTTGGGTCTGCATGATATTCCTTTGTTTAATCGATAAATCATCAAGCTCTGTACTAATCATACAAGAATGTGTATGCTAGGTTGCGAGCTTACATTCCCTTTCAAGCGTGTAGCCCTTAAAATAGGAGACTCTTTCAATTATCTTCATTTAGGCACGGAGCTACATTGATCCAATTTATTTATTACGTTAGCTCTGTTATGTGAAAAAAGTCGTTTAGATCTTGAAGATGGAACAAAATGCATTGAACTTTTTTAAAACACATTTCATCCGGTAGAGGCGCGAGGATAGCACAACGAGAATTTTACAGATAGGTTGGACTCTTCAACTTCAATTTTTTCAAGTTGTAAAGACTCTTAGAAAATAATTTTTAAAGATTTAACCTCCTAAAACCAAACTAATTTGAAAAGGTGATGTGATGCGGTTGGAGGGTATGCTTACGCTCAAAGATTTGTCCTCATTTTCATTAAGAGGACTAAATTGCATTTAATGACAAAATATTTGAGAAGGAAGAAAAGGTGCCCCCATCAGCAAAGCTAACGTATTTTCGTCGAACCGACGTTATTTAAAAACAGATTTGTGTAGGAGTACGCAAAGACTTAGACTTTTAGGCAAAAATATTTCAGTTACAACTTCCACAAATGAACTATCGTCAGTCTTGTGTGAGTGGAATGGATCTCTACATCAATCATACACGGCACACATTTCCGGGATTTTAAAACACTTAGTGAGCTACCCACGAGAAGATGATTTAAGTTATCAAATTTGCCCATCTTAGGGACAAGTGTTTGTTTACGATTTAGTTTTAATGACTTTTTAATTTCCACATAGTTGTGAAATTCATTACAGTAAACTAACAACATAGGTTTGTGTTTAATTTAATTTAAAACCACTCAATATTTCAATGTGAAGTAGTGAGGAGTTCGATTCAGTTTGTGGTCAGTAATAGTCAATAGTCAATAGTTGCAGAGGGAACTAATCCACAAATTTATCTATTTGCTTTAAATCGAATTAAGATAATTATACCTGCTTTTGTTAGGGAAATATTTCGGTTTTAACCTTTGTTTTTATGTGATAACCCGTATGAAACTCGATGTTTCAAAAATGTTGGCAGGGGATGCTTGCAAATGAATCATACTCTGAATTTACGTTCCTGTACTTTGCTCGGTAGGAAACAACAAAAAAAACATCTGTCTGTTGTCTTTTATCTGCCATTAAGGGGAACGCAGAATTCACACTATTTGAAAGTAGGAACTCCTACCTCTGGACGTTCGCATTTTGTTCACCCGAGATGGTTTTGGCGAAGGTCAGTCAATTTTTTACCAGCAATCGTCGCAATGTTGATTATATGATTCGGAACTCATATTTCTCTGATTAACTCATTGGTGGACGAAATCTTCGTCCGGGTGAACTCGAAACGAATGAAATGCGAATCGCTAATGGATGTCACTTATATTTAATATAAATATTGTAGTAGATCGATGACACACAATTTCGATTCATTGCAAGAAGATGCCTTGGTCGAACCCTTTGTCCACAATTATATTTATGGAAGACATTAAGGCCTTAAACAGCAGATATAAATAGAAAAGGAAGATTAGTTTAAACCTGGATAAAGGCAACATATTGTGTCAATGAAATTTACTGGATTTACTTATTGTGAGCTCTCTTAAACTTAAATAGAAACAACGTTCGTTTTTTTAAACAAAATTCACTAAAAAATGTTTGCCCTTCTTGAGTGCTGTCAAATACCCTTTCAAAATGTGAAACATAAAACGCTTTTTTCCTTCCAATTTCAACGATGGATACTCTCCTGCGACTAAGCCTAAGGCCCTGTTCAGGAAAATTAAAATTACAAATTCAGTTCTAAGCGATGATACTTGTGATTGCCCATCTGGCAACACCACGCTCTAAACTTGGCTAATAAAACAAAATAGTGTACGCCCTTCCGGCCATACCAAGTGAAAGGGTTGTATAGATATCATACGCAAATCATACTGAGGGCCCCTCAATTTCAAATTCGCCATTTTGTTTTCCTATCGGTGTTATGTCAATTAAGAATCCGTGTGACATGCAAAAACATACGAAAAATACAAAAATAAATGCTGCCAACCTCGGCAACCGTGGGGAAGTGTGCTAGAGTTCGGGAATACCACATTTTTACATTTCTGAATGCCATTGGTTAATTGTTATAAATTGTTAAAAGGCGAATCATTTGATTTCTTTGGTTAATAAAACTAGCTTAATGAGATTTTATATATACTAGAAATTTGTTATGGTTGCGTATTTTGAGCTTTTGAATATCATTAACCTCGATTTCATGTGTAAATTTTTCTTAGATAACTGATGAAAATTTACTCAAAATATTTTTATTTTACTTCAAACAATCTGCATTGTTTATTTTTCATATATATTTTAAGCAAATCTAGGCTTATTCCTTAAACAAAAATACTATCCACACGTAACGAATAATTTCAAATTTAATGGATAAAGTTCTATGAACGCAACTTTGCCAACAGCGCAAGTGGCATATGCAAGGTGCGAGTGTGTTGGTGAGCCGCAATTTTTGAAGTTACGTGACATTTGTCAATACGAATTTCTATGTAGCAATACTAGCGCACTTAGCATTTGCCACCCCATAAAAATATAGCTTGTAGGCAAGTAACGGGAAATCGGCCGAACATGGTGGTCTCAGTACTGTCTCTGATATATATCATCCCTTTCTTTAGAATAAAATCACTTTTCCTGATGAGTTCATTTTATTACATAATAAAATCGCAATTATATCTCGACATCGTTGGTCACAAAAATCGCGAATAGGCCCTGATGAAAACATGTTACAAATTGTGTTACCCAAGTAGGAATACAATTAAATCGACTACATCAAATTAAACAGGAATCTTTTAGTAAAAGCTACTTTTCTATTTTTCCTGCTACTAGTAGTTCTCCTCTTACCAAACCGAAACGGTAGCATGTTGAAATGTGGCAACCTCGAAAGCCCACTCTGTAAATAAATAACCACTAGCACAGATAAGATTTCATTTTGCATGTTAATTTAGTAACGCAAAAAAAAAATTTTAATATTTGTTGAATAACCAGTCTTGGTACAGGTTCTGATGCTGAAAAGGTTAAAACAAACTCCTGTACGTGCACATGTGATCACAGTCGTCCTATATCTGACCTTTTTCGTCTCCGCCATTACGCTATCGTTAACCATCAAAACAAAATGACTACTGACTGCATAATAAGAGACGACTTCGTGTGTACAACAAACTGGCATATTTTTCTGTATTATTGCTCATACAAAACTAAATCGACCTCGGTCACAAACATATACATGGCTCGTCTGTAAGGTTCGCCGGGCGGGAAGTGACTTGACTGACACATGTACTTTTGGTTTGTGAAATTTTCATGACAGTTGATTAGATTTGACGAAGATCTGACACATTAAATATGCATTCCTACGAAAGTTATCCTAGTTCATACACTTGTACGCGTTCTACCGACATAATGTGCCTGCCATTTCCTAATCCTATCCAGAAACTTAAATGCGAGGGCTTCCCACCTTTTCTGTTTTATCAATTTCTATTTATTTTTTTTTTTCACGTATACGTCAATATACTGCCAATACTGCCAATGAGATAAGAAGTTGTTTGACACAGAACGAAGGTCCTTGAAAATTTATTATATGCTTTGTATGGATAATGTAAATGGATTTCGATTAGATGTGTCATTTTGGGATATGAGGACACAAATCAGCCAGCCCGTTGTCACCTGTCATTGGAAACGAAACACCCCGGACAAAGGAAGCAAATGCAAACATCTCGCTGTGTCGAACCCCTGAAACTCTGCCATCCTGCAAATGGTAAAAGCACGTATTGTTGTGGTGAGAGATGTGCCAAGGTAAATTCAGCAAGCAAAATGTATATCAAACGAGCCAAAGGATTTGTTACTTCTGTTATTTAGGCGAATCCTTTTCTCACCAAAATCTCCGCCAGATTAGGGTTGTGCTTTCTTTCGGTTGACCTTTTGATGATTGGGGAATAAGGATTCACGTCATCGAGTTGGCCATCGAAATAAAATATAGTGCTAATGCTATTGACAGCCAGGGTTCCTTTCTGTGGGGAAATCAGATGTAGTCCGTAAATATAAAAAGTATTTCACAGAGTTTCCCACACAAACTTTGTTCGAGTTGGGGAAATTAAAAAAAAAAATAAAAAATTACAAAAGTATGTTTGCTTGCAGTATTCTCCATGAATAAATGAGGGGAAGCTCTATCGTCACGTAGTTTCAAATCCTCTTGATTACGAATGGAATAAAAAATGTGAATCACAATGAAATGTGGTGAATGCACGTTTAATGAGTTGAAAGTTTCAAAGGATTTTGCGGTATTGTCTGGCAGAGAAGTGTTGATTAAACGTTCCGTGGAATTAAAGCTTTTAGTTCTGTGTCTAGTTAAAAGGCGTGAAATCCGGATTTGCGTAGAGATGGATTTAAAATTAATATTTTTCGTTTTCCCTAAAGGATGGGTTAGTGGTGTGAATTGCATCAATAAGTTTCATCAGATGTGTGTATCTATCGTCTGTGCAAAACTTCGAAATCAGTCTTTTCGCACAACGTTCTTAGAACTTGGTAATAAAATAAATTCTTTTGTAATTGAACAAGGCGCTCGAAAGACAGGAGGTATTCGTGAAACTCCCGAAAGCGGATAGTTAGTTCAATTGCATTCAGCAATGCAATTTGTTAAATGCAGTGTACTTAAGTCTATCCCGAGCAAGTCGGGAAAAAATATAGCTACATATTTATTTTATTACGGAAAAGGTCGTCGCTCTTTTTTATTGAGGATCGCTAACTGACATGCAGTGTGAACGCCTGGCTCTTTTTGTCACCGAACTAGTTGAGAAAATCGGTCTAAGCCCAATAAATTGGCAACCGCCCAAATATTTGCCCTACCATAGGCCCCGAAAAAAATTAAGGAACCCAGATCACAGCACCTTTATCAAGTATTAAGCTTAATTAAGATCGTAAAAATGTTTACCGAGAAACCTTTAGTAGAAAAAGAGCGAGGGACTATCGTTGCTCCTTTAACTTTAAACATTTTTCGAAACTCACAAGCCAACACTAGAAACGGTTTTTTTTTTTTTCTTAAAGTCGTAGTGAACTCGCAGATGACATTGACAGAACTGAGCGAACTGCCAGTGGTAGGTTTGCAAATGTTCTGACAGAAGACTTAACCCAACATGGGTTAAGTCTTAAATGAGGGCAAAACGAAGTTTATGCTGTTAACAGGAAGGGACAAAAAACATCAACAAACCAGACTCTAGGATAGACAGGGTCTTGCCTTTTTTGGCTCTACTTCGGGTACATGCATTGGCGGTTGTCACTCGGTACACCCTATTCCGGAAGTAAATCGACAGCCCCCACTGAACAAAAAGTAAATTACATTTCATTTTCTTTTATTTAACTTTTGGTAAGTATTTACAATTTGACTTAAGGCTAGCTAACAAATGGTGGTGAATAATTAATATTTAAATGTGTTGGCTCCGCAACAGGGATCCAACGGTCTACGTATGTGTACATGTTTTTCTTAAATCTAATCAACTCGTAGTAGGCATCGTTGCCTGCGTTGACCTCAGGGTCTTCAAGTCCGGGTGTTGATGTTGAACAAAAAATATGCCTGTCTATTTTCTTTTTGGGAAATAATTTGATATTAAAAAAGTGAAATTATTTCCCATTCGAGGTGAAGTTATTTCCCGTGTGAAGTTCTTGCCCGTAAAGTGATTTCCCTGCACCGTCCCAGTTTGTTGCGTGCTGTTGCTGTGCCTCTTCCGATCGGAGTCACAGCTCTTGGTCTTGAAGAAACCGGTCGAGGTCGTGGTTACGATAGAAAACTCCACACTTTACCTATGGGTCAACAACGAAAGTCGATCAAGTAAGAGGGAGCATGAAAATCCCCCTTGCTCTAATAGGTAGTAGAAACCCTCTTGCTCTAATAGGCACAAAAGATAAGGCAGCGAAAATGCAGCTCGGTGGACATGGCTGGTAAATTTTGTACCTGCCGAGGTAGGGCGTCTCTCCGAGTTCGTGTCCGCTAAGATTTTTTCGTATATTTTATGAGGTCCATAATAGCTCGGTACATGTTTGGTCAAACGTGGAACTGTGCTTGATTGTCTTGTAGTACAACTCAACAACTCAGTCGAGTATTTGGGACACGAAGCCGAACAGGTTTAGACTACGCATACGACTATCACGTTCGAAACATAAGTTCCCATGAATTCCCTGAATATTGTTTTCATTACACTGATATAACTAAATCACAAGAGATGTCGAGGGCGCTCAAGACGGTCTCTTTCGGGGCGCCCGAATGACTAAGGCCGGCGCTGGATAAACCATGTCACATCAGCAATCAGGCACAGAGTTGCACATGCCAAACGGATGGTCAGCTAATGCATGTCAACTTTGGAACAACAAAGCTGCATGCAATGTTGTACTCTGTCTATATTCACCAAACCACATATCTTGCAAACAACCGCAAATAAATTTACCATAAACTCATATCCACTGTACAACTATTGTCCCGGAAAGTGGTCTCTTATCACGTGGCTTTTCTATTTTAAAAGCGCATCGGAAGCGATTTCCAATCCAATAACTTTGAATAAATGAAAGCCAGCATTTATCTGGCTTCCTGTCGTGTTTTTTGGTCTCTATTCCAATGGCCGACACCATATTGTATTAACGTAACCACATTTTCATAGCATAAACCACCATTCAGTCGCAGGTTGAAAGTAAACATAAATATAGGTGGCCTGTGTCCCTGTAACAATTACCCAGTTTTTGTATGCTCTTGTTCGTTCGCAGCGTATCCTTTTAACGAGCTCTTTCTCTCTCGTTTGCGCTGCTGTATTCGCCTATAGCCTCGTTATTTTTACCGCTGCATAGGTACTCGTATACACCAGGAAGTATCATCGTCATTGTGCTATTAACAAACACATTGTCGCAGATGAAAATAAAACCGAAAGGGCTTCCAACCGAAACCAACGAGTTCCATTCAACAAGCAGGACGAATGCAATTTTAGCTCGAGTCCTCCCCCTGCCAGGTATACGAGTGTCTACATACATAATATCGATGGTGTGGTGCCGTATTAATCACTTGTTTCGCCCGCCACCCGCTGCACAAGCAACAGAACCATGTCTGAGTAACAGGAACCTTTCCGGCTGGAGCGCGCGCGGACGACAGAAGGTAAGATCCACAAGGGCGGAGATAATGTTGCTTTCAACGACCGAACCGTATTGTACACTTTTGCAGTACAAATACACGCCAAGGATATGCACAGAGATATAGTGCTAATAGGCCACCATATATGTATATCACCAAACGACCCTACAGCTATAGCCGGCAAGTTTGCCAGCGATAGTAACGGGTAAGACTATAATATGTAGCTGAGTATTTCACTGGGTATACATAAAAGCAGCTGTTTACTCAGGCTCACAGTAACGACGGCGGCACGGGGATGGGTTTGCAGTTTTAAAACATTTGTCAGGGTTGGAAGTCGAACAGATTCACTATCACCAGCTTGGGTGGAGAGTACCTTTAGCGACAGTGTTACATACCGGAGAGGGTGCCGACTTGCTCTCATTCTAGTTTCGGTTTTCATATTTTTGATTAAAATTTTGTAAAAGGAACCGGAATCCCTTCCATTAGTGGAGTGTGGGACGTGCTGACAAATGGTTGCTGTGCTGATAGCAAGATAAACCCTGTTCATCTGTTGGAAATAAAATAAGCGCAATCTGAGGTCTTGAAACAACAAACTCTGTATATGGAGGAGTCTGTGGTGTACCTTGCTTATGTTGATGTATCGTGCACTTTGTTCCTGCATATAATAATTTGTTTTTATAGCCAGAATAATCTTCAAAGTTAATCCGCTTTACCAGAGATAGGTAAATGTAACCAGACTATGCAATTGGTGAGAGCTTTGATGAACACCATCATTTCGATTCTACTGCTTCTTCAATTGATATACAATGACTGTGTATTTAATACCTTATTTTAGGGCGGTCCTTAATACACAAATTAAAGTTGCTCACTCTGCGAGTCGGTTGATATCCCTTACACATGTAAACCTATAAAGCGGTCAGTCACTACTGCGCTGTTTTTCTTAGATTCCAAGACATACGCCCTAGGACTTCGGTATCCAACAAGTCCTACTCGCCAGAGGTAACTGATTTGCACATTTCAATTTAACAACACAAGCGGGATCGAAAATTACTAGAAAAACTTTGAGTGCAGAGGAACCATGGATACCTTAATCGGTCTTCGCACTTACACCCATTTTCGTCGATGTTGTGTGTAATCCCAGATGAAGGGGAAGGTGCCAATTTTGGCGCTTTTTCAATTAAAAGGGGAAAGCTTAAAAAAAGGGGAAAAAATCAAAAATCTCTTTGGAACTTAATTTGCTTAAAAGTAAAATTTAAACGCATTTCCATTACAAATAAATTTCAGAGTTTACTCAGAATGAAATGGTCACACTAAATATGAAATAAAACAGCCCATCGAACATCGAAAAAGGGGAAAATGAGGGAAAAGCTTAAAAAAAGGGGAAAAAATCAAAAATCTCTTTGGAACTTAAATTGCTTAAAAGTAAAATTTAAACGCATTTCCAGTACAAATAAATTTCAGAGTTTACTCAGAATGAAATGTTCACACTAAATATGAAATAAAACAGCCCATCGAACATCGAAAAAGGGAAAAAAGGGGGGGGGGAAAGCTTAAAAAAAGGGGAAAAAATCAAAAATCCCTTTGGAACTTAAAATGCTTAAAAGTAAAATTTAAACGCATTTCCATTACAAATAAATTTCAGAGTTTACTCAGAATGAAATGTTCACACTAAATATGAAATAAAAGAGCCCATCGAACATCGAAAAAGGGGAAAATGAGGGGAAAGCTTAAAAAAAGGGGAAAAAATCAAAAATCTCTTCGGAACTTAAATTGCTTAAAAGTAAAATTTAAACGCATTTCCAGTACAAATAAATTTCAGAGTTTACTCAGAATGAAATGTTCACACTAAATATGAAATAAAACAGCCCATCGAAACATAATACTGTCGGCGCAGTGGCTTAGTGGTTAGTGTGTTGGACTACTAAGCGAGGGGTCCCAGGTTCGAATCCCGAGAAGAACCCAAATTTCAACTTAAGGTTTTTTTCGCTGCGCCACCTCTCGCGAACGTCTGACAAACATCCGAGAGTATAACTGTCATGAAAGAGCTTCTCAATAGGCCGTTTGGACTCGGCATAAAATTGTAGATCCCTTCCATTCGTCCCAAAAATAAAAACTCACACAAGACGAATGGTTGTGAGAAGCTAGGCTTGGGTCCATACGGACCTGTTCCGCCAATTATTTATTTTTATTTTTTTTTTTTTTATCGAACATCTACATAAGAATTTTTGTGATTTTATTTATGAATTTATTTTTATTTCTTAATGAAGTTTTTATTTTATTTTAGGGTTTTTTAGAATTAGCCAACTGACCCCTGCATAATAGAAATGTATATTTTTATGTTATAGCTTGTTAATAAAGGCTTACATTTTTTTTTTTAATTTTTTCATATGAAAATAAAAATTCACTTAGGGGAAAAAAGGGGAACTTTTTTCGAATTTAGGCGAAAATGATTGCCTTTGCTGATAAAAAAAAGGGGGAAACAGTCTTCACAGTCTGGGACCACTGGTTGTGTGTCCCTTCTTGTTGTTATTGGTTTTCCCATATTTTACAGCTAAATCAATACCAGATACTCGTACTTGCAAGTCTCTAACTGACATCAGTGTCGTCTGCGTATATGCACAGCCTCGCGAGTTGCTAAGAGACCCACGCCACCATATCTGGGTAGAAATTGCTCGTCTATATGAACGCAGCCCTAACAAAAGGAAAAGTGAGTATAGATCTGGTGTTTATGGATCATCTCCAAGACCTGTTGTGCTATCAATATTGGGACTTGAAAATGATGTTAGGCGTTCCACCACACAGCGAGTTTCAAGCAGACCAATGCAGCTATAGTTGGCGCGGCAAGAGGGGTCTTGCTTTCTTGTGATTCGGGCAAAGTGTCATTCAATAGGCATAATATGTCAATAAAAAAAAACAACATGGAGGATGACTTTTATGATCTATACCGTTCTCTCGCTGCCAGCAGCTATTGTCACTTTATTTTGGTCAGCTAGACGGAGTCATCTTTGATGTTAACAGTCCGCAAATGTGGCTTTCTGTTTCCTCAACACCATCAATGGCGCATTGCTCATCTTTGCTACAGGGCTTGTAGCAAAGATGAGCAAAGGTCGGGCCTTCACCTAACCAATCCTACAGGAAAACTCGACAATGCTCTTTTTATTGCTCGTGAATAATACCTCGAGGTACTAAAACGTCTCCAACTGTTTCAATTGGACGACACTCTGCTGAGCAGGCGTTCTGATGGATCGGGTGCATCTCAGCACTTTTGTGACTGCGTTTCATATGATTTATAATTTTTGGCATTGCTGCTAATGGTGTTTGATGTTTGCAGCTCAATGGCGACTTCGTATAACTTATCAATCAAACCGGGGTATACGAGATGCGCGCAAAGATTCATTCGATATGTTGCGTCGCAGTCGTTTGCGATATTTGCTTTCATACTTTGGCTGTGGGTTATATTGACCAATTTGGATTAAATATTCAACAATTTTAGATAATCACAAAATCCTCAGTTTGGTTGACGGTGAAGATAATATGGCCACAGCCACGTTCCCTTACAAACCCCACAAAGGTGCAGTTAGGTCGGATGATCATGAAAGCTACAACTTCCGTGTAATTATTTTTTCTTATGAATTTTCACAGTTCTGTCATAAAAGTTGCGTAGCTCAAGTTACAAAAATTCGAAAGACCTTTAACTCGTTCGAATTTAAATCGGCCTCCGAAGTCTTTACACTTGCTTTTCCAAACGAAACCAGTATTTCATTTGAGTCTTTCAGAAAATATCGTCAGCTCTGTTAATAACTTACTGCGTATCGGATTTTATTTGAGCAACTTGTACGACATAGACTTTGAACACTGTGCCTTGGCATTGCAATTTATCAAATCATAAATATACCTATCAAGAGTTTCCATATTGGAAATGAAATCTTTATAAAGCGCACTTGAACCGAACCTAGCCAACACCATCAATCACCAATTCGCATCGAAACAATACCAGAAAATATATATATTTTCAAATATTTACCATTAATCATGGTCCCGATCAATGCACAGCAATTTTCTTTTCATCGTAGCCGCCCAACTCAGACTCAGACACACTCTTTTGTGGCAGGAATTTCCCGCACAAACAGTATGTACACATATAGAGACTACCACAAGAATGAACATTTAAAATTAAACCGAATAATGACTTTCATCGAACGGATGTTCATCAAAGCCATCCAAAACATGAAGATACTCGTTGAATATATATTTTCTACGAAAATGTTACTACATTCGTGTGAAAATCACTCTGGATTCTGGATTCTGAATCCATGTCCATACATCGACGGTCGGCATTTAATTAGCCGCAAAACGTTGTTGTTTAAAAATTCCCCTTTTGGGGGGCATGCAGAATTCTACGGGAATAACGTGAAAGAAAGCCGATGTAATGGAATTTAATTTTCACTTTGGTTTTGCACTGCTTTTTTAATACGTCACGTGTACATGTGAGGTGCCGCGTTCTGGATATTTATATTGATCGTTAACACTTGGCACGCCGCGTCGTGGCTTACGGGCTTTTGGCCTGCGAGCAGGAGATTCAACAACCCCAAAAGTTCGATGTGTTCGGCATCGCAATGATGCCAATATAATTAATGAATTTATGGGCGAAACACACAAGCGATGACGATGGCACGTGGGTTATCCGAGTCGGGTTGCACACAATCGCCCACATTTGAATTAATTAAGCGTGCGTACTTTAAATCCTGCTAAAAATAATTATAGCAAATGCAATAACTAGCGAATCGTTGTACTATTCGATTAGATGAACTGACCTCTTTGTTCAATGAATGCGAACGCCAAAATACATTAAAATTTCGAAAACGAATCAAAATTCTATTATGGTTTGCAGTATTTTGAATTCAGAATGAAGTGCGCATCTAAATTTGTTAACTAAGTCTAATGCCGGTGGGGTACAGGTGCTGATGATGTGGCATCCTCCGGCACAGGTGGTCTCAGTAAAAATGTAAATTGGGAAGGCGATGTTTATTTTTCGCTTATCCTCTGCTGACGGCACACATAACTGGTACTGGTTGGGATTAAAAATAAGCAGTCTGTTATACTGTCTCTAGGGGATCAGCCTTTTGTAGAGTTCTGATTCAACCTACGTGAACATTAACTTTGCAGCCATATACTGAATATATAATGCTTCAATAATAATAAGTGGATTTTCATCTCAACGTCAGATGCAAAATAAATGAGACTTCAGCCCCTAGAAACTGAAATTAAAAACTTATGTAGATCTCACAGAAAATAGCGGCAGGGAATTATTTGTTTGGGCTCTTTTTGCCCTTCACTTTCAACTAACAATGTATTTTCTAATAAGCATTAGACTGCTAAAATAACGAAATATGGAATCTCCCAAACGTCGTACGTTGTATGTTAAACTTAGCAAAAAAAAATTAATAAAGGGTGTCCCATGATTCTCGCAAAATTTGAATTGTACGCCATTTAATAGTCCAGTGATGAAAACGCAAAAAAAGATAACAATGTGACAGGTGGCAGTTTGTGGTTAGTAAAAATGAATCGCTATACGAAAGAACAACGTATTTTCATTGTTGAGCAATATTTTCAAAATAATGCAGGTTTGTCAGCTACAATCCGCAATTTTCGTACAAAATATGGTGATTTAAAACCATCAACTGTGAAGAGAATAATTGAAAAATTCACGGAGACTGGATCAATTAGTGATCATAGACAAATCATGCTGAGACCCCCATGCCCATGCAGCGCGAAGAGAGTTCGCTGAATGGATTTTGAAACAATAACAAGTGGATGCGGATTTTTCGAAAAAAATCATCTTCAGTGATGATGATCTTCAGCTTCGTTAATCGTCAAAATTTGACTTCTTTCTTTAGGGTTTTTTTTTTTTGAAGTCAACAGTCTATGCAAACAAGCCCACGACCACCAACACAAAGAGGAAATTGAAAGGTGTATTGATGAAATTCAGCCACATTTGTTCAAAACGGTCATAGAAAATTTCAGTAAAATAGTACGTACCTACTTGTCAGTAAAGTAAAAAAATTTATCCGATTTTCTATTCCATACATAACTCCAATCTGTGTACTCTATGAATCGATAAAAAATGTAAACTTTCTTATTAAAAATCGGTGGTTTCTGTCAAAATTACATTTTGCGTTAATTATGGGGCACCCTTTACTTGGTACTTCTTCGTTTTGTGTAAGTTTTTATTTTTGAAACGAATGGACCTACAATTTTTATTGAGATTCCTTTTCATGAGAGTTATGCTCCAATATGTTTGCCACAGTATTGCCAGACATTTTCTAACGGTATTAAAAAAAAACTATATGGAGAAATAAAGCAAAATAATCTTAAGTTTAAGAAAAGACTTTATTAAAATAAAACTAAAAAATAAAATAAGCAATAAATATAAACACCAAATGACTTCTATCTAATAATAATAAGGAACATAAAATGAATTCAGTCTTTTGTAATGAAAATTACCTACTTTTAATTATTCAAAAGCTCGTCAATTACAGAACTAAGTTCATCATATTCCCCGCCTTCGGCATTGTCCTGATATTTTGCCGAGTCCTTTGTTTTATCTCATTTGTGTTCCATTTGGGCATTCGAATATATTTATTTACCTGTCCATTTCGGAATAAACTTAAATTCAATTGTCCTGCAATTCATTGGCACTTCACTTTTGACTGATTTTCGTTTGACAGTTGATACTTGAAATTGACAATTCCTCATACAAATTTTCAGAAATACCAAATACGGAAAATTTTGATATATGAGTTCGTTATTTGTATAGCGAAACATTATCACGAAGGCACGAATATATTCTTGTGATGGGTATAAAGTTTTTGGGTTTTTAATTTATAAATTGAAAATAGCATTATTTATTTTGGCTTAAATGGCACCACTGGTTTGTCAGTCTATCGCGAAAGCTCTGCGCAGGGATATTGATTTTAAGATGATTTCTGTTTTTTTCGGGGATTGAAACTGATACTCTTGCTTTGTAGTCCAGCACACTAACCAATGCGGCATTACGCCCAAGTGCATTCAACTAGTTTATGGAAACATTATTCTGTTTACATATGTTTTTTTGTTTTTTTTTAAATTCAACTCAATTCATAAAACGTTCTTTCACATGTTACATAAAAAAAATCTAATAAAAATCGCTTTTTATATTTCACATTCAAATTTGTTGAGAGCGCATTTTTTTATTGGCTTTTGAAAGAGCTATAAGGGCGGGTGGGAACGTATTATTTAATAAAAAAATAGTAAAACGCTAAATTCAATTTGAAACAAATAAATCAATCATGACACCTAAGGCCTTGCTTTTTCTTTAAACATTATTCGCGGGAAACACTTTTTAAATCACAAAACCTAAACAGTAATTTTTAAGATAAGAACGTGTATGGCCATAGAAAATACACCCGTATGTTTTTACTGATGCCAAAGACACTCAAACTCGCTCCCGCGCCAAATCAGAAAAATAAGACTGAAGAAGCGATTTTCAATTAATTGTCTGCCAATTAAGTTTAAGTTTTTCCCTGTAATTTCTTTTTTTTTTCAGTTAATAATAATAATTTATAATTTAATTTTTACATTTGTTTATTGTTATGATTTTCGTTTAATGGTTGTCCTCATTGTTCCTTTATCAATTATTCAGCTTATTACTATTTTAAAAGATTTAACATATCTTAGTAAGTCTTTAAAAATCTACTTAAATAAATAAATAAATTAATATTTGATAATCATTTATTTGGGTACCAAAATCAGTCGAGGAAAAGGGTTCATGTACACTTACTATATATAGGTATTTAAAGCTACCAAATTCAGAGGTCGCCATTTATTTGGACACTTTATAAGCGACAGAACTAGAATTTGGCTGCTTGCCTCATCCACGTTCATACTCGACATGGGTCGTGAAAAACTTTAAGTCCGACCAATGGTGTTAATAGTTATTGGCAACAATTTAAAACAGAGACAGGTATCAATGAAAACGATGAAAGTACTTGTCGACATACCGCCACCGGGTGGGAAACGCAAGAGTCCCTAGAAGGCCGTATCGGCGGCAACCGGAAGACGACGTCAAAATTTATCTTCAAAAATCACGCATAATAGGGGAAATGGAACTTTCGCGATAAGTAAAACCGTATACCTTATTAGACAACAATTAATAACAATTTAAATTTAGTCAATCAGCCACGCTTTCAGTATACCTTCAGGTAACAAAATTTAGGCGCCTTGTCAGAATCGGATCATTCTGACTATCTCAAAACTATGCCCACCGACATACCACCGTAATAACTTTAGACACAAACACAACGATTCATTGGTTTTTTCACGAGCAGTTCCTCTGAATGATACAGAAGTCTACGTGACCGATAACCTCCCTCAACATCACACTCCACCAATCAACACAGCATTCACAGCAAGACCTCAACACAGACCGCCAATGGAATCATCACTTTCAAAATACTGAACGTAAAAAGATATAATGGCGATGATGAGTGAAAACTCAAATTCAAGACCATTTTGAAAAGCAACAGCCAAATATCTTTCACATTAAAGCCGTGAACCACTGTAGACTGCGAAGTGCCTAAAATATACACGAGTACAGACAAGACAAAAGTTTTCCAAACAACATTCAAAATTGATGGCCTCGTACATTTCCAACCCGCAATACAATGGCACAGTGGGGCCATTAAAGGATTAAATTTAATGAGCTTTTTAACTATGCGAACGAGTGAGTGTATACATGTGTTTGAATGGCAAGTAATGATAGCCATGCACAGCTTTTTTCTGGTCTAATCTTTTGTCTGCGAACTTCGTTCTCATTTTGAATATTTGGGAGATATTTATGGAAACCTGAAATGAATCCCATTTACAGGAGGTAATATTTTTTTAAAAGTTATTGCTATAGCGGGATCGCATCACAATTGACTTTTGCACTTCAGTCTTTGACTATAATGAGATCCACGAGATTTGGGCCCTTGCCGTTTAAATGGTGCACAGTCTTTTTGAGTATACAACGGGAGTCAGTTGTAAAGGGCCATCGAGTGGTTTCTTTTTAATTCATACGTTATTTTGACACTGACAGCTGTTTCCCGCTTGAAATCTTGACAGCAAATAAATAGTCGCTTTACGCTTAAACAACGTTGGGAAATATTGAAAACTAATTTCGAAAGTGAGTGCTGTATAGTCCAAACAGTACGTTTTTGGAAAGAAGTTTTGGAAGAAATGAAGCACCCAGCGCGCCTGCTGTATGCAAGTTTGTGCACAAAAAGTTCGTGAGACTGGCATGCTAGTGGACAACACTCATTTTCGTTGTTGTATACCAATAGATCCACAGGGTGGTGGCATCATTGGACCATTTTTCTTTGAAATTGTGTCTGGGAACAACGTTGGGCCATATTAACAAACTTTTTTTTTACTGAAATTGAAAACACGGATTTGGAAAACCTCTGGTTCTGGATGACGCGCGATGCAACACAGCCACAATCGATCTTTTGCGCACCAAATTCCCAAATCGTGTTATCAGCCGTCTTGGCGATATAAATTCGCCTCCAATGAGCTGCGGTTTGACCCCTTTGGACTCTTTTTTGTGGGGAACCACGAAGGACCGATATTATGCCAACAACGCCGGAAACGATTCAAGCACTTGAGGCCAATATCATCCAAGAAATCCGCGAGCTACAGCCGAAGCCATCAACAAGGTCTTTGAATATTGGAGTGACTCTACTGCCGAGGCAGCCACTTGAGCGACGTTGCGTTCCATAATTAATGGGAATGTTTGCTCTTACTAATGAAGCCATAGTACATGGAACAAATTTAATTTTGTTCATTTTATTGCATTTTTAAAAATAAACTTGTATTTGCCCACCCTGTATCTGTGTACAAGTCCAGTTTTAGCTGATGCATATACATTTGCTCACTTTAAGTGTTTTACATTTCGCACAACTAAAGGTACAACTTCGCATCCCATTAAAAATGCTCTCCCATTTTTTTTTGCTATGAATATGGCAACATTTTGGCTGCAGCCGCTTAAGGCTGTATGAAAGTCGACAGCAATGCCGTCAGGACGGTTTGGCATCAACAAACAATCTACATTCTCTACGGCATTCATGCAATTTGCGTCCCCTTTTACGGAACGACATGGTCCCACTGTGGTCATGAATTCATGAGTAACCATTATCTACTGTGCCACACAATAGTCGCATCGTAGTCGTTATGTTTCGATAGTATCTCTGCCAGATGCAACATCCGCTCTCTGTAGCGCACTTATTTTTTTTTTCAAAAAAAAAAAAAACCCCGTTCCCAAACAATGCACTTGGCTTAACGGAGTCGCATAGCTCAATCCATTTACGCACACTGCCTCACCATGCTGAGTTCGATACAAATACAAATACTTCTACTCCTACTCCTACTCGACTCACATTCACACACTGGTCCTTGTGAGTAACGACACAAAATACAGGCACGGTGTGCGCAATACTCATAAGAACATCCCCTGACGTTTTTCATCCCTCTGACTGTATAGATACTGGTTGTGTGGTGTGTGGAAATGCCACCAGAAAAAAAAACTATTTATCTCTGCTATGCTGTTGCAGCAACGTGCAAAAAAAAACGCAAGGAAGAGGCCAACACAAGCATTTATTTTTTGTCCTGCCTGCGATTGGATACCATTTTTTGACTTTAAGTCATGGCCCGCATTCAAGGACTTGCACATCAGAGCCCCCCGCTCTGTACTGATGGTGTTTTTATTTGCTTTCTATACTGGAAATGCACGTTTTTCTTAGCGTTTGCTTTGCTCTTTCATTTTGTGATTCAATTTCCGGTGATTTGAAACCCAACCATATCCGCCGAACCGACCGCAAACTCACAAAACCTTGAGAACAAATAAACACCGCCAACGAAAACAAAAACAAAGTCGTAATCTGTAATTACATTCCCTCGGAGGCTTCGTTTTATTGTTGCAGTGTTTTAATAAAGGCTCCGTTTTGTGTTCGCATTCGTTGATTTTCATCGCACGAATGGGACCACTGGGAGAAGGGTTCCAATAGGAAAAAAAATACCAATCGGAAAAAAATAGTTCAAGTGAGATATTGGTAACAGATCCTCGAACGTGATGAAATGGAATTTGCAATTAGTTCTGTGGCAATACAAGCAAATTAACTACAATATTTGACAGATGAAAATTGTTCTTATAATGTAGAAGCGCTTTGTGAGCTTTTCACGGAATTTTAAGAGGTTATGAAGGGTTTTCCAATAAGAGGTGTTATTGTGAATGACCCGCTATTTCGGTAGCTGTCACCTTTGAAGCTTTTATTCTTTGACATTTGACAAGAAGAAACTACGCCATTACTAAAAATGGAACGATACACGCTTCAACAACGCATTGAAATTTTTAAAATTCTCTACAAAAATAGTAGTGTAGTAGCAAGGTAGTAGCAACGAAACCATTGATTTTTTGCGGGAAAAGTTTCCGGACCGTGTTATCTCTCGAAGAGGTGATCACAATTGGCCACCGATATCTTGTGATTTAACACCTTGCGACTTCTTTCTTTGGAGCCGCTTGAAAGATAAGGTCTGCGCCAACAGCCCAGCGTCGATTTAAGACCTCAAAGATAAAATTCGTGAGGCTATCGAGGACATAGGGCAGCCACTTTGCGGTTTGGTTATGGAAAATTTCATGAAAAGGATATGGTGCTGTATGCGTGCTCGTGGTGGCCATTTGGCTGATGTTGTTTTTCATTATTAACGGCATACCTTCCTCTTTGTTATGAAATAAACATCCGATTATTTATCTCAAAAAATGGCATTTTTCTTTGAATACCAAAATAACACCTCTTATTGGAAAACCCAGCAGTCGTTTTCATGCGTAAA
Organism: Cheilosia vulpina; assembly: GCA_916610125.1. Taxonomy (NCBI): domain Eukaryota; kingdom Metazoa; phylum Arthropoda; class Insecta; order Diptera; family Syrphidae; genus Cheilosia; species Cheilosia vulpina. The sequence goes on along the minus strand of OU744279.1, from coordinate 41,478,787 downwards.
AATCAACGGATTTTCCAAGGAAGTTCGCATACCTAATTTCAGCGAAAGTTTGAATATGTTTTTGTTTGTGTTCCACCTTGCATATTTAATTCGACTTTGTTCATGAAAGTGAATCAACGCAAACGATACATCCATTCAATTAGGAGTAAGTTTTGAAATTTGAAAGGATAATTTTAGCAAATTACTTCATCTCACATGTGGGCTGTGCTACCTCTAACTTGCACACTGTTCACCTGCCATTGGTGATGCCAACGGCCATTTTAGGTATGGCAAAAGTTAGCCTTGAACAGACTCTAAATCATTCCGGTGAATAATAGATTATGTTTGTTTACTATTAGTAGGTCTATCAACTTTATTGATATCGTCTATAAGAGATTTAATTTTGTTGCGTTTTATAAGTCACATATTCTATCGAAAATTCGGGAATTGTGTATGTTGAATATCTTATTCTTACATCGAAGTAGAAAGTTCGTAAAAAACTACAATTTCGTACTTAACACTACTATTTGGATACCAAAATATAAGTAAAGTGGCAGCACTTGACAAGTAAATGTTAATAAATTAATATTATATTATAAATACAGGGAATAGATTTTTATATGAAATTTGAGAATTCCTATTCGATAACCTAAAATGGCAACGCCTACGATACATCTAAAGTATCACTTTTCCGTTCCGTATGAAGGCGGGCGAGGTGTGCATATTTTCCCTATACCTACTGTTGATGAGAAGTGAATAGCATCTGCCATATCGGGAGAAAGATGAGAAATTCAATGAACTCTTAACAAACATGCGCAGTCTCATCCATTACGCTGACTCCTTATCCTGGGATGTGTCTTTTTGTTGGCTGCGGATCTTCCCAAGGTACCAATTACTTTTAAAAATTCCTTTTCATAAAAATACTTGCTATAACCTCAACTTCAAAGTTAAGATTAATAATAATTGTTCATTCGCTCGTAAAAAGATTAAGCGCACGCAACGGCGATTGTTGTTATCGGGGCCAGTCAGGCTCAGGATGGGCTAAATCAGTCAGCTAAGTTCAACTTCGATCAAACGGGTATTAAACGTAGCTGTAGGAGGGCGACACTTTCAGTCGAAACATAGGACATAGGACAGGCCGTAAATCGGCCAAGATCAACCAATACAGAGGTAGAATTAAATCTTTGCAGAACTCCTGATTAGTACGCTTCGGCTATGAACGGACACAGGAGCTTAACCAAGTGCCACTCGCCTACTAGAGGTTTTCATACATAAAATAAATGTTTGTTTTATCGTTTTCCAGTGCAAATACTAGTGCAACCGCACTCAAGTGCTTTTTGAGTGACTACTCCATATTTGCTGTTTTTGACCCAAGTCCAAAAATTGTCTGTGTGATGTGCTTGGGAGTAGGATTGCTTTGTTCAGTTAGGAGAATTTCATTCATAAATTTTTCACTGGGCGCCCTTTCATCGAATGACAGCAAACGTAAAAAGGGTGCGCAAAACAAAAATAAATCCGTTTTAATTCCAACCTACTGTCTCTAGATATTGCATTGCTGGACAGCAGGTGTGGGACTTCCAATGTCGTGCTAGTGACTATCCCCCAACCAAGATTTGTTTAACCCCACTTTTTTTGATATAGAAAGACTCAGGGCCGTTTGCTCATACGACTCTTAACGATTTAAGTTCTACTTAAATACTTATAGCCTACTTTTTTTAGGGCATAAACTGTCACATAAGCGTTGATGTGGCACTTAAATTCGCTATGATTCGTATCAGCAAACGGCCCTCTTAGAGCTGTATAAACTATAGGTGTCATTTCAAAATCATCATCACCGAGTCTAAAGTCACTTATACAGTTTGGGGGTGTGCGAACCCAGCTTAAATATTGTCAGCTTTCAAACTGGACAACCCTTAGATATTTCTCATATTGAACGGTTTTACTCTCGACGTTTTCGAGGCACGTTTGTGCCGATTTCAGTGCGACACTATTCCCAGCGGCCCAAAAGTATACAGAAAAACTAGTAGAGCTGTACGTGCGCTAGTTCGCTCTACCTACTACCATCATAAGTCCTTCGAAATCGCGCTTTAAAGATCGGTTTTTAACATTTTTAAATATATTGCCGCGAAGAATGACGTAAATGTTTCGTTGTCGATATTGAGGGCGCATTTGACTGCTGCAAGAGATCGTAATTCGTCGCGTAAAATATACCTTCAGCCAGGTGGGTAGTCACAGAACCGACTTATCCCTTGTCGTGACGAGTTTGTTTTTCCCATAACCCTTCCAATCGAACACGACTCTGGAAATGGTGCAAAGCAAGCTGCCACTCTTCCAATTCTCGACATCGAAACCAACCTCAAAAAAAGAAACTAATTGCCGTACGATAACAATAGCTTATTCACACTGATCCGTGTTATGCCGAAATAAGACCCAACTCACGCTTCTCATAAAACATACAAACTGCCCAAAAGAAAGTCATTCCTTCCAGGTTAGGACGACTCCTGCGTAAATACTTCTCAGGTTTAGGGAATTTTGCTTCCTTCACAAGTCCTTCCATTAAGTCGCATAATTCTGTCTGCAATAATTTATCCAAATTTTCCCACAGCCATCAATTCGGACGAAGATGGTCCTTTAGTGGGATTCTTTAAATAATCGCCCTCACTCACTTGACTTCCAGCTTCCATTTTCCACATCCGAGTGGTAATCACCGGTGGGTCAGCTTTTGATTCGCAACGCATTGTGGTGCTGGTTTCGTTGGAACATCTATCTCTCTGTCGGCTCATAACGCATGCATGAGCGAGTTTCATCTGAAAAGGACTTTTTGATGAATTCATTCGCATCTGCACGAATGGGTTTCGTGTGCGCCACTAATACACGCTAGTGGTGTGCTAATGGGCTACGATACGAGCACCGAAAGTAAATCTTTCGTTTTTAGAATGAAACTTTTTGGCAAGACCGCCTTTTTGAACTTAAAACGTGCCGCCCCATCACTGTGGCAACGGCTCGCATGACTGAGTTTTAAAATAATTTCCATGTGTACTACCTGCAGATTGTCATTTTTGTGAGGATGTGGCAGGGAAAATGTGAAAATCCTCTTAAGGTATTTCGTTTTGGTTCTCCCTCCATCGGTGTCCATTTATCAAGTGCAGGAAGAAAAACGGCAGACGTTTTAAGCTTTATGTCGTGGAAACCCTTGGAGCTTATTTTCGGATGCAACTCCGGTTGCTCTTTTTGCATCTAACGGTACATTCGTCTGGATGTTGATTGGCAAAAGTTATCCGCTTGTGAATTCCTGATTTTCCAAAGTAGGTTTCAACTGAAATCTGAAGTCGGGGTCGGTTAATGAATGACTTAAATTTCTCTGTGGTTTTGCGCAATGCATTCCTTTGTTTAGCCAGCACATTATTTCTAACCCCTCATTCAAAATGGCAGGATGTTTTGTTTGACTTCTTATTTCACAGTCAGCGGAGCTTACTGAACTTGAATGGTGTGGTGCCGCGTGCGGCTGGTACTAGTAGCTTCAGAATGAGTTGATGTGGTAAAATTTGAGTTCTTTTAATTGGCGATAGTGTTTTCTCTTTCACCCCACAGAATACAAAGCTGTATGCTTTCAAGTTTGCGCTAATTGGTTGAAATCATTATGTTCGTCGTCATTTTAATGAACAATCCTTATGATTGCACAACATCAGCAGGCTTATACTGATTGTACATCGTGTTGAACGCCAATTAGAGGAAGACCCTCTCCATCAATAATATAATGAATGTTCTTCGATGCCTTGCTGCTTATAGAGGACGGTTTGTGTCTTGAAATCCGATTTAGTATATTGATGAATAGGTACATCTTGAAATCCTTTTTACAGGAGCCAAGCATATCAGTGAAGACTTTCGTTTTCTAAGAGTTGTTATTTTGGCTCTTTTTCTTTACAAAAATAAATCCCCATCAAGTCTTACCCGACAGTTGTGTTTTGTTCCGTGTTCATTTTGCCTGAGGGCTCATTTATCACAGATATTCATGAAGATACTCTTACCAACTCAGCTTTGAAGACAGTTCCTCATCTCCTGTGTATCAACATCTTCTAAATCGACATCAGCATCTTCTAAGACTTTTTCCTAATGAATACTTTTTTGTAATAGGTAGTAACCACCCTCAGTACTTTATAGCGAGCTGCTGTTAGTTCAGGAGGAGACATTTTGCTGCCTTTCTATCGAACCTTACTTATCCTATCCTATTCAATTAGCCAATATAAAATTAGATGAATTGAAAATAAATCATCATTTTCCTGTACTGATTAAGGAAAAAACGCGATTCGCATTGCGTTCGCTTCGTGCTCCCTGGAAGCAAACTTTATCCACTGTCATCAAAGAATTCCAACCGATAGATCGTTCTTTGTAATTAGTGTTCGTGTACCGTTGGAAGAATCGGCATTTATTCGCAAAAAATCCACGCGGTGGAACAAAATGCGAACGTCTAGATGAAGCTTCCGCAAACTTCGCAGCGAATAATATTCGAATCTACAGTGGTGGATTATGTAAAGAAGAAGTGTGTTATAAATATACACTTTTCCAAAAGGGTTTTCAATGTTGAAACAATATTCTTGACAGTGACTGCTCCTCGGTCGCTTCACTGTAAACCCTGGTAGAATTATAAAATGGCCTTTATCGCGTTTTACTTTTCAAGTGCGAGTGAGGGATTGCATATATAAATTGTGCTTCTTTGTTGTGCACTCATTCCGAAAGTGTGAAGAGCTAGTCGGTGCAACGACTGTGGAAAATGTTTTGTACCTACCCGAAAGAAGGCTTAAAAAACTTTCCGAAAAATGAATGTACCTAATAAATTTTAAATTATCTATTGCAATGATTTCGAAAATTATACGCGGTTACCGATTTCAATAGGCCTTTTTTATTATGCTCTCATGATCTGTATAGATCATTGATTTCCATGGTATACAACAAAAGTTGGATCTTGTACTGTTGTTGTAAACCGTGAAAATCAATGATCTATACAGATCATGTGAGCATAATAAAAAAGGCCTAATGTCATCACAGACCGCGGAGTTACGGAGCTGTAAAATATAAGTCTATCTATGCAATTTCATTGCAATAACTACTTGTTTAAGATCTACAAGTACTTACTTGTTTTCAAAAAGTTTTTTAGAACTTGGAGAAGGCTTTAAGGTATCCCGTTTATAGCCAAGCCTCCTTTTTGCTTGTTTTTGACGAAAACGTATTTTTCTCTGACTCCACTGCCTTTCATTTGGCATTACTTGAATGACTTTAGAGCAATTTAAAAAAGGGATGGTAGCCAGCTCTCCCTTTAACATTTTAAGCAATAAATCAGCTTAATGCTGCCTCCAGATGCTGAGCTACGGGCTAAGAGCTAGTATGATCGAATTTGATTGATTTCATCAAACCGAAAAATCTCAGGAAGGATTATTTTTGATCATTGTTCTGTGTTTCGATAACTGGTGGACTGTATACTTACTTTGTTGAGCGCTTGAATATTTTCTAAATTAATTACCTTTACAAAATATTTCTTCTTTTTTTTTTATTGCCTTTCCGTGGTGAAAATTGAGTATATATGTATAATAAATAATAACAAAAAATTATTTGGGAAACATATTGTCGGCAGAGTTGGTACTTTTAAATAGTATAGTGATTTTTGTGTATAATTAATACTTGTCGGTTTTGAACATTCTTGCTTGCTGATGGCCGGCCGCCAATCGTCTTGCTTTTATGGACATCGCGGTGTTGAATTGTTTTGCGTTTCGTTGTATACACATTTGAAAATAGCGAATTCTTGCATTACAGTCCAATACATGAAATCACATATACTTGAAAAGAAATGAGCACGGTTGCGTGACTTCGTGAACAGCTTGTAAGCAGCCGCCTTTCAACTGGAAAGTTATATTATATCTATAGCCGAAACCCCCGGTAGCTAGCGCCATAAGCTTCTTTTTTTACTAACTCTTTACTTATTAATAGTTAATAATTTAAATATTATAGTCATATATTATATCTCTGTATTCCATTATCTTTGCTTGATACCCTCTACGAACTATTACTGTTACGGTAGCATTTATGAGATGTAGTAACGGCGCTTAAACTAAAACCATAAATTTCTACTTGGGTAGTCGTTTTGGCAAGAACGTAAGGTCGTAAGGTCGTTAATCTGTGAAGACAATTGACAATGGTGAAGACCGCCAGAAAGGAACTCGCAGCGATAGAAAAAGTTTTGGGCGATTCAGTCGTGCATGGATAGAGTCCGATCGTGCGCTGCCAGTTGTTGGATGTTTTTTTTCTTTCGAATTTTTTTCGCAGCAACTTCGCCACTTCAAAAAGGCAACAGAGTTAATTCCCGCACAACTTACCACATTCTGAGGACATTTTCCATGCACACATTTAAAATGTTTCCATTGAAGTTATTCTATTAACTTCAGATATCCTGATTTCTTTGTAATCAAAACCGAACCAGAACCAGGATTAGAAGTTGAAGCTGACTTTCTTCACCGCATACCTTAAATTTTCCACCCCGCAATGGCGTATTTGCTTCGTTTCTGCTCAACCACCGACTCCAATTTACGCTTACATCCTTGTCCTGATGTGTCAAAGAATCTTTTTGAGCAATTGTTTGCTCATTAACTAGTTTACACTGTCATCTCTGGTGTCTACAACTATTAACTCCGCAATGATATTGTGTCGAGTTGAGCGCCGTAGACATGTGGTTTTTTCATGGCACATGATTTATTATGCGACCCTAGTTGCGCAGCATTTGCGACTGATAAGCTCGCAGTGATTTATTACGTATCCTTATTATGACAATAACTGTGTGCGATAAAGTTTCCACTTCCCTTTTTCATTATGTGCGGTGCCGGTGATATTTATTTATCTTCGTCTTATGGAAATAGATATTAACGTTCTTCGTCAAGGAAAACTAATTCCCCTCCATGGCTCCGCACTATTTGTGTACACTTACACACATAGGCACCTATGTGACGACAAACCGATGATTAATTTGCATGATTATGGTGTATTAGGGCAACAAAATGGCTTGAGCAGCATTGTTTTAGCGGAAATTTAACGGATCAACTTTAAGTTTAAGTTGAAAAAAATTGTTGTCTGTTCCATGTTCATGGATGTGCACAACAAAACAACAAGCTAGGTATTTAAAAAAAAATAAAACGGTGCACAAAACACAGGTAACTACTGTCTCAAAGCATGTGCAGGTGGATAAATATTTGTTTTCCATTATTAATTAACCCCAATGGCTGGCTGGTGATATTAGTGCAGTGCATCCGCGTGAGCTCGTTGACATGTTAGCGAAGGGGTCCTGTTTAGAATGTACTTGCATGAAGAGTGTATTTTATTTGCACAGTACTCGGGATGAAAATTTAATTAATATGAAGCGGGCTTTGATGGGTATTTTTTATACACAAATGATTAATTTTTAATGCTTACTGGCCGTTCCAATTTACTCATGGGATTTGCTAATTTCTTTTTTTTTTTTCTCTGGTTTTAATACCGCTGCCGATATTAGGGCTAATTCAGCGGCTTGAAAGTTTTTTTTTTCTGCAACTAATACGTCGTTAGTAGCAGAGTTCTTCAACTCGGTCGAGGACATTTTTAATGTAAATACTATTAACTATTAAAACCAGGTCTTCGATATTTCTAGGAAAAAGTTATGTAGTATTTCTTGGGTACACAGCTTAAACTTTACTTTGGGCCTTACTAATAATCATTCTTAACCTTCACACTAAATATTTTTTTGGTCACTATATGCAATTTTTTATGACAAAAAATAAGGCCATTGTGAGTTAAAAAAATGTACCTGGATACTAAAAATGATTATTATAGTATTACAGCTTAAAATGTTCCTTACTTTTATGACAACATAGCGTAAATGGAGGTAAGTTACGTGAGTTAGGTAGCTTCTGGAATCTTGGAACCGCAATTATATCAATTGAAATAAGATATGTACATTGTACACACATTATTGGGGAAAATTTAAATGCAGGTAATGTTATGTGAATTTAATAATTGCTTAGTACCCGAATTCAATAGTTTTACCACAAATATCAATTAGTTTTCGAGGCAAAAACTCACGCGCTCGTGAAATATTGAAGATTTATAATATTCAATTTTATTTCCAATTTACGTTTATTTGTCAAGGGACTTTGAGAATCATTTGAATGGCTGTAAAACTAAATTAAAAGCACCATCTCTTCGATTTATCCAGTTCACATAATTTAAAGAGCAAAGAAGTTTGATATTTTAATAACACAAAAATGTATAAGTTTCTTTGATAGTGGATACCAATTTCAATCATAAAACAGTCATTTGCCAGCCATGTGTTTTTCTTTAGGTAGGAGCTTAGGGTGCATGTACATTGTACATACATTGAGAAAATGTTTTTATTTTTGCGTTTACTATTAATAAGTTGTAATATTTATTAAATGATTTTTCCCATTGAATTTTATACTTTTAATATATGAGAACACGCTACAAAATTTTGGTTAAAATAATAATAAATTAATTAATTTCGAAAATTTTAAGACGTTTTCGCCTCTAAAAGTACGATTACACGGCCATTTTTTTCGAGTCATATAAAGACACTGTGACGGCAGGAAAAAATGTCGCATTAGAGTGATTTTCAAGCTACGATTCGTCATTGGTCATTTGCGAAAAAATCGCGATCACACGAAATGACTATCATCGTCATTTTTGTCCCAAAATAAAATGACGGTCACTGCGCGCCTTATAGAATTTTCCGTTAGGATGCCATTAAATGGCGATCGAAAAACTGACGATCACATGGTAATGACATGTCACATCAAAATGACAAATGTCGCCTTTCGTATTATTTCGATTTAGCGTCATTTATCTGTTTTGCGATCAGACGGTATTGACCGATGAGAAAAATATAGCAACTATCATTTTGTGTTTTTCCTGTGCTACGACTTTTAAAAAAAAAATTATTACAATAAATTAAAAATGGCGAAAAGAACTTTTTCGATGATGGTGTAAATTGCGGAGACGGCGTATTTGGCAGTATGTACGCTGGATAGCAGTGACGACGATCCTGATACCAAGCCAACGCAACCAAAGCGGAGTATTTGGCAAAAGAAGTGGCTGAGCCGTCGCGAGAAGAGTGGATTTTGTGGTGAATTACTGCTCGAATTGCGCGTAAAAAGAACCTGAACCATATCGCAATGTCCTTCGTATGTCAGCCAATCAATTCCTTTATTTGTTGAGGTATATTTCTGGCTTCGGTTATATCGACTGCGAACAACACAATCACATAAAAAAGAAAGAAATAAAAACCAATTTATGAATTTATACTTCCTTTCGCTACGAGAAAAACACCAATTGAAAGAACAGATGTCACATTAAATGCAGCGTCATTTGCGTAGAAAAATGGCATGCAATGAATTACATGTATAGTCATTTTTGGAGGCTGTCATTTAAATGACAGCTAACAGCCAAAAAGATTGGTCTTTTGTCCTAGGCGCCATTAAAGGGCGATCACACAGTCTTTGTTTTTTGTCAGTTTAACGGCACAAAATTCATGTCATTTGGTCTGCCAGTTTCTTTGTCATTTACATGACGCGGAAAATGTTATCCCAAAAATGGCGATCACCCACAACGACATTTAAAGGACGGGCTTCTGACACGATTTTGACGTCAAAGCGCCATATAAAGGACGCAAAAAAATGGCCGAGTAATCGTAGCTTGTGACACGATTGTGACGTCAAAGCGCCATATAAAGGACGCAAAAAAATGGCCGAGTAATCGTAGCTTGGGACACGATTTTGACGTCAAAGCGCCATATAAAGGACGCAAAAAAATGGCCGAGTAATCGTAGCTTGTGACACGATTTTGACGTCAAAGCGCCATATAAAGGACGCAAAAAAATGGCCGAGTAATCGTAGCTTGTGACACGATTTTGACGTCAAAGCACCATATAAAGGACGCAAAAAATGGCCGTGTAATCGTAGCTTAACTTTTGATACTCTGGTTTTTGGTTTTGTTAGTCTAGTTTCTTAAAAGCGACATAGTAAAGTGAACATATTTAAATGTAGGTATGTTGCGACGGTTCAACTTAATAAATATAACGTTTGTAGATCCTTCCTTCTTGCCAAAGGAAAGTTTTTGTTACAAATCGGTGTAGAAAGTTTGTGGTATTTCTACAATAATTATTTGCATAACATTTTTATATAACATGCTATTTGTTAAAAAATATTGATAATATTTGATGTATGATGTGAATAATGAAAGTAAGAATATTGTTTTTCTTAAATTTCCACGACTTTCACGTTAAAATTATATTTTTCTATATTTATTCACACTTCATAAATTGTTTCGAATTTAATCTACAGTTTGTTTAGAAAAATCGGAAAACATTTTTATTTTCCTCTTACTATAATAGGAATTATTGAATTTACCCACATTGTCTAAACAGATCACTGATTTCAATTGTTTAAAACAACAGTCGGATCTCGAACTATTTTTGTAAACCATGGAGATTTATAGAGATTTTGTGGGTAAATTAAAAAAAAACGGCAAATAGTAAAAAGAAGGAAAGCGCGTCGTAAGTACCTAGTAAAAGCAAACGATAAATTTTATTTAATGTTGTACCACAATGGCAAGCAATTCGCAATAGAATGTTTAAAATGGAAATGAATACTTTTCGGGAACATTAGTTAAACGAATAAAAGATTAACATATAATAATACAAACCAATTTCTTCATTACATATATCAACTCTTTTAAAATATTCATAATTATTTTTTTATTCTATGCCACCCTGTGTAGATCTTTTACGCTTGATGAGGAATGTCATATAAATTTAATTAAAAGGTGCGAGTTGCGTGATCGAGTATAAATGTTGTACCACCTTCGCCTGTGTACACTTACACAGACATTAGTTTGCAGTATGTGTTAAGATCGTTTGCAAAAAAAGCACCAAAATATTACGGTAGAACAAAATGGTCACAAATCAACATTAAATAGCAACTTCACAGTTTTTGAATGTTTTGATAAATGTTAGAGTAAAGGACATATGTATATTTGAGACGCGTAATCGTAACAAAAAATGTCAAATAGTAACCATCTTATTCGAATGCTTTTACCGACACAAAATTGAATCAAATATACCGTGTGGTGACTACAAAACGCCAATTTGGATAAAAGTCACAAATTTGTACTTGTGCAGTTTTTTATGAATTGACATTTTATAAAATTGTATCCATTACGAGAAGATATTATTGGCGGGAATTCATCTACGGAAACTCAGGTTTTATTAAGTCCACATTTTATAAAAAACCGTTTCGGAAATAGCATTGTAATCGGTACGACCAGCATTGCCATAACTGCAGTTTTACCTTTCAGCCAGCAGTTTCGGGAAACATAAGTTAAACGATTTTTAACCAGAAATCTCCAGAAATGTGATTGTGTCTGCATTCGCAATAATATGTTTTGTTCTTTTTTAAAAATAATTTCAACATTTTTTGCACACTTGCGTTCACCATACGCTATCATGTTCGTATTCGGTTTTTTTTTTGTTATTGTTATTTAAATGAAAAAAATGTGAAGTATGATTTTTCGATAGAAATCTGCATTGCAATTTTTTTTTTGTCATAATTGCAGATTTGTCCAAATATTTTTATGGCAACACTAGGCGCGACGAAAAACCATCTGGTCCATTAATATTATACAAGATACAACTACAATGAAACGGGAGGTTTAAGTATGGGTTCAAATTACTAAAGTCTCTGTTGAAGAAAAATAGTATTCGCCGTTACCGAGATAAAAAGGCTAAATGCATACTGTTAAAACAACGCACTTTATCAGCTGTTGTCTACCAAGTTTCTAGGTTAATATCAATCAAACAGAGTAAGTTGGTTAAATTCCACAGAGTAAGTTTGATATTTACAACTGAGAACATGTGGAGATAAATTTATTCTTAACCGAGTTTAACAAGTTAACATCATCATTTTTAATCCACTAAGTCTGAGCTATATTAACAGTATTACTTGGTAATTGTTAACCGAAAGTTGGTTGACTTTAAATAGGTGACTGATTTCTCTGCGTGTGTAAATTTTATCGTGTCCTTTGCATCGGTGTAACGTATGAACGAAAAGACTAGTCCCATAAAATATTTTGTGCCTAGGCCAAACTCACATCCTCAAGAAGCTGTCGCCCAGTATCAATCGAAGAATCCACCCACCCAAATAACCCACTTCGATGTGCAATTTCCACATTCCTAAATATATTTGGGTACTCAGTCATAGGGAAATCTCATAAATAAAAATGTGTCACAAGCGATACATTGTACAATCCGTTTGGATGCATATTCCTGCCACCTGATCAACTAATGCAACAGCGATAAAGGCACATATCATGTTCGCAGAGGAAGATTACTTCTTCAAAATGGTTGTTTGCTGGCAGCACAGTGAAAGGAATTCAATATCCTTGCATTTGTATCATATACATGCTTGAGGACCGAATGTGCACATGAGCGATGAGCCTGGAAGGTCGAGAAATATTCTCCATAAATGTGACAAAGAAGTGCATCTCTCCTGAGCAATATATCTATTTATATTTGTGAACGTATTTGAAAATTCCAGTCGTAATGAGAAATACCTTTTGACATAATCCAACAGTGGAAATCCGGAAAATTAAATTTCATTACATGCGGTACAAATAAAACTCAAAAGACAAGTCAAAGTATATCGAAAGCCCATGCGGAGAAATCTGCCGATTTTTGTCAACCCAATGAACGATAATTAATAATAATTAAACCAAATACAGCTAATTGGATTGAGTGCTTGCGACACAAGGTGCAGAGATATTGATTCGTTCGACTCAATATTATCAACATCCTTTCAGTGCTCTCTGTTGACATTTATATGCGAAATGATCAATCTTGCACACTTCAGTTTGGATTCGTCAACTCAACTGGAAATAGAAGAACTCATCACCTGACGTACATCAAAACATCCTCTTCATTTCCAAGGTAATCAAACTCAATCAATCAAATAAATATTTCAGTATATATACCCGGCCATACTTTCTTTTATATGTGGATTCGCATATTGGTGCGCCACCCGGCTTAGCGACGAGTATACATTTCCCGAGAATTCATAAGCAATACGAGCACTTCGTGTGAATAGATTTGGAGAGTTTTCAGGTGGCGCTACTCGTGTGGCAAAATGTCCGAATGGATACTTTTTGATGTTGATATTGACTGATGGGCGAATTTGTAAGCCACGATGCCTACCTCTTGAATGACAACTCCCTATGCAGAAGTTTTCCAGTGGGAAAATATTACAAATGTGCACCCAGACAGAGATAGGTATGGGTGATTGTTTTTTGCTCTATGCTAAGTCGGATGGATTTGGACTTTAAAAAAATTGTAGCGCCGATAGCTCACTGCCTCCATAAAAAAAAACTATGCAAATATGGGAGCCTGTAGTTTTTCGCTTCATTTCCATTCCAGAAGATTGGGAGGACCTAGGTCTACCAGTATAAATGGACCTATGGCGTCAACTTTTTATTGTTTCCTTGTGTCAAAATATGACTTCAAAACTGTATTGGGCGAATTTAGCGCCGAAATATGAAAGATTTACATTGGCCAGTTGCGATATGTACCACAAAACGGGCAGTTTTTTTTTTTAATTTTGAGGCGGGGACATGCCGGGATTGATCAAATTTGCTACGTTCCGATCGACGCTACCCCTTGCCATATTTTAATCAGAACGTCCAAAACTTCTGACTTGGACCAATGCCTTTCAGTTCTCATTGATCCCGATGGATTAATAAAGCACCCACAGCTAGTGCAGAATATCAGTAGAAAAACCGTCTAAAAGCGCCCATTGATACCGAGACTTATGTGCCGTATTTCAAATTACATTCACCACATAACCTTAAGCTTGACAAACATTGTCGCCTGAAATGAACGTAGTAAAACTGGAGACCTATATAGCGGCGCTACAACAGCTGTATGAGAGCTGTCGACCAGCTCTACAAGCTAAACAGAACGAATGTAGGCTTCTTAGAAGGTGAAAGAAAGAGCACGAAAGAAAGGTAGATATATAAAAAGCTTCAGCTAAAGGTACGGACTAAAAAACAATCGCGTACAGAAAACCAAAGAAATCATTTAGTAGATTCACAGCAAGTGTTCAGAATATGAAAATACTTCTGCTACAGGCTGCTTAAAGCCGATAAAGACAAATATTCAGAACAAAACATTGTAAAATGTATACGCCTGGGAATGGCGATGGGCCCACTATGGTGCCTGATCTTTTGTGACGATCTCACAACCTCACTTAACCTAACCTACATTTTATTCGATGCGAGGGGAAGCTTTTACCCACGTAATCGAAATGAAGTCGGGATTGAAATATCTCAGCTGAAAAACAATAAACCCCACAGGACCTTATAATAGTCCAAACGTCAAGCTTCAGAAAGGTGCTAGTAATGACTAGATAGGAGGCACGCGTCAACTTATTTCTAAGATCAAATTAATTAATTTGGTTGTTGAATTGAATTTCAGCTTAGGTTGCCCGATCCACAAGAAAGGAGACCTGTTAACTTTGCAAAATGCAATTCAGCACATGAACAAATCTGATTTGTGATTTTGTGTGCGAACGCCAAGAACCCGTGAACAAAAATTTATTTTTTAGGCCCGGAATGTTAATTAAATTTCGACCTAAGAAGTCCAACTTGATACTCTTCATCGTTTTATCGACTTGTCGCTTACATAAAGCACATATAAAGGCGGCCTACACAGAACCATGTCTTATTTAAACATCCGCCTGTAAAATGTAGAATGATGATGCAGTAAGCTTGCTGCTGCGTTAAAGTCGGTAGACCGTTGATGCCAAAAAAAGTAATTAGTTTGATCTTATGCCTGAAGTACTGCACGCAGCCTACAAGCCAACACCCGAAATGCGCTCTGTCAAAACAATGTTCAATTGCTTGCATGCGCCGACTATATCTACACTGACATTGACTGCAAATGTCACAATTGGCCACTTTTTGCGAGTATAAAAACAGAAGTGGCCTAAAGCAATTTGAGGGTCTGACAGGTGCAAATCTAATTATGTGTTGTCAACAGCAATGAACACACAATCGACGAATTCGACAGAAGTGTCAATATTTTTAAAATTGCTCTTAATTGCAATTTATGCATATTAAATTCATATGCATGTCTACCCTGTGCAAATGCCCTAAATGACAGCTTCAGTAACAACCACACTGGTTGGCCACATTAAATGAACAAGCCTGCACTCGTGTTAATGCAAAGCTAGAAAGTAAATTATTATAACCTGAAATTGTCAACCGTTGACAAGACTATAGTTGTGATTTTGTCAAATACCTTTTGGGCGGTATTCCGCCATGTGAGGAGATATGCTTGCCTTCCAACAAACATCTTCATATGCCGGTAGTATTTCCAGAGAATTACTAACTCGTCTCAAGTGAAAAAAATTTACCCCAAACGGCTCATAATTTTGACATTTAAAATCAACACAAAGGAATAGCAAGGAGCTCGTAAAATAACTGAGTGTGTGTGGGTAATATTTTGGTTTCTACATCGAACCTAACGGAAATTATCCCGAGGCAGTGGATGGCACACAGCTCATAAATTCTTAATGGTCAGTGGCATTGTTAACTGCCAATCCAAAATTAGTCGCGGGCTATGACTATGATATCCTCGTTCACCACCAAAGTGGCTTCTGAAGGTGAAGCATTTCGATGTCTGAAACGGCAGATGGTTAGTTCCAGAGGACTGCATTGGCTACCCCGTCCGCTTTCGAAACATTCCCTTTCTCTCACTCAATAAGATTTAACTTTCACTGACAGAAAGTGAGTGCTTCACACAGTAACTGATATCCCCCTCCCCCAATTAAAAGCTATACACCAACCAATTGCGATGAATCTACATTATCGTTCGATTTAAGGATCAGCGCTCACAGTAATCAAATGACATCTGAAATTTGTAGCTACCCTATCATCTGTGATGGGCTCGTTCAGATGGAATGTGTAAAGCGATTAGAGTACAAAATTGGCTCGTCTTTCCAATTAATTCATTATCGTTCGAAACCGGAAAATTAAACTCTTATTCATCTGCGAACGGAAAAGGAGTTGCTGAATAAATAACCAAATCCTGTCATGTACCACTTCACGTAATAAAATCAGAACATACAGCATCATTTGAATTCGTAATGAAACTCTGTTCGGCGAATCACTCTGTTGCCTGTTCGATTTGGAATCATTTTGTGAAATCGATATTCAATTTTCTGTCGGAAAATCCTTGTCTTCTCGGCCTTCATCAGAATATTACAGTCGTTGGATTCACATTATGTAGTAATATTTCACTGGTTGTTTGGAGATAATATATCTAGCACAATGCGGACATAATCGAGTTCGTGATGGTGGCGATGGAAGTACGAGTGTTTTGTTTCGAAGAATGCATGCAATCGTCGAACTAGTGTATTAACCTTGCAAGAGTGAGGTAACAAAAAACGAAATTATAGAGAGTTTGCCTTTAATTCGATAATAAATCTCACTTTTTTTCCTTTTTATAATTCCAAAGATAGATTGTGTTATTTCTTAAAATATATCATTTAAGTTCCAATATTTGCATGCTAATGCAGCTTCAAAATGAAATAATAGTGACAATTTTATTTCCTGATCTAAATAGAGACAATGCCACTTAGGCCATATAATACGCTAATTGAAAAAAAAATGGGTGTGGTGACCCTATGAAAAGAAAAATAACTCAACATATTTGAAATTGAAGTAGGTATGGGTAAGGGGAAACAATATACAATATATAAAAAAACAAACAAAATATCAACGAAAAACAAGAAACAAAGATTCTATGTTTTTACGGTCAAGTCAAAAGTGTCAATTTGTTACTTTTTACAAAAAAGTAAAAGTTGGTTAAAAAAACGGAACGAAGCAACTGAATTAGAATTACGAAACGCTGGTGTACGAAAAGCACAGATACTTGGTATGATGTATTAACACGTAAAGTAAGCCATATTTATTGATGAGACCGTAATTAAGATTCCCTGATATCTTAAAGAACAATTTAAGCACTTAATAGCAGTCTGTTAGCAGGTTTCTTTTGACGGATTGGTAGGATCTTCAAATCTCCGAACATTGGAAAACTAGGGTGTAAATGTGGTTTTCGGCATATTTTCTTTAAAGTATGTTTTTGAATTGAGAAAAGAGGTTGCATTTTACTTAAATATGATCCTCTCCAACAGGTTCCATAATAGCTTCTTTTTTTTTTACAAAATTTTAGTACAGCAAATCCTTTTGCAGGGAATGAAAGTGCCTGAGGGCGCCACGAAAGTAGTTTCTGAAAAGTTGGGTGTGGATATTAAAGCTTATCCTTGAGTCAATTGTAACCAGCAATGTCACTTTACTTCAATTGAAGTAGATTTACTTTAATTTTAGAATTAAAATCTGCTCCCTACTTTGCAATGTTGTTAAATTCTTATTTATCAACTTCACTTTATAAAACCCTTATTTAATCCGCTCCAATTTTAATAAAAAATACTTAAACCTACTTGCAAAACAAAATATGATTTAAAAAATGTTTTGCACTCTTTCATTTAAGCCCAGATTCACATTTCAGACAAATAAATTGCATCAAACTTCACTTTAAAAACAAAATTTATTCAAATTTTTCCGACGATTATTATTGTTTTCCTTTTAATTTTACGCAAAATTGTAATTTAATAAACATATCGTTATACATCGTTTATGATATTTTGTTCTAAAAAAAACTCCGAACAATCAAGATTTACAAAAAATAGTGAAAATAAAGTGAGAAGACTTTATTTTCATAAAAAAAAATATTGTTAAATCTTAAAACATTTTTTTTTACATGTTTTATTTTTATACAACTAATAAGGAATTAAATATATCATTCAAACTATGATTTTGAAATCTATTTCCCTTTTCTTGAATCTACTTCACTTTTTGGGTCAAATCTACTTCAATAAGTATTTAAATTCAGAAACACTTTCAATTTAAAACATTTATTATTGCAACTAAGACACTGACAAAAGAACAAGAAGACGGACTTGGATTGCAAGTGCAACAGTAAAGAGGAAATCTTAGACAATCAGCTGCATGAAAGTAGACATCAGCATCAAAATTGTGTGTGGCGCTACCAAATTAACCAAAACTAATTTAATTTAATTTATGCTCCGCAAACCAGATTCTTAAGAGATGAAGATCAAAATTGATATCCTTACATAATAAAACTGTAACTTTTTTCCGGCCGTAAGGTGTTTGCCCGGAATAGACTAAAAAAGTTCTGCTCGAAATTGATTCCGGTTTTCACAGTTGCATGGAAAATTGTCGAGATTAAAAGATAGGATTTGTGTTATCATTGTCCGCTGTTCGAAAGCGGAGATCTAAGATATGTGCTTATTCTTTATTTATTTTATGCATCTTTTGTGCTTTTTGTTGTTTTTTTGTTTTTGCTCTCCTTTTTAAATTGACCTGGAGATGGAGAATATATGAGTATATCATATCGATATGTGTAGCCAAGTAGAGCGAATGTGGCGCATGAGATTGAGAGGGAGTCACAGGTTACACTTAATTGTGATTTAAATTAAAATGCGTTGGCGAAGCAAGGCGAGCACGAGTCAGCTAGTCTAAAATAAGCAAAGCCCACATAATATGCAAATGCTGTCAATAATACTTAAAACGGCAAGTTAAACAAGGAATTAATACAAATTATTAACAGTAGTGGTCCAAAACTGAACCCTGAGGAACTCCAATATTTACAAACATCACTCTTGGCGTCATCAACCTTGACCCCCTGAGATTTATTTCCAAGGTAGGTCTTAAATCACTCACAAATAAAACAACGAAATTTAGCATTTTCAATTTTGCGAAGCAATATGTCAGGGTTAACCATATCAAGTGCTTTAGTAATGTCAACAAACAATCCGGCTGTATATTTCTTTTTATCCAAATTATCAAATATTTGCGAGCACGAAAAAGGGCATCTTCTGTAGATCCACATTTCCGAACTTATTTTTATCCACCCTATTTTTTATAACATTTTCAAAAATTTTAATAATAGCAGGTAGAAGTGAGATAGGCCTATAATTACACAATTCATCAGCAGATCCACTTTTAAACAAAGGTTGTATGTCAGCATCAGGAAATACTCCAGAACAGATGCTTACGATAATATACGCCAACACATCGAATACAATGTATGAAATATTTTTGACTAATACCATCAAATCCTAAAGATATGGAATTTTTCAACGAACCAATTGTTTTTACAAGTTCAAGTCCAGTTGTCGGCTCAAATAAAAAACGGTGACTCTGTAAGGCTTCAAAACGATTTATTGAGGGACTACAAACTTCATAAGATGGATATATATGGGTATGTTCAATATCCTCAGGTATCGAAGTGAAGTAGTAACTAAAATCGCTTGCAATACTCAGTTTATCAGAAATTACTGCATGATTTGAAAGTACTCCAGGTGGCCTCTTCGTAATTTTTTTTTTACTAAGAATACTATTAACTAGCTGCCATTCACTTCCTACATTACCATTAACTGCATTCAATCTGTCGGTGTAACAGCTTTCTCCACAAATTCGCCTTTTAGATGGAGTTGCAAAACAAAACTTGTATTTGTTTATAGACATCAGTTAAAAAAAAAATAAAAAAATGTTGGCGCAACAGGTTCGTAGCGACCCTAGGCCTAGTTTCTTACAACCATTCGTTTTATTTTTGGGACAAACGAAAGGGATCTACAATTTTATGAGAAGCTTTTTCCTGACAGTTATACTCTCGGATGTTTGTCAGACGTTCGCGAGAGGTGGCTCAGTGAAAAAAACCTTAGACATCAGTTGGATATCGAAATAAATATGTTTCACGGCGAATCCTTCGGATATTGTATGCCCAACTGCCTTTAAACCTATAATCACCGCTTTCCAGTACATTGAATTTTACTCATCTGAAGCAGATGTTAGTTAAGCCATTTGCTGACAAATTTCCACAGCAAGAGGAATAAAACTAAACTGCCCGTCCTGTTTAATCAGTTGCTTGCCACTTCCGATTGGACTAAATTTAACGATGTCTCCGCAAGGGACACTCGGCAAAACTGTTTCACTTAATTCCCACTGGCATTGCAAATTTGTTCTTCTTATTGAAGTCCTATTTTATGGAGTGTCCCTCTGCAGCCCAACACTTCCAAGTTCGAGTAGAAATTAAATGTCTCCTAATCGCAATGGACCGTAAAATATCACGTACTAGACAACACGACTTTTGCCTACAAGTAATCCCACCTCAAAAGACTGACAATTCAAATCCCAGTCACACCTTAGGCGAGGACAAATATTTACGCATGGCATAAATTTTAAAATACCCTCCCGCATGGCTGCTACTATATAGCCAACCATCTTGGTAGCGAATAAAAAAAAATGTATGTACGCGTGTTCCTTTTTTTACACCTATTCCAAATGGATACATATAACTTCATTACCGGCACTTTGCCTATCGAATAAATAGCACGTGCATCCGGGTTACGAGCTAAATGTACTGGAGGTTACACCCAGTCCTTTTGTGAATGGTCAATAAAATGCACACATGTATAGCTGCCAGCGGCTAATTGAGATGTTGCGAATTTAATTCAATTTGTTGTATAGGAAAATTAATGCTGATTTAATTGGAATGTACATAGTATCTGTGTTTATTCTGTTGGACACAAAAATGGTGCGCATACGCCCGAGTGGATGTTAACTGATATAATTAACCCCGATTTTGGTACAGGGTCGGTCGTTTTTTTGCTCTAAATTATTCAGGGTATTTCCCCATAGCACGATTTTAAATGCGAGTCAATGCGAGGTGAAGGCAGCTCGTTGAAGGGGGACTGCACATATTGGATGGATATTATCAATTTAACGGGCAGTGCCCCGGATGGCCATGTCATCAAATATTCAAAGTCGCCATGGTGTCTGCAATTGAAAGTTGTATTGCATGCTTAGAAGTTACTCTCGACTGAAGGTTTACTTCGCTGTAGCTCGTTTGTAATGGACGCAAATCGTCTGTCTTTTCTGCGAATTCGAAATTAATTCGATGGATGAAAACTTACTGCAATGAATGAAATATATTGCAGTTCAAGCCGAACCCTCTCCCTGTGAATGAAATAATATCCAATAGATGATTCCCGGAATAGAAACAGATTCCCATTTGATCGAATTCACTGAGGTCCCTCATTTGCTATCAAGATTTCATGTTGAATATAATTTGACATAAAACGCACCACTCTTCAGATTTTTTTCTCAAATCTATCGCAACAATTACTCATCATCTTGGACACAGATATTGATAAATTGGGGCCATCATCAACTGGGTCTTATGACGACAAATTTCTATACCATGTACTCCGATTTATGTGGATTGATTCTGAATAGTTTCATTTTTTGTGTGTCTTCCTTTTTGTTATCAGGTTAAAGGATGGCTCAATAGGTCAGAGCAAGTGGATAAGTTTATTACGGTTTTTGCTTGTAATATAAATTCACTCCTAATTGAACAACTTAAATAGGAAAACTGGAATGGCTATTTATAGCAGAAAGGAAGCTGTTCAACTGGTTTTGGTTTTTAACAAGTAACGATTTTAAAATATAGCCTTAGAACTTTCAGGTTTTTAAAATCAAAACAAAAGTGCAGGAACTTGTACGCTAAAAAAAATACGTGCTGTGCACCTTTTCAGCCATTTCACCAAAGGTATCCGAGGTATCTGTTCAGAGGGGACTCAAAAGAACTCATGCACGAAAAGTTGGCTGAAGTAGAAATTAACCTCTTAAAGTTGATGTTGATACGACTAACTTACCTACGAAAACTGGTTGCATTTCTTCTGCAATTGTTTTATTTTTTCAACTTGGACTTGAAGTCTTTGACTAAAGAACAGAGCTTAACTTTTTACGACTTACTGAGTTAATTTCTCCCATATTTGTCCTTATTTTGGATAAGACTGCACTACGCTTACCGGAGAAACTTTGTCTTCATGAAGTTCCCTGCCATGCTCGTCTAACGATGTGGAACCAGCGTTGCCACAATGATACAAGTGTAACAAAAGTGTTACACTTTTTAATTATTTTATAATCTTGTTACAATGTTACTTTTTTTTCGCTTTGTTACCCATTAAAATCTCTTTTTGTTTTACTCGTTAAAAAATATTAAAAAGTTGAACTGGCAGCACTTTTTTCTTTCGAACACACTTCTACCAATTTCTGTTAATATATTTGTTTGTTTACACAGAGCAAAAGTTGTGCAAAACTTCAAACTGCGAGTGGGAATGGGAATGGAATACGGTACACCCTCAAAAATCGCCTCTAACCGAGTGCGGTTTTTGCTCGTTTAAAAAAAATGGGTTAAAATTAACTAAGTCTCTGTTGGAAAAATAACGAGTATTCGTTGTTAAAAACTATCGAGAAAAAAAGGTTGAAAAAAATCAGTTTAAATTCTACGGAGTTTGTTGAAAAATTTGGGGGGAAATCTAAAAACCGATTATTTTTTACCCAGTTTAACAAGTTTACTCGATACTTTTTAATTCACTCACTCTAGGCGCTATGGCTTTGTGGTTAATGTGTTGCAATACTAAACGAGGGGTCTCAATTCGATTCCGGAAAAAAATTTCATCCTAAGGCTTTTTTAAGGATTCATTTTAAATAAGTGATTTGTCTGCGAGAACGATATGAAATTAAACTACGGTCCATGGACTTAACCTTCTCTCTAGCATGGCCATCACACAAGAAAGGATTAACCAGAAGCATGTATTGTCCTGTCGGGGCTTGAAAGTTCAAAAATCTATGTACCAATTTAGAGGTCGATTTAAGTTGAGCCTTGTTAGCCAGTATTGTGAGTTGCAGCTGAGGAGGTAGCAGCAAAATAATTGTCAATATTCATCATGCTAGTAATCCATTTCCTACTCAGTGTCATTAGATATCTGGATAGAGGAAGGTCACTGAAGAAGAGGCGCCTTAGCTTTGATATATCGGTTTTTATTTTATTTTTGGGAATTTTTTTGAATGAACTTTTGTGATCAACCCTGCCTGAAAGTGCTTGTCGAAATTTGAAATTGGAAATTCTAAGGTTGTTCAAATAGAAATTCAAAAACTGGTTCGCCTGGTCAACTAATATATTTGTGTGATTTTTCTGCCACTCCGCAACGAAAGTCATCTGCGCCTCAGGGAAGTGTATCTAACCAAAATGTTGTGCGCCAAATACGCCGAGCTAGTAATTAGGATCAACCAGTTCCATGGTGGCAGCGGTCGTCTATGGATTTTAAAGATCTCAAAAAATGTTAAATAGGTCTTGATCGTTTACGACTACAGCTGGATATTAAACTGAGGGGCTGAGTCCCATACTGTATTTGAAAAGACTCAGGGTTCTTGGATTACAGCGACGGCTTTCCAATATTCACCACATAACCCTGAATGAAGGGAGGTCAGCCTTTGAAGTGTTAGATTTCCGACCGCACAAGGTCATCGTAATGCCTATGCAATGTGACGTTCAATGTGTGAATTTCAAGTTTGCAGTTTGTAAACCCCCGAGTTTCAGCAGCAGCCGAATAATGTTACCAACACCAATTGGAATCACATTGCAAAAGCAAATGTGTCAAGAAATTGTCGATCATACGACAAAAGCGGTACAGTATCACTCATCATCCCACTTCTTGAGGGAATGTCAACTTATTGTCATAAAAGGCAACTGATACAGAGGAAAATACTTGCACAGTGCTCTCAATATGATGGGATGCCCGGAACAAAGCGAATTTCGGTCGTCGAAATAAAAATTAATATTTAAAAATCTTGCCATATCATAATTGAAAATTCCTTTTTTTTCCACACACAATTGTACAAACAATCCTTGCAGAGAATGTAAAACATTTCCAATTAAGTGCAGATGAAGACCCATACTGATGCATGATTGCACACAGCCTCACATGCCCGACGTGTTTCTATTTTTCATGAGGATTTGCACCTGCAAACCTTGCAGTAGTGCTCGATTGCATATAATTGTTGTGGATTTTTTTAATCGATTACTTTCTGCCCGTATGGTAAAAACAAAAGCACAAAAGAAGAAAAATACGACGAGGGAAAAAAAGTTACTCAAAATGATGCGAGTATGCAAAAGGATACAAAAATTGTACAGAACATATGAGAGCTATTAGGTTTTATATACGATGGGAAGAACTGCTGCAGTTGCTGTTTTCATTTTGTAAAGAAACTTTTTCATTTACTCTGCCGACCCGACCGTGGCGGAGATAAGCAACTGTCCAAACATATGCCCATTGAAGGATCAGTGTTGATTGTGTGTGGTTGGGTTGGGTTTCGAAGCACTTTAATTTAAGCGCAAAAAATTGGGTGTTTTTTTTTCGAATTCAACGCAACAGAAGTGCAGTTACTGAAACCGAAATGAAATAATCCCTAATCGATATTTTTTGTTATGACGATATACAGTAGCATGGATATGGGTACTCTTTTTGGCAATGATGTCGTGTGCGTTATATGGTTCATCAGTGATGATTTATTTTCTAAGTGAAGGTATTTTTAAATCCACCATATGTATGGCACTTAAACTGAATCGGGTCTATGTACTTTATTGAAGACAAAATGTTTCGAGCCACAGGTTAACATAGAAGACTTTTATAGAAATTAGTTTATTTCAGCAATCCAATATTTGAAATTTGGTTTAAAATGGTTCAACTACACTTTGAAGATTGATTGGTCGGAATTTGATTGAAGATTGATTGGATTTTGATTGCTTGAAATCAGTGAGAGTGTACAAATTTTTTTTTACCAATCAACTGACTGAAGTCATACGAACGAAATTATTTGTTCCTTTTTTCAGCAATCACCAACTACTTGAACACTTTTGCTTGCAATCGATCTGAAGTCATCACATGCATCCTTTTGCAGTCATCCCCAATCTATTATATTCTTTTCAAATTATTACAAATCGTTTCCACTCTTGTCAATCAGGATCAGCAAAAATCCCGAACTGAGTATTGATATTTGAGTAAGACAGTAGTTACCTAGCTTTTATGCCTTAAGAAGTTCTGTAGGGAGCACTAAAACGAAGAATCAATGCTACAGTATCATACCGAGTCTGAATTTGTTTATATACCTGTTGTTCACAATTCTCGAACTACCGGATAAGTAAATTTCTAACCTAAAAGCTCTTTACCCGGTTAGGAGTATCAAAACCTCGCGAGTCGCGAAACTATAGCAAAACTGTTTGGTCTAACACAAGGTTAAGGTTTAAGTGGCAGTTTGGGGTGCCGTGAAACAACTCCGAGCGAAATAACGCCGAGTTCCAAAATACGGCGATATTTCACATGAAGCTGGTTTGGTACCACCAAAAAGTAATACCAAAGCAATAGTGTACTCCAAAGGAAATATGACTTATTTTCCTTTTTGTCTACAAAATTCAATTCTATTGTTAAATTGAACCAAGTTGGAGCATTGCGTTTAAAACAAACAAATTTTAATCACAAAACTAAGGGCCGGTTGCCGATACGACTCATAGCGAATTAAGTGCCACATAAACTCTTATGTGACAGTTTATGCCCTAAAAAAGTGGCCAATAAGTATTTAAGTACAACTTACATCGTTAAGAGTCGTATGTGCAAACGGCCCTAAGTAATTTTAATTACTTACTCATCTAAAGAATGATCCTTACTAATGAACATTTTAGGTTTCGACTTTAAATTTCTGAATTGTGATCTTTAAGTCGAGAATAAATTTTAATATTACTGCAGCGCAATATTTTCCAGCAGAAAAAAAACATCTTTTCAGCTGATTTAGGCATAACTACCAAAATCCTGACTGGATGGTAATTATATGTCTTCAAATCCTAAACCAATTAAATCTTTTAAAATGTGAGGTCAAGATGTTATTGCTGCCCTATATAATTTTTTAAAGACGTCAAAAATTGAACCGATGAATTTGGTCCTAAAGAGACAGTGCCATCTACAGTGGCACAATAAAAAAGACGAAGCCAATTTCAATTATTTTGTTTATCCTGTTTTTTTTTTCTGTCAAATATGACTGTGAGTGTGTATTCAGCTTTTAACTCAGCCTGCTCAGTCAATTTATTCTGAGCTCATCCTGCGCGCTCTGATTATGCTCAGATCGAAAAAAGAAACACAAATCTGAGCTCTGATGTATCTGAGCTAAAAAAGAAACACGAACTTTTTGTATAACAGTTCAGGCTCTGAACTAAAAAAGAAAAACGCCTATTAACTTTGAAAATATGTCAATTTGACGCTGGATGACGACCTTCCCTTGATTTTTCTGGAAGTGTGTTGCAGAAAATGAATTTAACTTTCGTCGGCGAATTAAAAGAATTACGCTGCACTTTATTGGTTCCGAAAATACTCTTAAAATAATCATAATTTAAACAAGTTACAAATGATCGCTTTTTATATCCAGAAAAAAAAATCTAACCCTCTTTCGAGTAGCTTTTGACTTAAAACGAGACGCCTTGCAAGAAAAGAAAAACCAAACGATTTGGTTTGGTCTAATCTGGACTTTGTTTAAATTAAAATTAACTTTTGCTTTTTTACTGTTCATATTTTTCTTTTGTAGGCAAAAGTCACGTACTACTTTTTAAAGCCACTGGTTTTAAATGCATGATAACAGAAGATCGGCGTCGATATTAGATCTAAATCATAAATTCTATGTCGCTTTGCGACTACTTTCACCTTTGCTGTAATTTTTAAAATTCTTCCAACTTTGAAACACTTTAATTCTACAGTAGCATTGTCAACTACCTTTACAGATATTTTGTAACACATTTTGTTGCACTCTTTTTGCTGTATTTGAGGAAAACCTTTTCCAAATTGTTGATAATTTAGCTTCTAAATTGAACTAGCTTTTTTACCGTGACGGTAATTAAAACAAAAAAAAATTATATATTGCAGTCAACTGATAATGGATTCTCTTTCCACCCTTGGAAAAATTGCGGTTGTTTGTTTTTAATCTATTTAATAGAACTTTTGATGCCGAAGTTGTTTCTGTTGTCTGTTGATGTTGCTCGTTTAATCTATTTCTTGCTTCAAACAACGCCTCTAACTGTGAGGCAGTCTCTGATGGTTTCTGTTGGGGAAATTTTTGACGAATTTTCATTTGATGTGTTGTTTTAGAGGAATAATAAGTTGTTTATATTAGAGCTCATACTCTTGGGATGCTTTGAGAGAAAAAAAAACCTCTGACGGATATATTCGGTTTATTTTGTAACGATTGAGTATGGCGGGGAGAATAAAATGCCAACTTTATGGCCAAACAACTGAAACATAAATGCTGAAGTTGCTACGGCATGCGAAGTGTATAGACGCACCGCAACTGCTTAGGTAGACTTTGAGTGCACCTCTGAGCTAGAACAAATCAGTGGAAGGTAGTACACGCAGAAAAATCACTTGTTAAAAATTAAGAAACTTTCGGTTAAAATCTACCACCCAATATTAATTCGTAAATTAGTTCCCACTTTTTGCGGGATTTTCTCACTAATCACAAGTTAAAAGGGACAAATGGATTTTTCAGTACAAAAAGAAAGGGATTTTACTTTTTGGTCAAATTTTGTCCCCAATTGCTCATTTCATTAAGAATACAAAAATTATTCAACCTACGATCAAATTAAATGTTTTCATATTAAGAAAAAAAGTCATTCAAAATATCTAAATGCTTTCATTTTCTTTTTTTATTTCCCTAAACTGTTTCATAAAATGACATATGTATCTGTGAATGAATCACGAGTTTTTCTTAAAATAATAAATTTATTTATTTTGTAAACATAAAAGGGATATTTTGAGTATAACCGTGGGATAACCTGCCACTAAAGTCTGGTATCACTGCAGTGCAGGCATATTGTCTGTATCACACTGTAGGAGCAACAGAGAGAGGTGCGAGCACAAAGTTTCTTTTCTTTCTCTCATAGCCAGTTACTTTTCGTATATCTAAGACACGCCTATTGCGAGGTTGCCACTTTGGTAATTTTTTACCAAACTTTTTTTTTTTACCAATTTTGTTTGCTTTTTGATTTTTGCTAATTTGGCAATTTGTATCTGGTTATTGTAAATTTTTGAGCAGATGTACCAAGAATGCGAACTCAATATCACCTCATTTAAATGCTACCTTACTGCTTCTGAGTGAACGCATTGCATGATTTTCATATGATTCATCACCATCCATATAAAACTGTTTTATTCGCTGTTCAATAAATTACAGAATGCACTCATTTTCTTCTTTTGACAAATGGTGAATAATAATAATAAATTATGTTATTTATATACAGACATGAAGCTCTCATTTGTTAAGGGCTTGTTATAAGAAAATAGGTAGATGATCGCCCATGTTTTCTAGCAGCTGGTAATTTTGTGCAAAATCAAATAAAATAATTTGAGTTTTTTTGCAAGTGGCAACCGTGGCCTATTGTCTGCATCATACTGTAGAAGCAAGAGAGAACAGTGCGTGTGCCCATTTTCTTGCTCTCTTCCTCTTATAGCCAGTAAATTATTGAAGAAAATTGATATATTATATATATGTATAAACTAAACATGTATATATAGATGGAGCTAAAGAAGTTTTACTTCAGTCGTGTGGTCTAAGCACACTCATTTTTTAATCTTGATTGTGATGTTGGACTCGTGGATAAGTTGGGACATACTTCCATCCTTACCGAATCATCTCTGATTTGCTGGTTGACCACCCGGCCTTTTTTTAATTATACGTGGGTATGAATATCCTCACTTCGCGTAGGGTATAGGAAAATGTTGGCTGTTACCATTACCATCCAGATTGCAAGAGTTATTCACTCTGAGAGAGGATTGCACACTACTATTCCCAAAAGACAAGATCATGAACCCCGTCACGTCCTTAGGAGTGTCTGTGTGTAGCAGCGCAATAAGCAATTGATTACAACCCTTAACCCTAACCTTGCCTAATACTGCATTTTCACAATTAGCACTCCGGCCTTCTACTCAGTCAACAACTCGGTGAATGAGTAATGGCAAGTATTTTTTACTCTTTGTGGAATTAGTTCGTGACACAGCGCCTCGATGGGAACCAACTCAATTGCGCTGCTTATTTTATTTTTGGGTAAGCTAATGACCAGAATCTTTTACTGGGGAGATCCTTACAAAATCATCACGCAACCCTTTAAGCGCCTAGTGTATTCAAGTCCTTATACTCAATCGAATGTTTACCTCCTTCAGTGAATAGAAACACTTCAATATTTTAAGTGCCGTATGAAAAATTCAAATTTACCTGAATGCCCACTTGACAACGCACTCTGACCATCAATTCGCAATGCTCAAATATCTAAAATAAATTAAATGGAAATATTTGCGACACCTCGCCACAAGTACCCACAATGCGTGTAACCCAATATCCCTGAAATACGGTCCCAATTCAATTCACAAATTTGTTTTTCATTTTTGTTATCAAAATTATTACCTAATAATCGTAAGTAGACAACATTTTATTTATTTATGTAGATTTGCGAGAACTCCACAACCCTGTGAAGTCCTTGATTCATCTTCTCAATGGCTACACACACTTTTTGTGTGCCTTGGAGTATATCCTTTTCAGAGGGACTTGAGACGTTTCTTTTTTTTTTTTTTCTTTTTATTATTTGCTCATCCACCGTGCATCGGTCGTCCTAGTCATCGTCGACTTTCTGAAGCAGTGATAAATGGTAATAGAAGAATAAGCCCCAGCAAATAATGTCATTTGGGTTGGGTGTCTCTAGTCCTGTTTCAATAATGATGATCATCATCTTGGTCGCATGACTTTTGTTTGAACTGCCCCCAGTTCCTTTATGAAGGATAAACATTCTCAACTTGGTATTCGTTTTCCTATGTGTGTGTGTGTTTTTTTTTTTTTGCTCGTTCATCGTTCGTCTTTCGTTTAGCGCCCAACAACCGCCTTGACAGGATGTCAAAGGAAAGATGTTTATCCAGCCGGCATTTTAATATTTGGTAAGAAAATAAAATTATTCCTCGCTTTATTGATATAGATGCTCGTATGGAGATGTGCTACACACACACACTCATGTACGAGGTAATCGAAAGCGCTGTATCAGTGCACTGTCATCTGACTGTATGTTGTATGTATGAAAAAATCCTTTCAAGATATATCCCTTTCGCAAAAATAAAAGAATGAAGCCGTAGGAAAAAAATAATGGAAAACAGAGTTGTAATCACATTCTCATGTAAGCGTCAACTGGGTGTTGCTTGGGCGTGTGTGATGGTATCAAGTTTGGTGTGTGTACACAGATCATATCGAAGAATCATTGAATTTAACATACACATGTGGTTCGTTTTTTGTTGCCACAATCTTGCGCCACATCACAGAGGTCTATCACAAGGAGTGGCTTTGAACGTTTTTTACTCACTTTAGGCCTGAAATGTTTATTGTCCTCGCAAATGGGTTCTTAGCTTGTAAATAGAAATATATTTGGTTGCATTGCGGATAGGAAAAGTTGGAATTTTTTTTTTCGAACTCAAATGCGAATTTATATGGGAAGTTTGATGCGTATGTCAGAGGCGTGCGTACGTGTGGGCTGGGCATGGAAAGTTCTTCGGAAAACTGATCGGTGAGAGAGAATCTTGATTGAAAATCATTGGCCTATTGGGTAATGTGAAATAAGTTGTACTTTGTCGGCAGACATAACCTTCAATTTGGTGGTTAGTTCAATGGTGTTTGAATGAATGGGCTAAGTTTGGGAATTGCCGCTGTAAATATCAGAAGGCAAGCTAGCCAAAAGAATACTAACTTGTAAGGCTACATACTTCTTGGGGTTTGCATTAGATTTTCTCCTTTCACAACCTTTGAAATTTGGAGGTATCTGCAGTTAAGATATATGTGCTGCGATGCTGCAAAAAAATAACTAAGCAAATGCTACCCACTCCGAAAAGGATCTACTCTGCTGCTTTGACACTATCTGCTGTCATACCCACTCTCTGGCGATTGGTGGAAGTGATTCTCATAGCACTCATTGACAAGGAGAACTGCTGCTTTGGCTGGAATTTTTGCTCGATCAGACTCACTTTGACAAGCAAGGAAAAACTTGTGGATAAAAGAGGACTGAGTGGTATAGTATAAAAGGATAAAAGGCGGCTTAATTTTGGGGGGGGGGGGCATTTTTTGGCGTATTACAAGCTATTCTAACTTAAAACTACGACTAGGACTAATAATTAAAAGGATTCATCAACAAATCCAATTGATTCTATTAGTTGCCTATCCTATCATGTGCTGTGAGAGGGTTACTACAATTAGCATTAATGCTTCCTGGATCAAGATTGCACATGGCGCAAGCTGTCACCCTAACCTAACCTTAAATCGGTGTAACTTCAACGAGAATATACTGCACAATTTTATTAACACGTTTGACAGGTAAAAAAAAAACGCTGGAGGTATTTTCGATTAGGTACACGAGTAGAGTGAGTTTTTGTTAATGCAACTCCTGGATGCATGCATGTAGCTCTGCAATAGGCAACAAAACGTCAATGAAAAAGTTGTCGCCGCGATCAGGATTTTGGCAGACTGTCATACTCAGAACTGTCTTGTCTCAACTGTTATAATAATTTGTCGACCCCCTGGTTACCTCAATCAATAGGTTTGTTTACTTTCCAGGCGGTCATCACCCCGCACACTATTTTGTAATATTTTGTTAGAACTAATTGTTTAACTCTTTAGTGACCTACGTTAATATTACTCATTTCTATCACACTTAATTTCAATAAAAAAAAAACCCAATACCTCATATTTCTGCTTAAAGGGAATTTCCTTTACACATCAAAATTCGTTCATTTTATTTTTTGTTTTGTTTCTTCTGTATCAGCGTTATAAGTTAATTGTTTATATTGTCATGTAAGCTATATTGTTAGTAAATAAGCAAACAAGTTAATAAAATAAGGGTCAGTACCAGTAGATCGGACGCGTTGTCAATTTATTCCAACTCAAGACTGCCCCCCACCCGAGGTAAGGAGTCTTAGAGAACAATTATACAAAGATCCAAATAAGAGGGAAGGGAAGACGATCACCAATTCAACTAGAAATTCTGGTTTATGCACTAGAACTGTCCAACTGTTGTCAAGGTATGTACCTTGGGCGACATCACGATACAAGATCGTACAAGGTTCATTTGCGTATAAACACAAGTTAAATCGAACGCAATCGAGATAACTTAATCACTATCAAGTGAACACAAGGACCCATGCACGTTCTCATCAAAAATGACGGAAAAAGATAAAAAAAAATCAAAATAACGAGTAACGAGTAGTTCCTCTCTCGTCGCTCGAAACAGCTATGAGAATTTTAACCTGCAAGTGCTGATGAATATGTCAAAGTACAAAGTTGACAAGGAATAAATTCAGAATCCGTCTTAAATGTCAATAACAACATAAAATGTCTGTTCCTTTACTTTTGTCGTAAGAATGGAAAACACTGTCAAAATGGCAGTGGTTGGGATAAATTCTCTCACAGAGAGAGACACTTGCGAAAAAGTTATGGAACACTTTTGTAGTAATCTACGAAAAAGACAGACAAATAATTTAAAAATTAAAATTCGTATAAACTCGAATAATTTGCTACTTAATGAACAAAATTAGTTGATTTAGGGCCGTTTGCTGAAACGACTCAAAGCGAATTTAAGTGCCACATAAACCCATAGTAGCCCATAAGTATTTAAGTAGAACTTAAATCGTAAAGAGTCGTATGAGCAAACGGCCCTTATCTACCTAGCGATGAAAGTGACGAACTTCTTCTTCATGAATCCGAGTATGTGGAACAGTTAGTACTGATTGAACTTAAGAAATCAAGAAGAGGGAAACGCGACACGGCATTAAGAATTACATAGAGGAGATAACCTTTATTACTCCTTACAACGAGGAAGAATTTCGTCACCACTTTCAAAAAGAATCTTAGGAGAACATTCAATTTAATTTTCCCACCTGATACTTGATTTTTTGATACCCAAGAAATCAAAAACAATGTACTCATAGGACAACAAATTTCAAAACTGACAGCTTGTTCAATTCTTACACCAAAAAATTTGTTGAGTAAAAATTCATAAGATTCTCAGTGGAGTGGTAATATCTTTCTCTCTCGATGACGCTCTCTTTTATAAATTGTTCGAGTTAAAGAACGGCATTGAGTAAAAATTCCTAAAAATTATTAAAAATTCGTAAGATTTAAAAGTAAAGAAACTTTTGTGTAAAAGCAAAAAAAGTTCGGTAGTGGTCGAAAAAATAGTTTTCACTTTTTTTTAAAAAGGCACACCTAATAGGTTAGGTTAGGTTGAGTGGGATTGTGAGATCGTCACAAAAGACCAGGCACCAAGATGGGCCCATCGCCATCCCCAGGGAACCATTACGGTTAAAAATCTAAACCAAATTGCTAAAACAGTCGATTTCCCTACAGAATTTAATTATTGTTCCAATATTGTTTGAGGAACCAGCCTCTTCTAAGTCGTTAAAGAAGTACCTGCCTAGGCGCTTCCTTCTGGTTCCAGCAATTGCTTGACAATCGCATAGAAGGTGGGAGATTTCTTCCGTAACTTGTAGGTCCTCACAGTACCTGCATATGTCCTTATTAGATAAGCCTATTCTCATGGCATGCTTCCTTAAAAGGCAGTTTCCAGAGAGTATTCCTATCGTTAATCTTAACCTTGTTCTACTGAGATTCCTCAATTCTTCAGACTTTTTCCTATTTAAGACGGGCCAAAGTATCTTAGGGACCCTGTCACACCTAATGCACCTGTTGCTTTATTTTCGACACTAGTTAACGTCAAAGAAGTCAGTAGTAGTAAAGTAGTCCAACACGTACTTTGGAATTTTTTTCCCGCTCTCTGAGAGTGTTTAGCTCATTTTTTTTGCTTGCTACTGACACCCATGCTAAAGCCTATATGACGTATGTTAGGCATTAATCCATGCCATTAGACCTTCTAAGAAAAAGCACAATCAAATTTGATGGTGCGCTTTTTCTTTATATATTTTAGATAATAAAACTTAAAGGGGGTTTGTCTGTTACCAGTTGACGTAAGAACTACAGGACAGATTATGTTGAAACTTTTGGTTTAAATATCTCTTAAGTCCCCGAGAAAGTTCATTGCCACGCCCACTTTTTTTTGAGGTGAACATACTTTTTTTTGACTTTATTACCACTAACTTTGCATTATCCAAACGAACAGAACTAGTAATCATCATTACGCTGTATGAAACATAAATGAATCTCAAATAAAAAGATTAACAACTACAGTGACTCAAAATAACTTTAGTTGGAGACTATTATTCAATGTTTAACAATATTGCTTATATGCAATACTGTTGAGTAACTTTTAACACATACTAAGAGGTTTTCCGTATTTTTGTTTGTCATACCGAACGCAGCGTCATTTCAAAATCGATTTCAATGCAATATGAAGCACATAAAAAATCTGTTTCCGTTGGATAGTTCCCGCATGTACTCTTCGGTCACAGTTTTTCCCTATAGTGCGGGTTACTTTGTTAAAATTATTATATTATATTCGACAGATTAACAACAATAAGCATAAAACCAGTAAAAGTAAGGTGGACCAGTTGTGTGTAAGACCCCTAATTGCAAAAGAAAACCTTCAACTCTTTTATAATGTTCGTCAACATTTTGTCGGTATCTTTCCTCCAACTAATGGAAAATTTCCTAATGCCTATCCGTCACTATGCCTATGACTCAGATTCATCCCACCGGCCATCTTTCAGCAAACTACTCAAAACGTCCAGCAACTAAAATGAGATTCAGTGACACCAAACACATGTAAGCGCTATCCTCTCCCGTCTTATTTCTCGTACAACGAGTATGCTCAACTTAATGCGGGCACAATGGCGGAACCCCCCCTCAATTTGACAGCTGTGATGTGAGTGTAGTCCGCCATTAATGGAACACCCTTTTAGTATTGGATTAAATTTCGTTTGATGATAAGCCCACGGATTACACTCATAAAATTCCGTTAACGTTGGCCAACCTCAGCTAATGAGAAAGTGAATGCCGCTGTTCGTTGTCAGTGCAAATGCATGTACCTATATAGTGCGGTGAAATTAAAAGCGAACCCCCCCTAATTATGCAATTATTCATTTATGAACTCACAGACCTAATATGCACGCGCATAATTTCCACAATGCCAACGATGATCGTTTACGGCACGGATGGATGTTCTTGCAGAGGCAGGGATGAACTTTCCTCAAAAATTGATTTCGTTAAGTTTCGAAGCACTGGCGGCAAGAGCACACATCCTCAGGAGAACACAGCGTACACAGGAATGTGTTCGTAAGGACAACAATATAGATCTCTGCTTCATTGTGCGAAACAAATGAATGTTCATTGCCTCATGAGAGTGTTAATCGAGTTAAATTGTGTTAAAGGGGCCTCTTGGAGAAGAGGGCGGCGATGCCATACGAACTATGCAGGATAATTATTCAAACTCGTTTATGTACCTATATGTGTAATTATTTTAAGCTATTATGAGTTGTTTAACACTTAACGATGATGATGGTTATGATGACGATGATAATGACGGTGACGACAAAACGTGTCCTAAAAACGTTGTCATGGAAAAGGGTGTCATCCGCAATATATGTGTTTGAAGAGTCACATCTTAAAGCTACAAGCTTTAACGGTTTTGCAATAATGAAACAAAAATCAAAGTAGAGACCCCACGAAACGATTGCTTATAAATTTCTTCTCTGTCCTTCATATATATTTGCTTTTGCTGTTAGGTTCACTCCACTTCTCTGGAATGACACGTATGAATGGAAACGTGATGTCAAGGCTGAGCTCCCGCGACTAAGGAGACATTTTTCTTTCTAATTTGCTGGTCCCACACCGACACAAAAAGTTCCTCGGTTGAATAAAGGAAATCCATTACAGCGACGACGACAGCAAGAAAACCTTAAACTTTTAAGGATTCCCGTATGCAGAAGACAGAGAAGACAAAGAACACTTGAGTGAAATCCTTTATTTGTGTTTTAATATATTTTTTAATTGTTTTAAATGTACAAGTGTGCTTGAGTTTTTGTTATGATTTTTACGAGCTCCTCATTTCATTTCAAGGATGCGTGTAAAGGCTGCCAACAATTATATACAGTACAAGATTTAAATTAAATTGAGGCGCGTATGCGGATGTCAATGTTTGTTTTCATATACATATATGATTTTTCATCAGGAATTTCAATTTAAATATTCTCCTTTTTTTAAAGCGGTTTGTGTTTCAATGAACTTTGGTTCGAAGTTGTACTTTTGGAATAACTTAAATAGAAATATGAATGAACTTTTTGAATAGCGATTGCTTTTTTTAATTAAGAGGGTATTTATTTCGCGAACATTTTTTGCTGTGTTTTTGTAAGTTTTTTGAGAGTGAAAAACCGTTCATTGGTGAAATAACAAGAATATGAAAGGACAACAGGAAGTGGGTCACCCCTAGGAGCTTAACAAAATTAGAATACATTTTCTGTACTCTGAATATATTTTATATTTCTAGAAAAATTAATAAGAATTGTGCTTTTATTTCCATTGGAATTATATTTCATTGGAAATGGTGCGATGTAGTTGGTAGTAATCGAAAAGCGCTTATACAATTAGGTCGATCAAATGCGTCTGTTTTTTTTATAATTTCATATTTTTCTATAGCATACATAAATTGTATAACAATTCGGAAAACACTTTAATGCTTTCAATGCTAAAACTAATTTATGTAAAATAAATAACATTTAATTTTAAAATATTCTTGATAAATATATCTTTTTTTCTTATATACAATTTTTTGGGATCCACTCGTTCCACTAAACTGTTTCACATGCTTTCTGTTCCATTTGGAAACAAATTTTCTTCTGTATTTTAGTATGGAAATTTTACATTTATCGTTTTTATTTTTATTTATCTAAGAAAAAATATATTTTCGTACCTACTTTTCCCACTTTTTTGATTGCATTTTACGAAAGGGTACAACTCGTGAATTACAGTCCTTTACAAAACACTTTATTCAACTCAATCAACACACCTCCTTATATGTTCTAAGATCGTCTGATTCTGACCCCATTTTCGTCTTGGGTAGGGTTGTCATATGTTTCTTTTTAATTGTAAAATAGCTGAACTATAAAAGATTTATATTTTAGCGAACCATAATATTTTAGAATAATAGTAAACTAAATTGAATTTTAAGATACTGAAATGTTATATTAACTAATTTTTAACGCCCTTTCTAAAATACAGTTTGATTTTGTCCTTACATTTAAAATATAATTAGAAGAACTCTTTATTTATTTATTTTTAATTTAACTAAAATTGGGTGCCAAACAATAATGAATTTTCTAATTTTAGTTTTATAATTTATATACTAATAGCTCAAAACTTACAAATGACCTTTTTTTCGTTCACACTTTAAACACCTTTAGAGTCCAGTAAAAATATAAAATAGTAAACTAAATTTTAGAATTCGATTTCAATGTTGTTTATTCAGCTCCACTCTGAAGTGCAAAGTTGAAGAACAATTTGGCAGTTTGCTAAATAAAAAAAAAAAACTTTTACTTGAATCACTGGTCTACAATGAAAAAGTATTCGAAATAATTTTAACTAATTTCTACTTATCTACCCATGCTAAATACAAGTTGAGAAGTAAAAGTTATTTATTAGCTTAAGTTGATGCAATACTTGACATTTTCCGAATTTAATGCTTCTACCCTCATTGAACTTGATAATGTTGACATTTACTTACTTGGCATTGAATATTAAAAATATTGTCTTTTAGTGCTCTGTTCTGTATTATTAAGTGATAAAAGTGTTATAAGTGAAAAAATATTATATTTTATAGCAAAATGTCTCGAAAATGTGTGAATAATCCCGGCAATTTTTGATACATTTATGAAGAAGTCATATTTAGTAAGCAAAGATGTTCTTTATCGCCTACAATAAAGAACCTATTCTTACTATTTCAACGAAAACAAAACACACCAGGATAAAAGATGGGTTCCACATTTTTGTTGCAATCCATGTGGTTTGCGAAATTGTCTGAATGGCAAAAAGAAAGAATTTCGATTCAGCGGCGTGAATCGACGAATCATGCAACTGATTGTTATTTCTGCATGACAACTCTTTTATTTGGAAAAGGCAAGGGTGTTCTTAAAAAAAAGAATGCCATAGTGTATACGAATCTACCATTGGCTACTCGTCCTCTGCCACACACCGATCTTCACCTGCTTTACAAAAGTTTTTTTTTTTTCTAGAAAAGGAAAACTAATTTTAATATATATTAATTATTTTGGCATTCAGTACTTGAAAATAAATAAAAAAGCTATTTTAGATAAGGGATACATTTTTAAAGACAAAATTTGTAGACCAGTGATCTGTTCCAGTACGGATGAGTCTGTGAACAAACTATTTAAGTTCAATACACAGAAGGTTTTAAAAAATTGACTTGTGAATGATTTCCGAAAAGCTATTTTACTTAAAAATGTCTGCCATACATGTAACTCTATTTCATAGCACTAAAACTTAAACTCAAATGTCTAAAAAAATATAAAGCGGAATTTTGTCGCAGCTTCACATAGCATACTCGTAAAACGTCGAGTTGCTTTGTCTGTGGAAACTATTTTCAACTCCGCACAATCCGTTTGCACAATTGCAAAGTCTCAAATTTTCTTCCAAAAACGCAACGAGTGACACATTTTGTTGCGAATTTTTCAGAATTCTTGAACAGTTTGAACCCCTTGTGGGAATATTTGATGAGCAGCAACATCAAATTCGTAATACGTATTATCCTTTTTTGCTTTGAAAGTTTCAAACTATGCACCAATTTAATGTTCCGGAAACTATTTCGCCAACTAAAATAGCTGAAACTTGTCATAGGCAGTGTATAACCTTTTTAACATGAAATATGTATAAAACCTAGCTGCCATCACAATTTTACTAAACTGCCTCGCAATACTAAATTTTTGTTGATATTTTTAATTTATTAGTACCTACTTCTCAAATGAGTGAATAAGGTATTTTTGAAGGTTTTTTATTTTATGAAACTTTAGTGGATATGCTGTGAAAGAAGAAGAACTGAGCTAAACTATAGTTTAAATAAATCTATATTGCTATATAAATTTAAATATTTTTTTCCATAACACAAAAAATGGTTTAACTTGCAGCGAAGGGAACTCACTTTTCTTTCGCTCTATTTTAACACAATGTCACTTGCACAACATACACAGCAAAAGTATTTTATTCTTTTTGTCTCACCATTTAATATAATTTTATTTTAGATTCATTCACTGTAATGTGTGCATCGTGATTTTAAAGTTTTTAAAGCTAAGCTGACATTTCAACTGACAATAAATCAAAATGAAAGTGATCAATCAATTCAGCTAAGAAGAACGCCATCTATTGGAAAGACAGCGCAATCAATTCTCAGTTGGCCATGCTTTAGCTACACTCAACTAAAAGAAAGAAAATAAAACACGCACAAGGACCTTATATATTTTTGTAACAATTTGTAATCAAAAGAAAAAGAAATTTATTTTATATAAACACCAGCAAAACAAGTCTTCCGTTTGCTTTTGAATACACCCCTGCCCAACTCACAAAACTACCCAGCAACTTGCACCGTTTTGTGTTTAACTGTATAAAAAGCGCACCATATACGTAGATTTAAAAAAAAAAAAAACAAAAAAGTCCACCACAAAGCACAATCATTGCACAATATAGAATACC
Organism: Cheilosia vulpina; assembly: GCA_916610125.1. Taxonomy (NCBI): domain Eukaryota; kingdom Metazoa; phylum Arthropoda; class Insecta; order Diptera; family Syrphidae; genus Cheilosia; species Cheilosia vulpina. The sequence continues at coordinate 41,439,031 of OU744279.1, read as the reverse complement.
GCACAGCTACAGAATGGATAGGGAAAGCAAATCGTCCTTAGACAATCCAGCTACAAAGAAGAAACCACCGAAACTCAAGGCGATCAATCGATCGATATCGATGGCCATCGATAACTATACACCAGCACCGCAAATGATCATTGATAACTCATTGATCTTTGAAGAACCACCGCCACCACCACCGCCAGCACTCGTACCCTCACCACCAGCACCCCTGTTAACCCTGCCCCTTGCCAAGTTCCCACAGCCCGATATTTATTTAGTTAGCGGCGGCGGGAGTACTAGTCCGATTAAGTACGACGACTGGCATCCGATGAAGAAGCCGTTGTTTCGCCGTTCCGATACGATTGACATTCATCCGAGTTCCACATTACAGATGAAGAAAACGCACTCGTTCCACGCCAACGACCCGACAATGGAGCAGATAATGCTGACGACTGCTGCCGGATCGGCATCATCATCCCGCCGCACTAGTAGCGTCCGTGGGAACTACCTATTCCCGCAGTCATCAACAAAGGAGATTAGTCGATCACCGTCGCCAAGTCGTCGTGGTTGCCGCACCCATCGATCATTTAACGAGCCCTCGCGTAGACCAAGTGTGAAAACGGAAGCTGATGCCATTCGACATCCATCGCTGAACGATGATGTGATCGAGAGCAACCGACCTCCGCCTTTATTCAGCACGACAAATCTCTCGCTAGAGAATGAACTCTTCACTAGTAGTAGCAACCGATCGCGAAGCAATAGTCACACAAAGATCGACGATCAGCGACTGTCGTTCGAAGAAACCGCGATAGCGGGGAGCAGCAACAGCGTTAGTAGTCGCAAAAATCATGCCCGCCAACATAGCTCACACAGCCTCGAACTGGAAAAACACAATGAAGCACAACAGCATCACAACCACCACCTGCTGCCATCGGCATCGATATCACCCTCCCAACAGCAGCCCGGGCAATCTCATCCGTATCACTTTAAACGCGGAGGCAAGCACACGCACAGTCTCTATCTCTCACCGAACAACCTCGACGAGCTACAGATCCATCGTCCGGCTACCGTGCAACAAGGTGCCACAAAAAAACCGCACAGTGCCAGCGTACGCGTGCGTACATACAGGGAGGCGCTTAGTGCGTCCAAGAAATCCAAAAGCTTTATGGGTGATGCATATCCTGACTTTGATGTTTCCCCCCACCGCCGAAACAGTCGACCACTGACCACAGTGTCCGGAGGCGAGGCTGGGCCTAGTGGTGTCAACGTCGATGACATCAAACGCAGTCCCAGGCCTCTGGTTGCGTCCACTTCCGGACGTCTGATGGAAGAGAAACGTCCATCGTTCGAACGAAAGGCATCACTATCCTACGAGATCGCCGAAGCAGCTGCCTTCGAACAAGTGCTGCGACCCTTTAGGCATCCAATGCGTCGACCGTCGATGACTGGATCGGCCCATAAGCTGAAGAAGAAATCGCTTAGTGACGACACCGACGAAGACGAGGAGTCGGATAGAAAGAGAAAGCGAATTGTTTGCATTATTATGACTGTATTTTTGTGCCTAGTGTGCGCCAGCGTTTTCGTGGTCATAATCACATTGACACACCATTCAAGTGTGACGCAAGTGCAAAACACGACAAAGAAGATATACACCTTCTCCAGAGAGACGCCGGTCCACTATACGGGTATAACCAGTAAGATCTTTATCTAGCTAAATTTTTTCAGCCCCAGTAAAATGTTAATGGATGCGTTCCATTTGCGTCATTCCATTCGATTTGCGCGGGACAGAAAATAAACCTTTTTTCGTAGTCAGAGTAGTTTTTCGAGTATAGATGGCTTAGCGAGATTTACACCTACTTCCACTAACACCAAAACATTTGGCATTTCTCAAACTTTGAAGTGTGTCATTCCGAACAATAGAGAAAAAATTGCATTTGGCAGCTACAGTGGTTTTTATTAAGACAAATTACAATTTAAAAACAGCCGACTTTTAAGTGACGCACCAACACACACACACGAAAATTCTAAAATCTAAAACGTCATTAAATAAATTTAGATAATTGATTTGAGTTTGATTCTCGCAAAGAGTCAATCGGCGGATTCCCTTCGCAAAATTGTTCTCTCAATTACTTTGCAAAAATACCAATTTGCAATAATTTCGTTAAAAATGAAACACGAACATCAAATGTCATTTTCTTTTTACTCGTATAGCGGATCTTTCCATCATTTTTAATTATATAAATATGAACTTACGTTAAGCAAAATTTAATACCCTCTGCCTGGGCCGAAAAAAATAATGGCGGTGCTCCATTTGTTCCACTTCATTCCATTCCGTCGAGATTGGAAAAAAGAACTGTCAATGCAGTTTGATTAAATAAATTTTGGAAAACTAACAATCTTCAGGTGCTATTTATTGTAAAAAAAAAACTTCAAAAATTAATTTCACAAACAGTCCCCCTTACATTTAATTGCATCTGTCAAAATTTTATTAGACGTAATTTTGACAGATGCAATCAAGGTAAATTTCTGACACGTAAAGGAAAAAGAAAAAGGATGATGCAGTAGGTGTACATAATAGCTACATGAGCGAATCTGTCAACATAAGAGTAATAAGAAGTTTTACTTTTTACCACTGGCTGGCATTTAAACAAACGTGACTGTTTTTTGACATTTGCTCATAGGAGACGATAGAAAACTCTCATATGAAAGTGGTTGCCTGCGGATAGTTACGAAATGGTGATCGCTTATCCATTTTATCAGAAAATGGGTTTTTATGGAAGATTTTGGAAACAATTTTCTATTTTGTCTGTCTGTCAACTTTCTGATTGGCAAGAAAAACTCTTCTAGTCAATCTCAGTTTGACAGTGGATTCGCATAATGTTGTTTTCGAACTCCTTTTCTTGCAGAAATGTAGCAAAATGAAAACCATATTTAGTATGCCAAAGGTACATAACGAAACTAGTTTTTAAGTAACGAATGGAAGAGCTTATTGCATTTAAGGCGTAGATTTTATTCTTTCAGCTGCGATGAATAGCTCCGAATCGAACATTTCCAACGCAACGAACCCATTTTTCCCATCGCATAATATCTACCTGACTGACATGACATTCATTCGCTGTCATTGCACTTTTACAAAAGGTATCCTAACTACAAAAATGAAATGTCAATTACAGTGTTGCCAGATGGTCATGGTTTTCCGAATGCAAAAGTTCGATTTTATTTGACAGACTTGTTTAGTAAACAAAAGTTCAAAGATAGCTATTAGCACAAATAATTCGCATTGTCAAATATTATCGATTTTTTAACTGCATTTTCAAATAACACACACATTTTAGGGTCAGCAGAAGAATATTATAAGAAAATACAAATAAATTATAATTTAAAAAAAAAGACAGATTTCCACCCCGATTCCCAACGTCGACCAAAAAATCCATAAAACTGGCAACACTGTGTCACTACCAAAGAATTGTTTGTTCCTTAATTTTTGATTTAAATTCACTTTTGTTTTAGAAAGTCTACTTTTATGCTCTTAAAGCTTTAAGGCGATTGTTTTTTACGATTTTATTTAAGTGCATTTAGCACGATCGTAAGTTGTATTAAGTCTTCCGAGAATACCATACTTTTTGTGGAGAAGAGCTACAACTTACGAGCTCGTTCCGTGAAGTAGACGAACAAAATAAATTCCCTTAAAGTCTCTCTTCCTGCATAGTTGGTACGTATGGCCACTTACAACGGACTACGTGTGCCCTTATTTTTAGTGTAACCCTCCCCGACCCGCCATAATAGTAGTTCTGTCATACCTCGTAAAATTTTTAAACCGTTTTCCTACAAATCAAATTTTTTAAAATTTATTTCCATTCACATTGCACAATTCCCTTGCGAACCATTCTCTACACAAGCTCACCCCACCTGTTGTTGCTTGGGGTGTGGGAAACAGGGCGACCACGGACAATAAAAAGAAACGAAACACATTTTGTACTGCCATTCCATAGAAGTATTTTCGCAAACTTCCTGGAAGCCTTGAAATGTGTACATGACATACATAAATCGGTCTCCATGGCGCGCACCATCACAAAATAAAGCGCATCAACTACAGGACCTTTGTGCACTGCCAAAGTGCAAGAGGCAAGCGGCTGTTCAGCATTTTTCCACTCTCTGCTTGGAATTGCCTCGCCAAGGTACGATTGTACCATAATAAGGTGAGGCATGGGGGGAAGTTAAGATCCGTTTTCCTCTTTCAACTCTGTACACAATGGATAGGGAAAATATTATAAAATCGATTATTAACAATAGCCTCAAGACAGGACTAAATAAGACCATGTTATATTGTTTTCCCCCCTTGACACCCACCTCGCCGTCTAGTTAGTTAGTGGTGAATAATGCCAATGAATTTACGCTCTGTTAGCTAAAATGAAAGTAAAAGCATCCCGCTGGATACTGTGCGGTTATCCTGCGAAGCTTGTGATTTATGGTCACGTGCAGGTGTGCAGTTTGCGGCAGCTAATAACAATAATAGTTGCTTTGGATTTGTTAGGGGGAATCTTCTTGGTTCATCCGGATGAGGGCGACAGTGAATCGCAGGAAATTGTAAATAGTAGTACCTGCTGTTTTCCCAGGCAGTTGCGTTGTGATTAATATTTTCACTTAAGTCTATTCATTTGTTTCGAAGTTATAAGCTTGTTTTGTTTTAATTTCGTTCGCACTTCTCCCTGTTGCCTATTTATAATCAGTTCAGCGAAAACTTTTTCAATTAAAGCCGAAGCTGCACTTACTATGTGGACAACTGCTGCTATTTTTGCAAGCTATTCCCGTCTCACGGTTTAATTATCCCGAAGCAATGGTGCTATGGATGCAAAAATATTATCTGTGCTACGAAGTTTTCTTATGGCACCAGGGAGCTTCTTGTATCTCTGTTTATATCAATTTTTTTTTAAGTTCCGAGCTGCTTTCAATTTATGTATTTGGGTAGGTTTATAAGGAAAAGTTTGAACCCTAGCTACCTAAGCAGATGAATAACTGAAGGGAGTTTTGGATGTGCTATCCAGTTGATACCACGGGACAGATATCGATCAAATCTTTTTTTAAATATCTCCCAAGGTTCCGCAAAGACTTGCCACGCCTACTTTTTGGGAGAGTTTCGTAAGAAAATGTTTTTTTTTTTGTTTCTTTTTAACTTAGAATACTTAAAGCAGCCAATACGTGCTACTTTCTCCTGAAGCTGAGTCACAGACCAAAATCTAGCATTGAAATCAATGTTATATATTTCAACACATATTAGAAAAATATTAGTAACGATTGTCCTTAATCGTGTTTATGCTTTGGCGTAGTAATCGCTTATCGAATGAACTATTAGTCGTTTTCTCTATTGAAACGGATCGGGCAAAAAGTGGGCTGATGAGGCACTTTTGTGAAATCTAATGTAGTGCAAGGCTCTGCCCTTTCGTTGTTTTTGGAAGAAACCATTGATATTCTTGAATAGTTTTCCTCATATTGGTGTTTCCCCTTTGGTAAGTGCATTATGTAAACATGGCCCTATATTGTATGCACGTAATATTGACTTTGTTTCACTTCACGGCAAACTTGAATCCCATTGAACGTATGGAGTGCAGTCTTTTGCAAAAGATTCCGAAATCTCTTATTATATAATCTTATTATAACATAAGCCGAACTTTGCTCAAAATATTTTAGCAAACACCCTTAAAATAAACAAAATTTAAATTTTAAATTTATATTAAAATTTTTGCTAAATTTTTTGAATTGGGTGCCATTTTTGCAGTAAAGTGCTGCCAAAGCAAAATATAATATAACGTGATAGTTGACAGTTCAGGGTTATAAGGTTACAAGAAAAATAAAAGCGTTTTCATTGTTTACCAAATAATTTAAAAATAATTATAGTTTGACAAAAGTATAGTTCCCAAATTTCGTAATTCAGAGACGACCGCTGAATCAACCGAAAGATGCAATACTGTCACCGTAAATCTAAAGAAAAGAGTCCTCATGTGCCAGCCAAACCGTCTGGGCCATTTGTCCAATATTAAAGATCTTAAGCGTTCCATTTTATGAACATGAAAAGTTATTCCCTGAGCCCCCAAAAAGCCCCCTACAAAGCTAATGTGTTACCACATTCAGCGACTAGCTGTCAAAAGAAATAACAACACACGACATGTGTATCTGTGTAAACTTAATTTATTGCTGTTTTCAATTTAAACAACCGCACAGTAGAATCCTTCAAACCTACCCATCCGAACATAAAACTCGCACAGCAAATCTCTACAAAACCCTTTAAGCTGCTTACATACCTACTTAAACCAGAATCTCAAGCACACACCTCTCTATCGCACAAACAACAGAATCTGGTCCACTTCAACACTGATTGGGTCTCATTCCACCGCATGCTCCTCTATCACAACTAAACCAATCTCTCTGTTCACCGCAACTCTTCCACCGCAAAGAGTCGACATCCTAAAAATGTTAGCCATCTTCAGGGGAAAATACCCTTTTCCTTTGTGTCTGTAAAAAAATATCACATCGACGACCTGAATAAAAAAGCAAGCATCCTTCATCATGTTAGTTAAAGAACGATAATAGTCCATAATCCGCAGGACCAGCCAACCGACGACGACCCAACATTTTTTATGCTTCGTTGATGTCTCATCTTTTTTTTCCATGTACAAGCAGCAGTCCGTTACACCGATAGCATAGTTAGTACGTGTCCTACCACGCTCTATATATTGTAAAAGGCTGTAACAACGTCTGACACATAAAAAAAAAACAACAGAGAAACCAACAACTAGGAAGCGTTTATTTTCGCTGCCATAGATAAGCACACGCCGAACAAAAACGAAAAAAGGATTTAATCTAATTTTATCGTGACAAAAAAAAATCCAACAAAAGAAAGTGTCAGAGTTACAGAAAAAAAAAATTAAATCAATGGCACCTAACCCTGTCTCCTTCGCCAGAAGGAAAAATTCTCCAGTAATTTCCAAATAAACGCAATTTCTGTCGTCCTTTTCGCATAGCAAACGTGTGTTACTGGCAACATAATCCTACTCAAACTCATATTGCTGCCCTAGTATATTCAAATGCAGTAAACGTTAATATTTCCCTCATGCATGAGTCAAAATGTAATAAAATAAAATTCCATCTGCCACTTGGTATCTAATTTCGTTTCATGTTTCTTTTTTTTCTCTTTGAACTTGGTTCTCTTTTTTACAGTTCGCCAGGAAAACGAGAGGCTAATGCAGGAATCCATGAATCGTGCTAGATTTGCGAAAAACTTCACCGATGCTGCATCGCTGAGCGCTACAGCTGAGCAAATTCCATAACAAAGTTTTCAACCGATCCTTGCAAACATTATTAGCGAAACATTAGCACTTTTAACCACATAGATACAGGATCAATGTATGTATGACTCTGTGTGCAAATCGATTTCATTTAGTTGCAATATTCTCTCCAGCAGTACAGTGTCGTCAGTAATTTTACCCAGTAGCCAGGAAGCACCAGTGTATATGTCCCTTCCTCTCCCAGCAATGGGCCATCATATCCAGTGTCTGCCAGCATCATGATTTGACAAGCGTGATTCAGGGTCCACAGTTCCAAGGAACCGATGAACCATAGATCAACATGGATGAACTTCATTGGCATGCAAATGGAATGATATGAGTGGCGAATGCACTTTTATCCTTGCAACCGTTGCGATATGTGCATATACGCGTCTTCATCCGAGCGACAAATGAGCATAGGTACAGCTAACACGGCGACCACAACTACCCAGCCCCACTCAACCAAGGCGAGTGTCACCCCAGCTCTGTCATTCTTTTTCAACATCGTCGTACCATCATCACAGCAAAGCACACACTCATCTCGTATACCCCTCATCGCTTTCCTGTCAGTATGCTCTCCATAAAGCCGACTACTTGGGTGTTCGGACGGATGCGAGTTTATCGAATTACCATAATTGCAGTTGACATTCAATAAATTAGTAGTATAGTAAAGTGAATTTCGAGAAACATTAATTGGATAGATATTTGTATCTCTGTGACATGGTGTTGGAACATTTGCCGGCTTTCGAAAAAAAATACAGCAACAATAACACAAAAAAAATGGTTAACGTTCCGTATATCCCTATAAATTTATATGTGATTTATCATAGAAGAAAATACAGTTAATTAAACTAATTGGTGAAAGCAAACGTAAATAAATGTATTTCAGGATTTAAAAAAGTAAAATTAAAAAAAAAATGCTTTAGTCATGTGTATTACAGGTATTTACATGAAAATAAAAAATAATATAAACAAAATATTTTAACATAAGAATGTTAGAGCAAAACAAACCGTTAGATTTGTCTTAAGATTGCAATAAATGCCTTTAAGTATTATTAAAGAGAAGTGTTAAAAGTAAAATAACAAAAAAGATAACGAAAATGATTGTAGGTATTGTATTTGTAATTGTACTGTGTTTTATAAGAACTGTTAATTTAGATTAGTATAGAGGCACAAATCACAATGTTTTGTCAAGTTTGGCATACTAAATTTGTACGAGCTAGTTTTTGCATTTTTTATTTAGCCGGGTTAAGGGTTAAAATGTTCATTGAAGAAAAGTAGGTAGGTACGAGTACAGTGGCGGGCTCATAGTGTAACATTTCGATGTGAACAACGGCTTCAGCTCACAGCTGGTCCTTAAGTTGAGCTAGTTCAGGTCCAATTTCCTCTAAGCTAAGGCCTTACTCAATCCGTTCTCCCATCGAGGTATCCGTTCGCAGAAAATTCCAAAACAAAAGTCAAATCTGTTCGGAACTCGGATGGCGTTCGAAGTATCCGTTTCGGAACAAAATAAATGAAGCATGCAAATTGAGTGTGGGATAGCTTCAAAAAAATCTGCGTAGTGAAATAACGTGGTGCAACGCAATGCGGCAAGGTACGCCATATGTCAAGAATTTTTCCAAGAGTTGTATTAAACCAGCGTTGCCAGACGTCCCGATTTTTAGCACAAAATGAAATGGACACTCTCAGTCCCGCTTGCAATACATTTGTCATTTTCAAACTTCATTCAATACATCTTCCACCACAATAGCAAATAACAAGAAAACCAAAAAAAATATATCTTTCAGTAAGAAAAGGTCAATTTCAACTCATAGCATAGTACATAGTACAATGTTTAACATTGATACACAACGTCAACGGTCAACGTCTGTCTATTTTGATTTTAAACTTAATTTAAATAGAAATTTCAACGTCTGTCTATCTTAATTTTAAACTTAATTTAAATATAAAATTAAGAGATAAGTAAATAAAAATTACTGCTACTTATGCTTTCGGGGGTAATAGTTACGCTTTTTTAATTAAAAAGTTTAAAAATCCCCCTTTGCCCGAAAACAAATCTGGCAATGCTGATTTTAACAGATATTTCGAATGGAATTCCTACAAATCGGAGAAAATTCCGTTCCCATCGGATACCTAAATAGGGGTGACTATTCATTCGATCAAAGTGGCTGTTTTTTGGCTTCTTAAACAACATCTACATCCACATCTTTGTACAGCTCATGAAAGCCGCGATTGTATCTTCCTCTCCATTCAAAAACAATTTTACTTAAAGTCCTTAAGACGTTTCCCTTTACAATGGTCCAGTGTTAGCCTTCCCTTCTTTTTCAGTCGGCAGGAACAACGTTCTGTAGACCATAAATTTCCCATTTTGAGTGTTGAGTTTTGAACTAACTCGTTTCGACAAAGTGATGCAGCAACGAATTTCTATGGCGGATGAACACAAAGGAGTCATTCGTGGAGTTGATGTTTATTTCCATCTCTGCCTCAAAGCTTCTTGCACATCATTTTATCACAGACCTTGAGATTGAACAGACATTAGCTTTTTTAAAGCTTATAGAAAGATTTACCCTCGTTTAGTTTAGACCTGTCCTCGAATTGTTGTGAAAGCCTTTTTTCGGCCCACTTGTAGCTGTTAATGATGTCAAATCATCTGCCTGATTTAGCAGCCAGAGCGATGTGAACACTAAAGAAATTTGTATAAGAGTGCTCATGGAGAAGCACTATAGGTATTCGGTACATCTCTTCAAAGAGTAGGATAACTTTTCAGGGCCTAAGATAAATTTCGATCAGCTTCGGAAAACTTCGATGGAGTTTTGGTGGTAGTCCAGAACACTTTTTTCGGAGTACCATTGGGTGACATACACCCTAAAATTGGAAAAAGGGATAATTATACTTATTCACTTATCCGGGACTGTAGCGCCGCATAGACTTGAGCTTCAGGCTAAGGCCAATACGCTTCTTGAGTTAGTAAGGTCTTGGTCTAACTGTCTTCAGCGTGAAAATTAACTGTTTGCTTAGAAGTTAGCAGACCTTGACTCCCACGACGATGCACGGAAGGTAATGTTTAATTGTGGTTACATGGCTCTGGTATCCCAAAGAATTCCTTCGAATCTTTCAAAACTCTACTGCCGATTGGGATCACCACATACTCTGTATCCAGTTTTAAGCAAGCGCCCTCGACGTATAACAGGCCAATTGATATTGGGCCTGTTTTATTGAACATCTAAGCAAAGTGAAGCACAGCAAGATGAAGAAGACGAATGCGCAATAAAACAGTTCCAGTTAAATTTGTTTAGCACAAACTGGTATACATTTTGACACATATTCCCGATTTTTAGTTTCATTCGACCTTCTTTTTTCAACTCACTGAAAGGAAATGTCGCAGAAAGCAGTGTCAAGGAATCAATGCCAGAGAGGTGGGGTCAAATTTCCGCACCCGTGAGCGAGCAATACGTCACTGAATTTTGTGGATTTTACAATCAATCACGGATGCGATAGTTCAACCCCAGGACTACTGCTTTAATTTAAGTTTTAGTTGGGATAAATACCGAGTGTGAATCTCCTGTCAATAGGAATTTAGATTTTGTAATCGCTGAAGGTTCTTCTTAAATTTGGCTTGCCGAGATAGATGTTCAATAAAACACGTATTTTATGTGAGCGCCTGATTCGTGTATTCTTAGAGCGACCCCAAAAAACAACAACTTTTACGAATACACGACTCAATTTCAGATGTATAGTCACCGCCATATTTAAATTTGTTGCCCAAAAATATATAAAAAATTTGATTTTCAACGTTGTAAAAAAAACTTATCAAAATGCAATAATAACTAAAAATAATTAAATTTATTACAAAACAAATAATAATAATAAGGAAATACTAAGAAAAAAACCCAGATTCGAAAACGAAAACTACTTTCTACCTTTATACTGTGCAAATAAAAATAAAGCGTTTTTTTTAATTTATAAAACAATTATGACTTGTCAATGAACAAAACATAAACCTGTTATTTTTTTAGTGAACCACAATAAATAAATAAAATTGATTAATGAACCATTGCTAAACAAAAAGTTTTAAATCTTAAACAAACACAATATTTTGAATAACGAATTTTTTTATATAAATATATTCAATAACAAAGAAAACCGTATTATTAGTAAATTTTAAGACAATGTTCACTTGGATATGCCAAAAAAAAAAAGTAAAAATAATAAAAATATGTATATAAATAACAAATAAATAATAAATAACTTTGTTACACGCATGTCAGTACGTTGGAGCAACATGAATCGTTGAAAGAAATATAAACTGAGGTAGTATTTAAGCAAATTATTACTGCATCAAGTACATTTTTTAGCAACAAGAGATATATTCTAAAGCCGAACATGGTGAAATTGTACAGTATACTGGGTAATAATCTTAGCAAAAAAAAATCTTAGTACAATGATTAGTTGTTTTATTTATTTTTAGCTGAAAATGCGGTTGTATTTAAAATTAATTGCGAGCTTGTTTTATTAAAAATAGTCGAAAATAAATTGAATTGCCAGAAGTGAATGTAATTGTAAGTAGATAATTGACGACGATGATGTTTTAGATTGTTTGTAAATTATTTTGAAAGTAAAAAGGTTTATCCAAAAGGTTCATCCAAAAAATTTAGCTCAGTGAAATTGGTACGGAAAACAAAAAAAGCAAGTTTACTGCAAGATTTGGCTACTTTTTTTCGTGATAAATGGATTTTTGTGTAATATCGTAAGAGATCCTGAATGTGAGCAAAGTTCTCTCAGAAAAAAACACAAGTTTCAAAAAACATACTTTAAAATTTGCGATCAACATTATGTTATTAGGTTTGAAGCTAAAAACTTTGTGGTAACAACTAGTTACTCTTCACCCCTATGCGAACTTAGGTACCTATTCGCATTTTAATGCCAATCGATGTGGATCGAATAAATGAATTTTAACGACTGTTTCTTTCGTTGTTATTTCATATGAAAATTTCAGGCAACACATGTATCGTATGAAATGGCTTATAATAGCCGCAACCTATTGTCAGTCCAAGATTCGCCGGCGATTCGGTAAAAGTGATACAAAGGAACAAAATATAAACATTTAAAGCAAGTTTATGCGAATTGGGAAAACCATATGCAAAAATACGGCTGTAGTTCTGGTTGTATAAAAAAATTAAAAAAAAAAATAAATAAATTCCACTGTGACAGCAAAAAATAAATTAACCTATCAATCTTTGAACATCGATCGTCCGTGCCTCACCCAAATTTTATACAGTCGAGTCGAAATTATTTTACATCAATTGGGCTAGTGCCTGTGTTCCTGTTTTCATTCCCGTTAAATCCCTCTTCGATTATTAGACAAAAAAGCAATGTTACTGATTTTGCAAATCTAAAATGTTGTAATTCCCTTGTTATCCTTTATTTTATCATTTGACTGTTTTTGAATATAGCAAATTAAAAAAAAAAAACACTGAACAAGACAAACAAGACAATTCTCCGAAAAGGGAACTACTCGTTACTTTGCTTATGTTCCATTTTACTAACATTTTTTTAAGTGTCTTTAGATTGCGGTCGATTTCAATCAAATCCGCAAATTGAACTGTTTATATAAACGCTGTCTATTTCGCACTTCTGGAAATGAAAATGTGGAGAGTCCCACAAGCGCTTCTTCTATTTTTTTCCAAACAATGTGAAATTTTGTTTCTATGACGTTAGCAAATTTTGGTACTTAAAACACTCGCGTTACTGTTCACCAAACAATAGATTCGCAGGTTGTGAATGAAAAAAATCGAATAACACACAAACTAACGCAAAAACAGTAAAGCAGTAGCCAAACGAAGATTTCTTGTAACCCAGCTTAAGTCCACTTTGGACAAGAACTATTGCTAATTTTTTGTTGTTTTCCGTTGGAATTTTTCTTATAAAATTACAACCGTCAAATAAAGATTGCGGAGCAAATGATTTTAATGTTATTTTCGGGAAACGTCAAATTTATCCCTTATTAAAAACGTAAGAAATAAAAGCACTTGCATCGATTGTATACTTTTGAAGCATTTTACAAACTCTTTCGCATGTGATTGTGCCTAAAATGTGGGGGGGGGAAAGCTGATCTAGACGGTTTCAAATCAAATGCATCTGTGTATTATTTGTAGCAATTATTTAGTTTCTTTATTAAGCTATACTAGAAGAACAAAAAATGTTTGCTTAACTCAATAAGTATCAGAGCTTTAAGTGCAATTTAAAAAAATAAAAAAAAAAACAAATACATAACAAAAAAAGTGAAAACTGTAAAATTTATTAATGCAATAATGTCTCAAACAAATTTAAATTAATTAAATTAAACGAAATATATATAAAAAAAAGAAAAGTATGTTTATATTTTTGTAATATTTCTTGTCAACTACTAAATGAAATGGAAATAAAAATAAAACTATCACAATCAACAGTAAGAAATAAATCAACATTTAAACAATATACTACAGGACAAAACAAACAAATTAATTGAATAAATTAAGCTCAATGAAAGTAAATTCCGATCAAATGGTTAAACCACTAGTTAGTGATTTACTAAAAACAATTAAAACGGTTAGGAAATACCAGAAATAAAAACTTGCAACAAAAAGTACAGAAAGCAGAAATAAAAATTGTTTAAATAATTTTAAATTTGTAATTAAAAACTATAAATTAATTGAAAATAAAAGAGTAAACGCTTTTAAGTACTGAAATTCGGTGTATTACTTTGTTAAATAGTTATAATGAAAAAAGAATATATTTAAACCAAAATGAGATTGGATGTTCTCTTGTTTGATTTATTGAAACCAGCAATTTGTTTATTTGTGTATTGACATTGATGTACCTATATATTTACTAATTTTGTTATAAGAGAAGAAAAACACAAAAATGTAATAGAATCGATATACAAACAACAAAATGTTAAGATTTAATAAAAATAAAAAAGGCAAATAAAACATAAAATTAAATTTCACGTAGTATTAAATTAATAGGTTAAACATATTTTAATAGATACAAATAAATAAATAAATGAAATTTGGACGAAATTTGTAACATTTACAAAAATGGATACAAGAACACACAAAAAGAAAACATACAAATCGATTCTAAATGTTAATTGTTGCTAATACATGAATAATTAATATTAAATATTAATAATAGTGAATAAAATATTTATAAAAGAACAATTTGACGAATTAATTGATTAGTTTAAACAAATATTTGGAAAACATCTTCGATAAAAGCATGGAACTGCATAGTGGTGAGTATCACATCAGTGGCAAAAACAGGAGAACAATAATTCCTCGGTGAGGTTACAGCTTAGTATCTAATAATCTCTGAATATAGGTCACTATTAAAGATTCGGAAGTCATTAAGGTTAATTATTGAAAGCAGCCTTGTCTTGTTTTCCACTATGTCAGTGCTGAAACAGAAGCTCGCCAATCTCCAACAAACAGAAATTTTTATAGGTTCTAATCCATTTAAATTCAGTGTTTTGTTTCCTCTCAGGAAATAGCAAGCAGGGGATAACGTCACACAAAAAGAGAAAGGATAACTAATTACAAACAAAATCATAACCAATATGATTATTTTTATCAAAAACCTAGACCTACCTACATCGATGGAAAATTATATGCAAAGTAACAAAGAAGCAAGCAAAATGACATAATCTATTCTTTATTTTGCACCGGCACTAGGTGGCATTGATTTGCAATTTTTTTTTTATAAATTATTAGTAGTAGAATACATATTTTTCCCTGAACGTTTAAATATTTTTTCGACACACACTGTAATAAAATATATTTTAATTTCACCACGTTCCCGGCGAATATTATGGAAACGCAATTTTGAGCTTTCGTATATTACCCACTAGATGGCAGTGATAGGCTAAAAAAAAATGTAATTGCAAACGCAACTGAATCTCCCAGCCCCAAGTAGGTACCTACCCACTTTCTTTTATTTCCTATAAGTTACGAACATCAAATCCTGCATGTGTTGCCTGAACGAAATCTAACTAAAGTAATTTTTTTGATTACATTCGATGTGACAATAATAGGATTAGTGTCCCAATTGTTTAAATTAAGTTGATTTTCGTAGCACTAGATTGGTCGGTAAAGTCAATTTTTCTACGTCAACCACATCTGCGAACTGTCACCAATTTCTTTAATAGATTCGCCGGCTACCCTTCCATAAAAATCAACTGAATAAGCTGTTCACGTGACGGATATCCGCCAATCAAAACTGAGACACCTACTTACTAAACTAGATACCTACCTACTTGAGCGCCCACAATGAATTATCAAATTTCTTGACGTTCCCTTTTGATTGGAGTTTTTTTAAGGTTGAGCAGAACTTATAGTATAGGCGTGTTTTTTTGAGCTTCGGTCTCAGCAAAGCAAAGTAAAGTAAGATTTTCAGCACACAAATTACAATAACTACTGCGAGTCTCGAAGTGTCAAGTAGAGCGTAGTTGTTGTAATTGCGTGCTGAAAATCTTTCTTTACTTTGCTTTGCTGAGAACGAAGCTCAAAAAACACGCCTAATAATAATTGATTGGAAAAGGGAAATTCTGAAATCATTTTCTTTAAAATTTTAGTTTGGTAAACATTTCATTTTAGCATTAATGTAAGTGTCAGAAAATTAGCTAAAGTATTTGCAACAAGAATTTTTTATTTCTTGTCATTTCTTTACAATTATCATTTAATTTTTAAATCAGTTTCATGAGTTTAATAAACTTTAACTTTCACCAGTCACAAATTAACTTATTATTTGGACAGCGTGAAATTCTTAAGAGTAACGGAAAAACTAAATAACTACTGGAACGGAAGTGCGTGTGTAAAAATAAATCTCCGCTTAATATTGAATGGAAAATATCTATCCACATATATAAAAATTGCACATTATGATATTTTGTCAACTTTTTAGGTTACCTATTTTAAAAATCACAAACTAAATGTAAAATTCGTATAAAGTATAAACATCTTCTATCAAAATAAATGAAATAGAAATGCATGCGAATGGAAACGGAAATAACGAGTGCATCCTTTCGGAAATTTAAATCTTTTTCTTTTTTAAATGAAAGTGATGAACGGCTATATTGATTAAGTGCATATTGGCACAAAGCAATTCAACATTTTATATTGCATTCATTCTTTTCTAAGAAATACACCGTTTACCGTTTTCTTCTTTTTATTTTCCTATTTCTTTTATCAGCTTCTATCTTTTTTCTATACAAATTTTACAAAATAAAACGCCAATATATTCACCACGACTAATTGTTCTATTCACCAATCAGAGTGGTGGAATGTAGAAAAAAACATAACTCGCCGTGGAACACCAATCTCTTACTACAGCGGAACACAACGAATCGAAACAATTTCTTTCGTGCGTGCCTGTGTCAGTTCAGCAGTTTGTCTACTTTTTCTGCTTGTTTTGCGGCCTATACCGTCAAGTGTTTTGTTCGAAAAGGTAATAGCCTCAAGGAAAACATTTGAAATAAGAAAAACTAAAGAAAATTTGTGAATATTTCGCATAATATCTAAATAAAGCACTGACGCTGAAATAAAAAAAACCGATACTGTACTCCAACAGAGGAAAACAGGTAAGTTGATGGCCCGTTCCACTATTCATTAAGAAAGAAAAAAAATTCGCGGCTTTCATAATTGCTCCTCCGCGCAAAAAAAAAAACCGACAGGAAAATCAAAAATTAATTGAGAAAACTAAATATTTTTTTTTTCCTGATAATTTTCGTGTCGTCTGGTGCCGTCTCTTTGGGAATTCTTCTTGCAGTTTAGAGGAAGTTACATTTCTTAAATTTTACCGTACGTACACCGAGCGAACACACAATTGTAATGGAGAAGAGGATAGAACTCGAACGAAGAGCACGTCGTGCCAACCAAGTAAGTTGCTATATTTTCTTTTTTTTTATAATTATTTTCCGTGCGTAAAGTGTACAAGAAAATTTAACCATTTCATTTATACCACATGGTTAAAAGTGAATAATGATGATAAAAATTCAACAACCTAACAATTACCAATAACGGATGAAATATCATAATGATAATAATGACGGCGATGACCGTGATTGTGATGATAATTAAAAAGACGCAAGATGTGTAATTATCTGTTTTGTTAAGTGAGAATTGAATATTTTTCATGTCCTGTATGCCCTTCGATTACGATTTGCGAATAGCAACAATTTTTTTCCTCACAACAAACGAAATAACAGCCACCAAGGGCGGGGAAAGAATCGGTAAGAATTTCTTGCTGAAGATGATAGTACATAGCTGGCATTAGTGCCGCGCTCGCTAACACGCGGTCAAAAATTATAAGAATTTACACAAATGCAAAATTACTGTATGACCGATAAAATCGATTTTTGATGGACGAAAGACAAAAGTTCGCTTTTCATTACAAAAAAAAAAAAAAAAGAAAATTGTATTGTCAACGCGCCATTTTTTTTCTTGTGTTCTTCAACTTTATTGTTATAGGGAGGCATATACGTATTTGGATTTGCTCTTGTTTTTCTGCAGTTTATTCAGAAAGACATTCCGCATCGAATCCATTGAATGGTGTTACCAGGCGCGGGCGTTTGTTTGTATATTCTTAAAATTGCGTAATAAAAATTGTTTCATTATATATAGTTGCAACGCCTAGTCACTGGTGATATCTTTTGTAGATTAGTGAAGAATGAACAAATGCATTCTGTAAATGACGAATTCAATATAACTTTTGTTATCAAAATGAATGTATAGGTAAAATTACCTTAACTTCAGAAAGATCCCTTTAAAAAAATTCCGTCCTAATAATCATTTTTAGTGGTCACTTTCAAAATTGTTATAATGATTATAAATGATACGAAAATTTGATTTCCAATTTTGATTGTTTGTTTGATCGGAAGTTAGTGAAACAAGCAAAGATTTAGATGTTTTTCTAGCAGAAGTAGAGCGCTTGTATTTAAATTCACTATCCACACTTAGCTTAGCATATCTGTTCATCTATGAACTATGATGCAATGAACGGCTTGAATTCAATGCTTTAACTTGTAGATAGAACTTTAATTGAACGTTTCATTAGTATTTTGTCGGCGGAAGCCACACGATGAACAAAATTTCTAATAGATGAGTTTCCTTGTTCAAATTTGCGACGCGTTCCTACATTTTCACTGTAATCTCCAACTTATATAGTGCTGGGCATCAGATTGTTGAAGAAAACGAAATACCTAGTCGATGAATTAGCAAGGAAAGCTTCTGCTGCAGCCCAAATTTATCAAAGAGCAGAGAGCTGTGAAACTTTTTCACTTAATGGGCGACAGTCTTAACAAGCAAATCCTGCTTGCATCCAGTTACGCAAACCAAGCAGGTCGAGGTTGTTCCTCGGCTGTGTGCGCCAACTTAGTAAATAAAAAAGGAATCCCTCCCCTAATCTTTAAAAGGGCTGATTATACCACTCAACTTTTGTGTTTCATTGCAATTAACAGCCAGTTTCGATGTTACTTACACAAGTAGGTATTTTTTTTAGATAACTGAATGTCGTCTTCGCATGAAAGATGAAATATAAGTGAATTCCTCAATTTTATTTTAGAAAAACGGCAGACATCTCGTTTCTAAGGAACTCCAATAGAATTTTGTTTTTTTAATCTCATGGATAAAAAAGCTCGAGGGGCATATAAAAAATGCGAAAAATATTAAATTCAATGCGGATCTAATCGCCACTTGAGGGCGGCGCAAAAGATATTTAACGTTGAAGTGCTTTTACAAAAATTTACCTAAATGCATTCAGGGAACGTGCTTTGCCAAAGAAAGCTATGACCATAATAAAGTCTTGAGATATTTTTGGTCATTTATTTTCCTTGAAATTCTCTACGCCATTATTATTGACTAAATTATTTATTTTCATTTCCATTACATTTTATAATATATGGACCATTACTTGTTTAATCTCTACAAATGGTTCTCCGCCATTTTTTCAGGCTCGTTTTATCTGGGTCCTCAAATAATCATTATTATTCTGCATAATGTTGCATTTGTGGTACATTTTTACTGTACAAAAAATGCCTTTTAGCAGACACCAATCTCTACGAATGAGATGTGAAAAGAAAGAAAATTTCTAGAGCATTTAAGACAGTGGAATGTAAATCCCCAATTTGCACAGATAAAGGTTGAACCGATGAGCTTCTTTTTTTTTTGTTCTGAATGTTTGTGCATACCAAATATTAGAATACTTTTTGTGCCGCATAAACAGTGGTCCTGTACCAGCCCCAAAAACCGAATACCTACCTACCTACACGCGCTTACAAATATACCTACATCGAAGTCATCTTATTTTGGTAGCTGATACCTTCAGACAGGAGCTTCTTGACTATACCTCAGTTTCTTTTATACAATTTGCTAATCTAAAAATGCTAATTTTAACAGCTTAGTAAATTGCACTAAATAATGTGTTTGCATACGTGCTTGCTCAAAATAGTTTTCTAAGCTGGCAACATTGAAAAAAAAAACCTATTTCCTTTACCCGCTATAAGAAAATTATCTCTAATGGAAGTATTGTTCTTGAAGAGAAGCATCTACAATCTCTTTAACTACATTAAACAAACCAGACTCCGCTCCGTATTATACTTTTGCATTTCAAGATCGTCTTTTTTTTTTTGTAACACGAGGAGGGTATTTGTCATTCCATTTATTAACCTTTCTGCGTTCATCTGTATATTTGTAGTACAATTGGATCGTTGTTTGCCCTTAAAACTGCAACACCCAACGGTGGTGAATTGTGTCAGTAATGCGAAAAGCGCGCAGTATGTACGTGTACTATTGGCATCCATCCCGGCTTTGTCAGTAAATACAGTTTTTTCTCAAATGTTTCGTACCTAATTTAGATGCAAAAAATTTTGTATGTGCAACTTAATTCGGTACATTCATTAATCTGTAAAAATGCAAACATAACCGCGTAAACGTTAAATTTTCACAAGAAAATTCACTGACAACACAAGGACAGTGCCATTTGACATCCATTTTTAATTGTTGTCATAGTTCCATTACGTTCCACGTGCCGGATAGTGTTGGCTATGAAATTGGGAAAGGGTAAATGAACATGTATGTGTTGTATGCGTGTTCTATTGCTATTTTGCACTTTGCGTTATATTCACCACGCCGCCATTTTTATTTTCTTGTGATGTTTTTTTTTTCTACACCAAAAATAAAATTCCAAATGTGCCCATCGAACCACAGAAATAATAAATAAACATCACAACACTAATAATTGGTTTTCAATGTTGTGTTGGTCAAAGTTCGGAAACAGAAGATTCTTCTGACGAAATATCTTATCTATTTTCTTTGCACAATATGGCCGTCATGAACGCTAAAGTGTGACTAGCTTTATCTTCTTTTTACCTTTTGGCATGCCTATAACCAGACAGCAAAAGCAGACATTGTTTTGTTTCAATTCCATCAAACATTTCAAATGGAGTTATAGCGCCAAAGAAAGAAGGAGATGGCACGGTAGCATCATTTGAAAAATAGGGAAAGCATGAACTTATGGTATGGAACGTTTAGGGATATAATATGCAATGAGAACAACATATAATATGCAATGCTTGCACACGAAACGAAACAAACTGCATCGGAATCCACCTGACTATTGTATACGTGCAAGGTACAACGTACCCTTCCTTTTACCTACTTATGGGATGTGGTGGACCAAGTTTACGTGAAATAGGCGTAGGTAGGGCCCAGTTTTTCATAAAAACAAAACATGGGAAACGCTACTCCAAAAACTATTTTTTACAAGTGCTATGATAATTGGTAACAGGTTTTTGGTGTGTATGCATTTTGTTTAAGCAGAAAACATCTCACGAAAAAACATCAGCAATAGCCAGGGCATAGTTTTTCACACACTTCCTTACAACTCAGATAATGGTCACGTTCTATTGACCGCCAGGCAGATAACGCATCGCTCTTTGTATCGATTTGTCTCAATCTAGTACCTATGTAATTTTACGTTAGAATTTGTTTGAATTTTGAGGAAAATATATGGCTATGACATAAACAAAACGCACATCCGCGGTCGGAATCGAAGGCGCATGCCCAAGGTCACGTACGAATTCGTAAAACTTTGCCTCAGTGCATTCGTGCGAATTTTTTGACTTTTATAGTCGACACGTTTAATTGCTCGCCGCTTTAATTCTTATGTTTCTTTGACTCGTACGCAAGGTTCCGTATACTCGTAACTCATTTATTTGCACCAGCTGTCAAACAGCCGCACCACAAATGTTAAAAGAATGAAGTTGTATTTGCTGTTATGCCAGTACTAAAAGAATGCATTGAACTCAAGAAGTAGATTAGCAAATCAATTACTACCTAACTATATTAAAATCAAGCACGGCGTAAGATAAACCTTTCTCCCACCTTGGCCTCCGTTGCTGACAGCAGTTTGTGTTTTGTTTTTGTTTCTAATACAAAACTAGCACATACATTATACTTCGCTTAATCGTTCTGTCTTGTTTTCAAAGCAACATCTGTCCCGCAAAAACCCCACCATATGTCGTGCAAACCAGTTTACCGATTCACAGTTTTCCAGTCGTGCCAACATAAAAATAACCTAAAATCGACCAATCGGAAGATTGCAAAGCCATCGACATCGTGATTCTGTCCAAATTTTTAGTCCACATATTTTTTTTTTATAAAATTAGATACTAAAAGGAAACATCACTTGTTTTGACGGCCGTCCACTTTTCAATCATTTTCAAATACGATTTGTAGATGCATAACAGTGCCAGGGGAAGACAAAAGTGCAGACATAGGTACAACAAATTATACAAGTGTATACTACTATCACAAAAATATCCTTTGAATTGTTTGATTGAGCATTCGTATACCTTACGTTTCTTAGGCGCTGTAATGCCCTCACTTTTGAATAAGTTTAGGCCCAGATCTTAACTAGTTATAGCGAATTTTAGGATCTTTAAAAACTGGTGGAAATCCACCCACCTGCGACTTCTATTACCATTTGTGGTGTTTAGCGCTGTTTCCAACTACAGACCTGTCTATCTTGTGAGACATGTAACTAAACCGTTCTTGTTCTGCTAAAAACTATTACCACAACAAACTGTTTTAACTTGTATAAATGCACTAAGTAACAGAAACTTCTCAACCTCTTATTACAGATCACAGAACTTAATTTGGACAACTGCAGAAGTACCAGCATCGTTGGTCTCACAGATGAATATACCGCCTTGGAATCCTTAAGTTTAATCAATGTCGGCCTAACCACATTAAAGGGCTTCCCCAAGCTGCCCAATTTGAAGAGGCTGGAACTCTCCGACAACAGGTATACATGCGCCAACATTCATCAAACTAATTTTCAAAACTAAACTGCTGACTTTGCTTTTACAAATAGAATATCGAATGGACTTAATTATCTTACAACAAGCCCAAAGTTGGCCTATCTAAATCTTTCTGGTAATAAAATCAAAGACTTAGAAGCCTTGAAGCCGCTTGAAGCATTCGAAAATCTTGCCGTGTTGGATCTATTTAATAATGAGGCCACCCAAACTGAGAACTATCGCGAGAAGATCTTTGAAATGTTACCATCGTTAGAATTCCTTGATGGGTGAGCGAACAAATCAAATTTATGTTTAAAAGTTTTTGTTTTTAAAAAGATGCGTACTATTTTGTAGATTCGATGCTAATGATGTAGAAGCTCCATCCGAGGGTGATGATGAGGATGAAGTCAATGGAAATGACTCAGAAGATGAAGGTAAGACTGAATGTTTTGAATTAAAATAAACTAAAGTCGGATATTGCATGATAAGCCCTTGTATACCCTATCAACGCGTTAGTATGATTCAAATATTGTGCTTTTAAAATCGAGCAAATTTGGTAGTCTCTCGTGTTCGAAACAACAGAAATCATAAGAAAGTCGACAGGAACTCAATGCACGCTCAAAACCTTCATCTAAGATGAAAGTTCCCACAATTTGTTTCTACCGTATGTCGTGCAAGTTTACTCGCATTTGAAAGGAACAACTAATAGGCTGTTCTGAGAAGGAAGTAGATATGCAATTTGCATATATGCACAGACAGGTCATTGAATTTCGTATTCGCCTTGCCAAATCACTTTCATAGACCGCAGCTAGTTTGGATAGAATGCTTACGGTCGGCAACGGTTAGAGTGGTATTTCAACCAAAAACTATGAAAAAAGGTGATCGCTTTTCCGATATAGAAGCAGAAAATAATGGTAGAGTCGTTCGAATCTTTACCAGCACGGTTGTTAGGAGAAGTGTCTGCCTCGCAGTCAAATGGACCAATTTTTGAACTTCAACAAGTATGCTTACGAGATGAGACCCTTTATCTAACCGTCATGACAGCTGAGAAGTTCTTTTTTTTTTGTATCATCAACAAGGTAGTTTATTGTCAAGGAGCAGGAGGTAGAAACCTCCGTGGTAAGGTATTCCATCGCGCATACCTTTGTTGTTAATGATCGTGTACGTAATTTCGGATCTGGCGAGCAATTTGTAAACGTGTAGACTCTTACACATGTAAAGTTAACGAAAACCGGCCACAACTTTGTGGTCACCGTATAGTCACGCGTTCATAGCGCTACTACTTGTTGTACTGGGATGATTCTGTGGCGTATTATTCACTTACGGACGCGGTAAATAGAATTCTGCTCTGTCTACACTGTGTACCACCCACGCCTTTAATATATGCCGAAACGTTCATCATCCAAATAGGCCTTAATAAAGCTACAGATCGTTTGGGTCCCTTTATATCTTTAATCACCAGAAGCCATATTAATCACAAAATATCATAACAACTGCAAAACATACACCCATACGTAATGATAATCCATAGAGGATGGCTTTCAAACGATTTTTATGGATTTCAGGCAAAAATGCATTCTGTATAAATGGTTTAGAAATAGATTTGGACGAGTTAGAACAATTTGAGCAGCGTGTCAAGGCGAAAAAGTCCACAGCACTGCCCGAAGACAAAGCACTCGCACAAAATGTGTCGTCGTCCAACGAAACAGATGACTTGGATGAATACTTGAAAGAGTTAAAACTCAAGGAGTCATCGATAGAAGCAGATGGCACCACCTCGAATAGTACAAACCAATTAGCTACCTTAGACTCTGATCGATCCCCAACGAATTTTCCCCTTTTACTTTACTGGTTCTTTGCATTGCTGAATCTTGTCAGTGCCGCATATTGTAAGCATTTCAATTACCAGCAACTTGTTAACTAATCGCGGTTCATTTTCTTCTTGTTGTCTTGCAGTTTCTGACGAAATGGGCGACGACGAAGATGACGGAGACGGTGATGATGACGACGATGAAGATGAGAGCGATGACGAAGATAATGGTGATGTGTCGTTAGCCGAGGTGAGCTAGTTGATTGTTTTTGTTTTTATTCCACTTTGAGAATGGTTAGTAAGAGCAATTTACATGTTTACATTTGGATATAGGTCTATAATGATGATTTGGAGGAAGATAACTCTGACTGGGACGAAGAGGACGGAGCCGATGACGACGTTGACGATGAATCCGACGAGGAGGATGGTGATGGTGAAGCTGCTGCTGCCGCTGCACCCGCTGCAGAAAAGGAAGCGGAAACAGCAGGTGAGTAACGATGGTTGTGTTCTTGCTCTCGCTTTGTACCTGTGTGTAAACATAAGTGCAGCCTAAAAGTGCTCAGCACTAAACATCGTCTGTGGTTGTTCTATGCTGACACCCCGAATGTTTTATGTGGTTTTCAATTGGGCTTCTTCAGATTCGGTCTCAGATTTCAGGTTTCGTGTGTCTAATCAAACATAAAAACGTCATGCGGTTCGAATACGTGTAGCCTTCGACAATTTTCTAAGCATTTTGCATTCACTGCTTACATTTTGTATTAAAACATTCTAAATTTGCGCTCAGATTGATATCTTAACTTTTGTACATAAATAATTAACAAAATAGAGCCACCCGATGCAATGCGTTTCTTTGCAGTTGAAAAATTTCACGAAAACGTTAACAAACTCCACTTGTTTGTCAAACTGAAACACTTGAATTGGTAAATCTGAACAAATCTGAAAAAAAAATCCAGATTCGCAAAAGTGCTCTGAAATCTGAAAAAGATTGCTTTTTTTGTACAAACGAACATAAAAATTGCTCTGAGGGCGCCCAAACGAATACCACATAGGTTTAGATCAAATAACGTCAGTTATATTCTTGCTCCTGTTCGAGGATTGATAGTCAACTCTTTAGCGAATTGTACAGTACACTCTTAGTTTCATTCTCTTGCCTTATTTAGACATTTATCAATCTTTATTTTCTTGCCAAATTGAACAGCCTAAAAACATACGGTTTTTTATTTATCATTTTTCGTTACAGAAGAACCACAAGCCCGAGGAAAGAAGAGAAAACATGATGGTTAAACAGCTTGTGTACTAATATATTATTTTATTTTTTTGTGAGAAAAAGTAACAAACAAAATCAAACTAAATAATAGAAAGGATTTCATAAAAAAATAAAAACACAAACACACACCACAAAACAAAGAAAATAAAATATATATTCAATATAATTTTAACAGAACAACAAGTGTTAGAGAGAAAAACGACATCCCGTGACCATTTAATTTCCCATTCATATTTCATCCTGAACTCCCCCAATACACACAAAACACACACAGTAAATCGAGGTTTATTATTAAGGAGGAACTAACATAAAAACTTAAAGTTCTTGCTATCAAGAAACGTCTTAAAAAAAAAAATTGTATTGCGCGAGAGAAATGTATGATAAAAAATTATATATAACACAAGCAGAATACATTCAGTTTTCAAAGCAAGACTTCCTATAGTTATTTTTTTGCATCTTTAATTTTGTTACAATTTTCAAAACAACAACAGTTGACTACATTTTGTATTATTGCCTTGAGCATGGAAAATTATGTAGAACAAAAACAGTAAGGAAAAACTTAAATAAAATGAACAAACAAATTTTCAACAGACATACTTTTGATTTCAAATATCAGATGTGTTTTTTTTTTTCCATCAGTCTATATATTGGCGGTTGAAGCCACGCATGCAAACGCAACAATCATGAGACGAATTAAATGTTTTTTTCTTTTTTGCGTCTTACTTAGGTTTTTGTTGCAAAACTTGCACTGTCAAACAGTAGATTGATGGACAAAAAACACAAAGATTCATACATTCTTCCAGACATATTAATTATTGTATTTATATCGTGTATATAAATGTTTCTCAATTAAAAAGAGGAAATTGTGCGCCATATTATTTGGTTCTCATCCCACAATGAACATGTTAAGGCAGCTTGCAGTGCTGTGATGTTCTTTATAAAGAGAAGCGACTAGTTTTTGGAATTCCATCGATTCTCCTGAATTCAGTTGCATTGGTCCTATTTTGTGAAGCTCGTGCTGATGTAAGTTAAGTAAGTGTAAGTTTGGTTAGGTTATGTTACTCGTAGTGGGGTAGCAAATCGAGTGTCAATAATTAATGTCACTCTTTTGACTGATTTGAAATTTTATCATCGCCAGAACTTCACAAAGTAGGACAAAACGTAGCACAAGGTTCTCCTGCAAATTTGTGCACTCATTACACATTTTGTTTGTTTGCTTATACAACCAACATAACCACAAAACTTGATGCAAAAATTTCTTTAATTCACACCACAAATAAATTTTCGAGCTTTAGACTTAGAAGTATTCAATAGTGTTTTTCTTTACCTACTATGTCAGCTAGTTTGCCTTATTTCTATGAACTTCTTCGTTTTATTTTACGTATAAGTACATGCACAGTGCATGTGTTTTTAACTTTAGTTTACAAATTGAATCAAAACTAAAAGAAAAACAAACATTTCAAAAAAAAATAAAACATTTAAGCGAAAAACAACAACATTCTGGGAAAAAATCTGATATATCTAAAATAATATCCTTTTATTTTTGTAAAGTGTTAAGCATTTAAAAAAAAAAACATGTGAAAAACAAAAAAAAATATAAATAAATATTAAGGGCCTTGGATTAACCAAGACAAATTTTTAATAAAAAAAAAACAAAACTTAATAAAAATGTAAAAAAAATGTGAAGTTTTTTATTGACGTCCCGCAAGCAAGTGACACTGAAATAATTGAGGCCATTCATAAATACTATATTGCGCGAGATATGCTAAGTAAAGAGTTTACAAATGCATAAACTGGAATCAATGCCAAGCAGAGAACTTCTATTTGGAGTGCATTGCAGTGCGTTTGCTTTGGAAAGATTGCATTTATGAATGGGCCCATTGTGTTTGAGAATCGTTTTCCGAAACCATTACTTGTAAGGTTTGTACACTATAACAGTGCGAATACGAATACGTTTCTTTAGCTCAGCCCCACATTGTTGGGGGCTTACAATTTACGGAAAAATAATGCACACCTTGCTGCTTGTACTTTTCCAAATATTGACAACAGACAACTTTCCATGAACGACCTATAAGTACATTTTTCAATTGAAACAAAAACAAATTTCGACTCGACCCCTGGATATAAACTTCTTGAAACCTCAAGAGGTATCTCTATGGCGATTTATTGCATTTGCAGCCGTTCACATGCGGGCTGAAATCCAAAACGCAGTACTGCAACGTCAAGAGTTCTAAAACATAAAGAGATCACAGTGATGCAATTGTGAATGAATCAACTGCGCAAATTAAAGCAAACAACGCATCATGAATAGCAGAGTATGATTTGTCTCTGATGAATAGCATGATGCAAATGTCAACTGGCATTTAATTAACATTGCGCTCAAACAAAATGGAAGTATTGACGGAATCGTAAGTAAATTGAATTATTAAATTTATACTGTATTTCGAATTTTCTTTGTTTATTTCTTTAAATTTGTAGAAACAAAAATGGATATTTGTACAAAGCTTTTAATAAGCACAAGGCTGCAGTTTGAGTCCGAATTCCGCGCAAAACGGAAGAAGAAAACTGTGCTAAGGCGCGCTTTTTCATCAAATGTCATTCCAGAACGTCAAATATTAAAAAGCATCAAGCAGTCATTGACTATATAATATGGCAGAGATGAATGAATAAAAGGGATGTATATCTTTCGTATGTCTATCCCCCTAAAACCCATTTGTTTACATTGTTGTTTTTGTAATTTCAACCCCCGTCTGTGAATACGTGTGAGGTACAAAAAAGCATGTTGGCCGGCCAACATTCCTTTTGCTTTTATGGGCATCGCGCTGTTCAATTGTTTTGTGTTTGGTATTGAACTTATTTGGTTTTCGTTGAGGCTTCGATTAAATAAAAAAAAATTGTGAAATACATTTATCGGAATAGCGAATTCTTGTATTAAAGTCCAATTCATGAACTCACATATCCCAGAAAAGAAATGAGCATATGTGCGTTACTTCATGAATTTTACGGGAAAACAGTTTGTAGCAAAGATAATGGAATACAGAGATATATAACTTTCCATTGGAAAGGCGGCTGCCTACAAGCTGTTTTCCCGTAAAATTCATGAAGTCAGCGGCCTTTCCACTGGAAAGTTTTATATCTCTGTATTCCATTATCTTTGATATATGGACTGCTAGCGAAATGTCACTTCCATACAACCTCTGCCCAAAAATGACGCCAACATAACTAGCGCTCGTGCTTCGACGCGGAAAATAAGTGAAACAAAATGGCAACCATCTTGGATTTATCCATAGAATGCTAGAGCCACCTATTGGGCGTGAGTGGATTTGCAATGTGAAACGGTTGAAATTCAAATTGCTGCAGCATTGTTTACAATAGATGGCGTCTCGATATTGTGCTAGTTTAAATAATTAATAATAGATGGGACCAACGAAATATGAATAAAAAATCGTTTTTCAATTGCACAATTTTCGTATATTTATTGCGAATTAGTCCTTTATGTTGTTTTTCATTATTAATTTCAGAAATATGATGTAATAATAATTAAGCGTATATTTCAATCACATTTCTGATCAATAAATACTTATGATTTTCAAGAATATCACATTCAAGTACATGAGAATTTAATTAATCATATACGAGAAACTTGAATCATATTGCAAATTGCAATCAATTATACAACACTTCATTTTTTTAATTTTAAATCTTTATTCAATTAATAGAAATAACACAATCAAATGCAAAACTATCTGCAACGAAATAGAAACGTCAGATATGAGTTTCCAATTTATTCCGCTCCGAACCACGAACGAACGAGAGCTGTGACGTATTTTCACATGTTACGCAATGCTGTCACGCGGCTTTTTATTATTGGGCATTTCTTTAATCCTCTGTGTTGGGAATGTGTGATGTTGTGCAACATAAAGAACACAACATTAGGCCTGTTTTTTTGAGCTTCGTTCTCAGCAAAGCAAAGTGAAGTAGGATTTTCAGCACACAATTTACAATAACTACTGCGAGTCTCGAAGTGTCAAGTAGAGCGTAGTTGTTGTAATTGCATGTGGAAAATCCTACTTTACTTTGCTTTGCCGAGAACGAAGCTCAAAAAAACAAGGCTATTGTTCCTCTGCAATATGCGATACATAAAACAAACAGCTCTCTCAGAATACACTCATTTCACCAGATTTCCCATCCACTTATTCTCATACCTCACTGACACAGTAATTCCACTTCCATTTGTTCGCTTGTCATTTTTCTGCTCATTTCGAGAAATCTTGCGTTGGCCGAGGGAACCTTTTGGAAAAAGGGTTAGTCTGTTCGAAATCGGTGTGAATAATGGCAGAGAGTAAAGGTGTTATGTTAGCTAAATCTGTTCAGAAACATGCAGGACGTGCCAAAGAAAAGGTAAGTCCTTCGAAAAAACAACCTCAACTCAACCACCTAACCCAAGGGATATTTCAACAAAAATAAATTCCATCGCCAAAAGTCCAAAACAAATTCCTTTTAAAGGCAAAATTCCTTCACAAAATATCTGAGTGTGATAAAATGCAAAGTGTTCGACTAGATCGAGAGAGTGCAAAAGTGAAACCCGTGTATGTGCTGCAACTTGCTACTGCAAGATAAATAAACAAATGCATGGAATTGTGATTCCTCGCAGAAAAAAAAAAAAATGAAAATAATCAAACTAAGTGAAGAAATAGAAAATCATTTGTATTTGGTGTGAGTAATTTGTAGAAGGATCCGCAAAAAGAATTTTCGTTTTCAACTTTCTTGTCTTTTTTTTTTTTGTGAAAAAAATTTATACGGACACCCAATTGGTTTGGTCAAAAATAGAACAGCAGCCGCTGGTGCTATTGCTATAGTGCTAGTGTGGCCTAGCTGGTGTCGTCTCTGACGCTGACACAACCACCAGCGTCAACATTGATGGAGATGATGGCAAGAGCAATGGAATATGGATTGCCGGACTCACATTTCATGCTCCCATTGAAAAAGAGGTTTTCTTTCATTCCCGGGAAGACTTTTCTCTGATTTTTCTAAAGCGGAAAAAAAGTCATGAGATTTGTTGCATCTATTCGCGGTGATTGCTGGGCGTATATTGCACGAGTGTCTGGGGAAAGTGGGTGTAGATGTCAATTGACATGCGAAGCTGGGCGGAATTGAATAAATTTATGCTTGACACTGGCATGGAGCCGCGTTAAGAAATTATGTAAATATTGAGAGATCAGGAAATCAGTTACTTTCTTCCCAAAAATATACATCGACCATATGGTGGTTGGTCTATTAATTGTGATCTTTCATTGACTGCATTCTTCTAGTAATCAATGTTTATGGTTTTTTTTTCCACTGAGCACAGTAAGTAATACCTCACACAAAACTCAGAAAGACAGGCATATTCCAACGTACCCAGTGCATGTGCACTTGATATTCAAAATCTTGCTGCTACCCACGTTCAGGCCCACCTTTCAACGAAGCATTGTTCGTTTTGCAACGAATGGGGAGAGTTCCTAACTGAAACTACCCGCCGCACAGGTTAGGCTGCTGCATTAATTAAGAAGAGATTTAAAACACACACTCGCCGTATGTGCCTCACTTCAAGTTAGCGCTACCAAAATAATGTTGATACTTAACCAGATCACGCAACTCCACCCACTTCCTAAAACGACCTTTTATTTGACTGTTTCGTTGTCTTGCGATTTATAAATCGCGCGGTTGCCTTACAGGTTTTGTTTTGTAAAAACAAAATCTTTTCAAAGTTGATTAACTCAATCGGATTTCATACACCTGCCGCCAACAACAAGTGGATTTTTGTTTTGTTTCCAAGCTGCCACAACTTCCTAGGGAAGTACATCATCCTAATTAGGTGGATTTTATTGATTACCTGTCGTACCTATTGTCTCCTTTTAACGGTACAATATGTTAAAAATATTTAAGTCAACTTAAAGAAGAATTTCATGGATTCGTATGATTGAGCTGAAAGTTCCCTTTTGGGGGATCTATGATTTTTTTTGCTTGTTGTGTGTGTGTGATAGATATCCTTTTGCTCTTTAAATTGTTTGAGGTTATATATAGCTCTAGTGATATAAGACGCTTATTTAATATGGAACCTTAACTGTTTTGTTGCCACTCTCACGGACGGTTTCGACCCGCTAACCAAATCAATAAAATTAATGAGGAAAATAAGTCAATTTTCATATAGGTAACAACGAAACTATAAACTTCCTTCCATTTTCACACGGTTTTAACAAAACCATGAGTCATTTGACTGAGAACTTCAATAACTTTGTTGAGTAGCTAAAGCTGCGGCTTGAATTTGCAAAATGTTGCCATTATCAAACGTAATTGACTAAGAATTAATAAACAAAATCAACAGACCTAGGTATTAACTTTGTTTCCCATCCCGAAGCTTTCAGCGACAGTTGTATCCTGTCCATGGGTCACATCCACTATATCAACTCTCTTTTCCAAAGTAATTCGTTCACCAACAGTTTTTTTTTCCACTGCGCCATGTCTCGCGAACGTCTGACAAACATCCGAGAGTAAAATTGGCATGAAAAAGCTTCTCAATTGGCCATTTAGACTCGGCATAAAATTGTAGATCCCTCCATTTGTCAATAGAAAAACTGCCACAACACGAATGGTTGTGAGAAGCTAGGCCTTGGGTCGCTACGGACCTGTTGCGGCAACTATTTCTTTATTTATTTTTTAATCGGAACGCTTGTGGATATTTTAGCGTAAATAACAATAATATGCTTGCACTTGTCTACACAAATAATAACTTTGTCAGTTATTTTCGTTTACATATGCTTATCGATATTTTTGTTCTCGCAAACTCTGTCGCAATGTCTAGAATTTTGTGCCGTGCTCGTGTTTCTAGTGTTTCTAAAGTTTATCTGTTTGTTTATTGTACTATTTGCTATTTAAAGATTGACAAGCGAATCTATATTTTGATCTAATTTTGGTTTCAGCAAACTGTTACTTGTTGCGACCATACACACATGTTGGCCGTATACTCTTTCGCTTGGATGGTCACAGGCGCGACACAGTCGCACCCAGTTCGTATGCGGCAAGTGCGGAACTCAGTGAGATAGAGAGAGTGTAAAAGTCACGAATGGCCTAGCCATTGGTGTGCTGTTTTTTTTTTTTTTTTATTTCTCACTTGAACGTGCGTTCATGCGTATGTTCTCGGTATGCTGGTACTAAGGCTTCATCTTCCCGGATGGCGATTGGGATGTCTATGTGATAAAAGAGAAATCTTCTCAAACTCGCACACTCATTAGAATCCATTGTTCGACAGTACATCGCTAATGTGCCCTTTTTGTTTGTACACCTAGTTGGTGTCCCCAATTGGAATTCATTTCTATCGGCAGGAATTTCCCATACCCTACCTCAATCTTAAAAATAGACTGCACATAGGGCAGCCGCAGTTAGAAGTGCACGCATTTCTTCTTTCCCTCAAATATTTACTTTCTCTCTTCTCGCCCTTGATGGTGCGGTCAGTCCGCCGAACCCAAACCCAAGCATGTCGTTCGTGCTCTCGGGTTTATTTACATCTGTCAGCGTTTGGAAATTAATTTAATTGGCCATAAATCTTGAATTACTTTTCGAGTATCTTCTGTGTGGAAAAGTAGTCAGGTTGCCAGAAGAGGAGAGCAAGATGAAAAGGAAAAGAACAAACACCACAAAGCAGCTTCAGAAGGAGGTCAATTATAGGTGTGGAATACTCATCATTTTGGAATATTTATTCGACCCCGAAGTGTGAAGCGAGCCATCAACTGACATTTCAAAGATGTAAGAGATCAGTGTTTTCTAATTTGACAGACGCGTTTCTCCAGTGCGAAGTGATGTTTCGTTAGCCGGAAGGCCTTCGGCTGTGGGGTTTTATTTTGGTTTCTAATTTATGATTTTTGAAATTCACTGGAATTTACTTTCTGTCAGGGATATTTGATCCATTTTGTTGTTTGTTAGCGAAACGAGTGCAATTGGGTTTGGTTTGAGTTTACAAAATCAAAGTAGAGCAGCATAAATTGGCAAAGTGGCGCCCATACGAACTTTTTTCAATGAGAATTATTAACGAAAGACGAATGGAATAGGCTATGTCGAAGTTGGCTATGCCAACGGAAATACGTCGATACGTTTACAGTTTAGCTGCAGCAAAAGTGTCAGTTAGGATTTTTACACGCAGAATGTTCAGACACTTTGAACAGTCGCAAAAGGATGTACACGGATTCCTTTCAAAATATTGGGAAAACCCATTTCGAATTTAGACGCGTTACAGAATTTGTCTCTTGCTATTTGTAAACTCACAATAAAGCTGAATGCTATCGAAAGAACAAATCATAGATGGACAACCGGCTCGACATGCCTAGCGACAAAACAGATCTGGCCAAAGCTGGATCTAAAACGTTGTAGGCATCTGATCTCCCTCGATAGGAAACACATCAGTGCTACAATAACTCTCCTTTATCTCCTCTGCACTTGTCCGGCTCTCTCACAAAGACGAAAACTCCATTTAAGAGATTTCTATTGCAGTTCTAAAAAACACGGACATTCGTGTTACGCTTTATCAGGAGCTCCAACTGGTGGATTCATGTGGTATCACAAGGGACCTTTTTATGGACTTAGTGTGTCTGGCCGACAGCCACTCGAACCTAACCTAACCTACAGAATTTGTCGTTACGAATTCCAGATACAGAAATGACATCTTCATGACAGTGATGTCACCACCTAGACCTACATCCGGTATATGGAGAAGGCATCTTTTTGACTGCATTGTGATGAACTAAAGCTGCACTGCAAATAGTAGTTCTTTCGCTTGAGATCACTCTTGTCAGTGAGCTACCTCAAGTGCCATTGGCTGTTATGAATCTATGTGCCCAATTGTGGACATATTTGTTTATTTGCACGTTTAGGTATAATTGGTACTCAAAGCACAACACCAATATGTGTTAAGGACCTGATTTAGGAACTGCTGCGCTTCAGAGAACCGGGATGGTGCATTTCCACAATAACAATCAGGTAGGTTAGTTTAACGTGCGAAAGGATCGACGTCAATTACTAAAAGGCAGACGGTCTTGCAAAACAGGGACCAACCTTAAAATTATTTCAATTTCTTCTATTGTATAGGTGGGGCTTCGTTTTTAGCTAAAGTCTTTGGGCCGAAACGTTATTGTGCACTGTACAAATGATAACCATCTTAGATGACTGATTCGCACTTTTCTGAACCAGGTCGATGTCGCTCTATTAGTGTCAATGTTAAGTTAAATCTGAACTTGATTGACAATTTTTGTCAATTTTTGTTTGGGTACATAAAATCGACTTTCGGAAGTTGGTCCACATTCAGTTGAACGATTTCAAACTCAAGTGAAGGTAGAATAAAAATAAAAACAAATTCCTTCACAACAACGGAACACACCCATCCCATACTTTTGCATGATAAACAGTTAAAGTTATGGACTGACGAAGAATCCATACGCACACACATTTTGGCTAAGAGTTTTAAAAGACTCAAGTCAATTAATCTCTATACATTTTCGTTTCCAACAGCATTGAATCAATTTTTGTTTTCCAGCTTGTTGATTAAGAAATCTCACGACACACACTCGGAACTTTCCACTTGATTTGCAAACAAAGCTAGCTCACTACTAACAGGTAACAGGTAGAATATTTTCAACATCAACTTGTTATTTGTTACAAAAAAAAAAGGAACAAAAAAATAACACAAATGAATGCTGTCACTGGCTCCAACCTATCATATTTATTCAAGCGTCTAATTAGTGCACCTGTTCCCATTTGTTTAGTCCGCCACATTGCAATCATTCGAGATACAACTTAATCTCAGAACATATAGTCACTGCTCGCTCGCCAAGTGATTGTCCTAAATAAAAACAAAACACAAAAAGAAGACCGAAAAAGGTACACAATAGCCGAACAGCAACAAAAGCTGTATGCATTTATCGGGCTTCCCTCTCCCATACTCAGTCGCAGTAATATTCAGTGTGACAGCGAATAAATCAGCAGTAAAACAAGTTTCAACAAAAGTAAAACTATGACAATAACGCGGTCGAACGGTGACATATCTATTTTCTGTACCACCTCTGCTCTCATGCCGACTTAAGATACTCTATTCGAGCTAACGAAAGGTAATTCACAGGTGAATAAGTTGATGTTGTTGTATAGGTGTATAATTTTATTATTCGAATGCGATGCGGTTCCAAGCGCCCCTCTATTGTGTTCAGCTAGAGGTACGCGTATAGTTGGAGCCGGGGGGCCAGCACCACTTATCCACCCGTAATTGTGTTTTATTTCAGTCCAAATAGTCGCTGGTATTTATTACAGGCACTCAGCCAGTGAGGAGTTACATAGGTTGCTGCGCAACGCTTTGTATAACTCGGACTTAGCACATCAAGAGCAAGAAAGATGCAAGAATGAACAGCTGTGTGGCGGGTCTATTGTGTGCCTTATTGTGTCGTCGTATTCACTGTCATTGTTAAATACGATAATTGTGTTCAGCTACCGGGTTAGCATAGCATTTGCATCAAGTGCACGTCAATTTTAATAAAATTGTGGGGAGTTTATTTGGGGTCATGACTTTGACTAGTATTCATCATTCAAATGTGTTACTTTGTGTCGGTTAGTTAGAAAAAAAAAATGCTTAATACCGCATTACAAGTGACTATGTCAACTTGATCTTGACTTGAGTGCACTGAGCAGCGACTGTGCAATAATCGGCACTGAACAGACCTCGAGCACGTCAAGCACGCTCTATACCGGGCATTTTCAAAGCGAATTCATTTATTAATAAAACTCATTTGAGTACTAGATTAAAGATGACTATAAAAATACATCACATGGACAGAAGTTTGTGTATTTATTTAGTCTTCTGTAGTTTTCAAAGATCTGTTATTATTTTATTTCGCATTTCTATCAGCAATCATTTGGTTAGCTGTCAAAATATGGTGTTCTTAGATTTTTACTCAGACAGAGTGTGGTCAGTACTTGCACTGAACAAGAAAAAAACACAAAGCGAGTTAAAAAAAAAAATAACTTAAGTACTAGATGACAGATGACTATAAAAATACATCACATGGACAGAAGTTTGTGTATTTATTTAGTCTTCTGTAGTTTTCAAAGATCTGTTATTATTTTATTTCGCATTTCTATCAGCAATCATTTGGTTAGCTGTCAAAATATGGTGTTCTTAGATTTTTACTCAGAGTGTGGTCAGTACTTGCACTGAACAAGAAAAAAACACAAAGCGAGTTAAAAAAAAACTAATGAAACTTTGTTAGCTCAGTACCTACTTTAGTTTATTTTGTAGTGAAAACAATATAGAATGTAGTTTCACTCGAGTGGGTCGTTCCTATATCTATCAGGAAGTTCGCTTGACACCTAGCGGTCAATGGAACGCAGTCAAACAAATTACAGAACCTGACTGCTGAAATTGGGTAATAGTTCAATTTAACGTGCGATAACTATAGAAAAACGTTGAACCATCTCGAAAGTTGAGACATCAACCAAATCTAGCAGTTTACAGCAATTTGTCACAAATGCTTGCTGCAGGCTGATTTGATGCAAGTCACTCAGAATTGTTTTATTGAACATTTTCTCATTTTCTACCAGTTTACTTGTACTATAGGTGACGGAACTGGCGATGGATTTTCAATAAAACGAACCAAAAACTGGTAATCCTGATAAATGCTCAAAAAACAAACAAACTGTTTAAGCGTTCCCCGAGTTGCCATTGACATACAAAAACGAATGTGGTAGATGACAGCGATGATAGATCCAAAAGGGAATAATTTCTTTCATTTTTTGTAATCGTGACTTACAATGAACAAGCGGCTTTAACCAATTCACATCTAGCTTGGTCCTTGGCTCCCTGTCTCCAGTTAAACACACCCAGTCGGGTGATGTCATTTCTGCTTGTGACGAGAACTTGCTCTCCTGCTTAGTTCCTCCAGCTGAGACTGGATTTCCATTTTATAGTCTCAAGCTTAACAAGGTCATCACTTCCGCCTGTCCAGTGATCCCAGATTGAGAGGAAAACTGCCAATTTTGGCGCACTTTAAATGAAAAAGGGAAAAACGAGTGGCAAGCTTTATAAAAAGGCAAACAAAAACTCAATAGGCCCTGTGAGACGTAAATTGTTTAAAAATTAAAATTCAAACAAAAAGTTACGAACAAATTGTAAATAATAGACTGTTCATATTAAACATGAAAGAAAACAGCCCATCGAACGTCTGCGTAAGAAGTTTTGTGTATCCGAATGCATTCACTCGTTTTGATATGTCTAGTAGAAAAGGAACTTGTTGTATAATATAAC
Organism: Cheilosia vulpina; assembly: GCA_916610125.1. Taxonomy (NCBI): domain Eukaryota; kingdom Metazoa; phylum Arthropoda; class Insecta; order Diptera; family Syrphidae; genus Cheilosia; species Cheilosia vulpina. Next base: position 41,400,994 of record OU744279.1, on the reverse strand, counting down.
AAGCTTGTTATTAAAAACGGTTACATCTTTTAATTTTTTTCAAAAAAGGGAATATTTTTCGAATTTAGGGGCTGATAAAAAAAAGGAGAAAACAGTCTTCAAAGTGTGGAAACACTGCGCATGACAGTCAGACGACATTGCCACTCTTCATCTTTTTGGCTTCTTGAATTATGCACTTTCTAGGATTAGGAAAACATCGATTCGAGAAAATTTCCCTGGAAACAGACTTTCAGATTCTGTGGTCTGTACGTTATTCATAACTTTCGCTATAACGAACTATCTCTGCTTTGTTGAACCTTCTATGAGTAGTTCTAGTGTTGAAAGTAAAAGGGAAAAAGTCTGTGATAATCTATTCACCCCTACAGCCTAGTATCCTGCTCGCGCTAAATTTTATCTCCCATAAATGTCTACAAAGGTAGAATTTAGCGAGGCAGTTTAGCAAAGCAATCTTCTGTTCGCACCCTAAATTCTTAACTTCATATAGATGGGCCGATGCTAAGTCTACACCCATTTAGCTCGCAAAATAAATGTCCGGTACATTAAATCGAACGATACATTTTTACTTAAACACCGAAAGAAGAAGTTCGTGTTGCGTTTACTGTGGACATTTTTTTGGAGGACACCGCCGAAGGGAACATTTGATCGAGAAAGAAAAGAAAAAGCCAACCCAAAAAACGATTTTATACGTAGTACGCTACTCGAGCTAAACTAAATTTTATCCGGTCTCCAACTTTTCTCTCCAAACATCAGCTAAAGTCCTAGCTACATTTTGACATAGAGTACGCCGTGGATAAGTGTCACAGAAAACAGCTGTTCTTTGGAAAAACTTGCTTCAAAAATTTAATTTTCTCTTATTTCAACTATTTATGATTCTAGGTACTTCTCGTACATTTTATAATTAAAAGATCTCATCCGTGCATACTTTTCCGCGACAGAACAACAAATACACAATGATCTGCCACAATCTAGCTGGAGAAAATGTGCCGAACCATTAAATGGGCACGCTAAATTTTGACAAGACACATGAAGTACATTCTGAAACAAAAGTTTGATTATTTAGCTCGAGCTGCGTACCACTCAGCTAAATGGGTTCGCGTAAGTTTAGCTCAGCTAAATTTTGGAGAAAATTTTGTATGGGAGCGAAAATTTAGCTCGAGCAGCGTACTAAGCTTTAACGGAAAACTCTTTTTTAAAGCTTCAAATAATCTCACGTCTTTTGCGAATCGGCAGCTTGTTTGCCGGTTTTCCAAATAGGAATTTATGGGACACGAAGAAAAGTGTCTTCTTCTGCTTGCTGCTACAGAAATGATTTGACCTGCTGATAATATCTTCTTCAATTTTTCGTATATCCATTGTTTTGGAACGATTCAAATACTGTGATGTCTTTAAAGTTTGAAATTCGAAAATTGTAAAAAATACGTTTACTGATTACTGTCAATAACAAATGTTTTGTTTCCCATCTATATGATGATTAATAATTTAGCGAGCATTTATCTTTGGTGTGCAGAAACGAAGTGGAGACAATGGACGCTAAAATTTAGCGCGAGCAGGATACTAGGCTTATCGAGGTATCCGATCGGAAAGGAATTTTGACAAATAGAAAAAATTCCATTCGAAATATCCGCTCCGATACAACTTTCGGTAAAAACTGTCCAATGACATATAGCACACATTGTCGCATTACGTGGTACCGCGCTAGATCACTGACTTTTGACAGCTGGTTGGTTGGTTGGTTTAAAAATAAAAAAAAAAAAAATAAATAATTGGCGCAACAGGTCGGTATGGACCCAAGTGTGTTGGACTACTAAGCGAGGGGTCCCAGGTTGGTTGGTTTAGGTGGCTGTATTTCCCGTACGAGGGAAAGACACAAATGACGCAATTGAGCGCCGTTTTGAGACCACAACTCACGGGAACCTGTGAAATAAAGGGAGAGAAGGACGATGAGGGAACTTACAACCAGCCTGATGAGTTAAGAAATTTGATGATCTTCTTGAAGGCTTTTGACAGCTACAGGACACATTTTTCCCGAAGCTCTCCGACAACTACTGCGGAATATTTTAATGTCAAATGCGCGTTTATATGCTTCATTTATTTTTGTCCGAAACAATTACTTCAAACGCAATCTGAGTGCCGAACCAGATTTGACTTTCGTTTCGGAACTTTTTCCGAACGGCTACCTCGATAGGGGTGAAATTCCATTTTCTACCTTAAAAACCTATCCTTGTGCAAGAACTTAAGTTGCATGGAAGAGTTAGAACAAGTTGTTTCACAGATGAGTATGAAATGCCCATGAGTTGCTGTGACCCCATCCACTTTCTAGAAAAGTTTATCAATTCAACATCCCTCACAAGTTCAACAACCGAAAGCAGTTCCAGCATAAAAGTTCCAAACTAAAAGTCTCACATACAAAGTAATAGGAAAAATAGAACGTTCCACAACAAATTTCCTATCCGACTTGCACAACCGGCCAACCTGCACTCCCGTAGGTGGATTCTGTATGCTGACAAAAAATCGTTTGCGTAGGATGAGTTTTTTATTTAAGAAACAGGGAGTGGGACTTTTATTAGTTCGCATCATTTTCTCGTTAATATATTATTCCGGTGTGACACACATAATTTTCTCCCAACACCGCCAGTCTAGTAGTCGTATATATGAATTACAAATGAAAAGCAAACAGACTCATTGTCATTTAGCTAACAGGTCGCTAATGATTATTAGCAGACGTTTCTTAATTTTCCCGAGGCATAGGCAAAAGCAAGGTTCTTATAGTTCATATTTGCTGTGCCATCAAGTCAGTGCGTGATTACATTATCGCTCTGCTACCGGTTGTCATGTATCTGTAGCTGGGAGTATTCTGGCGATGTAGTTCGCTATACTCTTCTTTTGCTGGTCCCGTGCCGTGTGTAGAATGTTTGTTTAATCGTGAATCCATGATTTATCAGAGAAAAGTAGCACAGAGTTACAGTACAGCAGAAGATAAACTTTGAAAAGCAATTAATTACGATTTCATATTCCAAGTGCGATTAAGTAGCTGAGCGCACGTTTTTGTGAGTTTGAATTTTTATTTGCCCATCAAATGTGTGAAGTGACATCATTGCAATGGAGACTGTGACATCAGGCATGCTAATAATATTTCAATCACAGAAATGGCAAAAAGATAAAGAGGAACTAAATAAATGTAGAATGGAGGAGATATTTTTCTTCGCGAAGACAAAAATGTTGGTGCCATATCTGCTGTTTGACAATCCCACGAACGGCCTACACGATGACAGCCATAAATGACAAGTTGGTTGGTGTTTTCTAACTTTGTGCCGGTGCTCATGTGCTTGTTTTTATGGCACACAAATCTCTCGCCTCACCATTTGTGGAGCGAAATGAACCACAACTGTCAGATTTGGTAAACACCTTTGATGAACTTATTGGCACGGTTGTGGTGAAGAACCACTCCCGCGTCCAAAGAAAAGGTGGACCGGTGGGAGAGGTTTATGGTATCAGATAGGTTTTTGAACTTGATTACGTGGTGACTTTTTCACGCACCTGACATTTTAGGTAATTTTACTGAAACTGAGTGATGACACTGACACTCAAAGGGTAGGCCAATGTGATGACCAAAAGTTGAGCGTAGATTTTGTTTGGTTTTATTCCACATTGACTTATTGATGGCAGTTAAATTGGGGACGTTCAAGTATCTAGTTTAGTAAGTCTGACAGCTGTCTGACTAGATGTATCTCGGTTTTGATTGGCTGAAATCGATCATATGAGCAGCTGTTTCAATTGACGTTTATGGAGGGGTAGCCGACGAATCTAGTCAAGAAATTCGTGACTGAGTACTAAGTTGACAGTTCGCATATGTGGCTGACGTACAAAGAGTGACATTCACTACTAATCTAGTTTTTGCGTTCAGGTTACATCTTATCCAGACCAATCTAGTCGACTTAAGATAACTAGATTCTTGAATGGGCCCATTCTGTATTGGCAGAGCTCTACCTCTCTCAGCTCGATTAACACAAAAATAATTGAAATATTCAAATAACGACTCCTCAATACTTGACTTTTCTACCTCGATGTTGCTAAGATCTTCTCCTAAATAGCCCTGCGCCACTGTCAAACCCTTCGAGTTTCGGCTGAATCTTTTTTGTGAAGGCCAACCCTGTTGAAAATGAAAACCAGTCGTACCTTAGCAATTAGCCCGCAAATTCATTTGTTGATTAATAAATACACCAGTGCAGTTGTTTTTAGCGGTTACTAATTACTTTGACAGAGTCAACCTCTCAGTCACAGCTGTCTCGCATGAGCAATGAATTGAAGTAAAATCGAAATGGAAATTACCGCATTTAACTAACCAAGCAAATTCTTCTAAGATGAAATTAAAATATTCAAATGTTTTTCTTTTTTTTGTTCTTTCCTCTCCCTCTGTGCCTCGCTTTCTGTGCTTTTATCCGGAAAAGCGTCTTCCACTCGAGTGATTCTCATGAAAAAAAAAACAGCCATTTGAATTTCATTACTCATTCTCATTGAATAGAAACATAGAAAATTCGTCGAAACATTTGAAATGGAAATACACAAGTGAACGTATAATAGGTTGTTTTTAGTTGTAACTTTTGATCAGATCCATTGTGAATTTTATTGCCACAGATTAATGTGTTCAACTGGCGATATTTTGTTTAGATTCTATATGCAATATTTGGCTTACAAACAGGAAAAATTAATAACAATAATATACAAATAGAAGGGAGTCTTTTTTTTTTAATTTAGACAAAAAAAGTACTACAAGCTTCACTTTTTTTTTTGAGAGCTTTGGAAACACACGTCGATAAACGTGTTCGACGTTGATTCAGTGTTTATTTCCATTTATTTTTCTACTTGTTTGCCTTCACAAATACTCGGAGAAATTCGTTTCGTCTTAGATGTTAAACACGGTTCGGTCATGCTTTTTAAAACAGATTTACTGTTTTGAGGTACACGTAGACCAATTTGTCATCCAAACAGTTTCTTAAATAAATTTAAACCACCTTTAACCCCATTGCAGTGGTTTGCTGTGCTTAGAGTGCTGAACTACAGAGCGAAAGGTCTCCAGTTCAATCACCGGATCCCAACTCTCGAAATCTTCTCAATTCGGTCTTGAGAATTTGGCATAAAATTGTAGGTCCCTAAAACAAAAAACCTTACAATTGAATGGTTTTCCAAATGACTGACTGTTTCTGCTGTAACATATCCTCGCAATCAAATTTTGTAGTACACCGATTTGTTTCTCCAAGTAATTAAAATAAAGTAAAATGCTTTTTCACAACCCACCGAACCCACCGAATAGTGACCAAGATTATGCAGTATGTCTATAACATACTTTGCAAATAGATTCAGGAACTTTAAACTTTTAAAGAGTAGGACATTTGGTAAGGAGTGCCAATGGTGTAATGGACCCGGGCAGGTTTGAGCCCGGGGGACAGCAACACTCGACCAACCAAAAATAAAAGAGCAGCTAATAATATAAGAATTTCTTGAATGGTCGTAGATTGTTTTAAGTGCTCATGATTTGGAGTCGTTTCTTCTTATAAAAAAGAAGAAAAGATAAGAAAAACAAGTAAAAGTGTTATCATCGACCTGGTCGATGCTTTGATACCGCCCACTGCATACAAGTCATGCAAAATTGGTTTTGTATGGGAGGTACTAGAACTACTTGACGGACATAGCCCAATTTTAATATCAATCTGACGACGATAAAAAGAAGTAGTTTCAACAAATTCCATTCGCCTATGTCGATTCCTTTGGGCGCTATCGTGCTTTCAACAGACAGACAGACGGACATGTCTCAATCGATTCAGAATGTGATCCTGATTCAGAATATATAAATACTTTATGAGGACTCCACTGACTCCTTCTTGGCGTTACAAATGTAATGACAAAGTGAATATACCTTCCTGTGGTATAAAAAAAAGGCATTTGGTTATCCAATTGCAGATTAAATGCCCACAATGCTGTAGGTTTTTTGGTTACCTACCGCATCTTTCAAAAATTGTCGAAGATGCATTTGCCTTAGCTAAAAAGGTAAAGCAATTGCGCCGTACTTAAAACAAATTTTAGTCTTGACTTTAAATTTGCGAAAGCTCACAAGTGCAAAATTTGGAAAATATATGTTGTTTTTTTATTTTAAAATTTAAAGTCGAATCTAAAATTGTTCAGGTAAGGCATATTGTTTTATTACCTTCTACAAAAAGACCCCATTAGTGCTCTTCTGTTTTTTTCATATTTTAACTAATATTAAACAGCACCCTTGAACCTTTGGGTTATGGATTAAATAAAAATTACAAAAAGAACACTAGGCATTTCCAATTGGAGGTATAAGCGATGATTAAACATTTGAGAATATGACCAGTCCCCATAAATAAGTTCGAACAAAACTCATAAAAAACAAATACATGCTTGAACATTAGGTCGTCTGAAAATTATTCTCAAAACACATGTGCAGAAATCACTGCGCAGCAAGATTAGACGACACATGTTTATATGGATATTGGCACACTGCAACATGTCTCTATTTCTAAATTTGCTGCAAAATTCCAGCGTACCACAACACAAAAGAAAATAAATTGCAATTACAAGTATTTGCCATCACCGGCTTTTGACATTTGCTGATCGTGTTTGTTTTTGTTTTGTATGCAAACACATCAGCTGTTTAGTCGGTGAATGACAGTAGCCATATTAGCCGAAGCCTAAGGTATGTCAAATAATTTTCTACACATCTGTTTTACTTGCAGCACTGCGTTCTGTGCTGCGTCCAGAATTTCTGCACACGTGTTTTGGCCATTACACATGCAATAGTTAATTTTGACACGGTCACACAATTTTTTTTATAGGAGTAACGTTTACTTGAAAAAAACAGCTCAAGAGGCTGAAAAAACGCAGCTTGAATCACCCAAAGCATATTGGAAAATACATATAACCTAAGTCGAAACGAGAATAATTTTTAAAAGCACATACGACTCAAAAATCGGACCTCGAACAAAATGTAGTAATTCGCGGGCTGTCGAATAGTAAATAAAAATTCCACATAAATCGACAAAATTATCATCCAACGCAAGGAAAACTCGACATTTTCGTAAAAATCTATTACAAGATTGTTTAAAAAAAAGTGATAGAAATAATTAAAAAAAAGCCTTAAAATCGGACAAAGGTAAAATATTAAAAGAGAATTGTTTCAACTATCGCATCCTTAGCTCACCACTTATTTGACATAAAAGTGACCTAGTAAATTCTGCTTCAAATGATCTCAAAAATCATTCATAAAACTGTTATAAATTCGTTTCAAAACTAGTCCTTAAAATCGCTTTAAAAATATATTCCAAATAGAAAATTTTTTAACTATAATAATAGGCTATATTATAGTTTTTTTTTTGTGTCAAACCAATGACGGCGTTATTTCAAATCCGATTTTTTTTTTAACTAAAGAACTAATAAAAGGTTAATTTTCAAATTGAATTCTCGCATGCATTGTTTTATTTGGCAAGCAGCCTTTATTATTACGTAACAAAAGTAATTTAAAAAAAAAAATTCGATTCGATTACAGTAGATGTTTAAGCAGGGCCATATAAAATTGCATTACATTTAGTTTCCTTGGGTTTTAATTAATAAAGTTGTCGTCCCATGAGTCTGCGTTGTTTATGCTTAGCATTTCGAATCAGAAACTACCTACCATGTTGTCATAAGGGCAAAGTAAATGTCGCTCCAATAAATCTAAACATGTACTTAAGAGACGAACTTGAACAATGCGGTCAAATTTTTGGTCATAGTGTTAATAAACAAACGAAATTTTTACAACCACAGTTTAGAAACAGGCAAGGGTTAATAAAATTTCCTTCAAAACTGTTCTTACTACAACTCAAAAGCATCACAAAAGTCGCTTTCAAACGGTATCTGATGTTACCTTAAAACCGACTTTTAAACGCTCAATTAATGACCGCAAAAATCATCTTAAAACTCGACACTTAAACTCTGTCAAATCGGAAAAATTTAGCATCAAGCTTGTTTTTCTAAACAAACAAAAGCCAACTTAATAATTGTCTTAAAGTAACCTTAAAAATCTCCCTAAAACCTTGTAAAAAAAGTCGTCAAATCATCGAAGATAGTTCGGTCTAAATGAAGTTATATTCCAAAGTTTGCTTGTTTTGCTTGTCGTGGAGTCTCCGTTTTTGACTCAGGGGCTTCTGAAAGCAATGGTTCTGATCCCGCATTCAAAATTCTAGGCAACATTGTAGCTTTCTCTTAATTCGTGCAAAAAACAAAAAGCTACAAAACTACTTTTAATTGCGCTATTTTCGACTTGTAATACAAATCACAGAGTTCGGTATTTTTTCGCCTAACCTATTCCAATTCTGAAAAAGATTTACATAAATGCGCTCTGTAGCGGTCCAAATGCAGGCCACAAAACGTTCGCCAAGAATTGGACAGCCTTTTTATCCGCGACTTGGCTCATTTTGTATCACTTAATATTCATGAGTGCACTCGCGCTTGACAAAATATAACTCAGATTCCTCCACAAAAATAACTCAACCTGATGGACTTCGTGATGTTGATGTACATGTCCGCCCACGAATGGAATCCTTTTTCAATTTAAATCCGTATCCTAACAGCGAAACCTTCTCACTTAATTAATAATCTCTAATATTTACCAAAGTGGTATGCAAAGCCAACAACCGGGGGTTGAGCCTCGACCCTTTTTCTCTGTAACCCAGCTCTCCATGCAAACAAAGTTGTTTCCTTATAAGATTTAACTCTTTGAACGTGAAATTTGAAATTTTCCTTAATTTTCCTGACTCATTCATGCGAAAATATCTCCTGATGAAAGCCGATTATATTTTTAAGGACAAAATCCCGCCTTCTCCCAAACATAATCTTGTAATCCCTAAAGCCACTTGAATCGAAGGCAATCATCGTGCAACAAGTACTCGGATACAACCATAATAAATCCGACTTAACTTAACTTAACCTAACTCAATTACTCATCGAATCCCTTTTATAATTGGAATCGCGTTTGCCGAAGTTATATCTAGAACTGTAAAAAAAAAGAAAAGAAAACACTTAACAAACGAGAAGCTCCCACCGGCCGATGGATCGGGGGGGAGCAGCCATAGAGAACACCTTCACAATCACTTTACCGTTGTGTAACACGCAAGGTCACGTGAGATATTACTTACCGAAAGCACCACAAATTCTTCCCTACACACGAATGCGAAAAGCAGCCGGGGCAACGACGCTTTACTCGGTGTGGCCGCTTGTTAGTGGTGCGCATTCTGTACACATTTCCAGGAAAGCTGGAATCACAGCCACTTAGCTGTTTGGATATTTTAAGAGCTGAACGTGCTGACAGATATGCCCTTCACATGCCGCGGATAGACGAACAACAGTAAATATGCAGTGAACACTGTACCTGTTGTTAAAACATACAATCCGGATGACGGAATACACTAAAAAAGGTTTTCTCTCAATTCAAGGGTCCATTGGAGCAAATCGAAGTTCGAACAGTTTTCACTCCATTTCACATTTCCCCACGCTGATGCTGATGATGGTGTGCGAATTATTCAAGCGAACATGTGGGTTTTTTTTTTATAAAGTTTCCCAGCCAAAGGTCACCACATGGCATGTGCCGCCTGGCGTGAGCTGTGAGCTAAGTTTTTCCAATAATTATCATATTCGAACGAGCACTGCAGATACTAGTATACAGCGACGATCTAGCACAAGATACAGCGATACGTTCACAGTTCGTTTATCTCCAAACCGACAGTTAATTGGTGGGTGGAAAATGCCGCATTATACAGATAGAGATGTAGATACTTTTCTTCTTCATTTTTTCTTCGTTCTCTTTGCTTTGCCGAAAACAAGTGGGGAATGGAGATGATTTTTGTTTGCTGTATTCGTTGGATAAACGGAAAAGACGATGAAAATGGAAATCTAAAAAAAAAAATACTTTTTTTTTGTTGTCCTCTGGGTGGGATTTGATTTGTGTCGCTTAACTTATCGAGATTGAGGGAGACTTTTACACAATAAAATCGAGTGGGACGTAGGAGTAGAGAATGATTTGCAATGTGATAGAAAGACTCGTGTGCTTTGAGCGGGAAATTGTGTTCCTATTAAGAAAAATAATTTTAATTCTGTTTTTTTTTTGTGAATATTGATAAACGAATTTCATTTGTTGATGGATTTATCGTCCATCGTGAACGTTTTTCAAAGAACTTTCCACGGAGAAAATAAATGGACAATACTTTGAGTTGATGGATTTAACGTCCATCGTGAACGTTTTTCAAAGAACTTTCCACGGAGAATATAAATGGACAATACTTTGAGCGTCAGCTAATCCTCATTAAAACGTCTTTTGAAGTTTTGTACAGCTTTAGACGCAACCCTCATAGCCGATTTGCATTTAGTGAGGCATTCATTTTCTTTTTATGTAACTTTCCTTATAAAGGGTGTCCCATAATTCACTCAAAATTTGATGCCAACAAAAACAAAAAAAAGATAACAATGTGACAGCTGACAGTTCGGGGTTTAGTAAAATAGGAGCGCTATGCGAAAGAACAACGCATTTTCATTGTTGAGCAATATTTTAAAAATAATGAAAAAGTAAACATACCGCAATTTTCGTACAAAATATTTCGACCTTGGTGGCTTCGTTAATCGTCCAAATTGTCGCATTTGCGGTTCAGAAAGCCCACGAGTAATTGTTGAGAAGGAAATGCATCCACAACGCCTGACTGTTTGGTGTGGTTCGGGCCGGAGGCAATTATCGGATTATTCTTCTTCGAAAATGCGGCTGGTCAGGCAGTAAAAATTAATGGTGTTCGTTATCGTGATATGAGAACCCAGTTTTTAGTGCCTAAATTACAAGATGTGGATGTTACCAACATGTGGTTTCAACAAGACACTGTCACATGCCCTACAGCCAGAGAAACAATTCAATTACTGCCTGAGTCGTTTCCTAATCGTGTAATCGGCCGTTTTTGTGATCAGAATTTGCCATCCAGATCTTGCGATTTAAGCCATTGAACTTTTTTCTTTGGGGTTTTTTAAAGTCAAAGGTATAAGCAAACAAGTCAACGACCACCAACGCATTGAAAGATGAAACTGGGAGGTGTATTTATGAAATTCAGCCACATTTATGCGAAACGGTCATAGAAAATTTCAATAAAAGATTACGTATACGCCAGCAATGCCGTACATAACACCAATCTGATCTATACTCTATGAATCAATAAAAAGTGTAAGCTTTCTAATTAAAAATCTATATTTTCTATCAAAATTACATTTTGCGTGAATTATGGGACACCCTTTATAATTCACGAAGAGTCCGGTCAAGGCGGTGTTTGAATTGATCTTTTTTGGTCATCGTGGAGTCTTCTCCTTCATACTCCTTTGTGATCGGACCAATGGCCCTTTAGTTATTTTTCTGTTGTTTGGTTCAAATTAACTTTGATTATCGTAAACGAATTTATTGCTGTAAGTCGAGGGACTAAATTGCATTTTATTCACTTTGGTGACTGTCAGAACGTGTGTCTGGAAAGCAGCCTTTTCTGAAAGTCTCATTGATTGGTGCAAGTTTATTTTTAAGAGGAGTGAATTCATTTTTAAATAATTAGTGTATATTACGATCGACTGCAACTGGGTGGTTTAAAAAGGATCGCTCGGAATTTAACTGACAAACTAAAGTCGGAGTACAAGGCTTTGATGACAAGGATTTGTACGTTTCATTTTTGACTCTATTTTCCGCATCCATTCCCATTGACTTATTCCTAAACCAGGCCCCGCTGTTGGCGTAGTTTTAACAGCAGCAATGAGTTGATTATTCTCAATGGGAACTTCCTTAAAAATATGTTCGAATAACAGATTGGTTCATAAAATAGAGAAACACTCGCGCAGTTAGTCATCTTCGAGATTTTAGGTCACCCCTGTAACACCAATGAACTTGGCCGAAGGTTCAAGGATCTGACATTGGCCTTCAACACACCGCTTTCCATCCTCTTATTTAACCAAGAGGTAACCAGAAGCCGTCCGTACGGGTGCATTTCACAGCATTAAGCACAACTGGCACAAATCAGTTTCCAGCTTCCAAATTGGATATTGCCGGTAAAAGTCTTGCCAACTTCTAAAAAAAATACATAAATTAAGCAAAGCAAAGGCAAAGCAAAGCTGGAACATCTTTGTGGCAAAATAAAAGAACCTTATCTGAAGCATCAAGGCTAAAATAGATCCTCTCAACAAACCCAGTCTTGTCAAGCTGTTTGAATACCAAGGAGTTTTAGATAAGAAAGCTCACAGGTACCTCCAATGTTTCTATGGCCTCACTCGTAACTATTTAAACAGAGACAAAACTTTGGCCTTGGGTGGACAACTGGTTCTATGGTCAGAACAGATTTGTCTCAAGCTGGATTCGAAACACTCTAAGTTTGATATATCTATCTCGTCAGTACTACAAAAGGGTGTCATTATTGGGCAGGTTCTTTTAAAGGCAAACAAGGCTTTGTAAAAGCAGTGTGGACGGAGACGGGTTAAAACTATTAACCACATCCCAAATTTAAGGCGTTCCAATGGTTATATAAATAATACAAAAAGTTTCTTGAAAATCTCATACCCATTATAACACTCTTGAAATGCAAACTATTCACCTCAGTTTGTTTCCTAAAATAAACTATATATGGATTCTGCTCTATAATTTTTGAATGAGATTGATCGGCTAAAAATGTTGAAAAAGACGTTCAAACCTTTAAAGAACCTTACTCTCCCTTTTCCCTTTGTTAGTTTTAAGCTTTGAACACAACATTATCCAATTTAATCGAATATAATTCATAATATCCGTAATTAGACAATAGGTGGCTTAACTACTGTCGCTTTGAGCCATTCTCTTCCATTTGTAGGTTCCAGAAAATTCCGCTAGATGGCAGGTACTACGTGTCAGTCAATTAGAGCGACCCTTTTTCAAACATCCCTGCTAAGGTGAAAGCTAAGGCCACAGAATTCGTCGTGTTCGTTGCGTCAACGTATTTAACTGATAGATGAATAGAACACACTTCAGCTTATGGAATATGACGCATTAAAAACGAATAAGCAACGCATGTGACGAAAAAATAAAATAAAATATCTAGACTCAACAGGAGTTTTTTTATTTTGCTCACATTTAAATGTCTTACTATTGTTGTAAACCGTGGAAATCAGTGATTTATATAGATCTTGTGGATAAACTAAAAAAAAACGCCTAACGTTACCTAAACGTTGAAACTAGATTTACATTTTAAATTAAACGTCAGTTTTCCTATATTCTTGATTAGATTTGGCGGCCACGCCTCCATAAACGTCAACTGAAAAAAACCGTTCACGTGACCAATGCAGACCAACAAAAACTGTAACACAGCGAGTCAGTCAACTGTCAGACTTACTTAGAAAGAGTATTGGACTTTCTACTTTTGTCTCCGTTGATTGCTTTTCACAACCTTCATTAGTTGAAACTTTAAAACGCCGTTAACAGTTAATTCACAACACATCCTGTCCGCACAAAATATGTTAAGCAACGGATATGCTAGGGACTTCATTTACCTTCATTGACGTTCTTAGGGTTTTAGATTTCAACGTAGATAGGTATCAATTGGAAAAAAAAAATCACACTGACTGCCATTTCAAGGCCGACTGTGAATGAATTACCAGCTCATAGTTTCGAAAGGTCAAGCGGCTGCACATTGATAGTTTAACCTTTGAAGTACCACCTTGGTCTCACTTGACTCTTGGAACTCTCATTCGGACAGCCAGTGAGTTGTCCAATTGAGTAACAAAAAAATCTTTTCAGAACTCATTGGCATTTAAATAGATTACAATTGATTAACATATTGTTAAGCATAATCTGTCCAAGTATTCAGTTTCAATACGATCTGCACACCCAACATACACTCACTCGCAAAGCGTCATCCAGCCCAGCACTTATGTAATTTGTGTGAAGAATCACAATAGTGCTGTCAGATCTAGTTAATAATGGGTCTATAGGCAATTTGCATCGCTTGGTATCGAGAAGCAGCACACACCAACAGTTCGTATCTAATCGCTGCTAACATTGCCTCATATTTTGCGGTTCGCCTGCCATGAGCACACATATCCACTGTGAATATTGCATCGCAACGGGGAGTGTGCTTTTCTCACGTTGGGCCACCGCCACACTGTTGCACCGGCGACGAGGAGACTATGTAACATCGGTGTAATTGTTTTTAATTTTTTCTTCCACACACCGACTGACGATATTCCGCTCATCAATTTAGAGCCAAGTAGTTAATTCATACCTCCTCTTTGGGGTAGACCAGACACACCGTATTGGGTTATGCAAATGCTGCCAGAATTAATAATGCTTGATCATTTTTCGTGCGCTGTATTTGCAAACGGGTATGCGGATTGTTTTTGTTTAACAAGCCAGCAACACCCAACGTCAACGACGTCAGTTTCTTACGCAAGAGGAACTCTGATGTTGACTTCATCTGCAGCTTATTTATGGGTTCTCGGTTCGGTTACAGTTTGCTGAACACTTTTGTGAACTGGGTCAGAATTTCTCAGTGATAAATCTTACAGCATAAAAAGCGGGAAGCTTCTTGAAGGCTCACACATATACAATAAAAAGACCAGTTCGAGTGGAATAGGGGGTGTGGTGGCATTGCTGCGAAGTGCATCAACTACAGGTTTAACGACGAAAAGTCGCAGTTACAAGTTTTATTTTATAATTAAAATATAATTTAATTATCTTTAGCTGGCTTAAGCGCGACATTTAATACTGAGCAGTGCATAATTGAAACGTCTCCATCGCGTCGAGCGATAAAAACGAAGATTGTAAGACTTCAGCTGGTGAATGAGTCAGAAAGTTTGGATTACATGTGCGAGTTTTATTGTTTCGAAAGAATGCATTTTATTCATTTGGCCTTAGATGAGGTTATGAATAAACGTCGTTCGTTGGTAATTACAACATAATTAGCAATAAAGCAGCGCCTGTCAGTATAATGGGGTGCTTGGGCAAACAAAGTGTACCTGCCACGTCGATTTGCGTGCTAAGTGGCTGTAGATGTTAAATTGTCGAGAATGGCTGTGTTTTCGTAAATATTCTACACACACAGGTTCGAGTATTGAGCAATTGACATAAATTGAAAGCTATTTGTTTGCCACTGTTGTTGGGTTATAAATGTGTAGGGTCATATTTTTTTTTTTGTCAAGAGGTGCAACTTTTCCGCTACAACATTAATTAAGCACTAGTTGATTATATCCGCTTTGCTGGGTCTTATAATCTGCATTTTACTGTGATTTTCCTTAGATTGGTCGTCGAGTAGGAGCTCTCAGCATTTACCTTTGACTTGATGTTTGACAGCTGAATAAAGTATGAATCGTTACCTTAAATTTCTCTAAATTTCTTTCACCCTAAGTTAAAAAATTCAGACATCACCAGGTGGTTATAGATAAATATTGTGCACGACTGGATCGCACGAAATTTTCTCAATCATTGCAAATAAATCCAGTTGTTGCGGTGACTCTTTTTCATTTTTCTCTAGATGAAAAGCAAAAAGTAATCTTCGTCGATTCGTTGTATAATACTTCTCGACAACTGCTTTCCTAGATTTTATCTTTTTTCTAACTTCCAGGCATCACTCTATGTATCAGAGAGAAGTTGGGAACGGGAGATTTATCTAACACTACTCCGTTGGATCAAAAACTGATTGTGAACCGACACAAAGGTTACGGCGTTTTGGCCGGAAGCATTTTATTTCATTGTCAATTATTGAATCTCCTTTTGGGCGGAATTATTGGTGACTAAGGAAGCCCTTTCCTGACTCAAGGTTAACCCGGTATCCAACAAACAGAAAACGGAAAAAATCCTATAATTGAACAAGAAATAACTGACCTCAATTATAGGCATTATCACTGAAATACCATACCAAGAAAATGGGAATCAGTACAGATGACCTGTGCAGAGGTTGTGGTGATGTGGAGGTGTATGAGGACACCCCACACTTTCTCTGTCACTGCCCAGCACTCTGCCACATAAGAAATAAAATCCTTGGCAGTTACTTCTTCGAGGATTTAGTAAAACTTTCAGACAGGTCTATTAACGACCTACTTAAATTTATAAATAAAACGGGTTGGTTTACCATAGGTTTTTCATAGGTTTCCAGTGTCATAGGTCATAAACCCCTGGGGCATCACAACGGATCTACATTGATCTAAGTGTGGCACGTCCAGGTTTCTCTTGTCCTGCCAACCCAACCTAACCTAACCTAACCCGGTATCTAGCCGGATACCACATCATATCAGACCCATCTGTTATCTCAAAGCACCAACCTATAGTCAAAGTATATTGAATATGCACCTTAAAATAATTCTACCGACTTCATTTGCACCCCAACACACGTCCATCGGATATTCGGTTTATAACTGCTAATGCCAATTAAAAAACAAGACTCCTATTTCCAATCATAGACACCTTAAACCAGCGTTGATTGATTTTTTGGGACTTATGTCCCACTAAAGTGAGACATAACTCGACTAATAAAGAAAACATAATTGCAAATTATGTCTATACTTCTGAAATCGATGTTTTTGTATCCTTTCTGTCGACAAATTATAAAAACACTTGTTTTATTTATTTGTAAAATGACAATTTGTATTGATTTTTAATTTTGTTAATCATTTTAATCTTATCAACTTATGAATTTTAATAAAATATAAAATATTTCCAATTGTTTATTTTTTTTTCGGGACTTGCGTCCCATTTTCAACGATAAAAATTCGAGGCTAATGTCCCACTTTAGTGAGACATAAATCCAAAAGAATTAATTCGAGATTTATGTCTCGGAAACTTATGTCCGTGCGCCTAATAATCTATTCCAGTCAAATATAAAATCATGACCTAACAGATCAGAAGACAAAAACTCCTGCTGCACTTTGCCTTGTACCAAAAAAACTTTTAAAGTGTAGGAGCTTATAAAAAAGTACAATTCGCGCTTATAACTCTCTTACCAGACCTTGCGACAATTCCCTGTTACTAAGGGCCGTTTGCTGATACGACTCATAGCGAATTTAAGTGCCACATAAACTCTTATGTGACAGTTTATGCCCTGAAAAAAGTAGCCCATAAGATTTAAGAGAAACTTAAATCGTTAATAGTCGTATGAGCAAACGGCCCTAAGAGCTTCAACTTATAAAAACTGAAATTCAAACCTAATGCCGCATAAGCCCTTTCTGGCACTTCTATCTTTTTACTGCTTTTGTCTTTGAATTAAACAGAAGGTTGACTAAATACTGGCCGCCAGCATAAAGAATATTCTAGTAACGTAGCAAACAGCCCCAGGGAAGGCAAATACTGGGGATAGACCAACTCAAATCATGAGTCTTTTTGAAAAACTATTCAAACATGTATATTGAAAGACTTATGCCCAAAACACATGTGCAGAATTCACTGCGCAGCAAGATTATAATACACATGTTTACAAGGATATAGGCACACGTAAACTCTGCACTCACCGGAGCACTGCAACATGTCTCTATTTCTAAATTTGCTGCAAAATTCAAGCGTACCACAACACAAAAGACAATAAATTGCAATTTCAAGTATGATATATCATCGGCTTTTGACATTTGCTGATCGTGTTTGTTTTTGTTTTGGTTGCAGACACATAAGCCGATGCAAGGCATGTCAAATAATTTTTTGCACATCCGTTTGGCTTGCAGCACTGCATTCTGTGCTGCGTCCAGAATTTCTGCACATTTGTTTTGGGCATTAATTAGCAATTCTACCCGTAGGCAGTGTTGCCAGAATTTCCAAAAGGAATGCAAACATAAAGCTAAGGTATGAAGGTAAAAAAAAACATAACGTGTTTTCATCAGCTTAGCTTTTATTTATTATAAAAAATTATATAAAAAGCTAATCAAAACAAAATGTATCTTCATCAACTTTTTATAAAACAAAAGTATTATTTTGTCTTTTATACTACATATTTATTATTTATTAAATTTATTTTTCGTGCCTGAAAATAACTTAGAAAATAATATCAGATGAAAAACAACGAATTTTATTTTTATTTAACATTAAAGTATCAGTGTTCAGAAATACACATAATAAAAAAATATCAAACCGTGGACACTGGTTTTGAAATATTTACCATACCTATTCAAAACTTAAAATCAGAGACAAATCATACAGAGACCCCCAACTCGCAATCCGCTTGCCGCTGGCCCCCTCAATTTTTATTTCAAATTCGCAATTTTGTTTTCCTATCGGTGTTTTGTCAATTAAGAATCCGTGTGACATGTAAAAACATACAAAAAATACAAAAATAAATGCTGCCAATCTCGGCAACCGTGGGGAAATGTGCTAGAGTTCGGAAATACCACATTTTTGCATTACTGAATGCCATTGATTAGTTATTATAAATTGTTAAAAGGCGAATAATTCGATTTTGTTGGCAATAAAACTATCTAATGGAGATGTTCTATATACTAGAAACTTATTAGGGCGAACATGGTTACGTACTTTCTGCTTTTGAATATCTTTAACTTCGATTTCATGTGTACATTTTTCTTACATAACTGAAGAAAATTTGCTCAAAGTGTTTTTATTTTCCTTTAACCAATCTACACTGTTAATTTTTTATTAATATTTTAAGCAAATGAACACTTATTCCTAAAAAAAAAACATATTATCCACACGTAACGAATAATTTCAAATTTAACGGATAAAATTCTATGAACGCTGTCAGCAACTTTGCCCACAGCGGAAGAGGCATATGCAAGGTGCGAGCATGTTGGTGATCCGGAATTTTTGAAGTTACGTGACATCAATACGAATTTCTATGTAACAATACAAGCGCACTTAGCATTTGCCACCCCATAAAAATATAGCTTGTAGGCAAGTAACGGGAAATCAGTATTGCCTCTGCTTAAAATTACACTTTCAGTTCGAGATATCTAACTGCAGTTGTGTTTTTGACGTTTGCGGTCGAACATTCATTTACCTACTCACCATTTCACATTCCATCCCATGCGCGGGAAAGTAGTGGGAAATATCTTAGACTTCGACGCACTGTAAACGTAAAAAAAATATATAAGAAATTCCAGGAAATTCCTTAAAAAAAACATTTGGCATTTTTCCTTTTTTAAGAAAATACTTTCAACTATTCGAAAATATTAGATCTAGCATTAAAAATGCCAGAATGGCATCACTGCTCGTAATTAGTGTAAATCAATTATAAACTCTGTTGTTGCGTCAAACTCGTACCTTGTATCTTAGAGACGGTCCTGTCGCACATATTCTAAAGATAGTCTCAAAACTTGTACTTTCTTCAAGTTATTATTAGATTCGCTTTTATAGTGGTTGCTACCATCCTGTGGAATAAACCAGAAATCAAATTCCGAATCACAAAGTAAAGATATCATAACAAGACATCTCAAAGGTTCAATGCCTTCTGGACCGACCGGAATGTAGTAAACTAATGTCAGGGTTGGTTGTTTTGTATAACTCAATAAAATAACCCTGACACTACTGCCATCTTACGAGTATCTAATCACAGAACACTTGACAATATCTCGAGTACTTGTGTACTCAATGCAACGTTAGTTTATCAGCTTTTAGTTGTGAAATTTCGATTGGCTATTTATGATCTCCCCTGAAACTTAAAATATTTTATACGTTATCACTTATCAGTGGGCCAATACATATAGAAACTCCTTATCGACTATCTGCTATTGTTTCAGTCTCACTTCCACCAATCGATGTTTTTTAATTGCAGTTTATCAAAAACAGTAGCGGCTGACATCAGATACACATCTGTCGTTTTTTTTCACAAATTGCTTAGGACATCAAACAGGTGTTGGTAACACCTTAGAAAATTGGAAATTTGGTAGCGCTAAGTTCTCTTATCGAAACATGCGGCGTCGTCTAACATATTTCTGTGAACAAATTTTAAAAATTTCAAAAATTCTCTTTGCTAACATGTGATAATTAACATAATTTGTTTGTTCTTTTCTTTGCAGGTAAATAAATATACGTGCAATGGATTGAAGATAAAAATCAAAAGAGATTATCGGCAAGTGGTGTATTTAAATCCGTGATATTAATATTTTTATTTTTTATTTTTTTTGATACCAGAATAGAATCGATTATCAATTAGTCTCTCGGTATCCATATAAACAAGTATTACCAGTTAGAGATGTGATGTTTATTTATTACTTTTTCGGAGAAAAATTTGTAAAGAGCTTTCTTTTCGATTTGTTTGTAGATTTATACACCGGACGCGAGTGAATCGTTTAAGAAAAGTTTCGTGATGTGACATGAGACAGACGTTAATTTATACGAATTTATGTAAGACGCAACAGGCGTCTGAAGCTATTAGTGGAACTCACGTTTACTTCTTAATGGCAGTGATTAAGAAAAGCTTAGTATTTATTACCTATATCTGAACTGAATGGCGGTGATTAATTTAAAGCTCGGTAAGGGGAATTAATAGATACGTCCAGACTTTGAAAGACTCTTCACTCTCACTTAGCTAAATTTGAAATATTTGTCGTGCGCCGTTGTATTTCATTGGAATTGGAAGATATATTGGACTGGAATTCTGAGGGAAAGAAAACGACCGTTTTTCGTCATCTAACTTTGAAAACGAAAGGAATTTTTCCTCAAAAAAGGAGGACGTCTGCGTTCTGTTCATTCTTTTTTTGCTTCATGTAACTCCAAACAAATTAGATTCGTGTGAAAGTAAAATAAGGACACCGTTTGCATTTACGGTATTAATTTTGGTTATTCCTACAATTTGTGCTCCATCCTCGGGTTTCACACCTAGCATAGTAGAAAAAGACATTCCTGGCGCAATTTATTCTACCTACGTGCCATCAATTTAAGAGAGCAACTCAAGACCACTTTGTGTGACAATACTCCCCAATTAAACAAAAATTACTACCAACGAGCGATGAAAGAATCGAGATTATCTAACTAAATAAATACAACAAAATAAATTATTTCATATTAATTGATATGGAAATATACAACAAAGCTTGTGAAAATTACATTTACGTCGAGCTGTCAGAAACCAGAGGTCCTCGAACTATAAAAATGTTCCCACAACTACACAATTAAAACTACACTACTTTTTAAACGTTTGCGAATATAAAGAGAGAACGGAATTTTACATGAAGCAAACTTTTGCTTTCGCATGATTTCTTTCGTTTCCCGAAATGCGAAAGTGCTTCGTTTCTTTTCGTTTTTGTTATAGAATCCTACCTCTGGGTCGGCACTTAACAAAATATCGACCCTGGGGTCAGGGGTCGGATTCTGTAAGGCGAAACGTTGAAACGTTTTCGTGTGCACGAATGATTTGCAGAATAAGTTGCAGAAGTAAATAGTTCGTGCACATAAAAACTTTCGAACGTGTTTCACTCTACAGAATGCCGACTCAGGTTTCCAAATTGTCAGTTACGCACCGAGCGTGTTTTAATAATTAATAAACAAATATGTACATAGATTAGATTATCACTTAAATTGACAATTGGCTCATCAATAGACGACAACCCAATCTGGTCGAGATGCATGTTTTGTTTCACACACTCGACAGTGTACTGACAGTGTTCTGTCGAGTGTCTCTCCATCGTTTTCTTAAACACTTTTCGAGGCGACGGCGGAACGTAAAAGAACTATATTTGCACATGGCCAGGCGTTGTCAAAAATTAAATACAGTTTCAGAGCGGTTGAGATTCCATAGCGGGGTTTGGCTCTTGTTTTCTACGCATTGCATGTTCTTCCTTGTGGAAAGCTTGACTGTTTTTTTTGTTTTTGTAATACTTCTCTTGGGAAAGGCGTGCGTACAACGCTTCATCAAAGGTACCAGGTCGCTTCTACACTTAAAAATTACTCTACGAAACGTTTTCCAAAGTTTCCTCATCCTCGTAGCCAAAGGAGATATAAAAAAGTTATCTCTGAGCTAAAATGCTGTCATATTACTTTTCTAGGACCACTCATAATCTTCAACCGTAAAATTTGGCGTTTCCCTTAAAGTTAGCATAATCTTCTGCATTCGCATGCACTTTTGTAAAATGTTCGCGTTTTCTTCTTCCGCGTATGTTTTGGCGAATCGCCGGCGATTCTTCAATTAACATTCTCGCCAACGATCGGAAATGCTCTTTCGCAGAACTAATACTAACCAGAAAATTTAGGGAACGTTATATATAGCAATTGAGAACAAAACTCAACGTCTAGGTTAAAAAAAAAAGTCATAAATGCTATATTTCTATTTTTCTTCAATATTTGTTTCAACTACGAGTAAACTTTTCATGTTTTTACACAATTTGTCATACAAAGAGCGATTCCCTAATCGAATCCACATCACCAAAATGCTGTTCGAAATTGAATGTTGGTCCCAACTCAATCCAGCTGGGATGGTGTGATTCTCTGTGAGTGTAATTGTTGTATTTCCGCACTGAGGTAAATTTTCAATAAACCCTATCTACCATCATTAAGAACAAAAGAAAAAGCGATTTATGGCATCTTCCAATTTGAATCGATTTCCCATTCACCATTTCTTCAAACGTCATAAAGCCCCAGTTCTTGGTTTCTTTTGCCAACAGCGTTTCCCTTTAAATCGATTATATCCAAAAAGAAAGTAAAAGTGCATACAGCTCAACTCCCTTAATGCATTTCCCTTTGCAACATACCGCTGCTTGTCTTCTTGTTTATTTTCACTTTCTTTTCAACTCTCTTCTTAATCGATCTGCTACATGCTCAATTAGAGAAACGAAAACCTGATTCCCATGAAAGTCTTTAGGGCCAATCGCTTCGCCATCGCTCGCGCGTCTCAAGTGCAATTAAAACGAAATGAAATGAAACATGATATGAGCCAGAGGCCGCGTCACATCAGACGCAAGGTGCACAAACACACACACTTTATTCAAGCGGACAGTGCTGCTCAGTGAAATATAAATTTAATGGTTTGCCATCAATCGGACAGGCGGCAATGACCCGCGACCACTCGAAACAGTCCAAACAAGCACACGACCAGGCAAAAAAAAAAAAAGCACTTTCACTACAGAAATGTCGTCATTCATCGTCGTTGCTGTCTCTGTCGTTGTTTTGAAAGCTCTAACCGAACACCACCAGAGAGTGTAGCAACCGATAAAAAACAAAACTTGGTCATGACCGATTTATGGGTGTATCTGATGGATTGAATGCGAACGCATAAAATATTTAAATTGCAATCTCAATTTCATTTTTGAGCGGCAATATCAATTGAGTCCATTCCATACAAAACCAATTGACATCAAGTGGCGGGTGTAGGCATGGCATGGCTGACCGGACAAGCACGACCCTTGATTGTTTAAGATTACCAAACAAAAATCCGTGTCCATTCACATGAGGATGCTAATCGAAAACAAACGAATCGGTATGTCGGTGTTAAGTCCACTCGCATGACTCTGTTTTTCAATTTGTTCTACACCTAGATTGGGTTTTAGAACTCGCAAAGCGCTAATTGGAAACCTCTGGCTGTTTGAACGGTAGATGTGTGTGTATGGGCTTGTGTTTACCAGTTTGTTGTGAAAGGCTTTTTGGGGAAATTCCTCAGGTCGCAGATTATGCTAAGCAGTTACATTGTACTCAATTGGAAAACACAACCTTTCCAAAAGGCAGTGTGGGTAATCTCGCTTTCTTATCGCACATAGTGATAAAATAATAAAAATGTTGCGTATACGTCAGAGTTAACAGCGATTCGTTAGACTGAGATTTCTGCTGGTTTTCGTTAAATACATAAATCGCTTGGGTTAGTTGTCCTAATAAATGTCTTCCAGGTCGTTGTCTCGCCAACTTAAAAATAAACATATAATCGCTAATCAGTGTTCGATAACGGGCTCCGTTGACGTGTTCTCGATGCCATGATTATCTACCCTTTCGCAAATTCAAGTAAAAATGTGTGTGAATGTATTATGTACGTTATGCATACCTTAATGCCATCCTTATGGTGCTTCAGGTTCCTTCTATCCGCGTGATATATATCACATTTTTTGACACTCGTTTGCCTGGCTCGTTGTCAGTTTTGTGGGCTTCCAAAGTCCTAGAACTGAATATTAAAGCTTCACAAACAAACAGACGAAAGACATCTTTAGAAGCTGCACACGTTGTTAAGTAAAGCACAGGATATTCTCAATTATACATTTTACAGTGCAAACATGGTTTTATTGCTTACCAAACAACAATCTACTTTACTTCATTCCTCTCTCAACGGATGACAGAGTGAAATTGCTTTCGAATGTTTTAAGCTGAAGGAGCAAATAACAAAAACCGCTTAGAGCAATTTCAGCCCCCTAACACACGAAGCCAAAAGTATATCGGTGATTAAATGTGAATAGAAAAAAATCATCAAGAAAATGAGAGCTACACACAATAAATTAATAAACTCCTAAACTATCACACACGCATAGGCAGTCTATCGGTAAAAAATACTTTCAATGACAACCATATATGTATGTCAATAATTGATTGACTTAAATGCCGACACATGAACTACCTCATGGCGGGAGCTCACGTTGTAAGCGTTTCGGTTTAATAATGTCAATGGCAGTTGATGGAAACCTGTTGGAAAATGTGTCAACACATGCGAGCATTTTGACCGTAATGGCGGCAGTTAATCGGTTATATAGGTAACTCTCGGGTTTGGTGGTAAAAGCCGAATTTTATCTGTCAACTCCGTCTTTAATAACTTTGAGAGTCGAAACGAAGTAGGTAAATTCGGTGCAGGGAAATAACTTCCCGAAAGCTGTTGTAAAGTTATTGCCGTCTTTCAGTAAGAAATAATAAAAAATTCGAAATTATATCCAACTGAGGTGAAGTTTAATTGTTTTCCCTGCACCGGTAAACTCAAGGAGTGTTGTTCGATCAAGTTCAATTTATGCAATTTATTAGCTAAACTGGTTCAAAACGACTGATTAAAATTTTTATCTTAACTCAACAATAGTCGTGTTTTTTTGAGCTTCGTTCTCAGCAAAGCAAAGTAAAGTAAGATTTTCAGCACACAAATTACAATAACTACTGCGAGTCTCGAAGTGTCAAGTAGAGCGTAGTTGTTGTAATTGCGTGCTGAAAATTATACTTTACTTTGCTTTGCTGAGAACGAAGCTCAAAAAAACAGGCCTAATGATGGCAACATTTTTAGAGCAAGTTTAGCTGTAGTTACCGCTTCAGTCCGATGACCGAGAAAGATTTGCATTCGAAGGTAAAAGGTCCGATCGGCTTTTTCAAACTGAAAACCAAAGGTTTGGTTAGGTTGAAAAGGTTTTTCCTAATTTTTACGTAAACGTTTGTGAGGCCATTGCGGTCCTCATGAAGACAGCGTACCTTTGCCAGATCAACTTCGCTCTGCATTCTCTGCTCCATATTCTTTTGCAAATGTAATCTTTGAGCTCCTACTTTGAGGCAAACATCTGAGGTCAGAGGGTGTAACGTTTAACATGTTCTTGGTTTCTATTCATCGGTTTTGGTTCTATTTAAATAACAAAATAACTTTGCTAATTCTACTGTAGCAAAATTAATACTAGTGAGTTTCGGCTTTTGTTAATAAACAATAAATATATATAGGAAATATATCTGTCATTCGAATAATGCTATTGCATCCATGGCCATTTTATAAACCCATACAACTCGTCTATGGCACAACTGACCATAAGGACAACTTGTCCCTGATTTTTCAACTTCAACTTGTATTACTAGGGAAAGGTTTCTTTAAGAAAAAGTTGTCCCGTGATATATGAAAAATACTACATTTAAAGCCTCCTACATGCAATTCAAAAACGGTGCACAAAATGTCGGTGGATCAGTTCTCTCATAGATGGGTTGTATAAAGGTATAGCATCGTCGCCTTATTTAGCGTGCGAATATGTACTCCATTGTTAAACTCCGTTGCTAAGTTTGATCTTTGCAGATATTTTTTTAAAGGGGAACCGACGAATTCTTACGCTTTTAAGACTTTTGTACTCGATTGTTGAAATGTGTGCAGTTATTACCACCAATGCAAACGTTTCCGAACAGAAATTTTCAGAGGCTGCTCCCTTCTGAAGTGAGAAGCGTTGTTAATCCTTCCCCATTCAATGACATTTGTTCCAACTTTGTGTGTTACCATTCGCATATTGTTTAAGGACGATAATGTTGCGATTAACACAACTCTAGTAGCATATAGCTATTTTTACCGGCACTATCTTCATTAGCTGTACACGACAGAAGAAAAACCTGCGACAATATTTCATCGAATAAATGTTTAGTAGTTAGTAGTTAAATAAATAAATTTCAATCAAATGCAAGGGTAATCAGAGAAAATGTTGCGTATACGCCACCGATTCCAGTGAAAAAAGAAAAACGGCTATTTACAAATCCAATTCATACGTCAGCAGTTAGAATACAGCTTTTGTCCCACAGCCGCCTTTGCACTTTTGGGTTACGTTCAGTGATGTAATTAATGCGCGCCCACATAAACTTGACAATAGACAACGCAGACAGAGAAATTTATACAAAAACCCACACACATCTGCAGCACTCCCAGAGACTGGCTCAGGTCCTAGAAAATCGAAAGTAATTGTTTTTTTTTTTATATTATCTGTGCGTAAATTCGATCCAATTGGTTTCGGTTGAGCAGTAGAGCAATTTATTTGCACCACTTTATTGGCCACCAGAGTGGCAGAGCGAAGCGAGTAATCCGACAGATGAGATAGAGAATTTGATGTCGAGCCAACGATTCAGATCTATTGTTACCGCATATCAGGCAATAAAGTGTCAAATTGTAACAGGGTTCATTTCGTCTCTAGAGACACGACAGATACCAAGGGTAGCTGGTTTCATGAAAATAGATTTCCGATACCAATGTGTCAAGAGGTGCGAACTTCAGTCTGTTATGCTCGAGTGAGATGTGGATAAGAAAAAACAAATTGTTTCTTCTAATTCAATTAGAAGACGGCACAACATGCGTGTCAGTGAACTTTACGTAATTTTTTTTCCCGCAAATAAACATGCAAAACAATTGATCGGTTGACCGATTCAATATATATCCGAAGTGAATAGCATACAATGTTGCTGCATGCGTCGTTGGTGTACCTTTCGAGCATCGAATGTTGTTTTTTTTTCAATTCGAAGACGGAACCACATGCGTGGCGTCAAGTTGTTGTTTTTCTTTTTGCCAAAAACACAAAATAAAACAATTCATCAGTTGACCGATTAAAAGTATGGGGAGCGGCGCGACTGAACTACATACAATGTTGGCTAACACTTCGCCGGTGTGCCTTTCGAGCATCCAACAGACAGTCTCTCTGTGTTTGCGACGGTTCATTGATTCGTTTGATGATAAGACAAATCGCATGACGATCGTAAATATAATTAGCATTGAAACTATTTGCCATTTCCTCGAACACGATTGATTTGAACCTGTTCTCCGCACCTGAGATGGAGAGGGGCAGAGCGATCGTTAGCCTTTTGGTTAAACAGTTGTTGTATCTGTTTTTTTCTTAGTTTTGCGTATGGTGTAGCCTGTTAGGCAGGCGCATGGTGTCATAGTTTCATTTGTGGGACATGAAACCCGTTTTCGTTGTGATATATTTTTTACGTCGTTTTTACTATAATCTATTGGCCGAGCATTAAGTAACGGATACAACTTTCAGTTTGCACCCTTTGAGTGCAAATTCCACCGTGTGAATAGGTTTTTTTTCGATGGAATTTCAACAGTTGCGTTGCGTAGAGAAAATTGGTTATAGCGTTCTTGGTGAATTACTTAGAGCAGGGATTTTGTATGTTTTGTTTTACATTTTCGCATCATACTCCTCTCTAAGAAGCAACAGATGGTTGGGGACGTTGATCACCCTGTTTGTGCCTTTGTGCAAAAATATACGCTGCTGAAAATGTGCATTCCCTAAAATTTTTGTAGATGCGATGTACAATACTAGTCGATCAAAAGGTTGGTTATACAATAGATGAGTTGTGCCTTCAATAAGTTCTACATCTACAGTTCTTGAGTTGAAACCAAGAAGAGGTGCATGGACAAGATATCCGTACAAATAATCTATAAGACAACTGAACCTCAGCGCAACTCTCCATTGTGCATTTAATACTCGCTGTAGAGGCTATAGATAATAATTGTTGGTGTAAAAGCTCCGTGGTTTGTATTTTTGTTTAAGTTTCCACCGAAAAAGTACAAAATTTTATCTTTTCTGTAGTAAAACCTTCGCAAATGTCTGACAAATATTCGACAGTATAACTTTGCTGCATGGAAAGTTCCTCATATCAGCTCAGATTTGACTTAGGGCCGTTTGCTCATACGGCTCTTTACTCAAACACTTATGGGCTACTTTTTTCAGTGCATAAACAGTCACATAAGAGTTTATGTGGCACTTAAATTCGCTATGAGTCGTATCAGCAAACAGCCCTTAAAGTTGTGTATATCCCTTCTATTTGCCACAAAAAATTAAAAATTCACAAAAAAAAAAAATGTTTGCGAGAAGCTAGTCCTGAATGGCAAGTTTTTAGTAATTTTAAAAAATTTTCAAACATCAGCCTGTACGATTAGTATACGCATTTCGTTTGCTTAAAATCCTAGCCATATGCAATGCCTAAAGTTGGATGAAATGTCCATGGAAGAGTTGTCAGTTTTCTCATATAAAGGGTGATTTTTTCAAGCGTTTTCGTTTTTTTAAAAATCGAATAAAACACTCAAAAAATTTTTATTGTAATCGATAAATAGGCCTTTGCCACTTACGTTTCAAAGACAACTTCATGTAAATGTTGTCCATTTCAAATGGTCCATTCGGAAGGTCAAATTTTGCTGCACTTTTTCGAGCATTTCGGCCTGTATTCCACGAATTACGCTTGTTATGTTATCCTGTAAGGCTTCAATCGTGTTCGGCTTGTCCACATAGACTAACGACTTTACATAACCCCACAAGAAATAATGAAGAGGCGTTAAATCGCACGATCTTGGCGGCCAACTGACAGGGCCATTTCGAGAGATAAGCTGCTCACCAAATTCATCCTTCAACATTTCCATTGTTTCGCGAGCTGTGTGGCATTTGGCACCGTCTTGATGAGACCACATGTCAATCAAGTTCAACTCAGCCAACTGGCGCACAAAGAAGTCTCGTATCATCTCTCGATATCGTTCGCCGTTGACGGACTCACCAGGTCTATTATGACGACCATAATATTTTCGTAACAAACGGTGCACATTTTTGACAGAGCATGAATTTTTATAATAAATTTCAATAATTTCCAATCGTTGCTCGTTTGTCAGTCTTTCGATGATTAAATGTCAGAGTATACTGAAAACTTTTCACTTTGACAGATGACGTTTGGACGCCATTACTAACCAGTGCTGCCAACCTGAAAAACTTAACTCTTAAAAAATCACCCTTTATATGGGTACAAAGTGTATGATCCTGCTGTTTTCTCCCATTTTGTATTAACAAATTTATCAATAATTTCTGTCTGCCGTGGAGAGAAATATCTTGTATAAAATTAAGCGCAAACAGGACACGTATACGTCAAAACTTTATTTCCCCCATTTAACAAAACACGAACCATTTACTTGTTTTTTCTACATGAAAGGTCTATTCCAAAGATATTCTCCGTCCAACAGACATTGTTTTCAAAACGATTTTTAACAAACCACCCAGCATCAATATGTGTAATTAAAAACTAAACTTCTCAATTACGGTAACATGCATGTATTTAAAATTGTTTACAAAAGTTGTAAGCTCTCCACCTTTTCAAAAATTACTCGTCTAGTTGGAAAACTATTTACTTCAATGTTTTTTACGCAAAACAGCTAAAAAAATAAACAACATTACTTCTATAATGACGACGACATTTATAGGTCGTTCATTCACTTGCATTTGGCTTGCCAGTCCTAACACACACGATGGAAACCCGTTCAGTTGCGTTCCCAAATACAAACAACCGCCAGTACCTACACGACATGCCACAGATGATTGCATACAGTTGCTAACAAGTGATATCATTCGAGAACCTGCATTCAAGAGGTTTACACACGCCAAAACCCGTTGCAAATAATCCACTTCGTGTCTAGATAGTTTAGAATGCGAAGGTAGCCATGCTCACCTCCCCAACATGACTGCCAGTGCGTTGGGGTGGGGGCCGGGACAGACGCGTCAACAACACAATTTGATACTCTAGATTGTAATTATATTTGATTTTGAGAATTGCTAATTAGATGTGACACAGATTCCAGAGGTTGTTTTGAAAATATTATTGTTTAGATGTGTCTTGAAGGGGTTCTTGTAAGAAGGTGCATCCTTGGCTTTCTTTTTATTTTCGAGGCGGCTGAAGTGCTTTGTGCCGGGTTAAGGACTTGGTATATTTTATTGTTTATTATATTTTTGTTTCTGACAAATTGGGCTTACAAAATATTGTGTTTCTATTTAAGTGGCCAAAAAGTGAGGGTAAGTTTTTGAAAATAATTTTCGTTGCGAGAACAAAAATGTTAATTTAATTGGCGGTGAAATTAAATTCAATTGACAATTTGGGATCGTTCTGCTCTAAGTTCCGAGTTGTTTAGTTATCTATAAATGTAAGTGGAGATATCCCTTTGTGGGCTAATTTTCCTCTTAATATGCAGTCGCTTAGGTTGGAATTATATCCTTTTCCAACTTCAAATCATCAGATTAAGTGATTTTTTAAATATTTGTATTGTAACGGACAATTTTTCTTTTCGTCTGTCAGCGAGTGAACTTCGTACCTACTTACGAATGTTTATCACTTCATTATGTATTTATAATCATTTTAAACCTTTAAACTGAATATTTAGTAGGTCACAATGGTTAATTTTATATGAAAAATTTCAATAAAAATGGCCTAGACACTAAATATAACTCTTTGGCAACAAGGAAAAACAGCATAAGTAAGTCATATTTAGACACTTTTCAGGAGCGCAGGTTTTAAGGCTTGACTTCAGATGTTGGAAGACGACTTAAGCAGCTGTAAGAGATATTTGAATGAAAAAAAAAAACATGAGATATAGAACAGGGGTCAGATTCCTTAAGGTGAAACCGTCAAACGTTTTTGTGCGCACGAATGATTTGCCCTATGCTACACAAGCAAATTTCTTCGTGCACACGAAAACGTTTGAACATTTCGCTTTACAGAATGGCGACCAAGGGTACAGTGCATCCGATCGTAAAATTATTTCAATTTTGAAATAAGTCGACTTATGCTGTTCTTCCTTTTTGCCACTGAATTATTAGTACCTCGCAATGCTATCAGAACTACGAAATAAATCTGTATACCACTTTAATGCTAAAGTATAGCGAAAATAAGTTTTAAATATTTATTATTGTATCGTAATAGTAGTGGCGCAGTGGCTTAGTGGTTAGTGTGTTGGACTACTAAGCGAGGGGTCCCAGGTTCGAATCCCGAGAAAAACCCAAATTCCAACTTAAGGTTTTTTTCGCTGCGCCACCTCTCGCGAACGTCTGACAAACATCCGAGAGTATAACTGTCATGAAAGAGCTTCTCAATTGGCCGTTTGGACTCGGCATAAAATTGTAGATCCCTTCCATTCGTCCCAAAAATAAAAAACTCACACAAGACGAATGGTTGTGAGAAGCTAGGCTTGGGTCCATACGGACCTGTTGCGCCAATTATTTATTTATTATCGTAATAAAGAAGGCGCCAAACAATTTCCTTATAGGTAAAACCTATTTTCGATATATTTCGACCAGATGTCGCTAGTTTATTGCTTTGAAATTTAAATGGGGCTTCGGTCAACATGTCTGTAAGGGACCCTAGGCCTAGCTTCTCACAACCAATATTTTCGTTTTGTCATTTTTGAGACAGGATCTACAATTTTATGCCAAGTCCAAACGGTTAATAAATTGACAAGCTCGTTCATGACAGTTACTCTCGGATGTTTGTCAGATTGTCGTGAGAGGTGGCACAGTGGGAAAACAACTCAAGATGTGATTTGTGTTTTTTCGGGACCCCTCGCGTGTTTTTTCGGACACTCTAACCAATAAGCCACTGCGCCTTTCTTTATCCGATAAAACTGGCGCATCTGTTGATGTTTGATAGTGCATATTTTGTCTATATATCTATTTTTTGTAAACATTTGAACACATTTAACTCAACAAATGAACCAGTAATCCAGCTAATTTCGAATGCGATTCATACATTTTGACATTTTACTCTCGTTTTTTGATTTAAATCACTGAAAACGCCCCCAAAAAATAGGCGTGGCATAAAATGTTTCGTAGAAGGAATTTATACACCTTTTGTTATAACATTTCTTTTTTTTAAACAAAAAACTATTCTCGTTAACTGAACATTGTTACTGGGTGGGCTTGTAAAATTGTTTTGTAATAAAAATTCAATTCAAGAACATCACTGTTATTCTTTTGAAGCTTAAACATTTTTGAAATGACCAACAAAAGCTGCTTTATTATTTCCATCTATTCAAAATGAATCAAGTCGTTCAATCGTTCAATCAGCTGGAGTGACTGAAAGTAGTAAGTCATATGCGTCACAAGAATAAAATATTCCATGCAAAGTATTTCTACAATTATATAATCGCCAGAGCAAATCCTGTTCTCACTGATATAGTCCTTGACGCATCTAAATTGAACCCTAAGCAATGTGATGCTGATGACTGATGACTCATTGATACCACTCTATCCTTCTCCTCGAAATAACAAAAAGAAACCTCAGCAAAAACGCCCAAGATGTGAAATCCCCGCCGTTAGTACTATTTTTAAAACGCAAACACAAAACTAGATACACTCTTGCTGAACTGAAACAAAACAAAACTCAATCACGAGTTCACTGAAATAGGAATACCAACAGACACAGTTAAAAAGCAAACAAATTAAATAAATCAATTGGATGCATCGGAAACTGAACTGGAAATGCAATGCGAATACGTGTGTGCGCAATTCGGGGCATCTGTTGAATAACCGAAGTGGGCAAATTAACTTACTCATGGGGTGCAGCAGATTTACGTTTTAGCTGACTTTAATATCTTTTTCAATGCGAGCTGAAACAGAAATATAAATACTTACAACTAGTATTTATTTTACATTTTTAGTGCTTTGTCAGATATGCGTAGGTTTGGACAAATATTGAAGATTTGTTTGTAATTGTAAATTGTAAACAAGTGAATTCGCAGATAATAATTATTGGTGATTTTGTTCCATGAAATATACCAGACCTTGACTAACATTTGACTATAACATTTTCTTTGCGTTGCAGAGAAAAATTATCACGTACATATTCTTTTTTCGGTTGGAATTGAATTAAATTAAAAATTAAATAAAATAAGCGTAATCGATATTTTTTAATTATAAGTATTGGAAAATTTTACACCAACATTTGTATCTTTTTTATTACTAGTATCGCTTGTGGTCGAAAATCGACGATTCCTTTTATAAGTATGTAAAATGTAATACTAAAAACATACCACAATTATTTTCGTTATTTATGTTTTTTTTTTTTTTATTAACGAAAAGAGCGACATCTAGATATCGAAAAAATACGTAAATGAGCTGCTCCATTGGAAACAGGTTCTAATCTAAGATGATTATTATTTGAATACGTTACTATGGTAATAATGTCGGCGACCAATTGAATGTCGCCAAAATCCTTTCAATTACCTGTTTTGTATGGGGAATTCATAACTTAATTTGAACAGCCTTAGTGGCGACATATACTCACGATTTTTGGTTTGTGCACATCCTTTGTACCTTTCGAATGGTATAAGTTTTATTTTCCTCATTTCATAATAAATACTTAAAAAGTGTACCGAAACTTTTGATGTTCACGTATTAATATAGTGTCACTTGTCACTTGCAATACGACAAAAATTATTTAAAATTTTATTTAATTATATTATTGAACAAATTTGAGCGGAACAAAGTTCGTTGGTTCAACTAGTTCTTATTTATTTTCAATTTGTGTCAAATGTCAAATTTGACAGGCGAAATAAATGTGATGCCTTTGTAAATTGAGGAAACGAAATGTGCATGCATTCTAATAGATTTTAATAAGGAAATTAAAATAACCTTCTATACATATATGTATACATGTCCTTCTTCACTCCAAAGGACTTGATTACGTTCTAACACGATGACCGCTGGGCCGATTTTCATTCCTTTTTTATTTTGTTCGTATTGCTGGACTTCAGGTTAAGGTAGAGAAAAAATTCCGTAAAATCAATTTTTTCGCATTTTTCCCATTTTACAATAGGTGGCGTTGGTGTCAACATGTGACAGTTGATGTTACTATTGCAAAACGTAGTAATGTCAGGTCAAAATAGTGAATAATGATTTTCGCCGAATGGGGGGAAAGCAAGGAGTAAAACCTAACGTTTTTCGCTTAACGATATTATAAAGATTGATCAAATTTTGAAGATTCTAGATCTGGCTTCTTGCAACCAAACGATTGTGTAAATTTTTTGTTTTTGGCCGAATTGAAAGTACCAATTCCGAAAGTCTCAACTGTTGATTTTTTTTCAGGACAGTTGTACGCTTTTGGATTTTTGTCAGACATTCACGAAACGTTACACAGTAGAAAAACGAGAAGTTGAATTTGTATATTTCTCTGGGGGATGAACCTGATTCCCCTCGCCCAGTTGTCCAGCAGAGTAACTGCTGACAGTGCTACAAAGTTATATATTTGTAATTAACCGATCGAGACCACTGTCGACTTTTTATTGACGGTTTGAAACCAAAAGTCCTTGCTCGGGTTACAGGGACGGTTGAATCAATATGGCTGCTTCTTTTTTTGCGGCACTGCTGACACCTATATTGACAAGGACTCGTCAATAATAAGTGACTTCTTAAAGATCCATTTCCACGTAGTCTTCCCTCGCCGCAGCTGCTCTCCTTGGTGACTTTTGCCACAGGGTTTGCAGTAAAATTTCTTCGGATCATTTTTCTCTGTGCGGTTCTGTGAGTTGCGATTTTTTTCTTTAATATTTTGGGAAAGTTAAACCTATGACGCATGAAAAACGCCCTGAAATATTTACAAAGTAGACGTTATTACTACATTTAAATTGCTCCAAAAACGTGGTCGCCTGGAAATCTACCCCTTTTAACCAAGAAGGGAGTTGCAAAGTAAGCTTACTGTCTATAAAAGTTATGTAAAGTTTTATACATCAAGTATTTACTTATAACTGACCCGGATTAACTGCTGCGACGCCCTTCCAGGAATTGGGACTACATATAAGATTTTGCGATTAAATTTTAGATTGCATTTGACGTATAAATTATGCGAAACGAACATCCCTTATTTAAGTTTCAACCTTTTATCGGAAAAAGTTCTTCAACCACAAGGCTCATTTTGTAAACCATAAAAGTCGTGACACTTGGGGAAAATATAACATTTGAACATTTCTTATATAGACTAAAATATGTATACAAAATTATGTACTATACTTGTGCTACTTTTTCTAACAACATAATTTCTTTTTACTTTTAGGTAATTTAAAAGCTTTTACAAGGTTCTTGTACTTGTTGCGTAAACCACAAAATTGGTAAGCCACTTCCAACGCGGTTCTCCTGTATGACTTGATCTTGATTACAGGCTTGCAGCACAATTTTAACTGTCATTGAAAGAAATACGAATACAATTGAAAAAAAAAAACGGGATAAGACTACAAAAATACTTGAAATGTCGAAAATTTCTATAATTACAACAGTTCTGGTTTATTTTTCAAAAGTTGTCGCTGTCGTATACAAAATTTCCTCTTAAAATTGTTTGGGCTTCCCTCAAATATTGGAATTGGTTGCTGTCTCCTTACTTTTCGATAGCAAAATGACGTTCAGTGACAGTCTTGAGTTTTCAGATTTCTCTTGCAAACATGTGACAAGTGTGTTTTCGCCAGAAAACTATAGATCGCAGAACAGCTCCCACGCGTCATTGTTCCAATGTCTCTCTGTTTCGCATTGTCGAATAATAAAGAGCCCGCCATTAGATCAAATCAAATTAGATCATGTTTCTTGTTTTAAAAATTCCTGTTACCGGATTAGATACCTGGGCTTGCAATTTACATTCCACCATAGACCACTTATCCGCTGATTACTTTCATTCAGCTATAACATTCATCCACGCTCAACAGATGCACTTGCAGTTCACCTGCCCACACTCGAAGGCAACTTGTGCAATTTGCATTCAAATCATAAACACAAAACTTCGTGATAGCCTCAAAATAGATTTCAATTAAGACCACTGAACCCCGTGTTCCACAATAAGGCGGTTGTTACTCTTCCTTCCACCACACACCGTCGCTATCTTCATCACCATCCACGGACTCATTCAGTACACAAAAAAAAAAAAAAAACCAAAGCAAAATATCGAAAACAAACCCAATCTGCCGCAACGCAACCGATACAAACCTACAACAACACCACCATCAAGGTGGACGACGGTAATACTACGTCCACCGCGACCATGCTATGTTTTTTTTTTTGCGCCAAGCAAAAGTGAAATGAGAAAGAGAAAAGTAACTCAACTACGCGCAGAGTACGTTTTGCATCCGGATTGTATTAATCGCGCATTCCTTCTCTTGGGTTGAAATCGCAGATAGACCAGCAGCAGTAGCAGCAACATAGTATATAACTGACACTCCCATGTTTCATGCGGAGGACCGTATGACAGGTTGCTGGCGCTGGCTGGCTGATTTCATTCGATAAGCCGCAATTCGAGAGGGAAAATATTTCTTATTAACAGCACCGCCATGAGACAAGACTGCTTTAGTGCTTTACAACAAAACCGCTAATGGACACACACGTTGGCAAGAAGGAAATCGCAAAAAGAGAAAAACAAAAACAGTGGGAAACGGCACGAACTGCCCCACATTGAGAGGAATTCGCGAAATCAGAATTGTACTCTACACCGCCACCACTGTACTGCGTGCACGAGAACGATGGGCTTGTATTTCAGCCGACGTATGCTTCGGGCTATTTAGCCATTTTGTCTATTTGTCTGAATGGTTTTTTTGAAAAATGTTTGTCTATCTATATTCATCAAAGAAAAGGAACTACCGCAGCAATGTGTGTAATCAATCAGTCATCATCTTCTTCGGGCATAATGTTGTGTAAATATTGGCCAATAAGCCAATGAATGGAATATAAATTATCTATTTATAAACAAAAATACGAAAATTTCTTTAAACAATACAAAAGAAACTACATATTGGCAAGTGGATAGTTTCGGTCGGTCGGAGACTGGAATTCTACGAAGTCGAACCAAACACGTGTGGAGTGGAGGATGGTTCCAATTTGTATAGCGTTTCGAAAGAAATTGATCAAGTGGAAAATAGTGAAACCTATTGGATGAGTTTTTTTGGCAATCGTTAGCTTTCTTTATATTTGTGAAAAATTAACTGTATTAAGCTCTCAAAGTCGTAAGTTTGTTAGGTTTGGACAAGTCTATAGTTTCGACGATAATCTTTTGAAAAATTCCGGACCCAACAAAAGTCGTTGTAAAAATATTACAAGCATCGACAGCAACTTTGTCATGAGTTGAAATGTTTGTATTGTCCCTCGGCATAGCTCATCGTCGCCAGATTATTAAATTTTCCGAGATGTCAAAGCAAAAAAAAAAAAACTGATCAAAAAAAGAAAAAAAAAATGTTGCTTACAGCATAAATGGTAATAATTTGAATATTAAAAACAAACAGTCAAAAGATGATAAATTTGTAAAATATTAAAACAACCACTAGGACCAATGCTTGTTGCTTAAGTTGTTAAATCCGGAAATGCTAATTTTTTTAATATCTGAAACTTAATGGAGTGTTAATTTTGGTAAGGTGTCTGGCAACGCTGTTGCAGCATTTGCCAGTAAAGAAAATTGAATAAAATGCATTGTATCACTGGCTGGTAGCACTTGCATAGAGACATTGGGCCTTACCAATAAAAATTTTTAGTTTTGACTTTCAATTTTAGCAGTTCACAGTGGCCCTATATTCCATTCAAATTTCACAATTGTGACCTTCCGAAAATTAAAAGTTGAGATTAAAATCTGTTATTAGTACGGCGCATTGAGTATTTAGATCTTACATCTAACTTCCTTTTTACCATGATGATGTCTCATGAGCCATTAGAAACCAGCGGTTCTAAAAAGTTTTCTGTGAGTTGCAAAGTTGCTGTTGGAAAAAATTATTGTCAATCTGTTTCCCAAAAAAGATATTGGATGTTGATGGCAATCTTAAGAACCGAATTCAAAAGAATAGTTCCCTTAGGGTTCAGCCATAGTCAGTAGATCTAATATGTTATAAAATTTGGATCTTTACACAGTCAATATAGCAACATATTTAGTTTCAGATTTGGTTTGAACTAATTTCTTTTACTATAATATTTTGCATCATCACTTCGTTTATACCCAAAACGGGTCCAAACACAAGTACAATTTTATTATTTGTTGACTGTACAGGGTGGGTCGGCAATAATTGAACCATTGACCATTTTTTCAGCAAATTAAAGTGGACAAAAATGCTCAATAAAACTATGTCGAGTCAAGCTTTCAGCCTAAATCTGCAATCATTTGTGAACAAAATTGAAAACAAAAATTTTTTTATTTATTTTATCTCTTTGACGTTTAGTATTTACTGCAGATTATTGTTTTATTTATTGTATGCCTTTGACGTTTTGTATTTGATTCAGATTATATCACACGATTTAAACAAATATATAAATACTTAAGCAGTAGTTGTAATATAGTTCATTGAATACATTCAAAGGTGGGAAAAATTTTACAGTCTCATGTACACTTTGGAAAATTTACTTATTGTGGTGGATTATCGTTTCATTATGGTTTGCCTCGAAAATAAAAACTT
Organism: Cheilosia vulpina; assembly: GCA_916610125.1. Taxonomy (NCBI): domain Eukaryota; kingdom Metazoa; phylum Arthropoda; class Insecta; order Diptera; family Syrphidae; genus Cheilosia; species Cheilosia vulpina. Next base: position 41,362,139 of record OU744279.1, on the reverse strand, counting down.
ACTCAATCAAAATGTAAGCCTTATATGGTTCTAACGTGCCAACTAGACGTTCAACTGACGACATGATAAACAATCTTGTTGGGGAACCTATAAAGAGTAGCAGTTACAAATTGTTGGATATGCATACTACATAATTCAAATACAATAAAACAATTTTTTCGAAAGCAGTTCTGTATACTCCTTTTATTTATTTCGAAAACCGCAAACGATTTCCATGAATGCAAATGAACACTAGATGACATCTGTCTGATGAACATCCCTTTGTCAGAAATAACTTTTACATGTAGTTGTAGATGCCATATTGAGCAATACTGATTATTATTAATGAATTCATAGCATTTGATTTAAATAAGGTATTTATCTGTCAGTGGCAGTTCAAAAAATACGAAGAAGTATTTGTCGCGCTGAACGTGAAGTCACAATGTGTAATTAAAACGAGTATTCACAATTAGTCGCTGCATTTATAATGCATTCCACTCGTAGTCTGCTTTAAATGAAACCACATAATCCTACATATTTGTAATACAGATTAATCCTGAAATTCTAGGAATTGTCTATAAAACCTGTACAGGGCAATGCAAAGTGGTGGAAATCGGGCGATTATCCGGCAACAGGAATTAAAAGTTTATAAATATGCCGCGTATTATTTTAACAACAATACGAAACATGAATCGTAACGAGAATCGACAACGGGAACAGGGTTGATCACACATTTAGTTGCATGTATTGTGGCATTCTTTTTTTGGCAACAACATGTTTTAACTTTTATTGAGGAGGTTAGGAACAAAATTTAATTAACAAATGTTGGGCAATGTTTTCGGAATCGGTAATCCAATTGACCGAAACGTACTAACAATATTACCTTTTTTTTTGTAAACGAAAACAATGGCAATCATAAATTAAATTGTAATAATTGTATTCGGGGAAGTTTATTACAATTTTGAATGCACATTCCATACGTGATCAGGCTATCATAGAGAGACTATCACACCAATTCATTTACTTAGTCTGCCGTCGAATGAAAAATAACTGAAGTATTGACAATAGTTATATATCAAATATCAAATCCAAGTTTTTATGGACGTGTTGCTTGTTAACTTAAGTGACGATCCGGGCGTAGTACGTGCCTCTTTGGGAAGTGGAGTCAACTCAAGTCCATTCCAATTTTTGTTTTCTTTTAAATTTCACTTGCATTTTAAAAATGTTGACAGGTCTATCTATAAGATAACGGCATATCAGATCCGCCATTTTGAATAATGAATTGGTGTTTGCACGCTTTAATTCACAAAAGCTTGAAAGTGTACCAAATTCCATTTCATTCCATATTTGCAATCGATTTTCGATCACTATGACGTATTTATCTTTATAGTCGATTCGATTCCAGCATAAAGGCAATAAAATTGAAACAGTTAATTTTATTGACTTTTCCTATTGCCAAACGCTGAATTTATACACAAAACGTGTCGTGACAAACCGTTTTTACTTGGTTTTATTTTTCACCAAATTTTTTTTTTACATTTATTGTCATTTTTATTTTCCGACCTATATATTTCGTTTAAAGAAAATATTTCCTTGAAACAAGCGTGTGTCTTAAAAAACTCATAAAATGCGTTCTATAAATATAAACAATGTCTAAAGATAATTCACTGACTGTCCCAATAAAAATATGTTTGCGTTTTTTTTTTTTTTTTATAATTTTGTATTTTGAAAGGGACACAAAACAAAACCGTGAATAATCATGCCGAATATTTGAACAGTCTTTTGTTGATTTATTATTTAGGTGATTACAATTTTCTTTCTGTTTTATTGTAAATAGCCACGGTGATCAGGTCAATAATGCTCTCTAAATATTTGCTTTTTCAAATGTGGGTCGGTGAAATTGCAACGCCTACAATAATGTAAATCGAATTGTTTTCTCAAACAAACAAACACTTTTATTGGAGCTATTGCTATGTGGAACGTCATCAGCAATTCATCATCACACTTCCTCAAGTGACTATTTAAAGACTTGAGATTCTGGCTAACAGTCAGTTCACTATATACGAGTATATATTCCGCACTGTTTAAGGACGATTGCTATCACTACATTTGTAGAAAGGCACGTATTTGAATTATTAATGAGAATAATTAGAACATTCAACGTTTAATAAATGGTTCTTCGATGAATTGTGCGAATTTCGCAACCCCTAGGCATTAAAAACAGACCCAAAAGTTTTTGTCACATCACTTTTCATCAAATTTATCTAATCACATATTTTTACTTACGAGATTTAGCCAAAAATATGTATTAATGAATTTGGGTGTTTGAGTTGAACGAAAAGAGATTAATTTTGACGTGCATTCCGACATTGACATAAGCTGTCACCGAACTATTGGACACACTAAATGTAGTTATCTTAAGTCGACTAGATTGGTCCGGACTAGATAGATGTAACCTGAACATAAAATCTGGATTCATCGGGAACGTCAGCCACATATGCAACTGCCAACTAGATTCGCCCGCTGTTCATATGACCGATCTAAACCAATCAAAACCGAGAACAGACTTATTAAACTTGACAACGTCCTCATGTACTCTCTTATACCTCACACTTTGTAGGTTGTGTTGTAAGACCGCCATTTTGTTTTGATTGCTCTGTCAGTTTGTGTTTAACGTTTCTACTCCGGCAGTCACTGGTTTTTAATTTCCAATTTTTCGATGAGATTTTATAGAAACGAGTCATTTCCCTTTTTGTTTTTTTTTTTTTTGTTAAAAAACTAATCCATTTTTAACTTTTGACCAAATCGGCTACAGTCAAATTTAATCAATTACCAACTTTGGGCTGACTTCGATCGATAATTTTCGACTTAATTTTTTTACAACGGATGATTGAGGAGAACATTTTTTTTATTCCAAGTCCAGTCGCTGGACTAGCGATTGATTGAGTTGAAAAAGTAAAAAAGAAAAACGTTTCTACTTGATTAAAAAAAGGGCTCTAAAAGTATGCACTTTGTGGGGAATGTCAAAGTGGCGGCGATTCCGCATCGGTTTCATGTAGGAAAGTTCATGGATATCTGCAGAAAGGGCATAGGTTAACAAATCGATATTAAGGAGGCAATACCAATGCAGTACTCGTCTGAACGAATTGCAAAGGTCAGAATACAAATCTGAATCTCAAATGGACAGGAGCTATTGTGCAGCAAAAACATCAAGTCATGACTTCCCAGAATCCATGGCAAAGTAAACATAGCAGTAGCATACGAGTATTTCTTTTAAACGATATTGTGTCGCAACCTTGTAAGGGTTGGCACGCACATGCTTATGCAGTCGCACGGAGACATACAAACGCAAATCTTAAAACACTATCTTTAAATCTAAGCGAAATAACATGACAGCAGTAGTACTAACTCTGCTTACTCACATTGCTCGATACTAATCATTTTTAGTGTCCAGGTTAGATTTTATGAACTCACAATGGCGAAATTTTCCATATTAAATTACCCATTGTGACCCACAAAATATTAACAATGCGATTGTTAGTAGAGCCCATTGAAAGAAATGTGTTTTGCTTTATGCAGCTAAACGGTCCTTCGGCAGCAACAAAAATCCTTACAGTAGTCTACTACTGTCCTTTTAATTTGATCGGCAATGGAATAAAACTATCTGGTAAATAACATTTGAGAAATCAGCTGATTTCTTCAATAAAAGCTGACATAGAAGATTGTTTGGGAGAAGAGAAGCTTAAGGTTTCTTTCACGTCAAGGGCCCAACCCATAGAATTCGTCGTGTACGTTGCGGAAACGTATTCGACTGACAAGTTGATAGAATACACAGCAGCTTGTGGAAGCTAAACCATAAGCAGCGCACGTGCCGGATGCGACGGATTAAGTAAAGGGTCATTCATTTTTCGATTTCGAAAGTAAAGCTTAATAAAACACACACAGCGATAAATTTTTGATGATACTTTTATTTCATTATAAAGTTTGGATATTAAGTGTGAAATACAATATCATTCAAATGGACGCGCGATTCTTTTGAGGTTATTTTCAACCACTTTTTCGCACATTTTGGGCGGTATCTCGGCCATAACTTGTGTAATGTTGGTTTGTAATGCGTCTAGAGTTCGGGGATTATTCGCGTAAACACTGTCTTTTGCGTAGCCCCACAGAAAAAAATCAAGCGGTGTCCTATCGCATGATCCCAATTGACGTCGCCAAAACGTGAAATTACGCAACCAGGAAACCTCTCACGCAATAAAGCCATAATTGGTCGTGTTGTGTGGCTTGTTGCCCTGTCTTATAGTAAGTTGTAGTAAGTTTTAATAATTTAAACGCGCTGTTCGATTATTAAGCGATCCATTATCGTAAACTAATATTGTGACACTTCAAATGACAGCTGAGTTTGACAGGTGTCAATTGCCAGCGCTACCAACTTGAAATCGCGAAATGAATGACCCTGTAGATTGGTACAGCACTTTCATTGGTTGAAATATTGACAAAAGAGCAACTGTCCTTGAATAAACAGAGAATACGGTTCAAACAAAGAATTTTGTGACTGCAAAGAAATTATTTGAAGCATACTGAAGTATTGTATGGGACTGTTTGTTCGGACGGAAGCGAGGGATTAATAAAATTGAGAAAGTTTGTGCGACCCAGTCGTCCTTTTTTGTTGCTGTTGTTAGTAACAAAATTGCATTTATCCAAAAAATGTATTCAGCATATTTCCAGTTCGCCGCCTTCGATCAATATTTTATTTTATTTTTATAATTCGGTACATTATTTGTGTATGCGGCATAAATTAACGACAAATCCAATAAGCACGGGCACTTTGCCAAAATCCAGCCCAAGGATGTCTCTGTGATGACGTTCACATTTCAGGATGTGTGTTAAATACTGCAATGAAATTAAAAATCTACATACATAAGTGACACGTGGGCAAAATTCCATGAAGCAATAATTATAAAACATACCAACGTAATTCGCCCTTTGTTCATTTTTGTTTTGTTCGTGCTTCGAACGAACCGCAAACAAAACTTCACAAGCTCTATGAGTTTTCTATTAAAAAATTGATTTCGAAGAAAAATGAACACAAGGAGGGCAACTCAAGGAGAACAATTTTCTTTTCTCTGTCATTCTATCGTTCTTGGAATTTCTAAAGATTGAACAAGCCATTGATTAATTCTGCACTGGTACTTGATGTGGCTTTATTGTACTTGAGCTGGGATATAAATTTTAGTCCGACTTAAATCAAAGGACGTCAATCGAACTGCAACAAGGACTTGGAATTGGTTTTAATTGGCAACAGATTCTAAGGAACGATAGAGAGTGAGCAGAGTGTAAGGACGATTTGGTTGAGTGCGGAATGATGGGCATTCATTTACGGATCATGGTCAAAAATCCGTTTTGGTATTCAAATGTTTTTCGATTTACCCCACACACAAGTGGGTAAATCATTTAAATTTAAGGCAAAGGAACAAATCGAATGGTTTGTATAAAGAAAGTTGAATGCTGTTTGTTGGCGTCGTCTTTTTCCTAGTTCATGTGTACTCTTTCTTTCACATAGGCAATTTAAGACAGTATCTTCGTCTCGTTTCGTTGCGATTTCGACATAACACGGCACAACACACGGGGAAAAATATGTTTCTACGCATATGAAATCCATTGGAGTGATAACGCCACCACGCCACACGTTACAAGTGTGGTTCCGGCTTTAAGTGGATCAAAGTTCACCGAAAAGAGGGCGTTGTTTTAGCTAATACGGTTTTCCCTTGACATAATTTCCATTGTGACTTTTATCAAATGCTACGCGTATTTCGCAAGCACACCAAATCCCTATCTCCACCTTATGATTACGTTCCTAATTAAAATTCAATTTAGATAACAACGATGTGCCGTGTTCGTATTTGTCTATCTAAAAGTAATCAAGTAAATCAACTGCCCTCGCAGGCAAATTAAAGCAAAAAATTGTTGCTAACAAAAAAGCAAAACGCTGTAACAATATATTTCTTTCACATGGAAAATAACATTTCAAAAAATATAATTGGATTTTGAAATATCGCGCATGTTTAACTTCCTCAAATAGCTGCACACGTTGTAACAGACTCTTTGCAGCAACCAGGAAAAAGATAATTTTAGTCAACAGCACTTTTCTTTTTTTTTATTAATATTTTACGTGCCTTTTACTTGCACATGGCAAAGTGTATTAGCAAATATGTAGACACTTTTTTATTTAAATTGTATGTGAGTTTAGAGTATCTGTAGATGAAGATTAAGACACAAAATCTGTCACCTCGAGTAAATAGGCATTTTACAATACAATGGCTGACGTTCTTGTGAGCAGCGCTTATCTTATGAGGTGCTGGCAATAAATCGTTGGCTTCTTTTATTAGAGATGGGATGTTGTTGACATATTTCTTAAATAGATTTTAATGCATGCGTCATGCACTTATTATAGTAAACTTTGTTTACTTTTGTATATAAAGCCATTCAAACTCACGAAAGAACGCGACAGACGATTACGAATATTCCATGCAATTTTCTAAAAAAAAATACCTGTGAGTTGACTTAAAAAATTGAAAAAATAGCGCGTCAAAAGAAAGTAAGCACCGAACATGTGTGTCTGTAAACTTTGAATTCGTATGTCTTTTAAAAAAAGTTGTCTGATTGCGATTAAATTCAAGCTAAATGTTTCTCCATTTAGCCATATGTTATGACATAGAAAATCATGCGGAATAGGTCGAGTAGTTTTAGCGTGATTCGTTAACGTACCCACATACAAGCGGATACAATTTTTTTTTTATTTGTTACAGAGAAGTTAAGACACGGGAAACAGTTTTAGTAATATTTATTCAAGAGCGAGCAACTTGATTGCTGATCCTGTTCGATCTGTAGTCCTTTCCTGAATTTACAAGAAAAATATCTTATACACCACTTTCTTCGCCTAAACTTCAAACAATTTAGCGAGCTATTTCCCTGACGCATATGTCGCTTTCTTTGCGTCTTCCTTATTAATGTTCAAGCTATTTTCCACATTTATTTTTAAAACATTATACATGGTGTGACGTCTTCGCATTAGCACACCGGAGGTTGGTGCGGGGACCATCACCGACTATATGAATATAGAAAATGTGTTTCACACAAAAATTCCGGCCGGTAATGGCAGGCGACTGCGCCCAGTTCGTCGCGCGAATATTATAAAAATACAATCATTACCCCTCCAAGTAACCCAAATAACTTATGACATAAACATAAAAACACATTTCAACGAATGGAGGATGTAGGTTTTGTGTTTCTGTTCGTTTTTCGAATGCAAAACTGTGCGTGTGAGTATTGAAATTTCAAAATTTTCAAAAATACTAATAGTGAGCATTATGCTCACGGCTAATAAAAGGGATCACCTATCGGAGAAACAAAAGTGAAATTCGACTTTAAAAACAACTAGCGAAGGAAGACAAATTGCCAACCGGTGTGTCTTAGTTTTTATTTATTTTCTAGCAGCAAGAAAGAAAATTCTTGGCACTTGCCACTGTCTGAAACACTTGGCGGAATGAATACATACATAAAAAAGTAACAATAAGCAAATCAGATGAAAAACGTTTTTTCCTTGAGCGTCGAAAGTCTGCAACGATTTGGGGGAAATTTTTGAAGCCAATAACCTGCATCTTGTTGCAGTTGATCAACATTTTGGCACTCACATTCGGTTTTGTGATGCATCCGACGAATCGGTCGGTACGGATACCTCTGCCCGGCGAACGAAATCATGAGAAGTTGTTTGGGAACCATTTCATTTCCAACTTGTACGTAGTATTTTAATTAATAAAATTAAGATGGATATGCAAGCATTTGAATAGTATTTAAGGACTGCTTCCTCTTCCGGTTGGGATATTTTAAATAGAAATGAATGCAGTAGGTTAGTCAGTAACAAAAAAGTGAAACAGGTACTAAATGATGGTCACTGCTGTTTGTTTGCAATTATTTCTAAAAGACATTTAAGTTTGAAACCACTCATATGAACCGCTGCCAATATACGAACTGGGGGTTAACATTTTGTAATGCATTGGCAAACCTGGAATTACACTTTTGACAGCCAAAAACTCAGCGATTTTATAAGATTTATGGTGAGGTCATGATAGGAATGGAATTCAAGACCACAATCGTTACAATATTAACCGTGGTTGAGAAACCGAACGCACTCCTGTATTCTAAACAAATCGTGAACTACAATATTCAGGCTCCGAACTTACGGATTTGAGTAAAAATCATCACATTGTTTGTGCATAATAATTTTTCGTGTCCGGGTCACAGCTTTTAATGTAAATTTACCTATTGTGACCTACAATTTTTTTAAGGTAAAACCTAGTATGCAGTTAGAGCTTCAATAAGGCGAAGCTAAAGTACGTGATTTCTTTCCACGAGGTTGGTTTGTGGTAGCTTAATTTGTAATTTTAAATAAGAGCGTAGACAACCATTTTATTCGGTAGTCAAATTTTACAAATTTTGGTTGAAAAGTGCAATTCACAATAGCAACTTTTTATGTTAATGCTAAAGCCAATTGACACACATAAGGAGTTGTAGTTTGTTTAGTCCGAAAGAATTTGTCATTTTTTGATCAATTGGGCATTTTTTAGTTAATTTTTAAGAAGGAGCCTAGAAATGGGTACGTTCAAAACTCTCTGTTCTGACGCGATATGTTTTGAGGTTTTCTTGGCCGGTATTGATCACGTGAACAGTTTATCACTTGAGGAATGCGGAAGGTCTAACTAACGAATCTAGTCAAGGTTTTCTTCATTCAGTTGACTTTACATTGTGTCAAACTAGATGAATGAAACTTCAATTAAAAAACTAATCGTGACAGCATAGTATCGTTTTTGTTTTGAAGTTGCTTAATAACTAGAATTTGAAAAATTAAAGTGCTATTCGGTTCAATGCTCTCGAACTCAAATACTTTTTTTCTTGATCTATCAAAACAGAACTCCGCTTAGCCACACTTAAACGAACTGTCAATTTTGAACTTAGTAATCTTTGTCTTTATTAATTAGCGGTTGTAATATTAACAGTTTTATTTCGTACAGTATAAAGCTGATGGTCTGTACAGCTCAGCTGAAATACTTGGGTTGTATTAAGGTTTGTTGTTTTTTTTTAGCTAAAGTTAAGCCGGAATCGCGTACTAGTTTGTAGCGGTTAATAACAGCTGTTAAAAGTCACAAATCAAAGTAAGTAACTAATTTCTGTAACTTTACTTGTTTCAAAATCGCAACAGCACAGAGCAAAACAAAATGGATACTCGTCATGCATAAACAAATAAAAGGTTCGTGTTCACGCCGATTGATGTATACAGACCAATCACACTGACGTTTATACTGAATCAATTATTTTTATTATATAACTACACATTTATAACAGTTTACTTACATTAATTCTACTTACTCTCAATTCTTAAAATAGAAATTACAAGCGTGCGTCGCATAATAGCAACACCAACAAATAAATCCACATCGTGACACTTTCATACTTTTACTGCACGCATTTTATAAACCATATTCATGATTGTCATGACCGCAAAGTCAGTCATTTGACATTCATAGCTGTAAAATGTAATTGACTGGAAAAAAACAAAAACTCCAATAGCGAAGCACCTATTCAACATTTTATTGCTATATGTAACGTAATCAAACCCTCGGTTATGCCATCATAACTTTGTTCAAAACAAAACATCACAAACAAAGACTTATATAACATACCCCCGTCGACTGATCTGATGGAAAAGAACAAAAACCAGAATAATGTGGGTTCCGTCCGATTAAAATGTCAAGTTTTGTTGTTCAAGCATGTGCATATCTACTAGAACAACAAGTTGCCGGAGATCTACTTCTAGCGCAAACCTTCTCGCTCTGTTGTTTACTACGCAGTTTCAGTTTGCACCCTGCTCACATTGTGGCACTGTTAATGCTTTTAGTGTATACCAAGAGTTAATCTCTCTCACAGCGCCCACCTTCGGTGAAGATCAGAGCTTGGTGGCATCGTGCCGGTGTAGTGTTGAAGGCATCGGGTCGTTTAAGTCGATGCAAATTAATAACAACTTTCATCACATGACAGCACCGCTGTTCTCTGTCTCTTGCAGCGAATTGAAGGTGAGAAATGGTATTTGTAAAAAAACAAGTACTTCACCTCATACCAATCACGTTCGCTTAGACGTGATCTTTTCCCGTGGCTAAGACTTCAAGTCTTACGAATGGAACGAATATTTTTATTGCCGTTCTGTTCTGGGTCTACAAAGAGACAAATCCAGGTCACTTTTGTTTTCTGTAGGCGGACAAGTAGAGTTCAATTATTTGGATTTAGTTTTTTTTTTTTTTGTAAGTGTGTAGGTTGTGCAAGTCTCCGGTAAGCATTGAAGGTCAACCCTGTATATGGACTTGATGTAATACTTTTAATACTTTTATTTTATTCGTGGTGCTTCCGTACGTTTGCAGGTCTACCGGAAGATGAATAACACCAGAGTGGGTCCGTGAATAGAATACCAAATAGAGGTTTTGCCGTCGCCTACCGTTGATGACCAACTACGAGTCATAGTTTCGTTGTCATCGTCGCTTTGTGTATGTGAATGGAGTTGAAGTTTTGAATTAAAGATAAATGTTGCGTGTAGTGTATACACATCGATGATTACAGTCAATGGAAAAGGGAGGAGTTGTCTGTGAAGACATTTTACGAACGAGGCAAGGAATCGATGAATCTGATTTTGTGTAAGTGGATTTACGGAATGTGGTTGTCAGTTTATGAGTATCGCAATATTATACATGATGTCTGTCACGCACTCGCAAAGTATGTATTTAAATTGTGAAATTTGAAAATCTATAAATACGGCGGATACTCATACGTACTTCATCTTACATATAAATAGGCGAAGGCAAATTTAAGAACCACTTTCACTGCTTTCAACACAACATACGAGTATTCTATTCGCTTGATTTTTTTTTTGTTAGGAAGATTGTGCAGAGATGCAATGATGTTGAATGTTTGGTTTTTCCTATGATTGGAAAATAAACGTTGTGCTTCATCTATTGGAAGGTGTAGGTAGAGAAAATATACTATCAGTGTAAGTTAAGGCATTCAGGAGTAAAATGAATCGAAAGGAAACGCATTCCACAATCAAAACGTGTGCCGTCCAAATCACGAGCATCTAAAATTTGTTGCAGGACTGATAATATCAAAGTGTAGATGGATAAAAGTATACTAGCAAGTCTTACATTTATGATTGGGTAGACTGATAATTCTAGTAGATAATTTGCTATAGGAATACGTAATGAACGAGGACTTGGCAGCACTGATCCCTGTCCGATAGATCTTCTAATAGAGTTTTTGACTTTGATGACATTTTTAACGGTTGCTTATTTTTGTTTGAAAGATAACTTAATTTCCTGATCATTAATGTATAATCTTTTTTTTGATCTAAATCACTTTTCGCGTTCCATTGGGAAAGAAAATCAATCTTTTTTTTTGATTCGGATCACTTTTTGCAAATCTCGATATTTTTTCAGATTTACACATACTACCACAAATACAGCATAGCTGTTTTACGTCATTTAAAGAAGTTTGTTTTAAAACAAATGTGCAAAGTTCCGTGAAAACCAAAATAAATAAATATATAAACAGCAATGGATATAGTTTTGGAAGAATTATTATCTTCATTGTTTTCCTCATCATCTGGAAACTACGAATCACCGAAACTACTCCATTTGTATCTACAACAGAGGAAACATTTTTCAAGCCGATTTCCATGGTTGATTTTACCAAAAACAAATGCAATTTGAGCAGCTGTTATTGTTGTCAAATAACGCACTAATCCATTCGCAAAAGCAGATCAATTTCGTTGCATGTTCCATGAGCCGCATAAAAAATGAGATCTGAAAAAGATTTTTGGTAGTCCCAATGGAAAACGACATTAATCTTCAATCATTGGGATCGTTCAAGTATCTAGTTTAGTAAGTCTGACAGCTGTCTGACTTGATGTCTTAGATCGGATATATGAACAGCTGTTTCTGTTGACGTTTATATGGAGGGGTAACCAAGGTCTTTTCTTTTTTAGTTCGGAGCTGATCACTGAACGCTCTGATGAACCGAGCGTGTTCAGATCTATATTTTAGTTAGAGTAGTTAGCATTTTACTCAGGCTGCTCAGTCAATTTATTCTGAACTCATAGATTGTGCTCTGATCACGCTCTGAACGAAAAAAGAAACACAAATTCTAAGCTCTGTTGTGTCTGAGCTAAAAAAGAAGCACGAACTTTTTGTATGATAGTTCAGGTTCTGCTCTAAACTAAAAAATAAACACGCATAATATAAGCCGTGTTTTTTTGAGCTTCGTTCTCAGCAAAGCAAAGTAAAGTAAGATTTTCAGCACACAAATTACAATAACTACTGCGAGTCTCGAAGTGTCAAGTAGAGTGTAGTTGTTGTAATTGCGTGCTGAAAATCCTACTTTACTTTGCTTTGCTGTGAACGAAGCTAAAAAAAACAGGCCTATAGTGAAGAAATTTCTGACTGAATACTATGTTGGCAGTTTGCATATGTGGATGTCGTAGTGACGTAAAGATACCGTTCATATAAAACGTCAACTAGATTTGTCTGGAGTCTTTGCTGGTTTCTTCCTTTTAGTTCACAGTTGTTAACTTCCTCAGGATACTTTGTTTTATATATACAAACGCGTTGACTAGTCAACTTGAAATGTTGTTATATTGGGAACATTCATGAGTCTAGTTATCTTAAGTCGAATAGATTGGTCTGGATAAGATGTAACCTGAACGCAAAAAGTAGATTGGTCGGAAACGTCAGTTTTTCTACGTTATCCACATTTGAGAACTGTCAACTAAGTATGAACTCACTCACGATTTTCTTGACTAGATTTGTCGCCTACCCCTAAAAAAAAAAGTAATCTGGAAAAACTATTCGCTGAGTCAATTAAAATTGAAATATATCAAGTCATATTATTCCATAAATAAAACTCACCCAAACGAAAGTGTTCTATATGGAAATATTTGCTTTGTCTAACAAACACTCAAACTATTATAATGTGTGTGTTAAAAAGGGTGCAGGGAAATAAATTCACGGGCAATAACTTCATCTCGAGTGCAAAATAATGTCACTTATAAAGATTTAATTTATTGTGAATAACAGCTCCCACCAAAATGTTGACTTCAAGCAGGAGGGTTGCATGCACTTTCCACTGTTTATGATTTGCCGTCTTACATATATGTCTTCGCCTACTTTCAGTGGGAAATAGCTTCACATAAAAAGAGTGATATTATTTCCCACTCGAGGTGAAGTTGTTTTCCATGTGAAGTTAATTCCCTGCACCTTAATAAAGTGGTTCAAGAACTTTAAATTTTGAAATTTCCTCTAGAAAAAAAAAAACCCACACACACACAAAGATTATTCATAAACTCATCCACCCCCACAGGAAAGAGTAATTCATCTCGAAATTGTTTCTGAAATCAACCAAATATGATGAATGATATCCCGCACATTTGTTACTACATCTCCTCTAAAATGAAATCAAAACACAAAAAGAACGAAATGCTTCTCAACAAGACACGACAACTACGTGTTCATTACCTCAGTGTATACATTATATTAATGTTGGTTGCCAAAAACTGTTTATTTCGCCGGCTAGATATCTATTTTTATTATCTTGTACACCGGGTAGCTCCCAAGCTAAGTGTTCATAAAAAAACTGTTTTTCCTCTCAAAAAATTCGTATTCTCATTTTGTTGTTTGTTCTGTTGCAGATTTTACATAATTTGGGAAAAGTCGACAGGACTGCGGATGAAATTTTTGACGATCATTTGAATAATTTCAACCGTCAACAAAACAATGCCAATAAACTGCAAAAGGAATTTAGCAATTACATAAGATGTGTTCGAGGTACCTAATAAAATTAAGAGATAGAAAGACAAGAATTTAGTTTCACGTATGATTTTTAATTTACAGCAATTCAAGCCGCTTCCAAATCCTTGATGGATGCAATATGTGAAATATACGAGCCACACTGGAATGGCTTTGATGCTATAAACGCCCAAGCCTCTGCCGAGGAGAGCTTATGGCAGGACTTTTCTCATAAATTAGCCGAACAAGTTTTGATTCCGCTCAGCACGTATTCGGGTCAATTTCCTGAAATGAAAGTAAGCATGTAACTTAAGAGTGACGCACATAAATTGACGTATTTTCTTTTGTAGAAAAAAGTTGAGAAAAGGAATAGAAAACTGATTGACTATGATGGTCAAAGGCATTCGTTCCAAAGTGTACAAGCAAGTGCCAGCAAAAAAAAAGACGATGTTAAGGTTGGTACATCTAAATTTATAAATTCATTTTATTTACAAATTTACTATTCAATTTATATAGTTGACAAAAGGACGTGAGCAGCTGGAGGAAGCTCGACGAACATATGAAATTCTTAACACGGAACTGCACGACGAACTCCCAGCACTTTACGACTCCAGAATATTGTTTTTGGTTACGAATTTGCAGACACTTTTCGCCACAGAACAGGTTTTCCACAATGAATCAGCAAAGGTAACTAAAGGAAAAGAAGACAATTGAAATGAACTACAATTGTTTTTGTTTCAGATATTTTCGGAATTAGAAACGATTGTTGACAGATTGGCCACAGATTCACAACGTGGATCGAACACGCTAAAGAAGTCAACAGGTATGTTTAACTCGAACTTAGCCGGTTATTATAAATAAATCTTCAGCACATCGAATATATCATAATTGAATAGATATAATGTGTGGTTTCAGATTCGGCTTTAAAATAAGCGCTTGTGTGGCTTTATAAATGTGCATCTTTTGCCTGCTGATCTTACAAAGACTATAGTCGTGTGCGTATTGGATTCATGTTTGAATTCCTTAAACAACATTAAAACTTCTTCAATGCATCTCTCTGGCCAATGTATGGTCGAAAACGGAAAAAAAATGAGACTCATTTTGTTTCAAAATGGTGCTTATCTTAAAAGATTAAAATGTAATGTTTTTTGGAGCTTTCTCGGGGAGTTCCTAATACACTCTTTGTCAATTTGTCGCGATCATATATATTGATTCAAGTTGAAGATGTTCCTTCTAAGTCGCCTTCTGATTACAACCTGGCGTCCAACTAGCCTCGGACACTTTGTAGAACTTGCTGCAATAGCTGCATCAGCTTTTAAATCGGCCTCACATTTTGTGTTGCATTTGACGCAAATTTTTTTTTCCCCAGCTCGATATCAATGTTTTTCCACGAGCTTTCCAAGTCCATAATAATAATGTGTGCTTTATAGCTGTCGATGCTTCAAAAATGCTGGCTTTAGATTCGCTATTCATTTGATTTTATCTCTCCTAAAGTAAAAGACTTGTTAAGCAGCCTGTGACTACAAGATATTACTCACATTTTAGTCAAGAAATGCTTAGTTTACGTTTGCACATATTTATAGAGCTTAGCCCATGATACAGCTTACACATTTTACATTGCCAACGCTTTTGCCTGTTAGTACGAATTCCTTGAGGCTGCTACGACTAGTGGCATTTGATGACTGAAGAAACTTATTTAAAACTCATGGGTGGACTCTCAAATTCGTCAAAACCATTTATACCAACTTTTCTATTCATTCCAATTGTGTTTTTTTCTATGTTTTCTTTTGTAGTAAATGCCATTAAAGCCAGCAGCCCAGTGCAATCACCAGTTAAACAACTAAACAACATAAATGCCAATAACAGCAGTTACCAAAATCAAGTAACAAACGGCTCCAGCAATGCCAATAGTCGTAAGTTGATGTTTCAGTTCGAAAGAATAACCTACTCCTGTTTTCTTTTTTACTTAATTTGTCGTCTTTTTTTACAATTTTGCTTTTTTTACTCTCGAAAAAGGAAACTTTGGTTTTTAGATTGAAATTGATTAAATACTCATATCTATATATTGTTTATCCATATACACTAATATCCATATACAAACATTTCATAGAGAATTTTTGTTTATTTTATTGAAAGAACATAAGAAAAAGAAAGTCAATCTAGAAATCTCCTTTAGCTTGTTTGCTTTTCAGAATGCTTGTTCAAAATTCTAACAAGTAAAACAAGTAGACACACTAATCCTTATATAATTTCAATGAGAATGCTATTGAACTAACCTTTATTTTCAACACAATGAAGCATGAGTGTGACGTTTTTTTGTTTGTTTTTTTTCTGTTTGTTTTCTTCTTCTTTTTTTCTCCGTCTTTGTTTTGCTGTTGTTGTTCGTTCGTTCTGTTCTTCTCGCATTGCACGTGAGAGCAGCATCATCCAGTCCTAGCTCACAACTCGAACAATCATCACCAAGACTTGATTCAATTTCTCCAACGCCAGACACAACTCCGCCCGAGAGTGTTGACATCATGCAGACAGTGACCACAACAGAACAACGTATCAGCCTAACCAATAACTCAACAACACCACCACCAACGGTAGCCCCAGGAACTCCATCCTCAGCTGGTAGTCATATTACCGAGGAGCCATCGTACCAAAATACAGCTGCTATCATTGCTGTACAACAACAGCAAGTCCAAGCACCTATTCGAACTGGAGGTGGCAGTGGTGGAAGCCCTTCCGTTATTGCGGATAATCAAAAAAACATTGACAATGCAACGCTCAATAGTCCGAATGCCAATTCTGCGGAGATCACAACAACGACGAAAGTCATCGAAACAACAACAAAAGGCGATGACGATCTTCGAACAGTGACGACAACAACGACCACAACAACTGATGAAGTGAACAACGTTACGACGACGACGACAAAGCAAGTGAATGGTAACGGAAACATCACGAAGGACGACAATGAAAAGGCATTAGGAGGTAATAACAATGACACAACAACGGAACCATTTTACGATGTGCCACTGGGCGGCGGTGAGTAGGTTTTGAACAAATCTTGTGGCAAAAGAAAAACAAAAACACTTTCCCACAGAGATTATTAAATAATAAAATAAAAAAGAAATTCGATGTTGTGCAATATTATGTGGAGAAGATGCACGTTATTGTCCCAAAATGAAAAGAAAATTAATTTTTGAAAATTTTGTTTTCGCATTTCAAACGAAAAAGATATGTTTAATAACCCTACTAAACCCACACAAAAATGTTTGTGGCTTGCTCAACAGACTGTACAAAACATAAACGATATTACAGCTTGCTCTATATTTAAATTGGACTTTTTCTTATAATTATTTGCTTGTGATTTCAGGCGCTACAACAGCGGAACTTCCACCAGGAGTATTGTACCGTGTCAAAGCCACCTATGGATACGTCAAAGAAGATGGCGATGAGTTGAGCTTCGAGATAGGAGACATTATTCGCGTCATAGAGTATGATGATCCAGAAGATCAGGTAATTTACATAAACGTGGTATTTCCCATTCTATAAAAATAACTTGACTTTTGAAAATCAATGAATGAAGCATTTCACTTGTTTTGTTTGTCTTTCTTCAATTATTGCAGAGAAGAGCGCGATTCAAATATAGCTTGAGTTTTATTTTGTGTAAAAACATAGCACTAATTCGCCATTTCTTTTTTTTTTACGTAGAACACAGTCTATCGCGATGTGCTTTATAAAAATCCTCATACCCTGTTTAGCCTTACATTTTTTCAGAAACCTCGAAACTGCAGATAACATGTTTACAGCAATTACTTACCTCGCGCCTGATTTTGAGTCGTATTCATCCCAAGAGTACGCGATGCAGTCTGCGACTGCAAAATATAAGCCGACAAATGATCGACGCATAAATAAGGGAGCAAAGATTCATTGATCGCTATGCAATATGAACATTCGTTAAGAGTGAATTAGTGTTTGGTTTAATATAAGGGTTGAAAACGAAATATGTTATGCTCCGAACAATATATCAAATGTCCACTACGGAAAAACGTTGAACAAAAAAACCCACAACTAAGCTCGAGCTTTGGTAGTATTTGTCTAATATTTCTAAACAAAATTCGCTTCTTTTCCTTCTTACATCCATTTAAATGCTATACAAACACAAAATATAAGGTTCATTTGCGTACGCTGTTTCAATCGAACGCAATTGATATTTATAAATCGATCGCAAAGTCTATACACATTCTCATTAAAACTGACAGAAAAATAGAAAATTTTAAAAATAACGAGTAACGAGCAGTTCTTTAGTGGCTCAAAACAGCTCAGAGAATTTCAACCGGCAAGTACTGATAAATATGTCAAATGCACAAAATTGCCAAGAAACAAATTCAAAATCCGTCTTTAATTTGAACTTCACACGAAATTAATTAAAAAAAAATCGGTGCTGGTCGAATGATCTTCCAGAACGTTCCATATGTTGCTAAAAGGTAAAAGGTATTCACCCCTATCGAGGTATCCGTTCAGAAAAAAATCCTATACGAAACTCAAATCTGGGGTTCGAACTAATGCATCCGCAATCGAGGACTACTTGACTGAATTGTTTTGCTTGTAAAATCCACAAAATTCCGTGACGTACTGCTCGCTCACGGATGCGGTAATTCGACCGGTGATTGGATTGTTCCGTATCGGAACAAAATAAACCACTTAAAGGGAAATGCGTACGAGCCTGTACGTTTTAAGGTCCAACTTATTTCTTAAAATACTATTTTAAATTATAACGTTATGTCAAATACGTAGCCGTCACCCGAAGCCGTGTCCCTAACGACTTGCGAATGCGAATAGCCACTTCGTAAAATAATTGTCGGTGAGCTTCGGAGAAAATGTGCCGTGTAGCTGTCAAAAGTAAGTTGTAAAACGCGGTTCCACGCAATGCGACAAGGTGCGCTATATGTCATCGGAGAATTTTGCGGAAAACTGTTTCGGAAGGAAATAACGGATATCTTGAATGGAATTTCTCCGATTTTGTATAAATCGGAAAAAATTCCGTTCCGAACGGAACGGCGTGATTTATTTGGGATATGGATAAGACGCTAAAGATGTAAGTGGCTCAAAGTAGCTCGAAATCTATCCACGTTCCTTGGAGTATAGTTTCAGCTCTATGAGAGAGTTCCGCTCAGTTGTTTGGGTTTGACAGATTTTTAGTGCTTGCCTCGGGAAAGAAAGCGAATACATCTAAAATTGAAAGCAAATAAAAAGTCCGTTGCAAAATAGCATTTGAACGATTCAACAGCCATCTGTCAGCTATAACCAACTACCCCGATGGAATTTGTTGGGCTAATATTTGCAGTTTTTTTTTATATGGAGGGAGAATGTTTTGTTCTCCCTTTGTGGCTCTCGTCTGCCCAACTTTTGCGTACGCTGCTGGAGCTAAACAAAATTTTATCTGGTCTCCAACTTTTCCCTCGAAACATCAGCTAAAGTCCTATCCAAATTTTGACATAAAATACGCCTTGGATAGGTGTCTAGATAGGTGGATAGAAAGCATAAGTTCTTTGAAAAAACTTCCTTCAAAAATGTAATTCCCTTTTTTTCAACTACTACTGATTCTAGGTACTTCTCGTCCATATAATAATTGAAAAAGCTCATCCTTGCATACTTTTCCGCAACAGAACAACAAATACACAACTTGAGAAAATGTGCCGACCCATTAAATGGGCACACAAAATTTTGACAGACACATGAAGTATAGTACATTCTGAAACAAAAGTTTAGAAAATTTAGCTCGACCGACGAAGTTAGTCTAATGTGATCGAATGCATACATGTTCCGTTAGGGGACAGACCTATTATTAAAGCGATTTTACACGGTGATCTTTTTAAGGTTTTGTTAAAAATGTAAATAACACTTATTATAAAATGATTACAGACATCAATTTAACACAGAACAAAAGATGACCATTTATAAAAATGATAACTTAAATATTTCATGACTTTTTATATGGCTAAGAGGTCAAGGGGAAAACGGAAAACTCGAAAACCCATCAAAGGCGGATTAGAACAGATTAATCCCTATCTTCATATAGCTTTGCAGGTACCTATATAACGAATTGATAGCAGGGCCAGATTCCGTAGCATTGAGTCTTGCTGTGCGCGCACAAATTAAACCAGAATTTAGCTGAATCTATTCTACTGCAAATGAAATCTATTTATTCAATTCAGCTACAACAGTATTAATAACAAATTTAGATTCACAGAGAAAAGAGTTTGAGTTTTTTTTTCTTAGTTTTGTGTTCACAAACGTTTTTCTCATAGACTCGGAATCTGTCCCCGGGGAGGTGGCAAGTTGTGCTATCTGAATATTTGAAATGGAAATGGTATTGAAAAATATGTGCGTAGCAAAAACATTGAAATAAAAATTGGTTTGTTAAAAAGCCCAGATGGGACATATTGCGTCCGACCACCATCGTCGCCGCCGGATTTTCTATTTTCGCATTTATGTTTATTTTAACAGATTTCTAGTCGTCTTCGGTGTCAGCGATCTCATAGTTTCTGCATAAGTCCAATTGTAAACGATGACTTCTACAGCATGGGTGTACGTACATTTACTATATGCATACTTATATTCATGAAATAATGTTCTCATTTGTTCAATTTGTTTCGGTCAATGACATACTATATATGGACTGCCGACTGTCAATTTTACACAAAACCTATGAGGAAGGAATATATTTCCAAATTTTGGCTCTTCGTCTAAATAATTGAATACGAAAGCACTTTACAGTTTAAGATCATTGCAATAAGAGCACGACTTTTACAATAATGTATGATATGATTAGGCCATAAATTGCACTAATAATGTACCAGTACTTGACAAGCTCCATAATGTTGTTCAGAACTATTTTTCCTTCGATTGTAAATTAGTTTTGCCGCGGATAATTGATCTCAACAGAACAGAGCTTCTGGTTATGTGAAGCCAGTGTTGAATTAGCTACTATCAGTCCATATAAAATATGTCACTTGTGTCGGAGGTCTTTCTCATTTAGAATATCTTGCTTCTCTGTCACACAAATACATACGCTCAAATTTTGCCTTCATCCCATTTTGAATTTCTTCTTTTTTTACTCGCCTTTTTGCAAGTGATAGTTCTTCACAGTTCTTTCGCTTGTCAAATATCAAAATATATATTTTCCAAGCTGATGAGTGCGATGATTTAAGAAATTTATCTTGATTGTATCATACTTCGAAAATTTCAAGTTCTGCCTCATTCTTTCTCGGCGGATTAAACCAAATACCAAAAACGCTTTCTGTTAATTTCTTTCTAAATAAAATTATAAAAATGTTGTCGCCTAGTTGTTTGCTGCTGCTGAGAACATACGATACAAACGAAAAAATAACGTTTTATTTTGGATAATCAAAGCCGCTTGAATATCTAAAAATTGCATTTCCAAAGTACCTATAGATATCTACAGAACTTTAAAGTTCTCAAGAACGTGCAAACAAAAATCTCCCTTAAGCAATTATTTATTTCTATTCCAATTTTATGTGTATTTTCATATTTGTTGTCTTATTTTCTATTGCAGGAGGAAGGCTGGCTAATGGGTCAAAAGGAGGGCACACAAGAGAAGGGTCTCTTCCCTGCCAATTTTACACGACCTATCTAAAAAAGGATGCGGGCAGACCAACCACCAGTAAAAGCAAAGAGTGTAGTTAAAGTTCGTTTCAAAATTTTCTTGTTGGCCAGATTTACGAGTGTGTGCTTATATTTTGTAGGAACAAAAAGTAAAAAACAAACAAAACGAATAAAAAAAAGAATTAACAAAACAAAAACAAATTTGATAGGAAACTCAGTTTTTTTTTAATTAAAAAAACAAAGAAAACAATTAAAACTTCTTATTATTGCGAATATATTTTTAGTCAATGTTTTTTCCTGTTTTCAGGTTAAATGCAAGTTGGAAGTTAGAGTTCTTTTTTTAGAAACCATTTAAGAAAAAAACAAGCAAAACTACAAAAAAAGAAAACACAATAATTTATTTAAATAATAAAATATTTAAAACAAATTTTTTTACATGTAAAAAGTAGACAAAAAAATTAAGCAAGAAAATTTCCTCAAAGAGAATATTTTTGTTATAATAAAATGTTTCTCTCCGCCCCTTTAATCAAAACAAAGGACACACTCGAAGTATTTTCTTCCCTTGTCTAAACATGTACTCACAGGCGAGTACATATATATATATATATTGTTTTTGTTTTCTCTGTTAGTTAAGCATTTTTTTTTAAACAATTCATTCAACCATTCATATCACAATGTGGAAACATTTTTAACTACAATTCATTCAGTTGAACCAACAAATTACAACTAAAGCAATTCTTGTATGCAAAGAAAATGAAAAGAAAACCTATTTTATCAATTAAAAATAAAAATTATTAACTCGACTTCTTTTTATTGTTATGTTATTATTATTTTTTTTATTTTGTAGGAAACTAATATTTTGTTTTGTCCGTCGAGAAGCGAACAAATAATTGTGTAATTGATTAATTTGTTTCTCTTTATTGTGTAATTCATAAGAAATTGTTTTTAATTGTTTTATTATTGCTATTATTACTATTACTACTACTACTATCCATGCACGGAACTATTATTACAATTTTATTATTTAACTACGTTTATATAACTCTTAATTTTATTTACGAAAAAAAAGAACAAAAAAAAAACAATACAGCATTCAGCAAGAGATGCAAGAAGAGCAACAACACCAACAGCAGTTTTATAGAAAAAAGAATGTATAATTAAAAAATACGATGAACATATTTTGTGGTCCTTTTTGTTCAACAGGCAAGATATGTATTTATTTTAAAGAACAAATTTATTAATTGAGAAAAACCGGATAAATAAAACATTAATATATACTTTATTTGGCGAGTTTCAATTTATTTTATTCTAGCAATTAGCTGGTACATGATTTTTATCTACAAATGAAGTTAAATGTTGCCGAAAATATCAGCAGAAGCTTTATTGCCACAGCCTTACTAATAATCATTTTTAACCTAAGCACTAAATATTTTGTAGGTCACAATATGCAATTTTGTATGGAAAATTTCACCATTGTGAGATCGAAAAATTTAGCCTGGACACTAAAAATGATTATTAGTTTCGCGGAGAGAGTTTCAGCTATCCCTAATATGAGTTTCCTAGAACCGAAGCAACGTGCCGACACGTTAGTTCTTGCGTCAGTAGCTGAGTCCTGAGTGTACTTGGTCGTGTTGCTGATATTTTCTTGTTAAGGCTAAGCAATTTGACGAAACTACAGGTAATAGACCCTTTTTTGTAAGTATTTGGTTATACAGTCGCGCTAGCAGAAGCTTAATAAATAGGTAAAAACCAAGATTTCAATAACTAGATCATTTTACAATAGGTATAACATAAGCTACTATAGGCCTGATTTTTTTAGCTTCGATCTCAGCAAAGTAAAGTAGGATTTTCAGCACGCGATTACAAAAACTAAGCTCTACTTGACACTTCGAGGGCTTACAGCAGTGTTGTCTGTCATTGAGACGGTTTTCCCTCGGACACCTAATTTTTTACCCATTTTTCCCTTTTGGACTTCAAAAAATTCTCACTTGGTTAATTACAAAAAAAAACAGTTCCATTTCAATATTTTTATTAACAAAAAATAAAAAAGGCCAGAAAAATATACTATATTAACGAATTTAATTGGAAGAATAAGATGAACAGTCATTTCGTTACTGAATTGGGACTGAGATTTTTGTGTTTTGAGGTTCAAATAGTGAAATAGTGGAGTGGTTCGTTCACTGAGAACACACAAGAAAATTACATTGTTACAATTTATGGAAAAAAAAACAACATTCATTACAATATCACACTTTATTTACTATCTATGGAATAAGTTAATAATGAGAGGAATAACATTTAGCGCAAATAATCTCTATAATAAGAAAATGTTCGATAATGAATAAATAATAAAAAAGAATAATAGTAGGTATGTCATACAAAAAAGATGTCTTTTTAATATTTTAAATGCATTAATATAAATATATTAAACTTAACTTAGATAGGCTTATTTTGTGATAACAGAATAAGGTAGTGGAAACATGATATTAGGTTGAAGTTTGATGAACATCATTTTTTTTGTTAGTTGACCAAATTTCCCACAAAATCCTTTTCCCACGAGATGGTTTCTTATCATCGAAATTCCCACGAAAATGTAAATTTCCCATGAGTTAAAAACACTGGCTCACAGTGATGTCAAAGATAATGGAATACAGAGATCAAAGATAATGGAACACAGAGAAATATAACTTTCCAGTGGAAGGGCGGTGTAGGCAGCTGTTTTCCCGAAAAACGCATGAAGTCACGCACATATGCTCATTTCTTTTCTAGAATATGTGAGTTCATGAATTGGACTTTAATGCAGGAATTCGTTATTCCGAAATGTGTATTTCACTATTTTTTTTTATTTTAATCGAAGCCTTGACAAAACCTAAAAAGTTCAACACCAAACACAAAACAATTGAACAGCGCGATGCCTATAAAAGCAAAAGGAATGTTGGCCGGCCATTTGCAACATGCTTCTTTGAGCTCACACGTATTCACAGACGGTGATTGAAATTACAAAAACAACAATGGGGACGTTCAAATATCTAGTTTAGTAAATCTCGGTTTTAATTGGTCGAAATCGGTCATGTGAGCAGCTGTTTCAGTTGACGTTTATGTGTGTGTGAAGTGACGTTCCCGACCAATTTAGTTTTTGCGTTCAGGTTGCATCTCATCCAGACCATTCTAGTTGACTTAAGATGATTAGATTCTTGAATGCAGCCAATGTAAACAAATGGGTTTTACGTACGAAAGATATCCATCTCTTTTATTCATTCATCTCTGGTAATGTGGTAGATATTCGATTGGTCGCTCTCAGAGCACTTTTTTTTGCTCTCAGAGCAATTTTTATGTTCGTTTGGTACGAAAAAGCAATCTTTTCAGATTTTAGGGCACTTTTTTTTTCAGATTTGTTCAGATTTACCAATCCAAGTACGTTTGAGTTTGACAATTAGTGGAGTTTGTTTACGTTTTCGTGAAATTGTTCAACTGCAAAGAAATTCATTGTATCGGGTGGATCTTGTTTTGTTTTGTACAAATGTTTAGAAATCAATTTGGGCGCAAACTTCGAATGTTTTAATATAATATTTAACCAGTGAATGAAAAACGTGTAACAAAGTGTCGAAGGCTACATATATTCCAATCGCACGAATATCAACAAAGAAAAGAGCAAGTGACGTTTTAATGTTCGAATAGACACACGATACACGAAATTTTAAGTCTGGGAGCGATTCTGAAGTACATTATACGCACATTTGAATTTGCACTTAGAATAATTATGTGAGAACAAAATCACTTCCTTGAGTAGAATAGCTTTAATGATTTTATATATCTTTCATGTCGATGCAAACGGTTCATTAACTCGTCATTTTTAACTACCTATATAATTTATTATCAGGGGTTTAACAGCAGCTACTCCCAAAATTGCAGAGGTAAATTATATCTAGTTTGAATTCTTTCTTTGTTTCCACCCTAATGAAGAATTCCTACTCCTATGCCAGTTCGAATTTTTTGTTCTTATTGTACTTGCTCTACTACACATTCTTAGCAATAGGTGGCCAATAGATAAACTGCGTTTAATACTTAGCGCAGACATAAAACACTACTGATTTCTTCACATTACATTAGCAACTAATTGTCCACTTATCCCATGATTCAAAATTGGACAAACTCACTCCATCCGCTGTGAAATATTAAATATAAACCACTCCCTGACATACGCCAAATCCAGCATTGCCATTTTAATCAAATCCAAATAAGCTGACATTTCTTCTTTTCTTCTTGGCCGCAGAAAAAAAAAACCATTTCGTCAAAACTCAACGATCTGCGATTTTCTTTCGTTATCTTTTGGCAGAGTGTATTTGAAGTCCGCCATATTGGAGGCGGCATTCGTCATTTCAGAAATTTTTTTTATTCGTTTGTATAGTGAAATGTTATTTGGAGTGCTCGTAATATTGCTTTAAATTTGTGATCAATCAAATTCGGGGGGCACCACAACAGACCTCCAAACGGACTTGGCAAACGCCTGTTGGGGTCCCAAATAGTGCCGGTCCTCGTCTCAAATAAATAAATCTCCATAGAATCGGTCTTGTTTCGCTTTTTTCACCACCATTCGTCGCGACGAATTCGGGATTCGTTCACAGTGTAGTGTGCATAGAGAATTTTTCCTTCTACAGTCTTTTTTTTTTTCTTCTCATCAGTCTTTGAATTTTTTGTCGTAATTTTCCACGGGAAAATCCCAATTGAGTGCGTGTTATTTGTGAAATTTATAAGAAAAATCGTTTGAAAAATCACAAAAAGAATTCATCGTCGTCTAGAAGAATCATACGAGGAAGAAAATTTTTTTGTTCTCTGATATTTGCAATGCATTAATAAAATTTTTTTCATATTGGACCTCGCCCGTCAAATACATCGCATTTGTGTGAGTGTGTGTATGCGCCCATATACACGCATAGCCGAAGAGTATCGTTCACAAAACGGACATATACAAAGAGACGACGACTCTGGCCAGCAGCAAGAAGAACTCACGGGCGCTCTGCTGAGGAGGAGTACACACCTCTATACATACAATACGTCACGCATCCATTGATAACCGCCACCGCCGAACAAACCGAGTAGAGTAGAGTAGAGCATTTCTCTGCTCCTCATCCCAACCAAAAAAAAAAAGAAGAAAAAAAAAATTCCAACCCGCTGCTGATGGTTCTTCCTCTACATTTTTGCTGCTGATACTCTTCCATTGAACGAGGAGGGAGAAATCCACCCCCGACCACCCCCAACTCGTCATCGCCGCCGCACACACCCTCTCGGGTTCGGTACTCAACGAAAGAAAAAGTTTTTTTTCCTGCCGACAAAATCGCAAGAAATAAACAAAAAAAGTATAATTTCTTGGCCGTTTCTTCTATTTTACTAAGTGAACAGTGCGTGAAAAACTCCAGTGCAATATTTTATATATAAGTTTCGCGAAAATATTTATATTTGCCGATATGACAAGTTATCCGTGTAAATAGGGAAGAGACCGCCTGACACATTCGTTCAGTGTTATTTTTTGTGTGCTTTTCGGTTTTCTCAGGTTTCTGGAACTCGCCTATAGTGTCCACTCGGTTATTTAAATTTAATTCATGATTCACGGGTGTATGGGAGACAGCGAAAGGAATAGTTGAAGCCTAGTCCTGTTTGAGACCTAGCGCCGCATCTAAAAACTAACCCAATGAACAGCACGTGAGTTACCAACCTATTCGATAAAAGTGAAACAAACACCTCAAAACTAAGTAATTAAACAGAAAACATATATTTACTAAATCAAGGTATATATTATGTACACAATAGCAGGAGGTACATTGCAAAATTGTAGAATAGTGCATTCCAGTTGTTCATATGTAGAATAGATACACAAAACCGACAACGGCGACTGTGCGCCTTTACAGCAATTTTAATAAATTTCTTAGCTTTTTGTTTGACTTTTTTTCTTTTATTTTTCGCTTTTCAACGATCTTTATGTATCGTATTTCAGTTACATAGGGTGCTGTGTGTTTGATTGATGGTATGAGGCGCACATGAATTGTGTGTTAGATGGGGGTGGGTTAGATTTACACTCATTTGCAATTGATATGCGGGGGAGTCGAGTGCATTTGATGCTGTCTCTGGAAACGTCAGTCGGTTGGTTGTGTGTATATTTGTTTTTGCTAGGATATTGAACTGTATGTTAATGTTGCACCGACATATTTTCATTCATCAATGGGGTAGTACAATATTATGACTTGCAATCGCATGGTAAAATTGTAAACTGTGTGGGTGAGGTCCTTCTGGAAAAGTCATAAATTTCCTAGGATCCAGCTGGAGGATTCTCCAAACTAGTACCTCGGTATTCATTTTCCAGTTTAAAACAGCAAGGGACGAACCGATGCATTCGTACATTCACGGAATTGCGTTGATTTTTCCTACGAAATGTCATCACGTATTACTAGTTAACCGAAGGTATGTGTTTCCAGAATTTATAATTTTAATTGATTTCGTATGAAATGCATCAGATATTGAAATTGCTTCCAGGAATTTGTGAACGTCATACAAATCCTGTCCTGTCAATTAGAGTTCCATTCTATGAGGTTCTTGTCAATGTTCGGCTAAACGTCAAAACAAAATACACACCTACCAAAATGCCCTTCAATACAGAATCATAAGGTACCATTGGAAAATGTGTTCGCTCATCCTTGTCGCTAAAGCGAAAGTTGATCAGCTTTAAAACTTACGCCTGTTCCAATTTTAATTCGGTGCAGTTAAATTTTCACTCTATTCGAATTCGACTCAAAGGCTTTGACAAGAAGAAATTAAACTGTCATACTACTTACCTACTTGATGTCGAAAGGTTTTACGCCAGGGCTTCTGAATGATGAAAAGCAGGAATAGAAGAGTTTCAGAAAGCATTTATAATTATGAAACACAAATAACCGTTATTTTCTGTTTTGATTTTTGTTAATTGTAATATGCCAAAGAGTTAAAGTTTATTTACTGTCAAACTGGCAAACATTTGAAAAGAAAAATATTTGATGTCAAATATAGTTGACGTTTTGACAAACAATTTTACTAATTGTAGCATCTGCTGTAAAGAGCTGCTTGTAGTTGTGGCATCTTCTTTCTGCAAGACATTTGTTTTCAACAAGATGGTGCCACATACCATAATAGCTCTTAAATCTAGCGAAATATTGAACAGTGTTTGATGACGTCATTATCTTCCATAAGAGGTCTATGGCCCGGACTTCAAGAAACGCTCCCGTGGTCGAACAATGCCCGAAATCCATTTTAATCCTAACTGACATAAAAATCCATTCAATTTGCACAACAAGTGTGTGTTTTATTTCAATTTCAAATACATACTACAGCTTTAAAAAAAAATCATTTGTTTACTGCTGCCCCAAAATTAGTTATTGGTTGTACAATTGACCGCTAGGTGTCTAGCAAGTAACGTTGAATCAAAAATAACTCCTTTCTAATTTTGTTTGCTATTTAAGCTGTCAGAAGTTTATATATAAATATTTTATGTTGCATTTCCTGCTTGAATGAAAATTGAAAATTCTAGAAGAAATGCACAAACTAAACCTGGCCGAATATCTACCTTTCGATTCAGTTGGAATCTCTAAATAGGCGTTCTTCATTTTGTATCCGACAATTTTACAATCCAAAAACGATATAGTATAATTAGCATTTTTTTTTTGTTTCAATGTCGCGGTTTGACCTTTATTGTGCAACTCCAATTAGCACTGTTCAATTGTTGTTCAACTAATTCATATTAACATTTTGAACAAAATGGTGACAATTTGCAAATTTGGAACTCGATAATGTAGGTAGGTAGGTATAGGTACGTAGGTACAGAAAATGTGGTAACTTTAATTCGAAGCGAAGATTTTTTTTTAAATTAGCGTATTTGCCGTAGTGTGTAGGTAGTACCTACCTATTGCGTTTTTCGTGTTGGTTGCTGATCTAAAATGAGGTCAGACTTGCTGTCAAGATTTAATCAACAAAAACTCACATTTGCTACAAAGATACTGACCATATTCAAGAACCTAGTTTTCTTAAGTCGACTTGATTGGTCTGTACTAGATGCACCTTGAACGCAGAAACCAGGGTGGTCGGTAACGCCACTATTTCATATGTCAGTCACATATACGAACTGTTAACTAAGTGCTCAGTCGCGAAATTCTTGACTAGAATCGTCGCCTACCCCTCCATAGACGTCAACTGAAAAAAACTGTCCATGTGATCGATCTAGGCAAATCAAAACTGAGACACATCAGGTTTGTTCCTTTACTTTTGTAGTAAGAATGCATAAGACTGTCAAAAGGGAAGTGGTGGGGATAAATTCTCTCGGACAGAGACACTTACGAAAAAGTTTGGGAACGCTTTTGTAGTAATCTTTGAAAAATGGCAGATACACAATTTAAAAATTCAAAAAAGTGTCCTGAAAAGTCGTTAAAATGTCTGATTTACTCGAAGTTTGCTTATTTATTAAAAAAATTAGTTGATTTATATAGCGATGAAAGTAATTTGGAGTTAATCGAACTTATTTTTGATGAATCAGAGTATGTGGAGAGTACCAATTTAACTACAAGAGCATAGAGAGACACTGTTTTAAAAATTACGTGGAGAAGATTGTCAATTCTTGCAAAGAGGAAGAATTGTATCGCCACTTTCAAAAAGAATCTTGAGGAGAACATTACATTTTATTTTTCCGCCTGTTGCTACCATTTTAATTCACAGAAAATCAAACACCACAAACGCACTCATATGTCAAATAGGACAACAAATTTCAAATCATCTGTTAATTGCCAGGTGACTGACAGCTTTTTCAAGAAATTTGTTGATTAAAAATCCGTAAGATTCTCAGGGGAGGCGTAATATCTTGCTCTCTCGATGACGCTCTCTTTTACGAATTTTTTGAGTTAAGGAACGCCATTGAGTAAAAATTCGTAAGATTTAAAAGTAAAGGAACAGACCTATCATCCCCAGTTTTGCATTTTGCATTTGCTCTTTGTTTATTTGAATTGCATTTGCGCAAATCTTGACGTGGGTCATGCCCAGCGTTGCCACAATGCTACAGGTGTAACAAAAGTGTTACACTTTTTTAATTATTTTATAATTTTGTTGCAATGTTACCTTTTTTTCGCTTTGGTACACTTTTTCCCATTAAAATCTTTTTTTTTTTGTTTTCTCGTTAAAAATTTTCAAAAGTTGAACTAGCGGATTTTTTTTCTTTCTAAAAAACTTTACCAATTTCTGTCAACGTATTTGTTGCGCAAAACGTCAAACTGCGAGTGGGAATGGGAGCGAACGAGAAAATACAAAAATATTTTTCTGTCTCGCCGCGTCGCTGTTGACAATGTTTTTTTTTTTCAGTTTGTTACATTTTTTTTTTCATTTGTTACATTTTTTGAAAAAAATTGTTACAATTTAATAAAAAAAAAACTGCGGCAAAATTGGTCATGTCATGTGAAAATGACCCGATTCTTGTTTGGCCATTATTCCCGGGTTGGTGGATCGTGTTACGAGTGTGGGAAATATGAATAAAATAAATCCCAGTTTATGACAGGAATATTGTCGAGTATTTATTTAACAATTTACCTACCGAAATATTTAAAGTTCACTTTTAAAGCGGCATTAAAATTACCTATCCTGTCATCGTTTTCTGAAATCTGCACAATCTGTCATTGAGTTGGTTTATTGGAACGCACTTACAAAAAAATAGTGCATCTTGTAGGTAAAAACGTAGTAGAACGTAGGGTATCATGGCAATTCGCCATAATAAAAGAAAACACTTCAATCAGTTTTTTTTTCTTGTTTTATTTTTTTTATGTTTTTGTTTTCATCTTGAGTTGTTTTGTAAAATTCTGCTCTGCTACTTGAGGCGGTGCACCCATCCAGCTATTGTGTACAAGTGCTTGGGTTGCACTTTCCCATAACGCAAAGTGTACACCCCTTCTCTTGAAAGAATCCACCTTTTATGTGTACGAGATTAACCTTTTGTATTGTTATCTACGATATTTTGTCATGACATAAAATACCGATAAAGCATTCGGTAGTTCGATGTGTATCATGTTGTACAGCACAAAGAGTGGGTATAATGTCTTGATCGAACATGGGTACTGTTTCCGTTTTTCTTTGACACAGCCTAAGTCCAAGTCACACCTGTCACTTGGCAATGGGATCTTAATTTGTTATTTACACTATGATAATATACTGACTGAATCATCTAGCGAACTCGATTGTGAGCTTGAAGCCGTTTTATATTATTTCATTTCTACATTGCGGTACAACACGGAATATAGGAGGTAGGTATCTACTGTCGTCAATACACTTACCACAAAGGTGCGAATACTGTGCGGTAATAGTTTTATCTGCCTATTTATAATTTGTTATCTGTTAAATTGTGAAAATAAAAAAAAGCAAAGGAAAACCGCATTAAATATGTGTGTTGTGTTACAGGGCGAGCGAACAGAAAATCCACTCTTTGGGGTCTATATTAAGACGGACTTACTATTTATTTTATTTTATTACTTTTGTAAATTGATAAACGCATTGTCATATGTTCTCATATTTCAACGCATTTCACATGAATTCAGCTTGTGCGGTGAAACATTAAACTTTGCAATAAGGTTGCCCTTTCGGTTGGACGGGTTCATGAACTATGCGAAAGTGATGCATTTGGTTTCTTTTCGATTTGATTTGCTTTGCCTGTCGTTTGCCTGTAAGAACTATATGTTCTAGGAGGCTTTGTATCCATCACCCTCGAGTGGTGTTCCTCTTTTCATTTGTTGGTGTACGTATACGTAGTGCAAGTCTCTATATGAATAAAAAGATGAACCCCTGAAGGGATACACGAACGATTTGTTTCTCAAATTGGCATCGTGTAAAGCGTTTGACATTTAAATCGTCCCCGACTAGGGCTTCATGAAATGCCATTTCTCCGAAGACCACCTGTGGGTAGAAATGTTACAAAATACGTATCACAATGTAGGTATTTCTATTTTTAAGAAACATTTATACGCAAGGATTATAAGAGACTGGTTAGAGAAAATAACGAGTCCAGTACACCAAATAAATTTAAAAAAAAACCTAAGTAAACGTAGAGCTCCTACGTACGAATCGAGAGGATGATTCTTGGTCTCTAAACAAAATAAAGATTTAACGCCCTAAGGCACCTTAGTAGTCCCTTATATGACTGCTTCCATGTGATTTTTTATTTTTTTTTACTCAAAATTTAACAACTTAACAGATTTAACGGTATGATCCGCGATACCAATAACCATTTTTAGTGTCCAGGTTAAATTTTTCGAACTCACAGTGGGGAAATTTTCCATACAAAATTGCATATTGTGACCTACAAAAAATTTGTGTTGAGTTTAAAAATGATTATTAGTAAGGCCCATAGGCTCTTAATAGTCCCAGCTTTATGACAATTTTACTTTTTGAATAACAACGATTGAAACAGCCCCTCCGTGTAAAATATATTCATTTATCCGAAGACCTCTTTTTGGAGATAGCCTTTAAGACAATACTCCTGCAGTACACTTCCTAGTTAGTAGTACGTCTTCTCAAAGGCTTTAAAACATGTGTAAACAGGTGTGACCTTTTTTGTATTGAATTCCATGCTCTATTGGCTGACACTGCGACCTGAAAGATCTTTTATATCAATTGGGAAAGGTTAATCTAAGAGACGTGTGGCCTCCCTGATGGAAGTCCTTAGTAGCAAAGTTCAATAGATAGCAATAGATCTGCTGGTGTACGTGACTCTCTGTTCATCGTTTTCTTAACCAATAAAAAGCCGGTCAGTCACAGTAGAAGTGTTAAGAGCATTCGACATCCTCCAGACAGAATCTATATTCTGTATCCGGACATTTTTTTTTTAAACTTCTGACTCGTCAAGGCGAAAAATAGGCACTTCGACTTACAGAATCTCTATTGTGCCGGTGTACTTGGGCATAGGTTAATTTTGTTCAGGTGTGACATACTCCTGTCTAAAGTACCATTGGGTGATTCAAATCGGACGAAAGCCGGACTACCCATACCCAAAATTTGACTGGAAAAATGCTCTGCTATGCCTTTTCAACAATCAAAGACTTTTAGCTAGAGACCTAAAATGTATAGGTACAAGTATACTCCCATAATTGTGGCAATGCCCTTTTTTGAAAGGGTCACAATCACCCCATTTTGTCAATCGCCATTTCGTCACAATTCCAGTTCCACGAGACAGCCATTAAAACCCAACTATTGGCGTGTTTCATAGAACTTTCAGCGAGCGGAACTAGGGGTACGTCGAATTAAACAAAAAGGGTCTTACTAATCATTTTTTTTAACCTTCACACTAAATATTTTCTAGGTCACAATACGCAAATTTGTATGGAAAATGATGCCATTGTGAGTTCGAAAAATTTAGCCTGGACACTAATAATGATTAATAGCAGAGACAGTACTGAGACCACCAACTTCGGCCGATTTGCCGGCACACCAACCACTCGCACCTTGCATATGCCTCTTCCGCTGTGGGCAAAGTTGCTGACAGCGTTCATAGAATTTTATCCGTTAAATTTGAAATTATTCGTTACGTGTGGATAATATGTTTTTTTTTTAGGAATAAGTGTACATTTGCTTAAAATATTAATAAAAAATTAACAGTGTAGATTGGTTAAAGGAAAATAAAAACATTTTGAGCAAATTTTCTTCAGTTATATAAGAAAAATTTACACATGAAATCGAAGTTAAAGATATTCAAAAGCAGAAAATACGCCCATGTTCGTCCTAATAAGTTTCTGGTATATAGAACATCTCCATTAGATAGTTTTATTACCAACAAAATCGAATTATTCGCCTTTTAACAATTTATAATAACTAACCAATGGCATTCAGTAATGCAAAGATGTGGTATTTCCGAACTCAACATTTCCCCACGGTTGCCGAGGTTGGCAGCAATGTATTTTTTTATATGTTTTTGCATGTTACAAGGATTCTTAATTGACATAACACCAATAGAAAAACAAAATGGCGAATTTGAACAAAAATTGAGGGGGCCAGCGGCAAAAAGATTGTGAGTTGGGGGTCTCAGTATACCAGTTTATAACTTTATCACAAATGTTACTTCGGAGATTGATGTTCAATAAAATATGTCTTATAGGCAGTCTTTCTATAAAATAAACAGCTTTACCAATTAACTGCAGTAGTTTTGCAGTATATATTTTTTCCCCCTGTGCATCTTCTAAGTTGATGCTTTTGAGCACCATAAGTCCACCTATGGAGCTATTGCTTCGTAGTGTATCCACTACCTGATTACCATAATGATCGCAGAAGGATTATTGATAAGCTCATGACGTTTCGAGTTATTCGTGGGTTTTCCCCTTTTTATATATTCAAGTCAAGTTTTCCATGGCCACTTCATACCCACTAATTCAGCTCATCTGCAATAGAACTACACAACAACTCATCCATGGACTGGACATCTCATACAGCTGTGAGGTTTTAAAAAAGTAAATTCTTGATTGGAAAGATTTTGACGCGATCAAAGTCACCCATCTCAGAAATAATATTATTTTTTTTTTTGTATACCCTCCACAGGAAGGTATATTCACTTTTTCATTACATTTGTAACACCAACAAGAAGTCACCGGAGACCTCATAAAGTATAAATATATTCTGAATCAGGATCACATTCTGAATCGATTTAGCTATGTCTCTCTGTCTGTCTGTCTGTCTGTCTGTCCGTCTGTCCGTCTGTCAGTCTGTCCGTCTGTCTGTCTGTCTGTTGAAAGCAGGATAGCGCCCAAAGGAATTGACATAGGTGAATGAAATTTGGTGAAAGGATTCCTTTTTATCGTCGTCAGGTTGGTATTGAAACTGGGATATGTCGGTCAAGTAGTTCTGGTACCTCCCATACAAAAACAATATTAGACTCATGTGTCTCTCTGTCGGTTGAAAACACGATAGCGTCTAAAAGAATCCACCTAGGCAAGTGAAATTTTCATAGTGGACTTCTTTTTATTGTCGCCAAGTTGTTACTAAAAATTGACTATGTCGCGCAAGTAGTTCTGGTACCTCCCATACAAAATCAATATTAGGCCTATGTGTCTATATGTCTGTTAAAAACAGGAAAGCGTCGAAACAAATCGACCTAGGCAAGTGAAATTTTGTGAGAGGACTTACTTTTATCGTCGTCAGGTTGATATTAAAATTGGGCTATGTCGGTCAAGTAGTTCTGGTACCTCCCATACAAAACCAATTTTGCATGACTTGTATGCAGTGGAAGGTACCATAGCATCGGACAGGCCGAAGATAATACTTTTTCTTGTTTTTAGTTCAGAGCACAACCTGAACTGTTATACAAAAAGTTCGAGTTTGGTTTACACACTTACAGTCACATTTGACAGAAAAAAAAAAAACGGAATAAGCAAAATAGTTGAAATGACGGATGAACCTAGTTGTTGTGGAACGTAAGGTTATTCGATTTAATAAAAAAACAATTTATAAATATTCAATGTATACATATATTTATTAAAAATATGTGTTCAAGCGTGTTTCATAAATACATCAGAACAATCTGAGCCCGTTTGGTTCAGAGCGCGCCCATAATGCTCGAGCTCAGTTCAGTGCTCAGCTCTGAACTAAAAAAGAAAAACGCGTAATGCGGGATAAAATGTCCGATAGATGAGTTTGAAGTTTAGTTGGTTCGTAGATGAGTTGAACGTGTGTGTGTGAAAGAGTCATCGACATGTAATGAAGGGGTAGTTTTTCTTTATTTATATAACAGCTCTTCTGCTATTTAGAACTGTTTCCTAATCACAAATTCTATATACAGCTCTAGGGGCCGTTTGCTGATACGACTCATTTCGAATTAAGTGTCACATAAACTCTTATGTGACAGTTTATGCCCTAAAAAAGGTAGCCTATAAGTATATAAGTAGAAATCAAATCGTTAAGAGTCGTATGAGCAAACGGCCCTAAATAGCATCTTGCATCTTTTGGATCTTATTTGTTCCGTTTGAGCTGGCATTCATTCACGGTGTTTTTATACATAAATGAACTGTTCGTGTTTACAACTTTTAAGGACCATCTGTAGTGCGCCGAACTTGAGCAATATTGTGAAATCAGGAGATGGTTGCTGCATTCGAAAGCAACGACCGCGCAGCTAAGCGAATGCGTGACTCAACTTCACCGATTGAAAAGTACGCTATCGCTTCATGTGTGTTTGTTTCTATACTGGAGCTGAGTATGAATAAAAGCCGCCAAACAATAACATGATCAACTGTCTGAAGCATCCCCATTAATAGATCAATGAGCAACATCCTTGACGATTAAACTGTAATGACTCTCCACACCGAGGTATAGGTACAGTATATAAATACTTGCAATTGCAGCCAACTCAAACATTATATAAAACACGAAAATGCCCAAAGTCCAAACGAAACGTAATGAGCTAATCTTCCGCCAGTATTTATATTATATTTATTTTTTGTGTTCCTCTTTCAGTTTTTTTTACTTAATTTTACAAATTCCTCTTATTTTTTGTTCGCTCTCTCGCGGCGCGCGGGACTGATAAGATTTAATTAAACATTTTTTTGTTCTCGTTCTTAACACAGATGAATATAACAGCAGTAGCAGTCTCGTTTTTGTGTGCAACTTTCTATAGTATAAAATAATTGCGACGGTTTATCAGTTAGTTTAAACAAATATAATTAATCGTTCAGCTTGTTGTGGAAGGGGAATTATCTAATTTACATGTCGTATGTCTCCAGCGACTGAGGATCACCTCACTCGAAAACACACTTTCGAATAAGCAGTTGTTTAAATTAGATTACAACATTCCTCAAATGCGCCATCCAAGTGAATGACGAATTCTATCAATGACAATGTGTGCGAGTGTCCGTCCACCGCTTCTCGATCATTAGCGCTAGCCTGCATGGATTTATGTAAGGAAATCTAATCTCTGTATATACTAGCCTTCGAGCAGGAAATGCTGCATAATTACAACAAACAGTGGACCTAGAACGAGAGGGGTATTTCCAACAGAAAGTGCGAACGACAAAAAAGAAAAAAGACGGAAAATGTTTTTTTTTGTTTTTTTTTTGTTTAGCTTATCGTAACCCTACGATGGTCAAAGGCGAGCGGAGAAGCCCTATATCGCTAGAATATTGGCCACGAAGTCAAACACGTGCAAATAATTTCCAGAACGTTGCACTGGTTACATTTGGCGTGTTTTGCCCTTCCGTTTGCATTCGATTGTCTTTTAAAGTACCCTCCAACCACCCCCACAAAGATCATGATTTTCTGTTGTTCATTATTTCTATGTTTACGTTTCCTATTGACATTGAACGCGGATTTGGCTAGTTTCCCCCGCAGTTTACCTTCTTAGTCTATGTGTGGCTGTGTGATGGATGGCATTTGGTAATGCGGCCCTAAAATACTGCACAATCCTCAAGGAAATCATGTAAGCATAGTTTTTGAATCAGTTTATAAGTATGCTCATAATGGCATTTGTTTCAATTCAAGTGCGGTCTTGAGCGAATTGTTGCTATATTGTTTGGCTACAACCCTCAAATGGAGAGCAAATTGGTCTTCACCTTGGGGCACACCATTTGAGTGAATTTGATTTTTTTTTTCGTCCCTAATGGATGGTTGTCTCGCTCTAGTGAATTTCTAAACTATCGAAAGTAATCTTTTCAATTTATAGGAGTGTCTGCTTAGGTCACCGCTCTGACTATACACATTGTAGAATGTCTGACTTTACCAATCTGCCGCACTGGCTTATCATTTCTGTTTAAAAATCAAGGGAATAACAAGGGACAACGCAACGTTATTGTTTCGAAACGTAAAAATAAAGTTTTAATATGAGTTGCAATCCTCAGTCAGGAAATTGGCAACGATTGTATTTTGTTTATTGACAAAGCCGTTAAAGTGAAAATGTAATTTAACTTTTTCACGTTTCGCCATCAAATGGTTTACAAAACTTCTCAGGTGTAGTTGAACTGCTCGACATCCTCAATTGGCACCTTCTTCAGGATAATACGCTGACGCAAGCGAAATCCCGCTCGATGTCCTTTGAGTGTTCTTGATTCCAGTCAATTTTTATTGACAGAACTGTAATGCACCACATCCAAAGCTGTATTTTTTACTCTTCAAAGAGCTATGGTTTTTTTTTTTTTTGAAAAATTGGCGGCCTTAGCAATTACATTACGTTATCATCGTAAGGACGCTAAAAAGTGGTAACCTGAGGACTGACATAGGTTCACAACTCGTGACAAAATTGGAGTTCTTAATGTAGCTATAGCTGAAACCCATAAAACGGTTATAAAAGAGAAAGTTACCTGTGACCCAGTCGGGCATATCTTCCTTGGATCTTAACAAGAACAGCCATCCAATCTCTGCGTCATACTTCCAAATGGTCTATGTAAATGGAAGAAGACTGGCAGATGCATCTGTAGCATCAAGTGTATCTCTTTTGTTGGCTTTTAGTAGATTGATCGCAGTTATGACATTGAAGATTTGTGTGCGTCGAACACCTATAACCTCATTGCTGCACTCTGTTTACCGGAATCAGATAGATGTCTAATGGTTGACGCAACATGTCTATACAGACATTTCCTTGGCGTAGCTTCTGACGGCAATTCTTCTGTGAGAGTTTTGTTGTTGAAACAAATGCACCCCCAATTTTATTCTTACTGGTAGTACTGCTCTTGGATATGTCCAAATGATGGAGCCTTGCAAAAAAACCCGTAAAATGTAATTTGTGTTTTTCTAGCGGTTGAACCCGACACAATTCGCTTAGTTGTGCACCCACAAAAATCCTAATCCTAGTACCTACACCACTGAATCGTATATGAGCTCTCGGGCATTCACTCCGTTACTCTTCCTTACGTAGGCGCCAGTCTTAGCGTTCATTTTCATTTCCATCCAAGTGTCTTAAATATCCACGAGTCTTTAGTTCTAAACTATTGAACACAGCTTTGGCG
Source organism: Cheilosia vulpina (assembly GCA_916610125.1). NCBI lineage: Eukaryota > Metazoa > Arthropoda > Insecta > Diptera > Syrphidae > Cheilosia > Cheilosia vulpina. The sequence continues at coordinate 41,322,694 of OU744279.1, read as the reverse complement.
CAACTGGACGAAATGTATTTCCTTTTGCTTATAAAACAGACTCGGGTTTTCTGAATTCTGGTGTGGTGATTCGGCCACAGATCTTTGATGCTCTAAACCATAGACGAATCATACTGAGACTCCCGATTTATCTTCACTTGCCTACAAGCTATATTTTCACTGGGTGGCAAATATTTTGTTACATAGAAATTTGTTTGGAAAAATGTCACGTAACTTCAAAAATTCCGGTTCACCAAAACGCTGCCACCTAGCATATGCCACCTGCGATGGTAGAAAGTAGCTGGCAGCGTTCATAGAAGTCTATCGTTTAAATTAGATAGTAATATTTTTTGTCCGAATATGTGTACATTTGCTTAAAATATTTATAAAAAATTAGCAATGTAGATTGGCTGAGGGAAAATAAAACCATTTTGAGCAAACTTTTTTTAGTTATTGAACACAAAATTTCTCATGAAATCGATATTAATGATGTCGAAAAGTGATATTTAAACGTGTTTGTCCTTACATGTCTCTAATATGTATAAAATCTCCTGTAAATAGTTTTGTTAACCTTTTTTATTATTATTATTAATTCTCATGTTTTGCAACAACAGTTGGATCTCGTCCTATTGTTGAAAACCGTGGAAATCAATGATCTATATAGATCATGTGGGCCAAATAAAAAACACCTAATGCTAAAATGTGGTATTCCCAAACTCATCACATTCCCCCAGGCTTGGCAGCACTTTTCGTTTTTATTTGTGGTATTCGATTGGGCACTTTTTTTGCGCTCAGATCACTTTTCATGTTCGTTTGGTACAAAAAAAAAGCAATCTTTTTCAGATTTCAGAGCACTTTTGCGAATCTGGATTTTCTCTGAGATTTGCTTCAGATTTACCAATAAACGTACGTCTGAGTTTGACAACTAATGGAGTTTGTTTACGTTTTCGTAAAATTTTTCAATTGAAAAGCAAAGCATTGCATCGGGTGGTTCTAGTTTTGTTAATTATTTATGTACAAATGTTCAGAAATCAGTCTGGGCGCAAATTTAGAATGTTTTAATACAAAATTAAAGCAGTGAATGCAAAATGCTTAGTAAAGTGTCGAAGGCTACACACACAACACAAAAAGATCAAGTGACGTTTTTATATTCGATTAGACACACGAAATCTGAAATCTGAGAGCGAATCTGAAAAAGCCCAATCGAAAACCACATAATTGATATCACACTGACAGGAAAACAAAATGGATGGAATTTGGAAAAAAATTTGAGGGGGCGAGCAGCAAGAGGATTGGGAGTTAGGGGTCGTATTATGATTTTTCTATCCTCTCTACTAGCCAAAAAACGAAAAATGAAGGATTTGAAACCCTCGTGTGTAGTTTATTTATAATATTTGACGTTTCATGACTTCAATGTGCAGATTATTGGTGATGAACTAGTGAACTGAATGAACTAACAAGTGCGCTTTCGAACTAGTTCACTTTCCAGAGCTTAGTTGTGGTAAGAACTTTGTTCGTGAACTGCACAAGCATAGTTTTTATTAGTTGTTCTGTCATTCTTCGTTTCATATGTTTTTTTTTTTGCCACCACGACTGTCACCAGTGTCAACCAAGTTTTCTGTTTTCTAAATGGATTTTCACTGTTGCTTTTTGTTTTATTGTCACCACATGCACATAACTTAGAAAGAGTTCTGTTGTTTGCTCATTGGTTAACTTTGGAAATATTTCTTATAATGGAGTTCAGAAACTAACGAGTAAATAACTGATCACTGATCACCTTCCCAATCCTACTCTATTACACATATAATCTTCTATATCCGAAACATTGTTAAGTTCGCAGTATCAGCTAGCTCCACTTGTTTGCTTGGAGATATTTTCCTTTTCTTTTTTATTTAGAATGCTGGACTTTTCTAAAATTTATCTTTGATGGCTTCAAATTCAGAGTAATCACAAAGATTTTTTTTCTATTTTCCAAGAAAAGTTGGCTTTACTGGGATAAATATGTACCCTACATTATGTTTGCTTTCGTGATAAGACCAATAGACTGTCGGCTGTTGTCGTTTGCATCACACCAAATACTAAGTCTCATTAGCTGTAGTGATTATTTTCAATTTTCGAACCACAGAGAAAGATGCTACAATTCGGTGAATCAAAGTGGCACTCAAATAAATGTCGTCAACTTGTTGCAACTTGCAACAAACTGTCACTGTGATAGTCGCTAACAAAAAGTTTTCGATGACTGGTGAGTGGCGACCCATAGCTTTCGCAATCGATAAACAGAATTATGTTTTCTAAAAAAAAAAATGAAAGGGATTCTGTCGCAAATTAAGGGTGAAAAACATTTTAAGTTTGTTTCCTATTGACAATCGCCATCTGTCATAATGTATAAGTGTTTGATACGTAATTAAGAAAATTAAATCGCTTATTCGGCTGTCAGTACACCATACAAACTATGCAGCGTTAATAACTTTTATCTGACTTGTACCAGTAACTAACCGGTGTAAAAAAACGCCAGCCATCCCAGCGTAACTGCTCGCTTTTCAAATTTTAGACAGATTGTGACCCACAATGTGGCGACTCTGCGAACTGGTTAGTCTGTGGGCATGGATTCTCAATTTTTGTTGTAGTCGCTCAGTCGGATGTCAAAACAATGACACCCAAATGACAGCACTTCCACCCTTACTAACGGAATATGTATTTCGTTTCGGAAACGTAATAACTTGTTTCTTTTATCGAAAATAACCCATTTTGTGACTGCGGCACTTCTTTTCAAAAAAAAAAAACCGCATGAACAATATTTGTTGTTCTTATTATTTAACGATTAAATAATCCAAACACGCAGATTCAGCTCACGTGCTTACATGCTGACCTTTGAAAGAACATTTTCGAATGAGTTTTATTTTGCGCCCGGAACTTGGTTTTCCATTTTTGGAATAATAAAATATACGCTGTGGCCTAGGAATTAGAATTAAGAATTGAAAGAGTTACAAACGCGAGTAATTACTTTTCATTATCGAAAGGTAGTAGGGTGTTTCGTAGACGATGCAGGTTGAACCGAGTCGCATTCATTAATGAGTCTGGCATTTTTATGATGTGTACTTCGTTTTGCACAGAATTCATTTGGGAGAAGTTATTGAACTCTCAATTGTAAGCGTTGTCGTTTGATTGAGTTCGTTCGTTCGTTCGTTGATACAACAAAAACAAATGAGTCGACTCGTAAAAATTATATATATTTTTTTAATTTCTTACAAGCATATCGGTTCAAAATTGAGGTGTTGATTCATATGAAACCGACTTGTGACCGAGCAAATTTCAAATTTCATACATTTTGACATTTCTTGGTCGCAGCCGTTTGCGAACATCAGTTTCTATTTCTATTAGCAATTTATATTTTGAGGTTAAGTACGGACGAATTTTTCAATTGCGGGATTTGTGAGCGACCACATTTTTTTCTATTGTGAATTAAGTGTGGCAGGTCGCGGCAAGTAGGGAAAATGTTTGTTTTCATGAATTTTGGCTTGTTTTTTCCCTAATTAACATTCAGATTAATTAAATACAAAGCTATAATTATTTATTAAAAAATTGGTCATTTTGTGTTAAATAAAAATTGTTTTTTTTTTTTACAGTTCGCCTATGAATATGTCCATAAAAACTCTAGGCAATATTGTTTAACAGAATGTAAGTCCGAAAATGACTTGTATAAAATGAAATTTTTGTATATGTTCACAATTGGAAATTGGATTACATGCTACTATAACCGGTTTCTCATTTAGGACCGTTTTATTTACTTTTATTTGGCTTTAAACAATAGTTATTTCAGCTAAGCATGGTTAGTGCAGGTTAGTTGAATAAAAATCAGTTACCAGCTAATTTCCGCGTCTTACATTAATAAAATAATAAATTCCTAGAATTTATTTATTTTTAACATAACTCGACAAACGTTCCGGTCAAATATTGTGAAAAAAAAAATTCAAATAATAAATGAAAGAAATAATATATTTGCCACAAAGTAGGTACACTTTTTTTTTTTTTTTTTTGAAATTTGTTTATTTTTTTTTCTGACAATACTTTTTCTTGTTTTTGTTTAAGCCTAGTATGCTGTTCCGTAAAAGCTAAAATTAAGCGCCTCTCAAATGTTTCTTTCCACCACTTCGCTTAATTTTGACAGTGTCAGTTCCGTCAAACAAAAAAAAAACTGTGTTGGTAAAGCTAATTGACTTTGCTCTATTTCTTTATTTGTACTTCTACAGCTCCCTCCTCAAAAACCTCTTCCATTACTCCTCGTTGAAATAGTCCATTTTTAAAAGAAATTAAATTAACAACAACGAATTTCAATCTGTTGAACTAACCATTCTCCATACTGTTGATTTGCTTTCGTTTGAAATTTTGTTGCGAATACTGATATTTTCTCTGATCTGTCAAAATTTAGCTGTGTAAAAATGAGTTTTGCATTAATACGCTTACTTAAATTCTGTAGAGATTTTTCTTACAGTGGCTAACAAATTTAGCTTGAACTGCATACTGCTTGGCTTAATTTTATCTTTGGAGACATTTATATATGGGATTTTAATTTAAGCGCGAGCAGCATAGGGATGAAATATTTTTGCTGTATACAATTTTTATATTCCTTAATCATTATGCGGCACTTTCAATTTAAGTAGTTAAATATATGCCCCATTAGAGCACGATTTCTTTTATTCCCTTACATAAATTAAGAACACCCAATACGCGGTACTGATAAACATACCTTGGCTTCCTGATGGTTAAATATTGCGCCCACAAAAATTTAGCTATATTTTCTATTTTGACCTACAAAATATTTAACGTAATGGTGCATTTACAACGTCACACAAAACCATCTGGGAATACTAAAGCGATACACAATACTTAATAAACTTCTGGCTGAAAGGGACAGCACTGCATACCCGCAAAAATATGTGTCATATATTAAGGTCGGCCATCCTGTTTACGTCATAGGAATAATGGAAACGATGACCAAGCTGATTTTTCTTTCCTACTCAACAAAATGGCTTCCAAAAGTTGAGCTTATTAAACCAAAGTTGGTAAAATTCACTGAACCTAATTATTAATCTCATATGATATTGTTGTGTATTGTCAAGGCACGGAAAGACGTGTATATGAACAGAAAGGTCGAAAGAAAAGTACATGTTTTCAGTCTATTGAAGAATTTTCGCTCGCCGTAACTATCGTTTCCTTCCGCTTTACATTATCTATAATTATGGGGTAGAAAGCCCATACACTCGGATTTGTGATCCCCTTTTCACGCCGTTGTTACCATTGACTGCGCAGAATCGGTTCTCTATCTCTCTCTGTCTCATCTTGTACAAGAAATTGCATGCGTAATAATGTAAATGTGCCCATTGGAATTTCAAAAGCGTTTTGCATAACAAACTAGATACCTAATTAAAGGCCACAACGAAAACTGTAAAGAGCTCAGACCTGCAAGATAAATATAAATCAAATATCGATAAACTACACGGATCCTTGTCTTTTATCAAATTATTTATGTTTGGTTGTGGCTTACACACCTAATTTCCAAAATGACTCTGAATGGGTTCGGGCGACTAAACAATCAGGGGGATTCTGTAAGGCGAAACGTTCAAACCGCACACACAGGCAAAAAACGAGATAAAATCAAGATAATCAGTGTCAGATCAAGCCTATCCGTTGACGAAAGTCTGTTAAGCTCGGAAATTCTTAATCCAAGTGCAAAAACCGTACTTGATGTTTATTGATTTACCTTTAATTTTTATTTTAAGATTGTTGTATAACAGTATTAAGAACGAGTGAACTTAAATTAAGCTCAAAATCACCTTATTGTTCACCTATTTATCAGCAGTAAAAATAATTTTTCCCTAAAGCCCAAAATAATAAACTCTTGAAATAAACTTTCAAAAATTTAAATAACAACAAGTTATCCTTGTATTAAATTTTTTGGAATGCTTCAAGAATGCAATTTAAGATTGCACAGTTTTATTTGCCAAATTTACTATCAACTCTGTCACTTTCCTGTTTAAGAAAATAAAACAAATTATAATTTTTTTAAAACATATTTATTTATTGAAAGAAAAACGCTTAAATCGACTTAAATCTTAAATATGTATATCTTTCCATTATTTAAATTTCCGAGAAGATTCTTCAGTTGTTTCTCGTCGTCATCGTCATCGGCGGCAACTTGTTGCCATGGATTATTATTGCTGGACACGAGAATAAAATTGTCTTCCGCACTGTCCAGCAAATACTCCTAAGTCAAATCACTATCCATTTTTATTATCACGTGCACTTTTTTTCAATTTTGAACTCTTTTATTTTTTTTAACACTTACGGCCATATTATTCACTCCGGGTGTAACTCAGGCTTAAGTTTATTTTACACCCGATCATTAATCCGCAATTTTTAAACCCGATAATTTAAACCTATGTCCATATTATTCACTGAAAAACACGCATTAAACCCGCTGGATTAAAAATGGATTTAAATGCGGATTTAAAACACTTTAAACCGTTTTTAATCCGTTTTAAACCCACGTAATGTCAAATTTCACAAATAATGACATTGTGTTTTTGTTTGTCACTTGGAAATTGATTTGATTTGTTGTGGGTGTATTAATTATGCCGAAATTTCTATCGAATCATCGAATGTAGCCTCCAAAATGACTCTTTTTTTCAGCACGAAATATTTTCGAAAATATACCACATCGTAATCGTCGACGCAAGCCCGCTTGTGCAATCGATATATTCGATGACAAGGACGACGTTAATTTACCATAAGCTGCTGTTTCATCAGCTCTTCGACAAATTCGTCTTCTGAAGACATTAATTTCGTCCATTTCACGATGAAGTCCTTTTTTAGTTTCTTAACATTTTTTTTCTATTCCCCTTTTCTACTTTTCTTATTTCTTGCGAGCGAAGAAATGTCAATATTATTAAATTGAGTTTTAAGAGTTAAACTACTTAAACCGGTCTCCGGATTGTGTTTAAATCCCATCGGGTTAAACGCTGTCAAGTTTAAAAAACTGGGTTTATGTTCGGGTTTAACGAGTGAATATTATGGACTTGGATTTAGTTTTTGGGTTAAACTCACTTAAACCCGGGTGTAACCTTTAACCCGGATTAAAGGGAGTGAATAATATGGCCGTTAATTACGAAAACAATCGAAATGAATGAACTTTCTTCTGCAAGTCTTACATTGTGCGGCTAGATTGGAGAATACAATTTTTGTATCGCTAATGTTTCGATCTTAGATTGACATTGGTTGCGTTAAATTCGTTAAATTCGTATATCATGATCGTTTAGATCTTAATTGGTATGCACATTAATCCATCATATAAGTTTAAGATTATTTCGGCTTAATTGGATCTTATTCGATCCTGTGTTTGAGTGCCAAAAACATAATTCAGGTGATATGGTTCAGATTTCAATATTGCATAGGCTTGATTTAAAATTAAAAAGCTTAATTTTAGATTTCTGTTATTGTTTTAAGAATCATACGACTTATTTTGAGATTGAGCACGTAAGAATGAAGAACATTAAGAATAAGCTTGATCGGACTAGAATTTACTTAATTACTTACCTAAGGTTGCGCTACAGTCCGGGGTGGACCTGGGCCTAAACCAACAAGCGTCTCCAGCCAGCGCGATCTTAAGCTAGCTGTCTCCAGTTTCGCACGCTAAGTTGGTTAAGGTCCCCTTCCACTTGCGTGCGCCACCTGAGTCGCGGTCTTCCTCTACTGCGCCTTCCCTCGGGTGTGGATTCGAAGATCGGACTAGAATTTACCTTGCGATATTTTTATGAGTGCAGAATTTTATTTCTTTTAGAACAATGACCACACCGTCATAGTGTGTTGGTAGTGTGTTACTAAGCGAGGGGTCCCAGGTTCGAATCCCGAAAAAAAAAACTAAGGTTTCGATCTTAGAAAAAAAACTAAGGTTTTTTTTTCCACTGCGCCATCTCCCGCGAACGTCTGACAAACATCCGAGAGTATAACTGTCATGAAAGAGCTTCTCAATCAGCCGCTTGGACTCGGCATAAAATTGTAGATCCCTTCCATTCGTCCCAAAAATGAAAAGAAAAACTGACATAAAACGAATGGTTGTGAGAAGCTAGGTCTAGGGTCCTTACGGACCTGTTGCGCCAACTATTTATTTATTATATTTTTAATCCGACATTTTGAACTCATCCGATCCGATATTTCGACTCGATAAACACGTCCGATGTTAGTTGTCTTCTTTTCAGCGCATTTAGCTCGAAAGGCTGCTTTTGATGTTACCGAAGACCTTACGTTTAATCATATTGCTGTTCCGAGGGGCATCGTGCTGTTTTAATTGCTGGTACTCGTATGAGTGCTTAAACACTTGGAATAGATATTTTGCACCCCATCACGGTACCCAGGTCCACTTGATCAGTAATGGTAGTCTTCAATTATCGCAGCGCAAAACTATTTGACTCATCCGCACAGTTGCCACTTGCCAATGGTGCAAGTGCGCTAATATTATTGTTTATAACAAAAACTCGCTCTCAGTGTTAATTAGATTTGAGCGCATAAAAATCAATAAGACATATATAGCCGCGCGCGTGAGAAGGGGAGGCTTTGCTGCGCTTAAGCTGTCACCTAAAAAAAATAAAAAAAAAACAGATGCAAAATTACTTCAGGGGCCATCGGGAATTACAGCAAAGTTCAGTAAATTTACGTTCATGTTCGAAGCACTGTTCTTAATCCTAGACGCAAGGATTGGCGCCTCTCAAGAAAACAGAACAGTCTGTATGTGTCCGGATGTCATTTCAAAAAAAAAAAAATCAAAGCACTCGAAAAAAATAGCAAAATTGTTGTGAAGAGGAAGATATTTGTTTGGATTTGTTTTCGGCCCACAACTAGTCGAGGGTTCGACCTTGCTATTGAAACAATTGGATTATAATATCGTGACGTGACTCAAGGAAGCCCTATCCATCAGCAGCAGAAGCGGCGAACTGCTAACAAATTCAGTTATGTTACAGTCTTTTGTTCGCTGTTAAGAAAGTGTCGCATAAACTTTTACAACTACCAACTTTGTCATAACGTATCGCGCTCTCCCCGAGTACACATAGCTCGGTTTGTTTCGTGATTTAATGTTTTTTTTTTCAGTTCAACAAATTTTAAATATGTTTTCTATTTAATTGCTCAGCGACAACTTAACGATCATAAACTATTAAACTGTTTTCTAAAACTCTTACAGATGTTCTGGAATGCAATTTGTGGTGCGTTGTCGTCGTGTTTGCGGGTTTTAGTGTGATACAAGGATAAGAGTTGAAATATAACCATAACCACCCACCTATAGCTTGGAATATAACTAAAAACAAAATAATAAGTTTTTTATACAAGAGAATTTACAAAATAAAATTAATTATATATAAAAAAATCGAATGGAAAGTGAACTGTGCGAAAACTATAGTTTTTGAATATCTCACGCTTACAATCAACTAATTTTTTTATTTCTATAAACAAAAAAAAAACAAAGACTTGTGTTGAAGCGAAGACTACTAGCTGCAAATAAAATATCGATAAAACAGAGTGCATGTTAGAGTTGAACTGCAGTTGGGCGAGGCGATTTCATACAACGGGATAGCGGTATATTAAAATCCAGTTAGCATGGAGTGCTGTTTATCTGAAGAGGCGAAGGAACAGAAGCGCATCAACCAGGAAATCGAAAGGCAATTGCGTCGCGACAAACGAGATGCCAGACGAGAACTCAAATTGCTGCTCCTGGGTAAGTGAAATTTCACAACCACTTAATATTTTTGCACGGTTTTCTAGACTCATCTGCTCATTTGTGTGAAGATCGACTGTCGATTTAGATCAGGGAAATACATCAACTCTTGAACTTTATACCAGCTTTACTTTACTTTGAATGCTTCGTTTTTTCGACCGTCGTTATAAGTGCGTGGGTCTATTGAAAAGCTTATCTTTAACGCGACACGTACGAGTATTATCGATTGATTGAAGAACTTATTTTATGTCAGGCATATACTCAGAAACCTAGATCCCGACATCCGATTCCCAGCACTCATTTCATTTTAAATAAGATTGTACAGTGAAAAACCTGGTGGTGTACACATTAAAACTCTTTCTTGATTTTCTGAACTGATTGTATATTTTGGCTGCCCAATATCTCTAAAGACTGTCATCGCAAACACAAACATCATCGGTCTTTGACCATGTTGGTTGTCAAACCTGGCTCCTGGTCAAAGGAATGGACCCCAAATGAAACTTAAAAAAAGCAGTGATTTTAAGCGGATGATCTTGACAACCTTCTCTATAACAGCTGAAAATAAATCGTCTCCGTCGCGGGACTACTGTCAATTTAACCTTATCTGGGATAAAGCCTTTGCCCGATAACCTGTCCAAGGAACTGGTTTTCTATACACTCTCTGACCTCCATCGGCATTGTTTTACTCCGTTTTTTTTTTGTTTGGCAATTTTATCCCCTAGCTGAGGGATGTAATTTGGAATTTGGTGCCTAGATTTACCAAGTTGGAGATAACCAATCATTGGTTCTGACTTACAGATTTGTAAGTCAGTACAACGTTCAGTGTTGCTAAAAATAGTTGGTCAATATATTCATCGTCTGCAGTCGGCGAGGTTTTGCATGATCTAGTGGTGTTTGCTTATACGAATCATAACGATTTAAGATCTACCTACATGTGACACTTGTCACACATGTAAACCGCCCCTATACCTTTATAGATTAGCAATAACGATTGTGCACATACATATATCATGTGTATGTATACCTACGTGCAAAAAAGCTAATAGGATTGTTAAGCGGCCTTGCAATACCTAGAAAGCTTTTGGAAATTTGCTTCATTTAGAATTATAAAGACTCTCCCAAAGATGTGCCTTCTTGTTTCAACGTAACTACTACTTTCGGCAACCAGCAATCACAAATGCAAGGCACAGAATTCAGTCCACAGGTGCTTATACTCCTTACTTGCATTTTTTTCATGACACTACGGTCCTCGCCAGCCAGCTTTATTTTGAATAATAGTCCCTTTTCCTTTAGAAGGTTGAAAGCTGTTCTTAATAACCTTTATGCAGCAGCGACAGAGCACAAACGAATAACATTGCTCCGTGTAGCTGGTCTCCACTTTTACACTGTCAAAGTAACCCTAAAATCGATGACACTGAGCGATGGAATCCAAGGTTCAACCCTCGGAAAAACACAAATTGCACTAAATGTGTTTTTTACTGACACACATCCCAGAATATATCTGTCCTGAGAAAGCTTCTCAATACATCTCTTTGGCTTGGTCGCCCTCTAAAAGCTTCTTCTCAATACATCCCTTTGCCTTGGTCTTAATCTATAGGTCGCTTCTATTTATCCCAAAAATAAAATAACAAACTATCGATTGGTTTTGAATAGCTAACCGTAGAGCCTTATACTAAGCCGCACCCACTATTTTGGAATTGCGTTTTCCAGGATCTGCCCTAGTGTGAACATTCAGCCGATGGTGAAATTTTATCGGCTCTCTGATAAGAACCCACCAAGTTGTAGTCGGCAAAGCTCAGAGGATCAATTTTCTATAAAACCGGACAAACGAAGTGGCGTGTAGTGTTAACGTACCCTCAAAGCTCTAACCATATTTAAATTTTATTCGTCACTGGAAGTCGTACTTAAGACACTGCTCATATGTGGGTCATGTCGATCGTAATCATTTTTGTCACTGTCATATTTATCCTCCATATCAGCGCATGATCGCATAATAGGCGCAAGAAGACAGGCTCCATAGTTTTCTTGGATGTGGTTTTACAAAAACAGGCCAATTTGCGTCAGCTCAAAACTTCTGAGTTTAGTTGGAAATTGGACAGATCCTTGAATCTCTTCCCCGAATACTTATCCAATCTGACGTGCATAATTTTCGTCTTACTCGGCTACAATAGCCCAGCTTACTCTGAACTCGCACAATACTTTCATGACTGAGTGGTGACTTCATTAAATATTTACTTTATAAATATTAAATGTTAGTTGTGCTTCTGGCATCTGGTTCAATGCCTGTTGCATTTGCCTCATATTTTTAAGTTGACAGTTCAAGTTATCGTTATTCTTGTTTTCCTGTCTGATCTTTCGCTCAGTGTTTTTGCTTAAATAGTATTAAATTGTATCAATCCAATTAACTATAAACAATAAAAATGATTCTCTCGTTTCCCTTTAAGGTACTGGTGAATCTGGTAAATCCACATTCATCAAACAGATGCGTATTATCCACGGCAGTGGTTACTCCGATGAAGATAAAAGAGGTTTTATTAAATTAGTCTATCAAAATATATTCATGGCCATGCAATCGATGATAAAGGCCATGGATATGCTTAAAATTCAGTATGGAGGGGCAGATAACATTGTAAGTACAAGTGGCATCATTTCAAAACGAATATCTACCAATTGCATGTTTTGTTTGATTTTTGACAGGAAAATGCTGAATTGGTAAGAGCGATAGATTACGAAACAGTCGCCACATTTGAGGATCCCTATGTCTCTGCCATAAGAAATCTTTGGGCAGACAGCGGTATTCAAGAATGCTACGATCGAAGAAGAGAATACCAACTCACAGATTCAGCTAAATAGTAAGTTTTTTTTGTTTATATTTTTTTTTTGTATCTCGGCAATGAATTTGAATTTCGTATTACGTATTTGTCAATTTCTACACAATAACTTCAAATCTCAACAGTTATCTGATGGAAATTGATCGAGTGGCTGGAAAAAATTACTTACCAACCGAACAAGATATATTGAGGGTTCGAGTACCAACAACGGGGATCATTGAATATCCATTCGATCTAGAAGAGATACGATTTAGGTATCCTTCCTTTCTTCCTTCTCTGATTTACATGTTGCAACCTAAACAATTCATAACTAACTTTGTTTTTTTTTTTTAACTGCATGGCGTGTGGTTACATATTCAACCAAAATATTGTTTACTAAATTGTTGTTCTAATTTTGTGTTTCTAACATTTAAAAAAAAAAAATCGTTTACCCGCTTTGGTGATATTATATTTAAAATATATCTCTGCTTATACACGACAGAAATTCCAAACAAAAGAAATTACACAGATTCCTTTTTGTTTAATAAAATGGTTTGCATTCAACGTGTCTTTTGTGTTTATGTGCTCATGTTTTGTGCTCTTATTTATTTGATTTATATTTCGGGAGAAAAATCGACGAATGCAAAGCTAATGACGAAATGTTGAAATTTATTATTTCTGTGTGATTTATAGTTTATTAGTTATTGCATGCGTGAAATGAAAAAAAAAATTATCCAACAATCGGGTTATACAATTAGAATTCATTTGAAAGGAAGAGCTCATTTTGTTTGATCCTCGAGTCAGTATAAACAATAAACTGTTAGGGGGTGACGTTGAACTTGATTGCCATTCTGAGCGAAAGATGGAAATTGAGATTTTGTTGACCTAAATTTTGATGGTTTTGTTATTGAAATTTCCTCTTGGGACTGTGAACTTAGCAGGCCCTAACAGCGCATAGATGCTTTAAAACCGATACTAGTTCTATTGTAGTCTTCTCGAAATATAACTCCAAAGTTCGCTTTTAAACATTCTGTAGCAGTAAGAGATAAAATATAAAGTCAAGTGGTGGTTAAGTGTTGTGCCTTCCATTTTGAGGAATAACTTGGTTATGTTTCATCTGTCCAAAATGTGAATTATGCAGAAGGAGAAGTTGCAGACCTCCGATGTTTTAGATATGTTATTTTGGCTTGTTATTCCAGAATTGTCTGTGAATTCCGGAGAGTCGAGTTTGTTGTATTTAAATAGCGTGAACAAAATTCTTTGAAAATGCTTTTGCGTCTAATCACAAGTCGTTCGACAGTGTTTCCACTCGCGTGAACCACGAACATTTCGGAGTTTCTGTGAATGTACCTAAACCGATGCCATATCGACTTCCGCACAGCTTTTCTACCTATGCATTTGAAGCAGTTTCAAAGACGATGGAGTACGAAAATGTATCCTTGCAGAATTGAAGACGTCTGGAAATATAAGTGCTAATATTTTTTGGTACCTTTAAAACACCAAATAATCTTCAAATCTGTTGTTTTTTTATGTATTGTGGATTTTTTTCTGATACGGTTGCAGCATCGAGTTTCCTTTTTTTTTTTGAGGCAAATATATGAATCAGCATGTGCTGATCTGAAAAAGAACAACAAGAACAGATAAAGAGACCCCGTGCTGATTAACACACATCTATGTGCACAAACTGACAACAATTATGGACGTGAATAAATATTCAAGATAAGGTGAATTTTCTGACACAACAAATCTGATGCTTCTGCTGATGTGTTGGTAAGATTTGGTGGGTACCTATTTCTTGCTGCTCGTATGTCGTGTCTCACCTACAAATAGGTTACGAGATTTCAGTTCGAAGAAACTAATTGTGTACAAATGCAAATGCATTTAATTTTAAGGGGAAGCTGATTTTTTCAAATTTATTTAAAAAAAAGACTGCATGACTATATATTTGTTTTTTTTTTGTTAATTCTACAAATTTAATTGTTGTTTTGTATTACTTTTCGTTTGTTTTATTTTTTGGTTACTTAGTTACTTAAGTGATCTGCCACGCATTGAAAAAGAAGATTTTTTACCGACCGAACAAGATATTCTACGTGCTCGAGTTCCGACCACAGGAATTCTAGAATATCCATTTGATTTAGATGGAATCGTATTTAGGTATAAATTTCTTACAATATTCAATGGATATTATAGAAAGCGTAATTTTTGTATACTCAAGAACGGCTAGAGACTGGTTCGTAGTAGTTATATTAGATTGGCAGAAGCAGACAACTTTCGAAATCGTGGCAACAAAATCGCTTGTATTTTTTTGTTCTTACTTGTTTGTGTTAAGTTTTGTAGTGAAATTTGTTTATGTAGAAATTCTTTTGTTTGTTTGTCTGTATGTAACGCTTATTGCTTGCTTACTAAATCAAATAATATCAGCTTGCATTTTTATTGGAAAAAAAAAAGAAATAGATTAAATGATACATTATGGAAATTGTTTGTTTAAAATGTATTACTAACGTGAAAATTATTCTTTTTCCATTATCCTTGTCAACAACACACAGGATGGTAGACGTCGGCGGTCAGCGATCTGAAAGAAGAAAATGGATTCATTGTTTCGAGAATGTAACTTCAATTATTTTCTTGGTCGCTCTCTCAGAGTATGATCAAATTTTATTCGAATCTGAAAACGAGGTATGTATTTTAGGTTATGGTAAAAGCACATATGGATATAATAGTAGAATTGGTACACGAACAGCATTCTTAAGAAATCTAAAGGAATTAGTATGATTTTTGTGGACTTACAATGGTGTGAAAGTCGGAAGGCGACGTATAGACTGGGTATGGGCCAACAGTCTTGTTATGATTACGACATATTATTTGAATGTAATCGCATATTGGCTTCAGGAGGCTAACTCCCAGCAATGCAATGATATTGAGTCTATTCCCTAACGACAGTACATTTGAAGACATTAGTCAATTTTAGTCTTCGTTGCCTTCTACCCAACTTTTGCGTAAGAGAACGATGTTTGTTCGAATGCAATATTGTTAGGGAACAAACGTAATATGGCTCTTCTTTAAAGCTACAGCTGCTTATAGTTTAACAAACAAACATCACAACATAATTGGCACTGGAATGTGTACTTAAGCTCAATAAGTGTTCATCTAAAAATGAAGTAACACTGACTTGGGTACGAGGACACATAAGGATCGAAGGCAATGAAAAGGCGGACTCCCTTGCAAAACAGGGGTAAACTGAAAAGTTGCTTGGACCAGAACTATTCTCTTCAATTGGCAGATGAATGGTAGAACAGCTGATTCACAAATGGAATCACCTGAGAAGGACCAATGTAGAGAAGCTAAAATGGCAATAAAGTGGCCGACCTGCTCCACTCAAGGAAGAGTTCTAAGCATAAGTCGAGGAACAATGAAATGGGTGTTTGCTTTGTCTACAGGACATGGTAATTTCGGGTATCACATAAGGAAAATGGGCATTAGAGAGGATGATACTTGTAGACTATGCCTGCAGGAATCTGAGACAGCGGCACACATACTTTGTGAATGTTCAGCGTTGGCTGGCCGAAGAATGAGGATTTTGGGACATCATTGGGTCGAGACCCAGTCGATGAAACAGATCTCCCACAAACAGATGCTAGCGTTACACTAGGAATCGGGCCCAGAGAAGAACTGTGAAGAAATCCAGAGAGTCTCTCTGAGTAAGATTTACAGTGGTAGAGACCAGAGAGACGAAAAGAGACCCGACAATGGTGGTCTAATTCGAATATCTCTCGAAATAAAGCTACAGCTGACGATTAGAAACACAATAGTAGCGACAAATTGTAATATTTTCAATGCCCGCTTTCAGAAATTGAACCTTTGTCCAAAAAAACACCGAGAGTATAACTGACATGAAAATGCTTCTAAATTTTTCGGATTCTGATATTTGTAAACGTCAACGAAATTCCTTTTGCACTTGCCAATATTATCTTCTGCACTTCTCAGTAGGAACTACCACAGCTCGCGAGTTTATTGACAGAGGTTACCAACTTCGAGTTTTTGCAAGGCGTTGATCTTTTTTTCTCAAGAAACACGTTCATTCTAAGTTCATTCATTGATTGATTGGGACTCGTTTACCTAACTTTCTTTAGATCTGATAGTCGTTTTTCGTTTTCCTAAACACAAGGCGTTCTCACTCTGATCGATTGATCGGATCTGTGGTAATCTTTTAAATAGAATGCGCAAATATATTCGAATATCATGTTTCTAGGATGAAGTTTTTGACATTTCTACCTGCATTGACATACTGTGTCAGAGCTTTCCACGAAAGTCAACGTCACTGTCCAACCATATACTCCATTTAGCCTTAACTTCATAGTTCTTACCAGATTCTCGTTCGAACAGCCCTACAAACACACGAACGTCGTTTCGAACGAGTACTAATTGGATATGTGTTCCTGCTATCTATTCACGAATCGACTGTGACGCGATTTGCAGAATTATACAGTTGTAGCCATTGTAATGATCTGCTAGTTTTGAATATATGCAAAGTCTGGTATCAATTTCAACTACATTATCCACTTGTGCAGCAGTCGCAATTCTTTAAAACATATTATATATTTTCTTCCTTTTGCAGAATCGTATGGAGGAGTCAAAAGCTTTATTTAGAACTATTATTACGTATCCATGGTTCCAAAATTCATCAGTTATTCTTTTCTTAAATAAGAAAGACTTGTTAGAAGAAAAAATTATGTATTCGCATTTGGTAGACTACTTCCCCGAGTATGATGGTAAGAATATTTTATGATTTCTCTAACGTTTTGCACGTCTTAAAAACAAGTAACAATCTTTTATTTGAAAATAAACAAAAACTACAACAAATTACAATGACAAAAGGTCCCAAATGTGATATACCGGCGGCAAAAGCATTTATATTGAAAAAATATCTATCAGCCAATCCTGATCCAGAACGTCAATGCTATTCCCATTTTACAACGGCTACAGGTTAAGAAAAAACAAAAGCCTTTAATAACTGCGCCGTACGCTAGAAGAAAATTATAATTTTCAATTTGATATTGATTTTGATTGGCAGTAGTAATAACCTTAAAAATTCTATTTAATAAGCACTTGTAGATTGTATTGTACATATTGCTAGTTATTGCTAAATTTATGCTTTTTCTGTATATTCACTGTTGATATAGGTCCACAAAGGGATGCAATAGCGGCCCGAGAGTTTATTCTTCGTATGTTTGTAGACTTAAATCCAGATTCCGAAAAAATAATTTACTCTCACTTTACTTGTGCTACAGGTAAGTTTAAATTTGTGTTTGCTTGTGTTTTTGCGATGAATGAGAGATTGTTTGAATGGTATCAAATGTGGGTTAACCCGAACTTGTGTATTGCAACCGAAGCGGGGTTTCTAAAGCTTGATAAAATTGTCTCTGAGATAAATGTTTCCGCAGCCTAACTCCGTGCCGCCATACAGTCCAAGGTAAGACTGCAAAACAATTGTATAGTCAAAAACGTAGATTTTGAGGTATAGCTAGAAAACGCTTTAAGAAATGGTACTTTTTTGAATAAAAACTTCTTTCGAAATCAATTACTGATTTCATTGAACTATATTTTTATTTTTCTCTCAAATGTGCTCGCAACTTGAAACTATTTAAACAAATCAACCTATAGACACTGAAAACATCAAGCTTGTGTTTTGCGCCGTCAAAGATACAATCATGCAGAACGCATTGAAGGAGTTCAACTTAGGTTAAGCTCACAAAATAACAAATATAAGCTGCGTGATCGACCTTAACAAAAGCTGACTAAAAACCAAATTATTTAATTTGTTATTTTTTAGAAATTATTAAAAAAAAATATAATATTTCACATTTTATTTATTATAAAACTCATACACACGCATTGTGAAATCGACTTTACACGAGAGATGACTAATAATAGGCATTATTTGATGTATCATGTTGGAATGTGATTATAAATAAACAAAATTCAAATTAAAACAGAATGCAAACAATTACAATGCATGACTAAAATGGATATGGTTTTATTTTTTCCCGATTTTTGTTAAATTTTTGACTTGTTTTTGTTTTATATACGTTCAGATATCAGGCATGTTTTATAAAAATATTACTACATACTTGGGCGTTGGCAGTTTACAAACCAGTTCACTTAAATCACACGCAAGATCAGTCATTTGATCTTGTTATTTATTTTCCGTGGCAGGTATGTTAAAACAACTGCTTATATGAAATTGTGTTGAGGACTTGCTCCACAGATATCTTTTAAAAGTAAAACAACAGCCATCAGAAAAGCCGCGACAGGTGTGGTAGGTTGGCAGGCAAAATAAGCCGATAGCCGCTTAAAGAAAAAAATATCCTCAAAGGAAATATAGAAACGGAAGAGAAACGTGAGATCAAGGAGAGAGATATTATGGCGATCTGTACTAGCCGTATGAAAGAATATTTCGGCGGATCGATTTAAACTGCGATATAGTCAAAATGCTGTCAAGTAGGATTTAAAGTCTCAAGCGCAAGGGCGACCAAACAATGCAACTATATTGGCCTGAAAGCGGAGAACCATTGAACCAGTTATAGATGTGCCATAGACAGACGGCGCAACAAAAGTGATATTCAAGTCTGATTACTCAGCGGAGACTTAAAACAAATAAAACTCCGTTTGCAAAAAAAAAAAAAAGTCAAAATTTTGTTTCTGACAAAAGCAAGAATCCAGCTACCATAAGCGAATCCATTTTTATTTTTATTTGGACATATATGCGGTGTGTTTCGTCAACAGCAAGTGTGTATTAATTGACAACGACGCGGACGTTTGCATCTAACACTTAAAGCTACTTCATTTAGAAGTATGGAGGCTTGAATCTATTTTTGTTTCTGACAAAAGCAAGAATCCAGCTACCATAAGCGAATCCATTTTTATTTTTATTTGGACATATATGCGGTGTGTTTCGTCAACAGCAAGTGTGTATTAATTGACAACGACGCGGACGTTTGCATCTAACACTTAAAGCTACTTCATTTAGAAGTATGGAGGCTTGAATCTATTCGAAAGCTCTTAAGCTCGGCAACAAAATCTGAAAAGTCTTCGTTTTTCGCCGTTTTGTTCGTTCAGTTCAAACTTCACATTTCTTTTTATAAGTTGAAGCTATTGAATTGTTCCTCAATTATTTTCATCCCGGAACTTATCATTTTACCCCTACAAGTTCACTTCTTGCCTAACAATTTTGTAGAAGATGTGCCAATTGAATTAAAAACGTCCACAAAACACGAAAAGTGCAGAAAAGTAGTTGAATTTTTTGAAAATCATATTGCAACACACAAAATATTTACGACTCGAACCCAACTTAAATTCGACGGGATTCAAGAAATCCTTTAAGAAACACTTATGTCATAAAATAATCTACGGCTGCTGTCAGTTGACTTGTATAGAATACATAAAATTACACTTGTGTGAGTGCTTCTTGAGTGGATTCTGACTTTAAATCGAGAAGCGAAATTCTCTCCGCAGAATCACCAGAAGAGTTTTTTTTTTGCGCCAATGGAAGTTTTTCGATTCCGGACTCTCCCGGATGCTTCTTTTTGCCCAATGGAAAACGACATTATTCATAGACCGACCATATTGCAGGACATCACTTTTATTTTTTGTTGCTTGAAATTTTGTTTATACCCCAAGATTTGCATGCTATTCTCAAAAAAATACCAATAAGCATTTTTCGACTTTAAATTTCAATAATTCAAAATGGCTATATTTTCCATAGAAATTTTCCAATTGTGAGCTTCCGTAATTTTAAAGTTGAGGCAAAAATTTGTTACAGAACGGCGCAATAAAAAATTTAAACAAAATCTATTAAAAGTTTGTTAACAAAAGACCTCATTATTCTTACTTCAATCGAACTTACTTGTATCAGGCGACTTATGGTGAAACAGTCGCAGAATTTTTTAGAAATTTTGCTTAATTTTCATAAATGGTATTAAAAATGTTCTATTTATATTAAATATGTCCCTTGTCTCATTAATTGGCCGTTTGGACTCGGCATAAAATTGTAGATCCCTTCCATTCGTCCCAAAAATAAAAACTCACACAAGACGATTGGTTGTGAGAAGCTATGCCTAGGCCTGTTGCGCCAACTATAGTAATAAGTTTTGATTTCTTCGTCATGGAACCATACCTCAATGCTAAAATTGGCTTGTTTTTTGTAGTGCAACTTTATCCTGAGCCGCGTTTCAATAATGGCCAACAGATTCTCAATTGGATTAAGGTCAGGGGAGTTGCCAGGCTGTTCCAGAACAATTGGCTAATTTTTTTATTAAAGTGGGGCAAGATCTTGTTGGAAAATTACATTGGCACTTCCATGTCTTTTGCATCCCTTCGATCGGCTTCAAACTTCCAATCCATGACCGTCAGAGTCACCTCTGAAAACAAAAGTGAATTTTTGGCGGGTGCTTTGGCGCAATATGGCCAGATCGAAGTTTTTCGTTGTCACTTCTTCTCACGACGCTTACCCTGTCTCCCCTGACTTCGAAGTGTCCCTAGTCTGAAAAAAAAAACACTTTTTTCCAAACCATTGATGTCCAATTTCTGTGATTCTTCGCCCTTGCTGTTATTTTCCTTATAGGGTTAGAAATGAAAAGTAATGCTTTACGTGAACACCTGCCTTGACGGCTTAATTTCACGATGGGCACACCCACATTAGAGTCCTTGAGAAAGACGTTGACAAGACGCTCCAGAGCCAATACAAGTATTGACCCTGGTGCAATTACTGTGGCTGTTATGTTGGCAACAGTACGACCCATTGGTTTGGGCGAGGCCTACCAATATACCTCTTCGTTCTGAAAGAACGCTTTTTGTCTCCGCTTTCAGTTAAACCACAACCCCCACGAATCCAACCTCAAATGATGGGGCTGAACCAGTTTTGGCACAGAGGCTGTCCCCATCCCCGTGGTACCAATACATAGCTACTGGTCGAGCTTTCGTTACCCAATTTGGATCTCCAACCCAATCCGAGGAAAGGTGAACCTCAATGTCAGGATGCTCTATACCATCTTGAATTTCACATTACTAGCGAAAACAAGATAACTCTCACCTATTTCATCTTGCACTGTTTAATTTGGTGATGGTCCTCCTTATAGGGTCAGTTAGAAAATTATTTTTTCAGTGGTCTTCTTGCCTTACGACCCACTTGTAGAACACGCCGTCAAACGGCAAGTCCCTTTTAAGTTCACCACTTAACTTCGTAGGATTTATCCCACAGTTTGTCATCATGAGTGGTGGTTCTAGGTTTGTGGGCAGCAATCTCTCTCACGACTTGTTGCAATCCCTTATGTACCCCTGTGCAACGCAATAATCCTTTAAATACTGGACTCCAACATCAACCGAAATCTCCCTTGTGGTTTTTTTCAATGTCCAATCAAACCCAACGATTTTTGCCCTTTTCTCCACACAGATCTCGGTTCTAATGATATATAAAGACCAAACCTTTTTAAAATCTACAAAAAATTCGGCCTTCAGAACGAAATCTTTACCAAATGTATGTTTAATTACTTTTTGAAAAAGTGTTTGTACGAATTAATTAACACACCTCGAAAATGTACCTAGAAAACAAGAATATAGACGAATTTTCATAAAAGAAAGCATTGTCATTGTTTTCTTACAATAACCATGACGGACAAACGCCAATTGTACCTCTGCGTTATGAAGAATCCAAGAAGTGAAATCGTTGAAAAAAATATTATGCTCTCAGATGAGTTTTTTTTCTAATTATTGGCAACTCTTAAGATTTTTTGCCCCAGTGTAGCGATGTTTGAAAATTCTTTTGCATTCGATATCTATCGGTCATTTATTTTAAAAATAACTTACGAAATACCTCGAAACAAAAACGTGTGGTTTGTTTCGACATCTAGAGTTTGATAAATGGTTTTGATCAGGGTCGGCATTCTGTAGGGCGAACCGTTCAAACGCTTTCGTCTGCACGAAGAAATTTGCTTGTGTAATATAGGGAAAATCATTCGTGCGCACGAAAACGTTTGATCGTTTCGCCTTACAGAATCTGACCCCAGATCTGGTGTGCTTTAAGAACAGTGTAAACATGGTATTAGACACCACATACCACCGATACCTTCAAGAAAACCAAAGGCGTGAGACATAGCTATGTGATCTTCAACCTCGTAGTTGAGAAAATAGTCCAGTAATGTATGGCGTTTAATCGTCTTTTGTATATATTAAGGTCCAGACTAAACAGCCGGTCGAATCTGCAACAAACTTCTTTGTTCATAACACGAGCCGAATTAGGAATTTTAGGTTTGCCCCCGTAATTCCAGAACAGTCGCCTATAACAAATACCATAAAGGAGCAAGTTACGTGCGACTCAGTGGTGCACATTTTTTAATTGACAAATGCTTGATTATTGAAAATGCTAAATTATTGAAAATGCTCTTTTCTAAGTGTCAGAGTAAAACTTTTTAAAAAGCAGCAATGACTATATTAATTGTTTTTTTTTGACTCCGAATCGACAAAATTTAAAAACAAAAACACTGTATTTAAAATGTCTCCCAGTCCTCACAATGTTCTGAAGGCAGGAGAATCATACCTTCGAACCGTACATGCAGGGTTCATAGGCTAGGCTACAACTTAAAAGTCTATCACAAAAAAAAAAATAAACAATAACGGATCAATTGTGACTGAACGTGAAAGTGCATTCTAAACTAAAAATTAATTTTGTTGAAAGTATGTTTGACTGGTGTTCTCGTCTTTGTGTCATGTTATCAAATTAAACAGTCTATTATAATTCTTTCTTTCTTTTTTCCCTTCCCCACTACTTTAGATACCGAAAACATAAGGTTTGTATTTGCAGCTGTAAAGGATACAATTCTGCAATCAAATCTGAAAGAATATAACTTGGTCTGAACTGGTTTTGGATCGTTAAAACTATTTTTGTGATTATAATGTTTTCATAATTCCTTTTTTCAAGAAAAAAAAATAAATAAAATAATAAAATATAATAAAAAAAAATATATATAAATTTAACAATTTTATAACGCAACAAAAATTATATTTTAAATTTTTTTTTTTGACAAAAAATTGAAGAAACAAAACCCAAAAGAAAAAGAAGAAAAGAACTAGGAATTAATAACAACAAATATATATATTTAAACTAAGTAAACAAAAAATATTAATTTATAAAAAAAAATACACACACACCAGCTTTTGTCAACAGAAAATGAGGAATTTAAAATAAAAAGAAAAACCGAAGAAACAAAATAATATTTAAAAAAAAAATCTGTCAAGCTCGGAAATTTCTTAAAAAAAAAAACTATAATTTTTTGCCAACATGTGTTTAAAATAAACGAGTTTTAACAAAAAAGGGAAATATAATAAATAAACGTATGGTTAAATAAAAAATATGAATGTCACAAAAAATAAAACTCCAAAGCATAAAAAGGAAAATTGGCTCCGTAAATCTGCACGCAAATTTAAGTGTTTTTATTTTCTTTTAACAAAATGCATCGTCAACAAAATGAATGGAATAAGGAAATTACAAAAATTATAAAAAAACTACGAGGAAAATATAATTTACAAAAAAAAAGCTAAGTCGCATATAAAACTTATATTTTGTAACGATATAATAACATTCTAACTTGAGCCATTCCTTGCCAATTTGTTTTATTTGTTTATTCAATTATTGTCCACTTTTTTTCATTTCAAAAAAGTCCGAAACTTTATTCATTTTTTTTTCAACCACTTTAAGAGGGAAATGCAAAATCGTATTGTATGTTAATGTTATTTCAAAGAAAAAAAACGCAAACATATTGCTAGTAAAAGAAAAGTTAAGTAACCGTTGGTCACCGATAGTAATGTGTGTGCGGGAATATGTATTCTCACGAAGGTTTTGAATGAGCATGACATTGTTATGAATGAGGTTTTGTTGGGTTAGCTTTGTTAAAACATTGATGCGTTGTTTGAACGTCTCACTGTTTGGAATGTACCATTGACTTTATAACTCAAGTTCGATCTTTGGCTGCCTTCAGTAGTGTCCAAAAAGGAATCAAATGCCTTTTGGTCCGGTTGATCACAAAGATGTAATAGTTATTTTGAACTGATGTTTATGACTACCAGGAAGAGGGGTTCCCTTCTTGTTGTGTAACCTCTTAACATCGTCGGTGTACCTTATGGCAGCCATCAGCCTTGAAGGCTTCACATTAAGTATTCGCAATCAATTTTGCTGGCCTTAACAAAGGTTGGTTTTGTTATTCCTCAATTGGACAGGACCTTTCCTTCTGCAAATCTGAATATATGTATGTGCAACATATTTCGAAGTGTTATCTAACTAAGGCGCTAAACTTTGTGTTTAAACAAATAAAATATAACAATAACATAATTTGACTCGCTTACAGACCATCCTCCGCTTACCGCAACTTGCAATGTCTTCTTCACAAAGTTCGAGCTCTATTCCGCCTGAAGGTATATTGTTTAATGACGTGATTAAGACAAGTTTTTTGAAGGTTGGCATTCTCTAATCTAAATCAGCCTAATTGATACATTTAGCTTAAAGTTCATTAAACTTCTAATGGTCTTGTGCCGCAAAAAATTGGATGCAAAAAATATATAATACTTGCTTTGAGCAACGCAATTCGACTAGAAAAAGTAACATGTTCGTATTGAACACGTAATACGCTGACGGGTCCCGTGTACACCGTTTTGATCAACTTATTTAATTGTTGAATTATTTACAATACAATTCATCAACTTCTGTGATTTTGGATATGATAAATCAATTGCTCGAAGTGGTTATAGTATGCTTTTACAGTGCAGCAAGTTGATTCACGCGTTGAAACCCTCGGACGTTGAACAACGTGTTGAACGCAAGCAGTTGATCACAGAGAGAACTATGTCTAGCGAGCAACAAAAATTCAAAACATACCTACCACTCATATCATATAATGTATGTATGTGAAGCAAACATTTTTCAAAATGGTGGTCGCAGCAAAGTGAAGAATCACGTTACGAGTTTAATGCATTGTATTCGAAATTGAGTTGTGAACATTATGAATGTCTGACTCTGGGAGCAGCAGGTCCATTTGGTATCTAAGAGAACCAGTCTGTAAATGTGTATACCTTTTGATAAAAGCACGTATTACATGGTACTACATTTGTAACTGATTATTCATGGGTATAGCAGAACAGTTAAAATAGCTTGAGCATTCTGCGAGTGAATCGCCACAACCACCTGACGACAGTTCAGTCTCAACACCAAGAAAAAGTAAAAACGCCTCATATTCGTTTATGAAGGAATTTGTTTAAAACCAAATGTACACAAAGACATGTACCACCAACAATAGCATTGCTCTGTCCAGGACCTTCGTGAATTAAATTCCGCAGCACCCAGCCAGACCATAGAAGTTCTTCGCTCTGATCTGTTTTATTTTCTTTCTAAATCTTCATACAATACACCTACTATCGTCGCCATATTTCGATATAAATAAGTAAAACAAAACTATATTCGCATACATCAATATTGTTGTTAATTTAATTATTATTGTTTTTTTTTTATGTAAATTAAATATATATAAAAAATAAATATTTAGTGCAGCTTCCCAACAAATAACCAAACTGAACACATTAAATTAAATATTAATATATTTATTTAAATAATTTATTCATTATAGGATATATAATTTTTCTTTGTTTTTAGGTAATATCTATACAATATGTATGATCTATGTAATTTCCAAATAAAATTACTGTGTAGTATGTGAATAATTTATTAATTTTTAGGTAAAATAAACACAAAACTGAAACGCAAAATTTTAAATGATTTTCAAAAGTATGTGATGATTTAGCAACTGTTTCTATTTTTTCAAAATTTAGGTAATTTATTTTATTTTTTTGTTTATTAGATAAACCAAATTTTAAGAGGCAAAGTAATTTATGAAAAATGGGCAAACTGCGAAAAGTAGTTAGTTAGAAAAAATTGAGATGATTTTCTTTGTGTTTTTATTTTTGGAGTAAATGGCTGCAAATGCACACAAATGAGGGGGAATATTTATAAATGAATAATGAAAAACCTAAATATAATCACAAAACCACCTCACAACAGCAAAGCACACACAAAAATGAAAGGAAAAGTTGAAGAAAAAAATGTCGCACAATTTTTACGAGTACCTATGATTTTAAGGGTAGCCATACATTTATATAGAATGCATTATATATAGAAGGTAATTGTATGTTTTCCGTTATAATTTAGCTAAATTAATTCTTTTGTCGTATAATAAAACGCGTTGTTTATTATTTAATACATTATTTTCTTGTTTTTAAGAGAAGAGCAAAACTATTTTATACTAAATATTTAACATATTCGTATCTAAATATTATATTCTACAACAGAAAATTTATATACATTATATATAGTTTATATAATACACAATGTCATTATTTTTGTTTTCACTCTTTCTGCAACTGTTTTTATTTTATATTTTCAAACTTTTTCAATTGTCTTCTACTATGTAAAATTAAATCTTTATGTTGTTTCAAAGAAAATAAAAGAAAAAAAAACGCGTAATTTTAGTCAAGTAAATTTAGGACCCTATATAATATATTTCTGTTTCGTATATAAGTTTTCCAAAAATACAAACTAAAATGAAGGAAAATATTTATACCATTTTAAATAATATACATATTTGTTTTTAGTTTATTATAATAGCAATTATATTTCTTTTTCTTTTATCGCTTTTATATAGATATATAAACATATAAATATTTGTATATATATATGTATACAGTCAATAAAAACAGAATTATTTGCGTGTTCAATTTGTTAAATTTTATGTTGTTTTATTTATCTTTTTACACCTGGTTTTCCATTTTCCTTTTCGATTGTCATTTATTTTAAACATGTTTTCCGTTGGCTTTGAAATACGATTATTTAACGCCTGAAGTTATGTATTGCGAATAACACAGAATTTTGGCAGTACAACCACTTGAATTGGGGTGGAAGCACGTAACTTGATACAATCGAGTTCAATCGATACAATGGAGCTCTGGCAGCACCTAATTTGTCTCAATCGAGGATAATCAATTGAGACAAATTAGGTGCTGCCAGAGCTCCATTGTATCGACTGAACTCGATTGTATCAAGTTACGTGCTTCCATCACTCCGCTTTCACCAATAATGGCGTTTAGAAATCACTGGGTAGTTGCGATTGGCTTAGTGGTCTTCTGGAAATCGATAGTGGTGGATTGACAAGTGCGTTTAATTTAAGTTGTATCTATTGGTGACTGTCAATAACGACTCCCTACAACAGATCCATTATGAGAATTCTCTCATTACTACTCAGGTTTGCCTGGGGCTCTTCCTATCGGGTTTGCTAACTTGAAGTTTCCGTTCAGAGTTTTTTTTTCCCGTTGTCTCATTCTTGGTTCAATCTCGGCCTATTATCTTACCTTATGCGGTCCTCCGCAAAATTCTTCAAATTCTTGATTGTGTAGCAAACAGTTTTTCTTAGTACTTTGTTTTCAAACACATAACAAGTTGATGGCTTTTATTGCGATTGTCGATTAGCAATAGTCACTTCAACCTATGTGCGATTGAACTGCAAACGTGCCATTGCCGATTGGAACCATTTGAGTGAATTTTCAAAGTTTTTGGCTGACCCATATAATTTTATTGCACTTCACCGCAGTGATTTAAAATGTTATCAATGTGGCAGCTTTATTTGCTGTGTCATCAATTTGTTTATACCTAAGTATGTGCATTTCTGCATGCGCTATTGGTGGCTTTAAAAAGCTGCTAAACTGGGGCCCGCAGTTTTCTGTGATTTAAAGCTAGTTAGGGCTGGGCTGTTTATTCGAAACGAATAGAAGTGCTGCCAAAATCAAATAGTTAACGAATGGCAAATTTCAGTGGCACATTAAGACCTCTTACCATTCGATGTCTTTGTTTAGTAAATTTGCAAAATCTAATTTAAAAGCAAGCCTGACCTGACCTGGACAATGAGTCAAGCTATCAATAGACAATTAAACTGTTATGACATCTGTTGCCGAGAATACGAATACCAAATACTTGTACCAAATTCTGGATGCTGAACTGACAGATTGAACAGGCGTGCATTATTCAAGTTTGACACAAATCGCGAAAGCCGATGCTGTATTTAATGTCACTCACTCCATTGATGTGCAGTGGATTTAGAATTAAATGCAGTGCTGCAGTGTTTCCTTCATATACATTCGTGACTTGCTATATTGAATTCAAGCGGTGTAACTAGTAATCATTTTTGCACTATAAATGAGTATTAGTATCGCGGAATGTGTCCAAACGACTTTCCTGCTTGTGGTTATATTGCTTTCTTTTTTTTTCTCGCTGGTTTATATATGGTTTCGCTTTTTTGTTGATTATGACATTTATTTCTATATTCACTCTGAACGAAATGGCGAATATAAATTTCGTTGTCGCGCTGTCATCAATAGCTTTCCGATAAAAGTTGTAGAAAAATGACCTTTGTATGTTTAGTATCTCTATACCTACCCAAATAAATTAAATTCGTCAAAAACAAGGCCAAATATTTTCCTACCAAAACTTGTTTGCAAATTTACCTTGATTCGGTTATTTCTTAATTATTATTATATAGTAGATATTTATAATATTGTTAAGTTTTGTTATAACCGTGTGACTGTCACCGATTAGCAATATAAGAAAAAAATAATAAAGACATTCAACAGAATTAAATAAGGAATACAAATATAGAGCTCTGTCAAAATAAAAATGCTATGGCCGCGTTCCATTGATCGCTAGGAACTATGAGCTAACAAAAGTGACGCCCTCAAAAGAGCTCCGTTAAAACAATAGCATTTAGCTCTGTTAACGCCTTTTTTCACTTAAAAAACAAAATTATTTATGCGCGGTAATATAAAGCATTAACTTTTTTTTCTGTTTCCTGCACTGGTAGGTCTCTTTCAAATGGCTTGATGCAGTCAATGGAATGCGTTCAATGTTTGAGACTCACTAAAATGGGCACACTTACGTGCGTCTATTGTTTTATTTATTTTCCGTCCAAAAAAAATGAAGATTAAATAAATAAACAATTGAAATGATTAAAATATACACTAACAACTAAGTAATACACACGCAGGAATAAACGATCATTGACATTTTTACAAAATTAAATTAAAACTATAGTGGAAGTGGTGAGCTTTAATCTCAAAGGCAATATAAGGAGTTTTGATGAGCAAATTGTAATAATGATGACTGCCTTATGACGGAAGCATTGCCCGCTTTTCTTCGACAACTAAAAGTCTAGCACATAAGGTGCAAAATAAATGAAGAAACAACATGATTTGAACGTAATCTTAGTTTATTTTAAATTTTGTTGCCTTCAATTTGCTTTTCTTATTAAATTTATGTTTATGTAGCGGATAATTCAGCGACCGATTTTTAAATTTCCTTTTTAGGGAATATAGGGTTCAACATGAAGCTAGTCATCTAGCTGTCAATGAATCGCGGCCATTGCTTTCGTTTCGACAGACTAGGTTTGCATTCACCTCAAAAAAAGAATGATACTAGATTTTTTGTTTTTTAATTTAAATGCGATATTTGTAAAATATGAAATGCCAAGGTACAGTTTTCAAACCTAAAGCCCCGTTAACTCAATACAACCAAGAAACTTGAAAAAAATATTAACGTAATGTCGTTTTGTCTTGGAGTACCCTTTGGCAACCGCGGCACCTTTGGCACTAGCTGTT
Source organism: Cheilosia vulpina (assembly GCA_916610125.1). Classification (NCBI taxonomy): domain Eukaryota; kingdom Metazoa; phylum Arthropoda; class Insecta; order Diptera; family Syrphidae; genus Cheilosia; species Cheilosia vulpina. Next base: position 41,292,406 of record OU744279.1, on the reverse strand, counting down.
TAAGCTTTAGTACACGAATGATGATAGAGGTTGTAAAATATTGTGTCAGCACATCGCATGCAAGCTAGTTTGCGCACAAACTATATAAAAAAAACCTTTTACAAACGTTTCAAAGGACAGTTAAAGTACCGAAACTACCTTCGACTATCATTGTAATGGGGCTCTAGGAATTAATGTACTCAAACCATGCACATTGCCAATCTCAACGCTCCGTCTTTGATGCTGGTAATTGTAGGTAACTTCTGCTTCGAGTCAATCTCAATGTGACCTTATCTCGGAGTTGATTAATTTCTATAAATTTACTAGTAAGTCAGTAACGTTTATATAAGAAAAAAAATCTGCCGATATAGTCCCGTGCAAACCAATTTGTGTGCTGAATAGAATTCGGTTGCGGAATGGTTATTGATAAGTCGAATAGTTAGGGACGCTCCCATGGGGAGCTTCAAAATAAAACGGCTATATTTCATGAAAAAACTAAAGAGGATTCGCAATTGCTATTCTAAATAATCATGTGGGATATAAAAAAGAGAAAGTCTCCACTCTAGTAAAAAAAACTTCACAGAGGTCGAGCTGCATACAAAAGACACCATTTGCGGATAAAAAAAAGCCGCCTTTTTAATGAAAACACAGTAATTTTTTCTATATACAAAATGCTGTTTAATAGGGACTCAAATAAAAGCTAAACACATTGTAAGTTTATTAACGATTTTAGTTCAGTCTAGTATGCATTGATCGTATCCTTTCTCATCTAAACTAAGACACATTTATATTTTATAAGAACATTCTTATCGCCTTAACAAGTCCCTAGAAAACATTAGATGTGTGTAACTACTTGTAAAAAAAATACAACCACAAAACTAAATCTAACTCTTAAGCATTAAAGATAAAAGAAAACAAAAATAATCCTACTAAATTGTGGTTATACATAATACGAGTATAACTAGAACAATTTTTCCAGCAATATGCGGCATAGATAAATAGAAAACAGCAAAATGTACTACATATTTTGCTTAAGGATCTAAACAATAAAACGGGTTTAGATCAACAGATGCATACAATTTTATATATTTGTCAAAAATAAATAAATAATTGCAAATCCAACTTTTAATTTTATTTAAACTACTTGAATAGGTACATTTATATACATAAAGATATATACATAGTGTAACGCATAATAAATCTTAGTTATAAGAACCAACAAAAAGTGTTTCCCCAAAATGAATTTGTCATTTTTACTTCCAAGTAAAAGAATAAACACAAAACACCCTTAACTGAAAATATAACTTTTTCTAAACAAAAAATAATAATAAAACTACCTATAATAAGAAAATGGAAACAATACACAATTTTGTAAGCTCTATAAAACGGTACTCTTACAAAATATATACACACATGAAAAAAATAACAATTTTTTTACGAAAAAAATATATTGTATACATATATTTATTAATTACTAACCGCATCTTTCTAAGTAAATTAGTAATATCTACAATGTAAGAAAGCTAAATATATATTTAAAACTTTTGCCAATCTCCTCTTGACTGTTTTGGTTTTTTTTTCTGCACAACAATCACAATTGTAATAACCACCAATGAGCCTAATATTGGTAGATTGATATGCAGAAAAATAAAAAAAGAGGTAGGTAATTTTAATTCAAAATTAAAAAAAATCATAAATAAAACTACACTCAAGAGGATGTTACACCCTATTATTTGATGCAAGTTTTTAATTACCCTTCTACCATCGATGTGCGCTTTCTTGGACATCTGTACGAAGGACATTAAACCAACAACCCTTAATAATAACGAAACTAATAAGTTCTTAATATATATTAAGCTAAAAGAAAACTAAATATATATATATAAGGTAATACTAGACACACATTCGAATAAATAATATTGTACTAACAAAATTTCATTTTTTATTATCAGAAAAACAAAAAAAAAACAAAAACATTTGAGTATAATAGTAATTGTATTAACTAAAATTATATTATACACATAAAATGAAATTTATAAATGATTAACTATAAACAATAAAAATGAAGAAAAATCCCCGATCGTGTTTTATTTTTGCAACTACGGGAACGTTTCTGCCGTTTCAAATTCGTTGACAGCTGTCAAGTAGAAAATATAGTTCACGGGCATAGAATTGGTTACACACTTATGTGGTATTCGATTGGTCCCTCTCAGAGCACTTCTTTTGCTCTCGGAGCAATTTTTATGTTCGTTTGGTAAAAAAAAAATGTAATTTTTTTTTCAGATTTCTGAGCGCTTTTGCGAATCCGGATTTTTTCTCGGATTTACCAATACAAGTACGTTTGAGTTTGACAACTAGTGGAGTTTGATTACTTTTTCGTGAATTTTTTCAACTGCAAAAAACGCATTGCATTGGGTGGATCTATTTTTGTTAATTATTTATGTACAAATGTTTAGAAACCAATCTGGTCCCGAATTCAGAATGTTGTAATATAAAGTTTAACCAGTGAATGCAAAACGCTTAGAAAAGTGTCGAAGTCTACATATATTCGAACCGCAAGAATATCAACACAAAAAAGAGCAAGCAAGCAAATCTGAAAGCCCAATCAAAAACCACATGAAAGACGATGTTAATGACATGCACCTGTCACCATCAAAGCTGCAAAAGCGACTTGACCTATCTAGATATAGTGGTGAAAAATTTGATGTGTTACGATCAAGATATAGAACCAAATGTGTGGTATTCAAGAAGATCCTGACCGGAAAGATACTTACACCCTATCGAGGTATCCTTTCGGAACAGAATTTCCGTTCCGATACAACTTTCGGAAAAATTCTCCGATGACATGTAGCGCACCTTGTCGCATTGCGAGGAACCGCGTTATACCACTTACTTTTGACAGCTATGCTGCACATTTTTTCCGAAGCTCTCCGTCAACTTATTTGCTGCGGAATATTTTAATGTGAAATGAACGCGTTTATATGCTTCGTTTATTTTGTTCCGAAACGGATACCTACTTCGAACGCAAATTGAGTTCCGATCAGATTTGACTTTCGTATCGGAATTTTTTTCCGAACGGATACCTCGATATGGGTGATAATCACTGTGCGTTCGCGTAAACTAAAATTATTTTACAAATTACAGGGGAAAAATTGATTTAATGACATATTTGTATACGGCTTCGGCCACAACTCAGGAAAGCAGTGGACCTATAGCAACCGTTTTTTCGACATATTCAAGCAGAGAAACTCAGTAGCTGATTCTAGACAACATTGTGAGAAATTAGTTCCGACCCTATGAAAGCAAAAGGCGTAATGTGTGCTTTATCGCTTTTGGTAAAAACTGTCAAGATATAGCGTCTTTTTACATCTCCATCCAACTACATAATAATGCACTTCCATATACGAGTAATCTTACTTGGCTTAGGTTAGGTTAGGTTGAGGGGGGTTGTGTGATCGTCGCAAAAGACCAGGCACCAAGATGGGCCCATCGCCATCCCCAGGGAACCATTACGGTTAAAAACCTAAATCAAATCGCCCAAACAGTCAATTTCCCTACAGAATCTAATTATTGTTGCAATATTGTTTGAGGGACCAACCTCTTCTAAGTTGTTAAAGAAGTACCTGCCTAGGTGCTTCCTCACAGTACCTGCATATGTCCGTATTAGATAAGCCCAGTCGCATGGCATGTTTCCTTAAAAGGCAGTGTCCAGAGAGTATTCCTATCGTTATCTTACTTGGTTTACACTGACGAAATTGGCAGCGTGCGGTCGCTGCTGTAATATTCCATACATCGGGACAAAAACAAGTAATATAGTTCGTGCAATATAGATCCATATAGAACTAGCTTAAGCTACTCACTACCACACTCTTGTGTGAGTTTTACATTTTTTTTTTTGTATATCATGCCACATCGGCCGAATTTAGAAGCTCCCTAGAGACAAATAAACTCGGATGTTTGTAGAATACGTACTGTATTCTACAACCATCCGAGTTTATTTGCATTAACTTTATAAATTTTCCTGATGAAATACAGAACTAGGAACTGTTAGTTTATCTTACGTATAAGGCAACTAAAAAGGTTAAGTAATATCATCAATCCAGGCCAATAAAAACGACAGTATAGTTGTTATTAGTCCTTGACATGTTTGGCAAAGGGTCGCAATCTGAATGGCTAGTAGAATAAGGTCAGCCAGTGTTGTCGTTTTCCATTGGGACAAAAAATCAATCTTTTTTTTTGATCTAATCACTTTTCGTGTTCCATTGGGGAAAACATCAATCTTTTTTGATTCGGATCACTTTTTGCAGATCTCGTAATTTTTTCAGATTTACACATACTACCACAAATACAGCACAGCTGATTTACGTCATTTAAAGAAGTTTGTTTTAAAACAGATGTGCAAAGTTTCGTGAAAACCAGAATAAAGAAATACATAAACAGCAATGGACATAGTTTTGGAGGAATTATTAACTTCATTGTTTTCCTCATCATCTGGAAACTACGAATCACCGAAACTCTCCATTTGTATCTACAACAGAGGAAACATTTTTCAAGCCGATTTCCATGGTCGATTTTACCAAACACAAAAGCAATTTGAACAGTTGATATTGTTGTCAAATAACGCACTAATCCATTTACAAAAGCAGATCAATTTCATTGCATGTTCCATGAGCCGCATAAAATCAAAAGATTTTTGGTGGTCCCAATGGAAAACGACATTAATTATCACCAAATATGTCAAAGTATAACGAACGTTAGGTAGCACCACATCTGAAGGGCTACGACAATAGCAACCATATGGTTAAAAATCCAAACGCACTATCGATAACGTTTTGCATACGGAAAAACTAGTAACATTTGTCTGTCCAAAATTGTTTTGTTCCATTTTTTATATGGTATTCGATTGGGCTTTTTCATTTATATAATAACCAATCTCCACTAGTTTTTAAACTCAAACGCACTTGTATTGGTAAATCTGGAGCAACTCTGAGAAAATATCCAGATTCGCAAAAGTGCTCTGAAATCCAAATTTTTCTTACCTACCAAACGAACATGAACACCTAGAGCAAAACAAAAGTTATCTGAGAGTGCCCAATCGAATACCACATTGATTTGTTTTTGATCAATTGATTTTATAATTCATAAGTTACCTACATTCAGAGACAAAGATTTTGGAAAACTATTCAGTTTTACATTTTTAAATTTGCGATAGATGTACGTAGATTATGGCTATAACCTATAACTGGAGCCTAAGACATTGTTAAGAAACCGTACAAACTGCAGGCTTAGCAGTTTTACATCTTTGCGAACTGATTATAGAATTACTATATTCATATTCATGATGAGTCTAATAGATACACAAATACCAAACTATGACTTTATACAGTTGAAGTCCAGTATAACGAATGATATAATGTTTGATGTCATATATTGAGCGTGTTCGTTATATCAACAGATCTTTTAATACCTACTTTTTTTTAAAAAAGAAGTCATTACAAAATTTCTTTATATAATGTTAAATTGAATTTGATGATGGTCCTGCCATTTAAATACTGCAGCGGGAGGCTGCATTCGCTATATAGAGATAATAATGTAAATTTGAAAAGCGTTCGTTGTATCGCAAATACGATACATCGGATATTCATTGTAATAGACGTCCACTGTCCTGGTAAAGAATAAATCAATTTTTACAATGTAAGTATATTTGTTGTTGTTCTTCATAGATTTATAGATGGATTTTCCTACAATCTTTTGTTTTCAACTTTGCATGAAGTGGTCGCATGTGTTCCTAAAATATATAATTGTTAGCGGAATGCCGTTACTAAATATTGCCGATATTTTTTAATTGAATATGACAGCTTTTGTATTTAATTATTGTAATTGCCTTCTTGTTCTATTTTGTTGTACATTCTTAACAGAGGCCTATATTTTGGACCATAAATCGTAAATTTATGATCTTTCTGTTATGCTAATTTCGTTAATTTATATGTAAAATAATAAGAAAGGCCAAACTGTGTTCAAAATTGAACAAAACAATCCCTTTCGTTACAAATATTACTTTATAGTTCTGGATCTAATAACAAATTGTTTTGCATGTTTGAATGTTTGGTTTGCTTTAAAAGTGTGTAAATAAGTTACCTAATCCATTTAACCATTATTTAAACAAATTTCTTTTATCCCATTTAGATACCGAAAACATACGCTTTATATTTGCAGCTGTAAAGTCTAGAATTCTGGAAGTATATCTAAAAAACTGTAACATGTGGTGATGGATCATTAACACTTTTAAAGTGATTGTAACGTTTTCATAATTAATCTTCACTTATGAAAATTGTGTACTTACCTATATGAATAAACTGTTAACTAATAAAGCAAAACATATAAGTCCAAACTCACTATTAATAGCAATGATTTAAATGCAACTAATACTTATTGGGAATTAAACAACATAATTTTATTGTTTAACGAAAAATGTAATGTTTATGTGATAAGTAATCAATAATAAATGTGTATGCTTCATCTAAAAAAAATATCTGCGGTATTTAATTGTCACCATTTAAAATTATACAGCAAATAAGACATTAAACACACATTATCTTTCATTCCGGGTTAATAAGGTATAAGGAACGTTTGTGGCTACCATTTTAAATTCAGAACAGAAATACTATACTACTTATTTATTATTATTATTAAATATTTTCCAAAACGTTTATATTATACAGTTTCTGTTAGGTTAGGTAAGGTGACTGTCTAAAAAAAACAGAGGGATATCTAGACCGGATATACTAGTTGGCACCTTATTGCGTCGTACATGCTGCTAACGATTTCGGGTAAACGAAAGGGGTGACCCCTCGCCTGTAAACCTTCGACATCTTACCCAAAGAACGGGTATGTTTAGATCATAGACAAATCATAATCACGTCTCTGGTTTAGATGTTCGAGGTGGAGGTGACCGTCTGACAATTTGCCTTTGTATATGTTGGAGTTTACTATAGTTTCTGATGTTTACAAACAAATTTCTCTATAGATTTTGAACAATTAAAAATGCATGATTGTTTGATGTTATATTGCCAAAGCGAAAGCCCATAAAAATCGATAAGACACAGCTAGAGCAAGAGTTGAATTACCGCATCCGTGAGCGAGCAATTTCTACATCATGGAATCGACTTCACATACAAAGCAACAACAGATACACGTACGTACTCCTTCATGGATGCTGTTATTTGGTCGAAATGTTGCTTTTTCTGTTAAAGTTAGCATGACACATGAACTTTGTAGAGTTATTTCGATAAGTGATGGTGCAACGTACTTTTTAAATGTGCAAGTATTAAGTAATATGAACGTCACATTTGTTTTGTGTGTCCCAATAGCCCACAGCAGTTCTTTATAAAATAAAAAGCTATTCTAGTTTAAAGAGGCAATACTGCACAGAAAAGTTTCTTCCTAGAAAGTTTATCTACGTTGTTAAAATTATCACTTCACCTTTGGTTTCTTGTTTAGCTAATTATTAGAAAATATATAGGTAATATCGAAAATAAAGTAACGGTTAGGAAATTTTAACCACAAACCCTATACGTAACAGTTTAGCTCCACATACTGGAAGTAAACGTGCAGAAGATTATTAGCGGGAGTTACTTTCGGTTGTTTAGTTCCTTCATCATCAAAATTACCACCTTGTAAAAATATGGTTCCTTGGTCTAACTTTTATGTTTCTTAAAAATCAAATGGGCTCACAAACGCTTCTCTGTTTGAATTATTGATCGCAGACTTCATTGGAAGTTAGTAAGTGAAGTTTTGGTGGTTATTTTTACTGAATGTTATTCTTAATATCAGTAATAAAAATTTGTCAGTACTTTGAAATCAACGTCATTGCATTTGTTTACTCATCTTATAGGCGTAGACTACCGTTGTTTCACGGCATCCGACGGAAAATACCTACATTAAAATAATCATACCATTTTCAACAAAAACCCATTTTTAATAATGTTCTTCCTATAACAAATTTGTGTAAAAAATTAGTTTGTAGACTTATAAATGTACTTTCACAACTAATTATATTAGTGCAAATGACTTTGTACACAGCTTTTAAGTTGACTTATGGTTTGCTTTTGGTCATCCGACTTAATTACCGCTGTTCCCGACACAATCCAATTGGCACCAGCCTGAAAAAAAAAACTGTTTAGGTTCTGCACATGAATATTTACTCGTCACAAGATACCTTTGCACACGAATCTATAGTTTTGAGTCCAACACCTCCGTCAACTTCGATATCCAACGTTGGATAGTTCTTCCTTAACCACTCGACTTTCGGCATCATATCAGCCATAAATGACTGGCCACCAAATCCAGGTTCCACTGTCATTACTAAAACCAAGTCGGCAGCATCAACGTATTTCACAACATCCTCGACTGGCGTTCCTGGCTTAAGTGCCAGGCCAACTTGCATGCCGGCTTCCTTTACCTTGCGACACACCTCCGGCACACTATCCATAACTGGTTCAATGTGAAATGTGTATAAGTTTACACCAGCGTCGGCCATTGGCTCAATCCACTGGCCTGGATTCGAGACCATCATGTGAGTCTCAAAGAAAGCAGTCTGTGAACATGAATTGCCAGTGCTTAGGAATAGTGCTGAAATTAAATTCACTTACCTTGATCTTGTTCCGAAGACACTTAACAACAGGATGTCCAAAGGTCAGGTTCGGAACAAAATGTCCATCCATCACATCCAAATGTAAGTAGTCTGCTCCATTGTCTAGCAAATTTTGAGATTCTTTGCAGAGATCTGCGAGATCAGCGTTTAAAATTGATGGTCCGATTTTTGCTTGCAGTGGCATATTGTAAAATATGAGTGGAATGATTAAGCTATTTGAAAAATTACAAATTAAATAAATTAATGATCGAAATGCAATTATTATTTATTATTATTTACTGCAATAGAGGAGATAGGTTAAAACGAGCGCGTTTTTGTTTTTTGACACTACATCACAGATATGTTCGAGGCGATTTTGTTGATAGGTCATGTTGGCGTACCAGTTCACAATCATAATAATTCTCACATAATGTAGGTATAAATAATATCGAACACTTTCAAGTGAAAATAGAACGTTTAAGTTTGGGTTTTGTAAAAGAAGTTTGGTGCTTATAAAAATCGTAAGCTCAAAAAAAATGCATTGTTTTAGTTATCACCGGTATTGCAACAATTCGTGTCACGTACCTAATTAAACAAAATCTTAAAATGAAATCCGAATAAAGAATAAATAAATTTTATAATTTCTCCTTAAGGCCTTTAAAAACCAACACACCCTATCGTTGGTAAGCAAAGTTAAAAGTTATCGATTACAAAAGTCATCGAACTGTCAAGATGACGTGTATTTGTTGATTTCTTGCTTACTTTCGCATTCGCATAATTTTATTGTTCTTGATGTAAAAGAACTATTACAGTAACTTAAAACAAAATGAAATCATTTTTGATAGTTCTACTATTAATTTTCCTGCCCAACATATTGACCAAAAAATTCGATGAGGAAACCAAGCCCGACTGGGCGAAGAAAAATATCAGAGATTTCAACGATGCCGACATGGAACGTTTACTAGAGCAATGGGAGGTGAGTACAGTCATATATTTTGCTTCCATTGACTAATTCTTTTCATATCTCTTAGGAAGATGATGATCCCCTCGAACCAGATGAGTTGCCAGAACATTTGCGACCACAACCCAAAATAGATTTTTCCAAATTGAACAGTGGTAACCCAGAGGATGTGCTGAAAATCTCAAAGAAAGGTCGCACACTAATGACTTTCGTTAGTGTTTCTGGCAAACCAACTCGTGACGAGGCAGAGACGATCACCAAATTATGGCAAACGAGCTTATGGAATAACCATATCCAAGCTGAACGATATATGGTCGATGATGATAGGGCAATATTCCTGTTTAAGGATGGCGCACAAGCATGGGAGGCGAAAGACTTTCTGGTACAACAGGATCGCTGCAAAGGTGTTACTATAGAGAACAAAGAATATCCAGGAGAACATGTGGAGGCAAAAAACGATGAATTATAAGGAAACGGGCGGTTTTCTGCATTCCAATTCTCATTTTAGAAATATGTTCTTTTTTTTTGTAAATAAAATTATCACAGCATTTTGAAAGTGGTAAAGCCGAAAAGTGTATATCATTCACTGTGCAGTCAACAAAACTACGGCAAAGTAAATTGGCATGCTTTTATTTTGGCGAAATATCAAATTGTATGCGAGCGAAACTGCGAGACAAAATAGAGTAATCCAAACGTGTGTACGGCACGGCAATGCTTGGCTGGCGTCCGGAAGCTTCTGGCCTTCTGGAATCGATAAAATCACTTGAAATCACACAAAAATACCCTAGAGATTATATGAAAAGAAATTCGCTTTTGGATTTTTAGTCAGTTCAATTGATTTCACTAGGGGGGTTTCTCTTGTTGTAAGATCGAATGGAACAAGAAAGTCTACTTAACTTAAGTATTGATAGGAAAAATGTCAAGCACTAATCTAAAACTTTTGCCTGTTGGTTGGAATAAAATACATAAAATGCACCTGTGTAGGAGCTTCTTAAATGGATTTTGACTTGAAGTCATGAAGCGAAATTCTCTTCTCAGAATCGAAAGAAAAGTATTAATTGTAGGTTTCAGAAGTGATTTTTTTTATTTCTTAAGCTTATTTTTGACCAACGGGAAACGAATGTAAAAACGCTGTGTAAATGATTTTCCAATTAGTGCATTAAATATATATGCATCCCTTTTCTTAGAAGCTTATAGAATGCACAAAATAGGATACTTATCTGGGATAACTACATTGGTATTCTTCGCCTGATATGCTTTGACCGAACAGCTAACTTTTACTTGGGATACTTCTATTTTCTCAAGTTTAATTCCTCCATTCGGCAGTGCATTTTCAACCACCGGTGCTCGGTAAACAAATTATGATCCATAAATTTCTCATCAAAATCAACACACGCCAGGAATCGCGAATTTTCACTCCAGAATCGGGCCTAAAGTGCGAAAATTTCCGAAAAACTGAAAAACCGAGATTCCCCAAACTGACGCGATAATAAATAAAATCAATCAGACTGACTTGATTTGAGATTGATTGTTTTACTTCACTTTGGCTGAGATATGAAGTTTGATTTGAGCCGCACAAGAAAAACAATCGAAAATGGACCATTTTTTAAGAATTCCTATCTCCGTCGGTCTAGGAGTTGAACTCTTAATCTTATGAGGAAACACCCGAGGCGTCCGACAAAAATAAAAAAATAAAACTCTGGATTCACGTAATTTTTTCTAAATTCACCAGGAAAATCGTAGAATCCTTACGAATCGGAATTTTATTTGCCATTTTTCCTAGCACAGAAACAATCCACACTAATTTTTTCAAACAACTTGTTATTGTGAACTACAAATTCGAAAATTTTCCAAACCTGTACTTATTTGTTTATCTACAAACCGGCCAGCTGTTTCAAATGTTGACAGCTATTGAAATAACAAGAAGTCTCCCTATTCTTATTAGAATCGCAAATCGAAACTTTTGTAGTGTCAACAAATTAGAAGATAAGTTCTAATGCACCAGGGAAATACCTTTTTCTAATTTTGTCGAAAGAACAATAACTTTCCTATAACTTACTATGTAGATTTCCTTTTGTTTGGTAGTAGTTCATGAAAGACACTTGTTCATAACAGCTGTCTAATTTACATACATATTTGACATTTGCTATTACTGAGACTGACACTGACTGCGTGAAAACGCGGCGAAGCTTATTTTTCGTTCACTTACTGCCAGTTCGAGTTTTTTGTCAGCATTGAACGGATGTTTTACTGTTTCAATGTGCGTATTGTGGATTAAATAAAAAAAAAAACTGCACCGAATTGTTTTACATTCTTTTGCGTTTCATTTCGGGCGAGAATACCCCTCTCTCTTCGCGCGGAAGTGTTTTTCAAGTGCATAAATCTTTCCATATTGCAAAGTGAAATATCGAAAATCTAACCCATTGGAAAATATTTGATTTTCCTATATCGGCAGTTTTGTGAATCTCCAAAGAGCCTTCAAGTGCTGCTCTACCCAAAGATGATGTCATCGATAAAGTTTAGAAAATAGTGTTTTTTATAACTAAATGCTGAGAAAGAAAGAAAAATAATCTAACCAACCACTTTGTGTTTGAAAATTGAAACGTGTGCAGTGTTTGTGAAATCAAAATAAAAAGTGAAGTGCCAGGCGGATAAGGAAATATAATTTACTTGTGTGTGAAACACATCGAAGCGTCAAAATGGTCTTCGAATCTGTCGTTACTGATGTTCTAAACAAAATTCTCGGCGATTATGTGGAGAATTTGGATCGGACGCAGCTGAAAATTGGAATATGGGGAGGTAGGTAATAGTGCTGCAGTGCAGATCAATATTGTAAATTATTGCTTTTTCGACAGTCCCACCCCAAGCATTAGTCCCATGAACTATGAACTCATCGTTGTCACATTGATAGTCTCCGTAACCTGATTTCGTGGAAAATGTTTATTATTATAGTAGTTACCAATGCAACGGAATGAGTGCTGTGCACCTATGAATGGTTACTGGGAAGAGCAAGTACAGGCGCACTGCTCTTTTGAGTCAGTCCATTGCAAAGCAATAATATAAGAATTGGGTATAATGTGAATCAGAAACACAGATAAGGACGCAGTATAATTATTGAGGTTATTTAAATTCAACTTGGAATATTTTTACTTGCGATTTGTGTATTGTGGCATGATTCCCAGCTTCTAAGATGACGCATTCTCAATTTTATTTTATGTCAACATGAGATGTAGTACCTACCTCTGTATTTTGTTTAAGTTCGCTCACTGTCGCAGGTCGGTGGTTCGCACTGAAGTGAACTGCACTTGAATTCGGTCAAGTTCTTTCTTACCTATCACTTTCGTGTTGTTGTTTTCAAACATACATAGATATTGGTTTTTTGCATAACTTCGGAGTAGACATTTTAGTCAAAATTGGCTCACACGGAAGTACATTTTATGGAAAATAGGTAGTCAATTGGCATTTCTATTGCAGCCTGAAAGTTCATTTAACATCTAATAGTTGACATAAAAACAAGTTTGTATCATACGAATGTGTGTAGCTGTACCTACTTTAAGAAAGACGTAAAATAAGTTTCTATAGATAGGTCATAGGTCAGATCTTATATCAGATATGCCAGCAATAACTGTCAAAATTAGCTTAGCACAAAAATCGCAACAAATTAAAGCTACCGATCGATGATTAACTGATTGGGCGATGGCACACGAGATTATTTCCGCCGGCAGAAAACCTGTTTATTGATACCATACTTCGAACGCACACGGGAGGATTTCTACCGCGAGAAAAACAAAATGGTATTCATGATGACGATCCCTTATTCAATGTATTAGTAGTATTTTGTTCTATTTTTTTCAGGCCTAATACTGTGAAAGTTATGTATACCTACTAGTTTTTTGCCTTGAACAACCGCTCAAACTGGGCGGAACAGTTTCTGCCATTTCGTGCCTTAGACCACAGCTTCCCGCCGAAAAAAACCGGTTTTCTGCCGGCAAATGTCATCTCGTATGCGATGGCCCGTTGTACTTCATACTTAAAATGGATCTAAAAACACATAAAAAAGCTGAGCTTCAGAGGAGCATAAATAGGTGTAGAAACTGGCACGCGGTGGGGGCAACCAAATATTCATGATTAAGCCTTAATGGCTCCCCTGACTATTAAAAAAATAAACAGCAAACTATGTTGGCTATTTAATTATGAATGACAATCCTCCTGCAGACACTCCTTCCAGTATCTAACTAACGTTTTTCCACCCAGCAGCGTTTGTTATTAGATTAAAGGCATATTTACAGTGCAAGGCAGTACCTACTACCTCTGAGAATTAACCTCAATCCCTTGGAAAGCAATCAACAAGCTATTAAGCAGACAACACATTACATAAATTTGCAACAATGAAAGTAGGTAGGTCCTATTAAAAGTCATAAAGAAATCTCTCGTTTAAGAATTTGTTTAATATTTTGGTTTATCGAATGTAAATAAAAATAAGACTTCTTTTACGAGAACAACATTTACTTATTGTGTTTCGATTTCGCTAGCAATGAATTATTTATAGTTGGACGATATTTTTGTTGACTTTACATTTCTATGACAGGGTTTTTTTTTTAGATTTTCGGATACAATGTGTCAGTCCAAGCTGAATAGTTATTTACATTTCCAAGCAAATAAGTACTAGTTAGTTATATTCAGGCAACGTCAGAAAGCATGCGAAAACTTGCATCTGCTTATCCGGTTAAAGCTTTACACAGATTTACAATTATTTATTGTGATTCATTAGCATAACACTCCGCATCGTAAAGGCGGTCCCTATATATTGTTATAAATGCCATAGGTACCTACAACCCATTTAACTCGAAAACACGTAACAAGTAAAAGCGTTTCCAAGAGTTGACAGAACAAAAATGAAGCCAAAGAAAACCCTCATCACTTTGCAAGTCATTCAAATGCGTTTCGCCCCCGAAATGGATTTAAAACAGCAACGAGTGTGTATACACGTCTTCTTCATCATCATTAGAAGCTTTTGCAAATACAAATGTAAAAAAAAAAATATAAAAACCCTGATTTAAATAAACAATAAAATGTATCAACATTGCTAGTTTCATTCTCGTACGCAAGACTAAAAATAAAAATGTATTCAAATTTAACCAAGTGTCGCACCCTAACCTTGAAAACCGATTATTATTCAGAAAATTTGTCTAGAAGAAGAATGTTATTGACCTGAATGATAGGAAACATGTTTTCAATAAAAAAAAATAATATAAACACTCGCAAGATATGCCTTAAAAATATTCAGAGGCACTTAAATTAATTAAACCCATGTACTAACACATGCACACTGCCCAGCTAACGTTTAAGTATGCCGGTGTCGACGTCGAAGCGCCAACCGTATTGCATCCATATGTTCGTCTAATTGGCCGATAAGTAAGCAAGCAAAGTTAGAAACAATGAAAGTTTATAAATAGTGAAAACAAAGCGCTGATTCGAAGTGTATTTTTGTTTGAATTATTTGTTGATGATAGATAGGGTTGTACTGAAATTAGGTTAAGCTCAAATATGCTCCAACACGATGACCACAATGTTTGATTTAAAGAAAAAAACATTAATCAGTTTAATGCTGTCATTAGGTACTTACAGAATACTGCTATGTAGAAATGTAATCCAAAGTGGTACTCCTTCGTGTGTGACCGCGTAACTTGCCATAGATGTTTAAACGTCAACTGTGGTGCCTTTCAGGGGCACCATATATTTTGCATATTTTGTTGTAGTTCTTATTTGGTGAAAAATAGGTAATTGAGTGGATACGTTCGAATGTAGTTAGCTACTAACGTGTACTATACACTAGTGACGGTAGCTTCTTGAAAACAAATAAACCTACTTCAAAGAGGTAAATGACAAATTTCAGAAAACATATCCGCTCAACCCTACTTAGAAGGGACTAGGGAGAGTAAAATTACCATGATCCAGAAGACGCGATGTAGGCTGTTATTATGGGGCTGTTTTTTTTAAATATTGCAATAAGATGTACCCTAAGTTTATTTGCTTTTTAAAACTACATTTATTTAACACTTTTTATGTCTGGAACACTACTAAGAACCTGTATTTTTGGCAATAAATTAGCATAGCTTGAAATAGATTTATTTTACTTTTATTTTAAATATTTTGAAATATCGTCCAGCACTACAAATAGTTTTGTACTAAATGACGTTTGTCCCCAACGCAGACAAAATTTTAGAGTCGAATGACAGGCAGTGGTCATATTTTTTTCAAAAAAAAAAAACAAAATCGATTTGAAAATGCTCGTCTAAGAATGTGCTCCTTGTTAGCAGTTTGTAGGAAATTGGTTTCGTTTTAGGACACAATGTGTTAATATTAAAAGTCCAAAAAATGTCGAATGTAATTGCCGAATGCTATAAATTAAAAAAGATCTACTCGAAAATTATACAAAAATACGTTCAGAGTAGGTTGCTCTGACCTTTATTGTTCAATGAATCGTTTAGAACTAATTTATAACATTTTTTCTAAATTACCAAAGCTTGCAATTTAATTCTTTACTTCTTACAATTTCGTTTTCCATAGCATGCGTTTTAATTGCCCAAGACGCTCGGTCAGCATTTCCATTACGCGTGCAAGTGGTTTGCGGTGTTAAGTTATACAATTGTCGTACATTGGCAACACTGGTTGCTATATGCTACCGTGTATAGTGGCTACACAATTGTTTTCATCATTTGTGAAGCACTAATTACTAGCTGACAGTAGGATATATTAAAATTAAGTGGCGCCTTATAATTCATAAATCTATACTTGATTGAGTGTTAAAAACTTATCGGATTCTTTTATATATTTGTAAACAAAATTATAGAAATTACATTTTGACAAATCTAATTACTTAATCCATTCATTTAAACGATGTTATCGCCAAACTAGATTAGATTAGAATAGAGTTTAATCGTTGTTATCTATTAAAACCATGTTTTCATTTTACAAATGAGTTTGCATTTAAAAATGCACCTATACCTATCTGACAATATTTTTTTTTTACTTATAATAATTGGCTTGACTTAATTTTATTAATGTGCACAGAATATTCACCCTATTCAAAATATGTGGTCGGCTCCCACCTTTCCACCTTCCGAACCATTCCTTTTTTTACCATCCCGTCCTTCCGCTATTTTCTTGAGGAAGTGGCATAGTCGATCTTGTTAATATAAATATTTAACGATCTTGCTCGCCATGACCCTCGGGAGGATAGCAAAAGCAGGTACCCGAACAGGCCCAATTGGACGGGCAGGGACGGGCGGTCCTAAGAGAGAGAGAGAGAGACAACAGAAAGCATTACGGGTGGACAAAACAACCAAACATAAGATACCAAAATGGCCAACGAGAAACTCAAGTTCTGAAACACACTAGTACATCTGTGTCGACGAAAATATAACATTGAAGACAAATCACGAGCGAGTCACATACAAACACAACATGGTCATCCTCAAATATACGAAACACAACTGAGGCACATCATACAAAATATGACCACAAACGCAAGACAATTTAATTATTTACAACAGAAAATACGAGATGTCCACCCCAACGTCAGCGAAAACGGCTCAGCATCCAGTGGCTAAGGGCCCCAACATAAAAAAGTTAAGTGTAAGAAATGGCACACTATAGGCTTATTCCCAACCCCCCAGTCTGCGCGATAGCCCACGTAATTATTACAGGAAAACAAAACCAAAGTACGGAATAGATAGGTATTGATCAGCAACCTCTGCTTTCCATACATAGGAACAGGGTCTCATGATCCCCAAGCATTGTTAGTTCCAATAGCTCGCCTGCTAAAGAAAAATCCTTTCGCTTTTGGGTATAGGGTTAAAAGATATCCTGGTCGTTTGTTAATGATTAGTTGTTTTTGTCACAATCAGTGTCAGTTTATTCACTATAACAGTTATTATACGCCTTTCCACACAAGCATGTAGTATAATTTATCAAATCTTTTATGAATTCGGTATCCAAGATTATGAGCGTCCGTACTCCTTCAAATAAATACTTATCCTTATTTTGGCCCGAAGTGCTATAAAAAACTTTATTAAAAACGAAATTAATTATAGTAGGTACATAATTGTCACGAAAAAAAAAAATTAACATTTGGTATCCCGCTTGGTTGCCCATCAATTCAAATAAAAGTAAAATTTTGTGCGTCTCATTTGGTATTTAAAAAAAAGGGTGCTGCCAAAGCTCATTTAAATATAATTCAATTTGGGAACTACGCGAGTGCGTTCAAAAAGGTAGGCTAAGTGGGACTTGACAACGTAATAAAACAAACAAGCGAGACTTAACAAAGTAGTAGAGTTTTAACATACGGCAAACAAAATCTATTGACAAATCATAGCATGTTCTGTTTTCATTGTTGACACTGCCTACTACTAATGGCTTTCTGTTTAAGAACATTGTACACAATTTCCATTTATAACTTCTCAAATGTAATTTTTGACAGATCCCCTAACGTGGAATTAACGTCGTTTTCGATTTGGCAAAAAGATCAATTTTTTAAGGAAAAAACTATTTTTTTTTGATCGAGATTGCTTTTCATGTTCGATTTGCAAACATAAATCAATCCGTTTTCTGATCTGAGGCACTTTTGAGAAA
Source organism: Cheilosia vulpina (assembly GCA_916610125.1). NCBI lineage: Eukaryota > Metazoa > Arthropoda > Insecta > Diptera > Syrphidae > Cheilosia > Cheilosia vulpina. The sequence continues at coordinate 41,274,200 of OU744279.1, read as the reverse complement.
TCTCGATTTTTTCTCATGTTTACACATACTTTCACTAATACCAATGTGTCGTACTAATCACAAGTTAGTCTCGACTTTAAATTTATGGAAGCTCACAATGGAAAATTTGCCATTTTGAACTACTTAAATTTAAAGTCGACGCTAAAAATGTTTATTGGTAAGACACAATTGAAATGGATATCCAGTGCAAGTGAAAAAAAAATGATATTTTGCGGCCAACTCAATACACACAAGAACCAATAAGATTCGGTTGTAGCAGCAGAAATCTGAAATCTCAGATCAAAATCTGAAACGCCAAATCGAAAACGACAGAAGTTTGGTTGCTGATCATCGCTTGGGCCAAACCTATTTAAAAAAAAAGCCTGATGACGTTACCAACGGCTAATGGATGTCAATAAGAATAATTTTTTTCTATATTGGCACTATGTAAATCAATTGTGGCTTATCATAACTCCAAATGTGATAATTTTATTTGTTTACAAAAACATTAAGTCGGAAATGCGCTGAAAACAATTTTGTGATAAGAAAAAAAAAAACACCCTCATACAAGTGATTAAGGGCTCAAACTTAAACACTGGTTGGTTGGTTGGCTTAAGTTGGTTGAGCGCCGTTTTGAGACCACAACTAACAGAACCTGAGGATAAAAAGGGGAGAAGCAAGTTAAACGCGCCTGTGGAGTTGAGAATTTTGATAATCTTACTAAGATGGATACTTTGGATGGCCGAAAGGTCATCATAAAAGGTGCACTGCGTGTGGTTTTGGTTAGGGCCGGACATTAAAGAAGATGAAACACTGTTTCGCTATAGTTTGTTTGAGCGCACCTACGGCAGTGGGTGTTATGGGGGATGCCAAGCTTGGCTGCGTTCCTAAAGTCCAATGACCCGTACTATTTGCCGTTAGTCTGGCGAAATTTGCACGCGTTCTGGCTTAGAGGTTGCGTGTTCTCGCCCTCTATATCTAAGAAGGTAGCTAAAAATATCCCGGACACTTCTGTCGTGTTAAGAATTTAACCTTTTTTCTTCAATATAAAACATAGAAAGAACACTTCCAGATTTGATCTTTTGATAGAAAGGGTAATTATTTTCTTCACTCCAAAACGCCAAAATGGCGTTATTTCACGTCAGATTTCACTTTAATCCCTTTCAAACTAGAAAGGCTATCAAAAAAAATTAAGTTTTGTTCGAGTTATGCCTGCTCGATATTTACTTTAAAACCGATGAATACCTGTGTTTTAATAAAAATCTAACTCATTGTATTTGGTATTTATCTATGTATATCGTATGCGCTAGACGTCTAGCACTTAAAGCGTAGTACGCTGCTCGAGCTAAACAAATTTTATCTGGTCTCCAACTTTTCTCTCCAAACATCAGCTAAAGTCCTAGCTAAATTTTGACATAGAGTACGCTGTGGATAAATGTCACAGAAGACAGCTGTTCTTTGAAAAAAAAACTTCTTTCAAAAATTTACTTCTCTCTTATTTCAACTATTTCTGATTCTAGGCACTTCTCGTCCACGTAATAATTAAAAAAGCTCATCCTTGCATACTTTTCCGCAACAGAATAACAAATATACAACGATCTGACACAATTTAGGTTGAGAAAATGTGCCGACCCATTAAATGGCCACGCTAAATTTTGACAGACACATGAAGTACATTCTGAAACAAAAGTTTGATTATTTAGCTCGAGCTGCGTACCACTCAGCTAAATGGGTTCGCTAAGATTTAGCTCAGCTAAATTTTGGAGAGATTTTGGTATGGGAGCGAAAATTTAGCTCGAGCAGCGTACTAAGCTTGAGGCGCAGGCGGTAGAAGATATAACATAAAAATACCAATTGTTTTTGTTTACCGTTCGTTAAAAAAGTTAAATGATTAGAATTGCACACGTGAAAATACAATTTAATCTTTGTTCCACTTGGTTTTGATTTTTATCGACGAAGTCCTGTCACACTTTCGTTGCTTTTTTTTTTTTCATTTTACGTTCAGTGAAATTCCATTGGCAACTCGGTTTTTTTTTTAAATCTAGATGTGGATTCCCAAATTTTATTTTTTTATGATGAAGCTTCAGGGTAATGCCCGCGTTCCATGTTGCATTGGACACTAGACAACCAGCGACATGTCATATTACCGTCAAAACACTTCATTAAAAAAGAGTTCCAACCAATTGCGCTCGAGCTCTGGCTAGATGATGTCAGTTTTTTTAACGTATGGAGTTTTACTATCCATTAAGCTACCAATGAAATGAAACTCCGATATTGAAGATTTCTTACCGAGTTTGACTTGCCGCTGGTCATCTAGCGGGTAATGGAACGCGGCCAATCTCTTAAATGATGTCACTCATGCATTTCTATCACTTTGTTGTGAATTCTTGTTTTTATATTGACACTGGAACAAAAATTGATGATTCATTAGTTAGAGTACACAAACAGAGTATTACAATGCAATTCTATGTTTGTAAAGAAATTGAATTGTCAATGTCATATGAAATTTAATCTTTATATAATTTACCAAAATCAAGTTAACCGCTTTTGCTACCAAATCGGCATTATTTACCAGATTTCGTTGTGAAATACTTTAACTTTTATACGAATGAATTCCATCATCATTGTTCGTCATGTGCCCCCACATCTGGTACATTTCGTTTTTTGTCTGTTAACATTTTACATTAAAAGCAAAGTTCTCAATTATTAACTGTCGCCACAGACGGAAAAAAATCGTATTATTAATAAAAAAAAATCCAAACCTACAGTATCTCCGCACACATTGTTCTATTGCTCACCGGTAAAACAAACACCGATATTGCGCAGCGCGCACCTTTAGCGACTATTACAGCCGACGGATTTGCTCATTAAGCCGACATTCTTATCAATGGGGAAAAAATAGAACAATATGGCATTATCATAAACACTCTCGTAGATATTATCCACTTGAGATATATAAACAAATATCAGCAGCCCCCTACTTTCAGTCGCTGTCCGTTAAAAAAATGAAGCCAAACATTTCACAATTAATAAGTGAAGCGTAGATCTGTCATAAATTACCTGCTTTGACATAGATTAGTATTAGTGTCACTTGAACAATACATAATGTATTGCAGTCGGCATGATAAATAGGAAAGTGGATACTTACGATTGCCCTCTCCTCCAAATCACGTATACCTATAACTAGTAAAAGTCTTGATGCATTGCGGTCGTATGAATTTCATTCTTGAAGTTTCGAAGTTTCGAACTAACCAAAGTGGGGTACGAATAATTTATTGTATTTCTACATTTGGGCTTCACTGTCGTTGGTGTGCACTATCGAGTGAACTCATTGAGGTCAACACATTAATTGGGACCCGTAATTCATAGCAATTAACCTTACAGTAGCTGAAAAGAGTGAAGTTGCCGCACTTGGGTCAAAATGATTTAAATTAGCATTAGATGGTTCATATAAATGGTTGTCGGCCTTACTTGTTGTGAAAAAAATAAAAATAAACAAACAGAAGCTTAGCGTTATTTATATTCATGTGTCACGTCGTCATCGGTCGGAGCAAGATGGCGTGAAGAGAAATTATATTGTGGTTTTACGCTTCTGTATTCTTGATCTACACATCTGAATATATTTAAGCATGATTCACACGCACCGGTTTAAGTGACTATGGGAAGGTATCTTTAACTTTTGACTCTGATGGAATCTTGATGGCAGATGTCCTGGATAGGGAATCAGGCATAGTGGCTATAGGTTGGGTTAGAAGCCATTTTTAGTTTTAGATTTTATATACGAATCATAGAGGAAATGCTGCACTATTAAATGCACTCTGCTCAAATTGTTTCACGTTTAGATTTTTATTTATCATCGACATGCAAACAACAGCCAGTTCCAAGGTGGTAAGTGGTAACTAACGACCATTATTCGGGGCCACTCTCAAGCGGTCTAAATGTTAAATGGAAACATTTGGTGTGTTTCGACAACTGGTGGACTGTATATGTACTTTCTTGAGTTTAGCGCTTTCAATTTGGAAAATAATGATATACCTAATAATAATAAAAATCATTTGGAAAACATATTTGTCGGCAGAGTTGGTACTTAAAAATACTATAGTGAATTTTGTGTCTTATTTCTACTTGTCGGTTGTGAACACAGTGAGTGCACAATAACAGAACTGCTGGGGGAATTCATAACACAGTTATTGCATCAATGTTCAGGATAATAATCGAAAAAACAGACTTCCATGTCCACTCTTAACTATATAAGTTGTTTCGCTAAATTACGGAACTCTCAAATCAGTACCGAATAAGAACATTAACCAGCGTTTCAAAGTTCAGCGATAACGAGTAAATTCAGCTGTTAAAAAAATCAAAATAGAGTGGAGTAGTGCTGACGGTTATTGTTTTATTCCACTTTGACAGGAAACCGATTCAAACTGAATTCTGTTCGTACAAATCTTGTGGTCATGTTTTTTGGGTGTGCTTTTTATGTCTTCTTGAGACCGCAAATGCACGTAAAAGTACATAAACAAAACGCAATGGGTTTTATTTTTGGGGCCTAGCGCATTGTATTTTATATTTTAATTCACGAGTTTTTAGTTTTAATAGAAATTTTTTAAAAAATAGTGGTTTGTAAAGGGTTTTCCAATGAGAGGTGTTATTGTGGATGACCCGCTATTTCGGTAGCTGTCACCTTTGAAGCTTTTATTCTTTGACATTTGACAAGTAGAAACTACGCCATTACTAAAAATGGAACGATACACGCTTCAACAACGCATTGAAATTATTAAAATTCAATACAAAAATGGTGAAAAAACACAAGCAACGAAACCATTGATCTTTTACGGGAAAAGTTTCCGGACCAAGTTATCTCTCGAAGAGGTGATCACAATTGGCCACCGAGATCTTGTGAAATAACACCTTGCGACTTCTTCCTTTGGGGCCACGTGGAAGATAAGGTCTACGCCAACAGCCCAGCGTCGATTCAAGACCTCAAAGATAAAATTCGTGAGGCTATCGAGGACATAGGGCAGCCACTGCGATTTGGTTATGGAAAATTTCATGAAAAGGATATGGTCCTGTATGCGTGCTCGTGGTGGCCATTTGGCTGATGTTGTTTTTCATTATTAACGGCATACCTTCCTCTTTATTATGAAATATACATCCGATCATTTATCTCAAAAAATGGCATTTTTCTTTGAATACCAAAATAACACCTCTTATTGGAAAACCCTTTATATAATGAGAAGGGAAAATGGCTTGAAGTAATGCATTCCACTTCGACTTGAAACAGGATCTTTTAATTTAACAGACTTAATACCCTATTCACACCGGGTTTTCGCGAAAACACTCAAAAACTTCATCGAAAACAGAAGTTTTACCATACGTATTTGAGTTTTCAAAACAAGTTGTTTGCGGCATTTTCCACGAAAACGACTTCCAATCTTTCGGTTGTTGAAAAAAACACACCTTTTGCAGTATTCATCAGAACAGCTGACCGAACAGAAGTCACAGCCAGGGATTAAGGGATTTTTCGTTTTTTTTTTTTTTTTTTTTTAATTTTTTGACCCTAAAAAAAAAAAGGCAAAACTAACCCAAAAAAAAACGGAAAAAATAGTCACTTCAAAAACCGGTATCAAAAAAGGGGAAACAAATAATTTTGGATGAAAAAAAAGGAAATCCACAAGCCAAAAGTCTGGCAACGCTGGTCAGAACTCACGACTTAAAATCATTTTCCACACTTCACTGATGGGCTAATATTTTTTGTGAATGCTCTGAATTAATTTTATTTGTTTATAAATGCGACTGAAATTTTTAACAGTTTACACAGAAGTGTCACGACTAGTGTCTCACAGCTGATTTAAAAGTCAAACGAAAACTAGTTGGTGTTCGGTGTGAATGAATGAGTTTTAAACAAAAATACGGTTTTCGGTGCGGTGTGAATTGGGAATAAGGGTGAACTGTTGCGCATTCGATGAGTGGCTATAGTGTTACGAGAGAATTGTTGAAAGGGTGGAATGCAATTAGCTTTACCATCGGTTAAAGAAGAAGACGCAAGAAAGTTTAATTGACTACGCTATATTTCGTTCCGTGTTATGCGCTTTGTATACCCGAGCTTATGCCGAATAAAAACCTTATAAATTGAAGCTTAATCAAAGGAAGTAAAGTACTTTTTGCATCGATTTAATAAACTTGGGCATTTCGCTCCGTTTTTGGCGACTTTGTATATGTGGTCTTTTCAACGGAGTTCACTGTTAACACACATACCGAGTATGGAACCGAAACACTTACTCCACTCCCTTCGATGTAAGTGCGGATGGTTCAACAGTCCCAAATGCGAATTATATGTATACAAGCGTGCGTTTTTTCCCATTTACTCACTTAATCAGACTCTCGCTCAAGTAAGGGTAAACTTTTTGCTCTTAATTTAGCTGATGCCGTGCGACCTGCGACGATGTGGTATTTGTGCTGAATGCCAAAGGCATCTTGGATGTCTTGTAAAGCGTTGCTTACTTATCTTGAATTGATTATTATTGAAGCACGTCGTAGATAAGAAGGATAGGAGGGTAATTCAACAGACCGACCGAATTTTAGCAAAAATAAGTTATTTAAAACGAATTGTTACTGTCACCCGCTGTGTTGTATTATTTTCAGCGTTCACTTGGTCAATTGTCGGCGAAACTATAGTGCAAGGTTCGCTTGCTGATAGGTGGCAAGCAATATTCTGTCTTTTGAAGTCAATTATGGAGAATTACCTTTCACTGTTCCCAAATTCGATTCCAACCAAGGTATTCGTAAACAGGTTACTGTTGCCTTCAACACCACAGCATCGGAAACTGTCTGTAAAAATTTAATTGGTTAACTCCGTCTTTGTATTCTCGGAACTGCAAAGCGATTGAATTTTCAAATCATATTCAAGGTTGGAGTGATTCAGTTTGATCAATTTGGCGCAAAGCAACTTGGGTAATCTTCACCCACACTGTTAATGTGTTGAGACTTCACAGACTGCCCCAGCGTCCTGAGGCATATGACTCGAATGAATTCTTCTTTTATGTCATAACAACCGACGATCTTTAAATTTGTCTGGATTTCTGGTAGCCATGTCAACGTACATAAAGTTCTTATTCGTTTGAATGAGTTATCAACTCCTTCATTGTCTGTTTTCCGAAAAAAGTACCACGACGATTGTTTATAACAACCACAAGTCCTCCTACTTTTCTACTTTTCTACTTCCACTTAACGATAACAATAGGTAAGTTCTCGTGCTACTTTTCTTATCTTGATTGTGCACGTATAATTTGTCTGATAAAATTAATTAACTTGTTGATGCCCTTACGTCGTCAACCACTGAGTTAATTTTAACACAAAACTGAAGTGCCGCAACTAATTTCTTTGTTTACACACTTTCATTTTAGGCGATGTCGTGTTGAACAACTTAAAGTTGCGTGAGAACGCCTTAGACGACTTGGACCTTCCAGTGCAGTTGGTATACGGCTACCTCGGTAAAAAATAAACTTATATCAACTTGTCTGTTTATTTATTGATGCCATTTATAATAGGAAAACTGGTTCTAAAAATCCCTTGGAAGAACCTCTACGGCCAACCAGTCGTAGCAGAAATCGAAGACTTTTACATTTTAATCTCACCTAAACAGTCGGTGGCATACAATGCTGAGAAGGAGGCCAAGTATGATTTGCAGGCCAAGAAAGCCGCGCTACAAAAACTCGATGATGCAAAGAGATTGGAGCTCGAGAAAGGTAGCTACTTTAAAACAACAGTGTATAATTGTAATCTGAGCTCACAATAACTTTATAGATAAACCAAAACCCGATCAATCATTCACCGAAAAGCTGACCGCACAAATTGTCAACAATCTACAAATGAAAATTGCCAATGTGCATCTGCGATACGAGGACACCACTACGACGGGTAAGCCGTTCGCATTTGGTGTTACACTCAACGAGTTGGAGCTCTATACCACCGATTTGAATTGGATCAAGTGCTATATGACCGAGCAAGCGAGTCGAGTCTATAAGATTGCAAATTTGGACAGTCTGTCTGTGTATATGAACTGTGATGCACAGCTTTTTACGGATAAAAGCAGTGACATCAGTGAGGTATCGAGTTTGTTTAGGAATAACATTGCTCGAACCGATAGGATTCCTTCCCGATATAATTACAGTGAGTGGGTGTGTGGATTTGGTAGTTTTTCAAGACCCTTTGTATGGTGTTTCTTTTTTTTTTCCATTAGTTATTGGACCAATATCATCGATGGCAAAATTGCAACTGAACATGAATCCAGAGTATGATGTACCAGCGTTTGTTATACCAAAAATAGACCTCGCCTTAGATATGAAGAAGTTACATATTGGAATTACCAGCACGCAGTTTCAGGTGATTAAATGGAGTTTACTAATTCAGTGTAATAAAGCAAAGGCAGGACATTCTGTTGGTTGTGTAGTGCGCATATAAATAGATGGTTGTTTGGTAGCCTTATGGTAGTTGTAACCTCTCCTTAACTACCTCGAAATTGCTGCTATCAATAGTGACGTTTTGTCCTAGGCGGTGGAGAGATGATTATTTGTTTCTCGGTATCATACACCAAGTCGTGCCCTCAAGAGCGACCAATGTCGACGAATCGTCGTGAAAGTCATCTATTACGGCACGTTTAAGTCGATATTGTGCCCTACGTGTTCACAGTGGCAAGTTGTGTGCTATTGAATTTCACATAGATTGCACATTAAGTTAAGTTATACATTTTCCGTCATAATTTGCCTGTCCTACAGCTTGAACTCCGAACGTTTTTTTCTCATTAATATAAACTTAGAAAGGTTACGAGCATCCCCATTCCGTCTTTAATTGTTGTGGCTCACTGTCTATCCTATTGCACAAAGTCTACACTAATTCCATGTTGATTTGAATAATTACATTTAAATTGATCATAATTTGTACCCCATTTCAGGATATAATGAAGCTGGGAGATTCAATGAATCGAATGCAACTGGGGCAGCGTTACAGAAAACATCGTCCCTACAACATACGTACGTAACTTTTAAAACGTTGTATAGATTTGCATTGAAATCAATTTAATTTACAGCGTATAAGGGGCATTACAAGGAGTGGTGGCAATTTGCAATCACGTCAGTTCTCGAGGAGGATATACGAAGAAGAACTCGGTATTGGTGTTGGGAGTACATAAAACAACATCGTGAACTGTGCAATACTTATGCTACGGTAAAAAAAAAATTAAATTTCCGTAAAGAAACACATTTCAGTAATCTTTGTAACAGTCCCTTAAAGAGAGCAAACTGTGCAAGAAACCAACGGCAGCTCTGATCGAAACCTGTAACCTCTGTGAACAGAAACTGGACATGTTCAACTTGATTCTAATCCATAACCGCGTTCAACTGGAGGTTTGTTGTAGCTTTCCTCTGTATGCCCTTTCAAACCATTGCCATACATTCAACAGGTCGATAAGGTCAGAAAAGAAGAAGAGCGGAAAGCCGGCCAGAAAAAGGGTTGGTTCAGTGGCTGGTGGGGTGGATCAGCAGCGAATGAAGATGAATCATCAAATAACATAGGTACTTGAAAGGGTTTAAGCAATTTAGTTAGTGGGATGATGACAATGGCGAATGTTTTTAGTGAAAAAGTTCGAAGCTGCAATGACGGATGCAGAGAAGGAAAAACTGTACAAAGCAATTGGTTACCACGAGAATGCTGTGCAACTGGCTGTGCCTGAAACCTTTGAAGCGATCAAGATGAACTTTACTCTCGAGGCATTGGAAATTGGGGTCTATGATGATTTGGGTATTGTCAGTTCGCCCACTACAATAGTTACAACAGCCGATCGAAGGACCGTCATGCTGATGAAGTTCAAATTGGCCAGTTGTAATTTGGTGCAGCGACCCGCAGCAAATGCCATTAGGTATTGATTTCAGAATTTATTCCGTTTTGGTTTGTTGCTTAGTTTTGTTGCATTTAAAGTGTCACCGCTCGCGTGAAAGAGATGAAGTTGACTGGCTTAAAGAAGGACGACTACCTGCCGACTCTGATTGAATCTAAAATATCAGATGAGTTATGTTTGTTGGATGTGTTCTTTGAAACCAATCCCTTAGATAAGGTTTGTTCTGTTCTCTTTTGTGAGTGTTGCTCTATTCATCAACGTTCTTCTTTTCAGCAATGTGACCAAAGGGTTAAAGTTTATGCCCGACCACTGCAAATCGTCTACGATTCTGACACAATTGTGCAATTGGCGAAGGCTTTTTCACCGCCAAAGTCGGTGAATCTGTCCGAGTAAGTATATTTTTCTGGGTCGTTTAAAATTAAATTTTCACTTTATGCAATATAATTTTGCAGAATCGAAGAAGCTGCTTCCGAAAGAATGTCCAACTTTAAAGAGCGATCGGCAACTGGAATGCAATACATTGTTGACAAACACAATATCCTCGAGGTGGACATTAAATTTATGCCGAACATTGTCATTCTTCCAGCCAAGGGGAAATATGTTCCGTAAGTATAAAAGTAAGCACACAGGTTCCTTCCTCACTCATTCTGTTTTCCTTCCTACATACCTATATAGAGGCGAGTCATCATTGATTGTTCTCAGTCTCGGTGAGTTTCGCATTACAACAGCACCACGTGCTGGCGGACGAGGCGACGTTGCGAATATGCATGTAGCTGGTCACGATCCGAATGCAATCTTGCGCACAATGATGGAAAAGTCGTATGACAAATTCAAAGTGGTGTTGGAGGACATACAAGTGCTGGTTGTTAAGCCGAAGGAAAACTGGCAAGATGTTCTAACCACTGGCCACTTGTGTGAAATGCATGTACTCGAGCATACCTCACTAATTGTCACTGCAGAAGTGTGTGTCATTACCGATGACCCGCGGTTGCCCAAAACCAAAGTCGGAAGTAAGACTTAACGTCCCAGATTGCGCATAGTTCTAAACGTTGTTCCTTCTTTTAGTTTTAATTCCATCTGTGAAGTTAAACTTTACAGAGGATCGTATTTTCGAAGCACTTAATATCGTGACCAACATTCCGCTGCCAGAATCTGACGAGCCTGCGCCATCACTGAAGAAAAGCGCAAGCCTCTTGGCAACGTCCAGACAATCTGTGTCTAGATTGATAGACCAGGAAATTCTCAAAGTGAAGACGAGAAAGCCCAGCGCTGAGGAATTGTCTGCTGAAATTGTGCAGTACACCAATTTGGAGGTTAACTTTGCACTAAAGGGTGAGTTAATGAGACGAGTTTGTTTCCTTTTTTATGACACGCTCTTCATTAGAATTCGGAGTAACTCTGTTTAAATGCAAAAACGATAACGAAGCCGAAACACCCTCGGACAAGTTCAGAACGCCAGTCGAAGAAATGGCTCCCGATGAGTTCGAGGACACGTCCAGTCAGCTGGTCCATGCCGCGCCAAATGATGATGATAAGATTTTGTCGTTCCAAGTGTTGCAACTGGAAGGCTATATGGCACAGCGTACCTATGAGCTGGTGGCCACTGTTAAGTAAGTGATCTTGCACACTGGACTGTTCAAAATTTATAATTTTCCTCTTCTTATGACAGACTTGGTGCGATAAATCTCACTCAGTACGACAACCATGAAAACAAGATGAATGTCCTCAGCATAATTGATACGCCGAGAACCAACACTGAGCTGGAGTACCTCTTAACTGTTTCATATACAATGGTAACACCTTTAAATTGCATACAGCACGAATGGCGTTTTCATTTGAATTTTGTTTTCAGGTAAACAAGACAACGCCTGAGTTTAGCACCAAGTATAACTCAACAGAACAACTCATCGTTATTAACTTTGCAAAGCTGGCTTTAACGCTGCATCAAGAGTGCCTGTTAACGCTTATGCAGGTATAGTTAGGGGTTTTAGACTTGCGAAGTAGTTTTTTTGATGGCGGTTTACTTATAGATCGCAAGCGGACTTCAACAGAAGCTGGACGTATTTAATCAATCGTTGGGACCCAAGGATCGTGTCGCTACCACCGATACCGAGAGTATTATAACAAAGCTCACCACAATTATAGAAGAGGCCGAACTAGAGGATGGCGTCAGTGTTAAACAGGAGAGATGTAAGTTTTCAATGATTTCAATAAACGTTCTGTCCGGTCCGCCGAAGTTGATAATACGAATCGTCAGGGCAAGAAGCTCCTCGTTTGTGTCAAAATACCTAATAACTACACGAAATTCTTTATTTCTCTAGTGGCTCGCCGCAAACGCAAAGTGGTCGACAGCATCAAAATCAGAGTGATGGCCAATTTGGAACAAGTTTCCGCTTGCTTGACCTGTCGAAAACGCGATTTAGCATTGCTGAAAGTGGAAAACTTCTTTGCTGGGGTCATCATAAAGTCGTCGTACACTGAATTGACACTGCGACTGAAGGACATTCTTGTCTGGGATTTAAATCCAGTCAGCATTCATCCAACCGTAAGTTATTCAATATTGTACCACAAGTATATCCCGAATCAAATGTTTTTGTTGGTAGATTCTGTCAATTGTTGGTGAAAACGCACTTCAGTGTCAAGTTGTAATGTACAATTTGGAAGAAACGGCCAATTACAACTCGGATGATCTAAAAATTGAGGTGAACATTGGATGTGTAAGGATTGTGTTCCTCAATTGGTTCGTAACTTCTGTTTTGGTAAGTGAAAACAGTTCCGCAAAGTCTCTTAAATATTTAATGGCTGTTTTTGTATTGCAGAGCTTTTTGAATAACTTCCAAGCAGCGCAAGAAGCGCTGGCCAATGCTAGTGCTGCCGCTGCTGATGCCGCCAAACAAAATGCCATCGATGCTTATCAGAAAGCGACACGAATGAAGTTGAACATCAAGATAAAGGCACCAATTATTGTTGTTCCTGTCAATTCGTTCAGCTTGGATGGAGTTTCTTTGGATTTGGGCATGTTGAGTCTGTCGAATGTTATAAGCGAAATTGTGGTCCCAGGGGTATATATATTTGATTCATCATAATCGATATAATGTTAATGGTTGTGCTTTTTTATCTAGAACGAACACAGTCCAGCAGTATTGGATGAACTCAAATTGGAGCTCAAGGATATGCAGTTGTCGAAAGTGAAGATTACTCCAGGTCAGCGTTTGTCTGAGAGTGCGCTTGAAAGGCAAGACGGCGCATCGAATGCTTCTGTAGACGATTGTGAGTTCTAGTGTAATATTTAAAAAAAATTAATTCAACTAAACTAATTTGCAGCGATATCGTACGGACTAAAGGGACACGTTAATATGTTGGATCCGGTCAGTTTCACATTGGTTGTTAAGAGGAATTTGTCAAGTGGATGGTATCATGATTTGCCGGAAATCGATGTTTCTGGACATTTGAAATCAATTGAGGTATGCTTACTTTTGAGGCAATCGCAGACAGAAACTGTGTTATCAGTTTTACATTTAGGCTCATTTATGTGCAATTCTCTTGGTGTATGTTCATGATATTTTCTTCATTCCAGTTAAACCTGTACACGGAGGACTACGCTCTCCTCATGTCCATATTAAATAAGAACTTACCCGAAGGTCAATCCGAATTTCAAGTCACTCCCACTAAAGTCGATAAACCTGAAGACATTATTGTGGAAGTCCATCAGAAAGTTGAAAGTCGTCAGCCATCCGAAGGGAAGAGTCCTCGTCGTAAACCATCTGCTAGTAAAAAGCCACAGGCCGTCGGCGAAAAACAAACAATATACGAACAGTTTAAGTTTAATTTCCAATTCGATGGTGTTATTGTGAATCTCTTCCAAGGTATTTCGCCATCGAAATTGACAGGCTTTCATGAACATAATGTCTAATTTGTATGCACCTATAGCGAACCAAGAGGGTCTAGCTCGATTCGGTATACATTTCCTCTCCGTCAAGGGTAAGATTCTGGTCGACGGAACACTCAGCACTTCCGTTGTCCTGTGCGATATACAAATCGACGATAACCGACCAAACGTCAAGAGTAAAATTACAAAGTAAGTTTTCAAATTACCAGAAAAAGATGCACCTTGCTTAAGTTCATCGTTTAGGTATTTATGCCGCAAAGAATGGAAGCCGCGCGACAGTGATATCTCACCAAGCCGCAGCAGCGATTTAAGTGATAATCTGAGAGCGGAAAAGAACTATATGCTGGATCTCACAGCTATAGTTAAGGAGAATGATACATTCGGTAGATCGAAAGGCGTCCTTTTTAGATAGTATAGGCTTAACTATAATTTGCTTGCTTCCAGCTGAGGTCAGAGTTTGTGGGTTTGATCTTATAATCACCATTGACTTTTTGGTGAAACTTGCTGAGTTCTTTTCGCTGCCTGAGGTTGATACACCTGAGGAGGCAGAGGAAAAGGCTATTGTCGCAAGGCCTGGTGAAACTAAAGTTGTAACAAGGACACCTAAAAGTTTGTTCTATGAAATACGCCTCGAATGTATGATTTCTACGATAGTTTTCCCTTAGAAACTGCATCAACACCAGAGGAGGCGCCCGAGAAGAAGCTCAATCTGATGCTGTACATCGAAGAGCCGGACATTATTCTGATTGAAAGTCTCGAGGACGTCAACACCAACGCCATTATATTCAATGTAATGGTGCCTTTCGTCGATTGAATCGTCTTCTAATCGTTTGTACTTTCAGGCCCAAGTGCGATTGAATTATCGAGCAATTGGTGCGAAGGAGCTTATCAGTGGACAAATAGACGCCCTCAAAATGTACATGTGTTCATTCATGCCGGAACGGAGGGAGGCAACCAAACATTTCATCCTACATCCGTGTGTAATAAGCCTACAAGGTTCAACGCCAGATCAAGAGGGTCTTCACATCAGTCTTAAGCTGACCGATATAATTTTAAACATTTCACCAGCCACCATTGAGTTGGTCAACAAGGCAATGGTGACCCTCTCGTCAAAGTCGGAGAAAGTCGCAGCACTTGCAAAGGAAGTGGACCACAGTAGTGTTTGGGTGGTGAACAAATATTCCGAAAAAGACTACTGGTTCTTTGTCGGTAGGTTGCTGAAATAATTGAGGTTATATTTTGAAATTCATTTGTTTTCCCCTCGCCCCATAGACCAAGCGTTTGATGCGTTGGAAATTCCGGACATACCGGAAGAGTTGGCGATACAGAAGACGGAGAAATGCATTGTGGAAGTGCCGTCTATAACGTTAGTTGTAGAAACTGGTGTGGGGTACTACACAACACCAATGTTGTTGATAGAGACCAAGCTAAACGCCACCGTGGCCAATTGGAGTAGAAACGTAAGTTAATCGTTATGTTTTGCACTTATTTGCAGGATAAATGATAACGCGAGCTCGCTTCAATAGACAAAGTGAGGTAGGAGCGACATGTCCTCTTTATTGACTTTTTTTTACTCAATTTCAGATGAAGGTAGATGGAGCTCTCAATCTCTACATGAACTACTTCAACCATGCGCTGGGCGTATGGGAGCCGCTGATTGAACAAATCGAAAAAGCCGATAAAACTGGAATGATCGAGTACTTACCATGGGAATTGAACTTTGGTCTAGAAATCCAACCGAATAAGTCCGAAATTGACGATACAATCGAAGAGCCAACAACAAAAATAACAATCGAATCCGAGGAAATGCTTGAAATAACTATGAGCAAGACGTGCCTTGATACGCTGAAAGTCTTGGGAGAAGCGTTTTCGTATGCTATCGATTCCAAGGGTCTTATAAAACCAGAAGTAATCGCCCCCTACGTAGTGGAGAATGATACTGGCTTCGACATAACCTTGAATCTTACTCGCGGCATATTTACTTTGCACGAATGTCACATGCCGAATTCAAGTCCCCGGAGCGACACATTGAATAGCTCGTTAGTGTTTCAATGCCGGAATGGAGATGCGGATTTGTCCCCCGATCAGGTGAAGGACTGCACTATATCGCCTGGAGGAAGGGCGTACCTACAGACAAAGGATTTAACGATGGTCTCCTCACCCGAGGATGAGGCTTACAATATTTACGTAGTGGTGAGTTGCATAAAGTTGTACGTTTCAAATTCGGCAACACAATGGAATTTTTTGTTTTCTGATTAGGTTGGGGGTATTGACAAAGAAGTCGTTCTGCCCGTGTCCAAATCGGATCAGAGATACTTCCCACTTTACAGAGATACCAATCAAGATCCCTGGGGCATTATATCGCAGGTCACATCCGATTTTGGAACTACCAGAGTCAACATTCATGGTGTCGTTAATGTAGGCAGTATTCACGGCAAACACTTACAGTGTTTTGATTGATTTCGCTTTTACAGGTCAAGAACCACTTTACAACCAACGTGTCCATCTATAGAAACAAACAGAGCTCGACAGAGAAGATCTATGTCGGCGACGTTGCACCCGGTGAAGTTTTTCATATTCCCTTGCACGCAATCTACGCTGAATCAAAGGAAATATTCTTTGCCCTGCCGGGCTATAATGTTTCCATTCAGGGCATCAAGTGGAATGATTGTCCGACAGACTTTAACTACCATCGACAAATCCAATGCGATCCGATGGACACCTTTGAACCGCTCTATATCAATGCGGTCCGTCTGAAGACCGAAGTTTTCCACGAGAACACCATGAAATTCATGCTGTTGAGTGCTTATTATACTGTACACCTGCGTCCGCCATTGTATTTAAGAAATGCACTGCCGATAGACATCAAGGTGTCGGTAGCTGGTTGCACTGTACGCAATTTAGACGCTAGTAAAGCGGTTGAGTTGGGTGACGATGAGGTTGATAAGGGAAAGTCGCTGATTAAGGAGGATCTGCTGGACTATGGCGAAAAGGAAGTGAAGCCTGGCGATGTGCTTCACTTGCCGACTGTTCAGCTCACTGGACGACGCAAGGAGACTAAGAGTTATGTTGTAGTTCGGGTATGTTCTCATCTGTGGCAGTTTCGCAGGGTGGTTCTTTAAATAATTCTGTTCCAGTTGATTCAATACTTGGAAAAGGACTGGTCGTGCACAACTGAAATTTCAGAAGATCATGAAGAATACGCAACATGGACGTTTAGCTCGTATGACTCTGCTGCGAAAATGGACATGGATCTCGGTGTCAGGTATGTAAAAGTTTAAACAATGCGTATGGGAATTTCAACGCTCATTGCCTCTAGATTTCAAGACCGCAATGGAAGCCTCATGTTGACCGTCTATAGTCCCTTCTGGATGATCAATAAA
Organism: Cheilosia vulpina; assembly: GCA_916610125.1. Taxonomy (NCBI): domain Eukaryota; kingdom Metazoa; phylum Arthropoda; class Insecta; order Diptera; family Syrphidae; genus Cheilosia; species Cheilosia vulpina. The sequence continues at coordinate 41,257,057 of OU744279.1, read as the reverse complement.
ACCGGTCTGATGCTGAGCTATAAGGTAACTATGTCACTCTATCCAGCTACCTTGGCTAACTCGACTACTTTCGGCAGACAAACACGGAGTCGGTGAACGTTCTTTATCATCCACCCGAGTACAACGGTCCCATACTCTTCTCCTTCCGTGAAAAATTCTTCTTTGATAAGAAACGCGCCTCTATTCGAGTCGACAATGGCGAGTGGAGTGAGAAAATCCCCTTGGATGTGGCTGGTTCCATTGGTGAAGTCACATGCAACGCCAATGATCAGTTGTACCAGATTGGTGTGCACAATCACTTGACGCAGAACTCGCTGACAAAACAAATCACGTTCATCCCCTTCTACATAGCAACGAATAAATGTGACTTCCTAATTGAGTTGCAGGAGCACAGCCGACCAGGTGATCCATGGACTAAGGTAAGAACGGGTGTCCTGTGGCGCATTTTCTCTACATGGAGACTCTTTGCAGATTGAACCAAACGCGTGTATACCATTCTGGCCGAAGTCGTCGGAGGCAAAGACAGTGACTCTTAAGGTATCCGGACAGACAACAGTTCCCTTTAACTATGCTGAGGGCCAATGTATTTTGTTGAAATTGGAGAGCAACCAATATGGCGGCATCAACGTGGATGTCCAAGTAACTGAAGGTGGAGTCTATATTACATTTACACAGTACAATGCGGGCGATGCCCCAGGCCTTCTGATAAATCACACATCGCAGGCGATAACATTCCACGAGAAGGGCAATGTCAACCAGAGGTTATATCTTTCACAATATGTCTGAAATGTATGAGTAACTTGTGCTTAATTTTCTTTCAGAATTCTGGAGCCTTCCGAAAATGTTCTATTCACTTGGACGGATCCAGCAGGACACAGAATGCTGCTACTGGGCAAAGAGGACGTGGAGAATGATCTGCGGCGGGATGGTGTTGGTCAAATAACGTGAGTATTCTATAGTTAGAGTGGAGCGGATAGCTGCCATAGATGTTAGCATGCGTTTTAAGTTTAGCACGATGAAATAGGCCTTTGCGCTGTCGTAAAAATTAAAGAAAGGTTGTTAACATCCTTGTCCATTTCAGATTGGATGGAGATGTGAAAGCTTTTTGGGTTTCATTCCTTGACGGTCTTCAGCGTGTGCTTCTTTTCACTGAAATGAGCAGCATAGCGGAACGGGTCATTGGAAGTTCCGATATGCAAAAGGTACCACAAAGAATTATTGTCCTTTCCTAACTTCAACCGACTGTTTGTTCGATTTACAGGTCAATCAAGAAATCGAAATACGTATTCACGGCATCGGTCTCTCCGTTCTGAACAACGTAACAGGAGTTGATATATTGTACTTGGGTATAAAGAGCTCCGGCATTATCTGGGAATCGAAGAAGGCAGGCAAGAAGCGCTTCAAACAGTTCAACATGGCGGACTCTGTTCACATGGAAGAGCAGTATCAAGCGTACTTATTAGCGAAACAAGTCAACGAACAGAGAAAGTTCTATTTGGATCAGAAATATGAGGTAAACGTTTGCGCTCTTTCGCAAATCCAACAGAAGTTCTACATATGTGTTTGCTTATAGATCGATTTCGATACAATGATCTTCCACAAGTCATCAGATCGTTTAATTAAGCGAACCTTCTACCCGGGCCTTTGGTTTGACTTGAAGACGTCTCCATTCCAAACGCAATTGCATGCGAAAATCAATAAAATCCAAATTGACAATCAACTAACTGACTGCATCTTCCCAGTTGTTCTCGCACCGATTCCTCCGCCGAAAAGTATTGCCGCTACTTCGGGTGAGTTGCGTGTGATCATACTCGCGTACAGGTTTAATTTCGTTTTTAATTCAACAGCGCTCAAACCATTCGTCGAATGCAGTATCGTAGAACGTGTTGTGCCCAACTCAACCATAAATCAATTTAAATACTGCAGCATGCTGATCCAGGAGTTTCACTTCAAAGTTGATATCCTTTTCCTAAGTGCTATTGCAGAGATGTTTACGGCAGATCTTAACGATGAGCAAGCTGTAAGAAGAGTCAGTATTTCTCTACATCATTCGTCTAATATATGTGGATCTTTCTAGGCGAAACTTTTCAACGAGGACGTCGATTCAATCGAGAAGCCTTTGTCGGCATTGGTTGAAATACACTCGGCGCAGGAGCAGAAGAACTTTTACGATAATCTGCATTTGGGTCCGTTGAAAATCCACGTTTCGTTCTCTATGGCCGGGTCAGATACTACCGCTCTGCCAGGGCTGCTCTCAACAATAGTCCAAGGTGTGGGTGTCACTCTGACCGATGTCAACGATGTTGTTTTCAAATTGGCATTCTTCGAACGCGAGTATGGATTCTTTACACAGAAACAGTTGATTTCGGAAATTAGTGCTCATTATGCGGGCCAAGCCCTGAAGCAGCTGTATGTGTTGGTGTTGGGTCTCGATGTCCTGGGTAATCCGTACGGGCTGGTGGTTGGCCTTAAGACTGGTGTGCAGGACTTGTTTTACGAACCATTCCAGGTATATTTACAGATGTTCGACTTGAGACTGAAATTAAATTGTTGTTTTTGACTATAGGGCGCAATTCAAGGGCCTGGCGAATTTGCCGAAGGTCTAGTGCTTGGCGTGAAGTCGCTGTTTGGCCACACAGTGGGTGGAGCTGCTGGGGCTGTATCCAAGTGAGTTCCAATAAACCACGTTTATCAGCACTATTACATTTGTGGGAATATTTGCAGGATTACTGGAGCTATGGGCAAGGGGTTGGCTGCCTTGACCTTCGACGAGGACTACCAGAAGAAGCGGCGACAAGCCTTAAACAAGAAGCCAGCTAACTTCCAAGAGGGCATTGCTCGAAGTGGAAAGGGACTGGTTATGGTAATAGTTGCAGCAAACATTTTCAAGAGATACGTCCCCAATTTTGGTATAATAATTCCAGGGTGTCGTTGACGGCGTGAGTGGTGTCTTCACCAAACCGATTTCCGGTGCCAAGGAGGAGGGCGTCGAAGGTTTCTTCAAGGGTTTGGGTAAAGGTGCGATCGGTTTGGTTGCCCGACCCACAGCTGGAGTTGTGGATTTCGCTAGTGGCAGTTTCGAAGCCGTCAAAAGAGCAACAGAAAGTAGCGAAGACGCTAGTCGCCTCAGACCACCGCGGTTCATGCATTTAGATAACGTGCTACGACCCTACAGCCTGTCCGAAGCCAAGGGAAATAAATTGTTAAAGTGAGTACAGATCCACTTCAACTGAACTGAACTGAAATTCAATATAATCTTCCGCAGGGAAATCGAAAAAGGAAAGTACGCCAGCACTGACTCCTTTGCTTATTGCGAAGAGGTCATCCTTAAGGAGGAAATCGTTTTAGTTTCGAACCATCGAGTAATCTACGCAACGAAAAACGACCTATTCGGCAGTTGGACGGTAGCAACAATTATCCAACTCCTTCAACAGCCTTCATTAATTTTCCCTTCATTTCCAGATTCATTGGACCTACCTATGGAACGAGATATCATCGATTGTCTCCTCTGATCGGGGCGTAGAAATAATCCTCCGAAAGGAGGGCAAGAAAGTGTTCGGCCTCTTCTCATCCAATGAAGTTCAGCGTAAGGTTATATCTATCCCACAACGAGCTCGTCGTGATCATTTAGCCAATCTAATGGAATCTCTTCGAACGGGCACATAAACATACAGAAAACATAATGCTTTCTCAGAAGTCAAGCGCGCACATAATCATTCGAAATACATTTTTTCTACCCATGACCATGAATTTATAACAAAAAAAGTGAAAATGCTTTCTGTTTCCTACACCTGCGTATTAAAAATGCAATTGTTATTAAAATACTACCTATACCTAGAACTTCTGTATCCTGTACCAGTGGCAATGGGGTGTTTCTCTTTTGTTTATAGCAATACGATTAATTGTTTTTCTTTTGTATCTACCTCAAAAAAATATAATTTAAATTCTTATACTGTTTATTTTGTTAAAAGCTGAGAGGGATAAAGATCGTAATTACTTAACACATTTATGATTGCTTTCAACGTAGAAACACTTTGTAAACTACGTACATACTTGAATAAGATATTTTTTTTGTAAACGGATATTATACTTTTGTTAACTCATCATTAAACAATACAAATAAACGTTATTATTAATTTTTCTATTGACTAATTGTTGCTTTTGTGAAAATAATAAATATATAAATCTACATTATATATTTGAAATAAATTGAAACACGTATATCCACCGCAATTGTTTTTGCTAAATGTGATTGGTTTTATTTCCATAAATCCTACTTTGTTAACGGCCTCACCAATTGGCAGGTGTGCACATAGCGCAGACGGTTTTTATACCCATCTGCAAGCTGTAGCAAAGGTAAAGAAACAAAAAGAAAAATAAAAAAACATTTAAACAAGCCTAATAATTTTTATTATTTCATCAAATACAAAACGCTCTCTAGCTTTCCTAAAATTTACACCTTCTTCGCAAAACTGCTTGGTCCAGTCATAATCGGTTCATAATTGTTACAATCACTGTCACAGAAAGAGCTTAGTTTCGCATCGGAGTGGGACCCATTAAAGGAATCCACACCGAACATAGCCAGATGGCCACTCGCCTCTAGCTGGTTAATGATCATGTTAACCTTACTGCCCTTCACGGAGCTGGCACCATTGGTCGGGCTTATAATATCAGCCTCATAACCATCGCAGATCTCAAGATTGTTAAGCAGATTCTCCTTCTCGCTTTGCTTGCATTTTGTCGGTGATGTGGCTGAACTTCTCGTCGACGAAGTGGTCTTGTTGAGGCGATTTAAGAACCAATTTCTGGAAGGCTTCTCTTGACTAGGAGTTTTCGAAAGCTTTTGTGCGCTTTTGTTGGCTTTCTTTTGCTCCTTGGTTATTGGCGTTTGTTGTGGCGATAGAGCCGATGTCTCTGAGTCCGAGGATAGTGTCTTCTTTGCGATCTTCTTAAGACGCTCCGGACTCGGTCCTGATGTCGACAGCTGGCTCGACAGTTTGCTATGGACATCCTTGACTTTGTTCTGAAAGTCGCTATTGTTGCGCGATATGTCCAGAAGCTCTGCAGTCTCAGACTCTGAGTTCACCGGAGGTGGTGGCGATTTCGGAATATCATAGTCGAATTTCTTCACGATGCTGACCATCGACTTTTGTTTCTCTGGGATATCTGGCACCATTTTCTGTTCTTCGACATTTCGCTCTATGAGCAGCTCCGTCGGTTGATGCATCTTATATAGCGGAGATGGATCTTCGTAGATGCAGTCAGTGTTGATGCAATTCCTGGAATTCGTATCGTAAGTCTTTTTCAAGGTTGGCGGTGTGGGTAGTTTTCTAGGATTTTTATTAGCCGCCGATTGGGCGGGTGAGTCCCCACGGATTGCAGCTTCGATGGCATGAATCCATTCCTTTGCCTCCACTTCGGAATTACACTGGAAGACATGTTTCTTGCTCGGATCTGGGGTTGTTATTTGGAAGCAAATTTCACGACGTTTACCCTCTCCGTAATGCTCAACCTCGACACCATGAGCCTTCAAGTGCACGCTGAAAGTTGGACGCAAAGATGTCACACCATCACAGTAGCACAGCAACCAATCGTTTAGGATGCCACAATAGCACTTTTTGGTCTGGTCAAAAAACAGTCTTTTCTCGATTCTCAACAGTTGACCAAACTTGATGGACTTTTGAATGTTCATATGGGAGGCAGGAAGACCAGCGTAGGGACAATCATACACAGCACTGCTCTCATTTTCTTGATGAGATTTCAGCCCCTCATCGGACTGGGGAGATTCATTGCAGATATCGTAGATCCCTTTGTCTAAGATTTTATTTTCTTCGCCATCATCATCGTCGTCGTCTTCTTCGTTTTCTCCATCCTCTGGTTGAAGTGGACTTTCGATTGGTTTTCGCTCTTTGAAGTCAATATATTCTGTTGATAGCGCTGAAAATATGGAGTTGGAAATACATTTTCCAACTTGTTTCTGTAAATGCTATACTTACACTTCTTTGGCGGAGTGGCTGACATCTCCAAGTAAGAAATTTCTTCCGAGTCCACATGCTCAACCATAGAGATTCTCGTTTTGACAGTTTTGGCACTCTTTTGCGGGCTGGACAAGCCGTTGACCGTTCGCTTGTGATTGTTGTTAGAGGAATCACTGAAGTAGCCCAAGATCTTCTCGCATCTTTCGAGAAATTTTCGATTCTGATATTCGGAATTGTCGCCGAAGAGGTTCACAGTGTTCTCGTATTCCGTTGGTTCGAGGGTATAAATTAAATGATCCCGAAGATCTGCAAAGAACAGAGACGTTTAAATAAATAAATAAATAATATCAAATAAAGATTCAAAGAAAGTTATGCAGTTAATCAGACATTGTAGTGAGTATTTTTATTTTCTACTCCTTCTGATCTTATAACTTTAACAATGGCCTTGTACTTTTAAGGTTATGTCAGACTTAGTTTGGGTATATTTACCGCCACATGCCCACAGCTGCTGTGTGAATAAAAGTAAGCTCTTACCAGAAGAAGGTTTCAAATGATCATATATATAATCTTTCTTGCCCAAAGTAGGTTATCTGACATTTGCTGAGGAGGATCTGTAAACCACAAATGTTTTGAACCTGTTAGCATACAATTGGGGACAGAAAATTCAAAAACTGGGGACATTCATAATAAATTTCTGCAAAAGATGAAATGAAACCGAAAAATAACAAAATGCCCAAGAGAAGGCAACAAACTATAAGGCTTCTATTTACCATACTGTTTATGGAGACTGATTTCAAAGTCTTGGTTCTTGGTTGCCGCTTTTCTATCGCAAATGATTGCTTGATTTGTTTATTTGTTATGTGCTATAATAGGACATTCGCACAGGATACTGTGTGTCCTCGTCCCAAAGTTCTTCATAGAATCTATACGTAACTGCCGAAAATTCTATGTTTGCGTGATTTGAAAGACGACATTGGCCAACTAACTTCCTACTACTATTCTCAAGTTTGTCGTGCACTCTTTTAAGCTTTCAATAGTTCTGTTATTGTCCGGTATTGACCACAGCCCACATTGCCGTGAATACACGATGGCCGTTTATAGTTGCCTTAAAGTGGTTAATAGTAAGTTGACGCCAATTTGTTGATTTCTCATCATATCTCTGCAAATATTTTTTCCAATTCGTCGGCGGTCTCATTCCATTGTCACCCAGCATTATTTTACTTGAATGCCGCATTGTGCTACAATAATGATGCAATTTTATGCCATTTTTGTCGATTTGAAAGACTCTCGTTCATTAGTGCAGCTAAAACGAATGACTAAACGTGCGATACTAATGTGGTATTCGATTGAGCGCTCTCAGAGCAATTTTTATGTTCGTTTGGTACAAAAAAAGCAATCTTTTTCAGATTTCAGAGCATTTTTGCGAATCTGGATTTTTTTTCAGATTTGCTTCAGATTTACCAATACAAGTACGTTTGACTGTGACAACTAGTGGAGTTTGTATACGTTTTCGCGAAAACGCCAATTGTGAATGACCCGCTATTTCGATAGCTGTCACTTTTGAAGCTTTTATTCTTCGACATTTGACAAGTAGAAACTACGCCATTACTAAAAATGGAACGTTACATGCTTCAATAGGCGTTTTTCTTTTTTAGTTCCTGTTTCTTTTTTAGCTCAGATACATCAGAGCTCAGATTTGTGTTTCTTTTTTCGATCTGAGCATTATCAGAGCGCGCTCGATGAGCTCAGAATAAATTGACTGAGCACGCTGAGTAAAAAGCTGAATACACACTCACAGTCACATTTGACAGAAAAAAAAACAGGAAAACAAAATAAATGAAATGGTGGACGAACTTTGTTGTTCTGGAACTAAGGATAACCAATTTAATAAATAAAAATTAATAAATATTCAATTTTTACATACATTTATTAAAAATGTCAACTACGTGCTCAAGTGTGTTTCATAAATATATCAGAACAATCTGAGCACGCTCGGTTCAGAGCGCGCTCATAATGCTCGAGCTCGGTTCAGAGCTCAGCTCTGAACTAAAAAAGAAAAACGCCTAACAACGCATTGAAATTATTAAAATTCACTACAAAAATGGCGAAAAAACACAAGCAACGAAACCATTGATCTATTACGGGAAAAGTTTCCGGACCGTGTTATCTCTCGAAGAGGTGATCACAATCGGCCACCGAGATCTTGTGATTTAACACCTTGCGACTTCTTCCTTTGGGGCCACGTGAAAGATAAGGTCTACGCCAATATCCCAGCGTCGATTCAAGACCTCAAAAATAAAATTTGTGAGGCTATCGAGGACATAGGGAAGCCACTTTGCGATTTGGTTATGGAAAATTGCATGAAAAGGATGTGGTCCTGTAGTTAGTTTAGTTAGTTTATTTGACTTTTATTTTCATCTTTAATTCAATACAGTCTTTGTAAAAAGGAAGAAATATATATATATACTTAAGTCTATTATGGTTTGGCCTATGGCCGTCTACCAGATTGACAAAATAGCGTAAACTTTAAAAATCTTCTTCAACTATCCATTTTCTATAACGCAGTGCATTTGTACAGTAGTTGTAGAGTAAATCCCATCCTCGGTCTCCATTTAAAATTTGAATTGCTTCATCTATTTCCAAGGTATATGACTTAAAGAACCTTATTCGTATTTCTTTTAAGATTGGGCATACTGCAAGAAAGTGAAATACATCCTCTCGTATCTTCATATTACAAATATTACACAGGCTGATGTTGTTTTTCATTATTAACGGCGTACCTTCCTTTTTATTATGAAATAAACATAAAATGACATTTTTCTTTGAATACCAAAATAACACCTCGTATTGGAAAACTCTCGAAATGGAATAGTGCGTTATTTGACAATAATATCTTTACATTGTATTCAGTTTTGGAAAAATCAACTATGGACATCGACTTGAAAAATGCTTTAGATACAAATGGAGTAGTTTTGGTGATTCGTAGTCTTCAAGAGATGAAGAAGAAGACAAAGAAGTTAATAATTGCTTCACAATTATGTCCATGGCTATTTGTGTGTTTCTTTATTTTGGTTTTCACGAAACTTTACACATTTGTTTTAAAACAAACTTCTATGACTTAAAACAGCTGTGCTGTATTTGTGGTAGTATGTGTAAATCTGAAAAAATATCGAGATCTGCAAAAACTGATCCGAATCAAAAACAAGATTGATTTTTTTTCCAATGGACATTACTATAGGTCTGTTCCTTTACTTTTGAATTAAGAATGGAAAAGACTGTCAAAATGGCAGTGGTAGGGATAAATTCTCTCACAGAGAGAGACACTTTCGAAAAAGTTAGGGAACGAAAATTTGGTATCTTCAGTTGTAGGCTAATCAAAAAATATGAAATACCTATGAAGCTCAAACACAATTGGCTCAGCTTCAAAATATAAAATCAATAAAATAAAGAATCTACCTACTATCCAACCAAAACATCTTGACCACAAAGGCATATGTTTTCCATTACAAATCGTGAAAAGTAGCCCAGTGATTTATTTATCCCAATCCCATTCCCAAATGCATGACATCATAATAGGAGTTCTACATTGCACAGATGCTGAAATTTATCATTCAAAGAGTGTATATGCTTGAATTTATCATTCAAGTGTGTTTCGCAATCTTAGAAGTCAGAACACTGACAGACGTTCACTGTACTTGCAATCACTTTGAACTGTACAAGAACTACATAATATCTCCATCCAAGCCACTGACCACAAAGTTTCGCCGCAAATTGCTGCCGGAAGTTTGCCTCATCATAGTTTACATACTCGTGTGGTTGTGTTTTGAGTATATGCCCATTATAAAGACGGAAAACATTAAAACTAGCGTTGTTTTTTCTGGATTGCGGTGACAATACCTCTCGTGGGCTATATTTAGACGCGGCTCTGCAATTGACATACCAGAGAGCTGAGACCAGTACCATAACAACCAACGTTGAAGCGATTTCACTTCGAGAGTGTCGCACTCGCATGTAGACCGCAATTTAACCTTATTAACTGGGGCTTCTTTCTCGACTCGACGCCGACAGTAACCAACCAAAGTGGGTTAATGTTTACCATTCCCGTTTATATGGCACTTTTAAATGCACACAATTATAACTCTAGTGCTAAAGACATTGTAGCTAGGTACTAAAAATATGAGGCCTCCGCTTCCGCTCCCATCGCCCGCAACTACCAAACCAACTACTGCAACTTACCGAATAAAAATTGTTCTATTTCGCTCCGATGACTGTTCAGATCCATCGTTGTGTTGTGTGCCGGTCGGGTTCGCTAAATCCAAATGAAAAATATTGACGCCTGCTAATTGCTATCACAAGCACTCGGCGTTGGAAAATAATTCCTATTTACGTCTCGTTTCTTTTTTTTGTACCAGTATTCGATCATCATATGTTACAGCACCAGCGGATGTGATTTATATTATTTTTGTTGTTCCTTCCCAATAGCACACAATGAGTATAATTGTATTGATCTATCAAACACTAAACGCCCTCCCACTGAGGGGGCACACCCCGCACTCACGTCTTACGAGATAGTTCTTTTGTTTTTCCCACCGGAGAATAGTTCAAGATACACTTTTATACAATATTGCACTGCATACTCTTTGTCTGGCGACGAGAATATTATTTCCAATTAACCGAGTTACATTCATGTATCATGTCAATCAATAAATTAAACGACTGGCTAGTTGAATCATATCTCCCCCCTTTGGGTGGAAGAAGTATCTTTTATGACAAAAGCTGTTGGAAAAATTAAGATATTCTCTTTTTATTTTCACTTACACAGTGCGTTGTTGCTTAATTATTGATTCCGACGCAACTTTAGTCATCGCGTTCTGACCAAAAGCGAAATACATAAAAAATTAAATTAAATGCACAAAAGGAAGGAGAAATCGCGCCCCGTTTGCGGCTGAAACAAGCCAAAGTGTGTGTATCTTTAGTTCTCTGTGCCGGAGACGGAGACCCCAATCAGAATAGAACTCTTGGTGGTCATTGACTATAGTTGGAGCAACAACAACAAATTATAAATGCGAATCAAACGACACGACGACGACGGATGAACGGACCCGTATATTATCAAACTCACTACTGGTTAGATCCAACCAAACATTTTTATGTACACATTGGCTCTCCACTGTCCGTACGGTCTATAACACTACACTCCACTCTCCAGTACTTGAAGTTTAAAGTTACTCAGCTCGAGCTGCAGAGGAGAGATACATACTGGCATAAAGAGCTACTTCAAATATTGTGGTTTGTGGATACGCGCAGAGCAAAATATCTACAACACATGGAGACAACAGTTTAAAAAAAAAATCACCACAGATTTGGACGAAGAAACACGGATGAAGACGAAGAGCACGAACAATAGAATGGGATGGAAACCGTGAAATAAATTTTTATTATTTTTTTTATTTTAGAAAGAGCGAAGAGTTGAGTTGCTGCTGCATAGCCTTTCGAAGTAGCCGTAGTATAGAAACGGAATCACCACCCGCAATGCGAATGCAGTTCCCTTCCCGTTCCAAGTGCAGTTCGTCGGTATATCGTATATGATGGTTTTTGGTGTGATTCTCTGGGGAATCGATGTGTGGCTCTCTGTTTCTGTATATAAAATATTAATATACTTATTTATGGTTTTATTTTTAAATATACAACACTTCCATATTGAGATACAATGGATATTCCGCTTCTGTTCGAGAGAACAACGATGGATGACGGCGACGAGCTGACTATTCGCATTTGCACTTTGCGTATCGATTCAAGATTCTTCTTCGTCTCGTTGTTATAGGTACTATGGCAATGGCTCTGACGTTATAAGGTAGACGCGTGTGTGTTTGTATAAATACGCACTTTTTAATGGCCAAAAAAGTAAAACAAAGCAATCGAGGGGCTATAAAGAGGCCCGAAGCCGCTTATTAATACAAAGTTTGAATGCTAATTAAAAATATCCTCTGCTCTATGCCAAAGGGCAAGTGAAATATAGGTACAGTGATTTTAAAAATCGGTTTGGCAGGTGACTCAAGCGTGTTTTGGGTAAATATTGTTTTACTTGATATCAAATTGAGATGATGGAACAGGTCTTCTGATGGATTAACTACCTACCCAATCCAAAGGCAAAAAATTCAGTGCTCTAAATTACAGTCGGCGCAGTGGTTATTGTGTTATAGGGGCCCCAGATTCGAATCCCAAAAAAAAAACCCAAATTCCAACTTAAGGTTTTTTTCACTGCGCCACCTCTCGCGAACGTCTGACAAACGTCTGAGAGTTACCTAACTGTCATGAAAGAGCTTCTCAATTAGCCGTTTGGACTCGGCTTAAAATTGTAGATTGCTTCCATTCGTCCCAAAAATGAAAAATACACACAAAACGAATAGCTGTGAGAAGCCAGACCTAGGGTCCTGCGGACCTGTTGCGGCAACTATTTATTTATTTATTTTTTTTAACTTATAGCTAACGGCATCTCTTCGATCATCTTTGTTCTTGGGCCCATGGCTCTGACTCTGAAGATAGCTTGGTCTTTAAAACGGATGCTATGGCTGAACTCGAAACTACTGGGAACCGGGCGGCTCGATTGAAAGACTCTCTTGACTGTAACACTAGGCCTTTTTGGTTTACAACAACAGGAGGATCTCGTACTATTGTTGTAAACCGTGGAATTCAATGATCTATATAGATCATGTGAGTATAATAAAAAAGGCCTACTATCTACTTCCTTGGCTCGTTCATATCAAGCATGAATGAGTCAAGGAAGTACATACATTGTGGATTTTTGACTTGGTACAGTGCATGGTGTTCGTAGTTGTGTCTTTTCTTATATTCGACTTCCTTGTGAACGTGATCGACAATCAGGGCACTCATTCCGTAACTTTTCAGATGATTATCGTCGAAACGATAGACCTCCAAAAGTAGCAACTAAGTGAAAAAATTACGAGTTTGAGACCTTAATCTAATTCATTTTGACCAAATGTAATGAAAGCTGACGATAGTGAAACAAATCGGGCAGAATATAACTTCTTAGGGTCATCAAAGTTTCTTTCAAAAACCATATCGTCTCGAGGATTATTGTTATACCAGTTTAAGAAGCAACTTTCAAGGGAGTCCAGTATTAGACCTAGCGTGCGGATTTCTCTTTAGCATCCATTTCGTCATTGAGTCAGGAGTTCGAACCTATTTTTTTTTGCCAAACAGATACACCATCTCAACAAGGGCGTCATTAGTGGAATTCATGTTAAGTCCACCACATGGATAACCTTATTCAGATATGGTCCTGCATGGTGGACAGATGTTTGTTAATAAACCTTGACTTCGTTCACCTAAAAACTAACCAGTTTTTCTTGCTTAAAACGTAGGGCTTTATGTGGTAGATTTAAAGTCAGCTGCTATTTTTACGCAGCACCTTCTCCACCCTTCGCCGTGAGCTCGTGAAGAGCATACTCATACAATCCTCGTCTGATGACGTATGGCAAGAGCGCCATACCGAACTCTTTAGTGCCAAAAATGTTTAAGCAAGGTGACGTGTTGTTAATAAATCTATTTAGAAACGAATCTCAAACCTCAACACCAAAACCAACATTTTTCAAAAGTCTAAGGACCGTTTGCTGATACGACTCATAGCGAATTAAGTGCCACATAAACTCTAAATGTGACAGCTTATGCCCTTCAAAAAGAAGCCCATAAGTATTTAAGTAGAACTTAAATCGTTAAGAGTCGTATGAGCAAACGGCCCTAAAAGACGTATTTTTGCATCCGAAATAGGTACATACACAAAATTTTAAACTTAATTTTCGACTTTAGGAAACAAGTGTTCGACTACTGGGGACGACCCTATGGAAACATTGCATAAGTCATCAGTGGTTCTTCCCCCAATTCGTGTTGCCCAATTTTAACCGGCACCTTCTTTCCGAATAGAACGATTCTTGTTTTCTGCCGAACCGCCGTAAGGCAGCACTTCCAAGAGATGTGGGACTAAATCTACTCTGGACTTTTAAGATCACCGAGAATATGTAACACACCCAGTTTCTTACAATGATTAGTATCCGGGATTCTGAGCCTTTTTTTATTGATGACACTTGATAGAGAGTGAGCCACTTTCCAAATTTTTTTCTTGGGGAAGTATATTTTGAAAAATGTGACTTTACAATGAGAATCAAAATGTTCTCTTCCCTTTAACACTTTGAAAGAATACACGCTATAAGTATAAGTTGTATGCTAAAGTTATAAGCTTCAGAGCAGCATGCTCTCAGACTGAACTCTCCAATAAAAACTTTCGGTCAATAAAATCTGTTCGATAGTAGCGATCATAGGCAAATCATACAGTATTGTCTCTGGTAGCGATCATGGTAGTCAAGCATGATGTTTCCTCAGTTTGAAGTAAAAAGCAATTCCACTTGTATTTTGTTATAAATAAACACTCTAAGGTAGGAGCTTAATAAGTTGTTAAGGAGCCTAATCAAACCCACCCATTGATGCTAAATGTTATCGTTTCCCGATCTTTTCTGAGCGGAATAAGCACTGCTTCTGTTTTAGGATCGATAAGTTCCAAACCGTGTTCATAGTTGCAAAACGTATAGGTACCTATCTAATTGCAACCTTCCCGCAACAAAAACCTTTTATGTCAAGCTTGCAACTGTTTTTTCAAGAGTTGAAACTGGGACCGCTCCCTCAGTAAGCCCACCCTCACTTTGTGTTATTGCATAAACTCTGAGAGGTTGTTTCCGTTTCATCCACTTGCTGATCCTCAACAAGGTACTTGTACTTGAAACAGGTACAATTAATCCTTTGTTCGACCAGCGAAACAATGCTCTTTCTAACCAGCACTTTACTGTTCTTCACCGATCAACCGACACTCTCTGTTGTGTTGCAAAATTGAAAACAACTCTCACTCTCAGCAACGTAAATCAAGTAAATTGTTTTCGAGATCGACGATTTTATCTACCTGTTGTACCCCCCAATATACAAACAGGTGTCAAGGTTTCGAGTTACTTTCATCGATAATGGCAGTCCTTTTGACTGACATGGAATCACTTGGACTCTGTGCGACCCTTCAATGCAATTAAGTTTGCCAAGTAAATGGCAGCGAACAACCGGTCCCCAATGGCGATGCGATCTCTTAAGCTGACAATCTAACATTCCACCACCACCATTACACAAACGAACAGGTTGTCCGATAAAAAAAGGCTATAATTACAAAAATAAATATCACAGAATCGAATTAAAGGTTCCATAAACACTATGCTTCACCACAGCTTAATTGCATCCACTTCGATATCTGCACCTTTCAAGTGTTTTTCACTCCTCACTCTGTCAGGCCTATTTGGACAAAAAATAAAGAAAGAGGTCCAAAGCCCACATACTTTATTTTTCTACATGTAAGCCAGTTACCTACTTACTATCCTGCCACTATCCAAAGTCAAGGCTGCCGGATGGCAAAGAAGAAACTGCAACCAGTTCCTGTTCATTCGACTATAAAATCCAAATCTAGTTAGGCGTGTGAGGGTATGCGTTATTTACCAGTTATGGATTATGTGCTACCCACTCGATTTTTCTTATTTCCTTTATCGCACGCACGACGACAACGACGACAAGTACCTTAGAAGGATTCCAGTGGGCAGAAATGAGAAATGAAACTGAACGAACAGCCTCATTGTTGTCATGTCGAATAGGGTAGGGTGTTGCACGATGTAGGCTTCCGGTTGAAACGCATAGCGCAGTGCTAAATTAGTGGGTGGCTGACTACGGAATTAGGTATTCAAGGAGCACTAAACATATTAAGCCTTGAAGGCTCTACGAACACGTGGCACTGAATTTACAAATGTTCTAGAACGACAAGTGAAGGAAGAAAATGTGTCATACGAAGCTTCCGAAGTAACAATGTTCGAAAATTCTGACAAAAGGTAGTAGGAACGTGTGTCAAATGTAACAAGACCGGTAGAGACACAAGGAAACTTTATAGAAGACACACAAGGCGACCCAAATTTCGCTTTCAGGTAGAACGAACCATTCAATCTGGACAATGAAGTCTATGTGCCGTACTAATAACAAATTTTAGTCTCGACTTTAATTATCTGGAAGCTCGCAATTGCGAAATTGAAACAAAGTCTGCGATACTTATAATCACTTTTAGTGTCCAGGCTAAATTGTTCAAACTCACCAAATTTTCTATACAAAATTACAAAATATTTAGTGCGAAGGCTGAAAAGAGAATATTTTGTCTCCTAAACCGAATGACGACTCGATGGAGAACATGCATCCAACTCATTCGAAATCTTATCCACAGAGGGAGCTAATGTCTCTTGAACATTGGAAACAAATATGGTTTTCGAATGGGGTTCTTCAGATTTCAGATTTCGTGTGACTAATCGAACATAAAAATGTCACTTGCTCTTTTCTTTGTTGATATTCGTGCGGTTCCAATAGTGTAGCCTTCGACACTTTTCTAAGCACTGCTTAAATTTGTATTAAAACATTCTAAATTTGCGCCCAGATTGATTTCTTAACATTTGTACATAAATAATTAACAAAAATAGAGCCACCTGATGCAATGCGTTTCTTCGCAGTTGATTTCACGAAAACGTAAACAAACGACAACTAGTGTCAAACTCAAACGTACGTGTATTGGTAAATCTGAATAAATCTGAGAAAAAATCCAGATTCGCAAAAGTGCTCTGAAATCTGAAAACGAACATAAAAAGTGCTCTGAGAGCGCCCAATCAAATATCACATGAGACCCTCAACTAGCAATCCTCTTACCGCTGGTCCTCTCATTTTTTGTTTCAAATTCCGCCATTTTGTTCTCCAATCGGTGAATTGTCAATTAGAATCCTTGTTACATGCAAAAACATACAAAAAAAAAATAAAAAAGCTGCATTGTGTTGACAATTTCTTGATAATATTCTAAAGCTTAGTACCCTGCTCGCGCTAAATTTAAGCGTCCCTAGTCTCCACTTCGATTCTCCACACCAAAGATAAATGGTCGCTAAATAATTATTTTGGTTTTGCGTTTTTTTTATTTATCACGCTAACGTTCTCTGCGGTTTCCTCCGAAAAATCCATACTAATCACAACACACAATTTTCCCTCGTCTTCTGTGAACATATATCTTCGATTTAATATCACGTACATTTGTTTCACGAGCTAAATGAGTGGAAACTTGTCATCGGCCCATTTGTATGAAGTTAAGAATTTAGCGAGCGAACGGATACTGCTTTGCTAAACTGCCCTGCTAAATTTTATCTTTGTAGACATTTTTGTATGGGAGATACAATTTAGCGCGAGCAGGCTTAAACAAAAAATATCAGATACACAACAATTTAGCTAGTTTAATTTTCAATTGCCAATTTATGTTTTGATATTTTTAAGAATATATCTTCGTTCATCTGTAGAAGAAATTTGACACAAATTCTGTAGAAAACAAACAACAAATAGTTTCAAATTTTATATTTTACTGGGCAGCAAAAATCTGAATTCCTAGATTGTAAATAAATGAATTTGTGCAGAACTACATTAATATAACACACCCATTAATGTGTTTGTGCAGTAAATAGAAAATCTATCAAATATCTGAACCAATTAATTCTTATCCTTGCTACTGCTACTAGCGCTCGGCGGTCAACATGCACACCATATCAATTCAAATTAAACTTCAACTGCAAAAAATCCAAATTAATCGCGTTGTGCTGTACGGGAAAGTGTTTTCGTGTTTTGTGAAGTTAACAAGCGAAAAATTGACAAAATATTGTGAAAAAAAATATTAAATTAAATATATCTTGCACAGGAACATCGTTATTTATTGAATTTTCTGTTAAATATCAGGAAAACATATATTTCTAACACGCAATGGATCCTTTCACGCAGGTAAGTGTCAAGGGAATTTTTTTTTCGTGTAACCTTGCAAATAGAAATCGAATGGCAAACTAAATTCAAAACATCCATTCACAGAGATTGCTTGAAAAGGCCGAACAACGCAGTAAAGCGCTTGGCATCAGTAAAGACATGAAATTTTCTCGTCCAGGATATGAGGACATACAGCCTACATCAGCTTTTAAAAATCCCACGCAAATGGCTGCAATTTCAACCTGTTCCACTCCGCTGCAACAAAGCAATTCTTCATCAACGACTAAGCTGAATGTTGTTCAAAAGAAGATTGAGAATTTTCGCGAAAAGAACGATTTTTCGTCACCGGATAAAGTGCGACGACAATTTTCGGTTGACAAAGAAAACATGGACCTTGGCATCGAGATAAACATAACCACGGCAAAAAATGTTGAGGTAAGTGTTACCAGTGTGACTGGGGGTTACTGTTTATAGAGTATGTGGTGTTTCTGTATGAGAACTCATCGGTGGGGGTGCATGGCATAAACCAGTTTGAAGAAAAGTAAATTGGAATTCCTGCTAATTGTTTGTACTGCAAGATCTCATAAACAAGGATATAAGTTTGGAAATATGCATTTGCCAAGTTAGTAGTGGTCTTGGTTCTAGGTTTGCGGTTTGTTCGTTTATGGAGTTCAAGTAAAATGTTATAATATTTCACCCTTACACTTTTTATTAGTTTATTATCTTTCACTGTCGCTGTTATAAACAGCAATGCAATGCAATTTATCCGCCCTTACAAAGTTTGCACCATTTCCAGGTCCAGCTACAAGTTGAGGAACAGGATACAAGTGACGATAATGACTCAGCGACAGGATCATCGCAACCGGTAGCAAAACTACGTGACACCTCACGCAATAGACTTCAGAGATTAGGCGCACTCTATTCAAATGCAGAAATATCGTCTCCCATCCATCGTACAGAGGGCCATTTCCATGAAGGTGGTAACGACAACGTCGAAACCAGCCCCCGTCGTCCCAAGCAACGATTCGGCAAACTCGCTGCTCTGGCAGATTCAATCAACAGTTGGGAGAATGACACCGCTCACCGTGATGGCAAAACTGCAGAAATTAAACCTACCAATGAGCAGGCGTCAACAAGTTCAGCCATTGCCAAACCAATAGGAGGAAAGAGTCCCCAAAGGAAGCCACAAATTGTAGAACATCAGTTGAAAGAAAAAAATCCACCCGTCGATGTCAGCTGTGCTCCTGCAAAGCCGAAACATCTGAAATGGGATCAAAAGGTAATGGATTCACTGGAAGCTCAAGGTTTCCACCGCAGAGACTCGTCAACAGCTAAATTAGCATACGAATATGGGACAGCCTCGCAAGCAGCAGCAGCCACCGGAGCGTCAAACGACAGAGAAAAATCCAAACAAATTGGAAAACTAGAAAAACCGACACCAAAAACTGCGACAACGTCTAACGCAGATGAAATGAAACAAACAACAACATTTGTGAGTGAAAAGAAAATCACACCCGCTGTGAAACCGGGCTTGGTGTCGGGCAGAGCTGCAGTGTTCGAGAACAAAGCACAGAATGTCGCACCAGCCAAACCACAAAAGGATCCAACCGAGCTATCACTGAAAGAACGTATGAAACTCTTTGAAAGGAATAAGGGTGAGGCGTTGTTGCCGAAGGCGGCGTTTGGTATGGCGCCCTCGATTAGTAAAATTCGCCAGGACAATAAGAAGGCCACGGAAGCAATTGCGGCCACAAAGCACGCCGTCGAGGAATACAATAAAGGTAAGTGCGGGTAGATTGAAAATGGGGGATGATTTTTGGGGCTTGTACTGCGGCCGAAATGTGGGATAAGATACCTGCAATAAATCAAGTGTCACTGCAGAGTTAACACGCATTCACGGTGAGTAGGTAGCTCGTTCGTTCCACCGGCGGTGTTTTCCAAGATGTGATTAGTTCATTTTTAGATTCGTCAGGCTTACCACCTTTGAAGGCAGTTGGAAACACCCAACTGTAGTCAGAATTTCCAGACGGGGGGTTACCTGCTTTTAAAGTGTCACCCAACATGTACACACATCTATCCACCAGTTTGAAGAGCATTGCGCCTTGTGTAGTCGTCCAATCTACCAAACAGATGGTGCGTGCTGGTGTCGTTGTTTGAAACGCATTTCGGAGTACTGGCTACTTAAATGTTCAATAATTTAACGGCAAAACAGAATTGCTTGAATTTATTCATTGCTTTTAAAGGAATTCGTGATTACAGAAGTTCAAAAAAGACTCACTGCTATAACATCCGTTGGACACTGACAGTTGGCATCCCAAAGCCCAAGGACTAACAAATGCGCCGATGGCGAGCGTCTCCATTCTCCATTTCCCGTCAATCAATTTACCTATATATAAAAAATATAATAAAATGAAGATACTCCTATTTCAACAAGTTTTACGACAAGTATTCCGAAGAACCCTATTTTTACAAATATTAAAGTTTAATAACATTTTGCACTAGTGGTGTGTCAAATTACATTAGTTTTACGTTTTACGTTTACGTAATGATGGTCAGGATCAGTTGAGGGGCATGCAATCTATTCACATGCATTAGTGGGCCATTTCAGGCGTATTCTCGTCCATATTTGACACACAATCCATATCGGTTCCCTGGCAGTAGCTATACATACCTAGTCGTATAAAAACCTCTCTGCATAGCAAAAATAACCCCTATTACTTTCCACAAACCTACCCACCCAAACATGATGATGATCCGTGTAACCGGAATATTAACATTTCACCTAAGCCTTTTATAATTTCTCCGGTTTGCATTTGTACTTCTAGTACTTATCTGGATTAAATTAAAATTATATTCTCTTGCGACAGGTTCGCCATTCTGTTGCCTGATCAAATTTAACAGTTCAGCGACAAAATATTTCCTCAAATTGGTCTTAACGGTGAGACTCATCTATTTTTATTTTTAATCCTTTTTACATAGCTCCCATAGCCGTTGTTAAAGGCAACGTCGAGAGCCAGGTCCGCAGCAAGGTAGCCGCTTTAGTCGCGAATGCATCGTCAACCATATCCGAAAATAGAATCAAAGCCGAAATCTCTAAGCAACGCCAAGAGGATATGCAAGTTATTGCCAACCGTTTCATTAAACAAAAGGAGCACTTGCAACAGCAATCTAAGGACGAGCACGACAACTACGACGAAGACAACGATGATGGCTATGGTAATGGTGAAGATGATGATACCGATGCTTTATATACAAGAAGAGTACAACACAAAATGAATTCGGTGATGGTGCCACCGCCGCCACCGCCTCCAATGCCGGCAGGCAATAACGCAAGCACTTTTAAGAGACGAAGTCGTACGTTATTTAAAGTCGCCTATTTTCGAAAGGAGAGTATTTAATAGAATCCTTCTCTCTCTTTTTCTCTTTCTGTATACAGCTGGTGTTGCAGTTGATGAAATAAAACGTGCTAGGAAGTCGAACGAGAAGAAACAATCGTCTGGCAATGGCAATCGATTGTATCCGGCTTTGTCCGACTTTGAGTCGAATAGCTCTGATAACGATAATTGCACTACAGCGACCGTGTCAGTTGAGGAATGTGCTCGCAAGCGGGATCAACTCAATGAAAGGTAAGTGAGAAACAACATTAGAGAGGGTTTACACAGACTTTATGCCATGATTGATGTGTACGCTGCAAAGCAATTCGAGCTCGGTCCATTAACCCTCAAAAATCATGCAATAATTTATCGGTTTCTGATTTGGTTACACACAAACATGGTCCACAGATTGGATGTTCGCTTACAAGATAACGAAGGACATCTTGTGAATGCAACCTGGCATATTTTACATAATTAAGTTGAAATCACTTTATGGCTCTACCTAGAACTATGATATATTTTTTTCTTTATGGGTTGTAAGTCTTACATTAATAACTGTTAATTGCTTGCGCTTGTGTTCAAGTACTTGAGCTGTTGGAAAACGTCTTGAGATAGGACTACTGTAAAACAAGTGCTGGCCATCCTACATTCCGTATTAAGAGACGAGCACCACTTTAAGAAGTGCCAGCGCACGAAGATAAATTAGTAAACGACTGAGAAGTGCTTTAGAAACTAGAAGAAGTGCCCCAACGACTGCATTTATTGTTGAAGCAACTTACCATCGACATGCTTCGGGAGTGTCGTGGATTATGTGTACGTTGGATAAGTATACCTGAGTCGCGGGCGCCACTGGTATTGGAGAAACTCCATACTGCTGCTATGGAGATTATCTTGAATTTACTTTCATTTCAATGGAGAATGACGGCAGAGTGGTCTTGTGTGCTGTTGGTAGGGAAGGGATATTTTTTTTTGTCCGTAAGATGGAGGAAAGTGTTCTAGTTTAGACAGGAGCTCACACATTTCAGGGCAGAACGCTCATTATTGAAACACGCGCGCAATTCGTTACTTGTAATTATCCCGACTAACTGAAGGTTATCTGAGAGTCTGTTCTAGTGTGTGTGTATCTAATACAGCGAAACACAACATATAAATTGAATTCGCTGCAAACCTCCATTTTTGCTATCATATTGCAGTAGGTTAGGGTTAGGGTGAACCCCGTATGAGGATGCTCTTGCAAAACTAGGCCCATCGCTATTTATACGATGAAGTGACGCAAATATAAATGTGAACAAACATACACAGGTCCCACAGGCACCTAAAAAACATAAAATTCTGGACAGCTAAAGCTTCCTTTTTCAAATAAATCGATACGAGCGGTGAAATTCTCTCCGCCCCATTGGTACATCCGTCGACATCAACAGCGGCTTTGATAGTGGGCGGGGGTTGAATGAATACTCACTCATCCAGCAGGCAGCACCGGGATAACACTTGCAGTTCCGATAGAATCAACAAAAAGAGAAGCACAAGGGAATTATGAACTGACGGGAAATCCATTAGCAGAGAATAGAATGATACCGTGTGTACAATGTACACGCTTCCATTTCAAACAATTACTTCTCGTTTGTGTCAATTCCCCAGACATGGTCGAACATAGTTGCTCGGACTGGTCCTCCTCATTTCGTTGATTTGTTCTCTGATGAATGGGTTTCGTGCAATTAGAAAAACATCCAACCCGCATCTAGTCAGAAAAGGAAATACAACAAAATCGCTTTCGCAAGTCTTGCGTTCGAGTTGAGTCTGTTTCCCCCCCTCCTCTTAATTAAAATATAAATTTACACAAATTTCCCTCTTCCCTGCGTTTCTTTGCGAAATTTTCTAATCTTTCTCTGCTTGACTGTGTTGTCTGCTTTTGCATTCGCAGCTACATGGACTCGGAAGAGGACAGCACCGCCGGCATCTGCAATGTTAGCTTAGGTCGCGAAATAATGCAAGTCGTTCAGTCGAATGAATCCCGAAACAATGCATCAAGACAAAAGGTAAATATTAAACGTCAACTCCATTGTCCTATGTCACACAAACAAATCTCCTTTCAGGGTGTTCGATATGCGGAACGGGATCTCTACTACGGCGACAGTTCCATTAATACATCCGAAGAGGGCTCAATGGGAGTGGATGATTATCTCGACGAAGCACTCGACGAGGACGTCGACGATGATGGTCAAAGTAACGATGACGATGATTACACTGATGAGCACAATGACAGCAGAGCATCGAGATCGGTATACCGGCCACTCGACCGTCACACTAATTGCGAATATCATTAAAATCGTTTCCAATTTTCATTTCATTTCGATATAACAGAGCCAAGGGACGACTGCATCCAACAGTTTCTCGTTCAAAAAGACACCGAAAAAGTACACCCACTGTATGCCGATCTCAGAGGAGAGGGAAGATTATCAAACGACACCAATTACGGCGAATGCAACTCCGGTGAAATCGGCTTTGACTGTAAATCAGTCCGAAGATGAGAACATGGTAACTTTGGTGCATACAGTGAGCTTCTATCGACGCCAGCAGAACTCCAATGTAAGGACGAGTGCTATTTTTTCTTATTTTGTTCCTGTGGAAATTGGAACATATTTCATGTGGCTTTTGCATTTCTATTTCTTTGTAGAGCAACAATTCAACACCGCTTCGAAAGATATGTCGAGAGCAGCAAGTTTTAAGTTCTGGTGGTGGTGCGGCGGCTGCAGAAAATTCCGGCTATCACCATCAGCACAACGACACAGAAGGTTTCTCCGAAGAAGATGAATCTAATTCCAAGCCCAAGGCAGTGGATGATAGTCATCTGGTGCAGGATAAAATCAAAAAACTTTTGGATGAGGTTTGCAAACAGCAACAGGTTATTGGACAAACGAGTCAGGCGTTGAATTTGTGCGCCTCTACAATCGAATTTTCCGGGTCGGCCGAGTCCGTAGAGGGAGAGCGCCATTTATTGGTAGCAAGTAAGTGTGTAAAGTCTTCGAATTGCATTTTTATAGCATTTATTTTGGATTCGATTCAGCTGGAGTTGAGTCTATTTGCTTATGGCGTGTCCTTCGGGGCATTGCTGATTTTTGATGTCGATACCTGGGTTGCCAATCAAATGCCTTTGCCTTTTTGGTTTCGTCAGAGATGATGGTGTCATTGAGAATGTGTACATCCAATGGATTTTTTGTAAAGCAAACGTGAGATGGTAGAATGGTTTGGGTATGGTATTCAAGAAAATTCCTATTTACAAAATAATTCCACAAGTCCTATAAAGAATTAACACGGTGTGAATATAAACAATCAGAAGAGTCGAATTAGTGTCGAAAATATCCCGCAATTGGCTTTTCTGGGGCATGTGAGCAGTCATTTATATTTCTCTGTTTGAACAACACGCATCATTTGGAGAAACAACTTATTTCGTTATTTCAGACTAAGTTCAGACTAAGTCAATTAATCATGTACCCGGAGATATAATAGTCAGTAACAAGTGCGAAAAGGTGTCAGCGCCGAAAGAACATACATTAAAAGAAAGCAGCAGATAACCTGCCCTTAAGTGTAAAGTTTGTAACTGCGTTGGGGCTGGGCAGCCGGTCAAGCATGTGGAAATTTCTCTCAACAGTTAGCAAACTAAAGTATTCAACTGCGTTGCAGCCCGCAGCCGCTCAATTTCGATGTTTCTCTCAACAATGGTTAGTTTTAATTGTTTGCCTCAAAAATTTCCCAACTTTGGCACTGCCCGAATGACCCACACCAGCAGGATGATAAGTATTAAATTTCATGTTTTCTATAAAACAATAAATGCCAGCCCACTTCATTTCTCAGTTTCCATTCGATTAATGTCACTCGGGCCGACTTGCATGACCCCTTCTTGCACATGAATAAATCAAAAGTGTCATTCCAACCTTCCACTCAACCATCCACTGTTATAGTCGTCATGTGTATTCAATATCCAGATATGGGTGCTGTAAATCAATAGATGAATATCCCCCAAGGCTAATGCGTTTGATTGTGACAACAATATTTCGAATGAGCAGAACTCACACTCGCACTAATAGTTTCGTGCACATTCTTATGCATCGCCTCTTCGAAAACCAATCTCTACAGAATTTACCTTGAGCGATGGCTATAGAATGCATAATAAGGATGCTTGCATTTCCCTGACTGAACCAACAAGCGCTCTCTTTGAAAACTAATTTCAAACCACAAAATTCGCTAAGAAATTTATACAATAATGCATAAGATATGGACGTGGCCCCACTCCCGGTCCGAAACAGTAGTCGAGTTCGTCTTCAAAGCTACTCCAGGAAATGTGTGTTCCTTGATATTTCCCCATGCAATGGACCAAGGTTCTGTGGTGTTTTCTTGGGCCCCAAAACATTTAATGTTTAAATTCATTGAATATTTCCCCTCGGTTTGGAATGGCTATCCATACCCTTGCTGCTGCCAAGCGAATTACATTTTCTATTCAAAAACAGGGTTCTCATACCCTGAAAAAATGAAATTCGTTGCGATGAGTGTTCGTCCTCGTACTCGTACACAAAAGTAACAGATAACGTTTCACCTCTCTTCCACTTGAATGATTATGTTTTTAATTTTATCGAACATGCGGACTATTTGTTTAAGTTTTTCTTGTTTTTTTTTTATCGCAGAGGGTACAGTCTATTGTGTTGGTTCTGTTTTTCTTGTCCCCCCCCCACCCCTAAAGCGATTCAATCAATTTCGAAATTGAAATTTTGTCTAGATCCCTTTTTTGTAAATCGCTTTCCGTCGGAAGTACGTTTAAAAAGACGTAATGCTGCTCCGCAACGATTGGGATTACATACAGAATATATGCATTGTCTTCCGTTTGGTTGCCCGCAGTAGGGAAAGAGCTTGCCAGAGTCCTGGCTGACACGGTGCTGATTATGCTTAAATAAAACATTGATTCTTCATCGACCGTCCGCATATGCTGAAGAACAAGCATGTATGCATAGCGCCAGTGACCATGACCACGCAGAGAGAATACTTGCACGTCCACTCGGATTGAGGCATCTCGCATATTGGACGTTCTCGAACATAAAATCATCACACCAGGGAAGCATATTTAATTCGATTATTACAACAATGTTCTCTTCACGCTGGAATACACGCACTGGGGCGGGGGGGGTGTCGTGGCGGTCTGACATTCCGATTTGCATCGCCAGCATTATTGCTGGCCCAACCTGAACAGGGCGAAACAAACAAAAGAAGATGCAGAGCAAACACAACATGTGATTGCGCAGTGATGTGCAGGAAACCTTTGGACTACCTCTTGTAGTGAACGCTGCTACAGCTGCTGATGATGGCGATAATGATGATGCTCGAAAGGGTAAAAATTAAATATTAAGCCAAAAAGGTTGGTTGGAAATGCATGTCAGTTGCATTACACGTGTGGTGTATATGCGCGCTGCATGTGGCCATGTTTTGACTGCGCTCGTGTTAATTAATATTTTGATGGAATTTGTAAATTTGATGATTGCCAATTAGGGAGGCATTCCTTTCGTGTGGTCGAGCCGAGTATTTAATGAGTTGTGTTCTGCAAAAGTGTGCGTTGACGCTAGTTGGAGTTTATCGCATTTGCCACGAACAGCATCGGTTTTAATCGATTGGGGCGACTCGCTGCACTTGAATATATGGCTGGGTCAGAGATATGTGGTGTACGAATTCATGTTTTGTCGCTTTGAAGTGATATGAAATGGGTATTTGGAAAATCGTGCTTTGGCAGTTGCCTGCAATTTGTATTCCACGATGGTCAGTGGAATGAGGTTGTTTGAGCATGTTTCAAATTCACGTGTTATTTTTTGTATCCGATAGGGAAGCGATGATTTAATGTTGAAGTGGGAAATTCAGTGTATTGTACCTCGAAAGGTGCTACTTTAAGCTTAGCAACATTTTGATTAAATTTGTCTTAATCGTGGGTTGTCGCGGCGTAGGAAAATAGTACTTCGGCATTGAAAATGCTTAACTCAGTCAACACCTTCGCGTTGGCGGTATAGTTTACTAACCAAGTCAGTTAAGACAAAACGCGGTACTAATAATCGTTTATTTAGCGTAAATTCAGTAAGTTAGGATTAAAATTATTTGTGTAACCCTACTGTTGGCATAGAAGAAGAGATGTTTTGTGTGCTGCGTCCGTTAGTTTGGGCAGATCAGTCTCGTTTGTTGTAAGCATATACTGGCGTAACGCGGGATCAAAAAGACCTACCTTAAAAGTCGTTATAACCGACAGCTCTAATTCTTTGATAAAAGCGACTGACTCGTTTGGTTGGTAACGGGAACTAATTATTTCCTTAGCTTTCGTCTGCAAATACAAAAGACGTCTGGCGAATGATTGAATATCCTCTGCAGGATGTTGTTTAGCTTGCTTTATCTCAAGCATTACGCTGTCCAAGGTACTTACAGCCAAATACGCTGTTCTGATAATCGTTTCCAATTCTTTCAGGGTTTTGGGTGTATTTGTTCGCAGCGGCTCAAATGCGTCGCCCACTAACCTTGTAGTGACGAGGGACGCATTAACCCTAGTTGACAAGCATTAAGGAATTCATAGACCCTTCTCGAAAATTCCGGTGTTCTTTCCCCTGAAAACTGCGGTATGACGCGAGCAACAATTTTTGCAATTCTCTCGTAAGACATGTTAACCGTTTCGTTATGTCTTGTGGAACTCAAATTTGAATTGTTTACAATTTGCCTATCACCCGTACAGTTTACACACTGCAATGTCCCTGAATTCTTTAATCCTACAACCGTGGTTTCTAGCAGTTCTATTTCCCCATGTTTCTCCTGAACCAATTTTTCCAAATCTTCTACTTTTTCTCTCAAGTTTGAGTTCTTCTTTTTCCCTTGAACTGCAGAAAAATTTAAGTTACTAATTTCACTTTCAGACTGATCTATAATGGAATTAGCGGCTTCTAGTTTCTTACGTAACTCTTCTTGAACTATAGTGCTTTTATTTACTTTCTTTCTTAGGGCTTTAATCTCTGAATCGGGTTCAGCAGGTGAGTTTTTATCACTGCTTCTTGCCCCTTTTCAGAAGATTTTTTTTTTGTTCGCACTCTTCGGCTTCACTTTTCCTTACAGTTCTTAGAGCACCAATGAGTTCAGAGACAATCGCATCTGTAGTTTCTAACCTTGTGAATTGTCCCCACTGAGAGCTTAATTGGTCTTTAAGGAGGGCGAATACGTCGCGGCTTGTAAGGGATTTTAATTCAGCCAACAAGGAGTCGTTCAACCTTTTGATCTCTTGATTTTGCTCTTTTCTTTGTTTTTTTAGCTGTCCTATCTGATCTTTCAGATCGTCTACCTCTATTTGTAGCTCAGTTTGGGGATTGGGCGTCGCTTCCATACAAAGTTAACAAAAGACAAAAAAAAATAAATAATACTTACTTGCGTTGTTGTTGTAGACTATTTTTCCTTTTTCACACAATCCGGAAGTTATGAGCAACAAACACTTGATTTGTATTCTTTTTGTAAACGAGCAAATGGCGTAACCTTGCCATAATATATTTTTCTTTGGACCTTTTCAACTATAATCAACGTACAAGGTAACTGGACTCAACCGACAGTTTAACACAATCGCACTGATTCAATTACTAAAAATGAGATAATGCAAGGTCAACGATGACGACGACGAAGAAGATGAGGATTGAAAGGGATTTGCGTTATTTGTTTTTGGAAAATGTTTCACTCACGTATAGAAATTTCGTTTAGAAACTACCGATATATTTTCGTGAAACAACTATTTTTACACAAATACAAATAAATTTGAATTTTAATGTAATCGCGACCACGTTCAATCCTACCGGCTGCGCCAAGAATGTTGTGTAATCTCTAGTATTAAAACTTCGTCCGTATTACCATCAAAACAACTCGCTCGTTTGACGTATTTGAACCGACTCGTCGCTTACCTATCGGTCTGTTTGAGGGCGTCCGGGTTATTTCGCACAATCAGCATGCTGTCGCTGCTGGGTCATGCCAGAGGGCAATAACATGGATGTGGCAACAATGCTGAGCCATCATATCAAACTGCATTGTTGCCCAACCAACGCCAAATTGCAATGCTGTTTTGTGAGTGCATTAGCATTGGTTGGGAAACAATGCTGAGCTATCACAACAAACTCGTTTGTTTATGATAGCGAGCATCGGCCCCTGAACCGCTCAACCGGCGGCATACTGCTGAGCGCAACACATCACTGGCATCATGATGCGCATGATGCTTTGCAAAATGTTCATTAATGCAACTATTGGCATCACTTTCAACGTCAAGTGTTCATTATTGCAAAGTTGATCAAACTGATGCGCAAATATAACGAAAAAAAAACGTCACAGAAATACCTGATGCGCTGTTGATTCGTTGGCAAAAATGTAAGAAAAATTTCGGAAGAGAAAGAAAAAAAAGTAAATAAACATTTTTATCCATAGATACATTCGTTCGTTTTTGATAGAAAAATTTATAAAGTTTGTTGATTTTGTTTCATGTAAGAAGTGTTTTCTAAAACTCAAACAGCATAAACTGTGCATCGCATCAGCATCGCAAATAAGCAGTGATGCCACATCACTGCGCAAATGTTTGACGCGTCTGACATAAGTGTCGTTTTCCATTGGGACCACCAAAAGTCTTTTTCAGATCTCAGATTTTATGCGGCTCATGGAACATGCAATGAAATTGATCTGCTTTTGTGACTGGATTAGTGCGTTATTTGACAACAATATCAGCTGCTCAAATTGCATTTGTTTTTGGTAAAATCAACCATGGAAATCGGCTTGAAAAATGTTTCCTCTGTTTCAGATACAAATGGAGTAGTTTTGGTGATTCGTAGTTTCCAGATGTTGAGGAAGACAATGAAGATAATAATTCCTCCAAAACTATGTCCATTGCTGTTTATATATTTCTTTATTTTGGTTTTCACGAAACTTTGTTGTTTTAAAACAAACTTCTTTAAATGACGTAAAACAGCTGTGCTGCATTTGTGGTAGTATGTGTAAATCTGACAAAAATATCGAGATCTGCAAAAAGTGATCCGAATCAAAAAAGGATTGATTTTTTTTCCCAATGGAACGCGAAAAGTGATTTAGATCAAAAAAAAAGATCGATTTTTTGTTCCAATGGAAAACTAAGTTAGTGTCCAGTCTAAATGTTATGAAATCACAATTTTTCATAAAAAATTAACCTAGAAAATTTTTAGTGTGAAAATGATTATTAGTTTTGCAAACAGATTCCGCAAACAGTTCACTGAAAATGACAGTTAAACGCTTCAGAATAATAAGCCAATGTGTGGAGAGGGCATTGCTTTTAGTTTTTCGTCACCTAATCTCTCATTTTTTGTTTACTCTGTAAAGATCGTTCCGGGCTTTTGTTTGATTCTAAAGCTCTGCTTGATTGGTCGTAAACCAGGTTAAAAATCACATACGTACGGCTGGGGCTCTATAAAGTGATCTCTTCTGAATACTGTGAAGAAATTGCGAAAGCTTCGCTTGAAACGTGCCTTAAATAAGAATCATCGTCAGTATCAAATCAAATGGCTAAGGCACAATACCTCGTTTGGTATATATTCGCCCTTCATCCACACAGCACAGCACTAACTAAATTAGAATGAATTGATGCAGCAAAATATGGGCATGTGCGGTCGTAGAAAACAAATGTTCCATGCAGAGTACTGGCTCCGTTACGCCCATTAACAGACATTTCCACTCATCTACATCGCATAACACATGACATTAAATGAATTCAAGTATTCATGAGCCATTCCGATTTTATTGCGTGAGAAGTGAAAATGAAAGCATCCTCTTCGGTAGCCCAAATGCGGTAGGATTGAATTCTGTGCGCAAGCAACGGGTTATAAAATACCACTCTGCCGTGTGTGCGTCTAAGATTGTTTCCTGTTTCAGGGGGTTGCAAATAAATGGCGTCGTACTTACAGTGATAACAAATCGCAAACAGTGTGGTAATGATCACCTCTAACGCTTCCTTGCTACGTAGATGTAAACTTGTGTAGTTTATGTTCCAACTCACGTAAAACAGTATCCGATAAAAAATCAAATTAAACCACTTGTCCTCGGCCATTACCGTGATGTATGCCTATTCATCACAAGCTTCAAGCTGTTCTAATAACTTCTCAACTGCAATCACATAATTAATTTGTTTACATGCTTCACTTATCGCAGTGTACCATAACGCGGCATCTCATTCGATTTTATTTTTCTCTTTTACTCAACAGCTCACCGTCGCCAAGCATCACTGGATGAAATCCAAAGGCTGCGTGTTGAAAATAGTCTTTGTCCACTTGGCGCAGCAAAAGAAAAGGGTCGTCTCACCGTAAAGGAGATAACAATCCCTCTAAGGCATGATTACATAAGGAAGCTATCTGCTGACACCATTTCCGGGCATCATTTAGTTTGCCTTCTTAAGTATAACGAACATGTTCAGGCCACTAAGACCGTTCCCACCCTCCCTGGCCTGTTGGCCGTAAAATTCCCCGATGTTTTACAGCTGAATAATGTTTATGCTGATTTCAGGGTAAGGATAAGCATAACACACACACTTGGTTGCATGTTTCGCCTTAACACCTACAATGTCGTTGTTCGTAGGTTACGCTTGAAATTTACGGCATGACTGCTCAACGTGAAGTGCTGCCGCATGAAGTTAAATATCACATCAACATCAACAAAAAGAGTGGCGTAAAGACCCCCAAAAAGAAGGCCAATGACAATCGTCTCTTAATGCCGATTGTTCAATCCCCAGCTGGGCCACATGTCGTACGCACCCCGGCTTTGGTTCAGTACGGATTTGCAATATTCTCTCTACGAGAAATACAAAGAACCACATGGTCTCTGACACAAGTACGTACCACCTACGCTAATTGTTTTGTCATATTAATGTAGCAGCGTTGCTCCGCACCCCTACAGGTACTAGGCGTCAGTCCACTGGAGGGTATAGTCCACATGAAAGCCAACTGCGAACTGTCCGTATCGGTGGAGCACAAAGGATTCCTAACAATGTTCGAAGATATTTCCGGTTTCGGATCATGGCACAGGAGATGGTGTCATCTAAATGGACATGTCGTTAACTACTGGAAATATCCCGACGACGAGAAGAAGAAAGCACCAATGGGTTCCATTGATTTGCACGCGTGCTGTACGACCAAAATCTCAACGGCACCCAGAGATATTTGCGCACGATTAAACACAATGCTGTTGGAGTGTCAGCGCCCGGCAAGGGATGGTGATGCCGAATCACTGTTAATAGTGCCCAACGGAAAGACGACAATCGTACGGCAGCTATTGTCTGCCGACACGAAAGACGAACGCGAAGTATGGTGCGCTTACTTTAACAAAGCACTCACTCTGCTCCGAGCGTGGGGAGGACCACCACAACAATAGGGTTGTGTTTACTTGTTTCGGATTGACTACAAATTTCTACATTAGGCAATAAAAATCGAAGGATTTATCGATATAAATAATACTGCTGGGATATATGGGGTGGATTTGTGTTTAAAATACTCTCGTAATTGTTGCGCTATTTATAGTTGTCGTTATGCGCTACAACTGATTGCGATAGTAATAAGTTTGCTAAATTATTTCATTATGTTTACAATAAAACGGAAGAAACAGTCAGTCAGATACCCTGACATCGTACTAATAGGAACAAACTAAGGACTCTTATTCGTATTTATACTTTCGATATAAATCGTGTAGCGAGATATATATTTTATACAATAAATATATGTTATATATTTAATAAATTTAATCATTATGAAAACAGAAAGTATTAATTGTAAATACGCCGTATTTAAGCTTTTCGTATATATACATATGATAATAACCGAATAAATGCTAATCGTTTTAAAAATGTCGTTCTTTTTGTGAATTAATGGGTCCATCTTGCTGCTCACTGGGTGTTATTTCATGAGGTTGGTTTCGCGGCTTCTTGTTTCTGTGTATATAGAAATTGGTTTGATTTGTTGGTAGATAATTTGCTGATATTCTACCAAAAATATCATTGGAAAAACAATTTAAACAATAAGTAGCCTGTGGCCAAATTACAGCAGCAAATGGAGCTGGAGTTTATCAAAGGTAACCGGGCACGTGGACATTTATGTGTGATGGGCCCTTATTGTGCCTTTCATTCACCCTAAGCTAACATTATATTTTAGTTGAATATGATCAAAGCAGAGATGAATGAATAAAAGAGATGGATATCTTTCGTACGTCTATGCCCCCAAAACCCATTTGTTTACATTGTTCTTTTTATAATTTCAACCCCTGTCTGTGAATACGTGTGAGCTAATGGCCGGCCAACATTCCTTTTGCTTTTATGGGCATCGCGCTGTTCAATTGTCTTGTGTTTGGTATTGAACTTATTTGGTTTTTGTTGAGGATTCGAATAAAATAAAAAAAATATTGAAATACGCATTTCGGAGTAGCGAATTATTGCGTTAAAGTTCATGAACTCACATATACTAGGAAAAAAATGAGCATTGGTGCGTGACTTCATGAATTTTTCGGGAAAACAGCTTGTAGGCAGCCGTCTTTCCACTGGAAAGTTATATAGCTCTGTATTCCATTATCTTTGGATCAAAGCATGTCCCTGTATGTACTCAAAAGTTGGACAGAAGAGAAGAGGACACAGAGAGAGAGCAAACCACTTGCACTCCATTAGCAAAAAAAAAAAAATTAACAAAAAATATTAGGCCTGTCTATTCCATCCTTCCTTGCGTAGTAAGAATAAGAACTCAAATTGCTGTCAAAATGACATTGGTAGGGATAAATGAACAGTTGAACAGATGTCGTTTTCCATTGGGACAGAAAAAGCACTTTTTTCAGAATAAGAACAGTTTTCCTGCTCTCGAAATCAGCTGCTTGCCAGATTTCTTGTAATTGGCCGCAAAGAAAAACACCTTTTTCAGAGCCAGATCAGATCAGTTTGCGAATCTCGATTTCTGAGCACATTTACACCTGCTTACACTCATACCAAAACTTTTATCATTTGTCAAACTTTAAAGTGTAACGACAAGTTTGTGAAAAATTGAGTAAAATTTACATTTGACCGCTGCAATGGATGTTAACATAAATAATTGAATAGATTTTTATAAACACAAATAACAATATAGGAACAGTTGACTTTTAAAACACGCACCGCCACGAATGCAAAGAAATGAAAAACTCGTTTTATGTTCGATTGCGCACGAAAAATCTGAAATCTGATAGCAAAATCTGAAAATCCCAATGGAAAAAGACATGAAACTGCTGTCAAAATGACATTGGTAGGAGCAAATTAACAGTTGAACAGATGTAATATTCACTGTAGGGGCAATGTGATTAATCTCTAGGGGGCACATCTTTTACGAAATTCAGGTAAGGGGGAACGTCATTCTTATTGGGTAAAGATTAGTAGGCATTTGAGTGACTTCGTAGAAATTCTTGAATTAAGGAACAAATCTGTTAGCAAATCTGGTCTCAAATAGCTGACTTTCATGCGCCGCGCCGTACCCATACAGATCGTGAGCACAACTTACGAACGATCGAAAGACAATTTAGACCGGAAAGAATGGCTATAAGCCGGACCCACATTTGACTTGCCTCGAATGTCGTGGAGAGTTGTGCCCATGAACTAAGTATTAATACTTAGTTTATGGGTGTGCCACTATCAGTCCAATGTATTTGAGCCGTGTCAAAATTCCGCCCTATGTACCAACAAAAAAAATACAACTCTCTGTCGCAATAAAACGGAACAAAAACGTGTATCTGAAATTGCCTATATGAGTTAAAAACAGCACAACATGACTCACCGATTCAAAGGTCTAAACAGTATTCAAAAAGCAAAACAAATATTTCATTCTTTTCAAGTGTGCTCTGTTTTTCCGGCTTACACTTCTAGTAGATGTAGAATGCTGCAAATTTGTTTTTCAGATTGGCACTTACTAAATGCATCAACTTTGAAAATTAATTAAAACCGTCAGTTACAAATTCCCCTAGTGCCGTATTGAGAGTGTTTTTTTCATCCGAGTGTGTGTCAAGCTCTAATAACCAGGAAGTTTTTTATTCCGCATAACTGTTAAATTAGAATAAAATGTGAAAAAGCGAAAAGATTGGAGTTAAACCCAAATTGCACGAGCTTACTTCACTTACTTAATTCTTGTTTTGTTTTGTAGCCGTTGTGCTGAACATATACGAATTTAAACTGTCAATCATAAAAACAGCTTTGTGTTCCAGTACCGTCATTTACAGCGTCATTGCTCGTATAAAAGTAATTGATGTTATTTAATTTTAAACCAAGTACCTGTCATCCATATAATCCAAATTGTACAAAAAAAATGAAAATATTGAAATGTTTCTGTTTCATTATGAAATAGCAGCAATTTTGGTTGTGCTATGTAGGCCTGAGACCCTAAGCTGTTCGATTTTTGTTTGGCGGCTAGAGGAATATCATTCCGCGATACTAATAAACATTTTTAGAGTCCAGTTTAAATTTTTCGAACTCACAATGGCAAAATTTTCCATACGAAATTGCAGATTGTGACGTACGAAATATATAAGGTGAAGGTTAAAAATGGTTATTGGTTAAATAATTTTGACAGCTGGCTGTGTCTCCGTTTTGATGTGATTGATCTATCACATGGAAAGTTTTCTCAGTTGAAGTCTATTTGGTGGTAGCCGACGAATCTAATCAAAAATTTTGTGAAGGATTACTAATTTGACAGTTCGTATATGTGGCTGACGTTAGATACGTGACATTACAAACTTATCTAGTTTTTTTGCGTTTATGGTGCATGTAGCCAATCTATTTAACTGCGTTGAATGTGTTTAAGGTGAGATTAGACTGTATGCCAAGTGGTCATAAAATGCCAATTTCTGAGGGTTCTCCTGTCAAAATATGGTCATACAATGTAATGGGCATATCTCATATGCTCTAATGACCCAAATGCCTCATATGACTAGGCTGAATTTGACAGATAAATATGCCCAAATAGCATATAGTGTAATCGGACAATAAGCACGAATGCCAGCATAAAGCTCTATATGCCCATATGCACTTTATTGAAATTTCGTTATTTTGCTGTCATCGATGTTTGAGTTCGCGGAATTGCGATTTATTTTCGTTTTCGTTGTATTTTTTGTACTATAACATTTGGTAATAATAATAACAAATGCCTTAAATGACCGTCAAGGCAAATATGACCATATAGTCTAATATACATATATAGTCTAATATACAGTTTTGATAATCCTGAACTTTTGATCATTTGACAGATAATCCGGTCATTTGCCTGTTGGCATTAATATGCATAATTGTCATAGTCTAATCTTAGCTTTAGTAACAAATGTTAGCATTGACATTTGTCACAGTAAACAAGTTTGGCCAAATGTTCCCAATTCTTTAATTAGGCTACTTTGAAGATTCAAGTTTACTTACCCTCGTCAAGGAAAGTGTCCATTAAATCAGTACGGATCGAACCTAAAATATAGCCTACCCAATATATTCAGAAAGAAAAATCCAACACGATTTATATTTTAAACATATCCTTTAT
This sequence comes from Cheilosia vulpina, assembly GCA_916610125.1. Taxonomy (NCBI): domain Eukaryota; kingdom Metazoa; phylum Arthropoda; class Insecta; order Diptera; family Syrphidae; genus Cheilosia; species Cheilosia vulpina. The sequence goes on along the minus strand of OU744279.1, from coordinate 41,220,265 downwards.
TGAATCAACGAAAATCGATAAACATTTATTAGTACTTCGTAGTTATACACTTACTGTACTCTATCATCTAAGTTTATCTATACAATTTTCTCTGTCTTCCTTTGCATCTCAATTATCCATCCCCTTCATGCGAACTCCTCGCCACTTTCAGTTTGAATAATCATTACATACAGTATACACATTTATAAATATGGAATTAATATTTTCCCGTATCTTATATTGAATTTTCCACGTAAATTAATTATTTACCGCATTTTAAAAATGTATTAAATTGGATAACGCACATTAAGCGAACCATTTGTGACAACATTCAATTTTTTGTCCGTTAAACAATTTACACGACACCAACAACCACCAGCCCTCCTTAATTTGATGACATTGATATTTAATCATATCCTCACGCACGTACGTGTGTTTTATATATAAATACAGTGTATACATTTAATCAACGAATATAATAGATCGTATATGTATAATGCTAACGTCGTTATTTAATCAAAATAACAAAACAACACAAAAGTCTATATTATTGCACATGACATTGTTTCACATTTAATTACTTTATAAAAGTTATAATGCACCCGTCGCCCTTTCGCTTTATTCATGATTTTGATTATAGTACACCATTTTATAAGAGATATTTTTTTTTCACTGGTTTGGCTCTTGACCCCACCCACCACTTTGGGGCTATTTGTTTCCGATAAATTTTAATAATTTGCAACCAGTGCAATGGTCCGTGATGTGATTTTATTCTGATAATTTCATGAATGGAAAAATGCTCATTTTTTTTGTTATGTATAGTTTCTATAACAATATTTGATTAAAATTAATTTCTTTTCACCACTGATGATACACCGATTGAATATCGAATTTTTCGAATTTCCGGCATTTAAATTTATAGTTTAAATTTTAAAGTAAATATCTTGTAAATCATTCGGGTTCAAATATAACTAAAAATAGGTGTGACGCTTGGAACGGGTTATTTAAGCCGCATTCTCCCTGTGTATTTATATTATTTGAGCTTTATACTTCTTATTTGTCATAAGTTGTTTTATTATTATTATTCTCTGTGTATATTTGTTTTTTTTTGTTTTAATATAGTAAAATATTTTCTTCAGTTTCCTTGGTTTGGTTTATAAACTTAATGGCTACATCTTAGGCTTGATAACTAATTCCTTCCGCAAAGGGTGTCAGCTTTTGAAATCGATTTCTATCTGTAAGTTAGAAAACAAAAATGGAAATCGTTAAAAGGATATAGGAAAAATATATAAAGAGCATCAAGTAGGAGTTCAAACTAAACGTAATGGAATATAAATACAATCCGTCAGTAAACCGGCTTTAATGTGACACTGGAGAGAGCCATAATAGGAGATGTTGGACAAGTTCAGTTGTAGGTACTGCAATGTTGAGTAAAAAAAAAAGAAGTATAAGTAACCGGTTCAACCGTGCCTCCCAAATTCCATTCAAACGGATATGTTAATCTTAAGTGTAGGCTTTGAAAGTATGGCAAGCCTCTTACAAAAAGACTTATTTAACTAGTTTGCGCCTTCAAAAAGGCAGGTAGATTGGTAGGTTGGGTGACGAACTTACTTATACTACAGATTGGTAATTCGTGATAGAACATGGATAATACCGGGGAAAATGTTTCTTGTTGGCAATTTGCCAAGAGTGTCAAGGAAAAAGGTTCCGAGGTGGAGCTATCTTCTTTGAGATAAGGCGGGACGGCTACAGATATTAAATTAAAAGAGCGGAAAGCCTTCAAGGGGGCTCTGGCACTGCGGCTTCTTAAAGGAGCCTATTGTGCCTACTACATATATAGTGGAGAATGGTCGCACCAACCTCTTTATCTCAGCAGCTGCTAGAGAAGTTATTTCACGAAAGGTTTAATTTGGTGGTTTAAGAATGTAGTGCGTGAACGAACTGCGTGAAAGTAAGGCCCGCGATCTTTTAGGCGGAAATGACGTAAATATAGACTTTATGACATTCAAATGCCAGCTGAGACTTCATGATGAAGTAAAAAAAAATAAAATAAAAATATATTGAGGCTAAGTGAGAACAAACTTACAAGACAAAAAATGTTGTCAATGAGTAGAGTACTCAGTGGAGAAATCCTTGGCTAACTTATCGGCAAACTCTCCATAAACGTCAACTGGAAAAAAACTGTTCATGTGATGGGGCACATTCAAAAATCTTGTTATTTTAAGGGCCGGTCTGTTTACAGCTGGTTAAATCCGTGGTTAGGTTACCAGATTTAGATTTACCGATGAGTTCTTGTTGAACGATTTTTCACTTCGTTCATCAAAGCATAGCTTTGCGACAAATCGTTCCACTTTTTCAGTTTATTTGTCAATTCAGTGAGTGACCGAATCTTTGGTTAGAATTTTTTTTTTGTTTTACGGAATCGTTTGTTTTTGATAGGTAAGTAATTTGTTTAAATATTTTATTAATGTGTTTATTTGCAGCTAAACGCAAAATTTGTTTAGCATAAGAATGTCATAATCAAATGATATGTGTTTTTTAAAAACTGCAGAATAAAATCCTGTTGTTCTGAGACAATAAGCAATTTTTAATAAAATTTTACAAATGAATCATCTCAATTTATTCAACGACCGTCGCAATTTTCTCATTCTTTCAATATTTGCTCCAATGAGTGCGCTTTATCTCAATTTATGAGAGCTGTCATCGGCATCCATTATTGTTGGGGGACCGTTACTCTTACCTTCAATAGGTATTGAACACGTATTCTACACATCTGTCAGTTTAAAACGTTTACGAAAGTGACGAGGCAGGACAGATTTTATTGGTTCAGTTCACACCATCTTGAGTTGTAGAGGTATACGTTTATTGTATTATTTGTATTTTTCCTCCACAATAGGCCTGCTTTTTTGAACTTCGTTCTCAGCAAAGCAAAGTAAAGTAGGATTTTCAGCACGCAATTAGAACACCTACGCTCAACTTGACACTTTAAGACTCGCAGAAGTTATTGTAATTTGTGTGCTGTAAATCTTACCTTACTTTGCTTTGCTGATAACGAAGCTAAAAAAAACAGGGCTATTGTACAAAGACTTGTTGTGTAGAGCAGATACGTCCTTAAAAATACTTGAACAAACGAAATTCTAGAAAATCATTGGTTAAATTTCATTAACCGATTTCCTTGGTTAACTAACCAAACTACTAATTCTCTGGTTAACATTTTGCTGAACAAACACATTCGATGATTACCAGCTGGAATAACAGATGACTAAAGATAACCAAGATTGAACAAACCGGCCCTAAGTCGACTAGATTGGTCTGGATTAGATGTAACCTGAGGGCCAAAACTAGATTCGTCGGGAACGTCACTTGTCCTACGTCAGCCACAAATGCGAACTGTGAACTTAGTAGTCAGTCATGAATTTCTTGTCTAGATTCGTCGACCACCCCTCCATAAACGTCAACTGAAACAGTTATTCATATGACCGATTTAAGAAAATGAAAACTTAGATACGTCAAGTCAGACAGCTGTCGGACTTAGAAGCTAGAACTAGAAACTTGAACGTCCCCAATATTCTAGGCAAACAAAAATTCAGGTACACCGTGGTATGTCAGTCAGCTGTCAGAGTTCTTGGAAATTGTGTTGCCGTGAGCTCTGAACATTCGCATGAGCTTAACTAAGCAATTCCCAGTTTAATATTTAAGGTTCAAGCTACTAATCAAAAAGACTTCTACCTTTCTTGAGCTTACTGTGCCTTTTTAAAAGTCAATGCCCATCACCTATGCATGTAAAGATATATAAAAACAGGTCGGGACATTTCAATTTCGGATTAGAAATATTTTTTTTTTTAAATTTACCCATAAAATTGCCGATCGAAAGCAGCTTCATTCACATTGAGTGACATCAATGGCCAAAGGACACTTTATTGCGAGAAAACAACCGGAAAAGAGCTGATTCGTACAAAAAGAACCAATAAAGAAACATCCCATAAAACAATTGACTGGAATGAAATGATTTTCAAAATCAAAGGGAGCACCAATCTCTGATCAATGCCGCAGTCAGAATTCCAATTCAAAAATCCCATAATCATGCGACGTGCTTGTCAATTGGGGTTTCTTTTACAGGCGATTCCACTAAAAATCCATTAAAAGTCACCGCAGGGTTTCTACTACATTTCCATATTCGTCCCCATAAACATAAAATAAATCACACAAAAAAAAAAAAAAAAAAAAAAAATGCGAAAACAAGGCTGAGGTAACCATGAATAAACTCGTGTGGTTAACATTTCATTGGGTCGTGGCTTTGATTTAAAGTACACACTTCACTCTGTGAAACGGAACTGGAACACAAACACTTGTAATTCCCCTCCCACCTCGTTATACATAATAACTGACATGTTAAACATTCACACACAGTGAAGCGTTGACTCTTCATTTCCGCTGTTTAAATTAGAATGTTAAACAAAATGTAAATTAAAATGTAGAACTCTGAAAATTAACACATCATTGTGGATGCATCCCTGAAATGCATATCCTTATCCCTGACTGCTGGGTCGTTTCATTTTATTTTCATTTCGTATGCCAAACTACGTGTCAAGTGTGCCGGTAGTATAGCACTACAATAGAAGCTACGACCACTTACGCGAAAAATAAACATTTGTTTACCTTAATATCCTGTTGCGTCAAATAAATCCGGAAGTACTAGGGGTGGGCAATTATGCGGACTACACGTTACACGAGGTGTATCGTCCTTGGTGGCACCCTCTATGCAAATACATTGTAGGCAATTTCCTGTCTCCTGTGGTAGAATGGCTCCGATCTTGTACGACGAGCCTGGAAATGAGAAAAAAAGTGCAAAAATAAAAATCAAAAGTTTATAAGACGAAAGGTAGAATACACGTGTACGTTGCGAATGAAAAGAGCTCAAAGGAGGTTTGTGTGGCGGCGTCTGGAAATGAATTGCTATTCTAAAGTAGTCCCGTTGGTATTTATTGCGAAATGCGGACGCAGACAAAATATACAGAGTTAATTACAAGTAAAATGAATTGTTTTAAGTATTGCGGACCCAGTGGATTGGGGTTATTTGTTACTTTTAATAAGTAATTGATTGTAAACAATGCAAGCCGCACGGGAATACTAAAATGCTTTGCGGATTAGGTGAAAAAAAAATTGCTTCCGTAACACAATGACTAATGACAGACTCAGCACGACCCGTTAAGGTGATGATTTGCAATTTAATTCTTATAAGCCTTCCCTTACTGCAGAAAAATCTATCTCTGATGTCGAGCAATAAATTGCCAGTGTGACGATGTAAATGTCCCATTAATTACAAAAAATACAAGTAAAAGTGTTATCATCGGCCTGGCCGTCATGCAAAATTGGTTTTGTATGGGAGGTAGCAGAACTACTTGACCGACATAGCCCAATTTTAATACCGTCCTATCTAGGATAAAAATAAGTCCTTTCACTAAACTTCATTCGTCTAGGTTAAGTTCTTTGGACGCTATCGTGTTTTCAACAGACAGAGAGACACATGTATTTAATATTGATTTTGTATGGGACGTACCCGAACTACTTGACCGACATAGCCCATTTTCAATACCAACCTGACGGCGATAAAAAGAAGTCCATTCGCCAAATTTCATTCGCCTATGTCAATGCCTTTCGGCGCTATCGTGCTTTCAACAGACAGACGGACAGACGGACATGGCTAAATCTAATAATAATACTTTATGAGGTCTCCGGTGACTCCTTCTTGGCGTTATAAATGTAATGACAAAGTTAATATACCTTCCTGTGGAGGTTATACAAAAAAATGCATTTCAGCCTAAAATGGTGGGTCATAAAAAGAGGGAGAAAATTATTTGATTGAAACACACCATTCGTTCGATTGATAACGAGTCTCATAAACTTTAATTTTGAGGAGTCTTTAGAATCCCGGAAAGCTTTTGTTGCTAATGTCACCGACACGTGTTTCGTTGCAACAATTTGCGAAAAATATAAAAATGTCAGTAGGGTTGTGTGACAACAAAACCCAAGAAACTCTCCTAAATTGTTCTTTAAACTGCATTTACACCATCACACTTTGCTAACCATGTGACTGAAAAGGACGGCATTACCTAAAACGCAAAAAAACGTGATACGTTTTTTGGTCAGCCATCTTGTTTACGTGATAGGAATTATGGGAAAGCTATCCATGTTGATATTTTTATAGCGATTGCTTAGGAAACTTCCCTTTCCTATAAAACAAAATGCGGCTTCCGGAAGTAACGAACGGAGAATTATTTATTTATTTCGTATAACTGATTGTTGGATTAATTTACTGAAACTAGTTACCACTCTCATTTCACATGTTTTGAATCAATAATATAAAAGTTTTCAAGTGATTGCAGAAATTTTGTTCGATGGAACTTGTGCTTCTTTCCGTTTTACGTATCTATAATTATGGGTAGGACATCCATGACACTTTAGGCGTCTGATTTGTGATCTCATTCTTACGCCTTTAATAGCATTGGCTGCGGACAAACGGATCTATCTGTCCCGTCTTGTGCAACAATGCGCGTGTTTGATGGTGTAAATGCGGCATTGTCACACTGTCACAATTCTGAATGTTGATGTTCTTTCAGTTAACTTGAAGTGAATGTCAAAGAAAGAATACTTTTTACACGTTTTCGCAGCTAATTAAAAAAAAATCGAATGTAACTTGTCAACTTGTTAGCCGGTAGCAATATACGGAGACGATAACGAAGGAGAGAGTGAAAAATTAATTGCTATCTCAAATCCAATTTCATTTTTGACAAGTTTACCAAAAGTCCCTTCAATGTCAATTTTAAAATAAGATTTTACAGGTTTCATTTGATTGAAAGACAGCAAAAACACATCGAAACAATTAGCTCGCTTAATTGAGTTTCTTTTGATGACATATCCTGTGCCAACAGAAAAAAAATGGAAACCGAACTGCCACCATAGCGATTCAACGAAGTTGTCGACGTGAAGGATAAGTAAGCTTGATAGCATGTACCATTTATGTATAATATGTAATCGCTCAGTTCTCATCTGCATCTGAAATATATCCATATGTCTTCAGGTCGAGGACATACGATAGGCAGGCAATAAACAACAAACAAACGAGTTCATACATCACACCAAATTGCCACTTAAATATGAAATTCAAAACGAAAAGAAACGTAATAGAGAAAGCGGCACAGATAGCAAAAAAAAAAAAAAAACAGCGAAAGAAGAAATAACTACAACAACAAAATCAACTTTACTTATGAAGTCAAGAGCAGAGTCAACACAGGTCAATAAGCTGTTAGTCCTTTTTTTTATCACACAAGCATAATCCCTCTCCAGCCACCCATCTATACGAGCGCATTTGCTCGTTTAGTACACTCGTGTGTGACACTTAAGGAATAGTTCCATTTCTCACCAAAGAAACAGAGCAAATAAGACTTTCCTTAAGTCACGAGACGAGGGCGTTTCTCTTCAATATGTCAAAGGATAATAATTATTTGTACATCATATGTATGACATGCAGATTAAGTCCTAGCAGAGACATATTTTAGCTGCTTCAAATGGGGCATTTTTCATCTTTCGGAGCTCGCTTAAGATGTCAATAAATGCTTATCAATGAGTTCAGTGTGTGAAGGAGATAGTTGACCTATTTCTTTTAATGGCACCAGTATAGTCGTGTTGCATGCTTGGGGATAATCAGTTTCTGATCACGAAGATGTATCAAGAGTGAAAAAAGCTTCCGATATGCGGAGAGCACGGTTTTTATTCTTTCATTTTCGGAAGGAGTTCAATGGGGCAAGTCGGGATAAGACTTTTATATTGCATGTCTGAGAGAATTTCGTTGCGATGGCATAAGAGTTTGTGTATTGTTAAAGCGCAAAAAATGTAATAAAGCATATTGCGTCAGGATCAGGATGTGAGTTTGTGCGCAAACATTGAAATTAATATGGACTACTCTCTGTGTTCTGTTCTTTAAAGAATGCATTACATTGCACAACAAATGTTTAAACATTATACTTTCCATTTTGCAGACATCTTTTTGTTTTGCACTATGTGAGCAAGCAAAACGTATTAATATTATACAGTCTGCCGCAATCATACCTAGCCCTTAACACGCCGATGTCAACAAAAATTGACAGCCAGCCGGGAAAATAAATGTGACGATAGCCGTCACTCGGACTCGATGTTACTATTTTTGTTACCCCCCCCCCCCCCAGAACTATCTACATCTCTTTAATTTTTCTTCGTTTTCATGTCAAATTATAAACGTCACTTCAACAAATATTGTGGCGATATTAATTATGTTCCAAAAAAGCGCCCATCAGACTCTCCACTTTGAAAGATAGAAAGATAACAAAAATGTAATAGAACATTTTTACAATAAAACAGTCGTCTGCCTCATTTTGAAGTGTAGATGAAGAAATGTTAAAATTAATATAAACACAATTGATGTAGAGATGTCTCGTGAATTTGTGAAATTATGAAATCGAAAGCTCTTCAGCCTTTTAACTTATAACTCTCCCTCAGTAATTGATTTTATAAAGACATAAAATGTAAAGTTAAGTCTAGACATCCTTAACAAATCTAAAAATCTTGTCTCATGAAATAGTTATAATATCGTTTCACTTTACCTCCATTTTGTAGACGTCACAAAGAGGCAAAGCGATAAGATCAATGTCAACTGACTGTAATAAACATAAATTATGCATATTAAGTTCAATCAAGTTTAATGTTTTGTGCATCTGTTTGCATTCCATTTCAATCAGCGAATATAATAAATATTCATATACGAATAATATGTCATAGCAGACTACTGTGACCCCTGTCCATGTAAGAGAGGATTTTTTGACAGGTCCGTATAGAAGAAAACGAAAAAAATGTTTTACCTGCTATATGGGTATCTTGATGTTCAATAAGATCAGTCAGTCAGTCAGTTTTGAAGCGAGATACAAGAAATAATGACTAACTCTTAGACTGAGGCTCACAGCGCACAATTTTCTTGCCGCCATTTTGTTTTCTTTCTTCATGTTCATTTTATGGCTGTGACTGTTAACTTCGTTTGAAATATGAGTAACGTATAACAGCATTAGCCATCTTGAATTCACAAACAAGTGGATGCAATTGTTCTAGTACGAGAGTATTTTTGACAGGTTCCCAGCAAGAATTTCAATGGAGCAAAATTGACGCTGCTAATCATTTAACGAGAGCAAATTTTAGAAAAGTATTCAACTGTAATTCTACTTGAAGTTGAGTGTCTCAGTGCTCACTTTGTGCTGGTAGGACAGGCTATAGGAAATAGATTGGTAAATCTGGCTAGCTCTCTAGTAAACTCGGAACAGAACGGCAGGTAGAGGTCGCTGTTTAAGACATGTACAAGTACAGCACCTTCGCTATTCTTTTCGAGTTTATATCGACGTTGTTGTGGAGATTTACAGGCAGATAATTAGAGGCCAAAAGCAGCCAACACGTTGCAAATAACTGAAGGCAGCTTGCTACTTGCCTTGATGGGTATGTTCGTTGAAGCCCGTTATTGTTAGCATGTAATTGTTCTATCTTTCAAAAAAGTTTGCCATAAAAAAGCAATATTGAGCAACTGGTACTATGGATGAAAATTTATCCACTCGATACAAACTTACATCGTTACCCAACATAATCTGCATTTATTTAAAAAATTATTAACATTGTAATCACGTTAATTCTATCCATTGTCCGCCACTCCCACTGCCTGCCTTCCCTCCTGTTGCTTCCTGCTCCTCCATGTTTCAATTGCATTTCCCGGTGCGCTATTTTCTCTCCCCTATCTGGCGCAAACGATTTCTCTAATGACTTCGTTATCAAACAAGCAGGAAAATGTCGAATCAAAATAACTTGTCAGCTTGAAAGGACTTAAACTACGCACTTAAAAATTAGATACCAACCTAAGCTTACGCACACGTAAGCGTAAAATATTAAAACAGACGAATGCCATTAAAGCCCCCCCCCCCATTCATTTAATGCGAATTGACAATTACTTTCCTTTTACAGTGTGAGCAAAATTTACTCCCTTATCGTACATATGCATAATGTGAGTGAGATGTGTTTTCCTTCATGTAATAATAATATATAATACGATTTTATAAATCACATTTTCTCGTTGCGAAGCAAAACTTTATTTTGCTTGTCATCTCCATTCGGGCGAAACTTTTGCCTCAAACCTATATCCTCAATCGACCCTCCGACTCCAATGTCTGTTGGTTAACCAGTTTGCAGTTTGCAATTGTGGAAAATTATGTATGCGTATGCTGTCTGGTGTGCAGGAAACTCGGCTACACTACTCTCTTAATGATGACAAGCAGCCCTCTTGGAATGGGGAGAAACAACCAAACCATGCATGTGGAGCTTGTTTACATGTATCAACAATCTTTGAAGCCAATCGATCTTTAGGGGTTGTACTTGCGGTTTGGGAAAACGTGCTATCTAGACCACCGGTTACAGGGAACGCGGTGGAAGTAAGTGTCTATTGCACGACCGCAAATATTGAAATCGAAATTGATAAATTGAACTACGGGTTGTGGGAGCGTATACGTAATTACGTAATTTCGTACACACAATAGTATTTTTGCATTTTTTTTTCTTTCTTTGTTCGTTTCGCACATTAATCGTGAGCACGGAGGGTGAGAGTCGAACGGATATTGACAGAAAGTCGCTGTGTATGTGCGATTGTGGATGGATGGATACGCCACCACAGCCACGGCTATAATGGGTCGCAAGTTATTGAAAAATAAAGTTGAATGAGTCTACGATCCGAAGGCTTGATTGATTACAGCAAGCTCCCGGCTGATGTTAAAACAACGGTCACATTAAATAAGGCATAGAGGAAGCAGTCCGGCCATGTGTGGAGTGAGTAAGTGGCCCGCCATCGAATGATGAATGGATTAAATATATTTATTTGATAATTTGATAGATGATTGCATTTTAAGTGCACAAGTCGATTTTTAAATGTGAAATGAAAAAAAAAAAATATCCGTCATGTCGTTTAAGGGATTTTCCAGCTGTGGCGAAAAATCTGTCCATTGAGGACAACAACGGAAATCAGAAAAAAAAATAAATAAGACATCAACTTATGAACGATATTTAATTTCACAAAAAATCAGGAGCGTATGTGGGGAGAAGGGGCCTTATCTTTCTCGAGTAAGTGGAAAGGTGGTGAATACAATTTTAACGAAACACCGAAATGTCAAGTTAGTGGACAACTTGAATCGTGAAAAGCTTCATACTGTTGCAGGACCGCATTATTAATTTATTGATTCTCACGGTGGCGTATACGCAACATTTTTTTATTGACTGCGGCAGATGAAATGTATCAGCAGTCAAGAGAGTGTTTGTTGGTGGCTGAGTTTGGGTTTTTTAATCCACTTATATTGCGGTTAAACTTTAAACGAAAAAAAACACACGAAACCCGTTTTTTTTTGGTTGGTATATTTGGGCAAAATTAACTTGCTACACGCTCGAACGATAACAAAAAAAAAGCGTCCACCTGTCTTTTTGTCACAAGAAGGGGAAAAAAAAACAAAAAAAGATGGCTGACTGGGTAGTAGTAGTCATGTTGTGGTCGATGATCGATCGCACCATCGCTTTGTGGAACAAAACGGGGTAGTGGTTGTGGGAAAGCCACATAGTGTTCGTGGCGCCATCTAGGGCCAGCTGGCTGAGGCTCAAAAGGAGTCAACACCCATGTGAACAGTGTTGATGTATTCTAAAGCCTTTCTGACCTTTAAAGCGCCGATTTTATGTGATTTAATGTGGGCACTTGATTGTGGTTTTCGGGAGGATCAAAACCTAGTTTGGTTTGCATTGCAAAACTCTGCAACGATTGTTTACATTTTGTACTGAAGTCGCTAAATTTCACAAAGCCGATTACTGTTGGATGGGAAATATTGTCGGGCTAAGAAATGATAAAAGTAAAACCTCAACAAATTTGGTTGCTCATTCTAGATAGCAAGTACTTTATAACGACGGCCACTTTTCCTCATGAAATGAGTCTTATTCTGGCCCACCACGCTTTAAACCACGTTTTCTGACACTTTTTCGTTTCATCGGAGCTCGAAATTACTGCCTAACGTTTCATCGTTTTAGGGTAATTAATATTTAGGCCATCTTCAGCTGCTTTTCAATTTCTGCGAGTTGATACTCGAGAGATTTTTCTGAGAACTGCTTTTCCTGATGCATGAAAGTTGCCACGTGTTTAATTCCGCCCGCATTCTCCGTGGTGATTGGTTTTAAATAAAATTTTATGTTTCCAATTAAGCTTTCACCGCCCACATTTTGCAAAATGATTCTAACATCCAATATAAGTCCATTTACCAAAGTTCAAACCCAAAAGCTTTCATAAATTCCAACATGTAGCATTTTAAATGTCCTTTTTTTGTGTGCGTGGGAGGTGCTACGCCCTGTTCTTTAATCACCACCAAGTAGTGCAGAATTTTTCTCACACACATTATATACATATCTTTATACGAAATTCTGTAAATATGTTAGCACCAAGTGTGAATTTATACAAATTCACGATTTTTTTTGTCCCTGAGTAAGTGTTTTTGTTTGGGAGTTGCCACCCCTCGTTTCGCAAAAAAACTTTTTGCATATTTATGGAAAAACTCTCAGAAGGCCAATGAAAATTTGGCAATTCATTGATATCGCCATAACGCCAAGGGCACATCTATATCTACACACATAATAAAGTTGTAAATTTTGTCTGTCTATACGTGAATTTATTCTCGCATCACATTAAAACTACTCACCGTGTATGTATGGATTTCGTAGAAAAATATAGGACTGAACATTGAGCAATACTGGCTTTTATTTTATCACAAGCGGCCAACTGATTCACGCAAACTTTACAATTTTACATGTCAGCTGACAGGTGTCTCTTATAGGGAAAAGTTTTTCCGCGGGTTTGCTTTTTGTTTCATTTTCGCCGACGTTCAAGATGAAAATGACATCGTTTCTAATATATATTTTAACAATTGAAAACGTAAAAATGCCGTCGACACTTATACTTGTCAATCCAAAAAATTTGTCTTTTCTAAACTTTGCCCAAGAAGATTTCCGATGCATGAAACTGTTCTTTACTGACCCATAAACATGGTATCTAATTGCCTCCCAAGGAATACATATATCGTCGTTAAAACAAACCCCTTCAGTAGCCATTTTTAAATGCTCGACGTGCCTAATGATACCAATCCTCCTTGTCAATCAAAATATCTCCGAAATATTAACGATACATTCATTAAAAGGGTAGCATATGTTCTAGAACCATTCACACTAACAAATGGAATTGTTTCCACAGATCGACCCTACTCAAATGAAAATCACTCGTGTATAATAGATTCATCCAAAAAGCACGCCCTCAGCTCGCGAACTTGAAAACACCCATCTCATTTAGCTAATGAATACATTCTATATGAGCAGGCCAGAAACATCGCACATCCGCATGTCATTTCTGCTACACGAGCAGATACAGCACACTAGAGCAGCATTAAAACAAAAACCCTTTTGCCACATAATGGCTTCGCCGAATGTTCGAGTGATTAAAAAGCCACCTGTTGAACCATAAAGCCCTAAAAGTTAATTGGTCCTTCGCAATAATTATATTAATGTTCCACAAGCCGACCATATGCTTTTCGGCTCTCGAATATTCTATGCAATTGACAGATGATATCCCACTCGCACAAAAAGAAAAACAAAAACCCAAAATACCAATAAATCATCAGTCGAATCCAGGGAACGCGCTTGGAAGTCCGGGCGTGGGGTGAGCTTATGGCAACGTTCTGTTTTCCAATTTGGATTTCTTCTTTCGCATTGTAAAAGTAATAATTTCACGAACGCAAATAAATACTCTAATCTTGTAAATATTTGCTTAGATTTATGTCCCAACAACAGTCCATACACACGCACACCCAGGGGAGGTATATTTATGGCAGCAGGCAGACCACCATTGGAGCTTCAGTAAAAAAAACACACACCCTCTAACATGAAGTAGGACCGCGATGCAAACTCTGTTTACGCTCCAAATATAAAACTTAATACAAAGTAAACGGTGTTCCCATGCCTTAATGACTTCTCTTTGAAAAATGGAACGAAAACGGAACAAAAATAACCAAAAATGAAAAAAATTAAATAAGTTTCGTTACTGTTTTTCCAGAGGGGTTTCCTCTTGAATTTGATTTTGTTTTTTCCCACTGAGACGGATACTCAGTTTGCGGAGGGAAAAAGTTTCCCAATTCCCGTGCGAGAGCGACCAATGTGTCGGCCTTAAGTTTTGCAACAATTCGTTTTTATTTACTCCCAGTGATGAAGGGGTTTGTTCACCCCATCTGTTGATAAATGTGTCCCTTCGAGGGGTGCATTTAAAAACCATATATCGAGGTCTTTAAGGGGCATATCGATTGAAAATAAAACGAAAAGTTTCACTCCAACTGATACATCGTTTTATTGATACTTACGAGTTTATGGACCACTTATAAGGCACTTGCGATAAGGGGGTGTGAATGTCTTTGTTAAAAGTTAAATAACTGCACTCGATGGACTCTATGGATGTTGTCAGCTGTAGTGTGTGGTATAGTTGGTTGAAAAGTTTTCAATGGTGCAATGGTTATATTGAGGGTTGGTGGGGGTTGGTGTTTAATTACGACAAGGGAAATCATCGTCCGCCATTAGCAATTGTGGGGCTGCCTTTGGCAACAAGTAACGATGGGTCCATGTGTTCAAGGAAGCGCGTTTCAAAGTTCAGTTTGGTTAATTGGATAATGGATAGGTTAACAGATTGATTGCTTTATTGAACAGGGTGGTGCAATTTCGACAGCGTGCTGTGAGGTTAGTTGGTTGGTTAGTGAGGGTGAGCTGTCCGCACTTCACTAAGGCCTGGTGGGCCCGTTGTGATCCTCCCTTGTTTCTACAGTTGGAATCTCTTTGTATTAGCACGTGCGAAAGGACAGGAGATGGGGGTGATGTGAGGTGGGCATCATTTTTGGATATTTTGAGCTTGAACTGGAATAGGAACTCTGCTGTCAAGGGGCTGAAGCTGAAACACACATAAAAAGTACCTTAAAACGAAGAATTTTTTTTTACCTATGTATTTTAAAAGCAGTTTTGTAACTGATAAACTAGTTCCATGAAAAAGTGGATCCTAATTGACTTGCTAATAGTTGCTCATGGCAAAACCACCTCTATAACCTCTTCTAAATGCCTAACAAGATTACAGAGATCAGCGGAGAGATGACAGCTTGAAGAGTTGCATCAACGCACTTTCTCATTATTCTAGGTCTAAATATGAGTAGTATTGCATTGTATCATGCGATGATGATTGAACCTCAGAAGTTCAGACGTCTTCCCAACATTACACACACGAATTTATCGCCGTTAGTCCGCGAACGACGATGGTCAGCATATCGGTAGGTTCTTATCAGTTGGGTCCTATACTCAGAAAATATTCCTTTCCAGCCAAGAGGAAGACATTTTTGGTTAGTGCCCATTGGCTCCAAATCTTCTACCCACCTTAGTCAACTGATAGGTAGATCTATGACCAGATCGATGTCGATGTTCATGATTGCAAACGAGAACTAAAAGTATTTTGCCTTTAAAATCAACCATGGTACGAATTCGCTAAGCCACATCTGTCTTTGCCATATAGCAAGAGTCGGTATCGTCAGGGTTTTATAAGGATTCCGTTTCGTATATTTCTTGAAAGACTAATGTATGTTAGGAAAATAATTAAAGTCTAGGCTTTATTGTGAACAACTTCTTTCAAGGAGGCTTACGGCATAAACTAAGTATTAAATATTCTGACAGCTTTCCTACGTCTACCCTATTTTCCCCTACGATTGTTTCCACAAATACCCTTTCCCTCATCCCCCCCTCGCGCTTTTAATTTTACTGCCTGTGAATATATGTGAAGCAGCAAAAACAAATCTAAATGGCACGAGTTGTAATAAAACACTGTCACTCAGCAGTGTTCCCACATGGTGGTATTTCTAACTTTTTGTGGGAATTTCCATGTCCGAGAAGAAAAGAAAAAAAAAAGCTTAACATTTTTGGGTACATCAATAATTTATCAAAAGAAAACATTCAGACTAAAAATGTTTGGTAAAATTTTATCAAAACATCTATATTTCATATGAATACCAACGTACTAAATGTCAATAAAAAAAAGATCATTCAATCGCCTTTTAGCAAAATGTTCTAGTACCGAAATATCAATATTTATTAATACGTGAACATCAAAAGTTTCCGTACACTTTTTAAGTATTTATTACTAAATGAAGGGAATGAAACTCATAATATTCGAAAGGTACTGTGCCATAGATATGCACAAACAAATAATCTAGGGCATTTGTCGCCATTAAGGCTGTTAAAATTAAGTTAAGAATTCCCTATGCGTTTTTATCAGTTAATTGAAAGTATTCAATTGGTCGCCGCCATATTGCCATAGCAATGTATTCGAATATATAACACTTTAGATTGGGATTCAATTTACCTTTCCCTAAAAAAAAGCAACAGTACGTAAAATATTTACTCAGGGAAATACATCTGCCAGGTGTTGACAACCACTTTTGATGTTACTATGGAAAATATTTTTCTACCAATATTTTGCTCTAAATTTGTATAACAGTAATATATTAAAATGTAAAAAATCATGCGTAAAACTTATTTTCAAAGGGACGCATTTTTGTCGATATTTAGATGTCGCTTTTTCGTTTATAAAAAAAAACAACATAAATGTCGAAAAAAGGTAGATTTTTGACAACAACAAGCGAGACTAATAATCAAACAAAGTGTGATTTTTATACTGAAGATTAATTAAATGTGAATTTCTTTCAGAACAATACAAAAGTTACTTTTAAAAGTAAGATTTTTTCTTAAAAAAATTTAAGGAATTTGAGTTTGGTGAAAAGGGATAGAAAGAAATAGATCTCTCAGTACACTGACTGAGAGAAGTGTTTTTGGTGAGTTTCTTTCAGCTGGCGGACGCGTTCCCCGAGTTTAAATTAGTTTTTTTTTTGGAAATATAGGGAACGATAGTTCTTGTTCGTGTTTGATCGCGTGCACATGAAATCACGGTTGCCACTTGAAAATAAAATTTGTGACCAAAATTAAAAAAAAAAAAACAAACAAAGTTACCAAAATCCTCTGGTCAAAATCAAATCAAGAAAATGAGTGCATTCAGTGCATGGGTAATGCAGTGCAATACATTTACCTAAATATATTTATGCATCGTTTAAATAAGCCGCTGAAAGAAAATCGCACTCCATGCATTCAATTTCATGAGAACATGAAAATTAACGTCGGTGTTTCTCTTTTTTTCATTTCAGCAGGTGTAGGAAAAAAATACCCAAGTGAAAAAAAAAAAACAAATTTGGGCACAAACGACCAAAGTGGCAACCGTGATCGAAAGCAGTGTGTGCCGTTTTCTCTGTTGGAACGGAACGAATTAGAAGTATGCGAGTTAAATCAACAGCGAGGCAGAAGCGCAAGTTATATAGTGAATGACTTCCAGATTCATACTCGAATTATCTGGTATTTTCTCTTCTACCTGAAATACTCAGTTTGGAGTTTGCCTCCAACGATTAGGTAAATAAACTGAGCACAGCTGGTGTAAACCCAAAGTATAAACGTACATGCAGAATGGGAATGCTTTCTGTGTCTGCTTTCTCACAAATAGTCGTACAGAAATATAGGAAATATTAAGAATCCGCAATGAGAAAGGCACCCTCCTACAACCAAATGAAATCGTATCTAAGTAGCAAATCAAAGACCAGTCAACTTATTGGGAAACAACTTCAGATAAAATGGTGATAGACCACAATTATTATTTCCTCGTCGCACATAAATTCCTCACTCTATATGCAGAATTCCAGTAGTAGCCAAACAATTGCACACCAGCAAAACCAATATCAATTGAAAGACAACTCATTCAGGAACTTCTAATGAAACAATTCCTGTCAATCTGCCGGACTTGTACACATCAAAGAGAATGAGAGAGACACTTATCAACTAGGGCAACAACTGTCCCACAAAAACCAACCAAGAAGAAGTGTGGTTTTGGTTACTCCTCTCTGAGGCTGGCGTTCATTGAACCATTCGAAGGCTGACGTTTATTCCGTCACAAGGGATGAAGAGTAAGAGTGTCACGTCAATCAATAGTTAATCCTTTGAAAATAAATCGCAGCCATTTAAGGTAGAAAGAAGCACTTGTGTGTGTATGTGTGTGAAACCCCGAAATACTCGGATTACGAGCATTACACGCTCTAATCACTGAAGGGTTGGATTCGTTCCCTCAGATCCCATATAAAAACAATCGTATAAAAACACCTGGAAATGCAAACAACAGATGCGTGCACTGCCCTTACTTTTAATTAAGGTTAACACTCTCGCACCGAATCCTAATTAAATTAACATAAAAAGAAAAACGACGGAGAGAAAGCTCCCCACATACTCGTATATACGGAGCAAACGCCATCGTTATCCTTAAAGCTTAGCGTTGATGAACAGCACATAAGCATGTTCTGTTCCACCGTCAATATGGGAATTTAAAAAGATCCAAAGGCGGCGCTTTTTTTCTCATCCTCTCCGTGCAGCATATTTGTTTGTCTGTTTCACTGTACAAATTACTGGGGACTCCTGCACGTACGGAATGGGAAGTACGGATTCCGGGCAACAGGGCCAGCACTCGCCCCCTCACGTTAATCCAAATGTTTATGTTGACGCTCACGACACGAGGATGACGATGATGGGAATGGGAATGGGAATGGGAATGAGAATGATGTGCGACCCGGATAAAACACCGAGCAGGGGCCTAGCATCCAAATGGGTCCTCACTCCTCATACTCGATGCGAAACAAGTCCATCGAAGTGGGGGCGACGTGCCATTGCCATGGCATACACGTGCTGCATTTCGCTGCGTCCGCTTTAATTAAAATCAGCTCCATACTGAGAGTAGTAACCTTAATTGCGGAGCGTGTCGGCGGCGTGCGACTATTTTTAGTTTTTCTGGCGTGAATTCTGAGCTAAGGTTCACGAGGTGTGCCTGATCTCATGAGTGGCCTGTGTGTGTGTGTGTGCAAGCTTAGCGGGTCTCTTTCTCTTGTGGGCGTTTTTCAAAATTCTTTTCTTATCTGCCCCTGCCAAGTGTATATGTGGCACACAAATATTCACCACATTCGCATATGTAGAACTTCCCTTTTGAAAACCCTAAACTTCTAATTTAAGGACTCTTAAGCTTTCAAGTGATCCTTAGTTAGCGGGTGCAAAACAGGAAAAAACACAATGAAAAGGAGTTCCACAGGGAGATGTCATACAAACGCAGCCATCTGCCGTTATATGAATACTGCACACACACACCCACAGAGGGCGCTGTGTTCTTATGTACACAAATATGTATATCACATTTGGCATTGAGAAATTATGAATGGTTCTTGACGAGGAGAATAAATATTCCCACCGACACATTTAGGGGTTGCTGGTGTTAAGAGCGCAGGAGGGCTGCTTTCCTTGAGCTTGATGTTTCCTAATGACTCTTCGCAGCCCCCATGCATGCGATTCATGCTCCGCCTACCTACATTATTGTTACAGTTATTTATATGAGAGCGTAATACCCGACAAATTTTCACTTGTAATTAATTTTGTTCACCCCCGATCCTTTTTGTAAAGTTTTTCGTGAAGTCCTCTTCTCCTCGCTCGCTTGTGCCTGCGTGTATTTTTGTGTTAATTTCTAAAAAAAACATCCTTTGAGTGTGCTGTAATTGTTGTTAAAATTCACCTCATTGTCAGTTGAATTTGTTTCATGGAATCATCCGGTTGGTGGAATGCTCGCAGGGAGCAATTCAAGTTGGACAATTTTTTTCTGTTTTTTTCCCCCCATTTGGATGCTAATGTGAATAACTGAATTACAATAATTGTACAGTGTTGAAGGTATTTTTGAACTGCTTCTGTTTTTGAATGGGATTTTCTTTGTGAAAAACGTTCACGTATCTACAGGCGCAGTAATTATGGTGTCAGGGACACTGCCTTGAAGGATAAAAAAAAAAACTGTCGGTCGTAGTGTAATGAGTGCATTTGTCACACAAGAGCACACATGAATTTAATGAGGATGCAGTGCAAATTTCTTGGAAATATGTGTTTCCGCAGATAGTTGTTGCGTGATCAGGGTGACCCTCCTCGGATTACACACTTTTTCTGCTGAGAATATTGACCAAAACGTGATTGAGTGTGTTAAGGCGGTTTATAAATAACTTATATCGTTAAAGAGGTAATTTTAAAGTTTTCAAACTGTTGCTTTATTTACTCATCTGTCTGAAGTTAATCAAAATTTGTTTTTGTTCGACAGCGGTCACCTCAGGGACACAACTTTGCTGCACTGAGAAATATGTTCACTCTAACGAACCTATTAGCAATTTTAAACGACTCATACTTACTGGACTGCGGGATCTTGGTTAATTTTGATGAATTTCAGACTTACTTGACACATGACTGAAGGAAGCAACAGTTTGAAATCTGTAAAAGTCGTTCTAAATCGACAATTGGTTTAAGGCAGTAGAAGACCTTATCTTTGTAGGCTTTGCTAACGATACGAATTGTACTTCTTCGGCATAATAAGCCAACTGACAAGAAATACTTATCAAGGAACCGAACAGTCGATTTATAAATCTCTGCCAATTCTAAAGACTCGTTAACATCAATAAGAAACTTTTGTGCACGATAGCCGATACCAAGTGACTTGCTCTTTTAAGCTTTTATCGGTGAATAGGAAGCACCGTCAGACTTAGAGCTGTTCATGGATTTCAATTCATGAAAATTCCCTCAGCTGTACAGGCTGCAGTCCCGGCTTAAAGACAACAGACGGACCGATTTTTTGGCTACCACTTTCATTGCTCTTTTCGAGCAAATCATATTCAGTCTCTAAAAGTTTAGTTTAGGGCAATGAAGCGAAATGCATTGCGCCGGACAAATAAAAAAATTTTAGTCTGTAACTTTAAATTTACGAAAGCTCACAATTGCGAAGCTTGTATGGAAAATATGGCCACTGTGAACTACTAAAATTTAGAGTCGAAAATAAAAATGTTGTATAACAAAAAAAAAAATCCACCTAAAATGTATCTTTTCTGCAGGAGAAGGCGCTTCCCAGAATTCCTAATCAGCTAATTAAACTCCAGTCAGCCGGAAGGTAATACCAATTTCGTAAACAGACATCAAAGCACTCAAAGTGTTTGGTTTGTCACTTCACCGCATAAACTTTCTATCATCCACAACCGATCTGATTTCTATTCAAGTTAAATTTGCAAAAAAGGGACCTACACTTATCATCGGCATTTAGTCCCAACAAATATCCTTATAAGCCTATTGTGGTCGATGATTCCTTTTCAAAGGACTTCCGTTATAGAAAATAAAAGCCAACAACAAAACCAACACCACCAATCTTAAATCGCATTTACTTTCTATTCGCTTTGATTAAACTCTCAAGAAAAAAATAAAGGAGACCGAAAAATGATTTCTTGTGGTAAATTGAATTTAAAATGAAAAGGTTCAAGTACCGAAATTGGGCGTGAAAACTGGAAGAAAAAGAATTGCTCGCCAATTTCAGTTATAATTTCTGATTTAAGAAGAAACAGTACTTTTCCCGACATGGAATTAATTCCACCAATCGCTGTATATGCAAACCGACCGAGGTAATCTGTTGCAATTTGTACACAGTCGATGGGCAAACAAACCGAATTAGTGTCAATTGAGTGAAGGACAACAAAGGAACGTCAGTGTTGTTTTTTTTTTTTTTTCCTTTTTAATTTCCATTTGCTATATCGTTTACATTTCAACACAAGTGATTATGATGCTCGGGTATCGATTTTCCGTCTCTGCTTTCGATGATTACACGGAAAGATTAATGCTTTGGGAAAGTAACAAAAAATTCCCCACAGACAGAGGAATATATTAATTAGTTCCAACTAGTCGAAAGATACACCCAACGGACAAACTAACCTAATGCCAAACACACAAGGTAATTCAATAAGGAATGTAAGAGCTGTGATATTAAATTTAATCGAATGAACAATGAGACGGAAATAAATTCAAATATCTAATGGAATATGGCTGCGAGAGGAGAGTCCTTTGCATCCACAAGCAAAAAGAGGGAATGCCTGATGTAGAATTACGAGTAAAATGATAATTAGAGGTTATGTCCTTGACTGTGATGCGAATATATAGTTTTTCTTCTCTTTTTATATAGAACAAAGTGATTTACAGAATTTCTTTGGTAATACGAAAAGTTTTAATTTCACAGGACTTGTTGGAAGATGCGGGATTCGCAGAAATTAGTTTTCGTAGGAATTCTTTTAGACGACTGAAGTATAGTTTTGACAGTCACAATTAGAATAGTGGAGGAAAAGTCAGCTATTTACTTTCAATTTTCGGTAATAATTGTATAATTTGCTGAAATGGCTTTTGGCAGGCGAGTTTTACACTTACAGTGCTACCATTGTGCGATGTTGTGAAGTTGGGCACTTTTTTCCAAGGGTCTGTCGCACTTTTCAAAATTGTTGTTAGTGTAATCTTTTTTCAGTTCGATTTGACAACATTTCACTACTGAAGAATCGATTAGAAAACATCATCAGCAAGACTAGCCCTTCAGTTTAAAATATTTAAGACTAGATGAAGTGAAACTGAGTATTTTACCCCGAAAGTTTCAAACCAAACAATTCGCATTGTGTTAGCTATGCGTTCCATGGAAGAAGTTTTCGTTCACTAGCGAGTTCATCTAAGAATCGCGCGCGATGCATGTTTCGTATAAAAGCGTTACGCCCTCTTTTAGTGAAAAACAAATATTCGTACGTAGACGAAGCTTCTCCGAATTTCCTCGATAGTCATAAAATATATAAAAAAGGTGTGAAAAATGTATAACAACTCATTAATTGAGAACAGTTGGGCCGATTTGGCTCAAATTTTGGGAAAACCAACGTAAAAGTCAGGAAATTGGAAAAATTAAAAATTGATTTTTTGTATGGAATTTTGCAATTGTTCCGGAATGACTTTTCGAATGGAAAAAAAGGGCATTTTTAGTGGTAAATTCGGAAAATTTGAATTTATTTTTCTCGACGAAATTTTGCATTTTATCGCATGATTGGATGATTTTGGACGACGTAAAGGTGGAAGATTCCTTGTGAAGCTTTGAAAATGTCTGATAATTGTGAAATTCATTGTGATAAAAGACGTTTTGCGTGAATTTTGGGTGGAGAAGTTAACGATATAAAGAATAGATGGCGCTGCGATCAATGCCACAACCCGATAGATGGCGTTATACGTTGACAGGCGTCCTTTTCGCATTGACATTTACTACTGAGCAAATGTGCTATTTTTCTTGCTGCAGTTGATTCGAGTTTTGCGTATTATAACACTGATTCCGGATAGTCGTATATCGCACTTTGAAACTGCCAATGAATCTTCTCACGGTTGACAAGCCAACGTGCTTGACCAAGAATTCGGCGACAGCGGAATTGATGCAAGAATGCATCATCAATCATTATTTGTGATGAATGTACGATGGCGCATAAACGAGCTTTGGAGACAGTTGACAGAACGATGAAGCATTTACGAGGTGTTTCGAGACGATTTGGTGGGGCTATGATATTGGTCTACGGAAATTGCCGCCAAACGCTTTCCGTCATTCAGAAATCGACTGATGCCGATGAACTTAATGCAGGCCTGAAATCGTCGTCTTTGTGGCGACATGTCAAGAAGTTCAAATTGACCATGAACATGAGAGTAGCATCGCAGAACGACCCATCGGCTGCTAAATTCTCGAGACAACTGCTGGCAATGGCCACGTTCCTGTTGATGTTTCGACTGGATTGATATCGTTTCCGGCACATTTTTGCGAGTTCACATCGTCGAAGGAGGAACTCATCACCAAAGTGTTAACCGGCATTGCACAAATTTATAAAAATGTCGATTGGAATAGTGAACGGGCAATACTAGCAGCGATGAATCGGGACGTCGATAGCTTGAATTTCATTATTCAAAGTCAAATCTCTGGAGAACTGTATACGCACCTACAAGTCTGTTGACCGACGAGGATGAAGCGACCCACTATCCGACGGAATTTTTTAACTCGCTTGGATGTGCCACAAACTCCGCCGCATAATTTACAGCTGAGGGGGGATTGGGATCGATCATAATCATGTTGCGGAATCTGAATCATCCGAAATTGTGCAACGGTACGCGGTTGTCCCTCAAGAAACTGATGAACAATTTGATTCAAGCGACGATCATTAAAGGGTTGGATCACCTTGCTTCACAGGAGAAGAATGCGCGAAGGTTACGCAAATTAAAAGGTAATTGTTTTGAAATTTTGCACAGCGGCTCACGACTAATTAATGTGAATAGACTCTACATACGATAAACTTTAAGTACGTTTAATTGAAACCATAGAATGACAGGGAATGTATGTAGCTTAGTAATATGCCGCTGTCAAAAAACAAAGTTCATCAAACTTTGAAAAATACACTTAAAGTATGCAATCAATTTAAGCTGCAATACTTTTTAAACGCTTGCGAAGAAAAGAAAGAAAAGTAGTTAAATGAAGGAACTTTCCGCTTACGCATGATTTTTTTTTTCGTTTTTAAAAAGCGAAAGTGGTTTTTGTTTCGTTTTTTTTTTACAAACTAAGTAACTAAGGAGCATTTTACAAATGAGCAGCGTTTTTCAATTGGTTTAAATAATTTTTAAAATGTTATTTCTCAAATTTATTTTCGCCAATAACAACAATTAATACATTTCACCTTCAAATTATTTATTTGAATTGAATAATGCGCTTATTGTTACTTGTGGTCCATCTAACGAACTGGAATCATTTGCTCAAAGGTCTTCGTCTGCCTATAAGATTAAACGGGTCCATTATGAACGTCCAATGTTCACACCGCATCTAAGCGAAAGGACTTTAAGCCTATTGCAAATCAGGGTTAACGTTTTAATGCACAATAAAGAAAGTTATAAACATTCCGGGTTGAACCTGTAGCCTCAATCAATAAGCCTCTTCAGAAAAAAAAAAGTTGTGACAAGGTAAAATTAAAAAAATGTATGCAGTATTTAATGGGACAGAATAGCCGCTGCACAAACCTCTATTCAGATTGCCTGGGCACTCATTCCGAAACTTTTCAGACGATTATCGTCGAAACGATAGACTTCCATAACTAACAACCAAGTTCTAAAATTAAAAGTTTGAAAGATTGGTCCAGTTCATTTTCCAAAAAAATATAATGAAAGCTGACGTTTGTCAACAAAAATTCGAGCAGAATATAACTTATTTCAAAATCGATATCCTTTAGACGATCGTTGATATACGGAATCTATCCCCTGTCCATATTTAGCGTGCGTTTAAACCAAAAACAATCAAAAAATGAGTCGAATTTTGGGGGTAAGCGCAAAAAAGATGGTCCGCCCAAAAGTATACAACAAATTAAAACAATCACAGGACCTTACGCTGATACTCTCGACACTTGAAAGTATTCCTTTTTTGAGTCCCAATACCTTAAACCTCCCGGGGTTTCAAAGCCCAGTTCCAAACCGTCCATATTTAGCGTGCGTTTAAATCAAAAACAATCAAAAAATGAGTCGAATTTTGGGGGTAAGCGCAAAAAAGATGGTCCGCCCAAAAGTATACAACAAATTAAAACAATCACAGGACCTTACGCTGATACTCTCGACACTTGAAAGTATTCCTTTTTTGAGTCCCAATACCTTAAACCTCCCGGGGTTTCAAAGCCCAGTTCCAAACCGTCCATATTTAGCGTGCGTTTAAATCAAAAACAATCAAAAAATGAGTCGAATTTTGGGGGTAAGCGCAAAAAAGATGGTCCGCCCAAAAGTATACAACAAATTAAAACAATCACAGGACCTTACGCTGATACTCTCGACACTTGAAAGTATTCCTTTTTTGAGTCCCAATACCTTAAACCTCCCGGGGTTTCAAAGCCCAGTTCCAAACCGAGGCCTCTTTTGATGCATAAAAGATGCAAATAAACCGCCCCCCTCCCAACACCAGTAACGACACTCGTCAAGCTGAACTCTCAGCAATTATTTTAGACACACAAATGCTATAACCCAACATCCAACCAACCCAGTTCAACAAATTCCCTTCAGTGTGCCTCGGGTTTGGTGGCTTAAAACCAAAGGCAAACAGCACCTCTTAAGATTCATTTTGGCTGGCACATCTCAACCCCATCATCTTCAAGTGCCATTAACATTTTCAGTGTGAATAACTAAGGTAATCCTTTTCAAGCTCACTGGTTACCAAATCGGTTTAATTATAAATGCAACCACACAAATCCGACATTAACTAAACATCATGATGAGTCATTTAATGATGCTTTCATCATCAAATCCGGCTGCATAATTGCCCGTAAAATCGTCCGTCAAAAGTATAAAACAACAGTATTCGCAGGGATCGGCATCAGTATCAACCATCATCTTGTTCTGTGGGCTCCCTTGGAAGATATTTCACTCGAGCGAGGCTGCTTATTTTTATGCAAATATTCGTCTAATTCCATGCGAAACGAATAAACAACGATAAACGGTGCGGAACAAGTGGAATTCATTTAAATGTAGATAAACGCAAACACGTATCCCGAAAGGATATTGTGCCCTATGCGCTTTGTGCTTTGTGTTCGGTGTGTTTTGTGTGTGCGTGCTTTTAGCAGCCATAACAGGCTGTTTTATTGTTCCAAACAACTCCACTTGAATTCACTCGCAAGCAGCTTCGGGGGTGTATCACTTTCCTGCAAAACGGATTAACAATGAGTTCTGTTGTGTGATGGCGGTAGTGCTGCTGCTGCTGTACAACGAGACTTAACTGGCATTACGCTCACTTTCATTCTAATGCCAAATGAACGGAATAATTAACTAGAGCGTCGGCAGAGAGCTTTTAATTAAAGCGGTCCCAGGGGATGGCGCCCACAGGTTCAGCGATATCAATTGTTGCGATGCTTGTGAATTGATTAGATCGTCTTATACTGATGTTATGTGTGCGGTGTATTCAGACGATACCCTTTTATTTATGATACACAGCAGCACGTTCAGTAATGGGCTCATAACTCATTGCGATTCTCATGACTGGATGATGTGTGGTTGCTATCAACCGTAAATTACAGACGCAATTAGAAATTCAAAATTATATCGGAACTTGTCTAAGCCCCCACCGCAAATTGGTTTTGTATGTGTTTCTAATTAAGCGATAACTATCGGGGGGCATCTCGTCGGTAGGTAGCAGCGGATTAATCACACTGTCAGTTAGTAATTTATTCACGAAAAACTGATTGAAAGCCAGTGGTGGTCTTAAATGGATTTTGCTGGGACGATTCTTTTCGAGGCGATGAATAACTGAGATTGAAGTTATGCCAACGCCGCAAATTGAATATGACATCTCATTTCGAGCTTCTACTTTAGATATTGCTTTTCAT
Source organism: Cheilosia vulpina (assembly GCA_916610125.1). NCBI lineage: Eukaryota > Metazoa > Arthropoda > Insecta > Diptera > Syrphidae > Cheilosia > Cheilosia vulpina. The sequence goes on along the minus strand of OU744279.1, from coordinate 41,192,801 downwards.
CGATGCCAAGAAATAGGGAAACATTTTCTTTTGAAGCTTCTTAAGCGGACACTGGTGGTGACAACATTTAAGATCGTCCATTATAAAACAAATATTTATTGCAAAGGCTTTTTGGGAAAGGACGGGTCGACGTTGAAATGGAACAAAAAAAAAGCTGTGTGTGAGGTTATTCCGATATTTTTGTTTTCAAAGGGACATGGATACGATTCGGCCCTAGCGAGGTATCTGTCGGAACGGAACATTCCCTGCAGCGCATACTTTATCTCAGCCTCAAATAACATTCGAGGTGTCCGTTTTCGGAAAAAGCAATTCAAATGCGATGACGAGTTAATTTGACGTCCTCTTATTTTTTGGCGCTTGTTTTTTTTTCAATTTCGCTTGCACTGGCAGCACTACCAAAAAATGCGTTGCAATATGTTTTTTTTTCTTCTTTTTCTCTCTTCTTCTTTCTATATAATAATTCTTTCCGGGTGAAACTCGATGACATTATAACTCGATAACAGCTGGGCCGATTCTCACGATTCGCTTTGAGGTGCTGTACCCAAATGTAAAAAAAACGGAACCTTATTAGTTTCGCTACGATGTCTGTCCGTGTGTCCGAACCCACGTGACAATCGTACTTGGCCGGTTTTTTTTTATTTTGTTCGTATTTTGGTACATCAAGTTTTGGCAGAAATAAAATTCCGGAAAATTGATATTTTCGCATTTCACGATAGGTGGTGTTGTGGTGTCAACATCTGACAGTTGATATTGCGCGCAAAACATTTGTTAACAAAATAATAATTGTGAACAAACTCTGCGACTAATTGCTGTCGAAGAATATCGGAAAACGAACCTTATGAAGCTGTCAAAAATGCCACGCAAAATCAAACTTGATCGCACTGCAACGCAAAACGCTGGAGTGCATCTCAGTTGTATCGGAACAATGCTCCGAACAGCTGTTCGGAAGAATGTTTCGAAGCAAAAATCCTCCGAATCGTATAAAATCGGAGGGTTTTCCGTTCCAACGGATACTCCGCTAGTGCTCATTATAGGGTGGGCCAAATACAAGTTTCTTTTTCAAAATGCAATAAAATGAACAAAATTAATTTTTTTTTCCATAAACATGTATCATGTATCATGGATTCATTAGTAAGAGCAAACATTTCCACTAATTATGGAACACAACGCCGTTTAAGTGGCTGCCCTCGGCTGGCTTCGCAGTAGCGCCTTGATGATGGTTTCGGGCTCTAGCTCACGAATTGCTTGGATTATTGGAGCTTAAGTCACCTTATTTATTTATTTAACTACTTAACATTTAAGCCACAGTTAATCAATTATTAATATTTTTTTAAAAAAAGTAGTTATTTTAATATATGTTACATTTCTTTCAAGCCCATATTATTCACTCCCTTTAATCCGGGTTAAGGGTTACACCCGGGTTTAAGTGATTTTAACCTAAAAATTAATCCAGGTCCATAATATTCCGTCAGTTTAAACTATTTTAAATCCGCATTTAAATCCATCTTTTAATGCATGTTTTTGAGTGAATATTAAGGATATGGATTTAAATTGTCAGGTTTAAAGAAAACGGATTTATGTACGGGTGTAAAATTTACTTAAATCTGATTTACACCCGGAGTGATTAATATGGCCGATAATATTTGTTTTAACTTTAATTTTGTTAGGCTGAAATCAATCACATGATTATTAATAGCCTTCGTTAAGTTATCGATGGGACCATTGCTTCCATAGTTACATCGAGACGTCCTTTGATATACAAATATTGGATTCCTTGTTGCCCTGTTATTGATGTTAATAGAACTTAGAATATGGGTGCTTGAATCGTTTCCGGATTGTTGGCATAACATCGGTCCTTCACGGTTCCCCACAAAGAAAAGTCCAAAAGGGTCAAACCGAGGCGGCCAATCGACATCGCCAAGACGGACGATAACACGATCCATGTCTTCAATCTCGGTAAAAAAAAAGTCGTTTAACACGGCTCTGCAAACCCCATCGTTGACCGAAACGTTGTTCCCAGCCTCATTTTCGAAGAAAAATGGTCCAATGATTCCACCACTCCACAATCTCACAGCCACATTTTCATCTGTGCGCACTGTACAACGACAGGGACCATGAGTGTTGTCCACTAGCATACCAGTCTCACGAACATTTCGCACTAACATGCGTACAGCAGGGACAGTGGGTGCTTCATTTCGGCCAAAACTTCTTTTCAAAAAACGCACTGTTTGGTCTACACATCACTCAATTTGGAAAGAAGTTTTCAATATTTCCCAATGTTGATCAAGCTTAATCTACTCATTTCCTTCCCCGGAGGGATGATACTGATTTTCTGTCAGTATCATACCTCGAGCGGGAAACAGCTGTCAGTGTCAAAATAACCTGTGATCTAAAATAAATACTAGATGGCCCACCCTTTATAAATAATATTTATAACAAATGCCCTCCGCGACTTCTTCAATGGTCCAATTTTTAATGACTCTGCCACATAGATCTGGCGATGGCATTGTTCATGTTGGCTTTAAGGGCATCGGTCGATTGTGGCTTATTGGCATAGACCTGCAACTTCAGGGGTGGAATTTCGAAAGCTGATTTGCAAAAGTTCATAGTCGCTATCACATTTTTGGCTCTACCTAAAGAGATAATCACTGTGATTGTCGCTTTTTCCGATCGTCTGACAGCAATTTAGTTGTCATTTTCATATAAATTTAATTTTTGTTCTTCCAAAAGTATAAATAACTGTATACAGTAGATATACGTATACCTAATGTTAATGAGAAACTATAAAGCTTTGTTTATGTCTTTGTTAAATACGGGCTCTTTTTTAATAAATATTAAAAAAAAAAATTAAAATATATAATATTGAAAATATTCGTTTCTGATTTCTGATTTCTCTGTATTTTAAAAGTGAATTGTTGTTTTACAATTTTTTGACATAATTCTACAATTTTCTGGAATTCCTGTGTTGAAGATTTTTTTTTTCAAAATAATAATATTATTTATTTCATTTGTTTATTTTTTAAATTTAATTTTTTTTACTTAAATTTTTTTTCTGGAACTCCTTTGTTGGGAATTTTATTTTCAAAACGTTAATATTTCCAAAGTGTCAGTTTTCTGTGGAAATAATAACTGACAACAAAATGTTATTTTGAAATGACGAAATGATCAAAATTGTTCTACTTATTTCGCGATCACCTTCCATTGAAGAAAAATGATTTGAATATCGCATTTGAGTATCACAAAACTGACTACCAACTATCACACAACGGGATTTCATCCCAGGAAACTCTACAAGAAAATGTCAAGCGGCCAATTCACTTACCCCTGCGAGAGATAGCGATAGCCTCAAATCGTTCATGCAGATTGTCCATTGTGGCGTCTGTTGTGTGTCACGTATCCTGCTGGCACCACATGTCGTCTACCACCAAATCGGTTAATGTAAGTCAACAGCAATCGGTTAGCGTCGTCCTGTAGCGCTCGCTGTTGATGGTGATAGCCTCACCAATTTCATTCCCACAAAGTACGGATCAATGACGGCGTCGGGCCGGTCTAAAATCCGCACCAAAGACTAACATTTTGCACCGCAACCTGGTGAGCCTCGCGTGGGTTGACTTCCTCCCATATATGGACATTTTTCTTAGCCATTCATCCAATAGTGCACCTCATCGCTACAGATTTTTCGACCAAAGCTGGATTCCTCTCCCGGACGCTCCGAAGCTCAGTCAACGAACAAATCGTCATCAACATTGAGCTCCTGAGTCAGGTGAACTTTGTTCAGGCATTGGCCCAAGTCCCGACGCCAGAAGTCTGCGAAAGGCCGACTTCTTGTGCACGGCTAGGAATTGACTGCCTTGGGTTATCCTTTACACTTTCACGGACCGCGGCAATATTCTCGTCCGATCTGACGTTCCTTTCACGTAAGGATTCGTTAACTGATTGTTTATTGCCTTTTTCTTTAGCCACCAAACGTTGCAGGGCGCAACGTTTGCACTGACGAACACTCTTTTCGAAAATAAAGTCAATTTGACGTGCTGCACAATCGTGTAACTTGCAATGGTGATTTGGCATAATAATTATTAACACTTGATTAGACAGTCTCCACCATAAGTCAACATGGCCGCCACAGGCTGCCAACATCGACCGGTCCCAATTAAGAAACCCTTTACATCCACGTACCAAATATTGCAACAATGGCTACGTGATGTGCTAAATATGTTGTTTATGTTTTTTTGAAGTGAAAACTTCTTTAGGCGCCTTGGGCATTTTTGAGATGGGAAAAAACCATTAAACTCGCGACACCAAAGTCCCGACCAGAGATGAATGAATAAAAGAGATGGATAGCTATCGTATGTCTATCCCTCCAAAACCCTTTTGTTTACGTTGTTGTTTTGTAATTTCAACTACCGTTTGTGAATACGTGTGGGCAACAAAAATCATGTTGCTAATGGCCGGCCAACATTCCTTTTGCTTTTAGCATCGCGCTGTTCAATTGTTTTGTGTTTGGTATTGAATTTGTTTGGTTTTTGTTAAGGCTTCCATTAAAATAGTGAAATACACATTTCGAAATAGCGAATAGGCAGCCGTCTTTCCACTGGAAAGTTATATATCTCTGAATTCCATTATCTTTGGTTCCGATTCCGACACCAATGTTCGCGTTGCCAAACACTTTTCACGAAAAAAATGTTTAACTTGAAATAAAACATGCCTTTTTCAAAAATATTTTTTTTTTGGTAAAGTGGAACAATAAATCAAAAACTAAACATAAATATAAAAAAAAATAAACAAAAGGAATTTTTATACAACAAACAGCTTTCCAATTTCATTCCACTTACTGGAAGTGGACGCTGTAATTATTTTTAAAGAATGACAGATAAAATGTTCGGAAAATGGACAGAGTTTGAAGGTGGAAACACATTCTTTAAGACCTAAGTTACATATATATTTGTTGGTCAAGATTGTTCAAGAATGTTTAAGAAATTAAAAAGTAAGTATGATGAATAAAAAAAAATAAAAAACATATTTAAAATAAAAAAAGATGCTTTTTGAAAAAAAAAAAAAACAAACCTAAGCTAATGGAATAATGCCTAAAAGGCATGCAACAGCCTTAGTTGGCATTTTTTTTGGAAGTATTAGCTTATAATAATGAAATAAAAAACCCTTCATTTAAAAATAAAGGGTTCTCCAGTAAGAGATAAATGATCGGATGTTTATTTCATAATAAAGAGGAAGGTATGCCGTTAATAATGAAAAACAACATTAGCCAAATGGCCACCACGAGCACGCATACAGGACCATATACTTTTTATGAAATTTTCCATAACCAAATCGCAAAGTGGCTGCCCTATTCGATAGCCTCACGAATTTTATCCTTGAGGTCTTGAATCGACGCTGGACTGTTGATGATCGGCCGGCTTGAGTTCTTGTGTTAACTGAACTTTATAAGCCTTAAGACCCAAGTCTTTATGCAAAATACGGTGTAATGACGTTTGTGGAATGCCCAATTCCAAAGAACGACGAGAAATGGACAAACCTGGGTTTTCTTCAACACTTTGGGCTACAGCAGCAATATTCTCAGTTGTTCTTGAGCGACGTGCACGGGTTTTATTCTTCACGTGACTAACTTGTCCCAACAGCTCGAATTTTTCCACCAATTTCTGTATTGCTGTCCGACAAGGTGCTTTAAGACGACTAAAAAATTCTTTAGTTTTGCGAACTGTGACTGCAAGATTTTCACCATTTTTGTAGTTAATTTTAATAATTTCAATGCGTTGTTGAAGCGTGTATCGTTCCATTTTTAGTAATGGCGTAGTTTCTACTTGTCAAATGTCAAAGAATAAACGCTTCAAAAGTGACAGCTACCGAAATAGCAGGTCATTCACAATAACACCCTTTATTTCCTACACAATAAAATATTTCCTGACGATTCAAAAAATACACACGTAATTGTTCAATTTATCACTTTTGTCGGCACTCCCGGAGTGCCACTGTTTTTTTTTCATATATCAGATTGGATTAAAATATCGATAGACTTTCTGCAATCGCTTTCAAACAATAGAAAAAGAAAAATACTATGCTATTCTTCAAATCCCCTCCCTTAACCTTAAATAGCCCGACAGGTAGACCGACCGGTCCCATTTCAGTCTTTTAGACAGGAGAAATATTGACTTCCATTGTTTATTGGTTAGGGCCGATGTGAAATACCAGACACATTGACGGCTGCATATGTATAAGAAAAGACTCGCCGTCTAAAAGATATTATTTAGTGGAACAGCTACTCCTACTCCAATCCACTCCACTTAGGCGCCCAAAAGCCAGAACACAAATATGCCCCACCCCACGGTGGCACTATTTCATGCTCCCTTGACCACACACCGGCTGCCCTCAGACTAACCAAAACTTAATTTTAAACGTGAAACTAATTTGCATTGCGCTTCTGTTTGGCACCACCCTCAAAACACCCACTTCCCGCAAAGCACTATAAAACAATTTATTTATTGTCACGCCCCACCACGTACACCATAGATAAACACCATAATTAACTGCCACCCAACTCAAAGCGCTTTCAATTAAGCCAACGTTTAACGAGATCATTAAGCCGTCCGACTCGGTTAGTCCCAAAAACGGCTGCCCTGTCCTGCCCAACTGTATACAACACTTTGGGCTAATTGTTTGTGGAATTATTTATTCCAAAAGCAAATCGACACCATCCCCCCCCCCCCCCCCCCCCTCATCGCCTTAGAAACAAAAACTCACCCATGACAATGCACTCGTGGTCCTGATTGACGGTCGTGCTAGTAACCATTGTTGTGCTTAAGATTAAATTGTATCTGTTGTTGTTGGCGTTTGCGTTGCTGCCACTGTCCCCCGTCGCCTCGTGTTTCGACAACGACGACGATGATGCATTCGCAATTGAGTCAGCCTCCAGAATTATCGGTGCGTCATGGGCGCTATGGTGTCCCATGATTAGATCTAGGTCCACTGCAGCGCTAGCATTAAACTCCGAGCTAAAGTCATTGAATGAGCTGCGAAAAGATGTTGCACCGCCCTTTAGCTGTTCGTTGTCCTCTTTGCTGTTGTTGTTGTCCGACGTCGAGTATCTGCTGCCATGGGTGCTAACGCTGCCACCGCTGCCACCTCCAGTGCCACGAAGGATACCATCATCGTGGTCGACTTCTTGCGACTGTGACAGCATGAAAGTCGTTTCGCCTTGAGTGGTCGTGTGGTTTTTGGTCTGCTCTGTTGTGCGATGTCTGCTGCAATCGATGTTTAACATTTGCATCCCCCCTACAGGGTGGCCGCTAATAAATTGATTGTTTGCATTCAATCGGTCCTCCTTAGTGTAGTCCTGAAAGAGACAGAGTTGTGGATTAAGTTAAATAAATTGCGGCTCTCGTTTAATTTGTTTGTTTGCTCTCAAATTAAATATTTTCACATGTACAAGTACTGCAGGGTGGGGCAAAGTAAAGTCAACGGCAAACAACGCACACAAGTGACATTCGCACTCGAGGAATATTTTAAGCCAAGTATACGAGTATGTTCATTCTATTATATATCTAGTTTGATGCTGTATAAGAGGTATACCGTAGACGTGTTAAAATTTGCCACCGGAGCGTATCCATTTCAATGTCAGAATTTATATAACCAATTGGGGTTATTGGGCGAATCTGTGAGCACGTCAAAACATCAACTCAAGCTTTTCGATTTTTGCAACAATTGATGCACACGCTCCATAAATCTGCAAATGATGTGATTTATTATTTCCCAAACGAGAAACCGTTCAAAAAGAAACAATCTACTCACAGAAATGCCCGGCTGCTGAAACTTTTTGAAAAGTCTTAACCGAACTGTCAAAAGTTGCAGTGTTTTAGCATCGCACAAAAACTAAAGTGAGTTATGAGCTCGTGGTTGGTTGTTGTTGGGAAAAAATTTTCCGATGCGGAATTAGAATATGAAATATTAGCTGCGCTTACATTTTGACACTTGAATGGTTAAATGTGGATTTGTGGAAATAGCTTTCGATTATTTCGTCTATTGAACGGAACAAAATGCTCATTCGAAGGGTTTGGGAGGAGGATGGAAAATTAATTATAAAAGTGGGAGGACAATAATTGACGCTCGCACTGTAAGCAGTGATGGAACTATGCACAATGGAAGGAGCTTCATATGTTTTTAAAATTGTATATTGATCTTAGTGTTGAGAGCGTTGAAGTTATACAACCATTGTTTGGTGCCAGTACAAAAGGCAAACGTTTTGGCACCGTTTTCGAAAAAGGGAAAACCATTTTATGGGAAAAAAGTAAAAATTCGTGTTTAAATCACAAAATCCACAAACTAATTCAGTTGTGTCATTTCCAAAAGAACTTGACAAAATGACGGACTGAATGCCACCAGTGGTAATAAGACCTACAATCTGACATAAGCTGTCATAAAGCACGCATCTTTTTGTTTGATTGTATACCATCAAGTTAATTCTTGCATTCGGTTTAGTTGTGTGGAAATTTAAACATAACTTCGTCCCAAGTCCGTGTGGCAATTTTGTGCGGTTAATGATGAAAAATTCTCCATTTAAATGACAAATATTCCAATACGAAAATACAGTCACTGGTTAAAGCAGGTTATGAAAGGATACGTTACGCCGTTTAAAACTATACTTTAAAAAGTCCAGCCCCACACAGCCGTAATTTGTATTGGTCTATATCAAGTACATTTTTTTTTTCCAGCTGACGTTTAACGAGAAATATAGGGCACATTAAAAAATTTAGTTATCTTAATTCGACTTGATTGGTCTGGACTAGACGCAACCTGGGCGCAAAAACTAAATTGGTCACTCTTGCTACGTCAGCCACACATGCAAACTGTCAACTTGGTACTCAGTCAGGAATTTCTTGACTACATTCGTCGGCTACCCCTCCATAAATGTCAACTGAAAAAGCTGTTAAGGACTATTCACATGAGAGTGAATTGGGAATAGATAAATTGTGAACAAATCAATTTAACTATATTGGAATTGAAAATTGCTATTTGTTCTACAACAACATTATACAACATTATATTTAATTAATCTAACATCGTATTTAAAAAAAAAATAAAACCTAACGGCCAATTGATTTAAATAGCGAAATTTACAATTACAGAATTTTTCCCACGAATTGAAAATTCTTGCCATGAACTGTCACACTTTATTCATTATTCACAATCCACATAAAACATTCGCGATCCACAAACCAACGAATAATAAAATTCGTTCGAACTTAACTTTTAAAAATGAAACTGAATCGCGAGTATCTGCGATTAAAAAATGTTCAAGTGTATAAAATGTCAGAAACTACGAATATTCACTTGTTCACAGTTCGGTATTCGCTCTCATATGAATAGTCCTTTAATGTGCCCAATCAAATCAGACTTACTAAACTAGATAATCAGCAAATCTAGTCACGATTCACAAATCTCTCGACGGAGTACTAAAGTGACATCTCGATTATTGACGTACTGACTGACGCTAAATGAGCGCGTCTAGTACAGATTTAAGATGACTAGAGCCGTACGTGTGCCTATTACCAATACTTTTACCAACGCAAATAGCTGGGAACTAGAGGATATTCCAAAATACTGACATTTCTTTTACATGTTTTTGGTCGCAGCCAGTTTCTTGTTGCAATTTAGAGTTTCGGTAAAATTATATAGTTCATTCGGTGATTTGTGGTTCACGATTATTTTTATTTTGTGGATCGTGAATAGAGCCTGACAGGTCGCGATAAAAATATGTCAATTCGTGGAAATATTATGTTACTGTCATAAATTTATTAAAAATAAAGGCCTGAGAACGAACGAATGAATTGACAAAATATACGAGACGAACGAACCGCATTTGATGCATTTTCAAACCGATAATTGTACATTTTATTATTTTTAGAGTAGGATTCTAGTTGTTCTATCGAAATGTATTAATAAAGCATGTTTCAAAATAGTTGATATAACAAAACTTTAAATTCCAAACTTTATGCCGCCAATACAATACAATGTTTATTCACAATCCACAACATTAATAAAACGCGTTCCACAGACCAGCATTCGTCCGTAATTAACCTCAAAAAATCCAATGCAATTTGTTTGTACATATTTATTAATATCGCTGGTACCCGCGGCCAAATAAAATGTATCATGCGAATGGACTGTCAAAACCTGCGAATATTAGTCCGTAGGCAGTTGGTCGCCCTCAAATGAACAGCAAGGCTTTAATTTTAACCCAGTTTACTTTTGTGAATAGTAAAAATAGCAATTCGCTGTTCATAAATATATTTGAAATTGATTTGTTCGCCTATTCGCAATTTGCTTTCACTACTAATAGTCCTATAGAAATAAAATCATTCGACTTAGCAATATGAATTGCTAATCGTTTCTTTTTTACTCATTTTAGTTTGAAACGATTGTATACGGACATAAAATGTATGCACGCCGTTTACAGGTGGAACGCCTGATGTGAAAATGTTTGAAATTATGGTAACATTAATCGTATAATCCACGCAATAACTTTCCAAATCGTTTTTTAGAATGTTTGCATAATGATCCTCCCTACATTCGCAAAACCTTCCGCTAAATGTTCGCAATTAGTTCTTTCGCGCGTGTTTTAACAAATCATAGCCAGTTTTTTCTACCCGCATCCACCGCAATATAAACATTTTTTAAAGAAACATTTGTCGCCTAGGATTCGTCGATGAACTCGCAGGCGAATGAAATTTTCTTTCGCTGGAGTCTATGCGAACGAACTAAGAATCGCCTGGGTTGCTTGATAAGTTTTGAGATATTACACCATTTTTCATTGGCGTTTACTTTATTTTTACAACATTTTGAAATAGGAAAGTATGGCAAAAAGTTTGGAATTCGAAATTTCGTTATCATAATTTTATAATAATTATGAATCCAATTATTTTCATAAGATTTGGACAATGAAAAGTTGATTGCCATGTTCCCACCAAACGAAAACGCAAGGTTTCGTAAAATTGTCCCAAACCTCCGAGGTTTTGCCATACATTTTTGAAGTTTCGAAACCTCGGGATTTCAGCGAAACATATTTGAAACCCCTCTGAGTTCATCCTTCCGTGAGAGGTTATCGAACCGAACATGCCTACAGCGTGAACTTTTGTTTATTTTGTGTTCATTTGTGGATGTCAAAATATTAAACGCCAAAACAATTGTGCCACTCAAAGAAATAATAAAAGATGAAAAGAATTTGAATCAAAAAAGAGGTAAGTAATATTTTTAAGAGAAATATTTATAAATGCTTTAATTATCTCCTAAATTTTTTCAGAAATCATTTTTAGTAATTCCTCTTTCCAACACTATTATACTTTGCGTCAACAAACAGCTGTTTTGACATCATATGACTTTTGAAATCACTTCAACTCGGTGGGAACGACTTACAAGGTTTCGGTAAAAGTTCATCGAAACCTCACGATTTCTGTTTTGTGGGAACATGGCATAAAAGACACACTTAAATCGAAACTAGTTAGAAATATATTCGCCCCAGTCTCAAGTCATTGAAAAGCTGTGAAGGATGAACCTTCTCCTCCACATTCTACCAAATAAAAACTAAACCGAACGCTTTATTAAATTTTGCAATGCAAAATCCAAATTCCCACCCTGCCACAAAACTATTCAGCATTCCAGTTATAAGCAATAGCTTCCGCAGTCAAGCTCTGTTCTTGAAACCCATGGATATATTTTCGGGTTTATTCTTTCACCTCAAAGTTATTTATGTTATTCACTTTCCGGTGGCCCATCAAGTGAACAAATTGGATTCCTTTTAACAAACTTCTTTCTATATCTCTCTCACTGTCTGTCTCTGCACACGCTAAACAACGTGAATATCTTTGCATTTTAAACTTTTTTTTTATTTATTCTAGTTCGCTGTCTCCTGGGATATGAACTAGCTTCAACGCACTAGAACATGTTGGAAAAAAATAGGGGAAACCAAAAGAATGCCACCTCCACGTTTATTATTTGCTTTGCTTACAGTCAAGGCTTCGTGTTCGTACTCGTAACAGTGTTTGGCGTTTTTCATACACTCTCCCGAAAATTCGATCTTTCGCTTTGATATGAAAACCAATTTGAGGGAGTACACCACAGATATAAGTACGAAAGAACGGCAAAAACTAAACGAAAACTTTCGGATGCAACGCCCGGCGATGACAAGCGAAAACGGAGTTTTTTGTTAGCGCGATACAGGATGTATTGAGTGCGGGGATGCTATTTGAATTTGCGGTTTACAAACGGATTTTTACTTATTCACTTTATATGTGTAAAGGCAGCAGAAGGAGAAAAAGAAACAACTCCCTTTTGTGCGGACCGATACGACGACGAAATCTTGTTATTCCATATCACCGCCCATAGTCGTATATCGAAGGCAGGAGAGGGAATTTAGCTCAAGAATCGGTTTTCTATTCTAATGCACATGCCGACGCAGAGCGTATGTATCTGATGGATCCGGGTATCCTTCACATGTGTGTGCAGATACCAAACGCGAAAGGATGAGGCCGGGTGTCATAAGTGAAATATGCTTCCAGTGCTAACAGACGATTAGCAGATTAAACTTAATAGAATATTATGAATCCTTTATGAGGTAGTATGCAGCCAGGAGAATGTGAGTGAGACGAATGAGCTTGTGTATCGAAGGAAACACGCAGGATTATACGTATAACATGTCAAGGGTATTTAGCAATCTAATGCGGTTGGAGTGATGACTTCAATTACTCTTTGTCACTTGTTAGAACGGCTGAGTGGAAAGCTCGCAAGCATATTTTAAAATTAATTTTCTTCATTAGTTGTAGGCGATTGATTTTTAAATGTCGTTCTACGCACACTTTGATTGGTTTGATTGGTTCATTCGAAAAATGTCATTAGCTGAAAAATGTTGGTCTGAATATTTGACTTCTGGCAGTTAATCATCTGCAAACATTCCTCTTGGTATTACACACCTGCCGAGGGTTATTCACAGCGCCTACACAATATCGCTCTTATAAGTCATAATTAAAGTGTATTTTCGGCGAATTTATTCCAAGAAGGAGACTTATTACTGAAAATATGAACATAAACGCGGTTTATACATGACACTTAATTAAAGGAAAAGTCGAGTCCGCAAATAATAGCTTCAAAAAAGTTCAGATTTTAACTCTCTCGTATACGTGTAATAAGAGAAAGATATTGTATCGTACAAAATTTCGAACTGGAGATGTTAATCAATTCCGATGGTGGAGTGGTTCGCGCAATTCCATCCGTCTGTTCATATGCTCCTTATACCCTATTCACACCACACCGAAAACTCGTCTGTATCTTAGCTCAGGGAAGTCTAAGATAAAAATATAGAAACCGTCACACGCTGATTTAGAAATATCAAACCGTCAGAACAATTAATAAAACAACGCAATTATAGTGGAAAAATGTTATTAAAAAACCACTTTTATTTATTAACTCCTGCTCACCCAACCCTTTAACCTCAATATTAATGGTACTTTCCATATCGGTTTCAAACCAGTTTGTCTGTCCGATAGCGCCCAAAGGAATTGATATAGGCGAATGTAATGTGATGAAAGGACTTGTTTTTATCGTCGTCAGGTTGGTATTGAAAATGGGCTATGTCGGTCAAGTAGTTCTGGTACCGCCCATACAAAACCAATTTTTTTTAACTTGTATGCGGTGGAGGGTATCAAAGATGATAACACTTGTAATGCTTACATTCTGAAAAATATAAAATATAAAATATAACAATCACCTTTCAGCTGAACAGTTAAAAAATAGTATTTTTTTCGAACTAAACATTGCAATATTTGTTACTGGACTGATTATGTTCAATGATTTACAAAAATCGCTCTAACGATTTTAATCGAAATACATTTTCTGATATATAATTCCTTCGTTGTGAAACTCGACAACGCTATAACTCGATACCCGCTTGACCGATTTTCATGATTCTTTTTCAGGTTCAGGCAGAAATTCCGGAAAATCGATTTATTCGCATTTTTCGGCCAACTGCAAAATGGAGTTACGCCGGGTCCAGCTAGTTTAGGATAATAGCCAAAATGCATTCTAGCTACGTGAGCAACCCTGGGGGTCTATTCTGGTTCCGTGAAAAAAGTGAAATGAAATTGTTTTCACCCTTTCACCGCAATTTCGATTCCCGTTCTACGAAAATGTGAAACTAAACTTCAAATATTTTCATATGAATCATTTTTGTTCACGTCCTCATTTCCAAGTGAATGTTTTTAGTGAGAGATTGAAAATTGTGAAACTTTCGTGGTGAATTTAATATCGCACACTGTGGTGTACCCTGATATCGTGGTGAATTTAATATCGCACACTGTGTTGTACCCTGACATCGTGCAACACAGTGTGCGATATTCGCTTTCATTTTTTCAATTCACTCGGTACTAAAAAGAGTTTAATAAGTGAAACTTTCGTGGTGAAATTAATATCGCACACTGTGTTGTACCCTGATATCGTGGTGAATTTAATATCGCACACTCTGGTGTACCCTGATATCGTGGTGAATTTAATATCGCACACTGTGGTGTGCAACTGTCAAAGAGATATTTCCCAGCGTTTGAGCTAAGATTTGAATCGAAAATATTTTTGTGTTTCCAATTTTAATTCGGCGGTCTATTTCTGTCTTTTCATTGAGATGATTTCCATCGAAATCAGTTGGCTTAGATATATTTATTAATCGGCATATTCGATGGAGTTATTATGTTTCATAATTTCCCACTCATTAGGTTTGTTTGACGTGGGCCCCCGTGGGTTGACCCTAATGCGTTCGATATAGCACTGAACTCGCCCTGTTACTGAAAACCTGTGTTTGACATGACTTTTAGGGCACCCCAGTTGTGCCGTGAACTGATCCCAGTTAATTTGCTGGGGCAAGAATTCAGTGCTGAGTTTGCTGTCATTTCGCTTGCTGTTCTTCATTTTCAAACTCATCATCTATATTCCGAACGCTTTTATCAACTAATTGCAATATGGCAAATTCAAATTTTCAATTGAGTTCACCCATTTTTAACAATAATCGGAAAAAAAGTGTTACCCGAAGATAAATATATGCCAATTTCAAAAACTGGCAGACTACAGGGCAACATTTTGCGTTCGATATAGAAGCCGAATTTTCAGGGTTGTGCAGGGTTTTTGACAGGCGTGAAAATTAGCTGACACCTCTCAGTTCGCACTAGTGCTAGCCACGTCAAACAAACCTATTACTGTCATTTTATTTGTGTTCATTAGGGTCATTCATTTCGTGGCCTCAAGTTGGTAGCGCTGGCATGTGATAACTGGCAAACTCAGCTGTCATTTGAAGTGTCATAATATAAGTTGAATGTTTGCCATTTGCGATAATGGATCGCTTAACAATCAAACAACGCGTTCAAATTATTTAAACTTACTAAAAGACGGGGAAGTGGCTTAGTGGTTAGTGTGTTGGACTACTAAGCGAGGGGTCCCAGGTTCGAATCCCGAGAAAAACCCAAATTCCAACTTAAGGTTTTTTTCGCTGCGCCACCTCTCGCGAACGTCTGACAAACATCCGAGAGTATAACTGTCATGAAAGAGCTTCTCAATTGGCCGTTTGGACTCGGCATAAAATTGTAGATCCCTTCCATTCGTCCCAAAAATAAAAAAACTCACACAAGACGAATGGTTGTGAGAAGCTAGGCTTGGGTCCATACGGACCTGTTGCGCCAATTATTTATTTAAAAGACGGGGAAACAAGGCACACAAACCGACCAAATGTGAAAAGTTTCTTGTAATTTCACATTTTGGCAACGTCAATTGGCCACCCAATCATGCGATTTGACACCTCTAGATTTTTTTCTTTGAGGCTACGCAAAAGAACACGTTTACGCGAATAATCCCCGAACTCTAGACGCATTAAAACCCAACTTTACTCCAGTTATGGCCGAGATACCACCCGAAATATGCGAGAAAGTGGTTAAAAAAGAATCACATGCAGTGATTCTTCCCGAGGCGGCCATTTGAATGATATTGCATTTCACACTTAATGGCAAAGTTCAAACTTTATAATGAAATAAAATGTTCATCAAAAATGTATCGCTGTTTGTGTTTTATTAAGCTTTACTTTCGAAACCGAAAAATGAATGACCCTAATAAGACCTGCCGTGACGCATCCATCAGATTCTTCGAAAAACGCATTTTTCGCAAACCTTGTATATAATAGGCGTTTTTCTTTTTTAGCTCAGAGCTGAGCTCTGAACCGAGCTCGAGCATTATGAGCGCTCTCTGAACCGAGCGTACTCAGATCGTTCTGATGTATTTATGAAACACACTTGAGCACGTATCTGACATTTTTAATAAATATGTGTACAATTTGAATATTCATTAATTTTTATTTATTAAATTGGTTAACATTCAGTTCCAGAACCACAAATGTCGTCCACCATTTCAATTATTTTGTTTATCCTGTTTTTTTTTCTGTCAAATGTGACTGTGAGTGTGTATTCAGCTTTTTACTCAGCCTGCTCAGTCAATTTATTCTGAGCTCATCGAGCGCGCTCTGATTATGCTCAGATCGAAAAAAGAAACACAAATCTGAGCTCTGATGTATCTGAGCTAAAAAAGAAACACGAACTTTTTGTATAACAGTTCAGGTTGTGCTCTGAACTAAAAAAGAAAAACGCCAAATATGACCGATATTCAGCTTATGGGCCGGTAATTGTTTCTAACTGTAAAGTATTCCACTTTTTTGTACAAAATGATATAAGTAGACTCTTTCCATTGTTTTGAAATTGGTTCAGTGTTTAAGGCACAGTTAAATAACTTAATGAGACTAAGGACTAAATTGCAACTGCCTATTTTAAGCATTTCAGCTGTTATTTTATCGTTTCCGCAACATTTTCCATTTGATAGTTCTTTAATTGATTCTGCAGTCTCGGATGGCATACAAATTGGTACTTTTTAGGTTAGGTTAGGTTAGAGTGACATACCGCCTCAGGTGCAGCCTCACTTAGGCCAAAGAAGGCCCATTGTGATACCACAGGATCAGTGTTCTCACACTACCCGTTGAACCAGCCGGAGCTAAGAATGAAGCGTTGGAGGCAATTAATTCCTATATATGCAATTTCGCTGAGATTGTCGAAGAAGTATTCTCCGAGGTACAGTTTTCTACGGACTGACAGTGCTGGGCACGTGCAAAGAAGGTGAAGAATAGTCTCTTCCTCCTCCTCGTCCCTACAGCTTCTGCAGAAATCATTTGAAGGGAGGCCCAACCTGATGGCATGTCTCCCTATGATGCAATGTCCCGTGATGACACCTACTAAAGTGCCTACCATGGGTCTTTTCAGTGAAATAAGATTCTTGGAGCGCATGAGATCCAGTTGAGGCCAGATCTGTCTCGAGGTGTGGCACGTTGTGCAGTTAGACCACCTAAGATTTGTGGCGCATATTGCGTTTTGTTTAATGAGGAGCTTACAAGTAGCAAAAGGCATGTGGAGATTCTCCTTTTCCGGTAGAGTCGACATAGTAGTGCCTTGTTTGGCGAGTTCGTCGGCCATACAGTTACCTGGAATGTCTCTATGACCCGGCACCCATATAAGGTGAATTTGGAATTGTTCCGCCATCTCGTTAAGATGACAGAATCCAGGGATTTAATCGCGGCCTGACTGTCGGTAAAGATGGTGATATCCTTTACAGATATTACATTATACCGAAGCCACGATAAGGCCTCTTTGATCGACATGATTTCCGCTTGGAATACACTACAGTGATTAGGAAGGCTGAATGAGATTTTGCAATTTAGATCAGGGGAGAAAACGCCCCCCCACCCCCAACTCCTGTTTCGGTCTTGGATCCGTCTGTATATAGAAGCAGACAGACTCCTTACGAGGCACTCAATCATTCTCGCAGTCATGCCTGGAGGGTATGTAGGTTTCGAAATTCTTAACGAATTGAAGCTGAGGGAGGGTGTGATCAGTTTCTTTTGGAATGAATTCGAATGTATCAAGAATAGACGAGTGACCAGTTTGCCTACTGGTCCACAAACGAATTACTTTTATTCGAGTGGCTGTGTTTGCTGCAACTTGTTTGCAATAGATGTCTAGCGGTAGTAAGTGGAACATTACGTCCATGGCCGCTGTTGGAGTGGTCCTGAGGGCTCCACTAATCCATACGCATGCCGTTCTTTGAACACGGCTAAGGTGATTATAGTAGGTGGCCTTTTCAACGGCAGTCCACCAGACGGTACCTCCATAAGTAAGTATAGGTCTGACAACAGACATACATATTCAATGTGTAATTCGAGGTTGAAGTCCCCATCAGCTTCCGATGGCTTTTTTACAGCAGTACAGAGCCGTGGTTGCTTTCTGAACCCTTCGCAGGATATTGGGTTTCCAGCTCAGTTTGCTGTCTAAAACGAGGCCCAGGTAACTAGCCGGGTTAGTGAGCATTAAGAGGGTGCCATTTAGTTTCGGGGGTACAAAATTGGGAATTTTGTATGTCCTCTAGTTCAGTTTTCTGAGGATTGACCGTCAGACCACATTTTTTGGTCCATTTAGAAAGCTTAGAGAGGGCGTTCTGCAATAAATCTCTAAGCGTGTTAAGGTGTTTTCCTGAGACAGCAATAGCAAGTAGCAGTTCATTCACCACTAGGTTCCAAAGAAGAGGTGAGATTACGCCCCCTTGAGGCGTACCCCTACTGACGGACCTCCGAACCGATGCCTCGCCCAGTTTTGAGTTGATGAACCTGTTGGTGAGCAACTGGTTCACCAATTCGCCGATCGATTTCCCAATTCCAGGGCCCTTCAGTGCGCTGCGAATTGCCTCTGCTTCAACGTTGTTAAACGCTCCCTCAATATCCAGGAAAGCTACCAATGTGAATTCTTTGCATTCGAGAGATTTTTCAATTGTAGATACAAGTGAGAGAAGAGCCGATTCAACCGATTTACTTTTCTCTCATCGTCGTTTGTTCGAATTGATTAATTTCGAGCTTGTGTCAAAAAATTCAGTAACTGTGTTAAATATTTGCATATTTTTCTTGTTTTTTCAATAATTTTTTATTTATTTTCATTTTGTAATTTGTGTCACCATTCTATTGTTATTGTCCTGATGGATACCTTTTTATTTTTTGTAGGTTGCAGTCTTTTTATTTGGTTAGTATGATTCTCTTTGTGTGTGAGAGTTTGGTTTCTCTTTTCTAGCAATTACTATGAATCCCATTTAAATTTTTGATTCTCGCCTAAATGAGCGTTCAAAACATTGTTCTCTGGGTGCCAAATTTTTCCCCGGATGTTTAAAATATTTACTAAGCGTCGACTCCCCTGTTTGTGCTTCCTAGTTGGCTTTTACACAAACACAACGAGTATCGGCGTCATCACAAAATTGATTATAGACAGAGTACGTGTTACGCAAACCATTTTAGGTTAAATTGTCATTGAAGAAGGAATCAACTGCAAAATTAGTTTGTCATGTGTACTGCTACAGCTACCGAGTGCGAGAGGTTCCGCAATCCGCACATAACACTGCGAACTGTGGGACGTCACAATTGTCATGCGTTTATCAAACCAGTCTTTTATGTACGGGTTTCTCATGTCATCATTAGAAATTCAACTTGTTTTGTATGACTCATTGACAAATGCCCTATATCAATTGATGTTACACGTACATCCATCCAGTGCCTTTCTTTCAGCCTATTTGCTGATCTGTCACACCGAAGACAGTTCTCTATACCCAACTTCCTATCTTCGATGATGCTTATAAATGCGATAAATGCTGAGATTGTGTAACAAAA
Organism: Cheilosia vulpina; assembly: GCA_916610125.1. Classification (NCBI taxonomy): domain Eukaryota; kingdom Metazoa; phylum Arthropoda; class Insecta; order Diptera; family Syrphidae; genus Cheilosia; species Cheilosia vulpina. The sequence continues at coordinate 41,173,021 of OU744279.1, read as the reverse complement.
ACGACAATATACAAATAGTCTTGTAGCTGAAAGAATACTGTTCGCTGACCACCCCAAGTACTTGGATGCCTTTTTTGATGGCACCCCATAAGTCCTGAGCGAACCCTCGAACTCAGGATACTCATTGACTTCAAAGAAATGTAGTTCCCGACCTTTTGCCGACCCAATTTTTTTTTTGTCCACTAGGTGCTTGTGAACATTCATAAACATTGATCTACATTCCGTATATATCATAATTTAAAATTTAAAAAAGTTCTGCGTTGTCAACATTTGCCCGAAACGAAAATTCCAAGTAAGCAACTTTCCTAGTGTTCATACACAGAATCACTTCTGTAACATCTCTAGGTCCGCATTTAAATATGACCTCCTTTTCTATTTCGCCATGAGTGTATATGAGCTTAAATTATAAAACCCACCCCCGGGGCATTAAATTACAGATTTCTACTGCAGGCGACTGGGGCAAACCCACACCTTCTCGCAAAGTAATACATACTTTTCGAATTTTACTCTTTGTTTGCCTAAACTTAGAGGGATGAATGGAATATAAACCAACAAAATATTACGAACTTTGCGTTTTACTACACCTAATTCCATGAATTCCTCGGCGCGGTCTTTGAAGCTCGGGTATGGGAACCTACACACAGCCGTCTTTGAACAGGAAAAAATCCATAATTTCTGTGCAGCATAATTTCCAACTCAGTTCTCTCAGTTGTGGGCAATTTGTGTTAATAATTTCATTTTTGTTTTTTTTTTTTTATTTAAGAAATCTCCTTTTAAGGATCATGCAACAATGTGCAAATTTTTTGTCGTCTTTAACCTCTTTTTCTGGCACAATTTTGCCATTAAAATAAAATAAGTACAACCACAGGGTACAGGACATATCAACTGTGTAGTGTTGATGCATTTTCAAGGATACCACCACCCGCCCAAAGCCACTAAACTGCTGCTTAAAAAGGTCATGAATACCTTGAAAGTGGCATCTGGTTTGGTCACACTTCGGTGGAGGGAAAAAAATGAAGGAGGCGCTCATTGTACCCGCCTAGCTCTGAAGTGTTTTCCTCTTTTATTTCGCCGAGTTCCGCTCTTTATAGGGTGTAGGGTGAAGGGTGCCAACTCAGATCCTGCAGGTGAAAAATGATGTTGACTCTGCTGAAGTGCGGTGGGGGGATATAAAAACTGCTGCTGGTACCCATGAGATGGGGATGGTGTGAAGGATGTTGACAGTTGAAAAACAATTTAGCCGTCAGTTTTGTGGTTGAAATTGATGTGTGCAAATATGAATGTAGGTTACGTCTCTTGTAGAATCGATTTACATCAAGTGTCAGAGTGTTGTTTTGTGGGATTATTTTTGTTTTGTTTGCTAGCCCAATGCATTGGACACACAAATAGAAATATTTTGTTTTTGAAAAATCCTGCTGTTGCGGCAAACATCAATTTTCAACTTGATTGACGTGTATTAAAAGGGAAGAGGTAGATGAGTGATTACAAGAGCGTGCGTTATTCATTGCTTTGTCGTCTGTATAGGTGGATCCACTGAGCTGGACCTCTGTTTGAAGTATCATCTAGTGGTGTGTATTGGTTTGACATTTTACGAATGCAGAACCTTGTCTTCGACAGGTTGGTTTTATTTGTTTGTTCCTTTTTGAAGCCATATAAGGCGATGTGAGTTATTGGAGGTTAAAAGCTTCTACCACTTGGAGGAGGGCTCTTAAATATATTGAAAATACATCGAGTACCATACCTCAAGTTCGATGTTCCGATGTTTTTGATTAATAATCTGCGTTTGCTATATTGCTGGGTAGAACTTGGTGCCATCACCATTTGTAATGTTCTGACTCGGGTGAAGGTTTATCAAGTGCGTCATCCAGAACTCTCGATCATCCGTCACAGACTTTAAATGATCTGGGGTATTTTCGACACGAATAAATGACTAGAAACAACCTTCTCATTTACCCAATGTCAGGTTTTTCCATATCACAACTTGGAAACCCAGTTCGGAACTTGAGTTTTAAGTGACCAAACCGTCACAGCTATGCTCCAAAATGAAGCTGCTCGACATTGAGTACCTGGGAGTCACCCCAGCAATACAACGAGTAAAAATCATTTCATGAGCTCAAATGCATGGTTTGTCTCCAAATTTCATGATCATAGGTGAAATTTAGAACAAATACGAAAGCAAAGACCTTTAACTAAGCTTTGACACCAAATCCGGTCCTCCTGTTAACAGATTGATATTTATGTCTCAAAATTGTAGCAGCCTGATGAATTCTATTGGAATTTCAAAAGCTATTTGTTTCCTTATTTTATGGCCAACAATGTTCAGTACATTTTTATATAAAGACTTTACTGCCCGCATGCATGTTTTGAGTTAACTCGAAAACTACTTCACGGTTTTAGGTGAAACGTTCACTTAAATATATTTTGAGTTCTTCTACGTATTATAAGCTATACATTAACGCGCTTTGTTATTTCATTTACACAAAAAAAATGTTATGTTAATACGTCTTAGAATTATAACGAAATTATTTTTTTATTTTTGCTTTACTTCAACTTTTCTTTATATTTATACAAAAATCTAAATCAATACAAAAACGCTTAAAACCGTTTTTAGCCAATGCTTTTTCGAGCATTTACAGATATCATTCATATTCCTGCTCCTCACACAGGCTGCGCTACGATAAATTCGAAAATGGTCCTCCTATTTCCTTGAATCCGAAAAAATCGTCAAAACGACTATTTTTGACAGCAGCACTGATTTGGGGCGCAATATTTAAATTCAAAGAATTCTTGAATATAACTTATCTTAGAATTAGCATGAGTGGGCACATTCAAAAATCTTAAGTCGACTAGACTGGTATGGATTAGATGTAACCTGAACGCAAGAACGAGATTGGTCGGAAACGTCACTTTTCCTACATCAGCCACATCTGCCAACTGGCAACTTAGTCACGAATTTCTTGACTAAATTCGTCGGCTGCAACCCCATAAACGTCAATTGAAAAAGCTGTTCATGTGACCGATCCAAGTCAATCAAAACTGAGGCACATCAAGTCAACCATCTGTCAGACTTACTAGATACTTGAACGTCCCCATCGCCATTTTCTGAGTGATTTTTATGCAAACATTCTCGTGGAAAACATTCTGTTTTTATTTTAAGGCGCTGTGGGAAAGAGGAAATTTTTCGAGCATAATATCTTAAGTCTGGTTTTGCACTGCACAACAGTTGAATACAGTTGACGTCTGTCATATTGCTGCGATTGATAAATTGTGCTTCGAATTAAGAAAATGTGGCGCGAAATGAACTTAGCGCCAAAAACATAAATGCGAAAGTCATATCAACCATGCCAATGACAAACCATCATCTTAGACAAAGTATAAAAGGAAACAGAGCGTATTGTTACAACTGAAGTGGAATATCGCTGATTATAATTTGCTACAAGATCCCGTCATTGTGACAGTTGCTGAAGATTAAGCTATATACGAGGGACCATAAATTATTTAAACAATACCAAATGCCTCAAGACGTATCCGCCGATGACACTTCTGCTGAGACGCTGTCACCGAATTTCCCCTATCAAATCTGAGATGACAAAGTGAATGGTAATGAGTGATGGAATTCCTGCGCCAAATCCACAGAGCAAAAAATGTCAAAATACCTATCGGTGCAAATCCTATTTATTTGTCGTCAAATACAAATAACAGAGAACCTCCAGTGCCTTACAAAATACTCAAACAATTCGCTTTGTTAAACAGAAACAGATGCCATCACCACCTCAACCCCGACACCAACAAAAAGCAAAAATCGAAAAGCAATGAAATGTACAATATCCTTCGAGTGCGTAGGAGGTACTTCTCTTTTTCGAAAAAAAAAACATCCTAAATACTTGTACAAGAACCATTTAATCAAGCTGTGGAAATTCAAAGAAATTAATCGCCTGTCGGCTCGAATGAATGATTAATTTGAAACCGTCGGCGGCAGCGAACGTCTTTCTGTGGGTCAATATATGTACGAGCCTATCGATGGAAAAGATGAAGATTGAGTGGAAAAGTGGGGACAACCCTTTGACCCTTTTGTAAAGTTTAATGTGTCAGGGTAATTTAGTTTATCACTTAGTCTTCTACAATGAAGAGTGTGCCCCTAAAAACTTTCATCACTCTGCGGAAAAGTCCCACTGCCTACACTGCCTCTCTCTGACACATCGAAAAGTGAATGTATTAGTGGTGAGTGATAAATTGAGGTTAACGCCGATGTGATGTTTCTCTAATGAACATTTGATCCTTGGGGAAGAATATTTTGTTTTGCTTAACACTTTGGTTTCTAGCAAAACTCTCTTTCTCTCTCTATCTGTGCAAATAAACATGTTTACAAAATTAAGGCTCCAGGCGAACGTTATGCGAATGCCATTGAAACTTTTAAGTGATGTTCTTTCAAATTACTTTATGGCAAGCAATTAGTGCTACTAGAGCATGTAAAATGTTTGAAAATATTCAATTTTAAATTCAGTGGTTAAGGGTTGCGGATACGGGAATTGACTGGGAATTGCTTTGTGCGAAGTGACAGTCAAGTACAATAATTCGTTTTCTTGGTAAGTGGCTCTGGTGTGGGTGAAGGGTTGTGGCTTAACTGGGTTTGGTTTGTAAAGATGTTATGTTTGTTATGCTCTTGTCATCGTATCACCCCGCTGGGAGAAGGGTCTAATGTTTAAGCGATGGTTCGGGTGATTAATCCCCTCAATTACACTTTATATTGGGCGAAGCTGAACGTTTCGTATAACGACAAGAATTTACACAAATTTTTCGAGCCTCAACCTATCACCTCTCCCTTAGCGTGTACAAACCACCTACTTACGAAGCAATTAAACCCTCCGATATATGTCATCCCATTCAATTGCGGGTAAAATTTAGTTTGCCGAATAGACACAGCTTTCGTTTTTTTTTTCAGTAACAAGTAACATAAAGCGAACACGATTGAACGTTTTCACAGACCGCTTCTTTGTGGTGAATAGCATCAGTTGTGGCTTGCAAATATAGATAGCTTCGCTACTGCTTGAACCAGGGGTGGAATTCTGTTAAAGACAAAACGAAAACCACTTTCGCATTTCAAAAAAAAACGAAAGATATCACGCGAAAGCGAAAATCTGCTTCATTTAACTGCTTTCGTTTTCTTCTTCTTGTACGCAAGGGTTTAAGAAACGGTGTTACAAAAAAGTTAAAGTTTGTGAAGCTGTATATATCAAATATGTTGTTTTGACGGCTAACAGCTGACCGCGTCACAAAAGGTGAACAATCGAATAATCATGTAAGTACAATTAACATCGCTATCGCTTGCTGTTAATACATATTTGTTTGTGAAATAAATATTAGTAACAACCACTAATTAAACAACTAAAGTTAATGACAAACGCCAAACAAATAGTATTCGCTTTATTCTTATAACATGAAGCAAAGAAAACGAAAACGTCAATTAAATAGCATTCGCTTTTTTGCTTTCGCGCCAGTAAAATTACCTTTCGTTTTCGAAGGACAAATGTATCTATTTCATCGCACGAAGAGGATAAATTTGGTGGTATTAGAGAAATGGAATTTTAAAGCCTATTCTAGGGTTCCACATTTTTAATTTAGTTTATACGTCGATAAGAGTTTAGGATTGCAAGTTTTTCAAGTGGAAACAGATGGCGAAGTGAAAAAGTGTATTTTTTTTTGTTATCGCAGTTGAATATAGACTGTAGCGGCCCTGAATTGAAAACCAAGTGTCTCTTGGTAAATGCCTAAGTTATAGCACATTTAAAGTTTGTTTTATAGTCCAATCTCTTCGAAAACTTTGAAATACGACAGATAAGTACTATAGGGCCTTGAGGAGGCTCTTTAAATCCGCCAATCCTGACCCAAAAGTAAAACTCAGTTTGCATCCAATATTCTACTGTTTTCTTCACACCCTCTAAAAGCTATATCCTTTGATTGAATTTCGATATTTTACTCACAATAATCCCCATTTCTGCTGTATTTCAAATTTGCAATACTTTTCCAAACCTCAAAGTGACCATCAATAAATTTCATAATGGCGCCGGCCACAAATATCTACTATGGGAATTGTTTTCCTTGGCAAAAAAAAAAAACAGCACATTTGAAAAAAATACACGTCTTTTATACCTAGTCGCCCAACGATTTTCATTTTTATTTTTTTTTTTGTTCTGTCAGCCATTGAAGAATTATGACTTTGACATAACTCTTTTAATATTATGCACATAAATTGCTTAAGAGCTTTTAATATCATCCCCATTTAATATGACAGCTACTTTCCGTTTTGTTACAAGAAAGAAGGGGGTGCAATTTTGATGTGTAAAGGGTTTAAGTGGAAAAGTTTTGAAAACACCACGACAAAGTAGGCTACAAAGAAAGAAAATTGCTATTGTTCGAGACATGTTTGTAATATGTAAGAATTTACGACTTTCAGAGGCCGTTGTTGAAGTTTTTTTTTTGTTTTTGTTGAGATTTATAGCAAAGATTAGTTGAAATATTAAATTTGTCGAAATCACTTATGGGAAACCACTGACAAGTGAATCAAAGCGTTGGTCATAGTTTGTATATACATCAGTTGGGCAACTCATTCAAATATAATTTTAACACAGTCAACTGTATGTCTGATTTGATGTTACAATGCAGGATGACAGCGAAATTGAGTGCGAGTTGTCAAATTATTTTTTAAGCAATGGCGCAAGACTTGTTTCCTTGCCGACCACATTGGAAATTTAAAAACAAACTACGCGCTATGCGAAATGAAAAATTAAAAAAAAACTCATGAACCTGTGATTTAAGTTTGGAATTCTGTATCTAAATGGAAAGATACATTCGAAGCTTGCGACCAAATTGGTTTCTAAACATTTGTACACAAATAATTAACAAAAATAGATCCACCCGCTGGAATACATTTCTTTGCAATTGAAAAATTTCACGAAAATGTAAACAAACTCCACTAGTTGTCGAACTCAAACGTACTTGTATTGGTAAATCTGAAGCAAATCTGTGAAAAAAATCCAGATTCGGAAAAGTGCTCTGAAATCTGAAAAAGATTGCTTTTTTTGTACCAAACGAACATAAAAATTGCTTTGAGAGCAAAAAAAAAGTGCTCTGAGAGCGCCCAATCGAATACCACATTAATAAATCAGAGCTCAGCATTGATCCAAATTCTATGGACTGCGTTCAACACGTTTCGCAAGAAGACCCAAAACGCAGCTGGCCAACCCAAGTAGTGGGGGCGTTCGGATTTCTAGCTTAGCAAGTCTGACAGCTGACTGACTTGATGCTTTTCAGTTTTTATTGGTAAATAGTTTTTTTCAGTTGCCGTTAATGGTTAATGGATACCCCATCCAACAAATCGAGTGAAGAAAATGACATTTTGACATTTCGAAGTGTCAAAATTCAACGTAAACCCCGAAAATAAATAAACAATAGGTTCGTTCGTGTACTTTTAGCATAGAAAAATGAGAAACGTCAAATATCAAAAATCGAGAGAGAAATCTCTCTATTTCAAGAGAAGGACCTGACTGGTTTTCTTACAAAAAGTTTAAGAAATGTCATTTTGACATTATCGTAAAGTTCTACAAAATATGTTGGAATTGAATTTTGTATAAGCTAAATATCTATTTAACTTACCATTTTGAATGCGCTGATATGTTCTAGGAGAACATTTAATTACAACTTATTCCTCCGACATCGTTGAACACGAAAATAAATAGAGTTTTACTTGTCAAACTTTTGAGCTGTCACTTAGTCGTCAGTCTTCATTGTTTATTTTTCAGTAAGTGGAAATTCGGCGAGTAGAAAATTGGGAAAAAATGAAAAGAGGGGAAATGGATTTCTCTCTAATTTTATTCAATTTTCTCAGTAGGTACGGGGCCGCATTCGCACAGTTTTTTAGCAAATTTTTAATAATTTTACGTTTGCAAAAAAGTACCAGAACGAACCTAATTTCAGTTGATTAGACAGCGCGTTTGTATAACTTGTATGGACTAGTCGTCTTATTGACGTCTTACATAAACCGGGAACGCTCTTATATTTACATATTTTTTAATATGGAAAAGCGAGAAGTTTCCGACCTAAATTACTGAGCGGCCCTGGCAAAATCACACAATTTGATGAAACTTGTTCAGAAATTGAATTCAATTTTACAGTTCAAACAAATATTTGACTTAGTTTGTAGAATAACGCACGGCATAAATTTGCTGATCCAGCATGGAGACACTTTGACTTTTTGTTGCCAGTGGTCATTTTATTTTCCACGTGGAAAATTGGTGTCGTTTTCCATTGGTTTCACTCGGGGATCCACTCATTCTGTGATCCAATGGAACCGCAAAACTCCTTCTGATTGAACCCAAAAAATAATCCACGGCGGCTGTCAGCTGACTTGTATAAACTACATAAATAACACTTGTGTGAGTGCTTCTTGAGTGTATTCTGACTTTAAATCGAGAAGCGAAATTCACTTCTCAGAATCACCAGAAGAGTATTTTTTGTGCCAATGGAACGGTTTCAGAAGTGATTTTTTCGATTCCGGCCTCTTCCGGACGCGTCTTTTTGCCCAATGGAAAACGACATGAGCGTTTCTGTGATACGAAATAATTTTCAAATTTAACGGTTGAATCGGGTAAGTGCATGGAAGCTGGCTGCCTATTTGTTTGTTGTATGTGGCACGTAGTGTACAACTAGACTTATAAATCGAATAGTGCTTTACAGGTCAGGGGTCGAATCGCGTCGTCCGTGAACGAGCATTACGTAACGAAATTTGTTTTTGTTTCACATGTAAAATCAACTTAATTCTATGAACGTTCACGGAAGTGTGGTTCGGATGGATAGTCAATAAATGCATTCCAAGTATACCCCAAGTACGACTAAGTTGTTGCTTGATGACCTAGCTCATGACATAAAATGTATAAAATGCAAACGTCCCCGTCAAATATACCCAACAATTGCGTACCTCACAAGCAAACTGAAATAAACATATCACTCGGTGATGAGAATCCCCATTTCTCGAACGATTTTCTGTAACAAGTCCTTATTTATGTGTCTGCGGAATGATTACTTAATCTAACAACGAAATCATGTACCCTTCAGCAGAAAAAACAAATGCCAAGCCATCATTTCGTTGAAAACAGCTTACGCCAACAACATCTTGTGTGAGCTCAACAGTTTTCGTATACGCGTACGACTTAACGCCCCGATTTAGCATCCCTGTGTGTGCTTTCTCCAGACCCATAAATCACGGCGGCCAAATCAGAACAGAAACAATGAAATGGTATTTGCTGCTGACATCGACACCCCTCGGACTCAAAAACACAACAATGTGCAGGCCCCAGTCCCAACTCACGAATGAACATTGTTCACGTTCAGCCCATTACAAGTTCGTCGTAATTGAAGAAGCCATCATCGGACCCGTGTCGGTGCACGTCCATCAAAAACTTTCGATTCCAAGTTGAAATCCAATTATTTGCCAGGCAATCTCGGTTCGGACGACGACGACGCAGACGACGTTTCTTTCGCCTTTTCCTACTGCGATTATTATCAAACTGAAATATCTGCTAAGTAAATCCCCACACACTCCAGCACTGGACTAACTAATTCAGTTCACGTTACATGCACCATGGGAGCCACAGCTCTCCCAACTCCCACCCTTCCATTCCATTCCAACTTGTTGCGATTCGGATGTTTGGAGTTCCAAAATCTGTACGGCGGTGGATATGCTTGGTGTAACAACATCTCAACATTCACTTTGATCCTGATGTGCAGAAAGAAAGTGTGAACTTGTACAGTGCATGCAGACGAGTCCTTTGTGGGAATACTATTCACACCAGTATCACGTATCACGAAACTACTCTCTTGGTGATTTCGTCTTCTCTTCGTCGTGTCTTCCATGAATTTCAATTATTCAATACACGAGACGGAGCACGGAGGTCGATAAATTTAAAGAGGATTATCGGGAATTGTATCTAAAGTTGGTTTTCTGTCGTGTTTCGGTGTGCTCTTTGTTCTTTGGACTTGCTCCTTCGTATGGGCTTAAGCGTGTCGATATAAATCGTTTAGAGGTAGTGCTGCTGGAGGTGGCTCCTGCTTTTCTTTGGCCGTCGATGTCCTTAAACAAAGTCTAAAGTGTCTAATTTTTGAATTGTTTACTCTTTAAGTGGAAGCTTTTTCCTTGCAAGAAGTAGGGAGTGGGGCGGTAATGTATCTACTCGTAGATACTATTAGTAAAGTGCACTTTTGCGATTTGATGTAGTGCACAGGAAATGAGCACATGAAGGGTCTCATCAACGGCAGGAAGCGGAGTCTCTTACACAGTAGTGTGGCTGACAGGAATGGACTAAGCGTTTTCTTAATTAAAGGAGAGTATACAAGGTACAACTGTCTTAAGAAAGCTTCCCAATACAGGCACGGCATAAATCTACAGGTCCATTCCCTTCCTGGCTGGAGACGCTTGTTGGTTGAGGCCCAGGTCCACCCCGGAATGTAGTGCCACCCTACGAACGTATTCCCTTCATTTAAAAAATAAATAACACGCAAACGAAAAGCTATAGGATCAGAGTCCTTCATCCTGTATTTAGGTTTGGCTCTCTCGACAGAAGTAAGTAAAAAATTATCTTTTTAAAAAAGTAACTTAACAGGGCGTTTTCGGAATTCGTTTAAGTTCCACGCGATGACACTTCAGTGGATTTTTGAATTGGTTGTCAATATTCGTTGCAGTTTCAGATTAACTTCCGCTGTAAATTCTACGTAAGTGTGGTGATCTTGAGTTTTAGCACTTAAAAACGTCTCGTCTCGATGTTTCTTGATTTCGAAAAGTGTTTTTTTTTAAATACGTACATCGCTGTATCTTTCAACACAAAAAAGGCAGGTGTTTTGACACGTCAATAACCCTCGGATACGGATGATCGAAAATTTGAAGACCAACACAACTGAAAGGAGGACAATGAACTTAAGCTACGATTACACATGCCACTTTTCATGTCAAATTTTGACATGCCGACGTCATTATGACGTTAACAACGTCATTATGACGTTAACATTCGTCCTAAATTTGTCACTACTTCTGATCGCCTGTCAAGCGATTTGTTTTTGTAAAGTCAACATGTCAAAATGACACGTGTAATCGTAGCTTTAGGATCCACAAGTGAACTCTTCCGACATTAAACATGCTCATGCGCTAACGAAGACCTGGATAGGTATAAAGCTGATTTTAAATTGGGGACGTTCAAGTATCTAGTTGCATTTTGTTGTGGTATTCCCGAACTATGTCACATTTTCCCACGTTTGGCAGCATTTATTTTCGTATTTTTTGTATGTTTTTGCATGTCACACGGATTCTAATTGACATAACATCGATAGGAAAACAAAATGGGGAATTACAGAAGAATACCACATTGAAAAGTTAGAAAAATTGAATCCGATTCGAACCTGGCCAATGTGATATTTGACAGGCGTAAAAAAAGACGCTTGGTTTTGTGCTGAAGTAGAGTAATAAAAGAATTTGATTTGTGTGACCAATGGGATCAGCTATTGAAATAAGCTATCCATTTTTAACATTGAAAATTCGTACGTATGGATCTGCAAATTCTCCTGCTTGACGTTCGTCTTTAAGTTCTTCCGTGTAGGTTCTTTTATTAATCGCCGGCGATTCTTCCTTCGATATTCGCCGAGTTTTTCGTATGCCCTTGCTGCTCGAACGTAAATCGCCTTCGAAGTAAACAAAATGCGAAGCAAATGTTCAGCTTATCATTGTATTACAATTACAAACGCCTGAAGTTTTTCTTGCAACTAATACTGTGTTTAACTGCCCATTAACGGAGGAGCCGAGCATCCCTGGCCCGTCCCGACTATTACAACTTTTTCCCCTATATTCCACGAACTTTATATTCGCCGAACACTCCAAAAGCTAATACTTATACATATACAATCGTTTCAAACGTGTGTACAGATGTGTATTTGGCGGTACTCGTATGAATATGCAACAACAGAATAAGAGCGCGGGTGGCACTACACACCGGATATACTAGAAACTAGAGATACTACTTACGTTTGGAAATGGATGTGATGCTGCCGCTGCCGTTGCAACTGCTGCCTTTGTCGTCGTCGTCGGTGCTGTTGTTGTTATCCTTGCTGTTGATGTCTGTTGTAATGAAATTTTTTTGCTCGCCTCTGTCGCTGAATGGCTTTTTGCTCGGAATTTCATTTCGGTTGATGTTGGCTGCACCACTCCAACTGCTGATGATGCATCATCATCATCATCATCATCCTCACCATCGTTATTGTTGTTGCCTTCATCCTCTCTGCTGCTGCCACTAATCGAGGTGTGGGCACGGGCATTGGTGCGACCTACAACTCCACCGCTACCATCAGCTGGCGATGCTGGTGGTTTTTCGTGATTTCCATGCTGGAATCCGTGTTGATCCTCGGTCTTGTAATCGTAGTACAGCACAGAAGGTAGATTCTCTGGGAAAGTAAGGATTTTACTTCTAGCCCCAGTGTGCTGCTGCTGCTGCAGTTGATGCTGCTGTTCTTGCCAATGTTGTTGTCTTAATTTCTTTTCCAGTTTTTTCTTCTGCTTCAAGTGTAGTTGCTCTTTGTGGAGCTGCTCTTTGTTTATCCTGTCGATTGCTGTTTTGTCCTTCTTCGATTTGCCAAGTTTTGTGTTTTTTTCCAATTTAAATTTTCTACGCTTTGGACTGCCTGCAAAGAGATACGAGAAAGTAGTGTAGTGAATTATTTTAGAAAATGTATATACAGGACACAGGTGCAACGGCAATGGGATGATGTCGTCGCTTTTGGCAAAGTTGTGCATTTTCCAATTTAAGGGAAATGAATTTTGTTGAAGTAAATGCAGACGTGCGGACATAAAAGTTGCGCAAATTGGGTGGATAACTATTTAGGGGCGGTAGTCCCCACGATAACGGAATAAGGAAAAGTTGTAATAATTTTCGTGAAACACTGTCGTCAACATTGGCGAGTAAATTTCCCAAGCGAACGACCTGACTTGTATGGCTGGGTTGGGGGATGAAATTGATTCTTACGGTTTTCAAGAAAATTTTTTTTTTCAACTTAATTATAGTGAACTTGAATGTTTTTTTTTAATAAAATCGAGTGAATTTAAAATTTATGCAGCAGAGAACAAAAAATGATTAGTTGGTGCAAATGTTCTTTTAAAATAATATTTTCTAACTAACTACATATTAACAATGGGATATTGATGATGAAAAACTGTTCGAAAGTGTTCTTTTTTTTTTTTTATTGTTTTATACATAGCTACTGTAACTTTAAGTCGATCCTAAAACCAAGTATATTATTTTTTTTCGATATTTTGTCGTTGAAATTTCCTTGGGTAAGACGCAATAAATTGAACAATTTACCCTCATGAGGGTTGGGTTGTGAACTGCACTACCTCTGGTACTAATACTGAAACGAAATTACTACAAGTGGTGTAACAAGTTTTTGTAACACAGACTTACAGGTGAAGAACACTGAACCAAACCTCTATAAAAAAGTGTTTACGTTAACAAGGCAGCTGCGATCAAGTAGTCAAAAAACAATATCCGAAAGCTCTTCTTGACGCAGCTTTTAGCTTTAATTTCTGTACAGATTTCAGTCATTTTAGACAACTGATTTACGCTTCTCTGATAACGTCAATGTTCCTAAAAAGATTGTAGAGTTCGGTGTAACCACCACAAAATTATGCCTGCCTTTTGCAACAATCTGTCGAATTGTTCCAATTTGTGCGGTTTCTTTTTAATATAAAGTACAATAGGACTTCGCAGAATCCTCTTTCATAATTGACGTTCTGTATACCGCGTCTTTCCAGTGCTTGACTAGCTTTAGTTAAGAGTCCGTGCGGACCTCGTGAAAACAAAAAATTAAACAATATTTTATTTCTTTATTTTGCAGATTTATGACTGATATAAACTTTTATTTAAATCAATACCTATATCGGAAGTGTAGCCAGCCTGATTCTGGCAAACCTCACTGCCATACCTCACTAGTCACAAAATCCACACAAGGTGAGGTGAAATAGATTTTGTGAGGTTTTCGTATTCTGGCACCACACTCACAACTGGTGAGGCTCACAAAAACAATCGAAATTGTGATCTCCTATGGAGCAAGTCACAAAATAGAAAACCAGTCATAAGCGCTTACTAATGACAATATTTGTATTTGATGGCATTGTTTCCCTCTTTCCATGCATTTAAAAACCCAAACCTGATATTTTGCGGTATATTTATTCACGTTTCGGGGAAAATTGATATTTGTATAAAAAAAAAACCGAGGAATGTGGAAATTTTGATTTGTGACAAATGTTGTTAATATTTTGTTTTCTTGGTTTTTAAAACATTTCAGTGCCAATATTTCGCATATTTGCTTAATAAATTTGTTTTTCTTTATTCAGAAGTGATAATAATCTAACCATTGTGAGGTTTATTGTGAGCATTATCGGAGAATACGAAAAATGTTATCGAATCACAACAAACCTACAAGGAAACAACCTCACCAAAGCGGGCTGTTCAAAACTACATTTTTTAAAGCTGTATACAGTGGCAGATTTGCAGTCCTAGCCTAGGCCCCAGGCCATGTGCCGCCCCTTTCTCAGCACACATCATTATAGAATAGATACAAAATTTAAAAATTTACTTTATTCCCACTTTTAATTGATTCAGAAAATTGTTTAACTAAAAATTAGCTTATAAAGCTAGTTTATAATATTTTCCCCGAGGTTTCAGGGATGATTGGACAGTTATACCATGTTCCCACCAACGTGATTTAGCTAAATCAACTTGATTTAGCTAAATCATCTCATAAATTACGTGATTTATCATACATTTTCGTGATTTGTAATTACATGATTTATACGTGTTTAAATCTTAATTACGTATCTGTCATCGCAAATCCACACAAAATAAAAACGAACATACCTGTTCTTGACTTCAGCACTTTATTCAGCAAACAAAAAAGAAAGAAAAACTGTCAAAAAAATTATTTCAAATTCAATTTTCTAATTTTGTTCGTGTTTCGGTGAGTTTTTGATATTTTTATTAAATTCATGCAATGAAAAATTGTTTTATTCTTGGCAGGTATGGCAGAACAACAAAAAACTAACTATCTGGTGTTGGACACCTAATGTCAAAGTCGACAAAAATGTCAAACTAAATCAGTTAAAGTTCGGTGGAGACGCCTTTCGTGATTTATAAATCACTTTAGCTAAATTACGTCGGTGGGAACATAGTATTAAATAGAACATTTAAAACGGTTTTAGGATTTGTTTTTAATAAAATAAATGTTTTACAATGTGATACAAAACTCGTCTGCAATTAAGGGCAGCAAAATCATTAATTAAATCTTCGAAATCCAATTTGCTTAAAGAATCAGATTAAGCAAAGCAAGATCGTTTAACCTCTGCGCCGTCATTTTGGATAAGCCAAGTACGCTACTCGAGCTAAATTTTCGCTTCCATACAAAATTTAGCTGAGCTAAATTTAAGCGAACCCATTTAACTGATTGGTACGCAGCTCGAGATCATAATCAAACTTTTGTTTCAGAATGTACTGCATGTGTCTGTCAAAATTTAGCGTGCCCATTTAATGGGTCGGCACATTTTCTCCAGCTAAATTGTGACAGATCGTTGTGTGTTTGTTGTTCTGTTGTGGTCAAAATTTAGCTAGGACTTTAGCTGATATTTGGAGAGAAAAGGTGGTAACCAGATAAAATTTATTTTAGCTCGAGCAGCGTGCTACGCTTCAACATAAACATTTTCCGAAACAGATTGTTCATGGTTGTACACTAACTGTACACGTACATTTACTAAAAAAGCATTAAGCAGAACTACAGATGAGCGGGTTATACTTCACCTTCACATTTTTAGAATTTATTTGGAAAATTGCAAATGAATTTTTGTATTCGATAAATTTGAAAAATCTTGGAATTTAATGCTTTTTTAGCTCTTCAATCGTGGAATAAATTTTAAGTCCTAAAATCTTAAAAATACGATAAATCGTGGAATCTGGCACCGCTGGTTGACATAACTATCGCAAATCGCAGTCGCGAGCGGGCAAGCGGGTAAGGCGTGGGTGCGTAGACAGCGGCGGGACACGGGGTCACAGCGGCGCGACGCACCGCACGAGCTCGACTGACATGCGCCTAATAGCAATAGGTACCTACCTATTATTCCTAGATCACTTATATTAAACTAAACGTACGAACTATTTTATATGTACGATGTACGAAATTATTTATAATTTGATACGCAAAAATAGTGATTAAGGAAGATTATAACCATACGGTACGGTACGGTACGCAAGCCTTTAAAATATTAAGATACGATTTGCCGCCCTTAATATCTGGCCGCCCTAGGCCCGGGCCTACTGGGCCTTACGGAAAATCCGCCACTGGCTGTATAGCTGCAGAGAAAGATTTATTTGTGCTACCCTAACTCAATAACTTGGAACCGTGAATCAAATTGTTAAGGCATACACATGCAATTATTTTTTTTTATGTAATATATTTTTTTACACATCAGATCAGCGTAGAATCCCCCGTTTACGGTCCTAGGTTATGTGTCATTGGTTTTTATCTGTAGTTTGACACTAATTTTAAGACCGAAAATTGATAAGTCGCTTTAACCCAGTTTCCTTACCTTAAACAAGTTGACTCGGTTATTTTCAACCCGCTAAAACATATATTAACAATAGTCCTTTTTTTATTACGCTCATATTATCTATATATAGCATAGATCATTGATTTTCACGGTTTACAAGAAAGTACAAGATCCAACTTTTGTTGTAAACCATGGAAATCAATCGACTATGCAGATCATGTGAGCACAATAAAAAAGGCCGAATATTAATTAATAGTTTTTAACCGAAAGTTGGTTAATTTTAAATAAGTGATTTTTGTGAACCTGGATTTTCGGTGCTTTCTCTCCCTTTCATTTTGTACTCATTCAAAATGTGCCTGTCTTACTGGACACGACTTTCGGGGATACACACATGTTTTTTGTTATGTTTTGTGCTTAAATGGACAATAATATTCGGTCCAATCATAATTAAAAATTTCACTAGACAAGATATGATAGTACTAGATTTAAATGGAGTAGATCCTAAAACTAAACTTTGGAAAGTCAGCCTGTACGATTTAATCAGAAATTTATTAAAAAGCAGATGACAGTCTTTTTTATTATGTTCACATGATCTGTATAGATCATTGATTTTCACGGTTTACAACAACAGTACAAGATCCAACATTTGTTGTATACCATGGAAATCAATGATCTATACAGATCATGTGAGCATAATAAAAAAGTCCTAATGAATACTCGGGCCCGCCATGCTTTGGAAACTCAACTTTGACAGGCCAAATAACGATGTCGATACTTTTAGACAATTGTTTTCTTGATGGCTAGCAGGTCTTGCAGGATGATTATCAAGAAGCAAGGTCTTCTTTAGACATCTCCAGTGTTAACATTTTATTATATGTATGTATTTTAATCATAAAAATTCTAATTCCAGTACTTTTATGAATAAATTCTAGTACTTTGTTGAGTGTTAATGGTTATGGCATCACCTCTGTTCCTTTACTTTTCAATTTTACGAATTTCTACTAAACCTTAGGAATTTTTACGAATTTTTACTCAATTCGAAAAAATTCGTAAAAAAGAACAGCTTCGAGAGACTTTCGAAATTTTTCCTCAACTAATTTCTAGTAGTAAGAATTGCAAAAGCTGTCAGTCACCTGACTATTGGCAGATGATTTGAAATTTGTTGTCTTATTTGGCATATTTTTGATTACGTATTAAATAGGTATGAACGGGTGACAAATTTGTTGCACTTTCAATAAAACAAAAATTGCTTAAAATATTTAAAATTATATTATTGAACTAAATTTGGCCGAACGAGGTTCGCCGGGTCAGCTAGTTGTTAATAAATACAATATTATTCGTGTTTACCACACATTTAAAAGACTTTTATGTATCAGTTTTTTTCAGTTTTTGAATCTGCCATTTGTCATAAGGCCTTTTTTTTAGCTTCGATCTCAGCAAAGCAAAATAAGGTAGGATTTTCAGCACGCAATTACAAAAACTACGCTCTATTTGACACTTTGAGGACTCAGAGTATTTGTTGTAATCGCCTTCCGCCGAAAATCTTACTTTACTTTACTTTGCTGAGATCTAAGCTCAAAAAAACATTCCTATAGATTACTGAACAAGCGTTCCCTAACTATATCGTAAGTCTCTCTCTCCCTCACCCTGAGAGAATTTATCCCGACCACTGCCATTTTGACAGTCTTTACCATTTTACTACAAAAGTAAAGGAACAAACTTATAGATTTCATTATTCGAAGTTAAATGTCAAATAATGGACTGTCACTTAAAAAGGACCGTTTCGGCGGTAGAAATGTCATTATTAAGTATATAAATAAATAGATGGCCTTTTCACAAGTCGCAACCTTTCGCTTTGTCTGATTCTTTTCATAACTTCGGGGCGACTGGAAGGGATCTACTATTGAATGCCGAGTCCAAACGACTCACTCTTGCTTGACAGTTACACCCTGTGATATATTTGTCAAACGTTTGCGAAAGGTGGCACAGTGGAAAAAAACCTTAAGATGTCATTATTTAAAGCGATTATTGTAATGAGAGGTGCGAGAGGTAGTTTCTTTTTTTTTAATTCAACTTTTAAAAAATATGTACATATAAGCTACGTCGGCGCAGTGGCTTAGTGGTTAGTGTGTTGGACTACTAAGCGAGGGGTCCCAGGTTCGAATCCCGAGAAAAAACCCAAATTCCAACTTAAGGTTTTTTTCACTGTGCCACCTCTCGCGAACGTCTGACAAACATCCGAGAGTATAACTGTCATGAAAGAGCTTCTCAATTGGCCGTTTGGACTCGGCATAAAATTGTAGATCCCTTCCATTCGTCCCAAAAATAAAAAAAACTCACACAAGACGAATGGTTGTGAGAAGCTAGCCTGGGGTCCATACGGACCTGTTGCGCCAATTATTTATTTTATTTAAGCTACGTCGAATTATTACATCCGGCCTCGGATAGGCCTTTACTAACTGTGATGTAGGATCGTGATTTTTCACACAATCGCTCTATAGAGTTGGACAACATTGACAGAAATGCCCCTCTTTAACTCGGATGTGTAGATGCAGTCGTAGGCTGTTTTGAAATCGATGAAAAAATCATAAGTACCGATTTAAGCTTGGATTTTTTTCAAAATCTGACTGTGTGAACATTTAACCGACTAAACCGCACTGATAGGGGTAAATCAAGTTACTGGCAAATGCTGTCAGGCGTTCACACAGCATACAACCGTCGGAGTGTTAATTGCAGTGGTTCTCTAAAGCCTGCTATTGATTTATCTTAAAAGCCGGATAAAGTTCCACGAACATCCCACCATAACCCAAAAAATTGCCCGAAAGAGTCCCCCGGTGAGAATGTTCTTGGGATACGTCTATACAGCTTTACTTCTAACAATCGATATCGAATGGGCGCGGAACGGTTCATTACAATTCAATTTAAGACTTTCCAACACAATTATTTTCCGCTTTTGAAGGAACGGGGAAGTAAACCCTTTCCCAATCGCCCGTACTTTTAGGACTTTGCAAGAACTTTCTACGACCCCAAGGCAACGCGAAAAAGGTACCTATACCGATAAACAACTCACATTAGTAATTGGATTGGCTTAGGCGATGCCGCCGCCGGCGTCACTTTCCGCATAGTTAGTCGAACAAAATATTTAACGACAGATATTACTTTTCAACTTTTTGCTTTGAAATCTGAAGCCGCCACCCTTCACAACGATACACAAAATCCATTGAACATGTTTCATGCTCCCGTTCGCACTATGTCGGTCCGTCTTCTAATTAATTTTTAATACAGAATTTCCCATTAACTCATAAATTATGACAGAGGGGTGGAAGAAAAAACCCAACAAGTAGGATCAGAGATAATTAATGAAGTTAAATCACGAAATAAATTGGCAAAGCCCGTATGTGTGTCAGAATTTCCTCTCCCTAATTGTGTGCATTAGACTGTGTTGATATATGAGTTTCAGTGTGTGTGGAACTTTCATAATTATTGACGTCTTACCACATTTCTTCCACCAGCAAAATATTTCACCATCGACACACAAGCAGACTTCGCATGGATCTTCTCGAGATACCTGGAAATAAGAGAAGAGAAAAAAAAATCGTTTAAACTTTTCCAAGGATATTAGCGAGAGGAGTAAAAGGTATTAGCTAACGATTTGTGTTTTCTACCCATCAACACATGTTCCATACACCAAATGCTGACAATATTGCCCAACTATGTTTTTAGAAGTTGGGAAATATTTTTTTAAATGGCACACGTGAAGTTGGTGGCGGTTTAAGCATCTTCCCTGCCAAAATAGTGAACGGGAAAAAAGAAAACCAGCAAATCGTTCACTGAACCCATTAGAAAATTTTGGAGGGAGAGAATCACATTTTCAAAAGGATAATGCATGCTTTCCTCTTGAAGGAAGATAAACAAAGGGGAAACTTTCAAGCGCAGGTATAAATTACAAACTTAAATAAAAGCCAAAAGGCATATTAAAAATATGCAAGCATGCTGACGGAAATGAGCACACAAGCTGCCGAGATAAACCGAGAAAGCGTATCCATAACAAACAGGAAGTGACGACACACTACATATGGTCATACACACACAGAGTGGTAAAACCGAAGAACGATATGCTCCTCTCCAGCTTCGCTTCTGCTCAACGCTCATACTCGAGATGCGTTTTACAAAGCGGATGAAGCTCATCGGAGTGGTAAAACGAGAATGTACGAGTTGTATAGCTCTCCAGCAAGGGAATGGAAAATAAAACAAGGAAAACGGATAAAAACTGGATTACAAGGGCTGCCAAGAGTCTAACATCCATACATGTGAACAAGGGACACAATAAAAAGCAGACACCGGCCGAGGACCGGCAAAGCACATAAAAAACAGACACACATACACAGAAAGATGAGAAGAAGAAAAGGGAATACATTGTGAGAGGGCGAGAGGAATGCTCACTTTTTCCACAAAAGGATCATCATAATTACGTACTCCTTGCTGAGTCTCACTCTCTGTTGGGAATCACCGAAACGGGACGAGCGGATATGATACCCGGTTACATTCGGTTGTAATAAAAGCAATTATTCTGGAAGCATCAGCGGTTAAAGGTTACGTTCGAGTTTGGGCGCCCGAAGTGAACAGCCCCACAGCCTGCTGCATATGACGTGAGTGGGTGCTGGGTGCCGAGCTTAGACAGAAAGTCCAATCAGCGAAATTTCCATTTGTATTCCTTTTTATATGGGCGCAGTTATGTCTGTTTTGCAGCCACCCGAGCGTATTATGAAGGCACAAAGTGCAAAGTTTAAGTGCATGTCAAAATGATACACATTCATAAAATGTAGGGCAGAAAAAGTAAGAGGAAAATAGTGCACAAGCTGCAAGGACGACAGCGACGGTGGCACAACTTTCCTTTCGTGCACTTGTGAACAAGTTTTGTAATCGTTTCTTCGGGCTACAGCTACTGCAGTTGTGTGGGAGAGAGAACGAGATTAGTGCCGAATGAATTCTTGTACGATAGAAGAAACCATAGAAAGGGGTTCCTGCAGTTAAGGAGATATTAAAAGGCCTATTTCATTATCTGGGCGATGTAAAAAAACAGGAATCTACGGAAAAATCGATTCAAGCAGCAAAAACTGAGAACAAATTACAATCCAAGTTGACAGATTTTTGCGCGACATCCCTGCGCGCAAACACGTTTTTTTAACCCAGGATGCATTTCAAATTCAATTGTTGTTTACTATGGGGGCGTTCAGTAAGTTTTGTTTGTAAGTCTGACAGCTGGCTGATTTGAAATTTCAGTCTCAGTTTTGATTGCCCTAGATCGATCAGATTGACCGTTATTTTTTTCAGATGACATTTATGAAAGGGTAGCCGGCGAACATAAGCCCTGTTTTGAGCTTCGATCTCAGCAAAGCACAGTAAAGTAGGATTTTCAGCAGGCAATTACAACAATTACGTTCTACTTGACACTTTGAGAACTCAGAGTAGCTGTTGTGATTGCGTGCTGAAAGTCCTACATCTATAGAAAGCAAACAAAAAACTTGGGTAACGAAGCAATGACAGAAAACTCAACCAAACAGTAACTTTTTGTGAATGCATTGCCACATTGTGAAGCTTGTGTGGGTTGGCGTCGTCCTATGTACGGAAATAGCCATTCATCCAAAAATGCACCTCATCGCTAAAGACGATTTTTTCACCAAAACTGGAGTTCTCTTCCAAACGCGTTTTCTGTGGTCATTAACTTTGAACTCCTGGTTCAGGTGAATCTTGATCGGGCATTGGCCCAAGTTGAAGTCTGCTGAACTCATCGGTTGTCTCGAACTAAACGTCGGAGACTCCACTTTGAAGGGCCACCGCGTCTGCCGTCAAGTGGGAGCAACGCGCGATATTTTCGCACTGACGAACTCTCATTTTGAAATTAAAGTTTTACCATTTGCTGCTGTATCTAGTTACTTGCTGTGTCGTAGCTCAGTTCTAAACTTAAATATTATCTTTTAGAAATGAAAGACAGTTGTTTTAGAGTGGAAGCAAAAAACCACTTATTGTTCTTTATTGAATTTCTTTCCACTGACGTTGTTCACGTCCGAGTTCTTTCACCAGATGTTTTAGACTAAAATTAAAACCATCGAACACGAACTCTGTTGCTTGTCATTATTATTTTTTGAGCAGCAGTGACTGAATAATAACCACAATTTAGACTGACGCAACCAAAACAACATGGCCGCCAAAGGCTGCAAACATCGTCCCTGGCCAATTGAAAAATCGTTTGGTACTTACTATTAGTGTTCATCGTATTGTGTAACCGTTTTATTTGCTTACCACTGCAAGTTATGGAAAAAAATGTATCACCAATTTTTGTACTAGATCGACCACAAAAGTGATTTCTAACTTGTTCGTAAGTACATATCTCTGTAACTGCTTGGCCACATGTGAAGTTTTTACTAAGAAATGCAAGTAACAGACTACAACTTACAAGTCTTTCTTTGCAATAGCTTCAAATGTTAAACTTCTGGACGTCATTTCATATATTAATAAAGAAAATTACTTGAAAAAAAGAAACCACTCACAAGTAACCACTCCTTCGACTTGTGGAATAGGCCAGTGCTTATGCAGCATTGCTAGAACTTTTCCATTCAATCTGTAATCAAATTTCGTTGAATTTCTTCCCTAACTTGTAGGCCCCGCCCACATCATTAGGAGACGACACACAACATTCACGTCTATAGAAATTTTCAAACATAATGAACTCCGAAACTTCACATCCCAAGAGTGGTTATACAACATGCTTAACGAGTTCGCCAACAGCCGAAGATCATTAACTTGCTATTGAATTTCATAGCTTTCTCGTTGACCCATTTATCTCTATTCCAGCTGCCATTCATTTTCTTCCTTTCACGATGATATATTACTACCCTCGGTGACGCTGACGAGTAACTAAAGTTAAAGTCTTCGCATTCAGCTCAATCGCATCTTCACAAATCATATACGAATCGATATAATTTCCACTTCATTACCCCCACACGACACTCTGAATAAAAGGACAAAAGGTTGATCCATCGCCCACCTAATCCTTTCCAATGGAACACATAAATATTTTCTAATCTCAATCTTGACAATAGGCATGTCATCTGAAATAATTACTTCCACACCGCAAAGCTACCAGTGGGACATTATAATCATAATCTAAGCGAACGCCGAAGACAGGCAGAGATAAGCGGAGAAAATCGTCTTGAACTTTTTACAAACACACACAGCCACCACACACACTGGTATTCCGTATTCTTTTCCAAGGACGAAACAATTCACACGAAATAATGAGCCATCCTCTCGAGTAACCACATCAGCATAACCAACGAACAGAAGGATGATATATGCAAGTTGTCTCCGTGCACCGCACCAGAATTCCTTAATCCTTAGCTCATCGTCTGTCGGATGAGCTCTGTAAAAAGGCTGGCATTTAACACGATTCCGGATTCCTGATTCGAATACATTCAACTTTAATCTGCAGACCGTTCAAGGCCAGCCCCAGCACTGAGCAGTGTATACGGGCGCAGAACCCTGGGAATGAGGTCGACATGATTCCCGGATAAGGTAACTAGTAACCGCGCAGTGTGACAATATTTATTAAGATTTACGTCCACTCACAAGTCAATTGCTTAATGTCATTTGTGCGGATCCTGATTCTGACTTAAGGGTGGTCGGTAATGGCTCTGGCATGGTCTGGCCTGGTGCAATACACACAAATCCACTGCTTACATTAATTATACGAGAAGCCTAAGGATTCCCTCTCTGTCATCTGGCAATGTTGGAATTTTTTCAGTGTACCCTTCTTCGCGTCTTTGTTTACTTCTGTCAGTGAGATGGCGCTTTTATTATTTAAGAGACACCCAACACGACCGACGAGGAGCCGAGCACGAGAAAGCTCTATGGGGCTGGTGGCTCGACAGCAGACAAAAAGGACCCGCGAGCGAATAATTTCATTTGACTGTATGTTTTACAGTGGCCTGTGCGCCAGGAATGGTTGAACAATGGCGCGATTTTGAGAAGTGCTGACATTTTAATGTTCCACACTCAGTGTGACAGTTCACACATAAAGTGCGCTGAAGAATGACTGTTCTTCTAATTCCTTTCCCAGAGAGTCCTAGGATCTGCTGAAAGTGTAGACACTACTGTACGCCAAGGACATGACGGGAAATGGCATGTGTAAGAGGGTAGACAAAGTAAAAGGATACGTGTGGGCCACACTCTACAATAAATGTTCTGGCAATTTTACAGGAACTCAATGATGGGTAGAAAGGCGTCAAATTGATGGGAAATAAAGAGAATTCAAAAGTATTTCCACAACATAAAGGGATTTGTGTGTCGGTATTTGATCGATGTATTTATGCAAATTGGGTATCTCCAATTCAACTAAGGATTCATCAAGGTGTGGTGCTGATCCTTTTTAAGTAAGCGGTTCGCTGTGTCGCTGTGTGAGCTGCACAAACAGCTTGCTGATGTGATTCCAGTTAAATTCCCTTCAAAATCACTTGAAATAAAATAAAAGGATTGTCTTCCTAGAATTAGATTTCGGCGTTAGGAGATTCGGAACAGCCTATACAAGCATATTACAAGGGACAGTGTTGTTAGGCCATGGGTAAGAATTTCCCGGGGAAAATTTTTTTTCGCACTCTTGAGATTCCGTACATTTTACTAAAGTTGTAGGTTTAATTTTTGAAAAAGGAAAACAATTTGTAGATTAAACTTCGCAAAACGTAAAAACTGAAGTCACTAGTTCTGGTTTCAGTCTTAAAATGTTAAATAGATCAATAACAGGGACGGTTATTAAGTGTTTCATATCGCTACTACGCCGATGGATGGCGTTACCCATGAAGAGAACCAAATTTCCCATCTATTTACAAAGAATTAAATATTTCTTTGCCTTTCTCCCACAAGAAGAAAATGTCAAAATTCCCACCACATACCGACACTTCTACAGAGTGATAAAAAAATGGATACCATTAAAGTTACACTTTGAGATATGTCGATTGGACGTTGTTAACAAATGAGAGGTGGGACGCAGTTTTCCGCCTCGAATCTTATTCCATTGCGTTGTTTGAAATAGTCGTTGGTTAATTGGCCAAGGCCTGACGAAGTACCTGCGAGTCTTGTAGAACCACGAACTTTTCTCCACAAATGATGGTAAACCAGGTTTGATTCCCTTTTCGTACTTCCTTTTAGACAATAAATACTCCAAGTGCTAAAATGAACGTTGCTATGATTTTTTTGTATTTAGGTTAAATAAATATGTGACAAATTCTTCCTTTTGCTTCATTCCATTTCGTACATTCACAATCGGTACACAAAAGAGCGTAGCCTGCTGATATGCAAAGCATCTTTTGTTATATTTTGTAGATATATAAATCAACAACTCTTTCTTTTGCTAATTTGTATCATTTATGACAAAAAATACACATGCGGGAACTAACCTACAAAAACTAACCGTTCACTTGGTTCATATGTCATAAAAATCGATGTCGAAATGACTCCGTAATCGGTACGACAAGGGAAAACGTGTAGCTTATTATGATCGTTTTCTTACCTCCTACGAAAGTCCGAGACGACAACATAACCTGACATAACCAAACACAAAAGGAATTATTTCCTAAAAAAAGAGTTCTTAGTGGAGTCTTGTAGGCTTGTATCTTCCTTCCTCTATTTGGCATTATTGACATCTTTTTCTAATAATTTTTTTTCGAGTAAGAACATGGAACAGAGTAAATATTTATTCAAACTTGTTGGTACACCGGTAGATATGTTATATATCAGACTAACGTTCGTTCGGTTCGGACGTGTTTTTTCCCCTTTCTAAAGCCTGCCCTTCTTTACAAACTTAAAAGAGGTTGGTTCCTTAAACAATAATTAAATTCTGCAGGGCAAATTGACTGTTTGGGCGATTTGGTTTAGGTTTTTAAACGTAATGGTTCCCTGGGGATGGCGATGGGCCCATCTTTGTGACTGGTCTTTTGTGACGATCTCACAACCCCACTCAACCTAACCTAACCTAACCTAACCTAAAGCCTGCCCTTAATTACTCCGTTTATTTCTGTGTTGTTTAAATAAAAATGCCTTGTCATAATAGGCGTGTCTTTTTGAGCTTCGTTCTCAGCAAAGCAAAGTAAAGTAAGATTTTCAGCACACAAATTACAATAACTACTGCGAGTCTCGAAGTGTCAAGTAGAACGTAATTATTGCCTTGTAATTGCGTGCTGAAAATTCTACTATACTTTGCTTTGCTGAGAAAAAAGCTCAAAAAAACAGACCTAATGTCTACTAAACATTGCCCTAATTGTAATCAGGAGCTAAATGATGAAATTGTTTTGCTATTTTCTAAAATCGGTCAATTGCATCGTGAAATAATCGAAATAAAAAAGCTACCTGCTAAAAGCAATCTTAATG
This sequence comes from Cheilosia vulpina, assembly GCA_916610125.1. Lineage (NCBI taxonomy): Eukaryota > Metazoa > Arthropoda > Insecta > Diptera > Syrphidae > Cheilosia > Cheilosia vulpina. The sequence continues at coordinate 41,145,972 of OU744279.1, read as the reverse complement.
TACCTAGACGTTCAAATTTTAGTGCCAAAACAATTGTGGGAACGAATACCAGTTATAATTTTGGAGTGGATGTTAACCCTAGTAGGTTAATGTTGCTGACTACGCCTAATAAGTTAAACATTCGTCGATTCGACGATCTGTACTAAAATATGTTTTTTTTAGCTTTGTTTAATACATATGGTTCTATTTTTTTTCTGAAACATTAAGATTGTATTCCCAAATAAAAAACTTGATTTTACTAAGTATATTCTTCATTTTTTTATTATTAAGCAGTCTTTAAAAAAATGCAGCATTTTTCAGTCTAAAATTAATATGTCTTCACAAAAACTGAAAAAAAAAAACATTCCTTCTTTGGCAATATAAAATTAATAATGACAGGTGATAAGAAAAAAAATAAAGGAACTATTTTTTCTTTGCGCAAAATCCGCAAAAGTCAATTCGATGTTGACCACAAATTCCAAAATTGCATTTAAAAATAAAAATAGAAATACTGTTTTTACCTGCCGGACACAACCGTCTTTCGCAAGAACGCATCGGCGACTGAGTTAGTTGTTGAGCATAAGTTACTATGTGCCCGCGTTGAAAAGAGACAGGAAAATTAAGAATGCGACGTCGTCGAATCGACGAACATTAGCTTTCTAGGGTTAATGTCATAACACACTTTAAATGGCTCCATTCATCGTGATTTAAGCCAACAATTATTGATAAATGTTTCATCGGCATTCAATGTGGATTCATCGATAATTTCCTGTCATAAGCTGGTTAAACTCGATACTGATGTAAATACTCTTAAGTTCGTAAACTTTTAACTTGCTTTCCATTTTTCTTAACTCGAATACTTGGAAAGTTGGGCTTCGCATTCGGGTTTTTAAGCCAACTTCAAAATGCGAGATGATCACTCCAATCGATCTTCATCAAGCATAATACGTGTTATTCCTGTTCCCGCTGCTGTGGCTGCTAATGTCTCGCCGTCGTTCTCTTGTCAGGGCACTCATTCCGTAATTTTTGAGACGATTATCGTCGAAACAATAGACCTCCAAAAGGAGCAACTACGTACCAAAATTATGAGTTTGAGACCTTAATCCAGTTAATTTTCCACAAATGTAATAAAAGCTGACGATAGTGAAACAAATTGGGAAAGAATATAACTTCTAATGATCATCAAAGTTTCAAAAACGATATCGTCCCGACGATTATTGTTATACGGAATCTGCCCCCAGTTTATTTCTCGCCCAAGTGTTGCTGCGCATGCTCCCGTTTGGATAGTGTGGTTGAGGTCGCGCCATCTGTTGCCGATGCTGCCGATCAACCGTGCGTTGCTTGTGTTGCCATTGATGCAGGAATTACTGCTCATGCTGACAGGGAGCATGATGTAAGTACCCCTCCTACCACGCTTTCTTCATCATCATAATTACCATGCAAATGAAGTGTTTACTACCAAAATATGAGTGGCTTTTCTTCTAAATTACGAGAACTGTACATTGCGATTAATGCCTGCGATTATGACGCCATTTCTCCTACGGAGATATGGCTGTATAATGACATTTATATGAGCGAGCTGTTTGATGAGTCCGTTTTTGCTGTTTTTCGCTTTGATAGATTTGATTTGAACAAAAGCCGTGGTGGGGGTGTTTTGATTGCTGTTCGTCGTAAATTGAAGGCTCTTGAGATTCCTATTGATCTGGTTTTCGTGGAAGGCCTATTAAATGTCGAGCAAGTTTGTGTACGAGTGACTGCTGCTCAAGTTGAAGATCCTGATTTGCTGTTATTTCTCAGTAATTTTCCTACAAATAGTACTGCACTAGTATATGATAAACATCTACATAATTTCGATATGGTCATCTCAACCAATCATATTTGTAGTCTTGGGGACTTTAATTTAAGGAATCTCGGTTGGTTGTCATCCGGCAGTAAAGTGCTACCGTATCGTTTCTCTACGGAAGTTGAAAAGACTACTCTGTCATGAAATCTCTGTCAATTTAGTAATGTTCGTAGTTCTTTTAATAATTTGTTAGATCTTGTTTTTGCATCTGATGCCATGAATGTTTCGGTAGATACTTGTTTATCATTATTAAGGAACTCTGTGTCGCATAACCCTATTATTATTTTAATCAAAGCTAACGACTATAAAATCAAGTGATGTTCGATGGCTCACCTAAATTTATTTTTAAGTTTAATAGTTCCAACCTGAAGATAATAGGCGTTTTTCTTTTTTAGTTCAGAGCACAACCTGAACTGTTATACAAAAAGTTCGTGTTTCTTTTTTAGCTCAGATACATCAGAGCTCAGAATTTGTGTTTCTTTTTTCTCTCAGAGCATAACCAGAGCTCAGAATAAATTGACTGAGCGGGCTGAGTATAAAGCTGATTACACACTTTCAGGCACATTTGACAGGAAAAAAAAAACAGGGTAAACAAAATAATTGAAATGGTGGACGACCTTCATTGTTCTGGAACTGAAGGTTAACCAATTTAATAAATAAAAATTAATGAATATTCAAATTGTACACATATTTATTAAAAATGTCAGATACGTGCTCAAGTGTGTTTCATAAATACATCAGAACGTTCTGAGCACGCTCGGCTCAGAGCACGCTCATAATGCTCGAGCTCGGTTCAGAGCTCAGCTGTGAACTAAAAAAGAAAAACGCCTAATGAGGGATCATTGCATTGACTGGGGTGATGAATTTTCGGTACGACTCAGTTGCGGACAATTTGAATACTTTCTCGAATATTTTTTTCTTAATTTTGAATAATTCTATGCCTACAGTACGAAAATAATGAACTTTCATCCACCATGGTACAACCGCCGTTTACTAAATCATAAAAATGCTAAAAATAAAGCTGATAAATGTTTTAAAAAGAGCAAATCTCAAATCGGAATATTGCACGGCTGAGAAAAGAGTTTTGTTTTCTTTCTCGGTTTCTCTCCAACAAATACATTCAAACTTTGGAAAGCATTTTATTCATTTATTGCCTTTCTTTCAACTATGAATTTTCAAGGTCAATCATCCAATAATACCAGAGACCTTTTGAACATGTTGGCATCTTATTTTCAAAGTATTTATGATTCCCCAAGGCTAACTTCTTTGAAGGATGATTATTTCGATTCTTTGAAGGCATTTTCTGCCTCCAGCTCTCTTGTATTTAAAAGATCAGAAATATTGCTGGCACTGAATGATTTGAAAGGCAATAAAAATGCTGATTTTTTTGGTTTATTTTTCTGTGGTCTTAAAAACTTGTGCTGATTCTCTCTTCAATTAGTCTTTGGCTACTGGCACTTTTATTGATGCATTGAATTATTAGCTTATAACGTCAAATACCGACAATCTTCCATACTTCTATTCGGGAGTTGAGCTAAAGCGATTTCAATTGACTAGTCTTGACTGTCTTTAAATGTAGAAGTTTGTAAAATTCAGCGCCCAAAAATACACCTTGTAAGGATTTGTAGAAATCAAGTCTCAACACAAATGCCAAAATTTCAACCTCAGTTATCGGTTTAGATTTCACAGCCCTTCTCCGTTTATATTCAACCCGTGCAATAAAAACTTTTAGCAGCACCCGCAAATCGAGTTTAAATCCACCAGCTACGCATCTAAACCATCAAATAAGTCCCTAAATAAACTCGAACAAACATTTATCTTGTTAGTGACACCGAGTTTTCTAAACTCTATATTTGTGGCAACGAAAAATAATAAAAGAACAAGAAAAGAAAAATACCACACAAACAATATTCGTGTGCAGTTAGTTTCGCAAATAGTTCCGCTTCAGTAAACTTTCCGAAGGATGCGGCGAATACACATCCACCCTTTCTTTTCCGAAATAAACCATGAGAGCCATTCGAGCTCGAGCTCACTACTCGACACTTTTGGACTCGTCGAGGCAAAAAATAAAATTAAATTTAGTGCACTCCTAGAAAAGCTATTTTCGCGCCATCATTCTATGCAATTTATTGTTTAAATTGGATACCAACACACACTCGCAAAAGAGGAATCATATTCCTTTTTACTCTATGTCTCTGATGACAATCGGGGCCATCATCCTCTTGGCGAATTAAATTGGATAACGAAGAAGGAAACCAGCGCACAGTGGTTTTATTGTTCCTGCACACGCTATATGGCGTTCAACCCTGTGGACATGGACCAATCTCCGCTGTTTGCTACACCAAAAGGCTTGACATACATATAAGTATTTAAAAAAAAACAACAACACACAATTCACAATGGAATTCAAAACAAATAAATTGAAACCAAAACAGAGGTTTTATTCGCCTTTCTTCGTTTGATAGATTGTGCCAGCACAAAAATTTCAGTACACAGCACATTCGTCGTGTTGTCCTCCTTTGAATCTATGTTTTTATCCTGAGCAGAAACTCTCGTTTCCTCTCATAGTCGGATGAAAAGATTTAAACCAGGAGAGAGGAGATGGTACCCATACCCTACGATACCCAAGAACTTACTACCAAAGGTATTGAAAAAGATATTGTACCTGGATACAGGTGCCTTCCTATACAAATACATGCTCTAAATGCATAGCAGGGGGATGGGAGGACAAAGGATTTTTGTGGGGTAGATGACAATGACAGCACGACTTACCCTTTGGCCATGAGTGTATTTGTTGGTGGCAGAATAGCACGGAGCCGCCCTCTCCTGCGGATGGTTGTGTTGATCCTTTAACTGTTGCGAGAGGAGCCTGGGATCGTATTTAACTTTCGATTGCGCTGTATCCATGTCGTATGAGAATTCATGATCATCGAAGTACTCCAGTGGCACTAAAAAAAAAATATAAGAACAAAGTTAAGGACTTCAGAAGGACGGCAAGTGAATGGAAAAAAAAGAAAATTTTAAATGGAGCGAAGTGGACTAACTTTTTCCGTCGATGGGACAGCAGGGAAATTGCAAGTTTACTTAACAGCCGGTCATATCGCTACTGCCGATTCTATCGGAAAATGGAGCACTCTAGGAATTTACATGGACGAGCACTTCACTAACAAGGTGTAACTACGAAAGTGTTTTTAATAGGAATATGGCAGTTATAAAATAGAGCAGCTACATGGACAGAGTATGCTAAAAGAATGAAGGGAAAGGAATTTTTTTGTTTACATTGCTTCATAAGAGGGTACAGCTCTTAAAGATTTTATTGACATTTTTTAGGGTTTGCGTTGAACTTTTCTATCCAAGAATTCAAGTTGTTTCGGGGATGGGATCAAACATTTTTTCTTAGTAGGTACATTTGAAGGACTATTTTACTTAGTAAAGCAAACTAAAGTAGAATCTCAAGAACGCGATATAGCAATTACTATAATCCACTTAAGACTACCAAAATGCACACTGTAGGTATTTATCCCCAAAATAGGTGATTTGACAGCAGCATTTCATGTTGACACCTTCCGGTGAAGTGTTCATGACTCTGCTACAGCGTTGCCAGACGGTTCAAATATTTCCCTCTAGACAGATCTGAAAAACGCCAGATTTAGCTATGTTCTAAAAAAAAACGATCCTTTTGTGAGAAAAAAAAATAGTTGAACACAATTCCAAAAAAAAAATCCCCAGATTTCCCCCGTCGGTCAAAAAGAGACCCTAGACCTGGGAGTAAAACTTCGAAATTGGCAACGCTGCTCCGCTAGTAAACTGGTTACAGCGCCATTCACTCTCAGCGAGCGGGAAATGGAATAATGTTGAATGAAACCAATAGTCGAGACACGCAAAAAAATATAGATCACCTCATACCGCTTTTTACAAAATTAAACTCTGAACTGTTTTATTGGGCATTTATTCACTTTACTTGTTCACTTACTGATACTGATGCGGTAATTAAGCGAGCGGAATCTAGAACAAAGTTGAATGAAATGAAACCACAAACCGAGACACTCAACAAAATATAGCAGTTTTTATAACTTTATAACAAGTGTCACGCTGATCTGTTTTATTTGGGTATATTTGTCTACTTTACTAGCTCGTTCACGGAGGGAGTAATTCGGCGAGCGCGAACTAGAATATCGTTGATTGAAGCCATTAGTCGAGACACTCACGGAAATATACCAGTTTATACTACTTTATCACAGATGTCACTCTGAACTGTTTTATTGGGCATATTCCTCCACTTCACTTGCATGCTCACTGACACTAATGCGGTAATTCAGCGAGCGGATTCTAGAACAAAGTTGATTGAAACCAAAAACCGAGACAATCAACAAAATATAACAGTTTTTATAACTTTATAACAAACGTCACTCTGATTTGTTTTATTGGGTTATTTTTCTCGTTCACGGAGACGTTAATTCGGCCTCTGAATTTATTTTTAAAATCCAGAAAAATCCACTAGAAACTCTTATTTTCATCTGAAAATGTAGCTCATTGTAATACGATAACGCATCGATCAGAATAACGGCGAACTGCGTCAAAATGTGGTGTCACTAAGCAAGGACAATTCTATTCCATTTATGACATGATCTGGAGCATAATCCCACGTAAGATCCCATTATATAAATTATTTAAAAATATTAACAACGCGACTTAACTACTTATAATAATTTTTAACCATAACCTTAAATATTTTCTAGCTCACAATGGATGATCGAATAGCCTGAAATTGAAACAAAAGTCCTGAAAAGTACAAAAAAAAAATCGAAAAAATCGTTTGTACTCTTCCATCACACAGTGTCTTCTGTATATTTTTCTCATTTTAAAATGTTCGTTCTCAGGAAGAGAGTTCTATGTGATGGAGGAGTACAAACGATTTTTTTCTTCTTTTTTGTATTTATTTCAACTCTTGTTTCGATTTAGTTCTGGCTTTATTTATGTAAAAATTCTCCACCGTCTGTTCGTAAAATTTACCCAAGGCAATTCAAAAATATTGTATTTACCTGCTTCTCAAATTCAGGCGTTCGGATATGGCTCAAGACTGTCGGTCCCTTGCGATGTGAGAAGCTACGCTTGTGGTCTTATAAGCTTGTTGCGTGGACTTTTTATAAAGAACATGACAATGCAAACTCCTTAAAGTGAACGTAGTTTTTAATTTTTTAATCGTTTAAAAGATTTTCTGCTCCTCAGTTAATCCCGTATTTTTAATTACTCTCACTATAATGACTGCTAATGAATATTGAAGTTTAATCCCACCTCCCGGTAATAAGATTCGACATCAAGGTTCAGCAAATCAGTATCCATCACCATTAGGTCTTCCTCTTCTGCCATCGTAAATCTAAACCCACTAAGCCAGTACCAGTCCCTTCGGCGGAGTACATTTAATCGCTCCTTGCCTTCGCATTCCCAAGGAGTAGAGGTTGGGCTCAAAGTTGATAAAAAAAAAACGATACATCGTTGTGCTTGTATCACCATGGGGGGGGGGGGGGGGGGGGGGGGGGGTAAAAGCTATAACAAAAACGCTATATGGACTGATAATTTCCTTTTATTGGATAACCCTGCTACTACTCGCACCCATTCGCTGTGGAAGCCAAACTAAGGCATTCTAAATCCATTCAGCAATCTAAACTCTTGTCAATCAGCACACTTTCATTCTAGCCTCGGTTTAATACACCCCCAATTTGGTTACATTTATTTCCAGGCCAAATTCTATACAATATGCAAGGGAATTGTAAAATTTAATCCCATGGATATGTCTCTGTATACGACATGCAAAATCACCAAACAAATAAAAATCATTATTCCGAACGATAGGAAGAACAAAATAAAAATCAATTCCACATGTGCTGCTCGTTAGGCTCTCCCATCACAACGGGGCATCCGGACAGATTAAAGTTAAACATGGAATGTAAGTGGTGACTGGTGAGTCCCATAAAAAGGTTCCTTTCCGAGAAGGAAATATTTTCAATCCATTAAAAGCAGATCCGTACAAACACACTCAGCATGCAAACAACTTTATTTAAACAAAAAGAACAACATCAATAGTGGTGGCTGATGGGGGATACATACCTGCGTGAGTAACGTAACCAAATAGGCATGAAGTGGAACACATCCAGATGCAGATATTCCTTAGTAATTTCAACATTGTTGTCATCTTTTTCTCTTTACTTTCCTTTGGTGCGATTATCCTGTTGAAGCGTAATTTCTATTTGTTTCGAAAGATTCACTTTTATCGCTTTAGAGATAGATTCACTGCAAGAACAACTCGTATAAATATTTGGCAGCGCAATGCAGCAGTGAGTTTGAGTACGGCTCGCAGCAATAATGTTAAAACGTGCAAAACTTTTGCCATCTTTATTAGTTTCAATGGGGAAGAGATAAAAGTCAGCTAGGACCGACCGGCAACAATCTATTATCCTGGCCCGTGGTGGTGGGGATAAACGAACGAGAAACGAATTAGACTGAAAGCCCGAGAGGACAAGCGAGCATGCTGCTGCTGCATATCCCTTTGAAATGAAACATTAATTCCCAGCCATATTGCAATACACTAGAACAATCAAATCAGAAATGAATACAAAGGCGGAAAAAAAAACCGGCTAGGGGATGAAAGTTGTGTAAAATACACGTAGACAGCCGTATTGATGTGCTCGGAGTCGGAGTCGTTGTCATCATCCTCCTAGTCCATCACAGCGATGACGATGATGACGGTAGAGACAATAAAACCCGCGACTGCCAGACGAATATAAATATCGTGCACAGGGTGTCTCAGTTCAGTGAGTTTCCGTTTGTCCTTGATTTGTTATTTGATTTTTTTGTTGTTCCCCTGTGTTTGGTTACAGGTGGGCAACAATTTTGCATATTTTTGTTTCACATTTCAGTTGAGAATTATTGTCGCCTCCTTTTAATCAATGTTTGTAAAAAAGACTCTGGGTCCCGATTCCGCAAGAATGACTTATTGTCATACTTATTCTCTATTCTCTTACAATGAAGCATTTTTTATAGTTAAACATTTATTTGACAGATGCCGTGATTGGAATTAATTAAATTCAACTTTTTTCTCTAGACCTCTAGAACTCTATTTAAAAGCTCGTCAATACCAATATGTTTATGAACATTTATTAGTTAATTCAATTGAATAAACTCCATATACAAAAATATTGACATTTAACCATTTTTTTTGAGTAAGAGCTATATGTTAAATTGTACAACTTCCGATTAAATGCAGTTCAAAAACTCTAGTTTAGTAAGACTGACAGCTGGCAGACCTGTTGTGTCACAGTTGTTTTATTGGCCTGAATTTGTCACTGAACAATTTTTTTCAATTGACGTTTTGAAAGGGGTAACCGAAAAATCCAGATAAATCTAGTCGACTTAAGACTTTTGGATGAACGCTGTTTTTCAATGAAACTCGAATTCACCCACTGATTGAGAAGATTTACGACTTGACGTCTTGCACATTTTATCCTGGTAATTTGGTTATTTTTTTTTTCACTCTCATAGTAAAAACTAGTTTTTAATTTCTATGTCTATGTTTGTATAGGGTCTTTTATTGGCCACTTGACAACTGAAAACGTTCAGTGTGAACGCACCCTTAAACCGATTAACGAACTATCAATGTCAAAATATTCAGAACAAAATTTTCATCATGGTGAAGTACACGAAGCAAAAACGTTTACAGATAATTAAAATTTACTTCCGAAATTAATACCGAGTCAGTGGTCGCAACTTTAAGAGGGTTAACGCCAATTTTCGTCTTCATTTTTGGCCAATAGGCTTCGTCAATAAGCAAAATATGCATTACTGGACGTTTTATGAAACAGCACTTTATCTGCAAAAAGTCACTGTTTATTGTGGTTTTCATGCCGGTGGCGTCATTGAGCCGTTTTTTATGGGGCTACATTAAATCATTGGTCTACGCCAACAAGCCGGCGATGTTAGAGGAGCTCAGAGCCAGTATTGAACGAGAAATAGCGGCCGTGTCGGTCGAAATTTGCGGCCGAGTCATCGAAAATTGGGTTCAACGTATCGATCGCTGCCTACATTCCCGTGGTGAACGTATGAACGAAGTCGAATTCTATTCATAAATGTTTTGAAAGTAATTCAAGCCAATTCATTTTTTTTGACATATCTAAAGTAGTTTGCATTTTATTTAAAAAATAAGTTGTCAAGTTGTTAATGAACCACCCTTTATGTTTTAAAAAATTTGTGTAATTTTAATTGACAGCTCAATTGTTCACTCCCTTGAAACATTAGCTGCAGTAGAAAAATATATATTCAAATGTCGTGAAACCACATGACGTGTTTATATCCCGAACTCAAGTTCTAGCCAAATTTTGATCGCCGTAAGCGCATAGTGCCGTATGATAATATGTTAATAAATATTTTGTATATAGTATGACATTCCGTTACTTAATATGTATAGCGGACAAAAAGAGAAAAAAAAACAAGCTGTCAATGAAAGCCGATTAAAACGAAACCGACACATCAGTCAAAAGTCAACGAAAAGCGACCATTGTGAGGTGTCGCGTCTTTTCAATGGGAGTGATCGTTTTTTTTTTTAATAATTATTTTTTCACTATCAGCTGTCAAAATATTCAGTGTAGTGCGCAGCTGCAGCGTTTATTAAAAAATACTACCAACGTTTAAGATTAGTTATGTGTGATCAGTGATGAAAAATAAATTTAAGAAAGTCAGTGTTAAAAGAAATGAGGTTGATGTTTAATCGACAATGTTCCAAATATAAATTTTGTTGAAGTATTCGAGTTTGAAGTTCGGTGTCATATGATTCATAAATTGTTCATATCTGTTTAGTGTTAAGTTACAGCGTTACCGGAATATTAGCTAGACAGTTAGCAGGAATAAGCTGTCAGAATACATATTCCCAATTGAATGCCATACGCATTTTTTGACAGAGATAGAACGGAAATAGGGATACCCACTGACGGCAAATATTTAAAACCAAAGTAATTCATCCGCATCCAAGTATATGCCCAAACGGGTTACCTGAACTACACCTTCAGGTCAACTCATTATTCGCCGTTTTTATTGCTGCCTGGGCCAAGGCTTATATGGGTCAGACAAAAAGCAGAACCTAAAGATTCTCTATGATGTGATAATAGCGCTTAAGGGTTTTGTCATGAGGGATGTGATCAACCCACAACGAAAATGAAGGTGTGTTTGAAACATCAGGTAAGTAGTACGGGTGTAAGTTGACACTGGATAAGTTGTATGAAATGAAGATCGAATATAAAAGGCTCCGAAAAATATTACAACCCGACAAGGGCAATAATTGAATCGTGGCACCCTGTTCGCCTACATGGTTTTTCGGAAAAGCATTTCCGAATAATTGTGTTTTAGACGAACCCTAGGGTTTGCAGGGCGTTTTCAGTAAATTCTCCTACATAGGACTATTGACAGCACACGACGCCGTTAGAAGCAATCAAAGAGGTAATATTCCTTTCTATAAAGAAGATGCTCAGCTGGAGTTAATTAAGCAAATGCAGCGGAGTAATATTTCAGGGAATTTCGATTTATTTTTTTCAGTTACTGTATATTTTTTTATGCCTAGACGATTTTTTTGTGTTTCCGTTTGCTCAGGATTCTGCAAAGATTTATTTGCTTTTTCATGATAATGTCATTGTCATTTTAATTTTAATAAAATTCAATTTTAATAAAATGTTTCAGGTGTAGGCTGCTGACAAGACATGTAATATGCCATTGCTCAACGATGATAACAAACGACATAGAGTCCTACATGAATGTGTTGCGGCAAGCATAAATAAAACTTAATTCTCTCATTTTTAAATGTAGAGTTTGAAGTCACAGTGGTTTCAAAGAGGATCTTCAAGACAAATTTAGAGACAGAAACAATGGCGACATGGCCGACAACATTGAAAAGAGTGTGTCTGATATTTTGTACATCGGGTATTTGTAACAATTTTTCATCACGCAGCTGGTTTATATACCTTTCTTTAAACATTTGCTAAATTTGACACACTCCAAGAATACTACTAAGCGCAAAATCTTTCATCCCTAGAAAGCGTGCATAATTTTTGTGTATCCAATTGTATAAGCTTCATCTAAATGTTCGCATTTAGTTCTTCCGCGTAGGTGTTAGCGAATTGTTCTCGATTCATGGAAATAGATGTGCCAAGCATTCTGGATTAACGGACGATTCAAAAGGGAGCAACTATGCTGCTAATTGTACGATGTGCCTTAAAAAATTAAAAGAAAGAAAGACACAGTGTGATTTTGTGCAAATTTGACTTTGACAGAAAGATGTATGTGTGTAGTCGAATACGTCAATATGATGCTTATGTTGAACTGGACTTGAATTCGTCACTGTGTGCTTCGACAACTAAAATTAGCTGAAAAAAAATATTCCCTAAGATTTAACATGATCTTGTCAGATAAATTGTACATGATGAATTCAAAATTTGGTAGGTACGGTACTATATTATTTTTAGGATTACGTTCAGATCCAATTCAAGGTAGTCCACGTTGTATTTATGAACAACTGAAAGGCATCTAAAGAAGGTTATGGGCATAGCTTAGTGTCAATGGATTGCATTTGATCGATGCTTATTATAGGTTCATACGGCTTCTTTTCTTCGTACACAATATATCAAAGCTGAGCACTCGATGTACTGACCGCTTTATTTATGTAAGTTGTAACTTTAAGACTACAAGAAATAGAGTTTCAGGGCAAAAGAACACCATAATTTGCAGCATAAAATGTCAGCAAAAATGAATTATATGATCCTTAATGCCCGGGTTCTATTGACAGCTGAATGGGGACGTTCAAGTATCTAGTTTATTAAATCTGACAGCTGTCGGATTTGATGTATCTAATGTTGTTTTTTTTCCAGGAACATACAACGATATTGATCTGCTTTTGTAAATGGATTAGTGCGTTATTTGACAGCAATGATCAATATCAGCTGTTAAAATTGCATTAATTTTTGGAAAAATTACAAATATGGATATCGAATTGACAAATGTTTCCCCTGCTTTAGACACAAATGGAGTAGTTTTGGTGATTCACAGTCTTCAGGAGATGAAGAGGAAAACGAAGAAGTTCATAATTCCTCCCAAATTATGTCCATGCCTATTTATGTATTTCTATATTTGGGTTTACAGGAAACTTTGCGCATTTGATTTAAAACAAATATCTTAAACTGACGTAAAACAATTGTGCAAAGTATATTGGTGTTTGCGGCAGTATGTGTAAATCTGAAAAAAATATCCAGATCTGCAAAAAGTGTTCCGAATCAAAAAAAGAAGATTGATTTCTTTGCCCAAACATGCAAAGTGATTGTCCCAATGGAAAACCACATCAGTTTTGATTGGCTAAGATTGGTCAAATGAATAGCTTTTTCTGTTGACGTTTACAGAGGGGTAGCCGACGAATCTAGTCAAGAAATTTATGACTGTGTCCTAAAGTTGACAGTTCGCACATGTGGCTGACATAGGAAAAGTGACATTACTGAAGAAACTGGATTTTGTGTTCAAGTTACTTCTAGTCCAGACCAATCTTGTCGACTTAAGATAACTAGATTTTTGAATGTTCCATAAATGACTCGTGACACTTCAAAGTAATGTCAATCTCTATATAAAAAATGTTGCTTTTTCTCTTCAGTTTTATGGGTGCTAAATGGACAATTTTTATATGGATTTTGACCGAAGTTTGAGCGTTAAATGGAACGCTTTTGTTTTATCAACATGTCCATCTTTTTTTTAGCTTCTTCTTCTGTCAAGTGTTATTTAGGCGATTTTATTTCTTATTGTTCATTTTAGGACCATCGAAATTCGGTTAAAGAGTTGTCAAAAACTCTAACTAACCACATGGGCTATAATTAAATGCCTTGAAACGGCCTTTTATAATACCTTCGCACTTATCACAGGCAACTTAAATTGGGTTTAAGTTAACAACAGCAAATACTTAAATTTCAACCTTGCACTCACAAAAAGAAATTTTCGTTTCAGTTCTACACTATATCCCCTAATTCACTTTCCCTCAATTTCGTTCGTTTCATTTTGCTTTACTATTTGTGCACTTCATTACCAACTTATCCCGGCTTAATACAATTTCACCATTTCATTTCTGCACAGAGGTACACCACCAAGCACAAGGACGTTCAAGTGTACTCAACCAAATGCTTCAACAGGAAACATACACATAAAAGGTTATCGTGCTTAAGCCTCCTACCATTCCCGCAACGGTGCTGTTTTGTACATTATTTTTTCTTTTATTTTTTCATATTCCCGAAGAATGTGTTCATCCTTTCTTGAATTCGTCCTTTTAGATAACAACTTCAATAAGAAAGAAAAAGGTTTTCCCTAGAGCATGTCAAAAGCAAACAAAAAAGATCTAGGTACTCCTTCCGTCTACAGATTTATGCGCCCGATTCTAGTAATCACTAATCCTTGAACTAAATCGTAATAATAAAGGAAAAGCCCAATATCATGTGGACTAGCAATACAGTTATTTCTGCACCAACTTGTAATGCGGACAAAAAACAACAACAAAAAGTCTACACAAATACTCCTGCAGCGACAAGGGAATTACGTTTACGAGGAGAATCCTTCGTCGTCTGTTGTTCGATGCAAAACAAGTGAGTTGCTCTTGAATAATTTAACTTTCTGTGTGGTTTTTGTTGTTCGATATGGCTGCAGAACAACGCCGTCTGGCTCTGGCCAAAAAGGTTTTGCACATAACAATACTGCCGCACATATTGTCACCAGCACCCACTCCACACTGCACACTCACTCTTTGAAAATCAATTTAATTTAATTTAACTTTGATTGACAATAGTCTCGGCCCGTAGCTAGCATACAACAAGTGTTTTCAAGTGATGCCAACTTAATTTGATTAAAATCACTATCGCAACATTATTCGCACGGACCGTTGTTCGCGTCCAAACCGCTATTAAGTGTTTGGTCAAAAACTAGAGCCGATAATTCTCGGATACTGCACAGGAGGAAAACGGAATGACGGAAAAAAGAAAAAGGAAACACAACACTGCACTTAGAAGAGGACAAGTGAAGTTAAAAACGCTCGAAGCACCGATGAGCGATATATCCGGCAGTGGTCCTTTCCCTCTGAGAATTGGGAATTTAATATATGTTTTTCTTTTTTACTATTTGCGCTTTGTCCATGGGAAACAGGAGTAACGCCAACAGCGGAGGAATGTCAACTGCAGGCTACAAGTAGAATTTATTTCCTGAATACGAACAACGACACCTGAGAGTATATGGTGTATGTCGGGATGAATCTGTAGCATATACACATACATCTGGCAAGTGGATGCTGTGCCGGCAGAGCAGACATGCGCTGAATAGATTCGCCGAGCGGAAAATGTTACGTATACGCCTCAGGGGTCCGTTGAGCACATTTCAAAAAATAAAATAACTAGTCTTACAAGGTTGATGAGAACTCTTTAGCTATGGAAGAATGTCCTCAATAGTCACGTAGATGAAGGTTATAAAAAATAAATACTTAAGCTTCTTGCAACCACTTTAATTACGAAAGTTGTAATTTTTTTATGTTGAATGAGAGGCTGAATTTAGAAGCTGGGAGGTTGATCCTTTGACTCAGCGCTGCAGATCGCATCGATCTGACAGTGGGGCGCTTCTGTGAGGAAAAAAGGAGTCTGAGCAAGGAGATATGATGCAAAGAAGAACCTCTCCATAGCCGATTTTGATGCATGCCGCAGAAGCATGGACTTTGTTAAGAACCGATGAGAACCTATAGAACCTATTGGAATGCATTGACAGAAAGGTTTGTTGAATGATCTAGTGAGAGAGCTGTCAGACTAACTAAACTGTCATGTACAAAAATAACCGATTAATATTGGCCAGGCATGTCCGCATATGAAGGTCTAATGTCGTTTTCGTTTGGGGCCACCAAAAATCTTTTTCAGATCTCAGATTTTATGCGGCTCATGGAATATGCAATGAAATTGATCTGCTTTTGTAAATGGATTAGTGCGTTATTTGACAGAAATATCAGTTGTTCAAATTGCATTTGTTTTTGGTAAAATCAAGCATGGATATCGGCTTGAAAAACGTTTCCTCTGTTGTAGATACAAATGGAGTAGTTTTGGTGATTCGTAGTTTCCAGATGATGCGGCATGATTCAGCATTTTTTTTAGAAAAGGGGATTCACAATCCTGATGCACTCAGACCAATCCCAGTGTATTTTACTCAAAGCAAAAACACCTTTTTTGGTGCAGTGGGATAGAAACTCTTATATTATTCGTTTGTTTTTGAGTGGCCGAGTATTGCTGTCCATAGGGGGCTTGAACCTGCGCCGCCCGGGTCACAATCAATAACTTTGACACCCCGATTCTCTTTATGCAGTCAGAATGATGCATGTTAATCAGATTCTTTGAGTCCACGAAAACTTGTCCTACAACTTTCATGCGTTTACCCCTGGCAATGAATAATCCTTCCAGTCTTGGTTAACTTAGCAATGCATGAGCCAAGGAAATATAAATAAGAGTGCTTGTCCTCGCATTTGTCACCCACGGACAATAACCTCGCAGACAAAGACTTACAGATGGCCTCTAATTAGCTAGCACTTATTTTATGTTAACGTGGATCTCGGTGAGAGAAATACTTACCTAATACCACTGGTGTTTAGGGGTTCCTTTACTGGTTACTCATTGTGAACCATTTACTACCGTTGATGAAGCCAAGAATGTTGGCCAAATGTTGGCAGCGCTGATGTAGCATAGATCGCTAAGATCATTGAGGAAGTAGTTTCCTAAGTACGCCATCCTAAGGTTGGATTGGGCAGGGCAGCTGCCCAATAAGGTGGGTGACCGACTCCTCCTCTTCCTCATCCCTACAGCTTATGCAAAAGTCATTATGTGGCAGTCCAACTCTTTGCGCGTGTCTACTCAGAACACAATGACCGGTGATGACATTAGCGACTAACGAGATACTACGTCTGTGGAGTCGCAGAGCTCCTTGGATCTTTTGGTATCCAGTGTCGGCCAAGTAATAGATGTTTCATCCATGACTTGCTTTTCTTATTGCGTCCGCATCAATGATTTGTTAAGCGTAAGACAGCGGTGCCTACAAGTTGTGCAGACTGACACTATCAACGCCGGAGGAGCCTAATCTAGCAAGTTCGTCAGGAAATTCTGTGAGTCCCATCGGGATCTGTCTTGCTAACTGTTGTTTTTACGACCACCACTATCTAGACCCAGTCTTACACAAAATGAAGATGGCCATGTTGTGCTTGGACTTAAGCAGAGTTCCGAATAACTTTTCTTTAAGTTTTGTGTTTATTTTTGGACTCGCAAGTACGTCCGGAAATTAAGGCTATCCCAGCAAGCCCGACATACAGGGATAAGGCAACCTTGACTTATCGTAGGGAACCGTCTTCTACCGATTCTCCTTATGCAGCCATCAACACAGTCAAAAGAAAGGTTTCTGAAGGTATTTCCCACCAACTACTTAATGTATCACGACATACAATTGATATAGATGCGTTAATCTTTAGCTGACACCTACTAGGCAAACACAAACACTAGGATCACTTTTTAGATCATTGTCGCTAACCTCTTAAGGGGTGTGACGTTCGCTATTTTTGAACTCAAGTATTGAAAGGTGAAGGACTATTGTTCATGCTAACATGTCTGCAACCAAATACGCGCCTTTGTTTTCTATAGCAACCGCCTTAGCTAGTATAAAATGTAGTTAATCTTTTTTATTTCCTGGCTCATACCACCACTTTCTGGATAGTAATAATATAGAGTTGGTGGGGAACCAACTATTCGGCCTTTTCAGATTCCCTATCACGTTATGAAGAAGGTAATACTTCGCTTTTTGTTTGTCGGGTTGGCAAACACTGCACTGGTCCATTGTTCTTCCAGGGAGCAAATCTAGAATCACGCATTTTAATGGAATTTCCTCTAGCTGAGCTGAGAATGCACTTCTGCGATGAGTAGCTTACAGCATCAGCATTTACCACCTCAGCACCAAAGACCTGCCACCTGATCCGAGAAAAAGCAAGCCAATAGCAAAGGAAGTGATCCGAGGTATCTTTGCCCTTTCCACAAGCGTCACAGACAGTGGTGTCACTTAAACCCAGCATATGAAGATTCTTGGCAAAAGGAAAGTGTGCCTTATGAACTTCAATAAGTTGTCTGCAGAGGGACAACAAGAACGCCGGTGATTTATTACAGACGTTCAGGAGCATACGCGTAGTCTGCCCGCATCCTGGGAAGTTGTGCCGTTCCGTTCCATTTTAACTTTTAAGATTGTTTTCGCCAAAACGATGTAATAGTCGTTCACATGGGCATAGTTATATGGTATTAAGTCAAAACCCGCTAATATATTTTTCCAGGAAGTTTCGTGTACAGGTTGGCATACGAAAACTACAAAGATTCAACCAAACAACTTGCTAGTTACGTTATCAAGTGCTACTCATTTTATTGGAGCACACTCAAGCCAAGTGTTATCAAAACGCTTAGATTGATGTCAGCAGAACTGTTATCAAAAATGAAAAGAAGACCTTCTAATCAGCAGCTGTAATCGCTCTTCCACTCAATTAAAAGTGATATACATTTTCCAAAAATAGTTGACACGATTAAGCTGTACAATAACTACCATAAACTTACATTTTATTATCTCTTGATTGCATTCAAAACACTTTTCCGATTGGCAGTTGCCAGTAACATTTGTACCACTCACTTCCACAAAAGATGAATATCTTCTTCTCCTATACTACTTATTAACTTAATACTCTGGGCTGATATGGACGCACTAATACGTTCAACCGTTTGACTGGCGTCTACTTCCGTCCAATACTCTCGTTCAGTTTCGTATATCGTTTGGAATATTTGCGATACTTTCTTCTGGAATTCTTCTTTTTCGTATCTACAGGAGAACACTAATAAAATCCAAATAAAAAAAGACTCTCATCTAGTAGACAAACCTCTCCTCCCCAAAGTTTCCTCTGACTGTGAGCGTATCAATTTCCGTCTTCAAATAGAAAACCAGATCCGGTCGAATGAGGCCTCTCTCTGGAGCTACACACCAATCGAAATTTAGTCCTAGCCAAAGAATAAAGTTTGTTTTAGATGCAGTTGGTAAAACACTTATCAAGTTCTTACCTTTCGCTGCACTATATGCTACTCCAGAATAGGAATACCTATCCACAACAAGTGTGGTTCCTTGGCTCAGCAGTCTTTTCATTTCATTTTGCACTTCCCACCGGTTGATACAAAACAGTAAGTGGATACTCTCATCCGGCATATCCTGTTTGTTAGTCAAGTAGGAGTTGATCAAGACTCCACTCGATGATTGCCTATTAGGAAAGGCCATCTGCTTAACTGGAACATTTTGTGATGTAAGATAGTCAACTGAAATAACAAAAACTTGTGAAATTATTTTATCAAAACAATGCAGTTCGTAATGACACTCACCTAATAGCTTGCTTTGTGTTGATTTTCCACATCTGTCACATCCTTCAAAAACTATAAGACATCCTCGATTGTTTACGTTGGTCTTTTGGCCCATTTTACACGATTGCAGATTAATTACTTTTTTATTTTGAGTCTTTTTTAAGAAGTCATGTAATTTGAATATACGAGACCGCCAAATTAACATTTTTGGCGCACACTTGTTTTGGCATTGTTGTCAAATCAAATGTTAAATGGGTGTGTTTCATGGGCTTCGATATAACCAGGTATGTTAGCTGTTGAGAAGTTTTGAATACCTACCTACCTATTTTGCAAAAATGACAAGTTTTTTGAGCTCCGAAACAGCAAAGTAAAGTAATATTTTCAGCATGCAGTTACAACTATTCTGTACTATGCTGTACTATTCTGTCCAATCACACAATTTTGTACACCTACTTCTGATAAAAGTCAATAATCATCAAATTTTTGCTGCGAATTCAATTTGCGGTTGATATTAGTAGGAAAGTTAAGTGCCGAATGTGGTCTTAAGCAATTAGCAGCAGTGATTTTGACGTAACTAGTACCATATTTATTGTCAAAACTTCAATATAAAACCCAAAAGTTTGATATCAATATCCAGTGCTATGCGCAAATATAACAAGAAATGACAATTGCTGTCATTTTTATTCTGTGTGGAAAGCCACATTCCATGTGCAAAATAGTTTATTAGAATTTGGCGGTAATTAGTTTGTAAAGATGTTGCATTTCAGTCAAAAAATCTACTTAAAGCCATGCTATTTGAAAATTATAACAATCCGACACAGGTAAACGAAAGAATCAATGAAATCATCACCTTACAGTGATAATACAGTTCAGGAGGAAAAGTATGAGCATGGCAGGCAGTATTGTAAACACTACCTTTCCGATGATGTCCCAAACACTCTACAGCTAATGTAAAAGTCCATCGCGGAGTATTTCAAAGAAAGAAATATCATTTTCTATCGTAAAAATTCCGCTAAAATGAAATATCTATGTGTTAATTTCTATTGCAAAGTGTTTCCTTCGTGAATTATCCATCCACGTGGATGATATTGTTATATAATAAGGTGAAAAACTGTCGCAAAGTGTAACGAAATTATTCCAGAAAATCTCGATAGTGCACAGTGTTTTTTTTTTTTATTATTTGTTACTCGCTCGGTACTCATTTTGCCAATTGTCCCAAAAAAGGGAACAAGAAAAGAGTAGCACAATAGTATTGTTGACCAGCAGCAAAACGCGCCAGAGCGGGAGATAAGATACAACAAAATTGTTCGCCGTTAAAAAAAAAAAGGATTTCACTCTATCATACAAAAAAAAAAAGAGAAAATTGTATTCGGTCGGATCCTGAAGATTTTTCGTCGGTTCCTTTAGATTAATTGCGAGAAAAATTATGTTTCCAATTAAAGTGTCGACCACCACCATTGATGAGGAGGTCTAAGGACTCCAAATTTCCAAAGCAAAAACTGTTAAAAACACCTGAACTTTGTGTACTGTGTTTGCGTGTGTACTGTCGGTTGTCGGTGTCCACCTCATGCTCTCGAATTGCAGGAGTTCCAGCTATTTAGCTTTTTGTCGTACATAGGTAGCTAGCTATACACAAAATAGTCAATAAAAGGAACAGGAACCCCGTGTTCCAGTAAATCCACAAGGAGGTAGGGTGCAGTTTTGGGTCGGTTGATCAAATTAATTATTTCCTTTTTTTTTTTTTTTTGTAATTGCGGCGGCATTTTCATTTACTATACACAGCTGGGACGGGTGTATCATCTATTCGGCTGGTGCTTTTCAGAGGTGTTTTGTTTTCTCGTCATCGCGATGGTGCGTTGCACTTTTGTTTTTATGTGCGAATTATTGATGTGTAGAAGGTGCTAGTTTTCAGAATTAATATACCGATTCCCCATCCACTTGAATGTTCACGGTCCTTCATGAAACTATACACACGATTACAACTTATTGTAGAAAGTGGGTGGGGTGGTAGAGAAATACACAAGTGCTGTGTGTCGTATCGTTTTGCTGTGATTTATTCATGTGGCAACCCATACCGTCCGCTTCATTGGCAGATGTTATTGTTGTAAGGATTATGCGTTTAATTGGCTACTGGTAGTGCCCGGTGTGCGTGTTTGATATTGCGCTTTTATCGTTTGTCGTCGTCAGATGGGACCACGTTTTGTATTCTGATTGGATGGCGGGGTTTTCTTCACCCAATTTTTGTTTCTTCTACCGATTCCTTTTTGTTGAAAGTATCTAGGTTCTTAAGGAGGCAAAAGGTTTAAATGGCTCTATCGATGGTTGTCTTGTTCATCAGAGTAAGCAACATCTATTTAACGGAAGAGGTTATTCACTTAAAAATCGCCAATCTTGACATCCTACTTATTTCTATCTGCAAACACAGACTTTGCTAATGTCTTTCGTATGTAAACACACGCGGAAACTAAACAGATGTCGAAACTTGTTTAAATTCGTACTCATACATTTTTGTGGCTCATTCCGCAACTGGCTGTTGCTAGTATATTTTCAAAAAAGAAGAAGAATTCGCATCGTTGCTGCTGCCGACAATAAACCATATCAAAACCTTTTCCCTTTCCACAATATACAGAGGTAGGTAGTATATTAGGTAAATCTGTCGTAAGTTAATTTTTACCTAGTTAACTCTCCTTTTTTACTTACTGCCTATTGATAGTCGATTAGGATTTTTTGAATGCTAATAAATAATGCATTAAGTGTATTTTAATGACAGATGAAACTGGAAATAATTCGGTCTCGGAAATCATCGAGCGGCCATTTAGTTCAAGTAACTTTATTGAAGCGAATCGGAATACACAACTGTAGTATCAGTACTAACCGGCACTGTAAGACCAAAGGTAGTAGCAAACGAGATTGAGACTTCTATTGTTCTATTTCACCAAAATAAATAACGCAAAACACTTTCCCATAGAACACTTCACTTTACAGATCTCATTCCGTCATTCTACAGCCACATGAAGTATTTAACGTACAACTTTTTACTCTTTGGCACAAAATTATCCTTCCCTGCACGCTCAAGAAACAGTTCACAAAAATAAGCTAATAAATAAGTTTATTTTAAAATAAAACAAAAGAATTTACTTATTTCGAGACTTATCGCCTTTGGACACATTTTTAATAGTGTCAGACGAAACAACAACAGTTTGTGGTGTCATTGATGATGCTCGTCTTCCAAACACCTGTTCCATACACTCTGTCTGTTAGGGTAAAATAAACAAGCGTAAACATTTTGTTTACGAGCGTAGGTCCACGCTGAAATTTGATACAACTAGGTCAGCCTTTTGTCGGTTATGGTCTTTTATTCGTTCTTACCTTTTGTCATTCGATTTTGGGTCGGACCGGAGGATGTTGCCGGTACAAACTGGGTGGAATAAATTTGTTTAGTAGGTATATTGCGTGAGAGATGGCAAAAGGAACGTCAGAATTGCCAATTCCATATCTTACTTCTCTGAATGGAGCGATTTATGCTTCGGTGTAAACGCAGTACGTTCGGTGACATAAAGCAAAACATCAGAAGGATGGATTGATAACAGAGCTCATTTAAAATTAAGGCGATGGAGTTCAGCTACTTTAAAACAAGTCTGTGATAGCTTCAACTCCCACTGTACATAGAAAACCTAAAAGCAGACGCCAAAAAGGTATCACAAATCACTTAGCCGAAAGTTGGATGGCTTACCAACTAACCCTATCAATAAAAACTGACTTGGATAATACGCACTAATATTTTAGGTAAACCAAAGGAAAAAAAAAACTCTGCGCCAAACTCATCCCTACAAAGTACAGCACACGTACTTGCAACTAATCAAGACTGGGCTAGTTGAAGGGTTCCTTGTCTGACTCACCTCTGTCCTCTGTCACCTCTTAGACCTGATTTTTATCGACTGTGCGCTGCTGTTAATATTGTTCTGCGAATTTGGAGTCGCTTGTAAAATAGCAAGCATTTGTTTTCCCGATTGTGTAACCTGCCTCCACATAGTTTTGACAGTTCTTCTCGTTCCTTTTCTGCCGGCAGCTAGAACCTTCAACTCCTAACAAGATCCTTTTTCCCTCATTACAACAACTCATTTAATTTTTTTTTTTCATTTCAGATCCTTCAACGTCGCAATAACTGACAAACAAAGTCAAAGCTCTATGAACGTTGCATGCATCTAAGCTCTGGTGAAAAAACACAAACACACCTCTTATCATGTCTGGGAATAATCCTCATGGACACTTGAGCCAGCCACAGAACTCGTCATGGAACCCTCTTCAGGTAAACTATATAAGCATACACAATCGCCGCTTAAAATTGTTTAACATGAAACCCTTTAACTTTGCCCTTTGTTTTCAAAGAATTGTGAAAAAAAAACCAAATATTGTGTATTTCTTGTAATTAATAATTAAAACAAACTATCCGTTTATAGATACCGTCTTACATTCCAAGGCAACCACAATTAGCACACATGTCTAATGAAAGGCCGATGGTTCGTTCACCATTAGCTTGGCATACTCCAACGCCGCCGGAGTCCCTTTACAATTTCATATCGGCTAACCACAAAAATGTAAACTTAAACCAAACAGAACAAATAATCAAATCAATTATTTTATGTAAAAATTAGCATTGCTACTCCCACCCCCGCTCCGCCTGCACCACACCCCACTCTGTAGTATTTTTTTTAGCATACCTTCTTTTGATTTTGCATGATTAACTTATTTAGAATCGAACAGAACACATGAGTTGGTGTTTCTGTCCTAGAGAGAGCTTATTTTATTTTTCTTATCAAATTTGGAATCACTATGAGCTGCAGTCGTTATATAAAATTTGCGCTGACTAATAGCATGGTCGCCCAGCTCGCTTTGTTGTTCGCGTTTTGACTACACTCTCAGACATCATAGTTATTGGCAACAGCGTCTAATGATATGTATGTTTTTCTTTTCCACAAATTAAAGCTAGAACAGTTGAATCCTTTGCTGCCGTCGTTCGTCAGAGGTCCCTCCCCGTTCGATTCGATGGATTTGTCATTGCAATCGAATCGGAATAGTAGTTCCCCGCTAACAAAAGGTTTATCAGCTTCGGTGCCACCAGAGTTTGGTCATAAACCACCACCACCACCGCCACCACCTTCCCATTCACAAAATAATTTTCCCATGTAAGTGCATTACCATTAGTAAAAAGTGGTTAAACTGATTCAACCATACAATCAACCATTCAGCTTGTTGTAATTGATTTGTGTTCAATTTATTTCATTTGCAGTCATAATTTATCGACAAACTCAAATGCTCATCACTCGCAATCGATGAGTTCGGGTCCACCGCCGCCGCCGCCACCACCGCTGTCCAAGTACATGCAGACGAATGGAAACGACATGGATATGCAGCAACAGGCGTGCGGACTGTATGTTCGTGATACGGATAGAATAAATGATGATTACGCCAAGATGACTAACAGGAACTGTGAAAATGATGTAAGTAGAATTTGTTTTAACGTCTATCGTTGAGTGTCAGCAGCTGGGATTAGATAATTCGAAAGACTAGGCGTCTCAACATTGGATACAAAATTAGAACCGTACGTGAAGGGTTGGTTTTTTTAACGAACGAAACGAAGTAGCATGTTGCAGTTGATTCTTTTTTACAGTCACGACAAAAGAAATGATCGTCAGAAGAATGAGTCAATTCATGTAAAACTGAAGTGCGGTCAAAAGTTACTAAATTTACCATTGCTAAGAAATAAAAACAGGCCAAGTGGACGTTTATTTTCGATCTGTATACAATCAGAGAATCTGTTTGTATTTTAATAAAACAAAGGCAAGCAGTTGGCTCATACAGACAGTGCAACCAAAGTTGTCGCAATAACATTCAAATGCACATCGTCTGCACACGTAATTGCACACCTTTCGGTGGCGTTACAGTCTGTGGTTATAGCTTAGCCAATATTGTTATCTGCCTTCAGTTAGCGCCGGCCATGTTGGTTAGGGTCCGTCCCCAAGTGGCAGAGCCAACTAATGTAAATTCGACGTCTTTCTGAAATACAGTAAAACATTCTCCGGGACGAAACATAATACGCATGTCCATAAATACTATTTTTCGTATGTCTACTTGATTATACCGCTGTTCTCCATGATAGATTCTCTTGCAAACTCCTTCGATACAAGTTGGACCGAAGATCACACGGAATAAAGATATATAACTTGTGTATCACGTTTTGAAATGCGTGTGATGCATCTGTGTCCATGCAGAAAATATCGACCCCCAGTACATTGGTGGAAATCGCGAAACTTGTGAGCACGCAGTTAGCAAAATCAATTGAGGTGCGTCTTTACTTTAGGCTTTAGGTGTTTTTGCGAACGGCTCCACTTTGCGAACTTGGTTGTGCAATCATCAACGTGGACGCTGTAATAATTTTCAAAAGTCAGGGATGTAACGAGAGCCTGGGCTGCTATTGACAGCCGAGGAAAGGATCCCCCCAAGAACTGCGCAACTGCAGCGCCTTGATTCGCCCAACTCGGGACATATTTTAAGTTGCCATAGTTCAAGATATAACACTGGCTATCATTTGTAGAAGAATGTCACGAAAATAACACATTTCTTCTCTCTATTTCAGATTCAAACAAATTTAGCAAAACCAGTAGAACTTGTTAAGGAGTGCACGTACACAAATTTATCAAATAAATTAATGCCAAGCTCACCGAAAAAAGGTAAAACGTGCAAAACAGTCTTTCCCGGCGCGACTTTTAAACACGTTCAGTTTAATTTTTCAGTTTCACCACCTCCAAGTCAGCAACAGCAGCAGCACCAACTACAGCAGCAGTACTCTTGTAGTAGCAATGGACCAAATTCACCCGAAAATAATCGACTCACTCACCTAACCAACTTTAATACTCCTCTCAATCATATGCTCACAGAATCCGCAACTAGTGGCAGCTGTTTACCACCGAAATGCGGTACTGATCTGACGACAGCAACTGTAACTGAAAACTCCTGCAATAGTTTGTCGACTAACGACTCACCAGCCAATGTGACTTCCAATGAAGACTCGGTGGATTCGAGTGGTTCGCGTACCCGACGAAAGCGTAAGCCAAACAAGACAGTTCGTATGTCACACGATAGTGAAACGGACGAAAATATATCCCTAGGCGAGCAAACTGCTAACTCAGACAAATTGACACCACCTCCTCTTCCTACGATCGCCGAAATATCGAATAGCAATGGTTTGCTGTCGCTGCAACAAGAACATGTTTCTACGCACCAGCAGCACCAGCAACAGCAGCACCACCAACAACAGCAGCAACAACAACAACAACAGCAGCAACAGCAGCAACAACAACAGCAGCAACAACACCAACAACAACAGCAGCAACAACACCAACAACAACAACAGCAGCAACACCAACAACAACAACTACAACAACAACTACAACAACAACAACAGACGCATGAACAACCACAACAAACCCAAGAGCAACAACCGCAACAACAACAACAACAGCATCAGCAGCATGAGCATACGTCCTTCAGCGAGCATAGAATTCAAGCAGAATCAAAAGCACTATCAGTACGTAGGTCCCCGTCACCCGCAGCAACTGAGAAAGTTCAGGCGATCAGTGATAACATAATCGATATACGTTCCAGTACGGAGAGTGATGAGAACCACTCGGAGATGGCCAACGACAGCCAACTGCACAGAAGTGATTCGGACGATGTCGAGACAATCGACAAGATAGCCGAGATGATCGCGAAGAGCAGCAGTGACAGCTGTTCAATGCATTCCCAAGACCTGGTGAGCAATGGTAATAACAACAATAAGAAAGGGCCATCCACCCCTATTGTGCTAGACGACGACGACGAGACTGAAGTCAAGTCTCCTGCCCAGACGCATGAAAACACTCGAACGGCAGACGGCGCTATCGAACCGGTTTGCGTCGATAACACTAGCAAGCCAAATGATTTGAAGAGCATTCTAGAAACGCCCGATACCATTTCACCGAACGAGGAGACTAGTCAGAAATCCCCGCCATCAGCATCACCTGCATCTGCACCGGCACCAGCAATAGCTGAAGCAAAAGGAGCGAATGTGGAAATTAAGAAAGCATCACCAGACAATAAGTCGGACAACACGAAGAGCACCTTCGAAGAGGTAGGTCTACTTGTCTAAGTTCGGTTTTAAATTTTCGTTTCCTATCGGATTGACATTTGTTTTTTGTTTTTTTTTTCTCAGGTTGAATACAAACTGGAAGAAATGTTCGCAGGCATCGAGGATGAGCCACAAACAGAGATCGCTGCCCCAGTTGACGACACGGCAAACAGCGAGGTCGCTACAGATTTGAGCGTCGCGCTAGCACTACCAACAACTGAGATTAAGGACGACGACGAAGATTCGGAACACAAACCCCTCAGTGCGATTGCATCCACATCGAATGCCATACAGAAACGCTTACATTCCACATCGAAAAGTGAGTCGGGTCCAGCCAAAAAGAAGGCACGTCTAACAAAGAAACCCATAAATAAGAAGAATAGGGGTAGGATGGCAGCATCGGCAGCTAGCACGAGTAAAACATCCCAATCGCATGGGAACAAGTCAAAAGGTGGAGGCGGCGGCGGCGGCGGCGGTAGTGGTGGTGGTAGTGGAGCGGGTTATAGTTCAAAGTCGATGGCAGCTAAGCTAGAGGACACATCACTATCAGCCGTTGCGTCTGAATCAAAGTATAAAGGTCCATACGTTCTAGTGAAACCGGACGGCACAATAAACGTAATAAATGCACCAATAGCGGAAGACGATGCGGAAAAGGTGACCAAAATTAAAAAAGGTCCGAATACACATGTCGATCGAAGTAAAATCCGTGGCATACACATGAGCACGCTGGGCAACAAGTACGATGCGGACACTGCGGATGCCACGTGGATGTGTGTATTTTGCAAAAAAGGCCCGCACAAGTTCGGGTTGGGCGATTTATTCGGCCCCTATATCATCACAACCAAGTGTGAGGAGTTCGAGTCGGCGGAGAAAGACGACGCCGACTGTGAGTTCGTCAGCCGGAGAAAGAAGAGTGAAATGTTCCAGAAGACGCCGTACTCGCTGCCGGTTGTGCCATCGGCACACTCAAACGCATTCAATGTAAATGTGAGTACTTGTATTGTTTTTCCGTTCAAGTTGTTTGCTTACCTTGCTTACTCCTATGGCAAATTTCATGAACTTATTTGTTGATCTTTTTTCCGTATTACAGAACAAAAGGAAAAAGAAACTCTCCGAATCGCAGGCATGTGGAAACAGCGATAAATCAACTGAGGACAGATTCTTCGGTATGTCCAAAGTGTCCGATACCAGCTACGAGGTGTGGTTGCATGAAGATTGTACAGTTTGGGCACCCGGTGTATTCCTAATAGGCGCTCGGATAGTTGGCCTAGAAAATACTGTATGGAGCAGCATAAAATACACATGCAGCTTGTGCTCCCAAAATGGTGCAATGGTATGTTGTCTGCAGCGGGGCTGTGGTGAAAAAGCGCACATACCTTGTGCGAGACTCTCCAACTGGGATCTCAACGAGTGTGATTTCAAGACCTATTGCGAGAAGCATACGCAAGTAGTTGAAGCGTCGTCGTCATGAATCTTGTAAACAATACCTTCCAACTTTCTATCTCTCTCTCTATAAATATATATATATTTCACTCACTCTCACGATAGTCGTATATTAGGTTAACTGTATAACAAAATAAAGCAAATAGCCAAACCCCCCGTCAAATTGGTTCGACAAAACACTGCTTTAAGTTTCCGTTAAAATTAAAACACAAACATTGTTCTAACCGGGTTTCTCTTTGCAAATATATTCATGTGAAAGCCATTTAAATTGTTGTAAATATTTTTTGTTCAAAAAACAACAAACAAAGACCGCATTGTTTTTAAATTTACCAACGAGAATAATTTCCTAATTTTCTTAAACAAACCTGTACAGTGTCTTTATTTTTTTTTTTTTTTGATTTAGACGAATAACGAAAACTCAAGTAAGATGTTATTACAAAATGTACCAACACTAGGTAGTTGATTCATGAAAAACTAAAGAATATTAATAAATAAAAAGTGTTAATTCAAATATAGCAAAAACAAAACTTGTACATAGCCTTTGGTCGAAACACATTTATCAATCGAAAGGACTGCCCCATTTAAATGTATTATAACCGAGAATTTTTATATATATTTTTTCTGTTTTAGTAACTCACCCTTTTTTTATTTCTTCCCACCCCGCCAAGTTATTAGATATTTATTTATTAGAGTTTATTGTGTAAATACATATTTTAAGTTTAATATTATATTTATATTATGATTTTGTATTATTATATTAGTGAGGCACTTATTAGCGCGCGTACGCTTAGTCGACTAAACAAAAACAAACAAAAGAAAACTGCTTAAGACGGACGACAGCACGTACATATTCTGTAGATCAGTAAGAAGTAATTTTAAGTTTTAACATGAGTGAACAAAAGTAATCTTAAAAACAAAACGAAAATAGAAAAAAAAAATTAAGAATTACGGAACAAAATTGTGTAAATGAATTGTGGTAGGTGAGCCGATAATGATAATTATGATTGAAGGATAAATAAAAAATACAAATCGATAATGTAAGAACATAATTTACTATATAATCAGATTAATAATAAAAAAAAAACAAAAATCAATGATACAAAGAAATTATTCCGATTGTGATTATTTTTTTCCCCACCAAGGACAACCCGAGGATTGTTGTCGTTTTGCAACGACTTGCAACGAAGCTTGTAACTTATGGAAACCATTCGTATTATGGGAATTTTTAGTTTTGCGACGATTGGCAGGGACCTGCAATTTTATTACGGCTAATTGAGAAGCTCTCTTGTGACAGTTCAACTCTCAGATGTTTGTCAGACGATGGCTAGAGGTGGCGCAGTGGGAAAATCCTTAAGATACTATTATAAGTTGTGTTTTTCCGGTGATCGAAAAAGAGAACCCCCGCTTAGTAATTCGAAGGTGGCCGCAGTGGCTCTGTTGTTAAGCTACGATTACACGGCCATTTGTTTGGCTCCTTTAAATGGCGCTTTGACGTCCAAATCGCTTCACAAACCCGTCATTTGTCGTTGTGAGTGATCGCCATTTTTGGGATACAATTTTCCGCGTCTTTTAAATGACTAAGAAACTGGCACACCAAATGACAAGAATTTTGTGCCATTAAAATGGCGAACAAGAATGGCCGTGTAATCGTACCATTAGTAACCACTTTGCAAAAATCAGAGGCGTAAAATCAGAGGAGCTAACTCGTTTGGTATTCCCCAACAGACCAAATCAATTTCTAGCGTAATTCCCCACACCTAAAATAAAAGAGCTTGGACTCTTTCTTCTAGTTTCGTTCATTGCAAGGATAGTGTTCAATTTTTAGCGCTCGTCGTTTGAATAGAAAAATGTCTTTCTCGAGCGCCAAATCATGTGTTTGGGATGGTAAATGAAAATTTGAATGTTCGTAGTGCTATCTCTTGGTGAGAGACGGAACATGCAACAGAAGTAGGGCCCCTGAACCCTTCGAACTATTTGCCAGGGTTGGACTATACACAATCAACCCAATTTGAGGTATCTGTTAGGAAACAAATTTCGAAACGAAAGTCTAATCTGTTCGGAACTCAGATTGAGTTCGATTTATCCATTTTGGAACAAAATAAATGAAGCATATAAACGCGTTCGTTGTGTATTAATGCCGTTTTCCATTGGAACAGAACATTCAGATTTTTTACAGGTTCGCTCTCGAAATCAGCTTGCTGTCAGATTTCATGTTCCATTGACGGAAAAAAAAACACTTTTTTCCAGAGTCAGAGCAATTTTGCGAATCTCGATTTCTGAGCAAAACATTTGGCATCTGTCAAACGTTGAAGTGTGTTATTATGTTCGTTTTCGATTGAAGAAAAGAATTGCCCTTTATACCAAAATATGAAATCTAATGTGGTTTTCGATTGGGCTTCTTCGGATTTGCTCTCAGATTTTGTGTTTCTAATCGAACATAAAATCGTCACTTGTTCTTTTTTGTGTTGATATTGGTGCGGTTCGAATATGTGTAGCCTTCAACACTTTTCTAAGCCTTTTGCATTCACTGGTTAAACTTTACGAAAATAGATCCACCCGATGCAATGCATTTCTTTGCAGTTGACAAATTCCACGAAAATGTAAACAAACTCAACTAGTTGTCAAACTCAAACGTACTTGTATTAGTAAATCTGAGAATAAATCCAGATTCGCACAAGTGCTCTGAAATCTGAAAAAGATTGTTTTTGTTTGTACAAAACGAACATAAAAAGTGCTCCGAGTACAAAAAATGTGCTCTGAGAGCGCCCAATCGAACACCACATTAAAGTGCTCTTTCTATGTTTTCTCTGTTTCATTAAAGAAACAAGGGCACTTCCAGGTCAATTCTTAACACGAAAGAAGTGTACTGGATATTTTTATAGAATTGCCCTGAACTCACCAACGCACACTAGCAAAATGACAGATTGAAATGCGTGTTGTGTTGTAAGAAACAGATTTTTCGCTTTATGATCTGAAAATATCAATGTACTAATTGAAATAAATTGATTTGGCTTATTAAAAAATTCATATTTATTGTGGAAATCATCAAAAAAAGAAGTAGCAACAGAAAACCGAATCTCACAAAATATGGTGTCTACCACTAAAAAAATGTTCCATGGAATTTCATTGAACTGAGCAATTCTGAATTTCGGGGCAATTCCCTCGGATCTTCAATGAAAAACGCCATTAGACGACGACGAGTCTGTGAAAAAAAGACACAAATTTGCTTTTGGCCGCTGCAATGTGTCTAAAAGGTAAAACATCTTAAATCGTCTTAGTTTTAGCTGTTTAATGTTATTAGCATTCTGTTCTCCTTACTCTATTTCTTAAGCCAAACCAGGTGAAAAATTTCAAATAATTAGGAAATTCGACTGTTTGTAAAATAGCTTAAGTCATCAACAGTAATGCCTTGCTTAAGGTATATGTTTATTATTTGAAAAGGCAAAATAACTTAAGTACCAATATTTCCCTTCTTTGAAAAATAGTGTGGACAAAATTGTAGTTAAACATCTTATGTCTATGCATTAATTCCCTGATAGGCATACAGCAAAAAAGCTGCACCTAATATTTTTTACGGCGAGAAAAGTGACAAAATCGTTACTCTTAAGTCGACTAAAGTTTTTATTGAATTAGTTAATGAATTTTGAAAGTATCTTAAGTGACTTAAGATGCAAAATGTACATACTTGTATTTAATTGGTTAAAACGACTTACGTCAAAATAGCATAAATTTATTGACCTAAGCCCTCAAGCTAAGTATCCTGCTCGCGCTAAATTTTATCTCCCATACAAAAATGTCTACAAAGATAAAATTTAGCGAGGCAGTTTAGCAAAGCAGTATCCTGTTCGGTCGCTAAGTTCTTAACTTCGTATAGTTGGGCTGATGACAAGTCTCCAGTCTCCACTCATTTAGCTCGCGAAATAAATGTCCGGTACATTAAATCGAAGATAAATTTTGACAGAAGAAAAAGGAGGAAAAAGTTTGTGTTGCATTCACTTTGGATTTTTTTTTTGAGGAAGCCGAAGAAAACATTTGCGTGATAAATAAAAGAAAAAACTAAACCAAAAATTCCTTTTCATGCGATGAAAAAACAAAAAAAACTTGCGGGGCTTGTGGAAAAATCAGAAATATGGAGATTGCAAACTAATTCCAATGCAAATAGGGTTTTACCCGACACGAAGGAACTGCCATGAACATAATAAATGGTTTTTGTCCCATCTATATCATGTTTGATAATTTAGCGACCATTTATCTTTGGTGTGGAGAAACGAAGTGGAGACTTGAGACGCTAAAATTTAGCGCGAGCAGGATACTAAGCTTTAATCGGTAAAAAAATAATAGTTTTGACTATATTCTCAAATAAAATTGCTGTATTTTTTCGAAAGAATTTTCTTTGTAGAAACCCACATTTTTTTTAGAGCACCGTTAAAAATTTAAAATTGCTCACCTGAAAAGTGTACAAAATTGACATAAGATGTTTTACCTTGTAGACACATGAAATCGACCTAAATGAATGGATTTTTAATTTTTATAAATTTGAACAGCTGATTCTCAGATCAAAAGAGTAATCTCATTTTACGTTCAATTGGGCACAAAAGATCTGAAATCTGAGAGCAAACTCTGAAAATCCCAATATAAAACGACATAAAATATTCCGCGCAGCTGTTAAAAGTAAGCGACATAACGCGGTAAGGAGCGCCATTTGTCATCGTTGAATTTTTCCAAAAGTTGTATCGATTTCATACAAGTTGGAGAAAAGTCTGCATGTTTGAGAAGTACCTACTTTTCCTTTTTGATTAGAGGAAGAGTTATCTTTTAACGTCCCATAACCCGTCCCGCAAAATGACGCAAAAAACGGCATATAAACACTCCGGAAAAACATCCCAAAAACACTCGTAATCGAAAAAAAAAATCCCGAGGAACTACACAAAAAAGGAATAAACTCGGAAAAATATCCCGAAAGATTCCGCAAAAAATCCCAAAAGCTAGATGCTCTTTTTCTGTCAGCAACAAAGAAACGAAAAGTGAAATAATGTTAATTTAAGTTATTTATTCAATAAATAAATAATGGCTCGTAATATAAAAATTACTTATGTAATAATGATATGAATTCACAAATGAACAGGAATACGAATACGAAACGAATGCATGCATGACAGCACTCTGGATAAATTCTTTTCTTTGTTTAATTAAAATAAATTACAATAGTTTTTATTAAATATTAATTTTAGTTTAAAATTAATTTTAATTCACTTTTAGCGTGGAACTAATCAGACCATCTTCGTATTCTTCGCCGAAGACCCGTAATATCGTTGGGTAGCCGACCAATGCTACTCTGTGGCACATCATAGGAGCTAACCCCTGAGAAGAAGGAACTCGTTTCTCGATCACTGCTCAAACCGTCGCCGGACTCCTGATCGATCCGATTCTGGGCTCTGCTTTGCGACTGCCTATTTGCTTGTATATCTAATAGGTTTGAGCTGGGTATCAGACCAGAGAGATTGGTGGGTAGACGAACATTGATCGACGAAGCCGCTACGGCGGGTGGGATGGTTTGAGCAACTGCCATCTGTGAGGGAAAGATCTCAATATGTGATTGCTGTGGTGAACGTTGGTATTGATGAACTTGCTGTTGAGCTTGTGGGAACGATATCTGTAGAAGTTTTTGGTTTTGTGCGTATTGTTGAATATGTTGTTGAACGTATTGCTGCGGCAGTGGCTGAGTTTGTGGCATTTGTTCGTTGCGCTGGTAGTGTTGTACTTGTTGGAATTGTTGTCCCTGCTGTATGCTAGTTCTTTGTTGTTGTTGAGCTGGGGTTTTATAGGCAGGTTGCACTAATTGATTTGACTGCACTGACCGGTATATAACCGGTTGAACTGTCGGGCTGGCTGGCTGCTGGTACTGCACGTATTGCTGACGTGCTGGAACGGCTTGACGGTACTGGGTGTACTGCTGCTGTGGAGCTTTATGGATTTGCTGGACTCCGTATTGTGGCACTCGCTGTTGTTGAGGAGCAACATATGGTTTCTGCTGAACAACAGCCCCAGTACTGTGTGGGAAATATTCCTGAGGTACTTCGTACTGTTGAATTGGATATTGTGGAATGAAAGCCGGTTTCTTCGGATCGCTATTCGCTCGAGTAGTTGTCCGAAGACTTGGCTTTAAAGTCGGTAGACTTGGACTTTTGGTGGTGCTGTACTGAGCCCCAAATTTTTTTATAATGAAGTCTTTCAGTGGAACATGTGGATTGCGTTTTTGTGTTGGACTTCGAGGAGCAGGCGTCACGAAAACATGCTGCGTCCTTACGGGAGCTAAGAGAGAGAGATCACGTTAGCATCGACTTTGTATGGCAGTATTTAGCTTACCTTTTTGCTGATTCCTGACTTGTGTCGGCGGCCGCAGGGTTGATCCGGTGAAGTCCCGGTTTCTCTTAAAAGTCTGTAAAATTGAATCGTCAATTATAGCTTTGGTTAGATCGTTAAAAGAGAGATATGTTTCCGGCAAAGAGTCCGGCAAAGAGTCTGTCGTGGTAGCGGTAGTAGATGTAGAAGAAAGTGAAAATGGAGCTAGAGTAGGTGTTGGTAATGAAGATGAACGTCTGGGCGCCTGTGTTGTGGTAGTGGCTGAAGTCGTCGTTTTGGTTGAAGTTGTACTTGGCTCTGTCAAAGGTTCGTTAGCATCATTCTTATTGTTGGGTCGTCGACGAGTTTGTGTTTGAGTGTATTTGTATGAATTCTGTCTAAAGGAGTTGTAGTCGCGCTTTGGTGCCGAATTGTATGTGCTAGCGACGGCTGTTAGGTCTAACATCTCATTGTCGGAACTTCTTACCGACAGCTTCTTACTGGGAGCCGCAGTGGTGGTAGTTGTACTGGTCGACGTCACTCTTCTTCTTTGATAGCCAAAGCGGCTGACAGACTGTCGCTGTCTGCTTGATGAAGTCGATGTAGCGGGTGGTGTTGTAGTTGAAAGTGAGCCTGAATAAAGCCCTGTAGTTGGCTTTGGCGTAGTAGATGTTGTAGCCGCTGGAGTAGCTCTTAATGCAGATCTGACTAAATGCCGCCTTCTGGTGTAAACAGCGGGTCTTGAAGTTTGGCTGCGTACATTGGGCACAGTGTACCTGCGAACCGATTGGTTCGATGTAGGCGGTGAAGGGGTTGTTGTGACAGTTGATGTAGTGGTTTGAGTAAGTGGGGTTGATGTAAGGGGCTCAGAAGTTGTTGTGACAGAGAATGTAGTTGCTGAAGGAGTTGTTATCGATCCAGTACTTCGATTATAAATGGGAACAATAGGAGATGTCTCTTCGGAGCCATCACTGTCCTCCTCTTTATTCAAGTTATCCAAAACTGTTTGCTTAAAGCCGGCTATAAGTAATTTTTCAGCACTCCTATTTGCATTGGCCTTATCATCTTCTCCTTGAGGGATATCTTTTATGGGCTTAACGCGTGCTTGGTCTTTCTCTTCTATCTGTTCGCTTTTGACTGTCGGTTTGGAGCTCAACTCGATCGTAGATTTTGGCTCTTCGTTTCGTGCAGACCTTAGGTCAACATCTGCACCCCGTTGTGCGACATCAGTTGCATCAAGCTTCGTTGCAGTTTGTAGCTTAGTTAAGCTTTCTTTTTGTACCATCTCATTTCCGGTTCGGACGAAACTTGCAGAGAAATCTTGTATCGGGTTTAAATTGACGATCGGCTCGGCGATAGGTTTGACTGATGCGTTTTCAAAAACAGATGTCTGAACATCTACGGCTGATGTAACTGGAGTTGAAGTTGTGAACAGTGGTGTTGTTAAGAGTGAATTACTGTATGACTGAGTGGATGTCGAAAGCTAGAAAGTGTGCAAACATATGTTGGAAAGGGAAAGTAGAAATATGTTGTGAGTATAGAGAGAATGTGATAAGGATAGAATTAAATTGAATAAAGAAAAGAAAAGAAGAAAGGCGGTTAGGGAGAGTTTCTTGTACTCTTATGAGATGCACACGTTGGGTTTAATTTCATTGGAACGTCGAAACTTTAGAGTGTTAAAAAAGTGAGTATTGCGCGTTCAAACATCTTGATAATAGATGTCGTAAATATTTTTGTTTCCTAAAGCTGAAGAGCCTAATTATTTTGGAGTACGTTCATTCATATTGAGATAATTTTAAATCGCTAAAATTTATACTAATCTAAGAATCAGAGTTATGATGCAAGTCCAGAAAAAAGGAAACCGATTATTTGCTAATTTTGTCGGTTTAAATTTGAGTTTTGACACCATTCTTGTAAATTTAATAGAACTTGCGTTTCCATTAAAATTAGTAGTAGCTTAACAGTTATTGCACCATCAAATTTTGGATCAATAAATTTAACAGGTTTTCTGTACGATCGGTCTTTTAAAATCCGTCCATAGTCAGGAAAGTCAAAATAAAATTGAGAAGGCAAATCTTATATATAAATAGATGAAGGTAAAATAGTAAAGAACTACTTTCACTACCTTAAACACAACATGTTCGCTTGATTTTTCTTTTGTTTGTAATTTTATTTTCCCAAAATGTTTTGTATAAGCCAGGTCATTATAATGGTAGAATTATTATAATGCTTCCTAAAAACACTGCACCCTTTGATGCATCTAATCGTTTATTTGTTTGTCGTTCCCCTCAGTATCAGTTTTTTGAACATACCCACAAAAACACGTACCTATTACTCGCGACCGCTTTGTATTAGTAGGTATTCACTATCAAACCTTAAAAAATACCTATTTAATTTGATAGGCTTAATTTGTTCGTCCAAGTTGATTGCGCAAGTTGATTGCTCCTGAATGGTTGCTATTTCGTAGTGTGAAGTACTTTCTAGATCTACACTGAGCCCACTGTGCTGTCAAATAGCTAAAGTCATGCTCGAGCGTGGAAGAGAGAAAGAAAAGAGGACGCAGATATAGCTTGTGAGTTTTTTTTTCAAACCCATGGCATTATTTTTAAACTCATCAATAAAAATGATTTAACTGAAAGTTGTGCATGTTTTTTACTATATTTATGACATTTGTGTTTTTTCCAATTATGCGCACATAGTTTGAATGAAAGCTGAAAACCATTTGCAAATTGGGATTAAAGAAGAGTATGCACCCCTTGTAGACATCAATAAAGCTACGATTATTCGTGTCGCTTTTCGTGGCAAATTTTGACATGCTGACGTACAAAAATTCAGTGATTCGGTGGCCACTCGTGTGTCTTTCGTGAGAGTGCACTACGACCGCCCGTGTGACCAGACGCTTGACAGGCGATCACACGTAGTGACAAATTTATGACAAATGTTTACGTCATAATGACGTCGGCAAACAAAGTGGCATGTGTAATCGTAGCTTAAGCCCTTGACATGGTTATTAAACATGTTTCTCACGCAATTAAATAAAAACGAGAAAATCATTCGCGATTCGTATATACTTGGGATTCTTCCTTAAAAATCGAATTATCTTCCCTAAAAATGATTAGGAACGCGGTATTGGTGAGTACTTCTTAATCCACTGCTGTCTGTCAATTACTGCGTTGTTATTTATCTAGGCCCACTAGCGTTTGTTATTTTTACAAACACAATTAGAAGTATTCCGCAGTTGCAACTACTAATTCAAAAATTGCTTTAGGACGACTGCAAATAAGATTTGAGTAGTTATATACTTGGACTGCTCAACACATAGATTAAAATAGTCAAATGCCGCTACATAAAAGTGCCAAGGTAGTACGACAGCTCTGATTCGTGAATCCAGCCTTTGTGAAATGTCAAAAATGATACCTTTTTCCACTCTGTGGACCACTTGACGACTGACACACAATTCCCAGGTTCCAATAACAGCTAGATGACCATCGGCATGTCAATTTTATGTCAAGGCCTATTTTAAACAAAATTCACTCGGGGATTCACTCATTTTGAAATCCAATAGGACAAGAAAACTGCTTCTGGTAAAATGTTAAAAATTAATCTATGCCTGCAATCAGCTGTCTTGTATAAAATACATTTTTTGGACTTGAATAAGTGTTCTTGAGTTGAAACGACACAACCTTTTGTGCAAGTTGTCAATTTAAAAACAAAGTGTTTCGTGGAGTTTATTGATTGACGTTTGAGATCAATAGGAAGTCGCCATTTTGTTAAAAGCAAATGGCAGACTCTAATATGAATACCTCTCATAAACTCTAAATCAGTAATAATACATAGACAGCTTAGAAATTAGGAGATTGAGAGGACTAGCGGAGTGAGGAGTGAGTGAGACTTTGGCGTCTCTGGTGAAGTGTTGCATTTTCTGAAATGGGGCAGTAATGAAATGTGCTTTAGGTAAAGACGTAAGATGGTTACTAAAGATTGTCTCTTAGGAAAAATTGTCGGTGATCTACTACTTGAATAAAAATTTATTAGCTGAAAATTAAAGCGATTCACATGAAATTGCATGGTCCCCAAGGATTGCTAGTAAGACGTCTACATACCTGCACGGATGGGAATACTTTCGTTCGGGAAGTCGTTGGTGGACCATAGACATAAGAACCATCTTCCTTTGTGTTGTAAGAAAATCCACGGCTTAGAAACTGGAAGGGTTTCCTCGTCGATCTATACGGATCATCAGAGGGAGTCCGCAACTGTACATGC
The DNA here is from genome assembly GCA_916610125.1 of Cheilosia vulpina. Taxonomy (NCBI): domain Eukaryota; kingdom Metazoa; phylum Arthropoda; class Insecta; order Diptera; family Syrphidae; genus Cheilosia; species Cheilosia vulpina. The sequence continues at coordinate 41,106,479 of OU744279.1, read as the reverse complement.
ATCGAGTTCTGTCCCTCCAACTCAGTGTCGAATGCAACTTCGTCCAGTAGGCTGTTAATATTCGAAGCGAAATTAAATGATGGTGGTTGAAGACCATCATCTGGTGTTTCTTCATTTCGATGGACAATATTCTGCACATATTCCGGTGCAATAATCTCATTTTTGCTGGCAACGCGTTGGCCCTTAAGGCCCGCATTGACCTTCGCGGCGAAATTCATTTTGTTTACATTGACATTGCCAGTCTCACTTGTCACATGAACATCAATTGAGTCCGCAGATGGCTCGGCGATAATTTGTGCAGTGTTTGGATTGAAATTCGCTCCCGGGTCAGTCGATAGTTCGCCCAAGCTCGAGACATATACCCCCTTGTCGACGGCGCTACTTTCGGTGACAAACAATGGCGGAGCAGAAGTGGAGTGAAAAGCTCTTGCTGGCACCTGTTGGGAACTTGTAGGACTTCTGTAGGCTGTCGGCCGCGTTGGAGTTTTGGTAAAAAATGTGCTTGTAGGTGTGGCTATCGTGGGAAAAGGCCTGTGCGTAGGTATGACGTCTGCAGGAGGTGAGCTATCTACAGCTTCGTTTGACGGATCATCTTGGTTCGATTGTGAACCTCTAGCAGCGGTTTCAACTTGTTGCAATGTTATTGGTTGTCTCCCAGTGGCAACCTGTTGAGTGGGAAAGTTCCTCAAAGGATCAGATGTTGTTTGGAAGAAGTTTGGTGCTTTTGTTGTACCACTTCTTGAATTGTGATACGTTGCCAGCTGTGGCGAACCGGGCTTGCCACGATTCAAGGCTATTGTAATGGTTTTCATTGGATGTTCCATCATTTGCCGAACTGTTTCCATGATTTCTGTTTTAGTACCAACACGATTGTTATCGTTTTTGGAAAAGTATCGTTCGCTGTTCTCGCAGTCTACATTTCTATACCAGTCGCAGACGAAGTTTTTTTGGCTGAAAAGCGTTCCATTCGGACAGAGAAAGGCGAAACCTGTGACAGAAATTTTTTCATTTAAAGGATTTTGTTTAAGATGCTGGTATACGTACCTCGTCCTACTTGGTCTGTGTTGGTGCAGATTCGAAATACTTGACACCTGGTCTCTGTATCAGCGTAATAGCCTGGAAAATAAGTTTATAGCAAAAGTTTCGAATTTGGTTATAGGCAACGGCGAACCTTCGTGGTGGCCATTACAGTCGAAACTGGTTTTCGGTACGGCACTGTAAATGGGATAGTCGATTTCTGGCTCTCCCGGAATCGTGTGTCGCAAATCGTATGGATGGCTCGAGCTAAAACTGATAATTAAGTCTTAACCACGTTAGAATGGGGTTATGGTGAAAAAAAGTCAACTGAACTCACCTCATGGTTATAAATTCATTTACAAGTTCGGCATCTTCGAAAGTTCCTTCCGCAGTGGTCCTCGTTACTGCGAGTATCGTTAGGCACAAGTAATATACTGAAATTGAGAACAAATTACAAGTTTGAGAGATTCTTCGGTAAAATACCATGAGGGAAAAGAGTGTATCTCAATAGAATCTACTGAAATACACAAATTATTTCTCGACATTGATTCCAATAAACAACTTATAATCGATTCCCAAACAATTAATCTGATTCCAATGGGTGGCAACGGTGGTTTGACCTATTGATCAATTAAGCTATGCGGAAGAAAGAATCTATCCTTAATGCAAATAAGGATGACTGAATGATTTATTTGATTATAATAAGTTGATTAGCCAAACTCTAATCCCACGAACGCTAATCTTAGAAGCCAACATCTCGCCCGCATGTTGTGTCAAATGTATAGTAATCGCCAACGCAAGACCATGGTCAAAGTCATTCATTTCGTGTTTCAAGTTGGTAGCGCTGGCGTTTGACACTTGTCAAACTCAGCTATAATTTGAAGTGTCATAAAATTAGTTGAATATTTGCCATTTACGATAATGGATCGCTTAACAATCGAACAACGCGTTCAAATTATTAAAAATTCTAACAAGACGGGGCATTAAGCCACACAACAAGACCAATTATGGCTTTATTGCGTGCGAAGTTTCCTGGTCGCGTAATTTTACTTTGCACAATTCGGCGACGTCAATTGGCCACCAAGATCATGCGATTTGACACCGTTAGACCTTTTTCTGTGGGGCTACGCAAAAGACCGTGTTTACGCGAATAATCCCCGAACTCTAGATGCAACGTTACTCAAGTTATGGCCGAGATATCGCCCGAAACAAATTACGTCATAAAAGGAAACAACGTTATTTTGGGTGCATCCCAATTGTAGATCATCGACTTATTTGGTTATTTACCTCCAAAACTATTTCTCTTTTCGGATACCTACCGTTCTGCTTGGAAAGATCGAACGTGGGTACTTATCGATATAAAAGAATGCATTGCAGACGTGTGCTCCAGGGCTTTATTCTTATTGTGGGAACGCACACAGCAAAGTTCATTTTTGTGGCAGCATAGTTAATTTTGTGACGTGCAGACAAAATGTCAATAGGAGGCAGTGTGTAAAAATCATTACAGTATTTCCATCGTTTCATAGATGTGCTATTTTTTAGGTTAAAACGTCAAAAAAAACTTGAAGGATATTTTATGGCCAAAGTGGTGTTTTGTTGAAATATTGTTACAAGGTCAAAATCCTCATTAATTTAACACTTCAGCTTTTACAAATACGTTTGATAAATACGAAATCAACAGCCATTTTCTATGACACTACTACTACTCTATTAGTAGGTACATATACATGACTCAGAGTTATACAGCAAAGTGATATGAATGCAAATTTAACAATTTATGAGTTAAATAGCTAAATATATTTATATGAACGTTCTAAGTTTAACTTTAAAATACGAAGTGTCTTTTTGCATTCACGTAAAAATCTGCGTAATTTATTTAACAAGGTGTCATATTCTCTATTTTGTGTCAAAAGTTACTCTAAGTTAGATATGTTATTTCATTCAGATTTAACACTTTTATTTGTAATGCCTTTTTTTATAAGTGACGTTTCCTATGTTGTGACATTTTGCTTTGATAATTTATCCATTGACTTTTGACATTCAAGTCTAACTAATGTACCATTGAGCATTTTCGGATTTCTAGTTTAGTAAAGTCTGACAGCATTTGCCTCTCTTTTGGTTGTCATCTAGAGTCAATGGAATGCACGTTTTCAATGTCACAGCCATTAGTGTGTCACATTGGTCTGTTGCATTTGAGAAGTCAAATACATCTTGCGCATCTTCTTGGTGGAGTTTCTCATTAAATGGATAATCAAATACATGGATACACGTGTAATTAATAGATCCGGATTCGAATCCGGTTAATTATAATTAAGCTTGTAGTTTGTTAGCGGCTATAAATGTTGACATAATAACATTAACAAATGCTAAATACAGATTCCGTTTATGTGTTCCTAATCGACCACCAGAGCAAATATTTAATGAGATAAATTATATTCGAACAATTTAAAATGATTAACGATTTGGCAAAATGACATTTTGTTTAAATAAGTTCTGCCTTCCTCACAAGTTCTTATTGATCAAAATTGATTAATTACACGATCTGAAATCAGGCAAATCTTAATGGGTCAATTGATAGCAGAAATCTTAATTATAGTAAAAGCAGCTGCTCGTCTTTGTATTCAGGTCAAATTCATACTCAAACTTTATTCGGTGTAGCATTACCTACCTCAGAACAGCCGACCCAACCCGCTTAGACCTCAGACTTTACAATGTGTTTCGTCAACATATCACGCCTATTGTTGCATAAATGATGAATGAATTGTGTTGGCTCAATGAACCAACTATTTTGAAAGATAAATCAGTGCCTGTTGTGATCACATGATATGCGGACTTTAAGGCTATTTTAATCCATTCCATCTGCCTCAAGGTGTTACCGACGCTAGTAATCGCTTCATTGATAAATTCGTACAACCTTCATCAATGCAATTATAGCAAACTCCATTGAGAGATATTATAGTATGCGGCCGTCCACAGACACACGATACAGGGAAGTGATTATTACACGATCAATTCGATCATTAATGAATGGATTTTGAATATATTAGTGTCTCTCTTATGGGACCTTTATATCGTCGTTAACTTTCAAAATCATTATAACTTATAACTGTTGGAGAAAGGAGGCCCTGAATAAACGCCTCCATGCAATTTCGTACATGTATAATATAAAAAGTTACGTCAGAAATGCTAAGGCAATCAAAATCTACTTACATATTAGTTTATATCGATGCATCTTGATCTCCCCAGAATCTGAAAGCAATAAAAAAAACACAGATTACTCTAAATGATGAGAAGAATGGGTATATTTTTAATATAATGTTTGCGGGCAAACAGTTAAAGTTCACACAACTGAACAAATCGTAACCACCACTTAATGAAGAACTATAATAGGATTGCATGGGAGTAATCAAACTTAAGCCTATTCGCAATTACATTCAAATTGCATGTCGTGCCAGTACGATTAATGTCTCATTACAAACGCTGAACCTATATAAGTGGATTTGTCACTTTTGACATCAGGTTAAGCCCACGTAATCCTGCCATCGTTAGTTACCGTTTTGTATGAAAATTAGTTGGTTGATAAATATATAAAACTGCATGTCCAACAAATCCTGCAAGCAAACTTCTAATAGTTCCCGTCCATTGCGTCCCAACCAGAGATAAATCATACTGAGAACACTAACTCCGGCCTGCAAGCTATATTTTTACGGAGTGTTCACGATTTGGTGCGCTTGGATTGTTACTTAGAAATTCGTGTTGACAAATGTCACGTAACTTCAAAAAATCTGAGTCACAAACACACTCGCAAAAAAAATATGAGCCACTTCCACCGAGGGCAAAGTTGCTGGCAGTGCTTGAAGAATTTTACCTTTTAAATTTGAAAATATTCATTATGTGGAATTCTTTGTATGGATAGTATTTTTTTTTATGAATACGTGTACATTTGCTTAAAATATTTATGAAAAATTAACAATGTAGTTTAGTTGAGGGAAAATAAAAAGATTCTGAACAAATTTTCATCAGTTATTTAAGAAAAATTTGCACATAAATGATGTTAATGATATTCAAAAGCGGAAAAAACAAAACCATGTTTGTCCTAATAAGTTTCTAGTATGTATATACAAAATCTCCTGTAAGGTAGTTTTATTAATCAAACAAATAATAATTTATTCGCCTTTCAACAATTTATAATATCTAACCAATGGCATCACATTTCCGCACGGTTGGCATTTTTTTTTATTTTTTGCATGTTTTTGCACGGATTCTTAATTGACATACCTAACACCGATAGAAAAACAAAATGGCGAATTTGAAAAAAAAATTGAGGGTGCCAGCGGCAAGATGATTGCGAGTTGGGGGTCTCAGTACAATTTATCTCTGGTCGCAACTTGCAGTTACAATCACATGAATGCCAAGTTAGAATGGAAGCGTAAGAGTAGCAACCATTAACCATAAAAGGGTATTTTTTATTAAATGAGCGATTCTGAGTAGAGAATTTTGCATTAAAACAACTGCAGTACTGTAATTATTGTAATTTGACCAATATCTGGGTGGAGTCAACTATACGGTGTACTCTTGTTTCATTCTATTTCTTTGCATACCTACCTGATCCTCCCTAGTCAGTGATGCCATTTACTCAATTCAAAGGCTCTGTAAACGAGTTAGTCGGCAATGAAGCATAAGTATGAAAATGTGTTTATTGCTTGTCACTTTTCATAAAATTTGGCTACGAACATGGAGTATAGGTAGATCTAAGTACATGCAAATTAAGCAAGAAACACGTTTCGTATTGTAAATGTAAAAATGTAAAATGTTTCAGATGTCCAGAAGAAATGGAAGAATGCAGAATACAGATCTAAGATCGGTAGGTATGTCTGAACAATTATAGAAACTGCATGAGCATTGCCTCTGGCAGAAACCCTTGAAGAGTCGGAGCTCGTTAAGTAACAGTATAAGTAATGTAAATAATTTGACTAGGCCTTGACATTATACCATTCTTTTATTAATGTGTTTTTTTTTTTTTGACAGTTTAAATATTTCCTTTCGCAAATTCATTATTTACATCTGCCCTTGGCAACGAAACACTGCAGTCGATAACCAAAGTCGATGCGGCAGTTCTTTTGTTTGAGTAGCCGTCGCTTTGAATCGAATCGATAGCTCACACAAATAAAGAAATAGGCCCAAAGTAAAATATAAAACTTTATATATACAACTTTACAAATGAGAAACAATTGTAGTTTAATTATTAAGTTTTAGGTAGGTACGGAAAATAAAAAGAAAACACTTACTCTCACAATAATTCGATATTGTTTAGAAATAACCTCTTCACCCTCACCCATCAAAGCAGTTTGTCATCGTACCTTACTTATAACGTCTGGGTTTCGCTTTCAATCAAACCGTATTTAACCTCAAAATATTACGTAGCGTGTCATGAGTTAATGATTTCCGCTTTACCAATAGAGGCACACTGCCATTGCTTTCAGCTTGTAGATGAACCCAATAATTATTAGGTAGCCAGTGCTGAAACCGTAATGATTAATAGCAAATAGCTTCTGATGCTGTCGTGTAATACATTAGGGAATCAGGTACTAATAATAATCGAACACATTCGGTCAATAAACTCATTTTGTAATTAAATTTGATTTATAAATTGTTGGCGTAAAATAGAAGCTACGTTAATTTATTTAGATGGTAGAGTTGGATGATTTCTTTGTTATTCGAAAACAATATCTGTTGTCGAAAGTGCCAATAAATTTTTGTATATGCTGATATGATCATATGTCTGACAGTTAATCCTCCAAACTCATTTGCATGATTTTAATGCGACGATGGGTATAACTAAGCGAAACGCATAAACCTTATTTTTTTAGTTACAGGTTCTCTTAACTCTTACTCTCGATACAAAAGTGTATTTTAATTGGACAAAGAGTATCGTCTGGTATAAAAAAACCGCTTCTGTCAAAAAATGTAACACGATCTTCTAAATGCTTTTTCGAAAAAAAGGCTAAGTTAATAAAGTAAAAAATTAGGTAAGGAAATTCTAGTACATAATCACACCTACCAGGAAGAATATTTCCCTAAAATATAATCTGTTCATCAATCTGATTGACATTGCTGAAAAGGGAAACATCTCCATCTGAATTTATTCAAGCCGATTACAATAGTCTGGACTAAATATAACTTGAACTCAAAAACTAGATTGGTCGGTAACGTCACTTTTTTTTAGGTCTACCACATATGCGAACTATCAAATAGGTATTTAGGCGCGAATTTCTTAACTAGATTCGTCGGCTACCCCTCCCTAATTGTCAACTGGAAAAGCTGTTCATGTATTCTGACCGATCATAGCCAATCAAAACTTACTAAACTAGATACGTCCTCATTATTTGTGCATTCTTCTTATTCATCAATGCAGTTGGATCAAATTTGCATATGGCCAACTTAATTTCACATTCTATCGTATAAAAGTCACGATAATAAGCTTCGAATTTATATTAAATCCATTATTCCAATTACAACTGACAACTTCGGCTATATAAATTAATTTTAGATTAGTTTAAAGCTATGGGCTTTAAATCGTTAGTAATTTATTATTAATGACACCAATTATTTCTATTGACTAGCAATCGACCAAATTTTAATTCGAACTAATAAATGATAAAGTTGTCACTCAAAATAACTCATCGTTTGATATTAACTGACATTCCATGCAGAATAGAACAAGCCATTAGTAAAACTACTTAATCATTCTATAGAGTTCATTACACTTTTTATTGCGGTGATCGGGTGATGGCGTCAGTTAAGAACACGTCGAGTTCCGTGTTCCACAATTTATCCTAACGATCTTCGTCATCTTGACGTTCTTAATTTGCAATTGAGTGGTCTTATGCAAATGAGGCCTTTCTAAAACTGATTTTGTTTGATGTTGAAGTCTTTTTCTTTTGAAAATTATTTAAAAGGACTTGAAATTAAGCTTGAAGTGTTTTTGTTAAGCAGAATCCACAAAAACCAATTATATTAATATCAAAATTGAGTTTGACATGATTCTGATAAAAGAGACCGCTATACAGAGATCGCTACCTAATTAAAAGATATGAAGAGTTTGAATTGGTAATTTGTTGCAAAGACCTCCTGACAAGATTCGAGCGTCATGAAAACAACTACAGTGAACCCTCGGGGAAAGTAATTGTAATGGAACTATTGAGGGTTAGCATTTCAGCTTTGAAATTATAAATTTTAAAGGTATAAGAAAGAGAAAATAGAACACTTGAGAAGGATAGTCGGTGATTGACATTTGACTGTTTGCAATAAACTCTTCATACAGACTGAGCTTGATCGTCGACGCGGTTTGATGAGCATTTTTTGTTTCTTTGTTGTTGATGGTGTGAACAATTCTTCAGTCGACGGTGTTTACATTCGAAACACTTGTTCACGATGCCTGACAGCTGGGTGATTTGACTTGACTGAACGATTGTCACTTTCAAATATGAAATAATTTGGAAAATTTTAATTCGGGTATTCAATTTTAAATATTTTCCAATAAAATTAGCATAACTTTTCGAACTTTGAAAAATAGCAATCAAACACCAGTATTCTATTAAAAAAGATGTTAATACACTGGTTTAATTTAAACATTTGATACACACGTCCATTTTGTTGAACTGTCAAAATTAAGGAAAATTACTTCTCTACTTAATTGCTTTGCTGAATTTTATTTTTAGAGATATTTTTGAATGTGGGTTTAATTATAAAGCCATAACAATGTGTATGGGAATCGGGAATCAATAGAAAAGTCGTAGCGATTTTATTGTTGCCAGCCTGAATAAAGTCATATGTTAGCAAATTATCGACTTCTAGTGTTTGTGTATGAATAGATTTATGCCAATCTTCATAGTCAAGATTGGCATGATTTCCAAGAAATCAACTTTGTTCAACCGGTACCTATAAAGACCAGAAGAAATATGTTAATATCCCAATGAGAAGCTAACACAACATTTATGCTTAACGGGTATGCATCGTTTGGGCTTAGTCACCAGCAATTTTTAGTATGCATACGTTTTTTAATTTAATTATAAAGTCCCGTAAAGAATCACCGTGAGAGAAACATGCCTATAAATTCCATTCACATGAAATAAATTTGCTTAGATCCTATCGAATTAATTTATTGAAATAGTTGTGACGCTCTTAATTCTCATTGTCAGAATGAGAATTCGCAACTTCTTAAAACTATAATCTTTCAGATATGGCCCAAAGGGAAATTGGATTTTGTGTAAGTCTTTCTTGACTTTCTAACCGGATCTGCCACAACATTAACAATATTTTTGAATGTGTACAATGGAAAAAAATTAATGTGGGATTTTAAGACTTTGAAAAAGTAAAACAACATTTGGATGATTCCTTGTTTGTTTGGCATCTTGTCGATACTGAATAGCTTGGGATATTCAATTATGATGTAGTTACTTTATACATCCTGGGGATGGCGATGGGCCCGTCTTGGTGCCTAGTCTTTTGTGACGATCTCACAACCCCACTCAACCCAACTTAACCTAACCTACTTTATACATTGTGACGTTTTTGTGCAAGGAAGGAGAAAACGTAACCCACTTGTGGCAGTATTTTTAAAGCTTGTCAACGCCAGTATTGCCAGATTGAGCGCGTTGTCGTATTTTGGACTATCTTACAAAACTACAAAAAAGAAATATTTTCGAACAAACCCACACAATTTTGGGCTATATATCGTTTTACAGCAGCGTGCCCGGGATCCTAGAGGATGGAAGGCTGCAGTGTCTCAGGCAGAGACTCTCCACGGGTCGGGAGCCCGTTAAGAAGAAGAAGATAAAGTTTTAAAAGTGAAAATTTTGTTTGTTTTATTCCTTTACAAAACTACAAAAAAAAAATATTTTCGAACAAACCCACACTTTCAAACTTGGCAGCACCTTTGCAGTCAAGCTACATCGACCAATCGTTCAAATTGCAGGCAATATATTTTGCAGGCCTCTTGTTTTGACACAAAACACAAGCCACAAAGACCAATTGCAGAAGATAGAAGTCAAAAAAAAAATCGCGGCGCGTATCAGTGAGAAGGGTAAGTGCGAAAAATACCGAAAAAAGTATGTATACTTAAGGAATTGTGAGAATTTTTAACGATATTTGGGCAACGATTTTGGGCTAAATTTTTTTAAGGTTTCGGCGCTTAAAAGCAAACTAAATTCTGCCACCCTGGTCAACGCCATGTAAATGTTTTCTCTCTTAACTACGTCTCTTAGTACGTACAAGAAAAGAGAACTTGAAAAAATGTAATTTAAATGTCGTGCAATCTTGAATTTCCTTCATTCATAAGATTTTGAGTGGACTTTTTTGAATACCGCAAATCTTAACAAACAATTAAGAGATTGAGAAAATCATAAAGTCCATATTGAACTAAATGGTCATTCATTTCGTGGTTTCAGGTTGGTAGCGCTGGCATTTGATACCTGTCAAATTCAGCTGTCACTGGAAGTGTCATAATATTAGTTGAATGTTTGGCATTTACGCTAATGGAGCGCTTAACAATCGAAAAACGCGTTCAAATTATTAAGACTTACTACAAACTAAAACTACATGACAGGGAAACAAGCAACACAACACGAGCAATTATGGCTTTATTGAATGAGAAGTTTCCTGGTCGCGTAATTTTACTTTTCACGGCGTCAATTGGCCATCAAGATCATGCGATTTGACACCGTAAGATTTTTTTCTGTGGAGCTACGCAAAAGACCGTCTTTACGCGAATAATTCCCGAACTCTAGACGCATTTAAAAGCAACATTACTCAAGTTATGTATCGGCCACCGCCCGAAATGTGCGGAAAAGTGGTTCAAAATGACCTCATAAGAATTGCATTCTGCGAATCTTCCCGAGGCGGCCATTTGAATCATATTGTATTTCACACTTAATGACAAAGTTCAAACTTTATAATGAAACAAAATTTTCATGATCATTTTATTTAGCTTTACTTTCGAAACCGAAAAATGAATGACCCTTTACTGATGGTTTCTGATTATACCATATATCTGGCCATCGCGCTATTCAATCAAATAATTCCTCTACAGTTCTCATCTTATATGATGATTAACTTAAATATATTCAAACAATTTCACGTCTGATTTGATTGATTAAATGGGTCTCGTTAAATGATGGCGGATCGTAGAAAATATTCGTCCATCAGCTAATAGCTCAAGATGATGTGATTATGATTTAAATACTGCGATTTAATAGTTAATGATCATATTATTAAAAAATAATTGCTATTAAATGTTAACAATCTAATTTATTTTAACAGTTTTCTTCATTGAAACTATGAGCTACCAGAAATATAACTTGTTCTCAGCTTCAGTTCCTACATAGCATAAACTAACACATTTACTTTCTAAATAATATATTGCTTTGTTTTATGGATTTTACGATTAATTGGGTATTATTATCTGATTTAATCTGAATGTGTATGTTGGCACACATTTTTATAAATAATTGCCAGTTATCCCAAATAAAAATAAAACAAATTATGAGTTGGAACGAGTATTTTTCAAAAGAAATATATTTAACTTAATTAATTCCAATTAACGGTTGTTTTCATTTAAATAATACTCTAAACATATGCTTAATATTGACTGCTGGAACTGCTGATATATATAAATGTGACTAGGACTCAATGCCAATTTAAATTTTTGGAAGTGGCCGTTTTTATTTCTTTTTGTAAATCTGGCTGAATATAATTTATTCAAAAGCGCGAAACAACTTTTCAGTTCTATTTAATTTTGAGGCCACCACTTGATGGTGACTGTGTTAGTAAAGTAACCGACATTTTTTTACGGGTTTCACGTAATTGGGTGATTTGGGACAGTCTCTTCAACTTAATGGAACAGGCTAAAAAGTAAGTTACCTCGCCTCAGGTCTCCGATTACAGTTCGATGAGTATGTTAATCAAGGGTTTTGTATATTTTGCAAACAAACGTTAGTTATAATAAGTTTGCTAATTAATTTATTTGCAAGAGGGATGTTGCATAATATTGTTGTCACTTTTGATAAAGAAATTATCAGGGGCGATGCACTCCAATATAAACGTGGATCGTTATTACAACTCGCCATTAGCTGCCTCTGATTATCGTGTACCTACATTTTTTTGTACTCCATATTTTCCCATGCATTTTCTTTTGCGTTCACACTTCGTTTTTCTCGTTCAAAGTAGAGCACTGAACGCAGCTCGAACATGACGAGGTAGTTCAGAGTGATCTGATTTATATATGAAACACAGTTTTAGCACACCAGCTGTCGTATAAGATATAACTATAAAAACACATCATGGACATTGTTCAAAACCGACAAGTAGAAATAAGACACATTCATTGCCTGCCGGTAATAATATGTTTTCCAAGTTATTTTTTATTATTATTAGTTATATCATTATTTTTCAAAACTAAAAGCGCTAAACTCAAGAAAGTACATATACAGTCCACCAGTTATCGAAACAGGCATTACTAATAATCATTTTTAATCTTCAAACTAAATAATTTTGTAGGTCACAATGGGTAGTTTGATATGGAAAATGTCACCATTGTGAGTTCGTAAAATCTAGCCTGGGCTCTAAATATGTAAACAGCAACTATTTGTTGTAGATTTTAAGTCTGCTACACATTTTTACAACAAGGGTATTCATTTAATTTCATAATTTTATGCAGCCTGAAAATTCATAAATTTCTACGGTGCTCTACGTAAACACATTCTCGGAAATATCATTGCGTAAATCGCATAAATCGACAGTCAATTCGGTTGTCAAACTGAGCTGTTCAAATTATTTCCAAATAATTTTAATAATAAAATAGAAATTTTCATTTCTAAGTACTCGAATTTTTTGTTTTTTGCTTGAATTCTTACCATTTTGAGATCTTACTAAAAACAAGCTCTGGAAACAAACAAACAACAGACGACTGTCTGTCAAAGTTTGACATTTGTGATTTGCGCAACTTTCCGCGGCTGATTTCCGAGCCTAAAACGTCGCGGAAAATTATGAGGTATGTGTAAACTATTCTCCATACAAAATCTGACAGTTCATTTACGAGGTGGTAAATTTCTGCAGGTTTACGCAGTTTATGGGGCTTTACGCGTTTAAGTGAATACCCTTAATATACTTCCTTTTTCTGAAACAGCAATCATTATTAGCTGTCAAAATATGCTGCATACTTAATGTATGCTTGGAGCCTAAATTCGCAGATGACAGTTTCTTTTTAACTGACTAAAATTTCACTAATTTTCACATCTGTCAAAATTCAAGATATACTTTCCGTTTTTACAAATCAATTGTAGAATACAGTCGACTAGGCTTTGCTGAAAAAACTGAAACACAAAATTTGTCACGGAAAATTGTTCCAATTATGCGATGTTCGCTTTAGAGGAAATACCGGTTAAGTGAAAACATAATTGTGGCAAAATGGCGTTGCAATCTATTTAATTAAACGCTGATTAAACGAAACTTGAATCTAAATTTCTTTATTTGTAGAAACAAAATACTTCCCGCGACTTGACGGGGAATGTCAGATTTCTTTCAATATTGTCACGATCAGTAAATCCACAAAAGAAAAACTTGTTGGAACCTAATCCCAAAATAGTAATTGCAATTATGTAGAAACTGAGGGCCGATATTCGCTTGTTCGATGTCCGTAAATCGCTTTCATATGTCTAGTCCTCAAAAATCCGTATATCTCTTTAAGCAATTGTCGCCATTGATACATAAGGACCCTAGGATTAACTTCTCACATCTCTCTCTCTCTGAAAATAAATACCTTTTTTCTATGTCGTCTATCTTTTAAGCATTTAACAAACTTATCAGTCATATATAGAACAATATGAATTTCGTTATTTCGCTAATATTCTCTCCTTCCGCCATTTTTTATGAAATCGTATGTGTATAGACTTTTCGCAATTGCGATCGGCTTATTTCGACTGTGTTCACAAACTAAGTATTAAATTGACCTTCAACTCAGACAACATAAGAGGAACTGCCTACAAGCTGTTTTCTGTGTTATTATGTCGGAAATTATGTGTGCCATGTAAAGGAAATTAGCCGAATGCATACTTGCACATAGTAACCTGACATTTCATTAAGTTTTTATTTTTTTATATTTTTACACCTGCCGCCATTTAGAATTTTTGTTGCTGCTTCTACTGTATTCACAGAAAGAAAATTAAAGAGATAATTTTATTTTCAAAGTTTGTGGGGGTAATCGACACTGAGCAGACCCGTTATTGCATTCTTTACTATGTGCCGATAAGTTCTTGCTACTGAATAAAAATTGGTGCCTTCAACAGCCCCACTGACAAATGTATCTTAAATGAGCTTCTTCGATATAAAAATATTGTCAAGGCTAATCAGGGTATTGGAAAAGAGTGTCATTTTTCGACTCTCCAAACTCCCAAAGTTGTACGTCTTGTTGTAAGGTCACAAAAGTGGGCTGGTCCTCCAATCTTATAGAGTTCTGCAGTCGGATTTGCCACATGCCATAGGGATTTTCAAAGACGTACTTCTCTTAAACGGCAACCTAATCTCGATTTTCTAAAATCTGATTCTTTTATATACAGCTCCAAAATCTAGATTTATTAATATAGACAAATCATAGTATGTCTATTATAATCACATCCGGGTGCCTAGTGCCGTATTAGACCCATCTTTACCTAACCTAACCTACAATCACAGCAAACTTTTGTGATGGGGGGTTTTTAATAAATAATTAACAAGACCAAAATGTGCAAAAGGACTATATCTTTCTATAGCTCGGAAATAATTTTACATTCGATTAAAGGATTAGCTGCACTACAAACTGTACCAAATCCAATTTATACCTGAGGATTAAGAATGGTTGCTCATCTTAATAGGGTAATTGTTTCGACAACATTTCGAATATTAAAGTTCCTATTTTACACATTTGGTTTCAAGATACGCTAAATCTTTAAAATCCACCGGACGCGGACGAATTTAAATCCATTTGCGTATGCGTTTTTGGGCTCGGCGTTGGGCGCCACCATATCAGAAAAACGAAAAAGCTTCTCAACTCTGCCCAACGAACTGGGAAAAAATTGAAGGGAGCTAGGTCTATGGTTCTATAAGGAACTGATGCGGCAACTATTTATTTTGTGTGTATTTACAGATATTACGAACACATCCTTTGGGGATATTATGAACAGTTTATTGTAAAATCCTTGATTATATGGGCCACTTTAAGCTTATAACGAAGAGTATCGTACACAGAATAAATGAGAAACAAATTGGTCACCACCCGAAATGCTTGCGAAACTTTACCGCCTTTTGAAAAAAAAACATTCGAATCCTCCTTTTTGAACGCACTTTTCAGCCTGCTTTAAAGAAAACTCACCTATTTTAAAAGTCTCAATTAATCCATAAACTGAACCAGCTGTGTCTAATCCAAAACGCACACAAATTGTATCTCTTTATCAGTTGCGCACCACAAATCACTTTTTTTTTTTTTTTAATTTTTTGGCGTCACAATATTCGATTCATTTGCAAGATCCTTTTCGGGTTGCACCACCAATTGCGATATTACACGATCCTTTGGCCCTCAGTAAGTTTCCAAGGCTTTAATTTTATTTCATTAA
The DNA here is from genome assembly GCA_916610125.1 of Cheilosia vulpina. Classification (NCBI taxonomy): domain Eukaryota; kingdom Metazoa; phylum Arthropoda; class Insecta; order Diptera; family Syrphidae; genus Cheilosia; species Cheilosia vulpina. Next base: position 41,090,817 of record OU744279.1, on the reverse strand, counting down.
ATTTAGTCGCGCGAAGAATAAAAAACGCGCTGTTTACCGGTTTGATCGCGAACGTAAACTGATTCCAAAATCACAAGATTACCAAACTATTTCTTTTCCAAAAATCAACACAAGATTCAGATGGAGACGATCTTCGATCTCGAACCCCCCGCCGCCGAAAAAGTTAACGTCACGTTACCAGCACTCCGGATCTCAATATCGAACGAAGAAGAAGAAGAAAACAACGTTCACTTTCGTTTGAATAAATTTACTTAATATGCTTGCGTCTTTTTTTATTGGTTCTTTTGGATAGCTAGCTTCCAATCTTGTGTGTGTGATTTTGTTGTTGGCTTCTCATCGGTATGTGATCAAGTACGTAGTACACCATCAAGCAGAGCATAATGATTCCTCGAAGGTGTTCCGATATGGTACTTATTGTACGCTGAAGAGCAGCTGCTTGATCTTGAGTGCGGTGATTGGAAGTTAGGTGGCATTTAGTTCGCGGTAACTGATAGGTGTAATTTTTTTCCCAAAGAATACCCTACGCGGAATGGAGGAAGTATGCACTTGCTAATATTTAACAGTATTTATTGTGTAATGCGCTTGCTCTTCCGAATGTTGTTATTTAGTGCTTTGCTGTAATGAAGGTAATAAATTATCTGGTGGACATTTGGAGGATTATGGGCTGAAAGCTTCAATGGAATTGATTTCCGACAGAATATATAGTGAACATAAAATGTGAGCTGTTCAAAAAAGCACGCGGGGTCATAGGCGTTCGATTGCCAGACAGAGGCAATTATAAAAATTGATGCTTTTAAAGTTGAGGACTTTGTTAGTATCGCGTTAACAACTGGAATTCAAATTTCACATGCACATGGTCAAATTGAAGTGTCATCTGTCTGTCGCGCTAAAATATTCTCTAGTAAATAGTATTTCGAGCAGTGTGATGGATTGGTCTTCAAATGGAATATTGTATGTCCGAGTATGTGCATATACCTTCAATTGGCAATTGTCTTTTATTGTATGCAATATGCTGACGTTTTTCGTTAACGTCAACAAACAAAGAGTCGTATGTTACAGACCTTAGACAAATCATACTGAGACCCCCAACTCGCAATCATCTTGCCGCTGGCCCCCTCAATTTTTTTTTTTTTTTTTCAAATTCCGCCATTTTGCTTTACTATCGGTGCTATGTCAATCCGTGTGACATTTAAACATTACTGAGTGCTATTGGTTAGTTTTTATATATTTTTTAAAGGCGAATAATTCGATTTGTGTGTTTTATAAAACTATCTAAAGGATATTATGTTTTATAGACATTTTTCGATATCATAAGCTTCGATGTCGTGTGTAAATATTTCTTAAATAATAATGAAATTTGCTCAAAATGTTTCTATTTGCCCTCAACCAATCTCCATTGTTCATTCTTCATGAATGTTTTAAGCAAATGTACACTTATTCCTTAAAAAAATATATTATCCACACGTAACGAACAATTAAGCGGATAAAATTCTATGAACGCTGCCAGCAGCTTTGCCCAAAGCGGAAGTGGCATATGCAAGGTGCGAGTGTGTTGTTTAGCCAGAATTTTTGAAGTTACGTTACATTTGTCAATACGAATATCTATGTAACCATAATAGCGCACTTAGCATTTGCCACCCCATAAAATATATAGGTTGTAGGCAAGTTACGAGAAATCGGCCAAAGTTGGTGGTCTCAGTAGACATGATTTGTCTCTAATGTTGACAGTCCTGAAAATCCAGGACGACTAATCGAGGGCAATGGCAGGCCAAGAGAGAATTAGCAGTATACAGGGAAACAACGAAATTCATCTTCGCTATAAAGAAGCCAGACGTCAGACATTCAGAGAATTTCTTCTGGCTTGTACTTGTATATTGATCAAGTGCAAAGTGTGCTGTTGACAGTTGACATGCAAAGAAAAAGCATGGCCGCATTCAAGAATCTAGTTATCTTAAGTCGACTTGATTGGTGGGGATGAGATGCAACCTGAACGCAAAGACTAGATTGGTCGGGAACGTCACTTTTCCTACGTCAGTCACATATGCGAAATGTCAACTTAGTCACGAATTTCTTGTCTACATTCGTCGGCTACCCCTCCACAAACGTCAACTGAAACATCTGCTCATATGACCGATTTCCCTTAATCAAACCCGAGATACATCTAGTGAGAGAGCTGTCAGACTTACTAAACTAGATACTTGAACGTCCTCAATGTTTATTTCAGAAACGCTATTCATTCGGTGAAACGATCAAGAGGCATATTTGTGAACCATGCCAGTGACTGTTTCTTCGAACTCATCGACAAATTATAATGTCCTAGATGTGTCGTTAATATTAGCTTCGTTCAATTTAGTACAGTAGAGTGTTTCGCAAAGCCCATCCTTTTATTTTGGTTCAAACGTCAAAAAAAACTTGTAGGATAACAAACCCGGTGTATGTCAGAGTATTGTTGTCTTCAAATAATGTTAAAAAGCGCATATTTCCCATTACTTTAACTACTCAGCTTTTACCAAATCATTTTTCAATTCTAAAATGGGTGTATCCTGAATTTTTGCTCTTTATTATAAACTTTTCAGTAATTTTTGAACATAATTATATTACAAACATAAAAAATCGGTTTTCTTTTCCTACAAGTTTTCCAGTCGTCACTTGGTTTTTCTTCTTCTGATTTGACACTGACGTTGTCTGATACTACCCTATCGAAAGGCAAAGCCTAGAAAACTAGTCCAATTGACTTTGTTGCGGGACATAATATTACTATAGTTTTACCATAATTTATAGACAGTAAGGGGTTTTGTCTACCTTGTACCAATCAAGTGAACATTTTAAAATCTGACTTTCTTTTATATCAATTAAAATTAATATTTAATGGATATAAAAGAACGTCAGGCTTGGTTGTAGAAATCGTCAAATTTCAGCTGTCAGTTTCCATTTACTCAGGTGCAATTTATGTTTTGAGGTTAAGCCAGATCGCTCTTATGTTTGTGGAATGCTTTACACACTCGTGGATTGTGAATAAAACCTCACAATTTCAAGCTAACGGATTTTTGTTGTCAGAAATAAAAAAAAAATGTTACATGTATGCATAGATACATATACCCATACATTTATCCCAATGTTTTAAATAGAACTATGTTTCCACCGGAAAATAACCCCGAGATTAACGGTTATTTCCGTTATTCTATAGGTTTTCAAAGGAGACTAACCACGGCATTCAATTTAATTCCCCTCAACCTTGTCTAAACCTCGAAATTCGAATTTAAATCTCATACATTCGAAATAAAAAATTAATCTTTAAAACCAGGTGTATTTATAGAGGTTGTGAAAACACTGTTAAAATAGATAATAAGACTCCGGGGGAAAACTCCTTGAGTTGTTATTAAAAGCCTAGGTTGCAACTTGAAATTTGCAAGTTGCACTAAAAATAGGCTCAGTTCGCAACTGACGTGTTTTGTTGTCCTGTTTTTCATACAAAATACAGACACAATAAAAAAAAAACAAATCAAAATCTGCATACCTATTAGTTTTGATATAAGAAGACTACAATCGGTTAACAAATAGTCAATGATTTAGTAGATATTGACTTTCTAAAACCAATAACGTTTCGCTCAACACCATCGGTTACCCAATCCCGTTTAACTAATTCAAAGTCATCGGAAAAAAACAGTCACCAAATGTCATAAAATCCATCTTTCGTTTGATACTTTCTTCACATGAATTGTTTGGTTGTGAATCATTATGACCGAACTATGTTATCTAAGCAGCCATTACTGTGGGAGTTTTGTAGGCAGATGTTATAATATCAATCTAGTTTCCTTTAGTATTCAGATTTTAGAGTAACGGCTGCTATATCCAATAAGTAGGAACTATTGACCATTTACGGAGGCTTGTGAGAGCTTGAACTTGATTTTTATGGTAAATAATTAAAACTGTCTGATGTCTGTGTATTAATAAATAAACTCACCTTTAGCACGCATATAGAAGAAAAACGCTTTCAAGTTGTGTAAAGAATTTCTAAAACTATAAATGTCAACTCACGCAAAGTGCAACCTTGGAAATGCTTTATACGCCGTTCTGATTTATAGTCATTTAATATTTATGATAGTTTTTTAATGTCTTCTCTAAGTGAATACATTCAAAATTGCTTGTCAATGATGGGCGGTGATCAGTGCTATACTTTGAAAAGCATTTACCGATTTAGAATGTTATCTATCAAAAAATAGAATTCGTGTTTGGGGTACCTCCACTTCACTTACTGTCTTCAGCCTGAAAAATGTAGATCACGTCATTTCATTTCGGTCATTCTGTTTCTGACTATTGGCAATTTGGATGCAATCAGTGAATTTATTCACTGTACACTTTCCATAACATATAACGCTCATATCGGACCTTTTTCCAGTCCTTCATTTCCGACAGTTCATCGTAATTGGTGCTGCTTTTATCTCTGTGACAATGGGGACGTTCAAGTATCTAGTTTAGTAAGTCTGACAGCTGTCTGAATGGATGTATTTCGGTTTTTATTGACTGAAATCGGTCATATGAGCGAGTTGACGTTTATGGAGGGGTAGCTGACGAATCTAGTCAAGAAATTCTTGACTGAGTACTAAATTGACAGTTCGCATATGTGTCTGATGTACAAAAAGTGACGTTCCCGACCATTCTAGTTTTTGCGTTCAGGTTAAATCTCACTCAGACCAATCTATTGTTACAGCCGAGCTGGGATTCGTAAAGATAAAACGCTATTCTGTTGAACTTTTCTAATAAAATCATTTTCATTTCATCAAAACAATATTTATTTAAGCAATTCTTAAACGATTGCCGCCAATCTCTTGATTCACTGCATACTTTATCGATGGTTCTAGAGCTAGCTCACTTAACTCTCCACTTATTTGAAAAATTCGAGTCTCCAATTGGAAGTGGAACTTGCTTGGTGACTAATGGGTTGTTTACATTTTAGGTTCCACGCTACAATGTAACTAAGATTCTTGCCCATATTATTGGTTTTAACAAATTTCTGAGAAATGTCAGAGAGGTTTTCTTAGTTGGTATAGGTATTGATTATTTTTAGTGAGAGTGTTAATTGTTCTTTTGTTCGCATCACCTCTAAGACGGCTGTTTGAGCTAGTACACTTTTTCGATACAGGTAAATCAAATTTGACAGGGAACCCATATACGTCTACCATCTAATCTGAACTATTGCACATTTAACTGTGAAGTCAGTGGCGTAGCGGGAGGAGGGCGGTGGACAAGGGCCCGGGCGGCAATTTTATAGTTTGAGTGAGTACACTTTTTCGATACAGGTAAATCAAATTTGACAGGGAACGCATATACGTCTACCATCTAATCTGAACTATTGCACATTTAACTGTGAAGTCAGTGGCGTAGCGAGAGGAGGGGGGTGGGCAAGAGCCCGGGCGGCAATTTTCTAGTTTGAGTGAGTACACTTTTTCGATACAGGTAAATCAAATTTGACAGGGAACGCATATACGTCTACCATCTAATCTGAACTATTGCACATTTAACTGTGAAGTCAGTGGCGGAGCGAGAGGAGGGGGGTGGGCAAGGGCCCGGGCGGCAATTTGGAGCGGTTACAATATCTAAACATATAAAATTTACAAAAAAATTAGGTCTTCCAAATTAAAGTACTGAGGAACATAGTCAATGCACCTTGGTACATTCGTAACGCTGATCTACATAGAGATCTAAATATTGAAATTCTTGAAGACGAGGTTAAAACGGTTGTTCAAATGCGCAGACGTAGGCTTCTCAGCCACGTTGTCTTAGAAATCAAATACCGAATTATTAAATACAGACAATGTAATCAGGAGATTAAGGCGGATAAAACCACTTGATCTATAAAAATTAACTAAGAATAGAAATTAGCTTATATTTTCTACCAAAAAAGTTCAGAAATCCGACAACCGGCGGATTTTTCTTTTTAAATTTTCAAACAAAGCACAAACTTTTTTTTTTAGTGTGTGACAAAATTACTAGGGGCGGCATAAATTGGGTCTGCCCGGGGAGGCCCCAACCCACGCTACGCCACTGAATAAAATGGGTACATATGGCAAAAACTTGCGATGAATCAATTTGTATTTTGTCCGGTCCGTGGCAACAAAAGTGTCTTAATCTAGACAGACATCTGGTAATCATCTTAATGACTTCGCTTTGCCCATATAAGAACTTATAAAACACGTCCACTCACGACTTGCTGTAGGATCGACACAAACTGAACCGCAACCAATATGCCGGATATTTGTTCACCTGTCTCTCTTGAACAATCCCATCGTCACTCATGTGCTGCTCAGCTCAGTCCATAAATCAATAGAATACATTTAGAACACAACGCATTCGATTGTTACTCATTGTCAGCAAGTAATATCTTAATAAACAAATCAGAAGCGCGCAGACAATTTCTCAAAGTCTCGGTTTGTTCTCAGCAAATCATTTAACTCCCCCGACCACTGACACACTCCATTAAAAAACAAACAAAAGTTAAAGAAAAAACCGAAAGCTTCGTTGTTCGTTCGGCGCCCAATACATACAGTGAGACTACAGAATTAATTAAACCATTTTCAACTACATCAAGATTACCACATCCGAACGACCTTGACTTAATATACACAAAGCTGTACCTTACCTTACGGGTATTTGCTTTTCAACACGAAAAGATATCCATACATAAAATGTTCTGAAACAGTTCACCATCAATCGAGTGTGATGAGGTGATATCTCAAGTGTTTACTTTAAATTGGAACAATTCCAATCTGCTCAAGAGCGTCTAGGAAGTACATACTGGCACTTTGGCATGTGATGATATTCTCCTCTACTTTACACGAATACCGGGAACAACCTTCGATGGAAATCAATTGAAACAAAAAAAAAATACAACAAAAACAAAAAGAGTTACTTTTCAACGGTGAGCTGTATTTTCTTTCAATCCTACCAAAAAACAATAGCAATAGCAAATTCATTTCAAGCTGAAGTGCACGAGTTCAGAATTTATTACAAAAGAAAAATTATATTAATCTTGTTCTGATTTTTTTTTGTTCAGTTTGTGAATTAGATATGCTTTTAAATAATTGTTGAGCGATTGAAGTTGGGGGGTTTTAATTGGACGTACTGCATAGACTGATTGGAATTTTTGTAGGAAAGTAATCCTACAAAAGTATGACCTTTGAAATGTCGTGTAAGTACAATTTTTGACAGACCATTAAACAGTTAATATGTCGAACCTATTACTATGTCTGTTTCAAGGCGAAACAGCGATTTAAATAAAATCGCCCAAAAATGCAGCGGGGATCGTGCTGAATCAAATGCATTTATTGAAATCAATGGAGAATTGGAGACCTTCAAAGGTTTTCTTTATTTCGATAAGAGTCAAAGATGCTTTCATACGTTTCCAAGTATATATTTCAGTGAACAAAAGGTAACCAAATGTCAAGGTCTCTAATAATTGCTGTGCAACCGCACGTTATTTAAACGCAGGCCATTTTATAAAAGTGTATCAATGGAGAAGATAACAAAAGTACTTTCGATGCCATCTCGGTTTGGCGGTTTGCTTGGGCAATGCCGATTAGGCCCTTTCAAACGTTTTACTGATTCTTAGCACGATTAGGGCCTTATACAACATTCATGCTAAAGAGATGAAGATTCAAACAGATTTGGGAATAAAAACATTTTTAGTCTTAAATTGAGTTGATTCTAAAAATTACTTTTGTTGTTTGTATATTTCCCGAAGTCGGACAGAAGTGAGACACAAAAAGAAATCAAAACACTTTCCCTCAATTAAAGTCTATGCTCACTTTAGCCCAAGAAAGTTCTTTTGGAAAATGTGTTACAGCTGACAGATGGTTGTCAGATCGTTCAAATGACAGCTAGTAACTGACTATTTATGTTTGTTCCTGTACTTTCAGAATAGAAAAATGAAAAACGTCAAATATCAAAAATCGAGAGAGAAATATCTCAATTTCAAGGGAAGTACCTGACCGGTTTTCTTACAAAAAGTTTAAGAAATATAATTTTGCATTATCGTAAAATGCAGCATTTACAAAATAAGTTAGAGTTGAACTTTTTATAAGCTAAATACCTGTTAAACTTAACATTTTTTATGCGCTGATATGTCCTAGGAGAACATTCAATTACAACTTCTTCCTCCGACATCGTTGAAGACAAAAATGAATACAGTATACTTGTCAATCTTTTGAGCTGTTACATAGTTGTCAGTTTTCATTTTTCAGTAAGTCGAGATTCGGCGAGTAGAAAATTACGAAAAAATTAAAAGAGTTGAAATGCATTTCTCTCTCATTTTTTTCCAATTTTCTCAGTACGTGGTCGCATTCGCACAGTTTCTTAGCGAATTTTTATTAATTTTACGTTTTCAAAACCGTACCCGAAGACTGCGCGGGACCAGGAAAATAAGGAACTTTTAAATTCCTTTAGTTGAGGCAAACGAAAAAAGCTGTCAAGCTGTGTGCTCTTGGTAGCTATGTACACATTGACTTATTATATATGGACTGCTAGTGAAATGCCACTTCCATACAATCCCCACCCAGAAAATGACGCCCAAACAAAATGACAACCATCTTTGATTTCTCCATAGAATTCTAGAGCCACCTATTGGGCGTTAGTGGATTTGCCAAGTGAAACGGTTGAAATTCAAATTGTTGTGGCATTGTTTACAATAGATGTCATCTCGAAATTGTGCTAGTTCAAATAATTAATAATAGATGGAACCAACAAAATTTTAATAAAAAAAAATCGTTTTTCATTGTCCCATAAATTGCACAATTTTCGTATATTTATGGCGAATTAGTTTTTTTATGTTGTTTTTCATTATTAATTCTAGAAATATGATGTAGTAACACTTTAGCGTATATTTCAATCACATTTCTGATCAATAAATACTTATGATTGTAAAGAATATCACATTCGAGTACATGCGAATTTAATTCATCATATCAGAGAAACTTTAACCATAACGCAAATTGCAACCAATTATACAACACTTCATTTCTTAGTTTTAAATGTTTATTCAATTAATCGCAACGAAATGGAAATGTCAGATGTGAATTTCCAATTTATTCCGCTCCGAACCACGAGAGCTAGCGCTTATGTTGGAACCAACGCGAAGTTGTCTAGCAGTCCATATAAGTCAATGTATGTACATATTTAAATTTTCGAGTCTAAGAAAAATTCACTTTTTCATATTTATGGCTAAACGCGTTCCTCTTCTATTTGCTTATTTTACATAGCATTAATAGAATTCTATCATGGGAGAAATGTGACGTTTAACCGAAATTGGACTCAGGAGATATCTGAACAGACCTATTATTTCGTACTGGAAGTGTCATACATTTTGTTTGCTAGAATTTAATGTGCACGAAGTATCTACTAGCAATAGCGCACGCAGTTTTGGGGAGTCTATCAAAGAATTTTTCACAGCTCTCTGAGCCTCTGCATAAGCAACTGCCTTTGTGCTGCTTTTTGACACTTACAACAAATTTAGTTTTAACACAGTGTTCATCTATGTATTTCGTTATATTTTATTTTACTCTTTTCATGATGTTTGTGTGTAAGAAGTCCGCTTTTTGCGAACAGACAATTTTCACGAGCTGTCAAACTCCTGTCTGTACCTATATAATAATTGATGATTGGCCTTTCTTTCTGGCTCTGCGCTGTGGCAGCGGTCACGATTACTCTGTTTGTGAGTATTTTACCATCTTGCACGAGTTCAGTTCCGATTGCGCCTGTGCTTCCATTATCTTCACTTAAACTCGAAAATCGTTTCACATTCCTATGTCGGTTTTGTTGGCAGAATCAGAATATAAGCAAACTTGACTGTTGAATTTGCCTAAGAGTGCTCCCTCATTTTTGCCATAAGGCTTTGTTTTCATCGTACAGCTTTTATTAATTACTAGTAAATAGACCGCCAGCTGAAGGAAAACATTAAAAACATGCGTACAAGCTGTCATTTTTTTGTACAGTAAACTGTAAGCGCAGTGGCTTACAGCCATATTATTCACTCACTTTAATCCGGGTTAAAGTTTGGACACGGATTTAAGTGAGTTTAACACAAAAACAAAACACAAGTCCATAATATTCAGTCGTTAAACCCGAACATGAAATCAGTTTCTTAAATTTGACAGCGTTTAATCCGATTAATTAGCCGTTTGAATGAAATTGTAGATCCCTTTCATACGTCCCAAAAATGGAAAACTGACACAAAACGAATGGTTGTGAGAAGCTAGGCCAAGGGACCCTGGAACCTACGGACCTGTTGCGCCAATTTTTTTTGTTTATTTTTTTTTTGTATAGTGAACTGTTTTTTTTTTTTTAGTCAAACACATTTGTTTGTCTGTTTTCGTTTCGAGCATGTTCAGAGCGCACTCTATGAGCATGGAATAGCTGTCTGAACGCAGCATATTTTGACACCTAACTATATGATTGCTAAAAAAAAGGTAGATTAAATAGTTGAATTTCTTTGGTCAGCTACCCGACCAAAGAAAAAAAAATATTTCACACCTTACTGACGGCTTTCCAAAATTTACTCCTATACTTCGATTAATATAACTGCTCATCAATCTGTTAGCATCGAAATCACGGTCAATCATTCGGCCACCTGCGGTGCCGTTATTGTGTTCCACACAATTGTAGACCACTGTATAACCATTAAGTTACCATTATCCAAATCTCCGACAAAAATCCGCCAGCAATACATAATCCATGCACACTCGACTCTCATTCACACGCTTCCGATACCATCCCAAAAGTGAGTCACGATCAAAAGATTTTTGACAATCATAATTTACCCTTTTCCCCCAAACGCTAAAATATGCAAAAAATTACACAATTTGAATAAAAATAAGTGAAAACATGCCCGTTTTTTGTTGTTGTTGTCATTCACACGCACAAGACCACATCTTCGATCTCCATAGAATGTACATTTTCCACATAATCCACAAAAGCCAATGTCGCTCGCACATTCACTTTCGATTGTCCTAAAAAGACAACACACAATAAACTACCGTCTTTCGTGATTAAGTCGATAATAAATTTATCATTATTCCCTATCAAGCCCACCAGTTGGCCGCAGTAACAGAAGGAGGAACAATATACATCGAAAAGAAGATGTTGCATCAAACAGCGAGCGATACGAAAAAAAGAAGATACGAGCCGGCATCCGCGATTGATTATGCCTCGGAAGAAGATGTTCCGAAAAAAGGCCATCTTCGCAATCCGGTATCTGGCCAAAAGGTGTCTGAACTGATGAATATTAAAATAATATTAAATAATTGTGATAAATGGAGAAAGTTTCTCTTCTCCATCGGATTCGGAATCTGAGCTCGATTATAAAACTTCTCCAAAAAAAAAACACTTGGGTTACGCAATCCTGCCGACCCGAGAAACTAGAGACAGAGCAATAATTGATTTAAATTTCTGAACAAAATGATACTTGATACGCACTTTCTTAATAAATTTTGCAAGTCTATGAGCACATTAGTAGTTTCGTCGCTTAATTTATGTCTCTTCCAAGGAGGTGTGGATGCTTTTATGTACCGCCACCGTTTCGAAGTTGTTTGGTAATGGGTTTCAGGCGTTAGCTTTGGAAATTCAACTACACTTTTATTATTGAGTTGTAAGAGGTACTAGAGTTAGGTGGGGTTTTAAATTTTAAAAACGTTTGGCATCAGTTTTGGTTTATTCTCAGAATCAGAGCTTAATTCGACAACGTTGCAACAATCATAAACAAAGTATTAAATAGACCGTCAGATCCCGCGCGCTCCCTAGCCGATTCCCCCGCAAATTTTGAAAATAAAATTCTCTCTGTGAATGCATGTGAAGCGCAAAAAAAATTCTTAATGGCGGGAGGTTATGTCGTTTTCCATTGGTTTCACTCGGGGATCCACTCATTCTGTGATCCAATGGAATCGCAAAACTCTCCCGAAAATTATTTACGGCGGCTGTCAGCTGACTTGTATAAAATACATAAATAACACTTGTGTGAGTGCTTCTTGAGTGTATTCTGACTTCAAATCGAGAAGCGAAATTCTCTTCTCAGAATCACCAGAAGAATATTTTGTGTGCCAATGGAACGGTGTCAGAAGTGATTTTTTCGATTCCGGACTCTCCCGGACACTTCTGCCCAATGGAAAACGACATTAATAAACGAAAAGAACTGAACGAACTGTCAGGTTGCTATTTGCAAGTGTATAAGTGCGGCTAATTTACTTTAACATGGCACACATATATTCCCACATAGTAACACGGAAAACAGCTTGTAGGCAAATTCTCTTGTTGGCTGAGCTGACGGTCTATTTAATACTTAGTTTATGGCAACAATCCTGCAAGTTAATGCGAAATTTGACGGTTAATTGATAACTTGTATTCTGAACGCAATAATTAACATATCAGAGTGATTGAGAACTGTATTCTTTGAAGATAATCTCCCAAAAGACTGGGGAAGTTCAAGTATCTAGTTTAGTAAGTCTGACAGTTGGATGATTTGATGTGCCTCAGTTTAGATTGGCCTACATCGGTCAGATGAGCAGCTTTTTCAGTTGACGTTCATGAAGGGGTAGCCAACGAATCTATTTAAGAAATTCGTGACTGAGTACTAAGTTGACAGTTAGTATTTGTGGCTTATGTAAGGAAAGTGACGTTACCGACCAATCTAGGTTACATTTATTCTAGACCAATCTAGTCCGCATGAGATAATTAGATTTTTAAATGTGCCCTCGTTTACACCGCGAGATTCAGTGCATGCAATAATATTCGCCATACTTCAAACACAAAGCGCTTCATACGTCTATTCCGCTATTTGTATGAACTGGTTTTCGAAGTATTTAATTTGCATAAAATTAAATTAAAAAAGAAAAATATTTGGCGCAACAGGTCAAAAGGAACCCTAAGTCTAGTTTCTCAAACCATTCATTTTGTGTGTATTTTCATTTGGATATAAAATTGTATGCCAAGTCTAAACGGCTAATTGAGAAGCTCTTTCATGACAGTTATACTCTCGGATGTTTGTCAGACGTTCGCGAGAGGTGGGGCAGAGGAAAAAAGAACTATAAGTTGGAAAATAAAATTAAATTATGCATCTTAATAAATATAGTGCATTTAGCCTGAGCTAAATTTTACAGAATTCATTCTTCAAAAATCCCAACAAAAAGAAGCCTGGAACGGTTAAATAAGGCGATATTGCCAGTGCAAAACGCCAAAAAGAGAGATTGTCCGGAAATGTTGTATCTGTTTGGGTACTTCACAAATGTCAAAGTAGAATGACAATAACCGCCAATTGCAAAAATTATAGCATCTTCCGATAGGGCGATGACTTTTGAGCCACCTTGGAGAAGTGATCATCAAAAATTTTATAACTAAATTTAAATTGGCAACCTGGGTGCCATTTTGTTTGACATTTCTATAATCATTTAAAAAAAATATAGATAACCGTTAATTGAGCTTTATACACATAATATAAAAGCAGTACAACTGAAGTTTTCTGTATCAATGGCGAATAGAGAAGTTTTTGTAAAGATTCACTCTTTCATAATTCATTAAACGATTCACGAAAAAAAAAATTAAAATGAAGCTAAGCACAAATGTCATTGAATAACAATGCATATTAGAGAACCAACACTAACCGTATTTTTGGAACCGATCTGTAGATAACAGAAGAAAAAAATAACATAAAATAAGAGAAATAAATTGCCTCCTGCTTTTCAGTTTGCCTACTAGTTTTCATTTGACGTTTCAATCAGCTGTGACCTGTGAGTCAGTAGACGTGAAACTTCTGGGTTAACTATTTTTAAGTTGTGAGTTGTGACATCTGTTCGGTCAGCGCGCTGTTCTGCTGAATTTGCTGAATATTTCAAAAAATATGTGCTTCTTTCAACAATCCAACGATTGGAAGTCGTTTTCGTTCCGTTTTCGTGGAAAACGACTTTAAACGACTCGTTTTGAAAACTGAAATATGTATGGGAAAACTTCTGTTTTCGATGAAGTTTTCGAGTGATTTCGGCTCTATGTGAGCAGGGTATAAGAAATTACAGAGAAGAACAGAAATGGTAAACATTCGTATCAGATTATTTATCAGTAAGAATTTTTAATATTGCCCCAGGCTATTCCTTAAATTATTTTTGGTAAGGTAATGCCTTTTTTTGGCTCAACAAATACTCTTGACATTTTATCTAAACATGAGTGCAGTCGACAATGGCGACTTGTAACAAACCTGAGAACTAAAGTTTCTTAATGTCAAAGTTATCTGAAATTAATTGGGACTCCCACTTTTAAATAAAATAAATAATTGGCGCAACAGGTCCATGGGGACCATAGGCCTAGCTTCTCACAACCATTCGTCTTGTGTGAGTTTTTATTTTTTGAGGGGAATGGAAGGGATCTACAATTTTATGCCGAGTCCAAACGGCCAATTGAGAAGCTCTTTCATGACTTTTAGTGGTCTAAATATTTATACCCAAAGAACCTGCGATGCCAATCTTTCAAGAGAGTCGAGTCATTTTAGTATTTCCAACATGGGAACGTAGCTAAGCATTTATGTAAAACCATACTCACTTTCGAATCGAAGACTTTCGAAAGGATTAAGTAGTTAATGATTCTCATTATATTTATACCTTGTTTAAAAACAAATAATAAAAAATATTGCTTTGCCTAACCATAGTTCAATGTCAAGTTCCTATCCCGTTAAGAAGTAAATAATATCGCCAGACAAGTATTACTTTCATTAATCGTGCTAAGTTAATGATAATTTAATTATTCATCTTCACCTCAATACACATTAGACAGACCGGCTTCTTGGGGAGTTATTTAGTAGCATATGATTATTGAAAGAGTGAATGGCTTCACAGCATCACATGACACGACCTTTATACGCCTCTAATCAAGTGGGCGATTATACCCAAGTCATTTGTCATTTTCACAACACAAAACAACTCACGCTAACTACTTTCTAACCGAACAGGATTAATTAATTTTTTTGACAATAATACTGTCTTATTTGTGACGGAATTACAGCTGATAGATTTTTTGTTTTTTTTTCCAACTTGTGGCTCATAGAAGATTTATTATACTGTTAAATTATTCATGCTATCGATTATGGCTTAGATTTGTATGCACATGTACGGCTGGTAAAATAGATTCAATGATTAGTTGTAGCTTGACACCATCAAGTGATAGGTATGTATAACATTCACTTTTTGTTATATTAATGTCGCGTCAAGGTTCATTATTTAAATACGATGCAAGAATGGTGACCTATAATCAACTGATACATGTTTAGGGCAATTAGGCTACCGATTGTTATCACCTTGAAGCTTGAAGATATTGTTGTGCAACTGAGTTGCTATATATAGCCTTTCTGTCATATTTATTCACAAATATGTGTGGACGTATTTATTTCAGCTAAAATTGAAACATTTTGTTGGCAAGTTCCTGGAGAAAGCATATGATCGAATCGCTCGAGGTAGACTTTTTATTCTGTTGTCGGAATATGGAATTAGTGATATGATATGACGACGGTCTCAGAAACTTGCCCAGAGACTGGACACATTCAAAAATCTAGTTATATCAAGTCGACTAGATTGGTCTAGAGTAAATGTAACCAAACCTATGTTAGCCGGTAAAGGCATTTCGCTACTGTTGGAACTGTCAACTTGATAGTCAGTCAGGAATTTCTTGACTATAATCTTCGGCTACCCACCCCTCCATAAACGTCAACTGGAAAAGATGTTGATGTAACCGATCTAGGCCAATCAAAACTGAGACACATCAAGTCAGCCAGCTGTCAGATACTTGAACGTCTTTACTGTCATTTCCGATTTCGTTTTATGCAACCGACTTTATTAATGAACTACCATCGCTGTGGAGGAATTGCGATATTAGTGTTTCGCTTTGCGTTTGCAGTCTTTTGCTTTTGACGTGTTGACTGTTGCGGTAGGTATAGTTCTATTTCTTTCCAGGCCTAGGTATATGATATGCGCTACAAGCTTTTGTGCTTATTCAATGCACTATCAAAATGGCAAAGGCGTTGCTCCGTGTTATGTTTTCACACAGAGAGAACTTTTGTGTGCTCCTATAAGTACAACGACAGCACATATTTATGCATGCATTTGCATTTATATTATATATTATTTACTTGTTGTGACATTTCCGTGGAATTTGTGCCTCCCTAAAAAAGTATTCATTTTGGAGTTAAAATAAACTTCAGTTTCTTGATTTACCAGGTGATTTCGCATTTGTGTATTAAGCAGAGTATACCCCTTACAACTAAGTGTGCCATCATGTGCGTATATGTGACATATACGTCACAATGCAGATAAGAAAATCTATCTTTGCTTTTAATTGACTAAACTGAAAGATCTCACAGAAAAGGTCCTTAAATCTCAACTAAGCAGTGTGATACACAAATCTGATTCCGTTTCTTTATTAATTCCAAATAAAAATTCAGTGTCGAACGATTTTAATTAATCACACCAGCATAATAATTAGTCATTATGACGAGCTCTCCATTTATTGCGAATAATTTATATTTTTTATTTTGATCACACCTATCAACACCCACCTTAAAAATGTATCCCCTTCACTGTCAAAATCAATTTGTTGTTAGTTACCTATTAGCAACGCTTTAATTTATTGTAAATTTTAATCGATTTATGTAGATCGTTTTTATGAATAAGGCCAAACAACCGGCATACGCGGTTTTGTTTTTTTTAACTACAATAAAAGAAACAATTGCTATGACTGCCTTGGTTATACTTTGTAAACAATCTTTAGCATTGAAAACAAAGGTCAGATTTAGGTATATCGGAATATCGACTAAAATAATATATTTATTTAGTGCATCAACATATTTAACAACAAATTGCGCAAACTGACATGTTTAAACTAGTTTTGTAACCAGTAGTTGGTTTTTATTTTGATGTTAAATATAATTTTAGATTCATATCTAAGAGTTGCGGTGAAAATGATGTTGCAAAGATTGCAATCAGTTCATCCAAAATAATATCTTAATAAAGTCACAAAAAAAAGGCTATCGTGTGGGTGCGTCATAAAAATCGGTGTTCCCACACATCATCAAGAGACACGACGTCCCAAGCCATATGACACATAACTGGCATGCATCTGCGACATTTTTGTTATTTCAAATGTCATTTGCATATATCATTCCGTTCAACTCCAACAATTAGGACCTAGCAGTGGCATATCGTAGTGAAATTATATTATGTATTATCATTTTCGTCAAATGTCATCTGCCTTATCACTTAATCTATTACGACACAAGTTTCAATGCGGAGTTTCTTTTTCGATATTTTTTGTCATTAATAAATAAAAATTCTGATATTAATGATTTATGATAATGATTATGCTGGCGTTTCAGCAAGCTGTCAAGTTCTACCGACTATTTTGCAGTGAACAAAGTTTTGGGGCTATTCAATTTGATGTTTTACAAATTAACATAAAAAAAACATATATAATCGGCAGCAACCATGTTTCGACAAAAGCTTATGCTTATGCGCTTTCTCTCGATATGGTTGGGTTTGAGTGAATGCCAATAGACACTTAAAATATTTACAAAATTCATTGATTAAAATAATTTTTTTTTTCATCAAAACAATATAATTGAGTTTCAAGTAAAATGTAGTTGCTGCAAAATTCCACTTTACTTTTGCTTTCATGAGATTGAATGAAACGCGTCTTAATTAATGCGATTGTACATAAACGTCGTGGTCCGCAAATACTTTATTCTAACCCAAAATGGCCTTCAACCAACTGGGAATGCGCAATTGTGTTTAAAGTGGGGTGAACTTTTCCCTTTATCATTCACAGAAATATTAGTACTTTAGACGGCTATAATTATTAAATTCAATTCATCCGCGTCCTAAATACCGAAAAACTTCGAAACACAAAAGCATATTGAAATGACATTTCAGAATCAAATCTGAACTGAAATAGCTTTTTAACAAATGAAAATATTTGTACCCCCGAATTTAAGCGTAACTGACGCGAACTGACACCCTCAAACTTAATTTACAAACCACAAATGCGTCTCAAAAAACCCGAAAATTAAAAATTCATTCGATCTTAACCTAAAAACTATAAATAACTGACGGCGATATTCCCGAATTGCTGTGCCAAGAAATGTATTCGTATAAAATAAATGTCAGAATTAACGAATAGGTATTTGCTTGTTCGCAGTTCGGTATTTGTTCTCATATGAATGGTCCTAGAGGGAAGATAGATGTTTATCTTATACCCTATTCACACCTCACCGAAAACTAAATTTTCGTTGAAAACTCGTCGATGCATTAACACCGAACACCAAGTAATTTTCGTTTGACGTTTCAATCAGCTATGAGACACTAGTCGTGAAACTTCTGTGTAAAATCTTTAGGTTACAAATTTTGATCGCATTAATTCACAAATAAAATGAATTAAAATAAAATGAATTAAAAGAATATTATCCCATAATTAAGTGTGGAAAATGCTTTTAACTTGTTAGTTGTGATTTCTGCTCGGTCGGCTGCTCGATAAATTTGCTGAATATTGCAAAAGGGTTGTTTGTTTCAACAACCCAATGATTGGAAGTCGTTTCTGTTTCCAATGAACTTTTGAAGTTTTTTCGCGAAAACCCGATTTTTGGAAAGGTGTGATTAGGGTATTACGAACATCGTATACCTCTTAAAGGTGATGAATGCGACTCAAAACTCACT
This sequence comes from Cheilosia vulpina, assembly GCA_916610125.1. NCBI lineage: Eukaryota > Metazoa > Arthropoda > Insecta > Diptera > Syrphidae > Cheilosia > Cheilosia vulpina. The sequence continues at coordinate 41,072,092 of OU744279.1, read as the reverse complement.
TCAATATTTCGAAACACAAAAAATGTTCATCTATGCTATTAACATAAGAGCAGAGGTATCCTATTGCGAAACTAAACCGACTTTGAATTATTTAAACTGCGTTTCATATTACATAAAATACAGAAAACAACATTTTCAATTCCCTTCTACGTAATTGGTATTTTATAATTGTAAAAGAGCAGAACCAATTGACTCATGGTGATGGTGATCGATCAGTAATAATGTATGTCACTGCCAAGAAAAGTTACCAATGTTTATTAACATTCCTAACCTCAGTTTCTGCCAAGTTCATTCATATAAGTATTTTTGCACCAAATACCAGCAAATCAGTAATCGTAAAAAAAAGGCTGTCCGGGAACATCAGTCTCAAAGGCTGATTGAAAATTCCGCACATTCCATAAGGTGTAAGCACCTTAAAGATTCGATGCAAAACGAATAAGGCTAGGTTATAACTGTGGCAGGGGAAGCAGATAGTCATTTGTCGGTAATGAAGTCAACCAAATGAATTTCCCTGTTCCTGCAATGTGCCTTTGGCTGACATTGCCCAGAGCACTGAATGTTTCACTTTCTCATTCTGTGTGGCGGTTGGATTCGTCGACCGCAATTGATGACTTTCGGTTTTGGTTCGGCTTGACCATGATCCAGAAAGAATAATCAAATTGTTGGTATTGGCTTGGATTTCATAATACTACAAAAAATTCGGATTATTTCTGCTCTCTAGGCAGTCAAAATTGATTATCTCGTCCATTAGTTGGATAGTATAATTAGATTAGTCATGAATAATGAATGAATTTAAATGAGCCGATTAAGGCAATTTTCCTCGGTCATTTGCTATTGTGGTTCTGCTGTCATATCTAGAGCATCAACATTGCAATTGTACTCGAAGAGATCAAATTTCGAAATCCCCATTTATCTGGGGGTGGATATTAAAGAAGGCTAAATAAACAAAGTAATGATAATTGTTATCGCTTGTCAGATCTGTAGCAATTACTGAAACTCTGGCAGGTCTGTGAATGTTCTGACATGTAAATTAACAAGATACATTAACTAATTCAGATTCGCGTTGATTGAATCGATCCAATTATACAGCGACGATCATTTAAAATTTTAAGATAGATTGGAAACTAGCCATCACTAAACTCGTTTGTAGCAACATACACACATTAGTTTAGCTCGCTGATAAAATATTATCGATACATGAACCATACGTAGGGGGATATTGTCATGTGATGGATTTCATTAATTAATTTTTAATTTGAACAACGGATTAGATTAACAAATGCCTATAAAATTATAATTCTAGTCGCCCAAGGCCATGGGAACTTGCAATAGCCGAAAACAGTCTGTGAAATTAAGAAGGAGCACTCCGACAGCGACACGTGTAGATACACATCTGATGAACTCGTAAAATATGCAATCAAATGTTTCCGCAAATGTGAGCATTAATCAGAAAAAGCTGGATAGTAATATATTGCTAATTTTAGTGGTGAAGCATATTTGTAAATTTGTTTCGCAGAATTCAAGCCTAAATACTCAAAAATTATACACCAGATCTCGTTCTTAAGTGCGAGCTGTTTGACATAAAGAGCACTACTAACTCGACTGTCAAAAGACAAATGTAAGCCCTTTTAACCAGATCGAACAACAACTTTGTGGAGGGCTACCAAATTACACAGATCAATTTGAAGTGTTGTAGATGGTACGTTTACTTTCCCTAACTCTTATTCTTTTCAATATTAATGGTACCGGCGCGCGTTGCGTTTCATAGCGTTGCACTGAGGGCGGCGTTGCTCTGAGTAGAGTTACATTGCATAGAGTTGCATTGGGCAGAAGAAATCTAGTTATCTTAAGTCGATTCGATTGGCCTGGACTATATGTACCCTGCAAAAAACTAAATTGATCGGTAACGTCACTTTTCCTACGTCAGCCACGTATGTGAACTGTCAACTTAGAACTCACTACCCAGTCACGAATTTCTTGACTATATTCCTCGTTTACCACCTTCATAAACATCAACTGAAAAGCTGTTCATGTTACCGATCTACACCAATCAAAACAGAGACACATCAAGTCAGCCAGCCCCAGCTGTCAGACTTATGTGGTATTTGATTAGGCACTCTCAGAGCACTTTTTTTACTCTAGGTCACTTTTTATGTTCGATTAGTAAGAAAAAATAAACAATCTTTTTCAGATTTCAGAGCACTTTTCCGAATCTTGATTTTTTCTTACAGATTAACCAATCCAAGTGCGTTTGAGTTTGACAACAAGTGGAGTTTGTTTACATTTTCGTGAAATCAAACTCATTGCATCGGGTGGATTTATTATTTTTTAATTATTTATATACCTACAAATGTTAAGAAATCAATCTGGAAGTAAATCTCGAATATAGAAATCTAACCAGTGAATGGAAAACGTTTAGAAAAGTGTAGAATGCTACGGATATTCCAATTATCAAAAAAAAATAAACTATCAAGTTACGTTTTTATGTTCGATTAAACACACGAAATCTGAAACCGAATCTGAAAAAGCCCAATCGATACCTACCACATAAGATCACAAATATAAAAACACCTGTTAGTCTACTGTCATTCGTCATAAGGTACACGCAACACTTAATAAAATCGACTGTACTGTTTACAGATCAGCCTAAAAGTATATTATATTTCGTGTGACATGCTAAACCTTCACAGTTTGAGAGTCGCTTAAATAGTAAATCGAGTCTATCAATAAACTAATATACGATATACCTACATTATATAGCTACATACATTCACATTCACAAACAATAAAAATATAACTAAATTTACGGCTAATCCGAAGGGCCCTACTTTCTTGCATAATCTTAAAATGTAAGAATGAAACCTTTACCTACATCCGTAATATTGAATGGCTTAAAACAAATTAAACACTTTCTCTCTGTAAGCAAAGTTGAATGACCAAAAATGGTAAACAACACAGAATGTAAACAATGTAAATCACTTGATTCAGTTCTTAAATCATAAACAAGGAAAAACCGCACAATATGGGGGTTGTGCGGTTTTCTAGATTTCAATTCACTAATCATTTTTGAACACATTCAAACTTGAAAATGTACGAGTGTCAATTAGGTAGGTAATTTATAATACCCTCTCATTATGACATTTTGATTAGAATAAAAGTGGTAAAAGTAAATAAAAAGCAAAGGACTTGCGTTGTTGTTCCTGATAGAGGTCACAGTTTACCTGTTTCTGATAAATTGCTAATTTAAAAATAAAATAAAACTCTACTTTGACCATTAACAGGCGTTCAGGCCTATCTCTGCAATTCGTTCTGCATTCCTCTCTAGGTATTATCATTGAATATACCTTTTGAATCACAATCTACATCTTCTGGGATACCTTTAATGAAATTCCTTTTAATGGTGCATCCCATTAAAAAAGTAATGAAGAGGGTAAAAAAAGGAAATATGATATCTCGGAATTTACAGGTAAGAAATCACGACTTGTTACGTATTTTCTTACTGGGCATCTCCAAATACCTGTTATGTAACTCAAGTGGTATTTGGATGAGTCACCCAAAAATCTTTAGTTCGAAGCGTAAAAATCCTATCTTGGTTTACGATTGAGTAGGATTGTGGCTATAATCAGTTCTTGATTGTTTTGTTTCTCTAATTGGGTGACGGAAGTAGGAAGGTTCGTTTTTTTTTGTTTCTTATCGTCGAACTTAATGGCTTCTGTCGTATAGGCGATTTGTGGTATTCGACCCCTTTTTTTACTAGCGTAGATATGCCTTTTCCTTGCATTTTTTAGCTTAGATTATGTGTGTACACTTCGTACAGTCTTATCTGGTGTGGTTTTGAGAAGTCTTATCAATTAAGAAACAATAGGCTTATAGCTGTTGTACTGTAAGTTGTGTGAGTTTATTTCTTAATTTATAACTTGCACAATGTTTGCGATTATTTAGTAGGTATGTAGGTAGGGGGAGTGGGGCACCTTTGAACGTGCGGTACCTTTGAACGTCACTAATAAAACCTTATTTAAAAAATATTTGAGAGCGTAAACTAAATTTTTATCCTGGCAATCAATAGCTGTTTTTTATTATCAGCTTTGATCCATATAGATCATCGATTTACATGCACTGACAACAACAGCATATGATCCTGCTTCTCATCGAGATCACGAATCATGATCTGAAATTTATAGCTACTATTTCCCACTAGATGGCTTGTTTCATTTTTAAATGTTGGTGTGCCTGTAAACGATAGCTACCTAATCACGTTGCCAGACAAGAAAAAATGAAACACAAAAAATCAATTGATTTTTTCTTATTCCGTGTTATTTTCTTTTTATAAAGGCATGTTCAGACCAGCCAAACACTTGATAAACAATTATATACCTCCATGTTTTATAAATATTTGTAAAACTTTTATCAAATAGAATAATTCTTATCAAATGTTTTGCTGGTTTGGATCCGGACACAAAAAAAAGTTTAACTGCAGAAAGTGAGCTCTGTTTTTTGATTATTATTTATTTTTTTAAATAAAATAAAAATGGCAAAAAAGCTTGGAATACCTAATGAGAAAGTGATTCATTAAATACGATTATTTGAATTAAATCGTGTGTCACGTGATTCCCGAGACCAAAATTACAAAAATATAAACTTTACTCGCTGCTAATAACCCTACCACATTAAAATTGAAATATTTCATACACATTTAATAACTAAATTTTAGAAATCTCTTATAAATGTGTATGAAATGTGTCCGATTTGCTTCAGAAACATTTCTGAAATGTTTCGCTTGTCTGGACACACCCTAATATGCCAAGATAAACGGATGTGCTGGCAGCAAAATATTGTTCATGTGTTGCATAAATGAACATAAAATACTAATTTTTTTTCTAAAAAAAATATGGAAAAGAAAAATTATTAAAATTTGATTCAAATATGGTAACACCCCCGACATTGCAAGCCAAATGATATGTGCCTTGTGTGACGTCACGTTGAGCAGAATATTTGCAATATGGCTGCTGGCAATGTGAAGTTTGAAATACCCTGTATAACCTGTTTTGTTTTTGAAAGCAGCTGTTGCCACAACTCAAAAATTAAACTGTTCAATGATCAGTCTTGTTTTATTTTCGTGATCTGATCGGGATTAGATCACGCTGATAATAAAAAACAGCTAATATTGTTGTCTTTAAACGTTAACGGCTTTCGGTCATCTTTTCCGTAGTCGCTTGAAACCAGAGACAACCCCCAACTCACAATCCTCTTGCCGCTGGCCTCCTCGATTTATTTTCAAATTCGCCATTTTGTTTTCCTATCGGTGTTGTGTCAATTAAGAATCCGTGTGACATACAAAAACATACAAAAAATACAAATGCCAACCTCGACAACCGTGGTGAAATGTGCTAGAATTCGGGAATACCACATTTTCACATTACTGAATGCCATTGGTTAGTAATTATATATTGTTAAAAGGCGAATAATTTGATTTCTTTAGTTAATAAAACTAGCTAAATCAGATGTTCTATATACTAAAAACTTATTATGACAAACATGGTTGCGTATTTTGCGCTTTTGAATATCATTAACTTCGATTTCGTGCGTAAATTTTTCTTAGAAAACTGAAGAAAATTTGCTCAATATATTTCTATTTTACTTCAAACAATCTGCATTGTTTATTTTTCATATATATTTTAAGAAAATCTCCACTTATTCCTTAAAAAAATATTATGCACACGTAACGAACAATTTCAAATTTAACGGATAAAATTCTATGAACGCTGTCAGCAACTTTGCCCACAGCGGAAGTGGCATATGCAAGGTGCGAGCGTGTTGGTGAGTCGGAATTTTTGAAGTTACGTGACATTTGTCAATACGAATTTCTATGTAACAATACAAGCGGACTTAGCATTTGCCACCCCATAAAAATATAGCTTGTAGGCTAAGTAACGGGAAATCGGTCGGAGTTGGTGGTCTCAGTATTGTCTCTGCTTGAAACTAGCTCGCTTTGAATGTTTTTATGCTGCATTTCCAACTTTTTTTTTCTTTGTTAGATTAGGTATAACAATGTTTTTGGTGAGCTTTTTTTATATGTGAAAAATATTTTTCGAAGGCGAAGGTTCATTTAGAACCATATTAAGCTATGTAAGTTTGTCTTATATATAAGTACAAACAAATCATTAAAGCTAAATTATTCGTGACAACACACGTTGGGGCAGGTTTGAACATAATGGTTGGGGCAGGTTTTAACATATTCAAAATGATGACTTTTGCTTTTCTAAACTTCTCTAAATTTCAGTAAGGTTAATGATACTCCTCGTATATGTAAAAACTTGTTTGTTTCGTTATAATTATATATTGTAGGTACCTACATAAAGTTATTTGTGAATTCTAGTTTGTGTAAACCTATTTTAAGTATTTTTTTTGTTTATGTTATATGGTGCCCCACAGGGAGGGCACCTTTGAACATCAGGACCTGCTTCATTAAAGAAATAAAAACAAATCGAATTCTCAATTAAATGGATAGAAATATGCGTTTAACCTAAAGCTGAGTTCCATTTCTAAAAGTAAAAAGAAGATACAGATCAATTATTCAAAAACATAGGTTTTTATGAGACTTGGATGCAAAAAGGGTTTAAAGATGCCCCACTCTCCCCTACCTATCTATTACATAATTGATTGTCTTGATATGCTTTTCCTTAGGTAGGTAGGTTTATTGCAGCAAATCTACTTTTTGATGTGTTTAGAACTGACGAATCGCAAACTTTTTTTATTTTTCGGACGAATGGAAATGACCTATAATTTTATTCGGAGTTCGAAGGGCTGAAAAAGGGCAATAATTGTACTGTCGGATTTTTTCAGAAGTTCAAGAGATGGAAAAGACCTTTAAGATGTGGATACCATTTGTGTGTTTCCTAAAACTAACCAGGAGCCGCAGCGACCACTTACAACTAGGTAGGGTACATGTCTCCAGTAGTCGAACACTTACTAGTTCATTGTAAAATAATCACTAACTGTAAGAGAACCATTGAATGTAATATGCCACCAAAAATTACTGAGCTGCCATAACTCAATCATTTTAAAATAAAGTTAAGTTTTTCCCTTAATTGTTATTGTTTTTTTTATAAAAAAAAAAAAACTAAAAAAGCATTATTCCCCAGTAGTCGAACACTAGCTTCATAAAACCGAACATAAAGTTTCCTTACTTCGAACACTAGTTTTCGTGTATATTTTAAATTAAGAAAACTAGAAGAATTCATATTTTTGTTTTTATTTAAAACATAAACAACAGTAACAAAACAACTTAAAAGGAAATAAATAAATAGAATTCTCAAACAATTAAAAATTAAATTTGTACATAACTTAACACTTGTGTTCGAAAAAGAAACTCGAAGAAATTTGGTTCCCTATGATCGAACGGTCAAAAACAAAATATTATTAACTTTTCAGTTGAAAACTTTACTAAAAAGACATAAAATAGATATAATCTAATAAACCGAGCATTAAAAATAAACATTTATCTGCATTTTCAAATAAAAATACATACTTTCCCCCGACACTCGCAACAGTTTTTTTTTCTGCTGAACTCGCATTCAAACGCAATCCCTGAAGACTCAATTTAAACTGCAGTTTTGAAACGTTAACAATAATATTGTACTGATATTGCAAAAACGTTTAAGGGTAATACCAAAATGTAGCACTTTGCGTTTATAGGAGTTGAAAATCTTAAAAATACACACTTTACGCAGCTTTTTACAAAAAGTGTTCGACTATTGGGAGTGTTCGAAATTAGGCGACCCTAGGTACCCTATAAACAGGTTAAACTGTGATATAGCGGTTGATGTAACGGGGTCATCCGGCTTCATGCGACCCGTGTGCTTTACTTTTGGAAACTCCTTCTTTGATAACAAACATAACATAAGCCCTTAAGGCATTTTGTGAGAACACAGGAGGGGCCTTTTGTTTTCATCTCATACTACTTATGTATTTTTTAGTGAATCATTTTTGGTAAACACACATAAACAGTGTGATAGGAGCCAAGTTGTCTGCCATTCCTCATCCCATCCGTTCCATTATAATCTGGCAACGATGTCCCAAACGATAGCTTAAATTAACTCTACAATGTGTAGGTACGTACAATCTTTGACCACCTGCAATGTGCCGCCGTACACCACCCCACATTTAAATTGGAACTGTAGCGTTAGTGTGTACCTAATCTGCCGCACTAATTTTCTATGAAGAATCGAAATCGCACAAGTGGCCGCCTTTGTCAGCAATAAGAGACCGAACTGGGTTGACAGTGTTTTTGCGCATTGCGCAGCGCAAGTAGCAGAAACACGTAGAGGACGACAAACCGCTTTCGACTTTATTTCCCCCAGCACAGACCCCGCTCGACTGCCGTGTCTCGTTTTCATTTCGTTCGAAATTACAAAATGTAGCACGTTGTTTTGATAACTACTTGTTTGTAACTACGTCTGATGGAAAACCCAATAAAAACAACAAAATTCTGGTTAATTTCACTAACCACCCGACCGCTTTAAAACTTAAAACAGATTTTATCAATTCTTTCATTTCTTATTCCAACCGAATCCGACAATCAAATCCAACAAAACAATACCCAACCCTGTTCTGTCCTGTCTGTTTCTGCTCTGTACTGTATCTGTAGTACTGTACTGTAATGTCTGTCAGCGACAGTGTGTGCTGCGTAAGGCGAAGGCAAACGAGAAAGAAAAAATAAAACTTACAAAATACACAGAAGAGCGAAAGAGCACAACGCAATAGCAACCAATCAGGTTGCGTTATATTTTGCTATCTCGTGATTTCCCACCAATACAACAGGCGAGAGATGACGTGATTTCTATTTTTAGCAGCAAATGACTCATCGTATTTTATCTCCACTGTCGGTTGACAGAGCTCTTTTCATTCATTCGTAAACACTCCACCACGTAAGGCGTATTTTCCATGCCGTGTGCGAGATAGTGTCACGAAATTAAGAAAATTGTGTGTGCTAAAAGAACCAAAAATAAAATATTTTTTATACAAAAACAAGTGTTTGGAATATAAATTTGGTGATTAAAGAGGTTCATAGAAAAAACAGGAAGCCCAAAGTGTAGAGTCAGTGTTAATTGCCACACAGTTCAAGGTTCTCCGAACTGTCAAGAGGGCCATCGCAAATGTGTGCTAATTGCTATTTTTATATTTTTTTTATTGGCTCTCTTGTGGTGTGCTTTTAAAAATATACGTCTTAAATCGCAAAATATTACAATTTTCCAACACAAGGAATAATTCTCCAATTGGATTTAAATCAAAAAGACATATTCGCACGCACACATGTTCACACGAAACAAGTACAGTACGAGGTGAAATTTTTAAGTGAAATAATTTTTTTTTTTTATCAAACCCCTCTTTACTGGTAAAACAAAAATGAAAACGCCCGCAAAGTCTGTTGCCGCAGTAACAACTACTGCCAATGCAATGATTAACAGTAATAACAATAATACACAAGCTGGAAATAACAACAATTTAGGAGGCAACATCAATAAAATGGATCCGTCATATTTTGATGATAAACAACAGCAGCAACAACAACAACAACAGCAATTTGCTTCACCCGGCAATGCATCGAAGAGGCCCATTTCATTAGATTTAAATACTGCAAAAAATAATCCAACGAAAAAGCAGCGAATGAATGAAAACGTGCCCACGCCTATGCTGTTGGAACAGCTGGCCACACCGGATTTGGAAAAGATTCTCATGCCAATGAACCTGCTGCAGGAATTATCAACGCCCGTGCTTGCGTTCTCATCAAAGGTAAATAGTTTTGTCTTATTAACTCTAACGCAGTCCCTTGCCAATTTATAACTTTATGAGAAACATTGTAGTCAGTTTCGTGTCTCAAAGCTCCACTTCGTTAGAAATGTTTGCCGTATAAATTTAGACCATCTCATGAAATTTAATTCCCCGCAATTGCTCTGGTATCAGTTAAAACTAACCTCTGACAGTCAACTAACCTCTTACTGAGCAAAAAGCTTTGACTACCCACCAGCACAGCCTGCGGATTATTCTTCAACAGCCGTGTTCTGGATTATATCCTTTTATTCAGCGATATATGTAGGAACCTAACTATTTTTTTTTGTGTTATGTTTGTAATTGATACATATCAGCACGAAAATTGTAAAATTAATAGTTTTTTTTTTAAATACTAAATAAACAAACAAACAAACTACGGCCCGGAGCGAAGTTCACTCGTCCAAGCCATCTCTAACGTAGTTTTTCTTTTAGCTTTATCAATGTTCGTTTAGTTCATTAGTTGCTGAATCCTCTTTTCCAAAGCCCGTTAACCTAACTGAAACCAGATACCTATAGACTGCAAGTTTTTAAAGGCTGTTAAGGAGGTAACTTAAATGATGCTGTCTGACATCCCTCGGAGTTTCGTCAACTAGTGGCGGTAACTTTCCCTCTGATTGTTGAAGGTGCTTTGTACTGTCGACAGACTGTAACTAGCAGTACTGATCCCCATTCACAAATGAAAAATGTCTGTGTCCAGGACTATTACCATCACAAACCTTACAGCTTTTCATGCGTGCATTTGCGCCCAAAACCAAGAGCATGTTTTTTACATATTTAATCCTCAAATACCTATGTAATAATTGTTTGACCAAATCGGTTTCTAATCGCTTACTTAAAATTCGTCTATTTACTTTGCAGGTGACATCCGAGCAGGAAGGTTTTGCCAAGGGATTTGTAGAAGCACTACAAAATCTTCAAAACAACGATAACAACAATGCGCACACAAATGGAATGAGTGGCGGCTCTTTTACCTACACCAACTTAGGTAAGCACTTGCAAATGACCAATTACCCAGCCAATTCATCATTCTAATGGCTTGCACACTTTCAGATGAATCATTTCCAGTTGCCATCAAAGACGAACCCCAAAATCCACCAGCCTCACCGCCCCAACTGACCCCAATCGATTTGGAGAATCAGGAGAAAATCAAATTGGAACGGAAACGACAACGGAATCGGGTTGCCGCCTCCAAGTGTCGCAAACGTAAACTCGAGCGCATCTCCAAGCTAGAGGACAAAGTGAAAATTCTGAAAAATGAAAATGCCGATCTCGCATCGATTGTGAAAAATCTCAAAGAGCATGTGTTCCAGCTGAAGCAACAGGTGATCGATCACATACAGGCCGGTTGCAATATCTCCCTACAAAACGGTGCCATCATTATGCAGGGCAAATAACAGGAGGATTTCTCCGACATCAACGACGGCGATGGAGGAGGAGGAGGTGCTGGTTCATCGTCATCACTGGACTCTTCTGAAGCCGATACGATAGCAACTTTCGAATTAGTTGCTCCCTCAGAAGAGGAGCCCAGCCTTCAGCATGTTGATATCGATATCGCCGCCAATGCCAATGAAACAAATGATGCAAACGAAAGACCTCTACTACTCGTGATAGTTACCGATTATAATATGCAATAGGATCTAGGATTGTATTTTAGGATGGCCAGAGGTTCAACTTATTGTTCTACCATCCATTAATTTTTATTTTTTTTTTATATTATTGTTACTAGTTGCTTAGTCAAATTTGAGGAGCAATATCTTACTCCCAAGTGGCTTGCATTGATGTAATCTTCGCTTGTGCTTTCTCTAATTTTTTATTTTATAGCAAGTGCCTTTAAAAAATGTTTTTTAAACAAAATTATTTTACAAACAAATGATGGAAAGATATATTCTTTCCAGTTAACACAAGAAAAATAAGCAATCTTTGGACACGAATTAAGAAACAAAGACAGAATGGCCTTAAATTTACACATTACACTAATGGATGTACTTGAATATAGTATACATATATATACAAGTGTGTAGGTATTTATAAACTATTTAATACTTAGCATACGCGTGTGCAAACATTTTTTTCTATTTATTTTCTTTATAAACAAAAATACTGTATATAGTATTATTATTGTATAAATATTTGCTTTGTAAAGCTTTAATAAGTATCTGCCAAACAGATATGGATAATCGTTAAAATACTGAACCTTAACAAATCTAATTTGACATTTTTATAGTGTACATACATGTAGGATGGAGGTTTGTCTTATTTTTAAGAGTAAAATTAAGTTCAATGTACATTTTATTATTTTAACTGACTCAAATTATGTTTATTGAATAAATATTAAGGGAAAATTTAATATTTCACATTTTGTCTTTCTATTTGTTTTGCATGGTATTGGAATATGATACAAAATGTGACAATTGGACAGTTTCTAGACATCACTCCTATAAGTTGTTGGAAATCTAGTCATTCGCCCCTATCCAGGTATCCGTTCGGAACGGTATTTTCTCCGATTTGTACGAAATCGGAGAAATTCCAATCAGGGTATCCGTTCCGATACAACTTTAGGAAAAATTCTACAATGACATGTCGCATAGCGAGGAACCGCGTTAACCACTTACTTTTGACAGCTAGTCTGCATAGTTTTTTCGTAGCACTACGACAATATTGCTGCGGAATTTTTTAATGTGAAATGATCGCGTTTATAGGTATGCTTTATTTATTTTGTTCCGAAACGGATACTTCGAAAGCAAATTGAGGTCCGATTTGACTTTCGTATCCGAATTTTTTCCCGAACGGATACCTCGATAGAGGTGATTTCCATAGAGTCCTTTTCGAAACAGCAACCGCCTGTGTCTGAATGAAATCATAACATTTGTTCATTTACTTTTCAAATACATAAGATCTTAGTTACTTCGAGAAGTGGAGTATCGTGCTGTAAAGTCCACGTCCCCATCTTATTTTTAATCACCCTTATGGACTTATGGTAGAATCCGGCGGAGGGAATCTTGTCATTATTGAAAACGTTATAGGTAAATGGAACTCCTCAAATAAATTAAGTACGTGTTAATGGTCTATTTATTCGATTGACATTACTATAAAACCCAGAACCCACGCGCCAACTGAATGTTTCAATGGTCTTTTAAGACATCACCCAAACCGACAAATTTATAAATCAACAAAAGAAAGAAAGTTTACCAGAAATCCCATATTTGACCCAAAATCGGGCTGAGGACACGATTCAAGAGATATCATCCCAAATTGAAATAAAACAGCAAAACCAAAATACTCCGGATGAGTAAGCTTTAAGAAATTGACATTACACCAAATTTTTTGAACACCGGACCCTAACCTATCATTATTTTGTTAACAAGCCCGACAATTATTTTATATCAACAAAACGCAATAGCGCCCTCTTGATGCTCTACCTTTTAAACACCAAACAGCTGTCATAATTTTCACTCTTTCTACTGTCATTCATTAGTGTCATTTTTATTGGTACTGTTCTGAAAAGAGAAAATTGATATGTTGATATGTTCCACATTCCACAAACCCAGTAGAGTTCGTTCGAAAAGAAATAGAAATCATTTGTCGAGTTCCAATTAATATGGCCGCATGTTAGAGTTCGTGATTTAAAGGATATTTTCCTTGTTTATCAATTAAATTTAAGAACACAATTCACCTAAAGTAATCAGTAAAAGTTAATTTAGTAAATAAAATGTTTTTAAGTGCAACAAAGTGATTCGGATTCGTTGAAATTGAATTCGTCTCCGCCCATTCGCGTAGTAAAAAGGAAAAAAAATCATTAGTGAAAAAGTGAACTGTGTTGTGATTTTTTTTTTGTCGTCTCGTGCATTTTATCTTGCACACTTTTCCACTCTTTACAAAAAAATTACAGTGGAATTTGTTTCCGTCTAGGAAAACAAAAATAGTTTGTAATTATCTACACACATACATATGCATGTCAGCATTGATTTATATTGACGTCACATAATTAATTGGTAAATATATTATGTACATTTGGTAGCTACAACATAAATTACATTTTGATGTTATTATTTTTGGCTTTGTGTTTAACTTGAACTTGAGTACAAATATTTTCTCCTTCACATAGCTTAGCTAGCTATTTCTCTTTTGCGATTTCACATAAAGAGAGAACTGACAAAAGGGTACACGATACACCGTTCAAGTAAAAACAACATTAAAATTGGAGAATTATTAACTAGTATATAAAATAATGTGATAAAAGCTTTGGGAAATGTTAATTTTAAACCATACCAACATAGTTTTCAACATCACCTCGTAGTCACAAACTCCTGTGCTATGTCTACCACCTCGATCAACTACCACTACCTACTTGCATTCCCTCTTACAAAAAATGTGTGTAAATTAATCCCTGCAGCTGCGCTTTATCTTTGGTGTCCTATTGTAATGTGGGTATGATATGAAACATACCCTTGGTCTTGAATCGTTCGTTGGATGTGACATGTGATATTATCGCCGCCGGGAAATGCAACTGCATTTCCATCTTCCTCTTTCGATGCACCCTAGACGTCCCTTGGAAGAAAAACTGCGTCATGCAAATTAGAAGGATGATGTTGATAAGAAAAGGGGCTTAAGGACTAGCAATGAATGCATAAATCGTTTATTAACTGATGTATGATGAAGGTTTATTATAGGTACATATAATGTGTTTAGGGACATTTTCATTTGTTAAATGTTGTTTTCCTGGTTTTCCCATCAGAGTCGAAATAAATATTTAGTACAAAATGGGTTACAAATATAGACCATACTTCACCCATACCTTGCCAATGTTTTTATTGACACTATGTCAGTGGATTGAGATATCGCTTTAGGTTTTACTTTATTTTTTAAGCTTAGATAATAAAGTTATTCTTCGGGACAAGATAACGTTCAAATGGCCACTACGGCTTTGTTTACATTGACGCACCCGATCGGGTATTCCAATATCGAAAAATTACAAGTAATTAAAAAAATACAGTCAATCTTTATTTTTACTTTACACGACTGAGCATTTGCTTTGGGCATGTTTTACACTTGCAGATAATTTCGGTATACAATTCTATGTAGCTTCCAGCCACAATTGGCTAAGAGTGCTATAGCTGTGAGAGGCTTAGAGTGCTATATGGACCGGGGAATATTGTCACGGTGGCACCACTTCATGCTGGAAACATGGTAGCGATCTGTATATGAAGCGTTACTTCTT
Source organism: Cheilosia vulpina (assembly GCA_916610125.1). NCBI lineage: Eukaryota > Metazoa > Arthropoda > Insecta > Diptera > Syrphidae > Cheilosia > Cheilosia vulpina. Next base: position 41,057,043 of record OU744279.1, on the reverse strand, counting down.
AAAAAAAAAAAAAGTGAAAAACTAGCCCAAGAATAGTAAGCGGACTAGACGAGATGTTTTTAAGTCTAAAGCTAAGTATCGTGCTCGCGCTAAATTTTAACTCCCGTCTAAAAAGATAAACACCCCTATTGCGAGTGTCAAAAACTAAACGTTTTACGATACGTTATCAAAAAATGTGTGTGGATGGTATTGCGGTTGTCAATTGTCAAAAAATGATTGACTATCATCATTTCGTATTAAATTTATATTTTAAATAGACCCAGAGTGGTATTGTGTGTGATTGTCAATTGAGATCAATTTTTTTGATAAATGTCAAATGCTTTGTCAGTTGCATTTTTGTGGGCGATAAGAACAGACGCTGCAAAAAATAAATAAGTTTTTTAATATTTTAGCGTACCTATGCTATCTAAAATTGATTGTTTTAGGGTAAAAGTTGTCAGCAACAACAAAAAAAAAACAGGTAGAGCGATTAGTTCAATTGATCAAAAAATCATTTGCAACAAAAGCGGGAACTTTTTTCATTCGAAATGCAAAAAAAAAATAAAAATAAAATAAAAATAACAGCAACTGGCCCGAACTGTTTGCATCATTTAAGTGATATGGAGGAAGATGTTATTCAGTTAATGGATATTAACACCTGCATAAATCCCCCTGCGACGAGAGTTCGGCTGTGAAGACGTTGATCATGATGTGAATACAAATACCGTGGGTGATTAGGCTGACAACCAATCTCGGGAATCTCGATAAACTGTTGCACAAAACACAAAAGTAAATAAATGCAATTTTCAACTCTTGACAAACTGTAATATTCATTCACAATAACCATAAATTTTATCAAATGAGTTACACAATACCAAAAACTGTTTTGATTGACAAATATGTCAATCGTCAATAGTGTCAAATTTTATGATTCGGATCACTTTTTGCAGATCTCGATATTTTTTCAGATTTACACATACTACCACAAATATAACAGCTGTTTTACGTCATTTAAAGAAGTTTGTTTTAAAACAAATGTGCAAAGTTTCGTGAAAACCAATATAAAGAAATACATAAACAGTAATGAACATAGTTTTGGAGGAATTATTATCTTCATTGTCTTCCTCATCATCTGGAAACAACGAAACACCAAAACTACTCCATTTGTAGCTTCAACAGAGGAAATATTTTTCAAGCCGATTTCCATGGTTGATTTTATTAAAAACAAATGTAATTTGAACAGCTGACATTGCTGTCAAATAATGCACTAATCTATTGACAAAAGCAGATCAATTCATTGCATGTTCCATCAGCCGCATAAAATCTGAAATCTGTAAAAGATTTTTGGTGGTCCCAATGGAAAACGCATTATAGAGGCAGTTTAGCAAAGCAGTATCCTGTTCGCTCGCTAAATTCTAACTTTATATAGATGACATGTCTCCACTTATTTAGCTCGCGAAATAAATGTCCGGTACATTAAATCGAGGTTAAATTTTGACAGAAGAAATGGGAGGAAAAAGTTTCTGTTGTGTTTACTTTGGATTTTTTTGGAGGAAACCGAAGAAAACATTTGCGTGATAAATAAAAGAAAAAGCAAAACCAAAAAGTCCTTTTCATGCGATGAAAAAACAAAAAAAAATGTGCGGGTCTTGTGGAGAAATCAGAAATATGGGGATTGTAAAAACATTTGAATGCAAATAGGGTTTTACCCGACACGAAGGAACTGCCATGAACATAATATGGTTTTAGTCCCATCTAAAGTCACAGGCTGATGCTATTCGCTCGTTATCTATAAATCTAGTTATTTAAGGTACGAAACCAATCTTTTTATGGCGCTTCTACAGTAAATGCGCTTCTGGGCTTACCATATACCAGATGTACTACAGCGAAATCTTATAACTAAAACAATCTTTTTTTTTAGATTTCAAATATATATTTTACGTTCCCTTGATTTGCGTCCTGATCAGGAAAATTGGTCAGTAATTGTTTAACATTCTTTAGGCGGGCAAAATTAATACGCAACGCGTACGATACCTGCATTTATTGAAGCTAGGCTTGTTCCTGAATTTTGCGAAAGTAGTTGCATAGGAACATAAATATCTTATCTTTCCTAAACAAGTGTCTTTTTGTTTGCATCTTGTGTTCATTTTGACACCACTGCTTTGGTTACAGTTTCAGAGATACCTATTACTTGACTGCGTTTTTTATTTCTGTCGATTTTGTGATTATTTGTGTGCATCATTTTGTATAGTGCACAAACTTTAATGCTATAAATATGTGTCTTTTATTTTCAGAATAAGAACAATGAACTTGCCAAAGCCAATGCAGCACCATTCTCTTCCACCACGTCCGCAGCACATTCGGCATCCAATGCACCAAGGACCGATGCATCCAGGACATCCACCTCCACCACATTTGGCAATGAATATGGGTCCGCCGCCACAGCAGCAACCACATCACATGCCCAATGGTCAGTTTGGCATGCCTCAAATAAGGGATCAAAATCGGTATGCGAATTTATATTACCTTCTCATTATGTTTCTAACTCCCTCTATACGTTTGATCGTAGGTCAATTGTATGTAATTTCAACACATATTAGGTATTCGAAAAATGCAACCATTCATGTTCTGCTTAGCTATTCATAAAATATGCATTCGATGCACATCTCCGGTGCGTTCTCACCCCAATGACAGTCGTAAGGACTTTTTGCGAAAAGTTCATGACCCCTTGCCAATCATATTATTGCAATATTTTTCCACATTCAACAAGATTATCATTTTGTCCTTGTTTCTGGTCATTCAAGAAAATTAAAACGAGTCTACGTCTTTTTTTGCGCTCCTTTATTCCTATTGTGCCAAGATACGGACACAAAGGATCGGTCAAAGATATATAAAAGGGTACTTTTCTCTCTCTCTCTCTGCCTTTGTTTACTCACCTAATAATTCAGCTGGTTTTCAACAATCGCCGTAATTGCAACCTGAACCCAAATCTATTTCGTTCTCGTTTCCTTTTTTATCTGTCTGAATATGCTATTCCCATCAGAACAGATGATTTTCTGCGGGCAGTTCATGCGAGACATCAATCGGTGCGGTTTATTATCAAGTCAACGGATATAATTGTAAAAAAAACCGAAGGATACGTGAATTTAATTTTGCGATAAGAAATTGCGAATGGTTTATTGAATATGGTTAGTTTGTGAAGTGTTGTTACTACTTGTGGTTGGTTAATACTTTAATATTGAATGGTAGGAAAATACACGAAGGCTTAGCATTAAATAGAATACATCATTCTGATCTGACTGATGATGATGGGTTGTGCACTGTAGTAGGATAATAACCTATCTGTAAATTTCGGAGAACGAGTCGATGTGTCCCTTTTATGAGTTTGTTCGGCTTGTACCGCGTCTCCACGAGTTCGAATTATGCCAGTCCTTTAAATCGGACCTCTGGTCCGCCTTATTTGCATGTATTTGGTTGGGCAAATTGTGGTTTGACATTTCATTTTAGAAAAACACTAAGAGACTTGAAAAATTAAGAAAACCAAATGTTAGCCGAAAACAAAAGAAAGTACAGATTGTGGGTGAATCCATTTCTTCAGAAGCAACAGCTACACAATTTGGAAACACGATTATTAGATTTAAAGTGTCACTTTGCGAAAGCCGAAAATCTGCCATACTTGAACCCGCGCATTTGTATTCCCGATAATTATCAAAACAAATGATTTTTTGTTGTCAAATGCTGGTCTAGACTTCAAATGACAAATTTCGGAAGATATGTCTCCACCGAAGGCAGGAAAAAAAGTCGGACTGCAATGTTTAGATTTGTGCCATGTCCACAAAACCGCGGTCTATCTTACACTAGACATATTGTTGTCATGACTAAAGTCTTGACAGTCTCGTGGAGACTGCGTGTAATAGATTTGTTTGACGTGAGCCCTAGTGCGCACTAGTGTGTTGACCCTAATGCGTTCGAGATAGCACTGAACTCGCCCTGGTACTGAAAACCTGCGTTTGACATGACTTCTAGAGCACCCCAGTTTTGCCCTTAACTGACCCCAGTTAATTTGTCGGGGCAAGAATTCAGTGCTGAGTCATTTCGCTTGCTGTTATTCATTTTCAAACATATCATCTATCTTCCGAACGCTTTTATCAACTAATTGCAATATGGCAAATTCAAATTTTGAATTGAGTTCACCCATTTTTAACAATAATCGGAAAAAAGTGTTACCAGAAGATAAATATTTGTCAATGTCAAAAACTGGCAACATTTTGCGTTCGATATAGAAGCCGAATTTTCAGGGTTGTGCAGGGTTTTTGACAGTCGTAAAAATTAGCTGACACTTCTCAGTGGGCACTTATGCTGCCACGTCAAACAAACCTAATGATTTTGCATGCATAAGCATTTGACAAATTTAGTTAAACTTCGTTCCCTTCTACCCAACTGGACTAATGTTTTTGACACGGGATAAGTAACCCAGCATGAATCGAAATTTACTATCTCCTTCAATGAAATATAAACATTACTATATTCCTGGTCGTTGAATTCCAGTTTTTTTGGTTGGTTAGAATAATTATCTCCCACTATAGCATAATTTCATTGCATTCGTGTTATGGTGTTAAATTGGAACAGCAACCTGCGCTCAACCAGAATAATTTTAAACCATTAGACTTAAGTGACACTTGCACCGTCATGACTTAAAATAACCATATTAATACTTATATTTCACTAAATTGAGATCTCGTAAAAAGTTTGAGACTGAGGACAGTGCACAAATCATAATCTAAACAACAAATGTTTAATGTTGAATCACTTTAATATATTAAGCATAGACAAATTGGTGTTTTGTGCCAATGGAACAGGGCTTTATCAGCGCCTCACTTGGGTACATCGAAAGTTAACACAGTTGTTGCGCGTATGAATTTCGTAAAGATTGTCAAACATTGTTGAAGTATTCACGTAGTATGCTTACCAACTATTTTTTGACAATCAAAGAATAATCCATAAAAAAAAACCCCATTAGATAGTTTTTAAGTTATATTCCTAGCAATCGGTGTTTTTATGCTCAAAAGACATGTGCAGAATTCACTGAGCAGCAAGATTATGTCGTTTTCCATTGGGCAAAAATAAGCGTCCGGGAGAGTCCGGAATCGAAAAAATCACGTCTGAAACCGTTCCAAAAAATACTCTTCTGGTGATTCTGAGAAGAGAAATTCGCTTCTGGATTTGAAGTCAGAATCCACTCAAGAAGCACTCACACAAATATAATTTATGTATTTTATACAAGTCAGCTGACAGCCGCCGTAGATTAGTTTTTGGCATTTCACCAATACTTTTGTGGGTTCAATCAGAAGCAGTTTTGTTGTGCCATTGGATCACAAAATCAGTGGATTCCTGATTGAACCCAATGGAAAACGACATTAGAACACAGATGTTTATATGAATATAGGCACACGTAAATTCTACACTCACCGCAGCACTGCAACATATCTCTATTTCTAAATTCGCTGCAAAATTCAAGCGTACCACAATACAAAAGAAAATAAATTGCTATTTCAAGTATTTGGCATAATCGGCTTTTGACATTTGCTGATCGTGTTCGTTTTTTTATGTTTTGGTTGCAAACACATCAGCTGCTTAGTCAGTGAATGACAGTAGCCATATTAGCCGATGCAATGCATGTCAAATAATTTTCTGGAAATCTGTTTTACTTGCAGCACTGCATTCTGTGCTGCGTCCAGAATTTCTGCACATGTCTAGGCCGTTGCTAGGCTATCAAGTCACCCATTTTCATGTCCTCGAAAAGAGAAACTAACTTCAGATATTCTAAAACATAAATATAAGCGATTGTCAACTAGCCAATTTATTGCTGCTCACCAATAGTGGACAGAGTTATATGGAAAAGTACTCATTAAGCAACAAAGCTATTAAAGAACTTAAGAGAAACAGAATTGTTTTCCAAAAAGTTGCTTTCATAGTATAGTAATAGTAAAAAACAGCAATAGTTGTCTTATAAAAAAAGAAAGTGCCCATAGAGCCTCTACTCAAATTCACGTTACAGACAAGGCCCACGTGCCACGTCATATACAATAGCGCGTAGAGGAAAATGCACCAGATCTTGAAAATATATCCATTTAAATATTTTCAATTTGGGTTTGCTTCACAGTCTCTTTTTGATTGTGATTTCTTAAGATGGGTGAACAACGAATAAACAGTGCGCCTGCCGAAGATGTGATGGTTCTTTTACTGATGAACCCACCCAACAGCGAATCCCATTTCGGAGCCATTCGAGTTTTGAATCCTTCCACTAATATGATTTTGACACTTTTTTGTTTTCATGTTGCACGTTACTTCTCCGGTGTCCCCTTTTTTGTTGTTGTTATTAACCAATGACAAAACATCAAGACATCTCTATCCTTGTGTCTTGTGTGTACACTTGAGCAGAGTCAAACTTTTTGCCTGCCAATAAAGTTTCAATTGTTTGATAGGATTCACTCAACCAACACGCGGAAACAAGTCATGGAACTCAACCAATGCAAACGTCGTTGTAAGAAAGGAAAGTAAAGAAAAACCCGAAAATCTCCTTATAATGCTAAGAAACCTTTTTTTATGTTTAAACGTCCTCCATGTGTCTTTTTGAAATCGAAAAGGAACAAGAAATTATCCTTCGAAATGAAACCTCGATAATACGGTAAAGTGGTGCCGTCAACGAATCCTTTCATAGGCATCGGTTTTGCAACACAATACAAAGGGTGTTGGACGGAAACCAGTTTGCACATTAAATGCACCCTACTAACCAAACATCGCACAAGCACAATCTTCTGATTGCCAATGACCCTTATTGCACTCTTAAGAAGAGCACTTCGTTTTTTTTTTGTATTACAAACAGTTTTGCTCTGATCTATCTGGCATCTCTCACTCTATCTGTGTGATTGGGAGAATGAAGTTTGAATTATTTGTCAATGCCATAGCCGAAGAAACCCCGCCGTGTTGCTCATGCTGTTTGTCCACAAAACGACTCGCTACTGAACTTCAATAGTCTGCTCCGTCTAATATGATGATGTGAACTTGCTGATATGCATATGAGTGTATAGAATAGACGAGCGGAGCCACATCATCCTTTGAGCGTACGTTTATATTTACTCCATTCATTAAGGAAACGTTTCAATAGCAAATCCCTTAACAAAGAAACGCTAAAAGTATTTATTATCATTTCCTCTTGTGCTGTTGTGTGTGCGCTCATAGTGGAAGCCACTGAGAGGACGACGAAACCACAAGCCGGTGTAATGTTCCGTTGTCGGTGATCAGGAATTCCCTTCACTATTTCGTTTTTTTTTTTGTGTTCTCGCTTTGTTTGCAGTCTCCTGCTGTCATCTTTCATTTGGATTTGAATAATTGAAACTTAAAATTAAAATTTATGGAATGTAATAAAAGTCTATGGACTTGTTTTACTGGAATCGCTATGCGCATTGTGCTGATTTGCTTATAAGTATGTGTGTAATGTCTTGTTGTTTCGTCTGTTTTCAGATTGGGCCATCACCAGCTTGCTCCACATCATCCACAGCAGAGAGTAAACAATCAAATGCAGCCAAATCATATGCGCCCGCAGAAAGGACGGCAACCGCTTGTTGGCGGTGGAGGGCAGCTTAAACACGCAACACAAAAAACTGGTCCTCCACCATCAATGCAAAATAATAGTACACAACCAACACAGCTGCAGCAACGACTTCCGCCACCACTTGCAATCAATGGGGGGCCACAGCTGCAATTGATGAAAGCTCCACCACAGACACAGCTACAGCCGGGCATGCCGCCATCTCACCTTAATCCTCAGCAGATTGCGCATTTATCCAGGCCACCACCAGTTGTTCCACATCATACCCAACACCACCAGCAATATCAGCAAAAGCAACAACAGAATCACGCCCATCGTCCATCGCACCGACTCATGCAGCAGCAAACGAATCAACTTCGCCCACCGCAGACGTTCTCACATCCGAGAACGATCCTGCAGAATCCCAATAGAGTCAATCATAACAATCAACAGAAAGGCAATGTTCCTACCATTACACCACTACCTACTGTTGCGGAAGTTGAAACCCCCATTGTTTGCAGCACACAGAAGGCTAAACCTGTTAGTGAGAAACTATCAGCGATAGCTGAAGATTGTATGATTCACCAGTGAACATGCTATTGGGAAATCTAACAAGTTTTACATTTCAGTTACGCCAGAAACTGCGCAAATGACAACGTCATCAGAGGAAAAAAGCGATAACGAGAGCGGTGAGCTTCTCACTGATATTCTGTCCGCAGTGATGAAGGGCGACAGCTGTTTCTCGAATGCAAAAGAGAAGACGCCCATGTGTTTGGTGAATGAATTGGCTCGTTACAATAAAGTAAGTTTTTTTTTTTCAAACTTATCCTGTATTTAGACGAAATTGTTAGCAAAGAAATATTTATAAAAGAAAATTGCAACTCTCTTTAAGATTCAACATCAATACCGCCTGACCAGTGAAAACGGACCAGCGCATTGCAAACGCTTTACCGTCACTCTGAAGCTCGGCGACGAGGAGTACTCGGCCGAAGGTTATAAAATCAAGAAAGCTCAGCACACAGCTGCAGCAGACGCAATTAAAAAGACCAAATACAAGCACCCACTTCCGAAGGCGATACGTCGTCCTGAAGAGAGCCTCCGCACAACAATTACACCAACTGTGGAACTGAACGCACTAGCAATGAAACTCGGTCAACAGACTTTCTATGTTTTTGATCCGCGCTCACAGGCAGAGCCGAGCGCTCATCCGCCAGATGGCCATATGCCCCCAAGTCAGTTCGACCATTCTCGAATGCCACGAAATGTGAACTTCCCACCGGGGGCACTACAGCAGCGGTACGTCGGAGCTAGGGGTTTTCCACCCAAATTTCCTGGTCCCGTAAGTACCCGAAATTGTCACGCTTTTCACGAAATAATAAAGCTTTCCCATTTTAGGGCCGCATTCCGTCTGTGAACGGAATGACTGGGATGCCATACGACAAATGCGGGGCACCACCCGAACTATGCAAGATCACGCTGGTCGTTGGTAAGCAAAAATTTGTCGGCACTGGCAGAACGTTGCAGTCAGCAAAGCATGATGCAGCATCGCGAGCCTTGCAAGTGCTCAACGTTCAGGCGGCGAATAAGTTCAACGAAATTCTCACTCGTACCGCAGAAGAAGGTGATTGGAAATCGCCGATATCACTTGTCCACGAGATTGCAATCAAGCGCAGTCTCACTGTGGTATTTAAGGTATTGCGTGAAGAAGGTCCAGCGCACATGAAGAATTTCATCACCACCTGTGAAGTTGGAAACATTGTTGTAAGGCAGCACTCGGCAGCGCCCCAATCGGCGTGTTTTAGTAATTTGTTCACTTGTCTTACAGACGCAGGGCGATGGCAATGGCAAAAAGATATCAAAGAAGCGAGCCGCTGAAAAGATGTTGGAGGAGCTTAAAAAACTACCACCGCCGTCACCGTCAAAGTCGCCACCAGTGAAGCGAATCAAAATAAAGAACTTCAAGCGGAAATCATCGCCGACACCGACTAAGAAGAAGGGCAGCAGTTCCATTAGAGAGAAAACCGAAAGTGAATGTGCCGAGGATGCCAATCCAATCTCCAGGCTAATCCAGATTCAACAGAGTCGCAACGAAAAGGAGCCCGCGTACGAGTACATATCAAAGAGTGGTGAATCAAAGAAGCGGGAGTTCGTTATGGAAGTCAGCGTGCCAGGGAAGATGGCTCGTGGAATAGGAGCTAGCAAGAAGTTGGCCAAGCGAAATGCTGCCCGCAGTAAGTATCCCAAAAGTTAGACATGTGTTTCGAAACTGAACTCAATCGTTTCGTAGATCTGCTGATTGAAATGGGTATCGAAATAGAGGATAATGGCAACGAGGAGAACAACAGTCAAATTGCGAACCAAAATTCAGATTCAAAGGTGGCACGCAAGGTTAAGTTCGATAATAACAACTCTAATCAGACTCCAGACGCAAATGCTGCAGCCGCCACAATGCACAATGGTAACGGTGGTCCATCCGGCAGGCAGATTGTACCTGGTGTTTTATTGTTGCGCGAGCATAGTAAGGGTAAGTGTGGAGAAAGCTTTGTTTTTCCTTCAAATATTATACGTTTTACTGTTTTATTTTTTTTGCAGACTCTGATGAACCCGAAAACTCTGATGGCGTTGAGACTTTGCCAGCAGAGCCACCCACACCAACTACCCCTCCAAAGAGTAAATGTTCGCTACCTACGGCCGAAGGCGGTAGTTCCGTTCGCCCAAAGGATCAGCTCATGTATTTGGCTCAAATTCTTGGCTTTCAGGTGAGAATATATTTTCTATCTTGGTCTGATATGTGCCATTTTATGGTAAGAATTCGCTTTCTACATGGAATGACTTTTCAACTGTTTTGCGGAATGTATTTCTTAGTCGCCGGCCTTTCCGTTAAGTTTCCTTTGCCGTTGATCCTTACCTCCAGTACTTTAGTATAGTGGCGTACCAAAACGCATAACTTTTGCGCATCAGGTTCACGATGTTCGGAGTTATGCTACCTAACTTGATTTTTAATCTTCGTCGTCTTTCTACAGAGACTGACTGACTGACACTACGGCGATTTACCCTTGAGTAGGATAACTACCATCCTGTTTGTTATTCTGATAGCGAGCCTTTGTTATTTTGCAGACTGTAACTTGCAACATTTATTTATTTATTTATTTTTTTTTTCGTTTTTCTAGGCAAACTTCTCCGACTACCCCAAAGGCAATCACAGTGAATTCCTTACCATTGTCACATTATCAACCGCCCCGCCGCAAATTTGCCACGGTGTCGGCTTGAACATAGACGAATCCCAAGATCAAGCCGCATCAGCTGCATTGCAGATACTAAGCAAACTAGGATTAGACAACATCAAATCGAAAGCAGACGAATAAATCCAACAGAAGAAGTTGTCCCCGATCTTCAGAAATCGTGTCGGGTTTGTAAATCGTTGAGTACGAATAATTTCCCTCTCTCTATCTCTTCAATTCTACACTTAATATTATGTTATTTATTAATTATTTATTTATTATTTGAATTAAGTGATTTATTATGTTCTTCGATTGTCCCGTCCAATTTACTAAAGAAATGGGAAACCAAAGTCAAACTAAAATGCACATTAAGAATCCAAATAATTTGTAAGAATCACTCTCGACTGGAGGGCAATTTCCACTCGCGAAATTAAGTCACATAAAGTTAATGAGATAAACGCACTAAATTGTAATTCTTCCTATCATCAAACGAAACTGCAATACTTACACTTTTTTTGTTGTAAATTATATTATTTAAAAGAAAAAAAAAACGTTTAATGTGAACAAAAACTAGAGAACATTTTTTTTTATTTATTGTTATCTATACATTACAACTTTGTGCTAGTGACAACAACTAATTAAAGCAAGCAAACAAATCATAGGAACCATTTAATTAAATTATATTTATTACTATACTTTAATTATAAACAATTTATTAGTTCTGTTTAAAATAAAAGATGGAAAGAAGTGTTGTGGAACTTGTGGGTTATATGAGCTAGATATTGGTAGTTGTTTATAATTTCTTGCTTCGCATTTGTTGCTTGTAATATTATGGTTGTTCTTTTCTCGCACAATTGAAAGCAGCTTGTAGTATACATATGTTCTTATTTGTTTGCACTTTGTAGCAAGTGTGAGTAAATCGCATAACCACAAGTTCCATCATGTCCCAGAGTCAACTAAGGAGACGACAACCGAAACAACGTGGCAGTTGTAATAAAAAATAAATAAACCCACAAAATGTCTCTAAAAATAAAAGCACACAAATAATACTATCGCGTTGCTTCGGTATTGGCTTCTTTGCCATGTCTCTACGCTTGCTGCTGGATCGCATACTCTGTGAAAAAAAATGTTTTTAAGAGTGTAGCTAAAAACAAAAATAGGCAAGGTACAATTAAAAATAAGAGATTACTTGCTTTATTGATGTTGTATTAAAATTAAACTATCAAAATAAGAATATCCTAAATTTAATTGATGAACAGCAAAACAGAATGCATTCACGGCGTATTGGTTTGAAACGCATGTTGTTTTTGTTGCTAGTTAATTAAGTACTCTTATATTTATTTGTTCGAAATGTGGTCAAATATTATATCAGTTATTCGAATATTGTACATTTCTGCAGGTTAAATTGAAGTTAGTTTACATGTTTGTCAATTCTTAAATAGTACGTTTGGCGGAACCCGAATCGATGAAGAGTACCTGCAATCGGATCGCGATGGGGTAATTTTGTTGGTTAGTGTTCTATTTCACTTAATATTCTGCAAAATGCACTACGCTTTTATTTAGAGCATGATCGGATTGGCGGTATGTCGGTCTTTTTTACTCGTGTTTACTTTGTTATGTAGATATACAATACACGTGGTCCTTGCCTGCTGCCTCGAGTTTTGCTCACTCCATAATGGTTTAACATGCGTCAGGATTTCCCTTAACTGCGTTGACCGTCCCACTTAAATTCAACGACTGTTAGGGCAAGTGCGTTGCTGTCCATATACTCTACATGATCTAGCCATCTCCGGCGATTGATGTGCACTTTTCTATCAAGATCAATTTCCCTTAGAGTTCGTTGTTAAATATGCTTAAAGTGCGTCTATGCAATAGGGACTGGAAGTAAATTGAAGAATTTTGCGTTTAACAAGATCATGAATGTTTTCATGCCCGTCTTTCTGCAATTAATGCATTTTGACAATCATAAAACTCAACCAAATTTATTCATTTCTTAATTTTATATAGTTAAAGCATCTGCACTTTGGGAGTTTCTCTATGGAGTCTCATTCAAAGTACGACAAAGATTGGTAAGGAAGGTGTAAGATCTTCGCTTGGTTTCTGATGTGATGTTAATAGCTGTGCCGAAAGACAAGGTCCCAAACTACCACAAAGCCTATTATGATGTTTTATCCAAATCCTAAATGTTGTGTGTTTCTTCTTGTTGACAGCATGAAACAGTTTTTGTGTTTTTGAGGTTGTGTGTTTTCCCGGCCATAAATATCACGGAGGGGTTTCTTACTGGACTTGAGTTTACATATTTGGGTCATCTTCGCTTGTTTTCATATCCTCAACATCGACTAAAAAACTCTGTTCGGGTCTTCTTGCATTCACACATTCTTTTACCTTTTGGTAAGACATTCCGAACTGTACCCAAAAATTGATGAAAACCTTTATCCGGCTACGCCTGGGGCACACACGACACACACACGAGTACCTCATCACCAAAAACAGACGGCCCTTTTGCCATATGTGTAGTTCCAACCAAGTACTCTCTACCCACCACATAATCTACGAGTGTAACTCCATTAAAGCCCAAAATCCGTAACCTAGCTCCTTCCACCACCCTAAAAAAATATACTCTCACTTCCCACTGAATTCAATGTCAAATTAGTATTCAATCTGCTGTCATCCCTCCAATTGGAAAACAACATTTAATATTAAGTTACCATAAATCCTGGTAAAATTTAGCCGAAAGCCCTGGTAGCTAGTATTTATTTATTTATTAATCTGTCAATAAAGCTTTAATAATAATAATGTTCGTGGAGTAGAACCTCTCTATTTCCTCTAACGTGCGGACGCCGATGTTCTTCCTTCATCTCCCGACCAACTTTGTCATGAGTCTGTTTATTAGCCTTCTAAAAAATAATATGAAAAGCACTAATGGAATTAAGCCAATCAAAGCACTCATTTATGAACAGAACCCAGAATTGCTCAAAACCTATTATGATTTGGTTGTGATTACAGTATAAACCACACTCCTTGCATGAGATTCTGGATATTAATAAACCTGGGCACTCATTCCTTAACTTTTCAGACGATTATCGTCGTTTCGACAGACCCCCAAAATTAGCAACTAAGTGCTAAAATTACAAGTTTCAGAGCTTCATTCAGTTCATTTTCCCCAAATATAATGAAAGCTGACGTTTGTCAAAAAAATTCGACCAGAATATGACTAATTTTGATGATCAAAGTTTTAAAAACGATATCGTTTAGACGATATACGGAATTACGGAATCTGCCGCCTGTTTTGTTGTTACAGTTATACCTGATCATTCCAAAATAGAGCCCTACAGGTGACTTGTTGTCTTCGGTTGTTCTGACATCCCCATTTATATTAAATGTACAATTCAAATAAATCCATAAAGGACTCTTGCCCCACTATTTCTATTTGAATACACTGGTCTTGGAGATCTTTAGTGATGTTCGCAGTGGTTAGTGTCCTGGACTACTGAGCGAGGGGTCTCAGTATCGATCCCCGAAAAAACACAAATTAAGTCTTAAGAATTCCATTGTGCTACCTCTCGCGAACGTCTAACAAACATCCGAGAGTATACCTGTCATAAAAGGGCTTCTCAATCAACTGTGGGGATTCGGCATAAAATTGTAGGGGACCTTCATTCGTCCAAAAAATAAAAAAAAATAACTCACAAAACAAATGGTTGTAAGAAGCCAAGCTTAGAGTACACAAACCAGTTGCGCGAACTATTTTCTTATTTTTAAACTTCAATGAAGTACGTTAAACACTCTCAGCATGTCAACTGAAATTCGTATCGATCTTTAATCCTTCCTACCATAGGCGTTTTTCGTTTTTAGTTCAGAGCTGAGCAGTGAACTGAGCTCGAGCATTATGAACCGACCGTGCTCAGATCGTTCTGATGTATTTATGAAACACACTTGAGCACATAGCTGTCATTTGCAATAAAGTGTACGTATGTATAAATTGAATGTTTGTTAATTTTTATTATTATAAAAAAACGCCTCATGAGTGTAACCGACAGAGCACCCAAGCTAGATTGAATCCTTTGTCCCAACATACGGTATCATCGCCCTGGTAAAGTGTTAATAACATACAACTTGACACAGCCATTTATTATGAACAAATAAATATAAAGAACTTCTTATAAATTTACCCACAGTAATGAGCAACACACGGAAACTAAATAATGAACTTAAATATTCGTAATAATCAAAACAAACAACAAATAAACATGAGGTCATATTGATAATAAAAAGAAAATTAAAACTTAAGTATTACAACTAAAAAATACAAATAACTTTTGAAATTGAATATCTAATTTTAAATTTTATTTACATTTTTTTTTTCAACTAAGTGGAACTCGTCTAAATGTCAATTCTAACTATTCACATAGTTATAATTATGGACAATATTAATAACACAGCTTTGTTATTTATTGTCCAAAACTAATTTAATTGATTACCATCTACCTAATCAAGCTAACAAATTTCAATTAAAAGTGTTTCTTTCGAGATTTTCTCTTTTATTTGGTAAAAATTAACTTTTGTTTTTCGAGTCCTTAATAAAAAAAAAATATTCATAGAAATGCATTCAAAATATAGGTGTGTGTCTAGCATAATCAACAAGTCCTATAATAAAACTAAATTTTGCGTGTTTTCAAATAGGTATTAGGCAAATGGTAATTAATAAAATAAATATCTAAATACAATTTACATAAACTTTATAAATGTATTTTTTTTAATGGTTAGTTCTTATGGGCAAATCGATAGAGATACAAATTATCAGAGACATTTTATCATCCGGGGAATGGTGCTGGAAACTAATGGCACAATCACGATATGTGAGAATCAACATGGCAAACGTTTTAAATAAAATCATAGTTGCGAACCTAAGAACTAACCATCATTTGTGTATTTTAAAAAAAATAAAGAAAATAAAATTAAATTACAAACTAAATATGTTTAATGTCATGTAAAATGTATTTACATAAAAAAAGAAAGAAAAAAAACGTATGTAAAATCAATGGCTAGCACTCAAGGTTTATGATGGGGAAAATGTAATACCGATAACATTGTAAAAAATAAGTTTGACGTTCTACTGGTACATAACAATGTTGTGCCTGTCATAAGAAAGATGTGTGTACGACGAAAAGAAAAACACAAAAAACCGACCATCTGCAATTTATCGCAAGTAGGGGGTACTTCCAAAAACCGATTTTAATATAATTCTTACCGTGCTCAGTATATTCAAAAAATGAACTCATTAGTCAAAGCATTTCTTTTCACAATTTATAAATGATTCTGCAGGTGGTCAGTTTTTGTTATTAGCGAACATGTCTCAAATGTTGAGGAAAGAAAATTAGAACCGTTGGTATGTTTAGGCAACTATTTATAGCGAATTTATAAATTATATTAAGGCGGCACATTTTTCAAGTCTGCAGTACAAAGAATATTTTGTTTTGAGTGTTAAATCCAACAAGTATACTCGCTCACGGATGAGTTACTTCAAACTGGTATAAATGCTAAGCGCGCATGATTCTCAATCAAATACAAACTCGAGTAACTCACAATTAAAACCAGTCAAACCAAACAGAGAACATCGCTTGTTTGGGTTATAACCACCGAATAGTAAGATGGATCAAAGTTGTTAACTGTTCGGTTTTACTTTGTAAAACCATTGTTTGTATCATGCGCAGAGCCCTGAAGTTAAAATTTTAAAATCTCGTAATGTGCAATAACCTGGGATGTAGATGCACTTCTTCACAAAATAAACGTCAAGTTTAAACGAGTTTTAAGTCAGATAATTGTTATTTGTGTACAAAAGCAATCATTAAAATAAATTTACATCTGGCTTGATCCAACCACATTAGCTTGATCCAGCGTAAATTAAAATTGTGGAAACCAAATTTGTTAAAAATACTAGTTACACCAGATTTCTGCTAAACCTAACGTGTAAATACATATTTAACAAGTATTCTTCACAAAAAAAATAAGTTGTAGCTGTCAAATTTAGTGCCGTAATTCGTAAGAAAATACCCTTAACAGGGGGCATGCTATAAAACGTTGCAACAAAGATGAAGGACCTTGCGAACAAATGTGGAAAAAAAATGATGCATGATGCACTTGCACAGTTATGATTTATCTATATAATGTTCATCAGAAATTTATTCTTTCGTGCCCACACCACGGAGATTATTTTTCTGTGGAAACCTTAGATATTTAACACAAATAGTCTGTCAGACAAGATCAAATTAAATTAAATTTAGAAAAAGCCCATTCATTGAGACTTTCAGTGTAAAAAGCTGTTGCTACTCTGTCAGAAATATTCATAAAATAGGCGTAGATTCAGTCAATGCTAGTTCCTAGTTTCAATTAAATGTCTAAAAAGGCCACTAAAAAATAATTACAACAATGTGCCACATTGTTTCCCATCAAAATTTTGAAGTGCTTGTTTTACATATGTTAAACAAAAAAAAATTAATAAATGTAGTTTAATGGATGTATGTTGTAAGAATTGAAAATTGTTGTCAAAATATTTCTATCAATCATATCTGGAAGCAACTAATTTTGACATTCTTTTAATAAACATCTTTAGGCATTAGTAACTCGCTAGTATGTTCCATTCAGGATAAATTATTAAATTATGAGAAGTTGGTGCAAATACATATAAATATATATACCTATTTACTATTTTTGTATAATGGTTTGATAAAAGCGATTGATACTCTTCAGCGAGTTACTTTTGACGCGCACACAAACATACAACATATTTTGTTAGATAAAGTATGTTTTTATTTTTATTTCTATTTAAATATTAAAAAGAAAAATAGAAATAACAAAATTTAAATCATTTCTGTAACGTCACATAAAAACTTATTATACCCCTAAAAATATAATGGAAATAAAGATGAAACATGTTTAAATAAATGTTCTAACAAAAAAGAAGCGTTTGTGTTTTATGTTTACATATTTTCAACTAAAATACGGTGACCATATTTTTAAGAGCGAAAACCGGGACAAACATGTGAAAATACATAACAGCACACCAATGGTCAAAAATAGCAGAAAAAATCGTATTGGAATGTCCCGCATCTATAAAAAAAACGGGATAAGCTATTGAAATACGGGACTGTCCCGGGAAATACGGGACCTTAACTATAAATCACCTTGCGCTTGCAGGCTTCAAAACCGAAGAAGTGCGATAGGTTTGCCTTTAATTCAATTCGGGTAAGCACTCGCGTTTTATAGACAGACTGTGACAATCTGACATGTTTGAGAAAAAACACAGAGGCGCTTCTGCTTTGGATCATATAAATCAAGAAACACAATAGGTGTACCATCGCCAAATTTACATATGGCCTAATTGCCTACAAAGGAAAACCTAGTAGTAAATCGTGTATATTCTTGTGGGCGACTAACGTGGTCACAGGTTGAGGGGAAAAGCGGCAATTTTGGCAACTTTTTAATGAAAATGGATGAAAAAGCAAAACGAGGGGAAAACTTAAAAAGGGGGGAAAAAATAAAAAAAAATCTCTTTGAAACTTAAATTGCTTACAAGTAAAATTTAAACGCATTTCCATTACAAATAAATTTCAAAGTTTACTCAGAATGAAATGTTCACACTAAATATGAAAGAAAACAGCGCATCGAACGTCTACGTAAGGATTTTTGTGATTTAATTTATTTTTATTTCTATATAGTTGTTATTTTTATCTTAGGTTTTTTAATAGAATTAGCTCACGATCCTTTCATAATATGTATATTTTTATGTTAAATCTTGTTATTAAAGGCAGTTATAAAACGACTAATTTTTTTTATTTTTTTCCATAAAAATAAAGTCAAATTTCACTTAGGAAGGGGCATTTTTTCCTAATTTAGGGGAAAATTATTGTCTTTGCTGATAAAAAAAGGAAAAACTGTCTTCACCAGAGACAATACAAAAAAATATGAGCCACTTCCGCTGTGGGCAAAGTTCTGTTCATAGAATTTTATCCGTTAAATTTGAAATTATTCGTTAAATGTGGATAATATACTTTTTTAGGAATAAGTGTACATTTGCTTTAAATATTAAGGAAAAATGGACAACTTAGATTTGTTGAAGAAAAATAAAAACATTTTGAGCAAATTTTCTTCAGTTACCTAAGAAAAATTTACACATCAAATCGAATTTTAAGATATTCGAAAGCAGAAAACACGCAACCATGTTTGTCCTAATAAGTTTCTAGTATATAGAACATTTCGTTTAGATAGTTTTATTAACCAAAGAAATCAAATTATTCGACTTTTAACAATATATAATAACTACCCAATGGCATTCAGTAATATAAAAATGTGGTATTCCCGAACTCTAGCACATTCCCCCATGGTTGCCGAGGTTGGCAGCATTTATTTTTGGTAGTTTTTGTATGTTTTTGCATGTCACACAGATTTTTATGTCGTTTTCTATTTGTTTCACTCGGGCATCCACTTATTCTGATATCCAATGAAACAACATAACAGCTTCTGAATGAATCCACAATAGTATTGGTAAAATGCGAAAAAATTATCTACGGCTGCTGTCAGATGGCTTGTTTAAGATACATAAAATTACACTTGTGTGAGTGCTTCTTGAGTGGATTCTGACTTCAAATCGAGAAGCGAAATTCTCTCCTCAGAATCACCAGAAGAGTATTTTTTGTGCCAATGGAACGGTTTCAGAAGTGATTTTTTCGATTCCGGACTCTCCCGGACGCTTCTTTTTGCCCAATGGAAAACGACATTAATTGACTTAACACCGACAGGAAAACAAAATGGCAAATTTGAAAAAAATTGAGGGGGCCATCGGCAAGACGATTGCGAATTGGGGGTCTCAGTATGATTTGTCTCTGGTCTTCACAGTCTGGGATCACTGGGCGATTGACATACCCAGAGTTTATTGCACACGAGATGTGTCATCTCATGATTGGATGTCAGCGATCGCCCTCTGCGATTCTATCTTGACATGGATGTCTTATATGAATTTGACAGATGTTTTTTTTGCTTTTCGTCAGGAAATGACATTTTTTACACTAACAACTACAACCTCTCTTGCGGTACGAGTATGATTTGTCTCTGGTATGCATATCAGACATTTAGTTGAAGAGATAATATCTATAGTGGAGTCGGCGTGTTAGGGGCGAAATAATAAGCAAATACATAAGTGGAGGTAAATGTGTTGAAGAATGGTGCAAAAGCACATTCCGCAAAATCAGAGAAGGAATTTATTATACGCACTAGACACGAACCTCGCAACTACTTGCAAACCATGTAGCATTTTGGATTCGGCCATAAAAATGTAGGTCCCTTATATTCGTCTCAAAATCGTTATGCCTACGGTTATAGAGGTATGAATCTGTTGTGCCATTCAAGCTCCTGGCTATTGTAATTGTCATGCGATATATGAAGAAGAATATGTCCAAAGTACATAAAAATATGCTAAAGTGATCAATTTAACGAGGTTGTTGATTCTTCCTTTAACTGTAACTTTATTTTCAGATAATATGTAATTCGAAAATGGAACAAAAATTAAAGGTAAGGGAATCGAACTTTCATTTACTCAATTTATGCCTCTTAAAAATTCAACGTTCGGAGATGAATACCTAAACCTCAACGAACCTAGTGTAATCTAAATCCAAATCGTCCAACAAACTTAAACGCGTATCAAAAAGTTCGTGTCGGAAGTACCTACCTATAGACGGACAATAAAAAAGACAATATCCTGTTAATTAAAAGTAATCTGGTTGAAATAATCAAGATTCTACTGTATCCCAACGTAACATAACGTTATTGCATAAACGTTGCCTCCGTATTCATTTTTGCAGCGCTCCAAACGAACACATCTCACAAAACATCAATACATCAACGTCATTAATTTTCTGTCGAAATTTGAACTGTCAAAAAAAAAAAAACTTAAAAACAACTATAGAAAAGTTGTGACGAATTTGTACCTAGGGATTTCCAACATTGTTGATTTCTCTTTGTCCAACTTGATTTAGTTTATCGGTTTATTTCTGAGTTGGTCATGAAAAAAATCCCGCTTTTATCGAATATTTTCCGATCTCGTCCTAATGCTGGAACTTTAGAAACGGATGCAGTACCTGTTGACGATCCGCCTGAGAATGAAATTTCAACATTTGACAATGCCAACAATAATTCATCATTAAATTCCGGCGATCTGAATGCAGCACTACAATTGCAAAACCAATTGGCCGAGAGTGCCGAACTCGCCATGGTACGAGCTAACTCAAATACTGAAGTTGTGGAATCACCAGGTGGAAACGCGACGTTTACAAACAATCAAATGGCTGTGCACAACACTCAACAACAAGTAGTAATGCAATTCTCGCACATAAATGGGTTACATTTCGGGACTGTTTACAACATTAATAGTGATAAACTTGGAGAATCTGCGACTGAGCCAACGCCAGGAGGTACTTCTAGACCAGCGAGAAGTAGTCGACCTCGTCGGACGACAACAATAGAAGCAATGATGAAATCAGGCGAGGAACTTAATCACAGAATGATGGACACAATATCGACACATTTGGGTGAAGGCTGGAAGAATGTGCTGAGAGACTTAGGATTAACACACGGCCAGATTGAGCAGGGAGTAATTGATCATCAAATGCATGGCGGGATCAAAGAGGTGAGCATTTTATCAGTTTTCATTTTTACTCAAAATTTATGCGGTATAGAAAAAAATTATACAATCAAAGGAATTGATAATAATAAGAAATAGAAATAAGGTTGCTTTATCAGGACTAGGTCAAGAGTTGATTTACCTGATCGATACTGATGAGAACTAAAGAATATCGTTGGAAAATGACTGCAATCCTATGCTTAGTACATCATTATTTCTCCAATCTTTTTGCTTTCTGATTAAGTTCCGTAATAATACCTTTTTTTTATAAATGCAGTCATCAGAACTGTTTTTGTTGAGAAACCAGTCTCAATAGGAAAACTTAAAACAATTTAAAATCAGGTTCGTTTGCCTAGATGTAAAGTTTATTCATCTATTAACATTGGGTTGGTTTAAAGTGGTCTTCGATGATGCGCACTTAGACCAAAATAGATGGATTACACTGCCCATGTTGGTTGGTTTTATAGCGGTCCTATTTTACAATTTCATTCTTGCTGTTTTTTTTTGTTTCGAGTGACTGGTCTTTCAGTTTGTCAATACTTTATTTTAATCGTTATCTTTCTTAAACAGCCGTTTTATTTTGTGTTTCAGGTTATATACCAGCTGCTGTTGGGCTGGACTCGCAATGCTGAAGATGGCGAGGCCACATTGGGCGTCATAACTCAGCTCCTTTGGAAGTCTGACCACCGGGAATGTGTTCAAAAAATGAAAGAAGCATGGAAACTTGATAATTCTTCACGAATTGCCTAATCTGAAATACTACATGCATCTACTTTAAATAAAAAGTATGTCTCTATATTCGGCGCTGTGATAAAATTGCTGCGCAATAACCTCCAATAAAACAAAAAACGAACTTTTGCAATATGAAAACTCTGTTTAACGATAATTGTTAATATGTGTAATTTAATAGAATTAAAAGAACCCATTTTGGTATTCACTTGATTTTTATAATAAATGTATTTGACGAAAGAAAAATAATTTTATTTTAGAAGAAAGTGTTTTTTTAACTTGAATAAAAAATATTTTATATTTACTTAACTTCCGTCGTTTTTTTACGATACTTCTGTTTTTCTAGTCTGATTGCGTCTAAATTTGAATAACATTTTTTCTTGAACTACTCAATTGTTCTAATTAAAATCTATTTCCCCTACGAAAAAACACGAGAGCTCTTATATTGATGTCATAATATAGCATTCGCTTAAACAGAAACACTCGTTCCACTAATAGGAAATCGTACAATAACCTCAAATTTAAATAACCCCTGAAGTTTTCGCTGATTGCATTCCGATGTTGAGCTCGGTAAAACATGTGTGCGAAATAATGGTGGAATCCGTTGAAACGAAATGGAAAAGCGTTGTCACTACCCTTTTGCTTTTGCGTTCATTCTATCAGAGAATTCATTAATGCACCTTAAAATTTGGCAAGTTCGCTGACAAATTTGTACATGCGGAATATACCTATTATTGTACGTAAGCAAATAGAAATCCTCCGAATTTGACAACATAACAACACTAGCACCAAATAAAACACGTCTTAATATTGTATTTAGTTTTTATTTACATAGGTAAAAAAATGTTAATGCTTTCGCTTAGATACTCGAATAAATTAATCCTATACTATTTTATATACAATTCTTCAATTAAATAAGGCTACAAATAAATAAGTTTTCTTTTTCATTATGGAATACATTCGATAAATGCTGTAAAATCCAAATTTTAGTTAAGACCGCAACCATCCCCCCACAAAAATTGAGCACGTTCATTAAAATATCAGTCAGTGCTTGCAATTTATTATTCACCTGTGTCTATAGAAATTCCCAAAAGTTATGATCTCTAAACCTAATACTACGTCTTGTCTTTTCGCCTTATTTAATTTACAGGTCAGTAACGGACTTTCTCCTCACATATTTGGCAAAGTAATCTGGTCGCCAGCATTTGCATGAACCGGGAATCAAGAACCAGTCGTAATACAAGCGAACCTGGAAGCAACCGATCTCATCTTGACCGTCACAATGCTGACTTGGATCATTTGCAGTAGTTGTACCGTCAGAAGCTGATGCAACGCCCGCCCTCTTTTGCAAATACTGTTGGTAAGCCTGGAAGTCTTGAACAGATGGAGCAGT
This sequence comes from Cheilosia vulpina, assembly GCA_916610125.1. Classification (NCBI taxonomy): domain Eukaryota; kingdom Metazoa; phylum Arthropoda; class Insecta; order Diptera; family Syrphidae; genus Cheilosia; species Cheilosia vulpina. The sequence goes on along the minus strand of OU744279.1, from coordinate 41,033,455 downwards.
AGTAGTTGTTGATGCAACAGCTGCCTCGTCAGCGCTGGGATAGAAAATTTCAGCAACCAAAAGACTAACCCAACGCGGCGATGATAAACATCCACCGTCTAGATAATGGCAGCGCGATTGTATACAGCGTGTCACCTCAACGGTTTGGGTGAAGTAGCCTTCGTAGGGAATTTGTACAACGTAACGCCATGACCCTTGGTAATTCTTGGCAAACACTGGTGTAGCATATTCAACCTTGGCTGGACATGGTGTTGGTGGTCCTTCGTACCGGATGGGTCCAATTTCTTCACGACGTTCGGCTACGGATGGTTGGGTTGGCTGCGCTTCACCTTGAATCGCACGATACAGCGAACAAAAGCTGCAAATATTGGTGTAATTACTAGATTCTCGATTATGATGTATGAAACTTACACTCCACCGCCATCGCAGAATTTTCTCGATTGACGTTCTGCGTTTGCGGGATCGTCTTCAACTTGTTTCTCCTCTGGCACCTCCTCCTCGTCGTTTTCCACATTGTAATAGCTAAAAGCTGGTCCTTGATTGCTGCGTTTAGTTCTGACACTTGGATTGTATTGCCTGTCGATGTTATTCTCCACGGGTTCCACTGGATCGTCCCGAATGATTTGCGTAACCTTGGGTAGGGTGTCGTCTGCTTTAAGGACTGGTAAAGTCTTCGAAAGGAATCTCAGAGTTTGATTGCGGATAAGTTCACTAAAAATGCATACTAATTTGTAAAGACACATCAAATCTGAATTAAAGCACATCTTACAATGGATAAGGTTCACCGAGAACGTTTTGTTGCAAAGGATTTTTCGGAATCTGCCCTTTATTTAGATCGCCGCAGATATTGTTGACGGAAACTGATGATTTTTTTCCAGGAGCATCGAGGCAGTCGATGTTGACATGTGTATATGGTGGAGGCCGAACTTTCGGTGGAACGGAGTTTGGAGATTCCACAAACGCGTAGTAGCTGAAATGGAGCTTATAAACAATTAATCAACAAAATTATATTCTTCTTTATACCCTTCTGGAGGTTCCTCAAGATCGGGTTGCACTTGAGCTGTAATACTCAAAAAAAGTAAACAAAATATTTTCTGCAAATAAAAAAAAGGTCGAGCTTGTTAAAAAGTGTTACAGTTATATCAGCAAAACTTCACCATTTCTACCTAATTCGCGATCAACAAATTGATATACTTTTCTCTCTCTATCCTTTCTGAGATTTTTATGCCAACAAATGTGGGCGTGAGGATTAAAGGCAAATAAAGTAGACCACGCCCCAATAAGACAGTTAAAACTCTATAAAAAATATATTTTGCATTTCACATTATTGGACTATTGGTATTGTCGGTAGATGGCAGGGAAGTCATCGATCGATGACGGTAAGCTTACTACATTTCGCATTGCATCTGTGAGAAGGAAGCAAACTAAATTGATTTTCGATTGGGCTTCTTTAGATTCGCTCTCAGATTTGAGATTTCGTGTGTATAATCGAACATAAAAGTCACTCTAAGACATTTTTTACACGTTTTTCATTCACTGGTTAAATTTTATATTAAAACATTTGAAGTTTGCGTCCAAACTGATTTCTAAACATTTGTACATAAATACTTAACAAAAACAGATCCACCCGAAGCAATGCGTTTCTTTGCAGTTGAAAAATTTCACGAAAACGTAAACAAACTCCACTCAAACTCAAACGCACTTGTGTTGGTAAATCTGAAGCAAATCTGATGTCGTTTTCCATTGGGACAAAAAATCTTTTTTCAATTTCATTGCATGTTCTATGAGCCGCATAAAATCTGAGATCTGAAAAAGATTTTTGGTGGTTCCAAGAGAAAACGACATCAGTAGATGGAAGGGTAACAGATAAACCTTGCTCTCCCGATGACGCTCTCTTTTACGAATTTTTCGAAATAAGAAACGGCATTGAGTAAAAATTCGTAAGAGTTAGTAAAAATAGTAAAGGAACAGACCTAACTGACTGATACCATTCTAGTTCCAGGTTAATCTAGTCCAGACCAATCTACTGGACAATGGTTTTGAATGTGTCCTCTTAAATTGAATGCCCTTGTGCATTTGACGGCTAGATGACACGTTAAACACCGTATAACAAAATTACCATCTAACCAATTGTAATAATATAGCTCAAACGTAAATAGCTAAATGTACTTTTTTTATGGAAAGCGGGCACTGAATCATATTTTTTTGGCATATTCTCAGAACAAAGCAAAAATGTTACATATGAGCAAAGCATGGAACAAGCAGAAGCACAGTTTCAGATATAATTTCATGAGACACAAGCACCTGTATTTTTTTTATTTTCTGTTTGTGCAGTTCTAGAGTTACTTCACCACACCTTATGCTCTCAAACAATGGACAAAGTTTGGCACTTAAAACCCGTTGGTCCCAGTCAAAAGTATGAATGCAAATCGTTAGTTCTATATTCTCATCTTGAGACTCTTCAAACGTTTGACGGTTGCTTCTGTATTTTTTTATTCATCGTTGAGAGTTTTTTCTACACCGAAATACCTACTTCTGTGAAGAAATAATTTATTTATTACCAAAATCCGTTTGAATTGGATATGCTGCTAACGCGTGGGCAAAAGGAAAATGAAAGAATATATTGTTAATTTTATTGTTGTGTCTGTCTTTTTATGTGTTTGATCTTTCAAGAGATTTGTTTACTTATCATTCTTGGTAATGTATAATACATTTCATTCAATTGATGAGTCAATGAGTTTGTATACTTACTTATGACGATGACCCCATTGAGGTAAACAAAAGGCTTTCGTTTAGGTAAATTTCTCTGACACCAAATGTTGCATTTTTAATTTTTATACACTACACGGTATACGTATACTAGACACTCTTTCATAGGATAGGTAGATGTGTATTGGTTTTTAATTTGTTTATCCAATGAAGTCGAAAAGTAATTTGAAGCACAGCGGTGATTGATATAAATAGTAGTGTTGGTTGTGTATGTAGCGCTTTACTTAATTTGAAACTGTGTTAAAAATTTCTACGTTAGTCCTACGCATGCGCCTTATTCGAAAGTTTAATATCTTTTTCCATTGGGACTACCAAAAATCTTTTTCAGATCTCAGATTTTAAGCGGCTAATGGAACATGCAATGAATTGATCTGCTTTTGTAAATGGATTAGTGCGTTATTTGACAACAATATCAGCTGTTCAAAATGCATCTGTTCTTGGTAAAATCAACCATGGAAATCGGCTTGAAAAATGTTTCCTCTGTTGTAGATACAAATGGAGTAGTTTCGGTGATTCGTAGGTAGTTTCCAGATGATGAGGAAGACGATGAAGATAATAATTCAGCCAAAACTAATATCCATTGCTGTTTATGTATTTCTTTATTTTGGTTTTCACAAAACTTTGCAGAATTGTTTTAAAACAAACTTCTTTAAATGACGTAAAACAGCTGTGCTGTATTTGTGGTAGTATGTGTAAATCTGAAAAAATATCGAGATCTGCAAAAAGTGATCCGAATCAAAAAAAAGATTGATTTTTTTTCCCAATGGAACGCGAAAAGTGATTTAGATCAAAAAAAAAGATTGATTTTTTGTCCCAATGGAAAACGACATGAGATTCCTACGAGTTTTTCTACTCAACAAATTTCTTGGTGTACAAATTGGAAGGCTGCAAGTAGTATCAGTCATCTGGCGATTGACAGATGATGTAAAATTTGAAGTCCTAATTGGCATACGTTTGCATATGTTTTCATTCCCTGCGTACTAAAATGGTAGGCAACAAAAAGTTGGCAAAATAAATGTTCTTCTGAAGATTCTTTTCCAGAGTGGCGACAAAATTCCCCCTCGCTGCAAGAAGGGACAATCATCTCCACGTAATTTTGAATGCAGTGCCGCTTTTTCCTCTTCTCTTGTTGTCAGTACAATAAACTATTCCACATACACCGATTCATCAAATAGTAGTCCGATTAATTCCGAATTATTTTCATCGTTAGAGGAATCAACTAATATTGTTAATAAATTAACAAACTTTACGAGTTTATCAGATATTTTGGAGACTTTTCGTTACACTTTTTTGAAGCGTTCTCTAAACTTTTTCGTAAGTCTTTTTTTAAGAGAGAGAACTAATTTCCACCACTGCCATTTTGACACTCTTTCCATTCTTACTACAAAAGTAAAGGAACAAACCTAATCTAGACTTATTTAATCGAGAAATTGGTTATTAAATTTGCAAGCTATAAGCGTCAACTGAGAAAAAACTGGTCATGTGATGTATTATGTAAATAGGCCAATAAAAACTCAGACATACAAGAGTCATCTGCTGTTAGAGTTTTTGACTTTTAAACGTCTGACAGTTTTTACTATGACTTGAGCTGTTCGCTGCTGTTTTTGGACTCTTTAGAAATTTTTTGTAACACGATTTGCGCGACACAAAAGTGAACTGTCGTTCGGAAACGACCTGTTGAATGAGACGGCGAATGCTAAAAAACAGACCGTAGTAACATTGACATTGGCCGTACAGTGCTAACAAAAGATAAAACGCACGTTGTTCCCTTAAAACTAGCAAAACAATTATTTTCGCTTCAAACAGAAATGTACCTACTTGGCGGTTGCTTACATTTAGAAACATCAGTTATGGTCTATACCTAGGCAATTAATAGCGGCGAATAATACTTAAATATTAAAGGATTCGCTGTGTTCGGTTCTAGTTCGCCTGGAAGAAGATTTCGCTCGCCGGCAAGTTCATCTGACAATATTAAGCGATCCAATAAGTATCGTGTGAGATAGGCGATGTCGCTAAAACCACCACAAAAGAACAAAATGCAAACATCTAGAGGAATTGTATGGGAATTGAAGATCGGGACGCAAATTTACGAGAATGGCCACGCTTTTAAAGAAATTAAGACACTTCTGTGAACGTATTTTGCTGTAGAATTCTTCATATTTCAACGGACATTTTGTTTCTTGGTGTTGGCGTTAGCTCATTTTGAAAACTTAACGAATACGTGAAGATACTTCCTATTTTAAAATAAATTCGAACTACGTTCGCTGGGCCATATCATATAAGAAAATGCATTCGAACAGCGATCTGTTTGGCAGCTTTAGATCGCATTCGACTCTTTAGTTCAGCATTGAATTTAATGCTGCTGTGCAAATAATGTTAGTACGTTATCCCGTTTCGTTCGTTGGTTCTTTTTTTGGTAGCCCAAACTTCCAACGAGCTGACATATTATAGCAGCGTTCCTAGTTCAAGAAAATTGATTTGTAGGGAATCATGAATGCACAACTGAGCAAATCATCAACTCATACCGAAATTTAACTCTCTTTTCATAGTGCTACTATTACCCGCAAATGCCTACATTCTCCTCATCTCAATAGGTATGAAAATTGTAAGTGAAAGTAAGATAAGTATAATTTCCTTAAACACTGAACTATGAACTATGCACGTATATGTAGAGACATACAGTACGTATGTAATTATGTATAAATGGTTCTCCGATTTCACCTTAGACACTCCACCTTTTACAAGTACAATGACAGAAAAAAAAACCGTCTTAGGTGAAAACACTAGCGTTGCGCGGTTCGCAGAAGATAAAAGTAGACGTGAGTTCAGAGAAGTAAGAAGTGTATCGAATCCTAAGTATATTTTCCTTTAATTTTACTTTCTACATTTGCACTTATCAAAGTGAAATTATGAAAAGTGGAAATAATTGGAGTTCGTGCAACTCTCGATGAAGCTATCCCCCTTAGCAATAAACCTACTCTGACCCTGACCGTTAAGAAGTTTTTCTATCGATGAACAATCGATAACGGTGATCGCGAGAGGAAGTAAAGAACGAGGTGGTTATTTAAAAGAGGAAGTAATCTTTTGGAAGAATGAATTATGGAAAGACTGGCTTAAATAATAACTACCAAGTATTTTCAATCAAGTTTTGAACCAAAGATGGATGGTGGACTGAAAATTAAGAAAACCAGCTTAAGATGCGGGATTTTTAACGTAAGTTGGTTCTCTCACGAGCGTAGAATATAATATGGTCTGATTCACTATCAAAAAATGTAGCAAATTGTACCCTGAAGTTTTGAAAATAGGTACCTATTCTTAAGTAGCTTTAGTAGGGAGCTAACTGAGTGGCATACGCACCATAATTTTGATTCTATCAATGCGTAAGTAAAGTGCAGAATTTTCGATATTACTAATGCCTACTCTGTTTTACAAACAATTTATTTGAGCGAGTCCGTCGAGTTAAGAATTCTAAAGTGTGCTGCAAGAGTTTCGAATGGACGATTCTCTCAGGAAAGTCATTCGACCTCTTCACACATGTTATTGGAATGCCATTGGAAGTTTCAGCATCTCGGCGTCTTATTTACGAGCGAGGGAAGGAGTAATGCTGAGTTTTCCTACAGGATAACAGCTATGCATATAGTCATGACTATTGAGATCTTCGTGCTTACCGCAACAATCATAAGATCACGCCAAAATGAGATTTTTCGTGCATGACCTCAACTCATGCCATCAGGAGATAGGCCCGATAAATTTCCTCTGATAGGCACTGCACTGATGATTTAAAAGCCGTGGCAAGATTGATCGAGAGTTATGGAGTTCTGCGACCCTTGTATTGAATAGGCAGACATAAAAAATAAACTTGAAATTAAATTTGACCAAAAGGTCAAAAAGTCCCCTCGACAGATTATTGCATAGTTTTTTATGCAATAATCTGTAGAGGGGACTGTGAACTCCTAACGTCATCATCATCAGAACGATCATCAACAACTTGATATGATCAGTGCTTGAAGCTGGATAAGTTTATAGCATCGACTAAATATTCATACTTCTGCAGATCATGGAAAATACCCACGAATTCCAATTAGACACCCACAATCTTATTCATCGAGTTTAAGGCTGCTCCTGATAGCGTCCAAAGCTGTATACCGAGCAATGTTTAACTCCGAACACTCGTTCAATTACGCAGGATAATGAGTTGCAGAACTCTCGATGTTCCATAAAGTTCGGTAAGAACATAACCGAAGAAAAGATCTTAGAAAAACTCGAAAAACATATACCTAATGTTGTCCACAAGGAAAGCACTGGTTTCTTTTACATATGCCAAGCTCCCGAATACAGGTACTGAAGGTTAGGTTAGGTTGGGAGGGCAGTTTTGCATCACATGTAAAATTCACCCGGAAGCCGTGAAGGCCCATTGTGAGTACCCTATTTCTATATGTCGCTAACAAAACCACTTCGATCTGTTTTGGAATATTTTTATGTGTAATAGAGGTACCCCAGCCAAGTAGTCCAAACTTTCGAAGAAACCTTGATCCCATTCAGGATCAGCGTCGTTCCTGTAAAGCTGGACAGTGGCATAGAAGATGTTCCACGGACTCTATTTCCTCTTCGTCTCTGCAGAAGTCATTTGCAAAAAATCCTAGCATTTTAGCTATGTTTCCTATGATGCAGTGTCCGGTTTATACCGCGATGAACATCCGGATTTGACTTCTATTAAGAGAGACTAGGGACTTTGATCTATTGGTGTCAACCACAGGCCACAGGCTTCGGGTTATGACGCAACCGATGGTGTTGCTCAATTGTTCCTTAGCCAGTTGTGTGGCGACGCCGTCAATAAAAGTCTTAGCAGTGTTGAAAGGCGGTAGCACCTCTCCGTCCGATAGTTGAGGGTTCACATCAGAGCCGTATCTGGCCAATTTGTACGCTTTGTCGTTCCCTTCCACCCCAAGGTGTCCAGGAACCTAGCAGAGTAGAACTGAGTGATGACGTATAGCCCTGAGTGCCAAGAGGCAATCTGTAACACATTTCGCATTGACAAGGTACTGAAATTTTCAGTTATCTTGTCGCGGTCTTGAAGTGAAGAACTAAAACTTGACTTATACTTTGTAGTCAATTGTTTCAACGTTAACAAACCATACTAACTTTTTTACTCAGCCCATACTTATCTATTTCTATACAGACGACTCTGTTTAAGTGTCCTTATATCGCGAAAGAATCATCACGACACTTCACGCACTGTTGATAACAGGTGGCAATCAAATGCACTGTCCCACTTTTTAAAATTGTTTGTAAAAAAAAAATAATCACCAACGATGATGTTAATTAGCATAATTAGTTTGCAAATTATAGCCATGCTATAACAATCCGCTATACGAGAAGGTATGCCCAATAAAAGTTAAGCAGCACATTGCCCACATAAGTGACCTGATTTCAAAGGTAGAATTCCAAGTGTCCCAAAATTGGGTATTTAAACACCTCAATGCATATTGATTTTACCATAAATTTTGCCATCAACACCAAATTTGCATTTCATTTATATTCTAAGTGCCACAAAGAAGTGACAAAAAACCGTCCCATGTCTCATCTAATCAGTGGGTGCGAATGAACAAATACTCATCCGCTGCCTACCGTGGAATTTAAATAATGACCGACCACAATATAGGTCAACACTTTTGAGGTCAGATTTAATGAGGTTTGTTTGTTTATTCATCTGAACGAATTCCCGTGGACGGTACGACGCTTATATTCCAATTTCTTTTCATTAGAGCGCGCGCGATCGCACCCATACGTGTTCGCGTAAGAATTTTGGAATTCCACAAATCTATCCATAACTGTGCTTAAACTGGTAAGCGAAATACACAGATTCTAACGGAAATTTAAACAACATCAAAAAATATCTTTTCACCGAAATACGAAAGAGTTGACGCACGAAATCTGGACGCAAAAACTTACCACAACTACTTGATAATCCATCTCTGCAATTAGACAGTTTTTTTTTTTTTTAATAATTTCCAAGGTACAATCTAAATCACTTTGAACGCACTCTCGAAGGAAAGAACCCTGTTTCCTGGACAGCAAAAACTCCCACAGTGGGAAGAAAATTTTATAAAACCGACTTTAAAATGTTTCCATTTAACTCGACTACCACCACGCACCGCACAAGAACGCTTCTGCTCAACACTTTGAAATGAACTAAAAACCAAAAGACAATGATCCCAACACTGGAGCTTCGTCGTGGCTAGTGGCTACGTTGCGCTGCTTCGGTATTTCTTATTGGCAAAAGACAACTTTATCATGACCGACCACCATCATCATAACGACGATCATCGTCATCGCTGCCGCCATGGTTTCACAGCACAGCACTCAGGTCTTTACAACCATTCGATTTGATATTCCTTCCGCTGGCATGTTGAGTGTGTCGGTCGGTGGGGTCTGGGGTCGTCTCCAGCGCACTTCTCCTATAGCAAACATCGCTGAAAAGAAAGAGTTCAAGAATGTTCTTCATTTTCATCGTCTTGTGCCTTGGTTTCTTTTATTTCTTTTCCTCATCTTCCTTTCTTTTCGTTTTCTTTGGCGAAGAGCTACCTCTCGAGTCGCGATGTTAAAACAGCAACAAACGTCATCCACTAAGTGATGGTTATGTGCGATTATATAGTCAAGGTAAGGCGGATACCTTGCGCAGAGAAAACAAATGGAAAATGGATCGTTTCAGTCACGAAAAGTATATTCTTCTGGGGGTGAACTTGCGAACATATGTTCTTAGACGGTTCTTAATTGTTTTTGTAGCTCTCCAATTATTAGTGATTCCTTTGTGTGCACGCGGAATTCCATACGCGGCTGCACAACAAGAACGTTCCGTTCGAGATACTTACAAAGTCGCATTCACATATTAATTTTAGAAAATGAGATCAAAGTCAATGTCTATAGTTGGTGGACAAGTTGCTTATATAGTGTTATGTAACGGTTTTGGCTTATTAACAAGATGTATCTAATAAAGTGTACCATAGATGGCAGCGACTGGTTAACCCAAAGTGTGGTAACACATTCATTGCTGATTCTCTACGCATAAAAGAAAGTTTTCCCGCAGAACATGGTATGACTTCTGTAGTCGAGGTGACTTAACACTTGTGGTACATTTTTTTTTTAATTTTTACGGTACGACGACCGACGGTGTATGTATGTAAAAGCGATCACAGAATTATGTGACAGAACAAAATTTAATATTTCTTGATTTACCAGTTGGTAGGTGGCTTGCAATGTGACGTTTGGCATTCATAAATATAATTTGTCTTTAATGGTAGCGCAGTATAGAGTCAGCGCGGAATAGAAATGGAACACCGCTAGGTTTGGAAATTTATGCTATACAGGCTCAGAAAGCGGAATGCAAAAGAGATTTCGTACGCTGAGGTTGTCAGTTCTAAAAGCGAAATAGATTAAGTAGAAATACCGTTTGGAGTTGCTAATGGCGTATAGAGGATGCTATGTCAGCCAGAATAAAATCATTTGGCTTGTCCGGAATGAATTAATTTATACATTGTATTTCCTAGTTAAATATTTAATAAGTCATAGCCATGTCCGACCTCTTGCATAATTATCACAATTACAGTGAAAGCTAAGGTAACGCCTTGCCTATTTTGAAGAGAGGTGGGTACCACTGCAATAAAATACATTTGAAAGTCAGCCATCCTTATTATCTCAACAAAGGCTGGACAGCTATCTGTTTGTTAAATTCAACTCGAAAGTCGGAACTAATTTATGATAAATCCGGATATGGAAAACAGATTGGTAGCACTGTAGAACGAAGAATGCTGCAGAGCAATATGTGCCTGTATGCAAAGCCTGGAAAATGAGTTGGAAATTGTGTTCCGCATTACGTGAACGCGTGAAGTTCTTCGAATGATTTTCGGTCTCGTTTGCGTTCACGGAATTTGGTGAAGCAAAATTAGTATCGAACTCTATAAACTAAAGTGAAATTGATTAGGTCAGCGAGGTATGCGAATCAATCGTCAAAGATATGTAGAGCGCACCAGAAAAAATTGAATGTAAAGGGTTTTCCAATAAGGGGTGTTATTGTGAATGACCCGCTATTTCGGTAGCTGTCACATTTTAAGCTTTTATTCTTTGACATTTGATAAGTACAAACTACGCCATTACTAAAAATGGAACGATAGACGCTTCAACAACGCATTGAAATTATTAAAATTCACTACAAACTGAGAATATTGCTGCTGTAGCTCAAAGTGTTGAAGAAAACCCAGGTTTTTCCATTCCTCATCGTTCTTTGGAATTGGGCATTCCATACACGTCATTACGTCGGAGGTGGATGGTATTGATCTGGACAACGTTTACTTTCAACAAGACGGCGCTACGTGTCACACAAGCAACGAAACCATTGATCTTTTACGGGAAAAGTTTCCGGACCGTGTTATCTCTCGAAGAGGTGATCACAATTGGCCACCGAGATCTTGTGATTTAACACCTTGCGACTTCTTCCTTTGGGGCCACGTGAAAGATAAGGTCTACGCCAACAGCCCAGCGTCTTCAATTCAAGACCTCAAAGATAAAATTCGTGAGGCTATCGAGGACATAGGGCAGCTACTTTGTGATTTGTTTATGGAAAATTTCATGAAAAGGATATGGTCCTGTATGCGTGTTCGTAGTGGCCATTTGGCTGATGTTGTTTTTCATTATTAACGGCATACCTTCCTCTTTATTATGAAATAAACATCCGATCATTTATCTCAAAAAATGGCATTTTTCTTTGAGTACCAAAATAATACCTCTTATTGGAAAACCCTTTATAATATGTAAAAAAAATCAGGTGCTACAGTTTAATTTTTGCAACGACATGGTGGGCCCTACAATTTTTATAATTGAGAAGCTTTCTACCTTATATTTATACTTTCGGACAGGACAGTTGAGGTTTAGACGAACGCGATGAAGTGGAGTTCAGCCATTGTTCCACTCAAAACAAGTCCAAACAATTATAACAATTTTTGTTGTAAAAATAATATGTTGGGTTCATTTGACGAAAGAGCTACCGTTTTCTTTTGGAAGTATAACTTCTTACAGTTTTTTTTTTTGGCGGTAGATAATTCAGAGTTCAAATGAAACAAAAACGCGACAGGTTGGGCATTAATTCCGATGAAACAAAAAAAAAAAGGAGATGGCGATCTTCGGTGTAATTTTCCGATAATTTACCAATTTGTCTGGTTAAATTTTTTTTTTTAATTTAGGTCAATTAAACGCGGCCACTTACAGTGAAGCAGTTTTCCATGCTCTTAAATGTCAAGTGCACAAAAAGGTATAAATTCCGCAGCACATGTGGCACTGCATGCACTGCATTCATATTGTTTTCTGTCTCGGCCATGCCACCTTTTGTGCACTATACGCACATGCACAGAACGTGGATAAATTGAAACCGAAATTTTACATTCCATTCTACTTACATGACTGCACTGTCGAATTAGAACCAATTCACTCCTAAGCTACTACTCAGCTGCGTCGCAAATTACGGCAGTTTTCCATATTTACTAAATCTAGAGAAATCTGAGCCAATGAACTCGCTCAAATTGTTATGGCAAAAATGGAGAATATACAAAGCAGAGACAAATGATACTATATGATATATATATATATATGATAGTATTGTCTCTGATACAAAGTATAGTTCGCAAATACGTTTGCATTGTTTTTTCAGTAAAGTTAGCCGTTGGCAGAAGCCTTCTTTGTTGTGCAGATATTATCAGAAATATTCGTATACGAAAACTAATTTAAAATTTAATGTGAACACATAAAGCTTATACAAAATGTCACTAGTGTCAATTTTTTTTTGTTCAGATTCGAGACACGAAGAGAATAAAATGATAAATAGCTTTTCGCTGTTATGAAATTTGCACATTAAAGAAAAAGGGAAAGTTGTAGAGTTATAATGGTAAACGGTTGAACAGAACTTTCAAATAAACAGGTAAAGAATGTCTTCGGTATTGTTGAAGAAATGATTGTCTTAAAAAAAAGCGGAACATTCACAATTTTTGCAATGGAATTTAATCATTGTATTGTATAGTCCTAGGGTCATATTATATAGATATGTTGCGTCTATATTTACTTATTTATTTAGTAATTTATCAGCCTAGGTGACAATCAAGTAAACAATGCCTATAAATCAGATATGGTGTCATCTACTGATGATGAGCAGCCCAACCACCATATCAAGGCAAAACTCAATTCTAGTGAGACCATTTAAATATGTCCTAATTTTATCAACGCTTGTTTTTATTCACATACCGCATTCAAAAATCTAGTTATTTTAAGTCGACTAGATTTGTCAGTAACGTAATTTTTCCAGTCACTTATGGGAACTGTCAACCAAGTATTAGATAGAATGTAATTTAGTAATTATGTTTAATAAATAGTACACTGCGCGAACTCGCCAAGCGCCCTTTCAGTTCAGATACGGAAAGCGAACTTAACACTATACGTCTGACTCACTTGACGAGCTGCATTGTGCAGCCTAACCTAAACTATTATACCTTTGAACAAGAGGGGTTTCCTTGCTCAACATGTCATACTAATGGTGGAGTTACACTTGGTTAACACAAGTCACAAATTTCTTGACTAGATTCGTCAGCTACCCCTCCATAGACATTAACTGAGAAAAAAAACTCAATCATGTACTCGATCTAGGCCAATTAAGACTTAACTAAACTAGACACTTGAACGTCTCCATGAACCCAAATTCAATAAATTTCACTATACAAACCTCTATTTCTAATCACTGTCTCTTTAATCCATTTCGACTAGATTCTATAACAGTTTCGGCAAGTCATATACATTTATGAAGGATTTTTGGTTTTAAACTTTCGACTTTTAATAGATTGCAGGCTATAAATGATACCTTTTTAATTCATTATCAATACCTATAGCTCCAGAAACTCTGTTAGTGTGTTTTAATGATCATTTCTTTATGATTTTAAGAATAAGATTTCCTCGGCTTTCATCCGGGTTCAAAACATTTTAACAGGTCTGTCAGTGTAAAAGCTGAGGTTTATATGGTCATATTCACCAGTGACTTAATGCCTGTTTAAGAAGTTAACACCGGTTAACTGAAACACCATATTCGGCACAATTATTTGTGCCAATTTTTACCATAAAGTGGTTTCGACTGTATGTCATATATTAAACAAGAGTTTTGCCACTTTTCAAACAGTTTGGACCCATATAAAAGTGATTTATGTCCGAGTTGACGTAACTGCTGGTTATATGCATAAACTGTTTTAATATAATAATAAAAAATATTTTTTTTTTTCAACATTATGACAAGCGGCGCGACCATACGGTGCAAGATTTGTGTTTATAGTATAGTATGTGTTTATATATATTTTGTTCGGTTATCTACGGCTGTCTGTAGGCTCTTGTACGAAAGAATCGTTGTTGTTTTTTGTTTTCCTTTTGGTAAATTCTGATTTTAATTTACATCTCAGATTTTTGGTGGCACATGAAATGAGATTTATAATTTTTTTGAATATGAACAATTTCTTCGTCTCTATCGACATTTAAAAGACTTTTGTTTAACTCTCTTTTGTAAGCTTTTCTAAATGTAATGCCAAAAACACATGCGCAGCAAGATAGAATACACATGTTTACATAGGTATAGACACACGTAAATTCTGCACTAACCACAGCACTGCAACATGTCTCTATTTCTAAATTTGCTGTAAAATTCAAGCGTACCACAACACAAAAGATAAATCGCAATTTGAAGAATTTGGCATCATCGGCTTTTGACATTTGCTGATCGTGTTTGTTTTTGTTTTGGTTGTAAACAAATCAGCTGCATAGTCGGTGAATGACAGCAGCCATATTAGCCGATGAAATGCTTGTCAAATAATTTCCTCCACATCTGTTTTTGCTTGCAGTACTGCATTCTGTGCTGCGTCCAGAATTTCTGCACATGTGTTTGGGGCATAAGGGTATTATGATCGTTCTGATCTTGCTGCACAGTGAATTCTGCACATGTGTTTTGGGCATTAGTCTTTTTTTACAGCCTATTAATTCTTACTATAAAAAGTTAACGAACCTATTAGGAACGATATTATGTATTGTAATTACACCGCCTCTATATTATTTCTTTAGTATAGATACCTTTCGCGGTTCTCAGACTCAACCAATCTTAACAATTGATGTGTCAAAACATAACAATTTTTCTGCAGCATACTTTACTAAAGTATTAACATTTTTAAAAAGTGAAAGTTTAAGAACCCGTATGGCTTATTGTTATAATAATGTGGTTCTCCATTGGACACAACAGATTTTCATTTTTGGCTGCAGATTTTACGAGGCAATTTGGTTTGTATAATATAAGCCTGATAGTTATACTAATACAACATGGTGTTCCAATTGACATTAGCGCCCTGCATTTTGACATTTACAGTTGAGAGTGGTGATGTTAGGTGAGGCGGAGTTTTTGGATTTGTTAAAAATTCATCACATCATGAGATGATTATACGTCATACCAAATGCGGAATATACAATCAACTTTGTTCACCAGTATAGTTAAGACACGTCGAAATGAGACAGCATTCAAATGTCAATGAATGGAGATCTATATCATGTTTCCACGCGGACAAACGTTATTTATGGGTCTCTGTTGCTCTTAATAAATTGAGGAATTTCAGATGTAGCTTCTAATTTGTTTGTTAAGTGACAAACGTCATTTATTAGTCACTGTTGCGTTTTATAAATTGAGGCATTCAGACTTCAGAGGCAGTTTCGTATTTTTGTTTGTGAAGTGATTTACCAGAAGAACCCGAAAATGTTGCTAAATATAATAAAATAAACCAAAGAGATTTAGAGTCAATCAAAACTGACCTAAATGGCATTAACAGCTGTTTGAAAATGTTAAATTTGGAATATATATTAAGAACCTTTTGTTTACGCAACGGTCTTTGAAAGCGATTTTTTTTTACCAATTTTGATGAGCTGCTAATTGTTGAATTGACCCTTTTGAAATAAAGGTACTTCTACGAATATGAACGTCTACTTGTTCACGTACCAACAAACGAATATTCCCAAATGTTGACAGCCCATTTCCATAAAAAAACAGGTCCTTAGGGGCCCTAGGCTTAGCTTCTCACAACCCATAGCTTTGTTTCTTTTTTTTTTGGGAAGAACGGAAGGGATCTACAAATTATGCCGAGTCCAAGCAAAGAATTGAGAAGCTCTTTTATGACAGTTTTAATCTCGGATGTTTGTCAGACGTTCGCGAGAGGTGGCGCAGTGGAAAAAACCTTAAGGGACTATTCACATTAGCGCGAATTGGGAACATATCAATTTAATTGCATTTATAAATTGAAAATTCTATTTCTTCTACCAAAAAAGCATTGCCTATATATTTAATTAATCTAAATTTGAATCTTAATTGCTTTAAATAGCGAAATTTACAATTACGAACTGTCGCACTTTATTCACATTCCACATAATACAGTCGCCAACGAATAAAATTCGTTCAAAGTTAACCTTTAAAAATAAAACTGGAACGCGGTTATCTGCGAACTGTGACTAAAAAGTTTTCATGTCAATAAAGTATCGGAAACAACGAATTTTCGCTTTTTCGCAGTTCGCAATTCGCTCTCATGTGAATAGTCTATAAGTTAGAATTTGGTTTGTTTTTTGTCTGGATTCGAACACACTAAGCACAGCTGACAGTTTACAATCCAATGATTATGCACAAACAAAATCTCGATTTTGAGGTTAGGTACAAACGAATTTTTATTCGCTGATTTGTGGAACGCAGTTTAATTTTGTGAATTGTTAATAAAATGTGGTACTCTAGGGTTCACTAGTTGAATAAAAACCATTTCATTGATATGATAAAGACATTCATATTTATACGTATTTAAATAGCGTTAAATTTTACTACTCGATTTAAATTACACATTTCATTTGTGTCCATCAACTTTAAATCAAACAAACTAAACGCGAAGCATTGCAAGCACAATAATAGGGGAGTATAAACTTAAAATATGACAGTCGTATGCTTTTTTTCTAGTGACTTGCAGTGTACCTCAGCTATCTCAGGCAAAAATAAAAAATGTATGAGAATTGGGTGTACCTACTAACGAAAGAAGACAGCATATGGAATAACATTTATTAATTTTAGGTACATTTTCGTAGAACGATGTAGTGATGAAGCCAAAATGAGCTCTTATAAATAATGATAGCTGCTTGCTTTTAAATCGCTAATGGTTAATTCAAAACGCATCACAGTGCTATTGTGCACTCTTTCATTTAGACAATTATGTATGTATGTTGTTTGTGTTGATAATGTGTGTCTCTAAATAACAAGCATTTATACCTTATTGGATGTCGAGCCTTTTTGAAATCACCTTTATCTACGATTCAACTAGAAACCCCGTCTTTACACAGTTGATTCTTTTAAAAATTGGCGACACTTGCGAACCACACCACAACCGCTGACACATTCAATTGTTATTTATTTCAACGACGCAGATCGATAACGCACTTTCAACGCAGACAGCACCCACAAACACTTCCGCCGGGAAACTACACTTTTGCTGTTGATACCTTTTCTCTTTTCTCCACCAGATGTCTTGCCCACTGCACGCACGCACAAATCACCAAAATAAACAAAAAAAAAAAAAAAATACACAAAAACTCTAGAGAGAATAACATGATCCAAAATAATATAAAACAACTTTTTTCTTTAACTTTATTATGTATTTATGCGGTATATTATTTTACCCTAAATTGAAGAAGCACAACATTTTCAAAAAAATTCTCTCTGGTTTCTCTTTTGTTTTGCACAATTAACTTACACTTAAGTATAGTTTTTGCATGAATATTTTAGTTTAGATTTATAAAAAAAAAACTACAACAAATTGAATATATATCGATTTGTTTACTTTTTATATAAAAAAAATGTTTGTGTTCTTGTTATATATTGCTTCTCTCTTAGTCTATAGATTGATTCTGTATGAAAACTGTAACTCTGTCATGTGCTTGAATATAGGGGGTCGGCAACTATTAAGAAAACAATGTAACATTTGCAAAACCTTTTCAAAATAAAACAATTTTCTAACAAATGCTACATGGCGTTCTGATATTGCCATCCGATTGCCAGCGGATTGTTCTTTCTTGACTGTGACACAAAGGATCAATATCCGTCTCTCGTTCTGCACTAATTTTGCACACCACCGTGAAAAAGAACTTTGAATTTGAACTTGGATTCAAATGGAACAACTAGCAAAGGAAACACAACGTTTCGGCATTTATTCACAACTTCTCACAATTGGCTCTTTAGTTGATTTTGATTGGATCGTAGCAGAGAGCCAGAAAACTGCGACTCCAGATCCCACTTTTGAAACTTTCACATCTTAAACAAAAACTTTCGAATCATCTGCAACAAATGCAATTATTTTCTTTTAATCACTTACTCCTGATTAACATTGTGAGAGAATAAAAATTGGGGCATCATTTCGAAATAAAAAAAATCAGAACAGAAGCACATCACCTTTTTAACAAAAAGAAAAACTTGTTGAAACTACTCGTATATCGGATGGAATCTATTTTTTTTTACTAAACCGTTGTCAGAATTTAAGCACAACATGAAACAAATCACAAAACATCTTCATTTGCATTTTTTTTTTCACCATCATCGAATCACCTAACGTGCAATAACTTAGCACATCATAATTTTTTTTTTTTTCTCAATTATTCTGACCGCCTTTCCAGCTAAAAACAAATAGAGTTACACAACAGAAAAAAAAAAGAATAGTAGCAAAGTTAATTTTGCGGTTTAAGGGAGACTATTTAAAACATGATTCGCCCGTCAAATATTTGATGTTTAATCACTAAACTGCACTTAGTAATTATTTTAAATTAAGAACTTTTTAAACTCGTTGGTTTTGCTTTCTTTCTTTTCACAAACATATTCACTTGTTAAGGTTATGTTATATAATAGTATATATATAATTTTTTCTATATAAATTTATAAAATAAATGAAAGAAATACCGTCGACGATGAACGTTACTGTACTCTCATAATAAATTGAGAGAATCGTTTTATTAAATTTGTTTCTTCCATAATATCCCCACGAGTGCAAATCATCTGAAAATAAACACAAGAAATGTTACGATTACTAAAAGAGTTCAAAGTTATACCTAACCTAAAAGTGGTTTAAAAGTAGGACTTTCAACACGAGCTTAGATCAAAGGCTAAGGCACGAGGTGAAAAAAAAACTATATACAACTTTAGCGTTTGTAAACTTTAGTATTGTCGGCGTAAAAAATTAAATGTCTGTTCTGCTTTTGGAACTAGAAGTATATCGGAATGCTGGTCACGAATGTCATTAAAGTCTTGGATTGAACTCGGGCAAGTCATCAATAAATTGCTGGATATGTGAATGTTGCACTAGATAACAGGTCATGCTGCCTATGAAATCAGATTGTCCATTTTGTGGCTTAACTGGCAGTAACATTAATATCGTATCCATTTCTTCAAATTCACTTATGTGACTTTGGCTTATTCTAATTAAGTCGCCGTATGGTATGTAGTGTTTCTTCGTCATGTAGCGAAAAGGGTGATAGTAGTAAAATAGTAAAATTGCGTCAAGTCATGCGGTGTAGTTTTAGCTGCGTTCGGGTTGAAATTATATGAGAACAACGAGAAATTTGGGTTATGCAATGTTTCTCTGGTCCCCAACCAAATGTAACACTTGCCGTTTGCAGATTAAGCTTTTGCAAAGGCAACTTAATACCAAGCAACGTTACGAGAGAATAATTTAGTAATCAAGACGTGCCTTGCTATAGAGACCACACAAATTTTATTGAATGAAAATTATATCGGCCGGTCCAATGGACATACATTAACAAGAGTCTCTCAGAAGGAGGTCAAACAAATATGAAGAATCTATGAAATGAGGGCAAAATTTAAAAATAAAAATCGTACGAAATCCTTACCTCTTTAGTCCTAAGCTGTTCCTCCGCGCACCACAACAATTACCAGGTGGTCCTCCTTAAGACCCTCCTCGGTGACACTGTGGCACGTCCTCTTTAAGAGTTCCGTTGAGAAATCACACGGTGGGAATGCATACAAGACCCCAGTGGCCTCTGTCTCTTTGTTGAGAAGGGATATTACACCAGCCGCTTCCTTTTGCTTCAAATACGACACCAAGTTGCGTAGTGGTCGTGTCTGTACACCGCCTGTTGCATCGTCAGTGGGGGCGGCGGCTGTGGATGCAGCCAATCCGAGGAATATTGCATGTGCAGACGACGAAGTGATTCTCTTCTGTACGTCCTCCAGTTTGGGTGGATCCAAACGTAAACGCTGTGTAATGCGTAAATTGTGCTTGCCTTCTTCGTCACGCATCAGAGAATCAACAATGTCTGAGTCGCCATCGGTGAGATGGAATTTGGCAGGGAAGAGAGAACTCTTTAGTATTAAGGAGCCTTCCCAGAGTGTGCTGCACTTCCGGGAAATGTCTGTGAGAGTGCGAGCTGCGCTTAGAACACCATTGCGACGTGATGATGAATCAGAGTCAGAGTCGGGGCTGCGACGTCTTGGAGATCGGGATCGTGATCGGTCTACGCCCGGTTCTCTCGAGCTTGAACGAGCTCTGTCGAATTCTCCAGGCGGTGGACGGCGCCATTCCTCTTCGGTCGCACCGGCTGGTGGTGGTCTGTGCACGTCGTTGTGATATCCACCGCGGTATGTGCCGCGTCCACGGTACACTCCTCGACCCCTATGACCACCCCGTGGTGGATACGGATGATGGTAGTGCGGCGCCGGATGATGGTATGCTGCCATTTCGTCGTAGTGCGGTTCATGATATTCATATTCTCCCCTACGGAACTCTGCGCCCTCCTCGTATGGTGCTGGAGTCGTTGATTTTGGTTTAAATGCAGTCGAAATTTGACCGGCAATTTCAGAGAAATCGGTTCTCAGACGCTTGCCGGGGCCACCCAGCGGAAAACCTCGCATTTCCTTAACCGCCGACGTGGCTGCTTCAACAGATTCATACTGAATGTAGGCACAGGTGTCGCCTTTCTGGTATTCGATCTTCTTAATTGCGCCGAAACGATCGAATTCCCTTTCGAGCTGTGTGACAGAAGTCCATGCGCCAAGGCCGCCAATCCACATACGAGTTGCTGGCGTTGCTTTACCATAGCCAATCTTGCACTGAAACTTACCAATGTACTGGCCAGAGAGTTCCAGTTTTGCTCTGTGAGCCATGTCAAGATTCTGATAGCGTACAAACGCAAACGCATTGCCCGTGCCTGGTGGGGGACGCTTTATGTCGATATCTTCGACGATACCGTACTTTCCGAAAATACGACGCAACTCCTCGTCGGAGATGTTGATCTCCAAGTTGCCGGCGAATAGTGTGCGCGTGGCGAGGGGATCATCCTCCGGCTGCACATGATGCAAGTAGTTGGGGAATTTATCCTTCTTGCTCTCGGGCTTCTCGTATGGGATGTGTGGCCTCGGTACTATGTGTCTCGGCATGTAGTGATGCGGTGGTGGATGCATATGTGGCGGCACATGATGCATTGGCGGGCCTCGCGGCGCCAAGTACTCGTGATGAACGACTGGTCGAAATTCCCTCGGGTGATGCATCGGACCCGGTGGTGGTGGTCCATAGCGGTCGTACGGATCCATAGGACGACGCCTCTCTGGCGGTCCGGGTGGCGCCACCGGTGATCTCGGATAGTAGTGACGATCATACTCTGGCGGCGGAGTTATAGAGCGCGGCCGGGCTCTATATTCGTTGCGAGACGACGACTCATACACTGGTTCGACCAGCGCAATCTTGTCATACAGTATAATCCTTGGCTTGTGGTGCTTTGCTTCGCGGGCATCCTCTGGCGTACGGAAGCACACATAGGCAACCCTCTCGTCAAGATCATGAGATATCCTAATACTGAAGTCCCCAAATTTCTTATACTCCCGGTAGATGGTCTCCTTGATGAACTCATCCGATGCCTTCGGATGTAGTGCGCTGACACAGAGCACCTTATAAGTTGGCCTATCTGCAGCCACTCGCACATAGTCCTCGCGATGCGGTGACATATACCGTGCCCGCGGGCTTGGCGATCTTGCCATACGGCGACGTAATCTTTCGGGCGACATGCGCTCGTCCGAACTGCCTCCATTGTCGTAACGACCCATACTTCCTCTACGTTTATTTCTTGGTGAATCGCGCGATGCGCTACGTTTCATATTATGAATTTTAACAGTGATTCTATCAAGTTCAGCCTCCCGATTACTCATGAGCTGAATTGGAAACTATGCTATGACAGTTGAAGTTTCTAGTTGATATCGTTAAAAACAACACTTCGTACGAACACCAGGGGAAATTCCTGCAAACGAAAATACGAATCACAATAGTTACATAAAAAAAAAATCAAGGTAAAGTCAAACAAAACAATGGTAGGTCATTAGTTGGCACTACTTTAGCGGAGCAGTCTGGGAGTGTAATATTGTGAAAATGGAACCGAACAGAAGTTTTTTCAGAGCAGTAATACGCTTGGATATTTGTCAGAGGTTCGCAAGAGGTGACGCAGTAACAGACTTATGTTACAATGAGAAAGCCCATCAAAATTATTTAGGAACTGAATTGAAACAGGCGAAAGCAACAAAACTGTTTAGCTGAGTCCGACAGCTGATAAAATAATTTATTGATAGCCAAAAATCAACTGCTTAGGAAGAGAAGATATACAAATAATTGCGGATTTAAAGCAGGTTCCTATGTCCTTATCATTAGAAAAGAAATAGAACCATTCGAATTCGTAAGCAGTTGTTGTGAAGAGCCTATTTTGAAGCTAAAAACCTTATAACTTGGATTTTTGATACTCATACAGAAGCTTTTCAAAATACTGGCAATCAATACAAGATATTAAGGTCTTATCAATTTAAGTTAAAAGATAATAAACCAAGCGAAAGTAAGGCAATATCATTTACGACAGAGTTTAATAACCCAGCTATCTATTGAAAAACATTTGATACAAATGGAAGTTCCCCACGATTTCAATATTTACAATATCTGGACGGGTGCTACAGAACATACTACCTAATTATTCTTCCATTTTGTACAAAGTATAGACCTGTAGTGTATACGTATTAGGGTGATGATATTTCGCCGATTTCCAGACAGCCGGCATTGGTCATTTTAGCAGACGCTTGTATGATCACTAGGTATACAGTATTCACCCATTCATTCGTCTATTAATCAAACTCACTGAAATTTATCGACCCGTTTCCAGCGAATGCAAATGATTTCATGATTATTGTAGGTATTATTTTAGGATAACTTTTAAAAAAAAATATGTAAGCACAAATCACTCGCACACCAAAAATACTTTTATCCAACAAAAACCTTTTTCAACTGTTGGCGTTGGCAAGGACGATGTGAAATTCTTTTATCAATTTATATTAAGTGGAAAGCACCCATTTTTTTAATTTCAATGCCAAATTATACTATAAAATTCTCAAAATGGCGACCACAGCAAGCCAAACAGTACAAATTTTCAGAAACTTAACAACTCCATTTGATTGTATAAATACTTCTTGCACTCACCATTTAATTGATTTATGTGAATATTTTACTAAAAATAAATAAACTGGTAAGAATTTAATATCTTAATAGTAATGAACTTTCGGAAATTATCCAGACCGTTTCCACGCAGAAAACTATTTGCATCCACCGCGAGAAATAGGTATTCCACAAAATGAAGCCACCGTCAAATAAAAAGAAGATGCCGGCTCATCGCGCAGGGCTCGTTTTTTTACCGAGTGAAAGTTGGTACCAGCGACACGTAGCGAACGTGACATAAGCGGGTGCGTGACATACATTACACTTACGTTGCAGTAATGCCAAATTTCAATGCCAATTCACATTTGGAGAATCTGTAGGTACCTACCGAAATGTTTCTGACAGGACTTGAAAAGTTAAATATCAGGTTAATGTGGTATTCGATAGGGCGCTCTCAGAGCACTTTTTTGATCTCAGAGCAATTTGTATGTTCGGTTGGTTAAAATAAGTATTCTTTTTTCAGATTTTCAGAGCACTTTTGTGAATCTGAATTTTTTCCGAGATTTGCTTCAGATTTACCAACACAAGTACGTTTGAGTTTGACAGCTAGTGGAGTTTGTTTACGTTTTCGTGAAATTTTTCAACTACAAAACGCATTGCATCGGGAGGATCTATTTTTGTAAATTATTTATGTACAAATGTTTAGAAATCAATTTGGGCGCAAACTTAGAATGTTTTAATCAAAGATAATGGAATACAGAGATATATACCTTTCCAGTGGAAAGGCGGCTGCCTACAAGCTGTTTTCCCGAAAAATTCATGAAGTCACGCACATATGCTCATTTCTTTTCTAGTATATGTGAGTTCATGAATTGAACTTTAATGCAAGATTTCGCTATTCCGAAATGTAAATTTCACTATTTTTTTATTTTAATCGAAGTGTTAACAAAAACTAAAAAAGTTCAACACCCAACACAAAACAATTGATCGCGCTGATGCCTATAAAAGCAAAAGGAATGTTGGCCGGCCATTAGCAACATGCTTTTTTGTAGCTCACACGTATTCACAGACGGGGGTTGAAATTACAAAAACAACAATGTAAACAAATGGGTTTTGGGGGGATAGACGTACGAAAGATAGCCATCTCTTTTATTATTTCATCTCTGGTTTTAATATAGCATTTAACCAGTGAATGCAAAACGCTTAGAAAAGCACGAATATCAACACAAAAAGAGCAAGTGATGTTATTATGTTCGATTAGACACATGAAATGGAAAATCTGAGAACGAATCTGAAGAAGCCCAATCGAAAACAACAGGATTTCTATATTTATATGTAGGTATATATTAAAATATAAACTAAAGTTTAACACATAATTTCATGACTTGAAGCGAAATGTTACCAGAGATTGTTAGAAAAAAGTAGTTTTATTGCGCATTCATCTACTTTATTTTGCTGAAATATATGTTCAATAAAACGCGCCTATAACCAGAGCACAGTTTTATTCAAAAACTAACCAGACAAAAGACTCAATGAACTCTTCGGCTTGGACGGCAAAGGTAAGACTATAATTCGTCTAACCTTTGCCGTCTAGAAGTTTTGGTAGGTAATAGGGAAATCAGTGATTTGGATAGAACTAGTTGTTACAAATTAGATCTTCTTAAAATGAAAATTTTTTTGGAGGTACCTAACTTTTTGCATTACCTGCTTTACAATCCTCTAAAGTTTGAGAGCAGTAGTTTTAATTAAAAACGCATCATAACAAACTTCACCAATTTCTGTCATCTTCCATGCACCATTCCCATCCAGCACTCAAAAGTTTGACATCTGATTTGAACCACCCATAGAAGAAAAATAGATGTAAACAATTGAAAAAAACTCAATTTATAAACAATTAAAATGAGAAAATACCAGCAGCTACTACTCCTCATTGTCTCTGCCATAAGTGTGATAGTTCTGTTTACATACAGAAGCGAAAACAATAGACTAAAGTACATCCTACATGTGGTAAACTTCTTCGGCCGCAAGGATTCTGCGCTGATAATGCGTTTGGAAAACGCCACGAAAGATGATGATTTCAATGATTTTGCCTATCCCCTGCCGGTTTGGCAGCAAATCGGAGATTCCTTTCATGCATATTCATCCTTTTGGATGCGAAACGAACTGATGGCTGGCGGAGATGCGATAGCTCTGGTCGCAGCCAAGAAATCAGCAATAATAAATTTCAAGTGCGCTCTACTATATAGCAATGGTAAGATTGTCTCAGGAAAATTCAAATTTTATCATCTGGACGAAAGGGAAGCACCGACGGACAAAGTTGACTTCTTTTCGTACAAGTTTCTCTGCAAGCTTAGCCGAGATTTTGGAGTTCCCGAGAAGCTCATCTTTACCGAGATTGCCAGTAAAGTCGACTACAAACTGCCGTTGCGTCATGTCAAACCACAGGTTGCGCATGGTCTTCAAATTGCAACGATATGCCTGAATATGGTCGGGTTTAATGGAACAACAAGTTTTGCCACAAAATCCAACCTGTTGCAGTTCTTTTTCTACCATCAGACAGTGGGAATCGATCATTTCTTCATCTACAACGGGGATGCAGTGCCTTATCACATACGTAAGGTACTCCGTAAGACAAGTTTGAATTTGAATTACTTTCCATTTAACTTTCCGTTTGCCCAAAAAGACACCAAGAAAGTGCGCAAGCTAGTCGAATCCGATTGCTTGATGCGAAACACAAATGGTGCCAAATTCACATTCCTGCTGAATATCAACGAATTTTTTTATCCAAACAAGAAGGTTCAAGACGCAGGCTCGGTGCTACGTTCGCTGGATCACTATGACCGTGATATTAACCGCTTTGAACTGGCTTCCTATGGCGTCTGTCTCGATCACAAGAATAAACTGCTCATAGACAACTCACTCTATGATCCAGAGTTGAAAGCAGACCACAAACTATACGCGTACAAGCCCAGTATGCACACCGAGAGAAATAAGAGTGTAACACTGCCCTTGTCGATGGCACTGACACATCGATATGTCGACTGCTTCAGTACGAAGGACGGATTTTACGACTGGAGAAATTCTATCAGACAGGATTTCATGCAGTACCTAGAAACTGTAAGGAATGAGATAAGTTTCTTGTTTTAAAGGAACGGAAATGTTACACGTTTTGTTGATTTATTTTACAAATAAATTTGTATTGCTCAAAATCAGTCATGTTTTTGCTTCCCGTCTGCGGGTTTTGCTTCCTTAAAGGTAGAGTTTAGGAACATCCTACCGGTCTATCTCAATCGCCAGTATGTGCTTTAAGCCGTACTAATGACAATCAACCTCTGACATTTCGTACACCGATTTCAGCATTCGTTTAAAAGTAATCGTGCTCGTTTTTTCGATAGTTCAACCATTTTCAACACAAAAAAAAACTTGCATCGCTTGGATAAGCGCAATGGTTGTTTGGAATTGTTCATTTTTCCAGCAGTAGTTTGTTCATCAATCTCCCAACGTTCCGCCCTTAACTCAGACATCATTCAACCGGAACAGGTTTCAAAACCAACCTTAAGGTGGAATCGTGACATTTGTGAATGAGCACACCGAAGTAAGTAGGAATAAATCGATTCGCCCAGAGTGAGAACTCACATTTCTGACTTAAAATTGGAACCAATTATCTTTGGGTTCCACTTGCCCATCGAGCTCATGCGTTTCTAAGCCTTCGGTATTTTATTTTGATAGACCTACCCCACTCAACAAAGATCCCCCTTGAACAGTTTTATCTTCACATACTTTTATTTCTTGTTGGATACAGTTAGTTATTTGTTTTCTTTTCGCGCAGTAAATTCTTGATGCTAGTGGTGCGTTGCGTTGCCTGCCAGCTCATATAAAAGGACATTGTACAAAATGCCAATCCCATCTTTGTAGACCATTAGAACCAAACGAAAAATTCAACATCAATAAATTATAAATTTACATTTAAAGTATATTATAAGGGTGAATGTTAGCGAGAGCAACCATGGTTGTGCGGCCCATCTACTTGAGGCGCTGCATTATGGCAGCGTTCTTAAGGCCAGCCTTTTCGATGGTTGCGGTGTCATCGTCGATTTCACGTGTTGGGAAAGATGACACCAGAGTGAAAGTACGATTGGCATACTGTGGACGTGCACTGTAAAAAAATGGAATCAATTGCAGTGCTCTGCAAATGAGAGGTAGTCAGTCGACTTACGTTTGAATAAACTGACGTATATCTGCGACTGTGTGAGTGAGATTGAACTGAGAAGTGATGCGTGATCCGTCGGCCAAACGGATCTGCAATTGGGTTACACCATCCCCAGCATTTACATTAAGTCTCTCGGTGGCCACCTTTTCGTTTTCTTCGTTGTTAGTTGGAGCTGGGGTGCTTTCTAATGCGCTAGACTCAATCACATTTGGTGCGGGACTGAAAGATGAGAGGTTATTCGTATGCTGAAAGGAGAATGAAAATGTGCGACACACCTTCCCAATGTCTGTCCGGGTCCCTTGAATGTTTGAACTTTCTTGACCTTTCGCTTGAAGTCCTCCTGTCGGTGATCTTCTACATCAACGCTAACCATACTTCCCATTTCCATCAGTTCCGATGGAATTTCACTAAAATGCGATCATTCAGAAGGGCTTGTTAGAGAATCTCAAAAGTCGAACTTACCCCCTCATAACAGTTTCCAAGAACTCCTTGTTTTCGGGATCGTCGTACAGCCTCAACTCACCATCGTTGATAGAGAATCCTTGACTCCATAACTTTAGAATCACAGAGTCTGGCTTGCGAGTGTTAGCTTTAACTGCGGAGCCCACTACCGAGTGATCGTTTTCCGTCTGTCCCAGACGCAGACCAACTCCCCAATTAACCCCCGAAGATGTTGATGGTGCTGGCTGGTCGTGTGTCTGTTCTTGAGCCTGACGGAACATATCGGTAAGTTTTTCGCGGAAATTCTTTCGCTTTGGTGGTCCCAACACTTGTTGACCGGATCTTTCCGAGCCGCCGGCATAAAAAGCCTGACCTTCTTCATCGCTGGACGAGCGCTGCGACATATTATGAAGGGTTGCAATCCTAAAAAAAAATCACAAACTATAATAACTGGACATTTGAAGATGCAGTGAACTACTTTGGTTTTGCGGCTTTAGAACCCGATTTCTTCGTTGTGACTGCACTTGCTTCATCTGTCTGCTGCGATGCTGTCTTATTGGAATTTGTTGGCATTAGCACTGCGTCATCGTCACCCCCCATAATGTCATCGTTCCCTTCGTCAGCTTCATTTTGATGCCCCAAATAGGTGGATAAGGCATCCTAAGAGAAAAACATATATTTTATTGGTAAATGTATAGTTATTGCACTTAATTACATTGCATTTTTTGAACCCAAACATAACCTAAAATAAAAAGATTTACCTGTAATGCCCAGTTGCTACTTTCCAAGTAGAATCGTGCAACATCTGTTGTTGCTCCCGTTATTTCGGTGAATTGTGCAATTATTTCATCATTATTCGACATTTCTGCTTGAATATTTTTCTAATTACGATTATCACTTGTCCGTAGTTTCTTTGTTGTTTTTCAGAAAACCAAATTCGGGACCACAGCTTTTGGTTTCGGTTTTTCGCATATAAAAAAGTATTTGTGTCAGCGAAATTGACAGATTGGTTAAATCACCGTTGACATGGGAGAAGTGCGCATGCATATACGGAATTCCGTACTGCCGTTTCTATGTTTTGTGCTTGGGGAAATAAGAAATGCAAAAAAAGAATTGTGATCTAATGTGGTTTTCGATTGGGCTTCTTCAGATTTCAGATTTCGTGTGTCTAATCGAACATTAAAACGTCACTTGCTCTTTTTTGTGTTGATATTCGTGCGGTTCGAATATGTGTAGCCTTCGACACTTTTCTAAGCGTTTTGCATTCACTGGTTGAACTTCATATTAAAACATTCTCAATTTGTTCTAAACATTTGTAAATAATTAATAAAAATAGACCACTTCGATGCAATGCATTTCATTGTATGTAGTTGAAAAATTTCATGAAAACTTAACGTACTCTGAGAGCGCCCAATCGAATACCACGTGCTTATGTGGTATGCTTATACCTAGTACCTACAATTAGTTTAATATGCATTTATAGGAAAATTTAAAAACCCACTCAAACAACTGTGTTGCTATTGTATGCAATTATCAAACATCGATAAAAGGAACATTTTGAGCTAAGAAATAAGGGTAAATTATGTACACATTTCATTACACAATAAATGTGTTTATGAGCCAAACAAATTACGGAATTACCTATATATTGCGGGCGTTCAAGTATCTAGTTTAGGATAGGAAGTCTGACTAGATGTATATCGGTTTTGATTGGCTTAAATCGGTCATATGAGCAGTTGTTTCAGTTGACATTTACGGAGGGTTCGCCGAAGAATCTAGTCAATAAATTCGTGACTGAGTACTGAGTTGACAGTTGGCATATGTGGCTGACGTTCCGGACCAATCTAGTTGCGTTAATGTTACATCTTTGAGTGCGCCTAGGTTCAACTTTCGAAAGGCGGTTTCTATTAATAAAATTACTCAATTCAGCTACGAGTAGATGTACCCACTTAAAGCAAAACTAGATTGGTCGGTATCGTTACTTTTTCTACATCATCCCACATAGGTATACGAACTCATTGGATTGGAGCCTTCAATGTACATCTAGTCCAGACCCATCTAATCGACTAAAGATAACTAGGTTTCTAATTGTGCCGATTGTGCATAATTTCCCCTAATTTCTTAGCTCAAATGTTCTCAAGTAGATTTGTCGGCTACACCTTCATATTTGTCAACTGGAAAAAAAAACTGTCCATGTGACCGATCTACACCAATCAAAATAAAAACACATACTATAAACCAGATTATTTAAATTTCCTATTAACTCTGACCAAAAGTACACCTTTGCCGATAGAGACCCTTATAACATAAGCTGAACTCTAAAAGCTACTGCCATGCCATACGTGTACCTATCTATCTAAAGTCATTTTGCACTGGGATCACCAGATATTTTTTTCAGATCTCAGATTTAACGCGGCTCATGGAACATGCAACGAAATTGATCTGCTTTTGTAAATCGGCTCATTCAAAAATCTAGTTGTCTGAAGTCGATTAGATTGGTCTGGATGAGATGTAACCTGAACGCAAAATCTAGATTGGTCCGGAACGTCACTTTTTCTACATCAGCCACATATGCGAACTGTCAACTTAGTACTCAGTCACGAATTTGATAACTAGATTCGTCAGCTGCCCCCCATATACGTCAACTGAAACAGCTGCTCATATGACCGATTTCAGCCAATCAAAACCGAGATACATCTAGTCAGACAGCTGTCAGACTTACTAAACTAGATACTTGAACGTCCCCAATGGATTAATGCGTTATTTGACAGCAATATCAGCTGTACAAAATGAATTCGTTTTTCGAAAAATCAACTATGGAAATCGCCTTTAAAAATGTTTTCCCTGTTGTAAATACAAATGGAGTAGTTTCGGTGATTCGTAGTTTCCAGGGGGCAGATTCCGTATACCAACGATCGTCTAAACGATATCGTTTTTGAAACTTTGGTCACCAAAATAAGTTAGGTATATTGTGCGCGAGTTTTTTTGTCAAACGTCACCTTTCATTTATATTTGGAAAATGAACTGGATTTAGCTCTCAAACTTGTATTTTTAGTACTTGGTTGCTAGTTTTGGAGGTCTATCGTTTCGACGGTAATCGTCAAAAAAAACATCGGAATGAGTGCCCAGACTATTCGTCTTTTCTTCGCTTCAAGGTCTATCGTTTCGCCCAAGTGAATGAAAATGATGATGAAAACGATGAAGATTGATTTTTTGTCCCAATGGAAAACCACATAAATTATACAGAAAATCTATACAGGTATTCTCTTTTGAAAAGAAGAATTAATTGCATTTATAGGTGTAACATGTCCTTTGTCTCCAGTCTCCAGTGGGGCAAATGAGCTCTAGTCTATTATAGGGAATACCAATTGCTTAAGGTTTGTTTTTAGAAAAACAAACACAAGCACGTGACCGTCTGCCAGCTGTCATGTCAGTCTTTACACACGAAGGAATTATGTGGCAAAAAAATAATTCTACTGTTCTCTGGAATATTACGTGACATGCTTACAAAATAGGTTGTGTTTCTAGGGCAATATCGATGTCTAAATACCTTATAAAACGAATGTTTGACTCTTCAACCCCATATACAAGTTCGTGAAGATTACTTTGACATACCCCAGAGGGCAATAAAACGGACTTAGCATCACGTTGTTTGGCAGGATTATCGTTTTATCTGTATATATGGCATTAAGATTTCGAAAATATGTTAATTTCGTTAAATAAACGAAGTTACAACGAGCATAGTGTTATATAGGGAGGGCGTGTTTATTGCAATATGTTAATTTAATTCGAGAGCGATACATTAAAATAATAATTGTGTTTAGTTTTGGATATTTTCCTATTTCCAAATTAGTTTTAAATTATTTAATTAACCATTCGTCGTAAAATTATCATTTTTAAATATTCCTTAGAAGTGTAGGTACTTAAGTACTATCAACTTCACTCCAGTGTGAAAAATTTTTAACTCCAATGAAATGTATGATTGAAAGTGAGCGTCCATGAACTGACTGCATAGACGAAATGAAAATTTAATGCAATAAGAAGATTCCCGGTTTACAAATGTAAATGCAATGGTGATAAAGTAGAAAGATGACATTTATTGCCATGCAAATTGGAATTACTTGCGAAAAAGAAGTAATATAGGTATATACTGGTATGTATTTGGAACCGTGTACATTCCCCTAAGCGTTTTCTAATCCCTCAAAGTGTATACGATATACGAACATGAAGTATTGGCCCCATGAATGGGTGACTTTATTTGCGGTGCAGATGAATGCGGGAAAGTGAGAAGTAATTTCGAAAACCGATTCGTCTATATGCGTATAATCAATTCTTTTGAAGCAATTCTTTCAAAAACTGATAGGAATTTGATTTCAAAATTGGGTTAGGTAAGACTCGGAGTTGTTTTCCAGTTTTTAACATTTTTTGCTAGATAACGGCTGTAATGCTATAAATAATTACTTCATAGTGACTGGCCGCATTCAAGAATCAAGACTGAAATTGAGATGAAAATTGTTTTCAAAAAGCTCCAATTGCATGTAGGCCCAAGCATGCAAAATACAAAATCTACCAACATAGATTTGAAGGGCTCAACGTCATGTGACAACAGAGGCGAAAGCCATTTATTCATCAATTGTTGGTTAACCACGATTATTATGTAGTAGGTAGGTACAAGAACAAGCACGGAATAATTGATTTGTGTGGCTGAACATTTGCTATTTATTCTCTCATGTTGATTTCTACTAAAATACCCCAGGGGTGTGCAATCCATGCCAGATAAATATTGTGGGCTCACCCCCAATGGCAATGTACCTAAATTTGAATGTAATACTCAATTGTAAAAGCGACAATATAAAAATTATGGAGGAAATTGCATTAAAACTATACAGAAAGTTTCTAAGTAAGCACATCCTTTCACTTTAAATTAAACCTATACAGATATTCATTGCTGAACGGTTCTTAAAGTAACTGACCCAAGTGGACATTTTTGCATCCACTTTATCAATTCACACGCTTCTTGAAAATACATAATTGTTATTAGATAGCTTTGTATTTGTTTATCACGCCGGCAGCTAAGTGTTTGCAAATCCTCATCCCCCATCGTTATCCTTTCATTGAAATGGTTAACAACAGGAATTGCACAAGACGACTATGACTTCAAGGGGATCTATTTACAATTTGTTAAGGATAATTTGTCTCCTTGCATTCGAGTATAGTGGTGGAGTCGAACTTGCTGCAATCCCTTTTCCTTTTATTCCCTCTCAACACAATTGTGAACGTCAATAGAATGGCACCAAATGCACCGACTTCGACAATGTTTGCTGCCATAACAAGGTACATACAAACAGCGTTCCATTCTTCACTGCGACCACTTACCTGGAAAGGGATAGATAAATAATTGCATCTATTTTATTGGTTAAGGGTTTGCTTGCATTATCTGCACAACACGGATTCTAGGTGTTGAGTGACCTTAAGAAGGGAGTTCAAAACTTAAGTAAGTTGCAAATGATAAATAATGGTTATCAAATACGTTAAAAGCGTTTTCAGTAAACGGGCTTTATTTGTATATACTGTCTGTAAAATTGCTTACAATGCCATAAACTAGGCGATGATTTATTACGAATTTGTGTCAGAGCTCAGAACGATTTTAGGCCGGAAAAGTTCACCTTCTGAGATTTGAAGCTTGAAAGCTTCTGTCTGTCACTCGGGAAGAAGAAACTTAAAAGTGCTGTGACATAAGGCCAATAAGTGACAAAAGTCCACATTCTGTCATTTGCGTTATGACACTTCGATTAAGCAACATTACGCCAATATTTGGCTTTCTGTCACTTTCCACGGTGCAGGGAAATAACTTCACCTCGAGTGGGAAGTAATTTCTTTTTCTTTATTTAAATAAATAAAAAAAAAAATTGAATAAGGGGGCATGCAACCCCCTGCTTGGGGTCCCAGTACTTGAAGGATGGGTATATGCGAAGTTTCTTTAAATGCATGCGAAACGCAGGTATGATAATTCCCATTAGTTTGACCAAATTTGACGAAATTGTTGGAATGCATTATGCCCAAAACACATGTGCAGAAATTCTGAACGAAGCTCAGAATGCAGGGCTGCAAGTAAAGAAGATGTGCAGAAAATTGTTTGACATGCATTGCATCGGCTAATATCACAACTGACTAAGCAGCTGATGTATTTACAACTAAAACAAAAACGATCAGCAAATGTAATAAAAAAAGTTAATTTAAAAAAACCCGACTTACAGTAAAACAAAGAATTCAAAATATATGGACAAGACACCTTTTTTAAATTTCTATCTTTTTAGCTTATGACACTCCGGGGAAGAATACAAACATAATGACAACTCACTCTTCAAAAGCGGTCAAGCCGTTTAGGCTACAAGGTGTCACGTAGGAATGGACATAGGATACCCGCGAAGCCCTGTGTCCAGTCGGATAAAAACCGATGGTGCCAAATTGCAAAATACTTGTAATTACAATTTATTTTCTTTTGTGTTGTGGTACGCTTGAATTTTGCACCAAATTTAGAAATAGAAATACGCTGTAAGGGAGTGCAGAATTTACGCGTGCCATATAAACATGTATATTTTAATCTTGCAGCGCAGTGAATTCTGCACATGTGTTTTGGGCATTACATTAATTGGTAAAAAGAATGTAATTAGTTACAGTAAAGGTATACAACTAAACATATTCTTATCTGTTCACCTCTTCCGGAAGCCATTTTGTTTAATAGGAAAGCGGAATTCAGTCAACCTCTCCGTACTACTTCAGCAAGATGGCCGACCAAAAGAGATGTCACGCAATTTTGCGTATTAGGTCTATTTAGTATTACGCATACATTTTATCTTTCGTGACAGTTGTTCATGCCGTTGTAAATATATAAAAACTGATAACTGTCAAACATCGGTGAATTCAGGTAAATTCAAATTCTGCGTATTCGTAAACTCACTCAATAGATTCAGCGATCAGCGCTCAGGTTTTTTGTATTTCTACGGGTAGTGTGTGTCACTGTCAATAGAACATCTAAAATCTTTTATATTTTCAGTTTAAAGCTGAAATAAAACTTGTAGGCATAGGTCTTATATGGCCAGAGCATTTTTTTCAAATATTGTTACTTTAACAAATTGGACAAATTTACGAACTGTGGGTAAGTGTCACAAAAGACAAGCATCTGTTCTGTGAAAATAACTTCCTTCAAAAATTCAACTCAAATGAGCTAAAATGTACATTTAATCATTAATAAATATTGACACAAATAAAATTGAACAAGTTAATGATAGCAGAATATAACGATCTGTCAAAATGTTGCTTGAAAAAATAATACGAACAAATATGCTGAAGTATATTTTAAAACAAAAATTTCATTTTTATAGCTAGAGCTAGAGCTAGCTAAGGTAAATTTTGGAGAGAATTTTGTATGGCAGCTTAAAATCAGCTCGATCAGAGTACTAAGCTTAGACCCTTTCTTTATACAGAGGTGACATCTGCTAAGTTTATGTTGGTACTTCTTGAATATTTCGAGAATTTGTTTTTAAATCACAATTTTATCAGATAAGTTTATGTCTTAATGTGTAACCATTCAATTAAAATAAATGAAATGAAATGAAAAATCACATCAAAAGAACAAGTTGCATTCACTTTCCAGCTATAAAAGCTATAGCGATTGGAGAGTTTTACTTATACAGCGTTTAATATAGTATGCAGTTCAAATTCAATTTATATGCCACTTTATGCCCACGAATTCGATTTACTAGCACAACTGTTTTAAACAACTTTTCTTAAAGGTGCATATTTTGGAGAATGCAAACACAACTTTTCAATCTTTACTTTTCGCAGCCCCTACATAAATGTGGTGAATATCTGAGCGAAAAATTCTCCCAAGAGATTTAACTCGGAATACAGAGCTTTTACTCTTCAAGAATGTTAGACTTGATAATTTCTTTGTACCTGTATCTTTCCGAGACTGTTTTCTTTTTGAATAAGTATTTATTTATTTATGAATGTCTCCGAAACATTTAAGACGAATCTTTTTAAGTTTTATAATTTCTATGCTGGAAAAACTACATAGCTTAGGAAAACAATTTTTTTTTGTTTTGTGTTGGGAATTCGCTGGGAGCAAAAAATTATCGAAAGACATTGCAGAGCTCCTGCAATAGTGATGGACTTTAACTCATCTAAAAAAACTTCCGGGGGTCATTCCCCCGCCATCCCGAATAAGATTGCCCCTAGTCGTGCGACTAATCAGCAATTTATTTTTGAATTATTTTATGAATTTAAGATAAAAATCCGCCGTTTGACGGATTTCTAAACTTGTTGTATTTGAAAATAATAACTGATTCTTAGCCCTAGCTAAATCTAAAGATAGATCAAGAGGTTTTATCCTTCTCAATCTCCTGATTACATTGTCATTATTTAAAAGTTCTGTTATTTCTGTGTTAACGTGGTTGAGACGCCTACTCCTGTGCTTTCGAGCAACCTTCTTAACTTCATCTTCAACCATTTCAACATTTAGATCTCTATGCAGATCAGCGTTACAATTGTACGAAGGTGCATTAACTATGTTCCTTAGTACTTTATTTTGAAAAACCTGAATTTTTTGTAAATTTGTTTGGCATGTGCATGCCCACAACTGGAGCCCGTAGGTCCATTCTGGTTTCAGAACCTGCGTGTATAGCAATATTTTATTGTAGTTGGAAAGGTATGAGTATTTCCCAATAAGCCAATACATTTTACTGTATCGCATGTTAAACTCATCTTTTGTTTTCTTAACGTGCACAACGCAGTTTAGCGTCTAGAGTCATGCCTAAATACTTGAATATTCCACTACTTTTTTGTTAATTCGGACTGGAATGTGTGGTACATTTTTATACGTACAATTAATGTGGACTGACTTAAGGTCATTTAATCTAATCTGTCATTTCTTAGTCCATTCAGAAATATTGTTTATTGCTGTTTGAAGCCTTTTTGTTGCTATTTCGACAATTGCACCCACAGCAAGGACATCTGCGTCATCTGCAAAAGTAGCTATGGTGGTTTCTTCACTTGCAGGCAGATCGCTAGTGACAAGTAGGTATAGAATTGGACCTTGCACACTGAATTGCGGTACACCAGCTTTAATCCCTCTTAATGTTAAGTACTCTGTATCTTGCTTAATTCTGAAGAATAGATCTGATATATAAGACTCCAGAATGGTCGAATACTGCTTCGGCAGTTGCTTTTTTAATTTGTGTATCAGTCCTTTGTGCCAGACTTTATCGAAAGCTTGTGCTATATCAAGAAATACTATAGAGCACACATTTTTCTCTTCAAATGCTTTCTCGATTTTATCTGCGATTCAAAATCCAAATTGGTGAACAGCGTTTTTTCATGTAATATTTTTTGTAAACATTTTGCCAGCATTTTTTCGAATAGTTTGGACAACATTGGTAGTATCGTTATTGGACGATATGAGGTTACTCCGCTAGGTGGTTTACCTGGATTTTGTATCATTATTACCTCCACTACCTTCCACATGCTTGGCACAGATCTTATTTTAATTTCGAGGAAATTGTTTTAAAATTCCCCCTGTGATTAAATCGAACCCTGGGGCTTTTTTAATGTTTATGTCTTCTTTGATTTCTCTGGCCAGTTCTTTAGCTGTTACCGGCCGAATAGGAAAAATAAATGAAAATAGGCATAAGACATAATATAATGCACTTAAGGCCGTTTGCTGATACGACTCATAGCGAATTTAAGTGCCAGATAAACTCTTATGTGACAGTTTATGCCCTGAAAAAAATAGCCAATTAGTATTTAAGTATAACTTAAATCGTTAAGAGTCGTTTGAGCAAATGGCCCTTAATAATAATCATCGGTTACTTACTTACTTACTTACTTAGGTGGCGCTACAGTCCGGGGTGGACCTGGGCCTCAACCAATACGCCTCTCCAGTTAGCGCGATCTTTGGCTAACTGCCTCCAGTTGCGCACTCCAAGTTGGTTGAGGTCCCCTTCCACTTGCGCGCGCCACCTAAGGCGAGGTCTTCCTCTACTGCGTTGTCCCTCCGGGTTTGAGTCGAAGACTCTTCGGGCCGGAGCGTTGGTGTCCATTCGCTCTACATGTCCTAGCCATCTTAGTCGACTGATGCGTACTTTTCTGACCAGGTCGATGTCGCTGTACAGCTCGTAGAGTTCGCTGTTAAATCTCCTCCTCCAAAGCCCGTCAACGCAAACGGGACCGAAAATCAATCGAAGAATTTTGCGTTCAAAACGACCAAGGAGATCTTCATCCGCCTTTGATAGCGTCCATGTTTCTGCGCCATAGAGTAGGACTGGGATGATGAGGGTCTTATATAGAGTCTCCTTAGTGGTTCTTGACAAGGCCTTACTTCTCAATTGCCTTCTTAGGCCAAAGAAACAGCGGTTGGCAAGTGTAATTCTTCGATTGATTTCTGATGTAATGTCGTTGTCAGAATTTATAGCGGAGCCGAGGTAGACAAAATCCCTAACTACCTCAAAATTATAGCTGTCTGTCGTGACGTTCTGACCGATTCGTCGATGTTGTGTTTCCCTTCTTGTTGACAGCATATATATATTCTGTCAATCATCGGTTACTTTCCAAAATAAAACACAGAGTTCCCTAATTTTCCGATACAAATCGCTTATAATTCAATTTCAGTAATTCCTACAAAATTCTAGAAATTTTGCAGGCCAAAACAAATGACAGAAATTTAGCCAGTAGTATTCGCTTTCGAACAGTTAACTTCCCATCGTTGTGTCAGCTAAAAATCAATCAGAATGACACTAGCACGTATTTTTATCGGCCATCTTGGTTCCGTGATACGATTAATAATGTGGTTCTTTGCTTTCATCATATAAATAATATTGGTATAGTTCTGTTCGACTAAGATTGAATTTGACTGCATGTATTTAAATGCAAAAATTTTAGAAACTGCTCAGTATATTCTGGTGCATTTTTCACAGGCCTATAGAGGATACCTAGGCCTACAATATCTACTTTGTCTCAACTCTATATCTCTATAAATTCCGGAAAAAATTGGACAAGAGTAATTTATTTTTTTGTTTCGTTTGGCTTTTTTCTTTGTCACGCTTTCCGTTCGAAAATATTGGGAGGATTTAAATATAGTTAACAGCAGCTTATAGAGGACATCTGTAGGTAGAACTTAGGATATCCAATAACTCGATAACTTAAAAGGATTTTAAATAAATAGGCAAACATTTCTACGATTTTCACCTGCATGAGTAGATATGCACTTCATTCTCAAATCAAACATACTAACTGCGCAATATTTTGACATCTCTTTTAACCTTATTTTACTCCTGTGACGGAGAGGGAGACATACAGAGGCAGTATGCTGTTTGGTGTGCTAAGAACAAAAAAGCCATAAAAGAAATGTCAAATATGTAGGAAAGGAATGTCAAATAGGTTTAGGTATCAGTGATACCAGATCGTGGTATTATTACATTAGGGAAAATTCCTGATGATGTACGTCATACCTGTTTATAAATGCTATTTGCAATCAAGAAGAGGCAGTAAATTACCCGGTCGAATTTATAAATAGAATTACAGTCTATGGCCTGGAATTAAAAGTTGGAGTTCCCATTATGCTGCTTCGCAATTTGAATCCCCTAAGCTTTGTAATGGAACCAGATTGAGAGTGATATCGTTGCAGAAAAACGTTATTGAGCCGTTAATTGTAATTGGGTCTGGTAAAGGACATACGATGTTTATACCAAGAATACAAATAATTCCCAGCAATTATCCATTTCAGTTTAAACGGATTCAATTTCCTATTAATGTTTGTTCTGCCATGACAATCAATAAGTTAGAGGGTCAAACGCTTATATATAGCGTGCTCTAGGGTAAGTAATGCAGCAAATATCACTATCTTAACTATAAAAAAAGTGAGTTAAGTATTATAAAATTATTTTCATTGTCCAAAGAATATTAAATTATTGCCGATTAGTCAAACGAGCATGTGCAATGCCATGAAGATAAATGGAGAGTGGGCCCAGTCTACGGGAGGTGTTTTAGTACGGGTTCAAGTCCCTCACTTTTGCAGAAGGCTTTTCTGTAATTTTTTTTCCATCAATTGTTCTGAAACCACATTTTGCACGTGCGAAGCCGGGCGGTTACAGCTAGTACAAAATAAAATGGCTTCAGGAAGAGGTGAACACACATTTTTTTTATTTCTTTAAATCTGTACCTATATTGCTTAGTAATAACTTCTCTTATGAGACATGTTTCAAATCAGTATAATAGAAAATAATGTCATCAAAAGTTGTCCGCCTAAATGTTATTTGCGTCACTTGTGTTTGCTTCGGTTTAACAAATCTATAATTGTGGGTGCAACTTAAGCCCTTATTAGCACAATCTGAGGAAAAACTTATCTCTATTGAATCTCATGCATGAGTGACGATGTATATTTCACATACTGTACTTAATTGAGTCCAGGATAATAAACACGACTCACTCGACCACCAAAGGAATTTTCGATTGGCAAAAACAAGCACATCTGAAAATGACGTATACTTTCTTCTATGTTTATCTATAAAAGAAAAATGTAATAGAATTATTTTATTATCTTTCTTCGCGACTACACAAATAAAGATAAGCTTGCCTACTTTCGAGAAACAAAAAAGGGACAAAGAAGGAATAATAATTTTGGCTCTGTCGTTCAAAGCGCTCAAAATCAAGGTACGAGAATTTCATTGGAAATAAAATATCAGCACATGACATGAATTTAAGCTTCTTCACGTGTCGGTCCGTGAACTTATTCTACGTCTATCCTCATGTAAATAAAAAATATATTGACAGCGGGACTTAGTTCCGACACAAATTAAATTACTTTGACTTGTTCTTATTTTCATCTCATATCAAGGCACGACATAAATTTAAGACACATTGATGTGCCTGGCGCATAAAAAATGCATTCGTAATCATTAAATAACAGTCCTTACAGCTAGCGTACAATTTAATTTGTAGCCAGTGACATCTTCATACACCCGTCAAGAGTTCCGACATTTCTAATTCAATTACATATTCAAAAGAAGGTTACCCAAGTTGTAAAGCAGACATTATTATGTGTATGTCCACATTCGTAGGTATGCTTCCAAGTTATTTGCGTCATATAGATTCGTTGAAAGGAAGATCTGTTTCACAAGGCAGTGCTGTGACATACCCACATGCATGCGGAACTATGTAATTCAGATGTCAGCTCAAACGAAGAGCAAGGACCATGAGTGCAACTCCAAGTACATTAAAAATGTTTATTGACATAATTAGCTAGACGACTTTGTTTCTTTATGGACTTTGGTTTGCCAAGAGTTCTCATTTAGGTCCTTACGAAGCTTAAGCTTTTAGAGTATATCTATCGTGCAAGCACTTAAAAACGAGTTCGTTCTTTATCCCAGATCTTTAGACATTTGGGGGTGTGGAGCAATCCCATTAAAACGCAGTATGACAAAGTTGGCTGACAGTCAAATACAGAATAATAGAAATAGGATATGTGAATTACTGCATTACCGTAGGTCATGGAGTGTCAGCGGCGGATAAAATTTGCAATAAATACAAAAATCAATGGCTTTATATAACCAAGCTGATGCGCTGTCCCGTCAAGTATACTTTTAGAGGAGTTCAAAAAGCTGATGGACAGCCTAATCCAATAAGTTTTTGATAGAAATTTTTTAGTGACTTTTGTACTATACTAACTTAATTATGTAATTATTCCACATGCTGCTTCATGTAAATAATTCCGTCAATTCAAGTTCAAACTGAATTACATATAACAATGTTTCAATCAAACAGCAATAATTGACGTGTCGGCCAATATTCCGCTTTTTCATTGAATCGCTTTATGGCATTTTTTTCGTTCTATTCTTGGGCGGATATTCGCCGAGCAAACCGCAAGACCATGTGATAAATATGGAAATTTAATGCTGATGTCACTAATAAACAGCGATTGGCCTTGCGACTTATTCATTTTCACAGCATAAGCGAGACGGACAGAAGATTTAAGACGCTTAAATACCATAGTCAAATCGTATACAATAAGCGGAATGCGCGGAATGAGAACATCTTCGCCATTTAATTTTCCCCTCAAAACCGTCGCTTGAATTTTATTTGAGATTCTCCACAATCAACGCGTTCCGTTACAAAGTTTCTGTGCAACAAAATTGTAACTAAGTTGGATTTCAATTTCAAATTGTGTGGCCAATTATCCAAATCCAATTGAAACGGAAAGAAATCAAATGCAGTTGGTTAACCTCACTCTTCACAATGCAATTCTTCGATAGATATCTGATATCTGTCACGCAATAGCTAGTCCGCCCAAATCAATTGGAATGACGAAACGAAAGGGACAGCTGTCATATTGCGCAATGGCAATTGGATCAACCACGCCACCTGGCCATCATCATCAACAATAATGTCAAAGTCGATGTGCACCGTCATCTGTTTTCCAACAAATTTGGAATCACCATGTGTGCTGCTCTGGTCACTCTGATTGCATCTCGGTCTCCAGTTTGGATGACCGCACGTTGTTTTTGTGACGATCTTTCTTGAAGTTGCGCATGTTCGTTCGATTATTTACCGCCTTCGACTGGATTTTCGTTTTCACGGCCAGTCGCCATACGTCGTGCATTGCTAATGCATGCAAAATCTAGCCTTTTATTATTATAAGTATTTATATGTCAATACTCAATTTATAATAAAGGGTTTTCCAATGCCAGGTGTTATTGTGAATGTCCCGCTAATTCGGTACCTGTCACTTTTGAAGCTTGTATTCCTTGACATTTGACAAGTAGAAACTACGCAATTACTAAAAATGGAACGATACACGCTTCAACAACGCATTGAAATTATTAAAATTCACTACAAAAATGGTGAAAAAACACAAGCAACGAAACCATTGATATTTTACGGGAAAAGTTTCCGGACCGTGTTATCTCTCGAAGAGGTGATCACAATTGCCCTACGAGATCTTGTGATTTAACACCTTGCGACTTCTTCCTTTGGGGCCACGTAAAAGATAAGGTTTACGCCAACAGCCCAACGTCGATTCCAGACCTTAAAGATAAAATTCTTGAGGCTATCGAGGACATAGGGCAGCCACTTTGCGATTTGGTTATGGAAAATTTTATGAAAAGGATATGGTCCTGTATGCGTGCTCGTGGTGGCCATTTGGCTGATGTTGTTTTTCTTTATTAACGGCATACCTTCCTCTTTATTGTGAAATAAACATCCGATCATTTATCTCAAAAAATGACATTTTTCTTTGAACACCAAAATAACACCTCTTATTGGAAAACCCTTCACATAAAATGAGTATATGTCATAATTTGGCGAAGCCTCCCCTATAATTCCATAAATGTCAATTTTTTGCGTCGTGATACCAATAGCTATTAAATTGTTGAATATCGTCAACCCATTTTGTTCGTGGTCGTTCGGTTGGTCTTGTCTCTTGTGGTGTCCATTTGATCAAAACTTTATCTATTATCTGTAATTCTTGATATGTGTCCTGCCCAGCTCCATTTAAGTTGTTTCGTCCTTTTATTTTACATCGATGATGTCCGTTTGTTTTCTTATTTCTTCGTTCCGCACTCTTTGTAAATATTAGTCTTATATCGAGAAGTTTCCTTTCCATTTATATGTCTGACAAATCCTTAATTTTTCGATTAGATTTCTTGTTAATATGCAAGAACTGGTAAAATTTCTGAGTCAATTTGAAGTGGAATAAATGTTTTAGAGTAGCAAAAGTAAAATAAGTTTTATTTAGTTTAAAGGAATTCACAAAAGATGCGTTGTTATTAGCAGAGAGAAATTCGGATAGCAGTTGCATTTAAATAAAAAACAAAGGATAAATATATTCAGTATCTATATATACATCTGCTCTCTTCTGTTGATGGGTTGTGTCTTCTAGACGACAGTTGACAGTATTACCGTGTGGTTGTTTATTACTTCAACATCATTAAATATTTTTTTGTGTCTTTGTTTGGTTTTGCGTGAGTATCTCCTTCATATTCCAGAATTGTCGCCATGCGTTTGTTGTTCGTCTATCTATCTCATTTTCTTCTTGATTTTTAA
Organism: Cheilosia vulpina; assembly: GCA_916610125.1. Classification (NCBI taxonomy): domain Eukaryota; kingdom Metazoa; phylum Arthropoda; class Insecta; order Diptera; family Syrphidae; genus Cheilosia; species Cheilosia vulpina. Next base: position 40,989,388 of record OU744279.1, on the reverse strand, counting down.
ATGGTTTTCATAGCTTCAACAAAACATGGATTTCATAGCAAAGTAAACTGTAAATAAGTAATGAATGCAAGACACCACTTAACGTCGTATGTTTTGTATTTCGATGTTTTGTTAACAGAATTTATGGCATTCGTTTTGAATTGCATGTGTTCGCAGATACACATTTTCCATTTTCTTGAATGAAAAAGTCAATTTAATTCTTTGAAAAAGGGGCTATGTCCTTCTCATTGTTTTTCGGAATAGTTTAAAAGAAAAACCAAGTAAATTGGTTGAAAATTACGTGAGTCATACGTAAACGCATAAAATATCAACTTAGTTCTATACATAGATGTGCTTTCAGCTCTACCAATAACAATCCATTACACTAAAATTGCTTATAAACTGATGATAAAGGATGCATGACAATCCTTTGTAATCTTTTAAACCAAGGACCTTGAAGCATAAATATTATATACTCTTAATATACCTTTAAGAGCCATTGACGAGTAGGAGCTAACAACTCCATGGCAAATATTGTTTTTCAGTGAAAACATTTTCCTACATCCCTGTTACAGCTCTGTGAAAAATGTATTTTACTTCTTTGCTTTATTTTGCCAACCTGATGATGATGATGAAATGCTCAGGTTACCCAATTAAAATTTGATTAGTGGAATTTGGTATACGCACCTTAGCCATTTGTTATAATAATTAAGGTTTTTAATGATTAACATTTCTCTAACCAACACTGAGAAGTAATTCAAGTATGATGAACATGGTCATATGGGTAGATAAATATATAAAGGCTTGCAAAGCCTGTTGCTACTTACTGATGGTTGGATGTTGGAAACTCTTTATAGTTTTCACATGCGATCCTGCTCAGGAAAGCAATTGCGTTTAATGAGAATGTCATTGGACCTTAGGTAAAGATGTCCCAAACAGTGTTACCTCTGAAAATTATCAGAAAGAGTACAAAAAAAGGGTTTCGGATGAAAAAAGAGTCCCATTCCGACCTTAATATTTTCTTTTCTTTTTTAAAGAAGCGCACTGTTATTTTTTACCGATATGATTGTCATTAAAATTCAGGTATAAACAAAATCTTTCGAATTCAACTAAATAGGTCAAAACACGTTCCACATTTTTAAAAGAAGTCCGAATACAGCTATTTTCAAAACAATGAGTCCGGAGTCCAGGCGTTTAAAAGGGAGTGAAAATGACTTTAAAGTGTGCCGAAGGTAACGCTGGTCCAAACAGATACTGCTAGATTTATTTTGAGGAGAAAAATACAAGATCCCAATTTCAATAATAAATATAATTTGAATGCTGACCACATTGCGCCGTACTAATATCAAAATTTTGACTCGAGCTCACAATTGCAAAATTTGATTGCCATTTTGAACTACTCAAATTTATTTAAAGTCGAAGCTAAAAATGTTGATTGGTAAGGACGATTTAACTTAGCTCCTGCTGGTTCAACGGGTAGTTTATGAGAACACTGATCCTGAGGTATCACAATGGGCCTACTTTGGCCTAAATGAGGCTGCACTTGAGGCGGCCGGCCACTTTAACCTAACCTAACCTAAGGCCGATTTTAAATAACTATTTTGTTGTTATTAAACATTTTTTTGTTGTGGCGAATTCAGAATGTCAAACTGGCTTATTATATTTTTTATGAAACTTTTTTTTAATCACTGTTGCTCTTCGATCAGAAAAACCATCAGAAAGGTGAGTATACCTAGCATTCATCTGTGGTAGATAAAAAAATATATAACCAAAAGAGTATCACAAATTACGAATCATTGAATCGAATCGAATTATGTGTCATAAGGCTCTGCCTATGGACGAATGAACAAAACTTCTTCTCTCGATTAAAGTCCTTAACAGTCTGAATGGGACAACGAGCACGTGTACTCGTATCTGTCAGGCAGTTATGATCTATTTACAATTTGTAAGGACTACACTGGAAATCCTTTTAAGTGCTCACTCACTTACGTTGCCGGGAGAAATGTGAAAATCCTGAGATATTTGCACGTCATCGCTATCTTTTAAGTGCACCTTTCTCACCACTTTGGCAGTCCTATCCTCCTTTAGTAAAATAAATGAAGTCTTCCATGTCGTTATGTATTTTATTTAAACAAGTTAAGAACAGCATTCAGAAAGATATCATCGCATAAGTGTATTTGTCGATTTTTATTATTATTTATTATTAGATAAAGAGAGACAGAGAAAAGCGTGTCTATCGATTTTGTGGCTATATAGAGGTGTTTGCAGAATTTACGATTCTATCGTTCTCGTCAAAAAAAAAATAATTTTTAATTTCTATGTTGCTTTACTGAAAAAAAATTGGCTAACTGACCAGCGTTGCGACAGAGAAAAAAATATTGAGGTCCATTTGCAAAAAGTGCGGGCCACAACCCTTCAGAGAAAACTTAAAAAAAAAAAATTAAAAAAGCTATAACGCAACATAAAAAAAAGTGACAGGTACAAGACAAAAATTTAAAAATTGAATTATTATGACGGGAACAAACGAAAATGAAACATCAGAACGAATGAATGAGTTTAGTGTCGCTTTCAATATATGAACTTGGTTATTGCTAATTTTTGTGATGAGATTTGAAATTGGGCTTTTAGCATATTTGTTTAAGGAATACAAAAAATAAGATATGCGGGCCATTTATTGTTAGCCCCTGGCCAAGGGCCAAAATAAAAAACAGGGCTAAATCGGGTACATTGTGGCAACGCTGTATTTTGGACGGATTTCTTTTTTCAATAAGGTATCCGAAGTTTGCTCAATCAATATATCGCTAAAGTTAAAAAATTGGACCATTGAAATTAAGTTTGCGCAAATTAATTGAAGCACTGAACCAAAGCTGAACTTTTTGAAAAAAATAGATTCGCCTTACGTAAATACACTTCACATTAACTGCTGTTTTAGTCCGGGAATTGTTAGCGGTATAAATATAAATTCTGATTTTTATTCGACCAGAGCGCCACCTTTCGGGGCCAAACTTCGCATATTTTGAATATTAGTCGTTTTAATCAATGAATACAGAAAATTTAAGAAACTCCACTGCGGCTTGACTGAACTCGACTGAATTTACCATGGAATTGTTTTTTTTTTTATTCAACTAAGTTATAACGCATTTCTCGACAAATACGTTAAAATTTTTTATCAAAAACTTTATTTAGGGACGGTCTGTTCACAGCTGGTCAAATCCTTTGTTAGGTTACCATCGATTTAGTTTAACCGATGATTACAAATCAGTGATAACCAATGAGTGTTTGTTAAGCGTTTTTTTTTACTTCTGTCACCAAACCATAGATCTACTACAAATCGTTCCATTTTCCAGTTCATTTGTCAATTGCATTTTTTTTCTGGCTCCGTGTGTTTTTGTCTATGTTATTTATTAATGAACATATTTTGACTGTTTAGTAATCAAATGATACACGAATTTTTAAAAAAACAGAGGAATAAAATCAAAACTGAATCAGTACAACAACCAATAAAAATGTTATTGGGCCTCATCTCAATTTCGTCTACGAACGTCGCATAAAATTTTCCCACTCTCTCAATATTTCCTCAAATTTATGAGAACTGTCAAAGGAAAAAAATGTTGAAAGTAATCTTAATACATCCGGCTGAAGATGGGAACCTGTCTGTACCATTACCTTCCATAAAATGGCGTGCAGTGTATTGTACACATCTGTCAGTTGAAAACGTTAACCATGCAGATTTTATTGGTCAGGGACTTCTCTCCATCTTGCGTTTAAATATACCTATGCAATATTCTACAAAAAGTTGTTGTATAGCAGATACGTCTTTGGTTAAATCTCGTTAACCGCACAAAATCGGCTGGTTATCAATTTCTTGGGTTAACTAACCAAACCAAATATTCTCTGGTTATTCCACAAATTCGATGGTTACTAGCTGGAATAACCGATGATTAAATATAACCATGATTGAACAAACCAGGCCTTAAGGTAAAAATTAATATTCGATCTAAAATTTCGCAAACTAGTTTACATTGACAGTTATTTGACACAATTAAATGTCAACCAGGGAAGTAGAAGAACTCAGTCAAGTACTGGATTTATTAGCTAGTAGAATTCTCAATAACAACAATTTTAAGTGATCAATTTACACCAATATAAACGACGAATCCAGTCAGCCAGCTATCAACCTAGTAAATGAGCGTTCTAAACGTAGGTACCTATTACTCTTTTGGAAACGTTAAATGTTATATTTTTTTAAGAACTAATTTGAATCTATAAAGAAATTAGAGATGACCCGATTTCACTACATTTTAAATTTGTTTTTCTCCTTTCGCTGATTTTCGACTCACAAAAAGATGAAAACTTCAAAATTGGTGACAGTTCAAGTAATTCCATTTTCTTCTGAAATGGAACTGACGTTTTTCATGTTTCTCCTTAAACTCTAAGTATATGCTTCAAGCTGATTTCGTTAGAATGTCATTTTGGTTTTCACTGACACCTATCATTTGATAGCTGACAGTCGTAGCGATTGTGAGTTCTCAAAGTGTCAAGTAGAACGTAGTTTTTGTAATCGCGTGTTTAGTTTGTTTTGCTGAGATCAAAGCTCAAAAAAAACACACGTAATGTAGCGACGATTATTTGTATTATTTTAATAATATTATATTTTTACTTGGCTTTGTTTAACCGCCATTGAGGCAATATCATTCCACCATCATAATTTATTTTACAGCTTCAACAAATAGTTTAAAATTTGCTCACACATTTAAGTATACATTTTACTCGCACAAATACTCGTAGCTATATATATTTTAGGGCACCCTGTTATTTAATTGTTTCCACAATTCAATTACTTACGTGATAACTTCAACATCTACGAATATCCTTGGAACTTTGAGTCCCACATCTCACAGACTCAATAAAACTTCCCCGATGTAAATTGAACTATACCGCAAAGTAATACAGTTAAGTTATTTTCATATTTCAAAAGTACAGCGGCGTTTGTAGCAACACTTTTCACATCACATTTCAAATATTTAAAGTGCAGCAACCCAGCAACGGTTATAGAGTAATTGAATGTGAACGTAAGTTCCTGCAACAAAAACGAATACATGACGATACTCGTATATCAATCAATTTGCAGAAATCTTAAGTGCTTTTATTGGCAAGTAAAATATTTTGCTAAAACATATTTTTATGCTCAGCGTTCAGTTTTATTTATTTTTTGCGTAGCGTATTGCTTGTCGGTTTAAGTTTATTAACAAAAGTGTCAATAAAATGGAAATTGTTTAATGGAAGTGTCGTGTATGAAAGTGTATGTTATGTTCTATTGGATTTTACAGTAAAAACTGCACTAAATGCATTTATATTAAGAGTTTGTCCTCCCTTAATGGATTTTGTTGCAGCCGTTGTAAAAACTGCTCCTTATTATGAATGACAAACTTAAATAACATTTTCTTGTTGAAAGGTTGCCACCTAATAATAAAACTGACTGCATATAAATATACATATAATTGACAGCTACCTTTAAATAGGACTAACAGCTCCAAGTTGATGAGAAAGCTTCATAAACCTACATGCGATATTATCTACTAAAAAGTAGAGTAACACATTCCGACCAACCCTTGTCTTGTGGGAGTCCATCGTAGCATTTAACACATAAGCTGCAGGTGTAGATTGGGGTAAGTTAATCAAAATGTCTTAAATTTCACTTAAATTTCACTCTCCAGTCACTATATGCACTTGGAATATGCAAACCCGAGACTACGATAAGGAACAACCAGGAAGATAGATGAAGTCAATCATTATGCTAAGCAAACCATGCCACACCAGTCCCCCAATTTCCAATTAAAATTCAATCAATCCAATAGCAGAAGTCAGCATACATCTTGCGTTACAAGTTCCGGAAGTTCCGCAATGAACAAATGCCAATTTCGATTAAAAGATCAGACAGGAAAATGTCAAGTACCTACCCGAATATATCAATTCCCTTGGAAACCATCAAATCCTTGCCAAAACCATTTAATGAAACACCAGGGGTCATGGCAATTGCAGTGTTTTAAGAAGCACCTGCCCGTGGGATAAGGTGTAAAAACTTGACAATTTCCACAGCTAAACATTTCCGCATAGTACGGTGAACTACACAATGAATAAGTGAGCAATTAGTTTTTTTTTTGTTTTTGGCTTCAGACGGCATAAATGGAATTCTTGCAAAGCAATAGGTAAACAAAACCAAGTAAGATAAATACACCGTCTTGGAAATTCTCGGTGGAGAAACTCCGAAAGAATTCCCACGCCAGGAAAATGTTGACATTAACGTGGAAAGTTTCCTTATTGCGCTGCAGACCACAAATGGTGCGCGTAGTTTATTTTCTTGTGGAGTAGTTCCGTGCCGTCATCGTCGTCGTTATAGGGAATAATAAAATTCTTTGAAAAATGGAAAATGATTTTCACGAAAAAAATGTCGTAAGTGTTAATTTAATTTTTGTACACTTGTATTTGTTTTATGGAGTTGAGTAGCTTAACAGGGTACGTTGGTTATTTTTATTGATGAATGTGATGTATAATCCTAATTATATCTGACTTGTACAATGCAATTTGAGAGCAAGGAAAGAGCGAGATGGAGTCTGTAGAGAGTTGTCAACAATGTGTTCGTTCGGAACGATTGTTTACTCAGTGTTAGAAAAGTTTGACAGCTCGCTGACTTGATGTAAGCTCGATTTATATAGCTCTTCTTTATTTTTTGAATCAAATATTAAAAATAAAAACAAAAGCGTTGTTTCTTTACTTTTGTATAGTTACTGTTGAAAATAATGCCAAAGTGGCAGAACTGGGGATAAATGTTTAAATATTTGTTGTATTGATTAGGAATTATTTAAGTATTGTTAGGTTGAAGGTAGTGAAGATAGTGGGCCTAACTAATAATACATTTTTAACCTTCACACTAAATATTTTGTAGGTTACAATATGCAATTTCGTATGGACATTTTCGCCATTGTGAATTGTGTGCGGAGTAAAAACATACAATTCGGTCAAAAAGTCTGGCAATGAATATCCTTATGCATTCTCGGAGTGTTAAAAAATAATTTAAATCAATTTTCAATGAAATTTATCCTGTAGTTTTAAAGTGAACGGTATTATAAACAAAAGGGTAGCCCAAAAAAATTCACGCATTTTTGTTTTACTATAGGTGTCTTTAAAATGTCACTTGTTGTTCGAGTCTCTGACACGAGCGGCATAACGAAAGCAAAAGTATATCGGGTCAGTGCTTTTTGAGCCACCCTGTATGCATACTTATATTTCTTTTAATGCTAATTAACTACAATTTTATCTGCCTTATCTAGCAATGACATTTTTATGAATGAGTTTGTACCAGCTGAACAGTGTTCCATATCAATAAAAATATTTTTATCACCTCCGTTAGCCAAATAGGGGAAAGCAAAGTAGAAACGAAAAAGTTTATTTCTAAAAGACTGGTGAAATCCGAGACATTTTTCATTACTCTCCAGTTTCAACAGCTTGCGCAACAAATTTTAGAAGCATTACCATTCTTTCTGGATGTCGCTTTCTTTTATGATATTTTCAACTTTGTCAGGAAGCTTACATTAAATAATAAGAATATTATTTTTAAATAAAATTTAACACAAACTTTACTTATCAATCTACTGAAATAATGATTGCTTACATTAACATACAGCTTGGTACGCTGCTCGAGCTAAATTTTAGCTCCCATACAAAATTCTCTCCAAAATTTAGCTGAGCTAAACTCAAGCGAACCCATTTAGCTGAGTGGTACGCAGCTCGAGCTAAATAATCAAACTTTTGTTTCAGCATGTACTTCATGTGTCTGTCAAAATTTATTGTGGCCATTTAATGCGTCGGCACACTTTCCGAAGCTAAATTGTGACAGGTCGTGGTTTTTTGTTGTTCTGTTGCGGAAAAGTATACAAGGATGAGCTTTTTTAATTATTATATGGACGAGAAGTACCTAGAATAAGAAATAGAAAGAATCAAATTTTTGAAAAAAGTTTCTTCAGAGAACAGCTGTTTTCGGTGACACTTATCCACGGTGTGCTCTATGTCAAACATTTATCTAGGACTGTAGCTAATGTTTGGAGAGAAAAGTTGGAGAGGAGATACAATTTAGTTTAGCTCGAGCAGCGTACTAAGCTTTAGTTATTAATCTACTAAAGTAATGATTGCATTGCACATAATGCTGCATTTACACCATCAAATATTTATAATACAGAAGAATAAAGGGATGCCCAAAACTATGTAGTCCGAAGGGGACAGCATTACCTAACAGTCAAAAGTACGTGAGACGACACGTATTTTAGTCGGGCATCTTGTTTCGTTGGTAGGAATTATAGGAAAGCTCCACATGTTGATATTTTTATAGCGATGGCTAACTAAATTCTACTTCCGGAAGTAATGAACCAACAATAATTTATTTATTTCGTGTGACTGATGAATGATGAATTTGCTGACACTATTACCACTCTCATTTCATAATATGTCTTAAATCAGAAATAGAAATGTTTTCAAGTGATTGAAGGAATGTTGGTCACCAGAACTTGTGTTTTTGGTAGCGCTTTACGTATCTATAATTATGGGTAGAGCATCCATGACACTTTAGGCGTCTGATTTGTGATCCCATTCTTGCGCCTTTTTTAGCATTGACTGCGGACTAACGGTTCTCTCTGCCTCTTCTCGTGCGAAATTGCGCATGGGTGAGGTGTAACTGCAGTATAAATATTGGAAGTGAAAAACACTTGCTACTTTAAAACTTAAGTATATTGCCTTTAATTTTCGCTCATTTTCTCTTTGTTGTCTGTTTTCGCTTACCCATTCAACGAGTACTCCGTTTCCGTTTCTTTTGGAGGTTCCCATTAGTTCATTAGTTTATTTTGTAAAGAACTGTATCAGTTCTCTCTTTCTAAAGGTCCACGCCACCGTATAGTTTTATTGTCACACAAGACACTGGAGTCGTTCAAGTATCTAGTTCCGTAAGTCTGACAGCTCTCTGACTCGATCTATCTCGGGGGAAATCGGTCATTTGAGCATCTGTTTCAGTTGACGTTTATGGAGGGGCAGCCGAAGAATCTAGTCAAATTTCGTGACTGAGTACTAAGTTGACAGTTCTCATATGTGGATGACGTAGAAAAAGTGACGTTCCCGACCAATCTAGTTTTTGCGTTCAGGTTCCATCATATCCAGACCAATCCAGTCGACATAAGATAACTAGATTTTTAAATGTGCCCATTGATATATTCCTTTAATTAAGTACGAACTACGAACCCCAAATGAAGCTGGGGAACTACAGTAAGAAGCGTTTTTGAATTACGCAGTTCATCTAGTTCACTTGTGCGATCACGTTTTTTAACTTGTGCTTTCGTTAATTGCACAAGCTCAATTTAACGTCAAAGATATAATTATCATTAAATTTATTAAAAAGGATAAGCTCTGAAATTTTTTACATTTTTTTTTCCAATTTATTACTTTAACAAACTGACTGAAAACAAAACCTAAAATTTAACTCCGTTTCGCCCTGTACATTTCTGACGTATGGGGAAAAATGTGTTCAAAATGTTAAGCGTTTATTTAATGCTCGAAATAACATAATCCGTTATTCATAATATTATGTTTAACGTCTTGGATAATGAGGACATGTTTATTCATGTAGATTATTTTCACCATTATATACAACATACTGTATAAAAATATCGAGTTTCTGAATTTGAATGTTATTTTTGGCAGAGTGCCTTCCAGAAACTCTTATAAAAATATCATCTTTCGCTGTCGTCACGTTCTGCAGGTTGTGTTGGCAGAGTGTAGCTTAATGGTCTTATAGCTATGTCATTCCCCTACATATGAGCTGACTAATATCAGAGAACATTTCAATATATCACTCTCACCTTTAGCATTCCCCTTTCTTCTTTTGTGGGGTGCTTTGGCTGTCCTTACAAAATCCATTAAATCCTAGCTGCAGACAAGAAATTTATTATTTGTTTTATGGCTTATTTAAAACTAGTAAATCTGAATGTGTGTCAGTGAACCTGTTTTCGGTATGCATTACCATATTAAGATAAATGATGAATGAACCGGAATTAAGCAAATGGAAGGGCAAATTTCAAAGGAGTCTTTATGGGTTTGGTGGAGAAGAGCCATGAAATTTCGTCTTTGCTTACTGTTTTCATAGTAATTGGGTGAACCCACTGTCTCTGTATCAAGTTGCGCCTCGCAATTGCGGTCGCGTTGACATATTTTAGGTGGTGGATATTGAGACATCTAATTTTCGGGATACAAACATGCCAGACATCAAAAGCATACATGTTGCTTGCTACAGCCATGCGTGTATAAATTTTTACTTGTTTTTTAATACATGTAATAAAATTTGAAGACAAACGCTCATATTACCTTTATTGGTTTTTGTAATATGAGCCAGTTTACTGCTTCATATTTTGAGTCGAGATATTTTACGACCAATAAAATAAAAGCATACGTACTCAATTGAAGCCTGGACGGGGTGAACTCTTCTGTCGAATAGCTATACAAAATCATGCACTCCGTACTGACTTATCCAATAAATATTACGAATTTACATTTGGAAAAAAGAAATCAAATGCATTGGTCTCTTTTGCATTATTAAGTGGCAAGGAAAACCTGTTATTATTTGGCCATTCCAACATCGATTCCTGGTTATATTTAATATTGACAGTCGACAGAATAGTAGTGTCCTAAAAAGGCTCCCAAATTGAAATTTGGATGCATTAAAATGTAGACCATTCCATATTCTACTCATTCCTGGAATAAACTAATGGTTGTACAATGGTACTTTTAGATGTGACCACTTTGTCTAACTACTTATCTAATTATTTTTAGGCACTTAATAGACAATTGTGAATAGATTTACTGACTTCTAAGAATTCTATTACATTAGGCCTGTTTTTTTGAGCTTCGATCTCAGCAAAGCAAAGTAAAGTAGGATTTTCAGTTGGCAATTACAACAACTACGTTCTACTTGACACTTTGAGAATTCAGAGTAGTTGTTGTGATTGCGTGCTGAAAATCCTACTTTACTTTGCTTTGCTGCGATCGAAGCTCAAAAAAACACGCCTATTTTCTGACACATATTTTCGAAAATGTTAAACGCCTTGTTCTGCCAAGCTTAAGCGTTTCTTTTTTGTCTCGCTTTTTTTTATTTTCCCCCTCGTTTTCTGCAGGCTTTCTAGAGCGATTTTGACTATTAACTGACTCGTGTTTTAACCTGGGTTTGATATGCTTTCCTTAGACGTTTTATTAAAATCATACTTCTAATGATAGGAAATCGAAACGTAACGAAAAGTGAAACGCAATTGAATGCCCTATTCTTCACTCAGAAACCCAGCCATGGAGTGAGTTACAATATTCGTCACTTTCTTACAGGCAAAGTGTTAGTGATGCGACATCAGGGCCTTATAATCAACTTTAGCCTGGCAGTTTATGCAAAGGCTCCACACTTTCAAAAATCCCCTTACCAATAAACAAATGCTAATGTTGACAAAGCCATGTTTATCGCGGCAATTACCTAATTAAATCCTCCCTTATACCCCATTCACACTGAGCCGAAAACTGGGGTTATCGCAAAAACACTCGAAAACTTCATCGAAAACAAAAGTTTTCCCATACATAATTCAGTTTTCAAAACGAGTTGTTTACGTCGTTTTCCACGAAAACAATTTCTATTCCAATTCAACGATTGGAAGTCGTTTTCGTTTCCACCAGAGATGAATGATTAAATGAGATGGCTATCACCACAAAACCTATTTGTTTACATTGTTGTTTTTGTAATTTCAATCCCTGTCTGTGCATACGTGAAAACATGTTGCTAATGGCCGGCCTACATTCTTTTTGGTTTTATGGGCATCGCGCTGTTCAATTGTTTTGTGTTTCGTATTGAACTTGTTTGGTTTTCGTTAAGGCTTCGATTAAAAGAAAAAATAGTGAAATACACATTTCGGAATAGCGAATACTTGCATTAAATTCCAATTCATGAACTCACCTTTATTAGAAAAGAAATGAATAAATGAATGAAAAGAAATGTGACTTCTTGAAATTTTCGGGAAAACAGCTTGTAGACATCCGCCTTTCCACTGGAAAGTACATCTCTGTATTTCATTTTCTTTGGTTGAAACAAACACACCTTTTACAATATTCAGCAAATTCAGTGTCGCACAGCTGATTGAAACGTCAAACGAAAATTATTTGTTGTTCGGTGTGAATGCATTGACGAGTTTTCGGTGCGGTGTTTGGTATTAAATTAATGGGCACTTTCAAGAATCTAGCTGTCTTAAGTCGACTAGATTGGTCTGGTTAAGATGTAACTTGAACGCAAAAACTAGATTGGTCCTGAACGTCACTTTTTTTACGTCAACCATATATTCGATTGGGCGCTCTCAGAGCACTTTTTTTTGTTCTCAGAGCAATTTCTACGTTTGTTTGGTACAAAAAAAAAAACAATCTTTTCAGATTTCAGAGCATTTTTGCAAATCTGGATTTTTTCTCAGATTTGCCTCGGATTTACCAATTCAAGTACGTTTGAGTTTGACAACTAGTGGAGTTTGTTTACGTTTTTGTGAAATGATTTAACTGAAAAGAAACGCATTGAATCGGGTGGATCTATTTTTGTTAATTATTTATATACAAATGTTTAGAAATCAATTTGGGAGCAAATTTAGAATGTTTGAATATAAAAAGTATGAATGCAAAATGCTTTGAAAAGTGTCCAATGCTACACATATTCGAACCGCACTAATATCAACACAAAAAAGAGCAATTGACGATTTTATGTTCGACTAGACACACGAAATCTGAAATCTGATAGCAAATCTGAAGAAGCCCAATCGGAAACCACATCAGTCACGAATATCTTGACTAGATTCGTCGGTTACCCTTCCATAAATGTCAACTGAAAAAGGCTGCTGTCAGACTTACTAAACTAGATACTTGAACATCCACAATGTCATTTTCAAGAGTGTTGCCCAACCACCCAAAATGAAATTTCGTAACCTTAAGTACCCTGTTGTTCAGTTTAAGCGTTTATATTTATAAATTAATTTTAGTAAACTTTAAAATATTTTCTGATTTTATTCGTTGGAATACAACAATGCAAGTTTTTGATTGTAAAAAAAATAAATTTTGTTTAAGTTTGGGATCTTTCCCAGACTTTCTTGAGAGTCATCCCAAAGGGAATAAAATATCCGTTCACTTAACTTAGGTTAAGTTGCGATTCAGGTAGATATTTGACTTCAACCAAACCGCTATCAAACTCTTTGTAAAATGAGTTTGTTCATCGAGAATGAGAATCTCTAATGAAACAAGGGTTGGCGGGGAAACGTTGACTTCGCGGAAAATAAGAATTGTCAGCATTCAGCAAAACGCACGCGAAATAACTAATCAAGTACTCCTGGAGGAATAACAATCAGCATTTGCGAATTCGTAGAGGAGAAAATATGACAGTTTTAGTGTATAAAAAAATGACTACGGCTTTTTTACTCTAAAAAATTTAAATAATGAAGGTTTCCATGTTTCGTGAACTAAATTTTATAAGCTATAACATTTTTAAAAGATCAGATTGTATTTATGTTCACACTTTTATATACTTTGGCAAGCTTGGCTAATAGAAATTAAAAAAACGGAAGCGGTCCGTTCTTTAAACGGTTATGGCTTCCTGCGTGAGATTTAAATTTATTCTGAAATGATTTAGCGGGCAATTATTTCTATTTTAAAAATTATTCACCTACTAACGATTCACCATAGTCCACCAATAAGTTTTGATTTGCATTATTAGCCTTAGAATAATTCAAGATATTCTTACATACAAAAATTTCGAAGTACTAGAAAACAAAGGAAGCCGTACTATAAAAAAATGCCGAAAATTTTGTCCGATCGAACGATATGAATTACTGATTTGCATGTGATACTTGACAGATCAGCGGATGTTTTATGCATTTCCTATTTTGTGTTTTTAGTTTTTTTCTTATAATAAGGTTCAAAAAGCCTTGAAAAGACGTCTGCTGAGCCAAATTTAGTTGCATTTTATTTATTCCCTTTTTTTAGAATAAAAACCATTGTAAACCATTCACCGACACAATGGATCTATGTACATTGATCTACCAGAGACGGGCAGGTTCCCCCTGTCTCGCCAACCCGCTAACCTAAACCATTGATCTGTTTTTTACGAAAACAAATAATAAATTTTGAATTCGGCGATGACAATAAATGTAATAGAATTTTAAAACGTTGTCGCATTAGGAAATGTAGAGGTCTAATATTAGGTGTGTTTTTTGAGCTTCGTTCTCAGAAAAGTAAAGTAAAGTAAGATTTTCAGCACACAAATTACAATAACTACTGCCAGTCTCGAAGTGTCAAGTAGAGCGGAGTTGTTGTAATTGCGTGCTGAAAATCCTACTTTACTTTGCTTTGCTGAGAACGAAGCTAAATAAAACAGGCCTATTGTTTATTAGTACCGTTTCAATAATTTATTAAAGCTGGCAGCCAACTATTCGTTGACATTAGTGTTTGATTACTGTTAGCAAGGCCGATTTTTATTTATTTTTCGCCTCAAGTATTCTACACGTTCGTATCATCTGCATCTAAAGTTTCACTTCTAAAGTGTGGCTTTTATACGCCTACTTTTACACCAAAACCCCGATTAGCGTCGTTAACTGCGAACGGAAAAACACGACGCAAATCGAAATAACGATTTTGAATATTAATTCAAATAATAAAAAAAATAAACGTGTATTTCATTTCATTGTGAACGATGCGAACTGAAATAAAAACGACGCAGCTTTGAAACGACGCAAATTGAGGTTTTGGTGAATTTGCTTTTTTTTCCTCTTTTTTTTTGCACATTTAAAGGCGCTCTGTTGCGCTCTACCGATAACATAAGACCAAAAACTGTTCGATGAGGCCACTTTCTAACCAGGGGCTATTCAAAAAGGGACCATAATAACTGCTTAATAAAATTTGACAATACATTCCCAACCGAATTTTTCCGAAACTGGGCCTTACCAATAAACATTTTTAGTTTCGGCTCAAAACTTTAGCAGTTCACAGTAGCTATATTTCGCAATTTAATGTTGACACTTAAATTTGGTAATAGTACGGCGCCATTTTTCGGTATGAGAATTGTTGCTATATTATTTGAACGCATTTTTTGGTAATTTGTTAACTCGTTACTATGAGATCTTCGTTGCAATTGTTATACTTTTTTTTAACATTTTTATCATTTAAAAATTTTATACAATTTTTGTTTGAGGTAGCTTACAAATTTTGTTTTACTTTTGACACTTTTTAAGTTCCGTTCACGCTTTTTTGAAAATTTTATACATTTTTCGAGCAGAGTTTTGTCGGTTTTACTTCTTCTTTCGGTGTGGACTTTCCTGAAGTTTATTGTTGGAGTAAAATATTTCTCATAGTCCAATAATCGTTTTTTTTTTTTAAACTCCGTTGAGGGTATTTTCTTAAATCAAGAAAATTTCCCCCGTTTCAGCGGCGGGACACACACAGTTCAATTGCAGACAACTCCACAACCATAGATTTTCCAAATAAACTGTCAAGTCATTTAACAAATCCATATGCCTACAACAGATAAATGCGCTTACATTACATACGAAGGCAAAAACAAAACAAAAAAAAAGTGATATAGCTAAGGGCTCTTCAATTTTGCGCGCTGGTCCAATTAATTCAGATTTGAAGTACAGTAGCATTGCATGGGTAGACAAAAGAATAAAAGCCAGCATAACCTCCATAAAGAGTTGCGATTCATTGCAAGTGACACATGTGGTGCTTTTGTACGCAACAATGGGGTCTCATCACCTGTACCTGTACAACTCTCCACAGGACTACTGCTTTGTGAAACTCCTATTGAATACAGAGAATGTCATGGTTGTTTTATTTGTTTTCAGCACGTTTTACATGGCATTGAAATGAGAGACATCATATAGTGCCCCTGGTAATTGAAAAAATTCACATGTCCTCAATTCTGTTCTGATGAAGGGATATAGCAGTAACATAAGAGGTTTGATTTTGTGTAGCACTTATCGGAGTAATTTCGTTTTCACTGCGGTACCTGGTTACTTAAGCCTTTTATCCCTTTGTAGTGTGGGGTGATTTTGTATTAGTTTCTATATAAATTGGGAAAATCAAAGACTTTGCTATGGAAGTCAATCAGCTACAGTCGATAGCTCGTTTCAACTGTGGGTACCCGCCTACACTGAATGCGGCATGATGAACAATCAGCGGCTTTTTAAATCAAGCATATTTGCCCACAGGATGCCGCACCACAAATTCAATTCCAATCATGTAAAATACAATTCTCAACCTCCGATTCGAAGCTATACATGCGGGAATGAATTTCGGACACCCGACCAACATCACAAACCAGCACTTAGTCCTATGCAAGCACTTGCAGAATTTATTGGAATGAAATTCACCCCCATCCGTAGTAAATTTTGAATTTAGAAATGCAATATCTACCTACGAAATCAGACGCACACAGCGTCGTGTGTGTTTTAATGAAATTACTTTAAAGCCCCTGGGAAGCCACATGACTTGCTTGCCTTAATTGGAATTATATCTCGAGAGTCGAGAGTTATTACAAAAGTGGCAGCTTCTTCAAATAAGTTAGAAATTCGTACGTCACCATGTGCTGCAGGCAGGTAGGCTTCGTGTTTCTATTATATTCACATTTTCTCATCTTTGCCTGGAGAGATGAAAAACCAATCACACCTGCGGTGGATGAGGATTTTATTAAATTTGTAGCAGGTGTTCAAAGCAGTTCATGAACAGTCAATGCACATTTGGGTGCATAAATTCTTGTACGGATATATATGCTGTTATGTTTCGTTTATATATATAGGCTTCGAAAAGTCGTAGGTGGCATGGACAACGGACAATGGCATCTGCCCTCTTTCAGAAAACATTCAATTCCTATAACACGATTGCCATGAAATAAAAACTAAAAGTTGCTCCATTGTCCATAATACGGCTTGTTATTTTTGAGAAATTAACGTGGATTGTATGAGAAGTTTTAACTTTAAAAAGACGAACTCTTAAAATGTTGTTACCTATATTTACATATAAACTTTACGTAGAGAGGCTTTCCAAAGCAGGCGTTTATTATTAGGCAAAAGTTGGTCCGGTTTTTGTTTTCGTACAGAAAAACACAAGTTTAAGAAAATCCTAGATTTCTTTGTGAATCGTACGTTGCACAAATTTTGTGATAAGAAATAAAATGGAGCTTTTGGTCCAGAAATGACAGTCATTTCTGTTCTTTTGTCAACAGACAGCTACTTGATTTCAACGGCTGTCAATAGTGTTGCGTTTTCAGTTTCGAAATACGACCTTCCGAAGCAGGTCTGCTAAAATATTGTAACGCCTACGCCGAATTCACAATGCCGCGTTGACAGATTAGGTAGCAACAAAGCTTTCATATGCTGCCACACAAAACACAACTTCAGGCGTTGGAACGACTTTAGATCGTAAATATCGTAAAGTTCAACGCGACGCCTGAGTAGACCCACTCTCTATTCTCACGCGCGTTTGACAACTTTAGAATTTTGAATTGTTCGATTTGAGGTCATAGAATGTGCCGTTGATGATGATGAACACTAATGTTCATCACACACATGTTTTAAAAAGCAATATGATGTTTTTTTTTTAATGCAAATTAATTAATTTAGTAAGGAATACCTTTTTTTGGTGGAGCTATTACTTGCAAAACAGAAAAAAATAATCATTGGTTTGTTATCCATGTTAAGGTTGTTATTTGCATTATTATACTGTTTTTTTATCTACTTTTGAGAACCTTTTTTTAAAAAGGGAGTCGACTTGATATTTGAATTCTGATCTCTATTTGTGTACATTAGTTAAAACCACACCGAACTATTAAGCTGTCATACTTTACTCTCTCAACGCGAATTCGCTTCAAAGGAGCATTTCGTTTTACAAAATTGTTGCTCGCGTGCTTGGGCATTTAAAATCGTAAAGTCTCGACAAAGCGTGTTAAAGCGCGCAGACGCACGCACACGTTCAACGCGACATTGTGAATTCGGCATTACATAAAATATTTCATATTTTATTTATTGTTTGAAATTTGTTTTTTCAAAAGCACTGAGGAATTTGTAAAATATTTTTTTTTGTTGTAAAATGTTCACGATTTCCATTTGAAATTGATTTTCTTAACAAAATTGTGAAATTGGTCAAAATATTCTGGTCATACTGTACTTTTGCTGTACAGTATGTAGCTCAAGAAAATTGCAATCATACTGTAGCAAAACAAAAACTTATAAAAGCTCCTGAAAGCTTCCCCACACAACCAAATAAATTTCCACCTTCATCAGTTTCACTCACCCAAGAATCACTTTTAAGTCAATTGGAAGTTTGTCAATTATATGAATTATCATACCTTTTTCTGTTCAACGAATACTGCGGAACTTGGAGAGCAAAAGCAAACTCGTGAAACGAAACTCAAAATCAGGAAGCGTTATCTCACACGGCCAACTTGTGTTGCATTTAGCGGAACAAAATTTAAGGAAACCCTTGCTGATAGAAAATTTGTTTTTATCGATGATCGATTTTTGATTTTGCTATTGCGAGTCGAGATCAAAATCGGTATTTCTCGACTGGCTGTTTGCAACGAGTAAACTATTTTTTTAAGATACATACGCTTTTTAAAAACTAAACGGCTTTTAAAACCTTTATGCATATGATAGCCAAAATCGAATGTAGTTGCAAATGAAAATCAAAGCAAATGCTACAACGTTTATTTCAACGCGTTAAATACGTCCAAAATCGACCGATGCAATCCGAGCTGTCGACCTTAAAATCTCATTGAAACAGAGCAGGAGCCGGAGAAATTATTAAAAAAATTCTTACAACGCGATACCAATAATCATTTTAAGTGTTCTGGCTACATTTAACTAACTCACAATGACGAAAATTTCCAATTAAACTTACCCATTGTGACCTGCAAAATATTTGTTACTGTAAACGCTAAAAGTAATTAAAAGTAAGGCCCACCAAGTTTCCACTATTTTGAACGATTTTAGGTATTTTAAATTAACTAACTAACAGTCAACCATGAACTTGCTCACGTTGTTTCCTACCACAAAATCGTTAAGAAAAACAGCTCTAAGATTCGCCAGAAAATGGTTTTCTAAAGTCTTCTCAAAATTTCTTAAAAAAAAGTGCAAAAACCATCACAGAAAAACCCCAAAAAAAAAAAAACAGCCCAAGAGACGGTTTAAGGGGTACCCGAAAGAAATCTCAAAAAACCTTTCAAGAAGCTATGAATCTGTTAGAAGTATATTATTGTTGAGAAGGATACTCGTGAGATGTTCAAAAACTTTCAAAAAATGGGTTCGCTAAAAATGTAGATACCCTGAAAGCATGCATTGATTTTGACGTGTATTTTTGTTGGTTCCTGGGAGATATTAAATACAATTTGTATGTTTGTAAGGATACCAATTGCGTTTTATTATAAAATCAGTAAGAATGTAACAACTTTTCACCGATCAATAAATTTAGATCAGTAGAACGAAATATGTATTTTCCAATCAATCCAATATAACCGGGCGGGTGTTGTAAAAAATTATAACCAGGAATATTTATATATTTTCCTTGAGACTTTTTGAATGTTTGTACTTTTACTATCACTTGTTGCATAACTAGAGAGATCCTCTCCATTTCCCATCGTCAATGTCGGTAATGGCGCATGTAAAGTGCTGCTTCCATACACATTTCTTGGTACGATATGTTTGTTTATTCCAATGAAGAACAATTTTATTAGGTCTCGACACTACCCACGACATCGATACGGCAGTTGCTCATGATGTGTATTTGTTTCCCCTTTGAATGTGTAGATTTTAATATTTAATTCACTACTGCACAAATGTAAAACTGAAATTAGAAACAGTTTAAATGCACACAGAAGGAGAGTCACTAATAAGTCTTTTCGAAGAGACAACACAACTTTAAATTGAAGGCAAACAGTGCTCGTCATTTGCAATTGAGAACCGGACAAGCGATGTTTCTTTTTATTGACGGATGTCTTTCAAACTTTTCATTCTCTGCTTCGTTAACTTTAAATTCGTAAATGATTATCCAGAAAAGTTTGTCCGTGCCTTTTATTCGCAGAGTTTATGAATTCTAGTTAAATTGTATCACTGTTCCATCTGTGCTCGCCTTAAGGTCTTAAACGTTTCTCGTTATCCTATGAAAATAGAAATCAAATATGAATTTCGGGTAGGGGATACGGTCTGGGTTGGAGTATCTCAGATTCAGCTTTTTTATTTCTCAAAGACATTGAGTGCGCATATAAAGTGTATAACTATTGATTTTATTTTGCGTCTAAACAGTGTTTTGAGTTAAAGGTGGTTCATACTTTTACTAGGAATTCATAAACTGTAAACACACAAATTTTGCACGCACGCATTTAACATTTATTTAAAATTCACTCTCAAATCATAAAGGAATAATCAAGTGAATTTTATTTGATGACGTTAAGTTAGAGTGGAGCCCACCTTTAAGTCGAAGCATCTTTCACCTTCAGTAACATAAAATTCACTGCTTTGCTGATATATCTACAAATAATTATATTTACAAATCAACTTGAATTGAAACTCATTAAAAATGAGTTGACTACTTTTATAATGCCATAGAGTAAAATGAAAGCATAATACTTTCTTGTTAGATGAAGCATGTGCGACTTCAATTCGACTGTGCAATATTTGATTCAAAATCATTTCACTTCAAGCTAGTTATTTAAACTTTCTATTGTGCTTGGTGATTCGTGTTACGTATTCGATTGACTTTTCCAATTGAAGTTAACTTCCATCGAATTGCACACTTCAAAGGAATCGAATAACCCAGATGTGAAATCT
The DNA here is from genome assembly GCA_916610125.1 of Cheilosia vulpina. NCBI lineage: Eukaryota > Metazoa > Arthropoda > Insecta > Diptera > Syrphidae > Cheilosia > Cheilosia vulpina. The sequence continues at coordinate 40,968,494 of OU744279.1, read as the reverse complement.
CATAAAACTTTTGCCCACGAATATTTTCTTACCCCACATAGCTGATAAGCAATCAATCATTTTTCTTTAGTAAATCACTGTGATCAGATTTATAAGTTATCCTATTACCTATATTGCTGTGAGCTCAAGTTGTGTGAAAGTGTCAAAAGTTTGGCTTCTTTTAGGACTACCCGTACCCAGATATTTCCATGGCTATCTACCTGGAGGACTAATATTGTTGCCGGAGTATACAATTCGAAGATTTCTTTTGAAACTTTTCCATGGCATAAATTGAGAAGCGATATTTATTTTATCAACCCGTTTCCCAGGGTAGACACACGTCTTATTTTTGACATAAAACTAATCAGAGTAAACGTGTCCAATTATTTTGTCAATAAAATATTGCTTCATTTGTATATTTATGTTGCACATGTAAATTGCGAACTGCGGCTTTCGAGGAATTTTTTAAATGGCCCCCAGCATGGACTTTGAGACAACAGACCCACTTGTGATTTGATGGGATAGCTAATTTACCCGGGGAAAATGTTGAAGCAAGCCTGATATTTCAATGGAATAGGACAGAGTCATCAAATTTTACTGTATCAAATTGCGTGCTTCCAAAAGGAATTTAAAAAAATAAAAACGTTTTGGCAGCTCAATTCATGTTGCGGTTTAAATTCTGAAACTCACCACAATCAGGTAAGCAGAAAGACTCCATCGTTATGCCTGTAGACAACGTGCACTGAAAAGGCCATGCATACTTATGTATAGGTTCCCTAGATCGATGGCAAAAGAGCTTTATCTCCTGAGGTAAGTTTGCTTTATATTCAGTCTGAGCTCAGAAATAGCTCTTTTATCTGATCAGATGAACAAAACCCCTTTGTAAACTCAACAGAATTTAAAATTTATGTGCTAAGACTCATAGACGATTATGGAAATGTTTCCTGTCTTTCCCTGTTTTTGCGCTACTTTAACCACTAATGCTCTGACAAAATTGTTCACTGCACTCCGCGAACCCATCAGTACATTTACGGCACTTGCTCCTCATCAAATCTTTATGAGTTAACCTGCAAGCTTTTATTCCGACGTAATGTAGATGTATATTCTCTTCCATAACGTAAACTACACGCACCATCCACATCCACAATTTTGGACCATTGTGTGTACCTTTCCCTTCGACTTTCTTTCTATTTATCCTTCCACTCCGATATGAACAGTGAAAAGTCACCTAACCATTTGTTACACTTATGGTTAACCCAGGAATGTTAGAATTTTGTTGTTGGTAGAAGCACAACTCTAATTTTTAGTTCAACACATTTCCTGATCCAAATAATCTAAAAAAGTTACGTATACGACACAGTGAACTACTTGTTCTGGTTTTTCATCTTTTTTCCACTCGTCCTTTTTTTGACTCATTCCCGTCACATTTTCAAGCGCATTTTTTGACAAGTATTTTGTAAATGGATTTTAGGCCACTTTTTCTAAGATATTTTTTTTAAAACAATTTTTTTTTCAGTTTTTTTTCTGACAAACTGATTTTTTGTGGGTTTTTTTGTCGCATTTTAATTTTATTTCCATTTTTTTATCCCGATTCAATTTTGTCTGTCAATTTTCTGCCACGCGAAAAATATTTCCTTCCTTTTAAAATATATTATGCAGTATATACTTTAGCAAATCATTATTAGAGAGTAAGTTCGTGCGGAACACGCAAAAGTTTGTGCGAACACTGAATTTTGAATTTGACGTTTGAAGGTGGAAATGATTTCAGTGTGGTCAATATTTATTTTGAGTAATTAAAGATGATGATTTGGGACATACTGTATTTTGTCTTCAATTTCGCATTCTTATATTTTCACAAAAATTACAATTAAGTTGATGCGTTCGAAAACGCAATCATCGTCGTCTGTTATAATTAGTAGTAGACCTGGGGGTCAATTCTCGTTCAACGAAAACGTGAAACCAAACTTCAAATATTTTCGTATGAATATTTTTTTTTAACGTACAACACAGTGCGCGTATATTCACCACGATAGTTTCACTTATTGAACGAGAGTCGCTTTTTAGTACTGAGTGAATCGAAAAAATGAAAGCAGTGTACGAAAGCAAAAGTGAAATCAATTTATTCGATTCATTTATTTATTTATTTATTATCTACCGAGCTTAACTCTAACAGACAAGGATTAAAATATTATAACAATTCAAGGTAAATATATAATATTCATTCAGGACATATTTATATTTAATACACCTAGTTTAAATTTCGATCTATCATCACATAAATCTATTTCAGTACAAAAAGAATTAAATTTGTTTATACATTTGGTTATTGGTTCATTTATACCATATTTGTAAGAACGTTTAGGGCTAAGAAAAAAGTTGTTTCTAGTTCGAAGAATTCTTTTTGGTGCATATAACATAAAATTTTGAAGTACATTGGGACATACTATACGATATGAAAAAACATCATGAATAAACAGCATACATTGAACACTTCGCCTTTTTTCTAAGGTATCTAGTCCTATTAGAGCACATCTTGTTGGATAAGACGGCATTACATCCAGGTTCCATTTCATTTGCTTTATAACAAATCTTGTAAAGGACTTTTGTACCCTCTCCAAACGTATTATAGAATTTGCATAGATTGGACACCAGACTATAGAGCAATATTCAAGAAGAGGTCGTACTAGGGACATATAGACAGACCTTAGAGCATTCACTCTTTCACTGAACGAGAATTGATCCCCTGGACAGCTGATAGTTTCTAGAAGTGGTGTTGAACTCAACTTGATAGTAACCGTTCCTTCAGTCCGTTTAAAAAGTTGCCTTCATGTTGATTAGTAAACTTTGATTTTATTTGGTATTTTTTAGTCGTTTTTTTTTACGCATTTTTGAACTCGTTTTTGTAGTATTTTAATCGGCGCATAGACATAAGTTCATAATGGACTTTTGTCCCACTTTGGTGGGACATACGTTCAAAACTTGATTGCGAAATTATGTCCCACAAAAACCCTCCAAAAAAAATATTTTTACAAGATGGGACATAATTCCAACATTTTGTAAGTAGAAGGATATGCTATCATAAAAAAGAGCAAATCCCACGTTTCTGACATTATTTTTACAAACTAACCGTCAAAACAACACCCACACTCTCAAGCGTCAACTTGAAAGTGAATTTATTTTCTCAATCAACTTTTTGTTTTAGTTTCTGTAGAACTTTTTACTTCTATTTTTTCGAATTTTCTGAAGCTAAAAGTGAACTTATTTTCTCAATCAACTGATTGTTTTGGCGTCAGAAAATTTTAGATACCTAATAAAAGATCTCCCAAAATAATATTTTGCTTTCCGTTTTAAACAATTTGGGCTATTATTTAGTACGTAAAGTAGCCCAAATTTTGAAATTCAGAAAACAGTCTAAGCTCAAATGGACCATCGGCCAAACTACACTGGGCGCCGCTGGATGCTTAAGAGTCTCATATGGCAGCTCTGCTATTTATTTCAATTAACTTAAGCAACTGGTACAGCATTTGTTTAAAATCAAAACATGTTAGAAGGGATATAATTCCATAAATGTTTCCAATAGACTATTGTTCCACTTTGGTAGGACATGAGTTCATAACAACATTTTTTGAACTAATGTCCCACTTCAGTGAGACATAAGTCCATAATGTATTAATGTTTCCCGGACTTATGACCTTGCGCCATTTTTATCACGCCACAGGTGCAATTTTAATCTCGTTTTTTGAGGTTTTTTTTACCGAAATTTTTAAAGTATTATTCCATTAAATGGTTTCCTTTTGTCGTTTATGTTGATGAGTGTTTTTGCTGCCGAAATTCGATTTTGACATAATTCCTATGTTAGTTGTCAATTTTTATGTTCTTGCTTATCGCTCTCGCAAACACTCTCTTTACCATGATTTTGACTTTTTGATAAATTTAATTCATGATTTTTTTTGGCATATTTTGGACTTGATATTTGACATATCTGTCAACTCATTATTATTGTGGTTTTAAACATTTTTTCGTTGCACTTTTATTCACTTGAACGATATATATTTTTTCGCCTTTGACTTTTGACCTATTCCACAGAATTCTTGAAAAAATTTGTAATAGATGTATTTATTAATTTTTGAAAGATTTTTGAAGCATTTTCACCGTTTTTCTTGAAGCACTTTTGTCGCGATTTTGCAAGTGTTTCTTTTTCATTTTTCTGTATCTCTTGCAGATTTCTGGCGCGAATGGTATAATGGTAAACAATTTTCTTGTAATTTTTTGTACTCACTTTAATTTTGAGTTCGGGTTTTACTTCTGTGTTGCATTTTTGATGATTTTTCATATGTTTTATGTTATGGTTTTTGTGCTGTTTTTTTGCGAGCTTCTTTGCTCTTTTTACGGAACTGCATTCCTTGTGTCAGACTCAAAACTTTTTGTCACATTTTTTGAATAGTTTTGAATAGTCCCTTTTAACCCGTTTTATTTTTCGCATTCTACCACGTTTTTGAAAGTTGTTTTTGCAGGGTTTGCGATTGAAACAGCGATATCTTTTACGCAATTAATATCGGTCTTCTTCCCACGAGAAGAGAAACAGCACTGCCAACAACATTTTTTTTTTTTGGAATAGCATAACATGGAGAGCTTACATAAATCACAAAATTCAGCCTTTGCTGAATCTATTGCATTGATCCGATATTGCAAAAAGTTTTTGACTGCTCTATTCAGTAGAGAAAAAGTTCAATAATATTATTCAGTATATTTATCTAATATTGTTTTAAATTAACAAAGAATGTACCAATTTGAGATTGAAAGACAAAGAGCTAATATCACCCCACGGAAATGAGGGTTTCACTGGACCTGTACGTATTACAATTTCCAAGGGAGAAGCAGGAACCCCTGCACTTGATTATGTTATCCGAAGCGACATTGCGGTTGGTGTTGCTACGACAATTCGCAGTGGGATGCGGAATGACAAAGCAAGAAAATTTTAATTAAAATGCGACTGTAACATTGTTTTAATAATGCTGCTATTAATGTCGCCAATTACAAAGAAATATTTATCTTGGTCTCGATGGTTCGTGTTCAGATTTAAAAAAAATGTTTAAGTTCAGTAACACAAACGCTTTAAATTATACAGCTGGTTAAGCGCATGCATACATAAACCTGGGGCATGAAACACCCATAGCCGTTCGACTATTTGACGTAAATGCCAGCTTATCCAATCGGAATGAACAAACATGTACTTCGGTTTATCTTGAGTTGACATTTACAATTTAGTCGTACTTCTTGGAAATTATCTAACCGCAAGTGTCAAATACCTGCTACGTTTAAATATCTGATACCATCATAGTTTTGCGACCACAGACGGGAGGTGTAGTATGGAAACAAGCATGACAAGTCAACTGTAATGCAACTTGTTGTGCACTCTTTACACAAACATGGTGGACGATTGCGTTAAAATTAGATTTGGCATTAAGCTTCCACATATCCGATTTCTTTTTGGAGTGTCCTTCGAGGGCTAAATGGAGACAGATTTTTTTTTCCATATTCAAATTTTACGTTAGAAACAGATATTGTTTTCATAATAGGAGAAAAATGTGTACCTCCAGAGAGAAATTCCACCAAACGTGTACATTATATCGTACAAGTAATTATAATGGAAACAGCTCTGTAATCCACGGATATCCTTCTTTGTTAAAACACCAGCTAAAACTGTTTGTCCTCCTTCATGGTTCAATATGTTCATTGTTTTACTTAAGAGTTTAGCAGCACACCAGTCTAGGACGTATTTCAATGGCACGACTCCATTTTTATACTCAACTTTAGTACATACTTACTTTGGGCTCGGAAAGGATTGAACACATGAAAAGTTATAGCAGACTGCAACAGGTGTGGTAATAGGGGCTTTTATTTTCATTACTATTACAGTACGACCCATTTCGTATTTTCAACTCAGTGAGCATTAAATGTATAGTGCGGCAACCTCTTTGCTTTGGTCCTGATTCACTTTCAGAAGGTGTTCAGCTGTGTCAAGGACAACAAAGACTAAATCGATAGAGTGGGGCATTTGTGCGCCAAGTCGTATTTTCGACCAGAAAGCTAACTACGAGTATTACGAAAAATTAATTTAATCGGTAGCTGAGTAGAGGACTTCTCATATACAAAAGAAAGAACAAAATTATTTCGCATTTTCATTTGCTTTGCGACACATTTTAACGCAACATGTTGTACTACGAGTATAGTTGAATGTAACTCAAAGGTCTGTGATGGGAACTTCAAAAGGTTGACGTAGAAAAACGACGAAGCGATTCATTCGATTGACTAATTTCATCAACAGTTAGTGCGGTATATTCATTTTGATGCCTTTCAAGTTGTAAAGGTCATAAATGACTTTCAAGGCTAGTTAGGGTGTTGAAATGGGGATTGCGGCGGAATAGTTTGTAATCGAACAATTGCGGCTGTCATATCCTCGAAGTGGGTTTCTCGTTACGAAATGTGAGATCGTTTTTAAGGGATTTTAAAAGTTGTTCGTGGAGTCAACTACTTTTACAGAAACCCTACCCAGATCATAAAAACTGAAAAGTTTCTCAATAAGGACGGGTTGATTTTGAAATGAAACAAAAAAAGCTGTGTGAAAGGTATTAATGAATTTCATTCTTTATTTGAAAGACCTATGTATGCCATTATGTACCGTTCAAATGCCCTCCACGGCTTTTCATGGTGGCACGGATCGGATTGGACTCTGCTGCTTAGATCCGTCCGAATTTGAATGACATTTGTTATGCTGGCTTTAAGGGCATCGGGCTTATTGGCAAGGACCTGCGGCAACTTCAGGCAACCCTACAAGAAACCCCAATGTCTAGCGGGGTCAAATCATACGATCTTGGTGGTCAATTCACGTCACCTCTGCGAGCATCATACCTTTAAATCGTTTACACAGAATATCCATCATCTCGTCTGCTGTGTGGCACGCAGCCCCGTGCTATACTGGAACCACATCTCATCGACCTCCAAAAAGTTCAATTTAGTCCAAATAGAAATCAGTTAGTATCGTTCTGTAGTCATTTTCAAAAAAGTACAGACCAATAGCGCTGCGGCCCAAAATTCAAACCAAAAAGAAACTTTTTGTGGACCCATTGCCACCTGGTGAACCTCGTTTGGCTTGGAGTCATTCCATATACGGCAATTTTGCTCGTTAACATAGCAATTCATCCAAAACTGCGCCTCGTCGCTAAGGATGATTGTTCGGCCGAAATTGGGTTCCTTTTCCAAACGCTCCGAAGACCAGCCAGCGGACAAACGGTGTTGTCTATGGTCATTAACTTTGCGCTCCTTGGTCATTTTTATCTAGACGGGTGTAGGTGCAAACACCGATAAGAAAATTCACCAAGTTCAAGTTTGCGAAGGGCCGACTTCTTGTGCACGGCGGCAAATTGACGGCCTCGGGTTCTCCTGTACACTTTCACTGACCGGGGCAATGTTATCGGCTCTACCTTTGACGTACGGGTTTTGGCTGATTGTTTACCAAATCGGTTGTCTTCAATTTTGCCATCACACGTTGGAGACTCATTTTTGAAGTGGCACAGCCGAAGTTTGCACTGACGAAGACTCATTTCGAAAACAAAGTTTCATTTGGACGTGCTATCTAATCGTGTAACTTGCCATGGTGATTTTTTTTTTTTTTTTTATTTTTTTTTACCATCATCGAGGACACACAAAACACTACGTTCTCTTAGTGTGACCTCTCAGTAACGCTTTACACAACTGTTGTTTGTTGCGCGACTTAGCGTCATCTACCGATCTTCAATCTTATAGATTACTTCAAATATTAAATTAACTTAATCAAAATCCAATGAAAAAACGCAATTTTTAAAATCTAATCTGGATAAGCAAAAATCAATTTCATTGCAGAGATCATTGAATGTGCTTATGCACCTTGAAATAGGCTCATTGATACCATAATTGGTTGTGTGCCTTTCTGTATAAAATAAGCTTCTAACCCGCAGAGACCTCTGGGGAGCATATATATTTAAAAGATAAAGCAATTCTGGTGACTTAATATGATAATTAATAATATCGCGAACAAACATGACAGAAGTTACAGTGCGTCTGAAACTGAGGGTTTGCAAGCCGACTAAAGTGCATCTGCTGTCATAATTAGGAAGCTCATCAAACACATATAATTTACGAACCGCGTATCTCGTGAATTTCTTCTGGACTCTTTCGAGTCTAAGTTTGTGTAAGGCATATGGTGAATCCCAAATAATTGATGAATATTCTAAGTATGGCCTGACTAAGGAGCAGTAAATAACCTTAAGGCTATGTACATTACTAAAGTCGTTACTATTACGCATAAGAAAGCCCAACAACGAGTTAGACTTAGCAATGGCGTAATCGTAATGCAAATTAAAATTTAATTTATTGTCAAATATGACACCAAGATCTTTTACCTCATCATGACGCTGAAGTCTAAGATCATTTATAAAATAATTATGAAAAAGGGGTGCAGCAATACGGTAGGCCGTAAACACCTTGCATTTAGAAACATTAAGTTCTAGAGCATTACGATTACACCATTCCGATAACTTATTAATATCTGATTGAAAGCGAATACAATCAGAAGTATTATTAACCCGAGAAAACAACTTCAAATCATCAGCGAATGACAAAACTTTACAGAATTTAAATATTTCGTGGACATCGTTAATAAATAAAATAAATAGCAGCGGGCCCAGATGACTACCTTGTGGAACGCCCGACGTAACTTCAATTACACGAGAAGTAAAATTATCGACCCTTACCATTTGCCTTCTATGGGTTAGGTAATTAACGAACCATTTTAGCATTGAGGAATGAAAACCCAACGATTTTAGCTTAGCCAAAAGTAAGGTGTGATGCACTCTATCAAAGGCTTTTGTGAAGTCAGTGTAGAGTACATCGACCTGTACACGTTTCTCAAAACTATTAAAAATGTAATTCGTCAACAAAGCTAAGTTAGTAGTACAAGATCTACCACGAACAAAGCCATGTTGACTACTAGAAATAATTTCTTTTACCGCGAAATAGAGTTTGTCTTTAACAATACTTTCAAATAATTTAGGTATTGCCGAAAGCTTAGATATAGGCCTATAGTTCTCCACCTTTTGCCTTAAACCGGTTTTAAAAATTGGAATTATAAAAGAATATTTCCATTCATTAAGAAAATCACCAGAAACAAGAGACTGGTTAAAAATTATTTTAAGAGGAAGAAAAACGGAAGACAAACATTTCTTTAATATTACCGCTGGAATCCCATCTGGGCCTGGGTTGCTATTAAAATTAAGTTTATCGAGCGCGTTTATTACATCTTCATCCGAAAAATGTAGGACACCGATATCCAAAGCATCAGAGATCATATCGTAATGATTATCTCTTAATTGCAATTGACACTCATTGTACACTGACTCAAAAAAGTTAGCAAACAAGTCGCAAGTGCTTTTTAAGTCTGTTGAACTTACATTTTCAAATTCCATTACCTTAGGCAAGCCTGTGGTATTTCTTTTCGAATTAATATAATTCCAAAACGATTTACTATTGCGCTTTACCGATGACTCAACAGACAAAATATATTGATTATATAAAAATCGATTTAAAAACTCATATTCTTTCCTGAATCTCAAAAAAAGTTCACGATTAGAATTTGTTTTATGAGATAAATAACGCGAATGAGCTTTCCTTTTTACATTACGTAAATTAACCAATCTTTTATTGGACCAAGGAATTTTAAACTTATTATTATGACGCGTCTTTGGTACGAATAAATCAAAACCAGAATTTAATTTATCCAAAAATATATCATAATTACCTTTGAGATCGGGGGATTTTAGCATTTCAACCCAATCAAAATCATTTAAATATCCCTGCAGTGCACTGAAATTGGTTTTTGCGAAGTTATAAGATAACGCGGTATCATTACTACAACGTTCACCAGAAAAACTACGAAAATTAAGCTCTAAAAGTAAGGCTTTATGATGGATTTTATTGGAATCAATAACATCCAAAGCCTCTGAAATATTATAATTAACTTCATTATTAATAAAAATTAAATCTAAAATTCTATTAAGAGAATTACGAATAAAATTTATTTGAAATAAATTCAAAGAAAGAAGACCATCAATGACTATTTGTTCATAATCATGTTTAACGTTAAAAGGTATTAAATTCGCATCACCATCTACATTTCTCCATGTGACATCACCAATATTAAAGTCACCCAATACACAAGGTATTTGAGTAGCTCCAAGACCACTGACAACACGAGTAATGCCTTCAATGTGTTTTTCATACACACTAAAAGCACTACCAGGAGGAACATAGGAGACGCAAACATACAACTGATAACACATGTTATGTAAATCAATACACACACACATCTGTTCAACATCTACCGACCGATGCCCCAATGTAATCTGCCTACTTTGAAAAAGAGATGACACAGCTATTAAAACTCCCCCACCTCTCTCGCTGCTTGTTCGGCAGCGATCATTTCGGTAAACCACATACGAAGCATCGAAGATCTCAGCCGAAAAAATATGTGGGTGCAGCCATGTCTCCGTTAAGACAATAATATCATATTGATGGTCAGAGAGCGCAACAAAAAGCTCTTTTGTTTTTGTTCTCATACCACCAATATTCTGATAATAAACGGAATACGAAAAATGATTGACAACGGACGTGTCTTGCCGCCGCAGAGAATCACTGTTTATGTTTTGGCTTCTGCAAGGGGCAAGACAACTCCGTTTTTTGTCAAAAATTTCTTAACGCGAATACCCGACGGCCAAAAGGAAGAATCTAATGCGCGGGCGATGAATTCGTCCGGTAATTTAATTTTGAAATTTATAAAATGTAACTTGGTTAAGTCAGCGGTCGACTTAACCAGTTTATAACAAACAATTTGGTCACTCGATATGGCCAATTTATTCGAAATATAATTCCGCAGTGCAATTTCACTAGTATCCACATGAAAACCGGCAGCATGCAGCTCCATTGGAGGAGTCGCAACTAAATCAAACGCGGTATTAACCGAACCAATGGAAGGTTTTATTTTTTTCGGGCGTTTATTCTTTTTACGCGGTTTTTTTTGCGATACTTTGCTCAATAATGCGGAGCCTTCGGAGGCATTTTCCGTTTCCACAGACGGCGGCTGTGAATTACTGCAAACGGGTATGTCATTGAAAGAAACACCCGTGTCAGCAGAACAACTTTTATCCGGCGGCAAATCCGAAGCACAGTTTTTTTGCGAGGAATTACATTTCAACTCCCGAATCTCTAACTTAACCAAACTCAGTTCATTTGTTAATGCACTAAGTTTGGAAATTAATCCAAGTAAAGGCATCCCACTGCAGATTTTGCACTTGTAGCAAAGTCCATTATTTGTCTTCATCAGCTGGAGGGCCGCTTCGGAAAGCATCACACATTTGGTGTGGAATTCCCTGGAGCATATCCCTCCGCAAATGATGGAGTCACCAGACATTATGCCAGTACCACAAATATCGCAGGTTTCAACCATATTGGGAGCAAATATTAAAAATGCAAAATTAAAACAAAAAGGAAAAAAAAAAAATAAAATTATTAAAACGACAATAGAAAAAATTGCGGTAAAATAAATAGAACGACTAGCGGCGTGTTCACTGAGCAAAGCTTTCGAGAGAACTGATTTGGGATCAGTGACTGAATAATAAACTGAATAATACACAGACAGACACCACTGAAACAACATGGCTGCCAACATCAATTGAAAACCCCCTTTACCAGCCCAAGCGCATATTTCCTAATGACAGACACCTGCGGGTTGCCATCGAAAAAAAATAAGACTTCTGATAAAATAAATAGAATTATTCCTCACCGTTATCGTACAGTTACAACATAAGTATGACGACCCTGGCGAGCTCCTTCTCGTGAAAACTGATTTGATCGACCGATGGTTGTGTTTTTGACACCAAACCCTACCGCAAAATGAAAATTGAAATTGAAAAACTCAGTCCCTTTCTTGCGTCAAGTCTTCAACTGACGTGCGAAGCCAAAATAATTGCGTACATCATTACCACACACTCGCAAATATCCCTGTTCTTGGAAACTGTCAAAACGAGCTCAGGCAGGTCCCAAACACACAAAGCAAACCACCATGATTATACTAATAGAACTCTTCGGTTTCATTTATGCGGTCGTTTGTGTTTATTTTTGACATCCACAATATCTATGCATCATGATCTTTGACAATGTTTGTGTTTAGCTTGGAAACGTATAAACGTATACATTCAAAGAATAATAGCACAAAGTTGTCCATGTAAAAGTTTTGCATGCTGCCTGATTCAATTTGAATAATCCAATTTATTTGAATTTCCTGTGGAAACCTCTTTAGTACCTACCCACTTGCTATTGACGTCCTTGGAGACAGCGCCTATACAAAACCGAACAAAGTTCAATGGAAACTTGGGAAAAGTATGAAATCTCTTGTGCAGTGTATTGAAGAGACGTTTCTTGAGCGTATTTTCTTTACAAAGTGCTCATCCAATTGGTTTTATTTTCCCAAGACTTTGGTCTTGTATGCTGCGGCTAGACTCTTCGTTAGTTTTTGATATAAATTAAATTGGGTCACAAGTACACTGGTTGCGCCTTACAGAAGGAAAGGTCAATGCATGTTCAATATTGATTTCTAGCTCGAGTGAGTTTGCTGAATTGTCTGTCGCATGGTTGTTGCTTTAAATTGAATATTGATGATTGTTAAGAGGAAACACTCGCCCACTGATCCTGCCCTGTGCTGAAAAACACAAAGTTTGTCCAACAAATTGTCCCCAAAAAGAATGATTTGACATTTTTTTAAGCAATATAAATGAAAAATTCCTAAAAATCTTTACAGTAAAATTGCATATTCTTCTTCTGCAAGTTCGCATAATCCACCCCCGCAAATGTGCATCATTTTGAGGCAAGCGTTTTCTTAATATTCGCTTTCTTTTCTTCCTCATGTTGACGAATGACAATTGGTCAATTGATGCTTCTTGCCACTGACACTTGCAGCAATCCCAATATCATATCAATTGTATTCCCTGATGATGCTGGCGAATGAAATCTTCCTCCGTGGACTTCGAGGCGAACAAAATGCGAATCGGCTGTACAAGAAAAGTATTGTTTTTGCTGTGTCTAATGTGACATCGGAGACAATGGAGGAGGTAAGAATAGTCACATTTGCTGTGTAAGTGTAAAGCATCCAGCTACGGTCTATTCAATAACCAAAGCCACATAGAAAGTCCATTTATAGTCAAAGAAGTTTTGCCTTGTAAACCTTAAATAATTACAGCCACGACCATGAACGTGTTCGATTACATTTCGAATAAATTGAGAAAAGGTATGAAATCATTGTAAGACTTAAGTTAGAATTATTTATTCAAATCTCTTTTAACTTTCAAACCCTGGCAGCTAGTGCTATATTTTTTTTGTTTTTATTTATGTAACAATAAAGTTATATTTAATAATCATTATAATCATTAATAATAGAGAATTAATTTCCCGCACGTAATTTTGCCAACAAATGAAGTGTACAAATCAATGAGCAGACGGTATTCAGAGGGTAACTGGATAAACTCTGCTTTCATCAACCTCATTATTCACTTTTATTTGCTTAACCGCATTAAGGATTATAGAATGCTCACTAGTTGTTGTACAAATATGTTTGTATCGTTTTGCATTCACTGGCAGAATTAAGGGCGGTTAACCAGTGGAGACCGAAATGCAATTGTCAGATACGAAAACTACTGGATAATTGCAAGAGCTGGGGGAAGGATTAGTATAGAGATTAGAGGGATTGATTGGATTGTGTCTTTCTGCAATGGTGTCAGTCAGCCATATACACCGACTGGAACTGGTGACTTAATTTTGTTGCGGAACCCACACAATGTTTGGATGGAATTTTGTATACTGCTATACTGATAGAATGTGTGTAAACTTTTCTCCATGAAAAACAGACAGTAACTTTCTCACTCTGCTTTCCCAGTTGATTGATTTTTAGGCTATAGGATTTACTAGAAATTATATTCACATAAAAATGCACGAGGTTGTTTAATCAGTTGAATTGGGGATTTGTCTCCGCATCTTTGTTGTTCATTCGATATTAGTATTTCTTTTAAAATTAACAAGTAAATATGTATCAAGGGCAAATTTCCCTAAAGCCTATTTTTTTTTTGTAACTCCGACTTATTTAGGAGAGCTTTGGCAACCTTTAAACCACTCAAAAGAGGTCATTCTTTTACAACCATACTACGTAGGTAAAGCAAAGTCAAAATGGTCCCAAAAAAATTCAAACAAGGTAAAAGCGGACTCCACAAAACAAGGTATCGAAATATCCCCTACATCACATAGCTAGGGTAATTTGTAAAATTTGTATTAAATTTTCTAATACGGTTTCAGTATTATTATATTCTCTGGTACAATGGATAGTACAGACCATCATGCCGTCCTACTAAAATCCGCAACATATTTCTCAAAACATGTTCCTCATTAATTCCTAGAACATCTTCTAGGCCAAAGGCCATCTCCACTGTTGGTATTCATGACTGGAAACACCTTTATATTTTTACACCCACCCTTAACCTACTTCCACCAAAAAGCTATTTATTATCCAATAAAAAGAAGTTGCAACCTGACGAGAATTAAGTGCCACAAACAAGTCGTATTCCGTGGCACACTCTCTGCCAGATCATTTAATGTAAAAACTTTGGAGACGAACAGCCGACCGACCGACTGAATATCTGAAAGTTGAGTCCATAAAGTGCAGGTCTGCTTTTATGTCTCCGAGAGCGGTTGTAATATTCCAATATCTGCACTGTCCCCGAACTGCCATCAAGTAATACTTTTATGAATAATAAAACAGATACGCTTTTGCTTAATACAGGTACCATGTACTTGGTCAAAGGATCTGTGTACATGGCAACCAGCCAGTATAATCCCTTTCTCATGCGGTAAATATTTGAACACTTGTTGCTTTCTCCACCTAAGGGTAGACATGGAGATGATTATCATCCCTTTTTTAATATTTGCTGGCGCTTAGAGCATAAGGCACTGCGTGTAGGTATTCTTTTGGCCGAGACTAGTGGCCTTTATGTATTTACTGCCGCCGATGAATGTCCTCGTAATTAGTCTCGTAAATCTTACAGTGTTCATATCAGCTGTTTGGGTACCATAAATTCTAATTTGCTCCCGACTACAGTCTACTTAACTGGGAGTTGTATTACACATTATAGGTTAATGATCAGCATCACCCCGATTCCGTGATTCCCGATTTCCGCCTGCTTCTGTATAGGTTTGATGGCTTTAAGAGTGCCGCACTTTATTGAGTTGTCATCTCAATGTTTGGAAGCGTATTTCACGTGAAACAGTCTGAGAAGCTAGACAGACCTATTGCGCCAGTTACTTTTCATTGAACAACTTTAATAAGCGACCTATTGTTTGTGTCCCCGATTGAACGTACACAACTCAGAATAGGCTTGTTGATTTTTGACTGAAGTTGAATTTGAATACGCACACCACGTCGCCTAATTCACCCCATCCGTTTTACAAAATTGCTGTGTATGGTGTGTTGCAGCTTGACTCGCAATAATCCTATTGCTATTCAGCTAAGTGAATCTTACATGCTACATTCATTCATGAGTGCGGCGGGTCTGGTTCCCTTGCTCATTGTAATCCAGAAGGATCGATGCAAATCATATAAAAGCTTCTTGAAAGGAACTCAATTTTATTTATTCATTTTTCGGGATTGCTCGATAAGCTTCCGGTACAATTACAACTTACTCATTGCTTCCCAGTCATTTCCGGCCGATGTCGACAATAATTCAGTAAGGCAGCTCTCTTTTGTGTTGGTAATTTGTGCGAAAATCTGATTTATCATGAAAATATTCTTCTGAATGGGATTGAGGATGTAATGTGGGAGGAGTGCACAATCCACATACGAACGGGGATCGTAAATATTTTTAAAAAATAATCAGGTTTCCAAAGTTTAATTCAGTGAAAAAGTAAAATAATTTTTAAAGAAATCACTAGAAGAATTGCGCTTGGGGCATGGAATAAAGCATTGCAAATATTGTAATATAAGTTATTGCAATGTAGCACCCATTCTATACCTCCAACAACCAGCACCGCACGTTAACCCCAGCGCTCATTTGTCAGCACAACAGCTCCTACTGCAATAACCAGCCCATGGTACCGCACATTGAACCCAACGCTTTTATTCACCATTCAGCACATTTGTTTCAATGCACTTTCAACATATCAGCAGTTTTTGAACTGACCTAGTTTACGTTTATTTTGTAATGAAATAATAAAAGTTGAGTTCATTTCTGATAGCCGAACAGGAAGGTACTTTTATTTATACGTAGCAAAGGACACCTGACATCCTAAAAATGGACTAATAATTTCATAAAAAAACCTTTCTTCAATTTGGTTCCAACATAATCCTCCTTTGAAGCCACCAGTGGCGACAAGATTTCCAAATTTGCTCATGAAAAGTGTCTGCATATTTTGACTGGCTACCAAAATTTGGAGCAGTTTTAAAATTACCGTTGACGTAAAATGCATTTTTTTAATTGCTTGCAATCAGATTTTCTCCCCCACTACACAAAAAAAAAAAGAGTTTCTGCTTGGAGTACAATAGACCGGGATTAGTCTGAGTGCTTCAGTCGGAGTCCCCTTTTTAAATAAAAAAAGGGTAAAATTGTGATTTAAGAAAAACAATATGCCCCGTATAAAATGCGCTGAATAACATTAAATAGCAGTCACTTTCAACTTGTGAATTCGATGCTAGTGGACTGTTAAAAAGAGATAAAAGAAAACGATTCCAAGTATATGAACGTTTATTTCACTTACTACTGCCTCTCACGACAGTTGACAAACGAATGCAAGGACGCATCTGTATCCTTTAGCTGTAGTTGATCGAATCTCATCGATGAGAGGTCTGGACGGTAGCGAACGATCGGTTGCTTATTCACCGATAAGTGTATGCATGCGCAGCCAACGCCTCGCTTCGACATCTGTTTCGTTGTGCTTAGATGGGTGCACACGAGTTATCCACATTCAAAGGAATATTGATCAACCTGCAAGTTTGATTGTCAGTATTGTCTCTTGTTTACTTAAATGTTATGAGCTATACGCTTCAGAAGTTGCACTGGTTAGTTGCGTAGCTATGAATTCTATTTTGCAATATCAGTTATCACTTGTACTAATAAACAGAAGGAGAATTGTAGTTCAAGCCCTTGAAGGTGAATATTTACTTCCTTAGTAGTCTGTGGCCTGTTTAGATCACAGTTTTAAAACGCTCGTTTGAAAAGAACCAGCGGTTAATTGAACCAAGGTAAAGAGGTCTTTCAATAAAGAGGAAGCTAAAAGCAGGATCTAACGACGTCAGCAACCAATCGGTTTGTCGGGTTGTTATAGACAACCAGTTCATGGACAAAAGTCAATCCAATGGTTAATATCAATTTTGACAAATGTCGATTGAAAGAGATGCTTTTTGACAACGCGTTCCTCCAGATATAAAAAAATCATTCGGGACAAACTGTGCTCGCATTTTTTATATAAATAAAAACCGAACAGGACTATTCAGAAACCGCGATACTAATAATCATTTTTTCCATCATTTTCAGGCTAAATTTTTTGAACTCACAATTGTTCCCTACAAAGTTGCATATTATGACCTACAAAATATTTAGTGTGAAGGTTAAAAATGATTTTTAGTACGGCCCAAAGTCTGAATATGTTTTCTTTCGACAATTTCAATACCTGCTAGTTAACTTGATTTTTCATCCTAGAGCTGTTTGAAAGATTGAAGGGAAGAATGAGCTCAGAGTACGAGTGAAAGGGTAAGTAATGATCAACGATGTGTTAGAAAAATCTTTGACCTATTCTACAGGTGGATAATGGGTTCATTGATCAATTACGGGGAAGAAGAACGGCCGGATGTTTCACCTTGTCAATGGAAACTATCCGCCCTGCACGGACAATTTTCCTTCATCAATGTTGACAGTCCCATCATCAGTAGACATTGTCACACCAGACATTGAGACCAGTTGATCTGCTTCCGACTTAATCCATCCACTGATGAAGACTTACTATCGTCGGCGCCCTCAAAATCAATAGTAATGCTGTGAAAACTGCAGGGATTAATGGTAAGCTTGGATAATTTTCCAGGGTATCTGTACCTGCCTTGCTCTATTTTAATGATACAATACCACCCCCGCGGAGCCCTTATTTCTAACAAGCTATACCATTTGTCAATTAAACTGCAGGGATTAATGGTAAGCTTGGATAATTTTCCAGGGTATCTGTACCTGCCTTGCTCTATTTTAATGATACAATACCACCCCCGCGGAGCCCTTATTTCTAACAAGCTATACCATTTGTCAATTAAAAGGCCAAATTGCTGGCGCAATTTAGTTTTTAGTACTTACTGGCTGAGGTTTTGCCTACCCTCAGCCCTCTTTTGTAACAAATACATGAGGTATCTTCAAAAAATCTACGGTCCAATTGTCTATACCTTCGGTAGATTGTAAGACTTAATTTATGTAATTTTCATATGCATTGAATTTTGGAGCTAACACGTATACAGAAGAGCAACAAAAATAACCTTTTTTTAATATTCAATTTAAACTTAAAACTTTACAAAGTATTTCGAAACCTATCTAATTGGTCTCATTTCTATAAATTGCTATACAAAATTAAACCTTTACTAAATAAAAAAAAATTTAGTTTAATTAAAATTTAAACTACGATCCAAAAATCTTACGTTTTGAAGCTGAAATGGCCCACTTACTAAATTCGTCATTGTTTATTCGTCTTATAAAGAAAATAGTTATTTTCATAGGCAGCAGCTGACTCTGAGTAGCACAGCTTTTCATTCCGTGTCGCTCCGCTCAAATTCGTTTCAAATTCATTTCAAATTCATTTCAAGTATGTCTCATTTCACACAATTCCTTGGAAAGTAACTATTTCGTCGTAAGCCTAGTATCTTGCTTGCGCTTAATTCTAGCGTCCCTAGTTTCCACCTCGTATCTCCACACCAAAAAATACTGGCTAAATTATTAAACATCATATAGTTGCAATAAAAACCATTTGTTCATGACAGTAATCAGTAAACGTAATTTTTACAATTTTCGAATTTCAAACATCGCAGTATTTGAATCGTTCCCAAACAATGGATATAAGAAAAATTTAAGAAAATATTATCTTTGCTGTAGTAGCAAGCAGAAGAACACGCTTTTCTTCGTGCCCCATAAATTCCTATTTGCAAAACAGGCAAACAAACTGCCGATTTGCAAAAGACGTAAGATTATTTGAAGCTTAAAAAAAAACGAATTTTCCATTAAAGCCTAGTACGCTGCTTGAGCTAAACTAAATTTTATCTGCTCTCCAACTTTTCTTTCCAAACATTAGCTAAATTTTGACATAGAGCACGCCATGAATAAGTGTCACAGAAAACAGTCGTTCTTTGAAAATAACTTACTTCAAAAATTCGACTCTCTCTCATTGCAAACATTTCCTATTCTAGGTACTCCTCATCGAGTATTTATTACAAAAAAAAAACTCATCCGTGCAACAGAAGAACAGAGCACAACTATCTGTCAAAATTTAGGTGGAGAAAATGTGCCAACCCATTAAAATATTGACAGATACATGAAGTACATTCTGAAACAAAATTTTAATTATTTAGCTCGAGCTGCGTACCACTAGACTAAAGATAACCGCTTAAATTTAGCTCAGTTAAATTTTGAAGATAATTTTGTATGGCAGCGAAAATTTAGCTCGAGCAGCGTACTAAGCTTAACATTAAAAAACGCGTTGTTTTGGCTTTATGTTTTCTGCTATTTGTTTTCGATCAAATATCCATAGTAAACGCAACACAAACTTCTTCCATCGTTTTTTACGTCAAAATTTATTTTCGATTTAATGTTACGCACATTTATTTCGCGAGCTAAATGAGTGGTGCCTATCATCGGCCCATCTATATAAAGTTAAGAATTTAGCATGCGAACAGAAAACTGCTTTGCTAAACTGTCACACTAAATTTGATCTCTGTAGACATTTTTGTATGGGAGATAAAGTTCAGCGCGAGCAGGATTCTAGGCTTAAATGTTAAATATTCCAAATCAATTCAAGGCAATTTTTTACAACAATCAACGAAGCAGATTGTTTCCAATAAGAAGCCGAAAAACCAGTCGACTGTACGAGTACATACACCCACCATAGTTTTCATTGAGAAGACAAGCAGCTGCAAAGGACATTTGTGCCCGAATAATTATTTGAAAAAAGCTCATCCCACTAAGAATAACACATTTCACTTGGGTATCATCGAAAGTAAATATTTATTTATCAAATACGACTAAACAAGGGTCGAATTGGAAATTTTGTAAACCTCCCCAAAAAGAACTTCAGTATGACATTTCTGCTTTTGACATAAGCATATGCTTGTATAGACCCAATAAATTACGGTAGCAGAGATGACGCAGTGATATAATGGAAAATTTCATTTCCTGTCAAATCACTTGGCTCTATTGACAGAGATTACAAAACAAGGTCTGTTGATGACGCAAGGATGTAATGTAAACCGTACAAAACTATTAAATGAAACAAAACACATGGAGATTTGACAATGACTACGTTATTGATTTTAGTAGAAAGACAGTTTTACAGCATTTCTGTTCAAGTGATATTAATGTAAATAGGTGTTGAGGCAGGGTTAAAAAAGCGCCCTGGGAAGTCTTATTGTGGACTTATTTTCCGAGTAGCTACTCAGTACCCGCGGTGCAATAGCAGACGTAAGGCTCCTTCGAACAGAGCGCGCTTTACGTTTGACAGCTGTACTGTAATATAGTGCAAAACATGAATTAGCACAAAACAGTTATCAGATGCTGTCATTGTGATTGCCGCTGGAAAAATTGAGAGTCGAATAATTCAATTTGACAGACAGAAATGTTCGCAACGAGAGTGAAGTGTGTGTAGTGTGTGAGGTGTTTCGTGTCGCCTTCTGTGCACACTTGACAAGTGTGCTGTGCTTTCTTGTTTTAATGAATTCAAATGTTGTTTGTTCTGCTTTCTTAACGTTGTCGATTTCCTTGTTCATGTGTAGAAGAGAAAAATATCTTTCAAACGCATTTGAAATCCATTGGAGTGATAGCGACGCACCAGTCCACAACACACCACACCATGCGTTACAAGTGTGATTGCACCTTAAGTATCACAATATTCCATCACATAATCTCCCGTCTAATTCGGTTTCCAACCACGGAAATCCCGGAAGTGATGCCTCTTACTGCTTCAATAAGAATTCCCTCAAATTAAAGACACTCTATTACGCTTCATGAATACCAATTAAAGTTGATACACTTCACACATACTTATTCGTATCGATTGTTAGAACTTCTATACGGCCGTATCCTTATTTGAAGTGTGTAGCTTTTTGCGAACATTGCCGCACACTTCTGTTTTCCATTTGCTATCATTAATCACGTCAACAAAATATATTCAGTACATCGTATATGCACATGAGTGACGCGAAAACAATAGAAAAGAATATAACCGAACAAGAAATGTTTTTGCACTCATTTTGTTTACCAATGGATCTGGAATTTGAGCTCGCAATTAAGAAGGCCGGAAGGAACCCAGAATCACTTAATTAAGTGACTTAGTAAATCATTCTGCTGAGCGAGTGTAATGACAAAAATATATATCGATCGGTATTACGTTGCAGGTACACATAAAGGGTGGGCCATCTAGTGCTTTTTTTTTTTAAATCATAAGTTACTTTGACATTGACAGTTGTTATTAAAATCTTGACAGAAACGAAATGAGTCGCTTTATGCTTGAACAACGTTGGGAAATATTGAAAACTTATCTCCAAAGTGAGTGTCTACCTGAGTAGCCCACACAATGCGTTTTTTTGGAAAATAAGTGTTGGCCGAAATGAAGCACCCACCATGTTTGTGCAAAATGTTCATGAGACTGGTTTGCTAGTGGACAACAGTTATGGTCCCCGTCGTCGTACGGTGCCAATGCATCCACAGAGAGTAACAGAATGGTGGCATCATTGGGCCATTTTTCTTTGAAAATGAGACTGGGAACAACGTTTCGGTCAACGGTGGGCGTTACAGAGCCATGTTAACCGATTTTTTGGTTACTGAAATTGAAGACGTGGATTTGGACGAGCTCTGGTTCATGCACACAGCCCATACCACAATCGATCTTGTGCGCACCAAATTTCATTAATTTTAGTGCATTTTTAAAAAGAAACTTCTATTTGGCCCACCCTGTACTTGTGGAATTATAGGGGATCATTTTGGATATAACACATTGATCCATCATCTTAATATAGGGCGATTTCATAGCATTAACATTTAATGTTGAAAACTCCCCCTGCTCCATACAAGAAAGAAAATCCCTTTGACGCTGCTTTCTGATTCCTTTAACGCCATTCTGCAGCAACGGTAGCTCTTCAGGCTTAGTTTGTCTGTGCTGTATTTGTGCGTATACCAAGTCAGCCCTGTTGTTAACAATTTGCTTGACTTCAATTTCAAAGTTCTACTACCTACCTATACAATGTAAAAATGGAAAATTAATGTCTGGCCCACTTTGGCTGATGCGAAGGCTAAGTTAACCAACCGCGTACAGGATGCATGAAATTAATTTTCATTTCAGCCCAACCACAATATTACATAGTCCTCATAGTAGATTCGTTGCCTTAATCAAGTTAAAATCAATAGGAAACTTTGCTCCTTATAAACAGCCGCCAGCCCATAGACAGAAGAACCTACCATTTGACGGAGGCATTCCCAAATAATATGCAAATTATGCTAAGCATCGTATAAATTAGGTTTATCTTCATTTCAATTACAAGCATCGGAAAAGCTGTTTTTCTACAGCTTACCCACTTTTTGTATACCATCCCAGCAATAAAAACACGTTAACTGCTGTAACCTCTTTGTACTGTTTGTGACGCCATTTATGTGTTGGGTTCACATTTACGCACCTATGTTTTCCGCATGAGGTACCCACGTGACAACCGAATTCGTGGTGGCTTCTCGTTTTGGGACTGGAGAGAGAGTAAAAGTTTTCAAAGGTTGCCTTCGCTTTAACAGTAATTTTAATACGCTTCAGTTGAGTTATTGTTTGACTGCTTTTGTGTAGTTTATTTTATTTATGTGCGAGTATAGTAGTCCAAGCGTTTGAAAAAGGCTCTTGCATCGTCCTTAATGGAGCGGTATTTTATTTTCAAATTCTCTCTGCCAGGTAGGGTTTTTATTAAAAGTAAGTATACACTGCAAGCAACTTATCCAGAGTGTACCTTAATTTTAGGCCCAGGTGCTTACAGCCATTTCTTTGATCAACAATGTAATACCATTTCTGAGAACCTTTCAGAAATTTGATTTTTCTTTTGAAGCAGAGGAAAAATTATGGTGATAACGAAATCGGGTTACAGCAGTTTCGTGTTGTAGCTCAAATTCAACTTTTTTTGGGCAAAAATTACCTAACATTTATACGTCGCGATAGGGAAAAAAGTCAAGGGATTTATTTCACCTAGTTGGCATTGCATCGTGTTGCTTAAGACAATGTTCACGTACGGTGCTAGAGTTCATTCTAATTATGCTTCACTATATAAAATATTAGGTGCTATTTGTTCTTGTTAAATTGTCATCGGATGATGTCAAAAACAAACAAATTTCAAAGACATTGACGTAGGAAAATTTAGTCGAAATTTGTTAAATACGAGCGTCCAAACACCTTGGTTATCCAGTGTTGCCGTTTTCAAATCGGCCTTCCAATCAGATTTGACAACAAATCAACTAAAATTCAGTAAAAAAACGGTCAAAGAAATCTAAACCAAAATCCAGGTACTTTGGTCAATGCAAATGTTTGAATAAAATTTTTGATTCTTTAATGGGATATGTTTCCAAGCTAAAGGCAAAAATAAAAGTTAAATCCAAGCAAATTTGGGTTTTCTTTTTATTTTGACTATTTCGGTTTACAAATCAAATTCTTTATTTCAAAATCAACTGAGGGCACTTCCTATCAGGCCGGACGTTTGGTGACGATTGAAATGTCGTCTGTTCGTCAGCGCACATAGTGCTACCTATGTGCATTGCCTTGTTATGTCCATTGTCTTTCGTTCGTAGGGCATTGTCTGTTTGTCACATAAATGACACAAAACATTTAAAAACAGTCAAACAAAATCGTATCCAGCTAAAAAAAAACGAGTGTGCTTTAGACCACACGACTGAAGTAAAACTTCTTTAGCTCCATCTATAGATACATGTTTAGTTTATACATTCTAATATATCAATTTTCTTCAATAATTTTTTGGCTATGAGAGGAAGAGAGCAAGAAAATGGGCGCGCACACTGCTCTCTCTTGCTCCTACAGTATGGTACAGACAAAAGGGTACGGTTGCCACTTAAAAAAAAAATCAAATTATTTTATTTTCTTATAACAAACCCTTAACAAATTAGAGTTTCATGTCTGTATATAAATAATATGATAAATTATTATTATTCACCATCTGTCAAAAGAAGAAAATGAGTGCATTCTGTAATTTGTTGAACAGCGAATAAAACAGTTTTATATGGATGGTCATAAGGCATAGCTATGCAAATAATGCAATGCGTTCCTCAGAAGCAGTAAGGTAGTATTTAAATGAGGTGATATCGAGTTCGCATTCTTGGTACATCTGCTCAAAAATTTACCATAACCAGATAAAAATTACCAAAACTCAATAAGCAAAAAAAATTACCAAATTTGTTAAAAACTAAAAAAGTGGCAACCGTGCAATAGGCGTGTCTTAGATATACGAAACGTAACTGGCTATGAGGGAATGAAAAGCTACTGTGTGCTCGCACCTGTCTCTGTTGGTTCTACAGTGTTATACAGAAAATAGGCGTGCACTGCAGTGATACCAGACTTTAGAGGCAGGTTATCCCACGGTTATGTTCAAAATATCCCTTTTATGTTTACAAAATAAATAAATTTATTATTTTAAAAAAATACTCGTGATTCATTCACAGACACATATGTCATTTTATGAAACAGTTTAGGGAAATAAAAAAAAGTAAAATGAAAGCGTTTAGATATTTTGAATGACTTTTTTCTAAACATGAAAACATTTAATTTGATCGTAGGTTGAATATTTTTTTTTATTTTTAATGAAATGAGCAATTAGGAACAAAATTTGACCAAAAAGTAAAACCCCTTTCTTTTTGTACTATGAGGTATGAAAAATCCCTTTGTCCCTTTTAGCTTATTATAAGTGAGAAAATCCCGCAAAAAGTGATAAATCCCCCGATCTGGTATCACTGCTGCACTGTAGGATGTGTCTTAGATAATGAGACGTAACTGGCTGGTAGAAAGAGATAACAAAAATGTGGGCGTGCATCTATTTCTCTTGCCTCTACAGTAATATTCGAAACGAAACGTAACTCTCTCTCTTTTTATCTCACTAACTTAAATAATCTCAACTTCCACTCGCAATTTCCGTAACGATTTTGTGACGCATTCACCATCTTACCCCCCAAGTCAAGCGTGCCTAAAGAAGTTTTAATTCAAAAACTTGTGAATGAATAACAGCAAGCGAAATGACAGCAAACTCAGCACTGAATTCTTGCCCTGACAAATTTACTGGGGTCAGTTCAGGGCACAACTGGTGTGCCCTAGAAGTCATGTCAAACACAGGTTTTCAGTACCAGGGCGAGTTCAGTGCTATATCGAACGCATTATGGTCAAACCAGTGCGCACTTAGGTGTTCTAGGGCCCACGGCAAATAAACTAAATAACAGTTTAAAAAAACACGATTGAAACGAAAAAGAAAGTAGCAAAAACATTTAAAAAAATATTTAAAAAATACCGAAAACTAGCACAAAAGAAGCGTCGAAAAAACACGTTAAGACGGCATCAATAATAGCTATAAAAATTTATCAAAGAACTCGTCTAGAGTGTGCAAAAAATGTGTCAAAAACTCATGAAATATACATAAAATAGTGTCGAACAAAGCGTAGCAAAAAAACGTCAAAAACCCAATGAAAAATATTGAAAACAACACGCGTTGAAAAATTCGTCAAGCTCCACATAGATAGATAGAAGAGTGGGAGAGCTTTCAAGGAGAGCTCTGGCACTACGGCTTCTTAAAGGAGCCTATTGTGCCTTTTTTCTGGGGGAGAATTTGGGGAAAAATCGTCTGGTGCAGTTCTACCCAGTTGTGCTGTGCCAGATCTCATGTCACTTGATAAGCTCCACATAAATGACATTTCAACAAAACAGTCCGAAGCGCAAATAAATTTTAAAAATAGCAATAAAACCGTGTCAGAAAACAATTCACAAAAGGTTTTAAAAGACTGTTAAGAATAGTACAAAAAATGCGTCAAATTGGAGTATAAAAAACTCTTGGAAAATTATTTTCAAAATACTTAAAACTAGCACAAAAGAAGCATCGAAAAACACACAAAAGACTGGTCGAAGAACGTCAATAAAACGCATCAAAAAACGCGGAGAAATGTTAACTGGGACTTCTAAAACGGTGTAACAGTGAACTTTGTAGTGCTGTCAACTGACAGTGCACCTCGATAGAATACCTGTTAAAAACTTCTTCTACTGCGAAAGTTGTTCGTGATATCAAAGTTTCTGTTGATGTTGCTGTTTTCCGCTTTTGAAAATGTAACTTACTATAACTTACCAAAAAGGTACATCAAATATCCAGCACTATACGCCTGATAGGAGTGTCTAGTGAGGCCAGAAAAGGTATAACCCACACGAAGGGATCCCTTGGCGATGAAGTTGACAGTTTTGCTTAAATATTTTAGATTCCACTTCAAATCCCTTATACAGTTCGACCTCTAATCGTATGAACGTAAATCTACTTTTTCACTGATAGTGTTACACAATGTGTATGTCATATCATGTGTGAACGCATCCGTTGCAGGAAGGTAAAAGTATCATTTTCCGGAGAGAAAATATCCGCACCAACTGGCTTATCCAGTCATGAAATATTCATAAGAATGCCTGATATGATGTAGAATATGTGCAAATAGCAAAATATCAACATAGCACTGTAATTCGTACAGAAAACATTTCATTTATTCAAATTGAATTCTTGTTTATAGCACAGCTACCAATATCTTTTAATAGGAATTCCAAGCGGTAAGAGTAGGTACAGAGGCAGCTATTTTCATCCAGTCTTCTTTTATGCCTACCACCTTTGGTGTATTAAAGCAAAGTGGTGCAAACAACAGTAGAAAATGAGTTCTGTTAAAGGTGACAGTCTCATAATTCCTTAAAGCATATAGAAAGATGGTGTGAAACAATTAATTTGAAGACAAAAACAGGTGGGTGGTCCTGAACCTCAACAAATTCGCCACGAAAGTTCTAAAGATAGCTGACACAAAGTGCGCATTTCAATTTTATTGGAGTTCTTTTCCACTTGCGTGCGTGTGCGCCACCTAAGAATCTTCGGGTTGTGGGTGTCGGTATATTCCCAGCCATCTTGGACGACTTATTTTCTCTTTTATAACCAAGTTAAGATCACTCGAAGAACTTTGCTTTTAAAACAACCATAATTGGACCATATATAGACCAGCAATGCTTGGCCAAGGTTATGGAAACTAGTCGAATATTTAACTTCCATCTTGACTATCACTCCAGCCAGCAGCGCAGCCTATATGCCCAACATCAAACTTCCAAAGTAAGGACGCAAATTGGCACATCGCCATGATCTGTTTGCTTCTTACTTCATTTAATATACTTCGAACCACTCTATACTTAAGAAACATAATATCTACCTCTTCCTTTGCATCCACGTGACCCATGAGTCGGAGATATCGCCAGCAGAATACCAATACTTTTCCGTATATAATGGCAACTCTTAAAACATCTCAGCTGGTGCATTCCCCTAGCGAAAGCTCTGTAGGGACTTGCGCACAGCCTCGTAAACAATCACTAGCATTGAAGAAAAGTGCTAAAAATGTAAACAACTCTTTCGAATTGTCTGTTTCACGAGGTTCTCCGTTCTCCGTTCTCCGTTCTCCACTTGTCCAATTTATCCATGATGTGTTGATGTTTCAGGTGTTAGGGGAAATTTTCGCCCAGTTTCTCACCACATCGGCGGCGGTGGCCGGTGGCGGCGGCGACGGCATCTGCTGAAAGCTCTTCAATCCAGCTGTTCCTCCTCAGTCTGTTTGGCTCTGGCGCCGGGACAAGTCATTCACGTTTTTCCAACGGAACCATTTGTTACAGTTCTTGTTTTTGTTGTACTCTTTTCCTCGAGTCGATTTTCCGCGTTACTCAGTCGCACATCGCGCTAAGGACAGCAAGTGGGTACACTCCAGTCGTTAGCCCGACTCCATGGTGACCTTGCGCCACTCAACATCGCCCCAAATATTATTCTCCCTTTATTACCAGCCATAACACAGCAGACAGCAGACACCATCCATACAATCATTTTCTTCTCGCCCGAAGTGAGTGCCTCACAGTCTAATTCAGGTCGAAGTCAAAAACGGTTTCCGTCTCATATTAGACTGATAACGCAAGCGAAACAAAAGCAACAGGCTAATGAAATTAGGTAATTCTGATTTTATCCGATAGTGTTGGAAGTAGTCTGCTTAGTTGGCGAGATATTCTCGGAAAGCGCCTCACGCTATTGTGTGTCTCAAAGTGAAAGAAAATTTATATTATTTTTAAAAGTAAAATAAAAAAAAAAGAATACCCAAAATAATAATAATAAAAAATATTCGAAATGTATTAGCGCTTACAGCCACAGTGTTATAGATATGTACATACGTGTGTGAATTTATAATTTATGTGTCAACGGAATTTCGTTCAACGACTAATAATAGCATCTCCGGCTGGGAAATATTTGTCGTGTCACCAGCATCAGCAGCAGCAGTCAAGGATTATTTCAGCTGTTGGCGAATGCTACGGTAGGTGATTGTATTCGGGATCAATCAACCTGTTGAGGTTGAGATTGTTTGGGTTCGTGCTTCATGTATGTCGTCTCACTCTCCTCTCTCTGTTAAAGACTTATTTTTGTATTTTCCTAAGACCACGTTGATTTAGTGCACCCACCTTTGTACTTAATCCATTTGGTACATTTTTCTGTTTTGAATTTATTGCTTTTTGTTTTCCAAAAGGTGTCTGAATGATGATTATGACAAGGTACGGGCGTTCGCTTCACTAACAACCAAACCGATGAGTCATACCCTGCTTTATAAACTGTAATTTATAGCTCAATGCTAAATTTTTGAAACCAATTTAGATGGAGAAAAAAAGAGTAAATGGCTTCAAGTTTTCCTTGGAGGGACAAAAAACCACAATCTTTTCCTAAATAAAACTAATTGAAAATTTAATAATTATTCTCTTAGTAAGTTGAGACAGTTTGCCAACATTTGTTGTTGAAAGAGAAGACCTCTGCACTCCAAAATATAAATACTTATTTCCATCGAAAATGTTCTTATGAATTAATAATAAAAATAATATTAAAAACCTAAAGATGCCCCGATGTGCACGCTTTGCTTTGCAAGTGCTGGGTAAATAATTTTTGACCAAAAATATATTTACAGTAGGCCTGTTTTTTTGAGCTTCGTTCTCAGCAAAGCAAAGTGTTGTAGGATTTTCAGCACACAATTTACAATAACTACTGCGAGTCTCGAAGTGTCAAGTAGAGCGTAGTTGTTGTAATTGCGTGCTGAAAATCCTACTTTACTTTGCTTTGCTGAGAAAGAAGCTCAAAAAAACAGAGCTAGTGTTGGAGTGAATTAAAATGATTTCTTTGAAAGGAAAGAGCTTCAAAGCTCCGATTTAGTGATAAAAATAATTTTATACCATTTCCATCATCATTTCATCCATTTAAACGGCCGCTAGTGTAGGAAGGAACAGTCCGTTTGCTGAAGTGAGAAATTCGCATGTTTTGAAGCTTTTTCTCATACAGACGCTCTTTTTAGCTATTGTTTTTTCTGGCGTGTTTTTTTACCTTTGTTTTTTATGCGGTTTTTCGAAGATTTTTCGACGATTTTTTTTTTTTTTTAATCGTTTTTTGACGATATTTTTCATTTGTTTTTCAAAGTGTTTTTTGAGGAGTGTTTTTTATAAATTGTCTTAAAATCACGCCTGCTAATAACAAAGGAGTTTATTCCGCTTCTACCCGCAACTATTGCCGGCTGTATCCAAATTTCATGACCAAATTGAGCAACTATCAAATATACAACCAATTTTCACATTTTCGTTTTTAAAGTCTAACTACGTATGGAGGAGGCATGTCAAAGATAAAGCCCGCGGGCCATGACCGACCCTCGAAACAATTACCTACGGCCAACGATATCAATTCGATAATCTTAAAATTTTATGTGCATTTTAATTTCTGTCGCAGAATTTCCGTACAAAATATTTATCAGTTAATTGAAAGCATTTCGGTGACATTCAATTTGTCGCCGTCATATTATTACCACAGTAACGTTTTTAAATAGGTACATATGGGTAATTCATCCTAGATTAGAACCGGTTTTCGATGGATCGCCTCGTTTGCCCATAAATTTATTTACCGACCCCTAAAAGTAAGCAACTGTATAATTTTTATTCAGAGACATGCGAGGTATTAACCAACCACTTTCGTTTCAATGATGTTACTATGGAAACGAAAATCTTTCGACATACATTTTTTGCTGTAAATTTTTACATAAAAAAATAACACAAATATGGAAATTTGTTTTTAGTATAGCATACTTATAAAAGGTTAGGGTCGATTTTTGACCAAAAGCGTAACTAAAATTAATTATTACTTGAATTTTTATCAACGTCGAGCTTCCGGCTTCCAATTGAGTTGAACACAAGCTGATGGGAGTATCACGTTAAATCGCCATTCTTTTAAGTGCTAAGTCAAACAGACCAACATTTCTTAGTCTTAACATTTGCAGTTCCAGCTCTCAGTACTGCTGGCAAAAGTCACAAGACAATAAGCCATTCGCACTCGCATATGTTTTAATATTTGGACTGTATTTCGGAGAAAAAGTTTTGAGAAATTCGAAGACACTTTCTATATTTTTACTTATTTCAAACATTTGTTAGTATTTAAAGATCTTAAAAATCAATTTGAAACATTTCTGTTGCCTTCAGTACCTAGTTAATTTGTTGAGCAATGCTTTGAACCTTTAAGGGGATCGATAAATGATAGTCTGATAGCTCTATCGCCCTTACAAGGTGGAGTTATTTTTAGGTTAACATACAGACAGACCTACCCAGACGTTCAGACGAATGACGGGCATAACTGGAAAATCCCTTTTTATACCCTCCACAGGAAGGAGGGTATTAGATTTGGAAGGAGTCACCGGAGCCCTCATAAAGTATATATATTTTGAATCAGGATCAGGATCACATTCTGAATCATCTGTCTGTCTGTTGAAAGCACGATAGTGCCCAAAAGAATTGACACAGTCGAATGAAATTTGGTGAAAGGAGTTCTTTTTATCGTCGCCAGGTTGGTATTGAAAATGGGCTATGTCGGTCAAGTAGTTCGGGTACCTCCCATACAAAATCAATATAAGACCCATGTGTCTCTCTGTCGGTTGAAAACACGATAGCGTCCAAAAGAATCCACGTAGGCAAGTGAAATTTTGTGAGAGGACTCACTTTTATCATCGTCAGATTGATATTAAATTTGGGCTATGTCGGTCAAGTAGTTCTGGTACCTCCCATACAAAACCAGTTTTGCATGACTTGTATGCAGTAGCAAAGCATCGCATGCCGATGATATCACTTTTACTTGTCTTTGAATAAAAACGTAAAAATAAATAAAAAGTCGGTGCAACTGGTCTGTACGGGACCATGTGCCTAGCTTTCCACATTCGTTTTGTTTAAGTTTTTCGGTTTTGAAACGAATGGAAGGGATTTACAATCCTATGTCGAGTCCAAACGTCTAATTGAGACGGTTTTTTATGACTTCTGCGCCCTTTTTTTAACACTTTTGTCAATACTTGAATTGATTGGCGCAGGTTATATGTATATATAGATTTCGAGGATTGGTACAGGCTATTGGAAGTCAAACTTTTTTGCCGAACATTATACCTCTCACTTAGGTACTAACAAAACTCGACGAGTAAATTTAGAATTAGCTACGTACAGGATATAAATGCAGTTAAGTGGATCGATGGAATAATGGAAATGCAGGAATGGTGTTTCAAAATCCAAACCAAAATCTCAATTCAACCCGATGCACTTACATATTTACAAGTAAACGTTAGAGATATTTCTAACAACACTAACCACTGCAAAGTTTCATCGTGTTAATGCGATCTGCAATATTCACAGGAGTCACCAATTTAAAGGACTAAATTAACACAATGTTGCGTATCCGTCTGCAGCAGCACCTGAAATCCAAGTGCTGTTCAACTTATTTAAATCTTGTCGAAAAGAGGACACCAGATTAAGCTGCTTACCGAAACGATTACCCCAATCCATTGTCTGAGCGAAGGACCTGTTCGGGCAAAACCAGCTGCAAGCAAGCATATTTGAAAATGAAAATACAAAAAACGAAACACCCTCAATGCAAATTGAATGTATGCAGCTTAAAACTATAGCAAAATATCGGACATTCTTATGTAAATTTAGTTTTTTATGCGTTAAGCACGTAATGCCTTGGGAAATGAAGCAACAATCTCTCGCGAATACGTTGCGTTATTTAATGAAGTTCGCATTATGTATGTACGGTGGATATTTTAATATTCCATGCACTCCATAAACTGCACGTGCCTTCGAATAAAAGTTGGGAATCTAAACCAATATACACAGAACGCGTTCACCTTTACCCTTTTGGATAGTGTACTTTTGACCCAATTCCATTTGTAATACAGAACACTGCACGCAACAAAATGACTGATTGTTGGGATTGGGATACACAGTGACTTTTAGTTTATGTTGGGGATAATAATATGCATCGCGCACTTTTTTGTGGCCTGCTAATGTCATTAGGTACGAGTCCTACCAACTGTTTTTTTTCTTTGTTGACATAAATTCCTCAATTTGCATTCCACATCAAGAGGGACTTGTGCGAATAGATTTAGAAATTAGTTGTGTGGTTTCTAAAACAGTCAATACAAAATAAATACAAATTGTTTTTATATCATCGCAATCGGCAGACCCAAAGTTTACATTTGTAGATGTCAACTCACAGGCGTCCCTCATTGGATAATTTGAGTTTGCACATGGACTGGGACTAGTCTAGTCATTTGTCGCGTTGTTTTAGTTCGTTTAATGCTTCCTTTTTGTTGACAGTTGAAATGGCTATTAGAAAAACGGCATCAATGTATATTTAAAGCCTATTTTAGATAAAAAACCTATTCGACTGATTCCTAGCTTTGATATGTACATTAATTAGCCACATTCAGACCTTTGAAGACTATATTTGGCCAGATATTGATGACAGAGTTCTAAATGTCAAAAATAAATCGACAAATTGCGATTCCACAAACTGGCTTAAACCGTATTCAAAAAATAAGGTCTATGAACAATTCTTCGCAACGATTTTTGATTACAACTATAATTTTGTGGTTAATATATTTTAAGAAAAGCTCCTGAGCTCTTAAAAGAACTCACAACTTTTATTAACAAAAAGTTTTCCATTTCACACGTAATTTGTCACCCACGAGGTTAGATTTTTTGCTTCCTCCTCAATTTTTCTGCCTCCACGGTCAGGTATGCACTTCAACTTTAATCCTAATTTGATCTTACTATTAACTGTGACTTTACTCTTAACTTAAACCTTATACTGTCAATAACATCCATATGCCGACCGGTTTAAACTGACACTGTCAGAGCTATCGCTCTTTTATTATGCTCACATGCACTGTATAGATCATTGAACTTTACGGTTTACAACAACAGGAGAAGATCTAACTTTTGTTGTATAGCATGGAAATCAATGATCTATACCGATCATGTGAGCAAAATACAAAAACGCTGACATACGGTAACGGTGAACGAAAACACAGCCATGTTCAAAGGAAAAAGTTGAAATCACATAACTAAAAGGCGATTCGACAATTAACGTCAAATATTGACACAATGATCCGAAAAAAAAACAACAAACTTATTAAACATTAAAATAGATTTTTCAAAATGACAGAATTGTCAACAAAATGTCATTAAAATTGTTTTAATTGACCATTAAATTGTTATTCGGGGACATTGTTTCATCACTTTTCTTGACAGTTTATTAAATGTATCTGCCAAAACAGTACAAAAAATTTAGTCATTGGCCTAAGCGCGGTATCACTTTTTGACGTATATCCACAAAAGGTTTGTAGGCCCTTGAGTGAGTTGACTTACCATGGTTAAGTTAGGTTAAGTCAACACATTAAAAACTGGTGTCAAGTAGTGTGCTCGTCACACTTTCCTTGTCAAAAATTTCACAATTGGCTGTTTGATCGCATTTGACAGCAATAAAAAGTTAAAGTTTCCCCACAAACTTGTATTTGACGGCTATATAAAATTTAACATTTCATCAAAAGCACCAAAATATGTTATACAGTTCAGTGCCAGAAAAGAAAGCCACATGACTAAAATTTCTGTCAAACTCTTATACACAAATTCATCATATACAGCAATTTTTCTACCCACAGGTCCGACCTTTAGTACCTATCACTCATATTTTTCTATCTACACTGTCAATATTATCAGCTATTTTTTTTTAATTCGCGACTGACAGGGTCAGATTTATTTAAAATGGGAAAACGACTCCAACATGCAAACTCCCACGCTGATACATTTATTGACTTAAAAGTAAGATCCAATATTAAAAAAAAAATAAATAAATACTAAGAAACGTTTAAATTTACAAAAGCAAATTAAAATGGATTTACCCAAAATGAAATCTTACAGTTTTGCCCTTTGACTCAAATGATCTGTCAAAATCAGCAAAGCTGACAAAAGATCTGCGATCGGTCTAATTTTCTTTAAAATGTGTGACAGTTCAAGTAGGAACAGACGTATAATATTTTGTAGGCGGTATTGAGTTGATTAAAATTCAATATAATAATTTTTAGTCCCGGCAGAATTTGGTTTTCCGTTTTTTTATTAAAAAGTTTTCGAGAACCATTTCAAATATTTTTTGATAATGTTTCATTTTCGTTTATTCATAAGTATACGATCGAAACTAGTAATTTGAGCGGAGTGAAACTGAATTTTTGGCAGCTTCTGGCGACAGGAGAAGTGCCATTTTATGCGAGGACGGATTTTAAGGTTTATTGAAAATGTCTACCTAAATTCATTTTGACGTAAATGAACGCGTCACTTACGAAATAGTCATTGGACTGTTGTTCTTTTTCTCTGAATATATTTAATTTAATATTTTTTTCTGAATATTTGACGAAAAGTCAAGAAAACAAAAATGTGAGCATTCGGTAGACAGGAGGGAAAGATGAGGGTTTAAAAATACATTACCCCTAATGCATATAGTGAGAACACAAACGTTACAAAATTCGCAAGAAGCTAATAAAAAGTTCTTCAATTTGGACTCTTGATGTGCAATTCCTTATGTTTTTTCAACAACATGAAAAACTTTGAAACTTTAGTGTTTTTTTTTATTTAATATGTTAAACTTTAACCTGACAGCTAAACGATTCTTCGCCATGGTTATTTTATCGGAATTTTATATACGATCAATTTCTCATTGAGTTTTACTCTTTACTTTAAATTTAAGTAGTATATAGGGCAATATTTTCCATACAAATTTCACAATAGTGAGCTTCTTCAAATTTTAAATTTATTACTAGTACGGCGCATCGTCATTGGAAACTTTCATGTGTTAACGCTGTCATTGTCAAATCTCTAATTTATCTACGTGGCTCTGACCGGTTATCTGACAGCAAAAATGACAAATACCATATTGCGCAGCAAAAGAAACTCATTTATGGACAAGTTCCAGTTATTACACAGAGGCCCATGTCTGGCTATGAACATTTCTGACAGTTCTCACTGTTATTTTGTAGTCACCTTACATGCAGTCCAATCTCACATTTGTTACTAATTGCACTGCTCGATTTACAAATTCACACTATCCCTGAGAGCGCCCAACACCTCCGTAAGTGGAAATCGCCAACGTCAGACGTCAATAATTTTACTTCATTTTGAGGTCTTAAAATTAGCATCCATTTTGATCCAATAAAAACATCACTCACAGTCATTTGCATTCTACGGTTATTACCTGATGCAAAAATAGACCGAGTGCATCTTGAAATAGTTCACCGTGTACGAGTGAGCAATACTCTCGTATGATGCACATTTTTATGATTTATCTATTTTGTAATAGAAATTTGGAAAATTGCTCATTCGGTATGTTTTCGCTAAAATGTAATTTAAATTTTATATCCCATCTTGTCGGAACTAGTACAAATTAACATGAATAGTAAATTTTGCTGAGCATCGTCTTTACGAATCTTGCTTTAGGTTTCAAGAATTTTATTTGTAATGAAAAACAAACGATTTATGTTTTATTTTTGGAATAATGTTTTTACTTTTAGTCTTTCTTAGGTTTCGGAGTGAAAATACAAAAGAAAGAGAAATTGTTGACAGAGGTAAAGACATTTCGTCCCAAACATAAAAAAAATACTCACACAAGATGAACAGTTGGGAAAAGCTAGGCCTACGGTCTCTACGGACCTGTTGCGCCAACTATTTGTTCATTTATTGAAAGTGACAGGAGAAGGGACAATTGTGAAGTTGTCAGTTGTTATTTAGGGTATGGTTGCAACTGACTTTTATTTTTTCAACAATTTCCATGTTCTGTCACCACCTCCTAGAGTATTTAGAGTTAAAGTAGTTCATAAAGCTACGATTACAGGTGTCACTTTTCGTCTTAAAATGACATGCTGATGTCACAAAAACTCAGTGAACTTCAACTGTCCGCGTGACCAGACGTTTGATAGGCGATCACACATAGTGACAAAATTTGGGACAAATGTTACCGTCATAACGACTTTTGCATGTCAAAATTTGACATGAAAAATGGAATGTGTAATCGTAGCTTTTCAATTTCAGTGAAACCAAAATGGATTTCATTAATTGCAACGGGAATACAGCGCATGTGTTCGTAACCAGATAGCCGGCCATTATCAGGATTCAGGCTCACTCTAATCACGTAATGACATTGGTATTGGATAAATGCTACAATTAAGAAGCGAACAAGTTAAATTTGCTTTCCAAAATCGAAGGTAAATCGATAAGATAGACACGTACGTGTTGGTGAATTGTCAAATAGATGTCATTATTCTCTATCCTTTTACGGATACACACTACTGTGCGCACACATCGGATATTTCGGTCGCACATTCCGTACACAGTGTTCTGTAATTACCCTCAAATGTGCAAACATTAGGCGGTGCGCGCTACATAATATCCGCATCACGGAGGGTATTCATTATGACACTGGAACCCACAGGGGAATTCCAATTTTACGATAGTGCCTTGTTACCAGTTAATAACACCGCAAATGTAGGACACATTTAACACCTTCTATTCGGTATAATAATGTATTATAACTTTTTGTGACATGCAACTTTGGAAAGATTTATGACAAGTGAGAGCTGATTATGAGGCAATACCATATTGTTGCTTTTAGTTCAGAGAAAGTAATACAGAGAGGTAGGTTTGAGCCATACCAACCACTCCTTTTTATGTGATTTGCAGTGGTATTTGTTTTATATTTTGCCTGAAACGGGATTCATTTGTTTCACTTTTGTGAACGCAGTTTATTAAGAAAAAGGTGCCAACTATGTGGAAAGTAAATAGCGACATATTGTCCCAAATTTAGCCGCCATAATAGGCTAGATTTCAAATGATTTATTTTCGGTGACATATAGTATTTATATTGTTTTTGGAAGGTTTTTGAAGAATGCAAATCACGTTGAGAAAGTGATTGCCATATTCCTTTCATCTGTCATTTATTGTTGTACCTAATGCGCTGTGATTTTTCTTTTTTTAATGCGGAAGAACAATAAAATAAAATGGAAAAGAGGTAATAAAGCCGACGTTCCTCTGACAGAAGTTAATTTTATTGTCAAAAAAGAAGCATAATCCACTTTCGTACATTTAAATACTCCACTCCCAGCAGCTTTCTGTATATGCATTTCCAGTTCTTTGCTAGGTTATATCATTCAGCTATCTCGTTTAAGTATTTTACCAGTGATTGTACAACCCTTGACATTCGCAGCGTTATCAACTATTTCATGTAGAATATGCATCGGCTGGGACTCTCAGATGAAGTTTGGAAGAACGCAATCGCCGTTGATCGTGATGACCTCACCAAAGTCGTTTTCAAAAAAGCCCGGACCAATGCACCAATTCCAAAATCCGCACCAAAAAGCAAATTTTTGTGGATGCATTGCCACCTTGTGAACCTAGCTTGGCTTGGCCATTTTGCTTGTTATCTTTAGGGTTGCCAGGGCACTCATTCCGTAACTTTTTAGACGATTATCGTCGAAACGATAGACCTCCAAAACAAGCGACTAATTACAAAAATTAACAGTTGGAGAGCTTAATTGAGTTTATTTTCCACAAATGTAATGAAATCTGGTGATAGTGTTCGGCAATTCGGGCAGAATATAACTTATTATGGTAATCAAAGTTTCAAAAGCGATATCGTCCAGGCGATTATTGTTATAGGGAATCTGCCCCCAGAATTTAGTTTACCGAAACTTTAAAAAGAATTGTTGCACAGAAAGAAGCCCAAGAGTCGTTGGAAATTTTCCCAATTCCTGAAGTACTTATTTTGGTATGAAAATAACGTTATTTCGTTGATTTTAATGCTTTAAATAATCGAAATCAAACAAAATATTTTAACACCGTTTAGGGAAAACGTTAATTTTTATGTCGTGGGGAAAAATATTTTTTAAGTTTTAGCATAGTTTATAATTTATTGATAATTCAGAGAGGCTTAAAAAGAAATCAGGGCACATTTCAAAATACAATTTATTAAAATTTGGAAAAGAATATTTGTATAGAAAACGAAGTCCCTACGCAAAGTCTGCCAAGTTGAAGTTTGCGAAAGGCCGACTTCTTGTGCACGAGGACTCGTTGTCCTTACCACTTCCACGGACAATGTTCTAGGCCGTTCCTTTGACGTACGGGTGTTGGCTGATTGTTTACCGAACCGGCTGTCTCGAGTTTGACCACTAAACGTTGGAGATTCGACTTTAAGGGCCACCGCGCATGCCATAAAAACTGATGAACACTCATTTTGATAAAAAAGTTTTATCAATGTGCCGCTTAATCACGGAACTTCACAGGGTAATTTGACATTGGTAGACTGCGTAACAAACACTAGACAGACGCTACAAAAAAACATGGCCACCACAGGTTGCGATCTTCGACCCGTCCCAATTGAAAAATCTTTTCTCTCTCTGTAATAATCAAATTTGAAGGTAAGGTTAAAAATGTTCCCAGTGTTAAGCAAATCAGAAAAAAAGTCTGTCTTGTTAAAAAATACCAACTTACTGGATTGATTTCATTTACCAAGAGAAATTGCTTCGCTACCTTTAGAAATGTCATCGGCGGATAGAAAGTTGCTCCCTTGGTAGTTTTCACTACTTTAGACAATTTTTTAACTGTGACTCAAGTACTAAAAATGATGAGCACAGTCAGTCCGCGATATTAAAAATCATTTTTCAAGGCTAAATTTTTCAAACTCACAATGGCCCGATTTTCCATACCAAATTGGATATTGTGACCTAGAAAATATTAAGCGTGAATTTTAATTAGAAAGGTCCAGTGACTGTCATCTGTTATGCTAGTACCTTACAACTGAAAGTATGCAGTAGAAAAATAATACCCATCGTGTGATTGTGATCTAGCCACATAAAATATTGCATATCCTTTGTGATGATGTTCATTTAACTGATATTACTAATGGCCTCGTAATCTACCAAGTATTTTTACAAAGGTGCAATTTTTATAAATATTCTGTTAGGACTGTATTACACAAAATACAGATTCCCTAAAATAAATTTGTTTATGTTCTGTAGACACCTGTTTGTCCCATTATACCCTTTAGCTTATCACATAAATTTCAAACTCGTCTCCGAATAAATAGACAGAAATAAAAAAATAAGCATTTAAGCCGCTAGTTAAATTTCTCAACACCAATCTACGAAACACTCTCTCAAATAAGACTCACAATATTATACGCTATTAAAATCGCTCTTTCGTCACAGACTTAAGCGAATTCCATAGCAAACTGTGTGTAAAATATTTCACATCACAACCCAAAACATAAAACGGTGGTGCACGTGTGCCCCTTGAAAACTTTTCATTAATGAATCAACTGAAACGAGCGTCCGCAAAACTGTGAAACGGAAATGTCGTACCTGATGTTGTTTTGGCTTCACTTAGCTTCCGTTTGCTAATGGTAGTGTTGGCCTTAAATGTCGCAACGTTCCAATAATCTATGGGGAGAGATAAAAATGACGCAAATTACCACCCACCAGAGAGTAGGGTTGAATTATGTTAATGCACATGCTAGGGAGTTGTCAACTTTTGTCTTTAAGGGTGCTTCGAATAGATGACACTATGAAGGCGACTCTTCTGCCAGCTATTTTGGAAATTTATGTATGCAACAAATGGGGGCAAACTCACGGCAAAGCAGTGAGTTCTAATTTTCTCTCAAATATAAGTTCCAATTTGTGTCAGATATTCATGCAGTTTGTCAGTTGTGGTGGGTTAAGTAAGTTTTGCGAAAAACCTTTTACCATTATTGCCAACTTGACTTAAAATTATTTTCATAGCTTGCATTAAATTTAAGGCGATAAGGGTTTATTTCAGAAACGGATCTCCAAGAAGTCACTCTAACACTGAACAGAGTTGTCAATGAGGTTATGTTCTTCAGTCAAATATTAAAAAAAATACTGATGATGCATTGTCACTCAATGGCTAGTGTGCTGGACAACTGAGCAAAGTGGAATCGAATCTGAGATTCCCGGAAAAAGAAGACCCAAATTACATCTTCAAGTTTTTGCACTGCGAACGTCTGGCAAAAATCCGAGATTATAAATATAATGAAAGAGCTGCTGAATTAGCCGATCGAACTTGTAGTTCCCTTCCATTCGTCCCAAAAAAGAAAGATTCACTTAAATCGAATGGTTGCTTGTATCTACAGGCCTTAGGTTCACGAACCTACTCCAACTAGTTATTATTTGTTCGTAAACAAAGGGTGGGTCTTCTGTTGGTATATTTTTATAACACACAGTCTTTCACTCTCAAAAACAGAAAAAAACAACATTCAAAAAATTAGCACATCTCCACTGTACGAATTAAATCGATTGACGACTGAAAATCAGAAAAACACAAGGTTCTATTAACAAAAGAATTTTATTTAACCGCGGCAATGGGCCTTACCAATAATCTTCTTTCACCTTAATTTTTAGGTCACAATATGCAAATTTGTATGGCAAATTTCGCCATTGTGAGTTCGAAGAATTTAGCGTGGACACTAAACATGATTATTGGTATCGCGGAACAAGTTCCATTACTTTAGAAACCTTATGTCCTACTTTTATGTCCATTCTCGTCTGGCAGCATAGTTCGATCAATATTTTAAAACTTAAATTAAAGTAAAACTAATACAGTAATTTAAATATTTTTTAAAATATTCTAATAAGTTGAAATGATTCAAAATTAGTTTTCGAATTAAATTAAAACAGATTCCGAAAGGCTATTTACAACTTCTAACCTTTGTTTTCACAAAAGTCATGTTGGTGCATTCTAGAAGGTTCGCGAAATATTAAAAACCTATTTTTAACCCTAGAAAGATAATCCACGTCCACGAGACGTATGGCGCGGGACAATTGTGCGATAACTTTTAAATTCTAAACCGCAGCCCGTTGACTGTCTCAACTATATATAAAAAAATCATTAATTTATTTTTTTTGAACAGCATCTATATAATTAAATAAATTAAATATAAATAAAAAGAAGTTCATATGTTTAATTAAATACACTAATTGGCGTATGAGATGTATGATTATCTTTTACGCTCTTTATTTTATGATTATCTTTCTAGGGTTAAAGGAGGTGCGTTGTTTATAGTTAAAATGTGTAAATGTGAATATCCCGCTGCCGTTTTTGCAAAAAGTTCGAGAGATTTGTACATTTCTGGAGGTTAAACCGAACACCTCTCGCTCCACCGAATTTTATTTTTGCTAAAAAACTCCTGCATTGGCACCACCCTGTGCTCTACGCAATCATTTAATTGCCACAGAACGTAAAAACTATACATCACCATTTATAAATGAAGCAAAACTCTTTAGGCAACATATGGCCGTAATCACACTCATATCTTTTACAAATCCCGAAAAAATCAATAGATTTGTATTAGGCAACGCACAAGGTGGATGTGCGCACACAAAATCAATTTCTAACACGTCACATCGAATAGATAAAGAAGCTAATCCATAAACAATGCGCGCTTCATTAACTGTTGTGATGCAGTGAAAGTAGATCCTAATGTCACATTTAATTTAAGGTTGGATAACAGAATGTGCTGGGTTGTGAGTTATAATTTATATGATCCAGCAGCCTCAGAGGAATAGCTACGAACTTTTGTCGGACGTAGGGGTTCTTCGAAATGCTACCAATGAAATTATGTTGAGCAGCATAATACAACGTAATCACTAAAAGCGATCATTTTCAACCTTAACCTAAAATGTTTTCTAGGTAATGAACCTAGAATTTCGCTTCGCCAAATGTGATGAAATTTTCCAGACCATTCTCAACTGGAAATTGATTAAAAAGTTCCTTTGGGGCTGCTACAGCTCGATATTGAACAAGTTTTAACATGGGTCTACAGCCCTCCACCGACTTAGTTCATAAAAGCTCTCAAAACTAAAATGATTATCAGAACCCTCAAAGATGACATTCCAGACCGCTCCACTCCAGCCCGAACTGTAATGGTTTACCTATTCAAATCGCGTCCCATCGATTTATTAGACTAATTCGATGCAAAAAGGTCCTTTAAGGTTATGCCACTCTTGCGGTACAGATACCCGCATACATTTGCAATTTCACGTCGAATTTAGACGTGTCTAAATAAAGTTCCTTTGTCATTTGAAAATTTGAATTGCTAACATCAACAATAACCCTCTTCAAGTATGCCTAGGGTTTGAAAAGTTCACGAAATATTATTTTCATCAATTTTGAAAGAGTTCTCCTTGTACCAGGAACAAACAAGCAAAAAGGAGAAAAAAAAAAACAGCAGAAAACTGAAGGGTCAAATGGAGTGTAGCGCGTAGCTACTCAGTTCCTTAATAATTTATGCAAAGCTTCTCCGCAAACCCCTTTAAGATAAAAGGGCGCAATTTTTAAAGAGAATTCTGAAGAACATTTTCATTTGCTAAAGTGTGCCCCTACAAAGGAATTAAGCAGAAACATACGAAAAGGGAAGAAAGAAACTCCCATTCTGTGTCAGGAGCAGCGAAAAAGCAAATCAAACTTCAGCATGAATTTTGTGTTGATAGGCGAATTTGAGTTGAGTGAGTTTGGGTGAAAATGGCGTGAATTTGGATCCGCCTTTGGGAATTTTCCTCGCCTTTTGTAAAGAAATAATTTGATTTCGAAAGCATAATGACCTTTGCGATGTTTTGAGTTAAAGTTCAACCGAACTCTAGTTCTTGGGTTTGAAATAAAGGCTGCTTTGGCAGAAGGAATCCCTCTTAAATTACAGACCCATATATGAGTAACATGAATTTAAAAAAAAAATAAAGCAATTCAATCAATAATGCAAAAATGCTGTCCCAGTTCTGTAATCATTTATTTAAATTACAGGGCGACAGCGAAGCAGTGCGACGTTGTAGGGGCGGATCAAGGTTAATTGGGAAGGAGTAGGCCTTCAGCGTCAAACATCACAACAAAATTTTGGAATTTTTAAAAGTGTAAAAGTTGAAATTGTGCAAAACCAGGTCGCCATTGTACTGTGAAGCCCTGCAAAAGAATCGTCTAACCCAACATCTAAGAAAGTGTCGACAGAATTTCAGATTCACTCAAAAAGCGACTGCGAAAGGAGTATGAATTTTTAAAGAAATTTGTTTATAAGCAATATGTTTCATCAATGGAAACTAGCATTAAACGTGATGCTAAAGCCTTTTGGTCATTTATAAACACAAAGCGAAAATCAATTGGTATACCATCAATTATGTCGTATAACGGAGTCAATAGTGATAATCTTAGTGAAATATGTAACATGTTTGCATCATTTTTCCAATCAAATTTCGTGAATGAGGTAATTGATTGTAGTTCATTACCCAATTGTGATCGTATCACTAACATAGGCTCTATTTCTCTTACTGAGGATGATATTCTTCTTGAATTATCATCGCTTGATTCGAGTACGAGTATTGCGCCTGACAACTTCCCCCCCTTGTTTTTTAAGGCATGCAAATGTAGTTTAGTTCAACCGCTTCAGATTATATTTAACAAGTCGCTAAAGGCAGGTATTTTTCTTGATTGCTGGAAGCATTCTTTTATAACTCCAATTCATAAATCTGGGTCTAAAAGAATTATTGACAATTACAGACCCATAGCTAAATTGCAACTAGTTCCGAAAATA
Organism: Cheilosia vulpina; assembly: GCA_916610125.1. NCBI lineage: Eukaryota > Metazoa > Arthropoda > Insecta > Diptera > Syrphidae > Cheilosia > Cheilosia vulpina. Next base: position 40,923,892 of record OU744279.1, on the reverse strand, counting down.
TTTGAAGCTGTTGTGAAGAAACGGATATATGCCGCTGTGTGTAATCAAATCTCGCAAAATCAGCACGGTTTTGTGTCTGGTAGATCAACTACTACCAACTTAGTGATTTTCACTAATTACTGTCTTCATAAAATTGAAAATCGTCACCAGGTTGATTGTATTTATACAGATTTTTCGAAGGCTTTTGACAGGGTCCAACACAATGTTCTGTTAAAGAAACTTGGGATGTTTGGATTCCATTCTAGTATTTTAAATTGGATCGGAAGTTATCTGCAAAATCGGAAACAATATGTTAAGATAGGATCCGCTTTGTCTAATGAAATTTTAAATTTCTCAGGTGTCCCCCAGGGAAGCCATATTGGTCCGCTCCTCTTCCTTCTTTTCATAAACGACTTACCATCTTTTATATCTGAATCCAATTCCCTTTTATATGCTGATGATTTAAAATTATTTAAATCTGTTAACTCGCTTTCTGATGCGATTCAATTGCAAACAGATCTTAACCAAGTTAATGCCTGGTGTACTATGAATGGGTTATATTTTAACATAACAAAATGCTCTGTTATGACTTTCAATAGAATCAAATCTCCGTTCATATTTGATTATAGTATACAAGGAAATTTACTTAAAAGAGTTACTGATCAAAAAGATCTAGGTGTTATATTTGATCCTGAATTACGCTTTGCATTACACATAGATTACATAATAAGCAAGGCTAATTGTATGCTGGGTTTTCTGTGTCGAAATTCTAAAGACTTTAACGATCCCTACACTCTTAAATCACTTTTTAATTCATTAATTCGTTCTATATTAGAATATGGTTGCGTTGTTTGGAATCCCTACTACCACAATGCTGAAGCTCGGATTGAAAAAATTCAGAAACGATTCACAAAATATGCTCTCAGAAAAATAAACTGGAATAATGATATTCCTCCTTATGAAGCAAGATGTGCGCTTATGAGTTTGAAACCTCTGGCAAAAAGAAGAACCTATTACTCAGTACTTTTTGCACATGATGTAATTACCGCTCATATTGATTGTTCGCTTTTATTATCATTGTTTAGTATATACACTCCTTTTCGCATTCTTCGGCCTAGAGAACTGTATTTTTTTTATGTTTCTCGGCACAGAACTAATTATGGTCAAAATGATCCCATAACTAAAGCTTGTGTCAATTATAATTTATATAATAATTCAATTGACTTCAATATGAGTAGAATACTTTGTAAAACTGCTATAATGAATTCACTGTAATCTAATGATTAAATATGTATGTATAAAATATGAATTTCTGTATTGATATTAGAAGTAGTCTAAAATAAGATAAACTTGTAAGACGAAATAAGTAAATAAATAAATAAATAAGCTATCAACCAAAAAGGTTGATGCATTGTCAAAGTGACAGCCTCTAGTGCTTATTTCATACTGAGACCAATAGCGACTGTGAATCTATCAGACTAATTTTATTTTCGACAGGTTGTGGTTTTTCAACAATCTTTACGAGATTTATAATATTTTATAATTAAAGTGTCGACAGAATTTCAGATTCACTCAAAAAGCTATCAACCAAAAAGGTTGATGCATTGTCAAAGTGACAGCTTCTAGTGCTTATTTCATACTGAGACCAATAGCGACTGTGAATCTATCAGACTAATTTTATTTTCGACAGGTTGTGGTTTTTCAACAATCTTTACGAGATTTATAATATTTTATAATTAAAGTGTCGACAGAATTTCAGATTCACTCAAAAAGCTATCAACCAAAAAGGTTGATGCATTGTCAAAGTGACAGCCTCTAGTGCTTATTTCATACTGAGACCAATAGCGACTGTGAATCTATCAGACTAATTTTATTTTCGACAGGTTGTGGTTTTTCAACAATCTTTACGAGATTTATAATATTTTATAATTAAAGTGTCGACAGAATTTCAGATTCACTCAAAAAGCTATCAACCAAAAAGGTTGATGCATTGTCAAAGTGACAGCCTCTAGTGCTTATTTCATACTGAAACCAATAGCGACTGTGAATCTATCAGACTAATTTTATTTTCGACAGGTTGTGGTTTTTGAGCAATCTTGACGAGATTTACAATATTTTATAATTAAAGTGTCGCCAGAATTTCAGATTCACTCAAAAAGCTATCAACCAAAAAGGTTGATGCATTGCCAAAGTGACAGCCTCTAGTGCTTATTTCATACTGAAACCAATAGCGACTGTGAATCTATCAGACTAATTTTATTTTCGACAGGTTGTGGTTTTTGAGCAATCTTGACGAGATTTACAATATTTTATAATTAAAGTGTCGCCAGAATTTCAGATTCACTCAAAAAGCTATCAACCAAAAAGGTTGATGCATTGTCAAAGTGACAGCCTCTGGTGCTTATTTCATACTGAAACCAATAGCGACTGTGAATCTATCAGACTAATTTTATTTTCGACAGGTTGTGGTTTTTCAACAATCTTTACGAGATTTATAATATTTTATAATTAAAGTGTCGACAGAATTTCAGATTCACTCAAAAAGCTATTAACCAAAAAGGTTGATGCATTGTCAAAGTGACAGCCTCTAGTGCTTATTTCATACTGAGACCAATAGCGACTGTGAATCTATCAGACTAATTTTATTTTCGACAGGTTGTGGTTTTTGAGCAATCTTGACGAGATTTAAAATATTTGATAATTAAAGTGTCGCCAGAATTTCAGATTCACTCAAAAAGCTATCAACCAAAAAGGTTTATGCATTGTCAAAGTGACAGCCTCTAGTGCTTATTTCATACTGAGACCAATAGCGACTGTGAATCTATCAGACTAATTTTATTTTCGACAGGTTGTGGTTTTTGAGCAATCTTGACGAGATTTACAATATTTTACATTTGGTTAGCTATATTTTTTCCGAGGGTCAAGTCGGTGGAAATGTTTAATGAAAGACACTAGTGGATCTAGTGGCGTGGGTCCATTCGCGTTATTCTATCTAGATTTAGTAAATACGAAGCTACTTGGGCTGAGTATGGGCGGTGATAAAGGTCGTTACTAATATTCCCTATCTTAATAAGCAACCAATTATTTGACTTCAGTCTCTTAAGCATTCTGAACGTATTCCGGTCTTCTTCCACCATTGTGCTGTTTTTTCGTCCAGAACTAATGGATCTTTATAGTTTGTGTGCTTCTCCCGTATCGTCGGCAATTCCGTTTTGTTATGTCATCAGTAAACGAAGCTAGCCTGCTCTTGTTCAAGCAAATCGATGGGTTGCAATAGATACACAATTGGCCCAAGGACACTGCCCTGTGGTACACCTTTTTTCATTTTCATATATTACACGGAAATACCTGGTCTGGTATTGAATGCTTAAAGAATGTAATACAACACCTCAGGAAGATCCGATTTCAACTCATGGAAACTTGGTGCCAAACTGAAAATTTACAAGAGTCTTGCAAATAAGTTTTTAAAAAAGAACTGAATTAGTCAAATAGTCAAGGAAACTTGGCTTCCGTCAAAAAATTTGAACTTTTTCTACGAAGAATGGTTCGAAGGCAACAAAAACTCGTGTGATTGCTTTCACGGTTTAGTCCAGTGTTGTTAACTTATTGGAAATTTAACTTTTCGTGGGAATTTCGATGATTGGAAACCGACCCATGGGAAAAGGGATATTCAGTTAACTAAAAAAGATCATATTTCTATTATCTAATTGTTTCCTCCTTCATACACGACAGCATTTGGATTTTCTTCTTCTTACTTTCACCGGTATTTGCATTGTTTTGGTTTCCAACTGCGTTGCTGTTAGCTACTTAAACTTTGAAGTTTTTTTTGCCCTTTTTTAATAATTTATTATTCATAAAAATATTTAAAATAAGGTGTGTGTGTTTTTTTTTCTTCAAAATGACCGGAAGGGAAAATGGGAAAAGAATAATTGTCCGAGGGAAAAACCATTCCCAATCACATGCTAACACTGGTTAATCGAAAACTGCCGAGTAGAACTTATTTTTCTTTCTATATTTTCATATTTTAACAAAGATGGCGGACAGAACGGCAAATTCAAATGTTATATGAATTATCTGTAAGTAAAATTTACAATTAGATTAGAGTTTTTTTCTTAAAAGTTACTTATTAGTTATTATAATAATGATGATGCCTTCTGTTCTGATAAAAGACTAGGTATATAAAAGCCAAATAAACTTTGTTGTTGAATGGTCGAGTGTTGAAAGCGAAATTGGTGATCGGGCACTAAATGTCCGCCCTCTATAATTGGTTTTACGGCCATATTATTCACTCACTTTAATCCGGGTTAAAGTTTACACCCGGATTTGAGTGAGTTTAACCCAATAATTAAATCCAAGTCCATAATATTCAGTCGTTTAACCCGAACATAAACCCAGTTTTTTTAATTTGACTGCGTTTAATCCGATTGAATTTAAACTGCACTCCGGAGACCAGTTTAAGTACTTTAACTCGGGTAAAAACTCAATTTCATAACGTTGATATCTTTTCGAAAAGTAGAAAAGGGGAATAGAAAAAAAAAAAAACACTTCGTTCGTGAAATGGGCGAAATTAATGTTGATGTCTTCTTCGTCAGAAGACTAATTTGTCGAAGAGCTTATAAAACAGTAGCTGATGATAAATCAACGTCGTCGGTGTCGTCGAATATAGCGAATGCACAAGCGGGCTTGCGTCGACGATTACGTTGTGGTCTGTGGTCTATTTTCGGAAATATTGCCGGCTGAAAAAAGAGACGTTTTGGAGGCTACGTCCGATTGTTCGACAGAAATGTCGGCTTAATTAATGCACCTTAAAGTTGGTACGGTTATGATTCGAAGCGAAAAATCCCATACAAAAATGACACGACGAAATCATAAACGAACAATTTCGCTCTTCTTTTCGTTTTGCAGAACGCAGCTGCTGCGAGATGATGCCGGAAAAGTGGATAGTTGTAGTAGATTGCTTGGTACAATTATCCACTCTCATTTCGCTCACGTTTATTGTCCGGGACATTATTTGCTTGCAAAAATTTGACATTTGTACTGCAGTGTTACCAGGTTTTATAAGAGATATTTAGGAAAATTTGAAAAATCTTGGAGCCAAAGATAGTCAAACACAAAGAGTGCAAATTTTTGGAAATTTTTTAGGCAGAATTATTCTGATTATATTATTTTTAAAGACGACAATATTATATTAAAAAAAAAAACAACACAACACATACTCATTATTGAGAGACTTTTCTAGTTTCCATTTTTCAATGTTAAAAATTAAAAAAAAAATAAACGCCTATGGAAACGAGTTTTAATATTAAATTATTTCAAAATGGGTTTGCATAAATGTGTGAAAATCAATTGCAATGGATGGCCAGTGCAAGAAGAAAAGTGTTTTTTACGAGCAACTAAATACGCAGAAGAATAAACAGAATTCGGATTCAATTCGATTTGGCAGCAGAAATCTGAAATACTCAATCGAAAACTACATAATTGTTTAGAAAGTTTAAGTTCGAAAAGAGTACGTTCGCAATAGAAGTATTCATTTAATAAATACCTAAGGAGCCTAAAAATCGCCAAACTTTAAAGTGAATAGCGTAAATTAGGATAAATCCCAAATGACAATTTTAAGGAGACAGTGAACAGTTCGAGTAGCCAAATTAGATATAAATAGCCAGTGCCGGTAACACTGCTACTTGTGTATCAGCTGATGGAACACTCCACAAATTATTTTCCGCTGCCTTTTCGCAGACGTTTCGCTGTCCATTTGGAGACCACCGGAAAATTTCATTCCGGAACAGGTCCGTACTAGCCTTTAGAATATAACTGGGCCTAAAACAAATGAAATAAATTTCCAAGTGACAAGCAACAAAAAAACAAATGTCATCATTTGTCAAATTTGACATTACGTAGGTTTAATACGGTCTACAATCGGTTTAAACTGTTTTAAATTCGCATTTAAATCCATATTTAGCCAGCGGGTTTAATGCGTGTTATGAGTTAATATTATGGATATGGATTTAAATTGTCGGGTTAAAAAAGTGCGGATTAAATGGTCGGGTGTAAAATGAACTTAAACCTGATTTACACCCGGAGTGAACAATATGGCCTTTAGTCTCTTTCGGCATAATAATTCAATTACTTTTGAGATTTTTGGTGGTAGAAAAATCGGTCTGTAGGATTTTTTCTTATTTGATGAATTTCTCGCTTTCAGAATAATTTTCACTTCTGCGACCTTCCATTGACTAGGCACATACTTAAGTCTGAAGCTTTTCAGATAATTCTTTTAGAATTTGCCCTGTTGTCAATTTCTATTGCGGTAATTGTTTTGCAATCAAGTTGTCCTTGATTTCGTTTCTCAACTCTTGTGGAATTTTTTTTTTATTTATTTCAGTTTCTTATGAAACTTTGATTTTTACAAAAATTCGCTATTCCCTATAGTTTTATAATCGCTTTCTTTCTTCACCACAGTTAAATATTCTTCTGTATTTTTCCTAGAAAATGGTTGTTTCCTCAAGTTGATAAGTAAAAATTAAAAAAAAAAAACAAACAGATTCAACGATCTTTCAAATTTATTCCTCAAAAAGAACTATGTACCTGACTCAGCAGCATAACCAGCCACAGCTTGAAGTAAATTACACTAAACCAAATTCAAAAGAACATTATTGCTCAATAAAAAAACGAAACGGAAACCAAATAATCTATTAGTGCTTTTAACACAGCTATTAACAGTAAAATAAAGACATGATGTTCAACAATAAATGGATGGCTCATTTTTAAACAATATACCTCTACATAAATAAAAGCATGTTGCTCCCAGACTTATTTGCGTGGTGACATATTCAGCTTCTTTGATATTTTGTTCTTCTCTCTATTGTGAACCTTACTACACGTGACCTAATAATTTAATTCAACAATTCAACAGAATCGTCGATTCGGAGAGAAAAAGTTTATCGTGTCTGTTAGCGATATCTTCAGACAGAATACGCGAATATTATTAATAGAAACATACGGTGCGTTGTTAAGCGATAAATAACACGCTATATCGATTATAAAAAGAACCATACGAACAGAACCGCATTAAATCGCAGTTTATGGGTTCTCCTCTGAATAAACCAAACCGAAACCACAATTAATCAACCCATTGCCAATTGAATACGCAAATGCGAAAGCATTATTCGCTGAATTTAACACCCGCTACCTCATGGATTTTGATTTCTTGATTTCATTGTCTATAATTAAACGAACAATAAAATGCATTTTGTCTTAAATTTAATGATTTTATTTTTTTGCGTTGCTTTGCGGCGTGTTCAGTTGGAAAAAATGCCTGTGCGAGTGTTGAGCTAGTCAATAAATTTTAAAAATAGGCCTAATAATCAATTTAGTTTTTGTTTTGCTTTTGTAGCTGGCTGTATTTTTTTAGCATTGAAAATGTGTGGCAGCGTTTTTTTTCTCTTCTTACTGAAACTATATTTCTGGTGGCTTATTTCACACGGGGAAATCCGCGTAAATGAGGTAACGATTTACAGTGGAGGCGTAATTCCATTAGCAGGACCAGGAAAGAATAAAATACTGTATTGGTGGGTGCAGTGGGGTGGTGTAAGCATCCACCCCTTTGGAGGGCATAGAGTGTTTTCTTTTTTAATGCAAATTGCCGTGAAGGTTACAATTAAGTGGCCACGCCGCGCCGTTTGCTTGTGCAGCCACCCTTGACTGTGAAAAGAAAAAATGGTAGCCAAGGAGGAAGGCAGAATGTTTCGCTGGATTTGGAGGTGTCTCTACTTGTCCCAATTCAATTTGCTTCACTAAGTGTCAGCGGTGAGAGGAATTCCATAATGTCACAAGAAGTGGATTTTTCTTTTTGTCAATTTGCAGGACGTATTCAGGGCAGCGTTGTAGTCGTAAGTAAGGAAATTTATTTAATGACCTGACCACCATTGTTAGACGTAGACGTCTGCACGCAGAGAGCGATTAATTTTAATTGCAGACGGAACAGACGACGCCCAGCTTTCGGTGGCAATAAATTATTTCTGCGTTTTTAAATTTGCTTTCTCTGTGTTTATTCAATAAAATGGGATTTCGAGATAATCGGAGGAAATCTGTGGAGAGATACTCGTATGTGCTGTTTTCTGCTACAGCCTACCGCGGGCCTTTATGCTTTATCCACGGTTTCGAATTAAACGGATCTACATAGTCCAGTCATAAATTCAGTTACAAATATAAAGCGACATAAAAAAAACGAGTAAACATTTTGAATCGGAATGACCACCTTTTGCCTTAACACAAGCTCTCAAACGTGTTGGCCATTGAGCTATTGCGGCACGTACTGTTTCCATGGACATCGCTGGCGCTGCCACGGTCAACGATTTGTCTAGGCTCTCCAAAATTCTGTGAGGTCTTTGGCAAGCCTTGCTCTGCAAATCTGGCTACATACTATAATCCAATGTGCTCAGATCTGCATTTACCGACGGCCATAAAAGCAGGAAAATTGACCCTGAGCCACTCCTGCGTGGTTTTGGCTTTATACGCCGGTGCAGGGTTTTGTTGAAAGACCAATCTTTCTTCTTCAAATAGAGTATTTGTTAGCGTCTTTACAACACCCTCTAGCATATCTTACTGCTAGACTTGTGTACCTGTTTTGACACCTTTCCCCCGAAATGGAAAGATGTGACACCTTGGTGAAAGTCCCCCCCCAACAAAATATTACGGAAGCGGGATGATGGCCATGCTGAACCCTTGGAATTACTTTTTCCGCTTCCTTTGATGACAAAGCGTAAACTCTATCATTTTGTTTGTTAAAAACTTCTTTCATGGTAACAATTTTTTCATCCGTAAACAGAATGTTTGTATGCCCTATGTTCGCGTGCCACAGTCAGACTCTCTTGCATCTCCCCGTCAACTATTTCTTTAGTTGAGGAGTTAAAAGATGGCCTGTTGATGGACGATAGGCTTTCATGTGAATATCACCCCGAACTAGCCTAGTCATTAATCTGGCGAATATGTTCAATTCCCTTCTTCTGCTTCGGAAGGGGATTTCTTTGAATACGTTCACGCACAGCTTTTGTACCGCACTCGTACGTGCAATGTGTGATCGACCACCTCTTGGCCAGTCCAGAATTTATGGCAGTACTAGGTAGAGTGACATTCACCCCTATCGGAAATAATATTTTCCACGGAATGGTTTCAATTCAGTAATCTGATTTACATTGCTGACAAGGGAAACACTTTCATTGGAATTTGTTCACATTAAAATCATACTTGACAGTGGCAGCTTTAAATTGTGGGTGCGACGATGCAATGTGAACCTTAATATTTGTTTAAATGGGGGAGGAGTTGCTTCAGTGCGTCTCCACGTCAGACGTTCATATTTCGAGAGATGTACACTCATAATTTGGTCTTATCAGATATGTTACATGTCACTTGCTTTTTTTGTATTCAAATCGTTATTAACAACCTTTTGGGCGGAGGCAATTGTCAACTAGAAGGCAAAGTATCCTCCCACCAACCCCTTCGATTGAAATGGGAAAAGTTTTTACGACAAAGATAAGTAAAATAAACTCTTTCTCGGCGGTTAGATCTTATGAAATTGACAGTGTGTGGGGAACTTTGTCGGTGTCAAAAGGCGAAAAGAAAAACAAACAACGAAATGTTTCGAACTTAATTAACAAAAAATGTGAATATGTAGGCAAGAGAAGTAAAGTAAATTCTTGATGTGCTTCTGCTTACATAACAATTCATACGCATTTAAAAAGAACAGGTAAAATGGGCTACAACAGCACATTTTCTATGAGGCTAAGATTTATATCGCTTTCTCTCTAAAATAAAACGTATTTAGCAGCTTAAAGTTTAGGTAACATTTCAAAATCGTGGCGAAGAATCAAAATGTTCGCATGGTACAGTCATCCCCCTAGCGAAAACAGTGCCACTCTCATGAAGTGCAGAATAGTTGTACTTAAATTACTTGTCATTTTCATTGACAGTGCTATGGTATTCAAGCCATGGTATCTATACTAGATGTGTATCACGGGCTTTATTGTCTGCCAGAGCATGGCAGCTGTCAAAATATACTACGTTGTACAGTGTGTCACTTTTCATGGTATTAAAAACGCCTTAGTATTTATACCATGGTATCTATACCATATGTGTTACCATATGTGTGACACGGACATAAGGAAAAGGACGTTTCGACAATCCTCTTCAAAAGAGTACCAATAAAGTTTAAAAGTCAAATTTATAGCAACTGTTCGCTCTGTGCTTTCACGTAAAGCTACGAGTTCGGAGTGGAGAACTGCGTAGAAATATTCTGCCTTTCAGAAGTTAAAGGTTGATGCGGTGGTAAAAATTCGGGCTTCCCTTGAAGCAACTATCCCAATACCAGAGTCACAACTCCACTTTGTAGTCATTAAGTATGACAATTGAGAGCAAAGAGCGACAAATGAAAGATGGCGTTAGAACGGCACATGTGAGACAAATCTTAGGGAGCCTTGGAAAAGAACAAGATATAGATGCCAATTTTCGTGGGATATATGTGAGAAAATATACCTCATACTATAATAGGGATTGCAAGATAAGACGCGTTTTTTTGAGCTTCGATCTGAGCAAAGCGTAGAAAAGTACCTAATATTTTCATCAAACAATTTCAACAAATACTGTGAGTCCTCAAAGTGTCAAATAGAGCGTAGTTGTTAGAATTGCGTGCTGAAAATCCTTTTTTACTTTGCTTTACTGAGATCAAAGCTAAAAAAACACGCTCTTTAGTTGATTGCATTTAAACGCAACTAGCTCCATCTGTTGCAATCAAGAGAAATCAAAGTATCCAGCGATTTTCAAACACTGAATTAATCGAGAGTAAAAATAAGGAAAACGCTTACTCTCGAAGCACTTTTTACAAACAAGAATGTACTAGAATTTACTCGAAACATCGTTAAGTAACTGACTGAACATAAAAGGAAGTTCAGGTTTGTAGAAGTAGACAGGGACAGTTCAGTTGGTTTCTAACAGCGGAAATTAATCACTACATTGTGGTGCACAGCAAGTTTGGTCTATGTAGTAGAAAGAGGTGACGAAAGTGAATCTCGTACAGTTTACACTATGTCCCTTGATCTCGGGACCATCATCCAATTGAAAGGCTTAAATACAGTTTAGCACTCACGCAATGAACGTACCCAAATCCCTCGGTCCAGATGGCATTTCCTCCACAATTCTGAAATTTGTTTCTTACGCATTATCCCTCTGAACGGGGGAGCGCATTTACATCCATAAAATAAATCAATGAAATAACTGACGCACACTCTCCAAATATTAAACAACAAATAACACTTAACAACAGGTTAACTGTTTGCGTGGTATATCACAAGCAATTAATTGTATGTACCTGCAGTAATAATGATAGGGGCAGCTGACGTCTTCGCACGTTATCAGAATGTTGCTCCTACGCCTAATGGCGAAAATAATTATTGTTATCCGTAATGAAATTTGGCGATAGAATGAAATGGCCGCCATTCTGTTTTGAAACTGGCCTCGCAATCCTTTTCTCCCGCCAAAATGAAAGGATTGAGCGCTGAATGAATGATACAGTTTGTGAGGAAATCGATAAAAGTTCTTGAGGCATATCTACGTCAAGTCAAGGGTGGCAGCAGATATGTACCGTTACATTTTTATTGATCTCGAACAGTCCAACCATCTATGGGTTATAATCAGCGTTGCCAGTGTAGGACTATTTTTTCGCAGTAGATTCTCAAAAAAATGATGTAAATTGAATTTTTTTGCAGTCGATTTTTATTTTGAAACAAACCAAGGTAAATGGTGCGAAAACATAAATGCTACAAAATTAATAAAATCGAGTATAAAAAAAAAACAACAGAAAAAACTGATTAATTCATTAATTTTGTTTTTATTCTTTCTGATACAAGGGATAGATTTTCTCGATCTAGATGCGGTTGGAAGCGTTCCACAAAAATGTAGTAGATTACATTTTGTTGGCAGTTGAATTTAACTTCGAAAGAAAAATGCAGTAGGTGTACAACAATGGCAGCAAAGTGGCAACGCTGGTCATAATATCCGGCTGTAACATTTGTGCGAAAGGTAGATGATTTCACTTGAGCGACTGTCTGCAAGTACGTATCGATGGCTGGATAAGTATATCGAAATAAACCCACATGAATATAGATATGTACGTCGGCAAAGACCTATAAATCCACTCGCCTATCCAATTCGATGGCTTTATTGCCCCGTAAGGATGTCAGATACACAATATGTCATTTCCATGGCTGGCTGCACTCGGGAATTCTTTGATTGGCTATGGGTATTGATATGATAGCCAACTAGTGAGTAAGTCGTTCATACTCCAAATTAAATCTGCTCTGGAAACACTGAACGGAGTTGGCAGCTAAATTATCTGTCAGCGACGTTCACGATTAATGTTGACGATTCTGAGTAAGTGAGCAAGGAAATCATTTTGTGTTTGAAAGACGTGCCACTCACAATGTCAAATAATTTTTCGCCTCTATAAGCAAACGATGTTCAACTTGATTTTAGCTCTTCTTATATTTACACTTGAGAGAGCTTAATTGAAAGACAGCGGAGGGATGGAATTCTCAGAAGTCCGAACACAGGGCGCACAAAGTCGGCGGTTGATGAGTGAGCGATTTAGTTGGCTTAAGACGAACAGTATTAAAGTGGACAGGACAATGTTAAAGTTGATGGCAAAATATCTTTGGGTGAAGCTGTGTGTAAACAGTGGTGCTGGAAAAAAAATCAGCAGACCAGTGAATTAAGTGATATCTGTCTAAATTGGGAACTTGCTCTTCATTTCTACATGGTCTGTTGGGTCTGAAATGTGGAGTTGGTCACATCTTTGATGGAAAGTGTCTGCTGTCCAACTGGAGCACTAAGGCACAATTAATCGTCCAGCATTTTACTCTAGTTTAGGAATCTGTAAAATGCACTTTAGGAGTCAATTGTCTGGGTGTCAGCGGGAACAAAATGTGACACTTGGGAAGGAAGCAAGCAATACCAATTCGGCTGTCTCTTTAGCTAGATTAATTCTCTTGATTCGGTTAAGACCAACCCGATTGAATGCTTGGCCAAAGTGAAGTCGAAGTGGTCATCTACAGTCAGTCCTACCAAGGGACGGGAGAAAAGTTTCAGATTACTTACAGATTTCCGGATAGAAAAGAGTTGGGCCATCGAAAAGAAAGCCGCTTAGCCTAGGTATGGGCAAGCCCAAATTCGGGGCAGCGGGAAGCCTTCTTGGAACCTTATTTTGTTTTGTAAGTTCATCGGTGAATGCAGTCGCCAATGTGACATATGTAGCCCGAGCCATTTTCCAGCTTCTAAGTCTTTAAGCTCACACACCAGTTTGGAAGGGGTTACGCAGCGACAGGATTTGTTTGATAATCTAAGCCCCATTGCACGTAGCACCAAATGTTATTGAAAGATAGTCTAAGGACAACATAACTATATCGAGAGGAGGAAGGCTCATCAGGGGATCTAGAGGAGATACAGGCGTCCCGATGGTCGCTTTAAAGTACAAAAATATGCAGAGAGGAACAGATCTTTGAAATTTGGCAAAGTGGGGACTGGCGCACTTTTAAGAGAGCCTTTTTCACACGGCAACTGATAGGAGCTAAGTTATCTTATCCAAAGATATCGCTTTTGAGCCTTTGCACTTGACATAACTAGACGAAGGTTTACTCCGAGATATTTGACCACTCTGAGGTATATCTGGGTTAAAGGCGCTTGTAACTATTGGGATTGCAAACCAGTAGCTTCCTTTAATCTTGCAAAGTGAACAACGTTAGAGAGGATTGACTGAAAGCGTATTTTAATGGACCATTCATCGATCATGCCATGTCAAAAGCTGCCTGTACTTTCGCACAAAGTTCAGATAAGAAACCTGTTTCCGAAAGTGAACCAGTGGTTATCTGGCTTCTGGAAAAGTAAGCTTCCAGCAGGAGCTCTTAGGTCTCCAGTTTAGATGACACGAAGGTGCAAATAAACCTTTTGAGTGAATGCAATTCTAAAGCATTCAAATTAAAGTCGGCGCAGTGGTTTAGTGTATTGGACTACTAAGCGAGGGGTCCGAGGTTTGAATCCCAAAAAAAAAACGTCTGACAAACATCCGAGAGTATAACTGTCATGAAAGAGCTTCTTAATTGGCCGTTTGGACCCGGCATGAAATTGTAGATCCCTTCCATTCGTCCCAAAAATGAAAAACTCAAACAAGACGAATGGTTGTGACAAGCTAGGCCTAGGGTCCCTACGGACCTGTTGCGCCACCTATTTACTTTTTTATTATTAATTTGAAAGCACTTTTACCAGACTCTCGCACTTATGGACTTTTGAGTGAATCAAATTTTAGCGGTTTAACCTTTTACAAGACCCTAGAGCTAGATCTTTTCACAAAGGTCCAAAGATAGAAATAAACCTTTTAAGTGAATGAAATTCACGCGGCTTAACCTTTTACAACGCCCTAGGACTCGCTATTTTCACAAAAGTCCGCAAATGATTCCCTTTTTGAGTTCCGAGCTATATCTTACAGACCTTTACTTTGTTCTGTAAAGGTTCGAGTCTATTGACAAGTCTGTCTTGTGAAATAACTTTTTTTTTCAAATTTTCCGGGATCGACAAGACCCTAGAGCTAGATCTTTTCACAAAGGTCCAAAGATAGAAATAAACCTTTTAAGTGAATGAAATTCACGCGGCTTACCTTTTACAACGCCCTAGGACTCGCTATTTTCACAAAAGCCCGCAAATGATTCCCTTTTTGAGTTCCGAGCTATATCTTACAGACCTTTACTTTGTTCTGTAAAGGTTCGAGTCTATTGACAAGTCTGTCTTGTGAAATAACTTTTTTTTTCAAATTTTCCGGGATCGACAAGACCCTAGAGCTAGATCTTTTCACAAAGGTCCAAAGATAGAAATAAACCTTTTAAGTGAATGAAATTCACGCGGCTTAACCTTTTACAACGCCCTAGGACTCGCTATTTTCACAAAAGTCCGCAAATGATTCCCTTTTTGAGTTCCGAGCTATATCTTACAGACCTTTACTTTGTTCTGTAAAGGTTCGAGTCTATTGACAAGTCTGTCTTGTGAAATAACTTTTTTTTTCAAATTTTCCGGGATCGACAAGACCCTAGAGCTAGATCTTTTCACAAAGGTCCAAAGATAGAAATAAACCTTTTAAGTGAATGAAATTCACGCGGCTTACCTTTTACAACGCCCTAGGACTCGCTATTTTCACAAAAGCCCGCAAATGATTCCCTTTTTGAGTTCCGAGCTATATCTTACAGACCTTTACTTTGTTCTGTAAAGGTTCGAGTCTATTGACAAGTCTGTCTTGTGAAATAACTTTTTTTTTCAAATTTTCCGGGATCGACAAGACCCTAGAGCTAGATCTTTTCACAAAGGTCCAAAGATAGAAATAAACCTTTTAAGTGAATGAAATTCAAGCGGCTTACCTTTTACAACGCCCTAGGACTCGCTATTTTCACAAAAGCCCGCAAATGATTCCCTTTTTGAGTTCCGAGCTATATCTTACAGACCTTTACTTTGTTCTGTAAAGGTTCGAGTCTATTGACAAGTCTGTCTTGTGAAATAACTTTTTTTTTCAAATTTTCCGGGATCGACAAGACCCTAGAGCTAGATCTTTTCACAAAGGTCCAAAGATAGAAATAAACCTTTTAAGTGAATGAAATTCACGCGGCTTAACCTTTTACAACGCCCTAGGACTCGCTATTTTCACAAAAGTCCGCAAATGATTCCCTTTTTGAGTTCCGAGCTATATCTTACAGACCTTTACTTTGTTCTGTAAAGGTTCGAGTCTATTGACAAGTCTGTCTTGTGAAATAACTTTTTTTTTCAAATTTTCCGGGATCGACAAGACCCTAGAGCTAGATCTTTTCACAAAGGTCCAAAGATAGAAATAAACCTTTTAAGTGAATGAAATTCACGCGGCTTACCTTTTACAACGCCCTAGGACTCGCTATTTTCACAAAAGCCCGCAAATGATTCCCTTTTTGAGTTCCGAGCTATATCTTACAGACCTTTACTTTGTTCTGTAAAGGTTCGAGTCTATTGACAAGTCTGTCTTGTGAAATAACTTTTTTTTTCAAATTTTCCGGGATCGACAAGACCCTAGAGCTAGATCTTTTCACAAAGGTCCAAAGATAGAAATAAACCTTTTAAGTGAATGAAATTCAAGCGGCTTAGCTTTTACAACGCCCTAGGACTCGCTATTTTCACAAAAGCCCGCAAATGATTCCCTTTTTGAGTTCCGAGCTATATCTTACAGACCTTTACTTTGTTCTGTAAAGGTTCGAGTCTATTGACAAGTCTGTCTTGTGAAATAACTTTTTTTTTCAAATTTTCCGGGATCGACAAGACCCTAGAGCTAGATCTTTTCACAAAGGTCCAAAGATAGAAATAAACCTTTTAAGTGAATGAAATTCACGCGGCTTAACCTTTTACAACGCCCTAGGACTCGCTATTTTCACAAAAGTCCGCAAATGATTCCCTTTTTGAGTTCCGAGCTATATCTTACAGACCTTTACTTTGTTCTGTAAAGGTTCGAGTCTATTGACAAGTCTGTCTTGTGAAATAACTTTTTTTTTCAAATTTTCCGGGATCGACAAGACCCTAGAGCTAGATCTTTTCACAAAGGTCCAAAGATAGAAATAAACCTTTTAAGTGAATGAAATTCAAGCGGCTTAACCTTTTACAACGCCCTAGGACTCGCTATTTTCACAAAAGTCCGCAAATGATTCCCTTTTTGAGTTCCGAGTTATATCTCACAGACCTTTACTTTATTCTGTAAAGGCTCCAGTCTATTGACAAGTCTGTCTTGTGAAATAACTTTTTTAAAATTTTCCGGGATCGATGTCTGCATAGGTTTCCATCAAGAAGTTTAGGCCGAATTGCGAGAAATTCGTGACAAAGAATGTTTATGTCAAATTGACTATTCTCCGCAAATGTATTGCTCGTTTACGAATCCGGTGAGTTAGCTACTGATTTTCTAAGCAGCGGTTTGTGTATAGGAAACGCCAGCTCGCGACATCTGTTAAAAGTCGTACTCAGGTGTCTTAAAAGCGACCTTCAGCTTCCGTCTTCTTCTGAGTTTATTGATTATTTCGGCAGATGTACACAAAACCGATGCCGATTAGTAGTCTCCTTTACTTCTCCTTCTGAGTCGATTATAGGTTTCGACAGATCTACCCGAAAACGATGCCGATAGGTTCTTATTTTTTTTTGCCCTGCAAGCTAAGAGCTTCAAGTTGTAAAACTCTTGAGTACCTGTTATCTCTAAATGATACCTTCGGCCGACCTTTTCAGTTTATTTTCAGGCTATTTCTCTGTTGGTCAATAACATATGGTTTCCCAGCCGTTACAAATGTTGGTTTCTGGATGGTAACTGGAACTATAAAAACTGGCAGATGGTCACCTTTTAAATTGCCCGTGCTACAGCCTCAGAAAGTTGTTAGCGAAATAGTACCCAGACAGAGTTCGGATATTTGAATCTACTCTCCTTAACTTTCCCAGCTGCTTCGTTCCTCGGTTGAAAACTCAAAGACTGATGGGGCTGTCGTGTCCATCTATCCCCAGCCATTTCATAAGTTGTGCCCGCTGATTTCGTTGTTGAATCTTCTTCTTCACACTCCATTTTTATGTTTGCAATAAATGGTGGCTAACCCTGGTGTACAATCGTAGAAAGGAAATACTCTTATCATTGCCATGGCTATTAAATATCAAAGTTCGAAACTCGTTCAGGTTGATCGAACGACTTGTATAAGTTCTACCAAATTTCATTCAATGAACCCCATATGCCGCGGGCAAAAGTTAATCAATTAAAATGTACGTGTGGCCGAGCCATGCACATAAAAAATCCCCTTTGATGGGGACTAAACTAATAATAACAATCATTACGGGATAGTGTCGCCCCTTCCTTCCATTATTCACCCTTATAAAACCGCATTTATCTACACCCTGGACCTCCTTTCCTCTCACTAATTACATAACCGCAATTACATTTCCTTTTATCAGATTTGTGCCTAAGCCCGAGGTATAAATCCCTATTCATATTGGCTCTGGAGACCAAAGCACTTCGACGCGACACGGTCCAAATGTATGAAGGACCATTAGTGTTTGCACACAATTTTTTTTTGTTTCGCAGAAGTCCGCTTGTGTGCTTCTATTGTTTGAGTGAAAAGTATCAAGGAGACTAATGTGCGGTGGTATTTTTGCTTTCGGTTTTCCAATTCGAAAAAGAGATCCATCACAAGTCGCATGACATCAATTGCTAAGGCTCGTTTCCATTGGGTCGCTTATTCAATTTTTTGCGTGACTATCGGTAACTGCATGGGCTTTCCCAGGTCACGATTCACGGGCGAGCATCAAACCCAGGGCAGGATATCGCCACATCTCATTGGAGTATGTAGAGTACGGTTGATACCGTTGGGACTAGACGAGTACACACGTAATGACTCAGCAGTCACGGAAATACGATTGTGCCAGTATAATGTGCATTATTATTTCAGCTGGCTTGTAATTTATGTAGGGCGTTCGGCGTTGAATGTAGGTTACTTGTACACATGCGGGGTTGGTGCTACACGATGTCCACAAGCATCCTGATTAACGACTTTCGTTCTTACGACTGACGGACGTGGTGGTACCTGGAAGGGAATCTTGAAGTGCATCCCCCGATGGGGTTAACAACTTTAAACTCAGAAATGCTGTTTAAAAAAAATTGGCCTTGAGGAATGGAAAAAATGGCGGAAAACCTGAAACCATTCTTAGACAACAACCAAAAGTGCTGCTCAAAAATGTAAAACGTAAAGTTACTACGAATTCAAGTCTGATTTGTGTTTTTAAAAACTCTTGCTGCCTAAGCAGCAGCGTTGCCGCTACAAAATTTCAAAAAGGGGAATTAAAAAGGTCCGAGCCAAAAAAGGGGTCACCACATAAAATACTAATTTAGCAAATGAAAACTAGATAAGTAAAAAAATTTATTTGTAACAGAAACATAAACAAACAAATGTTTTCTTTAAGGAATCCACTTTTTGGTTTTGTACTCTTTTTCGTTAAAAAAAATCGTACTTAAACTGAAACGGTGGCCATTTGTAGCAGTTTTGAAAAAGGGTTTGTTGCTCAAAAAGGGATCAAACGACTACGCTACTGAGCAGTGGCCTTCTGCTATTTTTAAGAGTCACCGCGGTTGCCTATTGTTAGCTTAGGGACAAGCTAACACGACAATGAGCCCTCGTTTTTTCCCTGAGTGATACACCTAAAGTAATTAAAGTTAAGATTGAGAAATTTTTAAATGTTTGTGTTCTTTCAAATCGCCCGATTTTATTATTTTTATTTGATCAAATTCTCAAAAACGTCTATTTCAGAAATAGACATAAAAACTGGGCACTCATTCCGTAATTTTTCAGACGATTATGGTCGAAACGATAGACCTCCAAAAGTAGCAACTAAGTGCCAAAATTACGAATTTGAGACCTTTATCCAGTTCATTTTTCACAAATGTAATGAAAGCTGACAATAGTTAAACAAATTCGGGCAGAATATAACTCCTTTTTCAAAAACGACATCGTCCCGACTATTATTGTTATACGGAATCTTCCCCCTGACAAAAAGGTATTAAATCGATGTTTTGGAGGATTTGATTAAATAAAAATGATAAAATCGCTTAAAGATTAGATTAGATTAGATTAGATTAGATGATAACACAAAAACCAACAAAAACACATTAAAAAACTTAAAGGTTCGGCATGATTGCCTACATTCACACGACGGCAAAACATCAAAAGTGCCATCAATCAAAAAGTGTCCATCATATTGAGGCAGCGTTTCGATTAACTCAACGATTTTTAGTTCCAAAAATATGGTGTAGCTTAATTGATTTTCTAAAACCGTGTGTTTATAAAACATGCCGAAGTCGGACAAGACATCGTCTTTTCAAAATGCTTCCTTAACCGCCTTTAAATTAAGTGGTGACTTTAGTAATGAGGCGGTTTTTATTCTTTTTTTATTTTATTTATTTATTTGCAGGCTTGCATTTTAAGATACAAAATCTTATAAACTAATAAAAGCTTCTCTTTTAGAACGGAACTAAGCTACTTAACAAATAATTTAATTTAAAAATTGCTTTCCTCTTTATTATTCTTAATTAACATTACAATTATATAAAAAGAATTAAAAGAAACAAAGAAAACAAAAATTTGTAATCATATTTTCATTAACTACATTACATTAATCTACATAAAAAAATATTCTGCTTTGGTTAACACAACGTATAAGACAAGGAAAATATAACAAAATCCCATTTTATTCTGTTTATATTCCGTTTGATGGAGGAATATTGAACCAAATGGGCTGACGACTAACAAAGAAGACAAAATTGCATGACACGCATTTCCCCCAGCTGAACTAGCTAGCTGAATTTTTTTTTAAGTAATAACCAAAAACAAAATCGATTTACCAAAACCGGTTTGACTATTTGTTGTAGCAGTTGGGGAGGTCTTCTTAGTTTCTCTCTAGGCGCATATTTACTAAAACATATTTATAATAAATGATTGTTTTTTCGGGACTTATGTCCCACTAAAGTGTTAAATAAGCTCCGTCTTGAATTCGGGACTTATGTCCCACCAAAGCGAGACAATCAATTAGGCACTTGTGTCTCGGGGACTTATGTGCCTGCGCCGTTTTGGTCACCATTCGCTTAGTCAAAGACAAACCATAGAAAAAGCAACGAGGCTCTCTCCCTCTTGTGTGCCAGGTCTAGAAATTCCACAGACCGTCTTCGCTTCCGCTCAGTCATGTGGTGTCACAAAGACCTATTAATCTGGTTTAAGAGTGTCTCTCTATAAATACACCTAACCTAAACTAATCTCTGGTCTTGATCGTCTACAAAGCGGTCCTTTGAAATGTTCAGCACTGACTGCGGTTCGATCTCAAAATTGGTGGCTAAGCCTTCGAAACCTCATTCCAGGAATGATCCTTTCAAAACCATAACCGCGTGACTTTCCACGACCACAGGGGATCACTTCAGAGGCGGCCATGATCAAGACTTATTGGCCGCTTTTCCACTGGTTATCTATGATTTTTTTAAAGACATATTTTAAGATCGACATATTCTTTTCACGATCAGTAGCAGATATTTGGCCTTGTCATCGAGCTCACGATTCAGCTTCTGGTGTTTAACCAGAATTTTCTGAATGAAATACATACTTAGCATCGCTGGTCTTATGTTAAGACAACATTTTGTCGGAAGACAAGTTTCAGGATAGCTATTTGCAAAATATTAGACGGTTTTCGAAGAAACTTCTCCCGAAACGAAAAATAGTAAGTCGAAGTTACCTGCATTTTCTATGGCTGCACAAAGTGCTCCAAAGGTATCAGAAACTCATGAAGAACTATATTCAAGAGCAGTGGAGATTGTATCATTCTTGATGGGGAGCACTACGAAGGGTTGGCCATCTTGTGTGTCGAATTTGCTAATGTGGCGTATTGGTTCGCCAACGTCAAGCCAGGGCAGTGATTGCTCTTTCAATATTATGAATTCCTTGCTCGAAGGCGACCTTTTGACTGAACCTATACTTGAATTTTGAAGGGCAGCTTTGACGTTTGGGTCCATTGACTGATCACCAAAGCTCTTCAACAGTTTTTAAAAGAAAAGGTTAACAGGCGGATCTGGCTTTACTTTTTTAAATACTTTCCTTGGAGAGGCTTCCTTATAACTTTTCAACAGCGCTCTAATGTGGTTTTCGATTGGGCTTCTTCAGATTTGATCTCAGATTTCAGATTTCGTGTGTCTAATCGAACATAAAAATGTCACTTGCTCTTTTTTGTGTTGATATTCGTGCATTTCGACACTTTTCTAACCGTTTGCAATCACTGGTTAGACTTTATATTAAAACATTCACAATTTTCCCAGTTTGATTTCTAAACATTTGTAAATAAATAATGAACAAAAATAAATCACCCGATGCAATGCATTTCTTTGCAGTTAAAAAATGCCACGAAAACGTAAACAAACTACTACTAGTTGTCAAACTCAAACGTATTTGTGGTGGTAAATCTGAAGCAAAGCTGAGAAAAAAATCCAGATTCGCAAAAGTTCTCTGAAATCTGAAAAAGATTGTTTTTTTTTTGTACCAAGCGAACATAAAAATTGCTCTGAGGGTAAAAAAGTGTTCTGAGGGCGCCCAATCGAAAACCACATAAGATTCTTGCAGGCAAGTTTTACTTTTGTATTTGATCTTCTGCGAGCTATCGTCATCCGAAATTATGTATAAAAGAAGCTAGTTGCATGTAGTTAGTCCTCGCGGTAGCCTAGCCTTTGAAAATGAATGCTGACATGAAGTCTGATAGTCTTCGCAGAAGGTCGTGTCTAAACTGTCTCTAAGAAATAGTTAAACTCTTATGATGATGGTAAACCGACGGTGGAAACATAATCGTCCTGCTCAAAATGTGGCCCTGGATTCAGTGAGCGCCATGATTGGCTGCAACTCAAGAAGTTGAAATACATTTGAATGTAAATTTTCTTTCCACAAAGTCTAAGAGTGTCTTTCGCAGCTTTTCGATAAAAAAATTGAAGATTGCTTGCGAAAGCAATTATAACAAACTGATACAATTTTCCAAAAAATGAGCACAAACATGCTCCTTTTAGAAGCTACAAATCAGCTACGTGACTTCAAACTTGTACTACTTTCGTCAAAAACTAAGTTGCCTCCACTTATCAAGACAACTCGCGCCATTCTCTAAAATTAGCCTCACTTTGTAGTTGTACCAACCGCCCATCCAGATCCGAACAACAAACAAAGTCGTCTCTAAAAATACTCCCCCTCCCCAATTGATTGAGCAAATTCAAATAATCACCTATGCATAGATCAGAGGAGCCATGCATCGCAATGCTGCAGCATAGACCGAAATTCATTTCCCTTGCACATAAAAATACACTTTTAGTCGCACCAATCGCGAATAAATACAACATTTTGATTAATGTTTTCGTTTCATTGCAGGTTGCCACATCGGCCGCCACTAACACATTGCGCGGCTCTGTTGCATCCACCGAGCAGCATAGCATGGTCAACGGCGAAATATTCCCCATACAAAAGTTTCCCCGACCGAGCTTTAATTACGTATACGACTGAGTGCACTTGGCCCCCTGAACAGAGCATAGCTACGAGTATGTAGTTTGCATGTGCTGCTGAAATTCAAAGGACGGTCACCCGGATGACAATGGTCGCGAGTGTTTCTCTTGTTTTTTTTTATTGTTTTTTTTTTTGCTCTCAAATTATAATTGTTGACGCAGAGAAGTTGCCTGTTGATCTGTTTGAATGTCAGAAATTATCAATTCAGTTAACGTCGTCATTTTCCAATAGATAATCCAACCGAAAATATGATTCACGTTATGTGAGTGCAAGTGCGAAGATTATAAATCGCAAAATTGCAGTGCTTGTGTTTGGATTTTGAAAATTATAAATCAAAGTGCTGTTGTAATTTATGAGAGGACCAAGTTCATTTTTTCTATATAAATCAAAAATAAATAAGTCGAGTAAATTTTGAAAATACATTGTGAGGCGTCAAAAAAAAAAAAATACCTTAAAAATTTCGAAAGTGTTGTGCGCTCCTGTTGTGCAGCTGCTGTGTTTTAAAGGTCACCAATCAGATTGATAGAATGCTTTTGGAATGCATTCAACTTGTTCAACTTGAGCATTAACATTTGCATAAGTCGTGTGCATATTGAGCAAAGTGAGTATAAATTTGGAAATGTCAAATTATACGAAAGGACTCTTCAAAGGGCGGGCGAGTTCTTTTCAATTGGGAAATCAAAAAGAGCACTTTTACATTCAGCCAGCAACCACCCTCAGGAAGGCAGTTGGTGGTGCGCAACAAAATAAAATCGGAAAAAAAATTATATTTACATCAACTCGAAGGTTGCGAATGCTTTCTGACAAGTGCTCGTGAAAACTGCGAAGCGTGCAAAAATAATTTGCTTCCTTTACGTTGAGTAAATATTTAAATATCCCCCAGTGACTTGTGTGTGTGTTTTTTATTTTACCACTTTTATTCATCACAAAGATTGCTATTTAAAAATATTGTCCCATGAATTTACAATAATGCTGTAATGTCATTCAGACGCAGCTATTCCGATCGTATCAAGTCTCGGGTTGTTTTTAAAAATAGCCAATTGAGCTGGTACTCGATTTGTGCAACACTCGGGGTTGGTCTGTGGTCATCGCTTTTGTCAACAGGTGGCGACGGGTGCGCAGTATTTGTTTGGAAATATCATTCCACTTGTTCGTATTGTGACTGACTTAATAAAATGCGAGACTAATGGGTTTCGATAATTTCTCGACCAAGTGCCTTATTTCTGCTGCAGCCCATTAAATTGATTTCGCAGTGATTTTAGAACGCGAGATTTTAATCAATTCTGACAATGCGACGATAGAGGAATTTAAAAAAATAATGGGGTCTAGCAATTCTGTCCGTCTGTCTATATGTCTGTCGGCTGCTGAAGTTCACGGCCTAAACGGCTGGACAGATTTGTTTTAAACTTCGGTTCTGGCTTTTGTGGGCTTTAGTGACCCCGACCTGTCACTTTCCATACTTCCCATACCACGGTTTCAAACAAATTTGATTTTTTTTCGAAAACAGCTTAAACGATTTTAACAAAAATTAATATTTGAGCTTAGATATGTAGGTGGGGCTTACATTGCTTTTTACCCAGTTTTTGGTTAAGGAAATTTTGGGGGTTGTTTGCACTTCAGCCCCGTTATGAACGGTATTTCTCTTAAAAAAGTTTGATTTTTGTCGAAAACGATTTCAACTTAAATTGATTTTCGAATCAGTTTTTTGATAACAAAATCAGACTTATCTCAAAAACGGTCCATACGGTTGCAACAAAAATGTGTTCCTAGGTGGTCCAGATAAGGTGCTCATTCCTTACTCGAAAACAAATTCAGTTTTTCTCTAAATTATCGTAACATTTTTTTTGAATAACGTCATTTTAGTTTCTTTTTCTAAAGTTTACTTGAAAACGCACATATCTACCGATTTCGACCAAAATGCAAACTTGGAGTTAAATTGATATTTTGAAAATGATTGCGTTCCTTATTTTCAATTCGAATGACCAAAAACGGTCATTTTAAAAATTGTTTATATCTCAAAAACCCCATTTGGTTCATATTTTGCGGAAACTTAAAAAAACCAGGCAATGCTTACATCCTAAACAATATCTTGCACTCAGTTTTTAGCTAAAAAGTATATTTCGAACTAAACATTGCAATACCTGTTACTCGGCATAATTTTACAAAAACAGGTCTTTCGATTTTGATCGTATGTGATAAAATAAAATAATTCTTAATTACGATCCCATGCACAGTTTTTCTTAGAAAAATGCAAATAAAAACGCATTAAAAATATTTCTTAAAATGACTATACCCAAGTCCCAATCTGTGTTCAAATACGTTATATTTTTGCTTTCTTTCAATGCCTCATTTTCAATAAAAATATTTCATTTTAGCAACTATCGTCCATTTCTGCTTTCTTCTAAACATAAACCATAAAATAACAAGCAACTACCTATAACACGATTGAAAACACTTCATTGGTCCGACTGTCATACACTTCAATCTGCTTGTTTGTATAAAAATTAAAAAAAAAAACTCCGAATTTAACGTATATATCGGTATTAAGATTTCGTTATATCATGGACACTACTTCCAACCATAGGTACGAAAACCTATTCCAGTCAAACACAAAAACTTGCCCTAAAAGATCAGAATTCACAAACTCATTGTCCTTGTACATACCTACTCAAATATTGTGTAAGGTACCTATATAAGAGCCTGTGAACAGAACTTTTACTGAGAGCTTAGACCTCACATTATTATTTAATGTACTGCCATCTGAAATGAATATGTTCAAGCCAAAAGTGCACTTTATGTGAGTATGTTATTCTGTACAGTTTGCTTATCAAGATTCTAGAATCGCTTCCGAGTTTTTAACCTACATACCATAAAAAAAGCAATCAACCAAAGTCTTGATTTGAACGCGAGAGTTTCGTACGACCCAGTAGTGAACTTATTTATATTTTTTTAAATATTGTACGCTTTTTTATTTCAAGTTTTTGGGCGCACAAGTTTTTATCGTACACATTCCTACCGAAACGCAACTTCGATAGGTTGTAATCAGTGGTCCCAGACTGTGAAGACTGTTTTTCATTTTTTTTATCAGCAAAGGCAATAATTTTCCCCTAAATTCGAAAAAAGTTTCCCTCTTTTCCCCTAAGGAAATTTTCTTTTATTTTTATATGAAAATATTAGGTCATTTTATAACTGTCTTTATTAACCAGCTATAACATTAAAGTATACATATTTTGCAAGGATCAGTTACCTAATTCTATAAGAACCTTAAATAAAATAAAAACTTTATTAAGAAATAAAAATAAATTAAATCACAAAAATTCTTACGCAGACGTTCGATGGGCTGTTTTCTTTAATACTCAGTTTGGACATTTCTTTTTTAGTAAACGTTTAAATTTATTTGTAATGGAAATACGTTTAAATTTTACTTTTAAACAATTTATGTTTCAAAGAGATTTTTAATTGTTTCCCCTTTTTTTACGCTTTCCCCTCGTTTTCCCCTTTTTCCCCGCCAATCTTGGCGCTTTTCCCCACAATCTGGGACCACTGGTTGTAATTTAATCTTTTTTAATAACTGCTTTATGTTTGAAAATTTAGTTTTTGTAACTGACCTTTTTTTAAAAACTCATAGTACTCCTTTTCCTAAATTGAAATCATCTTACCGCAATCCTCGGATCGCGATGGACTCCACTAAGTTGCCTAGTGTCGTGTGACGGCTCTCCTCACAACCCTGCATCTATAACCTAATCTTCCTCACTCCTCCATAGATAGGCCAATGTGTGCTAACTTGATCGCTTTTAAATGTTTGAAAAAAAGGTAGTTAGAGATCCGTTGACCGTGAGGTGCCCGAGAGAATTAAATTACCAAAAATGCGCCAAATATCTGTATAATAAATGAGTCCTTTGAAATACTTTTCTTCTATAAATAACGAATATTCCTACCTCTATTGATTCAGTTGCATTGCAGAATTTTTCCGAGTAAGACCTGCCTCCACGAACATCCTTTCCAACAAGTTGAGCGTTTCATTTGATTCCCACATTAGTCCAATTAGCATTTGTTCCTTCATTTCCTGCGTCCATTCACAGCGTAAACTTCAAGTTTCAAATTCATAGAATTTTCTAAAAAGTTAACCGCTTCATGTATTTTTTTTTAACTACTGTACTCCACATTTGTGAATGAAGGTGTTACAAAAAAAAAAAAAAAAAGAAACAGCAACTTTTAACATAAAACTTTTAATTTGCCCATATACAGGAGTAGCTACTCTCAACAATCTCCGTCAACAGATAGCGATTTATAGCTGTACCCGGTGAGGACATGATATGGAGAAATAAAAGTAATTTGTGGCTACCCAGTATTGCGGTAATAAAATGCGGTCAACATATTATACTTCACATATACAAACGGTAGAACTTGCATTTAAATGGATTCAATTCGAAAAGTTGTCCATTGTGCGACAGCATGCAATGTTGGTAGATGTTCTTTATGCGAAAACATATGCGAAACGAAATGCAAGGACATGAACACGAGCTTGCTCCTTTACTTCAATATAATTGTTTCAAAATTATTACGTACAACTGTGCATTGGAATATTTTTTATTCTGACGAATTTATTTGTTTGCATGGAAATGTTGGTCAACCTCAATTGGTTTCCCTTTCAATTCGGCTTCCTTTCATTCCCATTATTCATTCATCTTTTCGTTATTCAGGCTCACAGTGAAAACGTGTCCACACAACATAAAAATATATGTTTTTCGTTTATTGTATGGAATTATAACAATCGCCTGGTCTTTTGTGCTAAGTCTGATTGGTAGCTATGACTCCAATCAAAGGATTTGCTTTGCAAACTGCTGTTTGCACACAAGTACGTCAACGGAATTTATGTCAAAACTTGTAATCCCGGCAGCACTCGAATTTTAGTATTCATAATATTTGCTTGGTTATAATTGGTCGCTGGAAGCTCAAATCTTATGGCAACCACATCACAGGGCAATAAAGCATACCTAAGCCTGCGAAATTAGCGCTCTAATTATCTGAGGAGGGAATAATTTAAACCACAGTCACGTAATCGTTTTTAGGAGTTGCCACAAAGTTCAGAGATTCAAAGAGAAAAATAAATGATTGACAAGGGTCCAAGTTTAAAAATTGCGGTTAATTATTCAAACGATCCTAAATGGATTAATCAGTCAGAAACGTTTTTAAAACAGGACAATCTGATTAGGGGGGTTTGCTTTTATAATTAACTTAAAAAATTCATATCTCCAGTTGGCTATTCACTGCGAATCGTTTTGAAGGTGACTCCCTGGAATTTCTATGAGGCACTTTGTTACAGATACGTCAATCAGTCCAATGCGTCAACCGAATTTATTCAATTTTTCGCTTTAAATGGATTCGGATGTATTAGTTAACTGGGAGCATTTCCAAAAGCACTTTAGAATGGGGGAAAAGTCTAAGCGAAACATTGACACCCTTGCACAGGGAGAAAAATCAATCAGCTACTAACGGGTGCACCATTTCTTATGTCGGCATTTGAATATGGAATAATTTAGAAAAAAAAAGACAATTTCCATATGCCTCGGAGGTATCTTTATATCATTTGGTCCCTTACAATTTATTTGGCCTATATTTCGAATTCAGAATCAGTAGAGTGGTCGCCTCTAGTGCCCAAAGCAAAGGTTGCCCTTTTTGTTGCGTTTTATATCACTTTCTCGAGCATCTCGGGTGGTTTAGCTGTGACTTCGGCCCAAATGTTTGCCCTGACCTCGTGAATGGTCTGAGGCTTGTTGGCGTACACTTTGCTATTCAAATTAGCAACTAAAGAGAAGTCCGTGTCCCTATATTTTGACAGCACGTGTCCATGGAATTTTCACATGTGGGCTCTCGGCAACACTCTCTCTTACCGCTTCAACCAATTCATTGGATTGCCTTGGATCGTCTTGTCGACGACCTTCCACTGTCCCGTTCTCAACCAAATTTTGACACCAAACGACGTAGTCACACGGTGCTTGTTGGCCACGATATTTTCGACAATATGCACATGAGAGTTAACACAGCTGGAAAATTATTTTCAGTATTTCGGTGCATGGTACTGGAGTAAAGCGATTCATGGTTGCAATTGTACTGAACTGACAATTCGAAAACATATCTACTCAAGTCAATTGGTTGTTAAATGTCAAGTCAAACTATTTATTGTTTACATGCCGACATAAAAGAGGTACACCCTGTAGATTCCGAAAATGTCTACACTATCAGCGTCAGTATAAAAAATATTGTGCAGGAAAATTCCTTCTTAAGCACATTTTCGATAAATGAAAGGTTGGCGCGGTCACAATGACATATAGGGCACTCTGAGGACACTGAGCAACGAGTGAAAGCCCGGACCTTTCGGTGGGAAACTATACAGCTAAATCAATTAGAAATGCCCCTCAAGCGAAATGATGACTTTCGATTTTGTCGGTGGTTAAACTTTTATTTAGCAAAATTATTTATCAAATTCAGAGCCGCGCGAGCAACCAATTTCTTCTTTAATTTGCTTACTTCCAACTTCCAACTGACTGCGAATTATGCGATATCACTTTGCCCTAACTTCTTTATTCAACTCTGTCACATGTGGCTCCATATGCAAAGACGCAGAGCACAGTTGCGTGACTGCAGCACTTTTAAAGGTTAATAAAAAATGTGTTTTGTGTAGGGTGGCGCAAAATGAATCACCTGTCGGAAGATGTTATAATTTTTGCAAATCATATTTGACATTTTTGAATTAGAGACGAGAAATGGAGTGCAAGAGTGTTGATCCTCATTCTCAACAACGAAGAGCACGATTTTGTGTCGAAAATCATCATGAGCTACGAGGCGCATTTCCACTTAAGCTGCTACGTCAATAAGCAAAATATTCATTTCTATGGCACTGAAAATCCGCGTGTGATGCACGAAGAGCCATTGCATCCACACAAAGCCACTGTGTGGTGCGGCGTTCACGCGGGAGGAGTTATAGGACTGTATTTTTTTGAGGACGCCATCGGCAATACGGTCACTGTTCCTGGCGAACGCTGATAAACGACTTCTTACTGCCGGAATTGGATGAGTGGGGCTTGGTGAACATGTGGTTTTAACAAGAAACCGCACACACAGCACGAGTCCCAAGTCTTACCTGGTCGCGTAATTTCCCGTTTAGGCGATTTGCCCTAGACAGTAAAATTGCCCGATTGCCCGACTTCTTTCTTTGAGACTGCTTAAAGTCGCAAATTTATGCCAACAAGCCTCAGACAATCGCAGCCCTTAAGAAGAATATTCGATGGGAATGCCAACAGTTATCACCGAAAATATTGCGGAAAGTCATGGAAAATGCAATAAAACGGCAGCCACTTGACGTTTATCATTTGTTCCACTTAACAGAAAGAATTGTAAATGTGCAAACAAAGATTTCCATCAATCAAAACCTTTTTTTTTTGTATTTAGTAAAAAAGTAATTCAAAAATTGGATGAATAATTTTGCGCCACCCTGCAGAAATCAAGTGTGAAATGGACAAACAAAAATGGACCTTTGTTGCAACTATTTGTTAGTATGTTCAGCAAAGTACAAAATGCAGTTAGTTTAAAAGTTCTGTGTTTAGGATGGCGGCGGCACACCTTTAATTTGTTTGCGCCACCCCTCACAAGTGTCTGAAAAACATTCAAGAGTATAACCGTCCTGAGAAGGCTTCAACACTTATCTGTTCAGATTTTGCCCAGAATTGTAGGTCCCTTCCATTAGGCTAAAAAAAATAACAATCAAATGACTGGTTATCAGAAGCTGGGCCTTGGGTCATCATCACATAAGTGGATCTATCGCGCCAGCTATTTATTTTAAAACACTTAATCTCATCTGATTTAAGTAAAAGTTGGAATGCCAAGGATACACTAAAATAATGTTGACATCGTTGCTGTTGTGTTCGTGTCTGTAGGTCTTCTGTCAATGATTTGGTTCATAAACAAATACAGTCTTCTGTTAATGGTCATTTGGACCTGCCTGCAACTCCAAAATTTTAACCAACAAATTGAACTTAGTTCAAATGTCGATATAAGCCTATGGGGTTTAACCTTCTACATGAACGGCAACACAGTGCCCCATTTTGCAGTTATCCACAAACAAAGATGATTCCTGGTTCATATTTCGAAAGGGATGTAGTTCGACGCACCTTTAACCTGAAGCAATTCTATGGCAATTTGCACGCCATGAGGACTGTTGACCCAGTATGCACTCGAATAAATCGTGTGCAGGATTTTGAGAAGGCATTTGTTCGACTTAATAGTTAAAGCATCTACAAATTGTTAAATAGGAGAGACGGTCTCGCGACAGTTACCCTAAAACCAAGATATTTCGTTTTGTGTATAGCGTTCGAAAATGCACTAGAAAAGAACAAAAATGTGCTGTCACTTAATCCCTTTGACGGCAGTCGAGAACTGATCGTTTCATGAAAAAGACTGAGTATAAAGTTGTTTTTTTTTTATAAAAAATGCAATCCAAATTGTTTGGAACGTTTTAAAAGAACTTTAATCTAAAAAATTCTGAGCATCGAATTTCTTAGATATATTATACTCTTGGACCTGTTTAGCAACCTTATACCTTGAATCCATTAGTAACTCAATTTAACTCCCATAGATCATTTCCCGTCAACATTTAAAGTGCGAGATTTTTACCCGTCTTTTACAATTCGATTTGGTCATCTGATTGGTAGTTTGCGTTATTTCATAAATAGCTAAAATGTTGTAGGTGCTACTAGCCATTTAAATGCTCAGCTTCTTGAGTCACTCTAACTTACAAAAGGCCGTTGACTTGAGACCTAGCTCTGCCATGGACTGCCTATGACGTAAAATAAAATTGTAACTTATTTTCCCACTGAAGGGCGTTTGTTTGGAATAGATTTGAAAACCAACTTCGGTGGTCACACTTGCGTTGCAAAATATGCCGATTTAAAGATAGGATGTATTTTTTGTAACCCCTGAAGTGGGTTACCTTAGCAGAAAGTATTTCTCGAAAAATGTGCAACTCATACCATTTTTTCACTACAAAGTTCAATTATCTTCATGGCCAATTAGAACAATACACATTAAATAAAAATTTTTTTAAGTACACTTTAAAAAAAGTAATTGCTTCGACAAAAGTTGAGAAATTGGTGAATCGTTACCTTTTCTGCTGTGTTTCTGTTCTTTTCTTCTTTTGAATTTAAACCTCGATCTAAGTTGTATGTCGGAGATTTGTAAACAAACACACAGTCAAATTTTGTGTTGCTTATTGGGTTTTGAATTTAAGGAGTGACAGACTGTCGACGGGAATCAGCGTTCCTCATATAACCCTCTTTTCATTCCCAACAGCCACCTTAAAACTACAGCCTTTTAAATTAATACTGCTTGCCAATAACATAATTGATTATAAACTGTGCAAAAAAAAAAAACAAACACAACTGACGTATCCATCCACCATCGTCCATCCATACGTCATACCACGAGATGACATTTGAACAACCCATTACCCATAGCACGTTTCTCACGTGAGTCTGCATAAAATATTTATGTTTTGCTTTCAACCATAATGCTCATTAGAATCTAATCCTCCTACGGAATTTAAATATATCCCAACACAATATGTATCTTCGTTCTACACGCGGAGCGTGAAAAATGGAGTACTTGCCATTTCTCGGATAACATATTTTTCGCTATGGATATGCTTATGGGATCTCCGTAACGACTGTGTCAGAAACAGGTAGAAATAAAAGTTGTACAAAATGATGAGTGTCTATACCGTTCCTGTCCACTGAACCAGCTTGAGGATTTTAAGTTGAAATTCAAGGTGAAATGTTAAATTTCAGTTAAATGCGTGTGGAATACTCTGAAGCAATCGCATACATGGTTGGTGTATTTTATGTCCTTTTTTGAAATATTTAATTGGAGTAGAAGCAGATGTTGGCGCTTTGATAAAACCATGTCTGGCATTTAGAATAACATTTTAGTGGTCATAATCTAAGTTTTAAGAACGGTCCCCTGTTCAAAACAATCAGTTAGAAGAGATAAGAATAAGACTGAAAAAGAGGGCACGTCATTCGAAGGGAAATAGTACGAATATGAAGAGTAGGCTAGTAAAACATAATTTAAGGAAGTGTAAACCGCAAAGTTAAATTAAATAAATTAAAAATAGTGGCCCTTAGAAATAAAATAATTTACAGACGACTTTTGTCAAAAATGTTCCCACCAAACTGAAATCGCGACGTTTCGATTAACTTTTACCGAAACCTTGTAAGAACATCTCCACCGAGCTGAAGTGAGTTCAAAAGACACAAGCTGTCAAAATATTACTTAACTCGTTTTTTTTTTAGTCAAATTCAAATTTTAATTCAGAAAAGAATTTTCTTCTTTAATTATTTTAATTATTTTATTTTTTCGATTGTCACAATTGTTTTGGCGTTTTATATTTTGACATCCACAAATGAACCCACAATGAGAGAAACATGGCATAACTCTAAATTACTACAAATAGGTACCTAAAGCATACGATTTCGCTTTAATTTAGGAAATAGTTTGATTCGAGTCACCGCTGATTAAGTCATATCTAAAGTGACATCCAAGGCATTTTTTTCAGAAATAAATATGTCAGACGATAACATTTTCAGGGATATCGAAATTTTTCAAAATATATTCCAGAAAACAAAAAAATATACCGAAAAAATTAGATTCTTTCGAATATTACACAGATTCGGAGTTTAAAAGGAACTAGAGGTTATAGTAAAATAGATATAATGTCATAAAATAAGCATCAATGTTATTCTCATGTGTAACAACACAGGTTTGATAGACAGACCGTTGCACATATAACCGGTTTAATAGAAAACGTTATTAAGCCTAGAAGTCAAAAAGGTTCTCCAGTTTTACCCCATATCGTGGTTCTTACTTTGCTACAGGCAGTTGCCAACTTGACACGGTAAGCATTTGATTTGAACTTGAATTCACTGATGTAAGTTACTTTTTCTTAGCTCATGTGGATGGCGTAAGTAAAAATACAATTAGTTCTATGATCCGAAAAGTATCAGCAGAAATAGGAGCGAAACTTCCTCAATCGGTACCACCCTCTTCAAAATCTATAAATTGGAGTAATCTCTTGAATAGCATAGTCCAATCCATCGGGTTCGACTTAACTTATCCATTTTTTGCAAACGTTTTACATGGATTAAAATAAATAGAATTTAATAAAATGAGTTATAACCTTTCATCTGTCAAATTCAAATCAGTTGAAGTTCACAATGTTGAAACAACAGAATTCAGTCACAATGGCGAACAGAAGTTGACTTTTCTTAAATTTATTTCGTTTCTATGAAATACTAGACGGGACTTAGAGTTAACTAACAAAATAAGACCAGAATTTTGTTTTTTTTTTTCTATTTCTCAGAGTTCCAGAAATAATAAATTCAAAATAACCTAAAAGTGGAGGTGCATTATTGAATTTGTTGCATATTCCACTTCACCCATAATCCCCTTATTTATGAGAATGTGAAAAAACTGACAAGACACTTTCCAAGCAGTTGGTGTCAGAGCTGTCATTTCATAATTTCGTTGGGGATTATAATAGAAATTCGTATGGGAAGCAGCGCGGAATACAGAACAAAAATTAAGAAATTTAATTCAAGCGAAGCGATTTTCAATTGGGACGGCTCGAAGCTTGCTGCCTGTATCGGCCATTTTGTTTTGATGGTGTCTAATCTGGTGTTTATTTGGCTACCAAAATGGTGATGCCAAATCACCAAATTACACGATTAAGGTGCGATACCTATGATTTTTTTAATATTTCAATATTTTTAATTCAACAATTGTTAAAAATATTAATATATTAAAAAAATTCATGTCCATGAACATTTTTTTCCAAAATTCTAACTTCAAACTGTTTGTCGAAATGCCTATTTCTTATGACCCGATCCACGAGTCCTACTAATGCGTAAATGCAGTAAGACAACATTTTTAATGAACCGCCTCAACAAACTCTGATGACCTGATGATTTCTAGACCAAAGTCAAGTCTATTTTCTAAAGACTTGTCTATCAATCAGCCCTCACAAGAGTCAATCAATTCGGATCTATTAAATTTCTCTATATGAGGCAGAAAGGCACCTATTTCAGCAATAAAACAAACGCCATAAATGAGAATATATATGTACAATTTTATAAACAATGCCAGCAATTTCGAAAATGGATTACACTATTCGTAACCTATAATCTAACGGTAATAGCTTATAATGTGCTATGGCCCACGGGAGAGTGCTCCTTTGTTGCACCCTGCCCCATTAAAAATGTATTCACTCAATTAATTCTTATGTTTTTGATGAATGCAACAATGCAACACTGGCAACTTGAATAGTTCGCATTCTGCTGGAAAAATTTAATTTCTAGAAATTGACATGCACCAGTTGAGGTGAATTGGTGTACGCGGTTTGAACACTGTCGCATAGGAGCAACATGTAGTGTCCCTCGGGAAATTAAAATAATAAGTTAGGGGTGGATTGTGCACACCTCAAGGATTGAATTTTGTGCATGCAAATAGCGATAGAGAAAAAGTTTTCATTATAATTTGAAACAATAAACCATTCTAGTTGGGGCAACTTGTGCATGTTACTGGAATAAATTTATGAAAAGAAACAACAGTTGAAATAGGTTTAGCCACTGTATGTACAAGTTTGGTATCACTTCGTCTATCTGCCACACGTTGTTTTCTTTTTTTTCCACCAACTTTGGGGTTTTTGTTAAAAAAAAATTTCTAAGGGCCTGGGAAACAGAAATTTGTTAAAGCGGAAAATACGTACGACTGGGTCGCTCGTAACTTGCCCTTTTATGCTAAATTCGTTATATGGGAAGTACCACTGACTTGAGAGTTAAATTATAAATTCTTATTTCAACTCGAGGAAACTACGGAAGTTTGATTGAAACTAATGTTGTTTTCGATTTGGCAAAAAGATTAATTTTTTTTAAAAAAAATCAATTTTTTTTATTGAGATTGCTTTTTATGTTCGATTTGCCAAAAAAATCATTTTTTTTTTGATCTGACTCTCTTTTGAGAAATCTAGATTTCACACATACTTTCACTAATACCAATGTGTATGACACACAGCTGGCGGTTACGAATTGTTTATCATTGGAAGGATTGCTCTTTAACTGAATTATTAATTTTTTGAGTATGGAAACGATTTTTTATATTAAATTATTTCAAAATTATTTATTATAAATGTGTAAAAATCAATTGAAATGGTGCAAGTGAAAAAAAAATATTTTTTTGCGGCCAACTCAATACACGCAAGAACCAATAAAATTCGGATTTTATGTTCGATTTGGCAGCAGAAATCTGAAATGTCAGATAAAAATCTGAAAAGCCAAATCGAAAACGACACAAGGTTGATAGAAATCCAGCTGCAGTTATGTTTATATATATTGTGTAAAGTTGTTGTATCGATTTAAGTCTAAAAACTCAGATGGTTAAACACATAGACAACATTAACATTAACAGCCAAGTTTAAAAAAAAAAATTGAGGGAACACTTTAAATCCCTTAAAAAACAATTGTTCTCGACGGGCGATCGGGTATTTGTTTTTTATAAACGAGGCAATAAGGTGGGAAGCACTTTAAATCATAACACGTTAAGAGCTCTCTACAGATAAACTAGATTAATTAATTTTATCACTAAACTAAAGCGTGTCCCATAATTCACGCAAAAATTGAATTTTGCGCCATTTAATAGTACAGTGATGCCAACGGATATTCTTCTCTCCTTTTAAATGACGAGGTTATGATCATTATTATAGGGATCATAACCCTCCCACTTTACTGCATTCCTACTGGTCCGCCTGTGGGGTTCGCCAACGGATTTAAAGATAACAATGTGACAGCTGACAGTTCGGGGTTAGTATAAATGGAGCGCTTTACGAAAGAACAACGCATTTTCATTGTTGAGCAATATTTAAAAAAAATGAAGGTTTGTCAGCTACGGTCCGCAATTTTCGTACGAAATCATCTTCGTCTTCAGTGATGAAGCTCATTTTCATCTTGATGGCTTCGTTAATCGTCAAAATTGTCGCATTTGGCGTTCAGAAAACCCACGAGTAATTGTTGACAAACAAATGCATCCACAACGGGTGACGTGGTGCGGATTTTGGGCTGTTGGCATTATCGGACCATTCTTCTTCGAAATTGCGGCTGGTCAGGCAGTAATAATTAATGGTGTTTTTAGTGCCTGAATGAAAAGAAACAGATGTGACCAACATGTTGTACTTTTAACAAGACGGTGCCATATGCCATACAACCAGAGAAAAAATTCAATTACTGCATGAGCCATTTCCGAATCGTGTCATCGGCCGATTTTGCGATCGAAATTGGCCATCCAGATCTTGCGATTTAACGCCATTTGACTTTTTTCTTTGGGGTTTTTTGAAGTCCAAGGTCTTTGCAAACAAGCCCACGACCACCAACGCCTTCAAAGAAGAAATTGGGAGGTGTATTAATAACATTCGGCCACATTTAGGCGAAACGTTCACAGAAAATTTCAATAAAAGACTTCGTACTTGCCAGCACAGCCGTGACGGCTATTTATCCGATGTGCTATTCCATACATAACCCCATTCTGTATACTCTATGAATCAGTACAAAATTGAAGCCTTCTAATTAATAATCTTCCTATCAAAATTACATTTTACGTGAATTATGGGACACCCTTTATAAGAACCACTAGCCACCCCTGCGACTGGACATGCACAGCTAGTTAAATAAATAGTTGTGTGCCTTTTCTGCTTGTCACTCTGTTTTGTTTTGTTGTTAAATAATTTAAAGTTTTGGAATGAAATATTGCAACAAAATGACAATTTAAAAAAAAACAGGAGATCCCATTATCTACTACTTTGACACTAATTTTGTTACACATTTCGAGTGCAGGAACACCTGAGCGGTTCATTTATTTTATGTGCGGGTTGGAAGACATTCACAAAACAAATATAAGATGTTCTGAATGATATCGCATTTTTTTACGAATGCTGATCTTAAGTTTTTGGTCAATTATCTTTAAAAATATTATTGTCTTTTAGCTATGTTTTGATTTGTTTTTATAGAAATGAAAGTACTACCTAAAAGTTTATTGCCGAGACCCGAGGACTCGCAAAGTCTCAAAACTTCGTTAAAAAAAACTGAAGCCAAAAAAAGTTTCACTGTCTAATCTCCGCGTTTTACTTCTATACCGAAATTAAATTTGTTTGCGCAAACAAATTTATAATAAAAAAAAAAAAAATACGCACAAGTATCGCAAAAAGAATTAATCTCCCTGGAATGACTTACATTAAGAGCTAATGAGTTACGGTCCCTAAGAGAGTTGGCAAAAAGCCGTATTAGTTGGATCGTACTGATGTATGAAGAATGGCGCAATGTTGTTTGAAATTATGTAGCGAAAATAAATTTGTTTTCCTCAGACTTTGGAGGTTGTGCTGGGTGATCCAAAGGAATAGACTTGCACGCGTTTAATACAATGAAAACCGTCAAACTCTTGCGGTAAATATCATAAAATTGTGTCGGTCCTATACTTTCGTACCACAAAATATTTCGTATGACAAAATATGGACTTGCTTCCATTTTCCAAGGAAAACATGCAATTTCAGTGAAACTTTTAAAAGGATAACGATCAGAAATTTTACGGCGGGTCTTGTGTAGGATTATTTTTTATAATCAAAAAGTGTCTGTCATCCCATGGCGCTGATGTTATTCCCCAATTCTCACTCTTATATCGAACTTCTGTACTTAGGAGAAAGTTTTAATCGCAATATTTTAAAAATGGGTAAGAATTGTGCGAAGGGGCTTAAAAGGAGTGGCATTTCGTATGTTTATTAATTTGCAAAAGAATTTGGGTCACATGATGACATACCGCCACCCAAAGAGTTTTATAATAAAGAAGGATACTCAAGTTTTTGAGTAAGGCAAATTTAGAGCATTTTTGGAAAATTTTACAACTTTTAAAAGTGATGTTGTATCAAATCCACATTCTCGCAGTCAATTGTAATTTTTAGTGCACGTCAACCTCTATCATATCAACCCAAAAAAAAAAACAGCTTGGTCACAAAAAAATAAAAATTATTTTCCACCCAAGTCTAGCTGAGGTTTTAATACAAAAATGTTTTTTCACTGGCAATATAACCTGCCCTTCGCCCAATTAAACTGAAATTGCAATCCTTCTTTTGCTAAGCCTCATAAGACTTGACAAGACTCGTATTCAGTTGTGAAATGAACAACAATCGAACCCTAAAGAACACTTTAGACGAACAGTAACCAAGTATTGTTTGCGCCAAGGAGCACAAAGTATTGTTAGGGCGTGTCCTTGTTAATAAATAACTGCCTCTCAAAACACTGTATAATCGCCTTATACAATGTTTATCTCTATGAGAAGTCAAACATATTTTTATTATAAGCATTAATTAAAATGAAAGCAAAAGCTGCTCTAGGTCATCATCATCAGCAGTACTCTCGGCCATTAGACGCCAAAACAACAATTCAGAAAAAAATGAAAAAAGTTATTTGGCAACCACTGCAAAATAAGGAAGAATTTTGTCACTGCGGCTGATGCTGATGCAGCGGCAGCAAAGCTTACCAATGCTGTTCCTATTTTTAGACTGAGATATATTTAAATTCTCTGTCAGTCTTGTTGCCTTGGCAATGCTCTTAGGATAAGGCATGCTCACTGCTCATGTAGAATACGGGACTGTATGTTCTTGTGGCCGAGTCATAGTCACGACCTTCCCCTTCGCACATAACTTTTCCGAGCGATTAATTAATTAATGAAGATCCGCACACCAAAACAAGACGCACGAAGGGGCTGCACAGGCTTATAGCGTTCACTTTTAAAATTCTACGCAATTTTCGAAGACATTTTTGTACCCCCATGCAGTGGGAAGCGACAAAGTGTTTCAATAAAGCTCGGCTGTTCGTTATAGATCTTCATAGTTATTTATGAACATACAAATCTATGCCAAATAATTTTGAATTACGATTCCGATGGAGGTGATGGGCGGAGTGGATGTGATCAAAAGGAAAGAAAAACTATACTTAGTCAATGCAGTGAATAGTGACCTTAAAAAATAAATCAGAGGCGGGCGGCATTGTGGAAAGGGAAATGTGTATCAGTGGGCAATCTCTAAAATAAGCATAAGGAACACTTTTGTGTTGTTTATAAAAATATGATGTGGTCGATGGGATTGTCCCAGGATAGACAGAATTATGAGAGAAAATTTGAAGGACATTATTTCTGCGATTAATTAGTATTGAATGAAATTCACAACAACAGGCTTGATTGAAAAAAAGATACGAGAACAAAAAGGGTTTTTGGTCATTGAGTGTTAGGGTGTTTTTTGTTTGCTTAGGAAAACCCGATACAAAAGGGATTATTGCCAAACGAGCTGTAACGCTGATTTCGTGTTTGAATGGACTGACGGTAGAAAAGCACAGTCATTCATCTATTCATTCAATTTTAATACCCCCCTCCATTACAAGTGTGGGATGTTTGAGTGGGCCCTTCATAACTCTCATATCGTTTTCCATTGGTTTCACTCATTCTGTAATCCAATTTAACAAGAAAATTGAATCCACTCAGGTATTGGTCAAATGCCAAAAAATAATCTACGCCAGCTTAAATAAAATATATAAATTACACTTGTGTGAGTGCTTCTCGAGTGGATTCTCACTTCAAATCGAGAAAAGAAATTTACCTCTCAGAATCACCAGATTAGTGTTTCTTGTTCCAATGGAACGGTTTCAGAAGTGATATTTTCGATTCTGTTTTCGTTTTTCGACTCAGTTTTTCGTTACATCATGGTATGATGGATTTTCTATTAAAAAAAACCAAACAAATAAATAAATATTTGGCGCAAAAGGTCCGTAGGGACCCTAGGCCTAGCTTGTCACAACCATTCGTCTTGTTTGAGTTTTTCATTTTTTGGGACGAATGGAAGGGTTCTACAATTTTATGACGAGTCCAAACGGCCAATCATGAGATTTATACTCTCGGATGTTTGTCAGACGTTCCCAAGAGATGGCGCAGTGAAAAAACCTTAAGTTGGGAGTTTGGGTTTTTCGGGATTCGAACCTGGGACCGCTCGCATAGTAGTCCAACACACTAACCACTAAGTCACTGCGCCGGATTTTCTATTACATGCATTTAAAAAAGGAATTGGTTTTCTAAAGTTTACCGGTAAAAAATCAAAACAATTTCAGTGTTGCCAAACGGTCGAGCTTTTTCCCTTAATACTCAAAAAACTACAGAGGTACAGTAGCCCTACTAAATGCGGCACCTCTGTTTTACTTAGGTAGGTATACCAACTGCCAACCTCATAGCTGCTATAACCAAAAGAAAGGTGTGATCTGTGATGCCTTCAGTGAACAGAAGACCTGCCTCTCAATGATTTGTGGTACCTATATAGACAGCAGTCAGAACCTCATGAATGGCTGCCACATACTCTAAAAGTTTTGTGGTGCCCATATTGAGAGAGCGTTTAGAGCCCCCAAATGGGAAGCGGACATAACTTAGTAAAAGTATTCTAATATTTTATGGCCTCTTTGAAACTTTATAAAACCCTTACTTATCCTGTAAAATCATATTAGGAATCTAGGAAGCTCACAGTCGTAATAGTCTCATAAAACCCCGTTAAAACCTACCTTCTTAGGTGTAATAGCATCAACAGCTAGCTACGGAATCTCAGAGATCTAAGAGACAAATTGTCCCAAAAATAATAAAAAATTAAAGTCAAAAAGTTTTATCAGTACATGTCTCTTTTTCATTATTTCAAAGTCCATCTTAAACTTTGGAAGTTTAAAAAATCAAAATGTCTTACCTAAAGAACTTTAAAACACGTTATGCAATGCCCGATTAAAATTTAATTCGTTAGTTAATCATCGTTAATTCGACGAGCTTGGTTATGGGTGTAGGAAACAAATTCTCGGGTTTGGTACATATAGTTTTAAATTTAGTTTTCTCAGTGAAGATAAATCTGAAAAAAAAAACAGATTTTGCTATTTTTCCCCCCCAAAAAAAAAAACGGTAAACTCTTTGTTATTATTTTTTTTAAATGTTTTATTTGTATGTATGATTTAAAAATAAGAATTTTGAATTTGAATAATCCAAAGCCATTAGAACAAATATTTTTTATTGGTAGCTATCTTTTTGGAGAAATATCTATAAAAGATTTTTGTATCTTAAGAAAATACAAATTAAATATAATATAAAAAAACCCGAGATATCTCCCTAAACAATTTCTCCCCCAAATGTTGACCAAAAAAAACCCTAAATCGATGGGGAAAACTGCCAAATCGGCAACTCTGAAGGAATTTGACAAAATGTATACAACTACTCGTATTCATGGAATTTTCTATTTCAACAACTACTCAACCCTATGAACTCAGCTTTCAGCTGAATTGCTGATAAAAATAACTTTT
Organism: Cheilosia vulpina; assembly: GCA_916610125.1. Taxonomy (NCBI): domain Eukaryota; kingdom Metazoa; phylum Arthropoda; class Insecta; order Diptera; family Syrphidae; genus Cheilosia; species Cheilosia vulpina. Next base: position 40,881,309 of record OU744279.1, on the reverse strand, counting down.
CGATCCAAACATTGTAATATTTGTAACCAATCCATTAGCATATTTTTTTAAAATCCGTTCTAAAGATTTTCATTGTTTATTTTTTCATAATGTGCAAAACGAGCTTTTTAACACATATCTGTAAATTTTGTGCCTTCCAAAATCTTACAAACTATTGTACAGATTAACTAATTTCATTCTTAAAATTTTGTGAAATAAATATGCGCAGGTTTTGGGTATTCTTGCTTTATTTTTAAATACAGCATTTGTCATTTAAATAATTATGCCTTCGCGTATATTCACGAGCGTATATGAAAATTGTAACAACCAACCCCCGTAAACGTCCTCCGCCTTGGGATATTATACATAAAATTATATAATTTGCCACCTTAAGAGTATACTATGTCGATAATTGTAATATTCGTGTCGCCTTACTGTAAAATATAACTAGTAATTACTGTTCATTCAAATGCAACGAACATTTCTGGATCAAACGTTAACTTTTGCATTCATTTAGGATTCACACTCTTCTAGTGTTCAAATTTACGTAAGGCAAGAGACCAAAATGTGTTTTAGCGATTCTGATTATTCTAAGTTTATTTAAAAAAAAACAAATACATTCATCGTGTACTGGGAGAACCAGAAATTTTGTGATTTGCTTAATCATTTTCTTCCATAGGTCGTCGCCCGCAGCCGAAGAAATACCACAGCATAGTCTCGCTAAGAGTCCCCCTAGGCAGACTTCATCATCGTAAGGGGAAAGAGTTGTCACTACTAATTTGTTGACCATCGAATGATTACAAATCCTGCATCTCTATACGAGGCAGCATAATCTATTAAATAATTTCTTTGTTCGTGTAAGCTGTATAAGCCTAGTGTCGTTGAAAACTCCCAAGATGATACTCTTTAATACAAATTGGTAAAGTGGGCAGGTTGATAAATGTGATTTATGTCCTTGGATAGGAAATACGTATCGTTAGCATTTTTGAAAACTTCTGCCGAAGCAAAATGTGTCTTTCTAATTTGAATCTTTGTACAGCTCAAAAACTCAAAGTTTTCCAATGAAAACTCTATGCGCGGTACACATAACAAATCTCAGTCTCGGCTTTTAATTTACGGAAGCTCACAATTGGAAAATTTTATGAAAAATACAGCTATTTTGAATTAGTAAAATTTAAAATTTAAACTTAAAAATGTTTAGTGTTAAGTTTAAGACTTCTACAAACAATGAGTTTGTGTATTCTATTTCTTTATCATTTATGAGTACGCGGGTGTGCGCACTTTTTTTTTCGTAAAATTGGCCGACTTTAAGATTTATATTTCTTTGATCCATTTTGATGCGTTATTTAGTGCGCGTTTGTCGCTACTTCTACAGACTCTGTTGGAGAATCAGTATCATTATCATCAACAAATATTGCCTCAATATTGTTTTATCAGTCATCACAATTTGACAAGTCGCTGGTAAATAAGAGGTATACCACAGGGCCATACATACCGCCTTGTGGTACACCAAGTTTTTTTTTTCTCTTAACATGTAGTAGTCATTTGCTTGTTAAGTTCTAAGGAATCGCGGTAAATTATAAGACTCTTAGGTTTCTGTGAATTTCTTTGGCAGATGCTGTTGCAATTTATGTATCAGTCTTGTCAATCATACCTTATTAGCCACTGTGAACTACTTAAATTTAAAGTCGAAACTAAAAGTGTTTATTGGTAGGGCGCAATGAAGTAGAACACATTCTCTTTTCGTAGATAGAGCTATTGACCAATTTGATGCTTATATATTATTTTTGGAAATGTGTTTTCCGTCGGAAATCCTGAAGACGGCAGCAATCCCTGCCGAAACGGCGTGAAAAAGATATGAACTAATTTAGCTTCATTTAAACGCCGTTGACCCAAAAATGCCGACGGAAAAACTATTTCAAATGCCCATTTGATTTATCTGTATACAGAGAAGTGCTTATTTTCTAAGCTAAACTAATTTTCTTCGTCATAAACGTCTCAAGTCGTGGTTCCAATCTTTTTATTCAAAATTCAAAAGTCGCTCTAGCTCATTCTAAATTAACTTTTTCCAAATATGTTCTCCTTTAACTTACCAAAAACGTTTTCTTTCCTTTCAGATTTCATCAGAATGTCTTTGTGTATTTGACAGTCAACACACCGAAACTGATCGACTCGAAGATTGTGATATTTTTAAATAAAGTACGTGTAAGAAAGAAACAAAAAGACAAACACTAGTTCAATATAGCATAACGTAGTTTTACACTTCTTACCTATACACCGAGATTAATTTTAAGTTTTAATTTTTGGTTCGTTTACGTAGCAAATATTGAAAACTTAGTTCAATTAAGCGCATAAAGACACGAAAAAGACATTTTAACACACAAATAGGATAATCTGCGATTTAAGGATACTACACATACGTACTTACTTTTAAGCAACATACAAGCCTGGAGTCAAAAGTCGCCATGTCACATGGAGGCCAGGAATGTATGTAATATTTCCAGCTGATGAACTCATTTTAATGACATACGGGCCAGCATTACCAAGAATAAAGCCGCGACCAACACTAGACTGTCTACGTGATCCATTGGTAGCAACCGTTGACAGATCCTTGTCCCCAAACGTCCAAAAGACATCTACAAAGTCATTAAACTCAGTACAACAGCAGCAGCACAAACCGCCACCGTCGCCGCGTATCACAAAACAGCCACCCATGCACACTTCTGTATACGATGATCCGTCGAATACCCGTCCCTCATCTAGCCGATATCAGCCCAACGAATCCAGTTCGACAGCCGTCGAACCATATTCCCTAAATGAATCGGAAGCCGCTGCCAACGAACCCTACCTAGACGAATATGGATTATCGCGCGAACGTAGTCCCAGCATATATCTGGAACCCCCGAGTCCCGACTTTTCGACCAGTCGTCCGACAACGCCGTCCTCGAAACCCAAATCCCCACAGACCAAAACGAAAAGTCGGCCAAAACTTAACATTTCCCTAGGTCGTTTAGGCCGACAGCAGCGCGAACAAATCGAATCGAGCAGACTGCGCGAAGACCTTCATCTGCATGTCGAGAATCCGACCTTCACCAGCGAGAATCTCCGCCAAAGAAACTTCGATGCATTCTTTGAGTCTGGTGAGCCTGTTTACAAGTTGCACCCGAAACCCGCATCTTCTAGCAATCTAGAAACCCTGTCCGGCGATACGGCTACCGGTGGATATGAGCCATCGGGATCACCCAATACCCTGGGCGTCTTCGGACGCTCCAAAGAACCTCTGAGTTCACGATCCAAAAGTGCTGACTACGATAGTGAGAACACGACGACCGGTGTGCCCCAGAAAGGTGACAGGTGCCCCCAAAAGATTACTTTACAAAACTTAGTTTGGAAATTTTTTTCAGCTTTTTGATGAGCTTGGTTCAACTAAAAAAACAAAAACAAAACAAAAAAAATTTAATTTACGATATCTAACGATAAAGCGACGTAATCTTTGTAATATTTAACGTGTTAAAGGTTTTCGAGTTGGGAGTGATTTTGCATAACAACATGAGTTTGGTTTTATTTGGTTTGCTTTGGCTTCTTGTCTCTAATACAAATTACCATCGGCTACTTTTACACAAGATGTCAAAATCAGAATCTCCAATTGCAAATATTTAGATTTGTTACTTGCTATCGTAGGTTTTTATTTATAATAATAACAGTCACTTTGCTGAAACTTTTTTTTGTTGGGTAATTTTTTAAGCAATTCTTTTTTTATCTAGAAATTTTTTGCCGCTGATTGTGAGCTGGCAAAAAAATCAGTTATGTAGTTAACTTCACTTTTGTACCACCCATCCACTGCGATCGCATACCCGTGCAACTCATCTACGAATCAACTGAACGACATCTAGTTGAAAGCCATCGAAAAGAGCCTTTGATTTTGAATAATTTATATGTTATTCACAATCACTCCTATCAGGACTACTATTTACTACTATCCCACGAATTTCTATTCAGCAATCTGATTTACATTGCTGACATGGGAAACGTTTCCATCGGAGTATACTCACGACATCCCCGAATAAATGTCACCGATGTATACAATTATCTAAGGTTTAAATCTATTTTAAATATAATTTGACAGATGTCACTTTTGATTTGTAACTATGGTAACTTAAATTTTGTATGTCTCTTCCATAATCAGCTACTTAGCTTGTCCATTGTTTTGAAATATGCGTGAAGTTGGCAGTCTTTGTGTACTGAATTAATGACCGACCTATTAATTTGTTAAAAAGGCATATACTTCACCTAAATTTCATCCATTATTTCGCTGTCAAAATTTTATTCCCGCAATTAATTCATTTTTATTTTTATTTCTCGATCTAATAAACATATTGCCGTGTATGCAGTTTTAATTGGGATTATTTTGTACGGACTGCTAGCTCTTTGGCTACATCGACGGTGCATACATTTATATGAAACCTTTTTTTACCGAATACAACCACCTTGAGCATTATTTGTATTTTTGTTTTGCCTAGAATACAGCGCGCGAGGCTTATAATCATTTTCAGTGTCCAGGCTAGATTTTACGAACTGACTGTGGCAAAATTTTCCGTATAAAATTACCTATTGTGACCTACAAACTATTTAGTGTGAAGGTTTAAAAATTATCATTAATAAGTAGACTAGGTTGGTCTGGACTAGCTGAACGCAAAAGCTATATTGGTCGGTAACGACACTTTTAATACGTCTGTCACAAATTCCAACTGTCAAATTAGTACTCAGTCACGAAATTCTTGACTATAGGTCTGTTTCCTTACTTTTAAATCTTATTATTATTATTATTATTGTAAGCTTTTATACAAAATTTTTCATCGCATATCTATTTAGATGCATGATTATTTTCTATTATTACATTGTTATTAACATGTCATTGTTTAATTTATAATACATTAAGACTTTTTACATTTTTATTAATTCTTACGAATTCTTACTCAATGCCGTTCCTTAACTCGAAAAATTCGTAAAAGAGAGCGTCATCGAGAGAGCAAGATATTACCCCTAAACTGAGAATCTTACGAATTTGTACTCAACAAATTTCTTGATGAAAGTATTGAAAAAGTTGTCAGTCACAGCTGATTTGAAATGTATTATCTTATTTGACATAAGTGTGCATTTTGTTTTGATTTCTTGCGTATTAAAATGGTATCAACAGGCGGGAAAATTAAATTGAATGTTCTCCTAAGATTTCAAAAAGAATCTCTCATGGCGACGAAATTCTTCCTCGCTATAAGAAAGGACAATCTCCTCCATGTAATTTTTAATGTCGCTTTTTCCTCTTCTTGAATGCTTATAGTTCAATCAGTGCAAACGCTTCCATATCCTCGGATTCATGAAGAAGAAGTTCTATTAATTCCGAATCACTTTCATCACTAGGTAGATAAATCAACTACTTTTGTGCGGTCGAAGAAAATTCCTTGAGTTTATACGATATTTTAACAACTTTTGAACCTTTTTGAACTATTTATCTGTCATTTTCATAGATTACTACAAAAGCGTTCTCTAACTTTTTCGTAAGTGTCTCTCTCTGTAAGAGAATTTATCCCCACCACTGCTATTTTGACAGTCTTTTCCATACAAGTAAAGGCACAGACCTTATATTCATCGGCTGTACCCCTCCTTAAAAGTCAACTGAAGAAAACTGTGTATGATATCAGTCTAGAGCAATCAAAGCTGAGATACAAATCAGGTCAGCCAGCTGTCAGACTTACTAAACTAAATTGTTGGACGTCCTTGTTAATTGCAGAAAAGAAGCCACTGCAGCTGAATTTGATAAATCAATCCTTCGCCAACAGAATTTCAGTAAAAAAATAAAAAAAAATTCTAATTGTGACTTACTAATAAAATAACCAATTCTAGTCTCGACTATAATCTTGTGGAAGCTCACAATTGGAAAATTTGTATATTATATATTAGTATTGTGAACTTCTTAAATTCAAAGTCGAAACTAAAAATTGTTCTTAGTAAGCCCAATTAATTGTTGTTTGAACGAATCGCTAGATGAAACTTGACGGTTTCTAATTTTGCCACCGTGAACTATTCTAGTACTTTTTTTATAATCTGATGAAATATTTATGGGGAAGAAGCCCATATTTTTTTCTTAAAATCCAGGACACAGATTTTGAAACGCCATAAGGTTATTCGTGGCATAAGAAAGTGTAAAATTTTATCGTGTTTAGACTATCATCTTGGAAAAATGAGAGAAATCCATGAGTGATGTGTCCTCTAGGCATGCAAATCATATGTAGCACCAATTCGGAGCAACAATATTTAGTTTTGTGCATTTTAAAAGTTCGAATCAAACTGGAACAAACTCACAAAAAATTATAAAAAAATACCAACATCGATATTAGGCCTTTTTTATTATGCTGACATTATCTGTAATAAAAAAGGCCTATTGAAACGTGGTACGAACTATGAGCCACCAAGCGGATCTTTCGGAAACAACAAATCGAAGAATTTTTACACATTTCAAATCCAAGTTAGCGTTCTTCTTGTATGCGCTCCTTGAAAGTAAATGCAGCGTTCAGGTGGTCTTAAACCTAAAGGCCATTGAAAGAATACCTATTGAAAAAGTAAAGGGCGGACGGCGAAAATCATAGCAATAACCATCAATTATATTTATTGCTATGATTTCACAAACTAATATAAAATCATGTAAGAGCCTAGGTCTAGCTTTGCTGGAGTCTTAATTTTTCAATTTGATGCAAATAAAGATGACCAGCAATTTTATGCCGGGTTACAATGGCTGAATTAAGAAGCAACTTCATTTGGCAGTTTGTCAGACGTAAATTGACTTTAAGCTTCAGAGAATTTGAGAGAATAAAGGTTAAACATTCGCACGTTTTGACGAATTTTTTTTCCGTGGGTTCCAATTGAACTACTGTAGTCCTGTACTCTGTACACTAACCACTGCGCTCACAATGTTTCCAGTCCATGTAGAACCCAGAATTGATTTTTTTTTAGGTCGTTTGAGCCTTATTATTAGACCCTATGACTGTTTTATTGGAGAGAATCATTCCTTTTGCTGTAAAAAATGGCACCTAATTTTGAGTTGACAAGCCCCATTTATAAAATTTGCGAAAAATCCAACAATATATTCGGTCTTCAGGCAGTAAAAATATAAATGAGATAGGACAGCCGTTTAAACGGACTGATGGGATCCTTGAGTTCCCAAAGCTGTACGAAGAATTATTTAAAGAAATTCCATACAGCAATATATCATTAGAACCATTATATTCTCGGAAAAGGCCAATATCTATTCAGGCTCTGATGTATCTACCCCAATTGCAATGTCCGGAATTTTAAACATGAACCAACCTACATCATCAGTGCATAAATGATGTCCTTAGTCGTCGATCAAGTTGTGGATAAATGACATTCATGGGGTCTCAATCAATCATTCTTAACCGCTTGTAGATACGTTGATTACATCAATTTAATGTTGCCCCGGCGCTGCAGTAACAGAGTGATACACATTTTGTCCTGTTGCCAGGTCTGGTTGTCATTCAACTTAATGAGTGTAGTTACGTAAATAACTACACTACAATTTGTTTGTAATTTTTAAACGTTTACGATATAAAAAGTAATGCTTTTGGCGAGTAATAAGTTACATAAGTTTATACTTTGGAATTTTTGTTTTGCAATTATTGTCATAGGCAAAGGGGTGAATATAGTTCTCTCTTTAAATGGCAGTTCTCTTACTTTTTGACTTAGTTCTTTTGTCAGTATTTAAAGTGTTGTCTGTCTTATGACGAAAATACCAACAATTATGTGTTTATACTATTCTTTAAAAAACGTGGATTGTCTTTCTATGAGATTTCAAAACGGTTCAAGTTGCAAGTTTTATTTCCGTCGATAAGAGTGAAATCATCAGTTTTTACCCGACTGGACAGAGGGATGGTTATGTGTTTCGCGCGTATCCTATTTGAGTTCCTTCGTGACGCCCTGTAGCATAAACGGCTTGACCAATTTTGAAGAGTCAGGTGTCATTTCATTCGTATTCTTCCCCGGAGTGTCATAGGCTAAAAAGATAAAAATAAAAAAAAACGTTAATTTAAAAAACAAATAAAAAACCCGACTGACTGTAAAAAAAAAAGAATTAAAAATACATGAACAAGACACATTCAAGTACCTATATTTAACTAATTGACAATCGGAAACTATATACCTACACAGCCTAATAAACATTTTATGAGTATTGAGTACCATCCGGCTGCCAACTATTGAATGTGTCTTGTTTATATATTTCTAATTCTTTTTTTTAGTCAGTTGGGTTTTCTGTTTTTTAAGTAAGCTTTTTTATTTCTATATATTTTAAGTATAGAATTAAACAAGAAAGTCTCCTGGACGTTTTCTTTTTGTACCTTTACATAAAAAAGTTTAACTGAAACTGATAAAAAAAAATTACGCAAATATTTTTTAGAAACATGTAGAGGTAGCACAAATTTTAATTAATAGTAAACACGAAATAATATCTAATAGGGTACGAATGTTTTAATCGTACCGATTACGGCGTAATTTCAAAATCAATGTTTTTAAAACATATACCTTATGAGGAGTAAATCTTGTAGGTGCATTCCGTATATTATTTTGTCACAACTATAGAAATCAACAAAGTGTAGAGTTACTGATTTAAATATGTTGTCATCTAAAAACGAATATTAATAGGCTTCGTTCTACCGATTGAATAAATAAGACTTTAACTGAGTCTAAGTAATACCTATATTGCGGCTGTACTAAAATTCATATTTATTTATATATTAAAAAGAAATATGCACAACTTAAACAACATATGTAGACTTACCTCAATCGATCATAAATACAAAAAATAGAAGCAAATATTGAAGATCTATGGTCAACTAGATAGCTAAAAAAAATATTTTTGTAGTCTAAATAGGTTTTTCTTAAATTTGTAGTGAATAATACCAAACTAGAAGACTATTAAGTTAACAATTAAACTAAAAATACTTTTTCAACGTTATAATCTTATTTAACGACTGTCTGCGTTTAAACTAAAATAATTCATTTTAAATGCTTTGATAAATACTAAATACCCATGGTACTTGATAAGTGTTGCTGAGACATCGAAATGTACGTATATTCAAATACTATTCCAATAACATTTTTGTGAACCCGTACAGCGTGAAGTCTGTAAAGAAAATAGAAAAAATAAAAGTCAAGAGGTAACATTTTACAAAACAAGACATTTAATCATGTTTAGTATTTCACCCTCTGCCGAAGGTTTAAGCTCACCAATGTACAACAACATCCCCTAAATAACAAATAAAAATATTCATCATTAGAATAATTAGCGAATTTTATTATTAATGTTTTAGAAGTCGCATTTTAAAAATTAATTTTTATTTTACCCTCTGCCCAAGTTACAAACAGACCAAGGTCCAACACCATTCCCTTTATAGCTAGTAAAAATATTTAAGATTATAAATATAAACGATTTCAAATAAGTGTTGGAGAATTTGCATTTTAAAACCGATTTTTTTAATAAAATGTTATGCATTTAATGAAATTCGTCAAAAAAAAACTATTAAAGGCATAACTGTTGTAATATTTTTTAGTATTTAAGTGACTTGCTATTCCCAAGATTTCCACGACCCCAAATGCGGTTGACGTTACTCATCTGTTAGATAAAAATTTCTGCACTAAAATAACATTTAAATATTAAGTTTATGATCGACAGCGTTGAGATTATTAATTCTTGATTTTTTCAAGACTGACATACTTTTGAACTAATTTTCTTTTTCTAGTTGCATCGTTTCCAGACTTATATCTGATTTTGGCGTCTTGTGTACAATAAAGTCGTTTCCTTTGTTGAGTTGCAATGACCTTTGTTACACCATCATACCTGTCGAGTGTATAGTATACCTTCGTCTTCCCCTCGCAAATAAATCACTTAAGTTTGAAATCTACACACAAATTGAATCACTTACACGCAACAACCAAATTACATCTATAAGAAATTTTAAGCCCCATCATCAGATTCGTATTTAAATCTCTTTTTATATTTACATAATTCAATAGGCCGATTTTGGGTTTGTTTTATTTAAAACTCAAAGTCTATAACATCCCGAGTTTATTGCTTACATAACTACCTGTTGGAAGTTCGAATTAATTATTATCTCTTGTTTAATGCTGTAAGATTTATTTTTTAATTATAAACATTTATTGCTTATAAATACATCCAGCGTACCTGAAATAATTCAGAAGGAGATGCTTTCGGGTGTAGTTGTCAAATGCTGTAGGTGTAGGCACTGAAATAGCATTCCGATAAGAAGTAGGTACCCATTTTTTGACTGATTTGATCATCCGACTAAAATAAAAAGGGAGGCTTAATCAACTGGCAATTCAATGTGGTTGTCGTAGTCGAAGCGGTGACAGTTTTTTGTGGATTTCACAGGTGACCAATTGGCGAATTCAAAACAGGACTTAAATATTTGTTAATTTGCTTTTTGCAAGAATATATATTGTTCATCACTTAAAAAGTACTCTTTTGGAAAGCCACTTTGCAAAACACACCCACGTCATTTGGAACTCATCATTTTTAATCAGTACATCTCATAGAACAAGACGAACCCTCATTGACTAACCCCTTCAGTGAATAAAAATACAATTTGCATATCAAGGTTGTTTCACAAAATCTCCACAAACATGGTGGAAAAAATACTGCAGTATATATTTTTCTTTTTTCATGCGAATATTTTCAATTTGTGCCCCAGCATTTTCGACTAGCTTGCGATGGTTGACTCCTTTCTCCTTGCCGCCCTTTCGATTACACGGCTCATAGTGTTTCTCGTGGCATAATATTTGCACACAAGTCAACAGTACTTCAACTTATCAATATTGAAGGATTCGAAAATCTGATTGCTGCCAAGGAGTTATCCTTCAGGAATCCAATTTAAAATTTAACAAGATAAATGTATTTTTCTCGATTTAATTGTCCGAGTTAAAACTAATCCCCTAGTATATCCAGTTGGAGTGAGTTTGTCTGCATTAAGAGGTTTTTATTTGACTTTTGGTTTGTGTTCTTTGCTTTTTGGTTTTAGTTTTTCTTTTGAACATTTCTGTTTGATCCTCTCTAATCTGGATTTGTATTTTCTTTCTTTTTTTCCATTTCACGTGTAATAAAAAATTCATTTCGTGAATAGGTTTTTCCGGAAAATCTTCAAGAAGTGGTCAAAAAGGACGTAGCTTCTTCGGGTGGAGGGGACCACGTGGTGGTTCCCTTAGCCCCCAGGCCAGTATGGCTTCCTACAATGGGGTGCTAAAGGAATACGGACATCCAAATATGACTGAGGCTTTTAAATCCCAAAATAATGTTACCTTCAAATTGATTAAAACAGGTGAGTGGATTTAGTTTTAAGAGACAGTTGTCATTTTTCATTTGAAAAAAATTTAAAAATTTTAGAAATGGTTTCGCAATAAACAACATTTAAACTAATCATGAAATTTGTACAAATAATAGTACCTTTGAATTTTTGATCTGCCTATTTGTTATTAGCATTGATTCGATTGGCTTGTGAATTATAGTAGTTGTGAAAGTTGCTAAGTTATTTACAGGAAAGTATATCGTCAGCGTTGTTCCAGAGAATTTTTTGAGTTGAGTCATTCTACGAGCCACTTTACGAAAAAGTGAGCCACAATAGTTACATGCAAAAAAAAATTTGCTTGGGGGGTTTGGTGGGAGTTCTTTGGGATGATGTCTTGAAAAATAAAAGGATCTGTATTAATAATTTGTGTATCCATACATTTGAATTCTTATTAACGAATAAAAATAATTTATTGCAGAAACAACAAGCTTACTAACGTAGTAACGTGAACAAAAAACTAAAATTATTATTATTAAGTATTAAATAAGCAGGTACATCGGTAATGTATCACAATATTTAGAAAATAATTCAATATAGAAAATTATAAAATATACATTAAAGAAACATTAAGAAAGAATTTTATCTGAATTCAAGAAACCCAAATAAACTGAAAAAGAAACACTTCTACCATTTTTTTAGGAGGCCTTCGGGAGGATCGAAATTTATAATTGTCAATGTCAAATGATATGACATGCTGAATGGGTGTGTGCACTTGGTGAATAGTTTTATCCAGCTATTGTTTCGCGACGACGTTCAGGCGATTAAGTTCTCATTTCCTGATTACGTTTTTAATATTTTTAAAAAATGTGTTTTTGTACGAAAGAATTGTGAGTTTTAAGCCAAATGTGAGCCATTTCCATTTGGCTCGGAGCATGGAGCCAAAGCTAAAAAAATTGAGCAAAATTACCCAATTGAGTCCTTCAGCACAACGCTGCTTGCAGTTCAAATTACTATAGATTCGGTGAAGCTGCGTTACGTTTATTTTTCTCTCAATGGATATCCATATTCGTTATAATTTTTGTTTAAATTATATGTTTCAAGTTGTTTATGTTAAAGCACAGTTTATGTTGAACAGACTTATGTAGGAAGGAACTGCCTTTTATTCTTTAAAATATAAATCAGAGTCAACTGACCTTCTGGCTAACATCGTAGACGGATTCCCACACGTAACCTCTCTGTACCAGCGCCACAGACTCACCCGTCCCTTTCTGCATCTCTTAAACCATTTACAGGTATTTCCACCCTGTTATTGATGAAAACTATTTGCAGTTATTAAGCTGCATGTTCAAACTATAAATAAGGCAAAAGGCATAACTACCTTTCACGGTAAAGCGCAATCCAACAATCAACCATTTCAACTTTCTCAAGGGATGCCACCCCCTTCCACATCTAGTCACACCACGTATACAGTTGAATAGGATTTATGGCGTATAGTGTCCCGCCAACTAATTGGTCTTGGTATTATCCAAGGAGTAGGTATGCAATTATTACTGCTGCACAGTCGAAAGGAGAGCGCACTCATTTGTGCAGTCTTTTAAGACATTGTGCGGTGGTTTATTTATAAACTAGATGCATGACTGTGGACACTATTTGACTGAAACGTATATTCGTTAAACTTGCGGAACAAATCCTTGAAGCCCAACATTCTAGGTCAAGTACATTCGCGTGCTTGTGCTTGTTATCCTGTGCATAACAATGCACCACTACAGCCGTACATACAATTAACCTATAAGAGCAGTGGCAGAAAGTTCAACGTCTTGTGCATTTATGTGATGGAAATAGCTTCGTCATACATATTTTGCTTGTGGAAGTTTTGAATATTTTACGAGCTTTGTATACTAAAGAGGAAAATGCAATCGAAAATAAAAGGAGGATATTGCATTTTAAAATTTATCTCCACAGCTTGAATAAATCGTTTCCGGAAAATATTCATACGGCCAGGTAGCTAATAAATAATTTATTCAGTATTCGCCTCGACTGTAGCCTTCCAAGGAGATCACAATTGCAGTGTTAACAGAAACGTTTTCGTGATTCATTCCTTGTAAGGGATTGCTCAATGAATATTTGTGATGCTGGTGAATTTTATATTTTCACTTACATAACCTACAGGCATCAAACTGTGCCATTGATTTGAAAAACTTGGCACCTGACCTGGACAGTAGTTCGAAGCAACTTACTGCTGGCTTTAAGACCGAAAGGTAGGCACTTTTTAATAGAAAAGTAAACATATTGAAGAGTGCTTGCTATTGTAGATGTGCTTAGCCAGCTTTCTAGCCGCATCTATCAAATGGATGCGATGAACACACCACGAACGAAATATAATATTCAAAGAACTTTGTGAAGGTTCTAAGCCGTTCTTTTACTTTTCAGTTTAATTTTCTGATCGGTCAATCGACCGAAATCGATGAAATGAAGCAAATTCAGAAAAAAACCAACGAATCTCAAGGCGAGTCTCACCATCTTTTGATCGACTTTTTAGCTGCTTACAAGCTTTATATGTCAGCGTCCTACGAAGCTACTCAAGTTGTGACGCATGGTGTTGAAAAACATTTTTGTTCTGGAGCAACTTATTTAAACAAATTCTTGATGAAGCATTTAAGGAATCATCAAATGGAGCATTTTCCTTCATATAAACAGAAACACGTTTGAAACATGTCCCTCAGTTTCACCTAAATATCTTTAAAAATTAAAAGATCAAAAGATTGCAAATTTTGAAAGGAAAATTTGCAGCAAAATTGTTGCCCTCGTTCTTCCTACCTTAGAAAGCATCATTCAAAGACGTGTCAAGACGTGAATATGCTTTAATATTAGTGAAAATTTGGATCTTGGACTTGCCTTAAACAAGTAACGACTATTTCATTTTATTTTTCACAATTACTGACTTACTAAGATTGCTGGAGTCTAAGCTGAAACTGGCACTTAACGATTGATCCCCCTCAAAATGTGCGGTTCTGGCCTGCCGTTTCTATCAAAATTCCATAGCCACTCTATAGAAACAACAACTTCCTTTATTTGCCTGCTTTCTTTCAGACGCCATTGAGGGTTACAAAACCACAACTAACGAGCGCATCAATCCAAATTCAAAACCGTTGCCGAAATACCGCCATAATAATTACCAAAATCCTGCAAAGACATCATTGACAATAAACCGCTCCATGGAACATCATTGAGGTTGTCTTCTCAGACAAAGCCACTAAAAGTGGAAGGGTTAAACGAAACTATATATAAACCACTTTCACAACCCTAAGCAACTTGCTTTAGTTCGAATCATTTATGAGAGCGGCTGTGGTTACTGTAGCACACGGATCATCTCCTTTGTATGCGTGAGGTGGATAGCTATTTCTGGTAGAGTTTCACCGCCAACCAAATGAATTTTGTTGAAGCATGAAATGGGTTTGCACATAAGTTGGTTGTGTCTTGTGCATTCCGTAAAATTTTGGTTCATCGCTAGCTTCCAAATTTAGAAATTGTTCCATTTATTGCTGATTTTGCACCATCGAACTACATCCATTTTTATTTTAGTGTTTGTTTTCGGTGGGTACTCGGTCTCAAGTAAAGGGGATTCATTTTTGTTTGACTAATGGACTTTGGTTGGGTTAAAGTGAACTAGCCCCAAAGTGTGGTCAGTTGGGAAACGCACAATTATAATGCACATGCCCCAATGAATAAATAATAATTTCAAACGATTTCAAATAAAATAAGTGCCACAATTTACAAATTCAAAACAACGACTACATCAACCTACCTTATCTATATTGAACAGGCGCAGGGTTGCCGTTGATGTGTTTGCTAAAGGCAACCTCTTGTTTGCTCACTTGTGATCGAAAGTCGACCCTACCATTTATAAGTATGAAGTACTAATAAATGTACCACAATATTCGATATATTTGATGTATTTTTTATAAACGAAAAGGCGACATCTAGACATAGGAAAAATACGCTCTTGGAAAATATTTTTCACCCATAATTTACTTTGCAACGTCTCTATAAAAATTTAGAGCAAACAGTATATTTCGTTTGCTCTGTTAATCTCCATAGTAACATCATTGAAACGGAAATGGTTGGTCAACACCTCCCAGATATAATGCCCCTGATAAAATTAAGGGCAAATTAAAATTAAGTATACAGTTGCTTACTTTTAGGGGTAGGTAAATTGCATTCCTTCGAAAATTGGTTCTAATCTAAGATGATAAATATTTGAGTACGTTACCATTGTAATATGGCGGCGACAAATTGAATGCCAACAAACTGCTTTCATTTAACTGATAAGCATTTTGTGTGGGGAATTATTAACATAATTTGACCAGTCTTAGTGGCGACAAATACCCACGAATTTTTTATTTGTGTACAGTACCTTTCGAATGATGTAAGTTTCATTCTTCTTATTTCACAAGTCACGAATTCCTTGACTAGATTCGTCGCTACCCCTCCATAAACGTCAACTGAAACACCTGAATAGATACTAAAAATAAAAATATTAATACTTTACGTAACAGCAAGAAAATGGCAGCGACGAAAAAAGGGCAACTTCTCTGCGATGTCAAATATATTACTCAACCTGTGGGACTTCTTTTGAAAAGCAACTCCATACAGGAACTCCATCTATGTTTTTTTTTTAGAATTACAAAATGAATGGACAGCTCAATATAAATATGTACATCGGATCTGAAACCACTCTTCATTTGAGTACCAAATCAGACACTTTGCTTGGAACTTCATTTTACGTACAACCATTTTGAATGTCCAGATTAAATTTTGCTTACTCGGCATTCCAAATTTTACCATACAAAACTATCTATTGTGACCAAAAATATAATCAAAACAAAGTGAATTAAAAACAAATTTCTCAACTCTGAGATAGACTGCGTTGTAAGATCCTCTTGTGGAAATAATCGAAACGAGTGCTAAAAAATATGCTATTGAATTATTTTATATGTAGCCAACTTCAGGTATATTCCAAAAAGCAACAGTTTTTGTTCCGAAAGAAGAACGGAGTCAAAAATATTACATACAGTGAGCTTAAACGTTAGTGTTAACTATTATGATAAAAATGCATTTGCATTTGCTTAGATAAAACAAAGAAGCAACCCGACGCGTAAAAAATATCAGCCTAGAAAATTGGGCTTTAGAAGTGAAACTTGATGAAGTTCTTGTTCACAAGTATTTTAAAGCAATAACGCGCGTTACCCCTTCGCTTTTATTCGCCCCCCCCTTCCCTGTAGCTTTTCCGTGTCGTTGGAGTTCGGAAATAGTGTCCAACGATACAGGCGACCATTCACTATTAAATATTCACGTCCTATTGTATTTTGTACATGTTTCGATTTTCATAATTAATTTATGAAATGCCAAATCAGGTAGATGCAAAAATTTACATTTTCTTAAAAAAAATGTTTTTGTTTTTAAGGAATATAAATAATAAATAAAATTAAGATCGCACGTATGCCAACCAAGTTTCTGTCGGAAAATTTCTTAAAAGTGCAGATTTGTAAATATTCAGACTCCTTAAGTAGTAAGTGCCTCTAAAAAAAAAAACATTGGCACTCCGGGAGTGCCGACAAAAGTGAAAACGTGGACAATTACGTGTGTATTTTTTGAATCGTCAGGAAATATTTTATTGTGTAGGGAATACTTTGAAATGAAGTGTTTTTATTCATTATTATAAATTCCTAGTACAAAAAAAAATCCTCACACGTATTCACAGACGGGGGTTGAAATTACAAAAACAACAGTGTGAACAAATGGGTTTTGGGTGGATATACGTACGAAAGATATCCATCTCTTTTATTCATTCGTCTTCATATCGTCTTCTAACTCTGTCCGCTTTCCGAACACTATATCTGTCATTCTTTAAAAATAATTCCAGCGTCCACTTCCAGTAAGTGGAATGAAATTCGAAACAAATTAGAAAACTGTTTATTGTATAAATAAAAATTGTTTTTGTTTATTTCTTTATATTAGTGTTTAATTTTTCGATTTATTGATCCACTTTACCAAAAAAAAATATTCTTGGCATTATGTTATTGGAAAGACATCTGTTTTTTTCAAGTTATGCATTTTTTCATCAAAAGTGGTTGGCAACGCGAACACTGGTGTCGGAACATTGGTGGCGGGAGTTCAATAGTTTTTTCCCGTCTCAAAAATGCCCAACGCGCCTAAAGAAGTTGTCACTTCAAAAATAAATGCTACTCAAACGATTTTTTTTGATAATTTAATAGTTTGTTTTTCTTAAAGTGACGGCTGTGTTTAGAGAGTGGCTTGAATCAAATCCGGTAGGTGGAGCTGCGGTGCGTGCATCTGTATTATGGGGATAATCTTGAGAAACACTGAATTGTTTTGAAAGTTAGTGTTTTTCAGTGGATGCTGATAGTAATATTTATTGAATATATCGGTGCGCATGCCACAAAGTGAATTGCACATTGGGACGTGGACGTGTCCAATATCTACTTAGTTGTAGTCAGTGATGCCAGAATGGCATCTGGCATTTTCGAGGAAAGTATTTTTTTTTTAAAAAGAAAAATGCCAAACGCTTTTCCAACATTTTTTTGGTAAATTTTTGTAGTTTTCGACATTTGCTCTGGAATTTCGGTTATTTGTGTACAGTGCATCTAAGTTTTACACGTTTCCCACCGCTTTCCCACGCACCAGATGAGAAATGTGAGCGGGTATAGTGTGAGTTCGCTGAATCCAGTTTATTGTTTAATATTTACGTGGAGATAAGTAGATAGATGGGATCCTTCAGATTTACGGTGAAGTAAATATTTATATATCGATAATGGACCTCAAAACTTCAAAAAAATACACCCACTGTAGTTAGATTCCTCGTGTAATTTTTGTCTCTAGGTACGTAAATATTTTAGAACTATGTAGGTTTTTTCCTGAAGACTTTAACTTTAATGTTCAATAAAAACAAAATTTGTTGTTTAAAAAACATGATTTTTATCTATTATAATTTCTGAGATATTTTCAGAGAGTGTTCTATTTTATATTAAATAGTTAGGTGCGAAAAGCACATTTACATTTTTTAATATTAACATTTAATGTTTTTTTTTAAAGCTATTGAAGACACATTTTGTTTTGTCTAGCATATTTTTTGTCTTTATACATTCTAGCAATTTCTTTGCAGTCTAGCATTTTCCTTTGTTGAAATTCTGGCAACACAGTGTAGGTGCTCGCGGGCGGTGCTAGTGTTAAACATGTGCGGAAGTATTTTAAGATAATTAACAATTAAAATAATTAATGTTCTGCAGAGTACATGCTGATTTGAAAATATGCCCATTCAATTTGTTCAACTCATGCTGTCAAATTTATAAACGATATCGACATTGGTTTTTTTTTTTTTTTCATTTATATTCAACGAATGTGCTTTTGTTTTAGCATTTTCGAGAAACATCTCTAATAAAAGTCAACTAAGCAAGATCCTGAATCGAATATAACTTGTTCAATTAGAATGTTTATAAATTAAATTTTGATCCAGTTAACACAGTTAACAAATATTGCAAATATTTCTGTCAGTCGATTTATTTTCGATATACCAATATTCGCACATACGTTTTTGGCAAGCAAATTTATAACCTACACTTTTATTCGTGTGTTTACTCACAATCACTTAGGCTGTTGTATGCAAATTGAACAATTCATTGCGATGGATATAGTTAATAAGAAAGGAATTTATGGCCCCTCTGTGAGATCGCTTTTAATCGAATAGATTTTATAGGAACCTGCCTGAGCGGCAATCCTTTAGACATTCGGTAAACAAAGTGCGCACCGAAAACAATTCCATAGCGCTGTTTCGAAGTGCATATAGTGTTTTCTTCGGCAATTATCAATTGACTAATCATAAAGATTATCGAGTGAAAATATTTATACATTTAACGAGTCGATTTATCGAATTATTTACAATTTGGAGTTGGGCCAAAAGCAACAGCTATACTCGTACCACATGGAATGCTTTATATTTTTGATGTGGTGTTTGAGGATTTATGATTTTTTAAACTGTATGAATTTTCCTTTGGGATAATAAACAAAAGTGAAAAGTTCTCATTTCATTTGACCGAGTATTGTGAAGGATATTTGTTTGTAGAAGCTGCATGATCAATGGTTTCTATATGGGAACTCAAAGGGAAATTATTTTACGAGCAATGAACCATGCACAGCGAATTAATTGCGAAACGATCTATGGAAATTGGGGAAAAAATTGTCTTGAGACTAAAAATTGATTTTATGGAAAATCACTTTTAATTTTTTTCTCGTTCTTTGTTTCTTTGAAGTATGTACTCGATGATGAATGCTAAAAGAACAGAAAGAGCTTTTGTTTAAATTTATTTTTTGTATTTTTTTTTTGTAATTATAGTTGAAAGGCTACAGTGTTTTGAGTTAATACAGCTTCAAGTCGAAGGTACCTCCATAACAACTTAAAATGCGCTTGAAATGCAACCATTAGCATTTTTGTTCGTCAGCACTTAAAGAGTCTCCACCTTATAGGTTCACATTTTGCTTATTTTAATAGAGCAGCAGTTGACATAGTGTATTAAAATTTTGTTAATAAATCGGAAAAATGTAAAACACAGCCCACGTTATAGTATTTAAAAAAAATAAATAGTTGGCTAAACATGTCCCCAAGCGACCTTAGGTCTAGCTTCTCACAAACAGGCCATCAATAAACTCCAAGAAAACCATGTCCTATTTTTACAATAATTTTTTGGCTTTAAAGATAAGCCACCCACAAAACTTGAAATATTTAATTTTCAGAGCTTTGTACGTAACTTAGCAGAAGAGTAATTTTAAGAAAAACTCCTCACATTTTCCAATATGCAAAAATAATTTTTTAATAAGTTTCAATGAATGTTGCCTAAGAAAAATTGGATTGGAACATTTTTCTAGTTGAATACAATCGTGTCAATAGATAAAATGCTTTTAAATTTAACGCTTGGTAAAGATAAATGAACGTTGCAATAAAAGTGAGAGCTAGTATGGCTGTTTTCATGGGTTCATTACATTTGTTTTACCATTTTTTTTCTAAAGAAGATTACGTATTCTCAAGGACAGCGTGCATATCTTGGTATTATCGAGAGCATACTAGAAAATCATGTACGGAAACATTGCAAGTCTCTTACAAATATTATGAAATCGTGTCATGACTTAAAAGGTTGAATATCCAAGAAATAAGCATTCAGCCTCAAAATTAGGAGAAAATTCCCAATGCATTTAAAAAAAAAATATCTTAGAATCATTTGGATCTTTTCAGGGCTATCAAAATAAGTTGGAAAAGAAGGATTCCAAACCGCATATTTAAGCAGGCATCGAACTTATACAGTAAACTGTGAAAGTAAAGCAAGGTCAAGTAAATGGAGCAATTTTATAAAATGTGCACGACTGCGTTTCGCGCGACTTTCGCATTCGTTGCAGTTTTTTTTTTTTTCAATTTTGAAACGATCATAACAGACCTATTTTAAGTCATCGTCAAGATGTTTTTTATTATAAACTAGCTGCACCCGCCCGGCTTTGCCCGGGCTAAGGAACTTTGTTGCATAAAGTTTAGTACGCTGCTCGAGCTAAATTTTACCTCCCATACAATATTCTCTCAAAAATTTAGCTGAGCTAAATTTAAGCGAATCCCTTTAGGCCTTTGTTTGGATAGTGCAGAAAAGTCGAGTATAAATATTTGCATACGGAAAATATTAAATACCTATATCAAAAATAAATAATCAATGTTCCGCAAATTAGGTAAAAATCCAATTTCAAATTAGAACATAAGATGTCCGTAAAGAAAATCTCATAAATAACTAAATTCAGGCAGAACTTTTGCCAAATACAATCTCGATAAAATTTAAAAAAGGTATGAAAAATCAATTTTTACACATTTTCCAATTTTTCGAATTTTCTTAACGTATTGTACATATCGGACGATCCGTTCCCGAGTTATGGGCGGTCTTACGAATGCAACTTTGTTTTTAATTTATTTAACTGTTAAACATTTAACCACAGTTAATCAATTATTAATATTATTAAAAAAAAATGTAGTTATTTTAACATAATGTTACATTTATTTTAATATTTGTTTTAAATTTAATTTTTAAAATCAATCACATGAACTTGAACTTATTAAAATCCTTTGTCAAGTTATTGATGAGGCCATTGCTTCCATAGTTACATCGAGACGTCCTCTGATATAAAAATATTGGATTCCTTGTTGCCCTCGGTCTAGTATTTTTTATATCTAGATATTAAGTGGGACAAATCGCACGAGCCTTTTCGGGAGAAATTCCAACTTCTATAATTCTATTACAGATTTGCGATAGTTATCGTTAGTTTTGTGGCCACAAGTCCCGAAATCGTATTCCTTTTCAAATTTCCCACATATAAAAACACCGAAAAAATTGCTAAAATCACCGGACACTTTTTGTTACAAAAGGACATACGAGTATTACTGAAACGTCAAAATGTATGTACATGCCCGATAAAGTGATCCACCTTAATGTGTAATTCAATTTAGTTTTTCCCTAGAAAATATGTATAAATAAAAAATTACGCTGACTCAGCCCATATATTTAAGTAATAACTCTTAAAACATTTATGCTTTTCAAAACCGACATGAATTTGACCACAGAAGTGCATAACTATGTAGGTGTACGGTATACCCTTGTACTCGGACATACCAATGTCACCCTCTCTCTTTGTGGTACAATAATAAAATATTCGAGAACCCTTGATTGGTATTAAAATGACCACCACTGGTCTCGTTAATAAAATACAATTATGTGAAAATTCGATTGCAGCCCACTCCAGGGTTACCGTATTGTAATAAATACAAATACAGATAAGAGTTCGACAGAAGTCTAAGGGGGCAGTATACATATTAAATTTCATTTTATTTATATTTTATTTTATTATTTATTATTATTATTTTTCTCCCAACAAATTTATTTTTTATTTCAAGAAAAAGGTTGCGGGGATAATTTTTCTTCTAGTTTATTTCAGCAAACAAAGTTACAATACTTTAGTGATTAGTTGACAATAATCGTGTTTTTTTGAGCTTCGTTCTCAGCAAAGCAAAGTAAAGTAAGATTTTCAGCACACAAATTACAATAACTACTGCGAGTCTCGAAGTGTCAAGTAGAGCGTAGTTGTTGTAATTGCGTGCTGAAAATCCCACTTTACTTTGCTTTGCTGAGAACGAAGCTAAAAAAAAACAGGCCTAATAATAAATACAATAAATAAAATAAAAACTTCAAACATTGCCACCATTAAAGTTACTAAAAATTAATAGAAAATGATTTTTAAATGAAAGAGTTTACTTAGACTAAAATCGAACAGTATTTGGTTTCTCTTAAGCACCTAGACAATGGTTCGTAGGCAGTATAATTGGTTGTTGTGATATGGAATAATAAAAAACAAACGGTTTTTAAGCATCCTCGCAGGACCATTGAATTTGATATCGGAACAATCAATATCCAATCACGAATGAACATAACCTCGGAGAATTTTCTTCGAAAGTTAAGAGGCAAGATGCCAAATGATTTTTTTTTTTTTGGGGAGGCATATCAAAGTCCCAGTGAAGACTTTTTACTAATAGGATAATGACAATAAATAATTAAATAAATTTGACATCATGAGGCTTGAATGTTGTATGCGCGATGGGCAATTTTTCACCCAAAAATACATGGAGGCCGGTTTTATTTGATAACCTGCCTGAGAGCAAGTAAAAGCGTTTTTAAAAATTAAAACATTATATTTATAAACATTAAATGTGCAGGCTGTGTTTGACTTCCAAACGAGGTGTCCCTAGTTCGATCCCCGAAAAAAAAAACACAAATTACATCTTTAGGTTTTTTCTACGCGTCAGCTCTCGCGAACGTCTGACAAATGTCCGGGACCCGAGAGTATAACTGAAAGAGCTTCTCAATTAGCAGTTTGGACACGGCGCAAACTTGTAGATCCTTTCCATTCGTCCCAAAAATGAAAAACTAACTTAAAACGAATGGTTGTGTGAAGTTAGGCCTAGGTTCTGTAGCGACAATTATTTATTTTCATTTCAAATAAAATATAAACACTTATTCAGGATGTTTTTACAATTTACTGTACATTTTAATTGGTATTATATCAAGCCTCAATAGTCTTTGTCGAATTTCAATCACAGTGTCAAGAGCCCATCAGAAGGTTAATACCAAAATTGTCCAAACCAAACCATTTTATAGATCAACTTTAGTTCGACAGGGTTTAGAAGAAGGAAAAGGTTTGGTTGGGTCAGTAGGAAGTCTGAGTTCGGTCGATTACATAATCAAATATGTATCGACGGAAAGTGCTGGATAGCCAGTAAATGAGTCAAGGCCACTATAATAATAATAAATACTAGAAAAAGAGTTCTCTGGTGGAGCAGTCCACATGTGTGTTTATCTGGTGGCGGAGAATGCTACAAATCGTTTTCCACTTTCAAAGGTGACTATTTACCCTGCATCAGACATGGACAACTAAAATATTTTCCGCCTGATGGTCGACAATGTTTTGAGGGCAAGTCCTGAAGCATTTTAATCATAAATCGATGGTTACGTACACGAGAGGTCGATTTTGACACTCGAGCTCACAAAACCTTGCCTTTCTGCTGTCTGTACGTATGCTTTGTGTCTACTCCCTAATGGTAGCTTAAAAAGCCTTTGGAAGGTCATACCAAAAATTAAACGCGTTTTTTTCTCTCCAAACGAATGCGATCAACCATTCATTTCTACTCTTGGTCCGTGTTGTTATAGCCCTAACATCCGTCGTTCGTGACTCATGACTTAAGCCCACACTGACCAACCTAGCGCGTTAATCAAATGGACAGACATTTTCCAGCATTTCCATTCGAACAAATTTACCAAATGCAGCTCCATGAAAGGCTATACGTTATTCTGAGAAGCCCATAGGGATTGGCTGAGTTTAAAGCAAACTTTAGAATTTTATCTCAAATAAAACCTGTAGATATTTAATAATTTGATCAGCGATTGCTGCGGGATCTAAAGCGCCGTTTAAGTCAGCAAGTATGATGGTTGATGGCTCTGTCCATGGTGTGGTGGTTTGGGTGTTTATTTGTGGTACTGCTACGGGACCACAAATAATATCAAAGTTTATCCACATATCTTGCCACGGATTTAATATATTCTTTGTCTAAAGTTCTTTAAAGATTCAGAAGTTAATATCCGCTTTAAAGGATTTCCTTGCGTTCTTTCCTTGATAGTTGACATATTTTGTGTCGATTGTCCTTAAAAGGGCTTAAATTCATCGTTCCACCAGAAGCAGAGTCTGCCTCGAGAGCAAGGCTCTCTTGTTAGGAAAGAAGCATCAAATTAGGAAGGAAGTGCCGACTTCATCTTTTTTTTTTCAAAGGGAGTCTTTTGGGTCTATTGGTCTCTGTTTTGTCAGATTTTTGAACTCGAATAAGTTTCCAAAGTCTGCATTTTATAAAGTCCTACCCACGCAATTTTTTTGACGACTAATGCGAAATAACCGACCTCCGAAACTAGCAGCCTTAGTGATTAAGTTAAGAGCTTGAGAACAGCCTACACTCATGTAATAAAACCTGTCTAAAACCAACAAATAGCAATCCAATAATGCTTCAAAGTCTAGATCCTCATACAATATATGGCCCAATTATGAAAACAGTTTTGTATACATTACCAGCAGATTATGGAGTGCGAGCTTATCAAATATGACCTCTTAAAAGTTCTACCTATCAAAATATACGTCCTACCCAACTGTTTGTGGCTTAATCCCCTTAAAATGAGAGAATATTTCGTTTCGCCTTTCATTCGTTGGGACTTTAAGGTCGCCTCTTAAAATCAATACCAATATCCTCGCCACTTTCAGTTGTATATCTTAACACTTTATCCGTTCGATTCCAGCACGTTGATGTTATAAATCCAATGACAGTACGTACCCCGGAGATAAATTTAAAATAACTCACTGCACAGTATGTATTTGTACTTCGGCTGATACATGTCGCTTACGTGTGTGAAACTTTGGATACGTGGTCACACCAAGGGAAATCAAAAAGATCTCCACTTTGGAATTTTGTGTAAAATATTGTTGTGTATTCAATACAAATTTCCATTTCACCAAGAGGTTTATTTTTTGGCAGAGTTTTTGCGGCGCTATTTTATTTTATGCAAACCAAAGGCAGGCCAGTCCTATAACCTCTCGCTAAAGTGAAGTGATTGAGTGACTTCTACATAACCCGGCAATTTTGCAAGACCAACTTGAATCGCCTTGGTCTCTTAGTAACGACTTTTGAAAGGGCAAGGGTTCGTCCCCTCTATATATGGGGCCTAATATATCGCTGCCTTGAAAGGTATAGGCCGTTTCATACTCCTCGGTCAAATATAACCGGAGCAAGCCCTATGGCAACCTTTGTCCAAAACTCACGCTGGATATTTCACATACTCACGATTCCCAATCGATATCATACAACTACGTAATGACTTCTGTTCCCACGCACACGAGTTCATTGTTGAACAGGACTTTCCTTTCAATAACCGATATATGTATGTCACTGGAATGCCTGTGGGGTTGTTTTAATTATATTACGATTCTACCCAATCTACCAATTTGCAAAATTAAACAGATTCGTTCAAATATACCAGGCATCGTATTAAACAGAAAAAAATAAACTAACGACGTAAATTCTTGAAATAATTCATGAGATGCGGTATCTATATAAGTAAATCTGTTGCATATTTAAAGGGTAAAATATCGAATTATAAAACATAAATTCAGATGGATGAATCGGTAGTTGCTAAACTGCCAACAGTTCATCGTCCTGCGAATGTTGATGAACTAGCATCTCAAATATCAGGGATTGTCTTTGTGATGAGTTGGAATATCAAGGATGCATTCCTTCCAAAGTTTGCAGATACAACTAAAGGGTGTCCCATAATTCACTCAAATTTTAAATTTTGCGCCATTTAATAGTACACTGATGCCAACAGAAAAAAATATATCAATGTGTCAGCTGACAGTTCGGGGTTAGTAAAAAATGCAGCGCTTTACGACAGAACAACGCATTTTCATTGTTGAGCAGTATTTTAACTATAATGAAGGTTTGTCAGCTACGGTCCGCAATTTTCGTACGAAATCATCTTCGTCTTCAGTGATGAAGCTCATTTTCATCTTGATGGCTTCGTTAATCGTCAAAATTGTCGCATTTGGGGTTCAGAAAACCCACGAGTAATTGTTGACAAACAAATGCATCCACAACGGGTGACGTGGTGCGGATTTTGGGCTGTTGGCATTATCGGACCATTCTTCTTCGAAATTGCGGCTGGTCAGGCAGTAACAATTAATGGTGTTTTTAGTGCCTGAATGAAAAGAAACAGATGTGACCAACATGTTGTACTTTTAACAAGACGGTGCCATATGCCATACAGCCAGAGAAAAAATTCAATTACTGCATGAGCCATTTCCGAATCGTGTCATCGGCCGATTTTGCGATCGAAATTGGCCATCCAGATCTTGCGATTTAACGCCATTTGACTTTTTTCTTTGGGGTTTTTTGAAGTCAAAGGTCTTTGCAAACAAGCCCACGACCATCAACGCCTAGAAAGGGGAAATTGGGAGGTGTATTAATGAAATTCGGCCACAATGCTAAACGCTCATAGAAAATTTCAATAAAAGAGTTCGTACTTGCCAGCACAGCCGTGACGGCTATTTATCCGATGTGCTATTTCATACATAACCCCAATCTGTATACTCTATAAATCAGTACAAAATTTAAGCTTTCTTATTAGAAATCTGTATTTTCTTTCAAAATTATATTTTGCTTGAATTATGGGACACCCTTTATAACATGAGTTGACTACTTTATCACGTTATCCAGGATAAGCATGTACTGTATAACAGATTGAGCATTTTGTTCATTTGCTTGTAACCTATAGATACGGGTACACAGTACCTATCTACAAATTATTTGTATCTACATACATTTTTTGTGGATGAGCAAGTTTACGATTATCAAATAAATTTGAACAAACATTTAGCGACGGGGTGAACGAACTAGTCAACGACAGCGATAGATAAAGGAATTCAAGTGCACTTTTGCTGAACGGGACATGGAAGGTATTGTGCTTCGACCTTTATTAATATTATTATCACCAGGGCAAACATTTTGTTATGAGAAATATACTGAACGACTCCCAGGCGGCATTGACCATTGACAATAGAAGTTTTCCGATAGAATCTGGTGTAGGATTCCACATGAACTCCGGCGAAGAATGGTCCCTTACAATAGAGTCTATAGCAAAGGCTTAGGTTCTTTAGGCAAGCAATATATGGAAGACTGTTTGGGTTGCTTCCAATTTTGTGTGTAGTTATTGCACGATACTTATAATCGTATTTAGTGTCCAGGCCCATTGTGACCTTAAAAAAATTTATTGTGAAGATTAAAAATGATTATTGGTAATTCCCATTGTGTATATATTTATCGGGTATGTATTCTCATCAGGTGTGTTATACTTGACACACACTTGGATTTTACACCATTCAGATTGACACCCACAGTTTTTGAACAAATGTTATAAATTAACTCAGAATCTTCAGTGTTTTTGGAAGGCGTCTCTTTGAAGTTTAACCTAACATGAAGGAAACTCTAACCATTCCTTTAACAAAAGGATGTTACTCGGATTTCACAAAAGACCGCAAATGGAATGACATCAATTTGTCGTTGACCGGCAAAAATCGAAACCAAATTTTTGGAATCACAATGTTTTTCAAAAACTCTGGTGTAAGTGTGTCTTGATATTGCCTAAACAGCCACCTAACGTAACTTAGAACAAGTTTTTACAAGAAGCCTTGTAATTTTGAACTGACTTTTGAGAAACTCTGTTATATTCCTTTATCCGTTTAATAGGAAGATCCTTTTAAAAAAAAAATTAGGTATATAAAAATAAAAAATAAATAGTTGTCGCAACAAGTCCGTAGGCCTAGCTTCACACAACCATTCGATTTGTGTGAGTTTTTCATTTTTGGGACAAATGGAAGGGATCTAGAATTTGATGCCGAGTCCAAACTGCCAATTGAGAAGCTCTTTCATGACAGTTATACTCTCGGATGTTTGTCAGATGTTCGCGAAAGAAAATATTTTTTTTTTTTAAAAATTTCGTTTTCTTTTAGTGTCCCTGAAAACGGCATTAACGATTTTGACCAAAATGCAAACTAAGAGTGAGATTGATGCTTTCAAAATTATTGCGTCCTTAATTTTGAATTCGAGTCACCGAAAAGGTTAATTTTAAAAACTGCTCATATCTCGAAAACCCCATTTTCGATTTCGATGAAACTTTAAAAACCAACTAATGGTTCTATCCCGAACAATAACTTGAACTCGGTTTTAAGCTAAATAACAGTAGTAGTTAAACATTTCAATATTTGGTACTCTCTTGTCCGCCAAATTTTCGATTTTAATCAAAATGCATATTAAAGATAATATATGTATTCTTAATAAGATCCCATACTTAGTTTTTCTCAAAAAATTCTAATAGTGACGTGTTATAAAAATTTCTCAAAAATAAGTACCCAAATCTCGATCGGTATATTTTTCAAATAATGAAAAAAGCCCACTTCCAATGAAAGTAAAATAACAGCTACGCAAAACTCATTTTTAGCTAATATCACCAATTCCTTTTTTTTTCAATCATATTGAATATGCACCCTAAAAATAAAGCAAATAACTTGAAATGTACGCAATCAGGCAACTCCCAATTCATTTGCACCGAAAACGTTGATAACCGAGACAGTTACGTTCGACCGAGCCGTGATGTTCTTTGTTATTGTTACTTAAATAAAAACAAATTTACGGAGTAAGATTTTTCCATATAAATCTGCATTGCTGATTTTTTTTTGTCATATTATTGCAGATTTGTTCTACTATTTTATGGCAACACTGCCAACTAGTCACCCAGTTCAAATTGATTGCCCTCTGAGGTTATTTTGCGGACCTTAAATTACAATTATGATTTTTAAGTCTTTCCAGAAACGGTGTTCGAAGTACCTACAGTCAAACATACCTTTTAAAAAAAAATTATATACATAGATTATACAGATTGGAGTTATGTATGGAATAACACATCGGATAAATGGCCGCCACGACTTTGCTGGCAAGTACGTACTCTTTTATTGAAATTTTCTATGACCGTTTCGCATAAATGTGGCCGAATTTCATTACTGCACCTCCCAATTTCTTTTTTCCAGTCGGTGGTGGTCGTGGGCTTGTTTCCATAAACCTTTGACTTCAAAAAAACCCCAATAAAAAAAGTCCAATGGTGCGTTGTTCATTCGTATAGCGCTCCATTTCTACTAACCTCGAACTGACAGCTGTCACTTTGTTAACTTTTTTTCCGTTGGCATACCTGTACTATTAAATGACGCAAAATTAAAATTTTGCTTGAATTATCGGACACCCTTTAGTACTTAGTTTTGACATTTTCATTTATATCAATGGTCTGCGACCAATTGCATCTCTAACCTCTTTGGTCGCCCTGTATGTTTCTAATTGAAGTCTTTATCTAAATTTAAATCAATACGAAAAAGCTTAGAATCAATTGAATTGTAGTCAATGCTACTATGCGTATTCTGAGCTACCAGCCACCCTTCTGCTATATCCATAGACTGATCTACAATAAATGGAAAACAGATCTTACTAGATCATCGCCAGCGCCATCTATAAGTTTTCAAGTAAAACACTCTCTAAAACAAAGAAAATGTTAAATTTTTAGCGAAATCGGTTGAGGATTTTCTGAGTCTGATAAATCAATTTCGACAGTCAAATCGACACAAGATGTCAGCTAAGTTTTACAAAAATAGTAGTTAAGAAAAAGGTGATTCTGAGTACACTACAGAGGACCCAAATTATGATCGAAAAAATCATCTTTAGCGCCGAGGCGCATTTTTTTATGAATGACAATGTAAACAAGCAAAATTTGTGTATATACGGGAAGACGCCAACTCACACGAGGTTCACCAGGTGGCAATGCACCCACAAACAGTGACTGTTTGGGGCGGATTTTGAGCCGGCTGCAACGTCATTGGCCCGTACTGGGTTTGAAAATGACTACTAAACAATGCTAACCGATTTATTTTGGCCCTTGTCGAACGATACGGAGGTTGACGACACGTGGTTCCATCAGATCGGGGCTACGTGCCACACAGCAGACACCCCGATGGACATTCTGCATGACTGGATTGAGGGTATGGTTATCTCTCGCAGGAGTGATGTGAATTGGGCACCAATATCGGGCGATTTGACTCCGCTGGACTTTTTGGTATGGTGTTTCCTGGAGTCACCGGCATATGCCAATAAGCCGCAATCAGTCGATGCCTTTTAAACATAAACCAATGCCATCGCTCAAATTCGGCCGGATCTAAGCGGTGGATTCATAAAAAAATGAACCACTCGAACAAGTGCCACCGTAAAAAGCCACGGAGGACATTTGAATGATGTTATATTTCAAACATAGTTGAAATATGACTGAAACATGACTGGGCCTTGCCAAGGGGAAAAAAAGGTTTATCACCTCACACTCAGCTTTTTTAATTGCATTTCAACACCGACCCATCCTTAATGAAAAACTGTGTGCAGCTTGTTTTCTCCCAATAGTATGCATAGTTTAGAATTTCCTGCCCACTGTCCCTTCCCCTCACTCGCATGTGGTATCACAATGAACCTACAAGTCTTGATCCAAGTAGTGTCTCCCAAAAAAGCCACCTACCCTCAAATTTAAGACGCCTACCGAGAGCAAAGAACTACTCTAGCTTTCTCTAAGTTTTAGTCATTTTCTATTTAGAACTTCCCACGCTTGTCTGTTTCTTGGAGCTACTCAAACACCGCCCTGTACTCTCTCGTCTAGTTGTCTGTTTCAGATCATACCTTCGTTGGAAATCGTCATCTTAATTTTGTATCACTCTGAAAGCAAACCCGCAAGTATACCCGATGTCCCAGGCTGTGATTTTTCGTACATCAAGAATTCGAGGGGCTCTCTTGATTCTGTGTGAAATTTATGTTTGTTACTCGTACTTATGTAGAAATTTACATATTATTCAAATTCAATCATGAGGAATGAAAAGTTTCGGTTTTAGGGCTGTTTTTTTAAAACTTAAACTGAAAACGGGTGTCCACTGGGAAAGGGATATGATGGAGAGAGAACTTTTCCTTATTCATAACGCTTGTCGTGTCTTTGCATTTACTTTCAACTCTACCCGATCGGGCTGATGTGCCCTTGAAGGGTATGTATCTTTCCCCCGCGAGGGTCAGTGTTGTCCTCATACACACACATCCGCTTTAACTTGCATGATGCTGATAGATAAGGTTATACCCAAAATGTGTCAATGTAATCCTCTTGTGAGTCCTTTTATCCTTTATTTATCGATTAGCACTTTATCAAGGGCTTATTGTATCGGACAGATATTGTGGTTTTTCTGTTTGAGATTCTTGCCTGAAGTTGCACGAACACGTACAGGACATGCTATGCTCGATAGTAAGCGCATGACGCACGGAATTTTCGAACACAAAATATAAAATTCTTCTCTAAGGAGCATGCGATTATATTCGAACACAATTCGCCCCGATTAAGATCGTTTGCAGGCATCGGAGGCGAGTCTGTCTTCGTTATCCTCTTTGGCAATTAAAGAGCGCTGCTAACTCTTTTCAAGTTTTGGTAACTTAAAGCATCCCGTGGAATTTATTTTCCTCTTTCCGAGTGGAAGTACTTTTGCTATGATTACGATGTGGCGGACCGTGCGCACGAAATGAGTGATTAAAGGACGTGACAAAGTGGACTGTACAACTGGGTACTTTGCAGACTAATTACTTACTCCGCATTGCCTGGAGATATGTTGAGCAGTCGATAGATTAAGACATCAAAGAACAGCCAGCTCCAGTTTTGGCAATGGAAGGACCCAATCAGGAGACCCAGACCCAAGTTTAAACACAATGGCCGGTAGAGTACAAAAGAAAAGTATCCTCTCAGAAAATCAAAAACACTGTCAGTTCCAATTATACAGAAGTCTACTGACAATATTCGTCATTTTTCAAAGCACCTAGGTACTTGCTCTGATTTACTTTGTGCCAGTGCTGCTTGATTGATTGAGTATGCAACGAGTTTGTCTGCGTTAATAATAGTCCGGGAGTTCATTTTTCATTACGCTACAAAGTGGAAACGCTTCTCGCTGGGTAGGGGTTGCTTCGAAGTGCATAGAGCACCCACCCACCACGTCAGAAACGTCAGTCTTCGATGTGTAATCGATTTGACTAGGGCTGTCGATATATTGAATGGCATGCCACACTGCGAGGCAATTTGTTTCGCATTCGTTTAAATGCAGGATGCGATAAGCGCCACATGAGACTTTAATTTACTTTTATGGTTTTTACGTTTTTATGGGACACCCAACCCCACTATCGACCTACCTTCGTTTTATTATAAATGCGCGGGGGGCGTTCGAACCATAATCGATGACGCTGATAAGAAGTTAACTCCATTTGTCTATATGCCTTGTGATTGGCTTGCTTTTGGTATGAAGCTATTTCGAGCTGTAACGCAGTTGAATCCCCCTGATGGTGTTTTCGGCTCAGAGGCATTTTATTTTCGCCGTTGCCTGAGAAACCGGTATCCGGTGGTGTCAAATCAAATCATACTCGTATCTTTGGGACAAAAACTCATCTGGGATAAAATGAAATTAGCCTCGTGAGGTATTGGTCTGCTTTTTCGGTGATTGAATGGCAGTTGATGGCAGAAAAAGTTTTCGTCTTCTTGACATTTGACGCACCATTGAAATGGGTAATTGAAAGAACTGTAGGCAGTCTATTATCGCTCGTGTATCTATAAAGAAATTAATGAGATTGTTGGGCTTGAGATTGAATATTAAGAAGGCCGAATTTTCGAAAGGGCCAAGTTCATGGAAAATAATTTAATTTCAAACTCAAAATGAAGTGAAACGAAATTGCGACAAAATTTGTCTCATTAGCGACGCAATTTCTGTCATCTGTCGCTGATTATCACGCGGGATGTCGGATCGGGGAAATTGTAGTTGGACTAAATTTGAAACGAAGGCAGAACAAGTCATCGGCCTGTGGCCGCCACAGTACGAGGGAGGTAGGTTGGTCCTTTCATTTTGATTTGACAACTAGAGATATAATTCGAAAGAGGAAGCCCGAATAGTGGCAAGTCTCAGCACTAATGGTGCACAGAGAACATCTCAGACGGAGGCGCAGTAACTGACTACCTCCATTGTCCGACCGACACTCCATCAATCAATCAAGACTTCTGATCTCCCGAACTTTAGCAGCGTCTTTCAGGCTCTAGACTATCAATAACTGACATGACTATATCGCTTTGGTCATATTAATGTGTCGATAGTCAGTCGGCCATTAAATTGCTCAAATCAAAGCTCTAAATGGGATAGCCAAATAGTTTGACAAATACTACCATCTCAGGATCTAAATAACCGCAATCAGTCCAACCAACCAACCAAACAATTTGTTAACCAACAGACCACTCAAACGATCAAGTTACTAACCATCTATCTAAACCCAAATGACCGACAAAACAAACCAATCGGTCAACCTATTAAACTATCAACCAACCAAGAAACCTGCGGTGGAATCCTGTAAAAAAACGAAACGAAAACCACTGTCACATTTGTAAAAACGAAGGAAATCACGCGAAAGCGAACATTTGCTTCATGTAACTCCTAACGTTTTCTTCTGCAAATTCCTTTAGGTTTAAGAAGCTGTGTGACAACAAAATTTGAGTTCGGAAGGAAGTCTCAGTATGTCGGAAGTTATTTTGACAACTGAAAATATTTTGTTTGTTGAATTTGATTGTTGACAGAGGCGGACGGAAAAAAAATGTAGTAGGACGAAGCAAGCTAACACGGGTCCCATCAACACAGCCGATTACTAAAAGATAGTTAAAGTGGATGGATTTATGTTTTATGTTGCAACTTACCACCAGGAAGTTTATATTTTTGATAAAAGTAGCTTTTAGCCATATTTTCTTCTAGTTCTGTTGGACAACGAATCCATTGGGGACAGAAAATATCTTCCAATGCATCAAAACATTTGCGCAATATTTTAGATATTTTGCTTTTGTGCTAGAGGAGGAATAAAATCATTTCCAACTAACCATTGGTATCCTCCTCCAGCCAGTACATCTAATGTTGAGGAAAGTTTCAAAATAGGAGGTATGTATTTCGTGTACCTGTACGCAAATTACAAATTAATATTATCTAGCACACACTTTAAATGTGGCTTTGTTTAATCTAAAACGTTGAACAAAACTAAAAGGAAAAATTAACTTTTAAACTAAGAACCAAATTTAAATCCCGCAGATTTTTTCAAAGTTTTCTTAAGTTTACATGTTCGTTTTCCACTTCACTTTCGTCTCTATCAATGGTCAACAAATAATTTTCAAATAAAATATTCTTCAGCACAATCAAACTCCACCAAATTCAAAAAGAATAAATAGGAACATGATAAACGTCAAGAAAATAGCTGTCGTTTGTTTTCTTTTTCTCGGAGACGATAAAATCTGTTCGTTTTTAGGGTTACATGAAGCGAAAACGTCATAGAAAATGTGATCGTTTGTTTTTTTTTTCGAGGCCACGAGAATTTCTTTCGTTTTCGATGTTACATGAAGCAAACTGTTTATGCGCACGAAAACGTTTAAACGCTATCGCCTTACAGAATGCCGACCCTGGTAACCAATGAACTTGGAATCCAAACTGAAAACTAACAAACTAAGCAGCCGACCAACCAGTCAACAAATCGACCAACCAGCCATTTAAATCTAACCGACCTAGTATCGTCCTGTCAGACAACCAAGTAGCCATCCAAGCAACCAACTAACATACAAAAAAATCAATCAACCAACCAAGTAGCTGACCCTGACAGTCATGTAAAAATCGATCAACCTATCACCCAACCAATAAACTAATCAGCCGCCCGCTAACTCACTAACTAACGAACCAGCCACCTATCAAACGAAAAAACAAACAAACAACCAACCAACGAACCAACTAGTCAACCAACCAAGCCAACTTCAACTTGGTTTTCAAAAGGGAAGTCGACTGAAATCGTATAAGTGGGCATATCCCTTCTCACAAAACCATAAACATTACTGAGCAACAGTGCTGCCGCCCCAAGAGGTCGAAAATGTAATATGGGAGCTCTTAAAATGTAGTATAATGTACTACAATTAAAAAAACAATAATTACTTTAAAATTATTTTTTTTAGGCGAATAAACATATCAATTCATAACTAAACAATTAAAAAAATACTAAAAAAATAAAAATAAATTAATTGTTACATATCTTTTCAAATTGAGCTACTTTAACGGTCATATTATTCCCTCCGAGTGTAACTCAGGTTTAACTTATTTTAACCCCAGCCATTAATTCGGATTTTTTAAACTCGTCAATTTCAAACTGTGTCCATATTATTCACTAAAAAAAACATGCATTAAACCCACTGGATGGATTTAAGTGCGGATTTAAACCGTTTTAAACCTACGTAATGTTAAATCTCACAAAAAAAAATTATTTAATTTATTTTGTGACGTTCATCTGCATCTAATTCCTGCCATAGAATGTGGCCGGATTTTCAAACAGAAATATATCCGAAAATATACCGTCACGCAAGCCCGCTTGTGCATTCAATACATTCGACTACGAGGATGAGCTGCTATTTCATCAGCTCTCCGAAAAACTCGTCTTCTGACGACGAATACATAAGCATTTCATCCATTTTACAAATGAAGTCCTTTTTTCAGCTTTTTACTATTTTTTTTATTTTCTATTTCACTTTTCTACTTTTCCTTTTTCTTGAGCACTGCGAGCGAAGAAATGTCAATATTATGAAATTGAGTTTTAACCCGAGTTAAACTACTTAAACTGGTCTCCGGAGTGCAATTTAAATTCAGCCGAAATAAACGCTGTCACTGAATATTATGGACTTGGGCTTAATTTTCGGGTTAAACTCATTTAAATCTGGGTGTAATATTTAACCCGGTTTAAAGGGATTGAATAATATGGCTGTAAACTTCTTAAAGTACATATAAAATTAAATGTTTGATAAATGTTTCCCTATTATTTTTTATGTGTAATAATATAATAATAATTTTTTGAATGTAATACAAAGTACAGAATTAATAATTGTAATTGTACTCACTTTTTTGACCAACAAAATGTTACTACATTACAAAATACTACAAAATCGCTACAATTGTAGCAAGGGGGCAGCGCTATTGAGTCGCTAAACAAAAGCGGAGGCTATCTTTCTTTTACTCGACCACAGCTCTAGAGTCACTCAATCATGGGACTTTACTAAACGTAGTCAAAAACTACAAGTTTGGCTTAAAAGACAAATATTGTTATGTGGAGCAGCATTTTTTAACTATGCACCCTAAGTAGAGCCTGCTCCGTCCCTTAAAAATAAGTTTTTGGTACTTAATTATTTCCAGTTTCTATGAAATCCATTAACTCAGTCTCAGTCTAATTCAACCTCCACTTCCAATTATCCAATTAATGGAATGTTCTGCATCTGTTCTTGATGGCATCGTATACCTGGTGCTTCCATTCTTTACGAGTTAATCCATTTTCACCACTTCTGTCTCCATTCTTCCAAACGCGTTAGTAAAAGCACGATATAACTAAGATTTCTACCAATGGTACGAATGTCATCTGCGTATGCAAATAATTGTACAGACTTAGAGGAGCTTATCGTTTACAATTATTGGTAACTTTACAAAACACGGAGCGCAGGACACTCTATAGTCGACAGATGCTAGAATCTCCTCTTTATTGTCAATCAAAAAAATGCCTCCGTCTAAGTCACAGAAATGAGTTGGAGAATGCTTGTAACTCACGTTTGTTGTTTTAAATATTTCGGCCTGGTTCAGCAGCCTTGTTTTGAACTTGCGTTTAGGTTTTCATATCCTCACTTCATGTTGGTTGGAAGGAAGTCTTCATCCACCAAGCTGAATGATTTGTTCTGTCTGACAACGGAGTGTGGGCAGGGTCGCCGTTAACTTAAAAAAAGTCACTACTCGAACCTAAAAATCCACCAGATATGCCAAAATTAAAAAAAAAATCACTGGAAAAAAATGTTCACTATATACCTAGAAATAAAAAAAAATATTCAATTTTAATAACATTTTTATATTGAACAAAAAATCAAATCAAATTGAATATTGCCATATTAAATTTTTGTCACTAAACTTATGAAAATTCCACTATAGACAAAGTTACTAAAACGGCAACCGTGAGTATGGGTCGGATGTGCGTTTTTAAAATGTCGGACAGTGTTTTTTCATACCCTCAACAACAACTGGAACTGGAACCAGAAAGATTTTTTGTTCATCTCTTCAAGGACATTGTTTTCTTTCGACAAAACTTTCGAACGTTGTGCCGAGAGTAAGCACCTCTAATCGTCTAACCCATCCATTGAAAAACACCAATTAACAAACACCAACCAAATGATTGAAATACATCGTAAGTAAGTTTCTCTTTCCCATTACAACCACGATATCAAGTATACCAACCAACGAGCGGGCCTTTATGGTATTAGATAGGACATATTACCAAATCCTCGGTGAAATTCAGAATGTCATGCGGCCGGCGTGGCAATAAAATATACGGTAAGGGTACCTATAGGCTTAGCGAGTAGAGTTCAAATTTCATTGCCTCATCAGAATGGGTGTCTAATTCGGAGAGGTCAAGGTTAATGCATGAAATGCGCAATTACACACCTGACTGAGCACTGTGTCCACCCACCAGGAATGTTCGGTCCAAAGGATGGAAAGAATATGCTGTCTGTTGTTTGGAATACGGGTACCTACACATGCAGAAGACGGGAAGGTATAAGCATAAGAAAGCATCCTTGTAAATTGACGTCAGAAGGCAAATGTCACCAATACAAAATAAATAAAATAAGTCATTAGTTAGGCTCAACAGATCTAGAAAAAGACATTCGCACAACCATTTGTTTTGTGTGAGTTTTTCATTTTGGGAAGAATCAATTTTATGCCGAGTCCAAACGGCTAGAGTGCTTGAAGCTCTTTCATGACAGTTGCACTCTTGGGTGTTTGTCAGACGTTCGCGAGAGATGGGACATTGGATAAAGCCTTAAACTGAAATTTGAGTGTTTGCGGGGATCGAACCTGGGACACCTGCGACACATGCCGAAAATTTAAAGATTTTGAAGGGTCCATCAGTGATCAGTGTATGTCATTGGACAAGAAACAAACAGCGGTTGTTAATTTTTTCTTACAGTGTTTTATGTTAGGTGGAAGGAAAATAATTAAAATTCACAGTGGAGGCCATAAAACACATTTCTCTGCACTAAATTTATGGCGGATATTAAAAATAATTATTATGATTGAGTCAGAGAAAAATCTCTAAAGCGGCGACAGCAATAAGTCTACGACGTACTCTTAAGCTGCATTTAAAACATCACTCATTCGTAACACTGGCAGATTAAAGGCATGCCTAATATTAAATTGCCGTGTGACTGAATGGGACAGCATTATACTTACCAATCAAAATCACGTGATGCG
Organism: Cheilosia vulpina; assembly: GCA_916610125.1. Classification (NCBI taxonomy): domain Eukaryota; kingdom Metazoa; phylum Arthropoda; class Insecta; order Diptera; family Syrphidae; genus Cheilosia; species Cheilosia vulpina. The sequence continues at coordinate 40,842,334 of OU744279.1, read as the reverse complement.
TATTTTGGTCGGCCATCTTGTTAACGTAACGTAGTGGTAATTATAGGAAAGTACAGCACATTGATATTTTTATAGCGATGGCTGCGAAATTTCGCTTTCCTATAAAACAAAATGGTTTCCGGAAGTGATGAACGGACAGTAATTTATTTGTCTCGTATAACTAGTGATGGATTTTTTTGTTTAATTTAGTGACACTCATTTCACATGTTTAAAATCAGAAATATAAATGTTTTCTAGTGATTGCTGAAATGTTGGTTGAACATCATTATGGGTTGAACATCCATGACATTTTAATCGTCTGATTTGTGATCTCATTCTTACGCGTTTATTATATAGCATTGACTGCGGACAAATCGATCTCTCTGGCTCTGTGCGAAAATGAGCGTGCAGTATGTTGTCAGTTTTGTCATAAAAATATTTGGACAAATCTGCAAATTATAACAAACAAAAAATTAAAAAAAATAAACAAATAAATAAATTCATAAATGATAGAATACAGAGAAAGCAAGTTTGCAAAACATGTCAAAATTATTTTTTAAAAATAACAAAATATACTTAAATGATAGCGCACGCGACCAAATCTGTGAAGCGCAGATTTCTGAACATGTTAAAGGTCTGCAGCTATGTTGAAAATCTACAAAATGCATACAAATCTGAACTTCTGGCAATGCTAGATGTTGTAAATACAACTTTTTTCCAATCAACTGTTCTAAAAATTAAATTTGAATTTTTCTGCAACTTCTATAAAAATTTGAAACAGATACAATTTAGTTTTTTCCTAAAAATTACACAGTCGTACTTTCTTTTAAGTTTTGAGCTATTCACCATATTCAAATCATTTGTTTGTTTCATCAGCATTTTCTGTTAAACAAAATCAATTTTTCGGCCGAATTGCACGAATGGACTAATACTTATTTGTGATACACAAGCAATAGTAAGCAATTTGGAATTTGGAAGATTTTTACTAACGTGTTTAAGGCAATGTTCAGACGGACCACTATTCGACTTTCTTAAGAAGAACGAGTACTCTATTTATTTTAAGGGATTCCTTTGGCTTTGCTATAAATTTAGGTGATACCAATAAATTAGAAAAAATGAATGTGTACCAACATAAATTAAAAAGAAAAATATATTCCTAACAGTGACCCGCACAGTCTTCGACTTCATTGAAGCGCTACCTAAGCTTAAATTGTGCACGTTTCCTATTTTTACTGAATTAATAATTCATGGGAAAGCAACACCTATACCTATTAAGTAAGGATCATAGCATAGCCAACCGAGTCGTATGGTATCTCTGTTGCGAAATATATGTTATTCTTCAATAGAACAAACTAATACCAAACACCAGGGTTTTAGTTGGTTTTTGTTACTTGAAGACCGCTTCTGCGCCATGCACCTCAATTCGGGATTGTTCGGTGGGGTAGGGCTAATCCTATACAAGAGGTGCTTAAAATATTCACCTTTCGGATTTGGTATACAATCGAAGGGGCCTTCGATTTTATACCAATAATAAAATCGGACGCAGACGAATGGTTGTGAAAACCTAGGCCTAGGCTCTGATATGGACCTGTTCCACTAACCTTTTTTATTTTCTTGATAGTCACAAATAACCGCTTTGTGAAGTGACGTTTCAATGAACTCATCAAGACGACATATTAGGCCTGTCATCCGAACATATTAGTCAAATTTGATCAAACTCGGCTCTAAAGGTATTCAAAAGTTGGGCAGAAGACATCTAAACAAGAAGAGCAAAGTGCATTCCTTCCGTAAGAACGCATGTACATAATAGGCCTTACTAATAATCATTTTTTTTTTAAATATATTGTAGGTCACAATCGATAGTTTTTTATGGAAATTTCCACCTTTGTTAGTTCGAAAAATTTGGCCTGGACTCAAAAAATGATTATTAGCAGCGCGGAATATACTTAGACAAAAATAAATTTCCTTTTAGTTGGCTCTAGCTGACAGACGATCGATAAATTGTTCAAATGAAAGTTTGGAACTGATTTACAGCTCCCGACGGATATAAGAAAAATCTAAAATCTCAAAAAAAAATTGCTTCTTATATTCGAGTTGTTAATTGTTAATATAAGGCCCGTTTTTTGAGCTTCGATCTCAGCAAAGCAAAGTAAAGTAGGATTTTCAGCACAACAACTACGTTCCACTTGACACTTTGAGAACTCAGAGTAGTTGTTGTGATTGCGTGCTGAAAATCCAACTTTACTTTGCTTTGCTGAGATCAAAGCTCAAAAAAGCACGCCTATATTCGAACACGTATATATATTCCACATTCGTCTTATAAGCAATTTTCTCTTATATGAGTTTGTCTTATATCATTTGCATTAAAATAAATGCAGCTACAGCAAAAGAAGGAACTTTCTAATTTGTTCAATGCAAAAAAGTTCACGTACCTAAATATAAATTTTTACTTTGTTCCGTTGGTATTGAATTTTTTTCGTCAAACAAAAACAAACGCCTTGAGCCACATTTTTTTTTGGTTGAAGGCGGTTGTCCAATTACTGGTTTTTTAGCTGTGAGAGCTGTCTTTCGCTCTGAGAAAGTGTGACACAAATCCAATGTTGGCCCAGGAAATATGCGGGTTATATATGAAACTATTTATTTTGACCAACAATATGATTTTTAGTTCGACCTAATTGCTTGTTATCTAATTTACCGAACAAAGATCTAGAGCTCAAAACACTTGCTCTAATAATTTGAAACACTAATCGCATTTGCCATGACTTCTCCTGTCGACGTACATTTTGAGCTCTTTTTATCTGCTTTTATTTAAAATAATTTTTCCACGTGAAACGGTGAAAGCTGAAACCTGGGATTGTATTATCCTAAAATCTGAATACTGAATAAAATCATTTCGACAAAGAAGGTGTAAGCTGTAACTCGGTTGCGCAAACGCGCAAAACCCATCCATACACTTAGCCACCGTGGCTCACCCTCAATAAATCGAATCAGGATGAGTAAACCTCAGATCAAGCTTTTTTTTTTTATCTCAACGAGGATATATGTTGGGCGAGGATATATTTTTCCCCCGCGCGCCTTTACACGGTGAGCCGTGAGCATATTATTAAAAAGAAAAAAACAAAAAAAAATTAAATATTAATCCATGATTTAAAAGGTTCTTTGCCTTCACCTGTCACCCTTCGTCTTGTACAAAAACAATAACACAAACTATAATTCAATTGTTTCCCTTCGTCCTTTATCATTTCAGTATCTGATTTCAACGAAACCCTTTCCCATTTATACGAAGAACATGCAACCGCACTTCAGACGTTGGTATCCAACTACAGAAAGAAGAATGGAGAGCTAAGAAAAGAAAGGTAACCGTATGATAAACAACAGCAAAATCAATACTACGACAACATTTTTTTTGATTTCCTCAAAATAAAGGAAGAATGTATTTATTTATTTATGCTTCTCCTTCCGCGCCCTCTAGACCGGCATGCCATTCGAGCATATTCCAAGCATGGGAACAATTCCTCCAGGAAGTTGAAAGCGATGTTCAGGCATCGAATGATGTGGCCAGCGTTCTCTCGAGACAGGTAAGTCAGTTCAGTTTGTCTCTCTCTCTCTCTGTGTGTGCGTTTCTTTTTCCTAATCTTGCCGTTTTGCTGAGTGCTTATCGGAGGGGGAGGTTTATTCACATTTTGTTGGATATTTTTAATGCTATCTGTCAAATAGGGAAAGTAGGGAGTGACAAATGATCCGAACCGAGTGTCGAAACATTTCAGTTTAGATGTGTTTTGCCGACTTGATATACATCGGTACGTATCATATTTTCGCCAACGTAATGGTAAGATTAAAAGGACTCCATTAGAGGTTGAGTTCGGGGGAGGGGGCCAGCCACTTGGAAGTACGATATCTTGTTTTATAAAATCATAAATCTATGTTAGGGATTCTTGGGGATGGAAATAATTTGCACAACAGCTCAGCGATAGATGGGTATTTAAAAGAAAACACCCTTGGGCAAAGGTGCAATCCACGACCTAAAAAAATATGCTAAATGGGAGTAGGAGATAATATGGTTTTGGAGAGGAAGTTTACGTTAAATGTTGCCCTAAACATATCTTTATTTGGTTCTGGGTATATGGGGAGCACAGCTTTAGAAAGGGCACTCTGTCGTGAGGTGTTTTTGGGAAATATTGGATGCACAATGCGGGAGCGACACGAGGCGAGTCGGTACAACATCGAAAGGAACTGAGTCCTTGTGAGATGTCATGATTTATAAACCGGAGTTAGATTAAATTACAATTTTCATACTTGGAAGGGGTGTGTGCATTTTTCAATAAAAGTAGCAGCAACCGAAGGTTTTTGTGTAGCAAACCTGGGGCACTACTCTGTATCGCATTCATAAAGTACATTTTTGTTTTTCGAAAACGAAGGTTTGTACTCTCCATTTCGAAAGCGAAATGAAATGTTCAGATGCTGCCGGATCTAATATTTATTATTTGATTTTATTTCTTTTCATTTCAAAAATATTACAGACTCTACGAATGGGATTGACTTTCGGAACAACATAGTGAGTTGGGCCCCTGGTTTGGAATAGCTTAATTTATTTTCAAAAATTAAATTAATAAAAATAAGAGGTGCGCAACCATGCGCTGATTAAATGTGCCAGTCCACATGAAAATAAATCATTCTACTGTGAACTTAGAAAGAAGACTCGTCACAGTCAGTTTGTGATGGAATTATATTTAATAAGACCCCCGGACCTTGCAACACTTTAACTCTTCCGTTGAGCAGAACTCGCGTTCAAAAACTGACAATAAAAGGCTTGAATTACCCATGTATCACGAAAGTTGTTTGATCTCAGTTTGCCAAATTTTGCGATCCTATACAACTTGACTTTAGTTGACATATCACAACTGTGAATGGTGAACATGCCCATTTGTCCACCTTATCTGTGGAGTGTTATCATATCCCGAAAGTGCATGCCAAAGGCGATGGTTATCTCATTGTTTTACTTCATAGCTGTCACATTTTACCCGAATTATATGTGAGTAATTCAGCTTAAGCCAATTATAGGATAACGTTGAGTTCGCGTGTCAGAATCGTGACCATTACTATGATTTGTGCAAAAGTTCCATTCCACTTGTCTTTCTTTGATTTTTGACACTAGCTTAAGCGGGCATAATTTTTCAGTTTCACCTTCTGACTCGTCAAGATTAAAGATCTTTAGAAAATATAGTTAAGCTAGCAGAACTTCTACTTTCCTACACTTGCTGATAAGGTTTTCAACAGAGGATTTCCTCAATTCTTCCGGAAGAAGGGTTGCGGTTTCCCCCCTACATTTAGGGTTTTTTTTTTGGTCGACGGGGAAAATCTGGGGGAAGAAATTTTTCAGGGAAAAATCGGTTTTATTTTTTTTAAATTCTATTTTATTTGCATTTCGTTATAATATCCTGTTACGTAACCTTAAAATGTGTGCGTTCTTTTAAAATGCTGTTAAATAATGGATTGATTCATCAAAGGTATATTTTAGGACCAAGTGTTTTTGTTTACAAAAAAAGTCTTTCAAAAAAAGCTCAGTTTCATTAGGAAAAAAAGTTATTATATTTTTTTTGTAATATAGTTCCTTAAATATTTTTTCGGATTTAAGTCTAATATCCTGCTCGCGCTAAACTTTAGAGTCCCTGGTCTCCACTTCGTTTCTTCACAGCAAAGATAAATGCTCGCTAAATTAAACATCAAATAGGCAAAAACTATTTGTTCATGACAATAATCAGTAAATTTTCGAATTTCAAACTTCAAAGAAATCGCAGTATTTAAATCGTTCCACAACAATGGATATAAGAAAAATTGAAGAAGATATTATCATTGCTGCAGCAGCTCAAATAGTTTCTGTAGTAGCAAGCAGAGGAAGACATTTTTCCTATTTGCAACAAAAACAAACAAACTGCCGATTTGCAAACGACGTAAGATTATTTGAAGCTTAAAAAAACGAATTTTCCATTAACATTATAAAAGGGTTTCTTGGCGTTGCGTTTTCTGTTCTTTCTCGATCAAATCTTATCTGCGGTTTCCTCAAAAAAAAAAAAAAATATAATAAACGCAACACAAATTACTTCCTCCGTATTTTCCGTAAAAATTAAACTTCGATTTAATGCAGAGATGGCAGCGTAGATTACGTGATGTAATCTTGCTACGCGTAGTAAATCGAGTACACGCCTGATATGTTTCATTTTCTACCTAAATTTGAAGAAAAAATGTTCAATTTCAATAAAAATTAAAGCGAAACCGATTTGGAATAATTCAGTTTGTCAGTTTGACGGTTGGGTCTGACAACGCTAACTACATTTTGACAGTTAGGGGTACGTTTACTACATTTGGCTACAACTTAACTACCTCAGTTACGTAGCAGACGTAACCAATGTAGTAATTCAAAAAATAGGCATTTCTGCCATCTCCGGACATTTAATTCGCGAGCTAAATGAGTGGAGACTTGTCATCGGCCCATCTATATGAAGTTAAGAATTTAGCGTGCGAACAGAATACTGCTACGCTAAACTATCGAGCTAAATCTTTGTAGACATTATTGTATGGGATATGAAATTCAGCGCGAGCAGGGTACTATGCTAAACATCAACCTCATCCGTAAATTTTATAAACAATTTCATCAAAATTGCGTAATGGCTCTGTAAATTCGTACAAGATGTTTTCAAAGTGCAACATGCGTTTATATTTTGAGTTGCATTTATTTGGCGAGCACTTTTGCATTCGGAAAACCAATCAATGTTGCGTTTCAAATTCGAAATTCGTTCTTTTAAGTCGCACAAAAACACGTTAAAAAAATAATGATCAAAAGTTTTTGGTTTTTGTTTTGGAAAAAAATAGTCAAATCTGTGGGGAAACATTTTGACCGTCTGGCAACGCTGCCTGGACTTAGTATTTCTCTTAAGAAGAAATTCCTACTGATTCTAGATAGGGGTAGGCATTTGTGAATGCTGGGGAGTTGGTTAAAGGTGCATTTTGTTTAGGTGGTATCACAAGCAGTATTGAACTTTGAGGTACCCTACAAGGTTTTTGATATCGTGCCTTCGTAGATTTAGAATTTTTTAGGCATTCTTGCTGGATTGCCCTTTGGGCCTGCCTGAGGTCTAAGATTTCTTTCCAGCATATAAAACATACTGCGATGTACTAATAACAAATTTAAGTCTCGACTTTAAATTTGTGGGAGCTCACAATTGCGAAATTTGTTTGGAACTGTGAACTAATAAAATTTAGAGTCGAAACTAATAATGTTTATTGCTAAGGCCCGTAGTGTTCCCAGCTTTTAATGGCAGAGCTGATATTTAGTGGCTGCGCAGAGCGGTTCCAGTCGTATAAAAGGGGTTTTTGAGCTTTATCGTTTCACTCAATTCCCTCCTGGCCAGGAACCCACATTGGTTTGGCGCCCAGAGTGAGGGCTTTGAAGCAGTGCAGGACTGATTCTGAGACAATGATTGGTGAGGTAAAGTTTATAGCTGTCAGTGAATATCTGGACGCTTGAGCCTTTAACTTCTAATGTGTCAATAAGGTTCGCGCATTTCTTAATTTGATTGAGCTCTGCCTGAAACAAATACACAGGGATTTTTTCCCAGGTATTGAAGCTTTGCGGTTTGATCCGTAGCTCCAACCTCAGAATCCATTTTGGAACCATTCGTATACTACACTTTAGGATGTTTGGGCACTTAGGTGGGCTACGGCTAACCCATGTTGCTCTTTTAGCGATCTCCGTGAAGAATTGTTTCTTGTTTGTTGGGTTCAGTTACCTCGCAGACCATACCAAGTCATTAGTTCTAGATTTTCACTAAAGCTTATTTCTTCCCCTCGCGCTGCGTTAAGTCTTTTTTTTCATGTGTATGTGGCGGAGTGTTAATCCTATTAAGGCTTCTAAATATAACAGCTCTAGGACAAGTTCACATTTCACTGGATGTTATTCAGCTTTGGAATGTTTTTTATTTTTTGGATAATAAGCGTTATAGAAGCAAAACTTATAATGGGCTTGATCATCACTGTGTAGATCTAGTGAGTGATTGTCGTTGTAATTTCCCTAGGTTCTACCGTACATGCGGCGACAGGCCCATGAAGCGCAAGTACCTTTGGTAATTTTCAATTGATGTCATGAGTTCCAGTCGAAAACTTGAAGGTATTTGACTTTTTCCGAGTACTCATTGAATGTGTGAAGTTTTGTTTAGGTTTATACTACTTCTTCTCCTAGTAACTTCGACAGCCTTGGGGTTTATAGAAAGGTCAAACCTTTAGTAATGAATGCTATGGTGCGACCATACAAAGAGGTTGACCGTTTATATTCGGTCTTATAAATGAAAAGTAATGCTTAACGTGAACACCTGCCTTGACGGCTTAATTTCACGATGGGCATACCCACATAGTGTCCTTGAGAAAGACGTTGACAAAACGTCCCAGAGCCAATACAAGTATTGACCCTGGTGCAATTACCGTGGCTGTTAAGTTGGCAACAGCCAACGACCCATTGGTTTGGGCGAGGCCTACCAAGACACCTCTTCGTTCTGAAAGAACGCTTCTTCGTCTCCGCTTTTGGTTAAACCACAGCCACCACGAATCCAACCTCAAATGATGGGGCTGCACCAGATTTGGCACAGAGGCTGTCCCCATCCCCGTGGTAGCATTATATAGCTAATGGTCGAGCTTTCGTAACCCGAGAGTTACTACCAATTTGGTTTGCCAACCCAAACCGAGGAAAGGTCCACCTCAATGTCAGGTGTATAGAGCATCTTGAATGCCATATTGCTAGCGAAAACAAGATAACTTTCACCTATTTGTTCTTGCACTGATTAATTTGGTGATGCCCACAATAAAGGCATCACTCAAATTTGGGCAGTGCCCCATTCGGTCTTATAGTAGGAAACCCTTTTCAATACGACATAGGTAGATAAATAGGTGTATTTGAAAACGGGAGAGCCTTTCTGGAGTTCTCGCACTCCGCCGTCTTTAAAATGAGCCTATTGTACCTTCCCTGATGCGGTCCTAGAGCAGTCTTTTCACTCCGGAGCCAGCCAGGAAGACGAAGATCTTGTCTCGACGAATTTCAGCAAGGTTTGTCAATGTGACGATTTCCGCTCCACGGATATTTTTCCTGAGAAGGAGTTGATGTTTCTGAAAATTATTTTGAACAGCCCCAATATACCCCGGGTACCCCTCGACTAGTTTTTGAAAAAGAGTTCAAAACTCCCATTTGTATCGATCATCAATAATGTCCATTAAGTCGACTCAGCAAGTAGGTTATTTCGCTTCCCAAAGTGTCATTACTACATATTTTATTTATATGTAATTACCTGTCATTCGTGAGCTTCCGACGTGCATTACCCGTCCCCGTATACCTGGCAGCTTAACCAAACATTGACAATGATTGCAATTTAATTATACTGCGCTCTTCTTGCGGCAGGAATGATTAGACTGCTTCCATTTAAATTTATTTCTCATCCACCACCTATACACACGCAGTATTGATTTGAATAATTAAGCTGTAAGCAATCAGTCTAAGTAGTTGCTCTGTCCCGCAATTGGAGCAAGACAAAGTACCTACACGCGCACATTTATGGGTTACAAATCAAAAATGTTGTACACTATTCCTGGAGTTTGCCGGAAGGAAAGGGGAAACCACTTAAAGGCTACACCACTCGCATGTGGTAATGGGTTTTTCAGTAGTTTGCCCCAACTCAACACCTTTGGCAAATCAATTGAATCGATCATGTACTGTAGCCATAGCCTCAGCCTTAGAGAGCCTTCAACTGCAGGCATTTCCTTGACATAACAAACGATTTCATTGTGCCCCTTGTTTATAATTGCAGGTGTCACGGCCAATGCTCGACAAATCCTTTCATCGTAAAGTTCAAAGCCGGAAGATTTTTACACACAGGGAGTCTTTTGAAACCATTATCGCAAAGACTGAGGAGAAACTATCAAAGGTGAGTTTTCATGTCCTTACTGATACATTGATTTACATTCGTATTTATTGCTGCAGTGTCGCATGGACTACAAGCAGTGTTATGTGGCGCATAGGCAGAGTCCGACACAAATGTCCTTAAGCGAGTACATCGATGCCCACAATGCATACGTGCAGCAGTTGCATGCCACAAATGCGATGCTTGATACGTATCACTGTGAGACGGTGCCACAATTGATGCAGGAATTGGAGGAGATACACAATGACCTAAGCAGTATTATAGCCGAGTCCATTCTTCAGGGTGCAGATGTAATAGCGAACAAGGTAAGTGAAACAGGATTTTTTTGAAAAAAAAAAAACGAATTCATTCAAGTGATGTCCTGGGAGGAGGGTTTTTCTTTTTTATTTGTCATCTGGGAAGGACTCTGACAACATCCACAAGCGTCTTGTGTCCTGTCTCTTGTGTGATGTCGACTGCACATTCCTCGGGCTGTTTATCTCCGTTTGTATTCAAAGGCATTTTTGTGTGTACCTTCTTTTTTTCAGCGCAAGGTATTCGTTTGTGGGGGGAACGTTTATATTTTACAGTTGCCTCTTCTGCTTGAGGATTTGCGAACCGCTTGCTTCGTGATTGAAATCTGCGTGGTTGGAGTTGAATAAATAGGGACAAATCGGATTTGCCAAACACAAAGCGAGCTCGTGTAATCAGGCAAATTATGTACATAAACAAGGGAGCCCTTCGAGAGCATTCTTAAATTCAGATATTGACAAGAGATTTTGAGGCTCTGAAGAATATCTAAGATTTGGATAAATGAGACTTCGACTGCGTCTTTTCGAAAGCTTGCAGAGCAAGAAACTCTGGAAAAAGATGTGCAACGAGAAGCTTGAATGAACCTTCATTTGAATGCTTGAATGAATGGATGATTCAATAAGCTGACAGCCTGTTTAGACCATACCTACCTGTGTAGCATTAGAGGGGCTTGGGGCCTAATGGACTCTGTCGTATTGTCGCATGTCGGAGGCTAAGAAAAAATGCACTCATTGGGTCAGCGTTTTAAAAAGCGAAGAGTTTTCGTCGGCATACTCGTACACCGTATACCACTGTCGACAGCTTTATAAGCCAAGTTAGATCTTGGGCTATTTGTCTTCAGTTGCACACCCCAATTTTGTTGATATCCAATTACACTTTAGGAAGGACCTTCCTCTTTTGTGCTATCATTCTGAAATCAAATACTCTTTTGACTCGGAGAGTGGGCGCACTTTCGCTTGACACGTGGTTGTCATCTCTGATGACTGCTTCGCACTTCACTAACCTTGGAAATAGTCCGTAAAGTTGGTACAGTTCGCTGCTTGATTCCTGCCAACGTAAATTGATAATTCTTTATTTAAAATGATCGATGACTTCTTAATTTACCTTCATTAACGTCCATGTCTACGTCCGCGTCTATATTGAGGTAAAGACTTCGACTGGGATGTTGTGGACCTTTTATAGAGTCTCTTAAGTGCTTATTGACAACGCCTTACTACTCAATTGCCTGGGCGTAGAAAAAACATTTGGCAAGTATAATCAGTTTCAAAATTTATGTCTCAATGTTGAATACTATTGAATTTTTTTTTTGTACACCAATATTCCAAAGTTTTACCAAAATGTAAGAACGTGGCAAGGGAACAACAAGACCCTGAGATCAGATGAACTAGGAAATCTTTCAGTAGAGTCGATATTGAGAATTTGGAAAATATATTTTACCATAATACTGACAACGAATTCCAAATTCAAAACCTTCGTCTACCCTAAAAGCTAAATCTGAACTCAACTTCCACAAGGTTGCTAAAGAGGTCCAGGTTGCAAGCAGCAACTCACAACCAAGATTCGGTTACAGGAAAGTATACTTGTAAAATAAGCTTAAGCATCCACAAGAAAGAAGACGCCATAGACTAAGTCGACTGCAGAGGTATCAGTTTTTAAGGTCTTCCATATTGTATAAGCTACCGAAACCGATTGAACGATTATGATGGATTCTATCAGTCTGGAAGGTCGAGAACCGACCAAATATTCAGACTTCTTCAGATCACGTAGAAAACTCAGAACTCCGAAGCCGGACTGGTACTCATCATCATTTTACCGATTTTAAGCCTACATATACGACAGCATTCATAGAGTTGCGGTAAAAAGGGCCCTACCTATAGTCCTTGCATCCCTGCGCCAATAGCTTCAGGTTTTTCAGAATTTCGACGGAGAATACTCGCTGCTCCATAAAGTTCGAAAGAAATTTCACCAAAGCACTTCGTATCAAGAAGGGTTTTAAATAGAATATGTCAAGCTTAAGATTCAACACCTGGGACAATGTTTTTTGAAAATCTTTACAATTGCATACTAGCATATCCGCGGATGACATTGGCAACAAGCTATCGCTATACAATCGTGTGTGAAAATATTGGGAAGGAAGCCACAAAAAGTGAAGTCATAGCTCGGACACGACTTTGCAATACCAGGGGCCGTATTCACTACTTCGCTCCGAAAGTCCATCCTATTCGAAACTGCTTTCCCTCTGCTTTTTACCCGACTGCACACAGATAGGGTTAAGTGTTTCGCGCGTATCCTATGTACGTTCCATCGGGACACCCTGTGGCCTAAACGGGTTGACCGATTTTGAAGAGAGAGGTGTCATAAGATTCGTATTCTTCCCCGGAGTGTCATAGGCAAAAAAGATAAAAATTAAAAAAAAAGTAAGTTTAAAAAACAAACAAACCCGACTGACTGTACAAAAAAGAATTAAAAAGATATAAACAAGACACATTCTAGTACCTATACCTTTCTATGTGACAGTCGGAGGGTACTCAATACTCATATATTTGTTAGGCTGTGTAGGTATATAGTCTTCGATTGTCAATTAGTTAGTTACTTGAATGTGTCTTGTTCATATCGTTTTAATTCTTCTTTTTTTTAAAAGTCATTCGGGTTTTTTAAACTAACTTTTTTAGGTATAGTACTTTGAAATGCAAAAAAAAAAATAATATCAAACGGTATTTATTCCACTTTCGGAATTCTGAGTCTGACAGTAGAACATTTCATTCCGCTTTCGAAATAGAGAATATAAAACGTTCACTTCCGACAAATTTTACTTTCGTGAACAAGGTGCAGGTGCAGCTATAGCTTCGAGGTAGTCAAGGACATTCTCTACCTTCGGACGGCTTCGCTATACATATGTAAATGTAAATATAAGAATAATTAAGCGTATTACTTTCAAATGACCTCTTATATTTTTTTTGTATTTTATTCCTAATATTCGTCCCTAGCGAGGTATCAGTCGAAACGAAAAATTCTCCGCAGCGGATACTCTGTCGGAACCTCAACTCACATTCGAGGTATTCGGAAAATAAAGTGCACGACTGGGTCGAACTTAACTTTCTCGTTCATTAAAAGTTTTGATGTAAATAGAAGTGGGAGTTGCTAATTGTGTAAGCTCCGAGTTGTTGGAATTATTTTTAGGGTGCATTTAGTTGAAAAAAAAAATGAGAAGTTGTTAAAAAAAAGTTTTACGTTGCTGTTATTGAATTTTCATTGGAAGTGGGGCATTGTTATTATTTCAAAAATTTACCGAAGATATATGCACATCAGTTTTTAAAAAAAATATTTAAGAAATTGATTTGTTTGAATTTTTTGAGAAAAACAAAGTTCGTGATCTTATTTAAAATACTTACGTACATTATCCTTAATAATGTATTTTGATAAAAATCGTTAGAGCGGTTTTTGTAAAGTTATCCAGGCAAAACAGTAGATAACAAATATTGCGATGTTTAGTTTGAAAAATACTATTGCTTATCTATTTAGCTGGAAACTGATTATAAGTTATTGTTTGGTAAGCATTACTTGGTTTTTAAAGTTTTATCGAAATCGAAATTGGGGTTTGAGAAATATGAGCTTATAAAATTAGGATTTTTGGTGACTCGAATTGTGAATTAAGGACACATCAATTTTGATAACAACAATTTTACTCTAAGTATGCATTTTGGTCAAAATCGTTATCGCCGTTTTCCAGTAAACTAAAGAAAACCAAAATTTTTAAAAAATTACTTTTTTCCAAAATCTTTTGTACGATAACATAGACAAAAACTGAGTTTTTCATTAAGTTAGAAATGACCATGTTACCTTAGGAATGGATTTTTGTTGCAATCGTTTTCGAGATATGTCCAAATTTCAAAAGTACCGTTATTCGATTTTTCAGCGGAAAACTGTGTATTAAGTCATGTTAAGTTCACTTACCTAAGCTTAAATATAAATATTGGTTGAAATCGTTACAGCCGTTTTCGAACAAATCAAATTTGCTTCCCATTTCTTGAGTTCCTCTATCAGCGTAATATTCCTCTATCAAATTCATTAACATCTCGAGTTCGATGACGCATTGATTTCACGTCCTATTGTTTGGCTCTTGTTTTTTCGTTTGATTTTGCACTGGAAACACAAATTGAACCAATAAATACAAAACAATTCGTTGCTATATTGTTTCTCTTTTTATTGCTCACATTTATTAATACTCAACTGCAAATCGTAAATTAATTCCACGACTGATTGTTTTCGGCGGACATTGGAAACAATGCTTATGCAGCTGTCAAAAATGTCACTCAGAAACAAACTTGATCGCACTGCCAAGCAAAACGCTGGAGTGCGTGACATTTGTATCAATACAATTCTCCGAATACCTCGCAGCAAAAATCCTCCGAATCGTATAAATTCGGAGAATAGTCCGTTCCGAAGGATACCGCACTAGGGCCGATTATCTGGGAATCATGTTTAGTTGTCGTGTGAATTTTATAGAGCAAATCCCAACCCCAAAATAAGAAAATAAAGTTGAATTTGTAAAAACTCATGCGAAAAACACTCGGTTGGTTTTATTCATTTCCATACCCAAATAAATCGAACAACAGACAGAAAAAATTAAAACAATGCGAACATGACGAGGTAAATATTATTTGTAACTAAATTAGGGTAGGTACCTACATTATAATCCTTACCAATGTGTCATTCCCATATACTTTAAGTACGGACACAATTACGACGCGAAAAGATTTGAAATCCTTTTGCCCCAACCATATCCTTCTCATACTGATGTGCTCACCGCAGATCCGACTTTCAACGGCTGTAATGCAAATTTATGACATATTTGAAGCACACCGCTCCAGAGTTAATGTAAATAAAGTGTCTGCCAGCGAAACTTAATGGATACAAATCTTTTATAAAAAAACCTTCATAAAAAGAATGAACTAATTCTAGGGGACATCTTTCTGATGAAGGCGTTCCATCAACATGAGGACCTTTTGGCGCGCGCCTTTTAAATTTTTGGGAGCTGCAAGGGACTGGTATTGGCTTTGTTATATTTTTCTTGTATTTGAACAAGGTCCGTGTGGAATAGAGATTCTACTGACCGTCATTGGGACTGAAGAAACGGCAGGATAAATTTAATGGACGAATCTTTTACCAGCGCGATTAAGTGCTGTTTAGTTGAGGATTTAATATAACATATTTTTTTTACAAAGACTGACAGGAATGCAGTTCAATAGGAAATTAGACATTTATCCTCAGCAGGGTTGCCATAATTTAGTTTACATTTTGTTAAAGCCCAGAAAGAAGCCCAAAAATTGTTGAAAATTTTCCCAATTCCTAAAGTGCCTACTACTTCCCTTTTTTTGCATTGTGGGTTGATCAAACGCAATCGATTTTAATAAAAATAAAACGCCTTTATTAAACTCCTTATTCTCATGGTTACCAATATAATATCCAAAACTTCTCAGGGTGAGAAACCTTAAACCCAACTAAAATAAATAAATAAGAGGGATGGCTAAATGAAAGTCTTTAAGTTGCCGATAGATGTCGTTATTATCTTCTGCAATCGGCCTTCGTGGCTTGTGTACTTGTGTCAAATCAAAAGGCCTGCAAAATAAATTGGTGTACCTGCAAGTTGACTGTTCGATGACATTTGACAGCAAGAGTGCTACCAAGTTTTAAAAGTAAGTGTTTCTTCGAAAATATTTATATTTTGTAGTAGAATAACAAAATTTACACAAAATTTGATAAACAAAATTGTGTCATGCGCTCATGGAAGGAATTTCTATCGTCTTTTAAGAAAATGCTCAAAGTACGACAAAGCGGCAAATCTGGCAGCACTGGTCATCAGACCAAAAGCATGATGAATGGAGATTAATATTTCAGCGCGTTACCATAATCACAACTTTTAGCTAAAATTACAAACTGTTAAAATCTAGGATTTAAAATTACTAGACTCTGTGAGAAGCAAGGCCTTTGGACACCACCAAATGACGTTTCCTCTTTTGTGAAAACACTTCTGGGTGAAGACTTCGGGTGTCCCCTAATTGGGAAAATGGCTACTTTCATGAAAATTAGCCTGACTTCGGTTACTTCTTCTGTTTGTTGATATGCATTACTGCATGGCATGCACGGAGTGGGTGTGGTGATTGTTTCCGTTGGATGCAGCGGTATAGGGTCTCCCCAACTGTATATAAAAAGTCGGTGCTCAAAATTTCCTCCAACGCATCTTTGCCGACGGATGTGTCTCTTTTACCCGGGCCCTGTTAAGTTGGGATCTACCTAGAATTTGTATTTTTTTGTAATTTAACGGCAAACTTCACAAACTCGATGAATTATTTTGTGCAGGAGTAAGGTAAATCACCGATGGACCCCTTTCCAGCCTCGCAGAGCTTGTTTTCTGCAACATTGTGTACCGTATGACACATGCGACCTGGTTTACCTCTTTTACACAATCATATTGCCCTGTCCCCTCGCTTACTCACAAGTCACAACATTAGAATAAATTGCACCAACCTGGCCTCAAGTCGGCCAACATCAAGACTGCGTGCTATAAATCAAGCCGTTCACACCCTTCGAAGCTGTTGATTGATGTATGCCAGACGCTGTTTTAATTAACAAAATTCCTGACGCATTCTACTTTAAGACCTACCCTCCAATTTGAAAGCGGCGCCTTCCGACAAACCAATGGCAAAAGTTTTTGACATCAATTTTGATAAAATCAATTTTTTTTCTTACCTTCCAGGCATCGGAGCAGGCGAAGCGGTACTCAAGTTTAACATCACAATGCAATGGTGTAGCGCCGCAGCAGGATCTGGCGAACTTTGTTCGAATACTTCCTCTGCCGGTGAATTCACAAAAAGTTCCTAAACGTCCATTTGCGCCACCCCAGCCTCCGGGCGAGGCCGAAGACGTGAACGAGTACAATGTAAGTAGTAAACATGAAAAAACCACACAGAAAATCTATTAAACTTTTCGTAATCCTTTGTTGACGAGAACAATTACTCGCTTTCAGGATATGACGCCGGTGCTGCGGGATGAACTTGTTTTCGAACGCTATTCATCCCTGCAATTGCGTCCAGCTCTGGATTCCCTGAAGCGTGAAGCCGCCGACTTGGAAATGCAAATACGACAGCTACAGGTTTGTTTGCGTCAGAAATCCATTATAAAGGGATTTACTCGGATAACACAGTTGAAATCCCTTTGATATAAATCCTTTTCCTATCTCTCCCCAAGGATTCTGTTGATTCGCTTAGTCGCACTCAGTTGAGAGGTATTGAAGGCCAACTTTATAATAAAGTTAATGAACTGCAGGAAGACCTTTCGATGAAAAAGTTTGATTTGAGAGCGAAACAAATTCACTTTGCTGCTGTACGCGCCCAGGTAAGTTGTGTTACTTTTAGCGTATTGTATATTTTGTATCCTGTAGTTGATGGGAAACGTTTACACCACCACCACTAATGGTAAGTTGGCAAGTAGCTACGTGCCACAGTTCTTAATTGCGAATGGGAACGTTCGCGTTTACAGCTTCATTATCGAAATTAGTTTGATGAATAATGGAATGGCAGTCTGTGATAACAGATTCATTGGCCATTGCCAACGAGGGGGATAAAGACCGACACTCCTCAAGTTTACTTTCGAATTTCTGTTTGTAAATCAATTCTCACAGGTAGAATGGGATCGACTGTTTTTCAGTAAATGGGAGGAGGTCCGATTTTTTTCCTCGTTAGTGAATTGAATTGTAGGTAGGTACATATTGATAGTATTTCTGTTCTTGAATAATTGGGGGGGAAGCAGACGCCATGATGGCAACAACTAGAACAACTTTCGGAAAGAATGGAAATGGATCCCAACAAGGTATTCAATTGTATGGACTTAATAAGTAAACAACTTTTGTTTGTTCAATGAAAACACCACAAACACCGTCGACCACGAAACACAAACAATCGAAGAAAATAAAATTAATTGCCTCTGGCCTTTGGGACGACGTCGGGCCGCACATCTATAATTAAATTACCAAGAGGCCGGAGTAGCATTGCGCTCCAATAAAGGGGGCCCACATAATTATTGTAATTATATGGAACAGTATTCCACCCCAGTTTAGCGTGCCAGGGAACTTCCCACACGGTTGTAAACAATTGCTCCAGAAATAGCTGCACATACGTGCTTCCTCCGGGTAGGCAGAGGAACAATACTGCTCCCATCGTGCAGCAGCATACTCTTTAGGTTTTCTTCATATAAATTGTGAAAATACCTTCAAATTGTGAGAAGTGTGAGGATGCTTTTGCAACATGGACCCATCATTGAGTACCTGTCTCACATCGTTGTCATTTTCATTATCACAAGGTTTGTTCAATTGAATCCTTTTCAACCCCAAACGAATACCGGACTTGATTAAAATATCTTAATAGCCTACCTGATGGCACAAGCTCGATGCAGTGTTTCTGCAGACAATTTTTAAAACTTCGTCTCAAAAGCTTCAGTAGCTCAAAAATATGGAGGAAAACTTTATAGCGGTCGAAAAACAGACTAGATACGAGATGGCAAGTATTTTGAAACACTAACGCATGACATCCCCCTTAGAACTCATGGTTCATTACGTCAGAGTTCGTACATCACCCTGCTGTTTCCTGTCGACATTTCGTTTCATCGGGGTTCGGAACAATTGCCCAACGAGCCAAAAGAAAAAAATTGAAACATACCCACAGAGGCCAATGTTTTCAACTAAAAAACGGTCCAACACTAAGCTTAGTGGTTAGTGTGTTGGAAGGGTCCCAGTTTCGAATTCCGAAGAAAACCCAAATAAAGGTTTTTTTTCTACTGCGCCACCTCTTGCGGACGTCTGACAAACACCCGAGAGTACAATTGTCATGAAAGAGCTTCCCAATTGGCCGTTTGGACTCGGCATAAAATTGTAGATCCCTTGCATTCGTCCCAAAAATACAAAAAAAAAAAAACTCATGGTCGTGAGAAGCTAGGCCTAGGGTCCCAGTGCGCCAACTATTTATTTATTATTTTTTTTATTATAAAAGTACCTTTTACCCAAAAAGGCGCCAACAAGTTTAATTTTAGCAACAAAATACAACGGGTCCAACGGGGTACGACTAAATTACAAGTGAATTTGAAGCTTGAATGACTTTTTGTCGTTTAACAAGATTTAGTGGCAAAATTAGAAAAATGTTGAAGTCTAGTCCTTGCTACATTTTAAGATTTTCATAATGGAAGGCAATATCCTTCAGGTGGCTATAATTTTGGTTTTCGCAAAACTTCAGCCTTTTGAGTAAATGGTCTAATACCATTTTATAAAGTTTGTCCTTTCATGGTGAATATATGGGCCTTGTGGGGCCTTTTAAAGTCTGCAAGGGAAGTAACTCCCTACTTTCTCAAACCTTACCTTTCATTACACTCCCATAGAAAGAAGTCTGGAACCATTGGGTCTGGGGGATAAATATATAAGAAGTCTGGAACTATTGAGCCACGTTCTCACCCATTAATGTGTCCATATTTGGGATCAATTCGCGTTGGAAATAGCTCTCGAAAAATTGTCATCATAAGAACAATACCGCCATTTTGTTAACATCGCATGCAGCTACCGAAGTGGTCACTCAGTTAGTATAGTTAAACACGTCTGGGTCAGATTTCCGCTGTAAAATCGAATAACGGTACTTTTGAAATTCGAAAATATGTATCTCGAAAACGGTCCATACGATTTGAACAAAAATTCATTCCCAAGGTATTACGGACATTTTAAACTTTATAGCAAACTCAGTTCTTCTATAAATTACCGTTCATTCTATTTTTGAAAGAAGACATTTTTTTAAAAATTTGGTTTTCTTTAGTCTACCTGAAAACGGTAAGAACGATTTTGACCAAAATGCATACTTAGAGTAAAATTGATGTTTTTAAAATGATTGTGTCCTTAATTTTCAATTTGAATAACCAAAAACGAACATTTTAGAAACTGCTCATATCTCGAAAACCCAATTTTTGATATGGATAAAATTTAAAAAACCAAGTAAAGCTTACATCCCGAACCATATCGGGTACTCAGTTTTCAGTTTAATAAAGGGTTATTCAGTTCTCGGTTTCGAAAGTGAAGCTAAATAAAACACAAACAGCGATAAATTATTGATGAACATTTCATTTCATAATAAAATTTGGACTTTGCCATTAAGTGTGAAATACAGTATCATTCAAATGGCCGTCTCTGGAACATTTGCAGCATGCGATTCTTTTGAGGTAATTTTTAACCAATTTTTTGCACACCTCGGTCATAACTATTGTTGTAAAGTTGGTTTTTAATGCGTCTAGAGTTCGGGGATTATTCGCGTTAACACGATCTTTTGCGTAGCCCCAGAGAAAAAAATTACGGTGTCAGATCGCATGTTCTTGGTGGAAAATTGACGTCACAAAAAAAAAAAAAAGAAATTACGCAGCCAGGAAACTTCTCACGCAATAAAGCCATAATTGGTCTTTTTGTGTGGCTTGTTGCCCCGTTTTGTTGAAAGTTTAAATAAACTAAGCGATCTATTATCGTAAATGGCAAACATTGAACTAATATTATGACACTTCAAATGACAGCTGAGTTTGACACGTGTCAAATGCCAGCGCTACCAACTTGAAACAACTAAATGAATGACCCTGTAGTTATGCAATAGTATTTTTCAAACTAATCATTGCGATATTTGTTACTGTTTTGCCTGAATAATTTTACAAAAGCCGCTTTAACCATCTTCATCAAAACATATTATTAAAGATAATATAAGTATCCTAAATAAGATAACATACTTTGTTTTTCTCAAAAAATTCATGCAAATCAGTTTTTTTAATTATTTCTTAAATATTGCCTACCAAATCCCGGTCTGTTTTTATATTTTTGTAAAACTTAATAGCGTAGTGTCAATAACAACAGCTATACGCAAAACCAATCGATGAATGAGAAAGTTTCGAGCAACCCAGTTGTGCACTTTATTTTTTATTATTAACGATACTTCCCACATAACGGTCTAAAACATGTTTTATTTTTTCGAAAATCAATCAAAATCAAAATTGATATTTGAGCATATGTAGGTAGCGTTGACGTTGCAGCATATCCGATTTCTAGCAAAAACAATCAATTAACGGTAGTTTTGAAAAATGTACTAATTTCAAAAAACGTTCCGCACGATTTTAACAAAAATTCAGTAATATGTCGAGCATACTCAGTTTTTTCTAAATTATAGTATACTATGAATTTTTTTTTGAAAAGGGCATTTCTCTGTTTGCCGGTACACAGATCCACAATCGAACACAGGTCTACAAGACTACATGTAGTGCACAATCCTGCTTATCACAATCGTTGTCCTCATTTCATATTCCTTCCCAGAAAATAAACCGTACAACGCCACCCACTTGTTTGGTGTTCGAAAAAAGAAAATTAGTTCTTGTAAATCAGTCGGCTTTTTGCATAAAACATTAAGTACCTTTGTAAACTGGTATTGGTAGCTGAAAAATTCAGTCAATCCTACAAACGTCAAAAAAGACGGCGTACTAGCAGGTAAAGCGTTTAAAATGGCAAACACCTAGCGAGCCGCATTTCACCCCACGGGGCGGTAAATATTTAATAACTGAAATTCCTACAGACAGCTGCAAACCATAAGGATTGCCTTAACTGAGGAAAATGCAAACCCTTTGCTCGATTTAAGACAGACTAAAGCTTTTCCCCCGTAAGGCTTTACACAATGTATTCAAAATATTCAAAGTCGTGCGATACACCTCTGGCGGTCGACAACTCTCACCCAACTTGCCTGGCAAAAGATTCCCGAATCACTTCCCACTTGAGCGTATGGTCGCAATTCTGACTGCAGAGCCCATAAATTGAGTTGCACAACCTTCGGCAAGTCGAAAATACCTTCACCCATCTCCTGGGAATTGATTAAACCTAAACACAATTTTCCTATCATAAGTCTATCCCCAGACAGAGGTGTCTCCCCTCGCCCACTTAGACAACGCAAACAAAGTTAGGTTGAGCAACTTCATACTAATACTCGCAGGACTATTCCATCAGCCATCATCAGCGAGAACTTTCGCCCGGGAAACTTGATACCTAAATGGGTTTTCGTAACTTGTTGTTCGTATTTTATTTTTTCAAACTTTTCAGATGTCATTGACACTGCGTTGCCTTCTCTAGACAAATACACATCGCTTCGCATAATTGGTTCATTCATATTATATGATATGAAACGTATCCATTAATAAACTCAATTTGAAAGTGTCCTTCCTACGAAGCCAAAAAGGGTATCCGTTCTTCCTATCGGTGAGGCTGTGTGTGTTTGCGTCGCAAAGTCTTGCCATATTGAATCCATTCCGTGTTGAGATAGGGAAGGCTACCCTCGTCGTAATACAATTATTTATTCAGATGTAAATTAAATATGAAGCTAAATAAAACATGAGACGAAGAAGAAAATGTTTTGCTGAGCATTTACATGCAAAAGTTGTCCTATATGTGTGCTGTCATATTTTTCCTGCATAGATTGAGTGTTGGGTAGATGGAGAAGCGCAGTTATTCTTGGCTAAAGTGCCTATCTGCTCGAGTTGTCTATTGTGAGGGCAGTCTGAAAAGGCGGCGTTGGATGTGTGCTTTATCGATTCCTGCAGGACGTCTTCGTACCTGGCAACATTAAACATTTAGAGATTTGTCTCCTTGGTGTATGCTCGCATTCAATTTGAACTGAATGGGTGTTTTGGAAAAGCGCTATTCAGTTGAAGGCACGTAGGCTAAGGACGTGCAACTGTTCCAGAGGGCAGTGAAATGCTGGGTAGTACTTTTGCATTATGCGTATCTCTAAACATGGGTTTGACAGCACCAAACCGGCCCGCATATACTTCGGACACTTTTCAATTATCTCGTCGGCACAAAGTGGTGTGCGTGTAGGCGAGTACCTGTTGCGGGTACCTGTTCCCAATTACTAGCTTCAGCAATATCCTTGCTAACAAACACTTAATAGAGTCCCTTACTCAACTGGATGTTGAGTGTTTGCTATCGCCAATTAATCTCAATTGTACGCTGATTGAAAGTTGGCTGCACGCATCGCTGCAGCTGAGATATGAGGCGAGAAACGCTCGTCCATAGTCGATATTGGCTCAGGTACTCATATTGCTCCACATGAAAGGATATACCTTACTTCAGATGATGAGTTTTGATCCAAATGGGGTCTATAACAATCAGCTACTCTGTGAGGTTACTGCTTGGCGTTTTCTGTTCATTAAAAAAATTGGTGGGCTCATGTCGGTACACACTGCCATTCCCACGAGCAAGGGTTATCTTCTTCAAGTTAACACGCAAACTTTGCTACATGACAACTTAAGAGGTATAACTATTGCTCTCTGGATATATGAGGGACCCCGAGATACAGTAAAACCAGGATAAGTGCCTCTCGCTAAAGTGCCTAACCTGCATAAGTACCCTTTTTTTTGAGAACCAAAATTCTGAGGATGTTTTTTATAAAACTCTTCTTGCAAGTACCATTCGCTTAACTACCTTTCCCACTTAATTGTCTTTTTTTGTTTACTTTTATTGAAATTTATTAGTTAAGTACACATTTTCGAAATTAGCCGGAAAATACAAAAGCTTTGTTTTCCATGTGTTTCATGCTTTTTTTTTTAAAAATAAAAAAAAGTAATAATCTTAATCTACTACAATGGTGGAGACTGCAGCTGTAACTGTCTAAATTTAAACTGTCAATGTAATTTTGTTTTGTTGCGAAGGTATGTTTATAAATTAAGAGATAAGGCCCTATGTTCACTTATGCAGATTATTTTTTATAACTGCCTTACCCGCATAAGTGCCTATCAAAACGTGACCCTTAAGGTGAGGCACTTCTCCGGGTTTTAAAGTGTCTGTTAACAAATAGATCATCCATATCTTGACAATTCAATATGTACTTCCACTTTTTGACTGCATCGAGTCTATTAGTAGTATATTGTTTCCGTAATCACACTCTTGTGAAAGCTCTATCGGACATTTTTTATCATTTGACAAAATGTCTGCTTTAAGTGACTACAAACCCTGACTATGCTTGTCGATGGTAATTACAGAGAATAAGTGAGTTTGTTGACAACTAATTTAATCGCGAGTATTAATAAAGGCTGCGTTAAATTTATCAAGGGTTTACACAGCAGTTACGTCAAATTTTTGCATGTTAACTGACGTTTGCCAGCTAACGAACTTACTGAAGAGAGAACGATAACTAAGGCGCAAAAAAAAGTATTGGTGTATAGCTATATCGGATCTAACACCTCAAAAGTGTTGTCGCTCTCTCACCAGTAATGTTTTTTTTTTTTATGGAGGAATTAAATACAAGTGGCTTTTAATATTTCACTCCATTTAGGCGGGAGGAGTAATTTTAAAAAAAGTACTTAAAATAAAAAAAAAAAAAAAACATTAACAAACTGTGGCAACAACTACAGTAAAGTTCTAATTTAATTCTCCATTTTTCAAAAACTTGAACACATAACTCAATCTGGTTTTCAGAGTTTGAATCGGAATTACTATGGGGCAGTTAATACTTGAAACAATTTGAGTGTCCACGTTCCCAAATATAGAATTAATAAGCATACAACATTTTTTCTTAAATTTGTTTCCTTAAATTTCAAGTTTGAAAACAAACATATGAAATAGACTTCCCAGAAATAACTTAATTTTCAAATAATATGAACGAACGGATTCCTGGCTTTCAAAAAAATCCTATAGTTTCTTAAACGTTAATGTTGCTATTGTTTGTTAATATTTTTTTTCATTTTGAGTATTTTTTTCTTGATATCTCAATAGAAAAGGTTTGACAACTTTAAACGAAAATCTTTCCAATTTTTTTTCGCTTGTTTTAGATTTGTAAAGTTTTTAAAAGTCCCTTACAGAACAGTACAATCTAGTGTCCGTATTTATATTCTACTAGCTGACCCGTGCTCACCTTGCTTTTCCAGCGCATTTTAACTTAAATCACAGTTGAGTGTGACTCCAAAAAAAAAAATCCTATATCATTTGGATGAGGCATTCCAAAGCTAGGAGCTAGAAGGCATTCGAGAATTACAACTTTTTTTTAGATATCAGCTTATATCTCCGCTTCCGGACAGAGGGCAATGATAAAACATATCCTGTATTTCAATCTTGGCAATTTTCAATGTAACTGGGAATCAATTTCGTACTTTTTTAATTCCGGGCAAACACCTTACGGCCGGGAAAAAAGTTGCAGTTTTATTATATATGAAGTTGCGGGCACAGGTAGTCAAACAATAAATCAAACAAATGTATTCACCTAAAACACCAATTTAAAAAATTTAAATTGAGCAAAGTAAGTAATAGAATTCAACTTCTTGAACTCTTCACTTCTTTACGTAGGTAATATCAAAACAACCACTAAAAAAAAATTAAACTATGTTTGTATTTACACCAACAACTACGCATTTCCTCAGAAAAACATTGTCGCTGTTGATTACATCCACACTCACTTCGCATGCTTCTCTTTCGTTTCACTTAATCGGAGAAAACTTCACGCAGTTTTTCTTGACATGTATGTGTTTGTGCGATGTGCGCCAGCCACCCACCGCAAGGCAGAACAGCGATCAAGAACAACGGTTGCTGATAATTTTCGATTTGAGAAAATAAATTTAGTTTTTTCATGTTAGATTTTGGGTTGTAAATAGCTCAGCTTCTAGATGGCACAGAAAGCTGATTGATGCCTTAAAATAATTATCGAAGTGTTGGTATTTTGTTTTGTTTGCAGTGATTAAGAATTGTTTGAGAAAAAGCGATTAAAAGGCAGTAAAGTCAGTGAAAAAACACATTTTGGTCAAAAACGCTTCCCAAAATAGGCTTGGCAATGAAAGGACTAGCCTATGTCATTCCCAGGATCTTAAGGGACATTTCAAAAAAAGTTTCATCGAAATCTGTGCAGTAGTTTTCACGCCAACCATTAACACATGAAAACGGCTACAGTTTTATTATATGTATAGATATAGATAGCAAAACTGTCCTGTCTCCTGTTTTTTTTCCTACAGGTTTTTTACCTGCCACTTTCTTGCTTTCTTCTTCTTCTTCTTCTTATTTGTCACATTAAATTGGTTTTTTGATTGATTTTCAGTATTTATTACATAAGGTTCGTTCGTGTACTTTCAGCATAGAAAAATGAAAAACGTCAAAATGATGATGACACAAATAAAAACCCCAAAAAAAAATCAAAAAAATCGTACCTAACTTTTCCGAAATCCACCAGGAAAATCGTGAAAAACCTGGCGAATCGGCATTTTTTGCAATTTTTCCTTAGTATATACACCAACCAATATTGACAGCAACATTATGCCCTTGGTAACCCTGAATAGGATTTTCTCTTCTTTTTTTAACTGTAAAAGCTTGGACTGGCAAGTTCGAAAAGCTTTTTGGTCTCACGAAATTTTGTGCGCAGTCTGTTTTCGAACCTCTTAAAAAAAAAAGAAAATACCCCACGGAAGTATGAACATATTGCAAAAGTTCCCCCCTCGGACTTGAACCGTGTGTACTAAAACATGCTCCTGAAAAACAACACCTTTTCAAATTGTAATCGTACTAAAACTGTTTAAATGTAGCACAATCCGGATGCTAAGAAAGAGAGCTTTTTTTCGATAGGTTGTAATAAATTATGGAACAATATTTATTCGAAGTTTGGATTGTTGCGATTCCGCGATACCAATAATTATTTTTACTGTCCAGGCTACATTTTTCGAGCTTATAATACCGAAATATTCCCTACAAAATTGAATATTGTGACCTAAATTATATTTATTGTGAAGGTTAAAGATGATTTTTAGACAGGCCTAATGAGCAGTAACCATTTTTAATCTTCACGCTAAATATTTCGTGGGTTACAGTGGGTAATTTTATATAGACAGTTTCGACACTGTGAGTTTGTTAAATATAGCCGGGAACACTCAGTTTGATTACTAGTATCGTGCATTGTGTCGTTTGCTATCCACCTCAACCCAAGTGTCGAATTCTAAATAATCATTCACCCTTCGTTAAGTTTGAACACGCCATGCGTGTATTAGAGCTTTTCAAAGGGCTTTTAGTTCACTTTACCCTCTGCTATTGAATCGAACGCAAGATGCAACAGGTGCAGGTGATTTGAAACAATTCAAATAAATTATCCCTCAGAGGACGCAGCAAAATAGTGAACGACAGTTCAAAAAAAAAAAACATAAAATTTTGCAGACTATCCTCTGTCTCATTCGTTACTTTATTTCTTGTTTATGACTACCGTTTACCATTTAAGTTTTCAAATTCAAATTCAATAGCTAGTCAACGAAAAATGGCTGAAACACTCTTCCAAGTTCCATCTCATTCTCCTTCTTAAACAAAGTCTGCGATTCAGCCCACACGCACACACCCTTGCACCACATCGACAAAGTGTGTGCCTTTCTCGTTTTCATTCGTTCTTTTTATCAAACTATTCCACTGACCCATTTTAACCCATTGGATGACCGTGTTTCACTTTCCTCCACGAAATGAAAATACTGGAATACCCTTTCCTAAGGACATTACTGTCAATGTAGGTCTGTGGGTACATCTGAACTTTCACTGGAAAAATTGGACTACTGCTTGAACTGCGCATGTGACCAAAACCCACCGCATATACAGCGGTCCCCCTCGAACTCTCGCAAACAGTACGATGCGCGAGGAGTTTCGCCCCAAAAATTTCGCCAGTGCAGCGCCTATACCAACAATATATTTCTTCATATGTGACCAAAAGAATTCCAACTCTTGGATCTGTCAGTTTGTCTAGCGGGGTCAGCAAAGCGATTACTTCATCCTATAAATACCAGCTGCATTCGGATAGTTTTATCTCAATACAGCCATCGCAGCT
Source organism: Cheilosia vulpina (assembly GCA_916610125.1). Lineage (NCBI taxonomy): Eukaryota > Metazoa > Arthropoda > Insecta > Diptera > Syrphidae > Cheilosia > Cheilosia vulpina. Next base: position 40,814,217 of record OU744279.1, on the reverse strand, counting down.
TGAACCACCGCAGCGGACGACGAATTCCTGTGTCCCCTTCAATGTGTCGTTTTTCGGGTGTGTTTAGTGCCGTGTTGCCATAAAACCTCACCAACTACAAAGTCAAAGTGAACGTGTTCCAAGTGTAGCTCGAATTAAATTAGTCCGCCTAACGCCAAAGCTGACAGTAGATAGTTAATTAATTAACTCCATTGTGTAGTGTGTCAAACCGTACCGCACCCGAGACAGACTCTGCTGATTTCGATATTCGCTTCGTCCTCTCGATTTCGTACTCATGTAAAATTCCCATTCTCAGACAGCCCCGTCGCTATTATTGAAAGAGAGAGGCAATTCGTCGACGAGCTACCACAAAAACCCACCCCGAAACGTGTCGCAGGAGTCACGTGCCACTATATACCCACTTAATATTTGTTTACATCCTTGAATAGGATAATTGTACACTGATTTCGATAAAATCCTTTCTCACGCACATACTCGCATTTCTTCGTAGTTAATCCATAATCGTTGTAGTAAGTAGCTTAACAATTTATTGTGATAACATGCCAAAGGACAACAAATACGCACACCAGCAATAAACCTATATATACCTAGATAAATAAGACTCGTGATTGTTAATCTAATTCTTAGAGTAATTGTCATCGTAGCACAATAATTAAAAACGTTATCGCTGTTATTATAATAATTGTAGTCGTACTCGTACTCGTACTCGAATATTGATTAAATTTGTGAACTAAGCTTGTTCGTAAGTAGTCGCTGTTTTAGATGATAAAATCAATTGAATATTATAAAATAATTTGTTAGTGTGAATTAAGGATAGTGAATTTATCCAGTGCTGTATGTTACATGTGCAAGGATACGACTAACTCATTGCCATTGGTTTGGTCGACTAAATTAGAGTAAATTTCCAAATTCAAATAACTTTTGGTAAGTAGCATTTGCATCGTATAGTACCCATCTGAGTGGTTTGTTTTTAAAGTGATTATGAGAATATAATTTAATTATCTGAGTGCCATTGTGGTATGCACAATGGGCCGACTAACGGCCTAAATGTGTCTCTCACCGAGAGCCACTCTAACATAACTGCCCTTGTAATTAAGTGTTAGCGCTACCCACAAGTCCGATAAAACATAGAATCATCCTTGTACCAGGGACAAAGTCATTAATAAATTTACTTGCCATTGCGCTGGTATCGGTGTTCTTCAGGCGCGGTTTCGATACAACTCCTGATGTCCTCTGTCTAAATGAGAACTACGGACCAAACTCGTTTTCGAATATATTACTGGGTTCTTTTTAGTATAAAATGCAGTCTTGAATGCGAAGATAAATTTTGTTTCCATAAGGTACAAGTTCACAAGGGTGCATTATTGCAAATTTCCTTCATCGATGTATCAAGGTTCTGTCTAAATTGAGGAAAATCAGCAAGATGTAAAAAGATCGAATGATTTAAAAAAAAAATAACTTTTTAATTTTTATTTAATTTAATTCCTGCCTTACATATTTTTTTTTTATTTTTACCGATTCGTTAATTCGTCATATATACAATATAATTTTATATATAAATAAAGTTTTCGTAAATATTGCTCTCACCATTATCAAAAAATGAATCCTTATATAAATGCAAAATCGCAGTTCTGACAATTTAAATGAACATATACTCCTCTGCGCGTGCAAAATGAATGGTTCAATCGAATTAATTTTGAAGTATTTTGACAGTTAGGTACCTATTGTTCTTTGTCGCGGAAAATATTTTCTGGAAATATGTAAAGCTTGTCGCACAATATTTGTCCAAAATCTATCTTAAAAAAATGGAAACTTGATCCTTAGGTACCATAAGGAAAAAAAAAATGTTATAACCTTGTAGCCCATTTCAAGACGTTTGAACATTTGCAAAGGCAGGTCAAGCCCTTGAGTTGTTTGAATTCTTGTTCGAAATTCTCCATGCCTACATACGGTGACCATTCACCCTCTTTTTAGGAAGAAAGTCCTTTTCTTCTCTACTATGTCCTCTATGTTTACCAATACACATTTTAAGTTTCGACTCTAAATTTTATTAGTTCACAGTGAGCCCTTCTAATAATCATTTTTAACCTCCACACTAAACATTTTGTAGGTCACAATTTAATATGGAAAATTTCGCCAATGTTCGAAAAATTTAGCCTGGACACTTAACATGATTATTGGTATCCTTCTCAATTCTTAAAAAGCTGTGGTTAGATGATAATCTATATGTATTGACTTTTAAACATCAAGCCTTCATTTTGTCCTTTCACGCTAAATATTTTGTAGGTCACAATGGGGAATTTTTGTATGGGAAATATCGCCATTGTGAGCTTGTAAAATCTCGCCTGGACACTAAATACGATCATTAGTACCACAAAATTTCTTTTATCAAGCCTACAAACTTTGATAATAATAATTTGCTTTAACCATTTTCGACTGTATTTTTACTAAAAAAAAAATCTTCTTTTTTGTGATTGAGAAAATGGTCACCATAATATTTATAGAGTCAATAAAAAGTAAGAACAATTTGAATATTCACTGTCCTTATCAATTGAGAGGTTATGTGGTTTTGTTATATATTTTTCAAAATATGTGCGGTATGCAAATTTAATTTATTTTAGTACATGGTTAAAAATACGAATTCAAAAATCGGTTCTTATAAGAAAAAAATATTATTTCTTAGTTGAACAGATTAATTTTCTTTAAAATTTGAGATGCGTATGATATTGAAAGATTTAGGTAGTTATTACCATAACTTTATACAAATTATTGCATCCTTAAGCATCCAGTTGTATATGAATTTTAATGAACTGAGCTAAATTTCAAAAGCATGTATGCAAAAAAATCTGTTTAAAAATAAATTTGTATAAATATTTTAAACAACTCCTACTAATCTAAAACTAAATCTAAAAAAATAAAAATCTTTGAATAAAAAAAAAACGAGAATATTCCTACAAACGTGATACAGGAAAGAAAATCCTTACTCGTCTTTTCAATTGTGCAGCATAGCAAATTAAATTAGACAAATTGTATTATTAATGACCCTGGTCGACGTCTGACAGATTGATTAATTTTCTTACAAGTCGGTAAAAAAACACTTGAGAAACTATCAACGAACAAACCTAAAATAAAACTAAAATCTGAAAGCTAAAAATTGAATGGCGGGCGAGGATGAGTGCGGGGTCAAGAAAGAAACTATCGCGGCAGGCGCTAAGATGAAAGTGTATTGAAGAGGGCTTTCTTTTTGAGAGTAGATTCGGAGTATCATTTGCATCAGTTGAGTGGAATCGAGGTTTCTATTCAGTAATTTGTGAATGAAGAGTGTGTCAGCGATTTTACGACGATTTTTAGATTCATTTGAGTCGTTCCTTGTGAGGTTGCTGGATGCAATAAATACCCCAAAAGGCTAAATAAAACTAAATAAAAAAAAACCTTGGTTGAAAGTGGAAGTATTTTGATGGGGGTGAGATTAATTGGTGGGCGTACTCGAAAGCGCTATGAAGAGGCTTGGTCACGAACTGGTATGTGATTTATTTGGAGTTCAGGACCAACCTTTTACAATGTCATGGGTAGGAAGTTAGTTCATGCATACAAATTTGATTGCCGAGTGGCTCTACAAAGTACAAGTTAAGTATTCTCTTTTTGCTGAACTTATTTATATTGGCGTCAGCGGAGGCTGATACAGTCTTAAAAATTAGTACATCATCCGCGTCAGTGTAAAGATCTGAATTCCCAATCACGGTGCTTATATCATTCAGTATAAGGGTAAAGATGATGGGTCCAAGAATACTACCTTGCGGCTACCTTGCCGTAATTGGTTCAGTCACAGAGGATCTAGAAACAACTAAATAGTGACAGTCTTTTAAGATAGTTCTTGACTGTGAGATGGATCTACGTTGATGGTCATGTGTTTGAAATTAAAAGACAATCACAATAATCAGTTTTAATCTTACTAAATATTTTGTAGGTCACAATGGACAGTTTTATATGGAACATTTCGCAATTGTGAGTTCGTTCTAACCTGGACCCATGTTCTGTGCTGTAATCACACCGACATTTTTATCACTAAAATTATATATAAATTGTTCCCAAGTTTTCGATTCATAAATTTAACGCACGAGTTACAGAATATGGGTCCTGGACACTAAATATGTTTATAAGTATTGCGCAAAGTTTGTCAAAATCTTACCGATTACGTCAAAAGCCATGTCGAAACAAAAGCATAAATTTATTTTCTTTCTTCTAAGGCACAAAGTGTTCTTGAGGTGAGCTGAATCGGGTAGTTAATTTTCCTTTTTTCTGAAATTGTTCGGTGCAAGTTGAGGGCCCACAATCCGGTCCCATTTTAAAACAAATCATTCCTTCCATTGGTACCTTTGCACGAAAGCTTAAGAAAAGGTCCATAGTAACACACTTTACTTTTACTTTCTTCTTTATGAATATAAATTCTAGAAGAGGCCTTCCAAGAACCCAGTTGCAACAGATCGTTGATATCGGGCAACAGGGTGTGGTGCCACCTCAGCCTATTAATAATTGCAAGCCTTTGCAGAAAATGAGCCTTAGCAGTCACATTTTTGACAGGCACTGGTCTATTTTATAAGACTGAGTGTCTGATTAAAAGACTTCTGTATAATGTATCACAGACTCAACTAAACAAAAAAATGTGTAACTACGCGAAGATTTCGTCAACCGACCACCATTTTGCGAATGTTCGACAAATAACCTTCAAAGGTTATAAAATCGTAGGTCCCTTAGGGCCGTTTGCTGATACGACTCAGCGAATTTAAGTGACACCTAAACTCTTATGTGACAGTTTATGCCCTGAAAAAAGTAGCCCATAAGTATTAAAGTATAACTTAAATCGTAAAGAAACGGCCCTTAGACAATTGGCTCAGAAATATAACTCAAAAGGTGGTCAGAAGCTAGGCCTAGGGTGTTTTCAAACTTCCTATCCTGCAGTTATTTTGTCAAAATCCTACCAAAAGTATTGTGGAAAATTTAAAGAAATTTTTTTGAACGGCAATTTCCTATTTTTACCCAATTCCCAAGCGAATTCCAGGAAATGGTGGTCATCTTAACTTTTATCGATTGCAGTGACTTTTTTTTATCGTTTAATGGAATCAGTGTGCAAGGGTTAAGTGGCCTATATATGAGGTCCATTCCTTAAAATTCCTCAGAAGTAGGTAGACCGTGGGTACAAAAATGTACCACAGTAACTACCTCTCAGGTGGCTCTTTGTAAGCTGCTTCAAAGGACTGAATGGTTATGGCACCTATACATATAGGGAAACTGCAAGCGGCTTCATGTACATTTGGAGTTGTCACAAGAACTATCGAACAGATTTCGGTGAATTATATTTAAGAATGTCTCCTAAAACTTCGAGATGGTGATAGGCTATGTTGTGTATTGTTACGGTTACTTTTAAGCGGGGGTTTCGACTTAAGCGTATTTATTTTTCACTGTGTTTGACTTGCCATTAGTTAAGTAATTGTTAAAATAAATAAATAGTTGCCGCAACTGGTCCGAAGCGACCCTAGGTCTAGCTTCTCAGAACCATTCGTTTTTTGTGAATTTTTCATTTTTAGGACGAATGAAGGGAATTATCAATTTTATGTCGAGTCCAAACTGCTAATTGAGAAGCTCTTTCATGACAATTATACTCTCGGATGTTTGTCAGACGGAGCAGTGGAAAAAATCCCTAAAGTTGGAATTTTGTTTTTTGTTTTTCGTGATTCGAACATTCGTTTAGTAGTCCAACACACTAACCAGTCAGCCAGAATTAAGTAATTCTTTATATTTACAAAATGAAAGAATCTGTATTTTCTATCAACATTACACTTTGCGTGAATTATGGGACACCCTTTATATGCGACAACGTTTTTCTGAGGAATTGCCTGATGGCTGCCGCAATGAAACTGGATGTATGGTGCGGGTCTGGTATGAAAAAAAACTGAGTGCAATTGAGTAAAATTGACTTTGTTCCACTTTGACGAAAACCTTACTAAGCACAGGGCTAGTACTGAAAAACAGGTCAATAAAATTTATTTTTATTTGTTTGTTATACTCGTTCAAGTGCCGCTGGCATGAGTGAGTTACTCATGCGAACAGTGCACTTCCAGTTACTTGGATTTGAAATCAAACTCCCGTCCCGGCATTAATCTTCTGAATTAATGCGGGAATATGTCATAATTTTGTAGGTCTCTCCAATTGCCACAGCGCACCCTACAAGCAACCATCCTCGTTTCCTTCTAACCGAAGGCAAACTTATAGAATGCATTTTGATAAATTCATAAAACTAACAGAACGTTGAATAATCCCGACATAAGACACACCACACCCGCACCACCACACAGAGAATCAGGCATCACATCGAATGTATAATGTACTCGTATTTCGTAAGAGCGAAGCCTTCATGCATCTGGCATTGCCATTCATATGTCCGTGTTTGCACATAAGTGAGACGATACCTTATTCTGGAGATCGTGTTTCTCCATCCATATAATCTGCTTAAGAGATAACCAATCCAGACTTCCATCCCCCTCCCTCATGGGAAACCACAAATACCATTGAGCATATACCGACAAAAATAAATACAAATCCAGGGCAACGAGCTACTAATACATTTTGCATGGTTACAAATGACACCGAGTCAGTTCTGAAACGGAGATCGCATTAATAAAGTCGGATAAATATTTTACTAGCGCAAAAAGTGTACGCGGCATCATTCATTTGACAAGGACACCACGTCGACACACACTCTTGTGAGTAGGGAAGCAATTTTCGAAATTGGATTTCGCGGTTGCCTTTCGTCTAGGAGTGTTTGCGACCCGACTAAACACAGCTTGCGAGTGACGAAACTTCAACACCCTTCGCTGTATTAATTATGCAATAGGTTATTAAAAGTGTCGCTTTTATTAAGCGGTCTTCATCGTCAGCCCGCTGCTGTCGTAATGCAGACATCGGCGCTTCGTCCCAATCGAATCCCCCTCAATCTGCAGGCGGAATGAGCGTTTTAAGCTCTTAATCACGACACGGTCTGCTCGGCACAGTTGTTCCCTAATCCTTTGCGCTGTTAGTAGTTTTCCACGGGGTGTGGGGGAATTAATTTAAGATTTCCGCTTTTCGTACACAATTAATTACGGGATTTTGTTCCGTCTATCGCCACGACTGTAGGAAGGAGATAGCGTAGATGTTGGCACGGTGTTTGTGTGCCCCGCTCCCGATGGTGAGACTTTGTTTTCTTATTCAAATTGAGAGTTCTTTGTGCAATTGGTTGGTGCAAAGGCGCCGCCGGGTGGTGGGCGGTAAAAAGGATGCACTGCTGATTTTGCCCTTACTCACTGGCAAACCAGGACGAACAGTGAATTAAAGGGAACCGCCGCAAATTAAAAATTTAATTAAAACTCCCCAATGCAAAGCGGGCGGCGGTTTTGGCAGGTACCTGCCATACATATACGCTTCGGCAATGACTACAAGTTTTACGGCAACGACTTTGGTACTGGTTTTGTTTCCACGAACCTGGGACAGGCTGTTTGCTGGCTGGTCCCATTACACTCCATTGTTTGCTGGTCAATGTTGAGCTATTGTTCGATTAGAATATGAATTACATTTTATCATTCTTTCGCTTGATGGGGCACATGTACATTTGGCTGAGAAATTTAATCATGCTGTTGTTACTTTTAGTGGTGGCGGGCGCACTCTGTCGGAAAGGGGTGTCGGAACGGGGAAATGGAGCGTAAATTTAATTAAACGTAGCATTTACGTGCGGTGATTAGGAGAGAGTGCTTTGCGCGAGCTTTCTTTCTGGCTGCTGCGGTACTTAGTGAACGTTTTATTTTCTTTATGCCATTTGTATTATATGCACCCGGTGGGAATACGAAATTAAATGGTGAGTTTGTAATTGGACAAGGAAACTGAGATAGCACCGAAAGGGGTGGGTTCAGATAATGGGGCATATGGCCGTGTTAGGACTTTGAATAGGTCTATAGAGGGGGTGCAGTTTTCCTACACACAGCCTAAATGGACAATCAAATTATGAAGCGGGTACCTATTTTTTTGCGCTGCTGTTAGTAGTAACTCCCTGGACGGGCATCATGCATCAAACAGTTTATTGGTCCTGTGCGGTGTTTTTTAGTTCGAAGTTATACACACAACTGGTCCATGTTATGGTGCAAAGTAAAAACTGCCACCGCCGCCCAGGTGGACAATGATTTATTAGTTTCGCAGTTTTCATTTTTTAAGCCTTCCTCACAAACGCGGGGTATGCTCATTTAGTCGCCAAGCAATGGACATTTCTGTGGGTATTTAGTTCACCCTCTTGGGCAATAGAAGTACAGAAACCAAGGTGTTATCAGGGGCAGTTGGGGCCGCACTTTTAAAACAAAATTCTGTTGGAAATCAAGCACTTCGCAACTCATCCACAGACAAGTCATTCACAATCATTTTAGAAAATTACAAAGGAACTTTCTATGGGTGTTTTACGCTCTTTGAACTATCACAAGGAAAGGCGCAAGTTGATAAAAATATATCTGGGGTTGAGGCAAGCAAAGCGAGCCTTCGTAGGCGAGCTGTATGAGTATACGTCGACCATTGAGAGAGTTTATCGAATTGGTAGCTGAATAAATGGGAATAACATATACAACTCCTCCCTGAGCGTCTAAATTACAATGTACGAATGGACTAGCCCCGCCAATACGAGTGTTGTCTTAAGAAAGATGAGAGTTTACAAATGCAAAGTCAGGGTCGGCATTCTGAAAGACGAAACGTTCAAACGTTTTCGTGTGCACGAAGAAATTTACTTGTGTAACAAAGGTCAATTCATTCATGCGCACAAAAATGTTTAATCGTTTCGCCTTACAGAATCTGACCTCAGGTTTCGACTTCGGCGCTCTGCCAGCCTCCGGTTTTAAAATCGGAAATTATACTTTACACAAACCCATTCATCGCATCGGACAGTCAGAAAGGCGTTAATAAAAAAAAAATTAATAGCACTTCTTGGAAATTTTCACGGGGGAGGGTAAAAAGCAGAGGAAGAAATAAATCGACTTCCCAGATTTGGTCTTAATTCCACAAACTGTAAAGTTGTCGTGCACTTTTCAAGTCGACACGGAGAACACATGATAAAGGTAGTATCCCAAAATTAAAATGCCCGGTTATTGTTTGCGCCAGTCATCTGTAATTATGACATCGATATATTAAACACTTAAATGATATAAATTGGGAAAACAAAATTCCAAAGTTTTCGATGAGAAAATTTCTCGCTTGTGTTACAGAACATGGGCCCAGGATAGAAATATATTTGAAAGTAGCGATTTCAATTATTCCTCGAAAGCATTGTCCTTATCTAAATCAATTTTAAGATTTTGAACTTTTAACGAAGAACATGCAAAATTTAAAAAAAAGACTTGCGATAGCGGACCGAGTTTTTCCGCTCAAACACTCAGATGAAAATATGATCACCTTAAAATTTGTTTGCACGCCTGTGCAGGGTTACCACAAAAGGTCTTCTTTCAATTGCGAACTGCACACAAGGAGTTTACAGACGAGACCAATATGGCCTAAAATACAAAAGGCTCGAAATAATAAAAGCCAAATAAAAAAAAACTTTAAGAGGTGATGGTTGTCAAAAAAATTCTTTACAAAATGTCAGGAATATATGAGCCAGATATTATTTACACCACAACTTAATGCCGTTAGTATGAATAATTATTTTATCAAGTCTGATTGAAGAGGTTCTGATTCTAGGCACTTAACTATTCGTTGCTCTTATACAACTGACTGGAAATACTGACATTGTAAAGAAGCCAGTAAATTCGACATACATGGTTAACTGAGGGCGACTGTTGGCACAGCCATAATAGTAAGTTAGGTCATAAGAACCGGAACATAAGCAATCGAAAATAATGAAGGGCATGCAAACGCAGCATAAGTTGTGAAGCATACGCCATAATTACGAACAAGGTGTCAGTGGGGCACCATTGTGATTAGTTAGCAATAAAAAAGTATTTAAGCTAACAATATACGGGAAATAAATCAATTCGATTACAGATTTCTTCAAGTTCTTTAAATAATAAATGAATTCCTCCTCTGACGTAAGGAGGATTATCTTGAAAGGCAACAGGTCTCAACTGACAAAGAGATTGTAAACAGCGACAATATCTTCGACATCTTAAATATTAAACTTAATAAGTTCAAAACTGTCATTCGTCATTTACCAATTAAAGCTTTGAAAATTGGCATAATAGTTTTGTCTGCCTTTTTTACATCTTCATATACATTTGTGGAAATGTATATCACTTCCTCTCCGACTTGTTACTTTGTTGGCTGTGTTTCAATATTGCCAAGTTTTGTCTAAGATCTAAATAGTGCAAGTCATATATATTTAGAAAAATCAATTTCTAAGCTAAACAGTATATAAGTGCAATTTGTTTATTAAAGCACAAAAAAAAGAAAGATATAGCAGACGGAACTTAGCGAAATCTCTGCATTATTTTTGAAAAGACCTTCAGGAAAACTGTGACTGTTATTTAAATGAGAATTAGCTGTTTGACTTTATACAAATCCTGAGTGTAGAAAATATTGTTTAGGTGGCCATCTGTCAATTTTTTTAGTATACATTATATGGAAAATAAAAAAAATTAATAAAAAATGTTACGTATACGCAGTGTAAGCCCGACGAGTATAAAATGTATCATTTGGCGAGCTACTCAACCACTGCTCGGAGGTTATCGCACAATTTACTAAATTAAGAGCGTGAAGTTCACTTCCTTATGAGGGAAAACTATTTCTTTTAAAAGAAAATTAGTGCCATGATTTTATTGAATCTGTTGGCGTGTAAATGCAGTTGTTTTTAAATTGAAATAATTTAACTAAAAAAAAACTAGTATTTTAAAAATTTATTTAAAGTCTAACCATCCCACCGATTTTTTTAAATGACCGCAGTATTTTAACTGTGCAAAGGTAGCGCAATCATTAGTCTTTTAAATGAATGGTTGAACGAAATATTAACTGTTTCATTTATTTTTTAGTCAAAAATTGATTTAAAAGACGAAAAAACCCTATAAGTCTTTATATTTCTAATATTTGAGTTTTAAAGATTTTAGAGATTTTATTTAATAAAATATTTATATATTTTATTGGAGTGATAGTAAAATTTAAGAAGCTTTTAAAAATTTAAGGGCCGTTTGCTCATACGACTCTTAACGATTAAGGTTCTACTTAAATACTCAGGGGCTACTTTTTTTCAGGGCATAAACTGTCACATAAGAGTTTATGTGGCACTTAAATTCGTTATGAGTTGTATCAGCAAACGACCCTAAACCATTGATATTTGAATAATTGATCCAACAACGTAATTTTTTTGTATTAAGATATAATTTTAACAGTTGAAAAATATTTAACATGTTGTTTGAGGTTACAACAAATTTATTAGCAAACACTTCGATTGAAGTTGTAATTATTTTAAACAGAAGTAATTTTTGGTTACTAGACGTGATTTGCGTTGCCAGCTGAATTGTGACAGTCAATTTCTCGAATATATTTCTATTGGAGAAACCATTTTCTTCCCTATCAGAAAGTGAACTTTTTTTTGTAATTTTCCAATTGCGACAAAAGAGCGATGGGGTCACCAATCACTGAATGTAAACAGAGATAACAACCAAAATGCATTTTTGTTCATGGAGCGTTATGAATTCATAAATCTTGCCGGGTGTTCACGAAAGGCTAACATTTATTTATCATTCGAACCAGGATATTTGTGGTGCTCGGAAAATTAGTCCTATATCTAATTTTACAAAACCGAACATAGTTTTCTTTTGTAACAGCTCCTTAAAGATTCGCAAAATATGTTACAAACCACTTTCCTTAGGTTTTTTTTTGTAAAGAAGCATTGACATTCATTCATTCATCGTATTTAGTCCTTCAAACTGCTGAGCTCAATTTGTTAGAAAATAGTTTTGTGGCGAATAGGAAAAAAATCCATTTTCGTTCACATTTAGTTTGTTTTATTATTATTCCCCACCCATTTCGCTTCTCTTTGTCGTACTCACCAAAATTTCAATACTTGGTAATGGCATCTGCTTCTGACGGCCCACAGGTAGTATAGTTACAACCGCAGTAAAAAAATGTATACTTTTTCGCTCTCTTCTATTTTGTTCATGATAGAGTAACGACAATGAATATCGTAAATCCACAAATTCATTTTTATTCCTGCTTTGTGTGATGTAGAATGAAAGCGAAGATAATGGCCGTTGCAATGCAAATCTGCAAGTACTTATATTTAAAAGCATTTTCTTAAATTGATGCGGCTTGAAAAAATTATTGATGTTAAATTGAAGTATTTCTACAGCAGTTTGTACCCAATGCTATATCTGGCATTGATTTTCTTTTCAATTGAAATAGTCTGCGATAGGTCCTCATTCTAATTGTACTCTTAAGGCTTTTGCCGATAGACAATTCTGACAAAGCATAAGAAGCTAAGAAAGTAGAATACGAGTGAGCAAGGTCGATTCTGAGCAGTTTGAGCTATTGTTGCCATCAGAATGCTTTTTACGGGTAGTTCAACCATGACAGGTAATTAAATATATTTAGTTATTTTAGCTAAAATCATATTCTTATTAGTTTGTCTAAGAATTTTGGTGATCAAGTGGACTTTTTCCAAATGAAGGATAGAGAAATCATTCAAAAAAAATTGCGTAACATTTTTTATTTATTCTAAGAGCTCGCATAATCCACTTTCGTGAAATGTTCGTAGCAATCCGCAGACAGTTTGCATTATCTTCCTCATTGAACTTCTCTGGACATTCGCAATTTGCTCTTCCGCGATACCTGCGTTTGTCGAGATTCACGCGAAAAATCATTCACTTGGGATTCTTTAATGAAGCTGCCAACGAAAACACGGTAACTATGCAAGGGCTTGTGCAGATGTACTGCTACCCTTTGAGTAATTGCATATCTCAACTCTGATTCAAAGATTGGTGACAGTTTGTTGTGTTGCACTTCTAGTTCTAACTAATGCTATGTACTTAATTAATATAAATCATTATAACTATTTTTTTTCTCAGGCGTGGTTTTGCCCTCCAAATCCAAGGTTGACCCAAAGAAACACCAAATTCTGGTTAAGAGGTACTCTTTATTGACAGTTCTTGTTATAAATTTTACAAGGGTTTCCATAAATAATCCTATATATAATATTCCTTAACAATGTTTCGGTATTGCTTAAGCTACGTCTTAACTAAGTGGCCCAAAGACACTGTGGTTCCTAAGAAGTAGGAAAGGACGGGATCTGGCCGGCCAGCGTTGTCCTTGCCAAGTCTTTCTAGCGTTTGAGTAATTAATTTAATTCAAATAAATACTTTAATAAAACTTAAAAAATAATAAGAATAAACATTTACTTTGTTTTTTAAATTGCCCCTGCAAGGTACCGTTTTTGGAAATTACATTTTCAGGAATGGCGTAAGTGCAACAACATTTTTTGTTTCTCTGTAATCCAAAACGAATTGTTATAATTGCATAGAGCATATTATTAAAACTCACTTTATTTCTTAGTTTATTTTTGATTAAACTCATTTGGCTAACAGCCCTGTCCACATCTCCATTTGAGTGTGGCAAATATAGCAATTTTAATGCCAGGTGAGTAAATATTTACAATACTTCAATTAGCGAAAAAGCAAACACCAAAACCAAACAGTAACAGAAGAACGCAAGAGAAATGAACTGGTATAAAAGGATGGCTGCATTCATAAAAGGCGGTGTGCAGCGGCAGCTATTAAAGAAGCACTAAGAAAAAACTCCCACCCAGCACTAAATCTACTTCGTTGGAAACTAATACTAAGTTCCCACCAACGTAATTTAGCTAAATTGATTTATAAATCACGAAAGCGTGTCTCCACCGAACTTTAAGTGATTTAGTTTGACATTTTTGTCGACTTTGACATTAGGTGCCCAACACCATTGTTATTCTTTCTGTTTTTTTGCCATACCTGCCAAGAATAAAACAATTTTTCGTTGCATGAATTTAATAAAAATATCAAAAAACTCACCGAAACACGAACAAAATTAGAAAATTGAATTTGAAATAATTTTTTTGACAGTTTTTCTTTCTTTTTTGTTTGCTGAATAAAGTGCTGAAGTTAAGAACAGGTATGTTCGATTTTATTTTGTGTGGATTTGCGATGACAGATACGTAATTAAAATTTAAACACGTATAAATCACGTAATTATAAATCACAAAAATGTGTGTTAAATCACGTAATTTATGAGATTGGTGGGAACATGGTATAAAATTGAATTTTGGGAACTAAAATTAACGCTGAGGCCAGCGACGTGTGCTGACAGTGATGACAGGCCGAATTACACTTTCATCCACGTATTCATGTTTTCCCAGACACTTAGAGAGTGTGACTTGTATATGTGACAAATGAAAAGTATGATGAACGGGGACGTTTCATTACAACCGACCCTTTTAAAATTTAAACGTTGCAACTGTTCGCTTACGTGTTTAAGGAATTTTTACTGGAGTCTTCTAACTTGTTAAAGTACCTTTGGCGGGGTTTTCAGTTATAATCGTTTACTGCACTAAATTGTAATCAAATCAGCGATACCTTCGGGACGCTTTAGAGTCATTTTGACTTCTTTTTGAACGCCAGGACTCCGGACTCATCTTTTTGCAAATCAGTAAATTCGGACTCCTTTTAAGAATGTAGAACGTTTTAGCTATAATTCAACATTTTTTTTAACCTATTTAGTTGAATCCGAAAGAAGTTCTTTTACCTGAATTTAAATTATAATTATATCGGCAACAAATTAAAATGTTTTTTTTTCCTTAAAAAAGAAAAGAAAATATATTAAGATCGGAATGAGACTACTTTTTTCATCTGGGACCAGGACTCTTTCTGGAAATTTTCAGAGGTAACACTACATCAAACTCCTTCAGTCATCGACTACTCAAACAGTTTATATTCCACTTGGAAAGACAGTCTTCGATTTTCCCATGTCAAAAAGGGAACCTTGCACCTAACTTTTAACTTCGAAGTTATTGAATATAACAGAGAGAGAATGACGACTACCAGAATGCATTTTCTATCTATATCAGTCTCTGTGGCCAGCGCAAGTCAGCCGAAAAAGTGACCTACTTGTGGTTTGGAAGACTGGTCTCAGTTTCATTACCCGCTACTGGGTTGCTAGATCGGTGAAACCATGTTCAAATTATCTATGAAAATACCCTTTTTCTAGATGAGGCAAAATTTAGTAAATGCCTTTGAACCCATCCGACCCCATTACCAATCATTCCACGTACACCCATGCCAGGCAATTAATGTTTGCTGTTTGGTTTGGTGGCGAGGACTAAAATTTCCGATTTGAAATAAGCTCTCAGCTGCCGCTACAGTAAACAGCGTGAACGTTCAGCACAAACTATTTTCATTCGATACAGATACACACAGCCACATGATGCTGTACAGAAAAAAAGCAGCATCCCAAAATGCTGAAACACGAGAAGGCACTTTATTTTAATTGACCTCTCCATCTCGATTGCAAGAGATATCGGGCGGGTGGGTGTTAAGGCAGTTCAATTGCCAAAAAACTACTACGTTCTCGATTATCGGGTTACATACACTCTCACTGTGGCCACAGAGATCGACACTTAACTGGCTGTACATAGAACTGTACAGTTTGTCGGCACTCACCATCAGGACTTGGGCTTGGTTTCAGACCTGGTTGAACTGAAGGCTTATTAAAATTGCCTGAAAAATAATGCAAAACGTGAGGTAATCTCTCGCATCTCAATCCCAGAGCCTATTTGAAGGCGGTGACATTTTGGGAACGCAGGTACATGTAGGAGTACGTGCAAACGTGCCAATGTTTTAATCACGTTACGGTGATGCATGCTTGTCTGACGTTGAATTTAAATTGATGCACTGCTGAGACCATCAGCGTTACTTTGAAGCGTTCTTCTGTTGGATATTTGGAAGAACGTGACCCTGCCCAGTGACTTGCTGGAGGCGAGAGTGTGCTGTGCTGAGAGACAGGCTAATGGTTTGTAGTGTCATCATGAGGATTAGCTATTTAGCCTGAGGTATGAGGGTAGGTATCTTGGATGAGTTGTAACTTTGCGCTTGATTGTGATGGAGTGCATATACAAGGGATTGACAATTTACTGCAAAATTGTTACAGCTATGGTTACAAAAGGCAATACGAAGAGAGGGATAGGTTTCCCACACCCAACTATATATATATGGACGGTGCTTTCTTTGCCTAATTGCTAAAAGTAAATGTGGTTCGTTTGGTAGATACATCAACAAAGTATAGTCTCATTTATTGGAAGAAGCCTATTATCATACGACATGAAAGTCTAGGTGGCTTCCATCCGTCCAAGAGATTAACTTCGTGCTAAGGCATGAGGGTCCCTCATACTTTATATTTAAATTACTTCTGTCGATGGTTTGCCCGGTGTGTTTTCTCAGAAGCACCTTTGCACTGTCGGGATGCCATGCAGCTCTATTGAAGTTTTTGACTCAATATCTCTAGATCAAAATGGCCTTAATAACCTCCAAAAGTTCCAATGCAGATATTCGATGGCATATTATGGAATGACGAGACTCTTTAGCATTTCAACCGCCAGACCAGTTTCCTTTTTTCTGCCATGCAAAGGTCGTAATCAATTCTATAACAAAAATTTGAAAAACAGCCTCGCACGATTTACCAAGCTGCTATAGGTCTACCACATCTCACGGAGATGTTGCGGATATTTACTCTAAATAGAAAATAGAATGTGTTCAGATGCTTCTTGCTTTTTTAGGCGGAGTCTACACATATCATTGGAACTTTTGGCGATTTTTTGAAGATGGTAGTTGAGAAATAGGTGTCCGGTGATTAAGTCCCTAAAGATTTCGCACCATACCTATTTATGGATAATAATTCAAGGGTTCCTTCATTTAACCAAAGCTGATAATCGTTTAAGCCTGTTCGGAGTCAAGCTTTACCTTGTTGTTGCTGGCTGGCAGGACGTACAAAGTTTCTAAGCCAATGAAAGAAGCTATTGAGCACCAGCCCGTTAGGTGCCTTAGAATCACTCGTGACCTGGAACCGTGGTCTTCTCGATAGTGCTCAGGCAGTTTTAATAGAGCTTGGGCTTAATTTTGTATAAATCCAGAACCTTTTAGCGGTAGTAGACTCTCTGACAATATGCTTAGGTTTCACCAGCTAATAGGTTGTCCTAAGCATTACTTGGCACCGAGTTTTTATTGAGTGGACTTCGGGGTAAAAAATCGTTCTTGATTATTCAAGGGGTTGCAGTTAGTTCCACAGAGCAGTTGCACTTTAATAAATCAATAAATCGTTCGCGCAACAGGTCCTAGGCCTAGCTTCCCATAACCAGTTATAAAAGACTTGCCAAACAAAAATTATTTTAAACCTGAAATTTTATACATATAAAGTCTGTTCTAATCTACTTTATTAATGTGCTATCACAAATGACTGAACTATTGACCAGCTGGGTGGTTCTACTCATCCTTTATCTAAATTAAATTAACTTAAGATTTTGTAAATTGTTGTTGGATGGTGTTAAGTTATATTTACAAATACCGCGTCCAAAGTAGATATTTCCGGATTTTTTTCAAAAGTAACGAGACACTCCTGGGGATGTTAATGGGCCCGGTCTTTTGTGACGATATCACAACCCCACAACCTATATATATATATTCATGTCCGTCTTTCTGTCTGTTTGTCCGTCTGTCTGTCTGTCTGTCCGTCTGTCCGTCTGTCTGTTGAAAGCACGATAGCGGCCAAAGGAATTGATATAGGCGAATGAAATTTGGTGGAAGGACTTATTTTTATCATCGTCAGGTTGGTATTAAAAATGGGCTACGTCGGTGAAGTAGTTCGGGTACCTTCCATACAATATCAATATTAGACCCTTGTGTTTCTGTGTCTGTTGAAAACAGGATATCGTCAAAACAAATCAACCTAGGCGAATGAAATTTGGTGGAAGGACTTATTTTTATCGTCGTCAGGTTGGTATTAAAAATGGGTTATGTCGGTGAAGTAGTTCGACTAGCTCCCACACAAAATCAATATTAGACCCATGTGTTTCTCTGTCGGTTGAAAACACGATAGCGTCCAAAGAAATCAACCTAGGCGAATGAAATTTGGTGGAAGGACTTATTTTTATCGTCGTCAGGTTGGTATTAAAAATGTGCTATGTCGGTCAAGTAGTTCGGGTACCTTCCATACAATATGAATATTAGACCCATGTGTTTCTCTGTCTGTTGAAAACAGGATATCGTCAAAACAAATCGACCTAGGCAAGTGAAATTTTTTGAGAGGACGTACTTTTATCGTCGTCAGGTTTATAATAAATTTGGACTATGTCGGTCAAGTAGTTCTGGTACCTCCCATACAAAACAAGTTTTGCATGACTTGTATGCAGTGAAGAGTATCAAAGCATCGGCCAGGCCGATGATAACACTCTAACTTGTTCTATAACAGAACAGAACATGCAGATTATGATGGAGCACAAAACTGACTTTTGTCTTAAATCGACTGAAGCCACAGAATTTTGCCTTAAGTCAAATTCTCTTCAAGGTATTACTCAGGGTATCTCTTTCAACTTCGGCTTTACTAGAATCACACCTCTCTGAATATTTATTTTCGTTCATGTGATTAGAAGGGTACCTATTCGAAATGTGAAAAAAATTGTTGTAGTTGTGCCCTATACTGATGGACAGATGTGCTCTAAAAAGTGCAGCACACGAGTATCCCTAGAAGGGATTTCTCATATACATCAGCTTAACCTTTCACCAAAAATGCGACTTACTATACTTAAGACAGCCTTAAAAATTTGAATGCAAAACAAACAGCAAAAATTCCCATTGATGTTACCCAGGTTAACTTTGAAAGGTCGGGCAACTCAAACGGATATCCCAAGCTATCTAACCACGACATAGAAAAAGGAACGGGCTAAAAGGACTCTCTGTCAACTGCATAGAGATCCATTGAAATGCAGAGGGACGGACACGGGACCAAGTAAAAGGAAAATTACAAAACTTTCCCGACTCACACAAATTATCTACCCACCACGTTTCGAATAAAAAATGTACTCTTCTCTTTCGTCATTTCCATCCCTTCCATATGGGCAATAACATGCGGGTTCCTGTAAATCTCGTTCGTACCTACACATATCCGATAAATTGGTGCATCTTGCCGCCAGCGGTAAATATCAACAAACGTTCTCGTTCGGAACAAAAGTACAATTACGAAGCACGTCTGCTCTATATGGGGAGTGCTTATCGGTAAACCTTTTCGTTTCATGCCATTCCTTTGCTTCGCATACAAATTAGCCCCTTGAGTATGGGGTTACACATACCTACACTTGATGCTGGTATATGTGCTCGTATTGTGTGAGTGAATCAAGTATAAAGTATTTATTTTGGTTTCGTCATTTTTTTCCGTTAACGAGTCAGTTAGCCAAATACTTTGGTACACATTTATCTGGGCAAATGAAAGCATTTCAATGGCTTATTGTGTGCGCTTTAAATCAGGCGCACACACAAACATTGTTGGGATATATAATATTTACCAAATACCTCCCGACTGCCAAGCAAGGGAGCCTGTTCCATAGGAGGAGGCCTTTCTTGTTAGTGCAGTTATGACAATAGTCTGTCAGTTGTATACAGACAGTGGTAATTGACATACTAATTTTGGTTAGCTTCGTTATGCTGCTTTGCATAGCAATTCAAGCTGTAACAAGATGTGAATGCACTTGTACTGAGTTGGTAATGATACTTGTACATGAACGCTGTATAAATATAGAAATTTTGCAGTCAATTGTGTGGACAATACAAGACAAGACAATTTCTTTTGATTGGCTGAAAGCTTATGTTGCTGAATCGTTATAGTAATACCTGAACATCCAAAGTTTTCGTACACTTTTTTCGTTATTTATTACAAAAGAAAGCGAATGAAACTAATAATAATAATACAGTTGATTACATAAAAATGGCATCCCCTGTTGACATTTCTGCTCTAAACCCGAACTGGTTGCAACAAAAGAAATTAAACTTGTTGAAAGAAGTGAAATAGGCCTATAATCCGAAACATTGTTTCTGTAACCTTTTTTAAAAAGAGGTACAACTTCAGCACATTTCAAATGTTCGGGAAAACAACCCCTTTCAGCACTACGATTAATAGGACACAAACAAGGCAATATTTTTCAGAAGTACATTTGAAACATGGTTTTCCGAAATGGTGGCAGACTATCAAGGGAAGACAAATGGATGTCTAAAGGGGAAGAAATTCGAATAGCCTCGCAGTACACCTATCTTGGTGTACTTCTCACTCCGAAAATGAACTTAACAAGGTGTTCAATCTGAGCCTTTTCCGACTGCTCCGTAGAAAAAACTACTGTCTTGGAATAATGCGCAAGACGAGTATGAAATTTGAGCGGTTTGAATACCGTAAGCGAAGTGCGACGTTAGCTTTAAACGAGACGACGAATGAAAAATGGTAACGAGAAATTAATGAAAAGCTCTTCGCCGATTGGAGTTGACAACGATAGTGATTTAATTTTCTAGATTTGGTTTTCTTGTCACATGGTTTAGTACAAAAGAGTAATTTTTAGTACAGCATAAAATATGCGAAAGATGTCCGACTTTTATTTTGTGGCGCCAGATTTAAATTTTACAATTGGTATAATTATCTAGTTAATTCATATTTCAAATACATTATATTGCAAGAGATTTTAATACATGGTAAGTAGATGACTATTTTACGAGGTAATTAATTTAGAAACGTATGTGTGGTATGTGTTGAGACGGGGACGATTTCCCCAACACAAGGCGTGTGGAAAAAAGAAAAAGAAAAGAAATAACGCTGCGAAGAGTAGCATTAATGCAGGCTGGCATTGCCTCTTAAGCAAAAACAGTACAACCCTGAGTGGATAGTGGAAATTATTTCTGGTAGTCTGCAGAGCTATCCAAACTTATAGTGCACAAGTCTGGGGCTTTGGAATGTTTGAGAAAGTAGACAAGCTGCAAGGTTTTTTTTAAAAAGGATTTTGAAATTACCACCAAGTACTCCTAACTACGCCTTGTCGCTAGAGACCGGAGCCGAAGATGGACATTTTTCTTCACTAGACTTACATCTAAGGTATGTCAAGAAAACACTAATTAAATAAAGGGTGATTTTTTAGCTGGTTTGGTTTTGGCAACACCGGTTTTGACAGCTGACGTGTGTTTAGTACCTTGTGTCACTGTCAAACAGCTTCAGTTTGGTTTGCAATTTAACCATGGATCGTCTTACAAATGAACAACGCTTGCAAATTATTGAATTTTACTATCAAAATTCGTGCTCGGTTCGAAATGTTCATCGCGCGCTGCTTCCATTTTATGATCGGCATTCTCGACCTTCTGAGCAGTCTATTCGGAAGATTGTGACCAAATTTCGCACCAAATTTACTTTGTTGGACATTAAACCACCAACACGTTTACGTACTGTGCGTAGTGAAGAAAATATTGCGGCCGTATCAGCTAGTGTGACAGAAGACCGCGAAATGTCGATTCGGCGCCGTTCCCAGCAGTTAGGCCTTTGTTACAGCACTACGTGGAAAATTTTGCGGAAGGATTTGGGCGTAAAGCCTTTTAAGATACAGCTGGTGCAAGAACTAAAGCCTGCCGACCTACCACAACGCCGAATTTTTGATGAATGGGCTCTTGGAAAGCTGGCCGAGGATCCGCTTTTTTATCGAAAAATTGTGTTCAGCGATGAGGCTCATTTTTGGTTGAATGGGTACGTAAATAAGCAAAATTGCCGCATTTGGAGTGAAGATCAGCCAGAAGCATTGCAACAGCTACCAATGCATCCCGAAAAAGCCACTGTTTGGTGCGGTTTATGGGCCGGCGGCATTATTGGGCCATATTTCTTCAAATGTGATGCGAATCGCAGCGTTACTGTCAATGGTGAACGCTACCGAGCGATGATAACAAACTTTTTTTTGCCCGAAATGGAAGTTCTTGACTGGCATGATATGTGGTTTCAACAAGACGGTGCCACATGCCACACAGCACGCGAAACAATGGCGCAATTGCGAGGCGAGTTTGGTGAACAGTTAATTTCACGTTTCGGGCCGGTCAATTGGCCGCCTAGATCGTGCGATTTGACACCATTAGATTATTTTTTGTGGGGGTATGCCAAGGCTAATGTGTATAGGGACAAGCCCGCTTCGATTGACGCACTGGAAGCCAACATCCATGCATTCATTCGTGAGATACCGGCCGATATGTGTGAAAGAGTATGCCAAAATTGGACTCAGCGGATGGGCTACCTGAGACGCAGCCGCGGTCAACATTTGCATGAAATTATCTTTAAACATTAAATTGCGATCGATTCAAATAAATATTTCATTAATTTTTTCGAATTTTTTGTGTTTTTTTTTTTTAAAAAAGTTCTGAACCTCTTAAAAAATCACCCTTTATATTGAAACTAGGTTAACACACCAACTTACCAAAATTCTATTGAAAAAACAACAATCGGTTTGGTTTGCACTGGCATCAGAACATGGCGCTGGAAATGGACTGGAACATTAAGAACCTGCAGCTTCTGGACCAACTCAAAGAAGATAGCCGCCAAGAAACAGAACGGAGAGCGAGGGAAAGCAGCACAAGTTCCTGGATTACTCGAAAGGACAACAATATCTCATCGATATCAACAAAATTTCGTGGATTTTTAAAGCCAGATGCGATTTGATCCTTCTTAATGCGCGAAGATTTGGAGGCAGCGTTTCAACGATGTGTTCCATGTGTAATATGAGAGAAGAAGAAAATGTTCATCACTTAGGTAGATGACCTGTACTAAGGGAGTTTAGAGTGAGCTACTTTGAAAAGGCAACTTTGAGTGAAGCTGAACTCATTAATAAAATTAATGGCGGAAGTATAAATGATTGGAACAGAATGGTCAATTACAGAAAACAACTTGTAGCTGAATTCAATTAGTTCAAAGATTGGTATTAACTTTATTTCATTATGTATTTTTTTTTTTACTTATTTGTTCTTAAACCAAATTCCAAAACAAAACTTATGGAAATTTATAAATTACCCGACAGACGACTGTTTATGTCATTGTCGTAAGTTTTTACCTTTCAACAAAACAAAAAACTAACACTTTAATGTCAGAATAATGTATGGTTATAAAAAGTTGAAAATAAGAAACATTTTACTACTTACTACTACTGCTACACTTGAAACACCATCACTCGTGAGGGAGTTTTTAATTTTTAAGGATAGGATAACACTGTACACTTCTTTTGAAGTTATCGGCTCAAAAACGAAACTGTTTGGTAGTAAATCTTCGCCAGGTAAACTTGAAGGAATGGAGCAATCACAGTTTACATATGTTTCAACGACTGGTTTTAATTTTTCGGAAGCTTCAGTGAAATAGTCATTGAATTTATTACAGATGCTGCACAAGTCCGAATCAATAAAACCATCAACTTCAACACTATCAATTAAGACACGATTTCTATTCTTTCCCAAAATATTATCAACCACTCTCCATTCTTGTTTCCACTTGTTCAGGCTGTTTGGGAGAATGAAACATTTTCCAGGAAATGGAAGGATGGAGTTATTGTCAAGATATGGAGGATCTTAAGAATTGCAATAACTGGCGTGGTATCACCGTTTTCCCAAAGCTGATGGCAAATATCATTTTCGAAAGGATTGATTCGACGCTCAAGAGGTACCAAGCGGGATTTCGCAGCGGTCGTTCATGCGTCAACCATATTAACACATTGCGAATCGTCGGAGTATCAATCCCCTCTTTTCCTCGTCTTCGTCGACTTTGAAAAGGCCTTCGATTGCGTTAGTCGTGAATGCATCTGGAGATCTCTTGCTATGTGATGCATCCCCGAAAAAATTGTTGCTATAATTAAAGAGTCGTACAACAACGCAAGGTGTTTCGTTTTGCACAGTGGGCGGCTTTCCGATGCATTTGAAGTGCAGCAAGGAGTGAGACAAGGAGATGTACTATCACCGATTCGGTTCTTACTTGCTATTGATGATGTAATAAATGGCACCGTGGGTACAAGCGAGAGGCTTCGTGTTCAATGGAACCCGTTTGAAAAACGAAGCCATTTGGACTACGCTAATGATATCTGTGTCCTGGCAAACAACATTGGTGCCCTTAATCAAATGTAGAGCAAATGGCTTTGGATTGGCCATACACTGAGGAAACCAGATGACAACAAAGCGAAGCAGAGCTTCAAATGGAACCCTCAAGGTGTAAGGCGAGTTGGTAGGCCAAGAACAACATGGAGTTCAACTGTTTTGACGGAAGCTCAAGCGGAAAATTTGCGATCGCGGACACAGCTGAGGTATCGAGCTGCAAACAGAGAGAGATGGAAGGCTCGGGTTGTCGCCCTATGCTCCAGGAGGACTTGAAGTGTTCCTGACACAGCAGCTCCCGGAACAAAAGAAGAAGAAGAAGACTCTCCATTCTTCGCGAATATTACCGTCGGCTCTTGCAAATAGATAGAAAAAACAGATTTCTAATTAGAAAGCTTAAACTTTATATTGATATATAGAGTATACAGATTGGGGTAATGAATGGAGTAGCACATCGGATAAATGCCGCTTTGCTGGCAAGTACGAACTCTTTTATTGAAATTTTCTACGATCGTTTCACATAATTGTGGCCGAATTGCATTAATGCATTAAAATGCAATTTATCTTTGTCACTGAAGATGATTTCGTACGAATATTGCGGATTGTTGCTGGCAAACCTGCGTTATTTTTAAAATATTGCCCAACAATGAAAGTGCGTGTTCTTTCGTATAGCGCTCCATTTCCGAACTGTCAGATGTCACATTGTTATATTTTTTTTTGCCGTTGGCATACCTATACAATTAAATGACGCAAAATTCAAATTTGAATTATGGGCCACCCTATACTTGATGGAATGGATTCCACGTTTTTGCAGGCTGGCGGCGAACATGTGGTTAACGCAAAAAATTGTTTAATGTTCTGCTCGATTTCGGTCGTTAATTTCCCTCCCCCAAGTCGGGTCATCGAAAATCACTCGAAAAATGTTGCGTTACAAAAGATGCCTTTATCCACCAACGTTAGTGTCCATACCTTTTTGCCATAGAACTTGTTTACAGTTTCCCTAGCGTTTTTGACAAGGCCTGCAAACTTATTTCGCTTCTTAGGACAGAGATTGGAGACCGTAATTAAAGATTGTTAAAGATTGCAACCCTCGCTCTACAAGTGGTGTCCACATAATTCGTATGCCTGCTAGCCTTGGACTTTTGCAAAAAGTCTAAAAACTACTCATGACAAGTCCCGGTTCCGCCTTCGAGAGCTTCGAAAGTGCTGTTCGTGGTTGCATATGGGGTCCTAAATGGAATCGGTTTCAATTAAAACTTGAACTTATTTAATAATCTAAACGGAAATTCCAGGGGTCCATTCAAATTGATTTCACAGCTTCATCCTATGCTTTTTTGAGACACCAATTTTTTAACTTCTGATTAATCAAATGCAAAATAGGTCAAATGTCAAACAAGGAAATTTTTGCTTAAGCAAATGCCAGTGATCATCATTGACCTCCAATAGGCTCGCAATCCATGTCGCTTGCCATTGCCAGCCAGGACAAGTAAACTTTTGAAATCGCTTCTTAGAGACATATGTCTAGATGTCGTCAACTTGCAGAAGTAACACATATTCTGGAGCGTCTCGAGGTTTTTTTGAAGCTACCTGCAGGCCGCCAGAAAGACGTTGACCAAACGCGACATCAAGATAGCTCACGTCTATTTTTTCTTGCACTACCTATTTAATTTGGTGTTGCCCACAATAAAGGCACCTCTCAAATTAGGGCAGTGATTTGGATTGCTGTAAAATGAAAATGAATTATTTTGATTTTATAAAATCTATGCTCTCGCTGTATTTCCATTTATTGTGGTCTATTTTAAATTGTCAGCCGAATTGCGAAAACCACATCAAATTTATCAGTTCAGGCGTGATGTGTGTTGCAACCATGATAAATACGAATGGCTTTTTATTTAAACTATGCGCAGAGATAGAAATAATTTCAGTTGAAATAATTATTTGCAATGAATTTCAAAGCTTGGAATGAATGAAACAAAATTGGGGTATTTTTGAGCACATGACTTTAGCGAATGGGAAAAAGTACTTTATGGAATAAAAATGCCTTGCAGCACTGTTCTTAGTGTGGGAACAACATGCTACAACAAATAATATAAATTAAAAAAATGGCACCCCCGGGAGTGCCGACAGAAGTGAAAATTTGACCAATTACGTGTGTATTTTATGAATCGTCAGGAAATACTTTTAAAAGTGTTTTCTTATTCATTAATATAAACCAGTACTGCAAAAAAATGCCAACTAAGGCTTTTTCATGCCTTTTGGGCACTATTTCATTAGGCAAGCCTTGGCTAATAAAATAATGAAGCTTTTTTTTTTTTTTAAAATGCATCTTTTTGTATTTTATATATGTTTTTAGTTTTATTTTTAATTCAAGATACTGACTTTTTAATTTTTTGAATATTCTTAATATGTAAGCTTGGTTTTAAAGAATGTGTTTCCACCTTCAAACTATGTCCATTTTCCGAACACTATCTGTCATTCCAATTAATTCCAGCTTCCACTTCCAAGTAAGTGTAATGAAACTGGAAATAAATTTGAAAGCTGTTTGTTTTAAAATAAAAATTGTTTTTTTTTGTTTATTTTTTTTATATTTGTGTTTAATTTTTGATTTATTGTTCCCTTCACAAAAAAAAAAAATTGTAGGCATTATGTTATTGAAAAACGCATCTTTTTTTTCAAGTTAGGCTTCTTTTCGTCAAAAGTGGTTGGCAACGCGAGCACTGGTAACAGAACACTGGTGTCGCGAGTTCAATGGTTTTATATCATATCAAAAATGCTCAATGCGCCTAAAGAAGGTTTCACTTCAAAAAACTGCAGTTGGCGCAACAAGTCCGTACGGGACCGTAGCCCTAGTTTTTCACAAACATTCGTTTTGAATTGAATGAAGGGATTTATGCAGAGTCCAGAATGCTAATTGAGAAGTGCCTTCATGAAAGTTACACTCTCGGGTGTTGGTCAGACGATCGCGAGGGGTGGCTCAGTGAAAAAACCCTGATAACTTGTCCAGCTTCGATTACTAGTCCAGCAAACTTACCGCTAAACCACTGCGCCTGCAAAAAATTCAATTTTAATTCTCGCCAATAAATTAAACAAAAGAAAGGCTGTCTATCTGTCTCTATATGCTTGCGCTAGTTTTTGAAAGCAATGAATCGATTTGGATGCAGTTTTCATTGTTACGATCTACATATCTCGGGAAGTGGTTTATGCATATACAAAATATCTCTTTTGCTTTAAGAAGATGAGTGGCAGAGGTCTAGGCAATGTTGCCAGGAGGTTGTGATGGAATATCCCAGATTGGCCTTTAAAAAATCCCTTTTCAATCCCTTTTTGTTAAAATAAATCCCACCCGTCCAACAAAAAATAAAAAACTAATGGAAACAAACAAGAAAAGAAAAGAAACAAAATTACTTCTTCAATTTAGCTGTCGACAAGAGCAATAAAAAAATCAGTTTGAAAAATATAAACGTCAACGATCTAATTCCAAATGATTTTGTTTTGCTGTGAAGTGAGTACGATTTCATTTCACAAACATTTGAAAAACGTTATTATATGAAACTTGTAATGAAAGAAATGAAAATGAAAGAAAATCCCTTTAATAGCTTTAATGACCCTTTATCCCTCGGATATATTAAAATTTGCAGAAAATCCCTCAAAATGGCATCACTGAGACCGAATTTCCCTTCATTTCGAAGCGATGGTACTGCTCTAACTTCACTCTGGCTTATTGGATTATTAAACAACGAAATACATCAGCGTTCATATATCAAAGGATTGCAGGAATCTTGTAGAATTTTTCCATTTTTGCATAAGGCAAGTAAGCGGTTCTACCGATGCCCTCGATTCAACATGTTTGCCTATTGAAGCCCACCACCACAAACAATCCCTTCCGCCGTTTTGACAAAATCAACAAACAAATCTCAATTAAAAGAACTCCAAGAGCTCAACGGCTGATTGTCAAAATCACCCCTATATACACGAGTGCCACCAACACAAATTGGCTGGCTAGGATTATCCCCAAGGGCAGTCAAGGCTATGTGTATTCCCATCAAATAATTTCAACGTGCACTGACAACACTGATTGCTATCCGTCACCGTTTTTCCTTTCACTAAATGCAAACTTGTATCCAACACATTGTGTCAACAGCATCTAGCACCAGTCATCCGTATCCGAGAGACAACACTAATATTATCCATTATCCTTCATGTGGATTGGATATATACGAGAATTGTTGTTAGCCGTCGGGTTGTGCAATATTGTTGAAGTTGAGAATAACACAAAAAAAAACACACTTTGAATCATTTCAGCAAAGAATAAGAAAAAAAAACACATTTTGCTGCCGCAAAAAAAAAATACGAGAAAAAAATGAAATGAAAATAGAAAAACCGACTGCATCTTCAGTGTCATCTATGGTATACATAATGGATGCCCATGGATAGTGTAGGTATACCTATGGCAGCAGTTCCAGTCCCCCACCCCATCCGGCACGAAGGTGAACTCAAACTCACACAAGCAATCTATTATGTTGGCTGGAATTCTTTGCTTTCGCCACCGACATAACCCGACACACAGAAACTACGATACACAATACGCCTTAGATATAATTTGACGCCTCTGGTTTCATGGCAACTTTCCGGCATTAAATTTAATATTTCTGAACACTTAATCCGGAACGTGTTCTCTCTCTCCTTCGTTCTCCCGCTGGATGTCCATTCATATAAACTCGTAGCTCTAAATAATTATTTTTCTTTATAGAAAACAATGAGGGCATTGATTAATGGGGATAAGTGTGTGCTGAACGAGTTTGGTTTTTCTATTAACACCCGTGTAAACTTGGAAATCGATTTTCTGTGTTTTGCCCCGCGTTGTTTTATATACACTCAAACTAAAAACGGTGCTTGAAACAGTTACCACATGAGTGACAGTTGTGAAAAACCAGTTTTTAATTGTTTCGTGCATAAATTATTTTTTTCTGGAATGTGGGGTAGGGTATGCTGATTACTAAATATATATAAGATTGTCGCAAATATTAAGGACTTGGTACCCTGCACCGCACATATTAACGAAAGTCAGTGACACTGACATTCGTCTAGAAAACCTCACATTATATTTGAAAGGCGATATCAACAACAAATTTTAGTCTCGACTTTAAATTTACGGAAGCTCACAATTGCGAAACTTGTATGGCAAATATAGCCACTGTGAACTACAAAAATTTAGAGTCGAAACTAAAAATGTTTATTACATTTTTACTATAATGTGGTGTGGAATGTAGCATGAACTATTTCCTAACGAAGAACCTTCTAATAATAAATGCAATCGGCCTTACTAATAATCAAACACTAATGTCGACGATTGACTGGTTGCTTTAGTAAAAATGTACAGCATTAGTGAAACGGTACCAATAAACAATTAGACCTCCACATTTGCTAGTGCGACAATTTTCTTAGAATCTATTACATTTTTTGTCATCGCAGAATTCAAATTTCATAATTTGTTTTCGTGAAAAACAAGGTCAATGTTTTATTTCAGAACGAGGAATTTATTCTAAGAAAAGGAATATATAAATCGGAAATTAATTTGCCCCAGGGATATCTTTCAATGGTCTTTTGAAGCTTATTATAAGCAAAAAACAAAACACAAAATAGGAAATGCACAAAATATCAGCTGATCTGTCAAATATCATATGCAAATCAGTGATGCCCTCTCCTTCGATCGGACATAACTTTTGGTACTTTTTATAGTACACTTTCCTTTGTTTTGTAATCCTTCACGATTGATTTATGAGTGAATTTGTGTCGGAACACTGTTTGTTAAGCTGATTATGAAAATCGAAGCTTATTGATTGAATGCAAGTTAGCAAGTGAATATTTTTGAAATTTTTTATATTTTATTTCAGAATAAATTAAAATTTCACGTAGGAAGCCAAAAGCGTTTAAAGGACCTATCGCTTGCGGGTTTTGAATTTAAATCTGGCGAGCAACGAAGCAGTGCTTGTAAAAGTATATAGAAATATAAAAATAAATACAAATTGATCTTTAAAAAACTGTATAGCTTATCATTATATTAATACGTGAACATCAAACGTTTCGGTACACTTTTCAAGTATTTATTATGAAATGAGGAGAATGAAACTTATATCATTCGAAAGGTACTGTGCCATAGATGTGCACAAACTGGAAATGGTGAGTGTATGTCGCCATTAAGGCTGGTAAAATTAAGTTATGAATTCCCTATACAAAACAGGTAATTGAAGGGATTTTGGCGACATTCAATTTGTCGCTGACATTATTACCATATTAACGCATTCAAATAATAATCATTAGATTAGAACCTATTTCCAGTGGAGCAGCTCATTTACGTATTTTTTCGATATCTAGATTTCGCTCTAGGCCCAGGTCCACTCCGGACTGTGGCGCCACCTTAAGTAAGCTGTCGCTCTTTTCGTTAGTAAAAAACTATAAATAACGAAAATAATTGTGGTACGTTTTTTAGTATTACATTTTATATACTTATAAAAGGAATGGTCGATTTTCGACCACAAGCGATACTAGTATTTATTAATTCGGGAAACTTAGAAAGCGACAAAATGTTAAATTCATTCAGAAAAATATAAACCCGCGGACAATTTTCTACTGTCATGCGTACTCCTCTATGAATTCACACCAAATAAAACAGAATTGTGTTTGTCTTGAATTCGCACATACTACCTGTTATTCCGCCAGAAGTTCCTAAATTTATTATTTCGCGGGGATTTTGCTGCATGCTGACAAGTCTTATATAAATATTTTAACCTTTTCACATCAACGATTGATTAATTAGAAATTCTCATTCTCTGGGAGCAAACTCCATTTCCAAAGAGCGTTTGGTTGCAGCCAAATATCTACCTGTGTCGCCTAAGGTACTGAGAATTGTAGAAAAATGTAGGTATGAGCTGTCCAATCTTAAGTGAACACATATTTTATTCTCTTCTCGACGACTTTCTTAAGAGTCTTGGAATCATCCTAAACTTATATTAAATTTATTTTTTTTACTACATATGCTTTTGTAACTTGCAAACTATTAAAAAAGGACAACCAATCAAAAAGCAAGCGCTAGCGGTTAAAAAAGATACCAAACATTTCATTTAATGAAAATATTCGACGCAATATTTCAAGTGTTTAGAAATAAATTAAAAATGCAATATTTTTCAATTTTGTGCACGCATTTGTAAAAATTTGTCCTTGCTAGACTTAAAAACAACTTGCATTGTTGTATTCCAACGCATAAAGTCCGAAAACATTTAAAATTTACTAAAACTAGTTTATAATTGTAAACCTTCAGGCTGAACAACAGTGTATTTAAATTCGCTCCTATTACGAAATTCCATATCGCTATTTTTGGTGGTTGGGCAACACTCCTCTTGAAAATGACATTTAGGGATGATTTTTTAAGCTAATGCCCGAGTTAAACATGGGTTTCTCAACATTAACATTTAACCCCACGGTCTATTCTATTTTATTTTTTGTGGTATAATTATAGTAATCAAAACGCGACTAGAAACTTCGATTTTAATAAAATAAAAAGGACATTACAAAAACAGCAAACGTTTTCATAAGCTCGCCAAATTTTCTGCCCTTCAAGTAGTTGAAGCGTTCCGAAGGGAAAACATCTGGAACAATTTTGGAATAGTTTTAGACGCAGATGAAAAAAAACCACTCCTCTTTGAATTTTTCTGTTAAGATACGAGTATGTAAATCCAAAAGTCTGTATTTCATAGTTTTGTATCGTCTGAAGCAAAATAATAAGCATTAACAATAAAAATTATGCGGGAATTCAGTCACTAAAATTCACTTTTCTCAGTGATAAAGCTCATTTTCATCGTGATGGCTTCGTTAATCGTCAAAATTATCGCGTTTGGGGTCCGGAAAACCCACGAGAAATTTTTAAGAAACAATAATGCATCCACAACGTGTGACTGTTTGGTGCGGATTTCGAAATTGAGGTATTATCGGAATATTTTTCTTCGAAAATGCGACTAGTCAGGCAGTAACAATTAATGGTGTTCGTTAGCGTGACATGATAACCCAGTTTTTAGTGCCTTAATTACAAGATATGGATGTGACCAACATGTGGTTTCAACAAGATGGTGCCACATGCCATACAGCCAAATCAATTACTGCATGAGTCATTTCCTAATCGTGTAGTCGGCGGATTTTGCGAACAAAATTGACCATCCAGATCTTTCGATTCAATATAATTGGACTTTTTTCTTTGGGGTTTTTTTTTTAAGCCAAAGGTCTATGAAAAATTAAATTGGTGTAATTAAGGTGTATTAATGAAATTCGGTCACATTTATGCGAAGCGTTCATAGAATAAGAGAGCATGTACTTGCCAGCAAAGTCGTGGCGGCCATTTATCCGATGTGCCATTCCATACATAACCCCAATCTGTATACTCTATGAATCAGTAAAAAATGTAAGCTTTCTAATTAAAAATCTGCATAATCTATCAAAATTAAATTTTGTATGGGGTGCATATGGGACACCCTTAAGCTCTTTCTTTGGGTAGGCCCAACTTGAAATGGTTGGCTCAAGTTTCACATCCCACCTGTTTTTATATAGGTATTTAAAGTCGTTGACAGTTGATCGACATCCTATACACCCTCATTCCCTGTAACATATGGAAGAAAACTTGAAATTGTATTGTTTTGAGCAAAGAAAAGAAATAAATAAAATATAAATACAGTGGAATCCGTTTAATACGACTTCGTTTATAACGACCAACCGTTTTAAGCCGTTTAAGTATAGACACAACACACTTGTTAGGTTTGCATACTAATTGCTGTGGACAAATATCCGTTTAGAGCGACTCCGGTTTGAACGGCTAACCGCTTTGAGCGTCGTAATTTACCGATAAATCATTTCGGTTATAGCGACTAGTGGTTGTAGTTAAAAAAAATCGTAGTTTGTCACTCTTTTTGGTTCTTCTGTTCTATATGCAATAGAACTAGGAATTGGCGCGAAAGATGGGTGACAGTTTTTACGTGAAAGAGCTACGCGACGGTGTAGATTTTTTTTAGTGAAAATGAGTTTAGTTAAAAAGAAACCAAATATGTGAAATCTTCAGGTCGTTTTGTGCGTCGTCCGGTTAGAACGACTTCATGTTGCCGGGCATTTGACCGTCGCTATATCCGGATTCTACTGTACTTTGGTTGGAAGCAATGGAATTTCAAACAACACAATACTAGTTCATCTTCAGACTGCTATGAGTGATTTCTTTTTGAAATTAGTTTAAATTTCAGTTGTCAATATTGGGTTTCTCCACTTTGAAAGGCATTTCGGTTTTTTTTTTTTTTTTGAGCCCACACAAAAATAAAATAAATAAATAGGGACCCTAGGCCTGGTTTCTCACAACCATTCGTCTTGTGTGAGTTTTTCATATTTTGGTAACGAATGGAAGGGGTCAAAAATTGTATGCCGAGTCCAAACGGCCAATTGAAAAGCTCTTGCATGACAATTATACTCTCGGATGTTTATCAGACGTTAAGTTGGAAATGTTTTTTTTTTTTTTTTGGGATTCGAACCTCGGAACCCTCGCTTAGTAGTCCAATATACTATCCACTAAGCCACTGCGTCCACACGCTTCAAGCTAAATTGTCAGACTCCAACCATTTGGCACATTTGACTGAGGATTTTTCTCACCCAAACAGCTGTTCAATTGAGTTCATGATTTTTCAGCGAACAGCGGCGTTTCTGAACCGAAATTTTAAACAAGATTGCAGTCGGAACATTTTAAAAGCTTTTTCGAAGATATATGCTTCTTCGTAGAGAGCTATCGAATTTGTTATGATATAGTTTCAAGAAATCTCCAAATTGTTGCTTCTCCTGATGGACATTTTGAAATGTGCATTTGGAATACCTTTAGGTTATTGGGCTGGCGAGAGGAAGTACGCGGAAGTTCGAGCAATATTTAGATCAATACTGACCTTCTATAAGCCCCGTTGAAATAGGTCGTCCCCAGTCTTCAAAATATTGAAATTTGATAAAGTATATCCTTTGCCGTGGTAGACTAACATCTCAATGGACTACTTTTCGGTGTCCTGGGAACCTGAGATTAGTACTGTAGAAAATGCATTGTGTCTTAATAAGCACCATAGCCTCTGCAGATATTACTAGCACTTTTTTTTCATAATGCTACTGCGAGTATTGTGGCCGTTAAAGCTCCGTTTCCTGTTTAACCATATAGGGTATGGTAAAACATACTATTAAAAAAATAATCTGCTAACCAAGCTCGAGCAAAGTGCCTAAAAACCTATCCCTGTGTGGAATGCTATACCTCCAACTTTGGTTTAAGTGGGCTCATGTCGAACTCCCAATGATGGAGCGTATATGTATATGCACAGGCAACTCCATAAAATTAAATATCCCCTCGCAGTTCTTTTCTACACGATGTGTAAAAAAAAGGACCATCACTGAGGGCTACATTAAAGTAAAGGATTCTCAATTTCAATTTGAATACCCTTTGTTCCAAACTTGGTTATGAATCCCTTATCAACTTTCATGGAATATTATGAAAGCCATTGCCGCAGAGTCATTGGGTACACGCTACTTAAAACTGGAACAGCGATTATTTTCGCACAACTTTCTCCATAAACTGTATTTTCGGCGGGAAAAAAAGAAGGAAAACGTGCAGCACACACACACCTGTGCCCGACACCGAAAAACTGTGTTCGACCTCCAACAGAAATATTGCCGAGCTGAACTAAGACAATAACTTCCCAACTACCCGCCAAGACATACATTCCCGTGCAGCAGACACGAAACTTTCCACGAACACAAGGTCGCAGAGGTAAGCACACATTTTTCACAAATACCCAGCCAAATGTATGCTCTTTAAATAAATTCCCTTAGAAGCGAGTCAGTTTCAGTCTAATTTATTAGATGCAGTTCAGTCAACCGTTTTTTGCATAATTGCAACTATACCCTTCGCACTGCTATTAAACACTTTTTCCAATTGACCTACACTCTCACTTGCATACAGATTATGCAGATGCCTTTCAATTATGTAAACAAGGTGAGCATTCCACTCATATTGACAACATTTTAAATGTCAAGCATTAATCCAAAGTCACCACTTAACATATAAAAATCCCCACGTTAGGTTCCGGCTCTGCCCCCACCTAATTAACTTTGCCCCCATCCTCGCAGCGTCATCCCCATCATCAGCAGGCATCTGATTATTCTGAAGTGTTATTCAAAAAATGCATCTATGTAACTATACCGCATCCGTGAGTGTCTCTGCTGCACCGCCATCCCCGTCGCCCCCGCCAACCGTGTCCGCACCCACGTGCATTGCACACATATGCCTCCAGTGCGTTATGGTGCATTAGCAAATCCATACACCCACACATCTGAAGGATGTGTGTTTGTGTGTATAGTACCTCGGAGATAAGGAGCATGGCAGACCAATGGGGTGCTCTTCGAGGAAGGATGTCAAAAGAACATCCAAGTGGGGTGGGCGACAGGGGGGTCACTCTCGCTCCGTGGTAACGTTTCGTACTTGAGATTAATTATTCAAGATATGTAGGTGTAGTCAGTGGGGATTGTTTGCTGGCCTAATCCGAAATTAAGTTCTTACCGAGGCCTTCAGACCAGAACTAGAACATATCTAGTCTCTTCCTTCCCCAGACAATATCTTTACTCTGCATAGTGTTGTACTTGTAGATAGTAGCCATCAACATCATGTACCGAAGGCAGGGGGCTGTGCACACATACACATTCACACAGGTACATATGGTAATTTGCATAAATGACAAAGAAGCCCAGTGTCTAAAAGGTATGGCATGTAATTCCCTTAACACAGTAACAGTGGCATTGGCTAAGAACACCAGTTCGAAGGAGCAGTGCTTCAGTGGGTGTGTAGCTTTTTATCCTGCTGCCTCATATTTTCTGGTATTGCAAAAGCAGATCCCTCGTTTATTAAGGTTTACGTGCAAACAGGTCCTTGCTTCAATTTAGTTTTTTTGGTTGCGTTGTAAAAGAAGACAGCGACACATGGGTAAATGTGTGTGTACCCGAAGTCGAATTTGTCGGACAAAAAAGTGCATGAGCAATACCCTGGTTTATGGCATTACACAGGAAAGTTGCAGGTTTACACTGATCGTGGTCGCAAATATTCAACACAGGTTTTAGGTTATACTTATACAGGTCCAAACAGCATCAAATGCGTGGCTTCCCACAACCATTCAAGCGTGGGTTTTGATTTTAAGTCGAATGATGATGAATCTAAACTTCTAAATTGACAATTTGTGATAGGACAGGGTTGGACCGCTTGTCCGAGATAGCTTTGGCACAGTGACAAAGTTGATTCTTTCAGATTTTACCTCAAGTCGTTGTCAATTAAGGGTTCAATTGATTGATATTAATGGAGATTCAGTTACTGAAGCTTGTTTTTTTTTGACATAGAAAGTCCGGGATAGACCGGGACCGAGGAACTTGTAACCCTCTTTGGAGATTTGTTGATCAATGAAGGTTTCATCCGCCAAAACCTCTATTATGCCCTGGAAAATTCGTACTTATATTCCAGCCAGAAATGTGTCTGTAGGAAAGTTATCCATCAATCTGACGATATATAATTGAATCAATCTTACAAATGTGCCCACTGTCTTTTTCTTGCTTATGTTCGACGTCTATAAAACTCATTTCCGAAGGAGCCATATACTGTTTAGTTAGCGTTATCTCCTCTTAGATACTAACCTCATTTTTGGAAAGGAAATAACTCCTTTTAAATCTATTAGAGAAAGTATTGAGTCAGAAACAAGCAGTCGCATTTCTCTATCGTAAAAAAGCCTGCCACATTTCCTACGAAGTAGACACTAGAAGTTCCGATATAAAGTTGACGAATCTACCTCAAATTTTGATTTGATTTAAACTTTGGTTGTATGTAAGTCGGAAGACAGTCATTCATGTCATTTCTTTCGCGAGTAGGTCCAATTTGACCGAAAATTTGTTTAGCGCAAAACTTTAACTTGGTTTATAACCAAATTGACACACAAAAAATACAATCGACTGCACGAGCACATTATAATATTTTGAAAATTGCACGGGACACTGGGTGGAAAGTCGGTTTTTTTGTTTTAGCTTGTGTCAGAAAGGGTATTCGAGTAGCTGTCACCTGTCACTGTCATAGCTACTTTAATGACAGATTATAAAAAATTATTTGTCATTGTGACAGTGATCTGGAAGGGATGTGATTTCACTGTTTACACTGCGCAACTTTGTTGTAAATTGGTGACAAAAGTGTTCCTTTAGCGATGGGCTACTCCATTCGTCTTCTCGTATAATCTGATTCATTCGGAGACTTCCTTCCTTAGGAGTAGGAACCACTATCCGTGGCTTATGATGTCGACACTCCAGCGCCTAGAAGGGATTCGAGAGCCAAACAATTGAGTTGTTGTTGAGTTATTTCAAAAATCCTTGAAAAAAGAATCCAAAAATTGAGAGACCAAATGAGGAGGTCCTTCCTGCCAAACAGCGTGACTCACATATTCATTTGAATCTATTGTCAATTACTTAAAGCTATGATTTATTACTTCGTAAAATCGCTACTAAAAATCAAATTGCTTGATTGTTTGTACGATGTTGAAAAATGCTTTATTTGAGGCACTTCTTTCTGTAGGAAATTTTCTTATAAGAAAACTAATCATTTCTTATTATTAAGAAAAATGGACTCAAACTTTTAAGTGACCTTAGGTTGCTTGTCTTTTCCGAATGGTAAAAAAAATTGAATTTTGTAGAAATAAATAAAAATATTTGTCCACTTTGTTTAGTTTGTACATATTTTTCGTATTAAATTCAGCCAGTGGTTTCTTCTGAGAATTTCTTAGCATATGTGGATTTGTTTCTGTTAAAAACAACTCACCCAACTTTTGGCGTTTATTATTTCACCCTCATATTCAACTTGCCATTGAAATCGATGATCAATATACCTAGATCGTGTGAGTAAAATAAAAAAAAAACTTAATAACAGACTCAATGGAGCAGCACAATTTTTTTTTATTTTATCACAATTGACCACTAATTCATTCAGAAGATGTACGAATTTTAAAACTTTCTGGAAGAGGGCTGATGCAGTTGTTGGTCACCCCAACTAGTGTTGCAGTTTGGGACTTTTTTGAGCCTCAAGACCGCCCCGCTTTTAAAAAAATACTCAAAATGGTCCCTTTTTCAGTTTAAGTAAGATTTTATTTTTTATTAATTGAAAAATAATGGAAAACTATGAAAAAAGTGTTTCATAATGAAAAGTTTTTTTTTTTCTTTTTGTTATATATAAATAAATGTCTGCTGCTGTTTTTCTTTTTTTAACTATAGTATTTCATGTGGAAGCCCTTTTTTGGCTCGGCCACCTTTGTATTACCCTTTTTGAATTTTTTCAGCGGCAACGCTGATCCCAACGAACTCGTTTTGATTAGACGGCCTATAAGCATGAAATCCGACAGAGCCGCGGTCACTATCTATAGAAAACGAACTGTGTCCGTTTAGTCTATGTCGTGTTGCTTAGATAAATATTCTCGTCTATCATCATCTAAAAAATAACAAATGACTTGCATTTTGCATAAAGTCTTACCACAGTCGGAAACTGCTTTGTTGGGATAATGCACATAAATGATCCAAGTTTAAAAATGTTACCTCCTATATGAGTGTCTAGAAAAGCAACACCGCTCTGCCCATTTTTGCCCACATTTTTAAAAATACTTACCACAGGCAATATACGTCCATTTACTATGGTTGTCAGAATTTTCAAAATAAGAAATATAAATAGCTTCATGAGGTGCCACGCCCCGTTTACCTATCCCGCCCATTTTTTACTAAGTGCCTTGTTTGGACAATTTCCATCAATGTTCGAACTTTCAAGTTTTACAAGTTTAGCTCCCGTTGGTGTCGATATAAAGCGTTCGTAATGAGATCGGAGCTGCCACGCCCCTTTTTCTAATTTTGATCAAACTTCACAAAAATACTCTCAAAAGTAAATTCGGCGAAGAACGCCGGAAAAAACAAGCTTAAGGGAGCTGCCACGCAGTGAACGGCAAGCGACAGAGCGATTGAGCTATAAAAAAATAGCTGATCGCTCAGAGCTTACGTGACCACCGCAATACGATTTCATATGTTTTAAATTTTTAGAGTGGCGTCGTTCAATCGCTAGTCGCTCACTGAGTGGCTGCACACTAACCGGTTACGGGTGCATCGTTTATGGCAATGGATTTAACAGTTTTAAAGTTGGTACGCTGCACCCGCCATCTAGTGGCGAGTTTCAATAAAGTGGATTTCACGAAAACCTCGATGAAAAGGTTACACGTCCCAACTTTCCGGTTCTGTAGTCTATTAAATCTCAAATAGATTTATATACCAATTTTTCAAAATAATATACAAAAATAGCTACTAGCTGTTTGAACAAAGAAAACTGTTACGAAAAGGAGAACACGTTCTTCTCCAGGTGGTGATGCAGAAGTTCAAAAAGGAATACGAGTCATGGTTGAAGCCAATCACAAATACAGCTAGTTTAGTGAATTTCGGATTTCTGATCGATTTCAAATAAAATATTGCTACACTTGAAAAAAATACGTTTAAAACAGTTGCTTTCATGAATCAAAAAAATCAGTCAAGTCTTAGCCAACCGACCAAAGTCTATAAAGATATAGATATTTGCAAGACTCGTTGAATTTTAAGTTCTTTTTTACTATTCAGCAGCATCTACCAAATGTAACTATGGATGCATAATTCTAGCTGTTTCCCATTAATTTGTTTATACAAAACTGCAACCGCACCCCTTGGGTTTCAGTTTCATTTCCCTAAACAAAAATAACAAGTTTAAAGTTTACAACCAAAAAAAGAACCGCCGCCATTAATATCCATAAACAAGTCTCTAAAACTATTTCCAACAGTTGCCCAGTATATCCGGTCAGGAATGTGTTGCATTAAAATAAATTGAAATGCATAAATCGCCTCGCTTAGAATAATTTGAATATTAATGCGACTTGTACACTTTTTACCCCATAAGCTGATGGACTCAAAACAAAAAAAAGAAGAAAAATGCAAAACTGTAATCAAAACAACGGAGACAGAAGTCATGAAGCGTTGTCTGCCCATTAGTGTGCATCTCATGTCCTTTGAGGAATTTGTTTAAAATTTTAAAATGCTAGAATGACACACACCAATTCCATGATTCAGTTGGTGCACCTCGTTGCCAAAAATGTATCCATGCAGTGTGTATTCTTGAGGACACACTCTATACAGGGTGTCCTGTGAAACAAAAGAAAAATGTATTTAGTTTGGCAAAGTTCCCAACCCCAAATTGGTTAACAAATTGAACCAGTATGAGTTGTGTGTGCAACATTTTGTTGTACAGCTCTATTTAAGTGACAGAAATTTGTTGTTTCCAATGGGGTCGTACGGTGGCGTTTGGCGAACTCTGCAATTAATTAACGGAAAGGAAAGGAACGATGTTCTTATTTGCCGTTTGCTTGTTTTGTGCATTATGTAAATTAGACAGGAAAACGCTCGTAAGTAATCAATGAGCTTGAGCGTTGAGGTGACACGTGACTGGGCACTTGAGTGGTGTTTTTAAACAGACTGCGGAAACGGCACAGGAGGTTACAAAAGGGACTGCTTTGCGGAACTTTGTTATTCCTAGGGGTAGTGAGATTTGACATTTGTCGATTGACAATTTGTTGCTAAAATGTCAAGGAAGTATTAATTAAAAAAAAAATAACAAATATTGCTATTTCCTCTAACAGAGAATTTTCAAAAAATCTTCGCGACTACAAAATAAGTGAAGCGCGTTCTTTTGGACGCGGATGATTTTGGACATCTTGGGATTAGTTAAATTTGTACATCTGATTTAGAAAAGGCTGTTTCTGAAGGTTCGTAACACCCTACAAAATACTGACACACTTGGACCAAGGTCGGTCATTTTCGAAACCACAGGGGTCTGTGCCTTATCCATACTCATATATGGCCACAATGCTACTATAGTCTCAATTCGTTTCAGAGTGGCCAAACCACCGGTGCGTTGAATATAGAAAAGAAGCTCTATTTAGGGAAGTAGCTGCTCGAAATTAAGTATACCCCACGTATTCCACCCACCACAGGATTCTGCAGATTAGAGCCAAAATCTGACAGTAGTTCAGTTCATTTCATTCTGTTTTCGAAATAGAGAGTACAAAACGTTTGTTCAATAATTCAATTTCAATTAGAAAAAGCGAGCGAAGAAGCAAAAAAAAAACGACGAGATAACCCAAAACGAAGTGACAATTTATTGGAGGTGTGTACCGTGCTGCGTCCGAAATCCAAGTGGCCGAGGTTACAAAAATGCTCAATACATTACAGTGCGATTCTGACAAAGAAGTTCGAAACTAAACGGCAATAAGAAACTTTGAGTAACGTTAGCAAATTGAGTGACTTTTACCTAACATAAGTTATTATAGGTAAACCATGTGATGATTGGCAAATACAACAAATAGAAAAAACATATGGTGCGCACTAATAATTATGATCATGAAATATTTGAACGTAAACGAAACTATTGAACTATATAAATAAATGTCTATATAAATAAATAAATGATTAGTCATTCCTAAACAACGTTAATTAAAAAAAAAAAAAAACAGTGGCACTCTGGGTGTGCCGACAGAAGTGAAAACTTGAACAATTTCGTGCGTTAAATCGTCAGGAAATATTTTATTTTATAGAAAATACTTTTATAAACTACTACTACAAAAAAATGCCAACTAAGACTTTTTCTAGCCTTTTAAGCATTATTTCAATAGCTAAGGCTTTTTTTTAAAAAAAGCAACTTTTTTATTCTAAATTTTAATTTTAATTTTTTAAACATTCTTAAAAAATATTAGCCAAAAAAAAATTATATATGTAACCTGGGTCTTAAGTAATGTGCTTCCACCTTCAAACTCTGTCCATTTTCCGAACACTTTATCTGTCACTCTTTAGAAATAATCCCAGCTGCCACTTCCAGTAGGTGAAATGAAATTGGAAACAAATTTGAAAGCTGTTTGTTGTATAAATAAAAATTGTTTTTGTTTATTTTTTTATATTTGTGTTTAATTTTTCATTTATTGTTCCACTTTACAAAAAAAAACATTTTTAGGCATTATATTTTTGAAAAAGATATCTTTTTATGAAAAGTGGTTGGCAACGCGAACACTGGTGCCGGAACATTTGTAACAGAACACTGGTGTCGCGAGTTCAACGGTTTTATCCCATCTCAGAAATGCTCAACTCGAAGTTTTCACTTCAAAAATGTAATTTCGGATCGAGATAGGGCCTTTGGAGGTAAAGACAGATAACAAGTTGGGTCCCCGTAAGAAGTGTTTCTAAATTGGGTCCATTTTGAAACATTTTTTTTTACCATGGTAAGCTACGTTTGGAAACGGACAAATCCGCTTAAAAATATCCCAAATATATGCCATCTTTTTTTCTGCTTCTCTTGGTTTACCCTTCTTGGATTGTGGTGACGTCAGCTTGATCGTCAATTAGCCGGTGCATGTGTTTTTTCGTCCGTCGGGTTTTTTGTTACGACTTAGGAAAACTAGACTTGTTGTCTTCCTTCTTCCAGGCCATGTATCCGTTCATGACCGCATCCAGATCCAGACACACACCTAAGCAAACTGCCGAGTGAATCCTTAAGCCGCGTTTATTGCACGTATTCTAAAGATCAACCAGCTGAGCTCACGCGGATTTAGTTCATTCAGGTCCGGTTAGGTGATTCCAAGAAATTTCTAAACCTTTCTAAAAACAAGATCAGAGCTTTTATCGTACATAAAGCCCGTTGCTATTTGTGTCTCTTCAAATTTCTTTTGTTAAGCACACGCATCATTGGAAATCAATTTTGCATTTCCCTTTGACAATGGGAAGCGGTATACCCGGATATCATTTTCCTCCATTTCTCCCAGACATGAAACCGAATGTCTTCGCAACATTTTACAATTACATTCCAAGCATCTACATGAACACAATATTGTTGTACTCAAAGAGCTTTTCTTTGGTAAACCTAAACCATCCATCCATTCTCATTCATCGGTCTTTTATGAAATATTGAAATCGCTTCTGTGCCATAGAGCGGAACTGCGATGATAGTCGTTCGACGGAGGGCTTTGCTTCTGAATCGTCTCCCTGTGACCCAAACGAACATTTGTTGGTGGTTGTATATTTACTTTATGACCCAAGGGCGAAAATAAATTCGTTGAAGAGGTATTTCGAAACCGATGTTCGTTTTCCTTGCATTTGCATTGCATACGCATCGTTTCTAAGGAGGAAAAATAATTCGAGACATTTGTAATCTTTCAGGCTGTCGCTGAAGGCTGTATTTGTCATTTTAAGCACTTAGTTTGCCACTTAACTTTTAGTTGTCCACACAATTTCCATTAGAGTTGATGACGTTGCTTATGGAATACAATTGGTTAGGGTATTTGTAAGCTTGGATGAGTCCATACATGCAAGCTCAAGCAAAACATAACCTGGGTTGCAAATCTGTTCTTCAAACAATGGGAAGATGTGTTTTGGAATCTAGTCAACGAGAAGGTTTCAGGGCGGATTAGGAAAACATTTTTTTTTATTTGCAGCCTAAGATCACAGGAAAATTTTTAAATAAATCACATCTCGGGTGCAGCTGTTGTTCAAGTCCTACACATAAACCAACAGCATTTTAAGCTTGGCAAGTTTTACCAAAAAGGCACACGTTTTAAAAATAGTCAATGATGTGCCAGACAATACCTGTCAACTCGTGGAAGTGGTATAAAAAGTTCCAAACCTATTCGACAGGTTCCAACTAAGGTTATGAAGAAATGCAAAGCCCTTTATTGAGTCTGTAGCTAAGGGCTTTTTTTGCAACCTTTTTTTCATCAAAAAACTGTTTAACAGCTGAATGTTGACTTCGGCTCAATTTGATTTGCTATTTTTATCATACAGTATGATACAAGGAAAACTATTTGAGATTTTTACTTCCAGGACGAGCTTTGGTTGGCCCAGCCTCTTCGGTTATACTGTGTCCATAGGCTATTCTTAATCATAAATGAAGAACCTGTCAAATATGTATTTTATTGTGAAACCGTATAATGCAAACGGAATCGCACTTCGACTTAAGCTGGATTATGCTCATGCAATTTTCACTTGTTTTCATATTTCTGGCAGATAAGGACTTCGTTAGAGCAGATTTTAATCCATCTTTGATAACTTTCGTTGTCCATGCTTCTTAATTTAAAGTAATCCAGCTTAAGCTAATGAAATTAAAGCACGCTATTCATGTCGTGATCATATTAAGTCTATGTAAGTATCTATTATTATTCATGAAGTTTGAAGGACACTAGCTGCAGACGATATCCT
Source organism: Cheilosia vulpina (assembly GCA_916610125.1). Lineage (NCBI taxonomy): Eukaryota > Metazoa > Arthropoda > Insecta > Diptera > Syrphidae > Cheilosia > Cheilosia vulpina. The sequence goes on along the minus strand of OU744279.1, from coordinate 40,769,698 downwards.
TGCATGGTTTGACCTTTTGTTGCATCACAAGTGTCCTGAATGGACAGAGATTTTATAGAAGATCTGATTAAAGTTTTTGTGTCAGCCATTTGATGGTTAAATCCACATAGAGAACGAAGTCGCACAAAATTTGTATACTCATTCTCAACAAAAAATTGCCGAGTACTGAGAAAGTAACGAGTAACTAGTAATTTCCCGCCTCTTCATGGCTCTATGTAGGCCAGCAAATTTCTTTCGTTCATTATGTCCCAGGAGCATAAAGTAATTGGTCATAGAAAACGCTGCTTGTTCGTTGACAATGGGCTTCGGGGCCATGGGCGTTTGGACAAGGACCCCAATTTCGGCCAAAAAATCTTCTTTAACAACGAGACGCGTTTTGTATGAATGGCTACGTAAACAAGCCGTATATGGTACGACGCCAACCCACACAAGGTTCACCAGGTGACAATGCAACCACAAAAGGTTACTGTTTGGTGTGGATTTTGGACAGGCAGTGTCATTGGTGCGAATTTTTTTGAAAATGACGTTGATTAGGCCATCACTAACAACGGCGAGCGCTGCAGAACTACAATAGCCAACTTCTTTTGGTCCAAATTGGACGATAGGTAGACGACATGTGGGTCCAGCAGGACGCGGCTACGTGGAATACCTCAAACGCCTGGATGGATATTATGCATGCACGAATTGAGGGTATGGTTGGTGATATGAATTTGACCACCAAGATCGTGTAAGTTGAACACACTGGCCTTTTTCTTTTGGGTTTCCTAAAGTCGCAATCGGCTAATGGCATTAAAGCCAACATCACCAACGACAAAAATTGACTCTAGGTCATAAAACCAAAGTGAAACTTCGGTCGATCGTAAATTGGTTGTTGGCTGTGAGTTTTCTTTATAAATCAGCAGAACATTTTTTTTATTTTTTTACAGGGTGACGTGAAATTATTCCAAACGAATCAAGGCCAAATTCACAAAATTTGATTCCCACCCTTGAAAGTACTCCAAACTGCAAATAGTTGCCCCAAGGGGTTGCATAGGGCAGCAGCCCCGTCCAAACCTATTGCACTGTTTATGCATTTTGGTTTTGTATTATTTTTATTAGTTTTGTAACATTATTTCGTTATACAAAAAAAATAGAATTGGCCTCATTTTAATTCTTAAGGCCAAAATTCAGAACCTGGCCTTATTTCGTTTTGGTCCATTGACCTTTCATAATTGCAAAAATATTCGGCAAAGTTTTCCCATCGCTTCTTAGCACCATTGTCCAAAGAAAAAACAAAAAAAGGCCCCCTTCGAAAATCAGTGAACCTTGCCTTAATAGCGCTTATTTTCGTACGTCCTAAAAATGCATTCCACATTTTAAGAAGCCCACTTTGAAAGTACCCCCCACCCTCACAAATTCACGCTCGAATTGGAAATCATTTTTCAGCTGCTCTCCCCCTCACATCTCGCTTGATGGCACTGCAATTTGTGTCTTCATTAGGAAGAGCGTGCACACAATCCTTCCCCCCACTTGAGCATACGTTTCATCTTTCTGGCAGCACACTCAACGCAAAGAAATTATCCGAACATAAAGAATACACACGCCCTCCCCAAGGAGAACTTTCTCCTTAATCCAATTTTGTTTATTCTATGAAACAGTGTTGAAATTCACGCTCTCGGCGCTGCATTCAATCATTCAATCTCAATCCAATCCGCCAGTATGAATCGGAAATTGGCTTTTAAGTCTGCCGCAGGATATTTTCGTTCGCCAACAAAAATGAAGAAAAAAAGTGAAAGCACTCCCACACTTTCGCCAATGAATTTCAGTTTCAGTTTCAATGTTTATACGTCGACGCGCACTGAACCGAAACACCCTGTATCAGCATTTCATCGCCAGAGCGCTGATTCAACTCAGACCCCGCGTAAAATACTTTTCGACAATTTAAAAGTCAAATTTCAACACGAAAATGCGCTCATGCATAGCAAATAAGCTGAAAACTTTGCAGATCCTGTCCCAGCGTTCAACCCAGCCAGCATATCACACGTCGGTCGCGTCGGTTGATGGAGAACTTCTCCGGGGCAAAGTATCCATGCTCCGTCGTTTCTCGGCTATCCTCCCCGATTTGAATGAGTGCGACAATATCTCACTCTCGGGCTTGGTGCCGCATTAATTTTAACTGTTGTTCATTATGCTTATGCTTTTTATACTGCTGATGATTGCTTTGTTCAAGAGAGCGTCTCACTGTACGGATGAATGCCGCTGGTACAATGTGTGTGTGTGCTGTCACCAGCGCTCTGCGAGTGTGTGGCTGCAGCAACGCCAACAATTTCGTGCCCCAAGCTTGTTTTCCAGTAAGTTTTCAACTATGAAGTCGTTATTATTATTTTTGATTTCCGACAATGGACAGCGCTGAAGAGCAGACTACTAATTACGCATTTCGCAGTAATGAGGAAAGTTTTAGCGACAAAAACAAACAACAACAACGAAAAAAAAAATACTAAGCACTTCAGTTTGTTTGAATTTTAATTAACGCTACAAAGTTGGACATAGCTAAACTAATTGTCGAATAAGTTGACTTGTTCTTTTGTGTGTTGGTCCAAATGATATGATAATATACTCTTCAAGGATGTCCCTGCAAGGATGTAATCGCTTGGCTGGTTGTTAATAGTTTTGCATAACGACTAGATTGAGTTGGACGACAGGCTAGGTATGCATAGTTCGGCAAAACTTAACTAAAGAAAGTAACAACCGAACAGTTATTGCGAAGGGCCGTTCGCAAACTTTGATAGAAGCCATTGTTATTGTTTTGGTGGTGTGGGACAAATCTATCACTATAATGTAGAACTGAATGCAAGTAGCGCTGCTTCACTAGTCCAATGGTCTTCACGAGCGGGCTTACTATAATCAAACACTAATGTCGACAATTAGCTGGTTGCCAGCTTTAGTAAAAATATACAGCATTTGTGAAACGGTACCAATAAACAATTAGACCTCCACATTTGCTAGTGCGACAATTTTCTTAGAATCTAGTACATTTTTTGTCATCGCAGAATTCAAATTTTATAATTTTTTTTCGTGAAAAACAAGGTCAATGTTTTATTTCAGAACGAGAAATTTATTCTAAGAAAAGGAATACATAAATAGCAAATTAATTTGCCCCAGAGATATCTTTCAAAGGTCTTTTGAAGCTTATTATAAGCAAAAAACAAAACACAAAATAGGAAATGCACAAAATATCAGCTGATCTGTCAAATATCATATGCAAATCAGTGATGCCCTCTCCTTCGATCGGACACAACTTTTGGTACTTTTTATAGTACACTTTCCTTTGTTTTGTAATCCATCACGATTGATTTAAGAGTGAATTTGTGTCGGAACACAGTTTGTTCGGCTGATTATGAAAATCGAAGCTTATTGATCGAATGCAAGTTAGCAAGTGAATATTTTTGAAAAAAGAAATAATAGCCGGCTATTTTATTTCAGAATAAATTAAAATTTCACGTAGGAAGCCAAAAGCGTTTAAAGGACCTATCGTTTGCGTTTTTTGAATTCAAATCTGGCGAGCAACGAAACAGTGCTTGTAAAAGTATATAGAAATATAAAAATAAATACAAATTGATCTTTAAAAAATTGTATAGCTTATCATTATATTAATACGTGAACATCGAAAGTGTCGGTACACTTTTCAAGTATTTATTATGAAATGAGGAGAATGAAACTTATATCATTCGAAAGGTACTGTTCCATAGATGTGCACAAACTGGAAATCGTGAGTGTATGTCGCCATTAAGGCTGGTAAAATTAAGTTATGAATTCCCTATACAAAACAGGTAATTGAATGGATTTTGGCGACATTCAATTTGTCGCCGACATTATTACCATATTAACGCATTCAAATAATAATCATTAGATTAGAACCTATTTCCAGTGGAGCAGCTCATTTACGTATTTTTTTCGATATCTAGATTTCGCTCTAGGCCCAGGTCCACTCCGGACTGTGGCGCCACCTTAAGTAAGCTGTCGCTCTTTTCGTTAGTAAAAAACTATAAATAACGAAAATAATTGTGGTACGTTTTTTAGTATTACATTTTATATACTTATAAAAGGAATGGTCGATTTTCGACCACAAGCGATACTAGTATTTATTAATTCGGGAAACTTAGAAAGCGACAAAATGTTAAATTCATTCAGAAAAATATAAACCCGCGGACAATTTTCTACTGTCATGCGTACTCCTCTATGAATTCACACCAAATAAAACAGAATTGTGTTTGTCTTGAATTCGCACATACTACCTGTTATTCCTCCAGAAGTTCCTAAATTTATTATTTCGCGGGAATTTTGCTGCATGCTGACAAGTCTTATATAAATATTTCAACCTTTTCACATCAACCATTGATTAATTAGGAATTCTCATTCTCTGGGAGCAAACTCCATTTCCAAAGAGCGTTTGGTTGCAGCCAAATATCTACCTGTGTCGCCTAAGGTACTGAGAATTGTAGAAAAATGTAGGTATGAGCTGTCCAATCTTAAGTGAACCGATATTTTATTCTCTTCTCGACGACTTTCTTGAGAGTCTTGAAAACATCCTAAGCTTATATCAAATTTATTTTTTACTACGTATGCTTTTGTAACTTGCAAACTATTAAAAAAGGACAACCAATCAAAAAGCAAGCGCTAGCGGTTAAAAAAGATACCAAACATTTCATTTAATGAAAATATTCGACGCAATATTTCAAGTGTTTAGAAATAAATTAAAAATGCAATATTTTTCAATTTTGTGCACGCAGTTGTAAAAATTTGTCCTTGCTAGACTTAAAAACAACTTGCATTGTTGTATTCCAACGCATAAAGTCCGAAAACATTTACAATTTACTAAAACTAGTTTATAATTGTAAACGTTCAGGCTGAACAACAGTGTATTTAAATTCGCTCCTATTACGAAATTCCATATCGCCATATTTGGTGGTTGGGAAACAATCCTCTTGAAAATGACATTTAGGGAGGATGAGCCCGAGATAAACATGGGTTTCTCAACATTAAAATTTAACCATACAGTTAGCGATATTCTGGCAACTATATTTGTTTATTGGTAAAGGGATTTTGGAAAATGTAGAGTCTTTGCGAAACTGCCAGACTAAAGTTGATTATTGGTAAGACCGGATGCGTTTACCACGTGCTATTGACATAAGGACTATGTTGTCGTATAACAATTTATTTTTAATTCGGCCACTTTCATCCGCAATTAAAAAAAGAAACCTATTTTTATAAATGCGTTTTTTCGAAGTAACGCTCCAATTTATTTTGGAGAGTCTTTTCAAAATCTTCTTCAAAACAACAGACTCAAATACAGGGTAGCTTTAGAAAAAAAATAGTTACCGCGGATCTTTTTAAGCCTTCCAGCAGCACTCAGGTACTGGATTATAGGTTTGGGGATGTCACTTCAGCCCTCATTGAAGCCATGGTCATTTCCTGCCATCTAGTTCAATCTGGGTGTAAGAAAATGGTCGTTCCAATTACGGCGTTGTTTCAACACCGATTTTTATGAAAGATGGACCAAATGATAGCTGGAAATCCATAGGTTAATTTCCGCATGGGGAATTTTGTCACAAATGAAATACATTAGCATTTAGCTCCGCTTGATTTGCGGAATTCCATAGGCGAATTTTTGCATGGGAAATTTGGTCAACACACAGATGCTTAGGCATGCAGTTCCGTTTGATTTGAATCGATATAGTTGAGGCTCCATTACGTGTGTCATTATGGGATGTGTTTGTTCCCGAATTAGAAATTACCTACGTACTTCACATACATTACGCTGTCGAAAGTTGAAAGCAAATGTGCCCCAATTAAATGGTTGTTCTTAGTCAAAATCTCCGAAGGAAAACTTCCAAAGAATTCAGCCAATTGTCGGCCTTTGGGTTTTCCTTGTTCTTTCATTTGTCATCTAAAAAACTAGCACGACAAATAACTATAAGAGCTATCATTGCCCAAGTAACATCACAGTTTTACTCAAGACGAGAACCTATATAGTGCATAATTTATAGCATTTGGATTCATAAACCTAAATGCACACATAACCCTATATTATCTAGCTCTATTTCTATTGTATTCAATTTCCAAATATCTCTCTCATATCGTAGGTGAATGTGATAACAAAGATTATTCCAGCGGTATATTACCATAAACTATGCAATGTACAATATATATTTGAAATTGAATTGGACACAGCATGTGTCCATTGTCCGATAATGTCTTAAATCTTTCACAAGATGATTTAAGGAAGCCGTTGATTATTTGCCATAGAAAGGTGCTCCGGAGTTTCGTCGTAAGTGCACACTTGAAGAAGCTAACACCAATTAACCTATTTGACGTTAAAGCTATTCGAACAATTGGAATTAATGAGATTTCAATTAGATGGAGCGTTCCCACTTGTAGGTGGTACTTTGAAAGTTTTCCTGTGCAAATCGATTTGTTTCCTTAGGGAATGCACGAATAATTACGCAGACATTAAGTATGTTGCGAGTTGGTTAAAGTTTTGTTTAAGCAACAGCAGAAAAAAAAAAGCGAAAATGTGAAAATAAGTGTACGGAGTGTGAAGTACTATGCAATAGTGCTGCCATTTTATTTATTTTTCAAACCATATATTATGTATTACATAAATAAAAGATTTTGCTATTTAAGTGCTTTTGTTTACTCTAGCCCGAGCCACGAGTTGTGCTGGACTCCATACCTGCTGCATGGATATGTGCCAAGACACAAGCCATTAGGCAATAATTCATATTTTCGTGGCAGATTTTGATCCAGAGTCATATTCCTTTGGGGCTCTCGATTGTTTTTTGTCATAGTGATAGTGTGTAATGGTGGTATTTGGTTTCTTCATCAAATTTATGAATGATATTAGTCTCTACCTTGAGTTTCTCTATGTGGTAAGCCACTTGCTTCTTGTTGCAGACAACCTTTTGGTTTGAAAGGAAAATTAAGTTGCGGCCAAAACCAATTATGACTTGACGTGCACGTTCTAGTTTTCTTTTAACTATTTTCAATAAAACGCAGCAACTAAAATCTGCTCGTGGTAGCGGTTTGACAATGGCGTGTTTCTAGCATGTGAATCGTCGCTTCTCCGCCATCGACATGCCCTTTATGCTTTATGAGACTTGTTTTAAGTTCGTCATCGTCGTTAATAACTACCGCTTCGTGTGCACCACAGCCACAGGCAGGGATGCCAACAGAGGCATAATTATGCCTTTTAGAAATAGTTCCGATTCCTGAGGCATTAGGAATTAAGTTTTTGAAAAAAGCCATAATTTTATGTGAATTTTTTTGTAGAATGAATTCATACAAATAAATTTTGCATTTGGAAATCGGCTACAAGGTTGATCAAAATCCTATCCCTAATATTTTGTGACAGTTGCATCTTCAATATTTGCATCAGAAGGTGTCACAATTTTCGTTAATTCAAATTTAACATACCTATTACAACATAATTTTTAAGCTAGGGCCTTTAATTCAATAAAATGATCCGCTTAGCCTTTGTCTTGAATCATGTATCTACCCCTTTTCCATTTTCCATGTGACGACTCCTCTGGCTACGGGACGAGCAAGCATTTAAATTCAAGTAACCACTTTCTAGAGGACTGTTAGTGTCAACTGTCTTCAAAAAATCAATAGCGGAACGAAAATTGTTCAATATTTAACAAAATTGCAAGTCTCAGAGTCGGAGTGTTACAAAATTCTTTTAAAAATTGCTCCCCTTTAAAAGACGGTCTATACTCCACCAGGTTCTTAGCCACATCAGCTATGTATCAAACCAGTTACATGAAAAAGTTCGAATATGAGCCATAAAACGACATAAAAACCTGTATACGAAATAAACAAAACTTCCACCCGCTCTCATCAGAGTGTGTCTACCTACCTGACTGAAAATTAATTGGGAAAAGAAAAACATTCTATTGAAGAATGAGCGCTCAAAGACATTTCCGTCACAAATTTGTGGGCAACAAAAGTAAATGTCACTTCAGGTAAATGACTAATTAATTAATTAACATGGCAACGTTCATTTTTACAGCAATAATAAAATGTCTGTGGGTAGCACGGTGTCTTTATTACCATCATTAGATACAGCCGCAAACACAGCCATTTCCATTTCAGGAGGATAAATAATAAATTGCCAAAATGTTGCCAACATAAAGTGTTTCTTTGGAATATAAACTGCAATAGCACGCATGCACCTAGAACCTAGCATATTCGTTTTTTTTTCAATGCAAACGTAGTGTGTGATTCTCAGTGTTGTTATGCCGCTGGTATACATTGTTCCCTCTGAAAATTATTTTTGTTCCCCCTCCCCCTAGTATATTGACGAAATTGAAATGTCAACATTTTCGAATTCTAAATGGTTGATAATTTTCTTTGATTTACCTAAAAAATTGTTATCTATATTTGTGGAGACTTACTAGTTCTCATATTCGTAACATTTAAATTGAGTTGCTGGGTTGAGTTGTATAAAAAGATATGTGATTACAACACACGCTGTTTTTAATTAATAAAATAATTAAATAGATGCCACTCGTTAATGCCGCATTCTGAATCCAAGAACAAAAAGTCCAACGAGTGCCTGTTGTCTTTATTAACAAGTGACGGGAAACTTTGCTCTGAACTTGTTATTGTCTTATAGAATTATACTGCACTTGCTGAAGTTCACAAGGTAATAGTTGTGGATGCTATTGTGTCTTAAGTCGAACAAATCTACAGTTTTTGTATTTTCAACAACACAAGCAAAAAGAAAAACCCCTAAGTGGTTTTCAAAAACTTGAGTTTTCCATCTTAAAGAACATCATTTTAGGAGTACAGTATGCAAAAGCTATTATTTGCTCTAATTTTGTTAGCAACAAATTATAAAAATCGGTGGACGCGCTTTTATTTTATCAAGATAGAGAGTACCTTCCACAGGTGGAGCATAATGTTTTCCCTCTTCGGTGAGGGATATAAAATATCCCACGTTGTAGCAACACTGAACAAGAATTTACTTCTGGGTTCAACAAGTAAAATTAAAAAAAAAAAAATTCCAATTGCTATCAATTAAAATCCCAGTTCAAAATTGTTGTCAATGTACAGGTGGAGCTCTTAAGAACTTGGGAACTATTTTCAATAGATCAGGAGTTCTTGAAATTTTAAAAATAGGTGTTCCCTAATTTCCATTTGTTATCAATGAAAATCCCAGTTCAAAATTGTTGTCAATGTACAGGAGGAGCTCTCAAGAACTTGGGGACTATTTGCAATAGAGCAGGAGTTCTTGAAATTTCAAAAATAGGTGTTCCCTAATTTCCATTTGTTATCCATGAAAATCACAATTCAAAATTGTTGTCAATGTACAGGAGGAGCTCTTAAGAACTTGGGGACTATTTTCAATAGCACAGGAGTTCTTGAAATTTTAAAAATAGGTGTTCCCTAATTTCCATTTGTTATCAATGAAAATCCCAGTTCAAAATTGTTGTCAATGTACAGGAGGAGCTCTCAAGAACTTGGGGACTATTTTCAATAGAGCAGGAGTTCTTGAAATTTCAAAAATAGGTGTTCCCTAATTTCCATTTGTTATCAATGAAAATCCCAGTTCAAAATTGATGTCAATGTACAGAAGGAGCTCTCAAGAACTTGGGGACTATTTTCAATAGAGCAGGAGTTCTTGAAATTTCAAAAATAGGTGTTCCCTAATTTCCATTTGTTATCAAAAAAAATCCCAGTTCAAAATTGATGTCAATGTACAGAAGGAGCTCTCAAGAACTTGGGAACTATTTTCAATAGATCAGGAGTTCTTGAAATTTTAAAAATAGGTGTTCCCTAATTTCCATTTGTTATCAATGAAAATCCCAGTTCAAAATTGTTGTCAATGTACAGGAGGAGCTCTCAAGAACTTGGGGACTATTTTCAATAGAGCAGGAGTTCTTGAAATTTCAAAAATAGGTGTTCCCTAATTTCCATTTGTTATCAATGAAAATCCCAGTTCAAAATTGATGTCAATGTACAGAAGGAGCTCTCAAGAACTTGGGGACTATTTTCAATAGAGCAGGAGTTCTTGAAATTTCAAAAATAGGTGTTCCCTAATTTCCATTTGTTATCAAAGAAAATCCCAGTTCAAAATTGATGTCAATGTACAGAAGGAGCTCTCAAGAACTTGGGAACTATTTTCAATAGATCAGGAGTTCTTGAAATTTTAAAAATAGGTGTTCCCTAATTTCCATTTGTTATCAATGAAAATCACAATTCAAAATTGTTGTCAATGTACAGGAGGAGCTCTCAAGAACTTGGGGACTATTTTCAATAGAGCAGGAGTTCTTGAAATTTCAAAAATAGGTGTTCCCTAATTTCCATTTGTTATCCATGAAAATCACAATTCAAAATTGTTGTCAATGTACAGGAGGAGCTCTTAAGAACTTGGGGACTATTTTCAATAGCACAGGAGTTCTTGAAATTTTAAAAATAGGTGTTCCCTAATTTCCATTTGTTATCAATGAAAATCCCAGTTCAAAATTGTTGTCAATGTACAGGAGGAGCTCTCAAGAACTTGGGGACTATTTTCAATAGAGCAGGAGTTCTTGAAATTTCAAAAATAGGTGTTCCCTAATTTCCATTTGTTATCAATGAAAATCCCAGTTCAAAATTGATGTCAATGTACAGAAGGAGCTCTCAAGAACTTGGGGACTATTTTCAATAGAGCAGGAGTTCTTGAAATTTCAAAAATAGGTGTTCCCTAATTTCCATTTGTTATCAAAGAAAATCCCAGTTCAAAATTGATGTCAATGTACAGAAGGAGCTCTCAAGAACTTGGGAACTATTTTCAATAGATCAGGAGTTCTTGAAATTTTAAAAATAGGTGTTCCCTAATTTCCATTTGTTATCAATGAAAATCCCAGTTCAAAATTGTTGTCAATGTACAGGAGGAGCTCTCAAGAACTTGGGGACTATTTGCAATAGAGCAGGAGTTCTTGAAATTTCAAAAATAGGTGTTCCCTAATTTCCATTTGTTATCCATGAAAATCACAATTCAAAATTGTTGTCAATGTACAGGAGGAGCTCTTAAGAACTTGGGGACTATTTTCAATAGCACAGGAGTTCTTGAAATTTTAAAAATAGGTGTTCCCTAATTTCCATTTGTTATCAATGAAAATCCCAGTTCAAAATTGTTGTCAATGTACAGGAGGAGCTCTCAAGAACTTGGGGACTATTTTCAATAGAGCAGGAGTTCTTGAAATTTCAAAAATAGGTGTTCCTAATTTCCATTTGTTATCAATGAAAATCCCAGTTCAAAATTGATGTCAATGTACAGAAGGAGCTCTCAAGAACTTGGGGACTATTTTCAATAGAGCAGGAGTTCTTGAAATTTCAAAAATAGGTGTTCCCTAATTTCCATTTGTTATCAAAGAAAATCACAATTCAAAATTGTTGTCAATGTACAGGAGGAGCTCTCAAGAACTTGGGGACTATTTTCAATAGAGCAGGAGTTCTTGAAATTTCAAAAATAGGTGTTCCCTAATTTCCATTTGTTATCATTGAAAATCACAATTCAAAATTGTTGTCAATGTACAGGAGGAGCTCTCAAGAACTTGGGGACTATTTTCAATAGAGCAGGAGTTCTTGAAATTTCAAAAATAGGTGTTCCCTAATTTCCATTTGTTATCATTGAAAATCACAATTCAAAATTGATGTCAATGTACAGGAGGAGCTCTTAAGAACTTGGGGACTATTTTCAATAGCACAGGAGTTCTTGAAATTTTAAAAATAGGTGTTCCCTAATTTCCATTTGTTATCAAAGAAAATCCCAGTTCAAAATTGTTGTCAATGTACAGGAGGAGCTCTCAAGAACTTGGGGACTATTTTCAATAGAGCAGGAGTTCTTGAAATTTCAAAAATAGGTGTTCCCTAATTTCCATTTGTTATCATTGAAAATCACAATTCAAAATTGATGTCAATGTACAGAAGGAGCTCTCAAGAACTTGGGGACTATTTTCAATAGAGCAGGAGTTCTTGAAATTTTAAAAATAGGTGTTCCCTAATTTCCATTTGTTATCAATGAAAATCCCAGTTCAAAATTGTTGTCAATGTACAGGAGGAGCTCTCAAGAACTTGGGGACTATTTTCAATAGAGCAGGAGTTCTTGAAATTTTAAAAATAAGTGTTCCCTAATTTCCATTTGTTATCAAAGAAAATTCCAGTTCAAAATTGTTGTCAATGTACAGGAGGAGCTCTTGAGAACTTGGGGACTATTTTCAATAGAGCAGGAGTTCTTGAAATTTTAAAAATAAGTGTTCCCTAATTTCCATTTGTTATCAAAGAAAATCCCAGTTCAAAATTGATGTCAATGTACAGAAGGAGCTCTCAAGAACTTGGGGACTATTTTCAATAGAGCAGGAGTTCTTGAAATTTTAAAAATAGGTGTTCCCTAATTTCCATTTGTTATCAATGAAAATCCCAGTTCAAAATTGTTGTCAATGTACAGGAGGAGCTCTCAAGAACTTGGGGACTATTTTCAATAGAGCAGGAGTTCTTGAAATTTTAAAAATAGGTGTTCCCTAATTTCCATTTGTTATCAATGAAAATCCCAGTTCAAAATTGTTGTCAATGTACAGGAGGAGCTCTCAAGAACTTGGGGACTATTTTCAATAGCACAGGAGTTCTTGAACATTTATATGGCCTTTACTCTGAAATGGGTTTCGCCCGGATGTGATGGGTGCTACCAAACCTGTTTCGGATGCACTGATCACTGGGGGGTAACTGCGGCTATGAATTTAGGATCAGAAACGGACTGTGAGTGCTAATGAGTAATAGATAATGAATAATGAATACAATAAGTAATTAATACTAAAAAAATAAAAATAATAATAAAAATAATAACATTGAACAGTAAGTAATGAAAAATAAACAGTAATAAAAATGATTAATGAACAATGAGTGAGAGTGGTGAATAAAGAATAAAGTGGATATAATGAATAACGAATAATTAAAAAGTAATTACGGATGATGAATAATCGCTAACGATTGTTAGATAATATCAACACCGGACTGCTGTAGTAGTTTTTAAATCACCTACAAACCACCCACTCACCCAATTTAGAACCACCCTCGTATTCTATCCGCGCCATAGGTTATCCCATATTACGCTGTACAGCGTGTGGATTCTCCCTAATATGAATATCATTGCCTTGGCAACATTGCACAACGTGTTATTAGCAAATTATGATCTTATTCCGCACTAGAGGGATTTCACCCACGTATATAGCACATTACATACCTATCTAGGCGTTAAACCTTTTTTTGTTTTGCATCCTCCTAGTGTAGTCGCGGCTAGCCCCAACACGACCACAAACCACTCATGTGAACGCGCCATCATGATAACACGAGCCATGCCCAAACCTGCCCTTACAGCGGTGAAGCGGGGCAGCCGCAGCCGAAAGGATTGTCGCAAAATCCACAACCCCAGTAACAGAGCCCAGAGAATTTTAATCACGCCTCACCAAACAAAGAAATTTGCTAATAGATCCATTGGTGCCTTTGTGTGTATGGGTGAGTGTCCACCCGCACTCTCCGCTGTACATCCAGTGGATGTCCTGTGGCGCTGTGCTCCGACACATAGAGTAATGGTTGTGCCTTGCCAAAGTGTAGGCGGTGGTGCCGTGCTTTCTTGCCGGCTTTTTTCTCAATTGAGAAAAATAAACGCAAAAAATTCCAATTTAAGCAAAGAACTCTCATGCTCGAACGGGACTACAACTACAAGCTATAGTCATTCCGTTGATTGTGTGAGCAAGTAACAAATTGCTAAAACCGAACGTAGCAGTGGGCGTGCAGTATATATACCTAGGCGTGGGGGTAGGTGTGATGATAACTTTTTGCTTTATCCGGCAAGGACTTCAATTTCGTTTTTAGATGTTTTAATTGTCCCATAACTTTTCCATTCCTTTTTCTCTCTCTCTCTCTGAGTGTGTGCGTTTGTGTTTTGTTTCTGCGTTTGGCTGGTCTAATCTGAGAAAAGATTAAACCACAATTTAGTTAAAAGCTTAATGACAATATTCTCTTGTTCCAGTTTCTCCCTGAAGTGCTGTTGTTTTACGAGTACTTGGTACTCGTACTTGTATCTGCAGCTGGAACATGATGATTCGAATACTGATTCGCACTCAGTCATCGTAGGGGTTCTGTGAGGCATATAAGCTTGTGGCGTTAAGTGTGCGTAAAGGCGGGCTGCGTGTGATGTAGGTCTTTGAGTTTGAGCATTGACTGAGGGCCATTTTGCGGGTTTAATGAGTGGTGCGTGATTTGCTGTTATGCCCGTGACAGTATAGGACAGGAAATGTTCTTTGTATGAGCGGGAAATCGTTTGCATGTTTTTGGGGTTATATGTAGAACTAGAAGTTTTTCTGACATAATTTACGCAAGCACGCAGATATTTGGCAATCTAAGGATGGATCTGTAAAAACGCTTGGTACGAAAGAGCCCACAATCTATGAATCTACCTATATATATATAAATGTTGGTACTCACATAAAGTTCCAAACGGATGGTAGTATGTGTTTTCTTTTAACAGAAGGCTTCTCTTTGTAGCACATCCATCTACCTATTAAGTGAAGCCAACTAAACAGCTGAAATTCGCTTAAAGGCATTCATGTCTTAATTAATGTGGAACATCCTTTTGTGGCAGAATTACTTCTGTAGCAGCCCACGGCGATTCACATAAATTTGAGCGTGCGAAAAATAGCCCTAAGCCAACGTCTGGGTTGAACAACATTTAATTTGTATTTGAATCGTTGTAGGAATGAAATGTTCTGTACAAATTTGTATTCGGATTACAGACGTTTAAATCGAAACCAATTATTTCTTGGTAGGGATTCGTGAGGTTGTTGCGGTAAATTAAGTTGCTTATTGGTTTGGAAAAATCACGCAGTTTTGTTTGCAGTTTTGCAAATCGAGATGGATTAGATTATAAGATGTGAGAGACTTCTTGGGGCGCTTTCGCTGCGGCCTCTATTAAAGGAGCCTAAACTGTATTGTGCCTTCCATGGTGAGGTCCTAGAGCCATCTTTTACTTCCGAGGCAGTCACGCAGCGAAGGACCTAGGCGTATGTCGGAGCTTGTGCGAACTATTTTTTCATTAGATATAGATGCATAAAATCATTTTCGGTGACGGACTTCATGTTTCGACAAATCATCTTTAAGCTGTCCACAACATTATCATTATTGTCACATTTGATGCCTATAAACATTTACGTAGTTATAATAATAATTATAATTATAATTTTTGAAAAATACCATCTTTCCAATGGAATCTGTGTTATCGACAGAGTCACAAATATGTGACAAGGGTGAAAGAATTACAAATGTCTTCTGTTCGTTTTATAGCTTTACAGATATTGAAATATTCCAATATAAATCTGAATTCATTAATTAAATAAATGTTTTAAATGTTTTTATTTATTATTTAATATTAATACTTTTTAAATAAAACAAACTATTCAACTTGAATTATATTTATTGTTGTTTAATATACTTATGTTTCAAAAAGACAAATGTTTCGGTAGATAGTTACAACGAGTAAAATAAATGTAACTTAAAATTAAAGTTAACAATGCATGTGTTTTTTGAGTAACAATTCAATAATGAGTGAGTTAATTGTAATACAGATAATAAGATATGATTATAGAAAAAAGGCTCATTCATAGGGTACCTATGTATTCTAACAATAATAAAATAAAATATTTTTAATACTTAGAATTGGTTTTTGTAGCACTCAAAAATGTTGTGGCTCTCTCCCTTCCATTACATTTTTTTAATGATAGCCTCCAGTCACGAAATCGTTTTAGAATTTTTTTTTTTTAATTGTCTTAAGATGTCGTTGTCGAGAACAGACAGATACAAATTGTCTAGCGTTTAACTCAGCAGAGCCCGAACTTAATTTGTTCACTATAATTTTTAAATCAGGACTCATATTAATTAGAATTCATTAGAATTTTCTGTGTCGTATCGTACTACTGTGCAGTGCGTGTGAAAAAAATAAAACTGAATTGCTAAATGTCTAAAAATGTTGTCTAATATTTTTGTTGTTACTGAAAAGACTCATGTGACAACCCAGCCTTCATTTATCAGTTGAGACCAAGAATGCAGGTAGGTGGATCTAAATTGAAATAGCAACTGCATGAATACAAGGTTATCAAATAAAGTTATGGCGCAAAGGAAGGCCTTCGGGAAGAAGTGGGACTCAGAACTAAAAAAAAGAGGTGCTTTGCTTGTAATGCCAATCCTTACATTTTTTTTTTCAGGGATGGGTGGGATGCTGAACAATGTACAAAAACTGTTCATATTGACAAAATCGGCTAGATAAAGTCCACAACAGAAAATGTTCTTAAAATAGTACCTACTGAGCCTACAAATTACAAGCCACGGGGATTGAAGACCTGACCATTGCAGCGGAAGCATGTTCTGAAACTATTTTGGGACGACTTGGGTGCAACTCTGAGGGTAGTTTGGTGATACGACTCATAGCGAATTTAAGTGCCACATAAACTCTTATGTGACAGTTTATGCCCTGAAAAAAAGTAGCCCATAAGTATTTAAGTAGAACTTATTCGTTAAGAGTCTGAGCAAACGGCCCTCAGTGATTTAATATATATATATATTGTATTAAAAGCTGTACTCAAATGAAATCATAATGAAGACAGCAGCGTTACCGATGGCAAAATGATAGAGTCGCCTTAAAAAAGGGGTCTCGAATCAAAAAAGGGGCCCAATAAATGATATACAGAAAGAATAAAGCAAAACAGAGACCATAAATAAAAAGAATATCCAAGTATATAGTCAAAGACGGGAGGGCAATGGAATAACTCACCAACGGAATACTCCGCATTGGATTGAAATAAAACCTACCATACGAATGACAGAGCGAATATTTCATTAAATGTGTTCACTTTCTATGGACAATGGGAGTGATTTGGCAGTTTTAAGTACTTTTTATGGAAATATTAACACAAAAGTCGCCAATGTTGTAAAAAGGGGTGAAAACCGAGAATTTTTGAAAAGTCGTCGCCGAGGGCCCTGAGTTGAAAAAAGTGCCTAAAATGACCCTTCGCTAGCGCTGGTCAAATGTATACTTTTATTTGTGGTTACATTTTGTATTGATTATACCAATCCGCATTATCTGACACAAACTCTCTGTCACGGTCGGTTGACACAGAGTTTGATTCTTCTATCGTAAGTAAGTCACTGGTTTGGGCCGTATATGCTTTCTAAAAATTACAATTTGCAATGGAAAGCCTAGAAGATAGAATAGATATAATTACAACTATCGTGATCAAAATTTTAAAGAACGAAAAAAAAAGAACAGGAATCGGCAATGAATTTGAAAAAAAGGGAGAAAATGTCAAACTTCGTAAATTTGCTGTTGGAAATGTAAAATTCAAACCGTTAGTCATATGTATAGGTGATTGGCTATTTCAAATATGGAAACAAGTTGTTTTAATCATATGATTGCAGTGGCATATGATTGCTGTCCAACCATAAAAACTAGATTTTAATTTAAAAGGAAAAAAAAAAAAAACACGCATGAGTCTTTATTTAAAGTTTTATTTAAAAATATGTACTACATTTTACCTAAAATTATACTTCACTAATCGAAAACTGATGTTTACAAAAGACCGCAGGTATCCCTGAATGCATATTCTTTAAGGTTTCAAAATAACGAATGTCATCCATTTGGAAAATACATTCTTTTGCGTCCATTGACTTGTGTCTAAAATTGTTTTAGCATTATTGTGGAGCGTTTCGTTCAAGACTGACTGACGTAAACTGCTTTTAATCAGAAAAATCATTTCTAGCACTGAAAGTCGAAACTGAACACCAACGGAAAAAAGCCATTGCTCAAGTGAACAAAGCTAAAATCCAAGGTACAATAAGATCGATTGGAGAAGAACGACCGAAAGAGCCTATATGTTTTATAATTCACTAGCTGTCGAACAATTTTGAAACTACGTTCCTTCAGGTGGACAATTAATCTTCAATTACATAAATTCAAGTTTCTATTGCTGTTAAAACACAACTCCACGAGCTCACTCCCTATTAATTGTTAAAACAAATCGCAGCAGGGATTCAAAATTAATAGCTTAAAGCTATCGGCAGGAATTATTAAAATGCGTTGGGAAAAAAAAAGAGTTATTGCTTAACCGCTCCTGTTGATATTGCTGCTTCAATGACACTAGGAAAGGAAGTAATTTTTGTTTCGCAAGTCTAGTTACATTTGAATATGGAAGTGGATCCAAGTTCTGAATTATAGTTCTCTAAGTTTGTGAGGAATCTTAGCGACTCTATGATATTGACTGCCAACAGTTTTATTACTTTCCGCGAAAACGATTTAAGATTCGGTTCAGTAGTTCCGAAGATTGCCCACTTCTACAAGCTGTATTATTTTTCTTAGTAAGTTTGAATTGTCATTAAAAAATTACAGTAGCAACAGGATGTCAATAAATAAAGCCAAAGCACGCAAAAGCGTGATTTTTTATTACTTTTGGAAGGTTTTTATAAAGATTTCCCAGGACAATAATACTCAGCATGGCAGACGTTAGGGTTAAGTGTTAGTAATTTATGTGTTTCCAGTGGTTAGACTTGTCCGACCTTCCTCGTTAGCTTGCAGCTCGGTTATTAGCTTTACACAACAACCAACTTATACACTTGCCAACTGATACATGTCCCTCTTTTTGCAAATCCTTCCTATAGTTTTTGTGATGCTTTTTGAATATATTCATATCCAGAGCCATACAAAGCTCCTGTGGGATTGCATATCGATTTAGAAGAAAAGTATGGCATGAAATTCATTTTTGAAACGTTTCCTTCGCAACAGCAAGCAAACCTTCTGATGAGGTACCTACCTACATTTGGGCCTGCTTAATATCCCCATCAATGTTACACATAATCAACACATGTGTCCATCTCCATGTGGGACACGAGCTGAGATGTTCTTTTTCTTTTTGCTGCCATCCTGACCGTAGTTATGAGAATGAAAATACCCCAGCATGGGATAATCAATTTTGACTTTGGACTCAGCTTAACGTAACTTACATTAACTGTCTGATTTTGTTTCCCAATGTCAAAGTGTCATCTTCCAGTGTCATAACAGAGAGCGTGCAGTCGGCTGCATGTATAACTGCCTTAGTATACGTGTGTAGCTGTCGTCCTCCCCCCCCACATCAACGTCGTCATCAAGTTTAACTACGATGATCCCCAAATATATTATGGGAATTCCTGCTATAGCCACCGAAATTTAACATTCAGATTGAAAAACTCTTGCTCACTTATGCAACGATATATCCTTCGCACCAGATACAGCTGGTCTCCATGGAGTGGAGCAAAATAAACCGAAAGCATACGTTATCCACGATTGGATGCTTTTATCTCGTTACCACTGACAAGAAGAGAACCAAAAGTGTGTGAGTGTGCATTCCCAAGCTGTTTCCATGCGAATAAGGCCGCAAGCAAGCAATCTTACTACTTCACCCCACCTCAACATCGGGAAAAGATAAAAAAAATAAATAAATACAAAAACCAAATAAAAATGTCAAAGTGTCCGGGCAGAAGGGCGGCACATATTCAACGCTGCGAATCCCCATAACACACACTTTGGGGAAATGTTGGAGGTTTTTTTTTCGTGTTACCATTCCGTGCCTGCCTGGAAAATGCAATAAAACGAGGCAGGCTGCAGGCTTGCATTTGCGAGCCACTGGCATATTTTCAAATTGAAATAGGAAAATTGTTGCGAACAATTGCCATATTTTCGGATGTGGTTGACATAGGAAGTGAGCGCGTGTTTAGGTCGTTTTGTCTGTGTTGTCAGGGATTTGCAAGTCCAATCCATTGGCACGGTGGCTGAAAGTGCTGGGGCAATCCTCACCACGGTATATACCGTCGTCGTATGTAGTCGCGGTTGACTTTGGGAAAATATTCCATTTTATGGACTGTATGTCAAAGCAAAAGTTCCGAATAATAGCCACCTTGGCGTAGAAGGTTACTCGTTAGATATATGAGTGCTCAGCAGCGTTGCCAGTTTGGGGGTTTTTTGACCGACGGGGGGAGAAATTATTAAGGGGGAAATTTGGGTTTTTTTTTTTTGATAATTGCGTGCAATTAATTTTTTCTTTCTCACTATAAAGTACTGCAACATTAACAAACCAAATCGATGTATGTTCCATTTATGCCAATTCCATTCCAATATACAAGATGGGCCAAAAGAGATCACCCTATTGGAAGATGCTCTTATTTTTGCAAATGTTTTGACATTCGTGGACTAGACAGATGTAGAATACAAGTGAACAAGCCATGGAGCGATACACTCCATGTGTCTATTTTTTTGCGTAACAATTCGTCTGTAGTGTTGGCGCAGCGCGAATTCCGTCGCCGATTCCACGGCTATCCGACACCGACTGCGCAAATATTTATCTAAGGTCATGTCGTTTACTGACCAACGAAAGCAGTCCTCGAGCCATCGAGTGAGGATTTTTTTTTTTAAATTTCTCCAACTCATCCATGGCAACGCAGCGAAATTTTGAAGTTCCCTAAAAAACGTTTCCAAAAAGTTTCTGCAGAATGATTTGACATATCTTCACTTGACCAAAACGCGCCCCAGTTCATGGATTCTAAAAAGCACGTGCAGTTGATTAGGAACTTCAAGTCGCAAGTTTTGGCCTTTAATTTTTTCCCTTATCGTCCTTTTGTCTGCCACTGCTGCTGGCTGGGTATATACGCATTTTATTTTCTTCCCAGTTTCGCACGTGTGCGAAAAAGACAATTCGGAACCTCCGGCTAAATAAGCTGACAATAAAAACGTTATTTGTTATGGATTCCATCTAATGTGCCTGTTCCCCCACATTTATTATCACATTATCTATTGATTCACAACCTTCATACTCGTATCTATATCCAGCGCTGAGTTAAAAAAATGTCGCTCGTTTCCTTTCGAACAGCGAACATACACAAACACACAGATAAACTGCCTCCGACCTCAACGAAGATAAATTGTAGAATTAAAGCTTTTACGGTGGTAGACATTAAACGAAGACCGCTTGGAGATTAATCAATCACTTTGCAGTGGAGCGCCCTTACCCGCCATAAGTATGCCTGAATACGGTCGGGTGTAGGTGTTGTTTGGCCAGTGTAATTGTTGAGCGAACATTTTGGGCGGACCCTTGCGTTCACACTCACACACGTGCTGTGTGTAAGTTGTACTTTTTCCTAAGCATCGCGTGGCGAGGAATTTTATTTTTAGATATTCCGCAAGCATTTTTCGCTTTTTTTCCCTCTTAAAGGTGTGAGCTTTTCATTAAGAGGTGCAGTGGGTTTACATGCAGAAAAAAAAAATTACAAGCAAGACTGCCTTTGGCTATTTCAATCGACTAAATGCTGTCGATATTGTGTTGTTGTGAAAATATAAAAAAAAATATACCCACTTGGCTAATGTGTCCAAAGATGGCTTGAAAACAAGATTGATGCGGTGTGAAATTTCGTAACTGGTCTACGGGTCAACTCGCACTTTTCCAATGTTTGTTTAATTTTTGTGTAGTGTAGGTTTTACAAAAAGGTTCGTCATACTACCGTACATTTTAAAGGCTGAATAAATTATTGTTGTTAGAACGCAGAAAGTTGAATGGCTTTTTATAGGACGTTGGATCAAGATCAAGACCCAGCTTTTAGGGTGTTATTCGGAATCCATTTGTTGTTGAACCTAAAATACAAGGACGGGACTAGGTAGGAAACTTTTCGAGAGAATGTCCTAAGTGGGTGTTACTTGAGGCTGGTTTTGAACTGACCGTTAACAGAAAGTTCTCCCGTTTAGCGGATGTATTTGCCCAACTGACTTCAGTTCTGTTCGGGTTGAGGTCCCGTGGAGCTTGGCTTTAGAACTTACAAAAGGCATTTCTTCACTACGTTGTCCGTCCAAGTTTGGAATAGAAGACTCTTCCGATAGGCGCGTGATTGTCCTTACATACGACTGGCAAATGTAGCAACAGATATCTTGCTATTTTCAAAGTTTATAATAGAGCCGAGGTTAACAAAGTTCAAGTCAAGGTTACAGCTGCCCATTGTGGTTCATTATTTCGGATAAGTTCGCCTCCTACTTTTCTTCTTCTTCAGCGAGTATATTGATAGGCATCACTTAAAATGCGATAGTTTTTCAGAACACTTTAGGTCATCGGTGGACAAGCGGCAAGTCTAGTGACACTTGGCTAGGGGCCTGACCATTTTTAGTTTTTTTTTTCCCAAATTCAAATTGTAGGCCTCCGTAAATTTGAGGTCGAGACTAAAATTTGTTATTAGTGCGGCGCAATCGGCGCAGTGGCTTAGTGGTTAGTGTGTTGGAGTACTAAGCGAGGGGTCCCAGGTTCGAATCACAAAAAATAAGACCAAATTCCAAGTTAAGATTTTTTTCACTGCGCCACCTCTCACGAACGTCTGACAAACATCTGAGAGTATAATTGTCATGAAAAAGCTTCTCAATTGGCCGTTTGGACTCGGCATAAAATTGTAGATCCCTTCGTCCCAAATATGAAAAAAAAAAAAAAAAAAACTCAAACAAAACGAATATTTGTGAGAAGCTAGGCCTAGGGACCCTACGTACCTGTTGCGTCAACTATTTATTGATTTATTTTACGGCGCAATCCCCACCCTCATTTTATTTCGAATGCCTACTTGAATATGGTCCACCACGGACTGTTGCCGTAATCAAGTATCTTATTAGCTCCTGTCCTCTATAAACGATCGTTATTTACAACTCTGTTTGTTTACCAGCCCAAAAAGTGCACCAATACCTTCTGACTTATTTTTGCTTGCAGTCTTCTGTCGGTGTTTGAAACTTCTTCAATATTTTATTCAGTTTATTTAACGGCGAAAAAACTACCTTTCGAGGTTTTAGTTTTGTCAACTTTTTACATGCAGTAAGTTCATTTTTTTATGACAGGCGAGTTAGAAACCGGTGCTTTTCGACATCTTCCCTGGAAGTTACGAGATTTTGTCACGGTCAATAATAATTTCAGGGCTAAGTTGGATGGTTAAGTTCGTCAGCTTTAATGCTGATATTTGATACTTGAAATTGTTAGGTGCCGCACTTCCTTGTGTCGTAAGGCATACAGACTAGGGCTATAATATCGGCATTTCATTCTTACGCCTTGACTTAAATTCCTCGTCGGAATCATAAATAAATTTGCTAGAATTTTGCGGAGATAGTCCGGTTTACAAATTTCAAACTTTACAATAGCCCCAACTACACTGATTTTTTTTTAGACCCGTGTAGCTATAAATTATAAACAAGGGTCTAAAAAAAAACTTCTGTAATCACGGAGTAGTTGTTGGTGCCTTTTAACGCCTGCCATCATTAAAAGTTGATTGAGTTCACATCAACTTATAAGTTTTTCATTTATGTTTCTAGTGGCATCGAAAACTGCTTGAACTCTGCACTGAATCCTGTCTTTAAATGCCGGTAATATTACGATTGAAGAAAGACTTTCACAGACTATTCAATGGCACATTCATGACCCAGGAATACCAACCTCAACAGTAATGAGTCACATTTTCATAGCTATTTTAAATGCACTGCTGGAACACAATTTAGTTGTGGAGCCCTTCTATTGGGCAACTGATTTTAATCGTTTTTAGAACTCACGCAGATATTGGTAGATGACCTTAAAAGACGAGGAATGTGATTTTTCAATAGGAACTTACGAACTCCATAAGATGCCTCGTAGTGGGATTTATTTTTAATGCTTCTCGTGGGCTGCTTCCTATTTTCTTCCACTCTCTGCAGTATCAGGGACCACGTTTTGCAATAGGCAAGATCACGTTCGTCGTTGGGCCGCTTTCTGACAATCTTACCCAACAATGTCAGTAGGTATATGTGTATGTGTTCCGAAACAAAGCATTGGATTAGCCTACCATTAAAGCTTTGGTACTCCACCCTGCGGAATGCCACTCTTCACTCACATCAGTCAAATTTTGAACCAATATAGATAAATATAAATTTAAATAAATTTCTAGAGTCGTCAAAATGACCTATAATCCCGTTTCAACCTTTACTACCCTTAAAGGTTACATTTAAATATTTCTTCAGAAAAAAATCAATGTAGAGTGGGAAGCTCCTTAGGGATCACTGATTTTTCCATATGACTAACAAATAAAAAAACAGCTGTCTGTAGATATACGAACTTTTCCTTGCTGTCATAAATACGTCCAATATAACAAAAACTCAGCTTCTCAGTCTGGCTGCTGTCATCAGTATCGAAATCAATTTGCTCATGAACTGTTTACCCTTAATGACCGGTCGAACAACGAAGACGAGACGCCAAAAAGATCCAGGCAGCCATTACGAAAAACCCTTTCGGCAAAGAAACTTTCAAATACTGTAATTTTAAGCACCCGTCAGTGGTTTTGAGAGTTGAGAGCTTTAAATCAGTGTATTTTTTTCTTTTACATTATTTTGGTCACAAAAAGAAGTGACACTTGCAGTAGGCGTGTCACCGTTTATAAGCCCCTCTTTTGGGATATTATTTCGTCTATTCAGATCTATTACCAAAAAATGTCAGTGGTAAAAGGCTATAAGCTGAAATTAACCTTTTCTTTTAATTTTCATTTGTCAAAAAATAAATAAATAAATGTTCGTAAGCAGTTACCAGTGATGCCAGATTTTTCGGACTGCATTGCCCACGACGATTATCAAAAATAGGTACCCAAAAATTCCCATTTTTCCATGCCGACGTTAAAAAATAACAGAATATGCAATTTTTTTTTCTGAGAGATAAAAAGTTTCCGTTTTCGTCATTTTAGCTTATTTTGAAAGGCAAAATGCTCACGAAATGGGTAATCACCAACGATCTGGCATCACTGAGTTAGGCCTAGTTGTTAGTTACCGAAAACTTAAGGGAATAACTTGCACTTTTCCATTTGCCATATTGTGAACATTTGATCAGCTGTTGATTAACCAGGCTCAAGATTGGTCTAGGGTCCAATCAGGTCTTTGAAAAAGCTTTTTAGCCGTTCACGCAGTAAGCCAGGCGAGATGGTCTTTGCACTGTTAGTAGGACGATGCTTTCTTAGATGGTTCAGTTAAGATGGCCGCATTTCTTGTGAATTCGAAGGTTTTACCATATCTGTGGCCACAAACTATAACCGCTAAAGTCGACTTTAGACTTTTGTCCCGGAAGAATGTGATGGCGTCTAAACTACAATGGCTTTCATGGTTATCGAGGAGCAGAAGAATAAGGTCATTTGTACTGCACCTCGTATATTTTTGTAGGTGTTCAAGGACTTTCATAAATAATAGGCTAGTCATCCATCCGCTTGTAGGACTATTTGCTAGTCTTATCGGTCCGTTTGGGGCCCCTGTAAGCATGCGGTCATGGAATCTTGCTCTTGGGAATACAAAGACCGGCGGTACAGAATTTCCAGCTGCATTTACAATACCGCACATTGTGATTAGCTGTCCTCTTTCCGCCGAGAAATTTTGACCAACTTGTTTTTGTCCACATTGAGCTATTACATTTGGAGCTTGGACAACCGTCTTCACACTGGTTTCGTCTAAATTATATATTCGGTCTGGTGTGAAAGAAGATTTTTGAAGAGCAATTTCCAAATTTTTCTGAAATGCCTCAACGTTATGTTTGTTAAAGCTGGTTGCTCTACACAAACTGCTGTTTTCTGGTTTTCTTAGTGACAGATTTCGATGTCTATTCATAAAACATTTAATCCAGTCTAAGCCGGCAGTTTGGTTTTGTTCCCATAGCTGGGGCACTTGTTTAACGCCTTTGCATATTGAAAAGCAAGATATCTTGCTGCTGATACGTCAGGCCATAATTCATTTTGCAAGACTTTAGAAAGTAAACTTCTAACATACCTTCTTCTGAGTTGTGGAATACTTGGGCAACAGAATGTTTGGATGAGTACTCTTCACTTCTCAATGTTTTATGGCTCTTTTTCATCTTGAGCCTATAGCCCAAAGTACTTTTTGAAATCCCAAAAGAATCCGCAGCTCTCCTCAGTGTCATTGTTTTATCCAAAACCAGTTCCATGGCTTTGACCAAATCGGCCTCATTAGGAGCGGTTTCCTTCTTTTTCTTGTAATTTCTGATCATTATTGCAGAGATAAATCTAAAAAAATAAAACGAAAAACAATCAGCTTGCACAAATTACCGAAATACATTGTTCAAAGTGATAAAAAGGGGCAGATTGGGACATGTCCAAAAGTGACCATTTCGGATTGTCCAAAAGTGTCCCGAGAGGGATAAAAAACTAAAAACATCATATTTTTTTAGAAACGATGTAAATTGTTAATATTTTGGTTGAATAATATCTCAACACATATAAACATTATAATAAAACACTTTTAACTTGTAAATTGAGCATAATTTTAGAATAATTTACTTTCGTCTGGGAATAAAAAAAATTACGGGAAACACACTTTCATTTTTAATTTAAGTTTGTATCGTTTCAATATCCATCAGATGTTTGTTTGAAGTGGAGTTGCCACCGTAAAATTTAACTAAAGTATTAAAAAGTTTTCGTTTTACTACTTTTTCTTCAGTTGTCCTAAACTGCCCTCCTATCCCCTATATCTTTTAAAATGTGGCCAAAATTTCAAAAAAAAACAACAGCTTAAGACACTAGAGTCAATAGAGTCAAAAAACTTTTAACTGCTCTTCTCAGTAAAACAGACTTTAGCGGTTTTTCCTTGTGACCACAGATTTATTGGAACTCCATTTTTGCTATCCACACTTTTGCCTTTCATTTTTGCAGGCGATTTGGTTCGCTCCACCTAAAAGCCGAATTTGAGTTGACTTTGCGCCACCTCAGCATGAGTCGGTTTTTTGTATACATATATCCCTAAATACAATTTTTTTTTCATCATTTTCTCATCGAAATTGTGTACGTCCTTGTTTTTTTTTTTTGGAATTTAGCTATTCATGCTTTGACGCATTATGTTATTTTTAAAGAGGCATGCCATCAGCTTAAGTTCACTTCTAATATCCCGTGGATAGTTGTAATTTTTGGAGCTTCAAGTGGGAGTGAAGAATAATAATTGCCAAAATGCACATTTCCAGTGGTTAGTGGAAGTGTTAGTTCTAAAAGTTCGACGTCAGCAGGCAGAAGAGTACCCATCAATTCAAATGAGATACTGTTCCTTCGAGGCTTAGTTTAAGTCGTTTCCTCATTTCATTAATTTCCTGTCAATATTGTCACTTCCTCCGGCTTACACACTTTTTTGTCAAATACGAGTACCTATACATCCATCTCACCAACTTATTACCATTAGCGCATTGAACGCTCATTATACGCATCGAAATGTTGGTCAAGTGAAAAGGAAGCTTGATTTTTAGGTCACTCATACAAGTGGAGTTTGCCTGCCTCGCATAATAAGTACACCTATTCGAAGCACTCGGAGGAATTCGCATAACCTACGCGCATTCCTATGCCCGCGTTAATCCTTTTAAAAGAATTGCATCTGGAACCTCACTCGTCCCATCCTAGAAACCTTCTACTTTATCTTGCTGAGTTCTTATATATTTTATGGAAATAGAAAAAGCAACTGCGACGAATAATGAGGTGAAGAATATAAATTCATTAAAACATCCCCTTCAGAGTGGAGAAGAGGAAATGGAGGCATAATTTCCATTCATCTGCCATCGTACTGCACTCTCCGGATTGCCATAAACATTGTGGCGCAGTGCATAATACGTGCCACTATTGCAAAAGAAAAAAAAAAACAATTTTCCTCTGTCTACATCTTGATATTATACGGCAAATATAAACTTAAAACATTGTTATCCGAAAATGAGAAAACGATGACAACTCGTCCTTAAGCCCGAGGTATTAATCTGAGACAACGTTCGCTAGATTGTGCAAAGGACTTTAAATTGAATCACCCCGAGAGCCTGATTTCGTTTTGAACTAAACAAAATAAAGAAATGGGTTATTTTGTTATAAAACAGGTATCCTCCACATCCTAGTTAGGAAGAAAAATGGGCCAAAAACAATGCAAGCCAAGCATCAGGAAAATTCGCCCCAAAAGGACAATAAATCGAGAAAAAAATTCTTAAATGCAAAACACAAACAACACAGAGATAGAGAGCGAGAGAGAAAGAAAACTGAAAGGAAAATTGCAGACTCTGACAATAAGCAGTAAGAAAAATCACCCCGGGTTAACTCGACATGGGACATAAATCTGTGGAAATATTCTGCATTCAAAGGAAGAGAGACTAGTGGGTAGGAGGAAACTGAATTGCTCCTCTGTGCACGAATTCCGAAAATACCCGCGTGACGTTCGCATTAAAGGTGTCCCCAGGGTACGGGTGCTTCTAAGCCGGGTAAGTGGAATTTCTTTTGGAAGAGAAATAGCCAGAATGTTTCTACTTCGAGTATTTGCACATGTTTTCCCACTCTTATACCAAAAATTTGTGGGACAGGGCAATTCACAGCTTACAGCCTTTCATGGAAAACAATTTCGATTATTAATCGGTAAAGTATTGATTTCTACTGACTGGCTCTGATTGATACCAGCCTTCGACAAGGACGGGTGGTGACTTTGAAGATCTGAGGGCGTGAAATGTTGCCACACTTTAATAGAATTCGTGGTCACAAGGTCGTGGACTAAGAATAGCCGGAACATTTCGCAAACATACACACGTTCGCGTGAAGAACTTTCTGTATGGGTACTGGCTACTGATAAAGCGTGTAATGCTGATATGTGCGTTTGGGCATTCTTTCGGAATAACATGAAAGCCTGGCTAAGAGGATTTGCCGATTTGGAAACTTCGCAAGGAGATAACTTGTGGAATTAATAAGGACTTTTTGGTAAACTTGATTTATGTGTGTCGGCTTAGAGTTGTCCAACTTTGATTAGTTGGTGGAATATTTTTGGGGACATTTTTCTATCTGCTGAAGGATATGTGCTTGTGCATGTGTTGCTGCATGTTTCAGTTTCGGATTTGGATTTATTTTCGTCAAGTATCCAGATGTGTTGCAATTTTCCTCATCAAACTACTTAAAGACCGAAAAGAAATATTTTCAATTCATTTTTTCTGTTTCCATACTCATCGAACTTGGCAATGAATTCAGTTCACTCTTCTTGCTCAAGTGGTAGGTATTATCCTGAGCGTATTTTTTAAACAGATATATGTCGCTGCATTGCCCATATAGCTCGATTCCAAAGTTTCTTGAGATGCAAACCGTTAGCAAGCACTTTATACTTAACTTTGAGTTACAGATTATAGGTTCCTTCAAATACTCGCACCAAGTTGGTTAAGGTCGCCCCCCAAATGTTGACACTTGACGCAAAAGCCAGGTGACATTTTTTATGCTTTCTAAGTTTTGTAAATGTTGTCAATAAAAAATAAAATATATTTTCTTTATCCGAGAAAACGCGAAAATAGTTGTTTAGGGAATTTCAATACACCAGCAACTTGTCTACATCTAATAGCAGTTGCCTGGCACATTCAAGGCCGGGGATCTGTCTTTAAAATATACTAAATCACCTTTGGCAGCTATTTGGAAAGAAGCAAGACACCTTTTTACAAATTATTTGAAGAAGGAATTTCTTTGGCTGCAAATTTGACGCACAAACGTTAAACGAATCCTATATAGAAGTCCCTTGAACCCTTTAGTTATCCCCGCACTAAAGTTTAAAAATCCGAAGCAACAAATTTGCTCATTGGAGAAAGAGGAAGAGTCAAGCGAGCATTGCCAGTGTCTTTGTCTTTGTCCTTCCCTTGGATTTCTCATTTCCAAACTTAGTTTAAAACAAGTAAAAGTGTTTTGATGCCCTCCACTGCACACAAGTCTTGCAGAATTGGTTTTGTATGGGAAGTACCAGACCAGACACCTACAGACAGACAGACAGACCCTTTCTGTTTTAGAAGCAGATTTTAAGTCTGCCTATTTAATTGCCTTTACAAAAAGCAAACATTCACGATTGCTTTCATAAACTTTGAAATAAAACAAAACGTAATTTCCTCGTGAATAATTTAAAAATAAAATGAATTCTCTTTGTTTGCAATATTGTTTTAAATTTTTTTTTTCTGAGATTCATGAGGAGGAAAGTCGGATATTCCGACCGCCGGTTATACCGACCGCCTTTCCTCAGTCCCTACACCGTTGTTTTAAGCGACTTCCACTGTAGTTTGATACAATAGTCTCTGCAGCCGTGCGCCCATAACCAATTCATAATTTACTCGGTTTTTTCAGCTTTTCTATTACTCGCTTACATTAATTTAAAATATTAGCCTCACGTTTAAAACCATCAGCGCTGAAACAAATTTTCAGCTATTCAGTTAAGCAATTTTTTTTCAGCAATGTTTTATTTTTTTAGTTAAAAATTCAATTGGGCCATAAAAATAATTTTTGGATATTTTGAAAAAATGGAATATGGCCCTACAAAGTGAAATTGCACCTCCAATTTAGGCAATTTTTGTTGCTGTTATTTAAAGTCATTTTGGGGCCTTATTCAATTTTTAACTTTGGGGTCTGATTTCCTGGGGCTTATTTCGCGAAGTCGAAACTTTAAACGTTTAATCTTATTTGAAAAAATTGTTTTGTTTTAATTTTTAGTGAATCGAAAAATTGAGAATATTGGGCAGGAAGCAAAATATCTGATGTTGAAGTTTCTGTGGATATTTTCTTTATTCCTTATGTTGGATCAAATTACCCCACGCATTTACACTGCAGAAGAATTTGTTTTCCTTTTTCTCACGTGACGGCTTATTACCAAATTTCCCACGACTCGGTAACACTGGTTGCCACATATGTGGTTTCACATAGAACTCGGAATAGCGTAGATTTTTGAAGCAGTGATTGTATACAGGGTGCAGATTTTGTATAACAAAAATCTTCGGGAGGATATCATTGTTGAATCTTATACTTCATTTACAACTCGTGATTTTTTAACTTAGTTGCTTTTTTGGAGAGTCATCGCTTCGACCATAATCGCCTGAAAACTAACTGAATGGATTACCTGGAATCGAATTTCGTAGGCTGGAAACAAAATCAACAAAATACACAGGGAACATTTTATTTCAATTTAATCAACACACCAAGAATAGTTTTTGTAAAGATTTGAATCAGGAACAGAGAACAACAGGAGACTTAGGTGAAAATTTGGTAATGAAATCCTTTCATACGTGCTCTGAATTTATATGTCTACGGTGAACATATGGCTGAGTTCTCATCCTGACGTGGTTGCCAATGTCAGTAGTTCAAAAAGGCGTTAGCAAATGTGTGGAGAATGAAGTCAAAATTTGAATTTCTTTCAAGAAATTATTGGGTGATGTTTGGTTATAAATGGTGTCAACTCAGTTCTAAGCGAATATATAAATTATGTTGTTGCTGCACCTTCGAACACGGCAAGCTTCTGCAACACATAAGAAATTCACAGTCGAATGACATCTGTAGGAGTTTGTATGTTAAAGAAGACTTTGTCCAATGCAGTTGTAAAATGAACGATAGCTGTCATAAATATTTGGCGCTATTGACTCGGAATTCGCAATTTCAAATCGAGGGTACAATAAGTGCTTGGAAAAAGAAGGAGAAAATGCTTTCAAAGTGAGAAACACCGGTTTGTTGAAAATTCCCCCTTTTCACTGACAGCTGGCTGTCTAATTTTATAATCAGCTTTGGCTGTTGTAGATTTTTAACAAACCCGGTTTAGTTGGTTCTGAGGATAGATTTGTTATTTTCAGTGTTTCCGTTTTTTTTTCGACGCAGATTTAGGACAGATTTAGGACCAATTTTATATTTCACTAAAAGTTTGAAGTTTGTAAACATTTTTCTTATAAGCACTCATTTTCCACTTGTTGGCATCACCATTCGTTCGGCTTGAACTGCATTTGCAGGGCATACTAGCATGAGTGTTTGTCAATGACAAACAAATGAGTACAACAACAGTCAAAGTTGCTGCAGGAACAACTTCTGCTGCAGAAGTTGTATTAAACATATTTAAATCACCCATCGACAGAAACTTTTTCGAGTGTGGAAAACAAAATGCGAACAACAAAAGTCTTTATCGAAATTTTATTTCTTTCTACCTGCCAAAGGAAAATAACAAATACAAACTATTTTTTTTATCAGATCATTGACATTCACACATCGAATATTGCCCCGGTCAAGGCCGGGGAAAAAACGACTCTAGCCAGTCCTTTAGTTTTGTTGGCGAAGTCATTTTTCATACGTCTGCCCATGAATCATACATTTCGCGATGAACAAATTGCGCCTGGGAAACCTCTCCACTAGCGCTCCTGCTCATATATCCATGCAGAGTACTTAAGTGCCATACGCCACAATTTATATTCAACCTGCAACAGAACGCAATGAATCCATGTAAGCTAATTGGGTCCTTTATCGGTTCGTTCCTTAGTGCATTTCTCTCCCATAGTATGTTGAGAATTTCCGTGTACGCACACAGATTTTTAATAATGCAATTTAAACCCACACACAAACACATGCAAACCATGTGAGCTGATTTTATTTTATTTCTTTTTGCACTACGAATTTGCGAAAGGGATTTTTCCACGTCCCAAGATAATTGCGTACGAAAGCGTAAATGACTATTAAAGGGAAATCTCGCTTTGAAATTATGCAAACTCCATTACGGTCTTATGAGTAAACGAACAGGTCTGTAGTATGCTACAGTACATATATCCTTTACTACACGTATGCTTGTCGTAAATAGTAGCAATTTCAGCCAGCCAGCAGATGGTATATCTGCAAATATCACTTGACAGTGATTAATGAATTTTTTGGAGCGAAAAGAGGAATCCTTGATCTTTTGTAATGTAAGCGACGACGATTCCAACGTTACATACAATTCGGGATGTGAATCTTCCTCTGGATACGTATTCATTTTCATGGATCCGAATGCTATAAATATGTGCCCCTATTCGATGCGCATCCCCATCGAGGCGCGCGAAGCTCTCGTTAAGTGTTGATGGATTATTTCTACATGTATGGATGAGTTTGCTATACCCTTTTGCATGGGGGTCGGCATCGGAGGGATCGATGTAATTGCCTAGATAATTTGGTGCTGCACCATCACCTCGAGCTGTGATATATGTGGGGCGCTTTGTAGTTTAATTGGCTGGAAGAATTTTTAGATTTACATCTTTTTGAATATTTCGGGTGCACATGACGATTTTCATGTAATTTTGGGGGCTTATATTTTATTGGCGAACTTTGCCAAATGGCGCAGAGTTTTGTTACATTTTTTAATAAATAAAACAGAAAAGGAATGAACTATAGCAACTCTGTTTGTTCTCAATAATCCAGTGCCATAAAATAGATTGCTCTATTGTTAGAAAATGATTTTTCTTTTTCTAGGGATGGTTTTAGTTTGACAGTTGCTACTTTTGTGTATATTTAAATTTGTTGTTAGTTGTACTCTTTTACAGGATTTCGCAAATAACCACCTACACATACATTTTTCAGTGCAGCAGCACAGCGCTTTGTATATGAGAGCATGCATCTCTGCCACTGTTTCCATTAAGAAACCAATTTTAAAAAAATTGAACTAAATCAGAAAATGCCACAATGTTTTATGGCCTTCCTAGGTGTTGTTTAAATAAATACATATAGCAACAGGAATAGGTCTGCTCTGTTTATAAATCGAAAATGATTCGTTTTTTTTTAATTAATTTTTTTAATTTTGGGGTGAATGAAAGTGATCTGCATTCTCTATTGAGTTCGATTGTCTAAACTAAGGAGCAAACGCTTGTCTGAAGTTTGCGAGTGGTTGCAGAGAGAGGCCGCACTGAAAAATACTTAAAATTTCAGTTTCCTCCTTAAGTAGTCCAGCAGACTAATGATATCAAAGGAGCTACCTGCCTACTAGTTTTGTTTGTACCTCGATCAAGAGCGCTTAGCGAACGAGATAAAATTGCCCCACATGGTTGGCATTCGGGCAGAATGGCATCCACGGATCAAGGGATTGTGTTGATGGTCAGTAGCAAAAGGACCAGTAAAGTGTTATTATAAATAGAAGTAAAAGATAAAATAAATATAAAAAAAAACAAATAATGAATAATACTTTAGTTTATTAAAATCAGTCCCAAAAATGTAGGTCTGTTCACGTACTTCCTACACAAATTGTACAAGAAATAACTAAGCTATAAATTTAT
Organism: Cheilosia vulpina; assembly: GCA_916610125.1. NCBI lineage: Eukaryota > Metazoa > Arthropoda > Insecta > Diptera > Syrphidae > Cheilosia > Cheilosia vulpina. The sequence continues at coordinate 40,735,553 of OU744279.1, read as the reverse complement.
TTATTTTTTTTGTGCAGGTTTTAACTACTGTCACCATATTTTAGAATTCGAAATAAAGAACAATGCAAAAGAAAGAAACAAACGAAAAACCTACTTAAAACAAGAAAAAAAAACTTAAGTGGAACGCAATTTTTAGTACTAGATTACTTGGTTGCTCGTTCAGTATGTTAGGGCACGTTGGCATTAGGCCTTTTTTATTATGCTCACATGATCTGTATAGATAATTGATTTCCATGGTTTACAACAAAAGTTGGATCTTGTACTGTTGTAAAAATTAATGATCTATACAGATCATGTGAGCATAATAAAAAAGGCGGCTTATCTTTTGTTCATTGCATTTCGGTTTTCTTAATGTCTACGTAATTGTTTTTAAGAATTTAAATGAATTACAGAATAAATAATGAACAACTCCTGAAATATAAAAGGTTTAGTATTTATTTACACAATTTTATTTATTGTATACAAAATAATTTATAATGAACATCGTCTTCAAATAGAGAACTATTCATTGTTTTAATGAACGTATGGTCACAGTAGGTAGAACTAAAACAAAAATAGTGCAAAGTACAAATTTAAGTTCATTGGCTTTTTTATGATTGCTTTCATTGAAAAAAAAAATTGTTTATTTCCTTTGTTTCTATTGTTTGTTGTGCAAGACAAAAGCGAAACAAGAAATCAACCAAAAATTGTCATTTGACAAATTTCCCACCCATCTGTCAGGCATAGACATAACTACTTAAAATAAAAATTAAAATCTCTTTTTGTTTCTCTCTTCTGAATATCTTTGGCGTTTAACATAATTTGGTTGAATTCGAATACACATTCGTTCATTTAACGCAGTTAAAAAACTTATAGAAGTTTTTTTTTATAATTAATAGCAATTTTTTGCCGTTAGTTTAAAAAGAAAAAAAAACAGACTTTTCTTGGTACCAAAAATATTTTCACATCTTGCAACAATTGCAACATTTTTCGTACGTCACCAACTAAATCTTTAAGGTGAAGGCTTAAAATATGGAGAGGCACTATAATCCCGATAAGAACATTAAAAATAAGTTTGACAGCTGACAATAAAAAAAAAAAACTAACGAGAGAAAACTACCGAGTACATACTTTGAAGTGTTAAATAGATATTTCTATGGTCACAAGGCAAAACCACTTAAGTCGACTTAAGACGAAATTGAGTTTTTGATGCCATTAGACTCAGCGTACCCAAATCTATTTTGTAAATTTTTTTCAGCTTTATATTGTATAAAAAAGTGGCCACAATTTCAAAAAAAAAAAATAACAGCTTAAGTCACTAAAGTCAATTGAGTAAAAAAACTTTTAACTGCTCTCCTGAAAAATGAGTAAAACAGACTTAAGAGGTTTTGCCTTGTGACCACAGATTTATTTCGTTTAGAATTTACAGTTTGTTATAGCACAATTTACATAATTCAAATACAGAGATATGACAAATTTATATCTTTCTACTGGAAAAAGTTTACAAGTGACAAAAAGAGAAAAGAAGTTTAATTTCGTTACGAAATGCTATTTAGATTTTATTAAAAGGGGTCATTGGCTGGATATAGACTTATTAGTTTGTTTCTACTCGCGAAAAACTTCAATGGCTAAATATGAAAAGAGAATGCCAATATAATTTTTATGAAAGTCAAAGTACAGAATATTCAGTACTAGAACAGGGGGAAAGTCTCTTCACTTGTAATTTTTCTTATAAATTTGAGTTCAGAAAATATTTGGTATTACTGACACTTTCGACTACACCCCAAAAAATCTTGGACTGTTCTCTTGCTCCATAATTACCTGTTTTTTTTTTGTTCAATACATCTAAGTAGATTAGGGGAGAACTTTTAATCGCTCAAAATAACTTGTGACGAGCAGCTACAATTTAAACTCGAATTTGGAAACACGTATTTTTTTGTTTACTTCACGTCTTTGAGAATGTATAATAAGACATAGAGGTAAATGATGACAAGAAATCTGAATATTTTTATTACTATTATTAATATTTATTAACAAGTTAAATTAATTTACAATATTAAAACATACAAATAACAGCACTATCTACAGGGGCTTTCGGCTGTTAATATTTTTTATATAATCATCCTGAATAAGATCAAGTATATTTAAATTTCTGCTACTAACGATAAACAATAAAAAAAAAAAGTGTCCCACTGCTTTGCATTCTAAGAAGTGTCTACTTGTTCCTTAGTTCCAATGCCAGCATTGCATTTCCGATTTGTTTCACTATCCCCATCGTCGTCATTTTGGATTATTTATGTCCGCATTAACGTGCGATTATCTCTTATTTAAGGGGGGTTTTTCCGCAACGTTTTTGTTGTTCCTTTTCAGCTAGTAATTAAAAGGAAACTTCCTCAAACTGATACCATTTCACCGCTTGTCACATTGTCAGCCCAAAGCTCTTTAAAAACATCCCGCACAGCGTTTGCGAAACCTTCATTACACCAGCAACCGTATCTATGCTCAAATGCATAGCACAAAGTGCAGTCGCAGTATATAGTGATTACCGTCAGTCGGGTAGAGCGTTTATTTTTTTACAATAGCGATCCCATGCTAAAGTTACATAACGGCCTATGGTAAGAGGTTGCAATTTCTCCGCATTGAAGTATCGGCAATTACCTTTCGTAACAGGTACTACACATAATAGCCTTGACAATTACCGCCATTCATTTGCTTTGGCTGTGGCAAAGACATAAAGGGGTAGGCGCAGGAAAAGCGGGGAAATATTGTTTCCTTGTAGGAAACAGGAAATTGAAGGAAAATGTGCTTTTTATTGATTTGCTATTCTTAGTTCCTTTATTGCTACATCTCTTGTAGACGCATTTTGTATCTTAGATAAAGTAAGCACTCAATGGGCCCATTTAATGGTTGATAGTCATTGTCATTGTATACCTACTTGTATTCAAGTGAATATAGCTACTCGTGTAAAGGTTTTCACTGCGCCGTTCGTGGTTCGTGCAAGTATTTTAAAAAGTATTTAAGGAAAACGTTAAGAAACGAGTTATAAAAAGCCCCTGACGATGGATGATGAAAATCCTGAAGATGTGAGTTTAAAGGATTTCTATATATATCTTTAGTCATCATTTCATATTTTTTTATTTAACTTTTATTTTAAATATTATTTCAGCATTTTTAGTTTTAATTAAAATAAATAAAAGTTACTATAGATACTGTACACTTGCCTATATAAAAAGTTAATCACGAATTTTAGGACAAATAATTGTTTAGTGCTTTTATTAAAACTCTACATTTTTTGTTTACTCTCTTCGAATTTTCTCTTTTAATTGAGAGTCGCAAATTCTTGTTCTTACTTCTATGCAAAAGGTGTTAATTTTCACAGAATATTTGATAAAAATTCATCTTAATTTAATAGATTTATAAAAAAAATTTAAATCAGTTTTATTTCGTATCAAAATATTTTTGTTATATCAAAAATAAAACTGGATAGAGTAACAGAAAGTGTCTGTTATACGTTATAGGCGTCATTTTGTCAAACTAATTATATATATCTTATATGTGGAGTTTAGATTTGAAATTTAGATTTATATAAATCAATAAAACCTTCTGTGATTTTGATGCAATTATGAGACGGATACAAGGTTCGTTGGATTTTTATCAGTATCATCAAATGCCATCAAGAACACACAAATTAAAAAAAGAAACAATACATTTATATAAAGAACATATAAGATTTAACTGTTTGAAAACACCATTGTACATTTTTTCTTACAATTCACGCCTATGCTGTTCAAAAGTAGTTTCTTATGTTGAAATAATGTGTCAATCTAGAAATGGTCTGTTGTTAGAGCAACAGAAAGAATTATTAATTGCACAGAAATAATTTCTTATTTACTTGAATAAATACTTCGTAGAATAATTCTCTCCACATTGACTTTTCTTACCTTTAACATGATTCTCAAGCATTGTTCTCTTTTAGTAATAACAAAAATCACGTTCATTCGTTTATTAATCCATTGTACACAGTAGAATAAAAATGTATTCACACCTTTTCACTCTTCACAAATCGCTATACTCCCATAAAATTAGGAGTCTGAATACTAATTAAAATATAAAATATAAAATAATAATATTAGTGAAGCAAATAAAAATCACTACTTATATCATTTACAATTCATTTTTTTTATCCAATATTCGTTTTGTCAGTTCTTTAAAATTGATATTCAATCCACAAAAAGTTTTCATCATTTCCTTTTTTCAATATTTTTTAGTTCTATTTTTTTTTTTTTTTTTTTTTTTTCGCTGAAGAAAATTTACAAAATCTTAAAAGATATATATTTTGTGGTTTTGATTTACAAAATAGGTTGTTGATTTTCTTTTTCAAAATACAACAAACGAATTTTTAATACAATAAAAATTAAAAAAAATGATATTTATTTCTCAATTATATTATTTTGAATATAATTTGTAATTTGAAGATTCTCCAAAATATTTAATAAATTCCACTTGCAACAATCAAAACATATTTTCAGCATAGAAACTTATTCACATGTTTAACAAAATTTTTCCAATATTACTCTCTATTTAATTTTTAGTGTATACTTCACTTCCGTATTTTGTGTGCTTTTAAAAGAAAGACAAAATTCTTCTTTAATTTTGGGAGCATGGTTATTAAAAAAATTATTAAATCAACAGGATATCCCACTTCTCTTGTATTCGTATAACGAGTCAGTTTAGATTTGAAATTTAGATCTTCTTGGCAGCTGACACTGAGTAGCACATAGAACTTTTTTCAGCATGCAAATTTGCCAAGTAAATGCAAAAAGTTGACAGGTGAACCAATAAAAGGAATAAAATATTTCCAAAAGATAGTGCTGTAAGGAGTTAAATTAAATAAAACTTTTAAGAGTGCTTATATGATCAACACAAATTCTAAAATTTCCCTTAATACAAATTGGTGATTACCTGCAAGTGATTCAAAGCAGCTCGAAGTGTATACAGTCTATACACGCACTTTTGAGTACATTTTCCCCCTTTCACTAATTTTAAGTGCTTGGCCCCGAAAAGTACTATTTTACGGTTTATTTAGAATCGTTCTAATGGCAGAACAAATGTTTATTTTTACCAATTGGAATGTAATACAAATATTTAGGTTATCGGACAGTTTATTTGGTTGAATTCACTTTCAAATTGTGAATATAGAAAGAGGCTTTAAGTTCGTCAGAAGAACGATTGTGACGCTGACTTTAATTACAAATTACTGGCTCAGTATTCCTAATATAATAAGAGGAGTTTAATAAGTAGAGGGTTATGATCTTCCACAAGGGAACGCAGAGATCCTGCACGATACTAATAATCATATTTATTGACTTATTGTCCAGCCTATAGATTTGGAAAAACTCACAATGCCAACATTTTTCTACAAAATATTTAGTGTGATGTTTAAAAATGACACCTTGTTACTTAAAATGAACAAATATAGTTGGCGTTACATGTAGGATCGTTGAATTAGCTTCTCTGTTGAATCCTTTTTCATTGCGAATAGAAGCGACCTACAGTTTTATACCGAATCCATGCTGCTGTATATTGAAAATCTTTCTCAGACGTCGCCCAGTGGAATAATCCTTAATTTGTCATAAGTTCAGTTGTCACTGAAGCCACTCGCTCACTAGTCCACCAGTAAATTGTATAAGCGGGTTCTAAAATTAGCTTGACCTGTAGCCGAAAGAGTTTTGAAGAATCGAATAAACTTGTCAAGAGTTCAAGAGCATAGGTTGTCTATTTTGAATAAAAAGTTCGTTTAGTTTTGCCAAGAAAAATATTAACCCAACTTGATCTTTAAGAACAGATTAAAGGAGGATGGTCAAAATGTGAAATTTTGTACTGCCTTTCGAAGGGGGCAAGTTCCGTTTAATGCGCCCAATCCACAAGGATCTCCCCACCTCACAACAACTGTCAGACAGTCGCTTAACAAATCCTTACCTCATTTCCAAAACCAGTGCCACAGTAAAGCACTCCAGATCCGTTTCAACCCCTCTTCCTATACAAATCCAACAATCGTATATTCCGTTCGGTGATTTCCCTTCAACTAGAACAAGCCCAAAGTGTTTCAAAAGCCTTATAAACGCAAAGTCAACTCCAGCACTCATTTAATTACGCCACTGAAGAATTCATTAACACAACACCCAAGATGTAGGTACATCCAGACCTACATAGGTACTGAAAGTCTTTAAGTGCACTCAGCTATTGCGTTGCCATTAAGAGCGTTTCCCGTGCTATTGTCCTTAAAGAAACACTATCATCGCACATAGTACATTTAACACTAAAACTTCTCCCCCACATATGCATTCACTGCGAGTGTGCTGCACTATACCTTTACACTGCGATGGTACACATTTCCGGTGCGATTTGGTCCTATATTTCCAAAGTCGGTGATGGATTCACTAATGCAATATCCCGGCCAGCGAGCGCGCTCTGGCGTACGTATGTAACTGGGCAAAAAGCATCCTTTCTAGTAATTTATGAACAAAATGGGTTAAGCACTCAATACCAAAACTGAAGATGAATCCACAATGTTTTCCCCTCGTTGCCTATATGCCGAGCGCCATTATTATGCATTATTACTGCAACGCACCGCTGAGCTGCAGAGAGGAGGGCGCCCCATGGTGCTGCTCTGGTTGCTCTGTGTAGGATCCATGCAATTGCCAGCGACTAGAATGCTTGTGGCCTCATTGCAATGGGGCTGCCGTTTAATAAACAGAAGGTGGTGACAAAAAGGTCAGAGTTGCATTAAACCGGGCGATTTTCTTTCGACTTTTCCGTGTGCTTGGTGGTGTACTACAGCCTGCAGGCGGACATAAACCCACCTGAACTCTTCCATCCAACAGTAGGTTGGTTTTAATTGTTCTAACCTATACTGAATGGGATACCAATGCCTGTAGGTATGAGCCGCAGCGAATTTTCGGCACGCTGCATCCGCACAAACGAGCCAACGTACTCATTATATCCTGATTTGCACATTCAATGATTAATTATAGCGCTTAATGTTGTGCATAATGGCTGCCAAAGTGGGCTGCTTCGATTGCATTGATTGCTGGGTTTCCGTGTTAAGTGAACATTTCGCATTGTGTGCTCAATCTACAATGAAATGAAATCCGCCACCGAGCAGAAAGAAAATCGCTCCATTATGGAATAGGGGGGAAAAAAATGATTCCGAGGACGAGAAAGTGCACTTGGTTTATGCAAACGTTTACATAGAGACAACATGCTTATCTGATGTTGCTAGCACATGAGTTCAGACTAAATATTTAGATTCAGCGAACTTGGGTGAAGTTTCAGAGATATATGCATCATTATCGAGTTGAAGAACTTCCTTCATGACTTGATTTCCGATAAATGGGGGTTTCCCCCTTCGTTTGTTATCCATCCCCACTTGTCGTTAATCTTGTGAATTGCTTGATGTTTGAATAAGGCATTAAAAGTTGGTATTAGGGGGAGCCACCCACCCAAACCACAGTACACAATAACCCCGATTCTGAGAGGGTACTATGACAGCGGTCAGTCATTTTAATAAATTAGCCAATATGTATCTGTCCCCAGATTTAGCTGTCAGTTAGTGAATAAAGGCAGTCATAATACATGCCTACGGCTTAGTTTCGACTCAGAGATACATAAATTTAAAATGCTGAATTCCGATCTGTCATCTGGTGTAGCTTCTAAATAATTCCAGTCGAACCATTTTCAATTAATCAATTAGAGCTATCAAATCTCTGTTTGGGTTATACATTATTCAAAGCTATTGTTGTATAAGTAGCATTCATTTTTCACAAAGCATTTAGTGGCAACAAATTTTATGATAGGTATGGTAAACATACGAACAAGCTTAGAGGGGGGCGGCCTTGGGTATTTAAGCGCCCCGCTTGAGATTTTCTTCTGCGTCCTATAATATTCAGTGCTGATTTGTTATCCAAGTCCTCAGAAAAGCTTCGTTAATTTTGTCCTACAGAACAAAGAATTTGATATCTTGTGTTTTTCCAATGAAACTTCTTAGCTTAGATCACGGCAGAATTTAGTCTGTTCATTTCACAAACCAACCTTGCGGAAAGAAAGAAAGACAAGGGAACAAATGCACTTTCATTTTTAAGTAAATATGCAGGTACCGACGTAAGCGAAGAAGTTATTCGATTGATGTGACAAACATTCTTCAATAGTGCCAGGTTATTGTCACTGCCCTCATGAGCTGTCACTACAATCGACAGAAGGCGCAGTCACAACACACAAGTTCGAGCCAATCTCTTCGTTGTCAGTAGTGGTGATTGAAAATGTTGTTTTTTATATTTATTTATATTTATATTTATTTATTATTATTTATCTTGCAATTAATTCATGTGCTAAGGCGCCCCTCTGTCCCGGCGCCCTTGGTGTTCGCTCCCAAAGTCCTCCACTGGTTTTAGAATTAGTGCGATGAACGATGTGTACGACAATTGGAGATTTGGTCATTTTCTGTGAGCAAAACTTAGAAAATGCAATAGGTTTTTGATTTTACGGATTAGTTTCTCTCTGTCAGAAGTACAGATACTCACTGCAACTTTTCACTAGCCATTTTTATTAGCCCAATTAATTGGCGGATGTCAGCAGCGACTTAAAGTCTTCCCTAATGTAACTAATTGTGCTGGGCAAGGGGTCGGAGTCTTAGGATCAGTAACCAAAACATCTAAATGTCTTTTACATCTCAATTCAACTATTCCAACTCGGCTAAAGTCGTTTCCAATTGTCCCAAAAACTCATGCAAACGATTCGTTGTGACAATCTCGGCGTAGGACACCTAAACGGGCATATTGCGCATTTATTTTTACTTAATTTTTTCTCTGCCCTTTTGACTCCTTAGTCCTTATAACTAAGAAACTCCTGAATTGATTTTTTCTATGACTATTATCGGGCCAGGTTCTAGTAAGTATATTGTTACGGTGCGATTCTACAGGGTGTGGCAACATAACATCCTTTTCTGAAACGCAATTAAAACCCAATTAATGAATCAGAATTTTGTTTTTATGTGTAGGTTTAAGTAAAGTTCTGTTATAAAGAGATTTGAAAATTATTTTCACTCACCCCCATTGCCCATACGCTGCATCAGCCGATTTCTGGCATTTGGCATGACTCTTAGATGTCATGTCACCCATCGGAACCAAATATACTCATCCACAAAATTTCATCGAAGTCTGTTGAGTGGTTTAGGAGATTGACGTCAGCGCCATCTATCGGATTCAAAACTTTCCTATCTTTCAAGGAGACAAACATGACTCTTACTGTGTCATGTCATGTCAATATCACTACACAGCGCCACCCATCGGAGCCAAACATACCTTTCCACAAAATGTCATTGAAATCGGTTGAGTGTGGTTTCGGAGATTGGCGGCAGCGCCATCTATCGGATTCAAAACTATCCCATCTTTTAAGCTGGAACCAACCGTTCCCACTATCTAAACAGACTCTAAAATATGTTTTTGATTGTTGTAAAGATGTCAAATCGATTGGAATCGCATTTTCTGTCTCAGAAAAACTCCGTTTTTTTTTAGTAATTTCTTAAAAAATTGTTTATTTGTCTAAATCGAACAGAATTCTCCTGCAAAGCATAAGGAACGTAAACTTGAACTATCCGTTCAATCGTAAAGCATTCATGCATTCCGAATCTAAAGCAAGAGCGACGTGTCACATTCGATTGCTTTTAAAACAATAAAGTATCGAAGAATCGATTTGGAAGCCTGCTTGTCGACCGCGTTTTTTAACGTCCAATTAATCGATGCTCCTGCCATTTGTCAGTGGTAGACAATTAGGTCCAATAACAGCAATATACGGCCGTCTTCATTTCAAGCAAGTGTCGTTAAATTTTTTCTTCGTACATTGCCGACACATCACTTCCTTTTTTATTTTCGCACTATGAATGAATTCTAAAAAGAATTGAGCGCAAATCGAAAGGAAACCAGCTGTCACTATATCTCAGATAGAAACTGGGCCATTACTCAACCCGTTTTACATGCACACACTGTTTCGTCTGGTATAGTGTCCCCGCACATCCAATTGAGTAACAGCCGGGTGATTGAGACGGCCAACAAGTCATACTGCTCCATATCATGTCATTGCAGCAGCGCCAGTGCAATTGTTACGTCACGAATGAGATTGCGTTGAAAGAATTGAATAATGCGCCAACTGTTCGCACTTATTAACCTCCTTTCAGTCGAGCAGGAAGAATGAGAATCATAAAACTGCAGCAGTGGATCCAACCAGGGTTTGTGGTCATTCTTAATGGTTAATGAAAGTTGTCTGCATTTGAAAGGACGTTTTCTACTGCCTCCTGTCTGTATCTCTGGCCATGGATTGTTTTGCAATATCAAAAAAAGTTCATGAATTCTGGTGCTGCCCTTCAACGTTCTATTGTCTGGAACGGATGGATGGACGATAGCATTCGGATTGCGTTTTTGTTTATACTAGAGTATAGTAATTCAGAATTTTTTTCAATTCAATATATATTCTAATATTTGAAAAGGGATTGTAAGCTACCATGAAAGAGTTTGATTAAAATATTTTGGAGTCCATAATAACTGCCCCGTATTTCTATTACTAAAAATGGGTTTGGTCACTCTGTTGAAAGGTATCATTCCCCAATGGGAACCACCGGCTGTTCTTCGATCAATCTTGAAGGGGAAGATACTTAAAACAATAATAGTTGCCACAACAAACTCATATCGGGCGGTCAACTCGTTTTAAATGATCTCAGTTCTAAAACAAAAAAGTCATCGTTCGTACTACAAAGTAGGAAAGCGTTGCCTACGTGGCGCGTAGTGTCGCCTGGAAAAGAGGAGGATTTCATTTTTAAGTCTGGGGACGTTGACTTGGTGGCGGGCATAAATGGTTTTCGCAATATCTGACATGTAACAAATCTGTGCTTATGCAAGAACATGACGTTTGACGGATTTTTTTTTTTCTTATTTTTTTCGCATTTTCAAGTTTCCAGCAATGAACGTAGTTTATCTCAATTCAACCAACGACAATGACAGTTTCTCTCGGTCGTTATGTGTTTTATGTCAATTTTTCAAAACTGTCAGCTGTCATCAGATTTAACGGACACACCTACCATTAGCTGGAGTACTTTTTTTCCATTTCACAATTGAACAAGTTGCCACAACACACATGAAGGTTTCCTTGGATTGGAATCATAAGTTGTTGATCTAAAAAATATTCCATTGAATGCAATCCATCACTTAGTGCGCTTTTGATCCGTTCCAAGTTTCACAATATTTTTAATTTTACTGAGGAATATAAGGGACTTGCTTATTTCGTATATTCGTCTTATCGTTCTCCTTAAATAAATTTTTCATTTCGTTTCCTAATTTGCATAGATTTTATCAAGATATTCGTATTTTGTTCCTTTGCGTGGGTTTTGGCGAATCGCCGGAGAATCTCCCACATAAACACTCACCGCGACCTCAACCATTTTTGACAATACTTGTATATTACATCGCCTGGTGTTCGCTGATGAACTCCCCTGCGAAGGAAATGCGAATCACCTTATTTGCTCGATATAAGTTTGCTAGCGAGGCAGTTTACTTCAAATTATAACGGTGGACAATCTTCGGTTCGGCTCTATTCTAAATTTTCAGGGCGTATTGGACTTTGTTTGACTGGATGCATTTGTTTTTTTTTTTGACACGTTAATCGCACGAACTGTCTGCCCGTTTATGTGCAGTTGATTTGACAGTATTTTTACAGAAGTTTTATTCGCATTCTTTTGGCAACACCGTACGCATTTGGAAAAGAAGTAATTAGTAAAAGAAAAGTTTTTTTATCATAAGGCAATCCATGATACTGTGACAGTTTTTCGACCGGAAAAACGAAACATGTAATTTAAATAACAAAACCAACAGATGGCGCATTATATAAAGGAGCTTCTGGAGATTTGCAGGATAATTGGTCCGTATCAGTACTGTTTTAGACATTAAAAATATTCGCAGGTCCTGGATTAAAAACGTAAACACAGAATTCCAAATACGTATCGTCTTTATATCTATTCCGAGGCCACTTATAAGAGCGACTTTAAAGATGAACTCTAAGCAGTGATGTGAAATATTCTGTCATAAAAAAACAAAAGTAAGACCAACTATCAGCAAAATTGCTTTACTTCTCCCCAGGTCTCGTCCATCCTTGAGCAACTATTCACCAGCCCTATGTCAATTGTCACTTTCGTTCACTGTTGCAGCTCACCACTTACAAGTGAGTGCTGCTGCATACTCGTTTCTTGCATAAACTTCTTCTTACTATTGATCCGAACATCTGACACAGCTTATCCCTCGTCAATTAGGAAATGCAATTACGTTCCACCTTGGAACGTTCACAAGCTCCTCACAGATTAATGTTGGTCTACTAATTCAATTAAAATAACTGCCGTCAGCACAGCACCAATATCATTTCGTTTGACATGTGCTCGTCCTAGGTATACTCAGAAATGTAAAGCAGCTCCTCCTCCAAAGTCCAAATTCTTTACGGACCATGATAAACAATCAGCTCCGACAGAGCACATGTACAGTCGTTTGTCAAGCACTCCTTCCGGCAGTAGGTACCTACCCACACACATACAGAATTCGTATTCCAGGCACGGCAACTTACTTATAGCTACCTCAACGACACCTGACGTGCACCAGGGATTTGTCCACAGGATTATCTGTATTCGCAACAGATATCAGATATCAGGAGAGGCTTCTCCTGGCACAATGTCCAATTGCATCATGTTGGTAATCGCTACACGGTTTTGCTGAATGGCAGGCGGTGTACATCAGCCCCCCAGTGAGCAATATTGTAAAACATAAAGTCCTCTGTGGCAACTCACGCAGGCGGTACGGTTCAATTAATACGAGAATTCATTATTATACGTTGCGTTTTAGGTCAACACCGCGACGTATAAACTAATGTAACCAAGGTGGTTACTGCATTTCTCATCCGGCATACGGGACACAGGGCACAGATGGAGTTTAAATAATTAATTAGAAGCGGCAGCGCTGTCACAAGCCGCAGTCCTCGGTGCAGTGTGGAAAATATTCATTTTATGAAAAAAACCGCAGCAATCTTGAAATGCCTGTTCCATAATGTATGCCATGGCTTCTATCATTGTTACAAATGCGGTGCGGGGGCTGTCAGAAACGGAATTCGATTCGCCCACACTCACACAGGATATTAAAACCGAAAGGCTGTTTCAGTTTAAGCATTTCACCATTTTATGGATACAATTATATCTTTTATCTGTTCGACTGGACGCGCGCTGGTTGATTTACATTTGTTTGATTGAATCCCGATAATGAATCACGGTCTCGTATAATATTCCGAATGGGACTCGCTGCTGCTGCGGTTGGCGGCCGAAATGCAATAAGTGCTACGTCCTACGTGTTAATTTTGGCGATTCGTATTTTCGTCATAATTTGGTCGGGTACTGTCCGGAAATTGTTTTTTTGTTTGTGTGTTGGTGTGTGTGTGTGTTGGGAAACGTTTTACTATATTCTCGCAGCAGAAACACAGGCCAAGTTTTTATGAGAATTTGGTAATCAAGTGCTAAATAGGGCAGACCGGCCGGACGCGCTTTCTCAAGCTGAGGCTGCGTGCCATGAAACAATAAAATCGCACGACGTGTCTGCTGTGGTTTCGATTTCGTTTAAGGGTCGTAAAAATTGTATTGTGATTCAGCGGCATTTCGGATTACTTTACTCTGGGCGTCCTCACAGTTGGAATTTGATAAAACAGCCTGCTGAATTGCATATGCCAATAAATACGTCAGTTATAGTTGGATACATTGAATTACGAGCCGTCAAGTTATTCGAAATACGTCGGATTTATGGCAGAATCGCTTATTTCGTTTCTGGATACAGTGGACTCCGCTTGCTTGCCACAAGTATTTTTTCACATGAGCAGTATTTTGTCTCAAGCAAGCTTAAAACAATTGAAACAAATTTGACGGGACAAATTTTGTGTGTTCGGTTAACTAATTTTTGTCAATAATGCGTAGTCCATATAGGCACAGTACAGGGTGTCGAAAAATGAATCATCCAAATTTTGTGTTTGAATTACTTTTTTACTAAATATAAAAAAAATAAAAATAGATTTTGAGTGATGGAAATCTTTATTTGGACATTTACAATTTTTAAGTGGAAAAGATTATATCCCTCAAGTGGCTGCCGCCAGTGTTAATCCACATTTGTGTCCGTTTTATGGCATTTTCCATGATTTTTGGCAAGATTTCCGGCGATAACTGTTCGTATTCCTGTCGAATATTCTCCTTAAGGCCACGATTGCCTGAGGCTTGTTGGCATAAACCCGCGACTTCTTCTAGTCGCCCCAAAGAAATAGGTCTGGGATGGTTAAAATGGGCGATCTCGCTGGTCATGCCAAATCACCAAAAACGGGAGATTACGCGATCAGGCACCGCTTGCTCATCCATTGTGGCTCGTGCTGTATATACGGTTGCACCGTCGTGGTTTGAACAAGTTCACCAAGCCCTGCTCATCCAATTTCGGCGGGGAAATCGTTTTTCATGGCGTTCGCCAGTAATAGTGACCATATTGCTGGTGACGTCCTCAAAAAATGCGGCCCAATCAATCCTTCCGCGTGTACCCCGCACCACAAAGTGGCTTTGAGTGGATGTCACGGCTCTTCGTGCAGCACACGCGAATTTTCAGTGCCAGATAAACGAATATTTCTTTTATTAACGTAAGTGGAAATGCGCCTCGTCGCTCATGATGATTCGAAATTCACGTTGCCGTTTTTGGTTAAAAAAAATCGACGAAATTATTCTACGCTACATTACTTCTCTGTTTTATACTGCAGCTGTCTACTTTAAATGTCAAATGTCAAATATGATTGACGTTTGACGCCATTTGCAAAAATTATAACATTTTCCGAGAGGGTGATTAATTTTGCGCCACCTTGTATAAGAAGCTGGGAAGGGGACTGATATTTGTTTAAGTCCCTTAAATTGCCCTTAAAGTGCCCTTAAAAATCAGAACCAATTTATATGGAGAATTTTAACTCGTTTGATATTTCGAATCTGATTCTAAGGAGGTACGTATTTCGGAGTTTTGTTGGCACATTTTCCGAAGCAGATATTGTAGGCAAGGTTTAGGAAAGGCTCCGGGTAAATACAGGCCGCAATCACTACTTCCAATTTGCAGTAAAGTCTTTGAAAAACTTATGAAAACTATGACTGTAAATATAGCTTCCGCTTCTGTCCAAAGCAAGGCTTTAGAAAAAAAAATCGACTGAATATGCACAGTGTCGTGCTCATAGACTAACCAAACTAGACAGTCGACTTTCAGTGCACCCACCCGATTATCCTCGCAAATTTTGAATGACAGCTCTCTCTTGAGCTCTCTTTTTTTTTTCTGTCTGTGAATATGTGTATTAAAAGCCGTCGGGTAGCACTATTTAAATAACAAACAATTTGTAAATGAATCTATAACAATAAATGTAAATGTTGAATATGTTTTTTTAGATAGCTTAATTCGTCCTCTATCCATCTTCGCCAGTAAAAGGTGTTCATTCATTCACATTTCAGTTTATTTTTAATTTTGTTTGTATGAATTCTATGTTTGACAGCAAAATGCATAAACGAAATTCGTGGGGGTTGTTCCAAAAATGAGTCAACAACATGCAGGTTAACCCAAGCTTCCACTAGACAAAATCGAATTTTAGTAAATGTTCATGAATATTGCATAAATTTCTATTAGGGTGAATATTTTCAAATTCGTTTATTTAACACCATATTTGTACAAAATCAATGTATGATTGGAAATTCTGTAGTTTAATAACACTGAACATTGTTGAATAATGTTAATTAGGGACAGTAAGAATGCAAATGCTATTATTATTTTAAAACCAAAAAAAATATGATTATCGGAATGCAAAACAAAAAGACAATATAATGTTGTATTTTAGTGGGTTCTGCAATTTGATTTCAGATTTTGTGTATTCAATCGAACGTAAGAATTCAAATTGTTTTGTTAATTGTTGGTATTCGCACGCTTTATTTCGTTTTCCATCGACATAATTCTTTTACAGATTTTAAAACAATGTGTTTTGAATTGTGCACAGATTTTTTCATAAACCTTATTATTAATTAACAAGTGCACTATTTGAGACATACAAAAAAAAGCGTTTTCGCTAAAATGCTTTAAAATATATTTTTGTCATTATGGCTTCGAAAAGTATAGCATTAAAATCAACGGGAAAAGGTGTATTTTCTTGCACCTGAAGTTACAAAATCTCTTTTAACAAAAGTGAAAAAAACCGTGTTAGTTAATTTTTCCCTGATTAATATTATGAGATGGATACAAATAATTATTATATTAATTTATTTGGCATTGTAACGAAATTATTACAGAAATTCCATTTGATACCACCAATTACAAAAACATTAAAATTCTTAAAATGAACTGTGATGTGAACTCCGCATAACTAATGGGCACAATGTATGCCGAACGCAGTCGCACACACTTCATTTCCCACCATAATAATGGCCGCCCGCATGACATGAAGTCCCTGCAGCAAATTGCATAATATGCGTGCGGCATCAATGGCGCTCCTTTGATTTGTACATGCACGAATACTTATGCAATCTTATGCAGGACAGGCAGCTTGTAGGCAGAAGTACCGTTTCTGCTCTCAGTCGACTGTCTAGTTTGGTTAGTCTATGGTCGTGCTTGAATAATGTCAGACCAACTATACATATGGCTGGTTGATTTCTGATACCAAAAGATCTGTATTTAGTTTATAGAATTGAAAAAAAGTCAAATTTTGTATCTTCAAGCTTAATTGGGTTAAGCCACATTTGAACGAAGAGTGAAGATGGGTGGTATTTGAAAGCGAAAATAAATTTGTAGATTTATATGTGCCACAAGGCTCTGCTTTTGGACCACTTTTGCTTCAGATTTTAAACAATTTAGCGCTCAATTTAAAAGGGACACCTACCTACTTTGCCTGCGAACAGCCTATTTAAACTTGTTTCTAAAATGAGTTGGAAACTACATTATTGAACATCCACTTTTATATATTATTATATGTCTACCTTAATCTCAAACATTTGAAAAGGGTTTTTCAATTTGTCATTCCGATAAGAGAAATGCTATTTTCAAGTTCTTTCAAAATGCTGGTTTTATATTTCTGAAGTGATTTACTAAGGTTTTTTACGTAACAGCATTTAAGAACAGACAGACATTTAAGATCAGACAGCCTGTGTCTGAAAAAATCTCTATTACTTCTTGTGTAAGAACATTTTAGGCACACACTTCTCTAAAAGAAGTGCAAAAGATGTAGTTGACGCAACAGATCCGTTAGTTACCAATTAATAAATTAGTACTAAATTATTAATTAATTTAAATTGTTTGGTCTAGCTTCTATAGCCAATCGTTTTGCGTGAGTTGTTATTTTTTGGACAAATGGAAGGAACCTACTAGGCTACAGGGACCTGGATGTTGGTCAGAAGTTTGTGATACGTGGCTCTGTAGGAAAAACCTTAAGATGTAGTTTGTGTTTTTCCTTGAATCGAACACCTGAGACCTCTCCCTTAGTAGTCCAGCGCACTAACCACTGACCCACTGCGCCCAGAGTTTCTTAATTCAGTAATACAAGTTGAGAACAGATTTTTTTCTTGTGACAATATATAAGCCAACAAATCATGAGATTCGCATTTGTTTCGCTTTGAGTTCTTCCAGAAGAAGACTTCCGTTTACATGGGAATTCATTTCAGAACCCCACGCAGTACAAGTTGTGTAAAAAATATTTTAATACGTGACGAATGTCAACTACTGAATCGCTGGCGATTTGTGAAAACCACCGCGGAAGAACAAAGTGCGATCATTTCGAGGATGCGCTCGTCTACTGGGTTCCCCCAAATTTGGCCATCATTTAAAGCCACGAAGATGTCGCGTCCTATTGTCCAATATTGAAAATTTCTGCTTCCAACAGATATTAGGTCTTTTCCCTACACCCTAAGGATAATGCATTCGAACACATTAGCAAACCTCGTTCCTTTACGCAAAAAGGTGGAACGAAACGATGTTTGGCTAAATTTGACTAATGTGCTCGAAGGAAAGACCTATTGTCCATCTGAAAGCACTGTATAATATAAAAGACTTAAACAGCTATGACTCGTAGCAGCAAAAAATGACAGTGAGACATAAATTTGTTTGGGTGCTAGTGATGCGATTGCCGAACCGAACTTAGAAAACGAAAGAAATCTATTTCAATAACGAAGGCTCCTCAAATTATGTCAATGATCCTTGAACTATGCAATTAAAAATGGACCCATATTAAAGAATGGGAATGGAAGCTAGAAGGAAGAAGAACACAAAAGTAGTAAATTTTTGCTTGTTGATTTGTTTCGTTTTTTTTTTAAATGCGAAAATGATTTTCGTTTCGTTTTTGTTTTTTTAAATTCCTCCGCAGTCCACTTACAGCATTTCATGTTCCAGATATGCGGCCAGAACACACTTATAAATAGTTGACATTCAATTTTGAAGTGGTCGACGATACTCTGCATCTGTATCTGCACTATGACGATCACTTTCAACTCCAATTCGAATTGTGAATTATTTTCCTTCGAACATTGTGTTTGTGAAATACCATAGGCCTTTAAGAATTAATTTTTAATCTTCACTCCAAATATTTATTTTGAAGGTCACACTGGATAATTTTGTATGGAAATTTTCGTCGTTGTGAGCTCGAAAAATTTAGCCTTGACTCTGAAAATGATTACTAATGTCGCGGACTTAATTTTCTTTAAAGCAGCGTAAGTTTTTGACATTTACGTCAGTAATTGGACTTGGGTATGCAAGTGCGTCGATATTGAGATGTATTTTTTAAAATCATTGCGCCGAGTGCCATTTTCACGTCAACCGAAGGAACTTGGTCAAGAGTTTCATCAACCGCTTCATAGAACTTTTGTTTCGTCCTCAGTATCCCAAAAGCGAGTTTGCTGTAGCACAGCTTTATGCAACATTGTCCTTTGGAACGAGAAAAACGAGAAGGCGCTCCTTGTTCAACTATTGCGAACACTTTTTGTCCATTGTTGCTGTTAAGGGTCATTTGACAATCGATTGCTTTATCTACGAAACTACTTTAAAAGTCACCATCCAACAACACAACGATACAACTTTTCGACTGTACACAGCGTTTCCAGGAGGACACCCTCACATAAATTTAATAATCGCAAATAGTTGGTAAATTATTCAGCTACCATCGAAATCGAAATGAAAAATACCAAAAAAGTAATCTAAATTAAAATCTGCATCTGCAATCAGCATGCTATTCCCCTGTGAGCGCAGTGTCGACCCCAGGGGAGACACTTTATTTTCCCGAAAAACCAATAAAACTGTGTCTACCTCTGTTGCCACATGTGAATGGTGTGTGCAATCAAACCCCGATCCCATTACCAAAAACACTCCCAATTGACTCTAATCCCCATCGAGCCAGAGTGCGACAAACATCGAACTTGTGCAGTGCAAAGTTTTTCAGGCGTTAAACGTTCCCATAATTAGTGTCACCTAACATATAATACTGTGAAACACAAACTAAAGTGCATTTAACTTTCTTCCTTTAATTGCAGAAGGATTTATTCGTGAGCAAACTTGATCCTGGTTCACCACGAGGCGAGCGTAAACTTTCTGCTGCAAGTGCGTCTTCGATGAAAACAAAGTGGCTGAAAGCTTTTAGAAGCCTAAAGCCGGCTTCTGGTTCCGCAGCACAGCCAGATAGGTAAGTTGCAAATTTTGGCATCGTTTCGGTGGTATCTCTGTCATAGTTTTATGGTCCCGTATTATATATCGTGTGAAGTTTTTTCCCATGATTTATCGATTTTCGTTGTGTAATTTATTTTTTATGTATTTTTTTAATCGCCTTTAAGTGTGCATATAGAGTGCACGTCATCTGTTCATATATAAACATATGTTATAGGTAGGGAGTAAGAGTCGCTTTTAGCAAACTCACTTTAATCTATCAAATTGGATTATGTAGCTAGGGCCCAGGGCGACGATGACGAACGAAAGAAATCAACTTTCCCGGACAAATTGGATCGATTTTCTATTTTTACTTTTTGTGCATTCACTGTCGACGTTGTAATTCAGCTTGATCGATGTATAACTTCAATCGCAAAGGACACAATTTATTTTTATCTTAAGCAGTGATTGGATTCGCATGTAGTTGTGCGAGTATAAGTTTAGTTTTTGCCACTGCCATTGATATCGAAAGAGTTAAGTACACAGCGCGAATCACTGAAGAGACTTAAATTTGATTTAATGCAATTACTCTTGTATGACTGGCGCCGCTTACGGAAAATCGCTGCATTACGGTATTTGGAAAAAAGAATAAAAATCTACGCGGATTATTATAAATCAGGTGTTGAAAAGAATTATTTGGGTCGATGGTTTTTGTCCATCATAGTGTGTGTTAAATGCTTTTGTTGTGCAACTTTTTGACAGAAGCAAATATTGGTCTGGAGAAAATATTTCTATTGTTTTACACACAAAACGTATTTTATTTTTTTTTTTTTGTAAATATGGGTGAAGTACTATTTGATGAAAATTCAAGGTTTCCAAAAACGGATCTAAAGACGCTTTAAAAAGAGCCCAAAAACGAATTAAATCCGTTTAAAAAGGGCTTCAAAAATAGTGATAAATAATTCAAAAACCTATAGATAAACGCTTACAAAATTTTTCGAAAACTCTTTGCAATCCACTGCGTCAAAAACGTATTAGTACAACTTAAAAACGCGTTCAGACGTCTTTTAAAAATGTATCCCAAATGGATAGTAAATAGCTACTTAAAAAACACAATACAATTTTTTTAAATTATTTTTAATTTTGTAATCTAATTTAATTTTTAAGCATTTTTCAATGATTTTCTCGACTCGTTTTTTAATTGTTTATAATGCATTTACTGACGCATATTTTTAATCCAGTTTTTTCATGCGTTTCAAGGTGTTTAGCGAGTCTTTTTTAACGTTTTTGAGTTGTTTTTTTGAAGTGATTTTACTACGTTCTTGGATCATAATTTTTGTAGTGTCCTATGGCTAAAAAAAATCTTTTTGTGGATTTGTAAACTATTCAAAGTTGTACATTTTAAAGCATTCTTGGCGCATCTAGCAGAGGTTTGACCTGCAAAGACGTTGTTATGCGGATTAAAATGTTCTGTTTTAACAGACAACGGATTTGGAATACACCAATTGGCAGCATGAAATTTTTGGCACCAGAACAACTAAACGAATCATATTGGGATAGGTCACCTGCGACCGCCTCAATTTCTACTCAGCCAATTCAAAAACAGGCGTCATTTGATATTAACTTTCAATTATTTGTGTAAGTGTCTGGTGCTCGAATTTAGCGTTAAACTGCCGTGTTCGCTAGATAAAAATAAAAGCCACCTATAAATCTATCATTACCATCATTCGTCCCCCCTTTAGTTTATTTCATCTTCTTGATTTCACATAAAATGTATTTAGGTGCATAAGTATAAAATAAAAATATTTTTAACGACCGACAGAATCATTAGGATGTCCAGCTTCCATAAAATGGTACCAAAGGATATTATGATACGAAACACATTTTTGTTGCAGTTGTCAATAGTACCTCCATGCTGTTGTTTTGTATCTAATAAGATTTGTTTACGCACGGGTTTCCCCCCTGCAAAAGTCCAACTTTTCATTCAATTACCACGGATAAGAATAAATCTAAAATTTAAAAAAAGAAAACTGAAAAACCAAACCGACCTTATACTGCACCGAAAGTAATTTATTTAAGAGGTTTCTCAGTTTGGATTAAAACTTTCTCTCGGTATTATTTTCAGATGACCTTCTTGTTTGCGGTGCAAAAACTATTTCTAAAACATAAATGGAATTACGGCTTCTATTCAATATTTTAAATGCAATACTCGTCGTAATTACTTGAAATGTTTGATATTTCCAAATCCACCAGAGATACTATTTGAAAAACATTTGAATGGTCCTTAGGTAAGAGAATTCGGAGCTGCCATTCATTACGTCGTATATTTTATTATATCATTAAAATGAATTTTACGAAACTGCCTCGAAGTATACACAGCATTACAATGCGGAAGGGGCTTCTGAATTATTTCCCTAATTTGAGATAAGTATCTGAGAGTAGTTGTATGGGTGTTTGAACCATATGAAATCAAGGGAAGTTTGTTTTTTTATGAATGGAGTACCTTTGTTGGTACAGCGGAGGGAAATACGTATTCCATGGCATTTAATTTTTTAAAATAACAAATGACTTAAATTTTAGATAAGAATTTTTCATTTGTCTGTTTTTAAGGACCTTATAAATGAAGGTAAACGACTCTGACAAGTTGGACTGAAAGGGGGGTAGGCCAGCAAATGAACTATTCATAAGGACATACTGTGACATTTGTCAAGTGCGGACTATCAGTTTTCAGCGCAGCTAAAATGTTTGTCTCTATAGTAAAATTGTAATTGTTCCCGACAAGAATAGACTTAAGAACTACTGTATACAAAAATGGCTCAGGTTTTCACATTGCAAAATGTCTCTATTAAAAGATAGGACATTGTTTGTTATTATCCACTGGTCAGAATAGGAGATCTCACCTGATATCCCAGAACAGACTTTTTCACAAATCTCTCTGTTAAAATACTTTGCTTCAAAAAATATATGCAAACTGAACTTAGTATTTATTTATTTCTACAGAATTCGAATGTTCCTATTCATTTGTAAAAAAACAGGCAACCTGAAGTCACTGAAAATGTTGAGCCTATTTTTATGATGTAACAATAAATAATTTTAAATTTTCATATAAGGAAATTTCGTACAAAATTTAGTGCAAGCATTTTTCAACAAACCCCTTTGCTTTGAAATGCCCTGGCCGGTTGAGGTGAAATTATTTTTTCTATAAAGATACCACTAAAAATATGCAATAACAGATAAAAATGATATCGTTAGTCGCATGTGCTATTCAACAGCCCTATTTGGGTCAAAAATGCACGATGTATACATTTATACATCCACTTGTCAGTGAACCTTCCGAATGATGTATGCTTTAAAGCCAATCCATTGTTCAAATAAATATTTAATTAAAAAGTAATGTATCGCAAAATCATTTAAAATTAACACAATTAGCTGATATGCGTCACAGGTTGCGATTTTATATTTATTATTATTACTGCTACTTATATTTATGGTTTAGTTAAAAAGTTGGCTCACATTTGTTTAGTACTGCCATTTAATTAGCCCAATTAGCTGTAGTCAGGAATTATATAATTAAAAGCTAATAACGTTATTAATGTTATTGCAAAATTAATGAATAGCCACAATTTATGACAGTCGATTTGAACTAGCTTTGCGACTGCAAGTGATACCTACTAAGGTCGTAATTGCGTGCATTGCGGGGCCAGTAAAATATATTTTCAATTTATGTATTTGAATTGTAGTAGAACGAAAGTTATGAATTTTAGTCGATTGAAACAAAACGGAATTTTGTTCAGAAGTCCTGATGCGCCTTGTTTCACGAAATTACAAGTTATATGACAAAATTTGTCTTGTCTTTTTTATTTTATTAATTTAATTAATAGTAATGAAATAAGTATTTGACGCAATAGGTATAGGCCTAGCTTCTCAAAGCTGTTCAGTTTGTGTGAGTTTTTTATTTCTATGACGGCTGAAAGATTTCTAGGTCCAACGATTGTATACCGCATTGAGAAGCTCGGCACTAATTTCCTCGGATGTTTGTCAGGGGTTAGCGGGAGATGATGATGACATTATTGTCTTTTTCGAGCGGCCGAAGCTGAGATCGCTAGTTCGATAGTTCAGCACGCTAGCCAATGCGCTCACGAAAATGCAAGTTAAAATCTACGATTCGAAAGGTACATTTTAGACAATACCTTTTTATTTCAATTAATTAATGATATGTATTTTGTGACGTTTCATTTGAAACAATTTTTAACAATATTAATATTTCCTCCAGCCTCTAATCTAAATAATAAAGTTATAGTTAAATTATGGGTCTCAAAAGGTACTGACATCAATACGTTTTCATTTTGCAAAGTGAATTTGAAATTGCTCGTAGTAAAATTGTAGAATTAGCTTGTAGCAGTTTTAACATTTGTCCGTTCTTACATTTTTATTGTTGTAGTTTTGTGAAATGCCGCAGATTTTTTTTGAACAAGTCCATGCAAATTTGTTCTTTGTAAAACACAAATATTGCTGATGCTCTGTATAGTTTAAAAATCAAACGTGTAAGAGGGGGGAACGAAAACAATAACACTGGCCTGACGAGAGGCCTAGCGTAGTGACAACTCTTTCCCCTTACGATTAATAATCAGAATATGCTATAACACATTTTGGTCTCTTGTCTTACCTAAATTTTAACACTAGAAGAGTGTGAATCCTAAATGAATGTAAAAGTTAACGTTTGATACAGAAATGTTCGTTAAATTTGAATGCACAGTAATTACTTGTCATATTTTACAGTATGCCCTGAGGCGACACGAATATTACAATTATCTACATAGTGTACTCTTAGGGTGGCAAATTAAATAATTGTATGTATTGTATCCCAAGGTGGAGCACGTTTACGGGGGTTGGTTGTTACAAACGCGCCTTCTGCGCTCAAGAAGGTAGCTCATGAGAATGGCATGCTTATCGAGTCAAGAGTCTTCAAGTATTTACTTACGCAAGCTGTCCTGGGGGTCAATTCCCGTGCCGTGATACTGTGAAATGAAAAGAGTTTTCACAAGTTCACACTGAATTCGATTCCCGATCTATGAAAAAATGAAAACAAATTTCCGGCTTTTTTCATATGATAAGTTTTTTATCACAACAATTTCATTTGTGAAGAAGTGTGAAAACGTGCTGTATTCAAAAACTAAACTGGGACAAAGTGCTCCGGAACAGGCCCGATTTGGCCAATGACAAATAAGCAACCTTTAATTAACATAAATATTATATTCTACGTTGCAAATTTTTAAACTTAACAAAATGATATTAACAGATTTACAACAGCTGACGATGCTCTTACCCGTGATAATGAGTGGAAGGAACCACTTTATTTCTAGGAAAAAGAACACATTATAAATAACACATTATAGATAAATCACCATTGTTCAATACGACGCCTATTGTTAATAATTACATGTACGATCATTCCCGACTTTTAATTATAAAATATATAAAATGTAAACTCAACAAACAAATTGATCCATTGTCGTTTTCCATTCCAAAAATCAATCTTTTTTTTTTGATTCGGATCACTTTTTGCAGATCTCGATATTTTTTTTCAGATTTACGTCATTTAAAGAAGTTTGCTTTAAAATAAATGTGCAAAGTTTTGTGAAAACCAAAATAAAGTAATACATAAACAGCAATGGACATAGTTTTGGAGAAATTATTACCTTCATTGTCTTCCTCATCATCAAGAAACAACGAATCACCAAAACTACTCCATTTGTATTTACAACAGAGGAAACATTTTTCAAGACGATTTCCATTGTTGATTTTACCAAAAACAAGTGCAATTTGAACAGCTGATATTGTTGTCAAATAACGCACTTATCCATTTACAAAAGCAGATCAATTCCATGAGCCGCATAAAATCTGAGATCTGAGAATGAAAACAACAAGAGCACAAATGACAGATAGGTGACAGCATTTATCATTTAGTACATTTTAGTACACATTTAGAGAACTGTTTATCATGATGAGTTCGAGAATCGCATTAGGTGTGATCGTGAAGTGATAAAAGGAAAAGCTGCTGTGAAAACTGAAATGATAAATTATTTATTATTTCACAGTATCAAAGAACGGGAATTGACCCCCTGGAATTTTTATGTAGTCAGTCGCATTTTTCTTCTGAAAACCTTGTGCCCCTTTGCAGTTCCTATGAGGAGGGATCCTTCAAATATCTTTTATAAAAGTTTATCGCTGCTGAGTTCGTTAAAGGACGACTGCAGCTTTTTTGAGATTATATCACTTTTCTTGGAGGTTCGGCTGGTGGTTGGTTTTTTGTTCCACTTATAAATTGGGTGAGCTTTTTTAGACACATCAGTTAAATGAAATTTTATAAATTCGACTGCTTTTTGATTGCCTGGAATAGCAGCATATTTCAAGGGACTTAGCAAATAGATTGTTGTGTTTTTTTTACGACAGTATGTCAGTGACTTTCTATCTTTCCATCTCTATATCTCGTTTACGATCGTCGAATGACGTAAAAAAAAAACTATTTATTTTAGATTCCAAGCTTACGAATTGACATAAATGGCTGCCATTTATTTAGGCATTAGATTGGGAATCACCGCTAGACCTGCGGCTGAAGTTGTTCTCATTGCACTAGTCGCACCAATGCCCGATAGTCTTTGAACGCAGAAATGTTTATTTTTAAAAAGAGGGTTACTTGTCGAATTGGAAATACCTTTTCAACGACACCAAATTTCACAGCTTATAGATAATAATGTGCTCACTTTGGTTTACTATTTCATCATGAGTCTTTGGCGTACGATACACGACCACAGCTGCTCCAAAAACAGCTCAAAAAGAAGACTTTCAAGTAGCTCATCCTTGACGCCCTTAAGTCCACAATAATACTGCAATGCTAATGGCATAAAATTGTGAATACAATGGCCATTTCGATGGCGTGTTTGAGTTTATTTTAAAGTTCTATACCTCTAAAAAAAATCACCCTACATTGGAAATGGAATAGCGAGCGGCCTCGTTGACTGTCGAAGGCCATACGAAACATAGCCAGGATTTCCCCAAAATTTCCACCTTTGTGGAAGTTTTAATCCCCTCAATTTCCATTTGCGTTTCTTGTCAAGTACAAGCACCTGGTATTTTCGACTGTCGTAAATTGTAAGCCTTATATACCACCTTCGAAAGGAGTGCCAATCGGCGTGTGACTTTCTTTTGTTTATGGAAATTATCAGTCCGGTTTCTAGAGGATAACCGTGCGACCTGGTACAAGTGGCGATGGTCTTAAGAGCTCCGCTTTAATTTGTGAGTGTTGGAAGGAATTTACCACCTCTTGCCAGCAGTAATAACTTCATTAGCATAAGCTGTGGTATAGTGATGCCGATGTTTCTAAGCTGCTTGAGAACTTTGCCCTTAATTAAGTTGTAGATATTTTTTTATCGACTGCAAGTTGTTTGGTCGGAGTAGTCTTTAAAACTACTGCATAAAATTGGCTCCGATTCACACACTTTTATCGCTTTTTAAAGAAAGGGTATGGTGTTTTCTCATTTCTGCAAAACTCGTTGGTTTATCACAGAAATTCCTCCACGACTGGCGTTTGATTTTCTGAGGTGCTTTTGCAAGTTTCTCTGATTTGCCCTATAAAAAAGTCCCCAAACTTCCTTTCCAAGTACGCAAAATTCATTAAAAACGGTGACGCTTCATTTTTCGATTCGCACAACATTTCCAAAAAACGACGTATTTGAAAGTAGCAGTGGCAATCTTCGTTCCAATCGTTTCTATACCTTCGTCGTTCGTTGTTCCGTGTTTTTAGCTAGTGCGTGTGAATTTTAGTATGACTGCGCCAACGCATCTATTTATCACATTTAAGTTGGTCATTATTTTGCCTACCTATTCGCAGGTACATGCAGTTAAACTTTTACTCAATATAAGTCCTCAACTTTTTCTGTGTGTCTCAAAAAACTTTCCGTTGCTGGGGTGTGCCACAAATGTTTGTATATGTGACAACCAATTTCCCGTGGTATCGCTTGTGTTCTCTTTTAAATGTATACCTATATTCAGCGCTTATATTTACACGTTTTACTTAATCCTTATTGCATTCAACGTCCATCAAGTGTGTGTACATATCTACATGTTAATTTAGTTGCTGTCAATCAAAAAGTAATTAAGAAGCACCATGTCTTTCGAACGCACATCAGACAATGTTCGGGTGCTTTTTCACTGAGCATACCACAAGGGTAAACGTGTTTCACGACCCCACCTTTTGCCATCAACCATGTGACATTGAAAATACAGCATTCCCAGGCGAGGATAAGGCACTCAGGGGCTAGGTGTGTCTCTGAAGTGTTTTATAAGTGATTTAAGTTCGTAACGTGGTAAATGTATTACAAAAAATAACTCCAAATATTACAGCCAATTTTGTAGACCACTCTGAAGGTTACCTCTACAATCGGGGAAAACAAACAGACAGGCAAGTATTTCCTATCCTACCGCTGCACCTTCATTTACATTTTTAGCTGTCTGCGCCTAAAGGCAACTTGTCACTTTTCACGAAGTTGAAAAGCCCATACTCTTCCAGACAGAATGTATATTCCACACGAATTATTTTGTAGGCTAAAGCTAAATTTCATTGCTTGGCTTTAACTTCACAAAGGAAGTGGAATTTTTTTCATTGTTGGCCGTATGTGTCTGTATAATCCACTCAAGAATAAAGTCACCCCGATCTCTAAATCCAAACCCAATTCCCTATACAATCCCGATGCACCAGGAAGATTATGTATAAACAAAAACTTGTGCACAATAATGATGCGAAGGATGTGATTCGATACCTGCGCCTGTATTTTGTACATTTTATCAGCAATGTAATTAGTCATTCATAATTTAAAGGACGTCCAAAAAAGCACTACTTACACACATGTACGGCTGACGTTTCAGCGTTTAATTAACTGACTTAACAAGTTCAGCCGATGATGTAATGTTTTTATTTTAACAGCTTATCCGCAAAGTCATAAAATGGACACCAAATACTCAAACAATCAATATTGATGATGTATTACCGGATTTCAATCGAATCCCTGCTCCACTTATTATCCACGAAGGAGTTAATTTCTGATATAAAAAAAAAACAAAAAAACACAAAATCTGCTGATGAATGATGTGATGAATGCGCTGCGGCTGATGGTCATAAATTAATTGCATTTTCAAGCGATTTTTGTGGACTGTATGGCTATCCAAAAACGCTTTTTCATGAAACGTATAGCCACACTTTAGCCATACGTCCTGCTAAAGGCATTCATGCTTCTGTGAAATTTTGTATTATGGGCCTAAGAATTTAAACAAAGGCGTGACGTTTCTTTAATAAAAACGAGCACTTTCGTTCACAACACCTTTCAATGAGAGATGTGTGAAGAAACATTCAATAGAATTATAATTCCAAAAAAAAAGAGACTACCGCTATAAGTCTGTTACATTGTCCATCAATAGAAGTCAGTTTTACAAAATAGAATATTTTTCTCAAAAATCATAAAACACACCACTGCGGCGATGGAACTTTCTTTTTATTTAGAGATGATGATGATTTTAGTAGTCACAATTGGTGTTGAGGTTATAGAACCAATACCAATGCAGTTGCAGACGGGGAAGGTGGCTAAAAATCAGCTCGCAGCTAGAACGAAAGTTTCGGCAAGGCAAGCCAAAACGTTCGTTCATTAAACAAAAAATAAGTGAGATATTATAAGATATACACCTATAAAATAATGCTAATCTTAATTTTAATTTAATAAGACGTTTGGACCAGATGACTTAGTGCAGGGCATACACCAACTAATCTCGAAGATTTCATTAGAAAAAAGCCTGCCTGATATGTCTGTAGAACGTCAGCATATTTTGAAAGGTCCATAAAAATGAAAGCTTCCAAATTTGGTCTATATACCTAGAGGTCTCAATTGGTGTCAGAAATAAAAACTCGCGCAAAACAAATAACTTGTGAGAAGTTAGGCCTAGGCAGCGTTGCCGTAAGTACAGATTTATCTGCATTTTGCAGATT
The DNA here is from genome assembly GCA_916610125.1 of Cheilosia vulpina. Classification (NCBI taxonomy): domain Eukaryota; kingdom Metazoa; phylum Arthropoda; class Insecta; order Diptera; family Syrphidae; genus Cheilosia; species Cheilosia vulpina. The sequence continues at coordinate 40,705,793 of OU744279.1, read as the reverse complement.
TTTAACCCAGCTGCCGAGGGCAGACTTTTAACAGCCAGAAATATCCAGAAATCTGTGATTCAGATTTTGTCTGCATGCGCAATAATATATTTTGTTCTTTTTAAAAATAATTTTAATTTTTATAATTTTTTTTTTGTGTTATTGTTACTTAAATAAAAAAAACTAATTTGTGAAGATTTTTCCATAGAAATCTTTTTTTTTTTTTTTGTCGAAATTGCAGATTTGTCCAAATATTTTTATGGCAACACTGGGCCAAGGGAACTATTTATTTAATTTTTCTATAAAAGTCACCTTAGCATTGCATGAAAGATCGCTTTGCTAAACTGTGCGAAATGCAGCTTATTGCACAACGACTAAAGACTTAAACTGAAAAAGATGCTGGCAAAAGCCCAAAAAAAGCCGAGGCCCCTAATCAAGGAACTTTTGACATGCCTATCGTCGAAACGATAGATCTCCAAACTAGCAACTAAGTGCAAAAATTACGAGTTTAAGGGCTTTATTAAGTTCATTCTCTCCAAATGTATTGAAAACGATAAACAAAACAAAAATCGTCCTGAGAATAATTTATTTTGATCAGCAAAATTTCAAGAACGATATAGTCTAGCTCTAGACGATCATCGTCTTGCGTGATCTGCTCCTAGGTCGAATACCTACCATCCGTTTATCGATTTTAAGGTCGCATAAGAGAGCTTTTCTGCAGAAACAAGTTTTATGGAGCCATCATCAGCCTTGTCAAACTAACCCGGTTTTTCGAAATGATGGCTGCTACATTTAGGAAGGAAACGATCTTACCGAGGCGTCGTAACGTCTTAATCATTATGGTTTAGAAAATAACATGAAACTCACAAGTCAACGACCATGCTGTGTCGCAGACTTAAAACTCTGGTTATATTTTGTATTTCAAACCACCCCATAACAAGGGCCATAGGGTTACAATATTTGACAAGTCTGTACAATATAACTCGTAGACGTGAATGAAATTGACATCGTTGACAGAAAGCTGTTTCCGGTATGATTGGAAATATTGGGACAGAGGTGCATTTAAGGTGAAACCAAGTATATGAACACACCCACTTAATCTCGACGAATGGAATGAAACTTCATAACACCCAGCTTGAAGTAAAAAGTAGTAAGTGGCTTCATATATACCTCGATTTGCTTTAAACTCCGAAAACGGCATCGCGTCAGAAATGAAGCGCAATTTTGTATTGCCTTAAATTCTTGTTCGTCTCAAATGCGGAATTTTTTTAAAGATTTCTGATCCACTTCGTCATTTTGGAAACGAGTCTTTAACAGCAAACTCTAGGAGGTATACCGTGATGAGAAGTTGACCTCTAACGTCGGTAGTAAGATCACTTGGATCATTAAAGAAGGGAGCCCCTAGGTCAGCGTTACCACTTCAAAAAAAAAATATTCGAATTAGATTTGACCCAAAAAGTGAAGTAGATTCAAGAAAAGGGAAGAAAATTTCAAAATCATACTTTTAATGATATATTTATTCCCATATTAATTGTAAGGATTTTTATTTAAAATTGGAGGATATTTTATTAAAATTGGAGCGGATTAAATAAGCGATTTCTGAAATGAAGTAGGTATTAAGAATTTAACAATCGTGCGAAGTAGGGAGCAGATTTTTTTTTTTTTACAATATTGAAGTAAAGTGGTATTGCTGCCCCAGGTGAAGTTTTCTTCTCTCGGAGAACAAGGTAGGGACAAGGAGTGGAGTCTCCTTTTTCTCCTCTACAAAAATCCAGTTGAAGGTACACCAAGTCTATTTGCGTGCTTTCCTAGCAGCCAGTGGCCAATGATCCAAATCTAAGGCGTTTCAGATTCAGCCTTGGCCAGATTTGTTTCGTCGCTATGCACGTTATGCCACTTCTTGCCCAAAGAGTTTCTATCTCGAAGGTATCTAGCATTAATATAAGTTTGCATGTACCGTTTGTTATACTTACGTTTGTCGAGTTCGTTTGCCCTCAAATTCTTTGGAATATCCCATCCACAGCACCCAATATAGGTAAGCCATCTCTAGAGGAAAGTATCGGAATTCTGGACAAAGTTTTGACTTATTTGAAGTGAATTCCAATGATTTGATATGAAAACATGAGACTGCCTTTCATAGATAAAACGATTTTCTTGAGCCAAGAAAGGACTTCTTTAGTCCCACTTGGAACAAGCTACCGTGATTTGGAAGACGGAAGGAGAGACTGATATTAAGTTTGTCAGAGAAACCACCTCCACCCATCCGGTCGTCAGTTTGTGATCCATCAGTATAGGTAACAGTCAACCGACTTGTCCTCCAGAAAAACTTCCCCCTCGCAGAATGACCTCAAAGGGATGGTTACCAATGGAAGGTCTTGTCTGAACTTGAAACTGGAAAAAAAGTCCAGTTTTCTGAAGCGACTTCGTTACTATTCAAAATAAAGACGTGTACAAATTTTCGTTACTCGATTGCTTCATGACCTTCATCTGCTCTAGCAACAATTTGTCTAACAAAAATGTCGAGTGGTGGCAAATGGAACAAAATATCCTGTGCGAAGAGCCCCATTTTTGCACAAACAACCAATGAACTCAAATGAGGTTCCGAGTTTCCAGTGAAATTTTATTCCGCGTTCAGTGAGAACCCTTTGAATTGAAGATGAATTCCGTGGTTCCTTATGACAATGAAAGCGGAAAGGTTTTGGAAATCATCACGGGAAAGTTACCATCTGTCTGTGGTAGGTACATTGTAGAGATTCGTTTGACCCAAATTATTTCCCACTAGATATTGCACCGCAACGCGAAAAAAAGGACAGTATTGGTCACACCCCAAGGAAGCCAAATAAAAACATCGCGAAATAGTCCCTCGAATGGAATCCATAAGCTACACGACGTCGGGTTGGAAGACCAACATCAACAATCCAACGAAATACTGTGGTCACAAGAAAAAACCGCTTAAATCTGTTTTAGCCATTTTTTCAGGAGAGCAGTTTAAAGTTTTTAACAAACGCGTGAAATTACAAATGACACTAGTGACTTAATCTGTTATGTTTTTTTGAGATTGTGGCCAATTTTTTAGAGATATAAAGATGAACAAAATAGATTCGAGTACGCAGAATCCAATGGCATCAAAATCTGAATTTCCTCTAATGTCGACTTTAGCGGACGAAGATTGTTGCCCCTCTACTAGAACAAATACTCGATACAAAGACGAATCCTATTTAATACGACCACTGAACTAAATTTCTTCACTGAACTGAGTCCATTCCGATTGAGTCCTCCCCAGAGTAAAATATCACTTTAAATATGAAAAGAACGAATGAAAAATTCGTCAGCAATTGCAACAACTTACATTAATAGATATGCGCGAAATGATAACTCATTGTATTTTTAACCACCCCCTTTTGCATACATTTCCGTTTAAATTGTCGTTTGAACACACACTGATGCTATACGAGTATCATTGACTTTTGTGTGAGTGCGCATATTTTTCAAACGGATGTGTGGTATGAATTGGTAATTTTTGTCGCAACCCCCTACACATAGGCACGTCCATGAAGCAATTTAAACAACGTCCACGACTCGCTAATTTATCAGTCAGATAGTCTTGTATGTAACCGCTCTTGTGACTGGATAACAGGGCATTGTAACAGCAGAATCCATAATCCACAGCATTGTGAGTAGACAAACTCACTGAGATTGAAAAAAAAAGAAATCCTGACAATTCGTTATGTAAACAGTTGATTTGATTTTTTTATTGGGCTGAAGGGCACTTGGATGAATAAATAGTAAAACTTGTCGGTAATTGTCGCTGTAGTTCATCCACATACAACACTATGGAGAGATTAGGTCCTCAATGTGGCACAGGTTGAAGGCACGCACTTGCAATTCCAACCCACATGAGGCTATTGATGGTTGGAGTGTCTATTCCGAGCAAGTGAAGTATACCCATTTGCTACTTTGAGGTTACTCATCGCATTAAATGAATGTATGCAATAAATTCCAGGATCTGCCCACATTACGTGGGTAAGGACACTTTTCAGGATAACCTCATTCAAAAGACAGTATCCACTTTTTTGTATCATACTGGCGAAAATTTCTCGCATTGGCAAAGGAGCGCCTATTCTGCAGACATAAATCCAACCACAGTTAAATAACAAAGCAATTGTCGCACAATCATAATAAAAGGATATCTTCTCACCTCACTTACCGCAAAGCCATTAAAATCCCATAATTCCATCTACATAAGTAGGTAGTTTGAAATGGCTGGCTTCTTCGGCAAGTGACTCACCTTCAAGTCAACCGTTCTTCTCATCGCATTACCGCTTAAACGTAATTTAATAATTTATTCGTGGGAGACAGTTTGTACGTGAGAGCTGCTTGATTTCGCTGGTGTGAAGGGTCTGAGAACCCAGATCCCCTTTGCGCCCTGCAATGCATTGTTAAATCTTCTCAACTAAATGCAAATGACTTCTAAATCGTTATGAAAACTTTAACGAAAACTTTCTTAACAAAAAAAAAACAAAAAAAAAAAACAGGGAGATAAATCTAAAAGCGTAAAACCGAAATCCTGAAGAGAGGACTCTTCTGGATAACTACAGGAAGGATTCGCTTTTTGTGTGTACGCGTGCAGTTTTTTAAACTTCGGTTGCTTCAGGGCTGGACACCATTGTGTAGAAGATAAAATCTTTACCACTTTTATTGATGGGGTGGGGCTTTACATGGAGTGGTTACGAAAATCCTGTTCGTCTTCAAAAAAAAAAATTAGAGCAATAAAGCGGTAGATAAAACCCTTGTGTGGAGTTAGCATTTTTTTCTGTCGTGCTATTAATATAGTTCTTTGCGAAACATATGTTCCAATTTGCTAAGCTTTTTTAGAATCAAAGGGGAAACAAAATAATTTACGCTGCAAAAATGGTTTTGAATTCAGAACCAAAAATGGTCAATTCGACTGCTGACCCAAACCCACACCGAAAGATATTTAATTCCACTCTGCCCTTTTATAACTACCCATAGAATTTGTAATTATTGATTTTTAAATTTTCCTGTATATGATTGGCAATTGCGTAGTACAAAAAATGTGATTTGATGGATTTGAAATAAAAAATAAATATATTCAATACGATTTCCAAAGTGCCAACACAGATAACTACTAGCTTGTTTAAATAAGTAGGAACTTTTGGATGGCTATTGTATAGCTCACTTCTCCGTCAATCTTGGCCTGTATAGATCTGTTGTTGCAACTCCAAATATATTCAATTTTTGTATGACTTACAAAATTACAGAATCAATTGCAATTGGGAATAGGTACTATTTTAAACACGCTTTTATTATCTTGACCTGTATGTATGTATCTATGTAACGAAATATTTTAACGCAATTTTCACCCACTTCAAAACGTCTAATTGATTTGAAATTTGGCACACGTATTAAAGATCGATGACAATACAAAAATTTAACTGTCCCCCCATCCTGTGACTCCTTCTCCCAAGTGCGTTTTCGTGCAGTCTTAACAAAACTCCGAACCATTTCAATGATTAAAAAATAAAAATAAATTAATAAAAAGAAAATTAATTTCATTGTAACAAAATGCGTGTGGTGCTTTTTATTATAACTCTACTTTTATAAATACATAGATACTACTGATATATTTACAACAATCAATATCATGCACCCCACGCTTTTCTTACAATGAAAATAATTTTCTTTTTATCACTTTATTTTTTTATTTTTATTTTAAATCATTGAAAATTATTAAAGTATATTAAGTTAGTAGACTATTGAATAAAATATCAATAATTAAAAATTATTTTCTGCCTTTTAGTTCAATTTGCTACTAAAGCGTGTTTTAAATTTTTTTTTTTTTAACTAAAATTTACTCAGACTAAATTCGATATGGCTTGGAACCAGTGAAAAAAATCACATATTTAGAGCATAGACATCTTCGGCGATCTTCCTGAATCAACTTTGTTTCTGAAAGATTATATATATTAGATGGCAAGTAATATTTACAAAAAAACCTAGACCAATAGAGTTAAGTGTCATCGAATATGGGCAGTTCCTTGAACATTGGATCCCCATTTATATTATTGTTCCCATCTGGATTGGGGCTTCTACAGGACACTATGAGGACCACCTTTCTCCAGAACAAATATTTTTTCTTCTGCAAATTTTTCGATGAGAGTTACTGCTAAAAATGTAAACGCGGTTAATAACTATCTGCCTAAGGCAAGGCACACACAACCATTTTCCGTCAAATAACAATTGAGTGGTATAAAAGTTACAAGTGATGATCCAGCTCATCTGGCCGTTACCAAAAACAACTCTTAGTGAGATCTGTAGGTATTAAGTCGTTTGCGCGCACCAAGCCTAGCCTGACAAAGGCGAAAGATTTATATTGACGCCGACTTTCTTTTGAAATGCTCGTCAAGCATTTAGGATCGTTTTGAGGATACAACTTCAGAATTACATTTATACCGTATGTCCATACCAGCTTTAGCTCTTTGTTGTTTAACAAAAGCCTGATTTCGAGGTGAGTTTTGGAGTATTTCCCGAGTCTCAGTTTTATTTTTACATGCAACTTAAATTTCAATTTTCCGTCGAGAGTTGTCTTGAGATGATTAGGTTTCATTATTAAAAGAAATTCAGACAATTTTTATATAAATACTGGAGGCCCAACAACATCCACTCATTGAGCCTTGGTTAATTGGTGAGGGTGAGCTTTCCGTTCTTCAGTGAGGCTGCTGAGGGCCCGGTGTGTTCCCCTTGTTTATACAATTTCATTGAGCCTTGGACAAATACTAACTTTTAGGATTAACCTTGAAAAGGTCCTTTTTGTAGATGCGGAACTTTTAAAAAAGCATAAGTAACATTTTAACGATCATAGATTTTATTTGGAAGGTTGTTTTATTTCTTTGTTATTTAAATAACATTTTGGGCCATGGGTATAAAGTCTAATTTTTGAGCAGTTTTCGAGCAGCTGGGGCCATTTAAGGCTACAGAAAGTAACTTTCATCATGCTGAAATGGTAAATAAAAATTAACACAAATTAGTACTCGCTGTTAAATCAGGCACTGTTAAAAGCGTTGTCAACTCGATGAGCAAACATCTAGAAAAACCACATTTGTAGATCAGAGTAGAAAATTTGTAATAAAATATTTTGGCACTATGACTTCGCGAACTAGGACCTGGGTCTATGTTCTGTAACTCATCGGATGAATTTTCGCATCGTTTTAGTGATAAATATATATATCTCATTTATTACTGTACCCTGGACGCAAAATCCTTTTTAATATCCCGCATTGAGTGCAATCAACACGCCTCGTATAGTTTCATAATCCCCTACCCAAGGTTGTTGCCATGACGTGCAATTAAAAGAATCGTAAGTGATGATTCTTCCTTGCAGTACTCCTAGCGATATTTCTTTAAACTCCGTACCTCTTCGACATGGATGACGATACCTTCTAACATTTTATTAAACCGATCAGGCTAGAATGGTCTTAATTTGCAATTGACGCTTTCATAACGCACATTATCAAGGGCTTGCAAAAACCTGGAGTATGTCAACCATTTTTTATAATTATTGGAGAACTTGTTCAATTGCGTCAGGCATTGTCCGATGTCGACAGATCGAATGCTTGCTTTTAAAGCCAATTTGGTTGTTAGCTAAAAAATGTTTCCCTCTTCTATAATTACACTTGCTGTAAGTCCTTACGAAACTTATGCCGATAAGACCCGAGAAAGTTATTTGAACAGAAATTTTCTGTTGACAATTGTTTTTCTATTTTAAAAATACTTTCATTTTCGAGCTTCTCTTGTCGATTCTAATTTATACAACTTTTGATGTTATGTCAAATTTTTGATTTTATTGGACAGTAACCGTGTTTATTTTTATTTTACTCGATATTTCTCTTTCCGAAATTCTATACTTTCGACATGATATCTAAATTAATGCATTCTCAAACACAACATATCGCCGGTGCCCTGTCACTTGGATACCCTTGTAAATATATGGCGGTTATATTTCATAATACGGTCGAAACCAGCTCATAATTCGTCTAGTGGCTATGTTCTTGGTCAAGTTCGGTATTATGATCAATTTTTTGCAAGGAAATTATTCGACATGTATGTCAGCATAACAACAATTTTTAAAACATTTCTCGTGCAGTATTATGCCATGCGTATGTATTTTGTGAACAAATGTAAAACAAGATGTAAAAAAATATGGAAAAGTTGAAAAAGTTACCTACATATGTTTTGATAATAATTGTACCAAAAAATAGGATTTCTTTTTAACTATTTATTTATTGCTAAAAAAGCATAAGGCTAAAATAAAATGCCGCACCTCTAAAGATTTGGTGTTCTTCACATTGGTTAGGTTAGGTTAGTGGGTTGTCAGGACAAGATAAACCTGTACGTGGCACACTTAGATTAATGTTGATCCGTTTCGATGGCCCAGGGTTTTCTGAGCCCCATACACTGGAAACCTATGAAAAATCTACGGATTGGTAAGCCACCAAATTTAAGTAGGTCGTTAATAGACCTGTCTGAAATTTCTTCTAAACCCTCGAAGAAGTAACTACCAAGGATTTTATTTCGTATGTGGCAAAGTGGTGGACAGTGACAAATAAAGTGTGGGGCGTCCTCATACACCTCCTCATCACCACAACCTCTGCACAGGTCATCTGTACTGATTCCCATTTTCTTGGTATGGTATTTCAGTGTATTGTGTCCCGTGATAATGCCTACAATAGAGGACAGTGATTTGTTGTTTAATTGTAGGATTTTTTCCGTTTTCTGTTTGTTGTAGATAGGCCACATTTTCCTGGTTATGCCACAGTAGTCGAGCTTGCTCCATCTTTCATTTGTTGCCATTCGTATTTTGTTTCCAATCGTCGGTCAACATTACAAGGGTGATCGTTACTGTGGTTTCGACCTGGTTTAGTTCAATGGAGGACCCTTTTCTTATCAGCTCATCAGCTTTTCATTTCCAGACACACCTTTGTGCCCGGGAACCCAGCATAGCCTTCGCAACAGCGACGTACAAGCTTCGATTTTAACTCAACAGCAGAGATCGCTTTTATTGCCGCTTGGCTGTCAATCAAAAAGGTAATATCTGCATGAGGTATTGCCATCATTGTAACCTGTTTAGCAGCTGTTGTCACTGCCAGTACCTCAGCTTGCAATACGCTGCTGTAGTCAGGAAGCCTGATTGTACTGGATAGTCCGAGACGTTCCGAGTAAAAACCCGCGCCAACGCCAATTTTCATCTTTGATCCATCCGTGTATATAGGTATGGTTGATCCAATTGATGGTTGATTTTCATGCCATTCGTCCCTGCTAGCGACTTAATAGACATTTGAACAATATATTATATTTAGAAATTACAATTATGTAACAAATAATTTAAATTTTAATTTGTACAAAAATACAAAATTATTAAACATCGGTTGAACGTGAATGCACAAAAGTCCTACAAATGTAGAAAATTTCGTCGAGTGTTTTTAAGCAGGAGAATAAGGTTGTTTGTTGTATTAATAATTTTATTATTAAAACAAAAAAAAAACAAAAAAACTAATGTCAGTCTTTCAGTAGGCATAAAAATTGTTTTCCTATTTTTTTCTTCAAGAACTACATGCAAATTTTAACCACATAAACTTAGCAGGTAACATTTTTTCTTCAAGCTTTGTCTAGATTTTCAATAGTTTATAAGGAAATCCAAATTGAGGAGAGAATCATTTCAAAACGATTTTCAAGCTAGTATATATAACTAGTTGTAAGAACACAAAAATTCCGTCCAATTTTACTCTATCATGTGGGCAGTGACAATAAATTATAAAAAAAAAATGTCATAAAAACTACAATGCAAGTACCTAACATCTAAGTAAAATTCGGAGAAGTTTTCGTCATTTGTAATCAGAGCGTTTTTTAGACAAGTTAAAACAAAATAAATGGAATTTAACTGTCGCTCTTTTCAATTTGTGTATTCATAGCAAAGGAACAAATTTTGTCGTAAAAAATCATTTAGATATTAAGCAATATTAATTGGCAACAGCTAAGAGTTTTTAACTACTTAAGTTAGGTATCTGTTAAGTTTTGTTTAACTTACTAAAACCATTTAAAGAATGTTCGTTCTTCTTCTGGTGAGATAATTCTTACATCCCGCTGATGAATAGAAAGAACTCAGTTTCACAAATAAGACTTGAAATAGTACTTAACCGACTACAGATTATTTGACTATAAGGTATCTATGGAGTTTTATAATTTAACACTTGTCATAAAATATTGAAAATATTCAACGTGGTTTTCCACTCACGGTAAATTTTTATTTCACCATTTTTCAGCTCAAACGCTGAGTCCCTAGACTTTAGTTTAAAAAAATAAAACAATTATTGCCAATAGGTTCTAACTCCCTTGTATAACTATTCCAATAGGTCAAGTCTATCTAACCAAGACTATGTATTTACCAACGTGTCTTTTAGCGCCTAGTTAAGTCAATTGTAAATAAATACAAACAAAACCACCCCCACTACTATATTAAATTAATTATTTTAACCACCTTATCTAACTCGCTGAGATTTTTGTAATAATATTACTCAATTAATTTTATTCAATTTCACCATCATCATTATGCCAAAAATCAAAAATAAAATCAAATAAACAAACCAAAATCAAAATTCGTAACCAAAAATCTAAAGTCATCCCCGATCAAACCAAATGTATCACGCCGTTTCAACCGTTTTAACCCTAAGGTAACAACCAACAAAAATTCTCTGTTTTTTTTATATTAATTGCATATTGATACATTTGTTTCATTCATTGCCTGTTCATTGAATTGTTTTGTCATTTGGAATCAAAATAACAAAAACAAAAAAGTTTGAGAGTTCATTTCCTTTTGCATAATGATTTTATCGCGCAGTTGCTTTCCCATCGTAGTTAAATATTTATGTCATGTTGTCCAGTACCGTTCGCTGCCAGTATAGTTGCGCTCATTTAATTTGCTCCCATTATTCCCTGTAGATTTGTCTCTTTTTTAATCCGACAAGCCACACGTGTTAATTTTTATTGCAATCATCCATTTTATACGATTATCCAAAATAAACAGACTTGTGTTTGTCAGGACGGTATCTGTAAAAAAAAAATATGAAAAACATTTTATACATTCTGTAGTGTCTGACATTTTTGTAGTTTCATTCAGTCCACTTGCATGTTTGCCTCCACGCCCACAGCCAGCCGCACAAATTGGCAGTTTAAATTTAAATTCAAAAACTAAAATTTTACACCGAATTTTTATAAAATAATTGGAAATATTTTAGTTTGGTTTCATTGTATTTATTTGATTAGCCAAATTTTTTTAAAGTTAAAAAAATAAAAAAATAATGTCCCTTAGTTTAGGAAACAGTGGAAGGATTTGAGTTTTATTCCGCAGCGAAATTGAGACTGACGTCAGTTTTAATAACTCGCTAGCTCAATCCGTGAAAGATACAGTTCCTTCAACTACACAAGCTTAGAGCCATAAAGGTTTGTAAAAAAATCATTGAAAAAAAAATCGATCTCTTGCTAATTCAAGGTTGTTCTGAAATTGTAGAAAAATTAATTATTATACACCAAATAGTGTTGCCTGACATGTAATTCAAACTCCAAAAGTGATTCAATTTGTGTGAACTCGAGCATAGGTAAGTGCCCTAGTGGCAAACTCTTCAACCTTCCTCTTGCTTGCGCTAAGAGGCCTCAGTTCGCAAAGTACATCTTTTTCGGTTGCGTAATTCTCCAACAGAAATAATCCTCTTAGGGGAGAAAAAAACTCCCTTTAATGATAAACATGATGGTCCCTAAAATATATAAATTTTAAAAGTGTTTAAAAACCAAAATATCAACTCCCGGTATTGGTTATATATTTAAATTCAACGCTTTGAACTCTAAGGTCGTTCGTACACTATACGCGCAACGCATCAATTTCGAATTCATCACATTAAACTCAAATGTACGATACTTTACAAGTCTTAACTGTGTCCAACCGCCATGTTCGAGATAGTTACTTCCTTTATGGCTCAAAAATTGTCGCTTCTACGAGTCCTTGCTGCTTGTTGGACATAGTTGTACAATGTGTTAAGTAACGATATCAAAATATGATTCAACACGTTATCTTTTTACCGTACCTCCTGGTTGACTTTTCTCAATTGTCGATGGCTTCAGTTGTGCCGGGTGCGACAAATCACGCTTGAGCTAAGAATTATTCATCATGTCCTGCAGGTACTTCCACTGCTACTGCGGCGGTCGCTACTATTGTCGTGGGGCCTGATAAAGCAGTTACACAGATTTAATGTTCCTGAGTACGTTGAACGCTTTGCTCAACATCAGAGATAGTTTAGTGTTGGGCAGGAATAAAAACCTGTTTACCATGTATTGGGCGAGTATAATAAACAATTAAAACTAGTTCCGTTTGCAATGTGCGACCGGCATAATACCATTCAGATTTCATCTGTAAACTCTGTTCCCACCAAAATTTATTAAAAAAAATGTAACTATAAAATAATTTTGTTTTGATTTGTTTCCAAAATTGTACACCACCCGAATTAGTTATATTCGTTAGCACTCACATCCTCCCATCACCATAGTGTTCATTAAACTTTATTTAGCGTCCGACATTTTTATATTTATAAAACTACAACATACTCTGAAATAATTAAAACAAAAGTTCGAACAGTCGTCCCCCCCCCGCCCCATTTCCTTTGTGTAGTTTGTTCTTATTTTGTATTCGTTATTATATATATATTAGCAGGATATTTTCTGGTACAACTTTCGTTTTGTTATTCGTCCTAGTTGACCGAGTAATTGTTCAGAATTTAAACAAACTAAGTGTAACCATTGTATTGCGTTCGAAAAAGCCTGTGTAATTGTTACTAACGTGTTTCCATAGAAAATATGAATAAATTTTTTATTTTTATGTTTTTGTTCTCGTTTCATACACACACAAAAAAACAAGGACACAATCAGCACACATTAACCCAACACTAGAAGTACACTTTATTAGAGAATCCTGCCAGCGTTTACTTGAAACAAACCATTGGCCCTGTTTTTCTTTAGTTTCCCGTTTATCCTTCCTATGTTTCCCTAGGTGTTCCTGGGCGGAGGTGTTGTTGGTATTTAAAGTGAGTACGCGACTCATTATTTGCGTGTGCAAAATCCGACACAAATGGAAACACTTCTTCCGGGAGTGTAAGCGATTCCACTAGAAGGATTTCGAGTGCGCGTTGAGTGTTAATTTTTTTATTTTTATTTTTTTTTTTTTTTTTTTGTTTTATGTGATTGTACGGATACACATTACACAAGGGATGTGTTTGGCTGTTAACTTTTCATCCACTTTTTCTACATGACAAATTCTCGTGAGCATATCTTGTTTACAGTTGAGAAAATGGGTAATGCGGGTAGGGTATATTATGCAGAGTGGGTGAGAAAATGGAATTTGGAGCAGCCATACTGTGGAATATGCAAGTGAAGGATTTGTGACAACGACGAGTACTAATAGAAATGAATGTAACTTTTCATACTTGCGGTTAATTTTGAAGAAAACTTTCATTAGTTGCAAATCCACTTTTAAACCGCAAATTCATTGTTGCTGGTGCAGCTTTTATCTGTTTTAAAAGTGGTTACATATTCTTGGAGCTATACTTCAAACAATCAGCTATTGAAGGAGACGGCAGTTAGCTTGGTGTTCTACTTTTCACATGGAGTGGGATATGCCATGCAAACAGTGCTTACATAAATCCCCGAAACAGAATTATTGTCGCAATTGCAAGGGAGGAAGAGGAAACACGCCCGGCAGTATCGTCAAAAGGGAAACAAAAGCTAGAGTGCTTCTTCGGGAAATTTGTGAATATCGCCGATAGGATTATATAGGAACGGAAATTTCTCCGAAATTCAAATAGGCAGATTTAGACGACTCTTTGTGGTAACACGATGAGTAAATTACACCGAATGTGTTCGAAAACTGACACCAATCCTGCTAAAACCCTTGTGAACCTTGTTCTGTTTACACTTGTTGTTCAAATAGACCAATGCATCTTCTATTTATTAGTATAATAGGGGGCTTGTCATGCGGTTTCTGACAACATGCATTAGCTATCTTTCACTCTCCCGCAACTGTGGTGACTGTGGCTCTTCCTCAACTGTTCTCTGACATGTAAATATCTCTGTCTACCACCACTTCTTCTTACTTTGGCCAATGGGTTAAAATGATATTCTTGTTTACTGATCAATGATCGTTGTTCGTTGATCATTGGCCATTGACTGCTGGTCATTGATCGTTGATTATTGGACAATGACCATCGATAACTGATAATTACCGTTTGATCATTGGGCATTGACCATTTACCAATGACTATTAAACATTGGTAAATGACTGTTGATCACTGAAAATAGACCATCGACAATTGGCCATTGACCAATAACCATTGGCTCTTGATCATTGACCATTGATTAACAATCAATCAACTATTGACTGTTGACCATTTCACTTACTGTTAACAACTAATCCTTGGCTATTGACCATTTACCATTGACTGCTAAGCATTGATTACTGATCATTAAACAAAACATAAACTGGCCACTGACCATTTACCAATGACTGTTGATTATCGATTATTGAAAACAGACCATCGACCATTGATCACTGCAAATAGATAATTGGCCATTAAACGTAAAACATTGATATTTGATCATTGAATATTCACCTAATGGCATTAAACATTCATCAACAATCGTTGACCATTGACTGTTTTTCATTGGCTATTGTTCATTCATTATAGGTCATACTGATCATTGACGATTGATCAATATATATTTAACGATTAATGGTTAAATGACAATTGACAATTGATCTTCGATCATTTATCGACGAAGTTTGCATTTTGATCATTGACCAACAATTATTTAACTTGAAATTTGATCATTGACCATTGACCATTGATCTTTGCGCGTTGCCAAGAGCTATAGATCCATTTGGATTATTTGATATATATACAGGGTGCGCCAAATACAAGTTTTTTTTTTTAAATTCAATAAAATGAACAAAATTAAGTTTATTAGTTAGAGCAAACATTCGTGGTTCAAGTGACTGTGACTCCAATTTTCCAAGACCTTGTTGATGGTTTCGGGTTGTAGCTCACCTATTGCTTGGATGATATTGGCCTTAAGTGCTTGAATCGTTTTGCGATTGTTGGCATAACATCGGTCCTTCCCCACAAAAAAAATCCCAAAGGGTCAAATCGCAGCTCCGAGGCGTCCAATTGACATCGTTAAGATGTCTGATAACAAGATTTGGGAATTTGGTGCGCTAAAGATCGATTGTGGCATGGGCTGTGTGGCATGACGCGCCTTCTTGCATGAACCAGCGGTCGTTTAAGTCCATGTCTTCAATTTCAGTGCAAACAAAGTCGGTTCATATGGCTCTGTAACGCATACCGTTCACCGAAACGTTGTTCCCATCCTCATTTTCGAAGAAAAATGGTCCAATGATGCCACCACTCCCCAATCCGCACCAAACTGTCACTCTCTGGGGTTGCATTGGCGTACGACTATGGGGACCATCAGTGTTGTCTACTAGCACACCAGTCTCACGAACTTTTTGCACAAACTTGCGTAAAGCAGGAACGGTGAGTGCTTCACTTCGGTCAAAACTTCTTTAAAAAAAAAAAAACCTGTTTGGGATACACAGCACTCACTTTTAAAATAAGTTCAAGTGTAAAGCGACTCATTTCGTTCGGCGGAGGTATAATACTGACGTTCAGTCAAGATTTCGAGCGGGAAACAGCTGTCAGTGTCGAAATAACCTATTATTTCAAAAGAAACCACAAGAGGGCCCACCCTTTAGAGTAGGCTGCGAGCCGCAGCTCAGTGAATGTGGCAGAAAATGTAGTCATTCGCAATTGAATATATGGCTCAGATGGACGTTCTCCCAAATAAAATGTTTTGGGTAATTAACCGACAGCGGACGCAGCCCAACTCGGAGGTAAAACTCTGTTACTCCTCACTTTCCCCAATTCAACATCCATACAATTGCCGTTCATCGTCTCAGACGCCTGCGGCTTTAGGGACAACCAATAACATTCGCACGGCATGCCTCACCTTGACTCTTGAATTTTGTAATTACAATCCGTCACGCGGTTACCCATTTGCCATCGATTCCTCGACATTGGTGCCCCTGTTTAACGTTCCCACCTACCAACCAACTAATCGCATGTTCGAAGTAACTCTGAGCAGCCATCAAAAGGAACGAGGGAGCACGCGATTCACTTGCATAACCCGCATCAATGTCATCCGCACTCATCGATTTTACCCGTCCTTTCAATTGAAATCCAATTAAGACCGTTCATCGGTCACATTCGCAATCCGCCAGTCAATTACTAGGCAACGGAGCCGCAGCACATACCACTACCAAAACTTAGATGCCCATAATCCCTTTCCCATTACGCGTCTCCTCCCGACAACTTGTGTCCCCCACTTTACATACCTATACTACTAAGCACACCATTCTCACTGAAATATATTGAAACGTATATCGTATATCCGCTACTTTTGCGTGCCATTTCTTCCACACAGATACTAATATTGTGAATTTGTATTTCGGTATTTAGGCGAAATGGTGCCACTGGAGGTGCGCCTTCTCAACCACTGCGACCCAACGAAGACGGAAGTCATCACCTGCAAGAATATACGTACAAGAAAATCACCGCATGCGATGTCTGCTCACAGATCCTGCGAGGTAATTGTTCAGCACAACCATCATGCTTTGCATACGCTGCTGTGCAAACCTACGAGACACGAACGCGCGTACATAAGTCATTATCATCAGATTTATGGTCGGTGTAACTGCCGGCTCATCGCCTCATACACATGCAAAAAATCCCTATTTTTGTTTCGTTCGTATTTTTGTTTTTTTGTTGTTTGTTTTGAATTGCTCTCACTTTCTTTTGTGTGTTTTGTTGCTGAAAGTTCTTGCTAAATAATGATAATGTTATGTTCTTTCCATCTATGGCAAATGTATTGCAATAGGACACACAAGACAGGGACTACGATGCAGGATATGCAAGCTGAACACACACGGAGACTGTGCACCTCAACTGCCGAGATGCCAAGCTAAGCAGAAACTCCTAAGACGCCAGAAGAGCACTTCAGAGCTAGAGAATCGTGTAGATGTCGAGGAAGAAAGTAAGTTGAAATTCGTTTTCGAGTGCGCAAATCCTATCGTCAAGGATCTGCGCCTGTATGTGTGTTTGTCTGTGTGTGTTTTTAACCAAAGGATACTTATTCCTTGTTCAAGGGGAACAACTGGTTTTTATTTCATTTCTTTTAAGGATTTCTTTTCGCTTTTTGTTACTTATTTTGATTTTGTTTTTTGTGTTTTTTCTTTTTTACTAGTTTCTCGTTTTTTTTTTTTGTGTTTCACTGGTACCAGTCTATACGCATCCTTTCCGATGCGCTACATATACGAACATGTATGTGGTGTGAACGTGGGTTTCTTTTCCTTTTGGGGGTCGGTCAGGAAGCTTTTGGATTTTTATTTCGATTTGGATAGGGGGTGGCAGTGTTTTCTTTTTCGTTGTCCTCTGCCAGAATTTATTTCCTCGTCTTTGGTTTTAGTGTTTACAACTAAAGAGAAATCAGATTGTCAAATTGTTTGTTTTGTTTTGCTTGTCGAACAGTATCTGATGTCTGATAAAAATTGAAAAGGAGGTAATTGAAAAACTTCGAGATTGTTGTACGGGTATGTAAGCGGGTCGGAATGAAATACATTTCAAAGGAGACTCGTAACGACAGTGGAGAGGTTTTTATTTTTTTTTATTTGGGGATGCTTAGGAGACAGACGATGGGATATATATTGCAAATGATTTCCGGGAAATTGCTACCTGGAGTACTATTTGTCACCACTGTGATGGGAGGGTGAAACACACCCAAATGGCTAATTGAAGAGTTTATTTCTGTCCTGAAGGAAGTTACATAAATCAGTTTGGGTCTTTCTATGCCAATCTGGCTATCGATGGCGAATGAAATGGGGATCTACAAAAACTGGATGGCAATATGAAGACATTCAAATGTTGGATAGTAAGTAGGTCTGTGAAGAACGTTGGTTCTGGGAAGGACTGGTTGTGACAGCCATCGGCACGTTTTTTTTTAATATTAAAAAATAAACTTAACGAATTGAGTTTTACTTAAATACTTATAGGCAACTTTTTTTAGGGCATAAACTGTCACATACGAGTTTATGTGGCACTTCAGTTCGCTATGAGTCGTATCAGCAAACGGCCCTTAGCAAGTATACCTAGATATGCTAAAAAGTTACCAATCAGTCTGTGGATGTTTAAGCATTCGTCGGGGGTTTTTCTGTAGTCAAAAGGGCTTCTTTTGACTGTCTATTTGAAGACTTTTAGCATCAGAAGAAAGTCTATGGCACAAGTGCACCTCTTATAAAGTGCATCCTGATGATCATTGTCGTCTTAGTCTGATGGCTTTGGGTAGGAACTCCAACAAACACCGAACTAAAGACCGATTAATTAGCTTTGTCACCAAGTTCGGTCACCAAATTGGACTTTAAAACTCAGCTTTTTTCCATTCCACTTCGAGATACTTAAACTTCTATTTTCTCCACCAGTTGCAAGAGAACTCCACTATCAGTCAAAGTGGCAGGCGTTGTACCTTCATTCGAGCATCAACAAAAATGGCTGTAACCCTTTTGAAAATGTAAAATTAAGTTCAGTCTGTGGCGCAGTGTTGGACTAATAAGCGATGCATCCTAGGTTCGATTTCCGGAAAAGACACAAATTATCCCAAAAATGAAACCCACACAAAACGAGTGGTTTTGATAAGCTAGGCCTAGGGACCTGTTGCGACAACTATTCACTTTAAGTTCAGACTGTGAATACCTAAAAGAAAAGTCAGAGTTTACCCAAATACAACACTATGTGCAGTCTGTGCTTCGAGATCTAAAGGCTCCAAGTGTACGCTACAGAGTTCACTTCACGGGACTCGGTCGTATGACATCTCCCAAACCATAAAAAGAATATGGGGACATGGTGTAGCGTATTTAAATAGCTTTCTAAAAATCAATTCTGGGAATGAAGAGCTTGTCGGTTTAATAGCAAAGTTGGTCTTCCTAACATTAACTCAACCACAGCTAGCTCTGCAAGCGTTTCCAAGGACTTTTTCTAATTTTTCTAATTGGAGCAATCGCTTTTAACATGCGTTCTTCGAAAGCTTTTCGCAATATTTCCTGATCACTTTCTATCACCTTTTCTGTCAACTTCTGTGTCCTTTTCTAAATTCAACAACTCAGAGGATTGATCGACAGCTATCTGTCTGTAATGGTTTGCCAGAACAGCTTCCTTACAAACCTGTGACAACGGAAGACAGTTTTTCTCCTGCCTCAACAGTCAAATTGCAGCTTCTGTGCGCCTCCGTGCACCAGCTTCAAAAAGACGGGACCCTCAATTAAATGAACGCCAGCAACATGGTTTTCTAACCTGGCAGACGTATTAAAGTTGCAAGACCGCGCATATTCACTACGAAAATATCAGACGCACTTACTCTGCCATAAAAATAAATATCTGAAATATTTTTAATGGAATGCATGACATATGGAATTTAACTTTACCGATTCCATTGCCTTCCTCACTTTGCGGCTTGCATCAGAAGAATTCCTTTGAAATCGAACGAGTGATTGGAACAACCATTTTCGTCACGGACTTAAATCAAAAATCATTTTCTCATTCTCAGAATTTTGTGGAAATTCTGGGAAGCCTGCAGATCCAGCAAATTGTACGAAAATCGATGTCAGGTATCGTCGGTTGATGACTGTGATTGACGCCTCGATGTGCGCGCATCCCATCCGAGTGTGGTATCAGTACACATGTAACTTACAAAAAAAAATCAGTTTCGCCCAATCCCGATAATAACCAATTTTCAATCTGTGACATTTTCCAGGAGCATGAATCTCCTTGTATATTTGAATGGAATTGTTGCGCCCCATTCAGTGAACTATATGTGTGTGGTGTTAAATTAATTTTGCACTCTCCATACTACAACTACTCGTATTTGCATGAAAGGACATTCAGTGAACTGAGAGATTGGCTAGCCTTATAAATTGTTGATTGGATGAGCTCGGTTGCATCCCGATTTCACTGTGCAACAGCGTGATTTATTTTTCGTTTCGGAAATTGATTTCGAATGCAATTTAAATGTCAGAACAGCACTTGCGTCAGGACTTATGGAGGGACAATGCTTTTTAAATATTCCAAATACGAATTGGATTATTTTGTGTGATTGAATGGATTAGCAGTCAAAAATAAATCGCGAGCCTCAGCGTCCAGTTGAAACTATTCACATCTGCACCTGAAGAGTGCCCAAGGACTTCCAGAGAACATGGTTTCGCTTTCACTGTGATATACAGTACACAGCCTTGAACTGCCATCTATATGTGAGATAATGAACCGCATAATCCTGAGATGAACATGCTAATCTAATGAATAAGTTGCGATGCCGCCTCTGCATACAAATCTAAGCATTTCCAGAGTTTTCTCGGAGTCGTAGGTATATCCTTGTGTACGTGACAAGATTCAAAGGTCTTAGCGTTTAAATTCTTAACCATGAAGACGGAATAATTCATTAGGTACATTCCTCCGCGTATCCAGTCGCCAAAGCCAACGTCCGCTTTGAGCCAGCCGAAATGTGTTTATGCTCCTTGGAGAAATGGTCGTCAAAGATGTGGGCAGAGTAGTTTTATGAAAGATGGGCTATGATTGTCGCACTTTTGTTTTATTATCATTCTCTGGCAATGTGCTGTGATAAACTAGGATTTGTTGTTATAACAATGAAACTCAGTGGCTTTAAAGTGAGTGTTGGTACAGTTGGGGTAGTATTGGGCGTAGTAAACAATCCTTATGTTGCTTATGTGTTTATGGGGACATTGGGTACCAACCAAGGGTATCCACACTAGGCGCAGTTTTATTTGCTGCGATAGAGGAGACAGTTTTATTCTATTTTTAGTTGGGGGCTGCAGGATGAGATTTTTACTCACTAAAACCACCGATACAAAACTTTTCCTTATGAAACAATTTTTTACAACGAATATTCAAGTGCTTAAGAGACATCTTTTCGTCGACATTATTTGCGTTTAAGACTGCCTACAGCTGGAACTGGGAGAGGTAAATGGGTGCGATCGAATTTACTCTCTAGTACTAAGGGTAAAATGAAAACACCGGACTTAGTTTCACGCTCTAAGGAACTGCATAACCTTATATGCCTTATGGTTACGATATAGCATGTTGTAAGGACCGAATGCATGTGCCTTGTAGCAGCTATTATTTTAAATTATATTCCTTGCCGATATGTAACTTGTTATGCAGAAAATATAGTTGTCTTCAAATTCATAATGTGGTGACAGCTCGTCGTTCATCGACATCGTTTTGAAACTGTTCCAAGAGCTGAAGATCTCTCGGCATTTGCTCGCAAGACTTTAAAATTGGTTGCAGTCTTAAATCACACTTGTGTCCTGGCAAGTAAACAAAAATAAAAAAAAAAAACAATTAAATAGTTGGTCCGTAGGGACCCTAGTTAATTTTTTGGGACGAATGCAAGGGATCTACAATTTTAAGCCGATTCCAAACGGCTAATTGAGAAGCTCTTTCATAACAGTTACGCTCTCGGAAGTTTTCCAGACGTTCGCGAGAGGTGGTGCAGTGAAAAAAGAAAACGTAATTTGGAATTTTTCCTTTTCGGGATTCGAACTTGAGGCCCCTCGCTTAGCAGTCCAACACACTAACAACTAAGCCACTTTGCCTACGTTCACACTTCAGCTTTATCGTCAAGTCTATCCCGGAGGGAAAGTAGAGAAGAGAACTTCGTCTTAGTAGAAGGCAACCTTAAAAACGGTTTCGTTCGCACAATTGGAGGCGGTTAGCTGAGGACGGGGCTGAGTGGAGAGGCTTTTTAGTTGAGGACTTTTTTAAATTCGAATTCAACTGAAGAAACACTTAAGTAAGTAAGAATCCTGAATGGGAAATCCTACGACAATAGAGATTTTTCCGCTTTTTGCCAGGAGCCGGATCACTTTATCCGTGCACGAGCAACTTATGTCGAAATCTGTATGGTCTTGGTATGTTAAATGAACTTAATTCTGTGGCACCTTTCACGTTCAATGGATGGTGCGACAAAACTCCCGCTTTTTGATAGTCCAGGTGGTCGTTCAAGGGTCCCACTTGTGGTCATTGGGACTGCTGTGGTGGAAATTTGTAGAAAAAGTTGAATTTTTCATAAAAGTTCGAAAACGAAAGTAATTTTCGTTTCATTTCATTGATATATTCGTTTTTCTTTTATGTAACACCAAGAACGAAAGAAGTTGTCGTTCATGCGAAAAAAGATTTACTTTTTCGTCATTTTGTTAATATTTTTTCCATTGACTTCGAAAACGAAAGACTTTTTCGTTTGGCGTGGACGTTCACGTTTTAAATTTTTTTTTAACGTTTGCGATAACGGGGAAGAAAACGTAAGGAGTTACATGAGACAAATGTTCTTTTTCGCATGACTTTTTTTTATTTCTGAAAATTCAAAAGTGATTTATCACACCTTTTTAAAGAATCCCACCCCTTAGTGCCTAGCTAGCACCTTATCACTTGAGAGTTCATTTCCCAGTTTCTTGGGAAAACCAGGAGTATCTGGAGTTCTTAAAAAATAATAATTTCGTTTCATTGGCGTTTTCGTTTTTCTTTTATGTAACAACAAAAACGAAAGAAGTTGTCGTTCGTGCGAAAAAAGATTTACTTTTTCGTTCTTTTGTTAACATTATTTCCATTAACTTCGAAAACGAAAGACTTTTTCGTTTGACGTGGACGTTCACGTTTTTTTTTATACTTTATATATAACACCAAAAACGAAAGCGTTTAATTTTGTGTGGGCAGAATAACAATTTTTTTTTTTAAATTGTTTCAAATGCATTTCATTGCATTTCCAACATTTGCGATTACGAAGAAGAAAACGAAAGGAGTTACCAGAAACAAATGTTCGCTTTCGCATCATCGTTTTCGTTTCTTGAAAATGCGAAAGTGGTTTTTGATTGTTTTTTTTTTTTAAATCCCTCCACTGAGTACGTAGCTCCTTACCACTTGAGACTTCATTTTTTTTGTGTAAGCGAAATCACTTTCCAACGTAATTTTATGATTACATTGAAAACGATAGGTGTTAAGGTGACGGATTGCTGGTTCTACTCCAAAAAAAGTTGAATGGGAGCAATTTCGAGCCTTAACATGACTAAATTCTGGGGAAGACCTGGGTTCTAAGTATATGTTCATCCAAGTGTGTCAGTGCTGCTTCATTAATTCGAAAAATAATATAAAAATTATACCAATTATATTTTACCGCAGCAACACCACCATCTAGCCCACATACCCAAGCAACAATCTCAATAGTAAGCTGCCCATCTGAAAATTGAATAACCCCGCCAGACTACTCACAGCCGAATATTTTATTTATTCGTTTATTTTTTTAACTATAAACATCCATTCACCGTTGTAGGAGAAGACGCCACTTCACTGAGTGCCTCTGTTCGTCAAAATCCACCACGAATCGAGAGATTAGAGCAATTAGGTACACACAATAAAATTATTGGAATTAATAACATACAGCCATAGCATTTAAATAAATCATTAAATTTTAATACAAATGTTAATCGCATAACAGAGCTTACATACATAAATGTGTTAAAACCAACAAACAAACGTTGAACACTTAAAGCCTGCCTCTTAGTGGAGCATGCGAATTTCAAAGAGGTTCCGATTTTCTTTATAGGACACACTATAAGTAGAGACACACAAACACACACACACAAGTTCCGTTGAGAGAAAGTCGAGTCGATACTTTGCCCTAGAATAGACAAGTTAAGAGCACATTTTTACGAGTTGAAAATTTTGTTTTATGTTTCTTTTATCCATATGTATATGTCGGGAGACATTCTTTTGCAATAATAAGCTAAATGACAATTTGAACTGTTATCTGTGCGATATATAGAAATCACGGATATCGACCAAATCTATCGAGTCCTTAAGCAAGCCGGAGATGCGAGTAAATCCAGTGCAGATAAATCATCCGTCCAGTTAAAACCCATTGGTGCATTGGACCCCAGTCAGGCCCTGCAAGTGCAATCCCAGCATGAGATACCGATTGTCAATGTTCCCGAGTGTCCGGAGCGGTCGACTCTGCCGGTATCGACGCAATCTGGGGGTCGCCGCGGAGGACTTTCCTATCGAGCATCTGCTGCGGGTGGATCGCAACAGCCAGTGCAGCAACAGCAGAAAGGACTCGCCGCTCCAACGCCAGATATCTCTAGTTCTTCAGGTCCGACATCAAAACCGCTTTCAAAAAAAAAAAAAACTCTCTTGTTCTCTATTACTTTGTTCGAGACACCCGTCTTTTTTTTTTATTAATTCGAATTTGTTAAACGACACGCATTTGTTAACAATGCAATCACAGTTCTACAAAGTTGACTTAGATCCTATTTTTTTCGTTTGTTTCCTTTTTCCTCAATCAAAGTAGTTTTGTGACAAGCGAACATAACGTGTAGTCTTGCAACATTTGTTTCTGCCTTTTTGTACAATTTTTGCCTTTGTTTGTTTATTTACCGTTTCCATTGAGGCATGCAACAGATTGAATTGTTTTTAGTTATATATTTTTAGTTTTTTTTTGTAACGTTCTAGGGTATTTAACACTTTTGGATATAAAATTGAATTTGAAACTGGTCGAACATTGGGCAGGATCTATGCGATTATATTTGTTATTTATTAAGTAATTTTAAAGTGAAGTTGCCCCCTTTAGGAGTACACTCCCTTGCACCTTCATCCCTACTCCCCCACAGAGTCCTTCATCCCAATGGGCAACTCATTTATGTATTTTTTGAAGAAAAACTTGGTTTGGTGTTTCGTAAGAACCGCCTGAACAGAAAATTTGTTGACTTTTTGAAAACTTAGGTAGCTTTGTATACATTTCGATGGTGATGAGTAAATTAGCACAGGGGGTCGGCCATAGTTCACATCCGTAGAACACATCCACGGACGTCTCATATTCACACAGCACAGCTATGGGATAAGTGAAATTTTGGCCAACTCATCGGAAGTGTCCGTATTTCAAAATTTAAAAGTCTATCTATTCTGATTTGACCTCGGCAACTGCCCACTCAATCCGTGTGGGTTTCTCAAGCCAAAAATCTAGGGCTTGACATGGAGCAACATTAAGTTTTCGTTTCATCGCAATCGGTCTCATTCTGATTCATAACATTTTTAGATGTCAGCTCACAGGTGGCTCTCATTTTGAAATGTTTGCGTTGGTTCATTTGTTGCATCCTTTTTAAGTTCAGAAAGTAAGAGAACAAGAAAGTGCGCATCGGTGCAAATTGCAGCACTTTGTGCCACCATCATTTTTGGGGAGGTTTAGGTTTTGGTTAGGTTTGGGCACACTCAGATCTAGGTCAGTACTGGCTGAAAATATAAAGAAAGTTGGTTGTTTTTAAATATTCAACCAAAAATTGCTCTTCTCTGTCGGAAAATGTTTGCTTAGTTTTTGATTAACCCACTTTTCCCAAACTTAATTCACTACTAGGATGTTCCTTCTTTTTCTTTTGAAGCTTTTGAACATACCTATGTGGGGTTTTGTATTGAATTTAAAACTGACCTTCTACTGAGGCCTACCATCAAAACAAGACTACAGACGCGTTCCATCACGCTTATCCCGTGAATCCCAAAAATGATTGAGTCAACTAGCCCCGATAAAAATGAGTCAAAATTATACGACAGACGCTTAAAATAGGTCGGAACAAGGAAAATAAGAGAAAACAAATATTTCTTCCGGTTGCGAAAAATCGTTTTTCCTTAAAATTTCTGGAATGACAATGCACTTTCGACGAGATGCAAAAGGATACTAAGCAAATGGACATGCAATTCGTCTTTTCTCTTTGAAATAATTGTCAGTGATAATTGTCAACCAACTAGCACCGGTCTCCCCTACTCACGGAGGCGTTTAGTACTTTTTTTAGACTTCAAAAAAATTCATTCTGGTAAATGTTCAACTATCTCCTGCTCTTTCAGGATTGACATTAAAATAATAATGGACATATTCAAGAATCTAGTTCGACTAGATTGGTCTGGATGAAATGTAACCTAAACGCAAAAACTAAATTGTTCGGGAACGTCACTTTTTCTACGTCAGCCAGTTATGCGAACTGTCAACTTCGTACTCAGCTACGAATTTCTTGACGGCTACCCCCCATAAACGTCAACTGAAACAGCTTTTTATATGTACGATTTTAGCCAATCAAAACCGAGCTACATCTAGTCAGACAGCTGTCAGACTTATTAATTCGATACTTGAACGTCTCCAATTTGCGGCACATACAAGTACTAAACTCACTGGCATTTTAATTTATAAATTGTTTTGATAGCGGTCTTAGAGCACCACTGAGACGGGGAGTGAGGAAAATACCTCTTCAATGAGAGCGACGCGATTAGATGAATGAAATGTCTGCGGACTTTTCATTCTGTTCGATCTACGTCTGACATATTTTTATTAATTTCTAAGCAATACATGCTTACGGTTTGAATTCAAAGTAGGACAAATCTGCAACGCAGACAATAAACTAAAACTTCAGACTTTTGTGCAGAACCTTAGTGGTTACTATAAATAAAAGTTATGATGTACGTATTTATACAATACATACATTAAAGCTGTAGGTGGGTCATTGTTTGAAAAATACTGGACAGATTTCGATGAAATTTAGTTTCAAAGGTTGCAAAAAATTCTTTTTTTTGTGATTTAACAAATCTACTTTTTGAAAGTATTTCTCACCAAAACGTACTTTTTTAGGCTGTCACCGCCTTAAGCGTACCATCAATCAAATGTTCTTAAGCGAAATAAAAATAAATCAATACTTTGGGAAAGAAGGTAGGTGGGTCTGGGTATACATAAAAAGAAAAACTATTCAGTAACCAAATGTCTTAAAGCAAACGAAGTTGGGGGCGCTGCTTACTGCATAGAGTTCCCCTCGTCTATATGCTGAGTTGTTTTTAGACGACTTTTAAGATACTGAATAAGGGAAATCTGAAAATTGTTTTTTACCCTATTCACACCGAGCCCAAAAAAACACTCGAAAATTACATCGGAACCAGAGGTTTTCCCACACATATTTCAATTTTCAAAACGAGTTGTTTAAGTCGTTTTTCCAAAAAAAAAAAAAAAACACCACGAAAACGACTTCCAATCGTTCGATTGTTGAAACAAACACACCTTTTGCAATATTCAGCAAACTCTGGAGAACAGCTGACCGAGCAGAAGTCACAACTCACAACTTAAAATCATTTTCCACACCTAATTAATGGGCAAATATTATTTTTAAATGCTCTGAATTAATCTTATTTTTTAAAGTTGCGATCGAAATTTGTAACCACAAAGTGTACACAGAAGTTTCACGATTAGTGTCTCACAGCTGATTGAAACGTCAAACGAAAACTAGTTGGTGTTCGGTGTGAATATATCGACGAGTTTTCGACTAAAACACTGTTTTCGGTTCGGTGTGAATACGGTATTAGGGACTTATTCCCAGAGGGCTAAGGGCCGTTTGCTCATACGACTCTTAACGATTTAAGCTCTACTTAAATACTTATAGGCAATTTTTTTTAGGGCATAAACTGTCATATAAGAGTTTATGCGGCACTTAATTCGCAATGAGTCGTATCAGCAAAAGGCCCTAAAAGTTACAACAATTATGTATTCTTTGTGTCTTAGACTGTGGTTGGCTATTACTCGGTGTATTAACAAAGTAAGAGGTATTGCATTTATTTAAAAAAAATATACTTTTAACAAACGATGTTAAGACTTATTAAAAAAGCTATACTCATGCTGAAGGTGCCAGAATGGAATCAAACGAATATCATGGTTCTGTACGGCCCTATGACTGAGGGTGGTGGCTCATTAAAAAAAATCGGCGCTACGATATAGAGTAGCTTCGTAAAGTCCTAAGACTTAGCGTGGTGCCTATTTAACAGAAACCGTCCCAACAACAAGTGTGGCCCGCAGCTAAGTCAAGGCGTGAGCGTGTGCTCTTGCGCCTAAACGTGATTCCTCTGAAAGATTATTCAAAACTCTACAAAAAAAGGGTGCTAAATTGTAGAGTGAAACAAAAAACGGGACGGAAAGCAATTTACGAGAATCTATACAATGCATTGGAAAAGAGCCCCCCCCCCCCCCCCCCAATAACACCCAGAATTTCCTACCTTTGAAATTTCTGTCAAATAGCGAGTGTTGATTAAACTTACCAACAAACAAATTATTTTATTTCCCACTTTGTGGGAGGAAGGGTCTGTGTTTACTACGATATTAATGCAGTTTACTCCTTGACAAATCTAACGAAAACCAGTGGCGTACGTGGCCCTTTTAACATCATTTGTTAAAAGGGCCTAAAAAAAATTGCTGTGAAATATTTTGAAATTGACAAACATTTCATCACAAAATTAATTCTCAGCCGCCACAATAAAAAAGGCCTCGCTTTATAAGCTGAAATTATGGTCAAACAAATTGTACGAATTTCGAACAATTCGTTACAGTTTTTCGATGGTGCGAGCTCTGTATGTTATTGTACTGCTCAATAATCAAAAAAAAACGTATCTGAAGACTAGGAAATATCAATTCAATGTCAAGCTACATTTTTTCCTCATTTTCATCATGTTGAAAAGGCAACGGTGTGTAAAAGAGACTGTAAGTGTATTACGAAAGGGGTAGCAATTGTTTCCAAAGCAACCAAAAACTTTCAAACGAATTTAGGTTCGTTCGAATACTTTTTTGCAAACGTAAAATTATTAAAAATTTCCTATGAAATTGTGCGAATGCTACCACGTACTGAGAAAATTGAAAAAAATGGGTGAGAAATACATTTCCCCTCTTTTAATTTTTTACTAATTTTCTACTCGCCGAATTTCGACTTACTGAAAAATGAAAAATGAAAACTGACAACTATATGACAGCTCAAAAGATTGACAAGTTAAACTCTATTTATTTTCGTCTTCAACGATGTCGGAGGAAGAAGTTGTAATTGAATGTTCTCGCAGGACATACCAGCGCATTAAAAATGTTAAGTTTAACTTATAAAAAGTTCAATTCCAACTCAACTTATTTTGTAGATGCTGCATATTACGATAATTTCTTAAATTTGCTGTAAGAAAACCGGTCAGGTACCTACTTCTCTTAAAATTGAGAGATTTCTCTATCGATTTTTGATATTTGACGTTTTTTTTTTATTTTTCAATGCTAAAAGTACACGAAGGAATTTTTCGTTATCAAATAATCCTGAAGTGTCAAAAAAAGCTAATAACTGCTGAAAAATGTTTTTTTAATACAATTTTAAATGCATTTTTTTATATGTCTACATTAATACAGTTGGTGTATACGCACTCACTCCTATATACTATTTTTCGTACTGCTCTCGTAAAAGCAGAAAAATTGCAGTGTCAAACGAGCTTTATTAGATATTCATTTTCAGCAGCTTTGTTTCAGATTTTTTCGCTGAGAGATGAACCTTACAATAATTCAGCTTACAGGACACAATATTTAAGCCTGCTAGCTGTGGAATGCGTAGAGTTACACCATTCGGTGCCGCCGATTGTTTAAATTAGCACTTAAACAGCAATGACACACAGTTGCAGTTCCACCCAAACTTGCAGCATCTACGAGTGGTTTCAGAACTAATAGCTCTGATAATTTGAAAGTGATTGCTGATGTCTGATGTCGCTGCAGCCACCCCGACATGTATGGTTCGTAGGACGAGGCCCACCAAGTAAAACGAAAATTTGCTCCATTATGGACAAAAATTTTCAAAATATTTAACTCCGTGATCGAATTAAATCGAATTCCAATTGGAATTGGAAGACCACCTGATCCAATCCTGCTTGACTTATTTTCGTCAGTTTGTAAGCCAAAACTATATGTAATGAAGTGATCCTCAGGAGCAACGCTGTGCTATGTGACGTAAACTGAAAAACATGAATTGAAGTTCTAAAAACAGCCATTTAACCGATGCAGCATTCTACACAAAAGACCGCAATCCAGAGTTTGCTACAGTAAACAAATTCCAATAATACCTTTGGTACTCATTATCTTCTTCAAGTACAGCACGCCCTGTGTAAAAGGAAATATCCTCTCCTATTACCGAGATTGGCATAATCTGTTTTCGTAATAACCAAAAGAGGTCAATATGGAAACAGAAATTTCCAATTCGAACTCTCAGGTGTAAAATTACCCACCTACGCTCACATTATAGAAGCATTTCAGGAAAAAACTGTTCAAAGGATACACTGGGGAATACGGAGTTCATTCTCCTGCCATTTTAAAACAGGTACCAAAGAAGGTCATTTGAGCAACTACAACACACAAATTGCTTTGTCAAAAATACATTAAAGCCCACAGAGGCAAATGGTCGCTTAAATATCGAAGCATTTCTAATGGCTTCCAAAAGTTGACATCCAATTATAAATATATCTGCTTCACTTATTAATGCGTTCAAATTAAAAGCATATTACATGCCCTGACCTCTGACTGACTGATTAACGCCACACAAAATGGAGCGTCGGCTTATGCATCATTTGCTCGTAGAGAGAACGCATTTTAACGACTGTCATGAATTAGGAATGAAAGCACAGACACACTTCACATTATAACCACCAGCGGGAGTAATACCTTACACTAGCTGTATAGCTGAATCATTGTGGTCTTTCCTAATTCACCCACGGCGCGGGTGTATTTTATACCCTGCTAAGAGATAGCGTAGTCTCTCAACCGAAAGAAATACAAACCACCCTAAGAAGATTAATTTCCAAACAAAGAAGAACCAGCAAATAAAAAGCGAAATAGGTTATTCGTTAAGGCTTTTGCCGGGGGGTGGGCCGCACCCGTTTAAACACAAAAAGGTCTTCGCCAAATGGTGGGAATCGTGTAGCAGACATAATCCTACTTTGCACTGGATGATATTGCGTCGAGTACCACATCCCGTACAAAGGTTATTTCACAATGCCTTTGTTTGGCAACTGGAAATAATTAAAATTACTTACATGTGGCGGGTGCTTTAATTGGGTTAATATCATTATCGTGGTGCATATTTTATTGCATTAACAGTTTATGTGGTGGGCGTTTTCATTGCGCGTGTTAAACTCGCCTGCAAAATTAATATGCAGTGGCTGTCGCACCAATTACTCATTTTTAATTTTAACAATTAATTTAAGAGTGAGTGTAAACTTTTTTTTCAATTTTAGCCGTCCGCATCAGGGGTGCGTTGAATATTTTAGCGACATTATTTGAGTGGACGATTTTATGTCCTGAAATGCATATTGTGAGAGATAGTTGTTACTCTTAAGTTGGGTACACTCGGAAGGAAGAATTTATGCATTTTATTTACATCGATTGTCTGGCCGTGAAAACGATCTGTGTGTGGCAGGATACCACAAATAAACCACAATAACGCTATGCAACTTTAATTCCACTCATTTGTGAGTATTGGGAATCACAACTTCTGTTTTTTTAATCGAGTCCTGTTTCAATTGATAAAGCGGATACCAACAAAAGTAGCTAAATGTATGGTGGAACACAGCAACCCAGTATCAAGTATGCAAATGAAAAATGTATGAAAGTTATGTACCTCCTCTTTCCTATTTAAATGCAACTCTCGGTTTTAAATTTAGATAGGAATGTGCATCCGATTGGAATTATCTATGCGATCTCATAAAGTGCTAAATCGATAATGCAAAAAAAAAATGCCTGAAATAAAATATTCAGGTACCTACAAAAGTATCAAACAGAGAACCGAGGGGATATTTGAACTAGTTTCAGCTCTCAGGAATCAGGATACAATGGCGAACATTCCCAGTGCGGATACCATTCGGTGATATGAACAAATTACATAGCGAAAAAGAAAATGCACTTCAGCTAAGTACATCATTATCTTCTAGTTCTGCAGATGAACTTTTAAATGTACAAGGTGTAGGAGAGCTTACCCACAACCTATACCTATATACCTTTCTAACTTAAATTAAGATATTTCTCGCCAAGATGGTCAAGATGGAAACTCTCGAATATATTTTTTTATATGTACTAAAAAAGTTGTAACAGATTTTGCGATGCAGTACTCTTCCGTAATTTTATTTGTTTGTGAAAAACATTCTTCTTGGGGTTAAATGTTGAAAATATTTAAATGTGTCAAGAGAAAAAAATCAATAAACTCCACACATTTTTAAAACATATAAATGCTGTGGTTGCTCACACTTTTAAATAGTAGATAATATTTCTTTATTTTATAGAGGCACAGGCTAAAGTTTTAAGCCGATATTATGTTGACAATTATTTATTTATAAGCTCTACTTGACAGGATTCTATTATACAGTTCGACTGAATAATTTGCATTTGCTTCCAGGTTTTTGCCTTCATGTGTAGTCTTGTGTGTCTTTTTTTTTTAAATCATTCATTAAAAATGCACAAATTTGGAATCACATCTAAATGCGTCGATGCCTGCACCCAAAAAATAATCAAAGTCTTTGTCAAAACATCCCTATTAGGTAGGAATAAGATCGTTGAAAGGCATATTTACGAACTTCCTGGTAAGTTCACACAACTTCCCAACACGAGATGGCTTAAAAATCAAAGGGCCGTAGGTGCGGGCGTCATTATACCATTGATCGAAGTATGACGAGTACAAGATCTTATTCATCAGCCCTTCTGACTAACCTAACCTAAGATATTCTTGGAAAATTTTAACCGTTGAATATATCCTTACCATATTCTTTAACCCACGAAAACAATATAATTTTATTTATCTGTCAACAATTTGGCTTTTGAAAAAATATATGAACCTTTAGTTATAAGAATAGAATCACTCGTTACTCGTCATTTCGTCAGCTAGCTACCGTTACAGTTACAAGAATATATATATAGGCTTTGTGCGATTCGATTTAAGTCGATTACACTGACCCATTGACTATAGAAAAACTAAATTCTTTACCCAATTTTTTGTCATATTCCTATTAAACCATGTTATGGTAAGACAGTGTTTTAGTATCGTGGGAAATTTGTTAAACCCCGTGTCTAAAAATGGTATTTTGAAGAATGAGATACAAACGTTGACAGTATATAAAATATATCGTATTATTTTTCAGGCAAGTCCTAAACCCTTCAGAAAAAATTATTCGCTGCTCAACAAAAACAAAGTTCAGTTTAACAATTCTAATAGATTTTGTAAAGTACCTAATAGCCAGCCTATTGGATTTTTTAAACTGAACTTTGTTTCTGTTAGGCGGCAAATAATTACTGTTGAAAGGCTTACGACTTGCACTAAAAAATTAGATATAAATAATACGATATATTTTATGTTCTGTAAATGCTGATATTAATTTTCGATTCATTTGAATCAGTGCGTTCAAGATAGCACACAATTAAGCGGCTTTTATGTTTGTTTAGCCTTTATTTTTTTAAGGTTCAAACTACGTGCAGAAATTTCCCAGAATTTCCCTCTCGCTATTGCGAAATTATCGATCGTCAAACATTAACAAAAATGGTTAATAAATAATTTCAGGAGATTCAAACGTTGACTGTTCCTTAAAATCGGCCCGCAACGCATTCGGAGCACAGGCCACTTAAACGTTAAATCAGTTATAAAACTTTCGAAGCGATTCTCTGAAAACTTAAATAGATTTACCTAAAGCATTTACCAAATTGCTTATATTTGGTTTTAACAAAATGTTATGTTCAATAAAAACAATAATATTAAATAGGAAAACATTTTAGATTTCTTTTTAAAAATTGTTGAAACACAGGAAAATATTGGAATTGCTCGGGGGAACATTTTTCCAATACAAATAGTAACACTGCGCATAATATTATAAAAGAGCGATTTAGTAAATTTTTCGAAACTCCCAAAAATTGAAAGATTACAAAATATTTCTTAAGATGCTTTTGAATCATGACAGGATATTCATCAACGAGTGAAAATCTTGTTATGATTTATGCCTCTTAGAAAAAAATGCTCATTTTCCCTTTTTTAATATTACCGATCAAAGTTTTGGAAATAAAGAGTTTTGCAACATTCCGGAAGAACGAACGACCTGCTAGCCAAGAGAAGATACGTACTCGCTACTCGTTACTTTGGTGCTATTCCCCTTTTCTGTAATTTTTTTTTTATGAGAACTTGTATAGATTTTGTAAAACTTTTTATTTCGATTGCCAATGTTATGAAATAACTCAATCATAATTATCACACTTATAATTGCCTATTTACATTCAACTGAAGACGCGCACTGCCGCAATACCGAAGTCTGGGAGTATTTTTGCCAACCTAAAGAACACTTTTAAGAAATGTCATGCCTAGCAAGATCATAATTAAAATACTTAAATAACACAATTATCATTAATAATAATTATTTATGTTTTATCCTTTAAATTGTCACAATAAGTTTTGCTGAGGTAAAGGGACCTACACATAAACCTATGCAAAAGTTAACAATCACAATAAATAAATAAAAAAAAAAAAACATTAAACAAATTTTGCTGTGTAATATCCTTTCAAGATTACCGCATCACATCATCAACGGGTACCTCGACCACCATGTTACCGACCACCCAATCTGTACAGTATCCCAATGATTCCGGACTACGGCGTCGATTGTTCGCAGGATTCAGACCGTTGTCTGGCTTTGGACGTCTGCGCAGTCGCTCATCCCAAAATCGATCAATATCATTGCCTGAAAGTAATTACGTCTCCACTTACAATAATTGTAATAATGCAATCAATAATTTCCTATCTATCTCTTTGTCGTCAAATATTTTGCCATAATTGATGCAGCTCAATGAAATGATTCACAAATCTCAATTTTATTTTTTCTCTACTACATGTTCTTGAAATTAATTTCGTTTTTTTGACTTCTTTGTTTTCTAAATTATTATATCTAGATGTTTAAGTCAATTGTATTGCATCAAAATGGTAAAAATTATTCTGAATATGTTACACACTTTACACACAAACTCTACACACCGTGCGCTGTCGGATGATGTCGTTTGACTGTCCCACTTGATTGAGACCCGTGATCCATCAGTTGATGTAAAGTGTGTTTTATTGTGTTTAGAATTCACTCCTTCCGATGTTCCAACTCCCCAGTTTTCTGTTGTTAATTGTACACAAAAAAAAAACTGAATATTTCCTCCCACTCCCTGCTCGTTTAGAATTGTTTATATTATTTTGTTCGTTTCGTTACAATACACTGTTTGCTCGCGAAAAGGTATAACGATGGCGGCGGCGGCGAGGGCAGAAGCAGAAACTGCATTGTATCCTTCTGCGGCGTGTCATTATTCCGAGTTTATGTTTACTTGTTCGTTTTCGTTTTGTATTCCTTTCACTCTTTTTTCGTTCCGTCCATCATTATTATTTTGCAGTAATTCAAAAGCTCATTTACACTTTCCGGCTTGTGAAACAAAGATGTCCTCAAGATCCTTTGTTTAACTGGGGCTGGGGTTTTTTTTTTTTCACTTTATACGGTGAGCTGCGACCTTTCGCCAGTGAAATTTGTAGTGTCTAAGAGACCGGTTAAGTGGGTGGATGGCATTTATTTTAAAGTGTAAATGGGCTTACTAGGTGCGAGGCATTAATTTAGTTTTTCTTTTTTCTTACGTGTGAACCTACACTCACACAGCTACGGAGTGTGAATGTTTGTATTAAGTGTTTTCTGTTTACATAAGTATGTTGGTGTTGGCCCTGGAACAGGGGTTCGAAACTGTGTATTATACAACTTGTGTGTTGATTGTTCCATTCTTTATTTTTAGTGTCTAGTGTCTGATCGTATTTAAAATATTTTTTTACGTTTGTTAATTGGATGTATGTTTATTTATGAGATATTCTTCTTGTTCTTTATAAGACTCAATTAATTTTTTTTTTTCTCCAAATTTCTATCACATGAAGTGTAGGTTTAATGTGGTTATTAAATTCATGCTTTCGAAAACCGTAGGGAAAGTCACCCTGCGCTGTTTTGAAGGGGTTGTGGCAATGTGAAATTCATAAACTTTATAATGAGATAGGGGAGCCAACCAAGGGAATATGTACGAAGAAAAGGAAGTACCAATTAGTTGCAACAATAAAAGGGTTGAATTTATGGTTGCATGCTGTGAGCTAAGGGCGCTTCTTTTGCAAGTCATATAAACTAAACTTTGACCAACGTAGGAGGGAAAATATTGAGATAAATGTTGCCCCTGTCACTTGGGGGAAAATGTCATTTAAAAGCTTATTTTGTTTTTTAATAAAATAACACCCTATATGAGGATTGGGATATTTCTCTGCCAAAACATGTGCGTCTAGGTCAATGGGTTCACTGGGCTGTGCATAAATTTACTTAAAAAAATGTTACACCATTGTCAGACTGATGAATAAGTGATTCTGTTTATGCACAAATGGATATGAATACTCTCCCGAGCAGTTAAAATATAGGTACATGATGGATATAGAACTCCCATGTCAGCACACTTCATGCGATGGCTTAATATTCAATTTCTGGTCTTGCACTTTTATTCAATTTTAAACAAATCACAAAGGACACTATGTATGTGATGCTAGACAATGGACTCTCTAAATACTTAATGAGCAACAGCAACAGAGACTTTGATTGGCCGTTTATTTACTTTCCAAAATCGATGTGTATTTTTGGAATGAAAATTGAATAAATAAATCAGAGTCTTCAGATATTTTAAGCCCCGGTAACCCTAGTCCGATCTTTATGATAAAAAGTAAAAGTGCTTTATCAATAAACAGACTTAATCCCTTAATATAATTAAATTGTTTGTCTGTTTGAATGTGGATACAAATTTGTTATCCCATCATATTAAAACTACTCACCCAAAACCGTAGAAATTTCTCAGGTTGGATAGGAATCAGAAATTTGCGTACTCATCTGGGGAATGAGAGAAAGACGCTTCAAAAATATTTAAAGCGATTTAGAAACCCTTAGTATATCAACAATTTGTAATCAAGGACAATAAATAAAGGGTCTTCCAATGAAAGGTGTTATTGTGAATGACCCGCTATTTCGGTAGCTGTCACTTTTGAAGCTTTTATTCTTTGACATTTGACAAGTAGAAACTACGCCATTACTAAAAATGGAACGATACACGCATTGCAATTATTAAAATTCACTACAAAAATGGTGAAAATCTTGCAGTCACAGTTCGCAAAACTAAAGCATTTTTTGTCGTCGTGAAGCACCTTGTCGGACCGCAATACAGAAATTGGTGGACAAATTCGAGCTGTTGGGACAAGTTGGTGATGTGAAGAATAGAACCTGTGCACGTCGCTCTAGAACAACTGAGAATATTGCTGCTGTATCCCAAAGTGTTGAAGAAAACCCATGTTTGTCCATTCCTCGTCGTTCTTTGGAATTGGGCATTCCACAAACGTCATTACACCGTATTTTGCATAAAGACTTGGGTCTTAAGGCTTATAAAGTTCAGTTAACACAAAAACGGCCGATCATTAACAGCCCAGCGTCGATTCAAGACCTCAAAGATAAAATTCCTGAGGCTATCGAGGACATAGGGCAGCCACTTTGCGATTTTGTTATGGAAAGTTTCATGAAAAGGATATAGTCCTGTATGCGTGCTCGTGGTGGCCATTTGGCTGACGTTGGTTTTCATTATTAGCGGCATACCTTCCTCTTTATTATGAAGAGATCAGTTATCTCAAAAAATTGCATTTTTCTTTGAATACCAAAATAACACCTCTTATTGGAAAACCCTTTAGTTTTGGTTCTAGGACGGTATCATTCATAAGCCTTGGGTAGATACGACTTATATCTACACCTGCTTCAGTTTGAAAAGAAAAAAAATATGCAACGCACCCTTTATATCTCTACAGACGTCTGGAGTACAGGAAACTTACTTACTCATACTCATATAGGTGGCACTTCAGTCCGAGTTGGACCATTTTTTGGCATTGGAGAACTTACCTTTCATGGGAACCGCTTTCTTCGTGAAGTGTGTGTTAGATTTTTACTTTAAGAATCGGGAGATTTTTACTCTAAAAATTTTCAGACTTTTACTCCACTTGCCTTCTACCAATATTCAGTTAAGTACTTAACTCACTACCTGATCTTCGGTTTGCGAAGCGGAATCTTGTACGGTTAGCAACGACATATTTCAAAGCCCAAGGATATTCTTACGAGTCTTTGAGTTTAAAACGATTATGTATTAGGTAAAGCGAAATTGTGTCATATAATAGTTTACTTCCAACTGTTTTCCGTCGTTCAAACTTAAGCTTATATGCCCACATAGCCTTCAGTTTGGTTCCCCAGTGCTGTAGACACATTGTCTCTGAATTAAACCTTTTATGCCTTTCGATTTTCACCGCTGCGATGCTCTTATAAGTCATTTAGACTCCTGGTCTAAAGTTGTCGTAAAGTGGAGTCAATCTATAGATCCCATAGTGAATTTTATGCAAAGTTTGGAAATGTCTCGAGCATTGTTTAGTTAAAAACGTCAGTCTTGTCATTTTCTATCACAGCCCTTCGAAATGCCTGAAAGCTTCTGCAAAATATATTTTATCGGCCTCTCAAAGTTGATTCAATCACCTATATAACCATGGAGCATGGTATTTTATATACTTTGTGGATTGTACAGCCAACCTTTGAACCTTTACTTCAAAAGACTCATATTCATTGGGTTCTGACAGCTCTAGACCACTTTATCCTATTCAATAATGTCACAAATAGTAATTATACATGCAAAATTCTGAAAAGACGCATGAAAAAGGGTCAATAAGAAAAAAAGTGTCATTTCTGAAGCTATTCTGAAAATTTTGAATTTTTTAAACGACATTTAACAATCATTTGCTCGCTAAACACTACGAAAGTGTTGTTATAAGTAACTGCGTTATATTTTAAGGGTTTTTATTTGCAAATAATAACATTTGGAAACATTTTTTGAAGCGCCTTCTCTAGCTAAAAAAAATGCCCAAAAATTGTGGCAGGCTCTCAAAGAAAGTGCCAAATTGCTACTTTAGTCGCACCACGGTCACAATGTCGAGGTGTACCACTGTCTACTATATTTTTGACCTCATAAATATACTGGCAGTGTTAAAATATCGTACATGGTAGCTATGTTCTTATATCAGGGGATTTCTCTCTTTTTTATGCCCAAACAAATTTTCGTGGGAAAAAACACAAAAGATTGCTAACAACACTGCATGGTAGTCTATTAAAAAATCAAGTCCAAGAGCGGAGCCCAGTGGAACACCAGTGGTGCCTATACTCGTTGATTCATCAGGTTTGTGCTGCTCTCGTTCACTTGACACTGATTCATGTGGGTTTTCATAGACCTACGCGCTTCTAAATTTACTGTGATTAAGACTCTACCTGGTCGTGAACATTTTTCGCACCGACCTACATTATTTCATCTTGCTGTCTGCCATTTAAGGGAAATTCTTGCGCTTTACCTGAATTGGCTAAGTGATATCAATGGTCATTAAACAAACCTTCCAGCTCGGGCTTCGAAAGAATTTTTTTCTAGTGAAATTAAATAAAGATTTAAGTTGTGTTGCACTAAACTTGGACCTGGAAAAGATGCGTTTCCTCTGCTCTTCTCAGAAGACGGGAATACAGCCACTTAAACCAACCAACCAACCAACTCTTCTCAACATCCCTATTGAAAGAGCCAATCCTACCGTTCCCACTTGGGCGTAAAAACTCACCTTGTTGATAAGATTCCATCCTTGTGCATCTTGTCTAGGGGAGTGCTAATGTTACCCTTGTTCAAAAAACACATCCTCATAAAACCGGTCATTGCTAACATCCTCTTATGGCACTGTAGGAGCATATCCTTCTCATACTATCAAACGTAGCCTTAATACAAATTCTTGTAAGCCGATAACTCACCTGTCGAGATCTCAAGACTTCCTGACAAGTTTTTAAGTTTGTAACAATTTCTCTCCCCAATAAACGCAATCAATGTAGGTATTGCAGTGAATCGTAAACGCCAAGGCTTTGATCCTTCTTACCGCTCAACGAACCGCAATTTCCGGCCTTAAGTGGCAACAGTTTTATAAGAGTCTAGTGCCTCGGGTAGTCCTTTTGGCGCGTGCAGATTTGTCCACCCTCAGTCTAATCGATATTGTCCTTTTTTTCGTTTTGCATCGTCGTCAATACTAGGTCCTTCCTTGCACTTTACACACTTACTTTTACTTTTGGTTGGCCGACAGCAGTACATTACATCCATTTGCTTTTATTGAACTTCTTTTTATATACGATTTGACTTAAAGCTAGGTAACTAAAATTGTGGAGAATAATTGATATTTAAATATATTGGCTCAACAATGGGGGCCCAATGGTATCGGTACAATGTTTGTTTTCTTAAATCTATTTTACATAAATTGTAGCTGTCTTCTCGGATTTAAACTCATAGCAGAGTTCCGTATCCGGGTGTTGATAGCAGTTATAGGTTATAGGTTTCGAGAGCTTAAAAAGCTAATCCCACAATCAATTTTACGTTGCAGGGTTTTGCAAAACAAGTCGCCATTCCATAACAGCACAACATCCTGTTGGTATTGTGTATTTATTTTTCAATTACTAAGCCACATACAGGCATCCTTCATAGTCCAATCAAATTTCTAAGCTTTCTTAAAATAATTCCTAAATTGATTATTGAACTAAACAAAGTTCTCATAAAGGTCATAACGATATAATGCACGAGTAGAGAGAGGTTTCCCAATTTCCCTCCACTCTGTATTGTCCCTTAATTGGGTTAATTTATTTTCTTCACCACATCTCAAAAGTATAGTACTCCACTGCAGATACATAATACCGAATTGTGTACAGAAAATTTCGTCCTGTATAATCAACAATTTCAATTGTTCAGGTTGACCGCATGGACTTCTTGCCAACCCGCGCCGAAACAAGGATAAATCCATTGTTTAAAAATATCTTAATGCAAGCCAAAGTTGGCCAGATGGTACATTTATCTGGAATCAGGGCAATTGTCCTGAATAAAAGGAAAAATGAGAAAAATAAATTCTTCTATATCCACGACATCCGCAATTCCTTCCAGTTAGATTTAAGTTATAACAATAAAAATGTCATTCCCTAACAAGAGGAGTATTTTGCCAAGAAAATAGATTATCTATGAGGACGTCAGTTGCAGGGTCTATTGTGTCGCGATGGCTGTTTCCACTCTCCTTCGACGCATTTGGGTAATGATTAACAGAAATGCTTCAAATTGATGGTTTCATTTTATTCAAGTAGTATTTTTGTGTGATTTAAACTGAGTGCTGTTGTGTTTGTTATGTTTTCTTTTCCTTCTTTTTTTTCTTTGTTTGTTTGACGAATTTGTTTTCATTTTGATTTTTGCCATTTTGAAGAAAGAGAACAAATCGCGCGACAAACAAAATACTAACCAAAGTGAATGCTCTTGAGTTGCATTATTAAAATTAACAAAATTCAATGATGTTGGTGAGTTGGTTTGAAAGTAACCCGATGAATCCGAAAGAGATATCAATTAAAATTAAGAAAACACAATGAATCTGTGCGGAAATAATTTATGAATTATGTTGATAGTTTCAGAAGATGACACAAAAACAAGTCGACCGTTTGGTCAGCCACTTTTCCTGCTACCAACAGATACCAATTACGAAGAGGATAGTAAATCGACGCCAACGAAGGGTGCCCGCAAAAAGCGACCGAAATAAATTCTGAAAATAATCCTAGCATTAATTTTAATTAAAATAAAGTCAACTCCCCCTCATTAAACTGCCGCATTGATAAGGAAAGAAAAATTGTTTCAGCAACGAGCAAAAGAAAAAAAATAAAACACGAATTAATTGTTAAATGTCCCTAACCTCCCGTTTGACCTCAAGTTAAAATTAAAAGAAAAGTCTCAATATTTTATAAAATTATTTATCTATATATGTTAAAGTTTTCAAGTAAATTCATTAATAGTACGTA
Organism: Cheilosia vulpina; assembly: GCA_916610125.1. Taxonomy (NCBI): domain Eukaryota; kingdom Metazoa; phylum Arthropoda; class Insecta; order Diptera; family Syrphidae; genus Cheilosia; species Cheilosia vulpina. The sequence goes on along the minus strand of OU744279.1, from coordinate 40,663,785 downwards.
GGGGAAGCCGTATCAATAAAAATATTTTCTTCTTAAAGTGTTTAGTTTTATTTATTTAATTATTTTCCAAAGGGTGTTATTTTGTGTGAGAAATTTTGTTTCCTTTTTTTTATTTGTTTTACCTCACTTTGTAAATATCCATTGAAGAATACGATTAAATATACATATTATGTAAATTCTCTGGTTGTTGTGGTAATTATTCGGTGGCATTTAATTTGTACTAAAGCCGTATACAGGGTGTAATTTAAAATTGAACAAATCTGCAAACAACATATTTTTTATTTTTATTTTCGGAAGCATTAAATTTGTAGTAAAGCTTTATACAGGGTGTAATTTTAAATTGAACAAATCATTGGGTATATGCAAACAACATATTTTTGTATTTTTATTTTTAATTGGACGCTGTATATGCATGTCATGTAACATTATCAGGGGTTAGCGGTGATGTTAACACTCGAAACTTATTTCTAAATAAAGTACAGGGTATTTCAACAGGGATTACTCAATGTTATTTTTTTATAAAATTAGAATCGAAGCGGGATTTAGAAAACAAATTTTGTTGCAATGTTGTGGATGACAACCACTAGCTCCAGGTGCACTATCTAGGTTGAGGGTTACCAAGTGCATACAATTTGCAGTATAAAAATGTACTGATAATTATAAGTCACGAACGGGCCTAATTTGCGTTTCTTTGGTTTTTTTTTTAAATGCAAAAGGGTTTTTCCAATTTTTTTCGAACACAACTCCACTTTTGAATTCATATTGGTTACCTACATTTTTTGGCTCAATTGACATTTGTCATGTGTCACACAACTGGAATTTTTAATTTAAATCGCGTCATGTGATATTTAGCGACGCAAATTGTATTAAAATTTACAACGATTTGTGTTGGGGAACTTATTTAAGTTTAATTAAAAAAGATAATCGCTAATTATTGGATATTGGAAATGACATTGCCCATTTAGTCAGTCACTTTTCAAATCAATTGCATTTTGTTTATAAATTTACATGATTACAACAAACTACCACGTAAGAAGTGTGGAATAAAACAACACGATTTGTACGGCTTACGGCTTCGCGCTTACCGTGCGGGTGTACCACGACCCTTAGCTTCAATCTGGTCTTCATGAAACGGAAATTTTAGAAAGGATCTACACGTTTACATATTTGTAGCGATTGTTTGATTGAACAAGAGAAAAATTTACTTCCGGAATGAGGTGAAAGGACAAAATTATGTTAATTTCTTTGTAATTATTAATCCCTTTATTTACTAAAACTAATTATCAATTTTTTAAGCCGTATGTCTCAAATCAATTATGAATATTTTGATTGCAAAAACGTTGTTCACCGGAACTTGTGCTGCTTAAATTGCTGTCGTAAACAATTTTCTTTCTCTCTCTCTCTCTCTCCCTCTAATTTGTCGCGACAAATGTGACTTTGTAACTGACTCGTTTTAAAATTTGGTTAGAATCTACGATTTTATTTAGTCTTTTGACTTCTTACTTGTGTATGTCAGTTAGAAACCGATTTAGAATCAAAATAATAATCCATTTTGTTTAAAAGCCGTTATAGGGTGGGAACGCGTTATTGAGAGAGACTTTTTGACGCTTGACACATTAGACCCAGTCAAATTTTCCATGTAGCAACAGCCAAACAAAAGTTTTCATAGAGTAAACTTACGCATGTAGGCGAGCAACTGTCATTTTGCTTAAGGTTCTTAGTATTGGGCTGTTTTGGTTCGGGTCTGAAGTACTCACATGTGTTACATACGAGAAAGCAAGTTCAAGAGCTCCGTTTGCAAAGCTCCGTAGACAAAACGTTCTGCGACAGATGTTCTACTACAATTCGTGTTCATTTATTACAAACGTAAATATTTCCTCAAAGCTGGAAATTATGCCTCGTATTAAAAGGAAATTAATAATTGGTGCAACGGGTCTATATAGGTTCCTTTAATCACTCTTTTGGTTACCTTGTTCTTCTTGGAACGAATCGAAGGGACGTACAATTTTATTTCAAGTCCTAATGGCTGGACTAGGAAGACTTTTCAGGACAGTCATGTTGTTTATCAGGCGAATAGTTAGTATTTTTCCGGGGATCGAACCCGAGATCTCTCGCTCAGTAAATAACCACACAAATAAAACTGTATGCAAAAAGAAATTTCTAATAGAAAATCTATCAGAGACTTCTGCCTTCTACACCTTGGTACAGAAATTTGTTAGGAAATAAACCAATTTTTTCTAAAGTTAAATAAAATTCGAGGAAGGACTTTTACAGCAACAATAGTCAGTGGCACCAAAATCGTCTGGTAAGTTGAAAGAATATGTAGGTCAGCCGTATGCAGCAAGTTCGGGTGAAGAAAAAAAGTTCGCAATTTTGAATTACACCGCTGCCAATGAAAGTTGTTATTTATAAAAATGTTGCTTGGCTGTTAAAGTCGTTTCGCCAAAAGTGTCTAATGTTGATGTTTGCTTAAGAACTCTAGTTTTCAAGCGATGCTGATATTTCGTGGAGTGCCAAAGTATGCCATATGCACTAAAAGCGTGTACCCGCCTCTAAACTTCTGATTTTTGGGAAAATATGTAAATTTACATTCATACTTTATTAATGTGGCGCTACAGTCCGGTGCGATTGGGCCTCAGGCATCAAAAAGCGTCTCCAGCTATGTAGCACAATATTTAGCCAGCTGTCTCCAGTTCCACATGCTAAGTTGGTTAAAGTCCGCCTCTTCTGCGTCGTTTCACGGCTCGACTCGAAGATCTCTCTACTTGACCGGGCACCTCAGACGTGGGACCTTCACTCTTTTGGCTAGGTCGATGTCGCTGTGCATGGCATTCGTTTTTCAAAACTTTCATACCGATCCAATTTGCGAATCAGTTCAATTCGCAGAATACTGATATTTGCATTCTTTGTTTTTATAAAGTGTTTCTCATAATTCGCGCAAAATTTGAATTTTGCGCCATTTAATCGTACAGTGATGCCAACTAAAAGGACAACACTGTGACAGCTGACAGTTCGGGTTTAGTAAAAATGGAAGCTTATACGAAAGAACAACGCATTTTCATTGTTGAGCAATATTTTAAAAATAATGAAGTTTTTTTTCGAACGAAATCATCTTCAGGGTTGAAGCTCTTTTTCATCTTAATGGCTTCGTTAGTCGTCAAAATTTTCGCTTTTGGGGGTTCAGAAAATCCACGAGTAATTGTTGGGAAACAACTGCATCCACAACGCGTGATTGTTTGTTCCGGATTGTGGGCTGGAGGCATATTCGGACCATTCTTCTTCAAAAATGCGGCTGGTCAGGCAGCAACAATCTGGAATTCTGTCACGGGTATAAGCTTGTCCGAAATGTTGTTTTAAGAAAGAAATAGGGAAACCACCCATTGAACACAATTTTAGCAAACTGAACATTTAAAATCAACAAGCCTTTTAAACCGGATGAGAGTTGATATAAATCCGAATAATTAAAATTGGGAATAGGATCTTATCATTCAACCCTCAATATTGCACAATTATCTTGTGATATTAAACTGATTTTCAATAGTTCAACTATTCCTTAATAGGATTCTGCTTATTTTCTATGAAAAGTTTCGTTGTTCTGTAGAATTTTTGTCTGAAACCAATGCGCATTTTATTTTTTAAATAGCCCCCTGATTAAAAAAATAAATAAAATTTTAAAGCACTTTTCAGATCTATTTTCTACTAGTCGTATGTAGAATAACTAAAAAACGATTCGGTTAACATGCAAACTGTACAATTCTCGACTTATAAAAATAGAAAAAATAAAAAAATTCTGATATTTACAGCTACTCTCGTTTTCCGCAGTAAAAAATTGCACCCCTGAAATTATGCAAAAGTATTTTTCATGCTGAATGATTTTTTTTCAACAATAAAGCGTAATACACTGCTCGAGCTAAACTCAATTTGATCTGGTCTCCAACTTTTCTCTCCAAACATCAGCTAAAGCCCTAGCTAAATTTTAAATTGCGTACGCCGTGGATAAGAGTCACAGAAAATAGCCTTCACAAATTTAATTCTTTCTTATTTCAACTATTTCTGAATCTACACACTTCTCGTCCATGTAATAATTAAAAAAGATCATCCTTGCATACTTTTCCGCAACAGAACAATAAAACACGACGATCTGTCACAATTTAGCTTGAGAAAATGTTCCGACGCATTAAACGGAAACGTTAAATTTTGACAGACACATGAAGGACATTCTGAAACAAAAGTTTGATTGTTTAGCTCGAGATGCGTACCACTCAGCTAAATGGGTTCGCTTGAACTTGGCTCAGCTAATTTTTGGAGAGAATTGGAGCGAAAATTTAGCTTGAGCAGCGTACTAAGCTTAACTTTTCAAACGTATCTCTAAATCACGCTCAAAATTTGTAAAAGTTGGAGCCAACCCGACTTGAAACACTTCTACCACTCTCTGGCTATTCTTCCATAACCTAAATTTCCACCCTCCACATTTTCTATCTGAAAATCAATCTAGGACGGCTTCAAAAGCAAGCCATACTTGAAAGCATTCGAATGTTTTATTTTTGACCAATACTGCAGACTAGGCTTAACACTAAATGTTGTCAGTAAATCTTTAAATACACAGTTGTCATATTTTATTAATTGTTTTGTTGGATAGATCTTGTTTGTTTGCATCTCTTGTCACCTTGCATCACACTGCAACCTACGGAATGTACCCCATATAGCGATAAAAGATGAACGCTTTTTTAAATGTGCAAATTACATGCATGCTCACAAACGAACACTGCCTGCCTTGTGCACATACAACTAATATGAATACGTCTTGAATACAACTGCACTCTACTTCAAAAATAAAAATTTTCTGTTTCTCAGACTAAATATTCGTAACAATAAATTCACATACTAAACATCTACATGCCAACTACAACACATTTGTTTCTGTGACTTTCACACACAACAACAAAAAAAAAATAAAAAGAAAATATGTAAATACCTTTCAATAACATTCCAACTTCATAAACAAAATCTAGCGCCCCATTCACCGCGACGCCAAAAGTTAAATCTTCGCATGAAATCGCTCAGCTTGGACTCGCCCGAGTCATCTGAGCTGCACGGACAGATGCGAAGAAGGCCACCGGTAGCTGGAACATCCTCGTACTACCATGGAGGATCCGGAGGTCAATTGGAGCACAGTACGCCGCCATCAAACAACAGCCGATTGCATTGTAAGTACACACTCTAAGAGATAGTTTTTTTTTGTGTATTCCCATTCCTCTTTCGCCTCTTGTCCTGCATAAGTCCTTCAAGTAACGAGAGAGAGAGAAATAAAAATGAAAATGAAATTAACACAGAAACTCGAGCTCAATGGTGGATGCTTGAAACTTGATAACTCTGATGTCTTGGTTCCTGGTCAAATACTACTCGTATATTTCCGCCATCAACACAACAAAAAAAAAACCATAGGCACCACAATTTACATTTCCCCACCCCCGCAGAAACTGTTAAGATTTGTATACATAAATGGAACATAAAAATGAATATTTCAACTTCAACAATAGTAAACTTAGCACAGCCTCGCCACCACGCTCACCCATATACAGGGTACCCATCTACATTCCTACAATCTACCACTATCATAGACGAATTTAGGACAAAACAAATCCAAAACCTACACTGTTACTTGTAGAGTTTCTTTTTGTAAATAAAAAATGAGTTGGCAAACTTTGGTATTCATCTTTTAAAAAAAAAGTAAAATAATTTAGAAATTAAATTTAGTGCTTAAACAAAAAATTCCGTTGTACAATTGACAGAGCGTAGCGGATTAAAAAATTAGTTTTTTAGCTTTTTTCTCGAATGCACGACTCTTACAGATTTAGATTTGATTCCTTTCCTAGATCGTAGTTGTTAAATAAAATTAAAATAAATTCAAATTAGAAAAAATATTTACTTTGATTTTTCATCTATAATGAAATAATTTGTAAAATTTGCTTTTACATTTGCAGCTCCATCTAGCCCATCGCATCAGCGTAAGCTGCTCTATGCCAATCGTGGTATGAGAACCGGATCTGTGGACCTACCGGATGACATGGAGAAGTCGCTATCGTCAGCCAGCACGTCGCCGTGCCCCTCTCCCGTAAGACAAGTACAGGTAGCTTGATGGCTTTTTGCAAATAATTCGAGGTCGAAATATGCATCTTGCTTGGGTTGAATATGTCTTTCCCAAGTCTAACTTGAGCCTTATTTTTAATTTGATCGTAGGCGGAAGATCGTCAGTGATACCAGATCGTGGGTAATTTCTGAAGGGAATTTAACTTCAATTTTTAAAATGATAAAGAAAGCAATTTCTACACATCACAGTTCTCTCGAATTAATAAAAAAATTGTTCTAAAATTTTATTAATTGATAAAAAGGAATTATTTTTAAAGTGGCCTAACAAAGACAAACAAGCCAAAACCTGGATCAGTATATTGAGCACTTTTTAGAGCCTTTCTTAAGCATCTATTGCATTTATTTCCCTACACGTTTTGAACATTTTTTTTATTCTACAATGGACCATGAATTTTATTTGAAATTTTACATTGAAATTTCCTTTTACATTTCTGTTTTTTTTTGTTTTCATTGATTATTGTTCTGTGTTCAATTATTAAAATCCAATAAGCGTTAAAGGAAGCATTGCAAATTTTAGGCCTTACCTTGGGATTTTTTTTAACAAAAGTCTGGAAATACTGGCCACCTTACTAGAGCCAGCTACAGCAACATTTGACTGAATATCAAACATAGAACTCTGACATATCCATTTCGTAATCGACTGTAATCCAGTTTTTTTTCAAACGGTCACCCTATTATAATATAACCAGTTCTATCATCTGTAAGCAATTCTTTGTAAGATTAATTAGAAGTGGAAGCCTTTTTAGGCCTGTCATTTTTAACATAGAAACATCTTAAAAGAGAAAGATACAGGAATACAATTTAGGCTCCAATTTTATAACCAAGAGTAGGTACCTTTATTTTTTTCTCCTTACAATAAACTTCCTAAGTAGTTGTGCAAAAATTTTAAATATTTGTTTCTATTAAAAGTGGGCAATGTTGCTCAAACAGAAAATGTTTTCATATGAAAGAGATCACAAAAGACTTAGTGCACACATTTATTTCAATGAATCAGTCAGGGTAAGGTCAGTTTACTTAGATGGGTTGATACAGCAAAGCGAACCCGGCCCTACCCCACTTAGGTTCATGTGTGGACCCATTGTGATGCCCTTGTCAGGAGTTCTCTAAGATTGCAACCAAGTGCAAGTCTTCATATCGTAATTGACAGCTTTTGGAGAAATACAAATTTTGTATTACTTGAATATTTCGAACAACCAATTGAAAAACAAGAGTTTTAGATTGATCCACCGCACAAGACAAGAGAACTATTGTTTTATATCTTTCAAAAAAAAACAGACGCAGCGAGACTGGGGACAGATTCCGTATAACAATAATCGTCGGGACGATATCGTTTTTGAAACTTTGATGACCATAAGAAGCTATACTCTGCCCGAATTTGTTTCACTATCGTCAGCTTTCATTACATTTCTGGAAAACGAACTGGATTAATGTCTTAAAGTCGTAATTTTGGCACTTAGTTGCTACTTTTGGAGGTCTATCGTTTCGACGGTAATCGTCAAAAAAAACATCGGAATGAGTGCCCAGACTATTCGTCTTTTCTTCGCTCTCAAGTCTCAATTCTCTGGAAGAATATTTCGTTCGCCGGCAAGTTCATCTGCGAATCCCTGGCGATTCACGACTTGTAAAATGTTAAACTGTTACAGGCTCAGGATAGAGGGCAAGTTGGTAATTTTATGTCTTTACTATTGCTGCGGAAGTTTTTGGATGTAGCCGTTTGCTACCGGCTTAAGCAGAATTCACTCATTGCCACTGTCTTTTCTGAAGAAATGAAATTAATTGAGCCTATTTTTTTACTTGCATGTGCATATTTCTAGATACTTTGCATATTGCTCAAGTTTGCAGGCAATAAATTGTTCAACTTATATAATTTTAACATAATAATTTCCAAATAAAAATGTTCTCAATTTCAGAAGTCTCACCGACTGTTACCAACAAACTTGTACGTAATACTTTACAACTTCAAAGCACGACATGCGGACGAACTTGACTTGAAGGCTGGCTACAAGGTAAGCTATTTTTTTATTTCCCAACGATATTGGTTATTACTAATTTTTTGTCCCGCTTAAGTTCTACGAGTTCACAATAGCGAAGACTTACGTACATAAAATAATATGATCTATTGTGACCCGCAATGTATTTGAAAAGAAGGTTTAAAATGATTGTTAGTATAAACAAAATTACGTACAAAATGCCACCATTTAGATATTTACAAGGTTCTCTTCCAATTTTCTGTATATTTGCTTAGCTACCTTTTGTGCCAAAACGTGAGGATTTCCATAATCCAGGTTAAAAGTAAGGAAACACCTCCCTTATCTCAGTTCTATAAATGAATTTCATTGACAGCCAAATCTTCACCAGACTGTAACAAATGTATTTGGAATGCGAAATGCATTCCTGCATCATTCAATGTCGTTTAACGTTGAAAATACTTTTTTTATTAGTTTATTCCTTAATGGATTTATCTCTGGTAAGACCGGGCATCGACATGCACTTCTTTTCGCGGAAATTCGATGACTAACGACTGTGGCGGCCATTTTTCATTCGATGTCAGAAATGCAGACATATCGCACCAAATGTCGACCGGATGTTCCGGTACCCCATTTATATTCCTTAAGATGCCTGTCACACTTATCGAAGGCATCGCAAGGATTTGCATTTATTTTGTCCTGCTGCATTCTAACGGTCAGTTTAGAAGAGCTCATATGGAATTATAAAAAATGAACGAAAGCAATATCCGAGTGAGACTTAATTGAAGTGCTTATCGCTTAGTTAAACTCTCAAAGCGAAACAACTTCAAAGAACGAATGTTTACAGTAAAAATGCATTGAAATGAATGAAAGAGGATACAAATCTCAGTTGCTTTTAGAAATACTGTTTTTTTTTTTTGTGTGTGGAAACACCTACGAGTAGGTACAATGTAAAAATACCCCGGGGTAGGTGGGCTTGCACAATATGTCAAAGTCATGTTGCTGTTACAAGCCGACCTCATTGTTGAATGTTTGTTTGATCAAAAATATATTTCCATGTGCTGCTGCTATGTAATTATATGGCTATATTTGTCCTGTGAATGGATTTGCTTTTAATGATGGAGGGGAAAAGTGTAAAAGGTTCTCTCGGATCAACTGGCGGGGTGATTCTTAAAACGATAGCCCCAACTGTACAATGTTATTCCAAGAGTTATGATTCAGCTTTTCATTTGATGTGAGTATTGTTTTCCTTTAGCCAGCGGTTCATTGTTATAAAGTAGGTCTGTTGGGCGTTGAGAAAAATCCGTCTATATGAAAGGAACTGAAGTTGAAGTGGGCATTAGAATTCATATTGTGGCCGTGCAAATAAACAAGGTCGGAGTGGTAGAAAGCATTGTTTGCGATGCAAACCGAAGCTCTTTAGTTGAATTTGATTTGAATAGGAGTCGTACCGATTCTTCAAAGAAAGGAAATCGTCAGACAATGTTGTTGTTTCTGGACTTACACCAATGATAAAAATTCATTTAGAACAAATGTGTCGCATTTCCAGTTGCAGTGTTTAAGTGCAAACTGTTTGGCATTATGTGTAGCGAAATTCAAAGATTTTTAATAGGTTGAAGTGACACCCTTAGACCATTATAAAGTTCATTGTGATACCACATGAATCTACGTAGTTAGTCGAACTACCTTTTGAGAGTTCCTTAAAAATATAAAAATCAACATACACAAAACACACCACGGCAACTCAGGTCACTGTCACAAATTATCGATGAAGAAATAAACAATTGTTCTTTATTCTGAGCAACAGGTTTTAAAGCCTATAAACAGTCGCATGTGTCATTTTTACAAATCGAATATTGGAACTGTCATTACGTACTAGGTGGCGCTAAAATTGTCGCCAGATGCTCTTTGGCAATACTTTCTTTTATGAATGAAAAGCTTTAAATAATGTTTATTAAGTGTTTTAAATTTTTTTCCATTGAGCAGAGCCCGAGACAATGATATCTACTAAGTGGCCACCCAGTTGCTGTCGACCGAGAAATCTGTGCCGAAATTCACACGCAAAAAATAAATGAAACAATTATTACACCCCTCTTTTTATGAGTACATCAATTCATGTCTTGTTGGCCTGTATTTTGCATCTGTTTACTTCAGCAGTGTCAAAATAGAACTGACATTTGAAGCCATTTGCAAAAATAATAGCAACTTCCGGTTCCGATATGGTGATTGTTTTTGCGCCACCTTAATCTTATATAGGTAATGCTAGATCCAAAGGGCTAGGTTGCGAAGCTTTCTATATAAAAAGTTATACATTTTTTGAACGTTTGTCAGACGTTCCCAAAAGATGTAGGCCGTAGGCTCCTTGGGTGTAATTTTGATTTTGTTTAAGACTTCTACTTACATATGCCAGCTGCCACGATCCCTTAAGCTAAATGGTATAACAGCTGTTAGTTGTCAATATAATGAACGTTCAATTTACCAAATGAGTTTGAAATTGTTTATACAAATCCCAAAAACTATGCAATGATTAATTTGCTTAAATACTATGTCAACTTTTTCCAAAAGATATGCAATCGAATTTTTAATTATAACAAATGCTGCCGCAAAACAGAAAATAAAGCGCCACACAAAAGTTATACGACGAAATCGTGTTGTCGATGGGCTTTACTTATAATATTTTTTTCTAACTTCACACTTAATAGCTATTTCGTCGGTCACAATAGAAAATTTCGCCATTGTGAGATCGTAAAATTTATTTTGGACACTAAAAATAATCATTATCTCTGGATGTTTTCAATGGGCCTTACTAATAATCACTTCTAGCCTCCATTTAAAATGTTTCGTTGGTCACAATAAAAAAAAAATTGTACGAAAAATGTCGCCATTTTGAGTTTGTAAAATTTATTCAGGACACTAAATATGATTATTAGAATCGCGCATCTTCTGTAAGAAAAAGAAAATAATTTACGTACCATAGCAACATAAATTGTACTTCAACTTTTGTTCATGGCTAAATTTTTCATATAAAACTAACCATTGTGACCTAAAAAAAATCTATAAAGGTTAAAAACAACTCTAACTGATTTAGGGCCGTTTGCTGATACGACTCATAGCGAATTTAAGTGCCACATATACTCTTGGAGACAGTGTATGCCCTGAAAAAAAATAGCCCATAAGTATTTAAGTGAAAAAACTTAAATCGTTAAGAGTCGTATGAGCAAACGGTCCTTACTTATTTAGGGTCTCAGTTATAGCCATACGTAAAATGCAACCGAAAAGTTTGGAACAATATGAAAATTATTTTTTTACGTTAAAGCTTAGTACGCAGCTCGAGGTAAATAATCAAACTTTTGTTTCAGAATGTACTTCATGTGTCTGTCAAAATTTAGCGAGCCCATTTAATGGGTCGGCACATTTTCTCAAGCTAAATTGTGATAGATGCTTGTGTATTTGTTGCGGAAAATTATGCAAGGATAAGCTTTTTTAATTATTACATGGACGAGAAGTACCTACAATCAGAAATTGTTGAAATAAGAGAGAATTCAATTTTTGAAGGAAGTTTTTTCAAAGCACAGCTGTTTTCTGTGACACTTATACTCTATGTCAAAATTTAGCAAGGACTTTAGCTGATGTTTGGAGAGAAAAGTTGGAGACCAGATAAAATTTAGTTTAGCTCGAGCAGCGTACTACGCTTAAGCCTAGTATCCTGCTCGCGCTAAATTTTAGCGTCCCTAGTCTCCAGTTCATTTCTCCACACCAAAGATAAATGCTCGCTAAATTATTAAACATCATTTAGATGGGACAAAAACCATTTGATCATGACAGTAAACGTTATTTTAATTATTCACGAACATACAACTTTCCAATTTCAAACTTTAAAGACAATGCATTGTTTGAATCGTTCCAAAACAATAGATATAAGCGAAATTGAAGAAGATATTATCATTGCTGCAGCAGCTCAAATAAGTTCTATAATAGCAAGCAGAAGACGACACGTTCCTTCGTGTCTGCTAAATCCCTATTTGCATTGGTCCACAAGCCCTGCAATTTTTTTTTATGTTTTTTTATCACATGAAACGGAATTTTTGGTTTTGCGTTCTCTTTTATTTATCGCACAAATGTTTTCTGCGGTTTCCTCTGAAAAAAATACAAAGTAAACACATCACAAATTGTTTCCTCCTTTTTTATGTCAAAATTTATCTTCGATTTAATGTAGTGGAAACTTGTCATCGGCCCATCCATATGAAGTTAAGAATTTAGCGAGCGAACAAGATACTGCTTTGCTAAACTGCATCGCTAAATTTTATCTTTGTAGACATTTTTGTATGGGAGATAAAATTTAGCGCGAGCACGATACTAAGCTTTAGCAAAAAATCTGCCACTTTGGTGTCAGGACAATTAAAATTCCATCGTTCTTGCGTTTTCTTGCAAATTTTATAATTTTCTAAACAAAATTTCTAATATTTTCGGAGCAATTCAATTTCATTTTAAGGGCATTATATGAAGCATTTGCGCGAAAACATGCAAAATAAACCACAAAAACAGATATTTCCTAAAAAAAAAGACCAAAAAAATGTCTGAAAATTGGAACAGTGAAGAAATAAAATATTTCAGTCGAATGATTTGTTTTTGTTCATGGGAAAAAGTTTATCGTACGGAAAAATGAATAAATATTTTTTTTCAGAAAATTTCAAGATCATTTTTAATGAACTAACTTAATAATTCATAAACAACATTTTAAGACCCAGATTGAGTTTATCCATTAGGTTTAAGTGGTCAAAAAAAAGCAATAGAAAATTTGTGCGATGTCGGTCTACGTATGGCTATAACTATAGGGCCTAGAAGAAACGAATAATCACTCGTGCAATAGGTTATAGTTAAAAAGATGTTCGGTTTTATGTGGTTCGCCGGCGAGTTCATCTAGGAGTCCCAAACGATTCATGTCACATGTGTTGGGTATGGTTCAAGTAGCAGCGAATGTCGTTGTCGATTGAAAAAACTCCGTCGCTTTGCCAAAACCCACTCGAAAGGAATTTAAGGTTTCATCTAAATAGGCAAAACTTCTTCTGGTTTGTTTAGCAATATTTCCGAATAACGATGGAACGACAATTTGAAGTAAGCACATACATATAGCCATGAATGGTTTGTTGTGAGTTTTCATTTGGTTATCTTACGAATCTCTACATGGAATGTTTTTTTTTAACGTGTTTTTTACTGACTTTTTGACACTTTTATTGAGTGTTATTAATTAAATAATCACGGTAATGTAAGAATTATTTCAAATTCTTTTTAAGGCGATTTAAAAAAAAAATATTTTTAAAAAATGGACTTCAAATTCGAAAGTCCCAACCGCAACTCACTTTCTGCGCGGGGGTAATCTTCTTTGACTAACTCAGAAATGATTTCTCTTCCGCAGGTTACTGTTATAGAAACATCCGATCCTGACTGGTGGAAAGGCAAACTCCTGGGACGCGTCGGATTCTTCCCATCGAAGTATTGTGCTCGCCTGAACGCGGGTGAGAAACCACTCCAAGTAACACACAACCTCCAAGTGTCAGACGGAGAACGTGGCGAGAATATGACACTGCTAAGGGATCAAATTGTCATTCAGGTATATACAATATACATCTCCAAATGACTCTACTCTCTTACACCAATCACATCGTTGAATTCCATTCCAGACCGGTGATGAAGTCAATGGCATGGTTATGGTGCGTTCAGCAGACAATCGTCAGGGCTACTGTCCAATCAAGTACCTGCAGGAGGTGTGACAGCCAGAAGAGCCGCCAGCGGTTTACGATCGAGATCGTGACAAACCCAAATCATCTCTATCATCGAAACTTCTCGATAAGACCAAGCGTAGAATAAGAATAGTTGTAAACGATAGCGGTGGCAGTACCACTAGTTATAATCACAGCAATGCCAATGGCAAAGCGAACAATAGTCGTAGTGCATATAGTCATGAGTATAGTCTTAACAATAGTAGTGCTAACAGTAATAATAAGTGTAAGAACGACAAGAACTGGGAGAACTGGGAGCGCATTAGGGAACAAAAGCTAGAACGAATGAAAAGTATATGTTTCGATAGTTATCGCCAATCGAAGAAAGAAAAGTTGTTCAACGCCAAGCCGAAGCCCAAGTCGCTGGATCCGTCCTGGTACACGGACAACATTTACTCGAATAGGTCTGAGGATTTGGACGACGACTATGTGCCGGACTGCCTGAAATACGGAATGTATCGAAGGCTGCGCAATATCAGAGAGCAGGACGAGTCGTACGACAGTCAGGACGGTGTGGCCGGTCATCCTCTGCAGCGCTCGTCCAGCTGCAAGGAGTTCAAGTACCCAAAGTCGAAGAGCTGCTGCTTCGGGGGCTATGAACAGCCGACGCGGTCCGCCGCTGTGCCAAAGTCGTTTTCATTCAGCGCCGGCACGTCCAAGACAATGCCTTTCGATGTGATCGACTACGAACCGCCGCCGCCGACGCGAAAGGATAAGAAGGCGATGCGCAAGTCCATGGACTACTACTGCACAGACACGCACACGCGTTGTTGTGCCAGGGATAGGTGTACGAGTTCAAAGTGCCTGCTGGAAGAGATCTACAACCACAATCGCCGACCGGCGCGAGATCGGCGCACCGTGGAAAGGGGGCCCAGCACCAGTCGACGCAACTTGATAGCCGAGTGGGAAGAGCGCAACCGCCGGCCGTCAATTCGATATCCGACCTGTGACGAATTCTGCCACCATCGCCAGCAGACCAGACGCAGACCGTGCTACGGATCCGCGCCTGGATACGCCGATCACTACGACGAGCACTACCACTGCAGGGGGGATCCGTACGACACCGACCTGGATCACTTCATACGCGACGAACGCGAACGACTAATGTGCCAGGACAAGTTCCTCGACGACGACGAACATTTCCTATCGAACGACTACCGGCCCATGAGGAACAAGTCCATGCTCGAGGTGAAGCCTCCCAGCCGATACGACGACGACACCTGCTCCGATTCCACCGAAATGGACCTGGAGGACTTCAACATCGACTTGGAAAAGTACTGGGAGGAGCTGGAAAAGCCGCCCAGCCCCATCGACCTGGACATGCAACAGCGCAACATGAACAGCAACCTCAAGGTGAAGAACGTCAACGTCGGCTGCTACAACAACGGCCAACCGATCGATATGCACGATCGCGAACAGGAGCGCATGATGATCAAGAAGAACCTCCTCGAAGGCATGCCCTCACCCCCCCAACAGAACAATAGTGAGTTTCATTTTTTTGAACATGCTGGCTCGCCCCTCCATCGTTTCTCCCAGAAAGTCTATCCCGAATCGATCCCCACATACAAGTACAACAACTTCTACCCGGAACACAATGCCAGTGGCCACCACGCCAGTGGAGGCCACAGTGCACTCAGCCTTATCAACAACATTTTCTCAATTTACAAACCGAACAAGTATTCGCCACTCAACTGCCAACTCAATGAGACCAAGCCCGAGCCTTGCAAAAAAATGAATGTCCCTAGTACAAGACGCCCGCTGGGCGCACCGCACAGTGAGTACATGCACTCGATGAAGCGGCCACTAATCGTCAGCACCGAGCAGCCGCACTTCAAGATCATACCGGAGAAGACTGGCCTCAAGATATCGCCGCTGTATCGCTTCGAATTCGGCGATAAACGGAAACACAAGCTAACCAGCACCGCCAGACCGCTGATGTTTCCGCACTGATGGTGCTGGACCTTTCCTTGGTAGGGTGGGCTTTACAGCGGCTGCCATTGCCAGGGGGAGAGTGCAACTTTGCCGGGGCGTGACAACTTTTACATTCTTCTGATTTAGCGCTGGCTCTTGAAGCGGGGGTTTCTCCCACAAAAAAAAAAAATTGTTTCGTCGATTGGGTTGAGGTTATCTATAGGCTTTATCTGACATTGTTTCGCCGCCTCTCTAACGCGGCATAGTTTCTAGTTTGCCAAGTGGCTATCAACTGGCAAAGACGGCTTTTTAAAAGCTGCCTATGTGCGAACAAAGAATCACTTTGACATGAGTTCTCTAATGGCATTCAGCATCTCTCAAATGCCACTCGTTATAGAAATCACCTCAATGAAAGGCTTGTGTACTTATGCGCCGTAAAAGCGGTCCCGCAATTCTACAAAGTGTGCTAAATCCAATGCACCCTTAGGATTGGCAATAGGCATAAAAACCCACCCCTAGTGTAAGCAGCTTACACCGAAAATGGAATGAAATGATTTTCCCCAGAAATTGCTGCAAACTTTTGTACAGAGAAGACTGCTAATTGAGATTTTAGCCGTCAATTTAAATAACTAAATCAACCATTTCATTTGGATGTAGTAGGCCCATCAATAGGCGCATCAATTTAAATATCCTTTGCTTTGATACTGTGAGCGTGCATAAAAGTTTCCATTCAACTTGTGGTAACAAATGTGTCTATGCACTTATCGCGGCTTATTATCTCTTTGAGCTGGGGAATACTATTTGCTGAAGCTCGTTTTTAGATAATGTCATGAGAGATCTGAAAGACGTATTTATAACATGAGAGATGTAGACACGATGGTGTATTATATATTATATTTTACAGTGCTTTCGCCTGTAGGTGGCAAATAAAGGATTCGTCTTTGACTGCATGGGGTTTAGTTATAAAGAATTCTAAAGGGATGTGTTTGTGTATTCCTAGTATTTTTGGAATTTTCTATAGTTTGAAATGGCAGGATTGTTATGTTGAGGATTTGGGTACCCCGTACCTTTTAGTTTTGAGAACGGAGTTTGTTTATTCTGTTTTGCTTGTCTATCAGAAACAAGCTATTTAATGGGCGCCAGTGAACTATCAGTCGGAACGAAAAATTAATCAAGTTCATAAATGAGAAAATGCTGGGGTGGGATTTTGTAAAAAAAACGAAACGAAAACCACATTCGAAAATGAATAATATCACGCGAAAGCGAAAAGTTACTTCAACTGGTTTCGTTTTCTTCTTCTCGTTCGCAAGGGTTTAAGAAGAGGTGTGACAAATAACTTAAAGTTTGAGAAGCTGTATATATTAAATATGTTGTTTTTTGACAGCTAAAAGCTGATATCTCGTTTGTAAAAAAAGGAGATTATTAGAACAAAAATGTAAGTAGATACAACAACACAAACGCAAGAAAATTTATTATGATCGAATGGGTGGAGAAGTATCCCTTCCTAGCAAAAAATACCCAAGCCACTGCTCTGCTCAGAGAAGAGGTAAGGCCGCAGGGGGACCACTTGTGTAAAATATTAAATTAAAATTGCCAGACTATAAAAACATTACTGGATCAAAAAATGTTTCATGCTTGTTTTCAGATTCGAACGAATAGTCAATTCTATTGAATATCTCTATTCGTTCGAATGAATTTTGTGTATTTGGATATACGAACGAAAAATATTCATTGTCGAGAATGTCATAAAATGAATTCAAATGAGTTCAACTTTAGAAATCGCCTGTTTGACATTTTTATTTTATATGGAGTGACCATATTTTATTTTTTTATTTTTGTGGAGACTGTTTTTTTCGTTATTTTTAATAAATACATAAATATTCAAAATTTCTATTACTTTTGAAAAATAATTGCTAAAAACTACAAAAATGTTAAGTAGCAGTTTTATCTTAAATGGGACCAGGTATAAGAATATTAGATTGTGCTATTAGTAACATTTTAACACGCTAAAGTCTGAAATTTAAATATGAGCTTATCCAAAATAGGTTTTCAAATTTTATTATTAAATCGCGAACCCATATTATTCAAGCAAAGAATGCAAACAAAATAAGGTATTATGTTATATTAAACCTCAAGTTTTCGCTTTATTTATTCAACTCAATTCTGTTCACACTACCTTCCAAATATGGTTACTGTGCAATTGAAAGAAAAATTGTTTTTGATTGTATACAATCGGTGACCAATAAGAGACATGGCGATTGTTTTGTTTATGGATTACGAAGAAGAAATCCCACACAGGAGAAGAATATTGGATGCCTCAAATCCATTTCCAAAAAAAAAAATAGGTGGGAAAATGTGGAATGACAACAATTATCGCTGTTTAGCGTTACGAATGTACAGACGAATAAAAAATGACATTTATTGCGAACGACTAGAAAGTCAAAATGCATTCAACATTCCAATGAAAAATGAACTTTCGATTGATAGAATGAACTCCTTATCTGATCGAATGTTAAAATACAGATTCCTCAAATTCGACACTCAAAATAAGCCTGATTGTTATACGCATGAAATTGATATGTCACTTTTTCAGACATTGGCGGATTACAAACACCGGGCGAAAGCAAAACTGTCAATTTCAATGCACATCAATTTAATAAAAAAACCTTTCATCGGCCAGCGTAAGAGCGGATCCTCTTACAATCGAAGATAATATCGAATATTTTTCAGATTTTTCTTAAATTTGCACATCGCTATCATCACTGATATTAATAAATAAATAATTCGCCAGCATATTTTTTGTGAAATAAAAATTAGTCATAACCAAAAATAATGAGAAACGTCAAACAAATAACATTCAAAATGTTTGAATGTTATTTGTTTGACATTGTTTTGCAAGCAAATGTTTTGCAAGCAAAGGAAACGAAAACATCGATGAAATTGCTTTTGCTTTCGCGCAAATGAAATTTATTTTCGTTTTCGCAGTTACATGAAACAAATCGTTCGTTTGAACGAAAACCATTGAACGTTTTACAGAATCCCACTCCTGCATTCGTGCAAATTTCGCGTTCACTATTGTAAAAGAACTCCATTATCATTTCAGCAATTCGACTTGCGTTTATAAAAGAACATTTACAGTCAGCATGCTGTCAACAATGCTGTCGAAATGGATACTATAAGTATGGATACTCTCGCAGGGTCGTGGATACTGTAAATAATACCCTAGCTTTTACAATCTGTTACGTAAAATAATTTTGTAGAAAATGTAATTTTACCACATCCCTATTTAACGAATAAATTGCACATCTCTAGGGTTGTCTTCATTGTAACATATTTTGGATATTCACTTTGCTTAGAAATAATGATACCCAAAAATGTAGGCTGGGGATAACAATCAAATTTTGAAAACGACAGCACAGCCTGTCAATAGTGCATATATTCTTTCGTTTTTTTGCTGCGCTGCAGAAAAATGACGGAAGAGAAAATGGAAGTTAAATCTTTGCAAATAATTTAATTATTTAATAACTTGTACTATTTAGAAATGAGCGAGAGCAGACAAAAATATTCCGATGTTGGAACAAGACCTAATCTTTATTTCGTTCCGAAAGTCAATCGTATTCGAAATTGCTTTCCGTTCCGTTTTTAAGTTAGTAATCTATAATACTTTCGGAACTCTGAATCGGAGTAGTAGTATATTTCTTTCATCTTTCAAAATCCGAAAATAGAGCGAAACTCTTTCAACTATAAATAAATATACTCAAAAGAACGTGGATAGACTTTGAGCTACAGCGTCATTCATTTCGTGGTTTTAAGTTCGTAGCGCTGGCACTTGATACCTGTCAAACTCGGCGGTCATTTGAAGTGTCAAAATATTAGTTGAATGTTTGCCATTTACGATAATGGTTCGCTGAACAATCGAACGACGCCTTAAAATTATTAAAACTTACTACAAACTTCTACAAGACGGGGCAAGCCACACAAAACGACCAAATATAGCTTTATTGCGTGAGAAGAAATGAAAGTCTATCGTTTTAACTATAATCGCCTGAAAAACTACGTTATGAGTGCTCAAATTTTATTTTTGAGTGCAATTGATTTTTAAGACGGATTTTGAAGTTGTTTCTTGTAAGCTTCCTGCATTTGACATATTCTTCAGTACTTGTTGGTTGAAATTCTCTGAAATGTTTCGAGCCAAAAGAGGAACTGCTCGTTACTCGTTATTTTCCTAATTTTTTCCTTTTACTGACATTTTTATGGGAACGTGTATACATTATATAAGTACCTATTTTGTGAAATTTTAGATTCTAAAATCTGCTTGTATTATATTTTAGAGCCCTAGGGAGTTCCTCCCAGCAATAAATTTAACCATCAGAATTCAAAAACTTCAAGATCCATTCTCAATAACCCATCTTTTGATAACAAGTGCGGCTACTAGTTTAGAATGCTCAAGTGGATTACATCGGTGTAATCCAGTACAAGGAAGCGTGGCTTATTATTCTAGAACAGGCCCCCATGGATATAAGAAACCTCTTAAATCAAAAAAAAAAAATGTTTCTTATATCTGAGTTGTTCTTATGTTTGTTATATGAAAACAAATGTCGCCATCCGTTAGTTGGCATAAATTTGCCTTTTCATGAGTAGACTAATGATACATGCAAAAATGGTGGGACATTAGAGTTCAAATAAAGAGTGCTGTTTTTAAAATTTGGCAAAATGGCAGACAGCTCATTTCATTAATTGTGTGTAGGTATACGATATACAATGACTACACCTTTCAAGGAGCAAACAAATTCCTGAGATAGATTTAGCCTAGGTAACTATAGATTTTGCCATTTTATATAGTTTTTTTCCATAATTTAACAAAACAATGTAAAATGTTGACTTGATAATTTTAGTTCAGTTCTTTTAAAATATTTCTTGTACGTGTTTGCTAAGTTGATACCAAACACTAATGACCTCGCCAAGGGGAATCTTACCTTTCAAGGGTTATATCCAATTATACTCACCCACCCAATCGATGAGCCTTACACAACATTACTTTTCATTCGATTAGCATTATATTATAGTATTTGAGAAACTATGAAGAAAAATAGAAGGGTGCCACAAAAAGAAGTTTTAGCTAATAAAAACCTGTTCAATGTATCTAGTACCGTAAGAAATAAATTAAATAAAAGCATTTTTATTGAATATAATATATCCTCAGACATCACTTGAATTATAATATACATATTTGTTTGGAAATGAAAAACACATATATAAATATATTTATTTACAAAGCTTTTTAAAACTTAATACGATGAACAACCATTTTTTCTATTAATTCTAATATATAAAATAAAAACAAGGAAAACAAAAATAAACATTTCGTAATTTTTTAAAATCCCTTTTCTATTTTTTATACCAGGAGAAATATATAAAACAAACAAATTAAAATAAAATGTATCAACTAATGCAAACAATTATAAAATGAATTAAAAAAATTAAAACAAAACAAGTAAAGATCAATTTTATATGAAACTGTTAACGGCATTTCAAACATACCTAGCATTTTATTTTACTTGACATAATAAACTTGTACGTCGATATGTATAACCCGTTGTTAGATACCATCAGCTACCACTTGCCTGCTTATTTAATGAATAATAACATTGAAAACTGTACAAGCGCATTTTAAGCATCAAGTACTGCTTTCGTATATAGTATCCACGGGCCTTATTTTAATTTTACTGACAAATCTAAGAATTTATTTACTTAGCTAAATAAACAAAAATAAAAACAGTTATCAGAGAATAAAACATTATATACTCGTATATAAAATAAAAGCAACTAAATATGAAATTTTATTATAACTTATACATTAAGTGACAAAGAAGCCTTTCAAAGAAAATATATATATATGAATAGAGGAAGATATATATGTACATAGAAGAAATATTATATTCAGAGTAGATATATATATATATATTGAAAAGCAAGAGACCACTTTATGAATAAATTTTGATTTTTAATTATACACATCACGATTTATATAGTTATATATAAAAAGTTAATATGAAGAAAGAGATTATAACAATTGAATTGTTTATATATAGGATAGAGGAAATTTGGAAATAATAATGAACAACTCGGTTTCATATTAGAAGGTATAAGGAAAGCTATGTCGTTGATACTTTGCACATATATAGGAATTTTGCATTTTTTAAAATAACCCCCATTTTGAGTTGTAAAATGTCAAAAGTATTTAATTTCCTTAAGAGCTATAGCTTTCTAAGTGCTTACCATAGTGGTGTGAAATTTGACACGGTGATTGAGAACAAAAAATAATTGGGCATGTACTTTAAAATAAAATCTTCTCCATTCTATCCCAACGACCCAAAAGACCAACTACGTGTTACTTCTTAGTTTTTAACAGAAACCGGTCAAGTTTTATATATAGTCACCCTATAACGATGGGAATGACGATCACCAGAGATATGACTGCAGCATCGCGCAGGTAACGTGAGTAAAGCCATCAATGACTTTAATTTTGTATTTTGAAACTTGGCCGTCAAAATCAAAAGCCGGTAGGCATCCAAGGATTGTTAATGTATCGAGGAATAATTTATTTTCAATTCTGCTCCACCCTACACCATAAATCCATTTATGCGATTTTCTTTTATTGCATATTTTCTGATGTACTCACAATTTGGTTTCCAATGTAGAAAACAATTCAAATAGATTTTAACGTTCAGTAATATTTGGTCAAGACTCAGATTCATTTTGAGAGTCTAGTTTTGTTACTTTCCCATCAGAGACAATGCTATTGCTGTTGAGGCATAAGATGAACTCAATATTTTTGGGCGGCAGGTTTACGGTTCAACTCGTCAAAAATTATGAGCCACCTTCCGTATGACAGATGTCATTAGTGAAATGTGATTCACCAACTAACTTTTTTTTTTGAAATGATTGCTTCCTTAATTTGTCGGAATTTACATTTGAAAAAAATTCAATAACTCGCCTAAAATATTTATACCTTCTAACATGGAACAGCGTCGTGTCATAGCATAACGAAGAGTAGATAAATATGTATGTAATTCAAAATCACAAAACTGTAGCTAAATAATATGCAATTTTATGAGTAAATAAAATATGAGTATGTTTTTTTTTAAGAACGTGTAGATATAATATCGAAAGAAGAATGTGCGTCTTGATACAAGTTTATAGATTGCATACTGAAACAATAGTTTATCAACACATTATTTAATACACAAGAAAAGTAAAAAAAAAAATTGCTAAAACTAACATTATTATTAAGAACAATTATTGATTGTTATCAAATAGATGAGTAAATTAAAGAGAATATGTTGAAAAACATAAACATAACACGCCCAAATCTTATGAACAAAATTAACAGATTTTAACGAAAAAAAATACTGTAAAGTAATGTCGAAAAGACGTAGTTAAATATACATTTAGTGGTAAGCAAAAAAAATGATCTTACTGTAATATTAAGCAATTCTGTCATCACACACACATTAACTAATAATTTACTTATTTCCCCAAAAAGTATTGGACATATCGAATGTGGTGGTGGCAAGACCTGTAAGATTTGAAAAGAAAATCGAAATATTTGTAATTTGAACCTGTGTACCTGTTTATAGTTTAAACAACTGTTTTTCAAAATTCACAGTCTCTTGAAATTTTAATGATTTGTTTTTAATTAGGCGGTCGAACATTTTTTTTCCGTAGTAAAACTCTGAAATCGCTTAAATCACTGTAGCGCTACATTTAAATTGGTATAATTTTTAAGACATAAACTATGCACATTTACAAAAATACTATTTAACTTTCTTTTCATAATTTTCAATTAAATTTTCCGATAAATGTTCATGTATACAATTTCGATGCAACTTTATCACTCGCACTGCATTTTGTGTGGCCAGTAACTTTTACACTGAAGTATTAAAAAAAAATCGCTCTATAATTGTTAAAATATAATTATCTTGTTAAATCCCCCTCAATCGCTTTGTTAATAATGACAAAAAATTCTCTGAATGAGTATTAAATGTTAAAAAAAAAAAACACTTTCAAGTGAAAATGGTTTAAACTGTTTTTTTTTCATTAAATGCATTTCATTCACTTAACACTCTTGTACTATTCCTAACTGATCTTTTCTTATCTGAGAGAGAGAAAGAGAGAGCAAAATTCACACTTAAACATGTTATTAAGCAAAATAAAACACAAACTAACACAAAAAAATAAAAACTTATTTAATTGTCTTAGATAAAATAAGTAAATAATAATCAGAGACAAATTAAAAATGAAGAAACAATAATATTGTTTATTGTTTCAATAAAAGCAGCATTAATAAATGTACTAAATGGAATGGAAAAATAAAAAGTACTTAGAAAAACCAAAGTGTTTGTGTTTGAGTCCATGGAAAGATGGGAAGTAATAGAAGTGGCTGACTTCCAAAACGTCAAAAAAAAATGCCCATTGTGAATGCACACTGCTTTTCTGATGTCCGGCTATGAATATTTTTGCGGTGCTTTGTATTTGTAATGTAAATCACAGTAAAATTGACGAATTATTGCAACATACATTATTTTACTTACGATTCCGGCGATGAATCCATTTTATTTGGCGGTTCAAACTGAAATGTCAAATGTCATTTGCATCTTAATCATTTACGATACTCTGTTTGCTTTAGTTGCACTGTTGTTGCGTTCACAATACATTTTGGAAAAGTATTTGAAACGCTTGATTAGGGAGTAATGCAGAAGAACTGCGTTTTGAAATTCAGCCAGTGAGAAGCACTTCTATCAGACTAAGTTGTGGATTATTGAACAAGCGAACCCAGTAAAGAAAAGATCACAACCACGATCAGCGCTCTAAGAAACAAAATGGCTTGAATGTTGAATCTATTTATTCTGAGCATCTACGAGAACCGTGGAAAATATTGTACAGGGCTTCTATGTTTCATACCTTGTGGAGAAAGATTGGAAAGAAGAAAGTTTTTCTGATCAAATGATGAATGGGGTGACCATATAGCTTTTTAAAGAGAATACCAAAGACGTTCATGAATTTTTAATGTCTGGCAAATTAATTATTGTTGTTGCGGATGTAAGGTGCTACGTAGCTCTCTCGTCACCGACTCCATTTCATTATTTTATTTTGGCGGTGGCATGTACAAAGCTATAGTTTTAACATAAGGCACTTACCTGTCCAGTGACGCCACTTGGATCAAAATTCCCCTTACGTGAAACAAAATAAGCCACCTCGTTTACATGTATCATTCAAGTTTATTTTCACATAAATAAGTTCCTCTTCATTTCATCATATACTATTTTCTATCTGTTACGTAATTTGATTTGACTTCTATTTTAACACCAATAAAGACCAACTTAACACTCAGGTCACTTAAATTTTAAGAACTAGTCTCAAGGAGCACACAAAAAGGCAGTCGTCTCCCCAGACACCCCAGTCATATCACATGTATTAGTTTTTATTGGAAAACAAGACAAATATTATTTATTTATTTTTAGCAATTTTGAGAAGCGTCTGAGAAGAAGCCGCCACAAACAAAGAAAAAAAAAAACTACCATCCACTCACACATTCAGACGCACACATCACACAGCACGGCAACAAACTACCTACGTATACCTAGTGAATTGTTTAACAATTACAAAGAACTTATGAGTTAATATTTAAATAGCTGATGAGCGATTAGCATAAACAGTCAGTCATATAAAATCATTTATTAAAATTAATAAACTTAGCAGGCAGGAGGCTAGGATGCTGTTATCTCGGCAGTCGGCGGTGGCGTTGAACTTGTGTTCGGCTCGGCGCTAGTACTTGTTGGTGTTGCGGCTGCGTCTGCAACTGGAGCAGAAACAGCATCGGTCTCCGGAGCTACAGCCTTCTGATTGGGAAAGAGCACAGAGTAGGGCGGTGGAGGATCCAGCTCCTCGTAGTTGGGCGGCGTTGAATGGTGCTCTATGGTAACATTGGCTTGCTGCATCGAGGCGTCCGACTCGTTGTGGGCCGACTGCGATGCGGAAGCTGTAATTGTGTGATCGGTTTTGTTAATACGGTAACAGCACTCTACTTGATGGACAGGAGCACAAGAATACAAAATAATATCTACCCTTAGCCAAAATCTACCAGAAGCAATGTTTTGAGGAGAAGAGATGCCGCGGCATCTACACTTACCCCATAGTCCGCAGATAAGAAGAGCTCCGCCACAGAGGAGCATGCCCAGCATAAGGTATCCCCAGGGGCCGTACTTGGAGAGGTCACTGTTAATGCCGATTCGGGTGGAGTTACGTCTTGTGAATCCGCTGCCATTGCCAGTGCTGTTGTCCATGCCGGATGTATGATTTTTAGCCTTGGCATTCCCGTCAGTCTTCTTCAAAGTGCTATTGAAATCTGGCTCCGGTTGTGGGACATCGAATGCGAATAGATTTCGGAACACCTCTATCGCCCAGTGCTCCCACAGGTCACTGTCGATACCGCCGTTGTCAATTTTCTTACGATTCCAACACATTGTGTAATCTTCGTCACTATCGTACTCATTGCTGTAGGGGCAGTGCCGTATGCCATCGCATACTAAGTCTTTGGATATGCAAAGCAATGGCTCCAGTCTGCAATTAGAAATGTGACAGTGGATAGTATTAAATGGCATTTGAAGCTTCAAAAACATTAAGAAAGGCAGAAATGTATACAGAAAAGGTTCAATCTTGTCAGAGTGACTTTATAATCGTAAATTGTAAGGTATTGGTGAAAAGGAAGAATTAGCTAAGAGCAGATTTTTGTAATGGCGCCCTGTTCGCTGTACCAATAGCGCCAACCATTTAAAGCTTTTATAAAGTCGGAAAGCAGCCATGTGGCTTATTATTCAGAGCTGAAAACAGCAAAGGAGTACCATTGAATAGGTTACAAAAGCTTGTTTACTGTAGTTTTTTGTGGCCTTCATACCGCTGAACTCTAAAAATAGATCTAGATTAACATTCCATTGGTCTGCTATCGTTTTTCAAATACTTTTCGATTCTGCTACAGCATCTTTAACACGTATATTTAGTAAAAGATATTTATTGGAAAAAACTAAATGTAAAAAATACTACTCTTTAAAAAAGAGGTTTTATTGAAGATAAAAAATGATTTCGTCCAACGACCTGATTTACTCTGCCCTCCGCCTACCAAGTAGCTTGCGATTTGTTGTTCCTCACTAGTCGCCTCTCTTTTTTTCGTTACACCTCTTTCGATCTTCTCTTCCAGTAGGACTCATACTCATAGATGTAGGACACTTTGACCTCATTGTCTCGGAAACCAGAGACTGATTGCATAAAACTACAACGCTTATAAATCACTTGTTGTGAGGAGTTTTAGTGTTAACTTATTCAAAATTTAAGCGTTACAACTTACAAGCGACATTACAAAAAATATATGTTAGAATTGCAGTTTTTTGGGAATATGTCCTAGAACATAATAACACTTCTATCCCTTTTCTGTTGTCGCGCAGAGTTATACTCAGGTCTAAATTTTACGTTGTTAGTCTGATTACAGACTTGTAATCTATTCAGACATCTATCTAGTTCCTCCCTAAGCAAGGCTCCATTACATGCTTTTCTGACCTAATTTTTTGAAGATGCTAGGAGCCTGTAGTTTCGAGCTCTCCCAATATTTTTTTGCCGTGATTCTATGTCAAGTGATTTCCTGTAATCTTGGTTATTCCATTTACACTTAAAACATTGTAGACCGTTCCGTGTCCATGTTCTTTTTTTTTTTGATTTTTCTTAAAGACTCCATCGTCGTTCTTTTTTAAACTAAAATAATTTGTGATACGTTCCTTCAATTTTCTAAGCCTTTATTTGAGCAACAGCAAAGCACCTTCTACTGAAAAATTATTACCATTTTCAAAACCGATCGGCCGTGTTGGATACCTATATTGGATTGGTTACGTCAAAATTTGGTGAAAATTTAATGCCAGCTTTGACTCCACGTTCCCTTCGCGCTTCATGAAGACGCTCAAAATTCCGACAGTGGGAATTTTTAACCGCATTTTCTGAGAGCTACAAATCTGAGAGACTTCAAAAAAAGATCGATGGGTGGAAAGTTCCCAGTTTGAGTTCGGACTTTTGATTATTCATTGCAGATATTTAAGTGCAAACAATTTTACAGACTGGGAAATAGTAAATGGAATCTTAGAAAAACGTACCCAATCTTCAAGCACGAATGTTTATCCGCCCCTTGGCATGCCACTCCTTTTCCCAGCACTGTGACCATCAATTTCGATGAGAGCGTATGTCCACCATGATCCCATACTAAGCGTATTCGTCCCTGAAATAGTCTAACTGGATCTTCTATATCCACACTGCTGTCTTCCAAAAGACAGGGGTCAACCTCCCACGACGGTATCAACGGATCCAGTGAGCTGAACTGAAAGTAAAAATGCAAAAAACAAAAACCGCGTCATTAAAAATAATCTACGAGTAAATAATATTTTAATCATTTAAAGTCTCGTGTCAGTGGATGAAAAATACGCTGTGAGCGATCTCGCAAAGCTATAAATAAACCGATTGCGATTATGATTAAATATCTACGCACAAAGTGAGTCCCCTGTATACAGATCACGTATGTGCACGGAATGAAATTTCAAAATTATCACAATGCGATGCGTTGCGCATATTAATTCGCGCACATATACCTATAAAGCTACGTATGGGGCATAAATTACTTCGGGAGCTTTAGGAACAATTGCTGTAAACAAAAAGAATTCGTGATTTATTGATAGTAGGTGATTCTCATGTCTAGAGTATTGGAGAAACATTCCAAAGATGTGAATAACATCGGGAACGTTATTGACTGTCGGCCTTACTACCTAATAATCAAACACTAATGTCGACGATTAGCTGGTTGCCAGCTTTAACAGCACTAGTGAAACGGTACCAATAAACAATTAGACCTCCACATTTGCTAGTGCGACAACTTTCTTAGAATCTATTACATTTTTTGTCATCGCAGAATTCAAATTTCATAATTTGTTTTCGTGAAAAACAAGGTCAATGTTTTATTTCAGAACGAGAAATTTATTCTAAGAAAAGGAATATATAAATCGGAAATTAATTTGCCCCAGAGATATCTTTCAAAGGTCTTTTGAAGCTTATTAAAAGCAAAAAACAAAACACAAAATAGGAAATGCACAAAATATCAGCTGATCTGTCAAATATCATATGCAAATCAGTGATGCCCTCTCCTTCGATCGGACACAATTTTTGGTACTTTTTATAGTACACTTTCCTTTTTTTTGTAATCCTTCACGATTGATTTATGAGTGAATTTGTGACTAAAATTTGTTATTAGTACGGTGCTCACTCATTTCCGAATATTATTGATTATACCTTCTGCTAAATACTGACACTGTTTGCGTTTAAACTGATTTAAACTAATTTCAATAAGAAATTAATTTTAATAAAATTAGCACCAAAAATAGCAAAATTTTTGCAACTCCTTCCCTTCCTAATTCGCAAATGTTAGCCCCACGAATTTAATTAATTAAATTAAGCAAACAGCCAGCCAAAATTAGTTTAAACAAAATTAGACCGCCGAAGATTTATTAGTTTTGGGTCCGCCTAATTTGACAGCTAAAAGGTGAGGCTCGTTTTTTGTTATTCCGCAGCGATCGCGCGCATACTTTTTTCATAACTGCACAGCGTAAATATTTGGAAACGACGACGTCATTTCTCAAGCCACGTTAAGTCATAAATGCTTATATGTATACGGCTTCCGTGTATTTTACATTCAGATCAACATTTCATTCAGGCGTACGTCGTACGATATGAATTTATGCTAAATTCAGCCCAAAACACGCGGCCTGATATAATAATGCCAAACCGCACACATGTCTCGAATGTAAAATATTCGCGACTCCAGTCCCAAATTGAGACAACTCCAGGAAATGTTTCGAGTCGTGTTCTATTTGGCACGACTTAAACGTTCAAAATTAGACGACAACTTCACCCTATTGGTATGCGACAATTATGGCGAAGCCAATAAACTGTTTGCTAATGACGTATAATGCTTTGACACTG
The DNA here is from genome assembly GCA_916610125.1 of Cheilosia vulpina. Lineage (NCBI taxonomy): Eukaryota > Metazoa > Arthropoda > Insecta > Diptera > Syrphidae > Cheilosia > Cheilosia vulpina. The sequence continues at coordinate 40,633,907 of OU744279.1, read as the reverse complement.
CTACAGCTGTGTGTCAAATTGGACCGTAAATGAGCGATAATAAAAAAAAATACCTTACAATATATAACGTGCGAATTAGTTTAAGGTTATGTCCGCACGTTAAAAAATTACTCGTGCGATTGCACGCAAACATTTTAATTCTATTTTAGTAATTTAATTAGAGCCGATTTATTTAGGTTAAGTGGGTGTTTTTGTTGGTTTGAAACCAAGAGTAATTATAAAATGAAATGTCATCTGTGGCAGCTTTGTGATTTGCGTTCAATTGACGCACAGAGACATACAATAGCCGTCTATGCAGTTATTGATGCCGAGTTAGATATGGTGCCGCCATCCTGCCGATGAGCGAACCATATCGGAGCGAAATTGATATTTGCATTTATATCACGACATATTCAAATTTGATGAGACAGTAAATCAAACGATGCTATGCTGGTGCCCTGAAAAACAAATTCTATTCTGGCAGTTATTGCTGCAGCCTCAGATTTATGCCCGCCCCACTTGCTTTCATTACGCAGTTTTATGTTTAAGTATTCAATGTGACTTAAGTTACTCTACTCAACTACAGCGCGATAATGTGCTTAAACATTTTTCCGTGTTTGAGAGGCACAGGGTGCGCCAGCTCATTACTGTACAGCCTATGAAAAACGTGAGTTGAAAATTCTGTTCTGTTTAAGCAACTAATTTTGTTTTTAGTTCTGTTTAAATGTAATAATGTTAAATAAACACTTGGCAGCAACAAAAAGGGTGAAGGGTAAAATTATGCTAATGGCAGAACGCCAACGACAAAAATGTTGGCTCCGAAAATCGCTGTTGATTGTTGATTGACCAATCAATGGATAATACGTAGATGCTTGCGTCGTTTAACCCTAAAACGACGTTGGCATTGACGCCCAAATACAAAAAATGGGTAGGTTCTTCCTGGAGCCCTGTAGCTTCAGCGAGTATTAATTTTTAAAGTAGGCGCTTCCTAGGTATAAGATTTTATCCACTAGAACTTAGAAATATGTTAATGTGGTTTCACAATGTACAATTAGATAGATTTTTTTATCATTGTTTTTGTCAAAGACAGTTCGTTGGTATATGGTTGGTTCATGACTCCGATATGACAGTGCCAAACCCGAACCCAACCCGAATTTTAGACACACAAAATGGAGGCATGGTCAATGAGAAGCGTGTTAAAACGTCAGCGGTAGACTACTGTAATCAAGGTTTCTTTCTCTTAAACACTCAGTCATACTACCTATTTACAAACGTTTTAACTATTTTTCTTTTTATTTGTGCATAAATATTAATTTTTTTATTAGGGGTACATATTGTGAAGAAGTTTGCGTTAGTCAGAAGCTTGCATAACAAACATTTTGTTATCATCAAGAAAAAAACAATGATGCCTCGGGAAAGAAACACGTAGGTGCCACGGAGCGTATTGCTACAAGTGGTTCAAGAGGATATCCGTTCAGTGCCAAGTGATATGATTACCAGTGATAGCCAACAATGCAAACACTTCGCTCAAGAGGAGTCAAGACCGATGCAACATCGACATGACCTTCCTTCAAAAAAGAGAGATCTACTGCAATATTTATTTTCATCAACTTAGTCGAGGACTGCCAATATTTATTTTTTTGTAGCTTTCTGTTATTATTAAGTATTTGGATTTGAAGCTAAAAAAAATTTAATTTCAAATCGTCGGTTGTCTGAGTTCCTGTGCAATTTATAACAACCAATCCTATATTTTGGTTATTGCCAGATTGGGCGCTTTCTCGTATTTTGGGCTTTTTTTTTCTTAAAAATTTTTTCCATGAGCAACCAACATAATTTTGGTCTACGAGTATTTATATCGTTTAAAACATTTTGTGAAAATTTTTGTTTGTCTTATACCTTCCAAGAACTACAAAAAAGAAATATTTTCGAACAAACCCACAATTTTAAAACTTGGCAGCCCTCTTGCCGTCAAGCGACATCGAACAGTCGTACAATTTGCAGGCACACCAATTTATTTTGCAGGTCTTTTGATTTGACACACAAGCCACAAAGGCCATTTGCAGAAGATAGAAGTCAAATACAATTTTCGATGCGCATAAATGAGATCGGTATGAGTTTGGTAAAAATACCAAAAAAAAAAGTACTAAGGGAACTGGGAGCATTTTCACCGCATAAATGAGATCGGTATGAGTTTGGTAAAAATACCAAAAAAAAGTACTAAGGGAACTGGGAGCATTTTCACCGCATAAGTGAGATCGGTATGAGTTTGGTAAAAATACCAAAAAAAGTACTAAGGGAACTGGGAGCATTTTCACCGCATAAGTGAGATCGGTATGAGTTTGGTAAAAATACCAAAAAAAAGTACTAAGGGAACTGGGAACATTTTCAACGATTATTGGGCTTCTTTCTGGGCAACGATTTTGGGCTGCCTTTTTTTAAGGTTCGGGCGCTTAAAGCAAACTAAATGCTGGCATCCCTGGGTAAGACCTGAAACTTAAAATGGAACGTGTTCCAATTTTCTCTTTAGAGGCTAAAGTTAAATGAAAGAAATGCATTTTAAAAAAAAAAGGTTGACGTGTGCCTATGGCCAGGTGTGGGCTGCCAAACCCTACCGTATTCAGGTTCTTTTTCAGGCCGTCTTTGGAATGGTCACTCTTGTTTATGCCTTAGTAAATTAAAAAAAATAGATATAGGTACCATGAAATGTGCATACCTTTTTATAGACCCTGGACAATAAATACAGCCAACCTTTCGGTTTTGGAATATATAACAAGCCTTAATTTCATATTTAACTCATCCTACTTTTTGCCAAGGACAACATGCGGTCGGCTCTTCAACTGTAAGAACTCAATTTTACAATTTACAATCCAGCAGCTTTCGAAATAAATCAGAAATAGAGAGTAATTAGGAAACCTGAAGTATTCCAGAGTAAAACTCCGGTGAGCTCTATCGCTGTAGAAATCAGTCCATATAACGTTGCCAAAAGTGCTGGTTTTCAACCTGGCTGCAGACTTTTAACAACCAGAAATCTCTAGAAATCTTAGCTTCAGACTTTGTCTGCATTCGCAAAGGTGTCTGTCTTGAAGCTGGGCTCTTATCTCGTAACTTTTGAGACGAGTATCGTCCAAACGATAGACCTCCAAAACTAGCAACTAAGTGCAAAAATTTCGGTTTGAAGAGCTTCATTTAGTTCATTCTTCACAAATTTGTTGACTACTTACGATAATTAAAAATAAATCGGCTTGAAAACAACTTAATGTGGTCGTCAAAGATTCAAAACCGATATCGTCTTATGTGATCTGCCCCCAGGTAAAAGTGAACACATTTTAGATGATGGTCGTCTCCAAAAGTGCTGTACAAAATCGGATTGTTAGTGGAACCCCATTTACATAGGTGAGGAAGTTGTAAAAACCTCAGGGTCGCATTCACGTATTCTCAAGGGCGATGGAATAAGCAACGCTATGGGCTAAATAGGAATAGGTCAATTCGGTTGATGGGGCCAATCTGCTAACAGAGTTTGACGTCAATCCTAAGTCAGTAACAAAAGATCAAAAACCATGCGAATAGTCCACATATTCTACACCTGCAACCCTTGTATAACTAATAGATGACCGGGACTATGCAAATGATGAAGACAAAGAGTTTCATGAACTGACTATACCACAAAATATTTTAAGTAACGAACAGCTAAGAAGTTGGTGGATCTATGGCGTGGTTTGTCCTACAAGTCATTTAATCGCCCGCGCTTTAAATGGGGTTACCAGAAAACATTGCATTCACTTCTGGGACTTGTAGAAGGTTCCAACTCTTGATGAACTATGTTCAACCCATCTGAGAAGCTTTCGCATATTCACAACAAGCTTTGAGTTTCATTTGCTTAGAGATGAAACCAACTTATCTTATTTTTATAGAAATTTACTGACTACTATTGAAAAGATCTGCAAATCGGCTTTCGTAAAAACCATAGCAGGAAAATCAACCATACTCAGCTGACTCCTCACAAAGCGCACAACAAAAAGATCGCCATGAATCACCGCCATCAACTAATTACCATTAGCTACCAACACCTCTTCGTAGACTCTATTCGACTTAAAAATCAGAAAGTCCCCCTTTTCGCGGCAAAATGTTCGTGTGAACAGATGGCCTTTGTGTGTCAATACCCTTCTTATAAGTTCGACCGCCGTCGCCGGTTACCTTGAAAGAGGTCAATGCCAGGCAAACAAACACCAACCGCCGATGTTGCTTGAAAAATCACAAAACCTCGTGGACTTTCAACAAAACCACAAAACAAAAAAAATTGCAAACCTATACAGCAACCAACAAAGGAGGCAAACTATGACTACGGTCCGGTTGGCATAACCCCGACAGATTGCGTTTTCAAGCTCTAGGCCAAGTGCTGTAAGTTTGAAACAGATACCCAAGCATTACTCTGGCGATTATAATTACACAATAAAACATGGGCTATCCGGAAGCGTTGTGAGGCATAGAGTTTCGCCAAACGAATCACACCAATATGCTAATAGAGCCACAACAAAGAGATACATAAATCCATTGTTAGCGCATAATGGTCTCCGTTTAATGGATTATGTCACAGCTATAGCTAATTGCGTTCGTCACATTATTACTGTGCTCATAAATATGCATTTGAAATTGATGCTGATGCAGAGTTGTATTTATGGTACTTACTATTCTCAGCGGACATGTGCGGGTGCTGTTCGGTTCGCCGCCACCCTTGTGGAGTGGTCCTGCGTGGGCATTGTGGAAGGATTTTCGCAATTTCGGTCGAATTAATCTCACAATGAAGCCATGGGATTCGGGGGCACTTAGGATACGCATGCATGATCCTTGGATCATTTCCTCTGAATTGAACTCGAATATTAGACTAGACTCCTTGCCGTCGCTCTCAACGAACCGTTCTTGATGGTCGGTGCAGATTGGCTCGAAGTTCGGATTTGCCAGGAAGTTTATATCTGAAATAAAAAAAAAACAAAACACATCCACATGTTAGTAGGCGTTAATGAATGCAAATGGCGGTGGAGCTTTATGGTTGTGATATTTATATTAAGACATGTTTGACGCCAGGTTTCTCAAGGTTGGTTTGGTCAAATTTACAACTTTTTGTTCTCACTTGTACTGTTCTACTGAGTTTGGGTTGATGTTTTTTTATTTATTTTTTTTATTATTACTAACACGAGCTTGGTATGGATATAGTAATGTTGTTTATTGGGATTGTCGGCACTTTTTTTCTGGGCGACTAGAATCCGTGCAGTGATGTGTGAAAATAGCTAGCCTCAGGCACTGAAAAATTGCGATTTGCTTTCGTATTTTCAAGAGGCGGACGTTCAATAGGTATGCGGATAGTCACCAGAATTGATTTTGATTTTAAGTGCATGGGGGCTGTTTCCAAGTTTTAGAAAAATGTTCCCTTAGCATCTCCTTACAAAGCTATCGACCTCAAAAACGTCTCCCAGACCCGATTACCATAGGACAATCTGAGGTCTATTGTGGTACTACCTGAATCTATGAACACATGTTTCCAAAAACCCGTAAGCTCAGTTTGGCCTTTGAATGAAGCCTTTCTTATGAACTTTGAATGCTGATATTTTTTAAATCGTTTAGATCGTCATTCGCGAACGCCTAACAAACATCCTAGAGTATAACTGTCATGAAAGAGCTTCTCAATTAGCAATTTGAACGCAGCATACAATTTTAGATCCCTTCCAGTCGTCCCAAAAATGAAAAACACATGGAACCGAATGTTTGAGAGAAGCTAGGTCTAGGGTCCCGACGGACCTGTTGCGCCAACTATTTATTATTTTTAAGATCGATATAAAAGAAAGCTCCAAGGTAGAGTTTCGTTTCTTTTTTTTGAGAAAGAGCCGATCATAAACGGAGAAATTAAAAAAGATTCTCCTCCCCTTTGCTGTTTATACAGCCTTTGCAAATTTTCTTGTTGCAAGTCTACCAGAAAACTCAGTTACGGTGTGAAATATAGTCTTTTGAAAGAGATTAAACTCGTAGAGCGTTTTAGACTAAGTTTTGACAAAAGAAAAACAGTGGCACTCCGTGAGGTTTTTTTGTTTGCCATTTAGGCATTATTTCATTAGCTAAGGTTTTTTGGCTTGTTTTTTTTATTTTAAATATGTTTTTAATTTTGTTTTTATTGAACATGACTTTTTAATTTTTTAAAAATTCTTAAAAAAGCTTCGCCAGAAAAAAAAATTATATGTAATCTCGGTCTTAAAGAATGTATTTCAAACTATGTCCATTTTATAAACACTTTACCATGCATTCTTTAAAAATATTTCCAGCGTCAACTTCCAGTAAGTGGAATGAAATTGGAAAAAAATTTGAAAGCTGATTGTTGTATAAATAAAAATTGTTTTCGTTTATTTTTTTATATTTGTGTTTAGTGTTTGATTTATTGTTCCACTTTACCAAAAAAAAATATTTTACGCATTATATTATTGAAAAGTGTATCTTTTTTTCAAGTTACGCATTTTTTCGTCAAATGTGGTTGGCAACGCGAACACCGGAATCGAACATTGGTGTCGCGAGTTCAATTGAAGCAAAATCAAATCTCTTCACTCTATACTCGTTCATGAACGATGCGGTTCAATCCCAGATATAAGAATGTATGATTCAAAAAGGTTACAGTAGATGAAGAAGTGAGTAAGTACAAAAACGAAAAAGGTTTCTGAAGATGAACTTGGAAATCTCTGAGTTTATGGAGATCGAAGAGTTTTGTTATCGAAATAAGATTCTATTGCTGGCCTAAAGACTGAAACGGGTTTTGGAAGAGACTACATTTCGAGCAACGGTTAAGTGAGCTGGAATGATGTTTCTCAAAGGTAAAAGAAGGTTCCCTAAAGGTACTCGTAAAGGTATAATTCGTTTTCTCTTTCAGGATTATAACACAAGGACTCTAAGTTACATTAAGTACTGAGGCACTTCACAAAAGAATCGGAAGCTAGAACTCAAACAATTTTCGAATAAGTTAAGGTACAATTATTATCCCGTCTTTTTCTCAGAGGGACTATTAATATTTTTTTTTAAAACAGCTATCACCATTCATAAACATGGCAAGAAAGACAAAATTGAATACCAGGTTTATACTTTCTGCACCTCACTAGCTGCCCACACTTTTAACGAGGATCCTGGGAACTAGAAACCTAGCAATTTTTAAAATCCGAAACCTGGGCGGTCCAAAATTCTAAGCCTTTCGCTACCCACAAAAAGCAAACTCCCCAAAAACCTCATGGTTGCTTGTTATAAACGATAATGATCGGATCAGTGACAACGTTCTGAAATGCGTCAGACTTAAAAGCTCGGTAATCCCCATAGTCGGTTCGTCGAACACTTATGTGGTATTCGATTGAACACTTTTTATGGTACAAAAAAAAAGTAATCTTTTTCAGATTTCAGAGCACTTTTGCGAATATGGACTTTTTCTCAAATTTGTTCAGATTTACCAATAAAAGTACCTACTTTTGAGTTTGACAACTAGTGGAGTTTGTTTACGTTTTCGTGAAATTTTTCAACTGCAAAGAAACGCATTGCATCGGGTGGCTCAATATGGCCCCAAATTTAGAATTTTTTAATACATAATTTAAGCAGTCAATGGAAAATGCTTAGAAAAGTGTCGAAGGCTAAACATATTCGAACCGCACTAACATCGATTAGACACACGAAATCTGAGAGCAAATCTGAATAAGCCGAATCAAAAACCACATTATATAGAGAGCCCTCAGATAAGCAGGCTTACCTTCGAGCTGTTTATAAACCTATAAACATCCGAAAGGTCATTGAAAGGAAACTCGTCTTAGTCTTTGTTGGTCTTTGTTGGAGATGATTTAAAGACTTGAATCTAGGTCGGCATTTGGAAGCGGAAGCCAAGGGTCAAATTCTGTAAGGCGAAACAATCGAACGTTTTCGTGCATACGAATGAGTTGCCCTGTGTTACACAAGCAAATTTCTTCATGCACACGAAAACGATTGAACGTTTCTCCTTACAGAACCTCACCCTAGGCTTCCGCTTCCAAATTCCGTCCCTAGATTCAAACCTTTCACTGAAGCTTATCATCTAGTCTTACTAAGTCCAAGGTTTGTGAAGCAACCTTTAATTTGAAATGAAAAACCCATTAAACTGCGAATGCATTTACGACTGAGACCACATAACGACCGATTAATTGGCCTTGCCCGTCACCATTGCTTTCTCTCTTTCTAGCTTCACTGCCGGTCCGAAAAGTAGAACTTAATCGAGAGCCTGCTCAGTAGAAAAGTCGGAGAGAGAGAGAAAAATACACAACTGTCTTGAAATTCATTTCCCCACTTGATCCAAATCAAAGCCAAACACAGGCAGCAATCATCATAAACCCCAACTGTCGGTGTCGCCCTATATTTTGCCCATAGTTAACCCATTTTCGCGGGCTAATTACCGGACAACTTAATAATAACGGTGTGCCATTACAGTGGTTGTCCCTCATTTTCGCCTTAGAATTTGTTCACCCGAGCAATTTTCCACACAGCGCAATTATCTCGCCGCGGAATTGGGGTCAGGTCATCGTGTATCTATATGGTAAACTTAATTTTGAAACAAGACCGCACAGAGTCATGCAACTTGGATTTTTGTCCCCACACACGCGAACACTAATACGATTGGCGAGTCTAAATAAAAAGCTCTAACGTAGCGTGTGCCTTATTGATCATAGACACACTGCGCTTTGCTAGGCCAAAGGTTTCTCCAGATCGAAGGTCAGACCTTGGTCCACTTTGAGCGGCACAATGATTGCACGCCCATATAATGTATCGTGTTGACACATTAGGTTTGAATGCGTGCAATTGTGCCCGCATGCATATGGATGGCTGGAAACTTCAATAGTGACAGCTGGCGCATAGTACTTCTCTTTCTCCGTTTTGTGATGCATCATTCGAAAGATAACAACATGATCACACTTCACACAATGTAATTGGACAGAGTTAAGTGAGACGATGTGTATCTCGCTCAATGTCACACTACCCAGGGGTCTACACTGAACAGTCTAGTCCATTCACTGGAGTCCTATCACTGTTGCGTTATCGGTGAAATAATGGCAGTATTAAACTTGAACACAAGTGCAACTATCAACTATCTGGGTCGGCGTTACAAGGTGTGCATTGCATGCGTGGAGGAGTAGCAAACGTCACCGCCTAGGGTGCATCAATTACCTAGAAGTATTTATAAGGAATAGTGTACGCCTATGGGATGAGTTGTTCAAAAAAGTGCAGTAACCATCAGTCCTCATATAGTTCGTAATGAATACTTTCTCTTGGCTCTAAGGACCATACACGTTTTAAAAAGGAGTTGTGAGATTTTTCAAAAATTCTATCCGAAGAGGGAATAATTTCTGAAATATGCGGCCTAATTTTGACTCCAGGACCGATGTTCCTTTATAACAATTTATTAATTTTATATCAGAGTTAAAAGTTGTACTAGTTTTCATCCTCTTTTAGCTGTAAAGTGTCTGTCACTAGAAACAGTGCTGCCAACAAAAAAATATATCAAACTTTTCACAAGAAACACCTTACTTTTTACACCTCTCGGTCAGTTTAGCGGAGCTAGATTTGGCGCTTTTTTTTTTAAGTTTCAGTAATTAAACTTTATTTAAAGATATGAATTGATCTTATGCTATCTAAGAAGATATTGTATCTTATTGTATAAGCCTATACGAATAAATAAATTATGAAAAAAAACATTCTAGCTCCCAGCGCTTTTTATTTGATAAGTTTACGAATATTGGTATTACACTTTGAAATGGCATCGCCGAAAAATTAATTTGAAACCCTGGTTAGGGTGCAACTTTTGTAGCCTTTTGCAAAAATGGAAGAACATTTGTTAAAAGGCGAAAAAATTGCATATCCCTATATGATGTCGTTCAATAGAATGCATCTGATATAGACGCACGTTTGCTGATTTGTCACCGAGACTATGTGTAAATTTTGAAAGTTAAAGCCTATCAATTTTCCGAATATAATAAATACTTTATAGCTTATTCAAATATATGAGAATTTCAGTACTGTTGCTAAATTTACCACTCAAATTTCAATGAACAAATTTGTTTGCCCAATTGAACACTTAAAACGAACTGGCAGCACTGCTCTCGGACAAATGTTTCCTGCAGAGGCAAAAGACTTACGCGAAGAGCTTGTAAAGTCTGATCGCGCATTTTTGTGCAAATATTTACTTTGCAAGTTTTAGCAACTCTGCCCTAACAAGAGCTATAGCATATAAGAGCATCGAAAGCTACAAGAATTAATGACAGGCTTATGGCTAAGTGCACTGCCCTTCTGGGTAGAACTGTTCCGGATCAATTTTCCAACGTTTTTCAAATTCCAAATTTTATAGGAATTGCTTTTTGCTCTTTAATTGCTTCTGCTATTTTAAAAGTCCAACACCTATTCAATCTTTTCCACATTTTGTAAGGAGCGTTTCATTAAATATACCATCATATTCGAAGTTTCGAAAAATGTAGCCGCTGGTATAGATTCCCAAATATGTTACCTGTATAGCATGTGACACGCCCCACCGCCCAATTCCATCTACATTTTTGCTAAATGCTTTGAAAAGACATTAAATCCTAGGCCAAAGTTGTCATTTAGCATTTTGAACGACTTCATCATTTGCAGATGCCACGCATTTTTTTTTATCACACCCACATTCCGCGAAGGGCTCTGAACAAACACTACACTACACATAATTTTTTTCAATTTTATAAAATATTAGCTTCAATAAGTGGTGAGAAGTTGCGTGGAATTTAGTGGAACCCTGGGGTTCCGTGGAAGGGTCAAAGGGGTTCCGTAGAAAAAACATGACCGTGCAGTCGCGTCGCAAAAATTTCATTCTTCACATTAAAAAACTTTTTTTTTTACAAAAACAGCCTTATTTATACCATTTATAGCTGAATTAGAGCTAATTTTGGTTCAATTGCAGAAAACCTTATTCATAAAGTTTTTTTTTAAGATAATTCACACTTAATCAACTGTCAAAAAATTAAATGCCTAAATTTTCATTTAGCAGTGAATTAACTTTCCTTTTCCTTGTTGTGACCAAAATCAAATTAAATGCCGGATATATTTTCGATTTATTTAGATAATTTTAAAATTTTAATTTATCAAATAATATGTAACCAAAAGCGATTAAAATTTACAAAACCCGCTTTAACCATTTTTAACTACCGGAAAATGAATTTAGAAATAAATATATATTCAGCAAAGAGAATCCGCTCAAAATGTAATCATCATATAAATAAAATTGGTGCAGTTCTGTTCGACTAAGATTGAATTTGACTGCATGTATTTAAATGCAAAAATCTTAGAAACTGCTCAGTATATTCTGGTGCATTTTTCACAGGCCTCTAGAGGATACCTAGGCCTACAATATCTTCTTTGTCTCAACTCTATAGCTCTATAATTTCCGGAAAAAATTGGACAAGGGTAATTTATTTTTTCGTTTCGTTTTGCTTCTTTCTTTGTCACGCTTTCCATTCGAAAATACTGGGAGCATTTAAATATAGTTAACAGCAGCTTATAGAGGACATCTGTAGGTACAACTTAGGATATCCAATAACTCGATAACTTAAAAGGTTTTTAAATAAATAGGCAACATTTTAAACATTTCTACGATTTACACCTGCATGAGTAGATATTAAATTAGGGAAAATTCCTGATGATATACGTCGTACCTGTTTATAAATGCTATTTACAATCAAGATGAGGCAGTAAATTACCCGGTAGAGTTTTAAATAGAATTACAGTCCAAGGCCTGGAACTAAAAGTTGGAGTTGCCATTGTGTTGCTATGCAATTTGAGTCCCCTAAGTTTTGTAATGGAACCAGATTGAGAGTGAGTTCGTTGCAGAAAAATGTTATTGAGGCGTTAATTTTAATTGGGTCTGGTAAAGGAGATACGGTGTTTATACCAAGAATACAAATAATTCCCAGCAATTATCCATTTCAGTTTAAATGGATTCAATTTCCTATTAATGTTTGTTCTGCCATGACAATCAATAAGATAGAGAGTCAAACTTTAAGAAAAGACGGAGTTGAATTAATTAAGAATTGCTTCAACACGCTTATATGTAGCGTGCTCTAGGGTAAGTAATGCAGCAAATATCACTATCTTAGTCGATAGAAACCGCTTATATGGTATATATGTCAAATTGGGAACCTCTGGTCTAGAATTTGTCCGGTGGGAAATATTATGTCCCCATTTCGAAACACTTCATGTAGCACTAAGAACACTCCCAGAAGACCCACGAATGTTGAACTGCCCTTGGATAGCAGATTGGTTAAGAATTCTCAAAACACACAAAAGACAAACAGGTTTGAACCATTCACTTTTGTATGAATAGTAAAAGAAAAAGAAACAGTCGAAGCGACTCTAATGTGAGAAATAGATCGCGGAAATGTCTGAAATTTATTGAATTGACTGAAAGTCAAGTGGGCTGTTTGTTTAAATATTTATCTAAAATATTATTCTTTAAATTATGATTATTATTTCAATTCATATTGTGGGTACAGCATACCTATAGCTTGAAGTCGTCGAAGGCTATAACTTTGATGATCAGACGGTGACTCTGTATCCTGTGAACTTTTCCTAATAAATGATTGAATGGTAGGGGCGTTTCGTAAGGGCTTGTTAAGCACATAAAGTAGGTGGAACCTTGGAAGTCGTTCCCATTATACTGTCAAGTCCTCTTGTCTGTGGCACACCGCAACTCTTCGGGTAAATTGACAAGGGTCACCCTTGATTAAACGAGGACATAGTTCCTATCTGGGGCAGCAGAGATGTGTGAAGCAGTGTTGTTAGCACTCTCTCTTTGTTTTCCCCATGAAACGTGGTCATTTTTCCCTTTTTTCCCCTTTTCACGGTACTCCAATTCCCTTTTAAAAACCCACGATACTTTTTGGGTCAAAATCTAGTTTTTAAAAGTATCACAGGGAAGAAAGTCACGTTAAATTAACGTTTAGTATAAAAACCGCAATTTCTAACATTACTGTGATTATTTGTTGGTACTTGAAAATTTTAATAAAAGACGATTTACATGGGCTGTTTTTTATGAACATTCAATGTGTTGAATGTATGTGTTTCGACAAAATTTCATCAAAAAATTATAGTTTGAATGATTTTTGTCAGATTCCTGAAATTCGCACGATTTTGGTGTTTTTCCCTTTATCCCACGGAAGACGGAAGGCTTTTCGGACATCGAAATTCCCACAAAAAGCGATACATCCCACGATATAAAAGCTACTGGTGTGAAGTCAGATAATGGATTTGTTTGTGCCTCGATTATGACTACGATGTGTAGGTATAAGTTTTTCTTTGAAAAGTCGATATGCTCAGTTGATATAAAGGTTGTTGGATCTTATGTCCTAAAGCCTGTAAAAATCTGTCTTTGTGCATATCGTGCTCTCTAGTATCAAAAGTTCTGTTATTTATTTGCATACTCGGCCATCATAGATCTCGGAGATCCGAAAGGGAGATTTTATTACCTCTATAGACGGTCTTTATTTCAGAAACTTGCATCAGGGCTTTCCTTGACACATCGGTCCAACCGCCAACCTCCGAAACGTAGACAATATAAACTCTACTTAACAAAGGATTATTTTGTGGCGGTAAGAATTTTAAAGGGAATCAAAGAAATGGGCCCTTGTCTTACAATTTCAGAAACCTGATATAAGTGATTTGGAGCGGCCAAAAAAAAAACACCGAACAATGGTACCCAGATATTACAATTTATTTTATATATATTGTTTAAATATAAAATGTGATCCTAAGCATCTTTTTGTAGCACATTTTACCAGCCACCCTGCTTATTTACCGTCAGATTTGTATCTCTGTGAAGGCATCAAAGCGCAAGCACATTGTACTCAGCTGAACGCCGATAAGAAGCAATACCCCCAAGTAGGCCAACAACCTATTGTATAATATTGTTAACACTCAATGAGCTCAACAGTAATTACGTTTTATGATAAAAAAAATAACACTTCACACTTGGTTCTCCTCTTTTAAGTAGGCACTTGTAAAAACCCATTCAAACGAGAGCTGCATTGAGTTTTAAACTTGTATCGATTTATTGATGTGACTGTAAAGTTAAATTATTATTTTTATCTGTTTGATGTAGACACCCACCTACTTTCCTTCTGTATTGTACCCTTGAATAGAAGTAGCTGGCACTGGTAGATTTCCATCAAATGTGTTCAAGAGCTGTCAACACAAGTGCTATACTGGCCCAATATTCTGAGTGGATTAGTCCCACAAAACGATCGCTGAAATCGAAACTTTAAAGTTGGAACTCGTCAACCATGAACCATCCGATTGTGATGCATGAAAAGGCATAGGACTGTGACATCTCTGTTTTGGGGCAGGGCTTGTACATTTTTTTAAGGCCGTTACGTTCAGTGCATCTACTGGGTCACGAAACAATGTCTTGATGTTCTGCTTCAAAGAAGGCAAATGTGAAAGTGATTTTGTTCTGAAAGCTAACTTCATGACAACAGCGACTGTGTAGACTTTTTCATCAGTTTGCGTTCATGGCTATCATTATGCTATGACTCATTTAACACGTTACTTGTATTTTGCTAGCGCGAACTTGTAACCTGTCATGAGTAAAAATAAAAAAAAAAAATTATTGGCCAGCAATAGCACGCAATCCCCTTCGCCTGACTTGAGCGTCATTTAACCTTGACCCTGTCAATTAGGTTCTTAATCAATTCTCACACGTCGTCAATCGGTGTTGCAAGCCAATCATTGGGCCGTACACCCACGTCCGTGAGTATATGTATGCCAAAAGTAGAGTATAGTGTTTTGCAAGTCTAATAATAATTTATAGTTAGTGTGCCTTTGGGTGTGACCTATCTGCACTAATTTACGTTCCATAGACGACTCCAATTATCACTTAATATTATTAGGTGTATGTTAAGTGATGTGGGGTTGCCCTGTCAATGAACCACTGGCCGCGATATGATCGAACGGACGAGCGCCTTAATTGGGCTTGTCCATTGCCAAATTGCCGGATGGAATGAACAAATAACAGAGCTATCTGGAACGTGAAGAGCTGTCGTTTATTCATAATTTACTTCCGATTGTATCTGTAAAAATTCCAATCTCCACTGTAATGCCTCTGTAGTGAGTGGTAATGCTTCACAGCTTAGTTTGCGCCAGTCAATAATCCAGTTATTTGCAACGCGTGACACAATTAGATGTGTTTGACCCAATTACGACCTGCAGCCAGGCCCGATTGAATTAAGCGTTCAACTGGAGTTATTGCATTTGGCCATGGTTGGTGCCATACCAAACCTACTTGTACGGTTGTGTGTATCTGTATATAACTATAGCAGACTGACCACAAAGCGGCGTGGCAGCGACCGACGTGTGGTTTTCAATTAGGAAGTGGTTAGATTTATTGAGCGAACTATCGGATCTGAAAATAACTTCCTATCCACTGATAGATGTTTTAAAGGTTAATTAGGTGTGCTATTAAATTTCGCATTTGTGATATTTAATAGACTGGTCAAGTTTGAATTTTAGCTTCAACTGCGCGTAAGATTGTGTACAAGGAGAGCGACTGGCGAAATTCTTCATGAGATCTAATTCCCCGCGTGATGATATACTGCAGTAGGGTGCAAGTGTGGAGTGGTTTATTATAGCCAACTTTAAAAATCGTTTGTACTGCCAACATTATTTTTAATAAATTGGATTCAATTTAGGGAAGTAATACAAATTATCGAAAATTGTGCTAGAGAAACGGACTGATATAAGGAACTAAAGGTCGTTGAAACAACTTGAAATTAATTTATTAACTTTGCTTTTTGCAAAACAAAAATATGTAGAATATTATCTGACTTTAACTACTGGCAAAACTAACTGACTGAGTTCAAAAATATGGCCAGGATGATACTGAACTGGGTGTATCAATCAAACTAAAAGTCGTTGTTTACCGATTCGTCGATACACAGGGTGGGCCAAACACAAGTTTCTTTTTAAAAATACAATAAAATGAACAAAATTAATTTTTTTCCCATGTATTATGGGTTTAAAGAGCAAATATTCCCATTAATTATGAACCACAACGTGGTTCAAGTCGCTGTCTCTGTCACTCCAATTTTCCAAGACCTTGCTGATGGTTTCGGGCTGTAGCTCATGGATTCCTTGGATGACCTTAAGTGCTTGAATCGTTTCCGGAATGTTGGCATAACATCCGTCCTTCACCGTTCCCCCACAAAATAAAGTCCAAAGGGGTCAAATCGCAGCTCCGAGATGAGGCTCAAGCTGCGAACAGATAACGAAGCGGATGATCGTGCGCCTTCAATTCCACTATTTGCGCTACACACCACTCAGTTTGGAAATATGGTTTCAATATTACTCAAAGTTGTTCAAAGGTAAAACGACTCACTTCGATCCGCGGTGGTATGATACTATCTTCCTGTCAAAATTTCGAGCAGGAAGCAGCTGTCAGTGTCAAAATAACTTATAATTTAAAAAGAAGCCACTAGATGGCCCACTCTTTAGTACTGAAAACTGCATAAAATAAAATTATTTACCAAAATTTAATACCCGCAAGAAATAAGATATAATGCAGACAAAAAAAAAAAAACAGTGCCCCACAGGATAAAGTGTATTTGAGTCGACTGTGAAACTTATCTACAAAGCTGGTTAACAAGGAGAATAAAATTACTCGCGTCACGTTTGACAATGCCACTACGTTCGCTCTTGGCCTTTTATAGACCGCTCTAAGCAGATGAAGGCTTTCCTTATATTTATAAGCATGGTCCCAGTTCCGCTTTCAAATGAGGCCAATCATCTCCGTATAACTGTCAACACAATCATCCATCAATACATCAGGCATGAAGATAGGAATAGGGGATAGAGACCTTGAGACTTTCACCGTGGCAAAAAATCGGTCCATCAGTGATAGAAATGCAAGACTACGACATTGGCATAAGTGCTAGCTTTTGTTTCAAAACTATACAGCCTGCGGATAAATAAATGTAGGGCAACTTAAATTGTGACGTTTGTATTCAGATTCAGAGAATATGCAAAGTACTTGTGGCGCGATCATTAATAGGAAATACCGCCAGAACGAAGTTGTCTCTGTCGATCATATCTCTTGGTACTTATGTGCAAAGAAAATTGAAAAGCAAGGGCTGTGGTTTTGTTTTATCAATAATAAGTATGCAGGAATAATATATTATTCATTTGCTGTAACTCTTAGTAAATCAAATCTGTATTATTAAATCTTACGTATAGGTATGACTGCGTTGCTGATTTAATGTTTCAAGGTAGAACATGCAACTCGTCGAATAATTCCGCAATTACCACACCACCCTCATTCTCAAGCATGGTTATTATTTTTTTAACCCATGATAATGAATCTAAAGGTGACTCCACATTTCGCCAGAGCTTAAAAAGAAACCCAAAAAATGCTTAATTTCTAAGTACAGATGAATCATCTTAAAATCTCCACCAAAATTCATTAGCATTCACGGAAACGAAAAACTGAAAGTTACCCTGATGACGAAAATCGTCTCAGGTTTGCGTGCAAACTGTCAAATCTCACTTCTCATTGTTTGTTTAAAAATGAATCAACATTAATCATACCCACTTCCGTTTGAGAAGTAAAAGAACTGATCATTTGGAATAGAATGCAGAGGCACTTTGAGATAAGCCTGTTAAGGTTGTGCTTGAATTGCAAGTCAATGGCAACGACTGGACTTTGGCGGTTTAGAATGTATCAAGATTAATACACTTTGTCGAAAGTCACAGACATTGTGAACGTGTGTTAATCAACAGAGCAATACGAAATATAAACAAATTATTGCATTATTTGCCTACATTTGGAGTTCATTTTGATAATACAGTCGATATTTAAAAAGTAAATAGGTTGGTAGCACAATGGATTGGAACACAATCAGAATTTAAAATACGTAAAAAACGAGACGTGTATTTTGTGCAGACCCGTAAACACTGCCAAACAATAAGGTACACAAGGGCGTGATAGAGAACCGGGGATGCAGAAATTCAAATTATCAGCAACAACAGAGTCGAACGGTAAATAATCTGCCAATCGAACATTGACTTGGGTCGACTACCCTGAAGGTGTGGTCGTTGACATGTCTAATAAATATTGAATTTGTTTGTTTCACTATCCAACGAACCAAGGCGATACGCATTTCGTTCGACGGCAAATTTGTATTGGAATCCCAGGCGATTGTTGTTTCTTCAAAACAAAGCATCTGTGGGAAGTTTATGGGAATTGGAAGAAGGGGTTAATTTACGTGGTAAAAAAATAACACCTTAAGTTGGAGTCGCATTTTTACATTTTTTTTTTGAGAATTTTAACTACTAAAACGAACTTGGTTTATTAACAATAAATGTTATGAACTTTTTTCTGAAAAACACTACCTTGTATTCTGAAAACTATAATTACCTTTAGATAGGTTTTCTTTCTACTTGTGTAGAAGTCCATTTATTTCGTAATTCGCACAAATTACAAGCCAATTAAATAAGCCAAACGTAGCCACTTCTTGGCTTTCAAATGTTCAGGGAAATTCAATGTTTCTGTAAATTCAGTCGACAACAAAAAGTTGAAAAATCCAAAAGCAATTTGAAAGACTTTAAGAGACCTCGTAATCATTAAAAAATTATTAATCCATTAGTAAGTAACAAATATATAAATTTTACTTTTATTCAGCAATCCTCACATATATCACACAGTACACGCTGAAAGCGAAATTACCTACCAATAAAATAATATTTAATGATGAAATATTCCCCTACAGTCTGGCTGTTAACAGTGACTAGTGCTACCACTTTATAGCAATTGCATTCATTTCGAATTTTAACGAAATAAAAATCTACTTTCATCAGATCAAATTACAAATCATATCTACTACATTTTTGTATTATGCTTGTATCCACTTCAATGATCATATATTTGCCACAGAACTTCACAAGGAATCTTGGAAAAAATTGAGTTTCGTCTTCGAGTACAGTCTTTATTTTTTGATAAATTAGAATATATGCGTATTGTTTAAATCGCTAATTGAAGATATCGTTTATTATTTGTAAACAAAAATCTACATTCAAACAAAAACATGAAGTAGCAACGCTACAGTTAAGAGTTGGAGCAACTCTTAACCTAAAAAAAAAGAAAACTTTCTTAATGGTAAAAAATTAAGTTTCTATTTTTACTTTTACTAAAATATCATTGTTGCTCAAGAAGTATAAGTGAGTAAATTGCGAACAAATCACTTCAAATTACAATCCGCGAATGGAAAATTCAAACTTAACCTCAAATAATAGAGAAATAGAGGGCAGAAGTTCTCAAAAGGCTGCGAACAAAAATAAGCGTTCATGTGTCAGAAACGTAACAATTTACCATACAAAAACGAAAAGACGAAAAATCATCAACCACAGCATAAACATAAAGTGCTAAATTTTGTTTAAATTGTTTCAAAATTGATCCACATTTATTTAAACTGTGGATCGACAGAAATTTTTCACAATTTTTCCCCATTCTTCGTGTTGGCATTGCCATAGATTCCCCACAATGGCTATCATTTTGCAGTCAGTCATATACAATTTAATGACACCTGCCACTTGCGCAGGAGGAATGCATGTGTGATGTGTGTCTTGTGATATTTACGTTTACTAATACCCATAAAAAATAAATATGTCAGGCAAATTTTCACACCTTTTCTCTTTTAATCCTTTTCACAATAAGCCATGAAACTATTTTCTGAAATGAAGCAGAACATTTATAAATTTTTTACAAGTTTTTGGAATGTAGTATAAGCTTAAAGTTTTTTTCGAACGCCTAATGGAAGTTTGTAAACATGTTTTTTGTTAGCAAAAATGGAATTTTACCGCTTAGTGTCTGAATTATCATCATACAAAAGCTTGGAACTGTCTGCGGATCAAATCAGGCCAATTAAAGTAGAGATTTTCACGCAAAATTTCCCGTGTGACAGTGTTTCACACTTGTGATATTTTACACTTACAGAAGAAAGTAGTGTTCCTTACAATACAGCATACAGGAGGCCATATTATTTTTAAACCGAAAACGCATTTACCTCACAAAACAAAGAATTGAATTGGTTTACCGGTGAATTAATGGGAAAAATATCATTCACTTTCTTGCCAGCGTAGCTATCTCTGGATATGTATTACATGACTTTTAATTCAGAATTAAAAAAAAAATGGGTATATATAAAATAGGCGCATGGGCGTGTAATCAGACATTTTTGTGGTTTTGCTTGTCCTATGCAAAGCTACGGTTTTGCTCAGTTTGACTTCTTCTTTTTGTATGCGTCCAGTCAAAGATCGATCTTGCGCTGGCAGTCTAGATTTGTTTTTCACACTTGAGCATAGTAATTATTTATTTTATTTATTTTTATTTATTTTTATTTATTTATTTATTTCATTATCCTCATGTTACAAATTATAATCTTCAAAACTAATAATAAATATTGCAGCTAAAAATTTTTAGAATAGTTAGTGACATTTTGTATTAATTAACATAAATAGAGGCAAATGTCACATTGTATAGATCGAGCTCTGCAAAATTTGTTGCCTTCAGTGTAAGTAAGCAAATGAAATTATTTTCAGAAATATCTTATATAAACCAATCAGTGTTGTCAGTTTGGGGGTTCGGGGTTGAAAATGAAAATTATTTGTGCTAATATCTATAAACTATTTTTGTTTATAAAACAAGTCTTTCAGAAAAATCGAACGGCAGTTTAATTAGGAAAAAGTTATAGTTTGTCATCTGTAAATTTTATAAGCAATAATTTCATCATGCGTAAGGGCTTTTCAAAATGCAACTTGTCTTGCAATTTAGCGTTGTATTTATTTGGCAAACTGTTTTACATTCGGAAAACTAAACTTTCATGTTTTCGGTTAAAATTCGACATTCCTTCTTTTAAGCCATATCCACAAACAAAAACATGCTAAAAATATAAAAATTGTTGTTTTTTTTTCGAAAAAATAGCGAAATCTGGGGGTTTACGGAATTATCTGGGTGGAAATATTTTGTCCGTCTGGCAAAGCTAAAACCAATATCTTTGAAAAAAAAAAAATAAAAAAAACTTTGAAAATTCTTAAATGAATTTTTCGAAAAGAGATTTAAAAAAGAAACGAACAGGTGGTCCTTTAAAGTTTATGGCTTTTTTTATTGGATTAGATTAGAAATAACTCAATTCACATTTGCTTTTAATGAATACTGCCTATCAACAAAAATAAGTGACTTCATTTGGCACAGAAAATAAATTTAAAATGCCTTCCGACCCGTATTAAAAATCTATATAGATAATGTTGCCGTTGCGTCAATAAATCGAATGCTTCGTATCTTCTATGACAAAAAAATGTAACCAATTTTTATATTTATTGATACCTTCAAAGATTTCATGAAAATTTGGTAGCAAACGCCCGCGCTGTGTACTTCAAACTACACCATAAGAGTAGTCACAACCTCTTTAGCGCGTGTTTATTATAAAAAAAAAAAAAAAAAAAATCTACCAGGAAGCCAGCAAACCAGTAGGTACTTCAGTTTCATTTGGAAAGAAATAAGATCCACAAATATTTGACTGCAGACAGCCTCTTTCTCTTGTTATCACTCCAAATACGATAAATTTATTTACCAACAAAATCATTAAGCCGGAAATGGGTTTCGTTTTATCACCGGAAAAAAAATGCAGTAAAAGAGGGCGTCTACGTAAAGTTATCATGCAGGCATGCACCCAAAATCCGGTTGGTTTTTTTCATTAGCTATGTTGATAAAGCACTTGGCAGCTGCACCTGAAGTGCAATCCATAAAAATGCAAAGTGGATGCCATACATTCGGATACATATACCCGATTGCCACATTCGATCATCTATTTTCAGCAATTGTTGACCAAATTGCAAGTATTGCTTCCACAATCATACACAGCCACACTCGCTAAAGATTCCAATTCTCAGTGAAAGACGTTTCAATAAAGTTCGGTTTTTGCCTATCGATGACTAAGAAAGGCGTGTTTCTACAA
This sequence comes from Cheilosia vulpina, assembly GCA_916610125.1. Lineage (NCBI taxonomy): Eukaryota > Metazoa > Arthropoda > Insecta > Diptera > Syrphidae > Cheilosia > Cheilosia vulpina. The sequence goes on along the minus strand of OU744279.1, from coordinate 40,611,867 downwards.
CTGCACAACAAAACATTTCCACGAGTCCGGGCTCCGAGGTAGTGGAAGTTTTCTTTTCAAAAGAATTAACGTATCTTTCGTACAAATTGATTGACCAAACAAAGCAAACCTGCTTGCGGTACAAAAATAAAAATAAAAAAAGTCCACTCCAAGAGACTGAACACTGAATTCGAAACGTGATTCATTAGTATAAGTAATATGCGCATATGCAGATATTTTGAATGTGTAAGCGCCTCTCACAAACACAACCAACAAAATGAATTTGGACTCACAAAACCGGAATACAAGTGATTTGTGGATGTTGTTGTTGATTGAAAGCAGCAAACATCAATCGGAGGTAAGTGCAGGTTATTATCACACCATGCATTCCGGTGGTGCCAGTTGCCAACGAAATGGATCAAATATGATGAGACTATCCCGGTTGTGCATAGCACCGACCTACTTGCGGTGGCACAGAATCCAGTTAGAACTAACTGCTAGTTACGTGGGATTCTCTTTGCTGTCCCACAAAGGAACGCGACCTACACTAAACCAACACTGGTTGCGAACGTCCAATCCAAAGATGTGCTCCTCCTCATGCGAGGGAACGATTTCTGGAATTTTGTTGTCATCATATTGTGCAGGCACACAAGACGACGCGACGAGATGAACGTAATTATCCAGTTAACAGCCAGAGGGACTGCGTACTGCGTAGTTTGTAATTCATCGTTGTTGTCGTCGAATCTATTTATATCGTGTGCATCTTGAATTGTCTGAGGTCTGACCCACGGGTTCAATGGAATTGGACCAATTGAATGCAGATACAGAGTGTGGAGAAATCTGGCAAGTGTTGAAATGCTGCTCGTTGTGTCTTCATCTTCCTACATAAGAGCAAGATGCAACTCATTAAGATGCAATATTGCTATGATGTGTTATTCAGTCTTTGTCTGAAGTTCAAGAAAAGATTAATAGAAGCGGATGCAGATGATTTGTGTTAGGACAGTTGGTTGGCCGCTTTGTGGATATTACTCCGTTTGCCCCCAATTTGGGTCAACCTTTTCGAGTGCGAGTCTTGAGAGCATCCAACCAGAAGGTTGTTGGAACTAATGAATTTGTTATAGCAATTGGATTTTCCCAAGCAGATGATGAATCGTCACGGTGAAACACATTCTGATTTCCGACGTCATTATGACGTAAACATTTGTCCTAAATTCGTCACCACGGGTGATCGCCTGTCAGGCGTCTGGGCACGCGGGCTGTCGCAGCGCACTCTCACGAAAGACACACGCGTATGACCACCGAATGGCCGAATTTTTGTGACGTCAGAATGTCCAAATTTGGCAAGAACGTGCACTTCAACATGTCGATTAACGGGATAAGCGACTCGAGTCAGTCGAACATTAAAAATTAGTCCCCAGGCGAATGGCTAATACATAACTGATCTGTGAGAATATTTTTCGAACAGCTGGGGCCGTGTATCGCAGGTACTCATGATAAACTATCAGCTCTCAAATCGGATGTCGACGAATAAAATGCTGCCATTTTGGAAAAATAACCTCTAAAAGAGGAACCTTTACTTTTCAGATATTGATTACAGTGTAAAACGAGCTAAACTAAATTTTATCTGGTCTCCAACTTTTCTCTCCAAACATCAGCTAAAGTAATAGCTTAATTTTGACATAGAGAATGCGCCGTGGATAAGTGTCACAGAAAACAGCTGTTGTTTTAAAAAACATCCTTCAAAAATGTAATTCTCTCTTAGTTCAACTATTTCTGACTCTAGGTACTTTTCGTCCATGTATAATAATTAAAAAAGCTCTTCCTTGCATACTTTTCCGCAAGAGAACAACAAACACACAACGATATGTCACAATTTAGCTTGAGAAAATGTGCCGACCGACAATTTTGACAAAAACAAAAGTTTTTAGCTCGAGCAGCGTACCACTCGGCTAAATGGGTTTGTGTGGGAGCGAAAATTTAGCTCGAACAGCGTACTAAGCTTAAGCGAGCAAGTAACGTGCGATCCAGTCGTAAGAACAGAAGTAAGAATAACCGAGTTTTCTGCAGAAAATGACGACTTATACTGGGGACGATCAAAACCCTTGGTTACCAAGTTTGAAAGTAGGCAGCCGAAAAATCTGGTCGAGAATTTGCCGACTTGTTGCTATTTTATGGCTGACTCAATAAAATCTAATCTAGTTCTTACCTTCTGGGGTGATTATGCAGTCCAAACAAATCTATTCGACTCTTACGACGCCCAGAGTTTTGGATGTGTTGACAAGGTAACCATTTTTAAGTCAACGAAAAGAAAATAGAATAGAAAAACAGAAATATATTGGAACAGCGACTGCATTGATAATAAAAACGACTTCTCGAAATAAATTAATTGTTAATCTACCCTGAAAATCAATCAGAAAAATAGCTTGGGAGCCCAGTTAAGCTGCCGACATTTTTGGTCATCGAGTTTCCAGCCATCCAAACCATTTAATCTTTGGACCGCATCGCCCACTTTTTTTTCCAACATAACACACATTACATTAAAACTTTTTAACAATATCTTCTTTAACTAAATATATAATATTTCCATACAAAGTTCTATTGACAGTTTGTTTTTTATTTTTAACGACCATCTCCTATGATAATTTATATTCACAGCCTATGGCTCCTTTTAAAGCTATGCAGTAGACAATAAAAATATATGTACACAAACAAATTATCAAATGCGAGATTTTAATGTTTAGTACTGCGATTGTGGGAGTGGGAGTGGGAGTAGCGGGATGTTTTATACACCTTGTTTACTATAAACCGAGTGACTTAAATTACTGCAGCACAAAAAAAAATAACATTTCCAAGGATGGAGTATGATTTTGTCTTTTTGTCTGCAAAGGTATTGAACATCTACACATTAGTCAACTGCGGAGTGTAGTTGTAGACGATTGGTTGCTATTCAATCGAAAACTTGTTATGTTAATAGCTTCACAAACGATAAGCACGCATAATGATTTATCTTTAGGAGCGCGGTACTCTGCATAATGTTTTGAAGTGAAAACTTTAATTTTTTTTTATTACTTTACGGCCAGTGTTGTCGGTGGCACTAGTATTGAATGATATTCAAATTATTTTCGTAGAGTGATAAGATAATCGTTAGTATCGTTATGGCGTTATGTGCTCCAGAAGTAATCAGTGTTGCCATAAAAATATTTAGATAAATCTGCAATTGACAAAAAAAATTAAGATTTCTATGGAAAATTCTTACTTATCAAATTTTTTTTTTAAGTAAAAATAACAAAAAAAAAACAAACTGAATACGAAAATGATAGCACACAATGTTTTTTTAAAAGGAACACAATGTATTATTGCGAATGCAGACAAATCACGATACTAATAATCATTTTTAGTGTCCAGGCTAAATTTTTCGAACTCACAATTGCGACATTTTTCATACAAACTCGCATATTGTGACCTAAAAAATATTTAATTTGAAGGGTAAAAATGATTATTAGTAAGGCCCAAAATCTGAAGCACAGATTTGTGGTTGTTAATCTGTTGAAAATCTGAAAAAATGCAAACAAATCTGCACTTATGGCAACGCTCAAGCACAACAGAATAGCATAGCGCTCCACATCTAATAACCTTTAAACTGTCAGTTGTTGTTTTTCTTTTCTGGTTGGCAGCACTTTATAGATCAAGTGGCGCCACACTCAAATGTTGTGTGAATTTTCTGAAACCTTTTAAATGTTCATTGGACACTCAATATGCACCAACGATTTTTTTTATTCCAATGTAATGTAAAACGTAAATATTTCTTTTCCCGAAATATAACCTATTATGGTTCAGCTGCCCGACATTTGTCAATAATTACTCAAGGGCACTGAGTTCACACTATGTGCTTCCTAGATTTATTTTTTTAATGTTTTTGTAAACATAACCGACTCTAACTTCCAATTCTATCCCATTGAAAGTTCCGGCTACGTTCCACATTTTCCCTTCAAATTGATAAAGAATGTATTCTTCATAATTTTATCTTTAAATTTAAAAAAAAAATTAACAAATTATCATAGAACTTTGGTCTATAAAATATTTTATTAAATACACACATGGAATATGACATCGTGTTTGTATACACAATGGTAACGAAAAAAAGCTACAAGAAAAGCTTCATGGTTAGCACCAGGGTTCGGACTTTACTGCAATTGCAGTAGATCTACCGCAAATTTAGGATAAAAAATAAATTCTACTGCACCACTGCGCTCGACTGACAATCTACTGCAATTTATGTGAATTTCGGAAATCCTAAATCAAAATTGAATATATTTACGCATTTTCGTTTCTTAGTATATTTTTATAAGCCCATTGCAAATAATCAGTTACTGGAAGCACTGTTTATTGATTCTGCAATCTATTACAATATATTTTTCAAGAAAATGTGCATGCCATCTCGTTTTCCCTGCATTTGCCTTGCATGAACTGATACTGAGGTCAAGCCTCAAGTGTGTCTTTCTCTGTTTCTAAATTTATTGTTTTTGTTGTTCTGCTCTACTCTGCTTTGAAAAAACTTCATTTTATCGCATTTTTTTATAAATTCAAAATTTACTGCAAAACAAGTGAATCTACTGCACTGTTTTTTAAGATCTACTGCGAAATTTTACAACTGAAGTCCGAACCCTGGTTAGCACATTTGTTTTTTTGTAATAAATGGATATCAGACTTTATGGTTACGTACAACGTCTCTAACCACATTAACAACACTCAAGATGGTCTGGATTTCACTCCAACTACAGAACGTGATAATCTCGATAAAAGTTTAGCACGTGTCGTGCAACTCTAACGATTGACAGACAGGTACTACTTACATTTATAGCAACCGAGTACGAGTAATGCTCTATCAGTAAAGATTCTGTTTTGATCTGAATGGTGGAACTAGTTTCATTTTCACATTGCAAATGAGACTATAGAGAATCTATTATGGCACTCGAGGGATTTATAGCAAATGTGTGTGTAATTTGCTATTTTTAGATACTTGTGCTTTGTGCATAGTTGCAGCAGGCTATTAGACTGAGAAGTAATAAGAAATAAATTAGAAATAAAAACTGAATCTCAAGTACAAGTTCAATGGAAAAGAACTTTTCTACATTTCTAGACCAGTTGCTGTATCCGTGTGTTACCGGTGTAAACCCAGAAATATCTAATTCCCAAAAACCAACGCGAATATCAGCACGAGAATACTTTTGTAGTAACAGAAAACGTCAAGTGGTAGCTCGGGCATGTTAGAGATTGTTTAATTCAGTATCGGCATGCAACCACGAAAACATATGCCTGAGTTCACCTAATAAAGAAATTAGTTGTTCTCCTATGACTTCTTCATCCAAGTTTTTACCAGTGGGAGTTCTACCTTTGGGATGAAATTTGCAGTCGACAAATTTGATTAGAGGAAAATCCAGGAAAAATATTAAAAAAAAAACCTTAACTTTTGCAATCCGGATGATGTGCATCAAACGGACGCTTAAAGTACTGATCCCACAAGGTACAAGGTGGCGCAAAAATAACCTTCCGATGTTTTTTGGCTGTAATTTAAAAAAAAAAAAAATTAAAAACTTTGATTCTTCTTGTGGATTATTTTTATTTGGTCTTTTAAGTTTTTTTACATCAAGTCGAGAATATGATGTCATGTAAATGGCCGCCGCCACAGTTGATTGTCATTTGAGCCCTTTTTATGGCATTTTCCATCACTTTGGCCAAAACTTCCGGCGATAGGTCCTCACATTCTTGACGGATATTGTCTTTAAGAGCTGCAAGAGTCTGAGGCTTGTTGACATAAACCCGCGACTTCAAAAAGCCCCACAAAAAGAAGTCTGGAGCGGTCAAATCAGGCGATCTTGCGGGAGTTAAAGATCCGCGTGTGAGAATTGAAAGACTGGACTCAATTTGTTCTTTCTTTATTGAAATGTAACACCAGACTGACTTACTGACTATCCTTAGACTTAAAATGAAAACATGAAAACAACGCTTAGAATATTACCTAACATAGAGCAATAAAACTTAATCATAGGATTGGCGTGTATATATGCACCGTGATGACCAAACACATAGTCAACATGTTTTCGTGCGAAGATTCCGACCGCTAGGCTGCTGCTGTTGCACGGGCTGCTGTGATGGTCGCCTCAAGGTCTCTTGTCGCCAAACGCATGTAGCTGGTATATTGGTATCTGGTCTAGCATGAACATTTGATGTTGTTGTTGACGATGTTTTGTATAATCAATTGCATGATTTCGTACAGTTGCGTTGTCGTGTTCTTAGCTGGCTTGGTTTGTTGAGATGGCGGTATATGCTTGTTGGGCAAAGCGTATATAACTCGGGCTAGTGCAAATCGCCAAAAACGACCCGGGACCACCGCTTTCAGAATATCGGTTGTGGATCGCGCAGTGTGTGCCGTAGCTCCGTCCTGTTGGAACCACATGCCCTCCAGTCCTAAATCGTCCAATTACGGTAGAAAAAAATCGGTAAACATGGCCCTATAGCGCGCATCGTTCACTGTTGTCGTTTGACAGAGGCGATATTCTCGGCACAACGGACGCTCCGGGGCCCGCCACTCTTGGCAACGTCTCGTGTTGTGCCAGTCTCTTCGAGGCGAGCGGCTAAACGTCGCAGTGTTTCAAAAGTAGGCGTTGGACGGCTAGGAAATCTGCGACGAAATTCACGTTGTGCCAAAGTCACCGACCGATTATTGCTCAAATAAATAGTCACCAATATTCCGCGTTCTGGAGCAGTGTAGCGTAACATTGTTTATTAACGTGTATTTCGCATGTGTTTACTACACAAATGTCAAAACAGAACTGACATTAGGGGCCAATCGCAAAATTTATAGCATTTTCTCATAGGAGGATTACTTTTGCGCCACCTTGTAGTAAGCATTTTTGAACTGAATAAAATGATGTGCTTTCTTCAAAATGCATTCTCTTCGAGACTGACAAGAAATGTTTCTTAGAGCCTTCCCAAAAAAAGACCCAACGTAACAGCCTCATATAAAACAGTTCGCATATTCCAAAGTTGATCGGATTTATACAGACAGCCTATCCTAACTTAATCTTATCGAGGGTTTTTTTTCAGCAGCAGCACTTTTTTTAGTGACAGCAGCTGACAGATGATTTATGCATCTTTTAACAAAAATTACACCGCCATTTGAAAGCACAAAAGAAAGAGGAACAGCCTGCCTGCAAGGTTGCTAAGTGGGAAAGTCTTACGTTAACTTTGACAGTTTATTATGAAAATAAAGCGACTATATTTTGAACATATTTCCAGATAGACAAATTTAAATTCAGTTCAAAATTTGAGGGGGTTTCAAAGTACAAAGTATTCAAAATCTATGTTCCCCAGTTATCCGTATAGTTGAACCAAAAAAGACCGGATTTACCCCTATCAATAAATAATACCTGGTATGTGTCTCATAACCGCGAGCTGACTTGATTCCTCTCGTACAAAAGCTATGCATCTTTAGTGTCATCATCTGAGTTAAGCTAGAATACAGGTTGAGTTATAGCAGGCCTAACACTGTAAACATCCCATACCGATCTGCTCAGTAATAAAGATGCAATTTCATACATTATTTGGAAGAATAGCCTCAAGCAGGAATTATGGTCTTCCTGGGTTGCAGGTTAGACTTTTCTATGCTGTTAAATACCGAGTAAAAAATATATAATGCACTCAGCACTGCATCGCTGACAGGGCAAAAACTTTCCGCCTTTACGGAACGTGTTCGCTAGCATCGCCCCATAAAACCTTGGTTCACTTTCTCTTTCCCCCAAATTGAGTCCAAGTATACCTTTTGGCCCGAAGCTTTATAACTTATATGCGGCAATAATAAGCATCTGGTTGAACTGGTTGTTTACATACGACTTGGTAATTGTATAGCTAAATCAATTTCAACTTGAGGCGACATTCCCCTGGTCCTGCACCCAGCTGTTGGAGTATTAGTAGTATTTTTGGTGTCATTCCGTAACTGAAGCATTTCTCATCAAAATAAAAACAAGACCCAAAGCCCACCAAAAACAAATGTGAACTACCACGTGGTAGGTGGCGAACAGTCAATATATGAAGAGGTTTGCGTGTGGGAACCGGCCCATTGACACACAAGCAGTATCATTAAAAAATAATAAGTGATCATTTGGTTGGAGCGAATATTGATGCTTTCAGCATTTTTGTGGTTTCTGGAAAACCAGTTTCATCAAAATTTAAACTTTTCGCTTCATACGGCCCACTCAAAGTCATCTCACAAGCAATAGTATGAGACGAGAGGATGGTCAGGTCATCACTTTGACACGCAAAAGTCTGTACTGTTGATCTCCAGACTTAAACTCGTAAATATATTTGTATTGTTCCCAAAATGTGTCTGACTCAAGTGAGTTAGTTGGTGTGCCTGGGCGCACGTGCGGGTAGTTATAAATGGACCGGTTCAAAGGATGTATTTTTAAAATTGTATCATTTAATTTGAAACACATGTAAATGGACACCTTTAGCAGTTACTGACCTAGAGACGGGTATAACCCGAGGGAGGCTTCTGCTATATTGAAGGCCTTGAACTCGGTTAAAAAAAAAGTCCCGAAGTCTGACGCAATTCTGTCTTAAATAAGAGAAAATTTGTGATAACATTTAATTTGTTCTTTTCATCAATGCATCATCGCTTATTTGTATACTACAAATATCTATTACTTGGCGGTCCGTGGAATATCTACTTCTGCTTTAAGGTTCGGCCCTGGGATTTATTGCATTGGATACATTAACGGACCAAATTTTTCGATAAAGGTAAATGATGATTCAGCTAAATATTATTCGTGAATGTTTTCCAGCGGCAAAGAGAAACATTATTGACACACAATTATTCGACTTATGAGTCATGAAGTTTGTCCAACAAATTTCAATAAAGAAAGGCAACAAGAACTGCATTTCATTCAACAACAACTTCAATATCCTTCTCAGAATACCACCAAGTATTTGGGTCAAACGCGTCACACAATTTGCTGCAGATATTTGAAGTAATCAGTAGCGGACTTGCAGTGGAACATTAACAACGGGCGCTAAACAGGAGGGGCCCAGTACCAATTTAGGGCAAATTTTATAAATTGCGAGGAGAGGAAGACCCAAAAGAACGATTCTAACTTCGCATAGCCACAAAAATCCATCGCCAATGTGTCTTCTACTCTATTCGATTTAAAGATTGTTTTCGAAGTGACGTTTTGGCACAGGGAGTGAAGTCTTAGTTGTCAAAAAGTTCTTACTAACAAAGGAATAATGATGGGAATCTACAAATAATCATTTTTAGTCTCCAGGCTAAATTTTCGGACTCACTGTGGCGGATCCTTCCATACAAAATAACATATTTTTCCCCACAAACTTATATAAGGTGAAGGCTTAAAATGATTATTATGTTAGTAGCGCCCAATGAAAGTGGCTTCTAAAACGAATGTCTGCAGATCTCTGACAGTCCGACTTTAAGTCTCCTTTTGGACTTAATTTAAGTCGTCCGGTTTGAAATTCTTCTGTAAACCAGAAGTAGTCATAGTTTCAACCGAACAACTAATAAATTTCGGTTCGCTCAAACAACATATCAATTTAACAAACAGTTCCAAACATATCTAGTCTATTTGCAAAGCCTCAGGAAGAATTGTCCCTACAATATGTCACACATAATACGCAGTTCAGATAGATGCTGAGGAGATTAGACAGACAGACAGATTTGTTTGGGATATAACTTCCTAGTTGGTTCTGGGCAGCGAAGTAAAAGGGTCGCGTGGACAAAAAAGCTATAGCTTGACATTTAATTACCCCGCGCGGTGTTAATTGTCAATTTTCTGTTTTAAGACACTTGTTATTTGAAATTGTGTTTTGTGATTTAAAATATAGTTAAGGGGAAGGTTAAAAATGGTTATTAATTAGTAAGCCCATTCAACTGTCGCAGCAACTGCAGAACGAGTTCAGGTTGTTTTTTAGTAACAGAGAATACGCGCTGAGGAAAATATTTTTTAAAGGCCAAATAAATAAATAGATAAATTTGGAATATTTTGAGACACGTTTTTACTTTATTTATATAAGACAAACACTAGTGGGCCAAGCTGACTACCTTGAGGAGCCCCAGTCTGTTGTAAACAATTTTTATTTGATTATTCAAAATGAATGCTGCATTAATGCTCCTCTTAATATTACCTTATCAAATGCTGTAAGCAGTGTTGCCAGACTTTTGACATGTCGAATCCATTTTTACATCAAAAATTATTTTTTTCCCTTTTCTGATTCATCTTCTTCTCAAAAAAAGAAATTTTAAACATAACAAACAAAATTGTATTCATTAAAACAAAAATATCTTAGAACGCTGTGCATATCACATTCATTTCAATTTGTATTAGACTAGTCTCAATAATATTGTATCACAAATAAGTATCTAATTTCTAATCAAAGACTAGGTCATCTTTGTACACAATACTTGTACAATTGTGGTCTTCCATCAACAATTTGGTATAAGGAATTCCCAAAGTGTTATGGCAGATGGCAAATCTGTCAAAACCGGAGGCAATTAGACTGAAAACTGGAAATATTATTAAAAAACAAGGGGAGAGGCAAAGGTGTCCACCCAGTCTAAAAATTAGGTTGGAAGCGCATGGCCAGATTAAGGGCTATGTTCATGAATTGTTTTTTTTTTTGAATCTATTATGATGAGTCTGGTTTTTGCATTGAAACGTGAAAGTTTTTGGCATGACTATTTTCCCCATTTTCTGGGTTAGTTTTCCTTTTTTTCCTTTAGGGTCAAAAAATCCCGAAAAACGGGAAAAATTCATCAATCTGGTATATCTGTCTCAAACGGCAATATTATTCACTACGGGTGTAACTCAGGTTTCAGTTAATTTTACACCCGATCATTAATCGATATTTTAAACCTGTATCCATATTATTCACTGGAAAACATGCATTAAACCAGCGGTGGTGATGGATTTAAATGCGGATTTAAAATACTTTAAACCTTTATAAACCCACGTAATGTCAAATTTCACAAATAATGACTTTTTTTATTGTTTGTCACTTGGAAATTAATTTCATTTGTTTTGGGTCCAGTTATATTTTAAGGTGCATTAATTATGACGAAATTTCTGTCGAATCATCGAATGTAGCCTCTAAAATGCCCCTTTTTCAGCCGAAAATATTTACGAAAATATACCACATCGTTATCGTCGACGCAAGCCCGCTTGTGCATTCGATATATTCGACGACAAGGAAGACGTTGATTTACCCTCGGCTGTTGTTTCATCAGCTCTTCGACAAATTCGTCTTCTGACGACGAAGACATCAAGATTTATTTCGTCAATTTCACGAATGAAGTCCTTTTTTAGTATCTTGCCATTTTCTTTTTCTACTCCCCTTTTCTACTTTTCTTATATCTTGCGGGCGAAGAAATGTCAATATTATGAAATTGAGTTTCAACCCGTGTTAAAGTACTTAAACTGGTCTTCGGAGTGCGTTTAAATCTAATCGGATTAAATGCTGTCAAGTTTAAAAAAAACTGGATTTATGTTCAGGTTTAACGACTGAATATTATGGACTTGGGTTTAATTGTTGGGTTAAACTCACTTAAGCCCGGTGGAACCTTTAACCCGGATTAAAGACAATACTTTCGAATGGCTTGGGCACGGCTTTAGGTCGTGGAGTAACAAATGTTCCCAAATAATTTATTTCCCAGAGTATGGGAGACCTTTAATGCCTTCTCGAGGAGTCTCGACTATCGCCTCCAATTATTTTTAATGGAAATATGTAAGGAGTCGAGCTTCATGTACACTTCGTATAATTAAGGAGCTCCCCCTCAAGGAACTAAGAGCACCATCGCATGCTCGCAGTTAATAAATCTACAGCAAAATGTATTCATAAATCCAACACGATAAAAATTACTAATCCTTCCATACTCAAGGAAACGCGCATTTCTAAACGAGACCAATCAACTTCAAAATGTTTAACAAAAAAAGCCGCACATTCACCTTTCGGAACTGTTCATCAATTTCCGCATCATACAGTACACCCAACTTAATCACAACAAAGTTTAAGTCTGGATACCATTTAAGTCATTAAAACGGTCAAGACAAACAAAATTATTACAACATTCCCTTGCCACCCGTAGACTATCTGTAAAATGTATCTCATCTGCCGGCACATTTGCCTCCCCTCAAGGTATATAATATTATCATTCTTGTACACGGAACTACTAATGGATATTTTTCAAGCTGCTCATCCACTGTAACTGCACGCTCCCAAGGAAGCCAAATTATACACACATGTACGTGCTGCAGTTACATTATCTTCCTCTCAGCCGTTTGATTCATTTATGCCACAAAGTGTAGGTATAGGCAACTGAAACTGAAACAGAAACAGAAACACAAAACAGCCCGATCCGGAATTGGCCTTTCATTTATGTATTTTGTCCCACCATTATTTTTATTTTTAAATGCACAATTACGGCCACTTTGAACCGGTTTCTCTACCGCACAATACGTTCGGCATGCCAATAACAAATACTCGTATCTACCACATTTGGCCAAAATGCAAAACAACAATCCAATAGAGACCGCCGCGCCGGACAAAAACAATGCCAGAGTAGGAAAACGTTTCTCCGATCATTTCTTGTTTTTTTTTTCTTCTAACAATAACAGTTAATACACTCACAAACGGTACTTACTTGGGTATACCGGGCTGCAACGCACTGCAACACAAAAGGTCAACAGCGACCAACAAGCGATCGTTAACCTAGCATGATGGGTATCCATTTTGATGTTGTTAATGTTAATGTTATAAATTGATCAATTGATTTAATTTCGAAGCGACAATTGCTTTTATAAAAAAAAAAAAAAAACAAGAAAAATATTGTAACTATGCGTTATCTGTGTGTGCCCCGATTGGACTCAACACTCACGACATTGGCACCACAGCGGACAATGATGGACAAAACAACAACCGATTTGAATGCAAAATAGCTCGTGGATCTGGCTGGCACTGAACTGATCATTCTGGCACCCAAACGTTCACCGCCGAACATACATTTTCGACCGCGAGACAGAGGCTGGCTGGGCTGATTAGCACCTTCAATTTCGAAAGCCCGTAAATATTTTAGAGCAGCTATGGGTAAATAAAACTCGCGACAACAGGTTTGGTAAAAATACAATTAAAAAAATAGAAACAAAAAATAAGAAGAAGAAAAATCAACTTTAGATCTGTCACTGTGCCACTCCGGTGTTAGCGGTATCTTCGTAGTTCCCACTTGCGTGCGACTCAAATTCAAACTGATCGCTGATCAGCATTGGTATAGGTTGGGACTGGGAGTGTTGTTGGGGTTTGGCTCGGCGCCGATTAACTCCGAGCTTCAGGGTGGGGATGAGAATGACTAGCTGTTGCGACTTGGGACGGGAGTTTCAACTTTCAAGCTTTTTCTTGCATTCTCTTAAGAGCGAGATGAAAGTTTGCCCGTTGGGATTCTCGCGGACGCTTGGAATGAAGTCCAATCCGAAGTCCAATCCGAGGTTGGTGCTAAGAGAATTAAGCTGGTAAGTGATTTGTCTCGACTAGACGATAAAAATTAGTTGTCTTATTAATGACCAGTTAATAGCCCCTAATGATAAAATTTTTCACGATTGGTATTGGTAGCTTGGCAGCGCGTGTGGGAAATATGAATGTGGGAGACTGATCGTTTGTCGGACACTTTGTAAATGCTCAGGAAAGGGGGAACAAATAATAAAAAAAATATGTATTTAATCGGAATTGAAAATTGATACAACAATGTTGAATTTGAATGTTCATAGGTGACTTGGATCATGTTCACTGTGTTTGCAATAGGTGGAGCTTTACGATTTGTGGTAAAAGGGGTCTTCTCGTGAAAGGACAAGAGTAGAACTGATCAACTTCTTTCGGTAGACGTTCTGCTTTTGGGTTGTAAAAATTGGAATGAAATTGCTGCTAAAAACAACACGTCTAATCAGTAGCTTTCGAATATTTCTTAATACTTTATTGACTCTAACGCTTCGATTCAGCCTTTCGAACTCGACATTTGTCTCCACCCCAACCAACATCGCAGACCCGTCTGCCAAATGTCGAAGAAGAATTTTCAATAAACTTCTTAAAGTTTTTTAAAACTTTAAAATTTTTAATTCCTAAGCATCGCAGCCCATCTTCCAAATGTCTAAGAAGATGTGGAGAAAAATGGGAATTTATTAAAATAATTAAAAATTTTAGTAGAAGTTTATTTAAAATTCTTCTTCGACATTTGGCAGATGGGTCTGCGATGTCGTCACTTCCATTATGCCGCATCTACACCATCACGCACGCGCGTGGTATGTACGATATGGGACAGAGAGATCCGTTTGTCCGCAGTCAATGCTAAAAAAGCGTAAGAATGAGATCACAAATAAGACGCCTAAAGTGTCATGGATGTTGTACCCATAATTATAGACACGTAAAACGGAAACAAACACAAGCTCCGGCGAACAATATTTCTGCAATCACCTGAAAACATTTCTATTTTTGATTCAAAACATGTGAAATGAGAGTGGTCATTAGTTTTAGTAAATTAAACCAACAATTCATTAATGAGTTATACGAAATAAATAGATAATTATCCGTTCATCACTTCCGAAGGCCATTTTGTTTTATAGGAAAGCGAAATCTCGTAAGCCACCGCTATAAAAATATCAACATGCATAGCTTTCCCAGAATTCCTTTTACGAAAACAACATGGCCGACCAAAAAACTTGTCGCGTGTTAGGCAATGCCGTCCCTTTCAGTCACATGGCTATTTAGTATGTTAGGAATGTGTGATGGTGTAAATGCAGCAATAGTCACAAAAAATATATTCTCATCCTCGAACGGATTGTAGGAAGCTAAGCCTATGGCCCTACCAACTACTGAATTTTATATTTAAATTTGGCAGCTGTAAAATGCAGAACACTTCCACAGTAAGAGCTGATCTTGGTTCTTCCTCTGCAAAGCCCGTCAACTCAAATGAGATGGGAAACTACATTTAATTGGCGATAAAACGTATATACCCATAGCTATAATCGGATGACGAAAGCCTGGCTGTTTTTCGACAAATACAAAATTTGTTTTTAAAGGTCAAAGAAACAGCTTGGCTTGGACTTTGATGTCATATCAGAGTATAAATCGTAGAGAGGTAGACAATATTTTTACCTAGCTTAAAGTTACAGTCTTCCGACAGCATTAGCTTGGCTTCGCTCCATTTCATGAATAGAACTATTTTTGGCGCATCTGTCTCACTTGCAGACCCCAAATTGAAAAATCTTTGTATTGTACCAATGCTGTCAATGACATCCGCAAGCGATTGTACAGATTTGTGAAAATTTGTTTGTGTCTCTGAAGTTTTGCACAATTTTTGTAAGTTGAGAACTTATCGGTCATAAAACTGCGCTTATAGCCATTGAGTTCATTGAAACACTACCTCAAGCGATAACACATCTACACAGCATAACAAGTTCGATTTACAGGCTTGACGAAACGGCTTTGTTTGACTTATTTATTTATTTTCACTTAATTATTGCCGAGTGGACAGAACTTGGCTTGGCCAGATTCAATAACACGCGCTCTTTCTGATACCTACTGAAAATACCCGAATTTTTTTTTTATCCTCTTTAATTCCCATAACAAAATCTTAATTTACTTAGCACTATTTTTTTTTTTCTCAAATTTGGCTTAATGTTTCGTTTCAAATTTAAATAGAAACGTTAAGTAATTTAAAAAATGTATCCACTCTAAATATTTTCTTTTAGTCCTTACTTCGAATAGGTTGATGTTTTTTTCTCACCGAGGGCTGACAAACCTCTCTCATCATTCTGGGCTCTAATCGCGTAAGCACAAAACGATGGAACGATATCGTCTCGACGATGCTTCTACTTCGTGTAACAACGAAAAAACGATAACCGTTGAAACGATTGGACGATCATCGTTTCTTGTTGCTTCACGTTACTTATTCAAATGTCAAATACTATTGTCGAAACGATTCGATTGAACGATGGCTATTTTGCAATCGTTTCGTCGTTTTTGGTGCATTTTTTTTCAGTTTCTATTAGGTCTGAGAGAAGCATAAAAAAAGTAATTAAAGGAAGACACACTTATGTTCTTTGAAGGCGATTCGCTTCTATCCAAATTGTAAAAGAATTTATTCTCTGTAAGAAATAAATAAATGGTAATTGCACTTTTTTGGAATATCAAATGAATTTTATTTATTTATTTTATGATTCCATACGTAGATTTTAAATGCAATCAGAAACCAAACAATCATTGCATTAATTTGTTTAATACAACTAGTCCTTTACCAAAAAAAAATCTACTACCAAAGCTATCTACTTTTGCCAAATTCCATGTCAACAATGCCAACGAAGAAAAATAAACAAATTCAAGAAGAAAAAAAAAACAATTTCCATACATTTTTAAACTTTTTCGGTGTCAGAGTTTGTTTACAGTAATGTTCAAACTGTTGAAAATAAAAACGATGAACGATTCGATTGAACGATCCCACGATGATGTTATATGAAGCAAACTAAAAACGATATCGTTTTGTTCAATCGTTTCGACGACAACCGTTTCAATAATTACGGGATTAGAGCCCTGTTAAACTTTTTAGCTTTGTCAAATTATTGCCATTTGAAAGCTATAGTACATCGGCTATGGCTTTCTTTTTCTTCAATTTTGTTTCCATAGTCCAATTGAAATTGACAGGTTCTGGATCGCTGAAAGTTTTACCGGTTTCTCAAATATCGCCGGCCTATTTCTCTGTAATTGGGGCTTCGGAGATATTCCGATTGATATTGACATATCTAAGGTAGTATGGTTTGAGTCTATGTTGGTCGTTCGAACGTCTAAAATTTTAACCATATTATGTCGATTACTATAAATGTTTTGACTTATCTTCTGGTTGTATCACTATTTTTATGAATTCCGGATCCAATATTATGAGCGTCCGTACCCTTTCAAATAAATATTTATCCTTATTTTGGCACGAAGTGCTATAAAAAACTTTAATAAACCGAAATTAATTATAGTAGACATAATTGTTACAAAAAGGAAAATTTACATTTGGTATCCCGCTTGGTTGTCCATCAATTCAAATATACGTAAAAATGTGTGCGTCTTATTTCTTATTCAAAAAAAGGGTGCTGCCAAGGCACATTTAAAAATAATCCAATTTCGGAACTATGCGAGTGCGTTCAAAAAGGCAGGAAAATGAGACTTGACAACATAATAAACAAAAAAGCGAGACTTAAAAAAGTAGTAGAGTCTTAACATGTGGCTGTGTTTATAACAACTGTATTTGGAATTTGGACGTTATGGTGCTATATAAAGTCTATTAGGGGCTTAACAACATATTTATTAAGACTTTCGGGAATCTTTTCGTTGCTTGTGGTTCTTGGTTAATTCGACACCATCATCCTTTAATCTGGATAACCTTCTTCCAAGTGAATAGACGCATGGTACCGAAACACCAAGCATAATAAATGTTATTACTGTTTAAATTGTATAGCAGTAATATCTAGTCCATTTAACGGTACTAGTTTACTAGATTTAATGAGCTTGTTCTTGTTATAGAAGCTTTAAAGGTTACTAAATTTAGTGATCGGTTTAAGCTTCAATGTGTCTTTTGCCTCGAAATTTTTCGAGTTGTTGTGTATTAGCATTCGCTAAACCGTTGTCAGCGCCATTAAGCAAGAAACGGATCTAGGGGAACCCTCAACTAGAGATAAGTTGTATGAAAATTCGTCAATTTTCCAGTTAAAAAGTCTCCGCTTGTCAGTAAATTCCTAAAACTCCCACACAATGTGACAGGAGACACATTCAAACATCGTATTAATGAGAAGTAAATGCACACATGCACCTAGTGAATTACTGTTATTATATTAACTTATCCATAACAACTGCTGTGTGGGACAAAGCAAAGACACAATCAGGCAGTTTACTTTGCAGAACACAAATCACAACGCAACAGCCATGAACCGAAAGCTTCTCTTTCATAAGCGCACAATCTACTTAGCTGTTGAATTACATTGAGAGTTCAGCTGATTCGTTCTTATCTGCATTAATTTAAACAATACAGACAAGCCGCTCCCTCTGAAAACCGGTAACCCACTGTCCTCTGCTGGATGTGTAAATGAATTCAAAACAAAAATAAATGTGTGTCGCCTCAACTCAGTTCTACGTGATGTCTTCATTTTTTTTTTTTTCAAATGCTGTATTTTTTTTTAATTTAATTTTTGTTTTGCGTCTGTTGTGGCATGTCAAAATATTTATATTTGACGAAGACAACTTCCTTATCGCAGTACGCAAATATCTTCATTATTCATCTCGATGTGATGAAGTAATTACCAAATTCCATCGTTTTTTTTTTTTTTTTTCTTAATGAAAACAGTTTAAAGTCTACAAAAACAATATGCGCACGCAGCGAGTTGGCAAACATTGCGAAACAGGCAGTTGAGCCGGTTTACTTGAGGCTAAAAATAACGTTAATACTTTCTGCCAACTGCAAAGGCTTGAAAATTGCTTAAGAGACCCATGTACGAACTTTGGAGGTGGGTTTGTCTTGGCTGTTTATTTAGATGGAAAGTTGTTTATTTATCGACATTTTCTTCATACATCGTCGGTCGTCGCTCGTCGTATTGCGCCAAAGAGACGATAACAAATTAACATTTCTGAAGAGAAGATCGCGATGTTTTCTCTTAACTGGAGTCAGCGGGTTATTGTACACATTTACACAACACATGCTTTTGATCACGTTCATCATTCCATAACATGATTGTGATTGCATCGCAATGGGTTCTATGCAGTGTTATTTATCGTGTAATTTATGCCTTTTTGTGGCAATTTCGATGCCCGAAAAGCCTTTCGAGGGATAAAGTGAAAAAGCTCCAACATCGTGGAAATTTCTGAAAAACAAAAAAAAAACATTCAAACTATAAATTTTTGGTGAAATTCTATCGAACCACCTTATTAATTTCAACATGATTGTCAACACACCATGTCCATAAAAAACAGCTCATGTAAATCGCCTTTTACCAAAATTTTCTATTACCAAAAAATAAGCATAGCAGTGTTACAAACTGCGGTTTCATTACTAAATTTTAATTTAACGTAATTTTCTTGCCGTGTCAAACTAGATTTAGTCGTAAAAAAGTAGGTATCTTTGGATTTTAAGAGGCATTTTGAGTGGTGAAAAGGGGAAAAAGGACCACTCTTCGTGGGATAAATGATGAGAGAGTGGGGATTCAAGTATCTAGTTTTACAGCTCTCTGACTAGATTTGATTGGGAGAAATCGGCCGATGAGCAGCTGTTTCAGTTGACGTTTATGGCGGGGTAGCCGACGAATCTAGTCAAGAAATTCGTGACTGAGTACTAAGTTGACAGTTCGCATATGTGGCTGACGTAGGAAAAGTGACGTTCCCGACCAATCTAGTTTTTGAGTTCAGGTTACATCTCATCCAGACCAATCTAGTCGACTTAAGATAACTTGATTCTCGAATGCAACATTCTTCAATGCCTTAATCGCAATCGCAACACAATTCTCTGTTCACTCTTTCGATGGTTTGACATTGCGGGGTGAAGACTGCCAGCTGGCGCCACTAACTGGGGCGAATTCAATTATGTAAATAACATACAAATTATTACATGGCAAGTTACAAATTGCTAAAGGAATATGCGTAAACCGGACAACGTTTGAATCGAAGCTTTTAATTGAAGATCCGAGAGAATGCCCCGAAATTCAGAATTGCTCTTTTCAATGAAATTCGTTGGAACACTTTATAAGATTCGGTTTTCTGTTGCTATATTTTTTTTTTGTTTTTCGCAGTAAATGTGAATGTTTTAATAAGCCAAATCAATTTATTTCAATTCAAATTTACATTCGCACGCTTAATTTTATATTTTCAGATCACATTGCGCAAAATTTATTTCTGACATCGCATTTAATTCTGACATTTCGCTGGTGTGTGTTGGTGAGTTCAGTGCAATTCTATAAAAATATCCCGGACAGAATTGACCTGGAGCTGGCCTTTTCTTCTTCAATGTTACAAAGAAAACAAAAAGAAAGGGCAATTCTTTTCTTCAATCGAAAACATCATAAGGGTAAATGCTGTTGAAAGGTGAGTGCGTTTGGAAGTGACAGCTGCTCAAGTACGTGGTTTAGTACAAAATACGCAGTATAAAAGGAGGCTTGCTATTGCTATTGCTGCAAAATGTATACAGGTGCATTCTTTTATTTTAATTTGCACACAATATTTTTTTGATGATTATGTCTAGTGGATATTTTATGCGCCATGAATGCTGATTAATCAATTGCGACTTATTTCAGAGGTTTAATTTGAAGGAACACCGAAAGGACAATTTTGACAAATGCATTTTTCTTATAGCTGTAACTAGGGTCTAATTGACTTTGCTTTATTGAATTCGTTTTCAAACAAAATATAAAATTAAACTTCATTTTGAGCACGATTATAACAATCTGTTGAGCATACAAAATACAACTCATTCATGTGATGACATTAAGGAAGCGTGCGATAATGTTGAAGAGTGGCTTTGGATATTCCGTATTCATACAGGATTTTAAATTCTAGACACTAGGATAGCACGTTTAATGGCGTTACTGCATTCTAGTTGAAAGTAAATTGGAAATTAAACGGTTGCGAAAAGTAATATAGCCACGTTACTAACACGTAAGTTACTACTAACGAAATCCTGCTTTAAAGCAAATTGTGAAGGTAAAATCACACTTAAAAGTGACAGTTCGGTTAAATAAATTAGAATGTTGGGTTACATGGTAGACAAGATGACGAATGCGTCAACTGCAATGTGAACTGATTGTGAATTTTTGTTTTAAAATTTGGAAAACAACTAATTTTTTTAAAAATGACCATCGACTCTGATAATATATATTGTACAATAAATTAAATGTAAGTAGCAGCTTTGGTTTAATTTCTGTCACTTTAAAATATTAATTAAGTATTCGGGCAGATTTTGATTGACTAGATCGGTTTATTGAGAAATTTGTTAACGTGATTATTCTGGGCGATCAAAAAGGGATACAAATCCTGTCTCTGTCAGATCTTTGACAGATTAGGCACTAAAATAGAAATCCGAACTTCCCTAGTACACTTGGCTGCTGTTGTTTATACAAATTTTTTTTGTCATTTTGCTAAAAACAAAAACAAAAGGTTTACGAACGTTTCATATTTTGGTCAGAAATGTGCTGTAGAATCATGATCATATATAAATAATATAAAGTCGTGGACATTTTTCTCCATGAAAGCTGTCTATTTAATCCTTTATGACTTCGCACCAAGTAATACAGAATTCTGAATATCTTGCATTGGTACAAACTATCTGTTATTCCCCCAGAAGTTTCTAAATTTATTATTCGCCTGGATTTTACTGAATGCTGACAATTCTTATATCTATATTTTCCTCGAAGTAAAACTTTTCAAAGGAACCAAAACCACAACGACATTAGAGATTCTCTTTCTCGGCTCTCGGGGAACAAACTTCTTTTTCAAAGAGGTTTTGGTTGCAGCCAAATATCTACCTGAGCCGCCAAAGGTACTGATAATTGTTGAAAAAAAGGAGGTATTCAGGTATAAGCTGTCCAATCTCAAGTTTATTCTCTTTGTGATCACTCTCAAAAAAATCTTGGAAAGATCCCAAAATCATATCAAATTTATTTTTTACTTAAGTTGCATTCGTTACTTTCAAACTTTAACTTTACGAGCTGATAAAGGAAAAGTCGACTCGCGACATAGGTACTAAAATTAAATTAATTTGATTTTAAGTCCATCGACACTCTTTTGTACCGCCAACCCTACTCCTTTATGTATAACTTAAGCCTTAATTCAATTTAAATTGAATTAATTAATAATCCAACAAAGTTTACTTCAGGATGCGTTTGGTACTTTTTATCATGGGCCCTAGTTGATAGCCAGCCTTGTTCTTCACTTCGTAGTACTATCAGTAACAATATTCTCCCTCTCAATAAGCTGGTGTCAATTTTATTGCTCCGCAAATGCACCGTACAGTTGTTAAGACTGAACTCTGGGCGACCTTAATTTTAATTGGTCGGGAATATTACTTTATACTACTGCAAAAGCAAATCTGTCTGGGTCTTTCGTGTAGTACCTTGCGAGGCGGCCTTCTTCCTTATATGCCGCACTATAGTCCAAAAGTCGTTGCAAAAATTAGAAATCCGATAAACAGCAAACAAACATTTTTTTTTATAAGTCGTTTAATTTTCAGAGCTCTTCTAAAAACTAAACTAGATTTAATTAGATTTAATTTAACAAAATACTAACAGTTCCAGCTATTAATTTTTAGTAATTCAAAATAGCTATATTTTCCATACAAGTTTTTCACTTGTGAGCTTCCGTAAATTTAGAGTAGAGACTAAAATTTGTTATTAGTACGGCGCAATAACTATTTTTTAAAATAACCCACTTCCCCGTCCCGTTTTGAGTAAACTTGCACTATCCAAAACAAAAACAAGTAAAAGTGTTATCATCGGTCTGGCCGATGCTTTGATACCCTCCACTGCATACAAGTCGTGCAAAATTGGTTTTGTATGGAAGGTACATACCAGAACTACTTGACCGACATAGCCCATTTTCAATACCAACCTAACGACGATAAAAAGAAGTCCTTTCACCAAATTTGATTCGTCTATGTCAATTCCTTTGGGCGCTATAGTGCTCTCAACAGACAGACGGACATGGCTAAATCGATTCATAATGTCATCCTGATTCAGAATATATATACACTTTATGAGGTCTCCGGTGACTCCTTCTTGGCGTTACAAATGTAATGACAAAGTGAATGTACCTTCCTGTGGACGGTAAAAAAAGGGCCGAGGCGGCACGAAACAAGAGCATTTTCTCTTAAAATACTTCGGTACTAAAATCGTCTTAAAACTTGGTTCGTCAACTTTATTCATCGACTGTAGTGATCAGTTTAATGCAAAAAAATATTCAGGAACCTTTTTTTACAAGATCCTCAGTATTTGTTAAAGTTTTTTCTTCTGTGACAATTAAAGATTTTTATTAAAGTTCACATATTTTATGGCTTAGGGAATTTCCTTTAAGCACAAACAAAACTGTGGCAATATCTTTATTCTTTTTACGTTACGTTTAAATGTTAACTGCAAAACTGGTCAAGGTGACCATCAGGGCCCATCAACTAAGTGACAGACAAAAACGCCGCCAGACTGAAGTCGTACTTTAGGTATTTAAACGTAGAGCCATTTAAAATAAAGGGTGTCCTATGATTCACGCAAAATTTGAATTTTGCTCCATTTTAATAGTACCTGTGTTGTCAACGGAAAAAAAGTTAACAATGTGACAGCTGACAGTTCGGGGTTAGTAAAAATGGAGCGCTATACGAAAGAACAACGCATTTTCATTGTTGAGCTACAGTCCGCAATTTTCGTACAAAATATGGCCGTCATAGTGACTTTAAACCATCAACTGTGAAGAGAAAATTGTCGCATTTGGGGTTCAAAAATCCACGAGTAGAGTTGTTGTGAAACAAATGCATCGACAACGCGTGACAGTTTGGTGCGGATTTTGGGCTGGAGGCTTTATTCGACCTTTCTTCTTCGAAAATGCGGCTGGTCAGGCAGTAACAGTTAATGGTGTCGTGAAATTACAAGATATGCCTAAATTACAAGATATGGATGTGACCAACATGTGGTAGCAAGACGGTGTCACATGCCATACAGCCAGAGAAACAATTCAATTACTGAATGAATCATTTTCTTATCGTATGCGGCGATGAGAATTGACCATCCAGATCTTGCGATTTAACGTCATTGGACTTTTTTCTTTGAGGTTTTTTTGTAAGTCAAAGTTCTATGCAAACAAGCCCACTACGCCCTGAAAGAGGAAATTGGGAGGTGTTTTAATGAAATTGAGTCACATGCGAAGCAGTCATAGAATATTTCAATAAAAGAGAACGTAACTTGCCAGCAAATTCGTGGCGGCTATTTATCCGATGTGCTATTCCATGCCTATGAATCTATAAAAAAATGTAAGCTTTCGAATTAAAAATCTGTATTTTTCTATCTAAATTACATTTTGCCTTGAATTATGGGGACATTAACAATTATGGACAAACATCAAAAATGTAGCATAGCAGTTAACTTAAATTCATTTGTGAGATGAACGACATTAACGGGGTGCAATTCTCTCTTCTTATGTGTGTTATGTGAACATAATAAATAATAAACAAAAAACAATAAAACCATTTATTTAATTAGAATTTTCATGACTTTGCCGTTTGCACAAAATTTTCTTTTCACCACAGTTCACCACACCAGTCGCGTATGGAAAACCGCAGGGGTCCATAAAATCTCACCACCCTGTATAAAACGGAAAAAAAAGCTCCGGCAAATCGCAAAACAGAGCTTTTCAACAATATTTCCATGGAAATAAATAAATGACCATTTTGCTCAAACAAAAGTTTTCATTTCCAATGAAAGCTTACATACTAGCATTCAATGCACGAATCCACTCTGTCCGGGCTAAGTGGTGAAATTGGTTGTCGGTTTTGTTACTGGATGGGGTATTTCAAATTCGCTAACGAAATCGTTTGGTTTTTTGCTGAATTCACCTGCAGATAGATTTGCGAGATGAAACTGAATGATTATGATCAAGTATGTTGTTACTGCTGCCACAATCTGTAAAATAAAACAAGACATCACTTTGTATCACTGTTGTCATCATTGTTATTTGTAACGGACTTACGGAAGTGAATAGTTTGAAATCCATGTCAAAGAATCCGGCAGCTGTGAGGGGTTTTCTTCGGTGTAGAATTTCCAATGAAAATAGTTGCATCTGAAATGGAAGGTATAAATTGTTTATATTTGAAGTGCAGTAGTATTATATTTGAACGAATTCTCGCTGAATTAGTTACTCACCACTTGTAGGAACATTCCAGAATCTTCTCTTGGCTTCAGTTTGTGCAAAAATCGACCGGTATCCGCCATCTGAAAACTCAGATGTCTAATCAAGATTAGTGTGTAACAAAACTATGAAATTTTGTAGTAAAGACTATTTTTAATAGAATGACGTACGACTGAATATAGTTATCCAGTAAATACGGTTTCACATGCGAATTAGTTGCATAGATTTTTTTCAGATTGAGCTTAGTATACTGCTTGAGCTAAATTTTCGCTCCCATACAAAATTCTCTTCAAAATTTAGCTGAGCCAAATTCAAGCGAACCCCTTTAGCCGCGAGTCGAGACGGTACTTCGTATAACTGTCAAAATTTATCACGTCCATTTAATAGTTTGGCACATTTCGCAAGCGAAAAGCAAGCAGGGATGAAGTTTTTTGATAAAAACCTACAGCCGTATTAATAAAGAAACCCGCAACTACTCTGCAACTCGTAAGTTATCTCTTATATCAACTATTTCTGATTCTACGCACTTCTCGTCCATGCAATAATTAAAAAATCTCATCCTTGCATACTTTTCCGCAACAGAACAACAAACACACAACGATATGTCACAATTTAGCTTGAGAAAATGTGCCGACGTATTAAATGGCTAAACTTTGACAGATACATGAAGTACATTCTGAAACAAAAGTTTAATTATTTAGCTCGAGCTGCGTACCACTCAGCTAAATGGGTTCGCTTTAGTTTGGCTCAGCTAAATTTTGGAGAGAATTTTGTATGGGAGCGAAAATTTTGCTCAAGCAGCGTACTAAGCTTTTTCCTTCATGTGATTTAGCTGTCACTTCTTTTTTTCTTATTATTATTTGACATTGACGTTGTGGCGAACTACCCCATGGAATGGTGATGAGGCAGACAGAAAAGCGCCCGAAAAATTGTTCCGAAAACTGTCGTCTACTCAAAAAATCAAGAGGTTTGTTCCTTTACTTTTGTAATACGAATGGGAAAGACTGTCAAAATAGCAGTGGTGGTGATAAATTCTCTCTCAGAGCCACGAAAAAATTCGGGAACGCTATTTTAGTAATCTATGAAGAATGACAGATAAATTATAATTTGCAGTGGTAAATAAAAGTAATTAAAATGTCTGATAAACGAGAAGAGGAAAAAAACACAGCATTCAAAATTAGGTGGGGGAGATTGCCCGTTCTAACAGCGACGAAGAATTTCGTCGACACTGCTTTCGTATATCGAGAAAAATCTAAATGAACTAATCAAACACTGTGAAGCCTACATTCTGATACACAAATGACCATTTTATTTTCTATTAAATATTTTGCCGCCGGAAATCAAAACATATTTACGCGTATGTCAAATAGGACAATACATTTTAAATCATCTGTCAATATTGTAAGGTGACTGAAAGCTTTTCCAGAGCAAAAATGGGGACGTTCAAGTATCTAAATAGTTTAGTAAGTCTGACAGCTGTCTGACTATATGTATCTCGGTTTTGATTGGCTGTAATCGGTCATATGGGTAGCTGTTACAGTTGACGTTTATGAAGGGGTAGCCGACGAATCTAGTCAAGAAATTCGTGACTGAGTACTAAGTTGACAGTTCGTGTATGTGGCTGACGTTGAAAAAGTGACGTTCCCGACCAATCTAGTTTTTGTGTTTAGGTTACATCTAGATCAATATAGTCGACTTTTGATAGCTAGATTCTTGCCCAATATCTTACTCACTGGAAGCCGCTTCCTTAAACAATTTTTTTGATTTAAAAGAACGACATTGAGTAAAATTCTGAAAAAAAAAACGTTAAATTTAAAAATTAAAAATTCGTACAATTTAAAATCAAAGGAACAGACTAAGGTGTCATTGGAATAAAAGACTTGTGGCGTATATGGGAATAATTGAATCGCGATTACAAACAAATTCCCTCCGCAAAGTCAAATGGCAATTAATATTCGTATCGAAAGCGCAATGGCTCAAAAGACAAACAGTTTATGCCCAAGGCCGATGGTAACCTCACAAGCCTTCCGATGAATGCCATAACCACTAATCCAGGTCGATTTTGAGTGAGTTGAAAAGTGAACAGAATGCAAACTCCGCTGTCAAAAATAGTTCTTCAATATGCATGAATTTTAATTTAGATACCAACCACTTTCAAGAAAATTTAATTTGCCGGTACCTTCACCAGTGGGTTGGGCGCAATTTGTCATTAAACATGGGGGAACTATAAAATTGCATGTTTTTCTTATTCTAGGACGCACACCATGTATTTATGTACCTATGACATAAAAATCTTCATCACTCACCGTACTTGACGTCTGACTGCAAGCAATGACATTCACACCAATCACCAATATCTGAACAATTATCCACGCCACGGTAAACGCAATCTCGTGCATCTGCATCACCAGTGAGTGCATGATCAGGGCGAAGAGATTATAACTCTGAATGGTAATGACAGCAAACGATGTGCATGTCGTCATCAGCAGATGAATTGCGAATATTTTAATCACCTCATCCACACAATCGGCCATATCGGAGTAGATTTCCGCCAGGGTCCGCATTTGTTCGGTAAGTTTACTGTGCTTTTGAATGAGTAGTACGCCCTCTTGGGAGCATTTGGAAATGACACTCATTGCGCTGCTTTGTGATGGGTGACTGTCACAGAGCCGCTCAATTTGCAGGTTTATTAAATGAAATTTCCCCTTAAGCAGGAACATTATGTTGACGAACTGCAGCTCCTTGAGGGTCAGCACGAGTAGCGGCCCGAAGCATATGAACCAATAGCAGGAGGACGAACTGGTGAACGGCGATTTTATCATTATACAGTTGACCATCGACAAGCATGTGGGTATCACAAGGGACACTACGATTTGGATGAAAAGCCTCTTCCGCAGTGTCTTGTAGGATACTGGGGCACCGGCCGTTTCCAACGCGAAATCAATTTGACGTATCTTCGCAATGAAGCGTTCCATCTTTCCAAGATTTGTCCACGAGGTTACCGCGGCCACACATGCCAGGAAGAAAAGTGAAAATATCTGCGCCCAGTTGGTTATGTGGGAAATTACGGTTGTGGATTTGATCAGTCCGATTTTATTATGGTTCAAAGTGTGCACCCCACAGGAGAAGCCAACTGTGAAGTAGAATCTTTAAGCACTGCATATCAGTTGTCTAGCTGCGGATATACCTACCCGCACCACCAATTAAACATACGACGGTGAAGGCGCACGCTTTGGGATCCCGATGAAACACCACGTCGCAGTATTGCTCCACGGATACTCGCACGGGAAAGAAGCCGCAAATTTTAAAGATCTTAAAGAACGGATACATCACGAACCAGATACTGTTCTCGGGAAACCGACCGAGAAAGCGCTCCAGGGAGCGCTTGTACGCTGTTGTCAATTCAAAGGACATCGTTGTATTCGCTGAGCAGAATTAACTGCAAGTCAGAGTATAGTGGGACTGTGCCAACGCATGCGCGGTACGACAAAGGACATCATCAATTTAATTAAATTCAACACAACAGGTTGGTTAAAATGGAACTTCTCTTTAAATATAAACAGTGTGGTCCACTCTGCACTCGCCTAATTGAATTATAGACTATAGAGCTCCGCGGACGATGACAAAGAGCCAAAATAAAAGAGTGCTGTGCCAGTTAATTGTGTGGGTTTGTACATGGAAAATGTATAGGTACGTGTTTGTTTTATTATTTTATAATCAGTTTTATGGACAAGGCTCCCGATCAAAATGAAAAGTCAACGCATGTACACAAATAGGAGTCAGTGATGCGTATGCGAGTATAATGTGTAAATTGTTATATGGGCTAAAACTAACGTGGATAGTCCATGTAGTTACGATTTACTTTCCAATGGGTATTTGTTTTGAGATTCATTACTGTATGGTATATGAATTTCGTTGGTTGATAGAGAGGGACGTGAGATAACACCCACGCAGGGGGGTTAGTTCAAATATTTCTATAGGACTAGCCATGGCAAACAGTTCGCGATAGTCACTTGCGTTGCAAATGCCATGAACAATAGTTTTGGGGCGAGTTAGCTATACACCAATGCCAATACCAATACCCTAAAATTAAAGGAAACAGCTTGTGCGAGTAAATGTGTCAGAACTAACGAATGCCATTAATAGCAATTGGAATCTTAAACACGGGGTTCATTACACGGTTAAAAATTCTGACGTTAAATTGAATACTTTTGGGGTTCTATATAAGACAACGGCGAGAAAATATTCAAATTTAATATTTTGCATGTATTCAAATTAAAGAACTAATAAGGGATTTATTAATTTTAAATAATATCTGCTTTTACAAAATATGTCTGAAATATTAAATTTTAATATAGAAGAAGATGGGTTTCAATGCAAAAGTATTTAAATTTAACTCTTATTTACATATAATGAAAAATTAAAGAATTTGAATACATTATTTGTATTCGAATTAAATAAATTGCAGATTAAAATATAATACTTTCACCTCAAAAGGCACATCAGTGCTACTTCAATACTTCTTTTGCTTTTTATAAACCCATGGAATATTAAAATATAATCTTACTATATATTTTAATACTTCCTTAGATTTAATTTAAATATCTATGCGATGTATTTCAATATCGAAAATATTTTACTTTAATACTAATTGTTTATTGGTATTAAATATTACAATACATTTAGAAAGAGCGTACTCAAAATTCCCGTGGTCTTTTATTCCCTTTGAAAATAATCCTATAGAGCATCGCTATCCTTTAGTAGGTATATTTTTCTAGAAATTTAAATGAAGGATAACTCATGTATGCTCGAATTAACTTATTAATTATTCAGTGAATTACTTACTTTATGGAATATAAAGCTATATTTCTGAGGCAATGAACTAGAATCTCAAGACCGCCCTTATCTTCAAAAGCAAATCCACTAGGAACATCTCTGCGCTTCACAACTTAAAAAAAAGAACCAAATAAATAAATAACAAAGGGTTTTCCAATGAGAGGCGTTATAACCGCTTTTTCGGTAGCTGTCACTTTTGAAGATTTTGTTCTTTGACTTTTGACATGTAGAAACTACGCCATTACTAAAAATGGAACGATACACGCATTGAAATTATTAAAATTCACTACAAAAATGGTGAGAAATCTTACAGTCACAGTTCACAAAACTAAAGCGTTTTTTGGTCGTCGTGAGGCACCTTGTCGGACCGCAAAACAGAAATTGGTTAAAAAATTCGAGCTGTTGGGACAAGTTAGTGATGTGAAGAATAGAACCTGTGCACGTCGCTCAAGAACCAATGAGAATATTGCTGCTGTAGCCCAAAGTGTTGAAGAAAACCCAGGTTTGTCCATTCCTCGTCGTTCTTTGGAATTGGGCATTCCACAAACGTCATTACACCGTATTTTGCATAAAGACTTGGGTCTTAAGGCTTATAAAGTTCAGTTAACACAAGAACTCAAGCCGGCCGATCATCAACAGCCCAGCGTCGATTCAAGATAAAATTCGTGAGGCTATCGAGGACATAGGCCACCTTGCGATTTGGTTATGTAAAATTTCATGAAAAGGATATGGTCCTGTATGCGTGCTCGTGGTGGCCATTTGGCTGATGTTGGTTTTCAATATTAACGGCATACCTTCCTCTTTATTATGAAGAGATCAGTTATCTCAAAAAATTGCATTTTTCTTTGAATACCAAAATAACACCTCTTATTGGAAAACCTTTTATTATGCTGTGACGTATCTGCGCAGAGTAGTAGAAAGGGCACAACATGTGTGGCGCTATTATCAATAATAAAAAACGTCAACAACATGTTTTCTCTTTCGACTACTTTTTCTTTATTTTGAAATAAACATCCGATCATTTATCTCAAAAAATGGTATTTTTCTTTGAATATCAAAATAACACCTCTTATTGGAAAATCCTTTATTATAACCTCTTACAAGAATACTTTGAAATTAAAGTTACTTAATTGTAGGAAGAATATTCTCATTAGATATCAATTAAACTTCTTTTTCAGCATGACTTTCACTTGTTTGTATTTTTAAAACATTTTTCTTTTAAAAAAACTCTATCCAAATCATCGGCTCCATTGAGTAGGACGCTCAAACGAACTCTAAATTCTTAACCAAGCTACAAAATAATATAATTGGGCTCAAAAGTAATACCGATATTTAAATCGAATCACTTTGGTTCAGATCCTGTATTAAAACCAAAAGCAAATACATTGAAGTTGGTGGCTTTAATAAGTTCGTATTAAAATGTAATCAGCGTAGATGTTATATTTCAGGTCAAATATAACTTAATTGTAAAAAGTTCTTGATTGAAATATTATTTCAATATAGACCGGGCTAGATTGCAAAACAAAAATATTGGTTTTTAATCTTTAGAGATTAAATTTCAGAAAATTCGTATTAAAATGAACATTTTAATGAAACAATCATTAAATTTAAATATAAATATATTACAGAAAAAGTTTAATAAATGAAAACCATTTTTTCTTGTATTGCACAGACCTGTAATACTGCGGAAGTATTAAAAAACACCCCCATATTTTTAACCGTGTATAAACGGCTCAATTAAAGGGAGTTAAGACTGCCAGCTGCCTGTCCTTATTTGCGTCATTAACATTTTAGTACTTTGTTCGAGGATTTACTTCGTCGAAGTGTCACATCTATCAAGTTTTCGAATTCGAATTCGGGATTTTTTTAAATGTGCTTTTTTGATACATATTTGGGTTCCTTTTCATCGCTTTTTTTGGTCAAAATTTTTGACGAAAAAAAAAACCCGTTAAATTTAATGGCACTAAGCGTGGTTTCCTTCAAAAAATCAAATTCAAATTCCATTTTATTTAATGAGTTTTTTTTTTCCATATTTTTTACTTAATATGTAATCCTTTCGTGGTGGACATTTTAAGGCCTTATTTGTTTGCATTTTGTCTTAATGCATTGTCCACCGTCTTTTCAGCATTTTGGGATCATTTTTGGAACCTTTTCTGAGAGATCTCGACTTTTCTTACAGCTTACATTTTTCAGATTCAGACTTTCTAATAAAGTTCTTGGGAAGCTTTTAACTGCGTGTTTTGCTTAGGTATACTTAATGTTTTTTTGGCACTCTTTTTTTTTTAAAGGTTTTTCAATTGGGACGGATCGATGTTGGAAGCCTGTTGGACAACAGCTTTGGAAAATAATCAGCCTACACCCATATATGTCAAAGCATCATCAGATCGGCCGAGAACGTTGCCGCGGTTCGTGAAAGTGTGTACAAAAGAACCTGAGGAAGTTAATTTGTAGGCCTTTCGCAGACTTCAACTTGGCGAATTTCACTCTGAAACTTGGATCTACACTCGTATACAGAATCCGACTTCCAACTGACCCAGAAGCTCAAAGTTAAAAACAAATGTACCCTAATTTTTGGCCGGAAATTCATCATTTAGTGACGAGGCCCGTTTTTCGATGAAGGGGTATATTAAACAGCAAAATTGTTACTTATAGAACGGCGACAATCCACACTTGCTTCACCAGGTGGCAATGCATGGCGGTATCATTGGTCCACACTTTTTGAGAATGAAGTTTGTGAGGCCATCACCATCAACGGTGATGAGCTACAGAATGACGCTAACTGATTTGTTTTAGCCCAAATTGAGCGATATGCAGGTAGACGACATGTGATTCCAGCAGGACGGGGCTACTTGCCACAAAGCAAACACCACCACGATGGACATACTTCATGAACGATTGAGGGTATGATTATCTCTCGCAGAGGTAATGTAAATGGGCCTGGGCCACCAATGTCATGCGATTTGACCCCGCTAGACTTATTCTTGTGGGGTTCTCTGAAGTCGCAAGCCAAGTTGGTAAAATTCCTCCTCCAGTCTAGCGTAGGTGAACATTTTATAAGCGCACCAAAACCCGCTATACTTATCCCTGCCTACTTTTGTCCCCGAAAAATGTTCTATTTCTGATAGGTAACTTAAACGCCTAATCTTCTTTTTTGTTGTTTCTAGATTTAAAACCTTAACTTCAGCTGAATGGTAATTTAAAAAAAAATCTGCTACCGATTTTACTAAAACTAAACTATAACTGGCTGCATGCGACAACGTTTACTCCAATCACCGACACATGGACCACTATCCACCCGACAGTAAACCCAATCGCGTGCCACGCCATCGACAGCGAATGCATGATCAAGGCGAAGATGTTATGGCTTTGGATTGTCACGACAGCAAACGATGAACTCGTAACCATCAGTAGATGAAAAGATGAAAGTATTCAACACGGCATCAACGCCATCTGCGGTATCGGAATAGATCTCAGCTAGTGACCGCAACCGGTCAATGGCTTTGAAGAATTTTCGCACATTTGTCGCACACTTTTGTCGTAGCACTTGGAACCAACACTGAAGGGGTCGAATTCAAGAAATGGACTCTCACAAAACTGCTGGTTTATTGTGTGGATCGTGGAACTTTCGCTTCAGTAAAAACAGCAAATTGTAGAACTCAAGTCTGAAGCTCCTTCAGTGTCAACATGAGTATCGGCAGTAAACAAATGAACCAATAGCAGGACGAGGATACTTTGAACGGTATTTTAGTCAGTATACAGTTGACCATTGAGAGGCATGTAGGAATCACGAGCGACTCAGCTGTTTGAATGAAAAACTTCTTTCGCTTAGCTTTGTAGGAGAAATCATCGCCAGTCGTTTCAAAGGCGCGGTCAATGTGGCGTATCATCGCCATAAGCGTTCTCATCTTTGCGGTGCTAGTCCACGAAGTGATGACGACTAGGATTCGCATGATAAACAGTGCAAATACCTGCGACCAACTCCTTATGTAGGCAATGACTGTTTTGCTCTTGTGCAGTCCGAGGCTCTCAAACTGTGCCAGGACATTCACCCCAAATAGGAATCCCACTGGAATATTAAAATCTGTGAGAGCATTTAAAATATTCTGCTCTACCTACCCGACACTCCGATCATACAGGGTCTTCAGAAAGCAGGACTTCCCATTCCGGTAAAACACTAATCGGGATATTTCGCAAAAGACACTCTCGCAGGATAGAATCCGCAGTTAAAAATGTTGGAAAACGGATACGCATCGAACCAGATGTTGTCGTCGGGATTCGGGAAACCGACCGAAAAAATCATCCAAAAAGAGTTTGAACCGTGTTTTTGTTTGACAAGCCATTTTTGCATACATCGATCGGGGGAAACTCTAGTTGGGTTTACCGATGAATGCCATTTTTGGGGACACATGACACATGAGAAGTTAAATTACGAGTCGTCCAACAGTCGGGGTAATGAGCGAGCCTAAATGTTGGCAGCGTGGTCAGTTCCCGCACGTGTCTAATGAGTTGGACTGTGCACTAAACTTGTTTCCACTTTCAAATTACTGAAGGCTCTTAATTAGCGAAACCTATGTTCAGTCGCAATCCATTTATAGAACTAGTCTACTTCATTTCGTAGATACAAAAAAGATGGCAAAGTGAAAATTATTTTGAATGTCTCCCTTGACTAAAAATTTCAACGTAAGGTTATCTTACTCAAAATGTACAAAATGCGAACTTATTTAAACAAAAAAAATACTCATATTCGTTTCATATATTTTCTTTATTTGTAAAAAAAAAGTATAGGATTCTATAAGACTAAATTCATATGTACAAAAAATTAATTTAAAAGTAAATTTTACTTATTCCTTAAATTTACACACACTCTTCAATCAATTGTCGCAATTCATATTATTTATTTATTTTTTTTTTTTTTTCATTTACAAATTCAACTTTGTATATAACAATTAATACAGCATTGAAAAAAAATCACTTTCCCTTTATAATTTATTCATAATTTAGCCCATAATAATTATGTTTGTGTATTTTTATTTTTAATTTCTTCTAATTAAATACAAAAATAAAAATATCATAAGAAAAACAAAAATTTAAATAAAAAAAAATAGACTTAAGTTTTTTTTTTCAGCTAGATGAAGTTTTATGGTACACATTGCATGGCGAATTTCAAATGAGCAGAATACATCAACGAATGTATTTGAGAGCAAACGCTTCTTCAGTTCAGTCACACGGTTGTCGTCTTTTCCATCATGTTCTCTAAGATACTGGGATCTAAGGTTGAGGCGTGATCCAGGTTTTCCGCACTGGCATTCTCTTCGGCAACGTTGACAAATGCACTCGATAGTTCTCCATTCAGTTTGTTGACTGCAGTGGTAGCGATGTCGTACATGAAGATCTCTTGTCCTTCCTCAGGCGATCTGGGAAGTGTAAATGGAAATTTATTTTTAACTGTCAGTTATTTCATGATCAAATTATATCTGACAAAGATTTTTTTAAAAGCCAAATTCGGAAAGTAAGAAAAACTTCCTCCTAAGTGATAGAGAAAGGTCGGTTGGACGAAGTCCGTAAGGTAACGCCAAACTCTTGATTCAAGTCTTACGGATCTAAGTCTAATTAAATTTTAAAGGAGGACCGACTAAAACCAAGGCTCTATCCCTCTCAAGTGATCTGCTTTACGAATAATATGCAAACTTAAGCTACCAACCATGAAAAGGGAAGCCAACTTAAGCACAAAAAACAAGCTCTCGCTACAAAAAGCCATGAGTTTAAAAGGATATTTGCACAGAAAAACCTACGATACCCTACCCATAGTGTTGATTGCTAAAACGAATGGTTCAAAACCGACAAGTCAAAATTAGACACAAAATTCAGTATAGTATTTTAAATTATCAACTTTGCAACTATGTTTTCCAAGATATTTTTTATTATTATTAGATATATCATTTTCAAAACTGAAAGAGCTCAACTCATTTCCAATAAGATGACAAATTTAAGTAGAGGCTGATTTTGAATATTCATTTAATTATTATTGAAATACGAAAAAGCATTTAAGCGATTTCCATTAATGTTCTCACTCACAAAGTCACTCAAACACGAACGTTGAAGAAAAACAATCCCAACAAAGGTAGGTTCTAGGATTTCTTTAAGAAGACCTAGGACTTGAGAGCCAACACTAAAAGGGATGACTTATTTGGTGCGGCCATCAAACCTTCACGATGCAACTTTCGTAAACGGAGTTCGGCTCATCCAACTTATAGCGGACTGAATCCTGAAAGTATGCAGAAAAACAGGGTTCACATCCCAAATCGTACTGCATTGGGCCCTACTTCCATCTATTGTGCCAGCATAGAGCCAGGCATCTTTAAACACTCTTCCGATCTACGAATCCGATACAAAGATGATCGCACGTTTTAATTGTAGTAACAGCGAAGCTATATGGATGCGAATATCCAGTGATATCGTGAGAATACCATTCAAGACTAAAAGACTGCAATCTGCTATAACCTTTGACAATCGAGTGTCCCTAGAGTGACCCTAGAGCTCTTCAAAAGCAGCAATCGTCCGATAACCTCTGTATAAATTACTTAGACCAAATAAGGTCCGTTTTATTACCCCATGGAACTAAAATCTAAAGACTGCTAGCAAGCCATAAAAAAAGGCAACCAATATTTAAAGACTGCCATAGTCTTTCTCTAGAGATCTTCAAAGGCAGCTATGTTAGGGTTAAGTTTGGTTAGATGGCAATCGTACGATTACCTTGGAGTAGATCAATTAGACTAAATTAGATCGTTTTTATAAAAAATAAAATCTAGCAAGCCATAACAAACGTCAAGACCTATGTGACTGCTTTCACACTGTCCTGGGTTTGAAACCTATACGTTTATAAAGAGCTTAGAGATGCAAACACTAACAGAAAGTGGACAGTCTCAAAAGGTATGGCCCTGTTGAGCTCTTTTGATTGAGAAGGAAGCCGTAAATGCATTTAAGTTAAGAAATCACTTTGGGACCTTTAACACCTTCAGAGGATTAACGTAAATTGACACGTTGTCAAGCAGTTCTTTTACCCGCTTGATAATATTGGGCAAGTGTTTTCAAGGCAACTTATCTGGTTGCCCGGTTCTCATTGACATCACAAGAAGATGAAAAAAGTTTACATTTTAGGATACCGAGGAA
This sequence comes from Cheilosia vulpina, assembly GCA_916610125.1. Classification (NCBI taxonomy): domain Eukaryota; kingdom Metazoa; phylum Arthropoda; class Insecta; order Diptera; family Syrphidae; genus Cheilosia; species Cheilosia vulpina. The sequence continues at coordinate 40,574,922 of OU744279.1, read as the reverse complement.
CAGCTTCTTGCTCGATGTTCCCAAAGGCGCTTACGGGTATCTCTATTTATAAACAAGGGCAGACGGAATATTTCACACATGCCTTAGCAAAAGGTCCTTAGTTGGCACTAATATTCGAAGACTCGCCAAATCCAAGCTAGGTATCTGTAAACCTTTTACCTGACTGCTAAAGAGAATGAGATAACTGGCTTCTTCCACGAATAGAAGATTAAGCAACAAAGGTGTCAAACCTCTTCACCTAAACGAACTTACTTTGCGACCAACAGCACCACCGACTGACTGTCAACGTCCGTTCGCGACTCCTTTTCGAGCCACTTTTTGAAATTCTCCTTCGTCGGCTTCTTGATGAGCGTCTTGATGATATCCCCCGTGGCAAACTTCACTTCCTTCGAGTCGGTGGTGTCCCGTTCGCTGCGTCCATCATCAGGCTGGTCACTGCCGAGTGCCTGTAAATTGTCAACTGGAGCTAACACCACTACACTGGCGACTTTCTTTCCTCGCAGCTCCTCGACATCGGGCACAGGGAACTGAGCACCGTTTATCTTCAGAGGCAGATACCTATTGTACTGGCGATCGGCCAGGTCAATGGGCGGCACAACCGTTGAGTCCGTTTTGATGTACTTGTCTGTCAAAGATTTCTCGTTGTTCGCATTGAACTGAACGACTTTTAGTTCGACATTCTGCTTTTGCGGCAGCCTCTTGGTCTCCTTCACCTTGTCGATGGCCTTTTCCGAAAAGTTGACACTGTCGCCATTCGGTTTGACAACTGTCAGAACTTTGTTTGACCCGGAAATCTGTGCTCCACCACCAGCGCCGTAGAAGTGCTGCAGATGCTCGGCTGGAAGGTTCTCCAGGTTGACATCGCCCACTTTGTCGTAGTCGAGCACACTGATGTCGGCGTTGTCCAGAATTCCGGAACTAAGCAGCTGTTGCCTGAGGTCGTCGGGAACTTCATCGGGCAGCTCGAGTGATGCCTTGGCGGCGTTTTTGCTAGTCGTCGATGGCGCAGCTGGGGTTGTTGGCGAAGTCGTGCTCTTGGGCTCCGCTGCGAAGTTTTTGAAGCTGTTCTTGGGTTGGATGTTGACGTTGTCCTTGGGCAGGCTGTTTTTGCGGTACTCGAGCTCCTTGAAGACGTCCGAATGCAGGGTGGACACACTGAACTGAGAGGATTCTGATTGCCGTGGCTGTTGCTGGTACAGCGCCTGCTGCTTGGGCTGAGAGTTGGGAATGATTTGGGGCTGAGCTCCGGACGATGAGAACTGCGACTGGGGCTGTTGGTTTTGGTTGTAGAAGGCCGTTGTTGGCATCGGGGTCACAATTTGTAGCTGCTGGCCGTCGTTCGTTTTGACGTACTGCGGCGCCTGTGTCGAGGATTGATACTGGATGGGGCTGGGGGAGGTGGCGAAGTTGCTAAACTGTTGTCGAGATGCACCGGAGTCGCTGCTGTACTGATTGGGGCTGTAGGAGCTGGACTGGCTTGGACCAGCAGCTGTTGTCGGTCCCAAATTCGGAGCAGGGATATCGTGGATCACTTGGTTGCCGCCCGAGTAGGATGAGTAGGTGTTGTAACGATGACCGTCAACGGTTTCGGTGATGTGCTGTTCGAACTTGGGTATGGCTCTTAGGAGCTCTGTTTCCTTGGAGGGCCTCACATCGAAAAGGTTGTGCAGTTGTGCTAGATTTGGCGATGAATTCTGGCCGAAGGAGGAAGTCTGCGATTGGGGCTTGTGATTGTACGGGATCTGCTGCTGGCTGTAGCTGGGAGCCTTTTGGACTTGCGGCTTCTGGTACCGGTTGATTGTGTCGTATACAGGTCCCTGGGACTGGGATGAGAAGCTCGGTTTTTGGCCGAACGACTGCGGACGGCTGTAGGGCTGAAGTTGCGCCAGCGGAGGATGGTTTGGTGTGTCGAGCTTGTGGATCGTGGGAACCGCGGTAGGACGGAACTTAACCGGCTGGTAGGATGAGGGGTTTTGTCGAGATGGTACGTCTTGGGTCTTAGACGGCGCTGTTGTGAAGAAAATGTTTTGCTTCAGAGGTTGGGCAGTGGGCCTCTGCTGCTGTTGGTGCTGATATGGCTGTGGGTGCGGTTGGGGTTTGGGTTGCAGAATTGGCTGTTGCTGAGATTGGTATTGCTGTTGCTTTGGCGGTAGGATAGGTTGTTGCTGTGGTTGCTGGTTGAACAGGAACTGCGGCTGTGGGTATAGGTGTTGCTGATGATAGCTTTGATATTGGGGAGGTGCTGGGGCTGTTGGTGGCGACGGTCGCTGGTATTGCTTTGGGGGCTCATTCTGAGGACTCGGTGGACCTTGGTTGAAGAAGGGCCTCTGTGATTGCTGTTGATATTGATGGTGTTGCTGTTGTTGTTGGTGTTGCTGTTGATGTTGTTGTTGTTGTTGTTGTTGTTGTTGTTGTTGTTGTTGTTGTTGCTGTTGTTGTTGCTGTTGTTGTTGTTGTTGTTGTTGCTGTTGTTGTTGTTGTTGTTGTTGATGCTGGGGTATTTGCTGATGTTGTTGTTGCTGTGACGGTTGCTGATGTTGTTGCGGCTGTAGGTGCTGCTGCGGGTTCTGGTAATTATGGTGAGACTGCAGATGCTGCTGTTGGGGTTGCTGTTGCTGATGTTTTTGCTGTTGGTGTTGCTGCTGTTGGTGCTGTTGTTGTTGGTGTTGCTGCTGTTGTGGCTGTTGGTATTGCTGCTGCGATTGATGGGCCAGCTGCGGCCTGAAAGGTGTCAACGCCAGCGGCTCTGGAAGCTGCTGCTGCAGAATAGCTGGCTTGTAGTCGTGTTGCGTGTTCTGATTTTGGTGGTAGCCGCCTTGGAAACCTTGAAACCCATCGACTAATGGACCTCGTGGATCACCGAAATCAGCGCGCACATTGGCAGTTGGCAACGGTTTCGGGGGGAACCCACCCCCCTGTGGCAGCGCGATGACCGACCTCTGCACACTCTCAGCATTGTGCTCTTGCAACTCATGCCCTGACTGCGATTTATCCTCTGACCCGAATGTCACATGGATTCCACTGTTACTGTGGAATTTCTCCGAATCGGGGTGGATTATGGTACGAAGGGTGGTGGTCTTCAATGGGGGAATGGGTGTCACTATGGTTGGATAATGGACAATTTCCTCCTCTTCGTCGGCTCCGCTATCGCCTTCGTTGTTATTAAGCGAAGCAATTGGTTCCTCTAATTGAAGTTTATTGTTTTCGTCCTTCTTGTATTTAACATAGTACACATGGACCTTCTCCTTCTTTTTCTTCTGAACTAAAGGTTGCGGTGCTTGCGTTGGAATCGTCTCATTACTGTCCTTGATAATAATCTCAATTATTGGCTCCGGAGCTTCAAGGTACTGGGGGTACTGCGCAAACTGGCTGTAATCCGGCAGATGGTTGGAGGTGTCAGGAAATGAATATTGACCTGCAAATGGCGAGATTGGATTAAGATTAAGAAAATGATTTAAGTTTTTTTTTTTCCTACTGACCGATAGCACTTTGTCCATTGTACAGACCATCTTGGGAGTAGATGGACCTTGCATCAGCAAAGCCCTGCCTTCGGTTTGCGAAATCAAGGCTATACGAGAAGCCGGGATATCCAAGGTTGTTTAGCGTTCGTTTACCTCTGTCTTCTCCGGGAGTTTTTGCGGATTTCGAGGTTTTGTTTGTGGCAGCGGGTTTTTCTGTAGTTGGCGCTTTTGATGCTGTCGCAATTGATATGGAAATTCCAACCGCCTGTTAGGAAATAAAGGGCACATAAGTGGAAGTTTTGAATGTTACGAAAATGAAATTGCAAGTTCATCTATTGATTGCTGACGAGCTGTCAAATGGGGAAGACCTTCCGTTTTGCGTTTGAAAAGGGCACAGCAAACGAATTTTGAAAGATGGTGCAACAATTTGAAAGCTGTTTTGTAAAATAAAAAAAGCTTAATATAAAGTTTAACATGAAGGGCTTAACTTTGGATTATTTTGCTCAGCAGTCTTATTGTCAGTCAGCGGGAAAAATCTGCCCTCTACCACTAGGTTCTCTGTTTTACATTAACAGTCACACTTGGCCTCTGAAGGCTTTGCACTTTCAAAAAATAATTTAAGAGATTTTGATTTGACCACATTCATTTATCCCTGAGTAGGTACATTTTTTTTTGTCGGACTTACTCGAAACTTTGTAATGTGCTCTACAAGGTAACAATCCCATTTTTTGGAAACAAATTAGCCAGCGAGGAGAATGTAGCAAATTCTATCAAGGGGTCGTTGTAATGCTTTATTTAAGTTATCAAGTTTATGTTATTAAATAAAACACTGTTAAAAACTGTTACAAACGTTTCTGGATCGTGTTACCTACTGTTGGTTAGACGAGAATATTCTTTAATAAATGTGTGGCCAACCCAGAATTGAACTCAAACACCGCAGGCACGATTACTACCAACTGCACCATTCCTTTCATCTGAAAATTCTGACCGTAAATTTAACAAAATACAAAAACCCAGAAAAACAATTCAAGTTAACAAACAATGTACAGCAAATGTACGGCAAAGACAGATCAACCTTCCCTGATCTGTCAAAATATCCCTATTGATATAGAATTTTGAACAGAAAGGTACAAATTGGTTCTGGAAATTTGACAGATTTAGGTAAGTTGATGTATTGCTGGCTGTACATTTTAAACTTAAAATTTAATTAAAATTTAGTACACTATAAAAATAATAAAATACTTATTTGTTTGTTTGTCCTTTTTTCTCGTAGTAATTTAACGAATCGACGTAATTTTTTACCTAAGTACATTGTGAAAAAAATAGCATTAACATAAACACTTTCCATGCGAATGGAATCAAGGACATTCAACCAGATAACTTTTAAAGTTGATTTTATTTTTTTTGATTATTATTATTTTTTTCATTATTATTATTTTTTTGCATTTATAAAATTGGCTATATTATATACGGTCAGATCTTTCAGTTGAACACAGCAACCTCCCAGTGTTAGAGATTTTCAATTCGAATATACATAATTTAGCTCAGTAAAACATCTTACCTTATGTTCAGTTATTCTCGTTTATACTTTTCCCTTACTCAATACGTAAAAACAATCTTCTATTTGGTATATTTAAAACTGATAACTAAATCACACTAAACATAATTACGAAGCCACTTTTCTCAAAAATGGCTCATATCAAAAGTGTTAGTATTATCTTCCAAACTTTAATATCATAAATTTCTTACAGTGTCAACACGTTTAAAATTGGTCGGGTTATTACGACTACCTTGATGAAAATATAAGGAAGTTCCCCTGTTACTTGTGACTTGTGCGGAGTCTGGTACTAAAAAAAAACCTGTGGTGTGACCAACGCTCACTTTAAGAAATGTACTAAAAGTTTAGATTATGTTCTGCCAAAAACGATAATAGTGAAACATTTTGATACAACTCTTTCATGGTAAGTTTTGTTCCTTAATAGATCCTTTTTTTTACGGTCAGAAAGCGTGGGTGCGCGGGACCCCCAAATGCGCGGGGCTCGTAGCAATTACTACTCGTGCTACGTGGCTGGCAGAGACAATACTGAGACCACCAACTCCGACCGATTTCCCGTTACTTAGCCTACAAGCTATATTTTTATGGGGTGGCAAATGATAAGTGCGCTTGTATTGTTACATAGAAATTCGTGTTGACAAATCACGTAACGTAACTTCAAAAATTCTGACTCACCAACACACTCGCACCTTGCATATGCCACTTCCGCTGTGGGCAAAGTTGCTGACAGCGTTCATAGAATTTTATCATAGAAATTAATCGTTACGTGTGCATATTATTTTTTTTTAAGGAATAAGTGGAGATTTGCTGTAAATATATATGAAAAATGAACAATGCAGATTATTTGAAGTAAAATAGAAATATATTGAGCAAATTTTCTTCAGTTTCTAAGAAAAATTTACGCATGAAATCGAAGTTAATTATATTCAAAAGCGCAAAATAAGCAACCATGTTTGTCATAATAAGTTCTTAGTATATAGAATATCTCATTTAGCTAGTTTTATTAACCAAAGAAATCAAATTATTCGCCTTTTAACAACATATAATTACTAACCAATGGCATTCAGTAATGTAAAAATGTGGTATTCCCGAACTCTAGCACATTTCCCCACGGTTGTCGAGGTTGGCAGCATTTATTTTTGTATTTTGTGTATGTTTTTGCATGTCACACGGATTCTTAATTGACACAACACCGATAGGAAAACAAAATGGCGAATTTGAAAAAAAAACTGAGGGGCCCAGCGGCAAGAGGATTGTGAGTTGGGGGTCTCAGTATCATTTGTCTCTGGTGGCTGGTTAGGAGTGCCTGACTTTCCTCCATATATATTTATAAAAAATCTTAAGTTGCTCTGATATTAACACTCACACTTCAGAAAAGAGAGAACAATCAAAAGACACGCCAGCCATACCTTTCCAAAATGACCCTCCTTCATTTTTTGAGGAAGATAATTACAAAGGTAGTTGCGTTATATTTTCTCCTTAGAGACTATAAATTTTTCCAGCCCTTAAATATTGATGGAGGTAAAAAAATAGTTGGATATATACTTCCAGAGAATTTTATTTAAGCTCACTAGATTGCCTTAGGGGGTAAGGCGGGGTCAAACTTAAGAGTGATATTTTTTTAATTTTATGTCAGATTTATTTGCAACTTTGTAATAGATCCACGCAATTATAATAATGAAACACTCAGCACTTTCAAAAGGTTTTTCCTTTAAGAAGTTGCGAAATCATTTGTACCGTTAATTTTTCATAGTTGTGGAAAAGCAACACCATTTCCATTCAGAGGCTCTGACGCCATCTATCTCGAATAAATTTCCAATAAGTAGACAAGTAGCCTTTTACAATGCTCTTTCAATATTCATGTGCAATTCCCGCTTAACAAATCAATGGCACAGCCATTAAAAACTATTTCGAATATTAGCAGTGGTATTATAATGTTTCCCAACAAACGTTCGTAATTTAATGGTCCCCCTTTAAAACCCGTATTGTTGATTGACACACATTTCGATCGGTGACAACCAACAAATCGTCTTAACACTTAATTCACATTCAATAAAATCAATTACGACACAACAACAAAAGGCGATGCGTGAATTATTATAAATATACTCGTATACAATGTGCGAATGTCTCCTATTATTAACGAATGTAGGTAACCTACTCGCACTCCCAATTACACCATTGTATGGGGCAGAGTGTCTTCGAGGTACAATATTAAATAAATAATAATATGTGCATATGATGGCCGAAGCCGTCTTGCGAACATGTTTATCGAATTTGAATTAAAATTCAAGTAAAACATACAAAGATGAAAGTTAAACAAACACTTTCATTATGTATAACCTCTGCTACGTTAGATCTGAAGAAAGTTCATCTAAACGAAAAGGAAATCGGAAGTCGTCGAGAAACGAAAGCGAAAGGTGCAGTAGCACCAGATCGGCAATGGGTTAGTTGTCAGTTGACTAGGCCCCAAAAGTAGAACAAATTGTCAACAATAGCATGCAGTACGTGTTTCGCATGTGAATAGCGTATAGCGTGTCTTTAGCATTTCACTTTCTTGCCGTATTCAAGAACCGCTCCCTACAGCAATGGCCCAACACTTTTTTATGAAAACGTATCTCGTATATTTGAATATTAGTCGGGTTAGTGGTGGTGGCGATTTGAAGTGTCATATGAGCATTTCGAACAGTGTCATGCATAAAAGGCAAACGACTTCGATTAGCCACGCATGTTTGCGCCCCTTTACTGCGCAATGTTACAGAATTTGCTGATTAACTTTCAAGCTTAAATTTTTCGAGCGGATGTTACAAAGAGAAAAATGTAGATAGCTGTCTAATGATTCATTTAGCAGGAGGCGAAACGACTTGTTTCATTAATTTCGAGATCTGTATCGAAATTGACAAAAATTGAATCGAAGCTTAAAACAAACCTGTGAAGAAGTGAGTGGCTTTATTCAACTAGAGTTCGCCTAGTGGTAGAAATTCGACCATTTTAGTGACCTGGCTTAAACAAAACATATTGGAAAACAAATTACGCACAACATTGCATCTCTGCCCAATCTTTCCAACAAAAAAAATCAAGCAAATATGTTGGGCTTGGCAATGAAAGTGGTTCTTAATAATTTGCCTTCGCCTGTTTATATATAAGATTTTAAGAGACGTCTGAAGCTAAAAAAATGCTTGCCCGATAAAAGCCAATAAAGTAACAAAAAAATATTTTGAAATTTTAGAAAAAAATTCAATTCATGGTTCAGCCTTTGTACGTTCTTAAAAAAACCTTCTTAGTTTTTTTTTTTGCAAAAATGTCGACATATATCAAATACATTGAATTAACTCAATAAAGTGCACTGCACAACTGGAGTAGGTAAACTCCAGGTTTTTTGATAAAAACTTCGAGTTTGATATATAGGACAAAACGAATTATTGGTTACATTTTTTTTTTGCCTCTGTTGTGACATATGTAAAAATTTGACCCCCTTGTCCAAAATGCGCACTTTCACCCCAAACGGCCGCACAGCACTTTTTTACACCAGTTTAGCATGCAGCCACTTAAAGCACACAGACAAGAAGGGGAGATTCTTTTTGAAGAGTTAAAAATAGAAATATTGGAGTGGATCTTGAGCTCAAAATCCTTTTAGATTTCATTGCTTAACCCTTTCGACCCGGCTTTCGGGGGAACAATTCAGGACAAGTTTTGTGATTTACATCTAATCAAAAACTTAAAAAGAAATGATCCAGCACAAACAAAATTCATTTGGTTAGGGGGCGTGGCCAGTGGGCGGTGGTACAAAAATGTACCATCCGGGATGTTATGTGGTACAATATTGCACGAATTCCTGAGTAATGTTTGCATATACATGACTGTTGGTACACATTTGTACCACTAAAAAGGACGAATGGTACATATATGTACCACTCGCCAAAAGCCATGAATTATTTGGTTTTACAATAACAAACAAAATAAATTCAGATGTATTCACTTGATATTAGAATATTCTGCTGGTTTCACCGCTAAAACTTTAAAAACACTGCAAAAATCATCCAAAACGTCAACAATCCACTAAATTCATACTTCAACTGAGATCAAAAACATGAAAAACCAAACACGCACAAGCGTGTATAAACTGCAATCACATTCGAATACATTAACAGAACGTTGAAAGACGTTGTGGAACAGATTTCGACCAAATAGTGCAATTTGTGACTTTCAGGTATGTTTATAATTTTGGTGGTACATAAATGTACCAGCCGGGTACATTATGTCGAAAGGATTAAACGAAAATGAAAGATAGGGTTTCTTTTCATCTCTCTTGCTCGCGACAACCAATGGCTTTATCAAAATTACTTTTACTTAAATTTTTTCGGTCAGAAACGCGAATTGTAAGGAAATTTTTTTTTTTTTAAATATTTTGTGCGATTCCTAAGCTTTACTTTTTTAGCAAACTATACGTTTGGATGGAAAAAAAGTGGGCATAGCAAATACAAGGTGGCGCAAAAATAACCTTCCGATGTTTTTTGGCTGTAATTTAAAAAAAAAAATGACAAACTTTGATTCTTCTTGTGGATTATTTTTATTTGGTCTTTTAATTTTTTTTACATCAAGTCGAGAATATGATGTCATGTAAATGGCCGCCGCCACAGTTGATTGTCATTTGAGCCCTTTTTGTGGCATTTTCCATCACTTTGGCCAAAACTTCCGGCGATAGGTCCTCACATTCTTGACGGATATTGTCTTTAAGAGCTGCAAGAGTCTGAGGTTTATTGTCATAAACCCGCGACTTCAAAAAGCCCCACAAAAAGAAGTCTGGAGCGGTCAAATCAGGCGATCTTGCGGGCTAGTGCAAATCGCCAAAAACGACCCGGGAACACCGCTTTCAGAATATCGGTTGTGGCTCGCGCAGTGTGTGCCGTAGCTCCGTCCTGTTGGAACCACATGTCCTCCAATCCTAATTCGTCCAATTGCGGTAGAAAAAAATCGGTAAACATGGCCCTATAGCGCGCACCGTTCACTGTTGTCGTTTGACCAGCGGCGTTCTCGAAAAAAAAATGGCCGCGTCAACAGAGGCGATATTCTCGGCACAACTGGTGCTCCGGGGCCCGCCACTCTTGGCAACGTCTCGTGTTGTGCCAGTCTCTTCGAGACGAGCGGCTAAACGTCGCAGTGTTTCAAAAGTAGGCGTTGGATATCTGCGACGAAATTCACGTTGTGCCAAAGTCACCGACCGATTATTGCTCAAATAAATAGTCACCAATATTCCGCGTTCTGGAGCAGTGTAGCGTAACATTGTTTATTAACGTGTATTTCGCATGTGTTTACTACACAAATGTCAAAACAGAACTGACATAAGGGGCCAATCGCAAAATTTATAGCATTTTCTGATAGGAGGATTACTTTTGCGCCACCTTGTATAAGGTTTTTTTCTTTACTTTTGCAGTAAGAAGACTGTCAAAGTGGCAGTGGTGGGGATTAGTGAGAGACGCTTACAAAAAAAGTAATAATTTATTAAAAATTTTTTAGTAATGAAAAATAGCAGATACACCATTCAAAAATCAAAAAATTTGGCACGAAAAGTCGTTGTCGGCGTAGTGGCTTTGTGGTTAGTGTGTTTGATTACTGAGCGAGGGGTCCCAGGTTCGAATCCCGAGAAAATCCAAATTCCAACTTAAGGTTTTTTTTCGCTTTTTACTGCGCCACCTCTCGCGAATGTCTGACAAACATCCTAGATTATAACTGTCATGAAAGAGCTTTTCAATTGGCCGTTTGGACTCGGCATCAAATTGTAGATCCCTTCCATTCGCCCCGAAAATTAGAACTCACACAAGACGAATGGTTGTGAGAAGCTAGGCCTAGGCCTGGGGTATTTATAATTTTTTTTTTACGAAAAGTCGTTAAAATATCTGATAAACTCAAGGAGTTGGCCATTTTTAATTTATTAATAATATTAGTTAAATCATCTAGCTATGAAAGTGATTCGGAATTAATAGAAATTCATTTTTATGAATCCGAGTCTGTAGACGAGCTAGTACTAATTCAATTGAACTACAAGCATTCAATAAGAGGAAAAAGCGACACTGCATTCAAAATTACGTTGAGGAGATTGCCAATTTTGAGGAGAACCTGGAATTTTATTTTGCTGCCTTTTGCTCCGTTTTAATACGCAGCAAATCAAAACAAATGCACACATATTTTAAATAGGGCAACAAAATTCAAATCAGCTATTTATCGTATTTTGTATTTATTTTTCAATTCATACAACAAGAAGTTTGTTGATAAAATTTCGTAACATTCTCAGTTTAGGGGTAATATCTTGTTCTCTCGATGACGCTATCTTTTACGAATTTTTCGAGTTAAGGAACGGCATTGAGTAAAAACTCGTAAGATTGAAAAGTTAAAGAACAGAGCTATAGGTTAGGTATTATATAAGTTGTCATTCTTTTTTAATAATGGAACTTGGCAATTACTAAATGGTCTAAGCAAGTTCATAAACTCAGTTTATTGTTTTTAAATAAATGCAATGTTTCCATAAACCAGGAAATAGTTGGACGAAATTTTTAACACCCGCTTTAATCAGATTTTCTAGTTTCCATTTGCTGTCGCATTTTTTAATAAATTACCTACATAGACCCAATACGAACAATGAGGTTTTTAGTCCTGAGTTTGGGCGGAAGAAAAACCAGTCTAAAAGAGACGAACAGATTTTCCATAGAAATCAACGCTCTTTGTAGCCCTGACACTGAGCTAAGCTTAGGAAAAACCATCATATCATGGCTCATATTATTTTTTTAATTATGGCAAAAGCTAAGACTAAAGAAAGGCTGAACTTTCATAAGTCCATGCACTGTACTTAGACAGCAAAGTCATCCCACTATAAAAACAGAAAGAACTATAAAATTCCACTGCAATACCCTCCAGCTCAGACTCTGGTCAGTGAAAGTATAAATCTGCAGTCAATCACCCTAAAGTTACTTTCGTTTTTCCCCATTGGCAACGCCCCGTAATTAATATTTCTTTTGAAATTTATACTCAAACTGAAGCTATTAAGGCACCCAGAAACATCAGCAGCGTTTCACTTCTTTTTCTCCATAACCCTAGGCTTCGCGGCTCCTTTTCTTAAACAAAAACTGCCAACTGATGACAATCGTCAAGTCATCACGCCTCATCGACTCCGAACACCTTGCCTTCATGGTTCTGACGCAACGCGAGTCTGCAAACAATCTCTCGGCACACTTCCTGCTCAAAAACAAAAACAACCACCTCTCGGTTGCGTAAGACTTAATTTTTGCTAATAAAATATCACCAAGCGAACATGCCGCATAGAATAATACAAAAAAAAAGGATAAACTCATAACACATCGGTTCGGTGTGGTATCTACCAGTTTAACCGCTGTGCGCACCCCATAAAGTGCGCATCTCCGCGGCAGCAGGTTGCATCTCCCGCAATGTAAACCAAAAAAAATAACAAAAAAAAGTGAAAACCAGTCACTTTTCCTCTTGCATCTTTGACTGGGGTTTCCAGTTTCCAGACATCACCGAGTGTTCATTAGCATTCATTTGACTCTTTGCCGCCCTCGGGTTGCATAAGAGTGACTCGAGCGCAGAGACGTAAAGCAATCATCCACTTGGCCTGCTGCTGCGGATAGGTTTCCAGCATACGATCTATCGACTTTGATATACGCCTAACTCAAAGGAGTTCAACAAATGCGAGGTAATCCACTCATTTCGGCCGGGTGGGGACTGTAATGTGAAACTAGGCTTACCAGCTCCTATATGGGACAGCTATGAACCCCACGCAGACCTAATTGGACCACGGTATGGTATGATTAACTGAAATTACAGATTGAATGCACCAACAATGGGTTGCATGAAACTCTACTTGGTCTCGGTGTGGGTTACTTTTCATATGCAAGTACCTATTCGTTGCATGGAAAATTGGATCAGAGCCAAGCGTGTTAATTGAGAGCCGCTGATCTCAATTAATATCGGCGGCAGCCAGTTGCAGGGGATCATTAGTTTAAAGGCAAACGTTACGTGATGTGCGACCATTGATAATAGATCTCTTAATATTTGCCACGACTCGGCTTTGTAGGGAGTACAGTTTGTAAGTCAAGCTGATTTAATGTCAATAACGTTGTCAGAGTCTCTGCGGGACAAATATGGCTACGAACTTAGACACGGGATGTGGATAACCTAATTTATTTTCACTGAAGGTCTTGGGTTAAGGTTTGTCCTACACAAAGCTTGGCAGTTGCAGTTTGACAAGCTTCCAGCACTTTAGAAGTCTGCATTTTCCGAGGTGCTAACATCGACTTGAACCATTACCAAGACTTTAGTATCTCGTTTCGAGCTAGTAGGAGAACGGCTCTGACGGTAAGCCATCAGATGCAAACACTTAGATATACATAGCTCCACACAGTCTTGGTCTGGCTACCGAAAAAACAGCGTTAGGTCTTCTCAACGAAAATATAAACATCTAAAGTCATAAGAAGAAAGGAAACAGTGAAGCATTCGAGACCCGCTTTCAATGAAAAGCTCTGGCAGCCGTTTAGATCTGCATCGCAGGTCGAAAGGTAAACCGATCTTTTTCGGAGCCAACTTTCACAGGATTAACTCCTATAGCCAGGGGAAGGAGGTACATCTACGACGGAGATTCGCGTAAAAACAGAGACAGAGAAGGCAAAGGCGCTCAAGCGAGGAGGTTTGGAACTGAAAAACAGACGACAATAAAGCTGATCAGAGATGTGTCTAAATGGAAAAAAATCTTGAAGTTAGAATATTTCATCGCCGAACGAGGAATCTTCGAGAGCTTTCTTCACAAGTTTAGAGCAACGAGCCTTCCAAATCTTCTTCGCCTGCTGTAGAAGAAAAGTTTAACGTCGTCGAAAAGAAGCATCGGAATTATTACAACAATAACGCCGATGCTTCATTTAACCAACCGAACTTGACAAGTAGTTATCGAAATTCCACAAATGTGACCACAGACAATACTGAGACCACCAACTTCGGCCGATTTCCCGTTACTTGCCTACAAGCTAAATTTGTATTATTCCTAAAAAAAAATATTATCCAGACGTAACGAATAATTTCAAATTTAACGGATAAAATTCTATGAACGCTGTCAGCAACTTTGCCCACAGCGGAAGTGGCAAATGCTAAGTGCGCTTGTATTGTTACATAGAATTTCGTATTGACAAATGTCAAAAATTCCGACTCACCAACACACTCGCACCTTGCATATGCCACTTCCGCTGTGGGCAAAGTTGCTGACAGCGTTCATAGAATTTTATCCGTTAAATTTGAAATTATTCGTTACGTGTGGATAATATTTTTTTTTTAGGAATAGATAAGTGTTCATTTGCTGAAAATATTAATAAAAAATGAACAACGTAAATAGGTTTATGGAAATTAAAAACATTTTGAGCACGATTTTTTCAGTTATCTAAGAGAAATTAACACATGAAATCGAAGTTAAAGATATTCAAAAGCAGAAAATACGCAACCATGTTTGTCCTAATAAGATTCTAGTTAATAGAACATCTCTATTAGATAGTTTTATTGACCAACAAAATCGAATTATTCGCCTTTCAACAATTTATAATAACTAACCAATGGCATTCAGTAATGAAAAAATGTGGTATTCCCGAACTCTAGCACATTTCCCCATGGTTGGCGAGGTTGGCAGCATTTACTTTTTTATTTTTTGTATGTTTTTGCATGTCACACGGATTCTAAATTGACATAACACCGATGGGAAAACAAAATGGCGAATTTGAAAATAAATTGAGGGGGCCAGCGGCAAGAGGATTGTGAGTTGGGGGTATACAACTGTATAGCATAGAGCCATAATTTTAATCTTACCATTATTTAAGTAAGCAGACTCAAGTAAGCTGTGTTAATCTCCTGATGCTTAAAAATATGCTCTCTAGAGGAAAAATCTAAAACTCATAGGGTCTTACCAATAAGCATTTTTAGTATCGACTTTGAATTTACGTAAGCTCACAATTGCAAAATTTTTATGGAAAATATATCCACTGTGAACCAAATACTGTTTATTGCAAAAAAGTTGCTCCGGACAATAACGAGAGTCAAAGGAAACAGAGTGTGAACCCGGGTGAGCGTATGATTAAAATAACGACCGTAAGTCTCTTTGAGATAAAAGTTATTGGGTGTTAGAGAGTCAGCTCCCGAAGTACAGCAAACAGAGGTTCCGAGAAGGTTGTATAAAAGACAACAGGCTGTAAAAGACGTACGACTTTCGAAGGGTTCCTTGTTTTATTTTTCTGTAATATTTTGTTAACAAAAATAGGAACTCCTTGAGTTTTATAAAGGGTTTTCCAATGAGAGGCGTTATTGTGAATGACCCGCTTTTTCGGTAGCTGTCACTTTTGAAGCTACGCCATTATTAAAAATGGAACGATACATGAATTGAAATTATTAAAATTCACTACAAAAATGGTGAGAAATCTTACAGTCACAGTTCGCACAACTAAAGCATTTTTTGGTCGTCGTGAAGCTCCTTGTCGGACCGCAATACAGAAATTGGTGGAAAAATTCGAGCTGTTGGTACAAGTTAGTGATGTGAAGAATAGAACCTGTGCACGTCGCTCAAGAACAACTGAGAATATTGCTGCTGTAGTCCAAAGTGTTGCAGAAAGCCCAGGTTTGTCCATTCCTCGTCGTTCTTTGGAATTGGGCATTCCACAAACGTCATTACACCGTATTTTGCATAAAGACTTGGGTCTTAAGTCTTATAAAGTTCAGTTAACGCAAGAACTCAAGCCGGCCGATCATTAACAGCTCAGCGTCTATTCAAGACCTCAAAGATAAAATTCGTGAGGCTATCGAGGACATAGGGCAGCCACTTTGCGATTTGGTTGTGTAAAATTTCATGAAAAGGATATGGTCCTGTATGCGTGCTCGTGGTGGCCATTTGGCGGATGTTGCTTTTCATTATTAAGGGCATACCTTCCTCTTTATTATGAAATAAACATCCGATCATTTATCTCAAAAATGACATTTTTCTTTGAATACCAAAATAACACCTCTTATTGGGAAACCTTTTATTATGCTGTGACGTATCTGCGCAGAGTAGTAGAAAGGGCACAACATGTGTGGCGCTATTATCAATAATAAAAAACGTCAACAACATGTTGTCTCTTTCGACTACTTTTCTTGGTGCATGCAAAGAGAATGTTAAATAAATTCAAACCGAATGTAGCTGCAATATGTTTTATTTGTGTATGAGACTGACTCATCAGATATGTGTAACAACATCCTGTCACATTCAGGAAAAAAAAAGAAATAACCGAGAAAGTATATATGACTCACTGTTGCAATTGCTGTTTTTGCAGTTCAACTTATTTATTTCAATATATTTAATTTAATCTCCCTAAGATCATCCAACCTGTGATTTGCTTTAACCGACCAAGCGAAAATCGTAAACTCTTACTTTGCAGATTAAACGCACACCTTTCGTTCGACCTCACATAATAAGAACTTGTTTCGTAATTTTAAGTCATCTTACCTAACCCTACGAACCAGTCCATAGATCAAAAGATTGTCATCCCATTCCTACCGAAAGTGAAAAGGGGAATGGCTATTAATTCACCGACCTCCGCAAAAAAAGAAAACAACCACAGTGAATCATGGGCCAACAATTAGACACCTCGTAATAATTTAACAAAACCACACGTCCAATCGAAGCAAATTTAATCCAAAAGTGGAAAGTCTTGTAGACACAACATGCGAACGAGAAGAATCGACATGTGAACGAATGAAAGAATCTCACGTTGTTCGCTGGTGTGTTATTATGTAAATCAGCTTAATCCCCATCGAGAGTTTTTACTTTCATTCAGCCTTGAATGTGCTCTTTCGGTCGGTCCTTAGCTTTCCATTTCGACGTCACCTGGCGCATATCCGAGATCTAATCCCTCAGCGCGGAGGGGACCACTCAACTAAAGATATAGCGCTTGACTTGAGTGGGTCTGTTTCTTTTTTTCATAATAGCGGTATGATTCGTGTAAATAAAAGAAGGAGGAAGCGAATCGATAAAGAGCCCCGAGATGGACTTTTACTTTCCTTTAGATGGGTAAGTGGAATGAGGTTTGTTGTGTCAGTCAGGCTTGATCAATTGGCTGTGGTGGTGTCCCGCCGGCGGACTGTGGGTAATGGCAAGCGCAACATGACCGGCATCAAGAGCAAGTAAATATAAATTACTTATTTAGCAAATTACCTCTCGTACAGTGAATCAAGCGAAATTAAAGAATGATTATAGTAGGTCTGCATTTTAGCCATTATGTATTTTATAGTCTTCCTGGCTCTTGACGGTGGATGGCGGAAAACGGATTGAAAGGAAAGAAATTTTGCTGAAATGTGCATGTCTGGTGTAAATTGCTTACAGAGTGCCTTGTATGTTGGAAGTTTTTTTGTCATGGGACTATTTTTGATCCAATTTCCCTTGACGGTTAAGACCGAAGGCAGGAACACGCAAGATAAGTCGTGCCGTGCATTAAACGAACGACACACTTTTATCGACTGTTCTCGATAAGCGCAGACAAATTTTGACATCCGCAAAGGAGGAAGTATTCCTAAAAAATTAAAGCAAAATATACGAAAGAAAATCGACCCCCATTCTCTAGAATAAACGCTTGCTTGACTGCTCTGCATTAATACATCAGCTACCGATAGGACCCTTCAATTGATGATGAAGTAAGGTCTTGCAAAAATCCGAAATACTACTACTACAGCCATGAAAACCATCAGCGGAGGACGCCTTCAGAAGAAGTATGAAGTCATCAAATTGGAGTTGAAAAGCGCCTTCAAAAGGTCTCAGATTATTTTCGAACGATTTTCAAGGACTACTCCACAGATGCGGGATTGCCGTTTTACACCAAAACTGACCATCGACAGTATAGCGTTCCCCAAGGCTTCGTGTTGAGTCCCTTAATGTGAAAGATAGTGCTTGATCAAATGCTAAGATTATATGGTGTCCGGGAGTCAGTTCCACAAGAACTTCAGTCTAGAGAATTGCTATGATGGACAAGTGTAGGCAAGAATCTAAAAGAATTTAAAAGACCATATATATGCGAAAAACAGGTCAGGTTTGATTGTTGGCACAACCGATCCCTAGGGACCCTAGGCCTAGCGTCGCAAAACCATTCGTCTTGTGTGAGTTTTTATTTTTGTAACGAATGGAAGGGATCTACAATTTAATGCCGAATCTAATTGGCTAATTGTGAAGCTCTTTCATGACAGTTTTACTCTCGGGTGTTTGTCAGACGTTCGCGAGAGGTGGCGCAGTGAACAAAAATAACCTTAAGATGGAATTTGTATTTTTGTCGGGGATGGAACCTGGGACCCCTCGCTAAGTAGTTCGTACACTAACCACTAAGCCTACAAGTTTGCTTCTACAAGGACGAACATCGGCCAGTTCCCAAATCCCAACATTGACCCGATCGCAGCTGCAACATTTTTCCACCAGCCCTTTGCTGGGAGCCCAATGCATTGAAATATGATCGAGTCAAATACTAAAGGCTTTCCCTACTTGCTTGTTGACGGCAAGGAACGAGTTATAAAAGTGGCTACGAAAAATAGAAATGCCTTCTAAATTGAACTTCTTCACGAAATGGTTGTGGACTATGCTACACGCGCAGTTCAAATTGTATACATAAATCGCAGAGGTTGTGGTCTAAGCTATGCACTCTTTTTCTGGGATAGTTTTGCAAAAGAAGTTTATCGGGGATCTCAACTAAGCTCCCTGACGGAAAACCCTAGAGGTAAAGCAGCAAAGAGTCAAATCAGTATAAATCTGTCGAAATAACTTGGATAAATCGCAGAGGTTGTGGTCTAGGCTATGCGCACTTTTTCTGAAATAGTTTTGCAAAAGAAGTTTATCGGGGATCTTAATCAAAGTGTCATACGGGAAAACCCCAGAGGTGAAGCAGCGAAGAGTTAAATCAGTATAAATCTGTCGAAATAACTTGGATAAATCGCAGAGGTTGTGGTCTAGGCTATGCGCACTTTTTCTGAAATAGTTTTGCAAAAGAAGTTTATCGGGGATCTCAACTAAGCTCCCTGCGGGAAAACCCTAGAGGTAAAGCAGCAAAGAGTCAAATCAGTATAAATCTGTCGAAATAACTTGGATAAATCGCAGAGGTTGTGGTCTAGGCTATGCGCACTTTTTCTGAAATAGTTTTGCAAAAGAAGTTTATCGGGGATCTCAACTAAGCTCCCTGCGGGAAAACCCTAGAGGTAAAGCAGCAAAGAGTCAAATCAGTATAAATCTGTCGAAATAACTTGGATAAATCGCAGAGGTTGTGGTCTAGGCTATGCGCACTTTTTCTGAAATAGTTTTGCAAAAGAAGTTTATCGGGGATCTCAACTAAGCTCCCTGCGGGAAAACCCTAGAGGTAAAGCAGCAAAGAGTCAAATCAGTATAAATCTGTCGAAATAACTTGGATAAATCGCAGAGGTTGTGGTCTAGGCTATGCGCACTTTTTCTGAAATAGTTTTACAAAAGAAGTTTATCGGGGATCTTAATCAAAGTGTCATACGGGAAAACCCCAGAGGTGAAGCAGCGAAGAGTCAAATCAGTATAAATCTGTCGAAACAAATAGGATACGCCGCAGCAGAATCTTGTGCTAGATTTTCTCTTTTGGAGGGATTTTGGCCAATTCATTGTGGGTTTCATACTTTGACTTTCGATGGTTTTCGGTAAAATCGATTTATGCTCCCAAATTAGATCACAAAATTAGTACCTACTGTTAGTGACAGATTTTTAACCACGCAATGATGATTTGATGAATTTCAGCTTCACAGTCGCAGAATTTTTTTTTTTTTGTAATAAATAAATTTAAGGTCTATTTGAAACTTTTCACTCCTGCACTATTAACCCGTTGACAGTTTAAGCTTAGCTATAATTGGAGAATAGCTCTTGGACCCAATATTTTGTGTCACCAAGTTTATTAAAATTAAAGTCCAATTGGCTCCTCACGTTGCAGCTATATTTTCAATCCATTGACAGGCGGGAGGCGAAGCCGTAGACCTGTATTCGAGACTAGTACCGCTTTAAAAGTAACAAATTATTGAGGGAAGTCCGTAGGTCTTCAATGAGTTCCAATTGAAGCAGTATTGAAATGAGATAAAAAAGACATTCGGAAAAAAGTTGCCGAGAAACCCAAACTAGCTTTGCCTGCTCATTCCGTAAAGGCTTCTTTTGATGACTGAATTTGTTCTGAGTATGACTGTGATCTTGTTTTAAAAATGGGCACTGATAAGCGAACTATAAAGGGATAGACTACTCTCGCCTAATAAAAGGAGAAGAATACAATCGTCGGCCACATGCCTTCCAAGTACGGATTGTACGAGGCCTTGAATTTTCCATCTGTGTTATTGCCAACCATGGAACTCGAGCCCAAAACGTTCAATTTACTTAGGTTAGATGGAAGCGGCTATCAGCAGGAATCGATATAGAAACGAAACTTCTCGTTGAAATATCAGTGCCCAAAAAGTGAACACTGAGACTCTTCCTGGGAACATTCTTCAGGAGGCCTACAACTTTTAAAAATATCGGTGCCCAACTAATGATGCTTATACATACATGTTGGCTTCAGAAGAAAAGACTGCAGATGTTTTTACCCATTTGCAGTGTTCCATCGCGGAAGGAACGCTAAAATTTTGGAAAACACCTTATAAGGATCATTTTAAAATTAGGACGCATGTAGTTGATTGAGGCTGTGGGTCACCCCGGACTGTAAGCGCCGCCAAAAGTAATTAACTAAGCCTCTAACGTAGGCATCATTCTATGCTACATTTTAGTTTTGAAAGTTGTAAATCTTGACCGAAACTAACAACAAATACATATCGATATCCGATATTTGTGTCAATAAGTACGCATTCATCAACGGGTAACTCTGCCGTATAATTTTTGCACGAACTTTGAAACATATTTCCCAGCCTTGAACTTGATTATTATCTGAGATGTCAGTCGTGCGGTTTTTAGTCGATCATCACTTTGTGGCCTTCAAATTTATATATGTATTTGGCCTTTTCCACATATTTTTCGCTGGATTTGTATTTATAATTTAAATCTAAGGTCCCCTTGAAACTTTATTTGTGCTCAACTCTGTTTAGCTCTTCCGATGTGACTCAGTGGATACAAGTTTTGCAGACTAAGCTTAATGTATTCCAAATTCCGGCAACAAATTAACCCAGCTAACGCATATAGCTAGGTATATCGCGACTCAGTGTCATTAAAGTTACTTTGGAAAGACTCTTAACAATAATCACTTCAATTTGTGTACCTTCGCCCCATCGTCTAATAGAATTACAATGACTTAAGTGCGAGATCCTCTCCACCTCCGAGCCACAACATTTTCGTACAAATAAAAGCACGTTCTCCATTGTAAAAGAGAGGTCTCGTTACGATTAACCACGATGGCACCAAAGATATCCAGATTGACTGTACAGCTGACGATGATCTTTAATAGCCACACGGGAACAACAAAAGCGGCGGACAATTTGTCTGAAGTTAACCGAATTTTGATTGTAGGCGCGAGCGTTGTATACGACGACTTTGAAAAGCTCTCAAACTTGACCCGATCGATATGTGATTTCACCACGATCGTACTTTCTATTTTTTTTTTTTTTGTTTCGTCGTTTTTAATTGGCACACAAACCGAACCGCCAAACGACGAAAAATGCTTTCTTATCGATCAGGTGAGATGTTTGTCCGATGACGATCGTAGAGTTTCCGCTTTGCGCTGTGGATTTGACTGAAGTTTTAATTTTATACTGTCATTATGTCATGGGTGTTATAAGTTACCGCCCTAAAGTCAGTCATCGTTGACGCTGATCAAATATCAATAAAACTCCGTCACGGCCAAGGAAATAACTCGCCGAACTATAATAACTTTCACTGAACGGGGGAGACGTGCTTCAAAACCAGTCCCGAGGGACTTGCAAAACAACAAAAAGTCCTACAGATGGTAACTCGTAGTCCGTCGATCACTTACCGACGCAGATGCATTTGAATGTGCGGTTGGGGAAATATTGCTTAATCCATACTCACATTCGATTAATGCCTGAGTCTTGCCAATTAAGTCACTTTTACAGATAGATTATACCGCGGTATCATGTACAAGCTGTTGAAATCACCCAAAACGATTCACGTCAACATGAAGCATGAAACATGTTCCATGTAGCATCTTCCACAAATTGCACCCGCAATACTGCAAACAACAATTTGTGTCCAAAAAGTGAAAGGTCTCCGCGGTGGAGCAGCAGCTGATGTTGAAGAGCGATACGAAGGTGAAGACATTTTGTTTGGCGCCGAAGACGTGATGCCACTTGGTCGTTACTAATGAAATGAATTTATTTGAAGAAAGACGAGCATTTTCGAAACGGTCACTTGCTGTGAAGAGTGCTTGTTTTTCTACACACTATGGTCTATATGGAGTTGTGGCATTTGTGGAAACAGTCTGGGCCGTTGGCCTCGTGCGATGATGATGTTCAGATAATGAAAGCAAATTCGGGTTTCAATAGATATTCAATCATAAGGTCAGGTGTTTTCAATAAAAAAGTGTTGAGCGAGTTGCATAACCTAGATAGATGAGTTTTTTTTTTAGTGCATTCGGTGAAGTTGATTTCAAAATTAATGATGCGGGTACATTTGTCAATTTATTAGGCGTTGCTATGAGACTATGAAAATCGACCAATTTTGACAAAAAAGTGCCAAAAAGAAGATGCATTTTCAAATAAAATAATGCCTAAAATAATTTTTGTATCTAAACTGTAACAATAAATAAAAAAATAAACATATATATAAAAAATAAGCAAAGACAATTTTTATTTCCAAAAAAAAATAAATTGTAAATCTCTCATGATTTTTTAATTTCATAAGTAGGTACAAAGTATTGAAGAAAACAAACATAGTTTTAGTCCATCAGACGTCTTGGTCCTTGAAATCATACATTGATTTTTGGAACAAGGATATGTGCAGCCGAAACAAAGTAACGAACAAAAAACAATCAACAAACAGCTTTCAATTTGTTTCCAATTTCATTCCACTTACTGAAAGTGGAAGTTGCAATTTTTTTTTAAAGAATGACAGAGAAAGTGTTCGGAAAATGGGCAGAGTTTGAAAAAATGTTGGCTACAATTTTTTAAGAATGTTTTGAAAAAAAAAATAGAAAAATATTTGAAATAAAAAAGATGCCTTTTTGGAAAAAACAAGCCTTAAATCCTTAGCTTAAAAGGCATGAAGTTGGCATCACTGCACACAATGTTTAATGGGAAATTTGAAGAGAGAGATGAAATAATTGCTACGTTCCTGTGATTTAGGTTATGACCTCTTAAGTTTAAATCTAATAAAAAATTGATCAAAATTGATTTTATTTCCGAAAGAAATAACGACACGAATTGAGTAGGAATCCAAAATGGTCAGTCGGTCGATTGCTTTATTCAGTTATTCCGTTGATCCTGTCGGTCCAATTTCAGCCAACACTTTTCAGCTATACCACACCGATAACTGAATATTGGCTTATAAGGCCAATAACATACGCAAACGATTTGCTTCGTTGATTTCCGTGGCCAATTAAAAGATCCGTTTCAAAATATACCCATATCTTGGAATCAAGTCCTGAGTTAGTCATATTTATTGAATTAAACGCGTTTTTTTTGACCAAAATGCCAAGTGCAGAAAAATAACTTCACGGCAATAACTTCCGAACTTCACCTTGAGTGGGAAATAATTTCACTTAGGTATTTTATGTGAAGTTATTTCCCACTGAAAACTTCACATTTTTGTGGGAAATAATTTCTCTTAACATGCGAGAACACATTATGTAAGCCCACATAAGCAGTGGAAAATATTTGACCCCCCTCCTTGGTGTTACTGTGGGAGTAGGTGGAAGGTTGGGTGCATGCAAAGTTTTTATTCTTAATGCTAATTAAATTGTGTTAAATCTGTTATAAATAATTAGATTTTGTTTTTCAGTTAGAATCACTAAATTTATTGGTGATCTAATTGCTCACTTTAAGGTGGAAATAACTTCACATAGAAAAGGTGAATTTATTTTTCACTCGGGATGAAATTATTTCCCGTGTGAAGTTATTTCCCTGCACAGAAATGCCACACCAAACAGTGCAGCTTTTTGCGCTTATTTACTTCGAAAACAACGAAAAGGGTGTGCCATTTGTAAAGACAATTTAAGAGTCCGATTTTAAAAGCATTTGTTAAAGATTGCGAAGTGTTATTTTAGTGTAACTTTATTCACACTTTTTGGTCAACCAATAAAAATAATAAATAATTGGCGCAACAGGTCCGTATGGACCCAAGCCTAGCTTCTCACAACCATTCGTCTTGTGTGAGTTTTTATTTTTTGGGACGAATGGAAGGGATCTACAATTTTATGCCGAGTCCAAACGGCTAATTGAGAAGCTCTTTCATGACAGTTATACTCTCGGATGTTTGTCAGACGTTCGCGAGAGGTGGCGCAGTGAAAAAACCTTAAGTTGGAATTTGGGTTTTTCTCGGGATTCGAACCTGGGACCCCTCGCTTAGTAGTCCAACACACTAACCACTGAGCCACTGCGCCGACAACCAATACTGAACATAAAAGCTAAAGAAATGTCAAAAATACCAGAACTGTTTGGAAGTTATCATACTTTTGGAAAATCTATGGGCTTCACCAATAGGTATTTTTAAACTTTTTTGACCTTACATTATAATTGTTGGCCACAATGGGTAATCTTATATGTCAATTTTTTCCTCTAAAAATTCCTAAAATTTAACCTGGTTAAAAGATTATTCGCACGGAATCATTGCATGGAAATGTCCGTTTGTTTTAGGTCTACTTTAAAATTCTCATGTTTCCTTCTGGTGCAAGCCTAAGGAATTATGGAAAAAAGTCTGATCCAAAGCTGCGTAGCCATCTTTATTTGATTTCAATGTACAAACGGTATTAATAACACATAGGGAAAACATTTTGTTAAAATCATTAAATGGGAGCTAAATAAAGAAATTCCGTTTTCGACTCCGGAAAGTAAGCCATTAAGTCAACAGTTATAAAAGTAAAAAAATAAAAATGATTCAATACCATAAGTGATCGTACCTACTGTCCTGATATTTTACTTTTTCTTAAAAAAATTTACCGACCTTTCTTATTGAGAATATTTAATTTTCTATTCAAACAACAAACCCTTCAAAAACCGAATAGTAAACCATTCAGTTGGAAGTCCTCGTCAAATTCAAGTTCAATGAGCCTCAGGTATTTTTATTATCACCGTTCGTATTGAATTGTGGGAAATAAATCCAAAAGCGGACATTATTAAGCGCGGTTTGCTTCACAAAGCGTTTTCTCAAAAACTGTATTTATTTTTTTATATTTTCTTAACCATTTTTTAGAACTCATAAAATGTCAGACTTTGTATTTTTTAAGAGAATTTTCAGGGCAAATTTTTTCCAAACAATTTTACAACTAAGTTGAGCCAATTTTGTCTACGCATTGACACTTTGACAGAACAAATTTGCATTTTTATTTGACGGGAACTCAAAGTCATATACAAAATTGGTTCCTTTATAAAAAGAGAACTATTTGCATTCCGGCTTTATGCATTTTACTGCTGTCAGTTACAAAATTGATCTTTGAAAAACAAAACAGTTATTTGATAGTTATGGCAAGTGAAATTACATCGATTAATACAAACACCTCGTAGCATCAACAATGCACTGTGGTTGGTCTTTATTTTGCACATAAAATCGACTTAATTCCGTGAACGTATAGCTCGTTCACGGATGTCGCGATTCGACCCCTGATTTGAAATTTGTGGTATAATTCGCACTATAATTTCTACCAAAGTTACTGTGTCGAACAGTGGACTAAATAAATTTCTTGTACGTAATTTTTCAATTTATTTCACTGTTGTTTTTGTTGGTCTTTACGGTCAACTGTCGAACTTTTGCAAACCATTTCGGAGTTTGACCAAATTTTGCTCCAATGTGCAACTGTATATAATATTTGCAAAATGCACTTCTGATATTGCAATTTCGACGATATTGTAAAAGTAAATAACACGGCAAAAGCCAATGAAAGGATACGTTAGATTTCACGAAATGCTCTTGCATCGAAATCAAATGAGATGTCAATACTTTACCAAAGGGAAAGCTCATGCAATTTATTTATTTCAGAACAAACTCTAGTTGGCCATCACCCATCTACACATACACATATAAAGGGTGATTTTTTAAGATTTAAGTTTTTCAGGTTAGCAGAACTGGTAAGTAATGGTGTCCAAACGTCATCTGTCAAAGTGAAAAGTTTTCAGTATACTCTGCCATTTAATCATGGAAAGACTTACAAACGAGCAACGATTGCAAATTATTGAAATTTATTATAAAAATTCGTGCTCTGTGAAAAATGTGCACCGTTTGTAACGACCTTATTATGGTCGTCATAATCGACCTGGTGAATCCGTCAACGGCGAACGATATCGAGCCATGATACGCGACTTTTTTTTGCCCCATTTGGCTGAGTTGAAGTTGGTTGACATGTGGTTTCATCAAGACGGTGCCACTGCCACACAGCTCGTTAAACAATGGAAATGTTGAGGGATGAATTTGGTGAGCAGCTTATCGCTCGAAATGGCCCTGTGAGTTGGCCGCTAAAATCATACGACTTAACGCCTCTTGATTATTTCTTGTGGGGTTATGTAAAGTCGTTAGTCTATGTGGACAAGCCGAACACGATTGAAGCCTTACAGGATAACATAACACGAGTAATTCGTGGAATACAGGCCGAAATGCTCGAAAAAGTTACTCAAGAATGGACCATTTGAAACGGAGCCGCGAACAACATTTACATGAAGTTGTCTTTAAAACGTAAATGGCAAAGGCCTATTTTTGAATATTTGCAAATTTGAGTGTTTTATTCTATTTTTTTTTTAAAAACTACGCTTAAAAAATCAAGTCTGTCTGTTAGCGGTTGACGTGGAAACCACTAAAGGTGTTTTGAAATATTTCTTCAGACTCTGGGAAGGTCTAAAGTTCTGTCTCTCATTGCCACGCCCACTTTTTAGAGGCAGTTTTGAACACAGCGTACTTATTCCTGATGAATTTATTTTAATGAAACTAACAAATAGTTGATGAGTTGAGTATACATTCGATTTAGTGAAAATTAAAATTACTTTCGTTGAGTTTAACCAAAACGATGTTAAGGACACAGCTAGCTCCATACATTTAAGGACTGAACAAATGCCAGCTATAGGAAACCCGCTTTATAGTGCTACCTACTTGGTTAATATTTAATAATGTTTACCCTTTTATGATTTGACTTGCAAATGGAAACAAAACTGTCCTTTTTCAACGTAAAAATTAAAGACTCAAAGATGAAGACTGTGGGTCATTCAAATTTACATTTCTGATCGGAATTATACCTCGCATCTATAGATGACTAATCTAATTTTCTTCTTTAAGAGGTTTTAATTAAAATATCTTATGTATGTCCCAAGTCTTCACATCTACAAACTTTGCAATAAAGCTTAACTAAGGTGCATTCACTTATACGCCTTTTTCTAAATATGCAGACATTTTAAACACATACTCAAGGCAACAAAGCCCAATAAAGATTTAAAGGTCTCACCGGCCTGCGGACACTTTAAACTTCCGCGTTTCAACCGCAAAATACAAAATCTATCATAAATAAATAAGCCATAAATCGGCGAATTTGCATCCCAAATTCAAAGCTCCCGCCAGACAATCGAAAGATTGCAATTTTTTATTTGAAAAGCACTTTCATACTTTCTTCGAACGCTAATCTGTTCATTCTAACTTAATGTAGTCAGTTTTGTTTGCTAATTAACACGATTTTATTCCGAAAAGTAAGAGTTCCATCGGACTTTTCTAAATTCAAGTCGACACATACACAAATGCCAAACACCCAACTGCAAATGTGGAGACATTTTCACCATAGATGATGGCTCATATGAATTTTACAACTGCGAATAGAATATAAATCAAAGACGTTTTCACTTGGGGAATTTGTCCAACGAGCTGCATATGCCATCAGTGGAAATGGGTGAGACTTACCAACAGGATAGGTAGTATCCTCATCTTGCACTTGTATCCAAAAATAATCCTTCGAGACGCAAAAGCAAAAACGAAATCACTTGTTCTTTCACAAAAATATATCACAATCACAATAATTATCTAAAATTATGTTAGATACGTTTCTTTATCCATTCAGAGAGTAAGCGAGCCTTTATCGGTAAATTATTATTTTTTGTATCTTTTCACTTCATTTGCACATATTTTGCACACGCGCTAAGTTCGAAGAGTATATCCTGCAACCACTCATCAAGCCAACAAATACCGACCGGTCGACGGTGTAGCCTGTGGTATACTGAATTGTCGAATCGAAAATATCCAACAAGCTAAATTGACAAAAATATGCAACGACCGACCGAGCCAGCAACTGAGCGACGAAGAAGAAGATCCAATCCGAAAGAGTGGCTTAAACAATTCCAGCGCACAGTACACAAAAAGATTCACACACAAGACACAACGTGGAGTGAAATGTTGGATGGGTATATGGTAAACAACAGTGGGGCTTGAACGAGCGACGGCGAAGAGCAAGAGGTCGCAACGGAAGCTTTGCGCCAGTTGCCCATATCAGCCAAGTCGACGTGCAGTACATTACCTTACTCACAGTCGCTGATTTTACTTTCTTTCCACGAAACGCAAGCGCTAAGCATTCCATGGTCGCTTCGTAGGCCATATCCGACTTGAGCGCGGGTCCTAAGCCAGACACATGATAAACAAAACATGAAAACGAAAAGAAATGTTAAATGTGTTTCTGTGCATGTGTGAGTGAGTGTCGGAGAAAGGTAGCAAAACGAACGCGAAAAATTAAACGCGATTGGGACTCTGGGTATTCCAATCCCAACCCAACCTAAGATGTGTATCTTTCTATGACAACAGTGTCTTACAAAACGGCAAACGGTCGCCCCCATCTCATGGTCTGTAGGTGAGCAGCTATTTTTTGAGGCAAACTCGTTCACCCTTAATTTGGGCGACTGCAATAGACTAAATGGTGCGCACATTTAAACGCAGCGTGTCCCGCCAGGCTTTCTCGTATAATTACCGAGACGAACGATCGCGTAAGTCGTGAGTTCATTCTTCGAGCCAGGTTTGAAATTCAGTTGGCAAAGCTATGCACATGCGCTTATGTGGGGGATAAAACAAAAGAAGAGCCGGGACTGTTGCTGGTTGCTTGCTGCACACTTCGTGCAACAACTTTCGCTGCTGTTACATAGCGATCCAGTTTTTTTACGCCATATTCGGAAGTGTTCAAAATTCCGTTGCACATATCGCCAGCCGATGGTCAAGTACAGTGCATCGAAGTTGGCCGGCTGCATCGGTGCTTCGCTGACGAGATGGAAAGCGGGATGGATTTGTCGACTTTAATTGGCCGGAGAAAATCATGAGCGTGTCAAAAATGTGTCGCGTGAAATGTGTGGGAAATATTATTTTGTATCCGTATCCGACTGACTGTGAAATTTATAGTGTGCGCACGAAGCGCGAGCAGAGAGAGTTGCAGTGTAAAAGGGCATTTTGTTGGGCTGCTTATGGTTGGCACTGTTCCGGGGGTCAGTATTAGCATATAGGCGATGCCGCACGTCTTCAGGGTGGCGAGGAGCATTCAAACATTTGACCGTCTAAATCGAAAATCGTTAGAGCAATAACGAACCATGAGCGTGAAGATCAGATGATCTATTATTCACACCGAATATGGGCAGCAACTGTATACAAAGTCGCGGTCAATAGGTTGGGAGGAAAATAGGGTCGTCTATCGTTTACTTTGACATTTCATCATTCATTTATGGGATTCTCAATAATAGGATGCCGATGGAAATTCAATTTCCCTTTGAGCACGGGATCATGACCAAATGTCCAAGGTGTGGTTGCAACGCGTCGCATTGGATCTTCTGAAGGATCTGCGTCTTTTAGAAATATATCTTCCGCAAAAGATGGGCGTTTGTTAGGAAAGGAAGTAAAAATCACATGTTGCTCCACGTTCAACGTCATGTTTTACTGAAATGAAATCTTTGCAGTGTTAATGAATACTTCTAATGCGATGCATGTCTTAATCCACATTCAAACAGACACATTTTAAAATGTTATTATAAATATAGATGGAAAGTAAATAAAAAAAGTTAGTTTAAAAAACCAGAAAACCCGACTGACTGCAAAAAAAAGAACTTAAAAGATATAAAGAAGACACATTCAAGTACCTATACCTTACTAATTGACAATCGGAGACTATATACCTACACAGCCTTACAAACATATGAGTATTGAGCACCCTCCGACTGTCAAATAGTAAGGTATAGGTACTTGAATGTGTCTTGTTTATATCTTTTAAGTTCTTTTTTTTCAGTCAGTCCATTTTTTTTTGGTTTTTTAAACTAACTTTTTTTTTTATTTTTATCTTTTTAGCCTATGACACTCCGGGGAAGAATACGAGTCTAATGACACCTCACTATTCAAAATCGGCCAAGCCGTTTAGGCTACATATAACCTTCCATGTGTCCAGTCGGGTAGGTCTATTCGCGTACTTTCCCGAGTTAAACACTACAAATCCGTCAAACTCAAGAAACTTACAAAAACTCTCTCAGAGAGCTGAAAATATATAAAATATAACTTACCTTTTTGCAACATATGAAACGTTCTAGGACAACATTCGACCACCACCGAATTTTCTTTATTCTCACAGATTTTATTGTTCTGTGCAATTCATTTTTAAGACGGATTTTGAATTTGTTTCTTGACAACTTTGTGCATTTGACATATTTATCAGTACTTGCCGGTTGAAATTCTCTGAGCTGTTTCGAGCCAAGAGAGGAACCACTCGTTACTCGTTATTTTGCTAATTTTCTCTTTTTCTGTCATTTTTGATGAGTACGTGTATAGACTTTGTGTGATTGCGATAGATTTATATCGATTGCGTTCGATTCAAACCGCGTACGCGAACGAACCTAATGTATCTATTTAGACTATATAAACTTGAAGCTAACACTGAACGCAATATTCGGTTGATGGTAACACTATCCACTAAAAATATATGATGCGATTTTTGGCTGTCAGTTACGATTTTGAGTTGAAATTTAGATGACGCTAGGTGCGAAACTTGGCTGGGTTTGAGTTGCGATACTATTGTGAATAGATCAGAACGTAATTTATTTCACAGCTCAGTGTATTCCTTATCTTGACATTTCTCACTGACATTTGTGTGACAATTGGGTTTTTTTTCGTTTATATTTATATCTATATCAGATAACTTTTCTCGAGCAAAAATTTGAAAATAAATTCACAATAAACAAACCACCGGAGACCGGACAGTTGTCACTTGTTTGACAGAAATTGCAAGGCAAGGACATGTACAGCGAAGTAAATGCTATGTTCGAATTTTCGAACTTACTTTAGCAAACTAAGTTTTTACTGATACAGTTTCAAAGCATTTGCTTTTACTTTTCTAAAGCCTTTTACTCAAGGCAAATGCTAGTTTTTATTCATTCGACCCAATGTTCATGTTTAGTATGCTGCGTTCTGTGCATTTACAATTTCAATGTCAGATACAATTTCAACAAGATGGCGCTACTTGTCATATGGCACTATGCGCTTATGGCGGATCAAAATAGAAGTTCGGGATATAGACAAGTCATGCGATTTTACGACATTCGAATATATAATTTTTCTACTGATAAAGCCCGTATGACACTACATTTCTTTTTGCATATTTTCTGCTTTTAAAATGAAACTAGAGCTACTGCTCTTTAAACATTAAAACGAATATTCCTGATAGGAGTGAGTGCGTACCAACTTTATTTATGTAAATTGTAGACCCATCAAAACAAAATGCATTAAAAATGTATTCAAATTACATTTTTACCAGCTGCTGGCAGTTTTTTTTTATGACATTTCAAGATTATTTGATAACAAATTCGTTTGAAAAATTGTGGTTGCTTTGCTACTCCTTTCGTAATATATTTTCAGTCTCTTTTACACACCGCTGACTTTTCAACATGATAAAATTGATGCAAAAATGTAGTGTAGTGGCTTAAACGTGCAATAATTGACGTCTTGGGGTGAAATCATTCATTTATATTAATCGTGAAATTCGTCAGCAGCGAGTTAAAATTCAATTCAAAATTGGATATCCGAATATGCGAGCTCACTTTCACCGCATATATTTTATTCCTCCGAATAAGGACAGTGTTTGTTTGAATAACATTTTTGTGTTTTTTTTTATGAATTTTAAGTTAAATCAGACTCAACCAAATCACATCCTTTAACATGTGTAAAAAAAAGGAGGCACAGACTTTATTTTAATAGAGCCGTGATATTTAATCACCTCTGGTCACATCGAGTTTTTTTTTTAATTTTCAAAAACTGAAATATATTACAATAAAGATTGAAAAATTACTTAATTGCAAGTCATCGTAATATGCTGATCCGCACCCCTTCACCAAACTCATGCAACCAAATGGAGCACAGTTTCTTTTACACGAAATGATCTTCTTTCTTTCAATCATTATTATTATTTGCAATTATTGTTACATCTCTCATAAACACGTAATAAAACAACGACTAATGAAGATGAAGACAAACTGCAATCTTCTGTAATTACTGGGTCAGACATATAATTAGTTGACCGCAAGATTACAATTAGTAGCATCACCGGGCAAAGGAGAAAATAATAAAAACATAAGAAGAAGACAAATGCAAACCCGTGAAATGGATCTCTTTACTTTCATTTCTATTCCATCACTCCAGCAATTACCTACATTATTAAGCGTTAATCGTTACTTCTTTATTTGATTGCATAAATTTCAAATGAAGATGTGGCACGCATTATTTGAAGAGTCAATTTCAAAATGGCACCTCCTAAACTTTCTAGTTTGTTAAATAATTGATACTATTTTTGTTTAGTTTTTAATATTTAATTTTTATAATCGAAACCAAAGATACAATTTAAATATTAATTCGTATGCAATCAGTGTCGGTTGTTGAATGGAATCCCACAGAGCGTGCCAGATTATTCATACAAATATGGTAATAGCTTTGGATTGACTTATTTGAATAGAAATTAGCAAATAAGCACTGACTGTCCAAAAAAGGGGCGTAAAACAGTTGCTGTATTTATTAAGATTTATTTTCCAATCAATTTTACAAAATTGTTTGTTTACATTTAAAATGAATAAGGTTACTTTTGAAGGGTTAACTTTAAACAAGCTCCAAATACCCTAGCTTTGGAACACATTTCCACAAAGTGGCCTCTGGATAACCAAAAATTTTACTTACCATGGCCCTTAGAATTAAAAAAGAACAATTTCGAAAAACTGATCGGAGATCAAAAATGTTTTTCTATTTTCAATGACGGTTTTTTTTTCGAATTGACTACACTTTTTAGCGACAACCAATTTGACAGCTGATTGCTGTTTATTTTGGATTTACCATTTATTAGACACGGCTCCAACAACTAGTTAAAATTAGAATTCAAGATCCCGCTCGAAGCCAAACTATACGAGTATGGCCGAAATCATACTTTAAATCATAAAGACTAGATTTGTCTGCATGGATTAGGTTTACGCTCAACTTGAACTGTTTTTGTATATTCTTGCAACTGTGTAAGCAGGCAGGATTTTCTTGACTTAATATTTCGGATACCTATACATAAGCGTCAACTGCAAAAACTATTCATGTGACCAACCTATATGCCACTAAAAACTGAAATAATGAAGTCAGTCAACTGTCAGACTTACGAGACTAGAAATCCGAACGACCCCATTCTCTGACTCTGAGCTGGGGTTCTTAGAACCAAGTGGGAGACCACTCGTTACTCGTTACTTTGCTAATTTTCTCTTTAACTGTTATTTAAGGAGCCCCTTTCGGCTTTTTCAATAATCAACTTTAGCCTGGTACATAAACCAAAGACTTGACACTTTCCCAAATGTTTGGATCATCGATATGCTACACTGCTAATAACAAAACGTCACACTCACATTAACTGAAATTAAAATTGCACCCAAAACGCAGAAAGTAATTTGCTTAGATTGCAAAGCACAGAGGACCGAAAATAATAACTTCTGTAAAAAATATGTCCTCCAATTTATTTTTTGACAGATTAGCTGATATTTTGTACTTTTTTTAATACTTCATTCCACATAATCCGTCCTGTTTCTTTACGGACGCGAATTAAGCTGACTGAAGAATAGAATACACGCCAACTTATGGATGATGTACCATACGAAATGCCGGATAAAAACTAGTTTGCCTGTACTTTGACAACTCTGCGAACTGAGATAAAGTGTGTACAATGTACATGTACATTCATTTGTGGAATAATTGAGAGATTAAGACAGACATAGATTTGAATGAATTGAGTTTGTCCTACAGTTTGTTACTTTGCTTTAAGCTATTTGCAGATTAAAAAAAAAACAATGCTCCAGCCGTAAAATATTTGCTACAAGCTTCAGCTGTCACTTGGTTTTCATTTGACAATCGTGTTGTTGAAATCTACTCTATTATTATGGGTAAATATACTGGGCAATTAATTTCCGGTGGTATTTATCGGACTGTACCTGTTCCGTTGTTTATGATGTGTCGTTTCAATATTGCTAAAAATTTTAATTTGAGTTAACGAGTAGTCGACTTAAGTGTTTAAGATTATTATTAGTAAAGTCCTATTCGAATGACACCTGCGACCGAAGAGTCCATTCACATGATTCATCTTATTCCGTCGCAGGTACCCACAAACAAATAAATTTCAAAAGAGTGTTTCACGAGGCCCATCCTTTCACAGATCGGCTATCTTTTTGGTTTAAACGTAAAAAAAAATACTTGTAGGATAACAAAGCCGGTTTATATTGGCCAGAGTAGCGTTTTGTTGAAAAGCACACAATTCCCATTACTGTCACTTCGCTCTTTTACATAATACATTTCATAAAAATAATTTTTCAATCCTACAATGCTTTTATTCTGGTTTTTTTTTGCACTTTATTATAAACTTTTCAGTAATTTTTTAACATTATTGTAATACAGCCATATAAAATCTGTTTTATTTTTCCTACAAGTTTTTTAGCTGTCACTTGGGTTCCACTTTTTCCTGTTTGACACTGACGTTGTCTCGAACCATCCTATTGCATTTCGATTTTGAAGCTGAATTCGAAAAACTATTTTATTCGTTCGTTTGTGGAAATTGAACCCAAAACTGTCGCACTTTATTCAGAATCCACATAAAACATAGTGGTGATCCACAAACCCACGAATATAAAAACTGTTTAATAGATAACTTTTCACATGAGAGCGAATTGCGAACAGTGAACAAATGAATATTCTTAGTTTCTGACATTTCCCATGAAAAATTTTTTTTGGTGGCAGATACCCGCGTATGAGTTTCATTTTTAAATTAATTTATAAGGAATAGTCCTTATGATCGAAAAATATGCAATTAATTGCAAATGTGGTTTGTCCACGATTTACCAATTCGTCAGTTCGCTCCCATATTTGTATAGACCTTAAGGTCAATTGAAATACCAATGTTGCATTGTACCGCTCCCTTCGTTTGCATGCACACTTACCAACTTTGTAAAATTTGGTAAGTGTCGCCTAAGGGCGTTACCAGCCTCCATTATGAGTTGATGGCTTCTTTTGAAATCACAAGCACAACACCATAAACATAACAATTAAAAAATCGCATTGTTAAACAAAGGTCGGCCATAACCTGCCCGAAAGCGGTGACAAGACAATGCAATTTCGCAGTGCAATTAACAGTGTAAATCGAAACGACCTTAGCATTAAGTGCGAAATCGAATGCAAACAAACAGCACTTCGGTTATCGTCGCGCTATTTCCAGATATCGATACCAAACCACACGGTTTGTTATCAAGCAGATTTCACACATTTCATGAGTATCACACATATTTTCGCTACGCTGCTCTTCAACACTATTACGTGAGTGTAAAGAAATAATTACGGCCGAGTGCGGATCTTCATGAGTTTTGACCTGAATTCCGGCGTTTATTAATACATTCCCCCGCCGTCGCCGCCAGTTCCAGGTTGGGAAATTTCCCAAATTGTTCAGCGCATGGCTTTTGCGGTCAATTTGCAAAACGATTTCCATCTCGCACTAAATACAGTTGTGTGCAATTACGCAATCATACTGCACACTGCGGTGAAGTCTTAGTTTCGGTTTCGCAATCGGAAAGTAGCCTCCCTGGTCAGAACGCAGTTAAGCAGCATTTAGCCCACTAAGTGTGATTAATGTTGTTAAGATGAGCATGCGCTATTAATTGCAGTGCACTGCTATTGCGCAACTACAATTTTGCTTTCTGATCTTCAGCTGAATCGCCTCATTGGATGAGTTATCCAGTTTTACGCAACTAACCACTTGGCAGACGAGGACGACTCTAACTAAACCATCACCGTCTAGTCGCCAATGGGATCTTCTTCGCGATGATCTGAGCGCTGATGGTACAGTGTTGCCTTTCGAATTTAATCGCAGCCAGTTACCCTGCACTGGCTGTTCCGAAATCCACTGTGCATGTAATAACCTTGCAGACGCTGCAAGTGAAATAGACATTCTCCGTCTTTGGGTAAAGTGCATCATCGTTTCAATTCATTGTGAATCGCTGGCGGCGCAGTAGCAGCAACTTCATTTGAAACCCGCTGCTCTTTATGTGCCGCCAGCCTGGATGGAGATTGAAGTTGAAATCGAAAAGAAATGCTCTGACGACCAAGGTGATGTACGCGAGCATCTGGCATTATTGACCGAGCCAAATCATCACTCTCACGGGTTCACACAGACTGGATCGATGATGAAGATGGATATACTTTTTTTCAAAGTCTTATAACGGCAGCAAGACAGTTAAATGGTTATCGACATGATGCAGGGAAAACATTGAAATCAATTGATGGAGAAATGTTTTTTCCAATAACTTGGCTAATTACAAGCTGAATAGGGTCTTAATTGTATATATCTAGAGGTGGGCAAATATTGGAATATTATTTGAATAATATTTGCTACTCCTATTTGATCTGTGTTAACCTACCAGTTTTTGTTTAATTTACCTGATCGAGGTAGTAGGTAGAAATAGGCAGTTTTGAAAGTTCAACGACTAATGGTTTGCAGTCTTGATGGATATTCCATTTAGCTGAGTAGATACCCCGTTGGCTTATTGATCTTGTCGAAAAATGTCTTTGTTATGCACCGACATTAAAAAAGTAAATATTGGGACTTGGGAGTAACTGGTCCAATAGACCCGAACACAACTTCTCAGTAACCGTTTTTGAATGATTTTTGCTTTTATCACCATTGAACCTACAAGGAGGAACTAATAATTAAGGTTGAGTTTAGGCGGGGCATTTAATTTTCGAGTTTGATATATCAAAAGTACTAAGTAAGTACTAACTTCGTTTAAAACTCTTTTGCAGTTTTCACTTCCATTAATATCTGCAGGATCACCCATCGGTATCTTTTTTCAACTATTATTGAAAATAAAATACCAGGTTGTATTTACAAAATTCTATTGTAAAATTTCAACAAAAATTGTTTTGTTCACCCAAAAAAAAATGTTGTAGAAATGTTGAAAACCGCTGTTAAATCGACTGCATTCATTGTCATAATCGACCTGACATCCAATGCTTGCAATTTAACAGACATGATTGTGCTGTCCAAAACCAAATTGTGAAAATGAGAGCATTTGTTTTAGATTTTACAACAAGAAAAATTGTAAATAAAACAGCATCCGAATGTACAGCAACATTTGTAAAATACACAATACTTGTGTGTATAAAATACGGATTTTGGTTGTATTATGCACAACACCTTGCTGTCAAAATGCAATTTCTGTCGTAAAACCTACTCGATTTCTAGAAACGAATACCATTTGTATAGCTCGATGCTTCAAAATAAAAAACATACACACAAATAATTTGAAAATCTTTTTATTGAATATATATTCGCATAAAATTAACATACATACAATTAAGTTAAAGTAAGTCGATTCTTGAGAGCTTCTTGCTGAACTTGGTGTTAAGCAATTGTCCTCAATCCATTCTGTGGTGATTATTGTCACATCCTATTGTAAGCGGCACCCCCATAGTGCACACTGGGCATTTAGGGAGTTAGGGAGAAAATTAAAAAAAAAAATGTAATATAGGTTGTCTTCTTACGTACAAACAATCATATAGATAGATAAATAGACAGATAGACATATGGACAGACACAGAATTGCTAAGATTAAATTTTTTTATCTCGAGTTTGATTTTTTAGTAATGATGCAATTTTATCATAATACTTACTTCTTCCTTTTTCCATTTCATTAACTCGTCCGCAAACTGCAGCTGCAACCCAAGTTCACTGTCCGGAAATATTTTGGAGATATGCTCCGACTCCGATCTGAGCAGAAGTAAAATCTGTTTAGTGAGCCCACGACCTTGTTAAAAAAGAATAATGTGGTCAAGTTAAACGAGAAACGGCACCCAGGCGACGAACGAACAAATGTATATCTTACTTACGTGCTAAAAACGGCACAACACTTATAGACAATGAGAAATTGCCCACCACTTCAAAAACATCCACGTCTAATAGTAATGTTTTTTTTTTCAGTAGCCGCGTTTCCTATGACGGGATTATTCGGAACTCTTTCCTTATTTAAATGCTGGCTTCCACATCCTCAGCTTTTTCCGACAAAACAAAACAAATCAGAATTCATTTGAAAAAAAAGTCACAACTTTGCACTATGATAATACGTCAAGAACAAAGTAATGAACATAACTTTTGTAGTAAGAATGGAAAAGACTGTCAAAATGGCAGTGGTGGGGATAAATTCTCTCACAGAGAGAGACACTTACGAAAAAGTTAGGGAACGCTTTTGTAGTAATTTATGAAAATGACCGATATATAACTCAAAAATTCAAAAAAGTGGTATGAAAAGTCGTTAAAATATCATATAAACTCGAACAATTTGCTAATTTACGAACAAAATTAGTTCATTCATCTACCTAGCGATGAAAATGATTCGGAATTAATCGAAATTCTTCTTCATGAATCCGAGTTTTGGAAGAGAAGAAGTAAAAGCGACACGGCTTTTAAAATTACGTGAAAGAGATTGTCCTTTCTTACTCCTTAGATAGGTACAACGAGGAAGAATTTCGCCGCTACATTCGAAAAGAATTTAAGGAGAACATTCAATTTTATTTTCTCGACTGTTGATACCACTTTAATGCGCAAGAAATCAAAACAAATGCACTCATTTATGTCAAATGGGACAACAAAATTCAAATTAGCTGTTAATTGTAAGGTGACTGACAGCCTTTTCAATTCATACACCAAGAAAAATTCGTAAGATTTAAAAGTAAAGGAACATACCTAATAAAATTATACAATAATATTTGACATTGATGGCGTCATTTATTATTTGACACGCGAAGTAAACGCGAAAGAAAGAAGTTTTTAAGTGAACATAAAAATTCCTTAAAGAAGTGAGTTCAACATAAGAAAACATAAATCCGTTTATGGATAAGGACAGGAAAAATGGAAAACATTCAAACGCAACCCCTTGGATATAAATTGGTAAAATTGCAATTTGGTAATAGAATATTGTTTAATATGCATTTTATTTCTTGAATAAATAAATAGATCAAATTTCACTTCAACGTTATGTTCTCAAGATTCTTTAACCGAAACTAAAAGACGGAACTTTAAATATTGAAGGAGATGACTACATCTACACCGTTGTCGGTGTTTAATGCATAGCGGATATTTTTCAAGTTAGATAAAGGCTTTCGGTATCATTATGTCTTAAAACTAATAACCCTTTTAATTTTTTGGTATTTTCTAAAAATAAATTCAATAGTTCCTTGGTTTTAATAAATCTAATTGCTAAACTTATTTGTTTTGCGTATCATTTATTAATACCTAATGCTATCCACATAACAGATAATTTGTTGAATCAACAAATTAAAATATTATGGAACTGAGTGTATAATTCTACATTACCGACAATGTTCATGTAGATTCAATAAAAAACAACTGACAGGTTATTTCTGTATTATCAATATTTGCTATTGACGACCAACAATTTCGATGGTGTAAATAATTTTTGTTTTCTGTTAACTTAACAAACAGATAAAAGTCAAATTGATAAATTTCTGCAAAGTCAACAGCATTTTGGTATATTTAAAAAAATATTTTTATACGCACAAATAAACACTTTTTGTTACCATAACAATTTTTTTTTTGTCATCACAACAAAAGGTTTGAGACGAGATAAAACTTATCAAAGTTTTATCAATTTTGTTGAACGTATATTGACAAAAAAAAATTATTGAATTAACCCTAATTTTTGTCAAATATACTAAGGTTTTATTTCCAGATGCGAACTTTTTCTCCATAGACGATTTCGTTTCAACTATTACTGTTTTCAAACTTAGCCTCAGTAAACAAGCCTCTTCAGTTAGCCTCGGTCTTAACCAACTGCCGACAGCTGCAAATTTAAAACTAGTTGAGTTCCTTTCCTTCCAGGAGCACTAGCTCTTTCTCTAATACATTGAACAAGTAGGTTTGAAATCAAAGACTCTGTACATCAGGGAGTTAATGGCATAGCCATTTCGGACGTTCAGGTTTTTCGTCTGAATTCATTTTGCACCCTAGAGTTGCTGTATCGTTTCTCCGTCGAAGCATCCGCTTGACAGAATTTGAGAGCAATAGACCAGAGACCGTGGTAATACGTGGCTGATTTTGTTCTTATTTCGTATCACGGATATGGCAGTTCGGCCGAGGTCTTTACAGAGTCTCATTATTTGTCAGTGTTCCGGTTACATTATTCGCCACAACTTCTCTAGAGCTTTGAGTGAATTGTCCTTTTATTTTATAGTAGGTATTCCAAATAAATGCTCGAGGTTTTGAATAGAGTTTTTTTTTGTAGATCTTCAATGTTTACACAAAAGGTCCTCCTTCTCTTCCTTGCTGACTTTCTCCAAGTTCATGGTTATTGCTGCCTCTGTCCCTGTGAACAAACTTCGCTCCGTGATAGAGCAATACCGATCAATTTCCAACTTGCGAACTATGTAGTTAGTGCCTCATCAATTGACGGTGTTGACTGCAAAATTTGTGCGCTAAACTGCGGGGAATTTATTTTAATTTTCCATCAAACTCAACAGCAACAATCAATATGCAATCATTCTCTATTTAGCGCCGAGACTTGCAACTTGCAAATAACTTAATTACTATGAAATCGGCAACTGCTTCGCCCAGGAACAGTGTGTTACGGTTACGTACCTACATATTACAATACACCTGTTGTTCTCTCATTTCCTTCCGCCATTTATAATAATACATCTTTGCTGCACTCACGCAAACATTGGCCACACTTTGTCACGCAGTGCCCAGCAAGATTCGACTCAGTGACCGTCGGCGTCGTCAAACTGCCATTCGCGTCAACTGCCACAGTTTAATGAAAAGCACGTCATGCAGTTTCATCCATTAATCATCCTCATGAAGGTTGAAGACTGTTTACCAAATATTTTCTACGTTATACCACTTCGGCTGATTGGTGGAGGATGTTGGCAGCACACGAGAAAATAAAACAATTAATGTCGTAACGGGCAATTCTATATTTTCCAGCCATTAAGTGGACGGGCATCGAGATAAGTGTTGAGTGTTGCTGTTGTGGGTCTCGCTGTTTAAATGTCGATTAAAAGCCAAGAAATAGAAAGCGCTTCCGGTTGGGCAGAAGGCACAGTTTTCGCCCGAAAGCAGTTGCTAAAATACACAGTTGGGATGGGGTAAACTAGATTTAGTCAGGGATAGGCGAATAATACACAACAAATTTCTCCTAAAAACTTGACAACCCTCTTCAGTTGACAACATATCTGCTACGGTCAAAATCGAATCAAGATGTTGATTTCCGCGCGAGTAACACTTTCCATTTAATTACATAGAAGACGCGAGCTACTGTAACCTGCGGCAATGTTCGGATTGCCTCATCCATCAGCCGGCAAATTAGCTCGATCGCTTTCCTTCCAACCACAAATTACTTAAATGCGTAAATCTCGAAGGCAATTGATAGCCTACGCCAGCGAGGTTCGACTTATCACAATTGAATTGCTCAAGAGGCGATTGGCGAAAAAAAATAGTCCGTCCAAGTCGTAGAGCAGCTGCTTTGTCCCAACATAT
Source organism: Cheilosia vulpina (assembly GCA_916610125.1). Classification (NCBI taxonomy): domain Eukaryota; kingdom Metazoa; phylum Arthropoda; class Insecta; order Diptera; family Syrphidae; genus Cheilosia; species Cheilosia vulpina. The sequence goes on along the minus strand of OU744279.1, from coordinate 40,532,674 downwards.
AGTCGTTTCATTGTGAGTTAATTACTCGGTGATTATGCGCGAGTGGGCCAGATGTTGAGAAGGATTAGCGATTGGCGATTGCCCCCAAAACATCTACGACTGTTGACTTATATAACGAAAATATACCAACAATGACCCACATGCGAGTTGCGCAGCCTCGACAATGGTTAGGTTAAGTCATGAATTGTCTCATCTGCTCTAATTGGCGCAACCATCTTGTACACGAAGTCAAATCATAGATTCATTCATGTCAAATTCAAAAGCGAAAGTGAATCAAATTTCGCACTATGCAAACAAACATACCTGACATTTGTTCGTCATTGTTCCGAAATGAGAGGCGCATCTTAGGTTTGCTGCCACTTGTGGTGCACTCGAAATGTTGGTAAATACTGTCACGCTGAGGAGTGGGCACTCGCATCTCCAAAGCTGGACAACAAAAGAAGCGCAACGTGTACCAACCTACACCAACTATTTATTCTCAAATTAAACTGGGTCAGACAGTCGAGATAATCGGTGGTGTAACCCCAGTCAGTTTTGGTCATGGGAAATAATCGCAGCATCGCAATCTTTTCCATGAAAATCTTCGGCTAATTGTCAGTCTAATCTTTATGAGCAATTTGAGAGTCAAAGAATGGCTATTTAATCCGGCTATCTGATGGAGCTTTTAATTTAGAGTTTCGGTGTTTTATTTGGGAAAATTAAACTGACTACAGTTTGAAGGGGGAGATTAGCGCTGCTTATGCTATTTTAATGGAACGCTAGGTGTGTTGATGTGTCACAAATAGGGAGAGCCTTTCAAAAGTGACGCGTCTCTTAATTGGCCAAAAGTCCAGGCAAAAAAAAAGTGTGAAGGGTGGTTTAATAACCTTGCATTTCCTGTCGACTTTGTGAAAGTGTCATAAATTAGATAGGGGATTTCAATATCAATGCCTTGACGAATAAACACTAAAACTGGCTTAAACAAATGGACCTGTTTGTTAATCTGACCCTCCACTTTCAGCAGAACTGACATTGACCAACAAAGGAACAATCAGTCCATTTTCATGGTCCATCGAAGCTATGCAAAGTCTACAGCAAAAAGTTGTAGTGAGACTGGAAACTATTGGTAATGAAATGACGCTGTTATAATATCACTTCAGTGTTTCCTTTTTAAAGTTGGACTGGAAGAACTGAATGGATATGTAATTATCCAACTGACAGTGACACTACGAAATCATCAACGAATAATAATTTCGCTCTCCTTTTCGTTTTGCTGCTGCGAAATGATGGCGAAAAGTGGGTGATTGTAGTAGATTGCTTGGTACAATTCTCCACTATCTTTTCGTACACAATTTATTGTCCGGCACATTCAAGAACGTAGTTATCTGTAGTCGACTACATTGGTCTGGAGAAAACGTAACCTGAACTAAAAAAATTGATTGGTCGGGTACGTCACTTTGCCTATGCCAGTTACTTCAATCAACTTATGTCGTTTTCCATTGCCAAAAATCTTTTTCAGACCTCAGATTTTAGGCGGCTGATGGAACATGCAAAGAAATTGATCTGCTTTTGTGAATGGATTAGTGCGTTATTTGACAACAATATCAGCTGTTCAAATTGCATTTGTTTTTGGTAAAATCAACCATGGAAATCGGCTTGAAAAATGTTTCCTCTGTTGTTTCGTAGTTTCCAGATGATGAGGAAGACAATGAATATAATAATTCCTCCAAAACTATGTCCATTGCTGTTTATGTATTTCTTTATTTTGGTTTCTACGAAACTTTGCACATTTTTTTTAAAACTAACTTCTTTAAATGACGTAAAACAGCTGTGCTGTATCTGAAAAAATATCGAGATCTACAAAAAGGGATCCAAATCAAAAAAAAGATTGATTTTTTTCCCCAATGGAACGCGAAAAGTGATTTAGATCAAAAAAAAGATTGATTTTTTGTCCCAGTGGGAAACGACATTAGACTCAGTCATGAATTTCTAGATTCGTCGCATACCCCTCCATAAACGTCAACTGAAACAGCTGCACATATGACCGATTTTAGCCGACCAAAACCGAGATACATCTAGTCAGGCAGCTGTCAGACTTACTAAAATTTTACATCTCTTTTTTTTCGGTTTTTTTTAAGAAATTGAGTTTTTATCTATATTCCGAAGAATTGAAGCAGGAATACCAGGAAGATGACCCACCACAATTAACATCAGTGCCTGCATGATTTTAATTATAATTTCTTTCAATTAGAAAATACAAATTCTGGCTGTTGTCAAATGTCACTTTTAGTTATGTAGAAGTTGATGGAACTCTCCACAAATTATTTTTCGCTGACTTTTTGCAGTTTTTTCGCTGAAATACAAGTCACGTGTTGATATTGCTGTCGCTTAAACCAGTCGACTTTTTAGTATTGCGCAACTCTTTCATCTTACATGAAATGTTTGGATGACATTATAAATGTAATTTTATGGGATTCTATTACCATTTAAACGAAGCGTCGATGTTCATAAACATGACATTGAATTACTATTCTCATTACTCCACTCATGTGCACTAAAACTTTCGGAAATAACGGAACAGTCGAATTGCAACTGTCGCTTATTTATGGGCCCAATTTTTAACATGGAATTGAGTTCAGGCAGTTAAAGCTTAGTACTTTTTAGCTCGAACAGCGTACTACGCCTAATACTACAAAGAGTCGACAAAATACATCACTGTTCATAAATTTAAATCCATCCGATTAGAGAAAAAATATGTACCTGACACTTTTGTGTGAAGAAATTTAATATCGGGTGACCCACAGTGTTCACGTAATCGATTTTCTACGACTTCAATGCTTTTCATCTCCTCCTTGCAGCATCTTTACAAAAACACATGTTTATCAATGAAACTTTTAGGGCATTGTGTGTATCAGATTCATCGTTCATCGTGCGTTTCCAAATAATGACATTGTTTTTTTCAAACTTATTTGAAAGGTGTGGATTAATTGTTACCTTTTTTATAGGAACCCTTTATTGAAACCATTAATCTTATGGTTGCTTCATAATTATTAAACATTTAATTGTTCCGGGTATTACAGCCCACTCAAGGTGTCGGCCTTTCAATTGCCACTTACCATCGTTTGGACTTCAAAATCTCATATAATTTAAGGAAAACCGAGGGCTAACGATAAGTGATTCCACCTTAAAATTTCAACAAATTAATCATTCATCGAAGTACTTGAGCCGTATCTACTCGCTAAATAAAACGCAGGCCATTAAAGAAAACACTTCTTTTATTTTTCATCTAAAACAGTTTGGGATTTAATTGATTAACCTTAAATACTTGATGGCTGAATGAAAAGGTCATCGCTGCACATCCACCCATCGGATAAACCGATTAAAGAGATGTAAAAAATTTAATAAGATGAAAATGGATTGCTTATTTCGGTAAACAAAACAACAAAGCGTTGACATTGAAAATATGTAATTCAGCATAAATGAAATGCTTCAGTTAATCAATTCATGTTTCGCAATTGAATGCAAATAAAAGCATGATTTGAATTTCAAATGTCAAGTTTGAGAGGTAGCCAGAACTGGATCTATGTTGAAATTCGCAAGTGAATTTGCCAATACTCACTAGATGAAAAAAAAACACTACTAATAAAAATAAATAAATCCTTGAAAGGTTGTTATTTTTTTTTTAAATTAGCATAATGAACAGATACTCGTAAATAAGTCCAAAAAAATGTGCACAAGAGCTAAGCGCTTATACAATCTGATTAACGATGCGCTATTGACAGTTATTACACTGTGATAATAATAATTAATTACCGAAAATGAATGAATACAATACTGCTTGTTGACATTATAATTGCAATTTGTTAATTAATTTTGCAGTAAAACTACGCAATGGAGAAAAATGATTGCAAAACGTCAAACTTGCAATACAAATTTGTTACGCCAGCCAGTTTCGTAATAATGTTCAATGTCGAGTTCGATTATTTACTTTTATTTTATCCTACTAGTAAATATATAATCTCTCTATGCCGTAGCAGATTATGTAGACATGACAAAGAATTGTTGTTCGATGCTCACCGAGGTTTCCATTTTGAAAGTTATTATTCCAACCAACTCCCGATTCAAAGGTGTCAGAACAAAGAACGTTAAATTTCTTGGACGCCTTTGTCTCAACATTCTGCATTGCTTTCATTAAAAACAATCCACCACTTTTTTTATGGTCTTTACGTTCTTCCACAAGCACTGGAGTTTGAAAATGTTGTATTTTTTATGTTACAGACCCTGGGCAGCGTTGCCAGATAAAATAATTTAAGATCTGTATCTTAAGCGTATATTTCAATCACATTTCTGATCAATAAATATTTATGATTATCAAGAATATCACATTCAAGTACATGAGAATTTAATTCATCATATCAGAGAAACTTGAATCATATTGCAAATAGCAACCAATTATACAACACTTGATTTTTTAATTTTAAATCTTTATTCAATTAATCGAAATAACACAGTCATATGCAAAACTATCTGCAACGGAATGGAAACGTCAGATGTGAGTTTCCAATTTATTCCGCTCCGAACCACGGGAGCTAGCGCTTATGTTGGAATCAACTCGAAGTTTCCTACTAGCAGTCCATATATAATAAGTCAATGGCTAAATCAATTAAAATACTTACGACAGAATTTTACCAACCCTGTATTTTTACGGTTTTAGATCATAATCAACGTTACAAACATCATCTGAGTGTCCACTTCACATGAAAATGTTTCCCACACAAAATTCGACACGGTGACCTTTAATAGATTCAAAGTGACCATTAAAAGTGATTACCCACCAGTAAGACCCCGAAAAAATTATAAATACTCACCGCCATAAGCCCTTTTTAAAAACACGAATCTAGTCCAATTTAAAACACATTTCAAGTGAAAGTATAAAAATCCCCATTAGACAACAAACCAAAAAATCTCGTTAGGTGCTTAAGATTCATCGCATGGTATATCTTCTCTCAAGAAGCTGCATTCCGATCTTCGCTATGATATTCAAATATTATGTAACCAACCAGCTGCACGACTGTATTCAAATTCATAAATCTGTCAAAAGGTGATAAACTCTCTCTCACACACTTTTCTCGTGTATTTACAACTTATTTCCATGCCGCGTTAGTGCAATTTCCCCGACAGTTAATTACAAAACAATTAGTGGGAGTTTTTCCGTCTAATGAATTGCCCAAACATTAGGGCAATTAAAACAGAAACAAAACTTGACAGGCCCTCATTTTAACTGCGACATAGGAAATACAAATGTCCAACACAAAGGACGTGCTGCTGAAAACCACCACAGTTTTATTGCAAAAGTCCGGCTATTGTCTTAGGTCATCGAGTCACACGCGAATTCGACTCTTTTGTAGCGGTATTCTCCCCCACCGCGTAAGAAGTATGTTTATATTATTATCAATCTCCTGGCGGTCTCCGAAAATGGATGGGTACGGCATCGCACGGTTCAAAGGCAGTAATAGAAAGTGAGAAGAGAAAAACATTTAACGTCGTTGTGTCATTATGCAAATGACAATTGATTAGCATAGGATATTCAAATACTAATCTGGTGGTTTTCTAATTTTATTCCGCAAATAGGTATATTGTTGCCTTTAATTAGATTGATTAGAAGGTGACAGCTTATGAGGTTGGGGCAGATTGGAGGTCGCTGACAACAACCCAACAACAGAAAGGGCATGGCAATATGTCTACCTGGGGGTGAGAAATCAATATTTAGGTAGCTATGCCTATATTTTGGAGAGTACCTCTTATTAATCCTGAGCACAGCCAGGCGATTTTTATTGACATTTATCCGCCTTAAATTGCACTCAAGTTTTACCTCCAACTCGTTCATTCTAATTGCGATTGCATAAAATTCCAGTAGCAGGCGGCTGTCACCTAGCAAGACCAGAGGCGCCCCTAGTGATAATTGTGTAAGGCACCATATTATGGTTTCTTTCATTTCTCCATTGTTGTAAGTCAAACGATTGTTTGCCTCTATAACTAGGTACATGGATTAAGAAGCAAAAAAAAACTATTAAACTGACAGTCGAGATATTTATTTGGATTTTTATCATTAAGACAGACGTCAAATAGGAACGAAGCATGTTTATTAATTCAGTTTTTACTGTGACCTTTCTTTCAGTAGTGAAATTTATGAATAGCTGCTGGGCATGTTAATTATACAGCGAACACTGAAAAATAGAAAATGTTAAATATTGTAAGCCATACTGATACTGTGAGAGGGCTTTGAGCTACAAACATAGCCTAGTTATTAAAATGAGTGTACCTACTCTCGAGTGGCAACAACGTGTACAGAATAAATCCAACGACGCCTTTGTAGTGAAGTCTGTTCACAAAGTTTGTACCGCAGTGCAATATTTGCATTAACACTCTAATTCTGGAGGAATAAATTCATAGCACGCACAACACTCACCTCACAGATCGTCTGTTACTGTTGGCAGTTATTGTACTTTGTCGGTTAGTTTTAGTTTCGTTTGCAGATGAACATTTTTATACTGTTTATACATACCAACAGTCAAAACTTGTGCAATACCTTTGTCTGCGTGCCTGCCACAATTGGATTGGCAATATAATAATTTTTCAACAAGCTTGACGCGTGGAGCAAGGTTCTCACATCCGACCATCACGTTTTATGAGTTTTTATTTTGTACATTACTAATTAAGAGTGCAAGCATTTAACCATAAATTAACGAAACTCTACGTTAACGCTATGTACCTACATAAGTATACGGGGGTATTTTGTACAAGAGTCATATAACTTATAGCCGATGTATTCATTGCGCTTAATAATTTTTGATTACTGTTTTTTTTTGTACATTTCTGTGAGCGATAAAAAGATAATTTTACCAAAGTTCAATCTTGAACTTGATAATAAATAAGACATCTTTCATTTATTCTTCACCCGTAATCGTAAATAAAAATAAGTTTTGTGAATTGTTTCCTTCTAAACGCTACGGAAATTACCAAGTGCACGAAAACGTCAAAAGTTTATGCCAACAGACGATATTAGATAGCAAACAAAAATTAACTGACGTTACCTACTATGCTACGCAGCTCTTATTATTACGGTTGTTGTTTTCGAAATGGTCAAACATCAATACGTATGTCGACTTAAGCTCGTGTCAAAAATGGATGAAAATCCGTATTTAACCGCAAATTCGATTAATCTGCAGTACTCCCACGAAAGACCCCAATATTTTCCGTTCTCCCAAAAACACCCTTATCAAGATAATTTTCTGATAGTTCAATTTCAAAAATTGTTATAATGCTGATAAATGACACTCCATTATTTATCTCTATTTAAAAAGTATAAGCGTCACCAATCCATATATAAAAGAGACAGATGCAATTTGACCGAAGAAGAAACGACAAATGAACTGCTGGCCAATTTATATCGGGTACGGGTACCTCACAAGACACAATAACTAAACTTACTTGTTGTCATTAGTTTAGTACTATTTGGGGTTATGTTACATGGGTAATATGAATCATTTGTAAAAATTAACTATTTTGTTGTTTCAAATTTAATATATATTTCTTTGTGGAACAAATAAGTTAAAAATATGACTGAAATATCCGGATAGGACTTTTAGCAAATGTAGACGTATTCCGCGATACTAATAATCATTGCATATTGTGACCTACAAAATATTTAGTGTGAAGGTTAAAAATGATTAGGTATTAGTAAGGTCCAATTGACCGATTCAAGAATCTAGTTATCTTAAGCCGACTTGATTGGTCTGAACGCAAAATCTAGATTGGTCGGCAACGTCATTTTTTACGGTAGTCACTTATGCGAACTATCAACTTAGTAGGTAGGTACTCAATTAGTCACGAATTTCTTGACTAGATTCGTTGGCTACAACTTCATAAACGTCAACTGAAACCAGAGACAAATCATACTGAGACCCCCAACTCACAATCCTCTTGCCGCTGGCCTCCTCGATTTATTTTCAAATTCGCCATTTTGTTTTCCTATCGGTGTTGTGTCAATTAAGAATCCGTGTGACATGCAAAAACATACAAAAAATACAAAAATAGATGTTGCCAACCTCGACAACCGTGGGGAAATGTGCTAGAATTCGGGAATACCACATTTTCACATTACTGAAACAGCTGTTTATCTAACCGATGGTCAGACAGCTGTCAGACTCAGAGACAATACTGAGATCACCAACTTCGGCCGATTTCCCGTTACTTGCCTAAAAGCTATATTTTTATGGGGTAGCAAATGCTAAGTGCGCTAGTATTGCTAAATAGAAATTCGTATTGACAAATGTCACGTAACTTTAAAAATTCCGGCTAACCAACACACTCGCACCTGCATATGCCACTTCCGCTGTAGGCAAAGTTGCTGACAGCGTTTATAGAATGTTATCCGTTAAATTTGAAATTATTCGTTACGAGTGGATAATATTTTTTTTTAAGAAATATGTGTACATTTGCTTAAATTATTAATGAAAACTGAACAATTTAGCTTGGTTGAAGGAAAATGCATTTTGGTTGAAGGAAAAGCATTTTGAACAAATTTTCTTCAGTGCCAAAAAAAAATCAATCTTTTTTTGATCTGAGGCACTTTTGAGAAATCACGATTTTTTCTATAATTTACACATAGGTAGCTACTTTCACTAATTAACGAATTGTTTATCGTTGGAAGGATTGCTTTTTTAACTAAATTATTAATTTTTCGCATATTCATGATTTTTTGTGTTAAATCATATGGTCGTATGAATATAAAAAGAATTTGCTTTGAGTAAAAGGTTTTAGCAAAGTAAAAGCCCTTAGCAATGCTTTGAATCGGTATGAATAAAAACCTAGTTTGCTAAAGTAAATTCGAACATAGCATTTGCTTCGCTGTACATGTCCTTGCCTTGCAATTTCTGTCAAACTTGACAAGTGACAACTGTCCGGTCTCCGGTGGTTTGTTTATTTTGAATTTATTTTCAAATTTTTGCACGAAAATTTTCAAAAGTGAAAAAAGAAATTTCAAAAAAAAAGTGAAAATAAATAAAAAAAAGAAAAAAATATTATGATAAGCATAAGTGCATCTATATTCGATTTTGAATTGACTCTTCTTAATTTTAGCAGCCGATGAGGAACTTCCATCTTCCACGTCTACTCCCAAGAGTGATCAAAATGAGTGTTGGTGTTTGTCCAGGCCATAGAAGCTGTAGGAAAGATTTTGCTTAGCAAATCCCAAACTCAAAAAAAAAACTTATCGCATTCATATTTTGTTTGGTTTTCCTGCACGAACAAAACTTAATTTAAATATTTATAAGCAAAACATCGAAAACTCACAATGCGTGGATTGTTTTATGTAAAAAATGTGCGTAGATACAAAATATTTAGCAAAAGGTCTGAGTCAACTAAATAGCAGACTCAGAACTTGCATAGCACTTGCTTTGTCTGATAAGTTTTATTCATACCGATCTGAGTAAAAGGTCAGTGCCGTCGCTTTTCGAACATTTCAAAAGTTGGAACTATCTCAAATTGGTTTTTATTCATGCGAAATGTAGCAAATGCTTCGATTTTGACATTTCTCTTGAGTAAAAGCAATTGTTACGTTTTATTCACACTACCCATTGTGTGAAATTCAATTGAAATGGACTCCAGTGTAAATGTAAAAGAATAATGTTTTTGCGGCCAACTTTAATTTATGCTTGATTTGACTGATAATATCTCTCATTACCTACGAATTCTCAGGTGTAAACATGCATTTACGTATGTATAGTTTTAAGCCACAAACATGGGCTTTTTCCACGAATAATCTAAATGTCTTAATATTAATTCCTTGCAAATTACGAATATTCTTCTTGCTTTGATTATGTATTACATACCTACGTATCTTGTTTTGTAATTCGATTACACTTTTTTTTTGCTTGGTTTCCGAAAAATGTTTACTCAAACTCTAACATATTTGACCATATTGATCTGCATGTTTCCATAAAACAACAAACGAATCTGTTGAGTTCCTAGTTTACAAAAAATACATACGAATAACTAAATTAATTAATATATAAACGCGAAAAGAATTCAATAAAAGTCTCCACCTTAATGCCGAACTGCGCGAAAACGATGGCAATACCTTTCCCCACAACTGCTGCCACCATTCACATATTTGAAGTCGAACTCGAAATTGTCGACACAGCGAACACACAGTTGGTAGATCTGCAAAGAATTCGATTGACTCAGCTAAGCGGACAGACCACGGCGAAGGAAAAAAGTTTTGCGAATTTGCTCTGGGCATCACGTTTATACCAGCGAAAAGTAATTTTTTAAGTGGATTTTCACCCCAATTTCATCTACAAATCATCTCCCAATAATGGCCGACTCCAAAAAGTAAGTAAACCACAACTTTTCACCACTGGATTGTGTTATCTACAGAGAAAATCCACTTTGCGACAAAGCCGACACAGAACCACCTTCAATTTTGCTTGTCATCTTGTAGCCGCAGCCAACTTGCACAAAGAGAAATGTAAACGTACCTTTCTTCAATGGACTTGCATATAAAAATTTAATTATTCTCATAAAAAAGAAACTTTTTGTGTTAATACAGAAAACTACTTTTTAAACAAGTTCACACGCGTTCATTCCGTTTGGGTACCCAATCTTTTATCCAACTATTGTGTCATTGACTAGAAGTTTCCTTGTTCTTTGTGTTTCGTAAACACTTTTCATGTGAAATCCTGTCAAATAATTTCCACTATGCGCTATAAAATCGGTTTATCAAACTACCCATCCGAGTGCTCCTTGACTATATGTGAAATTTCATGATTTGAGAAATTTATTTCTCTTATCGTTTTTTTACCGCTGGTGTGCCTTTTCGCTATACGTCCGTCTCGGTGAGAATTAAAATGGCGTTCAAAGAAAACGAATTACATCAAACAAATAGATGTTGGTATGTTCCGGCAGATATTCGCAACGAAAAAAACATAAATTCAGATTGATTTCTCTTCCAATTGAATTCATTTTTCTTTATTTTTTTTATCTTGCAGCGACGATTTAGCAACTGCAATCCTTAAGCGGAAGGATCGTCCAAACCGCCTGATTGTCGAGGAAGCCATCAACGATGACAATTCGGTTGTCTCACTATCTCAGGTAAGTAATTTTAAGTGTTACTTAGTACTTACTAATGTAGCTCAACTCAAACTCATACATAAATCATTATTTCTGATTGCGTTGTGTATTCGTTGTCAGCGAATAATGTCTTGCGATTAAAATTAGGTCATGAACCTTCGTGCAGAGTGTTTGGCTCTCTCGTGGTGTTTTAGCCAAATACATACTGAAATAAATATTCTTTGTGTCTGGCTTGATATTCGTAATAAAAGGATTCAAAATTAGCATTGGGCGTAAATAAATTCATTTGGAACATTCTCGAACAAAAGTGTCGTCATTAACAAAGTAGCAATTTTTAGCAAAACCAACAATTAAGTGTGTACGCATATATTGTCTGTTCAATATGTTAAAGTTAAGAAAGAACACAAAGCGAAGTCTTAGGCTGTAATTCCGCTCTCCTTCGTGTTGATTTATCATCAAAATTATTTTCACTGCAATAGATTTGCGGTGGCTGGAATCTTTCTAGATCGGATTGGTTTTTTTAATTTTTACTTCACACACCTCTTTTAAATGTTGAACATTTAATCGGAGTAAGATAATTGCTTCATGGATACCGACCTACCTAAATGTCTTTAAACAAGAAGCTCATGCTATTTTTACTCTTGCTACTAAATTTTCAATCTACATTGTTGAATCTAAATCTACTATTTGAAATCAAAGATGTATAAAAGCTGCGACTTGATGTACTTGCAAAAATGATGTATGATGTAGCCTTGCATAAATATGAAGGTCGTGTAATTTTTGAATGCGCAAAAATCTGTTAAGATCAGATAGTTGGGCTCAACCGTATCAAGGCATGGGTACACTTGGGGTTAGTTCCGGGTTCTCCGATAGGCTCTTATCTACATATAAACATAATATTCAAAAGATGGCGGTCATTTGTCACACACGAATGCATTTCAAACGAAAGTGAGAACTTGAGAAAGGTAGATTTTAAGTGATAAGGGAAGAATTCATCGAAAATCCGCTTTCAAAACAATAATTATCGCATGAGCATGAAGTTTTGCTTCGAAGTCGTTGCACTTTCGATACAAATGTTAATTGTGTTGATACTTGAGAGAGTAACGATGAAAACAACGACCTTGTTTACACAGCACACACCTCATTGACGCGCTCAGAGCAATCGTTTCAGTTCTCGCTTCTCGGCAAGTTGCCTCTATTGTGATTTTGAGTGACTTCTCCATCCATTTTCAATTTGTAGTATTCGCTCTTCTCATTTAGACCATATGCCCATCCCGGCGCATCTGCACTAATTTATCACCACCAAGGTTTTCGGTCTCGCATAAAGTTTCTAAACTCTTAATTCTGTAAATTTCCATTCACTTGTTTCTTCGCCTATATCGCGCCAAAAATATGACGTAGAAAATTCAATCCAATTAAACCGATATTGTCTACAAAATTTTGGGTAAGAGCTACCTTTTTTATATGTCATTTAGTAATAATGAATTGGTTTTTAATCCAAGCAGATGTAAACATTTGTTTTATTTGCTTGCCTTTCACTCTTTTTTTTTTTCCTTTTAATAAAACCCTTCCTTAAGTAAGTAAGTTCGAAAATTCGGACTGTGTACTTCCCTTGCCATTTCTTTCTGTACCAAATAATATTCATATTTTTGTAAATAATTTTTAGGAACGAAGACAGGTCTGCCAAATCGTTTGGTGATAGGTTAGGTTAGGTATGTGGGTTGGCGTGGAGTACTCCGTGCCACACTCAAGTCAATATTGACCCATTGTGATGCCTATTGGGGAAAAAGGTTGTCCCTTACCCATAAAAACCCTGTCTATAAATAAATACCTGTGATTAAGTACTTACTGTGGGGTTGCATACAAACCGTCCTGTGGATTTGATAAAGCTCAATGTGTGAAAGCTCGTCTAGGTCGTTGAAGAAGTGTCTGCCTAGAAATCTGTGCCCGAAGTGTTATAGACCTAGGAAATGAGTTGTGTCCTCAAGTGCTTCCTCATCACCGCAACCTCTACAAAGTTCTTCTTCCGTCAAGCGTAATTTCTTCATGTGATACCGTAGAGTGTTATGCCCCGTTTGGTGATGCTTTCCTTCGATTGTCGGAAATATTTCTTTTGCATGTTGCAAAATTTAAAACACATATCTACCAATTCGTTAGAGAAACAGTGTGAACGACGAACGCCTAGTTATAAGTTCATATTGCATATTTGAATCGATAATTCTCGATTCTGTCAATTGTTTTTTTTTTTGTTTCTTCTTGATCTCCGAGTCGACAGAACCGTCAGTATCATTGCTTTGGTCTACATCTGCGTTCACACACAATTTTAGCAGAAATTTCTCAGGTTCAGTAGGATTGTGAGACCGCCACAAACACTAGGCACAATAGCAAGCCCATCGATATCATAACGGGTAAAACCTAAACCAATTCGCACAAAGGCCTATTTCCCTACAGAATTTAAGTTTAAGTTGGAGAAGCCAACTTCCTCTAAGGGCCGTTTGCTCATACGACTCTTAACGACTTAAGTTCTACTTAAATACTTATAGGCTACTTTTTTTAGGGCATAAACTGTCGGAGTTTAAGTGGCACTTACTTCGCTATAAGTCGTAACAGCAAACGGCCTTAAGTCATTAAAAAACAAAAGCATTCCGAAGCACACTTCCACACCTAGAAATTGGTTGACATTACAAAAAGGTGGGAGATGTCCTCCGCTACTTGTAGGTCCATAGAGTACCTACATGCATCCGTATCAGCTAAGCGCAGTCTCATGGCATGCTTCCTCCGGAGGAACTGCTGCGATTGATTAATTCTCCAGACTTTTTCTGATTTATCGTTTCGACGTTACATTCAAGGCAACAGGGGTTTTCTCCCACACCCTAAACACTTATTTTTCACTGATTGCACTAAAATCGGGAGGTTTTTAACCTATTCACCTATGGTACAGGATCTTTTTTCTTAAGTAAATTTGTGTACAAAATATTTAACAAATCCATACACTGCAAATCAGCAAAATAGCAGACTTTGCATTTCGCCGCCAATGTTTTGCCTGGACACGTTTCCTTCATACTGATCTGAGTAGAAGGTCAAAAGTTGAACTGAAGACGAAACTAAGAAAATGCTTCCGTTTTACCATGTCTTCTTAGGATATCATTTCTCGCTTTGTGGATGCAGAGCCTCTACTGTGTGCGGTTGCTGTCGATATGTCTTACCTCTCTCCAACTCTTTCCCATTTCCACGATCCTTCCTTCTTTTATATATATACACTTTAATGCCTTTGCAGAAGGTGTGTCGGATCTACTTTCACGCAGAAACTCCCGGATGTTTGTCAGGCAGTGGCCAAAACCTTAAAATGCAATCAATGTCTATCTTAATCAATGAAAATAAATCAGTTGAAGTATTGATCAGTATTGGACGCCCTGTTCGATATTGAACTGTAATAAGTTATGGCTCCTGTGGTCGGCACCGAGCTTCAGATTCTCCTTGTCCAACTTTAAAAATTGCCATAAATAGAGAGCCTGGCAAGCTTTCCATTCTAACTTTGCTGATGATGCTTTTGGGTGATCTCAAGACTTACCATACGTTGACTTAGTCGATGACTTCTCATTGCTCATTGGGTGATTCGGAAAATGGTTCTTTTGGTACACCTGCTTAGACTGCCAAACCAATCGCATTTTACAATTTTCGTCCGAAAATGATATCTTTCAAAGGGCAATCGTCATATCTTAATCCATGAGACATTCCTCATGGAATGACTTTCTTATTTTTTCTAGACGTTTGCAGCAACTGTTCCTCTTCGGCAATTGAGCTTCTTCTTGTTTTCGTGGCCCTCAAATTATTTCATGGTAGTCCAAAAAACATGCACAAGCAGCAACATTTGTTCTTTTTCTTCTCTCTTTTTGAGTGATAGGTACAAGCTTCCATCTCACACACTCTCTCAGTTTAAAGTTACGACTGTACTATACAACGCACCCAACATTCTGAATATTTTCTTTTAGGCTAAGATGGATGAATTGCAACTGTTCCGTGGTGATACTGTTCTCCTGAAGGGCAAACGTCGCAAGGAGACTGTTTGCATAGTCTTGTCCGATGATAGCTGTCCCAATGAGAAGATCCGCATGAATCGTGTTGTACGAAACAATCTGTGTGTTCATTTATCTGATGTTGTATCGATTCAGTCGTGCCCCGATGTCAAGTATGGCAAGCGTGTACGTATTCTGCCCTTCGATGATACAACTGAAGGCGTTACTGGGTAAGCTGCACTGACAACCGACGAAAATCAATCACAAATATTAATTGCACTCGTTGCTTCGTTGCAGAAATTTGTTTGAAGTGTACTTGAAGCCCTACTTCTTGGAGGCTTATCGACCCATCCATATGGGCGATAACTTCATTGTGCGCACTGCTATGCGTCCGATTGAGTTCAAAGTGGTCCTAACCGACCCCGAGCCGTATTGTATTGTAGCACCGGAGACCGTCATCTTCTCCGATGGTGATCCAATTAAGCGAGAGGTAAGCGAAACACGGGTTGTAGGTAATAGGTCGGACAAAATATACTCCAACAAACGTGTACTTTCAGGAAGAGGAGGAGTCTCTCAATGCTGTTGGTTACGACGATATTGGAGGTTGCCGTAAGCAACTCGCCCAAATCAAGGAGATGGTGGAGCTGCCACTGCGTCATCCATCGCTGTTCAAAGCGATCGGTGTGAAGCCGCCACGAGGTATTCTTATGTACGGTCCACCTGGTACAGGTAAGACGCTGATAGCTCGCGCTGTAGCCAATGAAACTGGAGCGTTCTTCTTCCTAATCAACGGTCCTGAGATCATGTCCAAACTGGCTGGTGAATCCGAGTCGAATCTGCGTAAGGCGTTCGAAGAGGCTGAGAAGAACTCGCCGGCAATCATCTTCATTGATGAGATTGACGCTATCGCGCCAAAGCGTGACAAGACTCACGGCGAGGTGGAGCGTCGTATCGTTTCGCAGCTCTTGACGCTGATGGACGGCATGAAGAAGAGCTCCCATTTGATTGTGATGGCAGCCACCAACCGGCCCAACTCAATCGATCCCGCATTGCGTCGTTTTGGCCGCTTCGATCGTGAAATCGATATCGGCATTCCCGATGCAACCGGACGTCTCGAGGTATTGCGAATTCACACCAAGAACATGCGTCTGGCCGATGATGTTGATTTGGAACAAATTGCCGCCGAAACGCACGGTCACGTCGGTGCCGATTTGGCCTCGTTGTGTTCGGAAGCAGCCTTGCAACAAATCCGCGAGAAGATGGATCTGATCGATCTCGAAGACGATAAAATTGACGCCGAAGTGCTGGCCTCTTTGGCTGTCACCATGGATAATTTCCGCTACGCAATGACAAAGTCGAGCCCCTCGGCCCTCAGGGAGACTGTTGTCGAGGTTCCGAATACCTCTTGGACCGATATTGGTGGTCTGGAGAACGTGAAGAAGGAGCTGCAAGAACTTGTGCAATATCCAGTCGAGCATCCGGACAAGTTCCTAAAGTTTGGCATGCAACCAAGTCGCGGTGTGTTGTTCTACGGGCCACCTGGTTGTGGTAAGACTTTGCTTGCCAAGGCTATCGCCAACGAATGTCAGGCTAACTTCATTTCGGTGAAGGGTCCCGAGCTGTTGACCATGTGGTTCGGTGAGTCCGAGGCAAATGTGCGCGACATCTTCGATAAGGCACGTTCCGCTGCTCCGTGTGTTCTGTTCTTCGACGAACTGGACTCTATTGCCAAGGCTCGTGGTGGAAATGTGGGCGACGCTGGCGGTGCCGCAGATCGTGTTATCAATCAGATTCTTACCGAAATGGACGGTATGGGTGCAAAGAAAAATGTATTCATCATTGGCGCCACCAACAGGCCCGATATCATTGATCCAGCAATCTTGCGTCCCGGACGCTTGGATCAGCTCATCTATATTCCACTTCCGGACGACAAGTCTCGTGAAGCCATTCTCAAGGCCAACTTGAGGAAGTCGCCTCTGGCCAAGGAGGTCGATCTCAACTACATTGCTAAGGTAACACAGGGTTTCTCTGGCGCCGATTTGACTGAGATTTGCCAACGTGCGTGCAAGCTGGCCATCCGACAGGCAATCGAAGCCGAAATCCGGCGGGAAAAGGACAGAGCTGAGAACCAGAGCTCAGCCATGGATGTAAGACAATTGGTTTGCTTGACAACTAGGTGCCATTTTTTTTAAATTTCCTTTCATGTTAAGCAGATGGATGAGGACGACCCAGTTCCAGAAATCACTCGCGGTCACTTCGAGGAGGCAATGAAGTTCGCGCGGAGGTCTGTCTCCGACAACGACATCAGGAAGTATGAGATGTTTGCACAGACACTTCAACAGTCTCGTGGCTTTGGATCGAACTTCAGGTAGGTTCACACACATTCTTTCGCATTTGTTCACAACTACAGTGTGTGTCTCCCTGTTTGGTTTAGATTCCCATCGAGCTCAGGGCCATCGTCTCAGGGAACCGGTCCAAATGCTCCAGTGAATCCGCCAGGGGACAATGGCGACGACGACCTCTACAGTTAGATCTTTTTCATAGTTTATATATTTTTTAATGAAAACCAAGTAAAAGTAATCCCAATTGAATAATAAAAATAAAAGAACATTTGTATGTGGAAAGAGGCGGTCATTAAGGAACACAGTACTATATAATATTGTTACTTGTATAAGAAACAACAACAAACATTCTACCAACACCATTGCAAGAGAGAACAAACAACATTTTTACTTAGCGCATATTCATCCAAACTGAATCGAACATTCAGCTGTCTGTCTCTGTCCCCCTACGTATATGCGAATGAGAAGCATTATTTAAAATATATATATAATATTACAACAACACACATTTGGTAAAATAAATTATTTCATTTGAAACAACAAAACATGGTGTAATGAGATTGTTTTGAAGGCGTCTGTCAACTGTCACTGTCTCTACCGTTTCCCATAGTCTCTAGAGTTCTGTTTATTTGACATTTAATTATTTTAATTTAAGTTTTGTGAAATAAATAAAAACGATGGCTGATGTGTGCTTCATGGGAATGTTTTTTTGTTTTTAAATCAATATCGATCAGTGGGGTCCCACCAAAGATAATGGAATACAGAGATATATAACTTTCCAGTGGAAAGGCGGCTGCCTACAAGCTGTTTTCCCGAAAAATTCATGAAGTCACGCACCCATGCTCATTTCTTTTCTAGTATATGTGAGTTCATGAATTAAACTTTAATGCAATAATTCGCTACTCCGAAATGCGTATTTCATTATTTTTTTTATTTTAATCGAATCCTTAACAAATACCAAACACAAACCAATTGAACAGCGCGATGCCCATAAAAGCAAAAGGAATGTTGGCCAGCCATTAGCAACATGCTTTTTTGTACCTCACACGTATTCACAGACTGGGGGTGAAATTACAAAAACAACAATGTAAACAAATGGGTTTTGGGGGGATAGACGTACGAAAGATATCCATCTCTTTTATTCATTCATCTCTGGATTTGGCTTACATTTTTTTTCAGTTGTTCGTATTGCCAAAAGGATGTTTTTACAAAAGAAAATTCGGGAAATTGGAAAAATCGAAAATTGATTTTTTTTGTATAGAATTTTGTATGCAATTGTTCCGGAGTGGAAAAATAGAAAATTCTTAGTGGAAACCTCGAAAAATTCCGGAAATCTTGCTTTTTATTGCATGATTTGATGATTTAAACTTGTAACGGTGGAAAATTCGTTGCGAAACTTGGAAAATTTCGGATATTTGTGAAATTCATTATGATAAAAGACGTTTTGCGTGCATTTTGGGTGGAGAAGTTAACGAGATAGAAATAGATGGCGCTGTGCTGCGATCAATGCCACAACCCGGTAGATGGCTTTATTCTTTGTTCGCAATTTGACAGGTGTACTTTTCGCATTGTCGTTTTCTATTGAGCAAATGTGCAATTTTTCTTGCAATAGATTCGAGTTTTGCGTATTATTACACTGATTCTGGCTAATCGCATATATCGCGGATTTCATCCGCAAACGGTACAAGCATTACGATCAATTGAAATTCAATGCGATATTTTTTATCAATTCGATCATTTTTCCAGAACAAAAATGTCGTTTTCCATTGCGACCACCAAATATTTTTTTTCAGATCTCGGATTTTACGCGGCTCGTGGAATATGCAACGAAATTGATCTGCTTTTGTAAATGGATTAGTGCGTTATTTAACAATAAAATCAGTTTTTCAAATTGCATTTGATTTTGGTAAAATCAACCATGGAAATCCACTTGAAAAATGCTTCCCCTGTTGTACCTTGATACAAATGGAGTAGTTTCAGTGATTCGTAGCAAAGATAATGGAATACAGAGATATATATCTTTCCATTGGAAAGGCAGCTACCTACAAGCTGTTTTCCCGTAAAATTCATGAAGTCACGCACATATGCTCATTTCTTTTCTAGTATATGAGAGGTCATGAATTGAACTTTAATGCAATAATTCGCTACTCCGAAATGAGTATTTCATTATTTTTTTATTTTAATCGAATCCTTAACAAATACCAAACACAAACCAATTGAACAGCGCGATGCCCATAAAAGCAAAAGGAATGTTGGCCGGCCATTAGCAACATTTTTTTTTGTAGCTCACACGTATTCACACACGGGGGTTGAAATTACAAAAACAACAATGTAAACAAATGGGTTTTGGGGGGATAGACGTACGAAAGATATCCATCTCTTTTATTCATTCAACTCTGGTCATTGTATTCCCGATAGGGGTGAATGTGATTCAAGCGATGGTCGTCGTCGAGGGCAAATTCAAAGGAGAGGAAGTCCTTATCTCAAGAATTCCGATTATTGCAACTGATCTTCACTTCCAATTAAAGCGGATTCAGTTCCACGTTCGATTGGCTTTTGCGATGATAATCAATTAATCGCAAGGCCAATTGTCTCACCTTTCTTACATTCAATGCACGACTTTTCGTTTTGGTTGTTATACTTGGTCACACAAATGGGTCAGGTATTCCGTCCATGACACAATAAGGTGATGGAACCTCATTCTTAAGCCTTCTTCAGCAGTGCAGATTGTTGGAAATTGCATGCCTGACCACGTAAATGTTCCATAGTGGATAGGAAAAATACTCGGGACGTCGACCTTTCCGTGTTGTTATCCATATTTGAGTGAGTGATGTTTGAATTTGATTTTCGATTTCACGGTATTGGATTGTTTTCTTTGTGGGGCAGGGCATCAATTGCCCTTGCTAAAGCTACGATTACACGGCCATTTTTTTGCGTCCTTTAAATGGCGCTTTCACGTCACAAGCCCGTCCTTTAAATGTCGTTGTGTGTTATCGCCATTTTTGGGATAACTTTTTCCGTGCCATTTTGGGCCATTAAACTGACGAAAAAAACGTGTGATCGCCCTTTAATGACCTTTAAAGACCAAACTTTTTGGCTGTTGTGTCATTTAAATGGCAGCCTCCAAAAAATTACTATACACGAAATTCATTGCATGCCATTTTTCTACGCAAATGACAAATGACGCAGCATTTAATACGATATCTGTTCTTTCAATTTATGTTTTTCCCGTGGCGAAAGGACGTAAAAATTCATAAATTGGTTTTTATTTGTTTTGTGGTTGTGTTGTTCGACGCAGTCGATATAACCGAAGCCAGAAATATAGATACCTCAACAAATAATCGAATTGATTGGTTGACATACGAAGGATATTGGGATATAGTTCAGGTTCTTCTTCGCGGAATTCAGGCAGTACTGCAGCACAAAATCCACTCTTCTCTCGACGGTTCAACCACTTCTTTTGCCAAATTCTCCGCTTTAGTCGCGTTGGCTCGATATCAAGATCGTCGTAACTGCTTTCCAGCATATATGCTGCCAAATACGCAGTCTCCGCAATTTCCACCATCATCTCAAAAGTTCTTTTCGCCATTTTTCATTTATTGTAATAATTTTTTTGGCCACTGTTAATTAATTTAATTAAAAAAGTCGCAACACAGGTAAGCGTCTTCGCCGAGAGAAAAACACTAAATGATAGTAGAAGTAGCTATATTTTTCTCATCGTTCAATACCGTTTGATCGCAAAACAGATAAGTGACGGTTAATCGAAATAATATGAAAGGTGACATTTGTCATTTTGATTTGGCATGTCATTACCATGTGATCGTCACTTTTTCCCTCGCCATTTAATGACATCCTAACAGAAAATTCTAAAAGACTCGCAGTGTCTGTCATTTTATTTTGGGACAAATGTGACGATCATAGTCATTTCGTGTGATCGCCATTTTTTCGCGAATGACCAATGAGGAATCGTAGCTTGAAAATCAGTCTATGCGACATTTTTTCCTGACGTCACAGTGCTATTTAATTGATTCGAAAAAATGGCCGTGTAATCTTACCTTTACTTTTGTTTCAATTTTGCATTAATTGTATGTAGTTGTGCCGGCATCTAGTAAGGTTTACTCTCTTATTTAAGCACATGAACTCAAACCTATCCTAGTCAACGCCCATCAAAGGAGGTCACATCGATCGAATGTTTTCTTTGATTGCTCGAATGGAGCAACCTTTGATTGCAAAATCAATTTTCGAACAAAATGCAAAATCTGCCGCTGTTGTACGCTCTTTCATACTCGCATTTAGAGGTCCACGAGGCGAAAGCAAAAGAAAAATTCCATTAAATTAATATAAATAATATTTATTGCGATTGGAAAAGAGGTCATTCATTAAGTGTCGAAGATGAAAGTGCATTGAATTTGCTTGTTGGCAGTAAGGTTATATTATGTATGTATGGATGCATTTATATATAATAACTCTGCACCTCATGAATGTATTTTTGTTTTTATTGTTGTTTTCTTTTACTTTTATTCATACATCATTACACTAATAGTAAACAATTAATAACTTTTTTGTTTTGTTTTTATTTGTATATTCAAGAAAATTAATTTTGAATTTATTTATTACTAAATGGCAAGATGGACATGATATCATCATAACATGTGTATATGTACATCTAATGCACACACACTCTCTAAAACAATGCTCAATGAAATTATACAAACAAGTCTTTGATGATGATGTTGTGGTAATTTTTGATTTCCAATAAGATGTTGTGTTTATGACATTTTTTTGCTTTTTTTTTTTTTTGATAAGAAACATTTAGCATCTACATCTGAATTGTTTATGATTAAATTTACTTATTGTATAACACAACACAACAATACAGAGTTTTTTTTTATTAATCTTCAGTTTTAATTTTGGTTTTTCTTCTTACAAAATAAATTTAATAATTTATACCAATACATTTTCAACATATTTGCTCATCTGTTTTGTTTTTTAATTTAATTATAGTTATTATGGTTGGATTTTGGAGAAAAATGTCCAGCACTTTCCAAAATCCTTAAATTGGTATATAATATTTGTTTAGTTTTTGTTTTGTTTATTTTTATTTAAAGTCCCACACACAGACTAGACACCAAAGAATTATTTTTATTTTGTTACTTCTTTAAAATTCAAATAAAACTGTGTTTATACATCATTATTGAACAAAATTTTAACACTTGCACCAATAAATATATAATATAGTTACATATAGACGACGTTTTTTGTTTTTATTTGTTTATTTAACGATTAAGCTCTTTTTGTTAAGGGTGGAGAAGTTTACATAAATTTGTATTCCTAACATTACACATATGCATACCGTAAAGCTAAACAAATTTACGTTTATTAGTTAGTTTTTGTTTTTTCTTTGTTTCTTGATTTATTGCTAACAAATATACAAGAATCAATACAATACAAAATAAATAATTCAATAGGGAATAATATATGTAACAACGTATTTATGAATATTGCTTAAGTTTGCTGCAATTGTTTATTAGTTTCTTCTTTACTTGCTTTAGTTTACATAGCGGAAAACAAACGTTAGATTCCACCCTATTTGAAATAATGAAAGACAAGCATTTAGAAATGTATGTAACGAAATAAATAAAACATATAATACTTAAGAGGGGGCGGGGCGTTAACAAATATCTATAATAAATAACAAACAATACAAAGGTGTGTATTGTACTGTTTTTAATGGCAAATTGATATCTACACTACAAAAAATTGGTACAGCAAAATTTGAGCCATGATTGTTCTCTGTTTCCTTGTTTTTGGTTAGTTTTATACTTTTTTGTTTTCTTTTTCATTAAATTTATCAAGCAAACTATACTAGAGGTGAATGGAAATTAACAGAAGAATAGACGCAAGGGGACGTAGTGATTTTAAGGGCAGATGGTTTATTCCAATAAATGACGGCGACTAACAAGCGCGAAATACGAAATACAAGTCTCTCTAAATACGCGAGAGTAGCCGACCTATGCAAATTTTGATCCGTCACAAATCGAGGTACAGAAATACAGGCATTTGCAATGAGAGTGACTTAGATCGCCACAGTGCCCATACTGTCCACTATCTATCCCAAGATACCTAGCTCAAAGTCGAACATCGTAGGTAACTAACCGGGCAGTAGACAAGGCAGGAGAAAGGTAATGGACAGGCTTGGGTTTGGTGCGGAAAGCGCTGAAAAAAGCGGAATATGAGGGAGCTGTATATTTCCATCAGAAAAGCTACACCAACCATACGGGGGACGGCACTCTACTGGAGGCAATCAAAGATCAGAGGCCCTACTCTGTATCTTGTTCCGAAAGTAATATTTTTCGAAAATGAGCTTTTTCTACTCTCTATTTCGAATGAAATATACTACTACTCCGATTCAGAATTCCGAAAGTATTACACAGTACCAACATAAAAACAGAACGGAAAACAATTTCGAATAGGATTGACTTTCGGAACGAAATAGAGAGAAGGGCCCCAGGTACGAGTAACTGTTTAGTGAGATTTTTGACACGGAACACGTACACCTGATAAAATGGAAACAACCTCCTCAAAGTTGACATAACAATCGATTTCTTCAAGTAGGTGGGAACATTCGGCACAACCAAACCAAACTGGAGTAGCTTTAGCTGTGTCGTGCAAGAATGCGAATTTCGCTTAGTGACTGAAGCGAAGCATTTTATTTTTTAGGAAGACCAATCTGAAGACGCTGTTAAATGGTATAATCCTCCTGTCCAACCATGCATTTGGAAGAGCTACAATGACTTACGTCATATTGCTCACTTCTTTTCGAATTTTACGTTCGATTAAAAATCTGTAAAAACAGAGTATATTCTCAAATATGCAAAGGCTTGTCATGACGTTTCGATAATCTACACAATAAACTTACTTCATTTCGAGATAGAGTGCTAAAAAAGACGCCATAGGGCTGCGACTCTTCGACTCCTTGCGTCATTCGTACAAACAAAAAAATAAAGCAAATTCAAATTTTTGAAATTAATATTAATTACACACTCATTTCTCAATGTTGAGGCTCATAAAAACAAATTGCCGACCTCCATTCATTCAGACAAAATATTTTCAGGCAGATACCTTTAACAGCTGTCAACTAAAGTGTGTTTTAATTCCAACCCTATTTCAGTTGGAACACAAACTGCGTTATAGTCTATAGGAAAGATTATTCGGCGTGCTTTTCTTCCGTTAATAACGGAAGTACTTAATTACTTATAGGGAGTGAATGACTAGTACAAAACGCAACTCTTGGGGCTTGCACAAGTGTCGAGAGACGCAATGCTTTGTTAAAAACAAGTTTTGGCGTAGTCGCACTACATTAAAGTTGGTCACTCATCAATCAATTACGTCCAAACCGTGCGTAAACAATTCAACTCATTATAAAAGTGCACATGAGTAGACGATTTTTGGCAAGAACTTGTATTGGAAATGAACGCCTTCAACCCAACCCGAAAGACTTTCATTTCAAGATAGCAATAGAAAGAAATAGTCGTGATGTTTAGGAGAAGCCCACTTTTTAACCTTCAAAAAGTCAGTAAACTGTGCATAAATGCACAAATATGGGCCTAATTTAGGTGTACAGCTCACAAACATTCGTTTGTAGGTGATTGTATTTGTTTGAAGTGGAAGAAAAGACACATTTTTAAGCCGAATAAAAGTGGCTGAATTGAGAAGCTTTCCCAGTTATATAACCGGCAAGAATTGGCGCATTGGCAAAAACGAGTAGGTAATTTGTTGGTTTCCCTACAAAAGACATACGTGCAAGTTGTTGGTTCTCCATGTTCGGTGCAACAGTCCGCTTAGAGACACTAGCAACGATTTAAAAACAAACACTTTGGTTGGATGCAATTTGATGGTGCGACTCAATTAGAATCTAGTTGGATGTACTC
The DNA here is from genome assembly GCA_916610125.1 of Cheilosia vulpina. NCBI lineage: Eukaryota > Metazoa > Arthropoda > Insecta > Diptera > Syrphidae > Cheilosia > Cheilosia vulpina. Next base: position 40,507,273 of record OU744279.1, on the reverse strand, counting down.
TGCGTACTGTACGAATGAATGGGTGAAGGCAAGTAACAACAAGAAAATTAAAAATTTACACATAAAAACAAAATAGGACGCTTAATATTTATACCGCGGGTTGCTCTTCCTGCAAGTATGCATGCCTCACCTCAATAACAGCAAGGACATTATTTATAACAATAGGACTGCTATTCATTCTTTTAAATTCATTCAGTTTTGAAAATGATATACATTTCTATTTATAAAAGAATTATGCAAAACTAAACACAAAACTGTAAAACTGTTCATAAATATATTATATTCAGGTAAAATGAATGCTAAAACTAAATAATTATGTTTTTATATATATAAAAAATGTTTTCATCAATTAGTTTATGTTAATATGTATATTCATTTTGTTACTCTACTTTAAGTTCACATTTATTAAATAAATTAGTCAATTTGTTTTTGTTTTTAGTGTTAGAAAAAAAAAATGTTCAACATTATTATTATCTATTTTTGTTTATGGTTTCCTTTCCTACAATCATAAACAAATATCATTCTATGCACCTTGTTGCATTACGAATATTATTAGTTGTGGTATTTGTTTTTTTTTACAGTGATATACATCCTCAAAATGGAACCTATAGCACTGCAAGATGTAAGTGACCTCTATCTATTTGTAGGTTTCTGCTCTACACTGTGAATATTTATATACTCAATCTATTAATTGTTCCCTTTTCGATCAAGTGTATTGAACAATAGCATTTTTCATTCTATAATCCTTATAATTATAATGATCTTTAATAATTACTGGTAATTGAATCTGCACCTCATTTTTGTTTGGATTGGAAATAACTAAAAAGCGTTGTAAATTTACTTAATTCCTTATCTAAAGTTACTGACATGCGATGAGTTGATCCTTTTTTTGTGTTGGTGTGTGTGTCAAAAATTCTATTTTATGCGTGAAGTAGTGATTTTGTTTAGACTTTGGAACGGTTCCCAATTATTGGTTTAATATTTGCGCGATTTTACAATAAATATTTTCTGTTTTGTTAAGCTTATACACTTGATGATAAAAATATAAATTATGAAGAATGTTCCTATTTGTTGTTGGTTTTGCTTTTTTTAGAAACAATTTTTGTAGGTGTTTTTCTGTTTGTTCTCACTACATGATTTTTTTGTTTTTTCTTCAGACTTTTCATCGAATGTGATTATTGGGTGTTTATCGTGTGTCAGTGATATTAGTTTTACTGCCGAAGATTTTAATCAGCTGTGTTTCATAGTCATCAATGCTCCGCTTCATGATTTCCATGCACGGTCCTAACAGACGCTCAAAGGCATCCACATCCAAAACTGAAAATGTTTAAAATTGTATTAATTTAAAGTTCAAAAAAAAATTTCAAATATCCTGTAAATCAAGAGAGAAATAGTAGTAAACATAAAAAGGAATGAAATGTTGTAATCGTTAAATAAAATTTTGCGTGCTAACAGATCTATCATTTTTACAACAACATGCTATATTTACAGTCATAGAAAAAAATGTGTACCTGCTCAAAATATTAGAGTACATACAAGCCTCGATTATCCGGCATTCTATGAACAAGGAATTTAAGACTTGATAATTTGATTCAGTTTTTAATGGATCCTCCATTCACCAGCTAAAATATTTATTAAGAAATCTTGAACTATGAGCGTAACAAACCGATTCAGGAATTAATAATATTAATAGGAGCGTATCTTAAGTTCTTCGAATTCGAACACAAAAGCAGAACGCTCATTGTCACATTCAACGTTACCAACTACGAATGCGTTTAGACGTTTGAGTATTGGTTTTATATTTAGTTCATTTATGTTATTGTTGCCATTAAAGATTTTAGAAACTTTGCGAACTCAAAAAATATTCGCAAAAAGATGTCATTAACTCAGTCGGCTGTCAGACTTTCTGAACTACAGTCCCTAGTGGTTAGGAAGACCCCGTCAGGATTTAAAACTATAAAATTCATAAACTTAAGAGAAGTGGAACGTTCGATGCTAAAAACCAACATAACAGCTCTTTTCAAATCGTTGCTTCTGTCACAGTCATTGTCAAAATATGGCTGACACTCATGAATGAATGTAATATGAGATTGTTTTTACATATAGCAAGAGACATAGTCAGAGTCATTCTATATTCACAAGCACGGAGTTGCCTTGTGTTAACACTTTCACCCCAAGTGCTTTGCAGTTTGCACATACCATAAGCATAAACTACCACAGCTACGTCGCAATATAAGAAATAACTACGACACAATACAAGATCGCATACAATTCGGTGTCGCCAAGACGTCAAATTCTCCAACGGAAACAAGGAATCTTATGAATGTCATATTCTTGTTTATATTCATATTATTTAATATATTCAAAACTACCTACGACAAAATATTCCGAAGTTCACATCGAAGCTATTTGCTTTTATTTTCGTTAAACTTTGTGAAGCTGGAATAATTTAAGAAGTACCTACATATAAAAAAGTTTTAATCACTTTTGGAACACTTAGAATGTCGCCCCCAATTGTTCAGCCTGATTTCTTTTATGTCGTTTTCCATTGGGACAAAAAATCAATTTTTTTTTTGATTCGGATCACTTTTTGCAAATCTCGATATTTTTTCAGATTTACACATACTACCACAAATACAGCACAGCTGTTTTACGTCATTTAAAGAAGTTTGCTTTAAAACAAATGTGCAAAGTTTCGTGAAAACCAAAATAAAGAAATATAAAAACAGCAATGGACATAGTTTTGGAGGAATTATTATCTTCATTGTTTTCCTCATCATCTGGAAACAACGAATCACCAAAACTACTCCATTTGTATCTACAACAGAGGAAACATTTTTCAAGCCGATTGCCATGTTTGATTTTGCCAAAAACAAATGCAATTTGAGCAGCTGATATTGTTGTCAAATAACGCACTAATCCATTCACAAAAGCAGATCAATTTCGTTGCATGTTCCATGAGCCGCATAAAGTCTGAGATCTGAAAAAGATTTTTTGGTGGTCCCAATGGAAAACGACATAATAGTCAACAATGCGGCAGCGAGAACTCTCAGAAATAATGAAAATTAAACCATTATAATCCATAAGATGGCACGAGTATAATAAATATTAGTTCACCCAAATCAGAAAAAGGCAGAGACCGATTACAACATTTGTTTATACAAAATTGATATATAAAATAATGTACAAACCTAAAAACAACAAATTTTAACGGCTTCAAAATCAAAAACATCACCAGAGAGATTCACACACATGTTAGTAGAATTTTTTTTTTGTTTTACAAATTATACACACAATACATGCTGGGGATATTATTTAACAAAATAAATAAAGATTAGCTAAAAGAAAAGTTAATTAGTATTCAGTTTTAGAATGCGGTGTGCGCCAGTGTATTTTGTGCAGGAGAATGTGCTTCAAAGTGCAGTATTTTGTGTACCAAGTGTAAATTGTGGGATTTGTTTGTGCAGTGTCAAAGCAAATAAATGAAAAAAAATGTGTGGATATTAACAACAAAAAAAAATCCCTTACTCCTTCCGATTGTTATAAACTGTGTTGTATCTGCTGCAGCATAACTTTGAGTCATACCAGTGCCATTCCCATATACATTTGCATGCGATTCTGTTTTTTTATTCTTTTTAAAAGATTTTGCGAAATCTTACCATGAGTATAATTTTGGATTTTAATCATTTGGCCAGATCAAAGAAAGTTTTGTTAGATAAGACTCCTCGATATGAGATTGTTCGGTGCAAGTGTTTGTGTCTTTTGATAACCTAACCCATTTTTTTTTTTTTGGAAATTTAATAATTTAAAACCCACCCACAACAAAAAATGTTGACGCTTCGTTTTGTCGGATTTATTTAATTTAATTTGAAATAAAGGAACAAATCTATAAACATCTAAACAAAATGAAATATAAATATGATAACTAACAGTATGTATTCTTCAACATTAAATTATCCAATGTTTCTTCGTATACGTCAATATTTCGTTTCATAACATCCACAAGGAATCCAAGCAAACGTTTAAAAGATAATTTATCTAAAACTAGAATAAAATGTGTAAGAGATAGAGTGGTTATACCTATATATGAAAGCAGTTGATGAAGCGAACGCAACTCGGTCTAAATAAATTAAATAAAAGAAACTTTAATATATCAAATAAGCGGTTATATGCATACATAGTGTGAGCAGTAAATTCCTACAGCCATTTAGAATGAATTTGCCCAAGTTAACGTCGAAAAGCAGAACATATCTTGAAGCAATTGCTGTGTAAGTACTTAAAAAGTTTAGAAGGATCAGCTTAGCTTTGTAGAGGACATACGCTGCTCGACCTTATAAAAGAAAACAGTATTTAAAATCTCGCTGTCAAGCGAAAACCTGAAAGTCTTAACTTTGAGAAGAACCAATAAAAAAAAACACTGGCCCGAAAAGGAGTTGAAGCAGCTATAGCCGGATTTATATCATATAAGACTACATCGTCTGATCTAGCAGCTGAGCTGACTGCAGGCGATCAAATAATACTTATTCACTCCGTCAAGGTCGAACCATCACTTTTAACACTAAAAGGGCTCGAAAAAAAGTTCTACGTTCCAATCAGCATTAAAATTTAATGAAGGAAACGATTTAACGACGTCTATTATAAGGCTACGATTACACGTGTCCCTTTTTTGTGGCAAATTTTGACATGCGTCACAAAAATTCGGCCATTCGATGATCACTTGTGTGTCTTTCATGAGAGTGCGCTGCGACAGCCCGCGTTACCAGACGCTTGACAGGCGATCACGCGTAGTGACAAGTTTAGTACAAATGTCAAAAATTTGACATGAGAAGTGGTATGTGTAATCGTACCATAAGAATTGTATAGCGACTTTGACTTGGTCAAGTAGATCATTGATTGGTTGTTTCGTTTGAAATAGGCCTCTCATAGAGGTTGTTTTTTTAACTAAAACTTAGTATGATGCTCGAGATAAATTTTAGCTCCCATACTAAATTTTCTCCAAAGTTTAGCTGAGCTAAATTTAAACGAATCCCTTTAGCTGAGTGGTACGCAGCTCGACCTAAAAAATCAAACTTTTGTTTCAGAATGTACTTCATGTGTCTGTCAAAATTAAGCGTGGCCGTTTATTAGGTCGGCGCATTTTCTCAAGCTAATTTTTTTTTGTTCTCTTGTGGAAAAGGATGCAAGGACGAGCTTTTTTAATTATTCATCCCTATACGTTCGGAAAAAAAAATTCCCATACGAAAGTCAAATCGGATCGGAACTCAAATTCCGTTCGAGGTATCCGTTTCGGAACAAAATAAATTAAACATATAAACGCGTTAATTTTACATTAAAATATTCCGCAGTAATTAGTTGTCGGAGAGTTTCGGAAACAATATGCCAAGTAGCTGTCAAAACTAAGTGGTATAATGCACGCAATGCGACAAGCTGCGCTATATGCCAGCGGAGAATATTTCCGAAAGCTGTATCGGAACGGATATCTAGAATTTAACAGATACCTCGATAGGGGTGATTACATGGACAAGTACATAGAACCTGAGAAAAAATTGAAATAAGAGAGAAATTAATTTTTGAAGGAAGTTTTTCAGTGAACTACTGTTTTTCTGTGACACTTAACCTCAGCTTGCTTTATGTCAAAATTTAGCTGGGATTGTAGCTAATGTTTGGAGAGAAAAGTTGGAGAGCAGCTAAAATTTAGTTTAGCTCGAGCAAAGTACTAAGCTTAAGAGTTACAGCTATGGCGAACATTTTTTAGTTTGATATACCTAAGCAGCATAAGTTCTGCAGCAGGAATACCTGACACAAACTGGTTATACAAATAAACATTTTTGTCATAAGTTCACTATGTACATATCCATAGCAACTACATGTACTTGAACAAAGCACAAACATATTTAAATAACTTTATACTGAATAAAAATAAATAAAACATAACAAATTTTGTCAAAAGCGGATAAATAAATACTGTAGGTAGAATTATGGCTGAATGCGTAAGTACAATACCTTAAGAAAAATTGTTTTATCTCAAATCTAGACTAAAGCACTCTTGTCCTATAATTTGTTTTTTTTAATTTCGTTAGCTTGAATTCCTTTTATGTTTGGTATACATTATTGTTTGTGTTAATGATATATCGGTGTGTAAGACTAAATGTTAAATGGAATGTTTTAAAATCTGTTATTTGCTATGTCCAGGCGTAAGTCGTCGTCTAAGTAGCGGTAATCGCGAATACCACGCTTTATTAAGTTAATACATTTGCCCAAAAGTCGCTCAAAGCATCCAGTCTCTAAAACTACAGAGCGTGTAAATAAAAATCAAAAGAATGGGGAGGAAAAAACAAAGTAAAACGATAAATAAAAATAAAATCAAAATATTGTTAATCATATTGTATAAGCGTGAATAATAGTAATAAAAAATAAAAGGCAGTACAGCCCATAAATAAAAGCTTTGGGAATGTTTGGGGGTTGGTTTTTGGTCTACAAATTTGGGTGTGGAATTGTGTGCTGGGAACTACATTTGGATTACTTAAATATAAATAAGGTCTATTACAAAAACAAAACGACATAACGAATTCTATGTTTTCTTTTTTTACAACAGCAAACAGTAACCAAATGTCACGTTACAGTTGGATGATTAATGTTCGACTTACATGCAACCTTAATGTCATCGATAGCATAAACAGATGCTGCCCTGGGTCGATGTGTAACCAAAGCCAATTCTCCAAAGTATTGACCTTTGCTTAGTTGCGATACCTCAACTTCACCGCCATCCTGTTCTATTCGAACGGACACCTTGCCCAATTCGATGAAGTACATGCCGTCAGCAACGTCACCTAGAAGAGAGTGATTTTTAATAAATTTGATATATGTGTCGAAAGAGTATTTCAAAAAATTGAAGAAACGTTCACGTCACGTACGAACGAATGATTGACACAGCGACTTTTACGACTGTTTCCAAGCCGCTTTTTAAATATTCAAATTGATGTTCCACATTATGCAGTGACTGTAAAGATTTTCATTTCTCGTAAAACTTTGCACACGTAATCTGACAGTCATGTCAACTGTCTTAAAAGAGAAGCGAATATTTGACTCTGCTCTGTTTGTTTGTTGACTGGTTGGCGTAAGAACTGGGGCAGGATTTATATTTTTGTGTGTTTTCTTGGGTGTCAAAAGAGGGCAAATAAAGGGAAACTGATGTGCGAAAAGGGTTTTTCTTTTCCTGTCGTATTCCTTGGGGTGTCATCAATAGACTATGTCACAGTCGCACACGATTTACTGTGAAGAATAAGCTATAGGGTGTTTGCTTTCAACCTGTTTTTGCCGGTAATATTACTTGTTGGAAAAAGAGACCGTGAATGACAAAACTGACAAAATAAATTAACAGCGAACATCGTACATTGAGCCTAGGCAAAGGTGTTTATAATTCCATACACATACCATGAACGGAACAGGTGTAGAGGTTTGTTAAAGCTTTCATATTGAGCTACTCTCTAGGGTCAATCATAAAAGGAATTTGGTGGCTTAAGCTACTGTCAAAAATGGACCATGGGACGGTCATAATTGGGTCACTATTATTATCGCGCGTTGGCTTATGCCGGATTACTCCAATGGAATCATAAAGGGTTTTCCAATAAGAAGTGTTATTTTGGTGTTCAAAGAAAAATATCATTTTTTGAGATAAATGATCGGATTTCATAATAAAGAGGAAGGTATGCTGTTAATAATGAAAAACAACATCAGCCAAATGGCCACCACGAGCATGCATACAGGACCATATCCTTTTCATGAAATTTTCCATAACCAAATCGCATTGTGGCTGCCCTATGTCCTTGATAGCCTCACGAATTTTATCTGATCGACGCTGGGCTGTTGGCTTGGACCTTATCTTTCATGTGGCCCCAAAGGAAGAAGTCGCAAGGTGTTAAATCACAAAATCTCGGTGGCCAATTGTGATCACCACTTCGAGAGATAACACGGTCCGGAAACTTTTCCCGTAAAAGATCAATGGTTTCGTTGCTTGTGTTTTCTCACCATTTTTGTAGTGCATTTTAATAATTTCAATGCGTTGTTGAAGCGTGTATCGTTCCATTTTTAGTAATTGCGTAGTTTCTTCTTGTCAAATGTCAAAGAATAAAAGCTTCAAAAGTGACAGCTACCGAAATAGGGGCTCACTCACAATAACACCTCTTATTGGAAAACCCTTTATTATGATTCTCCCTTCTGCCTTCAAAACTGACATTCGGGTGGGTAATTTTCTCAAAAAATTGTCCAAAACCCGCTGGTAAAATTGACATCATTGGTAGACCAGACCGAGCTGTTTGGCGCACCAAAAAAGGATTCACTTGTGAATTAGGGAAGAACCAAGTATATACTGCCAACAAAAAGTGGCACACAACATCGATGGATCGGACAGAACAATACAGCAGACGGCTATAGCTTCGAAGATGATATCACATCTGAAAAAGTCATGTCACTAGAAATCAAGCGAAAAGTTACATTCGCCAATCGCTGCTTCTTTAACCTAGAAAGGTAATTGAGCAATAGGGACATGTTTAAAAACACTTGAAGTAATAGTAATACATAAGTGACTGATACATTTTTGGTTGTTTTAAAGTTACCTAAAAGTTACAGACTTTGGAGTGAATAACTGTTGGTAGTTAGCAAAAGACTGCGCTAACTGGGGGAGCTTATATTGGTTCAGGACCAGGTCAACCCTGGTTAGTTGGTTTATGTGAATCTTTTTCCCGTTTTCCTGTCAATTGAAAGCACAATTAGCGGTTGAGCTCCGTTTTATGGCCACAAATTATGGGACCTGTATTGAGGGAAAGATATGCTATAGAGACTCAAAACTATCCTGTGCAGTTGAGAAATTTGATGAGGTAAACCTTGATGTTTCACTTATTGGAGTCCTACCCCTTTTTTAGTGTAAATATTCGATATAGTTCGATTCAGGGACATTATTATCAGCTTCCCTTTGACACATGTCTGTTCGAAACAGACAAGAACGCTAGCAGTATTGTATTAAATCAACCAAAATTTATGATTCCATAAATACACTCTTAATGCGGACCGTTTATCTGTTACATTTGTTATTTCCACAATAATAAACACAAACGACTTACCTTGCTTAATCACTCGTTCGTCCTTCTTATAGTGCTTTGTGATTAGAGCGTCGGCTAGGTTCATCCGTTCGTAGCTCTGAAACAAGAAATAGATTTAGAAATTAAGCTCACACACATAATGGAGATTCACAAAGGAAAAATTATTTATATGCGAATGCACACAAGTATACCACCAACTTCATCACAATCGCCACCTGTCCAATCCCGACCCATATTTACCTGTAGAGCCTTTAACATCGGTACACTGTCCAGCAGTGTTTCATACATTTTTCGTTTTTTAAATGCGGATTTCAGCAGGATACGACGGAAGGTTTGTCGGTCCATTGCCCATAGTTGCCCTTCTGTATCTGCTTGTATAGAGGCAGCTCTATTTTTAGTACGACGACGATGTTAGCCGGGGTGAAAAAAAAACAGAAGAAAAAAAACAAGAAGAAAGTTATTAAATCGCAGTGATATAAACTGTGGCAGGCATACACGGCCTGGGAAATTGTAACATTAAAGGAGATGTGTGCCGTTGGATACGCGCGCAAAAAAAAAACAAACACCCACACCAGCCAATGAGTATATGGGTACATATATTCAGAGATTGTGTTAGGCAGGATACATGAAGGATTTGGAGTGCTGTTTTCCACGTGAATTCACAGCACACAATCTCCTTCTTTTTATGGGGATGGTTCCACTCTCTTACCTGGGCATATTGTACAAGAGGGCCAATTCACCGAAGCTTCCGTTGCCGTTGTAGCTGTGGATATGTTTGTCGTTGACGTAAACGTTATATATCCCACTGCAAATGAAAATCGAAACAGGAAAAAATTATTGATTTTAATTACGTTCTGTGTGTTGTTGCTGTTGTTGTTGTTGGCGACTGGTGGTTACACCTTTAGGAGGCAAACGCATAAATGACTCTAGACCAATCAACTTGAACCCCATACTACTGTAGTATATTTGGGTGCTATAAGTAGCCGAACACCTATAAATAGCAACAGGAAAGGTATTCGGGAAAATGATGGCAAATTGTAGTCAATTATTTATTTTAGGGCAGCCCGGACTCGACCCACACCAGATTCAAGTGTGTGGGGTGTAATGATTAAGGTTGTTCACCCTCTAATTTTGACGATTTGTTGAGGAACTTGTAAATTTACTTATTCATGGTCCAATTTTGGAGCGATCAATTTCATTATCTAACTTGAGGTGATTAGCAGGAGAAATTGGATTCCCAAAATCGTTGGATTCCAGTTGTGAATGTATTATCTTTGATGTTGTATACTATCGAGGACAGGAGAGAAACTGACTCCTTAAATCATCAGAACGTTCGTCACGATATGGCATTAGGAGAGTATAAAGTATGCGGTATGTGTCTTTGACAAAGTTTGATGGGGGGAATCATAATATTCCGTGGCTTCGGTAACATTTATTCGAGCCCGACCTTGGACTTGGGTATAATCACCACAGGAAGTCTATTTCTACTAGATTCCTTTCTGATCAGATTCAAGTTTAATTCGCTTTAGTTGCGGCGAGTTCGAGCAACGTCAAAGCAAAAGTTGTGTTAAATGAAAGACATTCGATCGCCATTTTCCTTGTGATGTCTTAGTTTACAGTTCGCTATGTTGTGGCGGGACTTTGCAACTACAATGTTCGATTATGTACACAATTAAGGGAATAGAACGGATAATAACTATTGCCAACCAGCAACCAATATTGGTAGAAGGCTGGTCATTCATGAACGAGTCAGATTCACGGAATAGAGTCGATTTTACGTACAAAGTAAAAACAAATTCCGTCACGAATTGCCCGTTGCTTGAATAGTCTCTATATATGAGATACTGCACTCCGCCAACTTCTTGGATGACAATCCAGGGTAAGTTGCGCTTCCATTTGTCTAGACAAATATCAATGACAATAGCTTGATCTCTGAAACGAAGATTCGTTCTTTCTTGTCGTTCATACTTTGGCATTCACATCGATGCCGAAAAGCCATCACAACTGCCGTAACTAAGCATAACAACGAAATCATTGCTTTGATGTAAAGTGCGGGGGCTAACAAAGTGGTAATAGTACAATAATGGCTCGTGAGCTCTACCATCAAGAGATGAGGAAAGAACATCAGTTTCTTTGAGGGGGGAATAGGTAGATTTTAAAAAGCGCGTGATCGAGGAAATAGAGGAGTGCCACTTCAGAAACAGTGTAAGGAAGATTTACACAAAAGAAGGCGTACAGGCAGTGATGCCAACTATGGCTTTTTACATGCCTTTTGGGCATTATTTCGAGTGGCGCAGTGGCTTAGTGGTTAGTGTGTTGGACTACTAAGCGAGGGGTCCCAGGTTCGAATCCCGAGAAAAACCCAAATTCCAACTTAAGGTTTTTTTCGCTGCGCCACCTCTCGCGAACGTCTGACAAACATCCGAGAGTATAACTGTCATGAAAGAGCTTCTCAATTGGCCGTTTGGACTCGGCATAAAATTGTAGATCCCTTCCATTCGTCCCAAAAATAAAAACTCACACAAGACGAATGGTTGTGAGAAGCTAGGCTTGGGTCCATACGGACCTGTTCCGCCAATTATTATTATTATTATTATTATTTGGGCATTATTTCATTAGCTAAAGCTTTAAGGCCTTTTGGGCATTATTTCATTAGCTAAAGCTTTAAGGCTTGTTTTTTTTTCAAAAAGACATCTTTTTTTTATTTCAAATATTTTTCTAATTGCACTAAAACTATGTTTGTTTTTTTTCAATACTTTGTACCTACTTTTAAATTTTGTTCCTATTAAGATTTCTTCAGTGATTTAAAATTTAAGTTTTTTTTTTGGAAATACAATTTGTTGTGTGTTTATTTTTTTCTATATTTGTGTGTAATTTTTGATTTATTGTTCCAGTTTACCTTAAACAAATATTTTAGGCATTATTTTACTGAAAAATGAATTTTTTTTCTCAAGTTATGCAATTTTTCGTCAAAATTGGTTGGCAACGCTGCGTACAGGCCACAAGACCCGAACAGATAAAAACTGTTGAAGCTAAGTTTTCAATATCTATTCAAGGTCTACGTATTTAAGCATGACACTCAAGTTAGCAGAGGTTTGTGAACGATTCTCACGTGGATTGAGCACTTCCAGAGATGTATTTCATTTTTCTTAAATTTTTATTTTAATTTCTTAGAGCGACGTCGCTCACTGCGTAGCTGGACCCTTAGTCCTGATCAAATAGTAACACTACGACAGAAACATCACGAGACGGATTCTCTGAGTTGGCCGTTAACGACAGATGGAAATCGCTGGTTTACATCGTTAAGGTCGTAAATAATTTCATACAACCTTTAACCTTTAATTGGTTTAGACAAGTCAATGGTAAAAATTAATACATGACGCCAAAAAGAAAGGACACACAACTTCGACGAATTGCACAAAGGGTCGTAGTATGACTGGAGGTAGTTTCGGCTTAGCTTCGGCTCCAATAAAAGCTTTAAAAATGAATCAAAAATCCGGCTAAGAATAGCGCCTGTCAATCGCTGCTTTTTTGACAATTGAGTATATATACTAAGGCATTGTCATAGAAATGCCAAGGAAACTATTTAGAAGATCTTTGCTCTATGGCGCAAAATAATCATTACCGAAGATGGACAAAGATATCGCCTTTTTGCGTCGTTTTCAACGCAAAAATCTTGGAGTTATTTTCGATTCATTTTTACTTGCCTACGGGTCTTGGAGTAACATCGAACTCAACAAGCTGTACAACGACATTCGCCTGTCAAATAAGTGAGACTGCGTCATCTGAGGTGACGAGGGCATGTAGACCGATGGGCCTTTGGTGACAACCCTGAGGGAAAACTCAGGTAAAAGACATAAACTATTTTTCCGTTTTTAACTAAAAGAAATAAATATATTTTATTTATTGAGGTGCAGTAACGCATGGCGGTTATTCGCTGTAGAAATTCCGATAACCAGATTTGTGCAAAGCTACAAACTTAAACATGTCCTTGTCCACTGTGAAATTTTCAAAACCACTTACGATTCAATCACATAAAAGTTATCGCCATCATTTCCTTGCCGAATAATATATTCTTGAGGTTGCACTCTCTTCTCAAACATAGCGTCCAGCACTTGATTCATCTGAAAACAAACAGAAACAAGAAATAAAATCAAAAAAAAATATTGAAATAGACAGTAGAATTATGGATTATAATTCATTTGAAAGAAAACATAGTCCACAACGTGGCTTCAAAGTGCCCGCAAGTTTTATGCAACAATTTTGATGCCAACAATACCCCAGAGCTGGTATTCCTTCCATTTGAATAATATACAGACGTTTGGCAAATTCTTCGTTCAATTTCTGGAAATAACAATACCAATTGTGTTCCGTGTCCAAGCTATTTGTTTCCGAATCTCGAATAAAATTCATTTGTAATGGGCAAACGAGAGTCATTTGCAATTACATTTAACCAACAACCAACTGACCAACGTTTTGGTTAACCCCCCGCATACTTGAACGTTGTCGTACAGAAAATATCTCGTTGTAATGGATCAATTGGAGAAGAGAGAAAACCCACAACGCAAAGTAATGCCCCAAAGGAATATCGAAAAAATTATTATTCCACCAGGTTCGAGGTCTAATTAATTTCATTTCCTTAATCTTCATCAGTGTATTTAGTGCATGCTTCCAAGTTGTATCGTTTAATTGTAAACATCATTACATCTAACTGAGTTCAAAAGGGATATACCATGTACGCACGTCTGTCGTAATTGACTTTTCGGAATTTTAATTGTAACTTTGATGCCAACTGGGGAAGCATCAATTCCCCGGACCTATGCCAGGCATCCCGGATATTAGTTTTCGCAAACAAGTGGGTGAAATTGGCGGCGGTAGGTATATATCCCTTTTGGATATATGTATACCTACTACTCGTTCCGCTCTGTCTCTGTATATCTAATTGCGTACTCCCGACCAAGGAAAATGTAAGTGGTGTAGTGCAATTTACATTTTACTGTATTTACGCTTTGTGACGCTAAACAAATTTGTATCCTTTGATCTTTTTCTGTTTTAGTGGGGTAGTTGCTAATTTGTGTTGTGCAGTGACACAAGACACGAATTGAAAGCATGATTAAGTTTAGTTTTACAAAGTTTACAGGCAATAGGATCGGTAGCCATTTTCTGTTGAAACAAAATGACGTCCAGTTCGTTGAGATGCAAATTTGGATTATCGTTGATTAACGGCCTCTATTGGCGAAATCTCTTCATACATTTCCGTTACGAATAACAGTCGAAAATATCACCAACACAGCGTAAACGATACATCGCTAAAAACCGATTCAGCATTCGAAAACCTGATGAAATCGTGGTGTAAATGACGATTGTTTGTAGGGCAACGGCTGATCAATTAAGCGGCCAGTTATAGCCATCAATAAAGTGCACACGCAAAAAAAAAAATGAAACGGAAGAAAAATGATACATTTTAGGGAAAGGCGTTTATAGCTATCGGAAAGAAGTCTGTCAGTAACAAAACCAATCCCCACCCTGCAAGAAAAACATGCAGGAATGAAATGGATGAAAGAGGACTGTGAAACATTTTAGTGGAACGACTCGTTCCATTTTTTGACTGATAATTTGATCCGCAAGGTTTTGCGTACGGAAAATGAATAAATTCGTTTTTATAGTCAATTTTACGTTTAATTTATTGATAAATATGTTTCATTACTTACAATCTAAATTCTGAACTAAAGACTGGGAAAATCTGTTCAGTTTAATTGGTCCAAAGATGCAAAACAAGAAGTTTACGCTTTCCATGAGCATGGCTATAAGTGGAGTCTAAAGTTGAAATTTGTTCGCAGCATGCGACAATAGAACAACTTTTTGTAGTTTAAGTTTTCTAAAAATATATTCAAATTGTCTGCTTTGAGGGCTTTAAAAAAAACACTTTTACCATATAGGGGAGACTGGAGCACATTTGAACGTGGGGTACCTTTGAACAGCACTAATAAAATCTTACTAAAAAAATATTTACTAAATTTTTATCCTGGCAATATTGTTTTCTTTCAACGTCAACGGCTTTCGGTCATCTTTTCAGTAGTCGCTTGAAACTAGCTCGTGTTGAATGTTTTTATGCTGCATTTCAAACTTTTTTTTTGCTTTGTAAGAGTCTACAAATTTGTTGCTGAGCTTTTTTATTTGTACAAAATATTTTTCGAAGGCGAATGTTCATTTAGAACCATATTAAGCTTAATTTTTATTATATATGAGTACAAACAAATTATTAAAGCTAAATTGTTCGTGACAACACACATTGGGGCAGGTGTGAACAAAATGGTCGGGGCAGTTTTCAACATGTTCAAAATGATGACTTTTGCTTTTGACTTCTCTAAATTTCAGTTAGGTAAATGAAGCTTCTCCTCGTTTTTTTTTAAAACTTGTTTGTTTCGTTATATTTATATGTATATAAATAAAGTTATCTGTGAATTCTAGTTTGTGTACCTATTTTAAGTTTTTTTTTTGTTTATGTTATATGTTCGTCTTGATATATGAATTCTAGTTTATTTATGTTAAGTTTTTTTTATCTCTAATTTAAAAATCAAAACTTATTTATAATTTAAATAAAGTGTTAAGTCCTATTTCAGGTTAATATTTTATTATAAAAACTGTCGTTCAAAGGTGCCCCAGTCTAGTTCAAAACTGCCCCACTGGGGGGGCACCTTTTAACATAAGGACCTGCTTTAGTCAAAAAATAATAACAAATCGAAATCTTCATAAAACGGATAGAATTATGCGTTTAAACTAAAGCTGAGTTCCATTTCTAAAAGAAAAAAGAAGTTTCAGATCAAAAATTCGAAAACTTGGAAGCAAAAAGTGTTTAAAGGTGCCCCACTCTCCCGTATTTACGTGGTAGTTTTTAACTTTCTCGATTACGTAGTAAGAGAAAGATATTCTATTAGTACAAAATTTATATTTCGAGATTCTAATCAATTCTGGCATTACGATGATAGGGGACTCAAAAAAGTGGGTCTCACAATCCTGTCCGTTTGTCTGTCTGTACGTATGCTCATGAGGCCTACAGCCTAAACGGTTGCCCGGATATGGTTCAAACTTTGGATTTGGAGTTTGTAGGCCTACAGTTTGTTTTTGCAAGGTAACCTCAATATTAATGGCACTTCCCATACAACATTTTCACACCAGTTTGATTTGTTCGAAAACGGCTCTGACGATATAAATCAAAGGTAGTATTTGAGCTTAAGTAGGTGAAGTTAACATGACTGCATATTTACATTTTTAAATCGAATAACGGTACTTTTGGAATCTGAACCTATCTCGAAAACGGTCCATGCGATAGCAACAAAAACTTCCTAAGGTTATATAGTCATTTATAACCTAAAAGCGAACTCAATTTTTCTATATTACTGTACAATGGATTTTTGGAAAAATGCATTTTTGTAAATATTTGTTTCTCCTTAGTTTACCCGAAAACTGCACTAACGATTTTGACCAAAATGCATACTTAGAGTAAAATTGATGTTTTCAAAATTATTGCGTCATCGAATATGCTAATTTTAGAAAGTGCTCATATCTCGAAAACCCCATTTTCCAAACCAAATAATGCTTATATCCCAAACAATACCTTATACTCAGTTAATAGTAAAGCAATAGTATTTATCAAACTTAATATGTATTACAAAATTTGTTACTTCTTTGTCTGCATAATTTTACTTTAAAATCCCATGCTTAGTTTTTCTCAAAAACAAATCGAATAAATAAGTACGATCCTCTTTTTATTAATTATATTTCCTGATCTATTTGCACAAATCTATGGTATATTTTTGTAATAAGTTCATTGTCCCACTTCCAATACAAATGCAATTAAAGCTACCCAAAACTTCATTTTTGCAATTATTACCCTCTTCTTCTTTTTTTTTCAGTCATATTGAATATGCACCTTGCAAAAATTCCAACCACTGGGAGCTTACACAATGAGAAACTCACACTTCATTTGCACCCCACATACGTCCATCGGGATATTCAGTTTTGAACTGCTAAAGAAAAATCAAAAACAAATCTCTGATTTGTTACAAATTATACACTGTCTTTCACGAACCCTATTTCCAATAGACATCTTGAGCCAGCGCCACTAATCTATTCCATTCAAAAAAAAGCATGCCCTAAACGATCAAAAAACAGAAACTTCTAATACGCTTGTTCTTGTACTCAAAAATTTTGTAAAGTGTTACAGCTTATAAAATAGTAGAGTAGGCGCTTATAACTCTCTAACCAGAACTTCTACTTTCAAAAACCCACCAGATGATGAATAAAAGTGAGTTTTATTTAACACTATTCCTTTTGCTACATTTTATGAACCGTTTCTTTTACCTAGCATCGCTTTTCCAGATTTTTTCTATGAAATAATGAAATAAGAAAGCAACCAAACAAATTTATGATGAATGAGAAAGTTTCGTTCGACCCAGTCATGCACTTTGTTTTTTTTTCCTTTGACGTGCAATTATCACCGTCAACATTATTGGATGACTTTCCTGTCAATTTAAGTTTTGGAGTTATCCCAAAATTAAGTTAGTCTACAACTACAAATCTGCAATCAGTTCTTTCCAAATAATATTCCGATTCATTTTCATTTTTCAGAATTCTAAGACGAAATGAAATGTATACCTAGAATGTTTTTCAAAAACCACACCTGCAATACCTGATGAAAATCAATACGAAATAGTTCACAATTTTACGAATCTGTAAACAAAGTTGACCAAACGAGGGGGCAGGGCAAACAATTTTGTAATCACGAGAATTCTAAGATTCGATCGAAATGAAAATTCCTCGAATTCAAAACACTCACTCGAATGAACGCCTGCTCGTATACATTCTCAATTTCAAGGGAAAATGTACATACCAGGTGAATTCAGTTTAAGTAATCCTCTATTCAGTCTTTATAAAGAGCTGTCACAAACAAACTACTTGTAAGTTTCTGTGTATTTTAGTTTTTCTGGGAAAATATGCCTGAAGGAAATTCAACACGAAACTGAATTCGATTGAATCTGGGAATACGAGAAAAAATAAATAAATATGAACATTATATAAAGTCAAATGGACGATTATCGAATAACTAATTTGAAATAATTCGAATCTCAGAATAGAGGAGACTAGTTTTCCTTTTGCAATTGCAACTGCTCGGGCTCACTTGTTAAAAAATAAAATAAACACCATCAACTTACTTGTTCTTTATCTAATGAACGGAATAATAGAATGTTTTTAACGGCATCGATCAAACGTGATCGCTGTTCATCTGTTTTTGGGAATATGGCGGTGGCACCTTCATCTTCATCTGCATCGTTTTCGGGATCATATGCCTCGGCGAAAACAGATTTGCGTCGTCCCGAAAATCTTTGTACCACGGGTTCTGCAAGTAAAATAAGAAAATGTTATCAATAGTTGCCATAAATTGCTTTACCTACTTAAATAAAGTTTTCAATAAAAATATTAGCAATGCAAACAATTTTGTGAACTTTTAGTTTAAAATTTACCAATTTTGTGTAAAAATACCTTCGTAGTAAAATCTTTCACAAAAATTACTTTTTATTATGGAAAATCAAGAAATGAATATATTTAGTAAAGTTAATTTTGCGTTGATGTAGTTGCAGCAAAAATGTATTTTTTAGTAGAGGATATATGATTTGATTTGATTCTTTATCTAGCTTCAGCTATTATATGTCCCTAGAATTTTCAAAAAAAACCTTTTGGTTATTTATGGGGTGTTTTCTTGTAAGATTTTGTTTTTAGAATGGGCAACACTGTTTCCAGCGACGATCAATTTGACAGCTGACAGCCGATTTCTGATCACTTTGCATTTCAACTTGAGTCTTGAGATATGTCTAATCTTAACCATTTTGCAACAAGTAAATTAATAAACACGTTCTCAACTGCCCGAAAGACTAATCGAAAATGTTAACTTCATTTTAAGACTTATTCGACCACCTAGCAGTGGCATAAAATTAACTTTCTAATAAGGCCAATACCGCATACAAGGCACTGCGTAAGCGACTAAAGTAAATTCTTTTAGGGAACATACTTGATTTTTGTTAACACGTTTTCGTATTTAGTTGGGCAAACGTTTTTTAATGCTTTCGTAGCTCTTTGAAAAAATGGGGACAAAAATAACGAATTTTTATTTCTCTGGCGAACATAATATAACCACAAAACCAATCGTGCAAAAACTCATGTGGCGATTTTTTTTTAACTCCATGTTATAAAGCTGTATGCAAAATGGCTGTCTGTTTTTCTTATACTTTTTTATAAGCGTCATACGTTCATCAGTGATTTCAGATCGGGGGTAATTGCACATTAGTGGACATTGTGCATTTAAAAATAATATAAAAGGGCATTTACAAATACAAAATCTGAAGAAAAACCATTAGATGTTCAATAAAAAGAAAAGGTGTCTGTTTTGTGTGTGTTTTTATGTATATATTGTGGGAAATATCGTGGGATTTTTAAAAATGGTAGTTTTGATAGTCGGCGATAGGTGGCTTAGTGGTTAGTGTGTTGGACTACTAAGCGAGGGGTCCCAGGTTCGAATCCCGAGAAAAACCCAAATTCCAACTTAAGGTTTTTTTCACTGCGCCACCTCTCGCGAACGTCTGACAAACATCCGAGAGTATAAATGTCATGAAAGAGCTTCTCAATTGGCCGTTTGGACTCGGCATAAAAAATTGTAGATCCCTTCCATTCGTCCCAAAAATAAAAACTCGCACAAGACGAATGGTTGTGAGAAGCTAGGCTTGGGTCCATACGGACCTGTTGCGCCAATTATTATTATTAGTTTTGATAGTCGTCGTGGACAAGTCAGTCCGAAAAGTCTGGCATCACTGCGTTCACGTTTGGTTCGATGATATTAAAGATGAAAGCTTTCGGAAAAGAGGGCGTGGCACCTGCTATAAAACGGGACTTCGAGTGGTCCAATACCTTAGAGTAAACACAATTTTAAAGGCCTATAATTTAGCGCCTTTGACAGCCATGGCTAACGAATTTTGGTACAATGACATCTACATTTTTTTTTATTCTATTTATCAACTCTTTTGCTCCAACATTTTTACAACAAAAAATAAATGACTAATTGAATAGTTGGCGCAATAGGTCTTGGGTTTTCTGCTCGCAGCTTTTTGTTTCTGTGAAAAACAAGAAGACTTACTTGTGTTTTTTGAGAGTTCGTTTGGATTCACCACTGAGCTGCACTGAATTTTTTGCTATTTTTATATTTCTCTCTTTACAATCGACCTTATATGCTGTAAAATAAATCAAAAGGATTGCTGCAACGATAGGAACTAAACAAAAATGAAATATGAAGGGTAGCTGAAAAATGTTCAAAAGTTGCTATCGTCGACTGATTAAAACCAAAGACGATCCCAAGAACGGGACATTTGCCTACAAGTTACCTGGTTGGCACAGGATTTCCTACCTATTTGTGCTTGTGTAAATGAAAGCAGCCATGCATACTTGCCGAGATTTGATGTCAATCTGGTGGTCATTTTTATGATGGGGTATCAAGTGAGGGGCTGCGTTCGGCAGATTTCGTGGACCATTAGTTACGCGGTGAGCGGGGTTCAGATCGCAGTTCAGTTTACGAATTTTTAAAATTTATGAAATTGTTGGCATTAAATGGAGCTACTGATATAACTTATGTCAAATGTCAAATACAATGGACGTCCATTATAACGAATATCCGATATAGGGAATTTGCGATATAACGAACGCTTTTCAGACATACTTAAGTATCTCTATATAGCGAACCGTGCCCACGATTTGCTATCCGATAAAAGGAGCGTATATATAAACTTGTCTTTAAAACCCTAAAATTATTTAAACGGAAAACCATAATCGATTCAATTTTATATCAAATAAAACTGTTTGAATAAAGATATTTTCAATGTCTTAATTTTTTTTTTTAAATTTGTAAAAAAATACCAATCGATCTAACGAACGCGCTCGATATAGTGAATGACATCAAACATTATATCATTCGTTTTACTGGACGTCCACTGTACTTTTATATAATAATATTTCCAATATATAACAGAACTGAGCTGCCACAGTTTTTTTTTAGTTTTGTTAAAAGATTTTGAGCTTTTTTTTTAATTTAAAAGAAAATGCGCTCTTCTTTTGATAAAAATTGTCTGTATAGTTTTAACGCTTTTAATTTTTTAAGTTGACGTGAACAGCTGCACAGATTGCGATCAAACTTTTTTTTTCTTAAGACTTCGAGAAGGCTACATGCTTCGTCGTTTAATGCCACGCCTACTTTTAGGGAGGATTTTTGACTAAAATGTATATTTTTCCCGACTTCGGTGTTTTAAAAGTGACATTATTTAAAAAATATTAACCAGAACAGAAGAAAAATAATATTTTAGGGAGCCAACAGTGTCATTAACATTTGAAACTTTCATTCTTACCCCCCAAATCAAACTCGATCAAATTAAATTGATTTCATAAAATATCTGCAACAATTTTGTCTTTATTTTGGTTCAGTTTTGGGTTGGTGGAGGCACATCGAAAGCATTGTGTTTGTCGTTTTCTCTGTTGAAGCGAAACGTCAATGTTTGTACACAACAGCGGCAATGGTTTTCTACAAGGATATGCACCTGGATGTGAATACAAACAGAGTGCCAGTGTTTCCCCAGGTTTTCGGAAGAAAGTCTGGGCCGGCATTCTGTAAGGCGATAACGTTTAAACGTTTTCGTGCGCACGAACAGTTTGTTTCATGTAACATCTAAAACGAAAAAAACACATTTTCTTTGACGTTTTCGCTTTTCTTGCTTCTTAAAAACGAACAGATTTTGATCGTCTCCACGAAAGAAAATAAACGACAGCTATTTTCTTGACGTTTAGCATTTTCCTATTTATTCTTTTTGAATTTGGTGGTGTTTTATTGTGCTGAATATTTTATTAGAAATGCTAGCAAGCTATTATTTGTTGACCAGTGATAGCGACGAAAGTGAAGTGGAAAATGAACATGTAAACTTAAGAAAACTTAGAAAACATCTGCGGGATTGTTCGAATCTCCTCACATTACTTGACAAACGGTTGGTTTATTTTAAAAGATCATTTTTCCTTTTAGTTTTGTTGAAGGTTTTAGATTAAACAAAGCCGCCTGTAAGTATGTGCTGGACAATATTTATTTGCGTACAGGTACACGAAATACATACATGCCTCCTATTTTGAAACTTTTCTCAGCATTAAATGTACTGGCTGGAGGAGGACACCAATGGTTAGTTGGAAATGATTTTATTTCTCCTCTAACACAGAGCACAATATCTAAAATATTGCACGAATATATTGACGCATTGGAAGATATTTTCTGTCCCCAACGGATTCATTGGCCAACAGAACTAGAAGAAAATATGCCTTAAAGCTACTTTTATCAAAAATATAAAATTCCTGGTGGTAAGTTACAACACAAAACAAAAATACATCCACTTTAATTATCTACAATATTAATTAGTAATCGGATGGGACCCATGTTAGCTTGCTTCGTCCTACTACATTTTTATGCCGTCCGCTTTTGTCAACAATCAAATTCAACAAACAAAACATTAAAATATTTTCAATTGTCAGCTATAAGCTGTCAAAAAAACTTAACGAAAATAAAACGACATACTGAGACTTCCGAACTCTAAGTTTGCTGACACACAGCTTCCTAAACCTAAACGAATGTGCAGAAGAAAACGTTAGGAGTTATATGAAGCACATTTTAGCTTTCGCGTGATTTCTTTCGTTTTTTGAAATGTGAAAGTGGTTTTCGGTTTGTTTTTTAAAGAATCCGACCCCTGGATTTAATGCGGGTTAAAAATCGTTCGTCAAGTTAAACGAAAACCTGTCACTGACTCGTAAGAGCGTTAAAATTTAATAGTTTTCTCTTCATTTCGGCAAATACTAATATTCCAGATAGGAATGCAAAGGTAAATAAAGTTTGCATGCAAAGGCTAAACTTCAAACCGTGAACGAAGTTGCGGGCACTGTTAGTTTTTACTAAAATAGAAAAGAATGACCCCATACGACATCGTGGCATTTGAATGCAAACCAGTGCGATGATTTATGTACAGTAAACCAGAGCTAGTTGTAGACCCGTGTCATTTATATATCACCATTTAGCTAGCTCCATTGAAGCTAACTATAGGTACTCGGGCCATTCTTGTAACGCGCCTGATGGTACATTGATTTTCCAGAAGTGCCATACGTGACTGAAAGTAATTAATTACACGTATACTAGAACATATCGCAAATTCATGGCACGCGGGGCTTCACATTCGACCCCATTCACTCAGAAGGTGACACAAAAGCAAACGACATTGTTTTCGACAGACCCCCCAGCTAATATCTAAAAATTGCACTCCCAATGTAAATAAATGAATAGACACATATTCCCCTCAATACTTATGGGCCAAAGCATAATTGTATTGCTTACAATATCAAGTGCATTGGGATCACGGCCAAACGCATCTAAATTTAATTGTTATCCGCATCGGATGACGTATACGTTTAGTTCTCGATCTCGATTCTGCTGCTGGTTGAGTGCTTACACCGGTCCCAGAGAAATCTAATTCCATACTCGAGCGATGAGAGGAACCCATTTGCGAAATCTCTGATGATAGTATTTTAAGCATTACTATACTTGAACACTGTTTTGCGGCACGACGCGACGCGCCGCAACGACAGCGTGGATGCAGCACGTGAGGCGGGCGCAGGAGCACCAATTCAATTTAATTCTGTGTTACTTCATTCGGCTATAATCGAATTAATGATGATTGAATGCTGAAATTGGTATATTACCAGTGATGCGATGCGATGCGATACCCCAGTACGTATACGAGTAATGCCTACCTAATTTGAATTTGTTAAAAATAGACCGTTTTGTGTGTTGTAAACAGCCAACGGAAACATGGCAAAGGTTATGTACAAGTCCATTCCAATCTATTTCCATGATTATTTCTGCGCAATTCAGTGCACACTTTGTCGTCATTAATAATTTTGCAAATTGAAAATAAATTTATAGCTGTATTCTGTATCTAGATCCGGGGAGAATTTTCAGATGTTTCACCCATGAGGTTTTCTCTTTGATGGCAGTCGGCGAAGTTTATTTATCTTTGCTTGACATGCTGCACATTCACAACATGTCACTTGATGAAAGGGATTCCGCCGCAGGACCTGCTCATGTAATATAATTTCCAGCTTTCTTTCCGGCTTTCTTTTTTGTTTGGTTTTCGTTTTGGCTTCCCAACGGATATGGGTCAGCTTTCAGCTATCCGAATCTGGTTATGGTAAATCTGGGTACGTTCGTATGTGTGGAGCGCAACTGATAATCAAATAACCATTGCCGACCCACTGCTGGCCGGAGCTGGGGAGAATAAATTAATGAGTCAGTGTCAAAATGGGGATTACGAGGAAGAAGCTTTCATCCTCAAAGGGTCATGGTCAACGATTGCGATCCGGTCAGAGGGGACTTGGATGTTTGGCATGTGGGATTATCGAGGTATCAACATGGGATTGAGAAGTCACAGCATAAGCAGTTGGATGAGACTCGATTCGATTCGATGGAGGGATGTGGTATTCGAACGCGGAGATAAATCGTCGGAAGTATACATGAAGATAAATGTTCTCCAACAACAAATACACATGTTGTAACGTAGGGAACCGCATTTGGGGTGGTAGCAGGACGATGCGGGAATTACTTCTTTATGGAGCTGTTAGCAGGGTTTTAAGGCTTTCGTTACCAACCCTCCACTTATTCATTGTAGGAATCAAAGTGCTTAGTATTGGGGGCAAAGCTTAAACTTATCAATGGTGTCGCTTACCTCCCCAAAGCTATAGCTGTCTATCGTGGCGATCTTTCGGATAAGTAATGTTGGATTCCTCTTTTTTTTGACATTCTGTACTTGTTAAGCACTAAACGCAGTACACAGATAAAGGTGTTTTATATATTACTCCAAGTGGATTTAGTTTTAATGTCACAAAACGAAGAAGAAGAAGTTCAACATGCAGATCATAACCTGGTCAAAAGAAAGAATACGAGCTATGAATATAGTCAAAAGACAATACGAGTGGTTCCAGGAAGAAGAAAACGTTTACCGGGCTGGACACTCATTCTGTAACTTTTCAGAAACGATAGACCTCCAAAAGTAGCAACTAAGTGCCAAAATTACGAGTTTGAGAACTCAATCCAATTCATTTTCCACAGATGTAATGAAGACGATAGTTAAACAAATTCGGGCAGAATATAACTTCTTAGAGTCATCAAAGTTTCAAAAACGATATCGTCCCGACGAATATTTTTATACTCATGGTTACTTAAATTTGCCAATTTGTGACCTGGAAAACCCTTGTCTGCCGAGCCCACTTTATGTCAAAGAGTGACCCAAAGTTCGATCTTACCAATTGCATGATATCAACTGTGAAGTAAGGGCTGTCATTGTATGAAGCGACTTCATTAACTGCTGATGGAGAAGTTTGAGATTCTATAGCGTAGTACGCTGCTCGAGCTGAACAAGCTAAACATCAGCTAAAGTCCTAGCTAAATTTTGACATAGAGTACGCCGTGGATAAGTGTCACAGAAAACAGCTGTTCTTTGAAAAAACTTGTAATTCTCTCTCTTCAACTACTATTTCTGATTCTAGGTACTTGTCGTACATGTAATAATTAAAAAAGCTCGTCCTTGCATACTTTTTCGCAACAGAACAACAAATACACAACGATCTGTCACAATCTAGCTGGAGAAAATATACCGACCCATTAAATGGGCACGCTAAATTTTGAAAGACACATGAAGTACATTCTGAAACAAAAGTTTGATTATTTAGCTCGAGCTGCGTACCACTCAGCTAAACTTAAGTTTAGCTCAACCAAATTTTGGAGAGAATTTTGTATGGGAGCGAAAATTTAGCTCGAGCAGCGTACCTCAGAAAAATTAAAAAAGTTTTCTTACGCATCGCGCCATTCAAAACATCCTAAAAGTTTAATGCCAGTCGCAGAAAACTTGCGCAAAGCATCAATTTCGGATGCAAAGCGTTTAATTTGCATGTACGAGGCAGTCAGAACTGTCAAGCCAACGGCATAGTCTTGTAGACGGATGGAGATCGTTGCTTACAAGTTGATCAACTAGTTGGACGAGTATTTTAAACAATTAAACTAGTTGATCAACTAGGTGGAGGATGCTGTTCGACAGCTGAGTTGATCAAGTTCCAGGAGATTCTAAATGGGTTGATCAACTAGATGTATGAGGCTTTTCAACAATTGAATCAGCTGATCAACTATAGGGGCACAATGCTATTTAAATATTGAATCAACTGATCAACCAATCCCACGATGTACGAGGCATTTCAACAATATAATGAGTTGATCAACTAGATGTACATGTACAAGGCTATTCAATAATTGAATGAGTTGATCAACTGGGCGCACAGTTGAATTAACTGATCAACCAGACCCACGAGATTCTAATTGGGTTGATCAACTAGATGTACGAGACTATTTAACATAGGATTAGCTTATATAAAGGGTCTTTCATTAGCGACTTGATAACTTCAAACTTTCAGTGTGAGCGCACCCTTAAACCGATTATCGAGCTGACAATGTCAAAATATTCAGTAAAATCACTTTATGGTGCGGTTTTCATGCCGGTGGTGTCATTTTTTTCGTCGATGAAAATGACTGTCACGTTACGGCAAATGGTATTCGCTGCAGAGACATGTTGGCACGTTATTTCTTTGAGCAATTGCATCAATTGGACATCAGTGGTACGTGGGTTCAACACGACGGTGCCACTAGCCACACAGCGGGTGTAACAATCGAGTTATTGAAGTCTCAGTTCGGTGAACGTGTTATCTCGAGAAACGGGCCCGTCTATTGCCCGCCGAGATCGTGTGATTTAACGCCTCTAGACTTTTTTTTTATGGGGCTACATTAAATCATTGGTTTATGCCAACCAGCCGGCGACGTTAGAGGTCAGAGCGGCCGTATCGGTCGAAATGTGCGACTGAGTCAGAGAAAATTGGGTTCAACGTATCAACCGCCGCATACGTCCCGTGGTGGACACATAAACGAAGTCGAATTCCATCCATAAATGTTTTGATAGTAATTCAAGGCAATATATTTGTTTTTGAGATATCTGAAGTATTTTGTAATTTATTTAAAAAATAAGTTGTCAAGTCCTTAGTGAAAGATCCTTTATTTTTGAAATCGTCTTGAATACCTCGTACGTATAGTGGCGCCGCTATTACTCTCCTAAGTGAGCTTTCAATTCAGTTGAAGGTCTATTTAATCGGTCAAGAAAATTAAACCTACAAAACCGAAGCCTTGTGAGAGGCTGGCGCTGAGTGCGATGTGGATCAGTTGCGTACTGAGCTCGCTGTCCGCCGGTCTGCTTTTTAAATCAGTTGAATGACAGACAAACCAGAGAATATCGACATTCTCACCGTCCGACATCGCTAAGTCGACAAGGAATCCCATCAAATCAATAGAAAATGTCAGACTGTCACGCCCGCTTTGACGAAGAATAATAAATTTAATTTTATTATCATATTTTTGAGTAACCCTATTATGGGAAATTTTAACGTTTTTGTTTACTCAACGTGTGCGGTATTTGTAATAGAACCGCAAGCATACACATTTTATTGTTTTTCTTACAATCAATAACTTACCGATCAATAAGGCAATCGCCGACTGCGAAGTCATTGTATCCACTTAAAATTCAACGTGTACCGTGTGTATATGTATTATCCAATGACGACTGGAAAGCAATTTAGTACTTTTAAATATTATATCAGTCTTTAAGGAGCCTGAAACAGACCGCACACAAATGAACTTCTCAACTCCAGTCACACACCGTCACAACTTGTGACCCAGTCGGTGAGAACAGTAACTCGGTGCTGTTGCCTTGCAAATGCCAACAATGCCTACAACTGCCAAAAGAGCACAATGAAAACGAAAACAATATTATGCCTGTAACAACATCAAGTGGCACTCAGGGAGGACTCGGTCTCATCCCCCCCACAATGGAATTCTAATTCCAGCTACTGCCATAACTCGTGTGCACACATGAACATGATGCTTAATTATGATTAAATTGTGTTAAAGGTTAAAATTAAAATGAGATGATTTATAATGCAAGTGCTCAAAATTATTCAGTGGGCTGGGTTGCCATGGTTTCGCACAACGGGTACGCGACCGTTGCCAATGGGAACGAGCAACTTATTACTGTGGAAATGTACTGTACCAATTAATACCTTTTGTCCGGTCGTGAAGCCCCTTTGGCAAAAAAGTTTTATGGGAGGTGACTTGCATAATGTGGAATTGAAAATTGTGTAGGTAGACGAAGGGCTATTGAGTAATTGCGTCGACTGCAGCCAACGCACGTAGTCCATTCGGAAGGGAATGGCATATGCAAGGGCGTTGTTTACATCAAGAGCGATTGCATTGATTTGGAAAATTTTACATTCATGCGGCAGAGGGATTGAAGCTTAAAATGTATTGCACGTGATGGACAAATCGATTGATGGACATGGAATGGACAGAACGAGATGAGCTCTACCTACAGGCATTTGCCATATGGATGCCATTTATTGACATTCAAGTTGTAAACTGATTTCGAAGCGGACGAGCAGTGGAAATTCAATCAGGCAAAAAAGTGGCTTATACACAGGAATAACTGAATATATGTGGTAGTTGAAAAGAGATAAACTTTCCCTCCCCCAAATGGCTGTACCTATGCCTTGTGGCTAATGAAAGGAACGCCGAGTGCAGCCAGTCAGGTTGAACAGTTTTGAATACATATTTGTATAATGGCATGTTGGGATCGAAAAAAAGCAACCCTGTTTCGGAAAACTTTAAATTCGTATATCTAGTTGGCCGACTGCGATGAAATAAAGGGTCTTTCATTAAGGACTTGACAACTTCTTTTGCAAATAAAATGCAAACTACTTGAGATATCTCAAACAAAATGCTATTGCCTTGAATTACTATGAAAACATTTATGAATGGAATTCGACTTCGTTCATATGTCCACCACGGGAACGTATGCAGCGGTGGATACGTTGAACCCAATTTTCGATGACTCGGTCGCACATTTCGGCCGCTATTTCTCGTTCAATATTGGTTCTGAGCTCCTCTAACGTCGTCGGCTGGTTGGCATAGACCAATGATTTAATGTAGCCCCATAAAAAAAAAGTCTAGAGGCGTTAAATCACACGATCTCGGCCGGCAATAGACGGGCCCGTTTCTCGAGATAACACGTTCACCGAACTGAGACTTCAATAACTCGATTGTTGCACCCGCTGTGTGGCTAGTGGCACCGTCTTGTTGGAACCACATATCACTGATGTCCAATTCATGCAATAGCTCAAAGAAATAACGTGCCAACATGTCTCTGTAGCGAATTCCATTTACCGTAACGTGGCGGTCATTTTCATCGAAAAAAAAAATTACACACCGGCATGAAAATCGCACCAAAGAGTGACTTTTTGCGGATAAAGTGCTGTTTTATGAAGCACATGAGAGTTCTCACCTGTCCAGTAACGCATATTTTGCTTATTGACGAAGCCGTTTAGCCAAAAATGCGCTACATCGCTGAAGATGTTTTTGCGTTCAAAAAATTGGCTTTAACGCTCTTAAAGTTGCGATCACCGACCCGAAATTTCGGTAGTAAATTTTAATCATTTGTAAACGTTGTTCCTTCGTGTACTTCACCATGGTGAAAATGTTGATTTTACTGAATATTTTGACGTTAAAGCTTAGTATCTCCCATACAAAAAATGTCTACAAAGATACAATTTAGCGAGGCAGTTTAGCAAAGCAGTATCCTATTCGCACGCTAAAATCCTAACTTTATATAGATGGGCCGATGATAAGTCTCCACTCATTTAGCTCGCGAAATAAATGTCCGGTACATTAAATCGAAGATAACTGTTGACAGAAGAAAAAGGAGGGAAAAGTTTGTGTTGTGATTAATATGGATTTTTCGGAGGAAACCGCAGAGAACGTTAGCGCGATAACCAAAACCAAAATACAAAATAATTAATTAGCGACCATTTATCTTTGGTGTGGAGAATCGAAGTGGAGAGTAGGGACATTTAGCGCAAGCAGGATACTAAGCTTAACAGTTCGATAATCGGTTTAAGGGTGCGTTCACACTGCAGGTTTGAAGTTGCCAAGTCGCTAATGAAAGGCCCTTTATAAATGTTGCTCCATTAATACGTTACGTCTTAGAAGTCCGTGGGGATTGGGTATAAGTAATAATAACAAATTCAAATCCACATACAAACAGACGAAAAATTGTATTTTATTAAGAGATTTCGGTTGGAATAGGACAAATGTCAGGTCATTTTAACCACCAGAAATGTGAGTATACATCAACTTGGACTTCATTAAACGGATTATTCGGCAGTCATAACATATTTTAGAGCAGAAAATATGATTTTGGAGTAGCATGGACACAAATGCTACGGCCGTAAAGTTTTCGAGTCCAAACCGGAGAGACAACGAAGTGAAGACCTAAAGACAGGGCTAACTGGAAAGGCTTGTTAATGGAGGCTCATATTCAATCCCAACCTAAAAGAAGAAGAACAAATTTCAACAGGAATACTTTTTTTGGTAAAGTTCAGACAGTTCTTCACAAGTTAAAAACCGGACTAACTGGTAAGGCTGGTGAATGTAGGTTCATATTCTCTTCTAACCTTAGAAGAAGAAGAAATCTCAACAGGCATACTTTTTGGTAAAGTTGAGACAGTTCTTCACAAAGTTGTGCTGGCAATTGATAAAAGTGTTTTCTACAAGCAGTAGGTGTTAGAACACTTTTTTCAATATAGAAGAAGCCTTCCAAAATGTGTAGAGTATTCAAAACATTCCTGGTGCCTGCACCGAAATCTATTTTGGTCAATATTTGAATTTTTGACGGCTAAATTTCATGGAAATGCTTCGATTTGTGCCCTTCTTTCCCACCCACCTACTGCTTCAATCTAATAAATTTCAATGGCCAATAGGGATTCATTCATATAACAAGGAACCACACTAATATCGCCAAGGCGGGTTTTTATATTTTTCTGACTCGCCAAGGCGAAAAATAGGTTCGTCGACCTTGAAGGTCTATTGTGCCGGGATTGCCAGAAAATTGTATTTAGGTAAGCAGCGTCTCTACCTCCCTTATGTAGCTGGTAATGTTTCCAGCAGGGGACTTCTTCAACTCTTCTGGACTTTGTATTTCCCGGAAGAGGACTTTCCTTCTAATTCTAGTTAGAGCTGGACATTCTCACATAATGTGCTCAGCTATTTCGTCTTCTTCAATACATAGTCGGTACTCCGGGAAGTCGGCTGAATCCCAAAATAATCCGACCCTTTGTTCAAGAGATAAAAAAAAACCAAATTGCTTCTCAATACACCTAGTGCAGCCGAAGAAATAACACAGGTTCTAGACGACTGCAAACAAAAATACTACAATCCAGGATGTGCGATGGGATGCGCCAACAAAAAACAGATGAACAACTCACGAGTCAAGGCTAACTTGAGCCATAAGCCTTATATACAATAATGCCGCGATGAGAAGGACGACGCCACCAAGGAATGTTTCTATAAGTTCCTTGACAAAACTTACGAGCAATGCTCAAAATACAACGTTTAAATGGTTTTGGATGACTTTTAAGCCGAGATGGACATTTTTGGAAGTCCAAGGTCAGTATTTCGATAGCAAGACTGAGTAGAACCTCAGCCACAGACAAAAAGCTCATCACAAACAAGACCTACAGATGTGCCACCAGGCTTCCAATATAAATGAGAGAAATCGGAATACGAAAGACGCAGAATTTAAACCTGTCAGAGTTGCTTTTTTATGACAGGATAGAACCGTTTCGCTGAAGACTGTCTTTCTGGGCTAGACACGCTCAAATTCCGTCCTTAAACAATTTAAACACGAAACGAACGAGCAGAATAAATTGACACCTATTGATGTGACTTTTTTCAATGACCCCCCAAAAGAGGGGCAACTTTAAGTCCACCCATTTATATTCTTATTTATTTATTTATTTCATCTCAAAGTCAAGCTTAAGAATAATTATGAGTATAAAAATTACGGGCCTTACTAATAATCATTTTTAATCCTAAATATTTTGTAGGTCATGGGCAATTTTATATGGAAAATACCGCCATTGTGAGTTCGTAAAATCTAGCGCGGACACTAAATATGAGTATTAGTATCGTGCAACGGTTTATAAAGATACTGTTTTTGAACCAAGCCAATTGGCTTGGAAAAAAAATTATTTTTAGGAATTGAACAAGCCATTAAATATTTTCAAAAATGTTCCAAACTCAATTTGGAACAGGCCAGCTATAGACCTACTTTTAAGGTAAAGCCACCATTATTTGACTTGAAACTTTTCACAGCAGTTGATTAGCTGAAATTATGGATAATGAACTAAGGTTTATATATTCCAAATCTGGAAGCGGGTGCTTTTGAAACACCGTCAGGTTTAAATCATTGCGTGCCCAATTGGCAATTTCAAATATCGAAAGTCTTGCAATCCGGACAGACTTTCAATGAAGTGTGAAGTGAGCAACAGCAGATATGAATGCGAAACGAAAATTGCCATACGAAGGGTGGAAGGAATGTGGTTAGAACCTCACTTTCATAATTTTTAGCTTTCTTTCTTTTTCATTGTGGGAAAGCGACTTTAATGTGCCCGAATGTTGAGGAAGCTAAAACTGCATTTTTGTGTGGCACGAAGTCGCCCCTTAATTTGGTTAGATGCATTTATAACCGAACTTTTATAGTAGGACGAGAAGGGAGCTGCCTTCAAGCCGCTATTTATGTACATCTTTTTCAATTTTACAGTGCCGACAAAAATAAAAATATGCCTGCCCATAATCTCACTCTATCGCACCGCACACTATGGGCAAGACAACAGCACTGCAAGTCCGTTACAAAACTCTGATATATCCCACCAACCGAGATCACTTTTCACTTCCACTTTGCCGCCCACTTGCTGATCAAGTCCAACTACAAGACTGACTACCGGATCGGACGGTTTTTCGCCGACAGTCCGACTGTAGCACTGTTTCGTATTTAATTGCGAAAAGTTCAATTCACTCCACACACATGTGTGTGGGTGTGTGTTTTGTGTCAGAAATTAATTAATAGAAACTGTCCCATAAAAGTAGGTACACCACCCGCACTAGAAACTGATGGAAACCGAGCCTCATTGTCGCCGCGCTGTTGCTGCTACTGCCGCCGCCACCGCAAAAGGAGCGTCAATTATGCAAAAGTATAGCTTAAGCCCAAATTTGAAATTAATTATCACGAAGGAGTGCGCGGCAGCTTGTATCTAGCGTGCGTGTATGAAATTCATTCATATTCCGGATGCGAATTTGAATAAAACCGAAAGTTGAAGACACTGAAATGACAAACAAACGTCAAAAGCACTTTGCGTCGGCAGTGCTTGTCAAATACTAATTGTTTGTCTAAAACTAACCACGGAGAAAAGGCGACGACGACGACGACGAAGAATATTCAAGCACCGGCGCGACCGAAGACACACGATACCAAAATCTATCCGAGTGAGGAACTATGTCTTGACTGAGTGACGCTCCCCGTTTGTCTGCCTTTAATTACTAAAGCCTGACAGCCATCACTTATAGTCCTGTTCGCTGCCAACATCATCATCATCATCATCATCATCATTATTATCATCATCGTCATCATCAACATCATCGTTGTCGTCGTCAACATGTTCCAGCTAAATTTCGCATCCACAAGGGTAGTGGCGGTGGGTGGTGAAACACATAACAAGGACGACACCGACAAAGATATGGTCGACCACTTTCTTTCTCTCATCGTTGAGCATCTAATATATTGTAACCACCCACAGTCCCCGTTCCATCTGTTTACACGCCTGCCACCGCCACCACACACTGCTTCGAATGACTTGATTATTGGACCTTAATAATCTCCAATACAGGAAGACTGCCAACACGAACACACAAATATAAAATCGAGAATGGGGCCTGTAGTCTGTAGAAGTGAAGTAAGAATTCCTATGTAAGCGATTATATTAGAACAAAGGATTTCTGCCGCACACTCCACTCCAACATGACGGTATGAAACAGAAGGACCTCGCTCATCGTTTTGGGTGATGGTTCAGCAGAACATCTGCGCTACGACCTGTGGAAATGTTATTAATAGGAAAAACGGTTTTAAATGCAGTTTAAAGGTTATCTCGTGGGAGGATCCTGCTCGAAAGTGCCTGCTGTTTAATAACTGGTCCACGTGTTGAAGGAGCGGCGGACGACAGTTATTGGAATATGGTGACGATTTGGCAGAGGAAAGGATTTTCCATCAAACAAGAGTGTCTGTGCAGATGTACAGTCCTTGGTCAGGTTTTATTATATTTTACTCTCCTGAATGCTGAGTAATTTACATATTTTCTGCACAGTGGCAGTGGGTGAGCTTGGCATGCAAACATCTTCTCAACGGAAAGCCAGGACAAAGTTCGATGGCTCTGTGTGTTGATGAGCAGCAACCACTTAAAACTATTTCTCTTGGCAAACATTTTCAAAAGGCTTTCAGTTCTTGGCCGTGATATTAACCGCAATATATATAAGAGTTCCAATTGATCTTAATCTTGATGGTTGAGACCCATCGGAAGATGGCTTTAAATGATAAAGAGCAACAAATGTGTGTTTAATAGTACTTAAACGAGCGCTTATAATGTGTAGCTCAATTAAGTGACTTACCACCGAAAAATGTGAGGAGAAAAGCCGACTCATAAATGTCCCAAAACAATTGGATTTCCACACGCAGCCGAAACAATCCGTCTTTAAAGCTAAAAGGCTAAATAAGCAACAAGTCCGTTAGTAGCATCATTTACGAGGTAACAAAGAGTGGTCTCAGATTTGCCATATAAACGAGATGGTCCATAGGACCCTTTTTGATGATAGACAATGCTAAAAATATGTTTGTACTGTTAAAACTTTGAAAATCTACAGAAATTTGAAATTAAATGGTTGTTTGAACCTCAAAAGCTCTGTTAAAAAACTAAGTGGGAACGGAAAAACAGGCTTGAAGCCCAATTCACGGCAGTAAGCCTGTATGAGAAAACCTTACAAATGGAATAGAGAAAACATAGCATCTAACACCAAATGACATTTCCGATACTAATAATCATTTTTAATGTCCAGGCTAAATTGTTTGAACTCACAATTGTGACCTACAAAATATTTTGTGTGAAGTTTAAAAATGATTATTAGTAAGGCCCATTGACATTGGCATTAAATACTTAGAGCTCAATACCCATGACCAAAGATTCGTGCAATACGAAATATTATGTTTTTAACTTTCTCCATTACGTAGTAAGAGAAAGATATTGTATTCGTAGACAATTTCGAACTCGATGTGTTAATCAATTCTGACATTACGATATAGAGGAACTCAAAAAAGTGGATGGCAAAACTGTGTCCGTCTGCCTGTATGTATGTCCCGAGGCGTACAGCCTACCCGGATTTCGTTCAAACTTCGGATTTGGGGGCTTACAGTTCGGGGCCGTTTTTTTTTTTTTGCACGGTAACCTCAATATTAATGGTACTTCCCATATAAAGTTTGATTTCTTCGAAAACGACTCTAACGATTTCAACCAAAATTGATATTTAAGCTTAAGTAGGTGATGTTAATATGACTGCATACTCAGTTTTCCGCTGAAAATTCGAATAACGGTACTTTTGGAATTTGGACATACATATCTCGAAAACGCTCCATACGATTGTAACAAAAATTCATTTTTAAGGTAATATGGTCATTTCTAACTTAATGGCAAACTCAGTTTTTCGCTGAATTATTGTAAAATGAATTTTTGAAAAAAGTATTTTTTTTTAAAAATTTAGTTTTCTTCAGTTTACCTGGAAACGGTAGTAACGATTTTGACCAAAATGCAAACTTAAAGTAAAATTGATGTTTTCAAAATCATTGCGTCCTTAATTTTCAATTTGAATCACCGAAAACGCTAATTTTAAAAACTGCTCATAACTCGAAAACATCATTTTCGATTTCGATAAAACTTTAAAAACCAACCAACCAATAACTCTTGTAACTTGTACTAGAATTTCAGCTAAATAGTTAAGCAATAGTATTTTTCAAACTAAACATTGCAATATTTTGTACTGTTTAGTCTGCCAAATTCTACAAAAAACGATCTTACGATTTTGATCAAAATATATATTAAAGATAAAATAGGTATTCGAAATAAGATCCCGTACTTAGTTTTTCTCAAAAAATTCAAAAGAAACAGTTTTTTTTTTAATTATTTATATTTCCCGATCTATTTTTACATATCTATGCTATATTTTTTGTTATATACTCCCCACTTCCGATAAAAATGCAATAACAGCTACTACGCAAAACATAATTTTAGCAAATATTATATTTATTTTTCAACTTTGTTGAATATGCACCTTAACATAATTGCAACCACTTCCTTACACAATCAGAAACTCCCACTTTAGATTTTTACCTACCTACTTAATAAAATAAGAAAACAACGAACCAAACTTTTGATTAACGAGAAAGTTTCGGTCGACCCAGTCGTGCACTTTATTTTGATACAAACCTTGCCTCAAATAAATTATATAGTGAACTGTACAGGACTTTTGAGAAAACTGGATTCAAAGGCGATTTCAAAAACCAATTAAGGCTACCCTGTCTTGTCCAACACAATAAATGGTTAGGTTAGGGTCAGTTTGCATTGTATGCAATTTCACCCAGAAGCCTATAAAGCCCATTGTGATTATATTCAATACATGGCAGGACATGCAACTAACAAAACCATTCGGATCTGTTGATGAATCTTTTTAGATCTGATATAGGTATATCGTTGCTAGATCTTCCAAGCCTTCAAAGAACCGTGCTCACAAACTCAACCAACACAAAAAGGCATCCTTCTGCAAATCACGTCCGGCAGTCTTTCTTTGGCGTTTAGATAAAGCAAGTCAGCATCGAGGTGGTTTTTGGCAGTAAAAACTAATTTTAAGCATATATTACCTTTTAATCGCAAACGGTCCTATGGACGTATATTCGAATATATTTGTACAGCATTAGCAAGAGAGGTTCGGAAAGCTATCACAGAACGACGCTATAATTAATCTACCTTAGCTATAGAGAGCTGCTTGGTTTGCCTGGATAAAAGCCTTTGACAGCGTGCCTTATTCAGCCTTGAATATTTTGTCGCCCCTCTTACTTTTGAAGCATCAAAACTTTAGAGCTTGTTATACAAATTACAACTTGCTCTTATTTTGGGCGATGTGGTCGAAACATACACACATGGAAGCTGTTTCAGATATAGTTAGGACATATAAAGCGAATGGACATCAAATCTCTGTAGTTTTCAAATCTAGCGCTCAAAGTAAACCCATATGAGAAAGATGTAGACTTAGTTAGGTCGGAAAAGTTGGAGCCTCAATGAACTTGGAATGTCCGACTGTAAGTAGAAGCTGTGCTTACTATAGGTAGTTGGGTTTGATGATTGAAGCCCAGGGGTGGGATTGTGTAAGATCAAAACATTCAATCGTTTTGCTTCATGTAACTTCAAAAACGAAAGGAAATTTAATTTGCACAAAAGCAAAAAAGCGAAAGCTATTTCCTCGACGTTTTCGTTTTTTTTTTTTTTGCTCAACTCAAAAAACGAAAGACATTTTCGTTTCATGCGAAAGGAATACAGGGAATGATATTTGTTTGACGTTTCTCATTATTTTTGGTTGCTTAGTTATTGGCTGTGACTAATGTTTATTACACAAAAATTATGTTGGCGAATTATTTATTTACAGCAATCGATGATGATGATAGCGAAGTGAAGAATTGTGTAAATTGAAGAAAAATCCGAAAAATATTCGAAATTGTTCGGATACTCTTACGCTGCGAGATGAAAGATTTGTTTATTAAATTGATGTGCAATGAAATTGACAGTCTTGTTTTCGCCCGGTGTTTGTAACCTGCCCATGTCTAAAAAAGTGACATATCAATTTCAATATATACGTGCGTATAACAAACAATATGTAGAAAACATTTTTTCATCCAGTACTTTTTTTATGGGCGGGCCATTGTTATTTAATATTTTACACAACTATTCCCATTTCTCTACGGCTTTATCTCTTCCCTAAGCAGGGCATTGTCTTGTGTATTTTTTGCTAGGAATGGATACTTCTCCATCCACTCAATCACGACATTTTGTTGCGTTTGTGTTGTTAATTAAATAAACAGTTTGTATGTCGGTAATTGTTAATTCTACTTACATTATTATTCGAATGTTCACTTTTGTTACGACCAAAATATTAAAAAACGAAATATTTACATTGAAAGCGGTCAGCTGCTAGCTGTCAAAACAACATACATATTTGATACATGCAGCTTTTTAAACATTAAGTTTTTTGTCGCACCGTTTCTTAAACCCTAACCAACGAGATGAAGAAAACTAAAGCAGTTACATGGAGCAAATTTTCGCTTTCGCGTGATTTCTTTCGTTTTTTTTCGAAATGCGAAAAAGATTTTGGTTTTTTTTTTACAAAATATCGCCCCAGGTCTCTTGCCAACTTAAGTGCGGAGTACTCCTAGTTGTTACCCAAAAATCTGTTTTTTTTTTTTGCCAGTCAAAAACGTCTACATCTTATAAAGGGTTTTCCAATGAGAGGTGTTATTGTGAATGACCCGCTATTTCGGTAACTGTCACTTTTGAAGCTTTTATTCTTTGACATTTGACAAGTAGAAACTACGCCATTACTAAAAATGGAACGATACACGATTCAGCAACGCATTGAAAATAAAAAATAAAAAAAAAATAACACCTCTTATTGGAAAACCCTTTACATATATGAAAATGAAGGTAGTTTGGGAGGTTATGTAAAAACGTAGTCTCTCTTCATTTTGTGCAAATTGACTCCTTACATTCTCATTGCTTCAAAAACCTTACAATATGGGGTGATGGTTTTTTTTTTAAAGAGACCTCTTCCTGATTTTTCGTGTCAAAATACTCAGTACAGTTTGCAGTTTCATAGTTTAGCATTTCGTTGAGAAATCATAAAAAATGTTTACCAAAGTTAAGCTTATTTACCACAGAATAGGTTGATAAAAAATTGGAGTGTCCGCTTGCGGAAGTGTGAACGGAGCCTTGGTGGACTATTTTAAGGGATGTCATTTTTACCAAAAATGAATTATTGTCAAAGCTTTAAAATAAAGCTAAAACTACGTCAAACTGTTTTTTTTTTTTCTCAAATATCACTCTTAATATGAAAGGCCTTACGTAACACCTTTTCGAATACCTATGCACGTGGTTGTTCTGTGCTTCCTGACCAGCCCTCCAAACAAACATTCTTGACTCCTCATTCCCCAACTGGATCGTATTAAATTTTATAGAGCTGGCTGTAGTTCGTCCTCTCATCTCTTCTTCAAATGACACGTCCATGATTTTTTGCACAAGCATAAAACAACTTTAGGGCTAGCTTAATGCATTTTTTTTTTTGAGACCCTTGAAAGCTAAAACATAATTCTTACACGATGGCAACACAAATTACATTTGTTTCCATCTCAGCACTAATATCCTGTCGTTCTTTGTTGACTACATGGATGTCCTTGTGCATTAGAAACTTGGGCGCACTTACAGCGCATCCAGCGGTGTAAAAGGTTTTTTTTTTTTTCTTTAATTAAGTCGCCCGAGCAGTGTGATGCAGATTTGTTTGTTTTTTTATTTTTTTATTATTTTTGCTGCGCTCAAGACTAGCACTTGTCGTCATCCTGCTATAGTTGACACGGTAGGTGGGCTCTATTTTTATGAATGCAATCTTCTCTCCAATTAGATTTTTGCATCAGCAATAATACGGTCTTGTGCGGTTGTGTGCACTGTGCTGGTCGCTTTATTAATTAGAATTAGACGTCAGTTGATGGCCCTTGCTTGAGCAGTATATGAACTAAGTGCATGCACTCCATCCCGGGGCACCGTTTAAATGTCATTACCGAGAGTGGGTTGAATTGGAAGATGTATCTTGTGGTTATACTCAACTTTGAGTCTATTACATTAAATTTATGAATATCTCGCACGAAATTTTGTTGTTGATATCAATGGATGAAAACTCGCGCAGGCAAGGACGGTTTGGCAGTTTTTGGGGCTATAACTAGATGTGGACGCAAAGTATTCATCAGATACGAAGTTAAATCGCCCTAGGCGTTAAGGCCGCAGTGAGGGGTGCATATGAGTGTCGTGAAATAAAGCCAAACGAAATACGACCAAATTCCCAAAATTTTGTAGTATTTTGCATAACTAAATTTTGAATTTGGCTTCATTTTGAAATATTTATGGGGGCCAACAATCCGAAAGCAATTTTCATTTAAACACAAAAGACCCAGCGCATAAACTCTGCACAAATGTATCCTCAAATCACTCTATTACATTCATGCCCAGTATACCAAATATTTACCAATTAATTACTGGATAACTTGGGTCAATCCATTCAATGTATAAGTATATATGTACACCTACTCGCTTGCATGTTTCGACTTATCTATCTGTTTATTATGATCGACATTTAATTGATTCGGTCTTGTCCCAAATGTTTAGAATTCCTCGCAGTTGGAATTTCTTTGGGTACACTCGTGACGACAACACATCCGTCCAAGCTAGTCTATCGCCTCTGTATACCTACAAAATATTTATCTCGGTTTAAAATAAGAGATATCCCAAGCCCACGCACATATCGATTCATCAGAGGACATGCAAGGAGGAATTTTTCGATTAAGGGGACGCAGAAGATGAAACGAAATTCTAATAGAAATACCATAAACATTAACATGCGACGCAAAACATTCATTCTCAGATCAAATTGTTTTTTCTTTCACAGGTTATGGGAGGATCTGCCGCAAGCTGAAGGTTAAGCGAGAATGTGCTCAATCACAGCTATACCTTGCTCTGAGATGGCACAATCTGCTCGATAAAGTAAAACTATATTATTGCACATGTCGGTTGAATGGAAACAAAGGAGGACCCCTACACCTAGGCACAAAGGCAAAGACACCTCGACGACACACTTGCACTTACTATAAGCACAATCAATTGTGATCTCCTTATAGACACCTACATACGGGGGCTAAGGCAATTATAAACGGTCTGTATGGTTGGCTCAATGTTGCATAGGTGACGGCACTGTCCTTAACCCGTTTTGTTTTCCTTTCGCTGCGCGTATTTGTGTTGGCTCGAAATATAGATTACAATAAATGCTTTGCAGTGCGCCAAGCGTGCATTCATATACTCGTAGCGAGGGTAAGCGTAATTTATGCAAACCACTTGCATTGTGGACGAGACAATATAACCGCATATGCTCGTACAATGTACGAGTACTTTGTATTCAAAAGGAATTCTCTAATAAGTTGGTGGCTGGCTTCTAACGTGGGTATAGCAGCTTTTGTATACGTGCACAGGGTGTACAACTAGCGCGGTGATTGATGAGCTTGCTTGAGACATTCAGGTGATAGCTTTTCATTCACAGCTATTCGGCGATGCGATTGTAGTGGATTCGGCCCCAAGGCTCAGATTAGAGTGGTTGGGATTTTTTGTTCTTTTCTTAAATCTTTGTTTTGGCACGTACAGCCGAAATGAGTGAGGTCGGCAAGACCTTTCTGCTGATGTCGAACTTGATATATTCTTATATAGCTTACCTACGATGATGTAAGGGTATTTGTGATGGGCACAACCGAAGCTGGGGGTGGGCAGGTTAACGTTGAGCCCTTTGCGGCAAAATGTGGCATTGATTCAATCTTTGTTGTCGGGCTGGCAGTCAGGGTCAGCCAATTATGATAACGCTAAACTGTGAAGAAGATTACAATTGTCCTTAAGAGGATACCCACTGAAAGACGAACAATCCTAAATAATTCACATCTGTTTGAGGTTTTTTTTACGAACAACAGAATTTGTTTTATGTCAGAGCAGCAAATGTCTTTTTTAATGCAGAAACTTCTATATCAACTTATTCAAAAGGTGCTAGCGTTTTTATTTGTTTAAAGAGGAAGCAGCTTTGACATTAGTGGCTGCTTCAAAAGATGATTTAAGTTTCGAAATGAAAAGGAGAAGCTATAGTCCCAATTGGAGTTTTAAAGAATCGGCATCCACTTTTAACAAAAACGATGACGAGTCCCCCCCACAGCGTCGATTTTAGAGGTCTTGAAAATTAGTTTTGTTCTGGGCGGAGAAGGTATGCGGTCAAGTTTATATAAATACTCTGCAAGTTTCGATTATTCATCAAGGACCACACTTGTCTAATATT
Source organism: Cheilosia vulpina (assembly GCA_916610125.1). Taxonomy (NCBI): domain Eukaryota; kingdom Metazoa; phylum Arthropoda; class Insecta; order Diptera; family Syrphidae; genus Cheilosia; species Cheilosia vulpina. The sequence continues at coordinate 40,464,856 of OU744279.1, read as the reverse complement.
AATAATATTATAATTACTTATTCCCGAATAAGAAAAAAATCGGTTGAAAAAAAACGAACTTATTTAAACTGTCAAATAAGCCAATGCGCATACAAAATTATTTAACTAATTTCAATAACCATATGTATTTCGAACATATCTTAAATTAAGAGCATATAAAATTGTTTTTGAGTTTGCAAGTTTGCCTTTGTAACAACAATTTGGTTGAAAAACCGCCCCAGAAAGTGGGCGTGTCAAACAAATTTGCATGCGCGAGTTAGGCATTATTAGTTTTGTAAAGAATTCATTGTGAGAAACACAATTTGTTGGACGTGTTATTAAAATGTAGGCGTTTAAAAATGTTGTTATCTTCGGGAATTGAAGAGGATATTTTTAGATAGATAGATGTTTTAAAAATCTGGCCTTCTTTGGGGAATAACTTTTCGGTGTACATAAGGGTTTCCCTTAATTCATGGAAAATTTGAATTTTGCGCCATTTAATATAACAGTGATGCCAACGGAAAAAACGATAACAATGTGACAGCTGACAGTTCGGGGTTAGTAAAAATGGAGCGCTATTCGAAAGACAAACGCATTTTTATTGTTAAGCAGTATTTTAAATATAAGGTTTGTCAGCTACAGCCCGTAATTTTCGTAAAAAAATATCACCGTCATAGTGATTTAAAACCACCGACTGTGAAGAGAATGACTGACAAAAATTCAGGGAGACTGGATCAATTAGTGATCTTAAACACTCTGGGTGCCCTGTCACAAGTTTTTTTCAACAGAAAACATCGAAGAAGTTCGCGAGAGTATTGCTGACAGTCCGGGAACATCAATTCGGCACCGTAGTCAAGAATTGGGCATTTCGAGAAGCTCTCTACAGCGAATTCTCACGAAAGACTTGAAACTTCATGCTTACCAAGCTGAATTGACTCAAGAACTAAAGGCTACTGACCATGCAGCGCGAAGAGAGTTCGTTGAATGGATTTTGGAACAATATGCTGATTTTGCGAAGCTAATTTTTATTTTTAAGTCAAAGGTCTATGCGAACAAGCATAGAATACCGATGTGGTATTCCATAAATAACCCCAATCTGTATACTCAATAAAAAATGTAAGCTTTCCAATTAAATGTCTGTATTCTTTACCAAAATTACATTTTGCGTGAATTATGGGACACCCTTTACCCTACACACATGATTTCAAAAAAGCATAAGCCTATGTCAAGAAAGGTTCATATGTCGCAAACGTTCAGGGCTTTGGCGCTTCTTAAAAAAAAAAAACTGCATTTGATTCAGAATATGAGAGCACGCTATCCGAGAAGATTGGGATTTTTAAGCTGCATTGAGAGAGAAGATCAAATGTCCAAAAGTTAATAATAACCACAATTTAGAGTTACGAGCTGCACTTTGTCAAGTTGTAGAAAACTTTAAGTGGCTTAGTAGTTAGTGTGTTGGACTACCAAGCGAGGGGTCCCAGGTTCGATTTCCAAGAAAAAAAAACTGTCAAGAAAGAGCTTCTCAATTAGCCGTTTGGACTCGGCATAAAATTGTAGATTCCATCCTTTGGTCCGAAAAATGAACAACTTATACTCAGTTATGAGGAACTAAGCTTAAGGTGCCTACGGACCTGTTGCGCCAACTATTAAATTAATTAAGGTAACTTTAAGACATAAATTGAAACTATTTATAAAGATGCGAATGTCCTCAGTAGAAAAGAACACTCTTGGCTCTGGGAAAGGTCTATTTTAGCACCCTCAAATGAACAAGTCTCTAGCCTAAGTGAAAGGTGGTACATGACAAAAATTCGCACTGAAAGTTTTAAGTTGTCAAGACGTTAATGGAAGACCTATTACATATTTATACATAATCCTTATTAGATTTCACCAGTCCTGCAGGTTCAAGAAGGTAATTTTTAAATATTTGGTGGATTTACTGTCGGTCAAAGGCCTTTCGGACGATAAAATTGTTAACGTTCATAAAAAGATATTTTCTGGAAGCCTTTTATTCAATTCGGCAGTTCTTGCTCTCAAACTTGCATTTTAGCAGGAAGTTGCTTTAGTCGGAGATCGGAGGTCTACCTGATGGTTTGGACATGTAATGCCTTAGGTTCTGTCCAAAAGAGCACACCTCTGAATCACCAAAGGTTCGGTACGAAAACGATTTTTTTTACAAAAAGCTTCTTTTCGCGACGGACAGTTAAAGAAGTTTTTCATAAAATGCAACAACCTTTACGAAACAGGTAATCCGTCTTGAAGGCCGCAGTACCATATGGTTGTACTTATAGCAGAAATAAAGTAAAAACAATAAAAATAGGTTGTAAGGAGTGTCAGCGAAAAAAAAAAAATATTAAGGAAATAAGTTAAAAAGTATACCCTAAACTTAGCTTCGTTTTCAGGGGCGTAGATTGTTTAACAAACCCACCACCAAAAGTGAGCCTCTCCTATTTTAATAACTTAAATATTTAAATTAGCTTCGACTTACCTTCATCTTGAGACATGATGCTTTCATCGGGCGATGGAAGATCAGATTGTTTCAATAGAGCTGCCCCTGATCTTCGACTCTCTTGCAGTTTGGTGAAATACTCGACAGCATAGTTGACCACGTCGCCGGGCTGTTCTATTAAGTATGCTATAGAGAACTCCAGTAGGACTTCCCGAAGGGCGTCGGGAACTTGAATTCTTTGCTTTTGTGTCGCTGACATTTTGTGTACAATTCTGAAAAATAAATAAATAAAATAAAGTGAAAGGCAATGAATATTTGAAAAGAATTTTGGAGCACTCTCTCATTTTGTTAGGTTTCTTCATACTCGACAACTGTCAAGAGCTTGGCACATTTAATTTAGACAATGGATGTGTACACATCGCCCTCTCAAACTGTGATGCATTTGTTCTCCTCTTGTGAAAGTATGATTGCTTCTATTAGAGAAATGGAACTACATATTTCTTTTTTGCAATACAGAAACACTACCTACGTTTGACATTGATTGACACTTTGGGTTGTGGATCTGAGTTAGCCTCGATGTTGCATAGAAATGTCATCTAACCTGTTTCACTGGCCGAAACAAATATTCTGAAAACAGACGAAACAAATACCTTTGGATGGTCAAAGATCATTTGTGTGTATCTGAGAGAATTCGACCGTCAAGAGTGTGTCCTATGCAATGCCGCAAAGAAAGCTATTCGCATCGTGACGCCACCAAACCATTGCATATGAACATAGTCTCTACACACAATGACCAAACACATGTTTCCGTAGAAATTTGTTTTATTGCCCATCGTGTGCCATTTGGTTTTATTTGCGCTGGGTCGTAAAACTCAAACTGGCTCGTAAAACAAGGACGATTTGTAAGCACAAGGTCGTTTAATCGTCATGGGACATTTGCCTCCCCCGAGTAAGCAATCCGCAGTACGCAGTACGCGCACATTTGTGCGAAGGAATTCGAGAATTGCTTGGGTTTTCTTGAAAACTTTTCAGTTGCTGCTTACTCACCTTACATCAATACATAAGAAACTTATCTGCGGTTTTTTATCACGTGGTCAGTTCTAGATAAAGCACGTTTTTGAAGTTGAAACGTTTAAAAATAAAAAAAATAGCCCGCAGTTGTTGGGCTAGGGTATGATAAGCCTTAACTCAATTTATGGGCATTCACATATTTCAGGGATGGCGAACCTTTTTAGAGCTTCGTGCCATTTTAAAAAAAATGCATAATTTGAAGTGCCTTTGGCGTGCCATCATACAGTCTTGATCTAGTTTTCTAGTGACTTCTAGGAACAAAAATAAATAATTTTAAACTGCGCAGCATTTTATTTGTAAACAAATAAATTAATTCACAGAAATTCACAGTTTTTAATTCATTTTAAATAAAAGAAACAAATTTCAGATTAACAAAAAACTGGGACTTTTGTTGTTGCAAACTGATTTGATTTGATGCAACTTGATTTCCCAATTAGTGACGTGCCAATAATATTTCGTCGCGTGCCATAGGTTCGCCATCGCTGACATATTTTGTCCCATAAATATTACCGTTGGCATATGACAGTGCAATCACAATCAGAGTATAATGATTGATTGACGTGCTGATTTGAGAATTAATGAAAAAGGAATTTCCACTGAGGGTCGGTATGAGACTTTAAATGCCTGTAACATAAGTGCTTGCCATTTGGAATAAAAGTGCTCAGAATCTCCTTCTCGGAAGGAACAAAAACAACAACCGGAGGAATTAAAAATTATAATTGGAAGGCATTTCGGATGCATAAGCATATTTTTTCAGTCATAATGCCAAGCAAATGTCATACTGAGTCATTTGGCTGAGTATTTTTTAACGAGGCTTTGCTCTTTAATTTTACATTTTTAGGGCAGAGGAACGGCGATTGAATGGTGAAAGTCTATCTGCTTTGATGCCCTTGTCCAGAGTTTATGTAAAGCCGAAGAAGGCAAGGTCCCTAACTATACCTCAAAATTACAGTTGCCAATTGTGACAGGCTGCTCGATGCAGCAAAATACCTTTCGTCATCGTACACAGCCGGATGAGTTTGGTGGGCATACATTATTGAAGGTAATTTGACGTATTTACAAGCGATGTCATCAGCATTTGTCAAAAGAACGAAAACACTATTGGGACAATGGCAACAAAGCGTTGTAACGCCCCTAAAAAGTGGGCGTGTATAAAAATCAGAAAGAGACAAATTTTGATAAGATATCTGTTTGTTTCTAAGGAACTGGAGCAGCCAAGTTAACTTTCCAATCGCTCGATACAAACTTAAGTTAAAGCTGCTATCGAAAGAACAAACCATAGGATGACAAGTCGTATACAAGATGTGAAGCAAAAACCGACCTTAAGGTGGATTTCAAACGCCGCTAAGAGAATAATCTTACTTGACAGAAAGAAAGTGTCTTCACCTTTCAGTGAGCACTGCCATGTGGGCAAAAACTGCAACAAGGCTGGTTGTATACCTATTTAAACAAATTTTATAGAAGCTGTATGGATCTGAAGGGGAAGAGTCCAGTATTTACTTTTCTGGTTCTTTCCCGAAAACAAACACTCCATCTGATAACGATTTAGGAAGATTTGGAGAGTAGATCGCTCCTAAGCTTCATTAGAAGTCCAAAATGTTCAACCAGGAAAACGATTTCTCCCATAGATTCATGTGTAAACGCCCTCAAAAAGGGGGCGTGACGAAATACGCTATACAGGCGAATGAGTAAGAAAGACAGTGAGCCTTACTTATAATCATTTTTAATATGATTGACATGAAATATTTTGTAGGTCACAATGGGGAATTTTTTTATGGAAAATTTCGCCATTGTGAGTTTGTAAAATCTAGCCCGGACACTAAATATGATTACTAGTGTCTGCGCATATGTATATTTTCAGGGCTGCAGTTTTCATTTCATTTATTTTAAGTGGGCGTGCCAATGGGATCATTTTAATACTCTAAGTACGCCAAAAGACTTTTTCTCACTTTTGTAATTTTCCAAAAAACTGCATAGTGCCTAACAAAAATATCGAGAGAAAATAAATGTCGAAAAGCTTAAAGACGAACAATTAAGGTAGGCGGCTGCCTGTACTTAGACCAGAACAGACCCGGACAACACTGCCCTCTTGGAATTAAGAGATGAAAAACAACTTCATCTAATCTCTTTGGATGGTTCTAGGTTTGGTTCGATTAGTGGACTGGCGAGCAGTTCAATATTGACCGATATGAGGAAAGAGTTTATCCCTTACCTGCCCTCTCTTTTCAAATGGGTCTAAGTTTAAGCTGTTAGCCGGAAATGGACGCACCAGCTTATGTAAAGAAGCAAGCACGAACGATTGACGGGAATATCAAGGTACTTTCAGACTTCTATCGGAACTTGTCTGGCTTCCGGACACCTGTCACGGTTTTTCGCGAGCAGCTGCAACCGTATAAAGATTGCACTTTCAGACAGTAACGAAGTTTTCGTCGAAGACAACAACCCGCTATTTATGCATGAACTTCACAGGCAGGTTCAAGTTATCCTAAGTATGGCCAACTTCGCTCAAAGAAATACACGTCCACGGACGAGTTCAAGACATCATACACACTGAAGGTCCACCATTCTACAGGAAAAATATCAGGCCTTACCTGGTCGATCTCACTCTAATTAGTAAATAAATAGGCGAACCGTTCTGTACATTAAGTTAACAATTCATATAATTTGAGAGTTAGAGAGACCCTTTCCCTATCTTAATGCCATCTATGGCCGACTAGCGAAGTTGTAACAACTAGTACAATTTCTTTAATCGGCCATAGATCGCATCGATGAACCTCCACTAACTTCACGCACCTCGATTTATACATAAATTAGAACACGAATATTGGTTTCCTTCTTCTTCTTGTGTTTTCCGATTGGGTAGGTCGCCAATACAAAATTTATTTCACCAGCAATATTGTCGCACCAACACCCTAATTAGGTAGACTAAACTTACTCGTGACCGTGCGGTGTATTTGTGAAGAAGATTATAATAAATTAAGATTCAAATAATGAGTTGATGGTCCACCACTGAGCCCACGAGTTTCAAAAACCCCTCTAACAATACGTGGGTATATGAATCGGCGAAGTTGCGAAATCCTATATATTATTTCCCTATGAAGTTTATTTCAATACTCCTATACCTAGTCGATGTTAAAGCTACGTTTCAAAATTTAATATACCTTCGATGTCAAGGGTTGTTCTTCAATTCAAGAAAATGATTCCCTCATTCCAATAACCTCAATTGTTGAGGTACACCTTGCTCTCTCAACTTCAAGTTAAAAAAAAAAAACAAAAAAAAATTAAAGCTCAAAAAGCGTTAGAAACGTTTCAAAAAACGATTCGGTAAACTGGACCGCATCAAATTTTAGGTAGTATCAGAAACTTAAGTGAAATACATAATTTAAAAAAAAAATGTTTCTTTCATGTGAGCCCATCTGCATTAACTGCACAAAAATACCAAAAACTGAGTCTAACTACAGGCTAGCTCTGTGCACCGCCTTAGAACCAAAAGAAAATATATAAACAATGCATGAGAAATATATTTAGCTTTTGTAAAATCAAATTTTGAATACAACATTAAAGAGATGAATTTTTTAAACAAAAGCATGTGCTTTGTGAACGACGGCCCCAACCAAAAACAGGCAATAAAACAGCAAATTACAGAGGAAACAACCCAAATCCAATCACGCCTTCCAATAGGTATTATGGAAACCGCCCCCGACTTATCGTGTTCAACTGACATCGTAACAGCTTAACAGCTGTCCCTTGCATTCATTTTATCTTTTCACAATATCCCATCTATTCGGTATAAGAACATCAATTAAGCGTCACAAGGAAACTTGTCTATCCACCAGCTATATCATGCTTCCGAAAACTTTCCAACAAATTGCCCAAGTTATTGCAACTTTTATTACCCGAAATAGGTCGCCGCCGTCGTGCTCTGGGCGATAATAAGCATCTGGTGAAATTGATTTTTTTTGTGTTTTATTTTATCACAGCAATAAGGATAATACTTGGACTACAATGGAAGTCTGATGCTCATAAACCACGAAACAGGCAACAGAAAATCGACTTCAACAGTGTTTGTACTGTTTTGAACGCGAGATCTTGAAAAGTCCCTTTCAACTTACAAACGGTGGTCGCTTTATATAGTTCGGGGATTGGGGTGATTATTTTAAATGCTAGAGTGAGACCAATTAAGAATTTCATTCAAGCGTATATTTTAACAGCTGCAGTGGTTGGAGCACAGTGGAAAATTGTATTTGTTCGAATCGTAGTTACCTTTATGTTGGCTATAGAAGGAATGGGTAGCAAGAGGCGATTTTATGGGGTTGCAATCAAACTTTTGAAGGACTTGGGGTGCATAACTGAATTCTGACATAAAGTAGGTGGACCCCACCTTTTATGGTCAATTTGGAGCTGCGAGTGATGCGATTTAAGCAAAACACAGGCACCAACAAAGTTGGCCCACCCTGAATCAAAGAAAAGTTTTCATTTCGATTATATTTTGTATACGTCGACGTCGTATGCAGAGAACGGATTTGACGGCTTCTTTTGAAAAGTAGTCAGAAACTTTGAAAATGATTTGATATGAGATGTGACATTAAACTAAGCAGGATTTTGTAAACAGGAGAACTGTGCGACCTTTTAAGATGCTGTTTTTGTCAAATACAGCGGTGTCCAGTGTGACCACAGTGTAATGTTTATTATATATTTTTTCCAACAAAATATTCGCATATAAAAGTGGAATATTTTATTCTCCAAAAGGAATTTTTAGATAACAAAATATTCTCCCCAAATTAGAATTCAATTCTTAACTGAAGTTTTATTTATTTTATAACTTTTAAATCGGAAAATTCACGAAGTTTTGAGCTCTGGTAACACTAATGTTAATTTGCCCATATTTCATATCACCATGGAAACATGCGCGAAAAAACTGTTACCGAGCCGAGCATTCATGTCTTAAAATTAGTTTTATTTATTTTATTTGTATTACAAAAAAAAAAATAGCAAACTTTTGGCAAATAAAGACCGCACAAATACTTGACAGGAACAAATCAGAAATCACATTTAGTTATAATTTTTGAGGCGAAGGAAAGTAGACTGAACATTTTAGGCCAAATTTAAACGCCACAATGACAATTTACGACAGAAACTTTATGGGGCAATACTAGCACTGAGAGTGGATACTCACAAACATTTATAAATACTACCTTTAACCTATAAATTTTCAAAAAAAGGTTGCGTCCATGAAAAGTGACAGTCGGTCTAGCAAGTGACAGACTTTTTCACGCACTAGCACCTACCTACTCCCGATGTACGCACTTTGGCTAAGTCTTAAAATTCCTGCTGCAAAAGTGTTGTGTGAATAATATGCAACGAATTGAAATGTACATAAAAGAAATATTGAAAATGGTGAAAATATCCGAAAAGAGACAGGGAGGTCAATTTAGTTAAGTACGAAAAACAGGCACTGCACAAAATTCTGTGTTACGCTTCACACAGTGGGGGGTAGATGCTAAAAAAAAGCTTTAACCCAACCAAACTGGTTTGCATGGTCTCGGTTTATAATTCATTACAGCTCTGTTGTTGAACGAGTTTATAAGATTCGTCTATTTGAGGTACCTAGAAAGATCGGAGCCACGATTGACCAATTCGTCGGCTGTCATAAATCTATAAGTTCGTATGCCAACTCAGTCGAGGGTGATCTCAAATCGATATATCTAGATCGGGGCAGTGTCTCCATGCAGTCTTCATCGAGCTTTTGGTTAGTCTACATCGGGGGTACAAATCGGGGTCTGGTATCAATTATTTGGAATATACAAAATGAAAAAAATAATACTTGAAGCAACAGGACGGAAAGGACCCTAGGCACAAAACTTCTCACAGCCATGCCTTTTGTGTGTGTTTTTTTAATTTTTGGGACGAATGGAAGGGATCTATAATTTTATCTACAAAATGTATGGAAGGAAGCAGCTTAAACAACTTTCTAGTTGCACAAACTGCCAGGAAGACGCGGAATATGTTGAGGAGGCCGAAGGACTGCTCTCACTCATTAGTTCGTTTTAGAACCATCTGTAAAGATGGAAACTCTTTCGTAACAGAGAACTACTTTTGCAACTTATGTCTTGTGTCTTGCGCCCTAGATCACTGGGTAGGGAATGGAAACAAAGTTTTGTTAAATGTCGAAAAGTTGTTCAAGCGCCAAACGTTCCATTGCGTGCCGCAAAAATGTGTTACTGGTTTTCTGCAATAGATGGCCATGCCTTTCAAGGCACCTTTCTTTTTAAGTTCAATCCCCAGCGTATTCTTCGTTATAGGCTATTAAAAGAGTCTCGAAGAGCTATAGAACTTCAGTTTCAAAAAATTACGACAGGATTAGAGTATTAAACAAAACTCATTTCATTATTAAGAATGAAGAAGGGTTCATCCCAATTTAATTTGGACAAAGTACAGTACATCCACAAGTCGATCGATCTAGAAATATAAATTTTGCTTGCTCACAAACCCAATACGACAAAGGAGCTTCGTCACTAAACTCGATTTTTCGGAAAAATACTGATTTTCTGTAAATAATTTGCCAAAAAATATTCAATTCAACGGTCAAAACTGACAGCACGTTTTAAAAAATATATCTTTTGAAAACAAATAGCTGGGACTGCCGATGGACATATACTAGGTGCCTTGCCTAGTTTGTTGTGTCATACTCACAACATGGACAAAATATATTACCTCTTTTGTCCAGATTTTACAAACGTCAAAGGGTGGCCTTATTTAAATATTTTTATTTTTATTTTGTTGACGTGGGAAAGAAGTGCCTTTGCATTGCTGATTTATTCGCTCAATATTTGGCTCGCCACGGTGTCAGTGCACATTGTTGCCACATCTTTGACAGGAGTGTACATTTCAATTAGCTGTATACAAACGTCTAGCTAAACGTTGATAATTCGCCATTAATCTCACTTGGCTCCGGTTGGCAAGTCTAATAAGTAAACGTGGAGCTGTAAAAAATAAAGGCACAAAGTAATTCGCACCATTCGAATGGTCGGTTATTTTTTTTTTTTTTTTTGTTTGTTTTCCTCTTTTGCATTCTCGTTAAGGAAAATTGTGCTCTAAAAGGCATGGAAAGACTTGGAGCTGTTAATTAGGCTGTCAGTCTGTGTTTTGGTCGCTGGCGACTGCTTTCGTATCGTATGCAGGCGCAGTGCGTTTCTGTGTCGTCGCCGTCGTCGTAGTCTTTGGTCGGTGCAATTTGTATTGCCTATGGCCGGAGTGAGATTTGTTGTTGCCGTTAATGAGAGCGAAACAAATCCAACGAATCGCTGTTAGTGTGCGTTTATGGCGCTTATGGCAAATGGCTGGCTGACTTGTTGCATTTAACGGCTCCGTCGAACGAGATTGGCTTTTTGTGCGACAGGTACTGTGTATATATGTATGGAAACGTAGAGATGGAACTCTGTATATACTGCGCGGTTGGACTGCTAGGAATTCGAAGCAATTTTCACTGTGGAATGACTTAATAAATTGTCATTTGGGATATAGATAGTTGCGAGATATATTTTATGTTCTTTTTGGTTGAATTGCCTCCAGTGACCACATCTGTCACTCGGCTAATTGTTGCTCGTCATTGAGTGAGAAAATAAGTGGGCATTGTGAGATTATGGCGAGTCATCCACAGAAGCGGGCCATAGCTCGAAGTTATTGCTGCGAATCACAACCTGTAGCCCAGTGCAAACGAAAACGATTAGGCCTGTGTCACCATATATAAGAAACAAGGTGATACGCTGGTAATTTGTGTGTTGTAAAATATTTTTGGAACATAAAAACTGACCAGGTCCACCAAGAGGGATTTTTCTCTTAAGTCTGGACTGTAGCATCAATGCCTCCTGGAATTATGAGGGTCTCATACAACATCCTCTTACTTGTTGGTGAAAGGTCTTGTTTTAAATTGCATGGTAATACTGCCCAACAAGCACAGCTACCCTTTCACCTTGTTACTGAAATTAAGGTAGTAAAACAAAATTCTTCAAACCTGCTACTTAACTTAGCAAAACGAAGAAGACCAGCGAGATCGATATCAAGGAACTGTAGACAGTAAAAACAATTATAAATGTCTTTATTACGGCTCAATAGATTTAGGTCTATACATCGCTTTGGCAATTAAGAAGCTATTAAGGATTGAGTAAGTGAACAAATTTTTAGTGTCCGGGCTAAATTTTTCGAACTCACTATAGAGAAATTTTCCATACAAAATTGAATATTGTGCTCCTACAAAATATTTAGTGTGAATGTTAAAAATGATTATAAGTAAGGCCCATACTCATTCATGCCCCTGTTAAGAGAGCACAAACAAGTTCAGCTAAACTGACTTTTGCAAAGATGGCCAACATTCGACTGACAAAAGCTGTTTCTTCTTCCGTCTCCGTTTGGATGATCAATGAAGGGACTGCAACCTGTGAGAAGACCCAATCCAAGGATCGTACATACATTCAGTCCCACTAAATTCTCAGCTGTAAGTTTTGGACCTCTTGGCCAATTTTGGATATGATAAAAGGAACTGTAGCAGGGTTTTGCCAGCAGCCGAGCTGTCTAATAATTCTGAACAGATGTGTATATTTAATGAATCACATTTTATGCGTTCCCTTAAATACATTTGAATTAAAACTCCTAATGCTCCATTCATTCCATAGCTTGTCGAATGATTAGGTTCATAAAACAAGCCATGCTCACGTAACGGAATTCCCGGAACGTAAATAGAGAGATTGGACAGTAAGAACGTTGAGTTTATTCTTCCAGAAACGATGTCTTTAACAAACGTTACGTCATGAATAAGTCTTCTCGTTTCCAGGGACTTTAAATTTATTATCCGACATCTTTCTTCATAACTGGACATTTCTACTGACCCATTAAAGTGATGAAGGCAATATCTTGAAAAAGACTTTTGTTTCTTACTAAAGAACAATGCAAGGTTCTAAGAGTTTGTATATCTGTAAAATCCTTGCTGTTCCTTTTAATAAATCCAAGAAGAGAATTAGCTCTGGATTACCACGCACATCGGGTATAGAACTGTTTTTTCTTCTCTTTCAACAACACAAACTGCAAGGGAAGTACAGGGATAGAAGAAATTCCTTACCAGCAGGGGAGTAACTCTCATCAAAATTCAAACATCATACATAAATACACAAAACGTTTGTACCTTAGTTAGTTGCCTCTTGATGATGTGACATGTCGGTCACCAACCAGTCGCACTGTGATAAAGTACGGTCTAGGTCCCGGATTTCGATGAGCAAGGATTGACTGTCGCCTCAGAAGTTCTTTTAAAAACCATACCTAAACAAGTTGCTATAAGATTGAGCACAATGCCCACGTGGTTAGTGGACTAGTGCAAGCTCCTTGATTCACTTTTCATTCGTTCCAGAAAATTGTTGCGCGAATTTGTTTACTCTTTAAAGTTGTCAGTCATCATATCTGTCTTAGTTGAGTTACCAGACTATGCTCTTGCAGGCACCAACCAAGGGCAACTACAAAAGGCTCGATAGCCCCTGTTGGTAAAGAGTTGTTGTTGTTAAGTAGCAATGCCTTAGCATTCCACTTACGTTAACAGCAATTTAACCTCAATGAAGCTTAGCTAACGGACCACATCTAGTAAAGCTATAGCGGTTGAAAAGTTCGACAATGGACAGGAAAGTGTAGGGCTGGGTACAGTGAGATAAAACACCTGCTCTGTGATTTCCGTCATAAAAGTTTCATTTGTAAAATTCTCGATTGCAAAGTTCCATTCGGGGTCAGTCTCTTGTGCCTTGTATTAAAGTCTTCGACATGGCTTAAACTAGACAGACTCTTTATTTAACCAACTCCAGAGTTGTTCTAGTCCTGAGATTCTTTGAGTCTTGACGGTGGCAGCTTTTTTTACCAAAGACGTCGACACGGAGATGTTGTAGCGTGGCATGTAAGGCGGCCCAAGTCTGACGCCTTTAACACGTCTGGATGCTATAAAATTGGTATTAATTCGCTAACCCTGGTGGCCAGGGACCACGAACCCATTGAACAGAGAGGAGCTGCGCTGACCAAGTAACGTTATTGTTAGTTGAAGGACTGAAGCTTTTTCATGGCAGAAGAAAAATATTTTTCTTGTAATTTTCAGTTGCATGCTTATGTGGACGTATACTTATGTGTGCGGAACTCACACAATTCTGTTAAAAAACAAGCCTGACCGTCCCTGTCCATTTAGATAGCTTGATCAGTATAATTGAGATATATTAAGTTGACTTCCATTTGACCCAAGGTTTGGATATATTTCGAAAATATAGCAATCCCAATGTAGTCCGCATATGTTACAACTTTCCATCCCTCATTGCAGAGAATTGTGACAAGTTGGGTAGCTACTAAGACCCAACGGAGTGGTGAACTAGCTCGTCCTGGGCTGTACACTCAAGTTTCGGTTGGACTATACAATACTCTTCAGCTTATCTGGAACCTGTCGTCTGTTTAACATATTCTCCACTCGCACAGGCTGCTGCCAACTTTAAGCTTAGAGTTACCTTCCTTCTTTTACTCTGTTGAGGGCGCTTTCAGTATATGAACCTTGTTTTCAAGCGATCCCTCAAGATTTCTTTGCACCCAGGATAACTATAAAGGTCCTTGGAAATTTTCGAAAAAAATAACCTAAAAACTATTGCCCATGACCATGTAATTATGGATTTTCAATTTTATGTAGCCAGCAGGCGCTTCCTTTCATTCATTGCTCACGTACGCTCACTGCACGTTTACACGAATGCGAATTTTCCAGTTTGTTAAACATTCTTTTGTAATACGCCTGGTTCCGCTGAAATAAACCGTTTTTCTCCAAAAAAGGAAGCGTTCGGGTCACCACCAAACGGCCACATTTTAAATTGCAGGCACATAAACAAGCATCAACTGCCGCATTGTACAAAATTGCCCCGTCGCGCCTCGGCTTTGTGTAGTTGGTCTTCAGTAGCGGTATGAGTAACCGAATACACAATGGCGGAACGTTAAATAAGCAGAATCACCAGGCACATACACAAACACACGGTGGAAGGAGAGAAAACTCAATTATACTGCTTACTTTTGGGGTTAAGGTGGAAAACGAAATTTAGCCCAAAAAGTGAGTACCTTCTGTTCGTGCTCAGAGTGTATTTGCCAAAGGACATCAACTTTTCATTGAAAAGGATTTTTTTTTTTTGGATTTGCGGTGCTTGGTGTGCTGCTATTGTTATGGTTTTTCGGAGAAGTAAACGGCCCATGCATGGAAGGATAAACTATACAAAAAGGCCGATGTCCTTAAGTCCATGACAACGTAAGTAGCATTGTGTTTTGCCTGGCCACGCTTCCCTCGCATCGACATTATATGTTTGCGTTGAGGTCTAAATGGAATGTCGATGCATGAAAGTGTGCTTGGTTTGTTTGCCACTGATGGAGTGACGACGATGACAATAAAGACACATTTAAGGGCCGAAATAAATAATTTTATCGGGGCAACGTGTTACAGTCTATCCCACACACATGATTGAGATGAGGCCGACGTTGTGAAAAAAAAACGAGATGAATGCCAACACAAAAGAGACGTACAAATCGATGCGATGACGTAAACGTTGCAAATGTCATGTGTCACATGAGAAAAGCTAGAGGAGTCAAGTGTTTTGGAAGTCCTTGTGCGGGGATGTACATGCATCCGTACTGTCGTCATTATAGAGGAAATATGCGAAATCACTTGAGTGACTGAAAAGTTCATGAATATTATGGGTATCCATCAAATGGTTAACCTAGAGCTTCAAATTAGCTTAACAAGTATAGAAAATGTAACTCGGCACCAGGCGATAAAACATGGAATCCGACTCGATGCGCATCGCTTGTGGCCAGGGGGACGGGCGATGACGTCGGACATCATTCATCTTGTTTGCATTTGATGTTCGTTTTAACTTGCAGTTCCTCGAGGGTCTGGATGGAGTTAATCAACCTCCACAGACGAAGGATGGCAGAATGGCTCTATGATGACCAAGAAATGTGGTTATGTCATTTGCCTTTGAGTTATTATTTAAAAAAGTACCGCGTAAGAGACGTGTGGTGGTGTGCGAAGATATTAGCCTCGCAGAGATAGTGTTTCTGTTCAAATAAAACGACTTTCTTTACGTGGGGCCAGTCTTTTGAATGCACGTGATTAGGCGTTTGTAAATAGAGAATATTGACGCCCAGTCAATATGGCAAAGGCATGAAACTAAATGAACATCAAGGTAATTGAGCGCGAACGTTGTGTACTTTTGGCGATGGCAGTTTGTGCGTTAATGCATTTGGACTGCTGTTGGCTAAGAGAGCTGGAAGTATACATTTGGTAGTATGAGATAACGTGGATGTCAATATTTTTGTATGGGCTTGTCGAGGGCGCCTAGACTGAGGATAACAAGTTGCTTAAGAATGCGGTCGTCGTTCTTTTAGGGAACACGTCAAGCTGGCAACTGCCCTCTTTAAGTTGCTACCCGGGTCCAAGCTCAATTCAAAGGAAATTTGTAAGCAAGGGCCTTATAAGCGCTATTAGAGGAATAAAACCGACATTGTCGGTGACTTTAACGAGTAAGCATTATCACAAACACCAGAGAAAATACCCCGCTGGTAGCAGGCAAAATCCTTGAGCGGAAACGATGGCCAATCAATTGCTGACATCGCCTTCGTGAGCCTTATGTGTCGCACTAAATCTTACGAGCAAAGATAGTTAACCGAGTCAATTTTTTTTTAATAAAACTTGGTTAAAAATAACCGATTTATCAATTTCCCGTCCAAATTTTCTCGGTCGTAAAAACCAAAATAAAACTGATTGGTTGGTATTAATCTAAAATCTTGGTTGATAACAACTGATAAAGTGAGTTTTTTAACAGTAAGCATTTAAGCTTTTTGTCTCGGTAGTCTTAGACAACAAGTACTCGTCTTTTGTCCAACAGAGACTTAGGCTAAAAAGAAAATATGTTCGATTCGGAAATTAGAAACACTTTTTTTTGAAGTGAAAACTTCTTTAGGCGGGTTAGGCATTTTTTTAGATGGGAAAAAAACTATTAAACTCGCAACACTAATATCCGCGTTGCCAACCACTTTTGACAAAAAAATGCGTAACGTAAAAAAAACATGTCTTTTTCAATAATATAAAACTATACAATAAATCAAAAACTTAACACAAATATAAAAAAAAATAAACAAAAACAATTTTTATTTGAAATCAGCTTTCAAATTTGTTTCCAATTTCATTTCACCTACTGGAAGTGGAAGCTGGAATTAATTTTAAAGAATGACAGATAAAGTGTTCGGAAACTAGACAGAGTTTTTTAGGTGGAAACACATTCTTTAAGACCATAATCTCTGAATTTTTTTTTGGCAAAGATGTTTTTTGAGAAAGTTTAAAAAATTAAGAAGTCAGTACGTGGAATGAAAAAAAAAATGTTAAAACAAATTTAAAATAAACAAAAGATGCCTTTTAAAAAAAAAACAAGCCTTACAGCCTTAGCTAATGAAATAATGCCTAAAAGGCATGAAAAAGCCTTAATTGCCATTTTTTGTATAGTAGTAGTTTATTATAATGAAGATCAAAAAACACTTCATTTAAAAATATTTCCTGCACAATAAAATATTTCCTGACTATTCAAAAAGTACACACGTAATTGTTCAAGGTTTTACTCCTCCCGGGCCACTGTTTTTTTATTTTAACTCACACCATGCGAAACAGAATGAAACAAAATAAAACGTTTTGTTTTCTCGAATTGAAAATGGAATTTTACGGATATGCTACTTATCTTTATAATAATTGTAGATCGGGCTCTTAATTACAAAAAAAAAAAAACAGTTTTCTCCATGGAAACAAAACGTTTTGTTTGATTGGGTGTATTTTCAGCATCAGTTAACATTTTATTTTTTTAACCGACCAAAAATCGCACTCGGTTGGGGCGAATTTTTAAGCGTGTGCCAAAAGAGTATCAGAAGATCTAGGAAAAACACTAAAGGACTACCTATTTTGGAAAAGATTAAGTATCTCCAATAATAAAACTCTAGATGTTCTCGTAAGACCTATACTGATCAATCACCGACTTAATCATGACATGTTTAGGCTTTTCGAAACCTTTCTCGGGGGCATATCTCCGCAAGGTAGAATAGATAAGCGAACGTATACCTACTCGCAATTCGATCTTCTTTATATACAGACGGATCAAAAATATAGGCAGGTTCAGGCATCTCCTCTGAATCGGTGGGTAGTAGTGTTTTCCAAGTCGAATCCCATCATTCACACAATCCCATCTTTTGACGACGAGAAAGGTGTCACGGTACCTATATATGGAGAGTGATTTCTGGAGATAGCGGCAGAATTTTGGACGCCATAGCTGAGAACTGACTTGAGGACAACTCAAAACTATGGTAGCAGCACTGTCCACTTTGTTCAGGGGATACTTTGGGTAAAAGGGTAATAAGCTCATTTGCTGTTTCAAACTATATAAGAGTAGGATGTAAACAAACAAAAGCTCAAATCCTTGCAATACCTTCAGCGGCAGAAATTTTAAGGAATTAATGACAAAAAATGTTCAGCCAAAATTTTCAAAACTGGTCAAAATGAATGTCAAATAATTTCCGCATTCAAAATCTGTCATAACGAACTCGAAAGCTCAAAATGTGTTGAAATTTGGATCGCCATCGACCCATTATGGTGTTTCTTTGGAATTCAATTCAAGTTAATCAAGATATTTAGTTGACACTTTTGTGTTATACATTTTGATTTATTTTTGGCGAAAACATATATCGTATATCGCAAGCTTTGAGTCTACAAACTGTTGTAGTGTTTTAATTTAATCGAAGACCTAGATTTTTAAAGAAGATAATCAATAACTTGCATATGTTCGCTTTATATAGTATTTACGAACTTTATGCTACATGGTAAAAGGACAGGCAAAAATAAAACATATAAACTGCGAAAATCAACTTCAGTCAGCTTGAAAATGTTTAGCCTTGTCGACTTTTGAACTATGTACAAGGGAAACTTCTAAACTCCCACAATTTAATATAAGTCAACTTAAATTCATTTAAATGACATCCTTCCTACAAACAGGTAAAACATTTGATTGTAAGTACTGTAAGTATTGTACAAGGGAAACTTCTAAACTCCCACAATTTAATATAAGTCAACTAAAATTCATTTAAATGACATCCTTCCTACAAACAGGTAAAACATTTGATTGTAAGTACCACGAAGAAGGAACACACATTAAGCGAGAGCTCGTTTATTAGGCAAGGTAATGAGAAATTATTCATTTATGGGCCCGAAATATATTTTCATGTTTAAACAGGTAATATATACGCCGACGAAAATACCTTCAAGAGCAATAAGTTGCTCCTCTATACAGTTAAATCAAAGTTGCGGCCTTGGCCCTTTCTGGAGCACCAACACTTGACTTTAAGAATTTAATCATCATGTGTAATGCGACACTGGGTGGCATCGCCTTGACATAGATAAGTGACTTGTCGGGCATGGCCGTTGGAGCGAATAATTTGATTCTTCATTTTAAATAAGCAGTAAAAAGTTCACCGCGAGTGTTCCACGACAAAATACTTTTGGGAAGAGCTCAAATTTGTGATTGTTTTTTTTTTTAAATGCAACCATTTATTTTCCAACTTTCTAGATATCAAAAACTGAGTTGAAACCGATTAAGGTCAAAAGGATACCTTTAGACATGAGAGCAAACATTCTTCTTGGAGGCCACAATGTGGTTTATTATACTTACACGTCTCCTTTCCCCTCTATGTCCGTATCCCCACAATTAATGCGACTTACCTGAAAGAAAATAATTAATAAAAGATTAGGGTTGTAATCCAAATATGATTTAAAATGTTGTTTAAATTTAAATGTACATAATGTAGTAAAAATGCTTATAAAAAAGTATATGCAGCCAGTTACTAGTTATCGGTTTAAGGGGCTTTTATAATAATGTATCGATCGAATCACAGATGGCGCTAGGTTCAGTTAATATATTTATTTGAACATAGAGGCCGCTAAACTCAGTAGGAGGAAAGAAGGAGTAATAGAGTAAAAGTCTGCAAAAAAAAGGAAAAGTAACAGAAGCCCGAAAACATTTTCGTGTGTAAAATAAAAAGAATTCAATAAAACAAAAGTGGGAAGTGCAGTTCCACACTTCCGAAATAGACAAACAACAATACTCCGTAAAATGCCGGCGATATTTTAGGACTTAAGGCAAACTTTTGTTTATAAACGTTTCTTACAAATTTAAGAAATGTTCCGCAGGACGGGAACGTAAGAAATATGTCATAATACAAGACAAACTGATCGTACTCAGTAATATGTGTCAAATAAATACAAAGATATCAACAAACAAAAAAAAAGGTGCACGTCTTTGCTAAACTGGATTTGTGCTCTTGCTTAACCTTAGCCTATTTCTCTGGTGGATTTATGACAAAAGAAAATTAAAGAACACTTCTTCGTTGACGTTTTCTTTGTTCTTTCCGTTCGCAAATGTTTAACCTATGGTCTGATTTAAATTTCATACATTTAGGAGCATTTTCGCTCGTGTGGCACTAGCCAAATTCAGATATGCATGGAAAGCAACAATGATTTCATTTATTGTATTTATCTAACATATCAGGCATAATAGCTGAGTTGTTAGTGTGCTATACTACTAAGCAAGGAGACTCCGGTTCAATCCCTGGAAAGACTAAACTTATATCTGAAAATTTACATCGATCAAGCCTCTGACAAAGCATGCGAGAGCGTATTTGTCAGGCGCTTGGACTCTGCCTCAAATTTTAAGTCCATTCCGTGTGTCGTAAAAATCAAAACCCACAAAAGACGAATGATTGTGTGGAAAGCTAGGGATGAGGTCCTAAACATACCAACTATTTTCAAGCCAAAGCTTATTATAAATAAAATACAGCCGCTCTTGATAATACAGAAATATATTCTACGGAAGCTATGCGGAAAACCTAGAAGGCACCCTACTTACCCTTTGTTTTGTGACTTAAAAATTCTCCCTGTGCGTCATTTGTATTGTTTTAAAGTTTTGATGACCTTCTTTATGACGTCTGGTAATCGCAACTTCCGACTGATCTCTAACTACAGTTTACGTGGAAACTCTTCGTACTCATTATCCGTTCCTCAATTCCATACCACGGCTTATCGTAATTTTTATTATATATCGTATATTCGTCTATTCAAAAAAACTTCCTCGATCGTTCAGATTAGTATCTACACCTAAAAAGTTTCTCAAACTAGTAAAAATATGGCTTTTCAAATTTAATTTCGCTGGCATAGAGTCTGTTCTTTCTGACCATCTGATGTAACTTGAGCATTATAATTTGAGTCTTTTTTGTTAATGGATCTTGATGCATTCAAAGGAAATTGTTTTGTTTTAGACTGTTTAAACTTATTTTATAAAGTAAAGTAATTTTTTGATTTTTTTAAGGGTCACCCCACCCACACATAACTTTTTTAAATGCCTAAAATGTAAATTGTAATGACATTCATCACTATTTTTATTACAATAGTAAAAAAAAATACAGATTGTCAAACGAATTTCATATTTTAATTGAATTGTTATTATTATTTTTACTGAATTTGTATATATAGGAATTTATGAAATAATAATAATAATAAATAAATAAAATAACTGCTCCCATTGGGATTGTTCTATTGTCATGCGATAGTTTCACGTTCATGATACGAGTATATAAATAGTTCAGCATTGGAAATCATAATCCCAATCGATTTAAGCTCAACCTAAAGCTGGCAATTTCAACCCACTCCTGAATGCATGTTGGAGTAACTAATTTTGCAACACACAATTGTAAATATGAATCTAGCCATGGTCGCGGTTTAAAACCAAATTGTATCTAAGTGCGTTGGAACATGCTCCCACCGCACACTCATATAAACTCACTCCAGCGCCAGCTTAGATCAAATAATCATCATAACGAGTCTTCGGCTGATAGGTCACCATCAGATTTCAGTTTGCATACATTTTGCATTTCCCCGCTTCAATTTTCTTTACTGAAAATGTGCTCTGTCGATTCGCGTAGTGCGGTAATTGCCTGATTGCGAATAAGTACCTTGAGGGGTGTTATTTTCATACTCGAAATGCGATGCACATTTGCATCGCATTTGCACATTAAATCATATATAAATGTACTACCAGTTTAATTGTGCTTAAAGCTCATGTACCACTTGTACTGAGTGCAATATTTTCACTCTGAATTCCAGCTTCAACAACTCTAATTTCATCGTAAAAAGTGATTGGCTACTAATTAGTATTTGTTTATGTACATACATTATACAATGGCTTTTAATCCAAACCATTTTACGGATGAATCGACGTGCTGATTAAATGCTTCGGGCTTTGTTTGAACATATTGGCTGAAAGTTGGTGTTTATTAACTCATAATTTAATTAGCAACATTGGAGAGGTTGATTTATTGGTTATATTTATATCGGTTGGAATAACAGTGCAATATTAGAAACAGATCAATAATTTGTGTTATTATTACTGCGAAGAGTTTATTTTTAAATGTTTAGCAAAAAGATTTAGGTACTTTAAAAACGATTAAAAAGACCGTTCAATCCCCAATTGGCTGACAGGTTTATTTTCGCTCAACTGTCCATCTGTCATCACTCCATATACTTGTTATCGTTTATATAGAATTTTATGTTTTGAAGAATGCGAGTTTTAAAAATCGAATTTATGACACACTTGTTGTTTATTTTATAACGTCCATTATACAAATGAAAAATTAAGCTTCAAAGCCTCACAATTTGATACTTAAAATACAACTTAAAAGGTATTCTTGACAACTGGCATTTGGGTTAGATATGGATGGCCTCTTGATTATTGCTTGCACTTTGTTTTATTTTTCGCTAAAAAGTGGTCGAATGTACCTATTTAAATTATGTTTTAAATAAGAATAGTCATATGTACTAGGGATACGTAAATTACTCATCATCTAACCATACATATTATAAGACCCTACGCTTCTCAGTCTGTTTTTTGCTTTTTCGTTCATCAACTCGAGAACTACATTATATACACCTTATTTTTAGGCCTATTTATATATAGTTAACATTTTTAAGAGTGTTTTAGCATACAGGCCAGACTGCTAATCACAACAAAACAAAATTCAACTCGCGTGAAAACTGCTTCAAATAGCACTTCAAATAGCAAACCAATTATATAAATAAATAATACATGCATCGTTTTCAAAACCTGTCGAAAACATATAAAAAAACGCCAATAAACCCTTCAAAAGATCGTTTTGAAAGCATTTAAAAAACCGCCTCAAAAAATAAAAATCTTAAACAAATTTGTTTAAAAAAAAAAACACACCAAAAACTAATTCCAAAAACGCATAAAACGATAAATCTTTAAAACACTTAGAAAATAGAATTAAAAAAAAGACAGACAAATAGATTTAAAAAAAAAAAAAATTAAATCGTGTAAATAAACACGTAAGAAATTCTTCAAAAACGAGTCGAAATCACATCAAAAACTAGTGAAAGACGTTTCAAAAGCATAGAAAAACGCATTGCAAACACTTCAAAATACAAGTCGGAAAATGCCTTAAAAAATTCATTAATAAACTAAAAAACATAAAATTAAAAACACCTCAAAAGCAAGTAGAAAAATGGAAAAATGCATCAAAGCACTCTTTAAAAACTAAAAAAAAATACTAAGAAATACAACAAAGCAATTCAAAAAATGCGTCAAACCGCAATAATTACATATATCAATAACGCATCAAAAAGTGCAAAAAATCAAGTTTTAAGATTCATTAAGAAAATATTTATACATATATAGAAAAAAAAAAAACTTCATATTAACGCGTCTGTTAAAATGCTTCCAAAAACATGGGTCGAAAATGCAATAAAAAAATAGTTGGAAAATACGCCAAAAACGCATAAAAACTCTTAAAAATAAGGTTAAAAAACACGTGAAAAAAAAACATTTAAAACATTTTAAAAGCCTTTTAAAAATCGCGTCAAAAACTTATCAAAAAATCCGTCCAATAAATGTTTTCTTTCGATTGGAGATCGCATTGTGAATGTGATTTTCAAGACCTGGACTTTTCAAACGACTGTCTTCGAAACAATGCACCTTCAAAACTAACAACTAGTCCCAAAATTACGAGTTTGAAAGCTTCATACAGTTCATTGTACCTACATTTATAGAAAACTTACGATAATTCCGTTGGCAGACGTTGGTTTGAATACAGCAGACAGAGTCGATTTATTTTATGGCCGCTTTGCTGAATACGCTGATTTTTTTTCGACAAAGCAGTGTCCTGTCATCTCCTGAAAGGTGATTGAAAAAGACTGCCACAGTTTAATGTGTATGACGGGCTTAGACCCAAAGTTCAACAGAAGATGGCTGCATGGAGATGAGGTAGTTTGTGGCACCTTTGAGTCAACTTTTTAACTCTTCATCGTAGATAAATAGAGCCATCTCAGAGAGCT
Organism: Cheilosia vulpina; assembly: GCA_916610125.1. Taxonomy (NCBI): domain Eukaryota; kingdom Metazoa; phylum Arthropoda; class Insecta; order Diptera; family Syrphidae; genus Cheilosia; species Cheilosia vulpina. The sequence goes on along the minus strand of OU744279.1, from coordinate 40,440,878 downwards.
ATTGACGTGAAGGTTAAGGCAAGCATAGTCCAGACCTTTTATACTCATACATGCACCTAGGTCCAAGCTTACGAGGAATCCTCGTTTAGACATAGACATCTGCTAATACGAGAACCAAGGGCTCTGTTTAAGCTGAAACCATGCATCGGCATTATGTCTCTCGTCACAATCAAGTCAAGCACCGATACCACTTTTTCAAGCTAATCCAAGTGGTGAATAAAGGTGCTAATAGGTGTATAACGCTCTTAAGTCTGAGTTTATTTGCGGGCAGCCTTGGATCCAGCGAGAAACACACCAGCCTTTGTTAGCTTGTGACTATATAGCTATAGAATAGCGGACCAAATTGGCTATTAGGAAATCAAGGACCTAAGGAACTAGTATACAAACAAAAGGAGATTGGTTAGCTTCCAAATCCCAACCTAGTCGGTACAGATTGTGTTAAAAGTCGCAGGGTCAGCAGAAATGCTATTGAAGGCAACAATAAGTTCATAGAGAAAGCCTTCACGTCCACACTAAACTGTGTCAAATATCAAACTGACTCTGGTCCTCGCTACCACGGATATACATTTACCAGCAAGACGATATTTGAGAAAGGTGCTACCGAAACTAGTACTTTATTCAAGGAATTCAACCATAACAACAACTTTGTTCTAATCCCCTTTTTTATTGCATTTCTAAGTCCTGCCGGAGGAAATCTGATACTGCTTGTGAACCTGGATTTGTCGAAAAATGCTTAGGACTCCTATTATAGTCGCTATTCGATACATTCTTCACTTTGCACACGCGAGCAAAAAACGAAAAAACCACTCGGGGCGTACACAAGTATACTGCGTGCACGGATATCTAATACCCAGCGTATGGTATCCTGTTTTCTGATTCTCGACCTAGTTCCACCCAACCGTATGTGTTCATCTTATAACAACAACAGGTGGTCCAAGTGCTGTACATTATGAAAGAATACTTGTGATGTTACATCTGTGGGCAAGGCATCCTTTTACCAGCTATACAAAGGACCATCGACGAACAAACGCCAAAGAAAATACACGGGACAGGTTCGATTATTATTATTATCTGCTGCTGTTTGGTGTTCAAGGTTGCCCATATAGGTACAAGGTTTAAGGTATAAGGTATAAGGTATACCGTGTATACTCGTTTCGAAGCCACGAACAAATGTACGGGTTATTTGAGTTATGTGCGAGGATAACTACACTTCCCTCAGCCACATACCTATACAAATAGCGCCCAGCCATGCGTATACGAGTTGGTATAGCACGCAACAAGCTGTGAAGTCATTATACTGGGAATTCGAGGGTAAATTACGTATATCAAAAGGGACGAATTAAATTTGCATTTTACGCCCCGAAAATAAAAGGCTTTATGGAAATATTCCCAGAAACAGCCATAAGGTATGTAAATGACGCAAAGCCCACTTAACTAGGTGTGTATCTGCGATGTGTATATATCCCCGATGAGCTTTGTGTACATTCATAGTTTTCATTTATTGGAGGGGTGGTTTTATATTAGGTCTGCTGATTTTTTTTTTCCCCACTGAATAACTTTGGTCTGCCTACACACTGGCGGCGGTTTTAGAGGATATTTAGGACCAATGATTAAGTGTAGCCAAGGGTGGATTTAAAACTCCTTTCTGTGTTTTGTCAATGAAATGTTGCAATTAGTGCTGTGCAGGACGTGATGGGTGCGGGTAAACAAATTGCAAAAACCACCGTTTTATTATAAAAACTTGCAAGCTCCGGCCAACAACAATGGAATAAATGAATTCCCCAAATCTACGCTGGATTTAACAGCACGTGCTTTAATTTGTTTAAAAATTCAAACGCGCACGTGCTGGTCCTTAATACATTTTACTGACCAATGAACAACTGGTACAGGGCATCCAGTCGTGAATGATTCGGTGCAATGTTTTATGATTAAGCCAACCCTAGTTTGATGCCGTCAAGATGTGTTTTGTTTGATGTTATGCGAAACATAAATCTGCAAATTGAAATGGTCACTGCGAGAAATAAAAAAATAGAAATACCTGCTCTGAGTTGTGCCCTTTTTTCGTTCAAAATAAATTGAATAACAAATGGAAATGGGGAAAAATAAAAATCCACCTTCCCAGAAGATCCGTGACTTGAATCTATAAAAGCAAAAAAAGACGGTAGATGGGGGAACCCGAATCAGATCAATCAGCTGTTAAGCTTACAAAAGACAATCGAAGCATTACAAACACATTTTATAGCCACAACCGAGAACCGAGACTTGGTAATCCGTTTCAGAGTTTTGTTCGTTACAAGTTGATTGTCCACTATCCATCAATTGAGCACTTGGTGGCTCTTTTGGCGGTATTAACATTCATCCCCTTGATATCTGCCTAGTTTCCATTCAACTGTCATCATCCGCCAAAAGATATGAACACAGAAACCACCTGCTAATTGGATCCGCCTCCCTTTGCCTACAGGCGACGCTCATTTGTTTAACCCAATAAACATCATCAACGCAATGATGTGTGAAAAGATTCCGAAAAGAGGCAAACACTGCCAAACTACACACGCCATTGTATAGATAAATTTGTAATGAAACTGCTAATCGCTGTCCATTATTCACAGCAATCGATGCCTAAATGGTGCAAACCAACTGGGGGGATATTAATTATTAATTGATCCACGAAGCACGGAGAAAATGGCAAAAGGAACAAAGTGTTCGTTACACAGCGACTGTTATTCGAACGAGACTATAATAAATTACTGATAACTTTTAATTATTACGTACGAGTATTTCACTTGTAAATGATTGCACAAGAAATATTCAAGTGAGGTGATCGACGTTTGAGATTTTATTTATAAATATTTGTATTTATTTGCTGCCATCAGTCATGAGGTGTTGGAGTTTGAAATAAGTAAAAATACGTTTTAAATTGGTGCGGATACTTGGGCGGGTCATTACTTCAGAAGCAATTTGTGGTACTTGTCGAGTGGTTGAAATGTGTCAGTGGAAGGCTATTGTATTATTTGTTTTATCTGAATATATAGCATGAAACGTTGGGTTGTTTTTATTTAAATGTCGCAATAAGGTTTTTTTTTTTAAATAAAATTGAATATTGGAGCAAAACAATTTTTTTTATCAATGAAATAACTATTAAATTCCTTTACCGACAGTGTAGTTTTCATAATATTTTGGAGGATATAACTGTCTGTCTGTTTGTCTGTCAGTCTGTCTGTTTGTCTGTCAGTCTGTCTGTTTGTCTATCAGTCTGTCTGTTTGTCTGTCTATCGGTATGTCCCGAGCCCTACAGCCTAAACGGCCGGATTTCGTTCAAACTTCGGATTTGGAGACTGGAGGCTTACAGTTCGGGACCGTTTTTTTTTTTTTGTTGCACGGTAACCTCAATATTAATGGTACTTCCCATATAAAATGTTCATACCAGTTTGATTTGTTTGAAAACGGGTCAAACGATTTCAACCAAAATTGATATTTAAGCTTTAGGAGGTGAGGTTACCTGCATACTCAGTTTTCCGCTAAAAAATCGAATAACGGTACTTTTGAAATTTGGACACACAAACGTATCTCGAAAACGGTTTATATGATTCTAACAAAAATATGGTCATATCTAACTTACCGGCAAACTCAGTTTTTCGCTGTATTATCGTAAAATTGATTTTTGAAAAAAGTAATTTTTTTCAAAATTTTGTTTTTTTCAGTTTACCTAGAAACAGCATTCGATTTTGACCAAAATGCATACTTTGAGTAAAATTGATGTTTTCAAAATCATTGCGTCCTTAATTTTCAATTCGAATCACCGAAAATTCTAACTTTAAAAACTGCTCATATCTCGAAAACCCAATTTTCGACTTCATAAAACTTCAAAAATGCTTACATCCCGAACAATAACTTGTACTCGGTTTTCAGCTAAACATTTAAGCAATAGTATTTTTCAAACTAAACATTGCAAACATTGGTACTGTTTAGTCTGCCAAATTTTCGTTCGACCCAGTCGTGTACTTCATTTCTTCTTTTGAAAAAAATAATTGTTAAAGAATGTGTTGGCCTTATCGTTATTTCCACCTTAAAGAATTTCATTACACCACGTCGATCCGGTTTTCAAGAAAAATTATATAATATTGCAGTTGAAAGCAAAATCAAGTCCTTTGTTTTTTTTTTGTTGGACAAAGTGTGAAGAAAATGACAAAAAAGTGACGCACCACTTTAGCAAAATTAATTTAATCAAAAAACTTAAAGGATATCTATTAAAACATCTGAATTCATTTATCAAATGATTACAAAAACGAAAAGCTTTCAAAAAGGGACTTTTTATGCCTAAACTATGTTCACGTATTGGTTTTTTTGAAAAAAACATAGAAAACCCGACTTCCTTTCATTTTTATATTGGGATTTGGCAGCTTTGCAATTATCTCACTATGAATTAAATCAACTAAGTAATTTTTATATTTTTTTTATGAGGTTTTCGTACTTTAACTTTAAAAATGTGACGCTGATGTCTTGTGACGATAATGACAATTCACACTGATCACATTAATACTTATTGGTAACACCCACAATTATTTATTGAATAGCTAATTGTTCACTTTTTCTTTCTTTCTGAAGTACTTCTAAACAGATTTTTTAATGATTTGGTTTAAAAAACATCGTGACACTAATGACTCGCAATAAGCATACGGACAGCTCTGATGTAACTGACTGTTTTCCCCCGTTTGAGTATTTTGGCTACGTTACTGCCCGAATTGTTTTCTGAGAAATATAGAGCAAGTACCATTTGCAAAATAATGCAAATTTTAAAAAGAAATATCGGGACAGGTTTTTCTTGAATACAAAAAAAATAAAAGATAATTTTATTCTTAAATATTGATTAGTAGTACTATTAAAAAACACATAAATCTTGTTTATTAGCTGTGCCAGTGTTGTTAGGCTGATCCAGAAGCTATTGATATTTAATGGGGAAATTCAGATTACTGCCATTTAGTACAAAACTATTTGTAGTGTCGTCCGTTCAAAAATTTTAAAATGAAAGTAAAATAAATCTATTTCAAGTTGGGATAATTTTTAACCAATAAATACAGGTTCTTAGTTCTGTTTAAGACATAAAAAATGTTGAATAAATGTGGTTTTATAAAGCAAATAAACTTAGACGAATTCTTATGGCAACATTTTAAAAAGCAGTCCTATACATTTTTCTTTTAATTTTGATAGTACTTTCGGATGCCTTAAGAACCACAGTTCTTTTTGTGCTAGCTCGATGGGCCGTCCAATAGTTGACACCTATCAATTGAAAATAGTGTCATATATGTCCTGTCCAACATGCTGCCAAAATGTTAAGCTGAATTAAAGTCAGTTAAATTATTGATTTAGTAACAGCAGAAGTTGAAAGTATTTAAAAAAATATGGGCGTGGGTATATGTTGCCGTTGTTATTCGGTTATTACCACTTCACAGCAGACATATCCAATCAATATCAATCCGTTTGGCAAATCTCAAGATAACGTCAGATAAGTGGCGAGAAAATTTGAATATATTTTGCACCGATTTTGTGAAGAAGAATTTTTAAGTTGCTGTTTGGTTCCAAGAAATCGTGTACTGTCCAGCAGAGTGTTCCAGCACTATTTAAACATTCTGCTGATTCCCTAATGAATCAAATCATTTGAACGTCTTCTTAATTCTTCCTTTTCTGATCTGCGTAATCTGGGTGAATCCGATTTTTATAGCATCATTACCAACCATTTCATTGACCACCTTCCTTTAGCTAAGCACAAAGTTTGTTAAGGCGCCCGTCGATTTGTGTGCGCCACCTACGACGAGGTCTTCTTGTACTGTTTTTTATTTGCGGTTCCAGCCGAAGACTCTTTGGACCGGATCGTCTATTCGCTTTACATATCGACCTTTGAAGATTCATTGGATCTTTTCTGAAAGGTCGATGGTGATATAAAGATTTCGAAGTTCGGTTTTAAATTTTCCTAAACCCTGTAACGAAAACCGACAAAAAAAAAACTCAAACAATTTTTTACTCAAAAGGGCCACGGATGTCGTTATCCGTCTTTGCAAAGTCCATGCTTCTGCGCCATAGAGCTGATGAACTCAGATAGTGGGCTCTCATTTAAAGCTTACGTATTTCTAAATAAATGCAGTGGCTTAGTATGGTTAGTGTGTTGCACTACTAAGCGGGGAGTCTCTGGTTCGATCCCCGGAAAAACACATATTTCATCTTAAGTTTTTTTTTTTCCACTTGTCGCGTCTAACAAACATCCCAGAGTATAACTGTAATGAAAAAGAGCTTCTCAATAAGCCGCTTGCACTCGGCATAAAATGGTAGAACTCTTCCAATCTTTCCAAAAATTAAAAACTCACACAAAACAATTAGCTGTGAGAAGCTAGGACTAGGCTACCTTACGGACCTGTTGATGAGTTGATCACTTATCACTTTCTTTCTTCTGTAACAGAACTATTAATTTCAGAACTTGTGGCCGGTAGTAAAGTACAAAATCCCCAATTGCCCCCAAGTAATCAATGTCTTTTCTGACGATCAGCCCGATTCCTTGATGTTTTGCAGCTTCTTGTCGACAGCATGTGTTCTTGGTTTTGACCTCACTCTTGGTTTTGGTCATTCTCGTGTCTTCTGTTAACGCGCCTGGGACAGCTAGCTTCAGTGTCATCAGCGTATGCAAGTAAGACTGTTGATTTTTCAAAAACCGTGTTGGCTACTCAGTTCCGCAAAATTTTCTTTAGAAATGTTGTTTAAAGACGCAAATGACAATATATCACCTGGTTTAAACCACTTTTCGACATCAAAGGTCTGGGCGAGACCGTTTTCAAGCTTATAGGATCAGCTAGCGTTCTATAAAAACTATGGACATGACTCTACAACTGATCTCTTAAGCGACCTTAAAATCTATAAACAGAAGGTAGATATTTATGTATATTCTTGGATTTACCACACATTTGACATTTGAAAAACATTTTTCTTATGTTCACACAGTACGGACTGTACAGTTATCCCAGGTTCAAACAGTCGATTGAGAAGCTCTTTCATGACAGTTACACTCTTGCATGTTTGTCAGACGTTCGCGAGAGGTGCCGCAGTGAAAAAAATCATAAGTTGCAATTTAGGGTTTTTTTTTCGGGAAGCTTTATCTAGCTTAACTTAAAATTGTCTAAACAAAGACGACTGCACTAGATTATATAAACGATTTGAGATATCCATCATTATCTGTCAAAATAGAAGTTCTTGTGTAAAAAAAAAAATGAAGTTATCTTGTAAAATCGCAAACGATCGCTTGTCATTGCACTTAACAGGCCTACTGATTGGTTTTCCGCTTTCAGTTCTCCTTTAGAACCATTAAGGTTGACTGCAGCAACTTAAAATTCTCTTTGAAGAAATTCGACTTTTAAAAAAAGACTTATATTTGTAGGACCGGAATTAAATGTGATCTGATCCAATGATTGTCCTGAGCTGAGCGGTTCACAACTACACTACCGAATCCAATTCTAGTTCTATGTCTGTACACGTCTTCACAAACTTATTCCCCATGAGCAACAGTTCTCCTTTGTGGGCTCCTACTGTATCCTTTTATGTATATGAAAGACGTCATTATATCCAATTTTATTTCGATTTAATACATGTACCTCATCATAACCCAGTTTATTGGGGAGATGGATGAGTGTATACCCTCATCCCTTGGTATAGCGTGATTTTATTCTACCCAGAGGGAATTGGCTACCCCATTGTGGATTCCATTTAAATGGTTTCCTTATTCCGCTCGATTAAACATGCAAACCGAACTGCTTACAGATGTCAATATTTCGAGTGCGAATTTAAACTCAATTCATTTTTGAAGTCGTTGTATATCTATTGCGACTTTTATGTATTCCCTATGCCTATTTCCAGGGAAGAGAATACGAATAAAATTGAGAACATGTGTATAACTAGGTCGTGGCTTTTCAATTTGTTGCCAGTAGATTTGCTGTTATAATAATCATTTCACATACAATTTGCCTTTCTTTCGATTCACACTCAATGAGACGATTTGAATTCGACGACTGACCTTGGTATAAAGTTTGGGAATAACCCTTCACGCTGTCAGTTTTTTATCTGTGAAACATAGCTGAAGGTACTTCCCCTTAGAGCCATCACGATCAGGGTCACTCTCAGCTAACTTGGAGATATCAGTACTATTGTTTCATCTTCTATAAATCATATCAACGTTCGCTATCTTATCTTTTTTGATTTCGGTCTTACTCAAATAAATACTTGGGCGTTTTCTCGCAATTATATAGGGTGTTTGTGTTTTATTAAGATAAAATTGTTGAACGGATGACCCTCATCGTGAAGTACTAGAAAATTTCCTAATATTAGGGAGCACCTACATCAGGGATAATCAAACGTTACTAGTTGCGTGCAACACTCATGTATCTGTCATTTGACAGCGTTTGGTATCATGTCGAAATGTGTGCTCTTCTTCTTCAATAAATTAGAAATTTCAAACAGAAATATTTTTGGACGTCTGAAACTCACAATTTAAATAACCATGGGCAAAAATTACCACCTCTCTGCAACGTAAGATCCAATTCATTCCTTCATAAGCTTCTTAAATTCACTACAGACTTGAAATGCCTCCTCATCGGCAGTAAAATTGAAACGGAAAGGTATCTTAGAAATAAAAAGTTGTGGCAACAGGTGTAATATGAACGAATGTTCATTATCCATTACAAGGGTCGCGTGTGTAGGATGCTTTGCTTGGCAAAATGAGGTTAACCCATTAGAGTAGAATTTAACACTCCGAAGGCACTATGGGTATTTCAAACGACACCATACTCTTCAGCTACTATCCATTAATGGCAAATGCATCCCTGAAACTGAAAGACATTCGGTGTACTAACGACTTCGAAAATGTTACCTAAAGGACCCAACAGGTACTCGTACCTCGTATTAATCTGGCTGTAAAATTTATAAGGCGTCCGACTTATGACCCAGATTTGAGTAAAAGTCTCATGCGTTTAAAGTAATCCCTTATGAAAGCTTAGTGATTTTGTCTGAAAGGTTAATTCAGTTGTCTCTAGATATGGAACCAAAATTGTTCGAGACCAACTGTCTGTCCGTCATTCCCATGGACTAACAAATTTACAATGTATTCAATAACGGAACGCATTTTAACAGAATTTCTTCAGTGAGGTTACTTAAGCAATATATACTCAGTAGCTTATAAAAATTGTTGCAGTTTTCCAGCCTTAGAAACCACGCTATAAATTAGCTTTCAATTGTTCCTTGGAATCCAACGACCTGAACTCTTTTTATGTGTTGTTTGAGAGGACAGCCCTTGGTTGGAATTTATTCGAACTGCTTTACCAAGTCATCGTTAGACTCCTGTTGTTTATTTGAATGATTAATCAGTTGAATTTTGACGAAAAAAAATCAAAACAGTTCTTTCCTCCTGGAAAAAAGTGAAACTCAAATATAGTCAAGGCTTTGAGCAATTGCACCTATCGGTCGATGAGCACTAGGACATCAATTAGTAACAGAGAAGATTGCAACCGAAGCACCTTCTTTTACTTACTCGAAAGATCGAGTCTTCTTCCCCTTACCTCTCTCGTAAACTTCAACAAATTTACGCATGAATTTTCATTTTAGACAATTAAATCAAGTTTGCCCTTGAGTTTGAGCTTACCCAAAGATAGTTAAATCTATTTACACACCGGTGTCATTATTTGAGTGACGTGCTGTGTTGTCAAAGATCGTCGCTAGATTGGAACAATCTTAAATAAAATTACTCACCTATACGGATTCTCAACATTTGCGAGAGAAAAATTGACCTAGCTGTTGCAAAGGCCTTATACCGCATTTGCTTGGACGCCACATTGACCGCGAATAGAACATTCATCTCTGCACTGGCTGATAAATTACACAATCGAACCATTAAGATGTCTACGATCTGTCTTTGACAGCCAAATACAGACGACCGTGATACCCACCTGGAATAAAACAACTTAGTAATCTGGAAGCAGACATAAGAACTTCTTAAGTCTTCTTTCAAAAGAATGTCGACATATTCTAACCATGAACGCAGTTGGAGCCTTGGATCTTGTTAAAAATTCAAGACAGCCATAAACCGGAGCCATGAAATTTTTATTTGACGAAAAATATAATTATCGTCACTTCAAAGGGCGAATATAATTAATTCATAAGCCAGGTAAAGAGGCCGACCACTTTTGAACTCAAGTCCTTTCAAAAACCAAACTTAGCCAACCGATTGCAAAAAGGTTTCCTCAAAGCTTTTTAGTTTTTAAACCTTATCGAAGAGGTTTTTAAATAAATGTACAATTTTGTGCAAAATAGGCCAAGTGCCCCGGTATACAGTTCACACAGGAAAAGGACTGTAAATAATTTCTCGTGTTGACAAAGTGACAAATAGCAAGGAACTTGTACACCAAACTCTCCATAGTTCCACAATGCAGTATACCATTCGTTAAACAGTCCCGCCTACATGATTCTGTGAAGCAACGTCATTCCTTCAAATTAAATTATTGTTCGCATCAAAAGTTCTGTCATGCGAAATGTGTTTTATTCGTGGGCACGTCCTCAATACATAATTATATTCAGTAAAGGTAACTACCCCGAGACCTTTTCAACTATTTTCCAAGATAAATTTTTAAGGCTAAAAGTTCAACCCCTTCCTTCAACGTCAGCCTTCCAGAGAAAAAGAAGGACATTAGCTACGGTTGGGATGGTTTTCGAATCGATGATTTTATAGCTGTACTCGTATAGATAGTAATTCTCCGAATGAATATGAATACAACTTAGATTCAGAATCCAATTACAATAGGTTATTGTTTCCGATACACCGCATAGTTCTTTCAGGGACGTACATATAACCAAAAAAAAAATCCAAAAATCTTATTTGACTCATTTGTGCAAGAGAAACATGCCTCACACTCATCTGCAATGAGACGACCCAATTTCTGGTCGTTTTGGATGACATCCAACTTCTTGGCTGGCTGCCGTATGTCAGCAACACCTTCTGTTTGTGACAATATAAATCGTTCTTTATTTTTCACACGCTCAAAGTGTATTGTGTACGTTTAATAGAGGACGTCGCTTAATATTAAGAAAAAATTATGCCGCCGGGGCATCATAAATTCCCTTTTTTTTATTTTATTTTAAGTTTCTCAACTAATTTCAGTTGGTGCGCGCTGTTATGATGTTTTGTCAAACTGTTGTCATTTCGTAAGACATATCTAGCGGAATGTGATTTTGTGTTTATTTTTAATATTTATAATATTTTAATGCTCGGTTTTTGAAAAATAAAACCATCTTGATGGGTTGATCGAACTTTTTGTAAAGGAATTAAACAAGTTTTCCAACTGATTCGGTTGTAGATAGAGTGAGGTTATGAGTAGGCATTTGCATTTACCAGTTGTAATTGTAAGCTCCGAGGTGTGTGTTGTTGGGGTATAACCTAGGGCCCAAGGTGAATGGTCAAATTGTTCTTAGTCTCCTATATTTTCTTGGGCATGAATCCGATTTTATTGAACTTTAGGTACTGCCACCTTAGCTGCTGCTTATTGATTTGAAAATGAGGATTCTGTGCACTTCAACTCAGACTATGACTCAACAAAAATCTAAACAAGTAAAAGTGTTATCATCGGCCTGGCCGATGTTTGATAATTGATACCCTTAACTGCATACAAGTCATGCAAAATTTAAGGCTATCGACGCTATCGTGTTTTTAACATGTGTTTTCTTATATTGGTTTTGTATGGGAGGTACCAGAACTACTTGGCCGACATAGCCCACTTTCAATACCAACCCAACGACGATAAAATTAAGTCCTTTCACCAAATTTCATTCGACTATGACAATTCCTTTGGGCGCTATCGTGCTTTCAACAGACAGACAGACAGACGGAACCGAGCTCGAGCATTATGAGCGCGCTCTGAACCGAGCGTACTCAGATCCTTCTGATGTATTTATGAAACACCTGCCTGTAAGTATGTAATCAGCTTTATACTCAGCCTGCTCAGTTAATTTATTCTGAGCTCATAGAGCGCGCTCTGGTCATGCTCTGAACAAAAAAAGAAACACAAATTCTGAGCTCTGATGTATCTGAGCTAAAAAAGAAACACGAACTTTTTGTATAACAGTTCAGGTTGCGCTCTGAACTAAAAAAGAAAAACGCCTTTTATGAGGTCTCCGGTGACTCCTTCTTGGCGTTACAAATGTAATGACAAAGTGAATATACCATCTTGTGGAGGTTATAATAACAGATTTATTAGACTTTTAAGGGCCCAAAAGAGGTGACACTGCGGAACAACTTTTAGTTTTAAGAAATCAAAGTTTCAAGGGGAGTACCACAAGGCTGATTCCTATGGCCGTTATTGATTTTATTTGGGATTTGGTTAGAACCCATTTGGTAATGGAAAAATAGAAAAATTTTCTGAATGAAATAATTTTCGCGCTTATTTAAGTATCTCGATAATTCAGAATTGCAGAAGAGTGAATCGTCGCAAAAACCAATGAATGAAGAGATGGAGGGAACAGAAATGCACCATTAGTTGCCTGCAAAACTGCGATATGCGTAGCAGATGAAACCACACACGCAATTTATTAAATTAAGAAGATAACACTGCATAACCCCACTGTGTTTATGGCCACACTGTGTGGGTAGATGATATTTAGAATAACTGCAGGAATGATTTAATATGGCCTGAATTGGAATTCATTGGTGGATGGAATATTGAGTGAAAACTTCATGAGCTATTAGATCGAAGAAATCAAAAAGCGTTAAGCCCCGAAGGTCTAGAACACTAAAACATTTGGGGTACCAATTGTTTATCAGTGCTTTCCTAAAACCGGAGAATTTGCACTGGGTCGAATGCATTCCACTACAAAAATGTATTGCCAACTTCGTTACATTTAATTTAAAAATAGAAAATAAAAAGAGATAAAAATTTATCGTTCAACAGTCTCCCAGTTTTTCGAAATGAGTGGCATATTTCCATTTTTTGGACGAATAGAAGGGATCTACAATTTTATGAAGAAACCAAACGGCCAATTGAGAAGCTCTTTCATGACAATTATACTCTTGGATGTTTTTTAGACGTTCGCGAGAGATGGCGCAAATGTTCGCGTTTTGGTCATTAGCGTGAATTTTCGCGAATCTCCTGCGATTCTTCCATTGACCTTCTTCGCAATGTCAACTTTTTTATATAACATATGTATCCCCAGGGATTCCAAGATGATATTGCTTCTTCTTACGGGGATTTTCAAGCGAGGCAAATGTGAATCTCTGGGGCACGACAAAAGAACATTTGGTCTTCATGTTTTAGCTTACATATACAAAATTTAAGGAAGCTTCGGGTAATAACTGTTATAAACGAGGTATATTTTTGGGTGCGGACAAACGTCAAATCGGATGAAAATGCTCCTTTCAGAAAACTTAATCGCTCTTAAAGCTCAATAGAAAACCCAACGAGGCGGGGGTATAACTAGATAGCGTTAAAATATTTTGTTAAAATTTGTCCAATTTGTGTGGAAAATTACTTTGATAACATAAACGAAGAAATAGAGAATTTATTTGGAAATAAATTGTATGAATTTTTTCAGCTGTCAAGAGTTTTTTTATAGAAGAAAGAGTCTCATGAAAAGCGAACAAGACCATGCAATCGCATACTAATTGCTCCACCATCATCCATGCACAGACGACGTTTACTGAATGACCCTGATTTTATATAAGTGATATATTTATAATTTGGACTCAGTATCAGTAATAAGTGTGCTGGGTAACTGAGCAAGGGGTCTCTGGTTAAACCCTCTTTAAAGCACGTATTGTATCTTAGAACTTTCTTCATTGCGATAATTTTTGCAAACGCCTGACAAAAGTCCTAAAATATAACTCTTCTGTAAAGGTTCCCAATTCAGCCGTTTGAGTTCGGCATTAGTTGTAGGTAGGTCCCTTTCATTCGTCACAAAAAGACTGCGTTATAAATTGTGTAAGTGTTTCCAAGTCTTATTGACAGACCTAACGTAACATAAACTTTATTAGTCCTAAAAATAAAACCCAAGCAAACCAATGGTTTTAAGAAGAATACGAAGAAGGTTCTACATGTATGGACCTGTTGCATTTTTTTCTTCTACATATTTTAAAAGTTAGAGTTTAAAGTTTAGAGCTTAGAAAACTCACCTTTATATGTCTATTGAAGGCTGTTAACAAGCTCTTGCTTGACGCCTTCAAATGTCATTGCTGTACTGAACCTGCTGTCGAAGCATAGTCCATAGTAGTAAAAGTTTTTAGTGTAACAGAAGAAACATTTTGACACTACCTTGTAGCAAATTTACTTTGTGTATTTTCGACGACTAGCCAACTTAAGTCTTCGTACGAAGGTTTAATCTAGTTTAAGCTATCGCGCACGATCGTAAGCTACACAGAATTTAAGTGAGTTCGCGTCAACATTTGGCACAAGCTTAAGCCATAGTAATGCAATCGTGGTTGGCTCTTAAGTCATCGATTCGGCCTATGGTTTTAACAGCAAGTTACCATAGAAGGCGAGTCTTATAAACAGCCTTTAGTGACTGAAAATACAATTCGGAATGTCCCTTGTCCCTATTAGAGAACAAATAAATATCGCTGAAAAGTCAATAATGGAATAAGAAAAATAATGATATTTTCTACACGATGTCAACGGAACAAGATACAAAAAAAAAGGTCTTCTTTAAAAAAAAAAAAAAAAGGTCTTCTTTAAAAAAAAAAAAAAAACGAGTGTGCTTTAGACCACACGACTGAAGTAAAACTTCCTTAGCTCCATCTCTATATACATGTTTAGTTTATACATATTAATATATCAATTTTCTTCAATAATTTACTGGCTATGAGAGGAAGAGAGCAAGAAAATTGCTCCTACAATATGATACAGACAATAGGACACTATTGCCACTTACAGAAAAAAACTCAAATTATTTTAAATTTGGCACAAAATTACCAGCTACTGGAAGACATGGGAGAACATCTACATATTTTCTTATAAAAAACCCTTAACAAATTAGAGTTTCATGTCTGTATATAAATAATATGATTAATTAATATTATTAACCATCTGTCAAAAGAAGAAAATGAAAATGCAATGCGTTCACTCAGAAGCAGTAAGGTAGCATTTAAATGAGGTGATATCGAGTTCGGATTCTTGGTACATCTGCTCAAAAATTTACCATAACCAGATAAAAAGTACCAAAACTCAAAAAGCAAAAACAAAATACCAAGTTTGGTAAAAAAAATTACCAAAGTGGCAACTTTGCAATAGGCGTGCACTATGCCTTAGATATATGAAACGTAACTGGCTATGAGAGAATGAAAAGAAACTGTGTGCTCGCACCTCTCTCTGTTGTTCCTACAGTGTGATGCAGACAATAGGCCTGCACTGCAGTGCCACCAGACTTTCGAGGCAGGTTATCCCACGGTTATACTTAAAATATAAATAAATAAATAAATAAAATAAATAAAAAATACTCGTGATTCATTCACAGACACATATGTCATTTTATGAAACAGTTTAGGGAAATGGAAAAAAATGAAAGCTATTATGAATGACTTTTTCCTAAACATGAAAATATCTAATTGATCGTAAGTTGAATATTTTTTTTATTGAAATGAGCAATTAGGAACAAAATTTGACCAAAAGGTAAAATGCCTTTCTTTTTGTACTATGAGGTCTGAAAAATCCCTTTGTCCCTTTTAGCTCATTATTTGTGTGAAAATCCCGCAAAAAGTGATAAATCCCACGATCTGGTACCACCGCTGCACTGTATGATGTGTCTTAGATAATGAAACGTAACTGGCTGAGAGAAAGAGAGAACGAAAATGTGTGCTCGCATCTATCTCTCTTGCCTCTACAGTATAATATTCGAAACGAAACGCTCTCTCTTTTTTTATCTCACTAAATTATATCTCCCTCTCAACTTCCGCTCGCAATTTCCGTAACGCTTTCGTGACGCATTCACCAGCCCCAAGTCAAGCGTGCCTAAAGAAGTATTACTTCAAAAAAAAGGCTCAACTTTGTGATCTTTGTTTGAATTAGATTCGATTTGGCTTGTTAGTCACAAACTACTCCCCCTCTGTAAATGGATCACGATACGCTTCATTCTCTGACTTGATTACGCGATTAACACGTTCGTGTAACAATAGACGTCTTTCGCACTAGCGCACGCATCATTAACCCCGGCTTTCATTTCTACAGAACATGAAAACGCTGCCCTGTTGAATGTACTTTTGTTTGTTATCGCAACAACAGCACTAACAATGTCAACGACTTTATTACATGTGTCAATTTATTTTCAATTTATTTCGCCGGCTCTTAATGAACAAAATGAACAGAAAAATGCACCGACAGCCAACAGCCACCCAGAAGAAGGTTCAAAACGATTATGGATATCGATCAAGCGCATGAAGGTGGTGTTATTTTAACATAAAGCATGACACGCGCGTTCCCATTGGCAGCCAGCAGGAGCAGGCTCGTGCAAATATTTAGCAGGCTCCGCGGCTGCATATATACTTGGCGGCGGTTTACCACTCCACTCTTGCTGGCAGACGTTTACTCAGTCCTCAGCATGCAAATGCCAGAACGAAAGATAAATATAAACTGACGTCGTCGTCGGTGGCGGCGGCGGGGAATCATAAATTTTGTCAACGTACGCTGAACGGCCAAAAGTGTGCCCTGCCGTATGCGGAACTCCAGCTAACGCCGCAGCTGTAGCATACGATTATGTTTGTCGTCCTTGTCACAAGTACTTACATATACGTTACCTACACGTAAGTGAAATCCCGTTTTGCCTTTTCACTTTATCGTCCGTGTGCGCGCTCAGTGCTCGCTCGGTGGTGTTCCATGCTCGAGGACGTACAAAAGCGCACAAAGGACAAAGTCTTTCTTAATATCGCCGAGAAACGGAACAGCGTCTAACGAAGTACATATACGTCTTAAGTGCCTCTTGCTATGCACCAGAAATTGAACCAACAACACGTTGTACGTACATGTGGCATACTCAAAGTGGAATACTCGTATCTTACGGATACGGGGTGTACGAGCAGAGGTAGGACCTGGTTACATGTAATTGCATTTCTAATGAATGACAACCTACATTGTCTAAAGTCTGGCACAAAACGAAAGAGGAAGAGACGCGAAACAAATGGCGTACGGTGTAACCTACTTTAATTTTATGCAAACTTTTGTCGATTCATATCGGTCCGTTTTGCGGCGCGTACCTATGGTTATTTCGGGTGCCTTAAGGTGCTGTTACGGGACCAAAACACAAAGCCCGAGGTGAACATTGACCTATTGGGTACGTGCTTGTTGCAAAATATGCTAATCTATTTTTTTTTTCACAATGCGTCAGCGTACTCGTTACGAAGCTCACATTCGAATCACGAATGCTTGTCATCCGCACGTTGCATGCCGGTGATCCTTCCTCAAAAATTATACCGTAATTCTTGTTATCTGGCGAGCAAATCAATTGACCGTATAATTTTATATCTCGATCTCGATATGTGACGGAATACAAATGCTGCAATCATTAATAACAATTAAGGTGAGCGCAAGTGTGTGCCTTGGTTGGATGATCTATTTCCTTCGGCCAGTGTGCGTCTGTGTGAACTGTTGACTGTATCCATTAGCGAGATGATAAAGCTGTTTGCCTTTGCATGGTTATAAAGGTTCTGCTTAGTCACGGAGATTATCTTTTGCATGGTAATTTGTATGCGAGATATTTGGGGTTGAAGTAAACGGTTTTCTTTTCGAGCGGAGTGTGACCTTTATTTTTGCCTTTGCAGAATTTAGATTGCCATACTTGGGGTAGATACGGGTAGAGGTATGATTATCTCGTTAAAGATTCTTTCGTGTCTCAAAATGCCAGAAGTTGGAAATTAGAAAAAGGCGAGCAATTTGTTGACTATAAATATGAAAAGTCGATATATAAACATGCTTTGTACTTTATGTTAAATAGTTTGCTATTAATCACCGCACGGGATAAGTGTTTGGGTTCTCTTTTTGAAGACGTTCTTTCCGCTGGGAAGCAAGATTAATTTATGGGGAACACTCGGTTCGAGGACTTTTTACAGAATTAATTTTGTGGATATCATCGCGGGTTAACTGGATGACATCTATCCGAATATTATCGTTCGTTTTTGGAAAGGAGTTCAGGGAAACGGCTCTAGAATGCAGATGACTTTCAGGGCATACGTAGTTGTTGGTCGGGAGATATAATTTTGTAAATTTTTGGGCCTGCTGCTTGTACTGCAACTTTTCCGAATGAAAAAGCGTCAAATGCCGCAAATGCAAAAATGTTGGCACGGAGAATAATGGCCTTTGGATACTTTTACAGAAAAACAAATCCCTTGACAAGTTTAACTCAAATCCAATGCAAGTTCCTTTGAAGCTTGACATCAACTAAGTCACTTGTTTTCTTGGAGCAGCTACTACGCTGATTTGAGACGGAGCATGACGTATCAGCAGCCATATAGGACCAGTTCAGTCCTTTTACGTGATTCAAGGAAATATGTTGTCGTGTTTTTAAAACACCTATTTCTGAGCGTTAATTGGTCAACAACTGCCCCAACTTACTTATTTTCATATACCAAAAAATGTCATAAACGTCAAAAAACAAAAATAACGCTGATATAATTTCAATAATTAAATTGTCAAATTGTTAATGAATTGTATGTTGAAATAATAAATAGTCTTCGTTGGCGATCGTTTCGAAAGAGATATTATAAAAAAGTTTCTCAAGCAATTGCAAGAGATGGCGCTGTAGGAAAAAAACATCTTAGGCTCGAACTTTTATAAACATAAGTCCATCGGCGGTGTCGAACCGCAGCTCCGTGAAAGTGAGGCGACTTTTACCCGACGAGTATCACTGTCCCATTGTGATACCCGTCGGGTAATATGCGCCTGTATTGACCTGAATTGTCGCCAGCCCACCAACCTAACCTAATCTGAGGTACATATTTTTGGCTGATTAAACAGAAGATAAAAAAAAATAGAAAATATGTACTTGGCGCAACAGGTCTATAGGGACCCTAGGCCTAGCTTCTCACAACCATTTGTTGTTGTGTGAGTTTTCCATTTTTGGGACGAATAAAAGGAATATTTTAAGGACGTTCGCGAAAGTTGGCGCAGTTGGAAAAAAAAACCTTAAGATGGAATTTTTTTTTTGTTTGTAATCAAACCTGGAACCCCTCACTGAGTAGTCCAACCCACGAACAGCTATGCCACTGCGCCTACGACCCTAAGCAGTAGTCTGCTTGAAAAAGAGCTCGTACAATTCCAACGCCTAGATATCTGGTCAATATAAGGCTCATTCTTTCATAAAGCGCTTTATATACACCTTTATTTTCGAAATACAACAGACCGGTAAAGCCGACAAAATTTAAAAAACCAAACCAATCAGGCATTTTCAACATTTGCCAAGGGAGTATACGAGTAGTAATTCTATGAATGGCAGAAAGACTCAGTTTTCATCAGACACATGTACCAAACTCACTCCAAGTGTTGTCTGCAAATTAAAAGAGGTCCCATACATCGACATTTTTAAATGAACTAAGCTCTCCCAATTTACGGCCTTGATATAATCCTGAAATTGCTCTTTGCGTTAATGCGAAGCCTTTTTAAAGTTCGTGAAGCCTTTTTAAAGTTCGTTCAAAGACGTCGTCCTTTATGTCTTCTGTGACGTAAGACGTCTGTCCCTGGAAACATTTTCGATTTCTCGCGGATTGCTTTCTCTCTGGAGAATTTATCATCCCTTCACAAGTCTAATAAGGGTATATTTGCGTCTTCTAATCTCCATTTTGCTAGAAGTAGTTACCATTTAATTTTGTTCCACTTGCCTCTACTCGATATCATCTTGTTCCCGGTGTTTTGTGTTGAGAGTTGCCTGCCTCTGACTATGTGTTCATAAAAGTAAAAAAATAAGCATCGTCCTCCTGAGAGTAGCCATATTTTGAGACTGCACTCTCTACGTGTCCCATTTTGCGGAGCTACTAGTTAAGAACTGCAGAGAAGATGTACTTCGTCGTGTTCTTCATGAGCCGAGGTCCTCGATCAGATGCACAGTCCATCTACCTTTTGTTTCTCAGGTCCAACGTCTTTAGCACTCTTGTTTGACGAGCTAGATTGTCTCTTAAAACTCCGCTCGTTTTTCAGCCTTGTTTTCGAAAACGGACTTCCTCGACGGGTGTCACTCTCGCGATTACAAGGGCGGCTGATTTAGACACTGTTCGGTATAAGAGCTTGCAACTCAGAAGGCCGCTAGTCTCTGTTTTGCTATATAACCCAGCTCTAGTCCCCCACTCTATCGATAAAATGTGGGACGAATTTCACCCGAAGAATCTTTTCTTAAAGCTTCCCAAGAGGTTCGTTATTGATGAAGTCCATATTCCAAACGACTTTCCCATAAAACAATTCGCCTTAAAGACGGCGCTGGGTTTAGTTGTGAATGAGGGCAAATGCAGCATATTTAGACCAATAAACATTTTTAGTTTCGACTCTAAATTTTAGTAGTCCACAGTGGCTATATTTTCCATAAAAATTTCGAATTTGTGAACTCCCGTAAATTCAAATTCAAGACTAAAATTTATTATTAGTATGGCGCTTTGTCTATGTCAACAAGTAGAGACAAAAATACATTGCCGAATCGGAACGAAAGTCGAAAAAGACAGCTGTAACTTGAAGTGTATAGTTAGGGACTTAGTCTACCTTGACTTCGTTGTAAAGTTTTAAAGTTATAGGCTTTCGCCGAAATCAAAGAACTAGGTACGATTGCATTTCGGAATCGCTGTCTGTTTAGCCTAGTCAAAAATACACTAAGAAGGCTCTATATAAGACCCTCATAACCCCAGTCCATCAGGTCCATAGGGCAAAAGCTTGCACTTTATCCAAAGCGGACTATGACATCCTTGACCATTTTTAACTCAAAATTCTAAGTGATTTTCGGTCCAGTTTGCGTTAATGGAGCCGAAGATCTAACAGTGAACTTTATGAGTTATACAACAACATGGACATTGTCCGAAAAAAGCAGAGAAATCTTTGTTGAGAGAATCGACCCTCCGACTCGGAGAATCTTCAAATCCAGTAGTAGAAGGCAGTAGACAGAAGACAGATGGCAGTAGGTAGTAGGCACTATAGGGAAAGAGCACCTCAACCGGTTTGGAGTGCGCAAGTGGAGGCAGTTAGCCATTGGAGAATAGTTTTGGTTAAAACTAGAATATGCTTTCAATACTTTCGTATGTTAAAGTTTGGTCTTTTACTCGGGTAACCGTTGTAAAAAAAATCCGACCAGCTACTGCCAACGTAAATCCGAGTATCCATGGTTCAAACTTCAAAGGCTATCAAATTACTCACTGTCCACAATTCAACAGAAACCTACAAAGCAAAGAAAAAAACAGACTCGTCTGAAGTGTGCACTGAACACACCCATTAGACATTGTCTGGAAACGAAACATGAAAAATCCCAACCTCCACTGTAAACATTGATTTTCTTTGACAACTACGTACATGCCACATATGCCATCATGTACTTGACAACCACTGCCGACAACAAGCTATTTGTATTTGTATTTGCATTTTGCTTGCAATTCAATTACACCGCAATAGGCCAACATATAAAAAGTCACTTCCATCTATATTATCCTCTGGTACTTAATAATGCCACTATCAAAGCGCCAGTCGAGTTGTCAATCTGAAACTCGGTCAACCATCAAAAGAGCATCGCCGCAACAACAACACATAATATGTATCCGCCGCCACAACCTATACAACCTAAAAACATATAGTGTATCAATTGTACATGTGCCTACATATATCTCATCCCTGAAAGTCTCTCAAAACTAAGTGCGCAAAGTTTTCTGTTTGTCGTTGTCGCTTATTCATTGAATCGAATTGTGTTTCATTTAGATAGACATACCGACGACGACGACGACAACGACCGGCATCGCTTTTATCATTTCCAAGCATCTTCGCCCAAGAGAGAGGGGCGGCAGACAAAATCGGATCGGTTTTAAAAGATGGCACAACCGAAGCCAAGTCGTTGACAGCGAATGTGGATCTTGATGTATGCGGCGGCAGTGGGTTTATTTTTTCTCATGTCGCATACAAGTTAAACAACACCGAGGACAAAACGGAGCCGTAAATAAATTAAACTTAAAAGAGAACAACAAAAATAAAAAAAAAAACGTGATGATGTCTTTTCGATTTTGATGTGAAGTTCGAATGACATTACATTCCACGTAGATTCTATCAACTAATGGCCGGCTGACACAAAAGGATTTTGAAAATGCCTTGTTTTTGTCAAATTGTCACGCAGCACGATATGCCCAACATTGACGTCAGAAGAAGAGAAGGACAACACTTACATTTCTCCCCAGGTACGAACTATAAACGACTACATGCGAAACTAGTTCCAACTTTAGTTAATTGCGTACGTCATGATACAGTGAGTTATATTGGTCGCTGCGCCAAGCAGCAGCAGATGGCCGTGGCGTGCATCACACCCATATACCTTCACTTCAAACACAGGAATCGTGGGTTCGTTCGAAGTAATCCGCTTAAAAAGGATCATTTCAATACATTTGGCATGTGAATTGCAAATTCGATAGACAGAGTAGACACGTTCAATTTACCGCTTAATTAAGCCGCATAAAAACTTCGAAATTCGAAATTTTGTCGAACAACTTAATCCCAGATTGTTTTCGATTGATGTGACGTTAATTATTTCCAATTAAATGCGCGCCGAGTACTCGCACTTGACGCGAATTAAAAATGGCTCTTTATTGACAGTAGTTTCTGCGCGTTTTTCTGACGTTAAACTGCGTGGGATGCTGTGGCGTGATTTTGACAGGTTGAATAGTGCACTTAGTGGGGATATTCAAATATCTAGTTTAATAAGTCGAACAGCTCACTGACTAGATGTATCTCGGTTTTGATTGGCTAAAATCGGTCATAGGAGCAGCTGTTTCAGTTGATGTTTATGAAGGGGTAGCCGACGAATCTAGTCAAGAAATTCGTGACAGAGTACTAATTTAACTGTTCGCATATATGGCAGACGTAGAAAAACTGACGTTCCCGACCAATCTAGTTTATGCGCTCAGGTTACATCTCATCGAGACCAATCTAGTCTAGATTCTTGAATGTGCCCAGTGTGGATTTCTATCGAAATGTCGCCAGTGCTGGCAATTTTTTGTTTTGACTGGATTTTTTCGCTTTAAAATGTAAATCAAGCCGACTGTTATTTTTTGACTCTACTATAACTCCTAGAAAAACAAAATTCAAAAAAAATTTCACCTGCAATGTAAACATAGTTTAACGGGCATTCGTGCAGTGCAATGAAAACACCCATTTTGAAATATTTTTGACTATCTGAATTGACAGAAACAAACAGTTCCAATAACACCGGCAGCAAGACGCTAAAAGTGTTAGCTTTAGAATATATAATTTATTTAGGTATTTGTTTAATATACCTAGATATAAGAAACTGGCCTGTGAAATTAAGTACGACTTAGTTTTTGTTTATATTATCGCCCTATTAATAACAAAAATACTTTTGTTTCAAAAAAAAATTGCTGTTTTTATTTTTATGTTTGACTGTTTTTTTTTTTTTAACTGGATGTGAAGAGAAAAAATTCAGTAATCCATTCAAATTTGTCTGGATTTTAACATTTTGACCTGGCAACACCGATTGTCGCATACGTGAACGAGCATACCCCCACAGAACTATGCCGATAATACACATGAAACAAAAACGGATTCTTTTGCGTGATTGTGAGACCGGGTTTACGCCGGATTGTAGCGCCATCTTTATATAATAAACAAAACCTTTTCACAAAATATAATTAGTTTTGGAAAAAGATGTTGCCAGAAATTATTTATTAAACAAAAAATTTATATTCTTCAGTAGATAAGGATGTTTTTTCATTAGCTCTAACTATGACATAATTAAATATACATTAAATATGCATAATTTGAAACTGTAATTCATATCATGGCCTTGCAATGCGGTACAAAAGAAAAGAAAATATTGAGAACTAATACTAATGGAATAGTTGCCTGGCTGCTGGCTCGGTAATCAAGCAAGTCTTTTAATAATAGTCTTGTACCATTACACAGCATGATAAGAATACCTATATTTAACATAAGGTCACGTGGCAGGCCAGACGGATTTAAAATAAAAAAAAAAAATAATTGGCGCAACAGGTCCGTATGGACCCAAGCCTAGCTTCTCACAACCATTCGTCTTGTGTGAGTTTTTATTTTTTTTGGGACGAATGGAAGGGATCTACAATTTTATGCCGAGTCCAAACGGCCAATTGAGAAGCTCTTTCATGACAGTTATACTCTCGGATGTTTGTCAGACGTTCGCGAGAGGTGGCGCAGTGAAAAAACCTTAAGTTGGAATTTGGGTTTTTCTCGGGATTCGAACCTGGGACCCCTCGCTTAGTAGTCCAACACACTAACCACTAAGCCACTGCGCCGACGGCCAGACGGATTTAGGGAATTCAAAAATTCTTGTGCGGATAGCGTACTTTGTCTTCAATGTTGCTGACTGTATTCACTTAAATGGACTATCATATTAGTGCGCAAATTAAGTGCTTGAATTGAACACCATAACGGAGATGATTTATGACATGCTCAGCGTAGAGTTGTGGCGTGCTGTCGTGTGTAGGTACCTAAAATGCTTTCAATGGATGGAGCAGAAAGGTGATAGCTCAAAATATTCGGAGAAGTATTGCCAAAATAAGGTTTTAAACTTTTTAATGAATATAATGGCAAGTTGGATGAAGCAAAGTTAAATTTTAAAATGATTTCATTGGAATAGGTATACCTTTTATCACTTAAGCTGCTTCGCAGTGTTTCATTCACGTAGTGCAAAAAATCGAAAAAATGGAAAATCAAAAAAATAAAGTAGCCTATCGCAATACTCTATCCCGTAGCTTTATATTAGTGAACGATCTTTTAAATCGGTTCAGTAGTTCCAGAAATTACCTCTTACAAACAAACATTACCTCTTAGTATAATAATGTGAAGTGTGAAGTGTGATGTGATGTGATGTGATAAATAAATAAATCATTGTTAGACGATTCGGCCTCAGGATCTTCGTATCTTAACCTCTGATGTTTCGAATAAAAATAGTGTCCCTGCATTTATTACGTTGTAAAACAGCTGACAGCGTGTTGTCAGTAAAGTATTTGGCGAAGGTTTTGTTGTTTATTTTACTTAAAAGTTAGTCACAGCAACATCATTTTCAATTCAATTCGAAGCCCATGAGTGGGAGACCCTAGCCAAATGCTTTTCTTTTCATGAAAGCAAAATGGTACAACCGTATACAATCGCCGTCTCATAATGCTGTAGCTTCTTGGCACACTCGCAATAACCCAGACCGCAAAACCTTTGACAACTCAAATTAGAGAGAAAACATAATATCCTTGTGTACCTTGGTACTTTGACGTTGAATTTTTAATTTGCTTTCTTTGATTTATCTATTTCATTTCCTTCTTTCGTGACATCAAATGAGAAAATTATATAAATATTTGTTATATGTACCTGTATTGTTTTATATATTCCCTCATTTTGTCCCTCTTTGCATTTTGCACAGAAATCGAGCAATCAAAAGTTGGTCTGTCCCTAGGACTTTTTAACCTCCCACAAGCCATATTCGATCAGAAAAAAAATAAACAGATTTTTGATTTTGTTCCACCACTTCAAATAATGGTCAATAAATTTTTAATTTATTTTCCAAGCCCCCATGCAGTTTAGTTTTAATGCCTACCTACTGACAGACATTCGGGAGTGATGTACAACGTTTTTGAATATAGTTTAGCGCTTACATAATTTGTAACTACTTGATTAACGATTACCAAAAAGTAAAAGTTATAAAACTTACACGATGAAAACTCGTACCGAGACAGAGCGAGTTCTCGGTCAAATTTTGATAAGCTGACTTTTATTCAATAGACTTACCTGAAAGGAAAAACAACAGACAAAAGTTAGTAACAGTTCAACAGTAGTAGATTTGAAAGTTTAATTTATTTGGGATACAACTATGTATGAATTAAATAAAGTTTATCTTACATTTAAATAAAACGAAATGTGCAAAAGGGCTTCAAAAGCCAAGCGACCGGTTTGAGTGAATGTGAAGCAGATTCTCCCTGTGAATAAAATCCAATAGGTGGCTGTTGTTACCTTCCACTATATTTCTATCTGTGTGACGGCATTAATAAAACTCTTAAAGCTCACAGGATTTTTGATTAAAATCGTAGTAGGGGTTGTGCGATTGCTGATTCTGAGATTAGGTGCATGTGGGTGGAAGAAGGGGTCGTAATATGCAGATCTTTACATAGCTTCATGCATAAATACAGCAAGCCGATTATGTCTTTCAAGTTTCGAGCTTTTAGCGTATTTTTTAAGTAGATCTCGTAGCAAACTCTAATCTAACACATGTGTGGGCAATGCATACTTTATAATTCAGGGATTCCTTAGAATTTTCATTTCATTTATTAACTGTAACTATAAAAGGATGTAAATATGTTTAAGCGCAAGGTATGTGGGAGTTTGTATTCAGTTAGACACTCGGTGGATGCAGTGGGTGTAATTTGCATAGAAACATTTTTTTGTGATTGTGACTGGATTTGCTGGATTGAAATCGACTGTTGAGGCTTACAAAATATACTGAGTGTGCATTCAGAGTATATGAACATGTACGAAGTGCATTTACTTTTGATTATTTTAAATAAGTTCAGAGTTTTTTTTTAGAATTCCATATAAAATATAAATTCCGCCAACCGAAGTCGCTAGAGCGGATTTTGTCAAAAATGGTTACACAAATTGAAACGTTTGCTTCATAAATTATTGTTTATCAAATGTAAGTATGTACACAAAGTTTCCTGCTACGGGGTTTTCGAGATACCGACAGTTTTTAAACCGTTTTTGAAGAAACAAATTTTACGTTTCAAAAACTATTTCATAGAAAGTATTATTAATATTGGGGCAACCATTCAAAATTAAGAATGGCCCCAAACGGTAGCCCACAAATCATTAATAAAATGTTTGAAACTAATCCGCCCAGCGGTCAAAGTGTAGGCATCTGGAGGAGACGCACAGATAGAAGAACGAAATTGCGAGAGTTCTTCTATATCATATCCTAATGAGAGAAATGATTGATATGTCCAAATCAAAAGGTTGTACAAAAGCAAACAAATTGTCTTACTAAGTATAAGAGAAACTTAAAGTAAAAAAATGTCTTCTTCCTAAAGCACTACATTTTTTTGCGTTTTTTTTTCTGCCTTTGAAATGAAACTAGAGCAGTGCGAAAAATTAAAACGAAAATTTCCGATAGGTGAAAACGAAAATTTCCGATAGGTGAATGCGTACACACCAACTTTATTAATGTAGACACATACAAAAAAAAATGCATACAAAATTTATTCAAATTATATTTTTAAACTGCTGGCATCTTTTTTTTGACATTTCAAGTTTATTTGATAATAAATTCGTTTGAAAATTTGTGGAGGAAAAAATGTTGTGTCATGCGGGCTTAAGTATACGAGAAACTTAAAAACGAGCCAAACTTGCAATGAACGACAAAGTTACGAGCGACCCAGTCGTGTACATTTTTGTGGGGACCATGCGGATGGGACGTACAATTTTATGCTGAACGTCTGTAATGAAAAACTTTCTCGAGACAGTTATGCTCTCGAATCCTGATGCAATTTGTACTTCTTTGCCATTTTCTACTTTAAATTAAAACATACACCCGGTGTCCGTTCGGAAACAATTCCGATACAAAAGTCAAATCTGATCGGAACTCACATTGCGTTCGAAGTATCCGTTTCGGAACAAAATAAATGAAGCATATAAACGCGTTTATTTCACATTTAAAAATATTCCGCAGAAATAAGTTGTCGGAGAGCTTCGGAAAAAATGTGCAGCGTAACTGTCAAAAGTAAGTGGTATAACGCGGTTCCACGCAATGCGACAATGTGCGCTATATGTCATCAGAAAATTTTTCCAAAAGTTGTATCGGATACCTCGAATGGAATTTCTCCGATTTCGTACAAATCGGAGAAAATTCCGTTCCGAACGGATACCTCGATTGTGGTGATAATCTTCACGAATGAGTTGATTTCCGGTGAAAAACGTGTGCATTGCACCAATCTCGAATTGAATGCTATAATACATGAAACTCTCAGTCTCAATTACACGCAACGTAGAGGTGTAAAAGCTTGTGAGACATTTTGTGCATCGCGTTCAGCTTCACTTTCAAATAACGTGTTGCACATTTTATTTGCAACAAGTTGGTCGCATAATTTAAGGAACAGAAGTGATCAGCTCATGTCGAATCTCTTGCTTATGCCGATGTTGTGGTTGATCGATATGTTCAAAGCATCCGCAGCGATATGCGTTCAACGCGTTACTAAACATCCAAAGCATAGTCTCGTATTCGAGGGTATCACCGCACGCACCAGCTCATTACTCAAGCACAATTTCAACGGTGTTGGCTAACTCAAAAAACAGATATGTTTGTCGAAATCACACAGTTGATCAACTCGCTGTACGAGGCAATTTAGGACAGACGCCCACCTGCATTTTTCGCCGCACGATTAACTTTCAATGAAAAGGAGTTGCTCTTGCTGGCCTCAAGTGTTTAAAGTCATGTTCTCAATTTTAGCGACTGAATAGGAGTAAACGCGTTAAAAAAGTGAGCCAAAAAAACATCAAAAACTCTTCTAAAAATGTCAAAAAAGGGGTCAAAACACATCCAAAAATGCGTAAACCTATCATAAAAAGCAATAAAAATAAACTGGGTAAAAACAAATTAAAAATTCGTAAAAAAACGCATAACAAACGCTTCGAAATGTGTATAAACAAGTAAGAGTTTTATCATCGGCCCGGCCGATGCTTTGATACGTGGATGGTTTCAAGTCATGCAAAATTGGTTTTGTATGGGAGGTACCAGAACTACTTGACCGACATAGACCAATTTTAATATCAACCTGACGACGACAAAAGTAAGTCCTCTCACAAAATTTCACTTGCCAAAGTCGATTTGTTTCGATGCTATCCTGTTTTCAACAGACAGAGAGACACATGGGTCTAATATTGATTTTGCATAGGAGGTACCCGAACTGCTTGACCGACAAGCCCATTTTCAATACCTAGCTGACGACGATAAAAAGAAGTCCTTTCACCGAAATTTCATTCGCCTATGTCAATTGCTTTGGGCGCTATCGTGCTTTCAACAGACAGACAGACAGACATGGCCATTTGGTTTGGAAAAAATATATAGGTTCGAAGCAACCGACCTGATAAATAGCTTAATACACTGTGCACTAGATCGTAGAGAATCGAAGGCTTCAGAGCTTTGGGAGTTACTATTCTAGGCCTGGAAGTATCTGTCGTATCTGTCGGCGGCTTCCTTAAACAGATCTACCTCCGGTTTCATAGCAATATTTTTTGAAACTTGAAGCTGACGTCATACACTTACATATGTACTGCCATGGGTAACAGAAATAGTTTCGGAAAAATGGTTCGCTTGCTGCCCGATGATCTCTTTAAAAGCTACAATACTCTTTCTACAACGAACTTAAATTTAAAATACTATTACCATAGATGGAAGGGGTATTTTACACACGATCCAGTCTTTTTATTTAGTAGTAAAACCATCCACCATCCCTCCACGGAATTTGCGTGACATTGAAAAATCTATCGCTACAGATGCCACCCAAGCACGTCCCTCCAGCAAAAATCATATTAGATGAACACCTCCTTGCTAACAGTGGCGCGCACAACTCTACACTTTCCGACACTAAAACAATTCGGCGTACTTTATTAAGGCTTTCCTAATCTACCCCCCGATTTTACCGCAACATAAAATAAACCGAAATAATGTAAATATTGCCAGTAGTTGCTCCAATCTACCAGATAGCATTTGCCTATCGCAAATGCGGCTATCACTTATCACTTCGGCCCGAAGTTTATTTCGATCATAAACGCAACATATTGAATTTCACCACCATCAAATTTATGAACATTATTACTCCCAAGCCAGGCCAAAGACGATTCACTATCAAAAATAGAAACTTCCAAATCGAATGTGTTAAATAGAATTTTTCCACCTTTCTGATTGGCTACGCAAATGCCACTTTAGCGAGCAGAAAAAAAATAGATAAAATATTACGAAATATATACATTTTCCCCAAAAACAAAAAACCAAAAAAAAAACAAGAAAAAAAATTCCAATTGGCCGGGGGGAAACAGATTCAAAAACTCTCACAAAGTATTGGGTAACAAAAAAAATTCCAGAGCTTCCTTCCTTTCGTAGCGAACCGAATACGCTGCTTCTACACTTTGATACATAAATACTCTATACGCTATATATGTATATTGCTGAGTGTAATTAATTAAAAATCAAAAGAAACATATTCACTGTGTGCACACATTAAAGTTTCTGTTTACCGAATATTCGGGTCTATTTATAACAGTCGTAGCCATTGGAAGCGCTTTTATCAGCATCTCTCACCAATTGAGCGATAACTTACTGATAAGTTGCTAATTTCTAACTAAGGCAATTGGATAAGAAATTCGTTCAAGTTGGTTAAGGGGTTTTCGGAAATTCAATGAACAACTCTCTCGAACCAGCTCAAGTGGGAGATTGTACTCCATACGCCATACATATGAATGCCTCGTCATGACGTATGGCGTATGTGGAACATTTTTGTTGATTTTTATTTTATTATTTTTCCTTTTCAAATGAACGTGCGCTGCGCACTGAAATTGAATTCCAGCGGTGTTGGCGAGAAGGGCGACCGGGGATTGGAGCTTAATTTGGTGGGCTTTTTTTTACAAACAATTGGCCATTTTAATTTGCACAATAATTAGCGACTGATTTTTGCGGGGATTTTTCGTGTACTTTTATTGAATTGTGACAAAACGCTGGCGCTTTAAATGCACGCGCTGTTTTGTGTTTACTTTTGCTTGGTAATCTGCTTAAGTATAGCTGAAAAGATTTGTTCTCTGTTGTGGTCTTGTGTTGCTTAGGTGGTGATGGGTAAGGCATTCATCTTTTCTACTTCGACTGCTTTATGTCGTGCAGCATGAAGAAGTGGTCGGTTAAAGTTTCATAACACGAACTAAAGTTGTAATCCCTCCAAACGGGTGTGTGTTTTTTTTACGATACCCATGAAAGGCATTAATCCACTTTAATTTCAAATTCATGATGCGTTTCTGTGGGTATATTTTTATGGGACACAATTGGAGGGGCTTGTGGAAAAACTGACAGAAAAACACCCTGGGAATTGCTTTGGAATTAATGGCTTTATGCTGTAAAGTTGTGGATGTCTCACAACCGCAAATATGGTAGAGGTTTTTGATGGGATCGACTCGAATGTTGAAGCGTCCGTATGCGCGCACATTGCAGCAGAGTATGAGCGAACATTTGCGGGTAGTAGGGAGCCCACCTCATGAGTAAAGAAGGAGCTCAACTAGTCCTGAAGCCTGATGGCTAACTAAAGTTTCAGAAATTTCCCTCAACAGCTCACTTTCGTGTTGGGTTGATCGACAGGGGAATTAAACTCATTTTCGGGCTTCATCCGACATAATTGCAGCCTAAGTTTGCCTGGCAAGTGTATGCAACAATTCAAGGTGGATGAGATGTCCGTGGATGAGTTGGGTCAGGTATGGGTTGCCTTCGAAAAGCCCATGGACAACTCTCACTCGCGCAACGCATCTACGAAGCAACTGAGCTCATATAACAAACATTTGACCAACAGTCATGTCCGGAGAGAGTGGCAAGGGATTTAAGCCCTGTACATATCATCATCAGGCATCATGAATGAGAGGTAAACGGATACACCCTGTGTAATTCACTTGTCACAACAATTGTCACCCACCACAGGGGAATGACATTAGGGCCATTGATCTCTTTGTCACTTCAACAACTTCCTGAATTCAATAGAAAACTTAACCAATTTTCAAGCATTACAATAAGAATCACACTTTTTCCTTTCGAACTAACTGCCAAATCCAATTATTAAAGTGCAATAAAATGGGTCGACCTGTAGTTATTTAGGTGTTGCGTAGATGAGTTGTATGTAGAGCAATTGAATATCAACACCGTTTGACCGATCTAAAAGAAAGAAACTGCCTCAACTGTCAGACTGACAACTGCAGGTAACAAAAGTGCTGGTATTAACTTCATTACGGAACCTCTAGGGCCGAAAATGACCACATTGTCTAAATTTGCATATATATATATAAGTCCAAGTCGATGTTTGCCTACATCCGGTTCTCTTCCAAGTGGCTTGATAAAACAAACAAACTAGGCCTCCCTAACAAGACTGTTCGCTGCTCACAAAATGTCAGTAAGGAGTTCATTTTCATTTAATTTGAAAAATAGCTAAAGATATACACGCTCACTTTTTCCACACAACATAATATTTATGAGAAACTGTCAAGCCACCGATAGTCTTTCTACAAAATGTTCGCAATTGTACGCTCGTGTATTTGAATACAAGTGTTCGTTAAAGTGGACAGTTCTGTTCATGACCAGAGCTTAAATTCAATTTTGAAATTCTGCTTAATGCAAATGACAGTAGATTCAAATTGCAGTTGAAATATGGAAGGCCATTTCGATTTTAACAATTGACAGACGCAGCTGTCGTTGGATTAAATTCGATGCCATCCCATCAATTCCAATCGCCAATGGTGTAAATGTGAAACGATTCGAATACATTGAGAACTAATGTCGCTTTAAATGTTGCTACTAACCATCCGAAGGGATGAGCGTATAGTGCTTCCGCGTTGTTGAACAGCAATAATGCTGATAAGGGTCCACTTAAGTATTCAGTGGTTGTTCTGAGATCATCTCTGACAAGCGAATGAAAGCTATATACGGTATGTTTTAGGGAATGGTAGCTTAATAGCCTGCGATAAATGGAGAAATATCTACATCTCAAGCGCATTAAGGGACCTATAGAAAGCCCTCTGGGGAAGATGAAAAATTAGTTTAGCTTTTGGGTATGTTTGACCGACGTCAACGCACTGTTGAGCTACTTCTTGTTGTCAACGACACATATACAACTGTCAACGACACATATACAACATCAACGCACTGTTGAGCTACATCTTTTTGTCAACGACACATAATACAACTGTCATCGGAAGATCACACATACAACTATCTTTAGACAACTGTTGCTGTCTGATATTAGAGGATTAACGAGAGTGAGGAATGTACTAAGTGACTACTTTGCATTCTTTACAGTCAGGACTTTAGTAAAACCGACTCTTGCGCAATTGGGCCCCCCCATGTGCTGAGTGAAGGTGAGTTTTGATGAAAGTGCACGTGGACAAACAATTTACGCTATCGACCGACCAGAAACACTTTGAGAAGAAAGGAAACCCTCTGAACTGGAACACTTATACACGCTCAGCATGGCGTACAGATTCTTGTCGGCTTTGTTATTTAAACGCCTGTAGCCTTTCGGCGAGATGACCTGGGGAAATTAAACTATTAGCCAATACACGAACCAACTATACGAGTTTGTTCCTTTTTTAGCTAAAATGTTATTTTGAACTGCTCTATTCCGCATTCGTTTTCATTTTTATTCAATACAACATCACCGCTAATGCGCCAAAAACACTAATCGCAAATCACTTGCAAGTCAGTTCAAAAAGAAACCAATAGATGGCGCGATCTTTTTAGAAAATTAAACGACCCTTTTGAAACTTTTGTAGACGCTTTCAATTTATGCTGTTCCACGTATTCTTACACTCATATCTGTGACTAGAAATAGTCCAGTTCAGACTATTCAGTGAAAACCAATTCCTAGAACTTGTAAGTTTTGCCTGCTCACCCACATTCATGACTGCATTTTCAAATTTGTCAAGGGCTATCGTGTTGTGGTCTAAGCAATGTTACTTTCATACTGACCACAATCCCAAATACCACCGAGATAATATATTCTATGAAAGGCTATGCATCGGTTCGGTATGCTTTCATTTCCTAATTAATCTGGAAAGCAAGATTTTCGATTCAGTATACATGTACCTATAACCGAAAGCTACATCAAGAGTTATACCGTACCGCACTCAGCTAATAAAAAGGAAATGTTCTTCGATTCGCATACAAGAAAACTTCCGTTTCTACACTTGACTGTGTAACGAAACGTTCAAGGACCACCTGCCACCTCCCGACCCCTGTGTACGGTAAATGCGGAAAAGGTATCTCCTCGCTTTCATGTACGCAAACTACAAACGCACACAAATGTATACAACACCATCGTTACATGATGCGTATAGGGGATGAGCAGAGCAAAAGAAACAAAAAATAAATAGAACAAAGGGGGGAACGGAAAACGACGACGACGAAACGAACTCTGAATGAAAGCAAATAAAATACGTAAATCTTCAAAATCTCAATCTAACTATAGAACGATTGCGACGATTGAATTAGAAGTCGTGATACATTACAAATGGGAGTGGTGCGTGCCTGTATACACAGACGGTGGTCGTGTGCGAAGGCTGTATCAAAGTGAAATAAAAAACGTGTAAGATGGCAGCAGGCAGCAACACCAACCGACCCCGACCACGAGGAGCACAGGCAAAGGCAACGAGCTGAAGCTTTGATTCATTTTGTGGCAAAGTGATTACGAGACAGCAACAACGTCAAGTACACATCAATATCGGGCCTTCATCATTTTTCATTTACGTCTATAAGTTGTGAGGAGCGTCCCCATCATAGTCCTGTGTGCTCTCGCAAAGAGGGTGATGAAAAATCCTGTTGAATTTCCCTTCAGGGATGTAGAGAAAATTCTAAAAATGAGAGAACCAACGAGGATGACGTACACACCGAGAGCCAGGGATAGATACGAGCAAAAGCAAATGCTGGGAAATAAAATAGCGAATCATGTACCATAGGTATGGGTGTATATACACGGCTGGGTGTACTCGCTACGCGTGTATTGAGCAACAGGGAATGCGGATATCATCACAATTGGAAAGATGTTGCTTTGGAAAAGTCACTCTAGGGAAACTTACCTTTGTTGAGGCAATGCTACTGCAACTGTAATGAGAAGTTTGCCGCGTACTATACTAAACTTTAAATTAGGCTGACACAAGTTTCGTGTCAATGCCCCGACGTAGATGAATTCCAGCCAGTCGCTCTAAAGTTTTGGTGAAAGGAGAGGTCGAAGATCTTCTGGACTTAAATAAGAACATTTGACGGTCCTGGGTATGAAAACCAATTTTACTTTTCTCGATATTAGGAAAATGTGTCTAGATCTAGGCAGAGAGAGAGATAGCACTGGGAGGAGGACATTCGAAGCCAATTGCAGTTCGGATGGTTTTACGGTTTGCAGCTATTTAGCACTGTAACAAGTTTGTCTCTAGTAATCAGAACTTGGAAGTAGGCTATTTGCACAATTTTTGTCTTTATCTGTTACAATTGGGTCGTAAGGTTTGAGCTGGGAAATGGGATCGGAGCCATCCGTCTCTTTCAAACACCTTTGCACTGCGGGGTGTGTTAAAAGGATCTTTCTTAGCCCTCAAGTTTAAGACAAGTATCACATTATGCCACGAAAGAGTCTCTACAATAAACACTCACTTCTTTATTACTATTTAAGGAGTTCAAAATCGTATTTGGTTGGGTTGACCTACTAAGACCTCTTTTTTCAGCGGAGTGACAACAAGTAAAACGTGCACCGTCTGCTGGTTATCTTTTTAAGGTACACGTTTTGTTGACAATGGAAGCTTTTTCGCGTCCAGAATATTTTAAAACATTGCAAGCTTAGTTCCAAATTGGACAATGTTTCCCTTAAACAGTTCGAAAATAGATTTCGTACTCGGATAAGGCCTTCATTTGCACTGCATTACCCGCACGTCAAACAGACAACAACTCCCTCCATCAATTTTCACACGTTTGATTGCACCGCTCTGTCGCAACTAAAACTTTACCTAATCCGCAACTGAAAAACTAACTACTTTCCCCTTCCAAAACTGGGGTCCATGCACTTAATGTAACCATAAGCAGTCTACCAAAATCTATTGATTTTATTATCGAATCAGTGTTGACTTAATGGTCTATTTGAGTTGAAAGCGGAATCATTTTTGAGTGGAAATGTGTTTACAATGCAAATTCACAAAAACAAAAGCAACAACATACCTATTATCTACACAGCTTGTCCGGAGACTGATGTTGATGTAATGAGAGCAGCATTAGTCTGACGGCCTAATCTACATTTTGCGTGACAAAATAGATGTACACGCCAAGCCAGTTCAATATGTATACTGTTTATACGAACGAGTATATTAATTTTTTGTTATCACCTACAACGGTGACAATATGTACGAATGTACGTCTATACCTATACCTACGGAGCGATACAGTGCTCTGTGTGGTGTACAACGTTTGGGGTTAATTGGGCCGATTAACCCTTGCATCCATAATTAAGTATTGAATTCATTTAGTTGCTCACCTCTGTGAATAGTTAATGATAACAACTATGACTATGCTGTGCTTTGCTGAAATTGAATAAAACCGAGAATTCCCCTGCATCATTGAGTGCGGGACAGGTGTGGGCACCGCACGAGTACTTAATCAGACAGAAGTATGTCTAATTTTGTGGATTGGTGAGTCAGTGCGGGCTGTCGTCGAACGTCTGGGAATTAATCGAACGTCTAATTGTTGTTTGGAAAAAGTTGCCAATACTCAAGGGAATATCAAGGCGATCGAATGTAATGAGTGTTGCTGGCCAGTGGGATTTGCCCAGGTCTCATAGGTTCCGAATACCGACAAGTTTGAATTTGTTGTTGTTTTAATGTTTTTTAAGTTACAAAATTAAGGGAGAGAGTTTCGGGACGCATGTTCCCGCAAAATCTACACGCAAGCGGTCGACAAATATTTTTTAAGACTCTGAAGTTCAATACTCTGCGGAATTGAGACTTTTTAAGTCACATACTGCGAGTCGGTGAATGGTTTTACCTAAAAATTTTCAAACTTAGTCTGTATTAGTGCTACGAGTGAAACGAGAAGCGTCTGAAGGGTGCTATCGGAACTCACAAAACACTGTGAAGTTCAGAGGATCGATCGGCATATCATCGACTGCGTTACTTATGTTTAAATACGCTTTGGGTAGTGGCAAATACTATAATACCCTATTCATGCCGAGCCGAAATAATCGAAAACAGGAAGTTTCCGATACATATATCAGTTTTCAAACGAGTCGGTTTCTATGAAAAAAACACCAAAACAACTTCCAATCGTTGGATTGTTGAAACAAACACACCTTTTGCAATATTCAGCTAATTCAGCAGAACAGATGGCCGAACAAGTCACTACGCACAACTTAAAATCATTTTCCACGCTTAATTGATGGGCTTATATTATGTATTTCTAAATGCCCTAAATTAATTTTATTTGTTAATGCGATCGAAATTTGTATCCAAAATAGTTTACACAGATGTATCACGACTTGTGTCAATAGCTGATTGAAACGTCAAACGAAAACTAGTTGGGGTTCGATGTGAATGCATCGATGAGTTTTCGACGAAAACGCGGTTTTCGGTGCGGTGTATAAATTAATTTCATAACCTTCAAACGAGTCCTACTTCTAGAAACTTTTTCGTGTTAAAAATGACCTAAGGCCTAGGTCCAGTGTAGCTCCTTAAAACCATTTCTTGCCACAACTGTATGGCGACCGACTGATATGAAAAGCTTTTTAAGAAATTCGTTCTAGTCAGACCCAGTTAAAAACACCTCAAGGTCTTAAAAAAACATTGGATGCCTCCAATTCTTTATTTGACGATTTTATTTCGCTAGCACTAACAATGGAAATGAGTTCTATCCACAATAAGGGTAGTCGGGTCATTTACATTTTCATAACTTTGATATTACTTTTTGGTGATGCCAAACTAACAGATTCCCTCCTCCTTTTCTGGTATGGAATTCAAATATATGTACTAGTCTCTGACCAAGGAGGATTTAATGGATCTAAGCTACAATAGTGTAGCCAATCCTTTCATACGCAAGGTGGAAAAAGCTGATAGGAAATTTCGTCATTGCTGGTTGTCTGAAACTTAAAAGATGAAAGAAAGGCCCTCCGTTGTTTGCCCTGCTTTTCTCTATGTGCTCGAATGATCCTTCATTTCCTTGATACTTACGCTATAGCTCCATCTCAATTGTGTCTACTTTTACAGCCTTAAGAATATGTAAATGCTATTGGTTCTCGAATTGAAGATTGACATTACAGTCGACCTGCTTTGGTCGAAGAACAAGTCATTGGAGACCACTGTAAAACAAACGCTCTTGCCGCAACAGATATAGACCCGTTCGTGTGGATGATCGTGAGAAATCCGCTGCAGATTTACCTGTCACGGCAACCAGCAATATTGAGCGAAAAACAGGGTTCGAAGCGCGTCTTCCGTGGATGTGACGGAATTTGTTTTCGTTTCACATGTAAAATCAACATAGTTCCGTGAACGTTCGTCCCCAGATTTGATTTATCTATAGATCAGGAATTTTGTACACCTACAGGGATTCCTTATAGTAATAACAATAGTTGTTAATATTTCTCATTAAAAAAGAACCTATAAGGATCAATACTTCTTGTCACAAGTAGTGCCGACCATTAAGTGGGTGCGAACAGTGATTCTTAATACCGCGTTTGCATATGAAAAATTTCTTAATATGATTCCCATCAATCATTAGCTCTTTGGGCCAGGTATTTATGAAAAGGAAAAGTAAAACACATTTCGATTAGATAAACGATTAAGTGACGCAATTCGTGCTTTATCGTGCGTCAATCGTCGTCGTTGGCGCAGACCAGTGGCTTAACATATTTTTACAAAAAATAAGCCAATGGCGCTTAGTCGCATAATTATGGGTGGCCAATGTTCAATGGGTGGAAAGTTCTCGTTGGGGAGTTCACAACACTACCCTGAGACAACTGGCCAAGGGTTAACTTGAAAATAGGTTTATTTAATGCCAATACGGCCACTCGAATCCATTGTTTTGACTGTTCAGTGTTCATGTTACCAACTGTTACGAAACGACAAAGAAACTCGTTTGGATATCACTTGAACATGTCCAATTGGTGCGAAGTGGTCATTCAGGTCCATTTTTGGTACACGTAACTTTGCTATATCCAAATAGTTCTTCAAAATATTTTGCACGCGATCAATTTAAGTGCCTACAGCCAGTTATCTTATATACGCTTTAATTTTCCGATCGTCCAGCTGCGTACAATGAATTTTATTGCCTATTTCTGGTGTGGTGACCTCATTTGGATGCCTACGTAGCTCGGCATGCATCAGTCTTTTCCGTTGCATCATCCAACTAAGTTCATACAGAGGCGTTAGTCTCCTCAACATCATGTGTGATCTGTGAGCTGTCATTTCAGTTCTAGCTATCGAAGCAATTTTCGTTGTATGCCAAATCCTTCAGCCAAGAATATCAACGCCTGCTTTGTTCATCAACTGCGCATGACGTGGTTAAACCAATGATCTTTGTGTATCCTATACGTTGGTGTATCCCCCAGGAATTGAAAATTACCGCGGTCTGCCAGGCGACTTTTCACAGTCAATACCTCAAAATACCGCCAAATCTTCCGCAAATGCAGTAAGCCGTTCGACTACTATCACTTACATTTGCCAGATTCATTTCGATCCATAAGCTCATTCTGTGAATTGATGCATCCTCCGAATGTCCGATAATGGAAAAAAAGAAAAACTTCAAACTTTTCGCTCCTAGTGCATATGCCTAGGTACACGACTGAGAATCTCATTGTCAATGACGATTTCTGAGAACTCACTCCAAATGAGAACTTTCTCTACAAACATCACAAGAGATGCATGTACCCAACCTACACGGTCAGCCTCAGCACTAGCCGTAGTGTGCAGCCCCCTTTTAAAAAGTCCCGTGCCCACTCTCATTCCCCCATGCCGTCGCGCAGTAGGTAGCATCAAGTCAGGTGACTGCCGAGCAGCAATATTAAACGAAAATCCAACGAAAAGCCCCCCAGGGGGTGGTCTGGAATTTATGTACATTTTGGGTACACATTCAACAACTCAGTGGATATACAACTTAACA
Organism: Cheilosia vulpina; assembly: GCA_916610125.1. NCBI lineage: Eukaryota > Metazoa > Arthropoda > Insecta > Diptera > Syrphidae > Cheilosia > Cheilosia vulpina. Next base: position 40,400,762 of record OU744279.1, on the reverse strand, counting down.
CGACCAGCTATAGACAAACTTACGTTTTTGTAGCTCCCAAGGATGTTTTGATTGTGTTTTACTCCAAACTTTCTATAAAATGCAGTACCAGCAGCAGCACAAATCCACCTGACAATCACTCTCGAAACCGAACCGAAAACTAGGGAACTTGTTTTTCACGCGCACTTCTTTTGCACAAAATAGCTGTGTCTTATAGAGATGCAATTATGTGACACTGATATGGTGTGGACGCAGTACTAGGATGCCTGTGCGTTTTGCGAGCGGTTCTGTCTACACGGATAGGTAGGAAAATGGCAAATACACGACGATCACGAAGACACCTTCAGCAGACACTATTCTCGGCACAGCACAGCACAGCACACACTTCACTTTTCACTTGTTCCTACGCCGATGATGGTTACTGGAAAATTCATGTATCGATTGAGCCAGAAGAGGAATATGAAAAGCCTCAATCCGGGGAATCACGAGGAGACAGGGCAGCAGTTTGGGGAGTTGGGCGATTTTGTTTTTTTTTTTTTCACTTTGGACTGTGATATAACTTTTATTGATTTGCGGAGCGATCTGAGGGCGATTTGATTTGATTTTTTGACTTAGGTCCGCGTGACGGATGTATGCTTAAATTGGTATTTAGTTAATTCTGCATCCAGGCGTTGGAAATCGATGGACTTTTTTACTGATTTCTTGAGGTTTCACTGAAAATTTGTTCACTTTCACACGACAGACGTACGAATACGGCCGCTCTCTCGCTCGGTATCTCTACAATAAAACAATATGGCGCCCTGCTGACAATTTTCACATCATATGTGGTGGGATGTCAAAATTTTTTATTTCACGGGATAATTTTGGATGAAAAATTTCCCTCGTGATTGAGACGACTGATTGGATGACAATTGGTTTGGTTTGAGGGGCTTTGGTTTTGAGATTGGGTTGTGTTCTTGGTAAGGTGGACAACAAATGTTAATGCACAGTGGCATACAAATAGTTTATAATGATAATTTTAGTTTTACAAAATAATATCCCTAATATTGTCAATTTAATAATTTTTGAAAAGAAAGCAGAATGCGTTTTGTTTTTAAATGTCCGATAGTTTTGCTATGATTGATGCTTCGTATTACATTTGCATCGTCTGGAAAATGAGGTGTTAATCTTCACATTCACGAAGCAAAAAGCAGTTAAACAAGAGGCACTTATACTTATTATTTGTTTATTTCAAGATTCAGTGAAAAAAATGTCATTAAAACGTGGAAGAAGAAAATTCGAAAAATTAACAACTACATATACCTGCAGCTCACATGAAATGAAGGAAAATAATAAAAGGAAATGTACCCATCTACAAAATATTCGAAGAAACTTGAATTTTTTCCGAGTTAGGCTGACACCCAAATGACAATCGATACCACAGCTAAAATGTACATAGAAGTAGTAGGAGGATCGCCAATACCATTGATTTTCCACTGCACTTTTTAAATAGGAGTATATATATTTTTTATGTGCTTTGGGACACATGTTGCTTTTAACACGTAGGTACATTAATGTTCGAATGTTGATCATACAAGTTTTTTATGAAACTGACACCAGAAACGTCAAATCATACATTGTTTGTTTCTAATGTAATGTATGAAGTATAATATATGCAACAGGGATGCTCTCACTTAAATGTAAAGTTGGTGAAATAGAGCTGTCAATTCAATAAATGAAATGACCCCCGTCAATGGGATTTCCCCACCAGTTGCTCAATTTAGGAATAGGGACATAATTTATTTGCAAATGATTTGTAAAACATAAGAAAAAAAAATCGAAGAAAACGCTTGGTGGCTTGGTTTCTTGCCATTTATGTACAAAAATTCATTATTGAAATAAATTAATCTCTTATTTTTTTAAGAAAACAATTTTGCGCAAAATCAGAATGCACTTTTCGAAAAATGTACCAAGTCCGAATACTGGTTAATATTAGTGCTGAACATTTTTACTTGTTGTGATTGTGAACTGTGAAACATTAAAAGTTCCACCAGCAAACATTTTTTTAGATGAAGGTCTCTTAAAACTTAAAATTCCCACGAAAAGGGACAAATCCCACGATTTAGAGCACTACTTGGGATCACTATTAGCTGACTACAATTTATTCAGCAAATTGACCACAACATTCGAACTGTCAAACTGCTGTCAAGTGCTACCTTTCAGCAGTATCAATTTCCAAGGAAAAAAATTACCTTTGTCACTTTCACTACGTCCTCCAGAAGTAAATATGAAAAAGCATCGATATTTTTTAATTAATTAAGTGCACAAATATATTTAATAAGTCCTTTAATAAAAACCAATAATCACATATCCCAAATAATTGCAATGGGCAACCACGACCGAAAGAAGAGCACCCCCTGCACTGATTGCATGCGTGCACTCAAGTGGATTCCAGTTGTATTTATAGTGGCGATCATCGTCTGGTCATACTACGCCTATGTTGTTCAGCTTTGCATACGTACGTAATATGTGGATTTCTCTTCCAAATAAAACCAATTAGTACAGACTCTAACCAACATACGTTCCTCAACTTTCAGTTTCAATCGATAGTGTCGTGCAGAAGACATTTTTTATCATTTTCTATCACATAGTGTGTGTGCTCTTCTTCTGGTCCTACTGGAATACGATTTTCACTCCTGTCGGCACAGTTCCTCATAAGGTAAGTACGTACATACCAACTTGTACGCTGAATCGACTGGTTATCAATTAACGGGGGTGAGTCAGTCACTTCTGCTAACCCAATGAATATGAATGAACTGTGATAAGATTAAGCGTCGTCAACACGAGAACTCAATTTCCAATTCCCAATTCATTTTAGCAAGTAAAGCACTTACCATTGTTTATAGTGCGTTGCGCTGTTGATGATTATTGCGACCAATGATAGCGATATAATACAAAGAATTTGCCTGATGCAAGTGAAGACCAAATATCTAGCAATTAACACTCAATGTAGTTCGATTGCGGTTTTATTTCAAAGTAATAGTCGATACGTTCATGGTATTATGGTATTAGTGCGAAATATTTCACATCCTTTGTCGACATAGTAAATTAAGAATGCAGAAACAATGCTTTACTACTTCATTTACTTACAGTGGCGCATTCCGGAAAGCGAAATCGAGCGATTGTTTCGCGCCGAAAACCAAGAACAACAGAAGAGAATACTAGAGATCTTCGCTAAAGATCTGCCTATATCAAATCGGTATGTACATATTACCCCTTTGGCTTTAATCAAATCTAATGGCTATTTGGTTTTCAAAGGACAATCCATGGTGCCGTACGATTCTGTGAGAAATGTCAAATTATAAAACCAGACAGAGCGCATCACTGCAGCGTTTGCGGTTCGTGTGTTCTCAAAATGGATCACCACTGTCCCTGGGTTAACAATTGCGTGAACTTTAAGAACTACAAATTCTTTGTACTGTTTCTGGGATATGCCTTACTCTACTGTTTATATGTAGCGCTTACATCCCTAGAGTACTTTATTAAGTTCTGGCGGGTAAGCACCGGTGTATGAAAATGTTGAATCTTTCCGAAAGCTCTGTATACTCACTGATTGTCTTGGTCCACAGGGCGAGCTTAACAATGGCGGAATGGGAAGATTCCATATACTATTCCTATTTTTTGTATCTCTAATGTTTGCGATAAGTTTAGTCAGTCTGTTCGGCTATCATATCTACTTGGTTCTAGTAAACAGGACAACACTAGGTGAGCGGTTCATTCTGTTTGTGTAAAACACCAATTAAATGTCGGTTTCTCTTCCTTTCTTTAGAGGCATTTAGGGCACCGATTTTCCGCATCGGAGGTCCTGACAAGAACGGATACAATCTGGGAAAGTACGCAAATTTCCAAGAGGTCTTTGGAGATAACTGGAAATTGTGGCTGATTCCAGTATACACAAGGTGAGACTCTTCTGCTTACCATTTCGTTTTATGTGTTTCTGTTTTTATTTATCCGATTAACACATGTGTTTGTACGCCTGGTTAAAGATAGCGCATTATGCCTTAACCCGATTAATGGCAAATTTGGCAAATTAAAAACATTCAGATCTGTGTCAAAGCTTAAAGTTACTAACACCTTGTATGTAGAATAAAAATTGGGCTCTAGGATGAGCTTAATAATAATAATAATGAGCTCTAGGATGATGTAAATGTTGGCGGGCAATTCGTTGAACTCATTAGTGTGGATTACATATTCTTGGAAGCAACTGGGAGGACGGGCCTATTATGTAAATGCCCCTTACAGTTATTTTCCCAAGGCAGTAGGATCAGTAGGGAAATAAGCTCAAGAATGTAGTTTTGAAGCGTCAAAATCAACGGCAAAATGACGCAACAGGTTCACAAGGGTAGCTTCTCACATCCGTTAATTTTTTGTGAGTTTATATTTTTTAATCCACTCATTCTGTGATCCAATGGAACAACAAAACTGCTTCTGATTGAACCCACAAAAGTATTGGTGAAATGCCAAAAAATAATCTACGGCGGCTGTCAGCTGACTTGTATAAAATACATAAATTACATTTGTGTGAGTGCTTCTTGAGTGGATTCTGACTTCAAATCGAGAAGCGAAATTCTCTTCTCATGTCGTTTTCCATTGGGCAAAAAGAAGCGTCCGGGAGAGTCCGGAATCGAAAAAATCACTTCTGAAACCGTTCCATTGGCACAAAAAATACTCTTCTGGTGATTCTGAGAAGAGAATTTCGCTTCTCGATTTGAAAACAGAATCCACTCAAGAAGCACTCACACAAGTGTAATTTATGTATTTTATACAAGTCAGCTGACAGCCGCCGTAGATTATTTTTTGGCATTTCACCAATACTGTTGTGGGTTCAATCGGAAGCAGTTTTGTTGTTCCATTGGATCACAGAATGAGTGGATCCCCGAGTGAAACCAATGGAAAACGACATCAGAATCACCAGAAGAGTATTTTTTGTGCCAATGGAACGGTTTCAGAAGTGATTTTTTCGATTCCGGACTCTCCCGGACGCTTCTTTTTGCCCAATGGAAAACGACATAATAAAATTGAACGAAAAAGAAAATTGAGTACCGCTCTCTAGTGTCGGGTGAGTTATACGCACCGATCTTTTGTTAATACGTCTCTAAATTGAACCTTTATACAGCTGGGTTAGGGTTACTATCACGATGATGAAGAAACTCAGTAAAAGCAGACTCTATTTTGCAGGCTTTCTGCAGCGATGTTTTATGTAATCAGGGGTCGAATCACCACTTCCGTAAGCGAGCTATGAGTTCACGGAATCAAGTTGATTTTACAAGTGAAACAAAAACATATTTCGTCACATAATGCTCGTTCACTGACGACGCGATTCGACCCCAGATCTTACTACATCAACACCAATAGTCTGTCACATAATACAATCGCAGAGGGAGTGCTCCGCGTTTGTCGTGGTCACGGAAAGTGATTTATCTTGCGAAATATAATAATTGGGTACAATCAACAGTCTTTCTTGCTATGCGACGACTTTCGAAATTTTTTGTTGCGGTTTCTGTATGCCAGCAATGATTTAGGCTCGGAGCTCTTTTCACATGAAAGACATCACCAAGTTGCAGGCAGACTTTGTGCGTTGTCAGATGAAAAGCCGTTCGCTGAGATTGTTTTAGCAAGTACGTACATCTGGTTTCCTATACGAAAAATCTACCCAATCGTCTCAAAATTGACAAAAAAAGTAACAGAAGACAAAACGCACCATTGACCATTATCATCTTGCGTTGAACTAGCTTGCATTTGTGATTTCTTCGGTCTTTCGGTGACTATTTTTCACTTGCTGTCTCAAGAACACTTTTCCCGCGCTGACGTTGATTTTCGTTTCGAAGTAAGTACGGCTGACAATAGTTTGCCAGGGTTTTGAGACCAATGGTTGTTGGCGTCAGTGTTGGCACGGTGAAAACTTTCTCACTCAGGCCCTTCTGTAGAGTTTTGCTACTCCGATTGTATTATCGGGTCCACCGTAGAATTACTTTTTTTTCGGATGGTTCGCAGTTACTTTCTGTCGCACGATCGAATACTGAATTCACTCATTTGGCGACCACGAAATTGAGATTTCAATCCTTAGCAATACAAACCTGTCCCCTTATTACAGTTCAGCGAGTTCGGCGCCAAAACATTCACTTAACCCACTTAACCGCAAAAATGACAGACAGCCAGATCCTACACTAACATAAATTCTACAGCTGCTGGTCGCTGACCAATGTTTATCCACTCGAACTACCATGACAGGTGTTGCGTCGATCTAAACGAAATTATTCCCGGAACGCAACGTATGAGAGCTCTACGAGACGTAGTGATACCAACATTTATTTGTGTGTGAGCTGTAGAAATGTCGCTGCTTTACTGGTGTTACGTTAACACGCCATTTGTGTGCAGGTTTCTTAATTTTGTTACCAAGTTACTGCGTCGTTCGAGCAGATATCGGTTCTTATTTTAGATGTTCTAGTGATAATCGGAACGCATTAGAAACTCTTATTCATTTCAAATGTATGGTAGATATGCACTTGTTTAAAGCTAGGCATGTGTTGTACTCAACTCAAATGTTAGCACTTTGAATTGAGTTTCTAAAATGTAACTTAAACGCTTTTGTACTTTATATTGTTTAGCCCCGCAAATCACAGTTTGTGCTTTCGAAAATATATTATATACCTGACCCACCCACAACCACCTGTACATGTATGTTGCTTAATGAGTTCAACTAATTTGTGCTCCCATTTGCATTTGTTTTCAATTACGAACATTTTTCTTTGATTAATCTTAAACTGAATACAACAGTCATGTTTTTTTAATTTTAACTAACAAAAAAAAAAAACCGAATTGCAATGAAAACCATATCAACCAACGAATTTTGCTTCTAGTTTGGGTGATGGTATAATATACCCGACACAAGCCCATCATCAGAGTGCCTCGTACGAATCAATGGGAGCCACCCAGACAAGGTTAGACCAACCAACCGATACATTTTTAAATCAACCGATTGACAATTTGCCATTAAACAATTTGTATGGCAATGCCAATGCTAGTTTACCAACAAATGCTGCCACTATTGCTAATGGTAATGTTATCATAGATATGAAGTGTAGCAATATCAATCACACTGATCCCCATGTTTTTGTTGTGAATGGAATTGATGATGCTAGCGTACAAAATAAAAATATAGTATTGACAAATTTGGACGATAAATTTGCGCCGCCGACGACGACTACCAGCCAGATCAGTCGAACGACGACGACGGCGCTGCCAGATGAACAAAATTCTGCTAGCATTATTAATATTTGATTGTGAACCTAATTTGAAACGCAATTGATTTGTGACCGTTTTCATAGATGTCGTTGCTCGAATTAGTCATTTTTTACAATTACAAATACTATTCTTTTTTTACATATTGTTTTATATATATTTTTTAATATTTTAAAATATATTTTGAGTATTTTTTTATTGTAATGTTTTTCTCTTCTTTTTTTCATTATTATTATTTGAATGTTGATCTACACTTTGGAATTTGTTTGATTGTAGTGATAGTTCGCTTTAAACAACACCATTTCTTTATCTTTGTAAATTTTGCAATTCATTCACGTCGTGTACAGTAGTTAATCCTTTGGCAAAACAGCTATTACTCAAGTGCCTTTATCTTATCAATGAGAAACCGTCTGTTTATCTAATAAATTTGCAGTTTATTTTGAGCGCTTATAAGGGGTTATGAATTTCCTTGTCCATGCGCATATAGTTAGGTTTTTTTTTGCAGTTGCTTATGGTTGGGTGGGACATAACCTGAAAAGAACGGATTGAGGGTTTGGTTAGTTGAGTTGGAAGTGACTAAAAACTAAGGTGCATTGTGCAACCACTTCGATCTAGACAAAGTTCTCCCTACTCGTTGAACCAGTTTTAGCTTGCGGGTAACCGCTCCAAATGTCATCATATACAATCTCTGTATTTTTACACAATAAAGATCGTTTTGGTCAAAGATAAAGGGGCGAGCAAGTAAAGTGGTCGAACTGGTAAACTGATGGATTCATTCCATGAATCAGCCTGCTCTACCAAACTTGAAAGATTTTTATGACTGTAACGTGTCTTTGCTACATTTCGGAGTTTACCAGGATCTTAACTAAGAAGCCGCTGCAGTTAGCTTGGTCCTAAGCCAACTGGCTCCAGTTCAAGTCGGGGAGGATCTTTTCTCCGCGCCATCTTCGGCGAGTACCTTCTCTACTGCATTTTGGCTAGAATCTTAGACTTTGCTGGTATCTCAAATCCACAATGGATAAATTTTTGACAATATGGAGTTTGTGGTCGCAGTACATTTATTACAGTTCGTTATTAAATCCACTTTTCACTTTTTCACAGTAGTTCTTTTAAAAAACGCCCACCTACTCGCTGCGAATGTACGAATTTTATGTTTTCTTTTAAAACAATAAACAGACAACTAGACTTTTAAAATATTGTCAAAGGGTTAAACAACAACAAAAAAAAAAAAATAGAACCATTCCGATCGTGTTCATGTCACTATTTTTCGTGGTACAAAGTTTAAAAGCGCGCACGCATATCTCGTCAAAACATTTGTTTATTTTTTTTACATCCCATTCGTGTTTTTGATTTTTTGTTAAAAGTGTTTTTAGTAAATTCCATTAATTTATAAAACTAAGCGTATAGTTCAAATCTGCTAAATGTAACACTATTTTCTGAAATGTAACCTTAAATAAAGAAACCTGATAATAAAATTGGATATATTTAAGCATGATTTTTGTATTTTCCTGTCATTTAGATGCGATTTTAGTTTTTAGTTTGCTCAGTTGAAACTATCGATGTGGAATATTAAAATTTCAAGTGACATTTAGATTTCTTGGAATAAATAAAGATAAATGTTTTTAATTTGCCAAATGATAATTGTACTTTATGTATGTAGTGAGTTTGCATATTTAATAACAATGTGGGTTTTTTATAGTTTTTATTTGAAATGGGTCGGTAGCAGTGGGTATGTTTCCACATTATGTTTTGAATCATTTAAAAAAAACAAACAATTTAAATGTATATATAACCTTAAGCGCGGAACTCCACCTCTAAACTGAAATTGTACATACTAAGAACTCAGCGGACTGATGTGTCGAACGTTTGTTGTGTACTTTGCCATTAATTAATGAAAATGATGGTTCGCAATAAATATACGAAAATTGTGCAATTTATGGGACAATGAAAAACTATTTTTTATTCAAATTTTGTTGGTTCCATATAATATTAATTATTTAAACTAGCACAATTTCGAGATGACATCAATTACAAACAATGCCGCAACAATTTGAATTTCAATCGTTTCACTTGGAGAATCCACTTACGCCCAATAGGTGACTAACATTTTATGGAGAAATCCAAGATGGTTGTCATTTTGTTTCGCTTATTTTTCACATAGAACCACGAGCGCTAGTTATGTTGGCGTCATTTTCTGGGCAGAGATTGTATGGAAGTGACATTTCACTAGCAGTCCATACACAATAAGTTTGACAACTAGTGGAGTTTTGTTTACATTTTCGTGTAACTTTTCAACTTCAAAGAAACGCATTGCATCGGGTGGCTCTATTTTTGTTAATTATTTATGTATATACAAATGTTAAGAAATCAATCTGGGCGCAAATTTTGAATGTTTTAATACAAAATTTAAGCAGGCAATTTGAATGCAAAATGCCTAGAAAAGTGTCGAAGGCTACACATATTCTAACCGCACGAATATAAACACAAAAAAGAATTTGAATGCAAAATGCCTAGAAAAGTGTCGAAGGCTACACATATTCTAACCGCACGAATATCAACACAAAAAAGAGCAATTGACGATTTTATTTTCGATTAGACACACGAAAACTGAAATTTTGAGAGCAAATCTGAAGAAGCCCAATCGAAAACCACATAAGATGACTGATTCTGTTTGACAGTTAACTCAGTATCGACCAAAAACCGATTCCGTATAACAATAATCGTCAAGACGATATCGCTTTTGAAACTTTGATAACCGTGAGAAGTTATGCCCAAATTTGTTTCACTACCGTCGGCTTTCTTTACATTTGTAGAAAATGAATTGGATGAAGGTTTCAAACTCATAATTTTTGGAACTTATGGCGTTTTCGATTTAAGAAAGGAATTGTCCTTTCTATGAAAAGAGCAAATCTATAAGTGCTCTTTCGATGCATATTCTATGTTTCATTGAAAAAAAGTGCACTTCCATCTTCCAGATCAATTCTTAACACAACAGAAGTGTCCGGAATATTTTTAGAGAATTGCCCTGAACTCACCAACACACACTAGCAAAATGACATATTGAAATGTTTGTTATGTTATTAGAATATCGTTATGTGATCCGAAAATATACAATTATCCGTGCAAAATGCAAACTGAAATTGAAATAATTATATGGATTTGGCCTATTAGACCATTCATATTTACTGTAGAAAAAGAAATAGCAACAGAAAACCAAATCTCACATATGGTGTCTACCACTATTACAAATGCTCTCCAACGAATTTCATTGAAAAGAGAAATTTTGAATTTCGGGGCAATTCTCTTGGATCTTCAATGAAAAACGCCATTAGTTGCTACTTTTGGAGGTCTATCGTTTCGACGATAATCGTGTGAAAAATTACGGAAAGAGTGCCCTGGAAGTGCCCTTTTTTCTTTAATGAAACATAGAAAACATAGAAAGAGCACTTCTAGATTTGTTCTTCTGATAGTAAGGGCAAGTCTTTTCTTTAATCGAAAATGCCATAAGTGTCTTTCTATGCGAGGGAATTTATCCCCACCACTGCCATTTTGTCGTTTTCTTTTCCATTCTATTACAAAAGTAAAGGAACAAACCAACAAACCTTATTGTGTGGCCTTTGTTGTTTTCTTTACAGCTTCGGTGCACATATTTTTGTACCAATATCTATTTGCAAATGTAAATGTATTATATTTTGTCCATTACATATGTCGATGTCATCCGTTTTGAAACTTGCACAGTTGCTCTCTTGTTTCGCACAATGTTCACAACTATATGCTGTTCAAAGTGTAGGAGTGGAACTTATAAGTATGGGGTCTAAGTTTCAATACACGGAGAAACAAAAATACACCTTGCTTAAGCTGTGTTCAGATCTACCACTTCTTCCGAAACTCTGACAAACATATACGAAAGTATGACATAGAAAACTTCTTAATTTAGTCGTGTGCACTCGGCATCACTTGAATAGGTCCATAGTTACAACTTTGTTACGCGCTTGAGAAAGCTAATGAAAGTATACCTCAAACCGTTTTCAGTGCCGAAGAAAAACTAAAAACCACTAAAAACTGAATATTTCAAATGATTATTAGAAAGGCCCACTGAATATGCAAATCATCACTCAAATTAATTTAGTACAAATATATCCAAAGCAGATATTTACAAATGTGTCTTTTTTTTTTTTTTTGTTCCAACTCTCATCTGCTCACCTAATATCCGTTCTCATATTTTCAAAAACAAAAATCGGCAAACCATATTCATTGCGAACTGTAGCTTTGGCGATGGACTTAGTTTTCCAATCCGACATTTGGACGAAGACGCCGAATCACTACTGGGAGGTGACACCCGAATTGATATCGAAGGAGACATCTACAATGATAGCAATTTTTTAGACACCACCATCCAATAGAACTTAATAGCTTTTCCAAAGATTATCGCAGCAATAATTGAAACACCAACTGGATGAGGTTAATTTAACAAACAGAAAAATCCACTCTTGCATATAAGGCAAAGTTCCAACGACAAGGCAGTTCTAGCTCTAAGTGTAGTTAAAGTATATTTACAATGAAAATGAATACACAAAAATCGTTAAGATTATGTAATAGTATAGAAGCTACAAGCTTGTGTGTGGGATTTGTGTTTTGGGACACAGTTTGCTAGTGACTGATTTTTTGTTTTTTTTTTTCACTGAAAGCGATTTTTTGTTTTAATGATTTCGCATTTTCTTTCATTTTAGTATTATTTAAAGGAACAAAGAAAAATATTCAGAGTTTTAAACATATATATTTAGCAAATTACAATTAATAGTATTGTATATACGAGAAATACGTTTATTTATATTTCATGAAAAAAAAACGCAGTCTATTACAAAAACAGAGTAGAAAACTTACATATTTTGTATAAATGAGGTATTGAATTAAATAGTATGCCGTATTATGAGTGTATAAACTAGAGTAAGTAGCCCACAATTTTGTTTAAACTGTAAAAACAAAATGTAATAAATTTTGACTTGTCTATTCGAGCGTCATTAATGTTGTTTTACTGGTGAATTTCGTGTATACGACTAGGAAGCTGGTAACTAAAATTGTAATAGCTCTCAAGTGGCCTTGATATACCATAAAGCAAACCTTGGGGAAGAAAGAAAATGCTTATGTATAAGATCACTGGGCAGAATAGATAATAGATATACCATACTACCTGCTGAATAATGCCACCACCTAGTTTAGCAACATGAATTTGAGGTTCTAGACTGACGATTTCTCACACGAATATGTGTCTAATTCTTTCTTGTGAAATGTAATGTATGACGAAGGTCTTCGGCGTCTGTCAAAAGCGTGAGGACTGCAACTACCAAGGTATACCTATATATAATTATTGTACTGTGTGCAATTACCACCTCTCAATTAGAATTTATGATTGATACACGACTGTTATAGTATTTCTTTCTGATAACAAAAAAAATTTGCATACGTTGTGTACTTTTGAGTTGCAGACAACAACTAAAACAAAACAGCGCCAACATGAGTATAAAAGCCAATTTATTTTAACAATCTCACGTTCTCCTAGATGGATATTATACCCGTTGCTATATAAAATCCGTTTTCTCCTTTCGTATGCATTTGTGACAAATGAATTTCGCTGACTCGAAACTGTCCAAACTCATAATCAGCATACTTTTTCAATACACTTCGTGCATCGAACGTCTTTGAGCTTGCTGGATCCCTTTGCACACGATATCGACCATTCATAATGGTAATGTGTAGCTTAACATTTTCATGCCTGTTCTCGTTATTGAGGCGAGAGTTTTTGAACTTTTGAAAGACCTTATTGGCAAGTTCTTGCAGTTCTGGAGAATCGACGCACGCGTATAGCACATCAACTGAACTCGGGTCGTCATTCATTATTTCTAGTCCACGCACGACGACATCAATTGGCGGCTTATTTGCTAGAAATTCTCTGAAAGTGACGCGAGGTAAGGCAATGTTTACTAAGACAAATAACTGAAACACGAACTTGCAGTCCATAAATATTTGTGCTGCTAGTACACGTTCTTCGTCATCCAAAAGCGTACAAGTTGCAAAAGTGATATGAATTTTCTCTGAACCGATGAAGAGTAGTTCATCAATGCCGTGGTTTTCTTCAGAGAGGATAGATTGCTACAAATGTAAAAAAAAACATTCACAGTGAAAAACAGACACAAATCCAACTAAGTAAATCGAATATTTTTAAACTTTTAAAAGTTGAAGTCGATTTAAGTGAATGCAACTCACCTTAAACCTGTTGAATGATTTCATCATCTCTTCCGTGCGAGCCGGAACACAAATAAAATGTGTTGGTTTAGTTTTCTTTCGTAACGATTCAATCACCAGTTCAATTCGTCTCCGTCCACTGCACACGTCCTTTCTAGATTTACCTAGTTCGCAAAACGTTCCTAGTCAATACTAATCAAATTGCTTTTACATGAAATTTGTCTCACCTTTTACAGTGACCAATGAGTCGCTAGTAGCTCTGACACCAGGTATGGTTATTTCGGTTTTGGATTCTGATTCAATTCGCTTTTTTGTCATACCCTTCTGCCCAATCAAACCGCCATAAAAAGCTCTACGGAAGATATATAGATCTTGTTTAAAGAATAAGCAGAAGGTCAATTTAATTGTACCTGGGAACATGGAAGGATGATCGAAACGTGGAATTAGGGAGTTCTTCAACTTCATATGTTTCCTCGTCGTCGTCGCCAAAAAGATCTAAATGATTGCAACACTGTTAAGATGCTATTTTATTACAATGGCATGCTTCTTCACCTTCTTCTTGATAGCCCTTCTTAAAAGCATATGAACCAGGTCCGCCATAGTCTTCACGAATCACATTGACGCGGTAGCACCTCTTGCCCATTACCAAAGTAGGTGGAGATAGGATGTCCCGACTCATTTCTAAAATATTGTTTTTTGTTGGTTAAGGGATTTTACCTTATAATATTGCACTGACTAATCAAAAATAAACAAAATACCGTCGTCAGCTGTCACTGTCGTCTGTATTTGACGTTACGTTATTTCATATTGATTGTAATAGATCAGACCCCGACCCAGAGATGAAACAATAAAAGAGATGGATATCTTTCGTATGTCTATCCTCTCAAAACCCATTTGTTTACATTGTTAATTTTGGAATTTCAATCCCCGTCTGTGAATACGTGTGAGGTACAAAAAAGCATGTTGCTAATGTCCGGCCAATATTCCTTTTCCTTTTATGGGCATCGCGTTGTTCAATTGTTTTTTGTTTGGTATTCAACTTGTTTGGTTTTAGTTAACGCTTCGATTAAAGTAAAAAAAATAGTGAAATATACATTTCGGAATAGCGAATTCTTGCATTAAAGTTCAATTCATGAACTCACATATCCTAGAAAAGAAATGAGCATATGTGCGTGACTTCATGAATTTTTCGGGAAAACAGCTTGTAGGCAGCCGCGTTTCCACTGGAAAGATATATATCTCTGTATTCCATTATCTTTGCCCTGACCCAGTGATAAGTAAAGAACAAACCAAAAAATACCCAACGATATTTATATTGATTTCAATTGATTTTTACACATTTATAATATTTCATTAAGATTTCTCAAAGTCAGATCAAAAAAAAGTTTGATTTTTTTGGCAAATCGAACATGGAAAGCAATCCAATCAAAAAAAATTGATCTTTTTGCCAAATCGAAAACGACATAAGTATTATTATTTACTACCTAGTTTATGAACTTCTCTCTGGCCGAATAGCAATTCATTCAAATACCTCACACACGAATATTCATATTTAGAGACATTTTTTTTATTCAAATTACTACTGAACACATCCAAAAATACGAAGCAAAGCACATGTTCGTGCTGTCATAACAAATCGTTTTGCTTTGCATTGAAATTATTCTTCAGCCGTTGGCATAGTTTATTTTTAATTAAATTAGCAATGGCTTCTAAACCAGATAAAGGTAAATCGTGGAAAAAAACCAATGAAGATCGCAAAGCCCTCAAGAAACAACGAAAACAAGAGAGTGTCCTTAAGAAACTGGAAAAGGTGAACAAACTAGAGGAGTTGGCAAAGTCTGTCCAATCTGACACTGGCACTGAAGTAAAAAAGTCTCCATCTACCATAAGCATTGCAGTTCCTGGGTCGATCCTTGAGAATGCTCAATCTATAGAATTACGCTCCTATCTTGCCGGACAAATAGCTAGAGCCGCTTGTATTTTCCGCGTAAACGAAGTGATAGTGTTCGACGATGTTGGCATCGCTACGGCGCGAGAAACAAAGCGAACAACCGATGAAGATGGTCAGGACCACTCAGTTCGTGGAAGTTCCCTGCAGTTGGCTCGTATCTTACAGTATCTGGAGTGTCCGCAGTATCTTAGAAAATTCTTCTTCCCCCTGCATAAAGACCTAAAATTCTCGGGCTTGCTGAATCCGCTGGACGCACCACATCATCTAAGACAGCAAAACGTGTTTCCCTATCGCGAAGGAGTTGTTTCAGAAAAGAAAGGAAAGGATGGTCAGTGCTATGTGAACATAGGGCTTCTTGGCGACATTATGGTAAACAAATCACTTGCGCCTGGCGTTCGTGTCACTGTGCGAATGGATTCGTTGAATGGTGAGTTACCATAGCGCTATGACGATTTGAACATTTTAACTAAACCATATTTTATTTATAATACAGAACAAAAGGCGAAAAAAATGAAGGGGACGGTTGTTAGTCCGGATGAGCCGCGTCGAGAAACTGGTGTTTACTGGGGGTACAACGTGCGAATTGCTCATTCGTTTTCAGAAATTTTTACAAAATCTCCATATGAAGGAGGATATGATATGACTGTGGGAACATCTGACAGGGGTACCAGTGTGACCGATGTAAAAGCAAAGTCACTGCGTTACAACCACATGCTAATAGTTTTCGGCGGCCTGAAAGGCTTAGAGGCGGCGCTGGCCAATGATGATAAGTTAAAGGTGGACGATCCGCAGCTCTTGTTCGATCTCTATGTGAACGTATTACCTTCGCAAGGGTCAAGAACAATTCGAACAGAAGAAGCCATCCTCATATCGATGGCTGCATTACACGAAAAACTGGATCCTGCAGTTGCTGATATTGACAAAGATTTCAGGGAGTTTATTCCACAAAGTGAAGAAACGGGTGTACAACAGCAGCACAAAATAAACGGCGTGTCATGTGGGCATGTAGATTTAAGTAAATTTGACTAAATGACCCTGTTTATCTTTAATAATAAAGTAGAATAAGACAAAAGAGCTCTATCACATATTGAATAAGCGTAAAGCATATGTATTGGCATAGCTATCATATAATCCACTACTAAAGACTGGAAATGGTAGGTTTTTTTTGCGCATCTAGTTCTGAATGCACTCTGAGTTTCAGCTGAAGAATAAATCAAAGCAGTTCGGACATCTATCAATACTGAGGAACTGAAAACGAATTAAGTCTTCAGAAACCGTTTCAGACGAATATTACATTATCTGGTGATTTGAGATCATCATTTTGGATCCGCTAGTAAAACCAACGAAAAACGCGTAAAGCTAGTATAAATAAATTCGTATTCTTTTATACTTTTATTCTTTTTTAATAAAACAAACTCTTTAACTTTTCTTAAGACAATATTTTCAATCTACATACATCCGATCTACTGGGAAGCTATCGCACGAATGACTATAGTATCCGAAACTGAACACTTGTTTACAGAAGTAAAACAATAATTACAAACTAGCAACATTTTATTAGAATTGAAGATCTTTGTCAATACAATATTATTCAAATAGTTTATTTGCAATGCAAGTTTAATTGAAAAGTTTAGTTAAATATTCCCAATATTTCTCTGTGTTGGTTTGCGGCTGTTTATAGAAATAATTCCATTTGAATGATTGCACGTAGCTAGTGGCTATTCGCCAAAAGTCCGAAGGAATTTCCACGTCTAAGATGATCGATGTTAGCCAGAATATTAAAATGATCATAATCAAAAAAGAAGTAAACATCCTAATGTTTTCTGAAATATGAAAAAAAAAAACAAAGTAAAAGTTAAAAGGTAAACAATTCAATTCTACTGCTATTAAACTTAAGAACTTTATCACTTATGTGCTTGGAATGAAGTCGCCTTCGAACTTAGCACCGCCAAACGCTATTTCTTCAGTTCATTTGCTTTGTTTAACAATGCAGTTTTGCAATGCAGTCTTTCCTTAACGTAAGGCTAATATTACTATTTTACGCTTCATGTAAACCTACTCGATAACTGAAATAGTAGGATTTACAGGTGCACCTTGAAGAAGCGACGAAAGGGTACTAACAATAATTCACCTGGAATAAATTGCAAAAGCGTTGTATCAAGGTTTTCCAACTTCTTATCGACCAACGTCAGACTATGCTGCTCAATTCTTGAAGACAACGACACTTCTTTGCAACATTTCTCTACGGGTTTTCTTTTATCTCCGATGTCCTCGACTGGCCGATTTACAGCGGCTATTGGCGAATCAGTTTGAACAGAGGCATCTTTGACATCTTTCTGACTTGATTCAGCTCTTTCGTTATTCCTTTGCTTTAGAGTTATAATTGCCGCCAATCGTTGCTCTTTCGTTTTAGTCATCCGTCTGGTTCTCTTTCCCCGTGTATTCTTTTTTCTGGTAGATCTTAAAAGCGTTTCTTCCTCTGATTTATACGCAATGTCAAGTGCATTGGATTTGCTTGCAAATGGATTTGTACTGTCATTTGCCTTTAAACTGGCGCTAGTATTGATATACGATGAAGTAGCAGAATCGATGGGATGTATTGTTCGTTCTCCGCTGGGTGAAATATTCACTACCACAGGCAAAGGGTGAAGCACGTTCGATATTGGCCCTGAAAACTGACCTCTCCGAGGCGTAACATGCACCGGAGCCGGCGGACTTTTCTTCGGTGACGACACAAATTGGTTTGAGTGCTCACTATCATAACCAGAACTGTGAATGCGAAGCCGGATTTATTATATTTCCAAAACCATGTGTAGTCCTTTTGTCTTACCGATTGCGCGTCATTGAATTCATCCAATATGCTGCTTAGGATGTAGGTATGTTACAAAAAATAAAGACTAAAATGATTTTATATCAAAAAATAGTAATGACAATGACATTGTGAGCAAAGTGTCCTTGATAGTAGCAAAATAAATTGTATAGTTAAATTCTGCTACACTTCAACGAGCAGATGTGTACCGATACCTACCGATAGCACGCCGCATTGAAATTGTTTCATGTTAAATCCGATTGGGACTATTTGATTTGCTCTTAGATTTATGATTTATCGCGTCCGATGTAGGTGATATCGAAAAAAGTAAAATGTTAATATAATACCCATCCCTTCAAAATATTGATTCGCAAATTTCCCTACCGCATTTCGTGAAACCGAGCTGCAAAAACTTGCAATCATCCGTTCCTAAAATGTTGTCCCAACTCATAAACTTTCAAATACGGAAGGTAATGAAAATTCTATTTCCTGGTCCAAGCATGCAAATGAAGCATCCGTTTCCCTTCCTCGAGCAGCATCCGGGCTGTTAACGCACTCATCATCCGGCGGCCGGGAGAACGCGCCATTTGAACGTGTGGACCTTATTATACGAGTATATAGCCTCTCTTCTATGTTGTCTGGAATCTCGATGATACGCGGCAGGAAATTGCCATACAAAAATGACAAACAAATACAATATGGCAAGCGGGTGAGGAAACTCGTAAAATCGAATTCCAAACAGCAACAGCAACAACAAAAATATAAATACGAATAGAAAATAAGAGGCCACTAAAATTGTTTATTTGCATAAACTGTAAGCGATGCTTTCAAAAATAAAGTACCGCCACTTAATTAATTACACACAAAAGTAATGGCTTCTTGGATTGAATTGGGGAAGCCTGATATCGCCATACTAATAGGCACACAGTACCTTCTGTAGACTATAGATTGTTGTGTTATACAAATAGAATTTTGAATCTACTGTTTGGATTTCAAAGTGAATCTGTGCCTTATCCCATCTTTGTTGGTAATTATTTGTTTATCTGAAAAATTGTATTAAATGGACGCTGGTAATTGTTTTAAATGAATTTCTTTGCGTAGCTGTCAATGGTATATACAGATACGGAATATTGAAAATGAAGAGAAATGCGTTGGACACGTTTGACGCGTTTTAGACTTGTTTTTTTTTAACGCATTTTTCGAAGCATTTTTTGAAGTGAAGTCAATTTTGTGAACATGAGGGATTAGCAATTTTGTGTAATGATTAATGTAAACCTACTTACTTGTTTCTTGTTATTGGACTACCAGATGAGTTTTTTTTTTTCGTAAGTCTTTGATATTTTTTGGAACCGTTTTCTGGTGGGTTTTTGTTTGACATATTTTGTGTAACATTTTGGATTCATTTGTTTATGCTTTGTTCGACTCCCTGTTTATTCGGTTTTCGAAGATACTCGTATATATAATATTCTTCAACGCGTTTTAATACGAATTTTAACTGTTTTTAATGTATTTTTGACGCAGTTTTAAAGCGCTTCGTTTAGGAGTGTTTTTCGACAGATTTAGGGATTTCCAATGCGTTTATTGATCCACAAGTTTGACTCGTTTTTGACGAGCTTGTCTACGGTTTTTACTCACACATTTTTATGCGATTTCCGAAGATTTTCGAAGAGTTTTTATTGCTTTTTTGATTACCTACCTACTGGTTTTTATTGAATCATTGATGCATTTTTGACTTGTTTTTAAGCTTTATAGTAAGTGCTATTTTTTCTAACGCATTTATTTATTTATTTTATCCTTTATGACTTAGAGCATTTTCCTATCGATTTCATATCCGTTTTCTGACGAGCTTTTGATCAATTTTTCGTCAAGTTTTTTTAAAGCATTTTCCGTTGCATTTTCACTATAGTAATGCGTTTTGAGTATTTTTGTCCATACTTACCGAAGATTACATTTAATTTTTTGTGTAGGTATTTAACTTCGTATTACAAGTCGGTTGCTTTTTTAACCCATCTTTACGCTTTAACCGTTGTAGGTTTGTCATTTTAAGCGGCAGATGGTTACTATTTTGCACATCCAAAAAAAATACTTTTTGTAATGTATAAAACTGTACTTGATGTTTAACGAAACTTATACTTTTCTGTCGTTTTTGTGTGTTCCATGGAGCCATGCTTCGTTTTGATAAGTGCGACATACTGTTGAACGTTTGACAACGCTGACTGTCAGACTAATGGGGTTATTGCATACTTTTGGGACACATTTTATAGGGGGGGAAATAAAAGCCTTCGAAAGGTACTCCTGGTTAAAAACCAAAGATCGCAAAGTATATTTCCGCACTTATTATTCGTAAGATCTTCAAAATTTCAGACTGCTATCCCTAATGTGTTCCATGTTACTTTCCATCCGACCTGAATTGATACAGAGGATATCTTTAGTATTACTTTTGGCGGATAATTGAAGCAGCTAAAATCAGTGGCGATAGGCCTCCTGTTCAAAAAATGTTCTCCTTTACAAGCCGATAACCTTATTATTTTTAAAAACTTTTGTAATTATTAAAAAAATATTTATTTTTTTCATTAAATAGCTTAACACTTTAATGTCATTTTCCATTGGGCAAAAAGAAGCGTCCGGGAGAGTCCGGAATCGAAAAAATCACTTCTGAAACCGTTCCATTGGCACAAAAAATACTCTTCTGGTGATTCTGAGGAGAGAATTTCGCCTCTCACCTCTAGAATCCACTCAAGAAGCACTCACACAAATGTAAATTTATGTATTTTATACAAGTCAACTGACAGCAGCCGTAGATTATTTTTTTGCATTTCACCAATACTATTGTGGATTCTTTCAGAAGCTGCTTGTTGTTCCATTGGATTTCAGAATGAGTGGATCCCCGAGTGAAACCAATGGAAAACGACATAAGATATAATATCGTACAAAATAGCGAAAGCTTCATTAAGTACATATTTACAAATTTGACTCGATACATATATACCAGAAACAGTAAGAAATACAAGCAGCGTAATTCATTGTTTATAATTTCTCATAAGACGTCTGTCAGTTGGTAACCATTACGTTACACATTCAATTTCACAGCTAGACATGAAATTTCATGGCTACAGATTGTAAATATTCGAATTTTTAAGTAGCTCCAAGACAGGCGGGCGATATTTTTCAAACGCGCAGCAATAACGATGCTGATGGACAATACATTCTGCTTAAATTGTTCCAGAGTGCTGTCTGAGGCTGACCATGAAATAACTAATTTTCTTGTCTATGCGTTTACGACGTCAAGCGTGTTCGAAATTTATAAATTATGAGTGCTAACATCGAACTGTTTACTTAAAGTTTTCTCTGGCTATCAATGTAAATTAACAGACAAAATATGCATGTTTATTGCATTGATGAATATTTATCTCGGGATGAATCTCCAACTGCCAGAAATGCGTCTTAATTATTAGTTTTTTTGTACAGCTATGGCTACATTAATATTGCTGTAAAAATATGAATGCTTAACAGTTGGCAATCTTGAACCTTATGTAAAAATCTTTCCTATCAAAACCGCATAAATGTTCCTAATTGTTTGTGTAGGTAAATCTAAATATCTGAGCGAAATTTCCTGATTTTGTCAGCTTATATTTTCTCTGTAGGGTCAAGTTGGTTCAGCTTTTCTAAAACAACCCTTAGATTAGAAATACTCGTAGGTCGGTGGCCACGCACGACATAAAAAGTCCCGTAATCATCTTGGCATCTCTAAAACAATGAAAAAAGGAGTAGACACAAAAGATTCGGGTACTCTAAGCATAGCTTCTCACAACCTTTTGTTCTGTTTTATTACAAATTATGCCGAATCCTACTTTTTGACAGTAAAGACGAAAGACGATTTTTACTTGAGTTCATAACTCAGTTTATTAACTATGACAAGGTAAATAAACTATACTGACTCCCGTCCCTTGAAGAAATTCTACCTGAGCCTTCCTTTCGTCCTATTCGATCCCGAACACGCTGCTTCCAGTCGTCTATAGACCAAGCCCTCTGACATTCTGTTCGGTCTTTCTTGACGTCTCGAACCTAGTGGCTGGGGGTAGAAGATCCTCTTTAGCTGGAGCAATATTTTCCATTCACTCGATGGCAGAGTCTATGTAATCGATGTATTTTATTTTATTTACGTAACACCACTCATAAAGATCGCGTAGGTAGCTTTTAATTCCTCCTCCTCCTCGTCAAAGATTTTTTTCTTTCGAAGGAGCCCAGTATCAGCTCCTCTTCCTGTTTTTCGTCCAGCACTTGATGCCAAAACTGGCAGGATAAGCATCTTATTGAAGGCGATGAAAAGCTTGTGAATCACGACTTGAAATTCGATGGAATATTCCTCACTATGAAAATTTGGACGGTTGCCCATTCGTCACGACGAAACCCAGACTAGCGTGAATCGATTAGTGAGGTTAATGCCAAAGAGTTCGAAATTACCAAACATTTGAATACTAATTCCTACTTTTGATTATTTTTGTCTTTGGTAGATGCATTGTTAAGTAAGTTTGATGTGTTAAAGCATCAAATTGTATCAACATAATTTCACGATGACACATCAGGGCAACATCATTCCCAAATGTAGATATGACATATTTAAATATAACATACATTGTTCCTGTCATTTAAAGTTATAGTAGATTCAGCACTCTACTACAATGTCTATACATCCAGATCGAATTGTGTTTAGATAATGTTTCTTTTATTGTTCATCTCCTATCGCCTTCTTATGCGTTGCTGCTTGCTGGTTGCTGCCCGACCCGGCGCATTTCGTTTATCTCTCAATTTAAATTTATATAATTTGTTGCGTGGCGAATATAAACACAGACCGCACAAACACGTATAAATCACTATTTTATGGTGACGTTGGCGCTGAAAGCCGTATTTAGCACATAATAAGCGCACTTACCAAACGAAAAGGCAACCCCATCCGGGCGGACCGATTGCCCCATCCCCGCATCGCTGCGGCAATCTATACCATATGGATTATATTTGTAATAAATGGGTACCCTAGAGTCACCCAAGAAAATTGACTGGAACAGCGCGCAATGTCTCCGAAGAAGAAGGAAACATTAAGCGTATCGCATCCGCGGTGTATATGAGTAGATACATCTTTCAGCTGTATAGCTATTTCGTGTTTTATTGTCTGCTCTTCGAAAATGGATTTACCAGAGACTTGCGTGCTAATTGCGTATCGTTGGTGCTGGTGCCTAAGAAGGCCATAAATAGAGTAGGGCCAGACTTGAATTCCCTCTTTCTTGTTGGACAGAGCAGTATAAATCTGCGATGGACCATCGTCGTCATTTTGTAAATAACTCGATCTCGAGGTATGGGATATTTTTTATTGCTCCGAATTGGGTTTGCTGCATTTTGGAAGCAATGCAGTTGGCTTTCCATGGAGAGAAACAAAGCCAAGACGTTATGACTTGAGATTGATTGAAACAATGGAGACATTCATTTTCTTTTAGACAATTTAGATATAATTGGTGGGTTGCACGAGATCGTGCCATAGTTTGGGCAGGGAACATTTGAATCGCGTTCAGTCAAAGACTTATTTGTCACAACAAATGCGAGCGAACTGGTAAGAGCTGAAACTTAAACCTGCAAGCCTCGACGATGGTACTACTACATATATCAAGATTGCGCGATTTTCTTTCCACCATACCTGGTGTCTGTCTATTTTCCGGTTGAAGGTTATTTCAATTATGTGACAGTCATTGACATTGGACAAATCTAACGACGGCACTCGGCTGGTATGCTTTGCGCAGCTCAGCCTAACCTGCACATGTATACTAGAGTCTATAGAGTAGTTGCTAATTATCTATAGAGACGCAGAGAAATGGAGAACGTTAGTTAAATTATAGGTAAGCAAGCTCAGCTAGTTGATTGTAATTATTTTAGATTTGATTCGAGTGTGCATAGAGTATGTTCTTGAAATTGAGCAAGTGGGTACCTACGTGGAAGAAGTGGAATTATTAAAATAATTTTTCTGAGAACATTAGCCGCATTATACGAAAAGTTTCCTTTTATATGTTTAGACAGGACTTCCGTATTGAGGCTAGCTTTGGAATTAAGAGGTAATCCAACCAGACTAGATGAATAGCTACACTCCATATAAAAAGAATTAACTTCTCAGAATTTATGCGAAAGATCTATAAAATTTTACCTATAATTGCATAAAATTCAAAGTAATTGTTAACGTGGTATGATATTTCCCAACTTAATGCAGCGCATTATTAACTGAAATTTCTGCAAAATTAAAGTACAGATTACTTTTTCAAAGGTTTTGGTGAAAAAATAATTATAAAAAGTTGTCTATTAATATATTAAGTTACTTTTAAATGGTAACAGCTGGTAATTATGGCGTTTTCGATTGAAGAAAACAATTGTCTTTTCTATCAAAAGAGCAAAACTAGAATTGCCCTTTCTACGTTTTCTATGTTTCATTAAAAAAGAAAGTGCACCTCCATGTCAATTTTTAACAAAATAGAAGTGTCCGAACTCACCAACACACACTTGTAAAATGTCAGATTAAAATGTGTTTTGTTTTGTTAAGCTAAGATTAAACTGTTTGCCAATTAGCATATGAATCCCAATAGGCAAATGACTAGATTAACTGTCAAATGAGCAAAATGTCAGGATTATCAAAACTATATTAGACTAATGACCAAAATTACCAATATAGTTATATTTGCCTTGATGGTCATTTAAGGCATTTGCTATTTATTACCAAATGTTGTAGTACAAAAAAAGGCAACGGAAATGAAAATAAATCGCAATTCCGCGAACTCAAACACCGATGAAAACAAAATAAAATGCCAGCAATTCAATAACGAAAATTCAATAAAATGCCTGGGCATATAGGGCCTTATGCTAACATTCGTGATTATTGTTCGATTACACTATATGCTATTTGGGCTGTTTTATCTGTCAAATTCAGCCTGGTCATAGCCAAGTGGAACGCAAAACTTAGCGCGCCCATTTAATGGGTCGGCACATTTTCTCAAGCTAAATTTTGACAGATCGTTGTGTTCTGTTTTTTTTGTTGCTGAAAAGTAAGCAAGGATGAGTTTTTTTAATAAGTACCTAGAATCTGAAATAGTTGAAATAAGAAAGAATTGCATTTTTTACAGATTTTCTGTGATGCAGCTTAGTCTATCAAAATTTAGCAATGTTTGGAACGAAAGTTGGAGAGTTACTAAAATTTAGTTTAGCTTGAACAGCGTACTAGGCTTAAGACACGGAACGGGTTTAAATCTGCGGTATAAGCGATCAATTTGAGACTATATAGGCTATACAGGGTTCAAACACACTGAACCCGCCCATTTTCTATGTGATCAGTAATAATTATTGTGTTTAAAGTCACTACTGGTCCCCAATAGCAATATCTATACCTACCTATTTGGTGAAAGAACTATTGCCGCAGGTTTTGTATGAAACTCGCAGTTAGCAATTAAGTATTAACCTCTGTCACTATTTTTCAAAGCTTAGGCAGCATAGGTACCTATATCAGTCTTCTGCATATATATTTTCCAAAGCAATCGTCCTTCACTTGAAATGTCATACCTACCAGAACGCGGAACTCCAACAACCTTGACACAGTACACGTCAATCAAAAACTCGCCAAACTACATAAAGAAAATTCTCCACCCAAACGTCAACATCATCATACGTAGTACTACATGTGCACCTTTCAGATTCGAGTTTCGATTTCGAACCCATGCTTGCGCGAGCAATGTGCGCACATTCCGCACTTCGATTAATTGCTCCGACTCTGGCATACCCACAATTAATCGCTCCACTCCGGACAATACCCATCAAACAAAAATCGTTTTTAAAATATATCAGTAAACTGTATGCATCCGCCGGTGAGCAATTACGATATTACGAATACGATTATCGGTGCGGTAGCGCGGTTTGTCGTCCCGCGCGCTGTCCCCATATCCGCTTGAAATCGAAGCCGGATATTCTACTTTACATTCCCATTTTTCTACGTAAATTTTTTCGTTTCGTTTTCTGTGTAGGTAGGTATGTGCATTGCAACAAAACAAAACAGAACCTCCGCTAAACAAAAATATACGAAACGACGCTTTCCTCTGTTTTGTTCTCTAATTCCTCGGGGTCGTCGCCGGCAGACTATACGCATAGAGTGTACTCCGGAGTAGAGTACTCACCGCAAACAGACAATAATAATGAATTCCGGTTTAATTGTGTCAATTGTCAATAGCGACGGACGAGCCGCTGCTATTTTGTGTGTGATTTCCTTCCGTCTATGGAGAATTGTTTTTCTATTTGTAAACAAAACGCGGTCTCTCATCCGGGCGCCGCACGATCTGTTCACCACCCCACCGAGCTCATTCGCATTGCTAAATGGCTAAATGGTATCGTTGAGCTTCAAGGTTAAAGACGGCTGTGTATTTAGGGGAGCCCCTGCCTCCTTTACCGCAGCCCAATCACGTTAAATGTTTCGCAATGACACATCCGGAAGTACACCTGAAATTATGATGAATCAATGTTTCCTGTCCTCGCTCTTCTTTTGACAATTCGCAATTTTTTTGTTTTGTGTAGAAACTTTGGCGTTGGTACGAGTAGATATTTCGATTTTGATTGTGCGCGCACTTTATCCGATTATAGGTCACACTCACCACATAGCACACGAGCGCCGTAGAGTAAGCGCATCAGAATTTAAGCACTGGGCAAATCCGGAAATACTACAATGAAGCCGAGCTGAGCTGTAGTGTGTCTATTGAACCTGCAATGTCAGGTGGAAATGTAAGCTCATGGGGTAATCACGAGGTGTACCTGATTATACGTGCTTTGGTTATGATGATACGTGTGCACTGGTGCAATTGATTAGACATATAACATAACACGGCTGAAGAATGCATTAGGGAAATCAATATACTAGTCCAAAAGTGACATTTGTATTAAGAAAAATAGATCTATCTCAGATTTTGTTGAAACGCGACTAAAGACAAGATTGTTTTAGACATCCCTCTATTAAAGCTTAGTACGCTTCTCGAGATGAACTAAATTTCATCTGCTCTCCAACTTTTCTCTCCAAACATCAGCTAAAATCCTAGCTAAATTTTGACATAGAGTACGCCGTCGATAAGTGTCACAGAAAACAGCTGTTCTTTGAAAAAACTTCCTTTAGAAATGTAATTCTCTCTTATTTCAACTATTTCTGATTCCACTTACTTCTCGTCCATGTAATAATAAAAAAAGCTCATTCTTGCATACTTTTCCGCAACAGAACAACAAATACACAACTATCTGTCACAATTTAGCTGGAGAAAATGTGCCGACCCATTAAATGGGCACGCTAAATTTTGACAGGTCCATGAAGTACATTCTGAAACAAGCATTTGATTATTTAGGTAGAGCTGCGTACCACTCAGCTAAATGGGTTCGCTTAATTTTAGCTCAGCAAAATTTTGGAGAGAATTTTGTATGGTAGCGAAAATTTACCTCGAGCAGCGTACTAAGCTTAAGGAGATATCATTGCCGCTGAAAAATTTCAAAAAGGGGTCTAAAATGCGGCCTGAGCCGAGAAAGTGGCCTCTTCATAAATAATTATATAGCAAAAACAAGAAAATTTTTTTACGAAACGCTTATTTTTTTTTATACTTTTGCATTCTTTTTCGCCCAATAAAAATAAGGTCTTCCTTAATCTGAAAGAGGGGTCATTTTGACTTGGTTCTCAAAACGAGGACATTTGGCCCCTAGAAAAACGCCAGTTGACTAGAACGAATTAAATCTAGAATGTACAAATTTCGAAAATTAATTTCATAAATCTCGAAAAACTAAATCTCGATAATAAAACTGTTTTCGAGTTTTTTTTTATTCCCTAATTTTACTCCAAACATAATGAAAACAATTCTGAAATTCTGTAACGTTGTATCCATATTTCGCATGGATTTTGAGAAACACGTCAGGCAGGCGGGTTGCATACATAGAATTTCCACGGGAAAATGGAAAATATTTCAAGCGCGCGAATTAAATTCTATCTAACTGAATATTAATTCGATATTCCTCAAAAAGCTCGGAAAATAGAAAAAATAGACTGAGGCAATACAACCTTTCCAAAGCTCCAAAATCGGAGAGAGTCTTGGAAACCAAATGTTTCTCGCTGTCATTGCAAACTTCTACTTCACGTTTATGTTAAAAACAAAAAGGTACAAATCCGCCCCCAACATCGACACCAAACGAAACTTCAACACAATATTCTGATTACACTCTTGCAATTCCATTTGCTTTCTTGATTAGCATTTAACTTGCATATTAATAAAAACATTATCTTCCCCAAACGTCAGTAGGAAGTGCGCGAATTCACAACTAATTTCCTGGCTGCACTACAATATTAGCTTGGCTTATCGCTTGCTTATAATTGGAAGCGAAATTAACATTTTTTTTTTCGGTAATCATTTCGTCATGTGGAAAAAAAACACTAAATTTGTTTTCGTATAATAAATCATCGTATGTCAACAGTGCGCGACCACTTTGCATTGACTGCTTCTAGCCGCAAACAAATCCATTTAGTAAATTAATGTTTATCTATTTTTAAGTACAGGAAATGACGTTTGCATTTTTTTGATTTTAATTCAAATAGCTAAGGTACAAAAGGAAAATGTCTTTGAACTTTATGGCTGGCGAATTTGAAATGGAAATCAAGTTGACCCATAAGTAAAAGTGAAAACGCTTTCGGTAATTTGTGGTTTTTAATTTCTTTATTACTGTTGCCAATGTCGACGTGACTGGCATAGGGATTAGCCACTAGATGGCAGTCGTCACTCCGCTCATAATCTCCCAGATCAACAATAGGGTCAAGTGAAAATTTATTAATTGCACTTGGCCACACATATCCACAGCCACTACAACAGCAGCTTATGGCAAAATGTGTGTTCATAGCAATAATATTTTTCTATGTTGTAGTTTTCTTACAACACTCCGACCTTTGGCAGTTAATTCAGCCAAGTAAGTCATTCATATCCGGTTTGGATATGACGCCTAAATGTACGTGTACTCGTAAGTCGCTTTCAAAATAACTAACTCGCACATACAGACGGTTGAGTTTGCTTCGGTTGCGGCAATCATTGTTCAATGCCTTTTCTGTTTAGTTGTCAGGGTGTCGATAATTTAAATAATTATTAAATGCAATTATATTGATTGCATTTTGTGGACAACGGTTAGGAGTTGCCAACAGCATATTTGAATCTCCCCAAAAATCGACCGCAAGGAAACTTGATCAGCAGCATTCCGCTTTTTTGGCCTTTTAGAAGCCTTTCATGTAAACGCATTTGATTGTGTAATAAAACTATAAATATCAACGTTACTTGAGTGTGCTATATGTTTGAGTGTGGGTTAATGGCTGAATGCGGATGGTTCTCAAAAGAAATACATATCTCACTTGAGGATGGGGGAGAGTGTACGCAACTGGAGGAATATACAGTATCTTTGTGCTGTTCATCTTGGAGGGGGACTTCATTTTTTAATTAAGCGGGAAAACCGAAGCATGGTGCTTTATCTGAATTTAATTAACCCTTTGTGACTTGATAGTTGAGCGTCTATTCATTGCATATGGACTAGAAAACCGTGGGAGATTTCCCAACCACGTAATTGACAAGTTGCTTAGTCGTCTTTCTTCATCTCTCCCCTAAGTAGGAGATCTGGTTACTACATACTTGTAATTTATATCCGAACATGAGTAATTGTTGGGCTTACGTCTTCATGCCGAGGAAATTCTTTATCGAAATAAGATTGAATCGATCGAGGAGATAAGTGAATTAGGTTCGAGAGGTTCACACCCTTTTTAAATAATATAGGCGCTTCGATCACATTTCACGTATCTACGCACTTGAAGCCTACAAAGAATCGACTTCATAAATTCGGCAACAACTTGATAAACAATATTTGCACTTGTATTTTAGGGTTTATCAACATTTTCGGTGAACATTAAGGATTAAAGGAAATCTCCCAAAAGTTAGCGTACCTACCTATTGTTGAATTTTCATTTAGGTACTGCGAGTCTCGATATAAAGATCGACATTATTTATCGATCGACAATCGTTGGTTGTCGTCTGCAATTTATGAAAATATATCTTTTTAAAAACAATAATTAAGTGCGGATGCAGTTGAACATCAAACGAGCACTTTCGACGTTACCGTCAACTCGTTGATTTTGTTATGGAAGGTACCTACCTCCAACCAGGGATCCCAGATTAAAAAAAAGCCTCCGTTTTTAACACCAAAACGATATTTTTTCCCCTTTTCCAAAAATAAAAATCCTTTTTTTTTCTTCCTAAAACAAAAACGCGTATTTCTCTTATTTTAACATTTTATATTTTATTTAAAGATCTTAGAATTAAACAAACAAAAAAATAATAGGAACGCATTAAATTCAGTCAGTATTATGAAATACTAATAAAAAACAAAAAAAAAATGTTTCCTTGATGATATCGATATGACATATAAAACGCCAAATAATGAATGCATTTAAAATGAAACAAAGTGAATAAGTGAGACGTTACATGGGCCCATTTGAGATTATGATCATTGAATCGAGTTTTAAAAATAGTTTAGTCTTTCGAAGACTTTATTTAAATACAATTTTAAATGTTTTTATCCCCCTTTTTAGATTGTTTTCGCCCTTCCCACTTTTTTCCCGTTTTGTTAGAAAAAATCGGAAAAATTGCCGAATTTCCCCTCCCAATCTGGGATCACTGCTTTCAACACAATTGTGACTCGGTAAACTATTTTCAGTGCCATTCTGTTTTAGCGAGCGTTGCCACTTTGTAAGAGGTAGCCGAGATGTGCAAGTACATACCTATACATAATTTATAGGTAGGTGTATGTAAGGCCGTCGACTTGCGTATTCCAAGTCGATTGAATTCTCCCCCCTACTCTATCTAAAGCGAGGACTTCTTCTATTGCGGTGGCACTCAAGGTCGAAACAGATGACTATTTCAAAAAAAGTGTTGCTGTTAATTCGTTCTGACACAGGCATAATAGAAGGCTGATAGTCGTAAGGTCAAACTTGCTGTATAGCTCTTGGTGTTCAATGCTAAAAACGTCGAAAATCCCTCAAAAAAAGTTGTAAAGGCACAAGTGGATATGAAACCTTTATAATTCCGCGTCATAGAACAAAACTGTATCTTAAAAAGGCTCCACAATATTGGCTTGCAGGTTCCGTTATTACTATATCAGTTAAATTACAGCGCATAACCATCTCTGAACGCTTTTTGACATTAAAGATCTCGGCGAGACCTGGAGCAGCGAGCATTCTTCATCGCCTTTTTGCACAAACTGACGAGCTTACCAGGGAAGTAAAGGGTGATTTTTTAGCTGGTTTGGTTTTGGCAACACCGGTTTTGACAGCTGACGTGTGTTTAGTACCTTGTGTCACTGTCAAACAGCTTCAGTTTGGTTTGCAATTTAACCATGGATCGTCTTACAAATGAACAACGCTTGCAAATTATTGAATTTTACTATCAAAATTCGTGCTCGGTTCGAAATGTTCATCACGCGCTGCTTCCATTTTATGATCGGCATTCTCGACCTTCTGAGCAGTCTATTCGGAAGATTGTGACCAAATTTCGCACCAAATTTACTTTGTTGGACATTAAACCACCAACACGTTTACGTACTGTGCGTAGTGAAGAAAATATTGCGGCCGTATCAGCTAGTGTGACAGAAGACCGCGAAATGTCGATTCGGCGCCGTTCCCAGCAGTTAGGCCTTTGTTACAGCACTACGTGGAAAATTTTGCGGAAGGATTTGGGCGTAAAGCCTTTTAAGATACAGCTGGTGCAAGAACTAAAGCCAGCCGACCTACCACAACGCCGAATTTTTGGTGAATGGGCTCTTGGAAAGCTGGCCGAGGATCCGCTTTTTTATCGAAAAATTGTGTTCAGCGATGAGGCTCATTTTTGGTTGAATGGGTACGTAAATAAGCAAAATTGCCGCATTTGGAGTGAAGATCAGCCAGAAGCATTGCAACAGCTACCAATGCATCCCGAAAAAGCCACTGTTTGGTGCGGTTTATGGGCCGGCGGCATTATTGGGCCATATTTCTTCAAAGATGATGCGAATCGCAGCGTTACTGTCAATGGTGAACGCTACCGAGCGATGATAACAAACTTTTTTTTGCCCGAAATGGAAGTTCTTGACTTGCATGATATGTGGTTTCAACAAGACGGTGCCACATGCCACACAGCACGCGAAACAATGGCGCAATTGCGAGGCGAGTTTGGTGAACAGTTAATTTCACGATTCGGGCCGGTCAATTGGCCGCCTA
The DNA here is from genome assembly GCA_916610125.1 of Cheilosia vulpina. Lineage (NCBI taxonomy): Eukaryota > Metazoa > Arthropoda > Insecta > Diptera > Syrphidae > Cheilosia > Cheilosia vulpina. Next base: position 40,368,179 of record OU744279.1, on the reverse strand, counting down.
GATCGTGCGATTTGACACCATAAGATTATTTTTTGTGGGGGTATGCCAAGGCTAATGTGTATAGGGACAAGCCCGCTTCGATTGACGCACTGGAAGCCAACATCCATGCATTCATTCGTGAGATACCGGCCGATATGTGTGAAAGAGTATGCCAAAATTGGACTCAGCGGATGGGCTACCTGAGACGCAGCCGCGGTCAACATTTGCATGAAATTATCTTTAAACATTAAATTGCAAGGTTCAAACTATCGATTCAAATAAATATTTCATTCATTTTTTCGAATTTTTTGTTTTTTTTTTAAAAAAAGTTCTAAACCTCTTAAAAAATCACCCTTTAGAAACTATAGATATTCCGCTGTATAGCTGAGTGGGATTCTGAAAGATGAAAATTGTCAATCCTTTTTGTTTTCACGAACGTTTTGCTTTTATGTAACTTCAAAACCGAAAAACGTTTTCGTTTCGCACGAAGGGGGGACAACAACTGCCTTTTTATTTGTTTTTTAATTATTTCTACAGTATTAATGCCGTGTTCCTTAACCAAACATTCTTCAAAAAAGACAGGTGAAAAAAGAAAAAAGTTAGAATGTTCAGCTGTTCAATAAGTCGATTCTGCTAATGGCTACTTAACCTTAGAATGCGAAGAAGGATTTCTTTCGTTTATTTAAGTGCGAAAGTGATTTTCGTGTCATTATTTTATAGTGCCCCACCGCTGGTTTCTATAAATTCTGTCGTTTGCGGCTGTATTTATTGTTTGAAAAAGACGAGTATGAGTATCGTTTTGCGGACTTTTTGGGCGATTGATATATCCGTAGACTTATATGTGCATACCTTGGCTGCAACTCGGTAGCGCTCCGAGTTAAAATTGGCCGATTGCAATGTATGGGAATGGATCTATAACGTTGAGGGAGTATTAACTTAATAAAATTGCGCTTTTTGAGAGAAATCCAACATGTTTGATAAGAATGAAATGCTGCAAATGAAGTTTATAATTTCTGAATTCGGGTATTAGGCATAAGGACATAGGACACTCAATCCTAACTCTAAATCGACTCCAGTACCTTGCTCTACAATAAGCCAGATATAGCCGATTTCCCGAAACATAAAGTATCTGAAACAAATGGCACCCGCAAAATAAAAGGCTAAACCAATCATATAAAAAAATTATTTACACATTTATTTTCAGTTTTTTGCTTTCCATCTCTTTCGGATTTAATTTCTTCAATTCATATAAATAAAAAAAAAAAAAAAATAAAAATATAATTAAATAATTACTTAAAAACTAATAGGAAAATATATTTAAGCAAAACAAATAAAAAAATAATAATAAATCATATTTATATATAAAACTCCTCTCACATACATTTCCACATATATTAATACACATTTAGATTTCTGTGTTTTTTTTTCTATAATATATTTATAACTATAGAACTAATTACATTATACAATGGTACATACACATACAACTATAATTACAGTTTAAAAAGAAAATATTTTTATTTTATGTTTCTCTATCTAACTATATTTATGTATGAACCATCAAGTTACGACAGCACAGCCATCGCTCGTGCCAATCGCACTCGAAAATCACGGTATAGCATTTTACCACCGACAGGAACTCGACTTAGATACATGTCCAGGCTCATGAGGCACAATGCCTTGCCATTCATGGGGAATTTTTGTGCCAACTCAGGGGTTACTTCGAGACCTTCGGACACAGCCATATTGATAAGCCATTTCCAGACATCCGCTCGCGACCAATCCCTCGGATCGATGGGCAGACCATCGGTGCCAAATTGAACTTCTTGTCGACTATTGTGATGGTGATGGTGCTGATGATGGTTGTGTAGTGAGGAGATTTTCTTTCCTACGACATTTCCCCCGTTTGTTGTCTTGTTCCACAGGTGAAGGTCGTTCTCATTGCGACAGCCATTGACATTGGACAAATCGAGTGGTGGCACTCGGCCGGCATACTTAGTAAAGCTCGATTCAACCTGCATCTTGTTGACTATCTGCAAGTGGAGAGAGAGAGAGAAACGTCAGTGAAATTACAATGAACAAGCTGCGGAAGTTGATTGCATAAAATGTTGTTGCTTTGCATACTCGTCGACTATTATAAAGTCACATTTTCATTTGCTATTGGTATACTTTGTCAAATCGTCAGTTGACAATTAATGTGTACGTCACATTCCTGTCAGGCCAATTTAGAAAGAAAATGTTCAAACCTTCTCGGTGCTGCTTCATCGTTAAGATCACTTTAGTAAGCAATCAGCGGGTGATGAAAAATGATGATGTCACACGCACACCATTCCGACTCCAGAGCCGAGCCGTCATTCTCAAGTACTCAACCCAAATGCCCCGACCAATTAAAACCCCATCCAAAGAAAGGCTTAATAAACGATTGATTTATGGCAATCAATTTTGTTTCATTAAAGGAAATCAAACTCAATTGATAAACGAGCGCCCCCTGTGGCATATAGGTTTTGTATATACACACATCCCAGTCTGTGTAACAATAACAAAAACTAAAACCGAAAAGCCTCAACTATAGATCACAGAATCAAGTTTTTCCTAACGAGAAACGTTACAAAACGTTTCTATAAGCCACACACCCATCACTGTCTCTTTCGCTCAGGCCAGTCTGTTAGTTTCATTTAATTCCGATGGCGATAAAAATTGACAGCCATATGGTTTACATGTTGTACTTTTTAAAATAATTTATAACCAACCGCGGCGAAGAAGAAATTAAAACGCACAACTCTCGTGGCCGAAAAGAATTTCCTTCACCATGATATCGCTTTGTTGTTGGCGGAATTTCGTTGGCTGTTCGCTGTTGTCTATAACGTTCTAGTATGGTGTGCGACCAAAAAAGCGTGGGGCCACAGCATCCATCCCATCACTCACAAAAGCGATCACAACGACCACCCGAGCTAAATCTTTTTCCTATAGCACAGCGTCTCCCTGATGATGCTCTTCTGTAGAATGTGTGTTTGTTGGCCGCCACCGCCGAGACCAAAACAGATACAGATACGTATATGCATAGATACAAAAAGTAGACGTAAAAGAAAAAAAAAACACACCAAGATGAATATGCCTCGTGTTTTATATTGATGGCTTATGGTATCCGGTCACTTATGGGTTGACGCAACTACAAAGTTATCGATGTAAGAATTGGTGGATACAATTGGTTGGGTTGTTAATTTTATACGACTCCAGTCTCCGTTAATGCCTCTAATACATTTCTTGCATTCCTGCTCGGCCAAGAACCTTCTGCGCGGGTTGAGTTCCTGTTCTTTGTCGGTTGACTATGGATCGCCATCGAATTCATATGCAAATTAGAGCGTTAACAAGATTTTTAGGTTAAGCCTTTGACATGGACCTTGCATTAGATGCATAATCGTCTATAATCCGTCTTGTTGCACAGGGATGGGAAATAGATCGGTTTGTGGTAGAGAATTGAAAGATAACACAGAAATCTATATATATAGGGTGAGGAGGAGTTAATTCAGGTTACACGCAAAAGGCTTAACTTAACTTAAGTTGAAGAAGGGGGAGAACAACTTTTAAGTACCCGTCTGTCGTTTGCCTTAGATACAAAGTTAATGGGGGTGGGAAGTTGATGATGTTTTTTCTTATATCGACACGAATTTAAAACCCAAACATATGTGGCATCCCAAGTGCGTGGGAAAGGCATTCCTATGATAGACTTATACTATAAAGAAAATCCTAAAATGTACAAGATGATGTTTCATTGGGTTCCACGAGTGGGAAGATGTGGTTTTGGTGTCGATCGGTGGTGACATATGAGAAATAATTATACCACATATGATTCAACCCATGATCGCAGTCATTTTATAGAGGAAGTTGACATAAACAAATGGAAATGCGTATAGCCTACGGAGTGTACCATATATAGGGTCGGCTCATACATTTGTATACATACATTTGTTGAGTGAATCAAAATGAGAGTGAGTGTTTGATTGGACAGCAAAGCGTAAGACATTTTTAGTTCTGTGTGAAATTTTGACAGTTGTTGGCTGCAGCTCAATCCGCGACTTGGACAGAAAGCGGTTGATTATATGCAGAGAACTTGACCCTCAATTTAATCGCATTTTTTCCGGACAGTCAACTAATGCGAACATTTTTTTTGTTTAAAGCGTGGGGTCTGTATTGGCAGTACTGCTCCGAGCAGAGACTCACTGGTTAGCTCTATTGTGGAGCGTGAAACAATGGAAGGAAAACTTACAGTACGAACGCTAGATAAGATTGGCTGTGGAGCAGAATCCGAAAATCGTCTGTGCTCTCGCTATTGATTGATTTTGTGTGTGTTTTAATCTTGACAGCGCGACACTAGGCGTGTTTTTATTAAATATCTCATATTAAAATTTAATTAAATAAACGTATATTACTTCCGATATTCACACTGTGTACTCATCACAAGTAGAAGTGACAGACAGTAGTTCATATTAAAGCTCTTTTGGTGATGAGCTTTAAGCCGCAACTATATAGTAAACTGCTTTCAGCGGTATTCACTTTTAGCGAACGAGAAACAGCAGAACGTTGAATCAAACTAAGAGTTGAACCACGCAACTAAATTTATACCAGATTATCACAACTGTCAATATGAAGTCTGAACTGTTTTACTGCGTTAAAAAAAACCACTGGTTTGACAGCTGTCTTATGCGATTTATCTGATTTTTTTATTGGGTTGTATTGATCGCATTAACATTGTGTCAGGTTACAAATCAAGTAAAGAATTCCTTTACTTACTTCCAAATTATTCACTATGGGCGTAAATCAGGTTTAAGTTAATTATACACCCGACCATTTAATCCGATTTTTTTTTAAACCCGACAACTTAAGTCTGAATCCATAATATTTACTCAAAAACATGCATAAATCTCGCTGGAGATTTAAACGCGGATTAAAAACAGTTTAAACCGATTTTAACCCCTTTTCAACCTAGCAATGTCAAATTTCACAAAAAAATAGCTTTTGTTTTTGTTGTTTCTCACTTTTAAATTCATTTGATTTGATTTGTGTCCAGTTTTATTTTTAGAAGCATTAATTATGCTGAAAAATATAAACCATCAACTGCTGCTTCAGCAGATCTCCGACAAATTCGTCTTCAGACGACATCATCATTTCATGCATCGCACAAATGAAGTCCATTTTTTTACTTTCTTGCTATTTTTATCTTCTACTTTTGTTATTTCCTGCGCCCTTCAAGCGAAGGAATGTCAATATTATGAAAAAGAGTTTTAACCGCAGTTAAAGTACTTAAACTGGTCTCCGAGTGCAGTTTAAATCCAATCGGATTAAACGCTGTCAACTTAAAAAAAAAAGGTTTAACGACTGAATATTATGGACTTGGGTTTAGTTTTTGGTTTAAACTCACTTAGATCCGATAAAAGTGAGTGAATAATATGACCTTTAGTAGGTGCTCGGCTAAAATTCAATTGTACCAAACTAGATGACTGTTTGTTTAGATATAAAATAATATGCAGACTTAAGATTCAACTGACACATTGTGTTGTCACATTAAATTTGAAAGAAAGTGACACCAGAAAATGGCAACCTATTCAAATTCATATTTCAATCTCGTTTAGATAACTCTATTCCAACAACTAAACGTATTTTTAAACATCAGGTAGGTATGTAAACTTTTATAGCAGTTGTGAATAGCAAGTGTCAACTAGATGACAATTCAGCTGTTTTATTTATCATTTACAGCGCTGCAAGGAAGCCGCTGCTGAAATAAATTTCTTAGCTAGATTTTATATTTATTTGATGTATTTAAAATATATTCGAAACATATATATATAATATATACCGACATAATATATAGGTAGGTATTAAGAACTTGCCCCTTTTTGATTGATGCCATCCCACTGTGCGTCTTTCAAAACAATAACAAAACAATCATCATAAACATGACGACGATGCACGGTGCGATCATTATGATGATGACGAAGTCGAGATTATGTGCCAAGCACTATTTCATGTTGCTTTCCTTGCCCTGGTGCCGTGTCGAACCGGCCGCCTGATCATGTTTCCACCTCCGGATATGCAATATGATGCTGCAGTGGTTCGTTCGCATTCAATGCGGATTGGTCTTGTTGTCGGCGGGCCGGGTCGGTGACTCAGCAAAGAAAATTTCCATATCTGACGCAGCCGTCACTCGTCACATCGCCATATAGTCTTTGCATCTATACTCTCGGGCAGGGTGTCGTATGCGCCATTACAATGATTAACACCACAATGCACAGCTACAGCACACAGTATGTCTGCACTGTATGCTGGTGGTTAAGTACTTTTTTCCAGTCCATCGTACTAATTCCTTCCCTGGGCCTGTTTATCTCACAGTATCTGCTATCTGTCTGTCTGGCTGTCTCCTTGCCGGCTTGGAAAAATAATATAAAATCACACACACACCATTCATCAAACATTTGAATGTGCGTATACAAGTATACCCTTTAGTGGGTTCACGTCACCTCTTCAGCCTACAGTCTGTTTTGTTCGTTTAGTGTGAAATGTATTTTTATGATTGGCGCCAACAAGTTGGGCGTTTTTATCAGGAGCAGCGGTCGCATAAAGTAAATTCGCTTTGATTGATGTTTATCCTTCGTGTCGCCAGTCGAAGCAACGCTAATGCTGGAACTGCCTTTAATTAGCTCCTCATATACACAGCGATTTCATATAAACATTCGCCACTGGCAGACTAGGAAGTCGAAACAAGCAAACATATTCTCGCCCGCCTCCCCATTAAGCGCGTGTAAGGTGACTTCACTTGACACGTGATTAATTTAAAGTCTTTCTCGATGGAAACTTCACAAATAATTCATATTTTCCGGCCGCCTTTTTTAAGAAAGTAGGTATATAAAAAAAAAAATCACACAGGATGTACGTAGTAGCTGCGCCGCCGACGATGACAGCCGACAGCGACACCGACCATCATCATGTCTCACTTGACTTTTCAGTTCGGAAAGCAATTGGAAATTCCAAAATTAACATGACAAGGCGCATCTCCTTTGTGGGAGTGCAAAAATTTGCGCCAAAAAAAAAGCAAGCAGCAACAACCTGAAAATACGTTGCAAAACATTTTTGAGTAGCGCAGCATCCGGTGGATTAAATATTTGAGATATTTTTTTTTTTGCTTTACAAGTCTGTCCCGCCACGGCGCGTCGTCCACTTATTTTCTATTTCAGTTCAGAGATACTTCGCTGCCTGAGAGCAAAAACTTATGTTTATCTCTGAAGCTATGTGGCATTTATTTTTAGAACACGGAAAAGAATTTGGCTCCCTTCGGCGCGTTTATTGTTTCAGAGCGATTCTAAACAAAAAGAACACCGATAGAAGGAGAGCCATCTAGGGGGAACAAGACGAGTAAACAAAAAAGAAAAGAAAATAATTTACAACAGTGCAAAATGCTTTCGAAAATTATAAACAATACGAGTATATGCGCGGCCACCTCCGTTTGTTTATTTGTTTAGCCTTTGGAAAACAAAAGCGTTGCGAAGGTGTCGGAATGCTGGTCGAATTCGGCTTTTGCTTTTGTTGTTCGAGGCTAATATAAATAGATGTAGAACGACAGTAAAACTTTTTTTTTCTCTCGTATACACAAACGAGTGGACAGGTTTTTGTTTGAAAATAATGAACGCATTATCAGCGTAATAGATTGCGTGAAAAGGCTTAGATAATATTATTTTGTTTAAACGAGTTCAAAGCTCTAGTTGTCGGCGAGGTAGAAAAAATGAGTATTAATTTCCAGACGTGATACCTAGACATCTGCATTCATTTATACTGCTTTTGAAGTCTGTTCGTTTTTAATCGGGTCATTCTCAGTATTTTTGTTTATTTTTGAGTCGAACAAAAGTTAGATGTCCTCGGTTGTCAATTTGGTGTTTGACATTTGGGTGACATGTGCCACTTACGGTTACACTTACACGTTGCACAAGTAAACATAAAGTAGGTGATACAGAGTGGATTCAATATTAAAGTGGAGGTAGCTCCGTGCGCTATAAAAATCAAAAGCGTGGGGGTGTGTGACAGATCGAGTTTTAGTTCTACAATTGATCACTGTCACTGGTCGTTTACGCTCTTGATTTTCGCATAAACTGAACATCTTTAACAGAAATCGGAAAAAGTGTTTCATCGCAAAACAGGCCCTTGGATTTGTTTTTAATTTTTTTTTTAAATTCGTTTATTTACTACCATCTCTTCCGGCAATCAGATATTTCGCCAAAATATACCACTAAAAAATTATGCAGTAAAATTGTGAGCTTTCCAAATTGTGGTATATCATTAAAATTCGTAGTCGAATGCAGTTCTGTTGCAAATTGAACAACCACTTTTCGTTCGGCCGGTGCCACTGTTACATCTCGTCGTGGCCATTACGACGTCGCCGACTGCGACTCTGTGCGCTGATTGCTCTTTTGTTAGTCGGTTTCCTGACTTCAATATGGTTTATGAAGAATGTGAAGTTATGTACTTGTGCTTGCCGTTCGCTGCTGTTGACTTGCAACATGATACGTGAACGCGATTTCTTTATATACAAATTTTTTTTTTTTTGCTTTGCGAAATCAGCACAAACAAGCGCAGCAGCCAGTAAGCCAATCAGCACTCTCCGCAAAAGCAGGAACTACAAACAAGTAGGTACAGCACACTGGTTTATGGAACCGCCGCGCAGAGTTAACCTAAAACGCTTTTGCAAGGCGCATTCGAAAGACAAAAAGAACCCGTTTCGGCGACATAAATATTGTTTCATCTCGCTATACAGAGGAAAGCGCGCAGCGCCATAAATTACACGACCAAGACCAAGTCACCGAGTGCAATGTTGTTGCTGATGACGATGATGGTGGTGTTGCTGCCGCTGCACCGTATACTTCGGGTTGTTGTTCTTCATTATTCTTTGGAACCGGCCAACTGCGGAGTATCTACACAATTACTCCGCTTAAGCGAACCGAGCCAAGTTTGGAAAAGGTACTTCAACGGCGCGCGCAGCAACAGTGGCGGGTAATGACCTCCAAGCGAGCAACTTAAAAGTTGTTCAAGTTGTTGGCCCCTGCGCGCGGAGAGAATAGACTGCCAGCGACTAAGTTTGTTTCTTTTTTTTTGGTTTTGGGAGCAAGCAAATATTTGCCTTTGTCTCATGGTGAGTTCCAGAAGTGGAAGTGCCCACAGATATTTAGTATATCTGAACAAACAGTACATGTACGGTGTGTGTGATGGCAAATGCTGCTGCTATATGTGGTGCAACTGAGTCAACAAGTTTTGCATTTTTACCTCGAACCGAACGGGCCAGGAATTTGTATTTCCAATTAACATTCCAAAGAAAATCGAAGGCGACGAAGACGTCGACGACAACGATGACTCTTTGGCATTTAAAATACATTTTTTAACTCACTGTAGCCAATGGATTCTGTTCGGCGTTTGCGCGTGTTTGAGTTTGAATTGAAACCGCGCAAAGATGTTTGACAAGATTAGGAAAAAGGTGTGGGTAATGAAGTGGGTTATGTGTGAAATATCTTATGGTTTTCGGTAGAAATAAACTTCATTGAATGTTAATGGCCCTTGGATAGGAGATCGCCACAAGAAGGCACAAACACGATGAATCATCAAGAATGCGGCCGCTGGATAGTGATTGGAATATTGGAAAAAGTGATCGGTATAGTGTTAGTGTAATCCATCAAATATTTAGGGTTTTCTACGTATTTATTTTATACACGGCTGTTACGTAAGAGGGAAAAATATGACGTGGCCCGTTGCACTTTTGCTGAATTGGATAAGAAATTGACAACTGATAGGCTAGGATAGGAACCCAGTATTTTAGGAAGACAATCTAAAATGCTGGGTTCCAGGTTTAATTGGGAGAAAAAGTAATATTTCACCTTCCCGTGAAAGTTTCTCAATTCAGCCTTTTGAATAAGAAGCGCTGAAATATACTGAACGTGTACGCGACTTCTAAGACGCTTTTGCAGCTATGTCAACTGACATAATAATGAAAGCAAATTCATACCAACGTTCTTCCAAAGCATCAATCTTTTCTTGTATTCAACTCTTAACTCAATTCAACTGTCAAAAAAAATTAAAATCAATTAATTTGTAAAGTTTTTATTATCTGTCAAATGGAAAAATAAGCTCAAATTTACGCAGCGAAACTTTGACAGACTTAAAATTGAAACATTACAATGTTTGCCATTTGCGATGACTGTTTTCCACCACTCCTTCTATATTTAGCGAGTTTCACTGCGGAGAAAAGGAACAGAACCAGTTGTTTTTTATTTGTTCAAGTCAACTTTGACAAGGTAATCAATTACTTGTCGGAAGAAATTCTTTGAGCTTCTTAAAAGTAGACGAGTATTTGTCCGACTAATTCTTATGTGAATTCGCTTTTTTTTTCTGACAGTTTTACTAAATAAAATAGATGTAGGTATAGGTACCTACGCTGTTCATAACGAACGTAATCTGACAAGTCTGTTATATCTATGCTAACTACTTTTTTTTATGCTAGTAGACCCAATTTGAGATTGAAACTGAGCCGAAGAGCATGGCAAACTTTTATGTTTGACAGCTGGTTATGTTCGACGAATAGCCTTTCCCATTTGCCACAATAAAAAATACAGAGATTTGTTGGTGACATGGAATTGTGAGCACGAATTTTTTAATTAAAAGTTTCATAAAGACGTGTTAAGTGTCAGTCAGTATTCTGATAAATTGTTGAATGTCTGTGCGCGCAACAGAAAAAAGTCGGAACTGCAAATCGAAAGTAAGGCACACAATTTGGAAGCCGCAAGTCGTAAAAACTCCATTCGAATTGATATTCATATGACAAACACCAGCTTCGATGTAAACAGTACCAACCTACATATGTCTTGCCAACAAATAACGAGATTCCAACAAACGATTAGAAGAAACAACGTATTATAGCCCCTTGGCTAAGAATACAAAGGCGGCACTTACGACACAATCCCGGATTAACCTTTCACGGGGCCATACGCCAACAAACAGTGGCGGTTTCTATTTCGGTCATTAAAAATGCGATCGCGTATATAAAAATGTCAACCATGAGTGTCAAGTAGTCATATTCAAAAAAAAAAAAAAAAACATCAACCAATCATTTGCATATTTCTCGTTCCCAAAACGAATAAGGTCACACAAGAGACACCGAGTCTACGACGAATTGAAATACCCACCTCTCTCAAATTATGTGTAAAAATGTATCTGAGATAGGTATGGAAAAAAAATATTAATTACATACATACGAGTGTATTTGAAACTCGTTACAGAACCCGTTGCTCTTCACGTAATTCATTACCAGTTGTGGCAGTTGTTGTCGTCGTCGCCGGTCCTCGGATTTCTTGTAAGACTTGGTTGGAAAAAAATATATATAGGTATATGCTGAAACCATGAAAACGCTGGAAAGGTCTTTCAAGTTGGCTAAGTTCAATTAACATTCCGATCTTGCCCGTTTGTGAGTGTGTCCCGTTTGAGTTAATTTTTTGGTTATTTCTCTTTTCATTTTGCCATAAAGATAATTGAAAGAAACACCATTTAACGACGTCAAGTGAAAACAGACACATCACATTTCACATGTCGTCTCCTATAATGTGTGGTGAACGTGGTATCTGCTTCGATTTTCTCCGCGTCGCGTCTGCCTCTGTGTACTGTGTGTTGCCGCGCGCGCGCGCGATCCGAAACCGATCTTCGCACAGACATGACCAATAAAAAAAAGCAGCACTCCGATCCAGAAGAGGGGGAGCCATAAGACGTGCGGACTGCGGTGGTGTTTGAGTGGTTGGCTTGGCTGCCTTGGGGCAACGTCAAGGTGAAATTCTTTAGAAATGTGAAACGTTGCATAAAATAAGCTCCACAATGAAGACAGTACGTATAGGTATCTCTTTCAACAAAAACCATTGCCATGGACTTCTTTCTTTCTTTCTTTCGGATTGCCCGTCGGCTTCGATCGAATCGTACTCTTTTTTATTCCCCACCAGCACGTTGCTTATGAATTTATTCATTACCAACATACATATCACATGCTCGACGGTGGAGTCGAGTCAGCTCCGGGAGAAAGAGGGACAGAAAGAATGCAGACATTGGCATTCCTGACAATTAATTACCCAAGTGTGCAAACTAACAGTCCGCAGTCAACGATTTCCACTCTTTGCGCTGTCTAAAGGCCGAAGCAAAACAAGTGCGCCATACAGTGACTACAAACAAATCGCGGAATGTGATCATGATCGCAAATCCAAATCGAAGCTCAGAAAAAAATGTATTTTCTAGAGAGACAGATGAGATGACTTTGCAAAGATATAACAAATGACGATCATGTTGCAGGCCCGAGAAAATGTACATTTTCAGAGTTTTCTCTGAAGATATTATTTCTAAAAATGAACAAAAACGTATCTCCTTACTATTGAAGAAGCCCAAGAAGTGATTAGTCATCTCTGTCATGAGAAGAATTAAAAACCACAGAGTCAGAGTGGCAGCAGGGTATTTACCGCTGTATGCTGTAACCCCATTTTTAATTGCGAAAGATATTTAATGGCAAAGTTCAATTTGGATAATTTCAGAGTAGAACTAATTGTACACCAAGAGGGTGCCGACGTAGACTACACTATAGCCAACTATATTACAACGCTAATGGTCTTCAATTAATTACATATTTTCATGGAAGAAATTTTAATTGAAATTTCTTTCAATTGAATCGAGGTTGAGAGTCTTTGTGGAGAAAGCCTTGAACAGTGTCGGATCAGAAAAGTTCATATATAAATTCATAATTGCGACTTTGGAAAAACAACATTTTTTAGGCCAACAACTGTAACAAGTAAATTGAATTCCTCTGACGCGATATCTGTCATAGCTATGGGTTCAACGAACATTGGCCGCGTTCCACTGCCCGCTAGATGACTAGCGGCATGTCAAACTCCATATAAAAAACATTTACATTTTACCATTTGCGATAGACGTCTAGCACTTTTTGTGAAATATCCCTTTCAGGGAAATTTCCCAATCTAGCGCTGTGAAAAAAAAGTGCGAATGGTAAAATGTCAATTTTTTTATTATGGAGTTTGACATGCAAACATGTTATGAAGAAACAAAAAACCCAAGAAAAAATCCACGACGCTAAACTTAAAACTAAATCTAAAGCCACTTTGCCGAATTTCTTCAGAAGCAGCAGGTTCGAAAACATCGTGACAAAAGAAAAATTATTTGTAGGTTGTTAAAAATTGTTTTCAGCCACTGAAATGAATTTTCTTTATTGGCGGTACGCAAAATAGCGGAAAAAACGAAGGACCAACATTGAACGTAGTAATGACAACACTTAATTTGCTATCTGTCAAAACCCACTGGATGAATCCGTTCAGCGATCAACTTTATTTCTTCATTAGGTTCATTAGCTAGTTGCGTTTTCTTCCCTCATTCGAAGGGATTTTTCGATGGTACCAAGCAAAACTTCACAAAAAAATATAATATTACACTACAATTGATTTGCAATTGAAGAGAAATTCCGAAACTTAAATCGATTTGAAAATAAAGTAACTATTAGTTAAACCACAGTGCTGGCCATCAATAGATATCGTTTGACGCAAAGAAACAGGCAGGTGTGTAACACACCTAATCAAAAAAAAATATAATTTCGATGTGTCACGAGCCCAAATGTCATTTCAAAAGATGGCAATAATGAGAAAGTTCAATACTCGTACGACTGGAGGTGAATAAAACTCATTTCCACACCTCAATCCGCAATTTCCGTTTACCAAACCACCACCAGCACCGCACCGATGTTGTGTGCGCAACGTTCACTACTATTCCAATTCTACAATTGACCAATCGATTGGTAGAGATCATCCATCGGTACAATTTACGCCTATCCCTATTGGTGTTAATGAACAGGCACATTTACACACATATCAACCCACGACTTCCTTTCAAACGACGCGACGACGGAAAAGGATGCATTTAAGTGTTTATTTGCGGTTAGTTACCCACATTTATCTTTCCGCTTCATCATCCAAGACCAAATCCAACTCATTGTGGGAGTTGAATTGAGTTTTCTCGCTGCCATTTAGCACCACACCAAGCGAAATCTCATTATTTACGAGTACGAGCGTGCGCGCTCACCGCACACACAATCTATTTCTACCATCCACATACAGACAGATCCTTTGTGCGGTACTCCTCTCTAATCGGCACAGAATTACAAAAATACATCGCAAATATGTTTACAATGCGTTCCATTTAGTACAATGGCAGGCGAAACAGCGCCCACATTCAGAACTATTAGCCGCATCATTTCCTCTGGATTTTGATTAACAGTCAGCATACACAGAAAATATTTTCATGAACGTACACCAAAAATGTCAACCGCTTCTTCTGAACAATAATGTGTCTTATGTTTTTACGACTTTGATTATGGAAAGTTTTATGAGTCATAAACACAACACATACCAATCGATTTGGTCATTTGGAATCCATGTCAATGAAACAAATCAATCTGTCATTACAAACGCCTGTCACGTTTGACAAGACGTGGAATTTAAATTGCGCGACAATCGACTAGAATCGGAGTCACATGATCGTTGGTCACACAAGGATAATTTCTTCTTTTTTTTTTTTGTTGTCTACCCATTTCCAGGATGTAACGCCATCTATTCATTGTCGACGCAAATGACACCCACTACCGCCAGCACGGTCGTGTCGTCGTTCGTCGCTTGATGCTTGACGCGCACAGGAAGCAATTTTTCCTGTTTACAAAAAAAAAAAAACGAACATCGGCGGTCGGTACTTATTTGTCAATTGGAATGACAGTCGTGATAGTAGCGACGATTTCCTTTTGTTGTCATTTCCTTTTTCTATTATCATATTTGTCGATTTTGTTTTTATCGACGAAACAATAGCAATTATTACAAGAAAAAAAAACATGGTCGGCTGTTTGCGCAGTTGCATCGACCGTTTTGAGGTTTTGTTTATGTTTTCGGGTAATTGGTGTAATTAAACACTTCCCCGTCGAGATAATGTCACTCACAAATACAACAAGGTGGTAATAGAATACTTGACACTTTATGAATGATACTCTGTGTGGTCATTGATCGATCGATTTAGTTTTGCAAAGAAAAGCGCTTTGAGTGACAGATGCTAATGACATCAGAAATGAAATCGAACGGATATTAAACGATATCATGGACAAATAGTGGCGATATGAATAATGACGTCGAGACAAAGCTAATCGCTTGTTATGAATTGACATATTAGTTTTTGGTTTATAGAAAGTTTCTCTTTGTTTCGATGAAAGTTTTCGAATTTACCGCGGTGCGGTGTTTCTTACAGATAGCGGCCTTCTATTGCGGTTTAATACATCCTGGGTTGTTGACAGGTGGTTATAATGAACATACCACAATTGGGTCGGATAAACGTATTTGGGTCGATGAAGATGTTTCTTTTAAACTTTTACTGTTTAAAAAGTTGATGTATTGACTGGTATGAAATGACAGACTTAATAAGTGGCAGGTCAAAATTACCCTATTGGATTGATAATAAACGAAGAATGCTCGATGAACATTTGATCATGTTTAATTTCTTTCGCACACTCCGAAATCATTGCGCACACAAATTCCCATCAGTCGGGTAGGAGAATCCCTGCCGTAAACGTACTTGAAGTAGCCAATGAACCATCAAAACCAAAAAACAATTGGACTTCAACCGCGCACAGTAAATGATCAAATTGTTATCAGCTCAAAGCACTCTGCGAAATCCGTAGGTTTTTTATTTCTGCTTATCAGTTGGAAATTGATCAATTTATTTAAAGGTCAACTACGGTAAATGCCTACAAATTCGTTATCTTTGGTTTAAACAAATAAACAAATTCTGAATCTCTTGATCAAGCACTTTGCGCACGATCGTTTCCCTCCGCTTTGCAAAAGAAGATTCACCTCCACGATAGCTCCGATTGCCACCCACCATTTACAGATACATATCTCCTCAGCACTCCATTCCCGTAATTATCATCTTTAGGCAACTACCCAACTTAAAGCCGACAAAAACGACTACCACATACAAAAATTACGCATTTCCGCAAAAAAAAAAAAAAAACGTTTGTATTCTTTGCGTCGGTTTTCGCGTCGTCGTCGCACCAAAAAAGATCTTCTGCCACCAGTGGAAAGGAAATACGAATCTTTTCATTATTGTTTTTTTTTGTTTTCGGTCTGTTTCCATTGAATGCGGGACATAAATGGAACTACGCAAGTGAGAGATCCCCCTTAAAAATTGCCTACAGTTATGTAGTTTTGTCGGTGATCGTCGTTCGAATGGTGTAACAGGAAGAGTCGGAGAGAGTCGCTCATTTTTTTTTATGCCGATCTAATCGGCATTTACAGTCTGTCGTTATAATTTTCGTCTTCAATTGGCTGTTGTTGTTGTTAAGACTGCCGAACAAAAACGAAATTCAAGGCGCTAATAATTTATCCTCGAAAAGAATAAACCCAAAAAGCAAATGATATGTTTGCCGTATCCTGTCTGTGTGAACACTTTCAGGTCTTTCCAACTCACTGTCTACGCGGCGGCGTTCGGATCGTTCCTAATTAAATTATCATTTCCTGCCATCCCATTAGATAATAGTACACACCGTCATTGTTAGCAGTAGCTGTTGGGTTTTTTCTTCTCCTTTTATTTTATTGTTGTGTTTGAAGTAAGTGATAATCAATTTAACACCAACTTACGAGTGGTGGTTTGTTGGGCTGGATGGTTGCCCCAGACATTAACAATTCTATGCTAAACAAATCGTGTAGCTTGGAAATGAAACATGTGCGCAAGTACCTATCTATCGAAGACAGGAAATGTGAAATCCTGTTTGTAGCACTTACGTATAGCATGGGGTCACACAAGTGAGCCATTAAAAGTCCTAAAGCACTTCGCACTTGTTGATGGACTGCTTGGGTGGCGTTAAGAGTTTCATGTGAAATTGCTTTGGGCGCATTTCGAATCGATAAAAACCATCAAAAGGTATCCACGGTATTTATTTGAAGCGGAAGAAGTCAGATATAAGTGACAGTTTTGCTGGTCAGTGACACTCGCCTCCTCCGCTGGGAAAGTCTCCTCCTGTAACACATTTAGCCTAAATATAATTTGTGTTATAAATACTGGACACGACAGCTAGTGCCATCAGGATCTTTTGAGTATATTTATATAGGTACCTACATCTCAGACCATGATACTTTAAAAATTTGTCAACTCCTCTCGTAAAACTAACGCAGTGGCTTGACACCACCATAAATACGGTCGAATGGTAATCTTGAACTATCCTAACGTTCGACTTGACTCTTGGTCCCAAACGTCATTTTCCAAGATTTTGACAGAAAAACGCGCTACCTGTTGGTATTGCCATTTCATACAGCATAACAAACAGCCGGTAATAAAACTATATTTCCTAGGAACATAATGTACATCATAAATCTATTTTTAAAATTGTATTTTCTAGTGGATAACTACGAGTATACCGCGTCGCGTTGGGCGCTAGCAGCAGAATTAAATATTATACCAATATAATCCTCCTGCTCCTCCTCGGTGAAATAAAAACGAACAAACGAACGAAAAAAAAAAACACAAAACCGGCTAAGAATTAATGTCTTCCACATTCCACGAAACGTTTTCAATAAAAGCCACGTACAAAAGGATGTGCCAAGAGCAAGATTCAGAGCTGTATACAGCCAAAGCGAGACCGCGTATATTTTTACCTGTATAGTGAAAATAATAAAAATAAAACACCAAACGAGGTAAATGCACGAAATGGTGAATCTCTACAACGATGTGGCTGGGGTGCCCTGTGCCCATGCCCGCTATAGTGGTATAGTACGAACAAAAAGATACTTTCGGAAGATTCATCTGAAGTAGAGATATTTTTATAGCGCAAAATGAGATATGCAATCATGCGATAAACCGATAGATGAATGAGCATGCGAAATTGGGACGGGATTTAGATGTAGATACGGTATGGCATCCTCCGCATCATCTAACTGCAGCACGCTAAAAATTAATTTCAATCTTTTTTGTTGTTGTTGAAGTGTGCATTGTTCAGCCCAACTGCTGCTAAACCAGGAAGTACACCACTCAGCAACAAAGAGATATAGATGTGTCGCATATGCAGACATTCTTGGAAGGCAGGTGATAAAACACGAACAACAAATCCATGCTCTTGCATTTAATTTAACGGTCGCTCGTCCCCTATCCTTATGTAGATGTGGTGGTCCTTCAAATGATCGATGTGCATCCAAATTATACGAAGACACAGCCAGACAGACAGACAAACCGAAGCCGAAAGATAGAAAATAAACATCTGCTCCTGTATATTATCCGGGCGAGATATAAGTTTACCTTTGCCGCCGCATAAAGGTGAGCGATTATCAGTCGAATGCACTCGAAAGGATGTTGTTGGTTGAAAAGTATTTTTCTCTTGAAAAACGATACAAAAGTCCTTTTGTTGAGAGTGAGTTTTACTTTAGTGGGTTTATTTTTTTTTTGTTATTTTGTACATCATCCTTGCTGGACGACACAAAAGATATTGATAATAACACGCATTCTGGAAATTGTGGTCTTCCTGTGTGTAGGTAGCACTGTGCGCAGATGACGCAACATAAATAGGACGCACGCAATCGACAGCAGATGACGAGCAATTTGCGTTAAGCATATTGGCTTGGCACATGCGATACGGGTGGCTAAACAAGTTCAAAACATTATCTAACGTAAAAATAGTGATCCATGGCACAAGAGCCAAAAGAAGGATTCTATACAAAAACTCATTATGTAAGATTTTATGCCTGTCAGGCTTTACTATTTTTTTTATGGTTTGTGCGTCGTTCAAACTGTGTGGAGCGTGTTTGTAAGATTCTGCATCGGATTACACACAGAAGGGATTGATGGATGGATAGCTTTTGGTTGGGTTAATTAGGCTGAAGTAAAAGGTTTCCCCACTGAAGAACAAACCGCATAAAAACACCCCAAAGAGGATCAACAGCAACATAAAGGACAAACAGAAAAAAGAAACACAAATAAACAAAAGTGCGCCAAAACGATGTGGGAGGTTGATTGTTTACATTTTTAAACGGTATCTTGGTGTGACTTTTCTATGTTTAGCTAAGGCTATAAAGTCGAGATATATAGTTTGTACAGGTCCAGGGAGAGACATTTTGATGAGTTTACAAAAGTGATTTGTGAGATTGATAAGAATATGTACCTACCACGGTTTTTGTGGCACTCAAGTTTTGTGGGCATTATGTTAAGTCATAGTTCTGCTCAGGCTGACAGATGGCTCAAGTGTCATGTGAGCTAAGATTATTGCGACTTTAAAAAATTGTGAATGATAAAAGTCGTCGTCAAATTGAGCTCGTATTCTTAAACCTCGACTAGGTACACATGCCACTTTTCATGTCATAATTTTGACATGCCGACGTCATTATGACGTAAACATTTGTCCTTAATTTGTCACTCCGTGTGATCGCCTATCAAGCGTCTGGTCACGCCCACTATCTCGAAAGATATACGAGTGACCACCGAATGGTCAAATTTTTGTGACGTCAGCATGCCAAAATTTGCCACGAAAAATGATATACGTGTCATCATAGTTTTACAACAAATTGTTTCGTTTATTTATCATAAATCGGTATTGAAATTGATAAATGAAATTATAATTAACAATTTGAACTTTACTAGGACAATGATATGAGAACTAGATAAGAGTAGGTACCTGCGTGAGAAAAGTGAACGCGTTCCACTGACCGCTAGACGTTTGGCATATAATGTGATGGAACATGGAACGCCCGCCATTTGTAGTATTTCAAGTTCAGCCACTGCAAAACTGTTTTAAATGACTTGTGTATATTGTAAAAAAATACGCAAAAGTGTATTACATCTGTCAAATGTCAACCACTTAAATTAAAGCAACAAGTTATTATCACAATGCTTATTGAATTCGGCACATCATATTATACTGGTTTGACACAAACGAGTGTCAACTTTCAAGGTATATAAAAAATGCGCCATCCTTTATATCGGTATGTGAATATTGAATAACTTTAAAACAAAAAAAGGACGAATTCAATACATGAGTCTTATTTTTTTTTTAATTGGATCCTTTACAAATTTTGTTGGACTAGTTTTTGAATACAACACCAATCAAGAGCATCTCGGACGGTATCTGAATGGTTTCGGAACGAGCTTTGAGCTCGTCAATGGTCTGACGTTGGCTTGATGAAGTCCGTGTTAGAACAACTGAACGACTTTTTTTTAATGTATACAGCACCACTATATCGGCGCATTGTTTCGGCGTGAAACGATTTATGGTTTAAAATTGTACTGAATTGTCATTTTAAAAACATGTCTACTTATGTCAATCGGTTGATAATAATGTCAAAGTTATTCAGTGTTTAGATATACCTACGAAAGATGGCGCACCCTGTTCTAGTCAATACGATTTTGACTAAACTAATCGACTATCCGCCGTATATCAACTTCAATTGAAAAACTTATCAACCTATGCTACTAGGTACTAGTGTTCCGAACGTATCCATTCTGATTAGCGAAAAGAAATAAAAACAAATGCCTCTTTGTGTAAAGGGTTTACACTTGAATTTTGTAAAGCGTTTTCATTCAGATTAACATCAGATCAACTTAAGTCATCTATGGCTGCGTTCCTTTAATTGACCCAGCGGCAAATGGAACGTGGCCATTTGCTACTATTCTAGCCGACTGATGTGTATTTCTTTTCTCAATATCACTTTATGACTTTATTGTTATTTAGCGATGAATGAAATGATGGAACACAATCTAGGGGACTGATTGATGTTTAATTATTTACATTAGGCTTTACCAATAAATATTTTTAGTCGAAACTAAATTTTGGTAGTTCACAGTGGCAATATTTTCCATATAAATTTCGCAATTGTGAGATTCCAAAAATTGAAAGTCGAGACTAAAATTTGTTATTAGTTTGTGTTTTTTTTATATACTATTTTCTAAATCTAGCAAGAAGTTCTGCGCTAGGTTGGTAGGACACGTTCACAACTCTAGTTGATTAAGTATGACAGCGGGCAATCGACGTATGTCTACATTCTCATTGGTTGCAAGATTGATCACATCAACAGTTTCTTAATTTGACGTTTATGCCGTTAACTTTAAGGAGTTGGCAAATGTAGCTACGAATTTCTCGACTGAGTCCTAAATTGACATATCGACTGTATGGCTGATGTACTAGAAGCGACACCAATTCCGCCAAGTAGGTCGTTACGGCCCAAACCGCGGAGTAGGAATAAAATAAGCAACTGCAGCAACCTTTGATTGATTAGATTGATATTGCGCCAAAAATCGTTGAAAGCTGTAATAGGCCAACACTACTGGTATGTTTTCTAAAAGATTCCACAGAGTAGGATAAGTTATTGACGTTTGCTCACCACGTTAGATATTTGATTCAATTGACAGTGACATACGGTCTTAATATATAACTCTTTACAAGCGATCTCATAGTAGTTACAAAGCACACTAAAAATTAATTTATATACTACGTTCGAGACTTATTCGTCTACTATCGCTAGTGACTGGACTAACTTCAAGTTCGATTAGATTCCAACTTCGAGCAGTTGTCGTCACATAGTACGCATTTTCTTACTCATGACATGACTAACTCGCTGCCACCATAAAGCAGTCAGGTCTGTAAAATGAAAACTAAACAACCAAGAACCAGCCAATTAAAGCAATGTTACCGGATACTCGAATCCGATCCATATCAATCCGCTTATGATTCATTTTGCCAGAAATACACAATGCAATCGAGTGAAGTTAACATTATATGTATTCCCAAATGTGTCACACCTATCCGTATAGGTAGAGAAGAGTTCATACTTCATTTCCACCGACATTCCCCAGTTGTCTTGTACAAAGTAAAAAAAAAAATGGGGAAAATAAATCGATAAAGCTATAAATATATACGTCGCATACAAGTGTTTGTATTTGTAATGTATTTCGTAAAGCTTGATAAAAGTTATCAGATAAAAAATATTCATATTCACATTCGTTTATATTTAATGTTTGATAAGACCTGTTTATATAGCTATGCATTTCAAAGTCGAAAAGTGGGCCATGTTTGTAGTGCGCTCTGTCGGATGTAGGAAGACCCCACAACACGATAAGAATATGCCGTGTCATTTACCCTGCCACCTATAGGTGTGTGTGTTTTGTCGTCATGCACTTGTTGGTAAATTAAACAAATATTATAAAAAAAAAATTGTTTCGAAATATATCTACTGGCTTTAGTATAAAAGCCATTTGTCATTTATCTGAAGGTGGTTATTGTGTGGCGGCGTGCTTTGGGCTCTAACCTTGATAGACGGCACATACCTACAACAAAAAATAAGTAGTCTTTGCAAGTGAAATGTATTTGTATAGAAAACATCAATTCCTTTCAAAATTCCGAAATTTTCAAACTTTGCCAAATGCCATAAGACTTCATGGGCTTTTCAGTTTTCAGATAACAATTTTTTTTTTTTTGTATAACCTTTCAGTAAAAAAAACTGTGAGTCCAATCCCGTATCAACTTTTCAAAGGATTATCGTCGAAGTGATTGGAACTGCGCTGAAGTGAAGAGTATCAAGTTCAGTCTTCGCAAATATAATGGGCGCTTAATTTTGAATTTCCAGAATTGATTATCTTTATGTGTAGTTTGAATATTTATCGCTCTGTTGGCGAAACTGTTCGCCTCAATTGGGAAACTGACGGCAAACCAAAGAGGAAGGTTTACTTTTTGACAGGGCTAAAATATTTCAAGAGGAATTCACGGTTTATTTACTGTCAGAATTTAATAGTTCAAACTTAAAATGAGTCTAACGATGAATTAGTGGTGTAGTCTGAAATACAGTTCTCTCCAAAAAAAAACACATAAAATTATTTATAAAGGTGAACTATAGGGTTTGTCATGTATGGCTTTGGCATATCTTTCAAAATTGTCAGTTTAAGCAGAAAGATGAGGATAAACATTCAGTGTTTCATTAAGTTTGGAATCAGTCTCACCCTTACCTTAGAGATCAACAAGCTTTTAGACAAGATGACGCTTTATTATGTGACTTCTTCGACTTCTTCGAGATAATTGTACAAAACTAGTTAGCCAACACCTAAGCCAGAGTTCAAAAGTCTGTTTTAAATATATTTGTTATATTATAATATATAACGAATAATATTGGAGCCAACATTTTATAAGGGATCTAAGTCAACACTTTAACTGACGCCCAATATTGACGAACAGTACAGAACGCCACATTGCAAACTACACTGACAACATTCAAAACGTTGGCTTACAAATGCTGACAGAAGGCAGCCGCACATGTCCAGCCGTCGTATGTCTCAATTGTAATTGGCGAAGATTGATCATGTGAACATTTTTTTCCAGTTGTCGTTTGTGAATGCATTATCGACGAATTTTGCGACTGTTTACTTAGTTCACATTTCGATCGCAAAACTGAACAATCTAGTTTCTACGTTCAAGGGAAATCGAAAGCCAATTTTCAAGGCCTTTCGAGGGGATAAGCTATAAAATCATACATACAACCTATTACAAGTGCGAAAGGGAACCGCGTCTCACTGCAAGTGCTATACCCCAAGCATATAGACCCCGGAACAAGGGTGTAAGTTAAAGCTAAGAAACTGAACATCGTGGGGTGCATAAAACCTCCCTCTGGTAACTCTTTACTTTTTAACTGTCTTACCTTTGGCCCAAGCCTTCCTATGTTCTAGACTCTAGCAAAACATAGCTATCCTTTCTATCAAAACTTGTACGATCTTCTTGCACTCCACTTCCAATATACCTACAGAATTCGAAATGAATGCGACGGACTTCCAGGCCACTGGACTGACATTAAGAGCAGTTTCTCACTTAAACAGTCAAACCGCAACCACCTCTATCTCATTTGATTACTACTTTTTGTGTTTCAGTAAATACCCGTGAATAATTTGGCATGTTTCGGTTTTTTTGTCTGTGTCGAATCGACACCCAATTTCTCAAACTACCAGCATATCGTGCCGGCTATGCCAGGTGCCACATTACCTGCCAACTACTAGCGGTAAGGCGGACTTATCATTGCGTTCCATAAAACCTCGAACCATGACAAATAATTGAACAAAAAGAAAAACACAATTAAAAAAGAATGAACAAAAAAAAACCGCTCAAAGAAAGTTACTCCAAGTACAAGTACACCGAAGACGAAGAAAATAATTTTCACCGACCCCAATTCCGCCCCCCACATACAACCGCAGTCAGACCAAATCCTATTGTTCGCGCATACACACTCTTGTGCTGGGTATGTAATGTACTCACGATTACTGCGTGTGCATGCCTTTCTGACATGCGTCGTACAGTGGAAGTCTTAGAAATTATACCCTTTTTTTATTAGTTAAAGTAACCTTTACTACACCTCTCTATCTGTATCTAATGCCACTTCCTACTTTGTTCATTAAAATAATTGCGGCAATTAAAAATGAGCACGGTAAAAAAGAAAAAAAAAAAAAAACACCAAAGCAACTACAATCCAACAACAAACATTGTAATATTTTTTAATTGTGAAGAAACAAAATAAACAATTTACCTACCGGTTGGGCAATTTTGTTCAAAAACTGCTGCGGTTTGTTGTCGCTGCGCGCTAAACGAAGGAAATCCACCAAATCGCACGAAAATTACAAAAACCGAATTATTTTCGTATTTTCTGAAGGACTTCCGGCGAACGTTTTGTGGCTGCTCGCGCGGTGTTGTCGTACGTCGCTGTCTCCGTTGTCAGCGGTGTTGTTGTTGCGATGGTGGAGACGGATGGCGTTGCTATTTTGAATTTGCAGCAGCAGCAGACTTCCGGCGTTAACTGTAGGTATAGAGGTTATCTGCGAGCTCAGATTTTTTTTTGTATCTCTGCGAGATACTTCTTGCTGCAGATGTGAGTAATAATATTTGTTGTTTTGTTTGTATCCCTTTTATAATCCACTTGGTGATTTTTTTCGCTCTGTTACACTAAACCGCACACACTCACTAGCTCACTAAAATATTTTTTCCTTCTTCTTGAAAATTTATTTTCTTTTGGAAAATATATTTTCTTTTATATTTTTTTTTCTCAGAAAAACAATCTCAAGAGACAGATATTTTCTTGGTTTACCTCTTTTCTTCACAACCGAATGATTCGCTATGCACTGGAAGACAATGTGTATCTTTTATACGTGTTTGGTTAATTTTTTTCTTCTATTTTGCACTATTGTGTGTACTGAGATATAAGATATCTAACGGATGCGACACGAACGTAAATTCAAAGTACTTGAATACCGGGAGTTTTCGACCGATAAAAACGTATGGTACGTCACCGAATTGAGTTTGTATCTATGAATGTTTAGGGTCTTGTAGTCTCAGAATATCCGTACTACGTGTTGTCGTCTGGCCGTTCGTATCTAGAATGCGAAACGATCCACGTGAAATTGTCGAATGAACTGATGGCAGGCAAACAGACGTTCGCAATTGGTTTTGTTTTGAAATCGGGAAAAGTGCCGCCGTATCGAACATGAACGGTGTTCGGTGTGAGTTAATGGTATGAAGCGAGTTGCATTGTACAGTGTGTGCGAGTGTGAAGTGTGGGAAAAAGTTTGAATTTTATTTTTAAAGCTGTTGGATTATTGTTGTAAGGCGGTGGGCAATTTCAATTTTTTTCAATTCAATTTTTTTGCGTGAAGAAATTAAACAATATTTTTGAATAAATTATTTCATTTTCCTGATTTAGGGGCGGGTCATATTTTATACAGGAAAAGCGCTGAAAAAAATGTAGAAATGGCCGCGTTCCATTGCCATAGATGTCTAGCACCAAATATCCCAGATGAAGGCAGATTGACATTTGACAATAATTATTTCGACACTACACTAATGAAATTATACAATATATTATAAAAAAACAATGGCCGCGTTCAAGAATCTAGTCATCGTAAGTCGACTAGAATCGGTCTGGATGAGATGCAACCTGAACGCAAAAACTAGATTGGTCGGGAACGTCACTTTTTCTACGTCAGCCATATATGCGAACTGTCAACTTAGTACTCAGTCACGAATTTCTTGATTCGTCGGCTACCCCTCCATTAACATCAACTGAAACAGCTGCTCACATGACCGACCAATCAAAACCGAGATTCACTTAGTGAGAGAGCTGTCAGACTTACTAAACTAGATACTTGAACGTCCCGAATATCTGAATGGATATTTGAGTTACCTTATTAACAATTTTATCACAAGTACACTTGCTCGGATTCGTATTTATTTTTATTTATTAAACGTTTGAACGATTTCCTTTGACAGGTCGTTTTTTTTTCTTGTTTTTTCTCTCAATGCAGCGGGTAGTTTTGAGCTGAAAGGGGTATTTCACAAAAAGAGATAGATGTCTAGCGCAAATGGTGAAATATCAGTTTTTTTATGTGGAGTTTGACATGCCGCTAATCATCTAGCGGTTAGTACACAAGTACACTTGCTCGGTTTCGTATTTATTTTTATTTATTAAACGTTTGAACGATTTCCTTTGACAGGTCGTTTTTTTTTTGTTTTTTCTCTCAATGCAGCGGGTAGTTTTGAGCTATATTGAGAAATTTCGCTGAAAGGGGTATTTCACAAAAAGAGATAGATGTCTAGCGCAAATGGTGAAATATATTTTTTTTTATGTGGAGTTTGACATGCCGCTAATCATCTAGCGGGCAGTGGAACGCGGCCAATGTCTTTGCCATAAATCCGTTTGGTGTTTTATCAAACTCTCAATAGGTAGGTACCTAGTTAAGCTTATTACAGGTACCTACTAAGAGACGAGATTTCAGTTTTTTAAAATTTATAATGGCACATCCTTTATTTTACTACTAAAGGGTGTCCCATAATTCACGTAAAATGTAATTTTGCTAGAAAATACAGATTTTTATCTAAAATGGTCAATTTTTTTTTGATTCATAAGTAAACAGAAAATAGGGTTTTGATAGGGAATAGCACATCGGATAAATGGCAGCCACGGGTTTCGTGGCAAAAACGTACTCTTCTATTGAAATATTCTATGACCGTTTCGTATAAATGTGGCTGAATTTTATTAATACGCCTCCTAATTTCCTCTTTCAAAGCATTGGTGGTCATGGGCTTGTTTGCATAGACCTTTGACTTCAAAAATCCAATTTCGGTTAATCCCAAGATCCAGGTTGGCATCACTGTACTATTAAATGGCGCAAAATTCAAATTTTGCGTGAATTATGGGAAACCCTTTAGGCGAAGAGATTTCAGTCAAAATGTCAACATTTTATAATGGCACATTCTTTATTTATTTAATTTCATAATCCCACAGTTATGCAACTTTAAATATAAATATTGTGGCCTAATGTCTATGAAAGATTTTGTTCTCTACCTAGTGAACAATTTTATCAATAAATATTTTAGTTTTCAAATCGGGGGCTCGTATTAGTTTATTATTGTTTCCATTTGACAGATTATGGAATCTTACGAACAGAAATTTTTCATTGTGAAACATTAAGACTTTCATGGTAACGATATTCTGTCAATTCAGGATCTTAGTTTTTTGTTACTCTGTTACACTTCCTAGTAAATCTAGGCTAGAGTTTGAGAAGAAAGTCTTTATATTTATAAAGTCGAATAATTTCTGCATGAATACTCTGTCAAATATTGTAAAAATTCGAAACTTTTCTTATAATTTTAATTAAAAAAAAATCTGGAGGAGCTAATATGTCTATTTCTTAATTGATCCTAGTTAATCATTCCGAATTATAGATCTAAGTGAAGTACTTACGTCGACAGAGCTACAGTCCGGGGTAGACCCAGGGGCTCAGCCAAGCATACTTGCGAGTGCCGCTTTAGGTCGTTATCTACTGCGTTGGAAGGCTCATCGCCGTCGGTTTATAGGGCATTCGTAAGTTACTTTGACACTATGTCATAGCCATTTCAGAGGGGACTGATTAGTACATTTTCTGACAAGATTTATATCCCTGTATAGCTGGTAGAATTGTATTTTAGTAAATTTCCTTCAAAGCCTATAAAAGGAAAATTGACAAAAAAATCACTTATTAATATGACTTTCTTTTGTAGCGTGATTTTTGACAAGGCCTTACTAAACGATTCCCTGGTAAGACCAAAGAAACAGCGACTTTCTTGCGTAACTCGAAGCTTAATATCTAATTTGATGTCGTCGAGAATTTATAGCGCAACCAAGGTAAACAGACTACCTCCCGATATGTTTTCTGTCTTCTGGTTGACAGCATACCCTTGCGGTCTTCCACAATATAAATAATTTCTATAACTACCTATATTATAGAAAATTGAACAAATTTAAATAAGTTCCGCTGCTTCTTAAAATTTGTAAACTTACACTGTCACAGCTGCAGTGACAGCTAGTTGTATTCTGCCGATAATGTCAATATCATACAGAGACTTTTAAAAAATTCTGCCTCTTCCAACCTTCGTACGAATTTCTTAAGTTTGATGTTGAAGAAATTACACACAAGGGCAATAACTTGTATAGTTATCTTTTGAGATCAGAGAGGTTACGGTGAGCTTGTTTCGCATCTAAATGGAGCAGCGAACGTTCTGCATTGTCATTCTGCACGAGTTTGAATTTGACGGGTATACCGAAAGCCTTTCGTTTAGATATTTCTATCCTCCTATCATTGTCTGAGAAATTGTGACGGGAAAAAATTCGGTCGACACTTCGTGTGCCGAAGCCCCGCCGAGGACAATCGCTCCCTCAAAAAAAACGTCGATTGAAAGGGAAGACCAGAAGTTTAATCTTTAAACATTTCAACAAGTTCCTACTGAATTTCTATACCACAGCTGTAGGTAGGTACCTAATTATTATGCGAATGCATATTAAAAATCTTTAGGTACATGTATACCTACATTCAATCAATATTCTTACCATATTCTAAATCGCAATAGACCTGTTTTTCTCAAAGCATTATTGTTAATTGTTGTTGTCGACTTTAAACACGAGCATTGAAATGGTTGCTTGAGAATTCAATGTCAAGTAACTGCATCTAAAGTTTCACTAATCAACTAAAAATGTCTGAACACGCCTAGCACTACGATTATCTCTCTAAATACAGTCAAAAGATTCATTTGATAAAGCAATATTCGTGTCTAGCATCTTAACAAAGGCTGATGCAGTCATCGGCTGATATTCTGAAAGTGTACTGTACTTTGTCTTCTTATTAAATCGATGAGTAACAACAGGCGCACAGCATACGAATAGTAGCGAACGGATTGAATTCTTCAAATCCTTCCAAATCCCGCACTAAATCTTAATCGCATTAAATGAGATAATATGAATCTCCCGCCAAACTGTCGGAGTGCTGTGCACAGAGCATCAATAAAAGAAGTGGCCTTCTTAACCCGCACTAATGCCGTTAAGCATAATTTCCCGGATTACGGACCGTCTTAGGAGAATGAACAGAGTATGCTTCGACGACTTTCTCAATATCACGAAATAATGTAAATGGAAATTTTATTTTTCTTTTCATATATATCAGTACTATATACACTCGTACCTATTAATTGCTATCGATGCTCTAGAGCCTAGAGGGTTTTTTTTTAAACCTAGGCATTTAAAGCGATTAGGCAGCGCCATGACATTGTTATAAATTATAATGGTTTCCCACAAATGAACAAAACTAGATATATGGGCCCGCCATTTTCAAACGAACACAACACGAGTATATACACACTTCCCCGGAAATTTCGACTATAATAGGTGTCTAAGCTGTTTAATGGGAGAGAGTATACGCAATTTCCGTTAGACATGCAACATGTGTTCGCATGCGTTGGGCACGTTTGTAAGTTATTGTGAAATTGCAGTCTCGTTTAATTGAGTTTGTTGTTTGACCTTCTGAAATAATGTGCACATATGGAGGCTGTGTTCGTGAACGGCATAGCGTTTCCATTGTTTAAAAATGTATTTCACGGTTTTCGTGACTTTCAGATTATCTTCGGGTTCGGACAAAGTGGAGTTGTGTGAGAAATTGAACTTCTGTGATGGACAATCAGTACCTACACCTATTACTATTAGCGTAAATTTATCATTGAGCAAAGATAAACGTGCATATGTAAATTAGGAAATCACCTTATGGCGAAAATAACGTCTCGTCGCCTTTATTTTGAAGTATAACAGTTCCTAAAAATCGCATGCTTCGAATATTCCTCTTTTCTAAGCTTCCTTAATCCCACTTTGTTAATTTGCATATCGTTTTTGAGCCACCATATTGTAAACCAAATACAGTGGGCGTCCATTATAACGACTATCGGATATAGCGAATTTGCGATATAACGAACGCTTTTCAGATATATATTAGTATCTCTATATAGGGAACGGTGGCAACGATTTGCTATTCGATATAACGAATGTATATAGTTAGTTTAAAAATCCTAAAAGTAATTAAACGGAAAACCATAATCGATTCTATTTCACATCAAATAAAACCGAATAAACATATTTTTTTTAGGGCCGTTTGCTGATACGACTCATGGCGAATTAAGTGCGACATAAACTCTTATGTGACAGTTTATGCCCTAAAAAAAGTAGCCTTTAAGTATTTAAGTAGAACTTAAATCGTTAATAGTCGTATGAGCAAACGGCCCTTAATGACTTAATTTTAATTTCGATCGATATAACGAACGCGCTCGATATCATAACATCAAACATTATATCATTAGTTAAACTGGGCATGCACTGTATAGACAATTTTTCGTCACTTGTGTTTTATTTTCCACACTCACACAATTCTCGTGACGAAAAAACAAATATTTTGTCTGTTGCTTGCATTTTTAATGAATATATTAGGAACACAAAAATGCAAATCGACGGAGCTTATTATGGAATAAATAAATAAACATGGTTTTGCCGTCTGCCGAAGATGATATCCAGGTTAAACATTAGTTTATTGAATATTTGTCCCTCAAGTCAAATATGTAGAAACGTTGTCACAGAATAACAACCACTTCCCAATTCATACTTCTGAGGTTCACAGTACATAAGCCTCAAACTGGAACAAGTTGTGAGCAATAAAATCTCAAGCACACACCAATGTGGAAAACATACTCCAAATATAACAGTTTTCTCTACTGCACCACATTCCGCGAACGTCTGACAAATATCCGAGAGTATAACTGTCATGAAAGAGCTTCTCAATTAGCCGTTTGGACTTGGCATACAATTGTAGACCCCTTCCATGAAAACCTCACGCAAACGAGTGGTTATGAGAAGCTAGGCCTAGGGTCCTTACGGACCTGTTGCGCCAACTATTTATTTTTTTATTTAATAACATTTCACTCAGGATTGTTTTATTGGATTAAATTGTTCAGCAGAGAAAATTGTTCAACAAAACAGATCAATCGTCATTACAATTACCCAATATGTGTTCGTGGAAAAAATGTTTAGGACCTTCCTTATAATTTGGTGATGACGTATTGAATTCGGTTCTCCAAGGAACAAATAGTAAAAATAGGCACAGTAGTAGTAGGCGTGTTTTATTGAACATTTTTCTCAGCTAATCAAGGTAGACTGTATAGAATCATCAGCACCCAGTACAACTGCATTCTACTTGATATTTTCGAGACCCAGACTAGGTAGAAGTAACTTGACAGCAGCAGTTTATGTTTTCAAATTTCTGGTGATGTGGTTTTGCCACTCCGCGATACTAATACATTTAATCATTTTTAGTGGCAAAATATATCGAACTCACATGGCGAAATTTCCCATACAATATTGCATATTGCGGCGCACTGTCTTTTAGCGTCTTTAAAATCAACGATGGGAAACTAGCAGATTCTTGAAAAAATGTCGAGACAGACAGCAAATGCTCAATATAGCAGATTATACCATTCTCTGTCTTGGTTTATGTAACATTTGTCTACTTTACTTTGCACCGATAAATGTTCAATAAATAAGACATATTACTCGAACCTATGGCTTTTATTGGTGTGAAGCACATCTGCGCCATTGTTGGCATTAAACTACAGTCTTAAACTCGATGTTGGTACAGCGAAGTTTAAATGATTTCCCAAACTTCAGACACTAATGTCGTATTCGATTGGGCTTCTTCAGATTGACTCTCAGATTTTAGATTTCGTGTGTCTAATCGAACATAAAAACGTCACTTGTTCTTTTTTTGTTAATATTATATGTGTTGTGTAGCCTTCGATACTTTTCTAAGCGTTTTGCATTCACTGGTTAAATTTTATATTAAAACTCGCGCCCAGCTTGATTTCTAAAGACTTTTACATAAATAATTAACAAAAATAGATCCACCCTATGCAATGCATTTCCTTGCAGTTGAAAAATTTCACGAAAACGTAAACAAACTCTACTAGTTGTCAAACTCAAACGCAAATAAAAAAATTCTGATTCGCAAAATTGCCCTGGAATCGGAAATAAGATTGTTTTTTTTTCCGTACCAAACGATCATAAAAAGTGACTTACTGAAAAAAAAAAAAACGCTGTGAGAATGCCCAATCGTATGCCACATAACATTCTAAAGCCGTTGTCTGACAGCAGCTCAAATGAAGTCACTGTCCCTTTTTTAATCAGCTTCCATCTTGCGGCTCGCACACGCAACCAATCTGAACAAGAAAGGTGTCGACAGAAGGAGAAACTCCGACACTTCTATTTGACCGACAACGTTTTGTAATAAAAACAAAACTTGATGTATTATTCAGGAATGTCTGCGCTTGGCTTTAAAGACGTCAGTCAGAAGAGCATCCCTCGTTTTTTTTTTTTGATACATTCCTAATCCGTCTGTATTTACACTGCTTATATAAGTTAATAAAATAAAAGCCGAATTTCTTTAAAAAAAATATTTTTAGGCAGCGATGCCTTCTTTATTTGCCGAGTACTTTATTAAGACTAAAATTACAGTATTATCTGATTCTATTACTCTACATGCATTCGACTATTTGTGCTGTTGTCAGCACAGGTGTTGTGAAATGGTTTCCAAGAATTTCGATTAAATTAAAGTTGCAACCTGAGTTGTTTTGTCTGTCGATTCGTAGGAACGGAAATTGGGTCGTGTGAATGGTTTGCTGATGCAATTCATGTTAATTTATATAGGTATATCATCACTGGCAGACGCCCAAAGAACATTCAACTGTTTGCTTGGCATAGAAGTCCAAATAAGTTCAATCTGACAGTTCTAAGTCTAACCAAGTTCGGAACTGTTCACATCATCCAGCCAAACATATCTCGCCTATGTGCTAATGCATTAAGTGCATCTTTTCTGAAACATGGGCGGCAAAGACTAGACTTTGAATTTTCTTTACCTCAAACATTTAGTAAATCAAGAAAACGATTACCGAACACTTTAAGCGCCTAATTTTCGGGACGTGCTGAACGTGCATTTTTCCAGTTTTCAATTTTCTCTCCCATAGGAAGTTTGTTTAACGATAACCGATTTCTGGGACCGAATAATAAACCCCAGGTATTTTTTAATAAATGAAAGAATAACACAGACTTTGTCCGAATCCCAATGTTAAATAAACACCAGATCGTACTGTACGTATAGCTGATTATCATCTCTCAGATACAAAGGAACAAATCTATTGTTACCATCACGATCGCATGCAAAAAATTTGTCAATTATTTCGGATGGAAATAGGAAACGAACCAAACCGAATTGGAATCGATGCCTGATCCTAAGTAAACATCCTTTGCACACGGTTTATCGAACACCAAGGTAGTTGCGCGCATGCATACACTTATCGGACGCACGTTTTTGTATCTCAAACGTTCGTTCAATCCCTATACCCATTCAACAAATACTTTGTTTATTGTTTGCATATAACTGCCATGAACGAAAGTGAATCCTTGTAAGGAGCTTATAGATATTCGAATAAAGATGTGTGTTAAAAAAACAGGAAATCAACGATTCGTGACACGGAAAACCGACCTTGCAGCTGCAGCATGCAATTTGGGAACGGATTATCAGTGAAAATTTGAATTTCAATATGAGTGGAAGTTTTCTTTCAGTTTCAGCTGTCCTTTCCTATTGACGCAAGGTGTATCCTATCCACAGTCAAATACAAAAAGAAATCTTTTCATCGAACAGCACTCCATCAGTGGATCGAAGTGAGGACCATGATCAGTACATAATTCGTCGCTAAGAGCTGATCCTTGAGAGCCTATAATTAAATCCCTTATCACCCGAATAGGAAAGTGCCAACAGATAGAATGTAATTATTGTAAAAGAACGCTCAGCAGCTGCCGGCATGCGGTGCATCCTGAATCCTGATTAGTATTAATTTTCTCAAAAATGTCTGCATGAACTCATTACTGAATTTTTTATAGTTTCATCCTCTTGGACTGCATTATCCCAACCCCTATATGTGCGGTGTCCGTTTTCCTTGGAAAATCTAAAACAGAATCCACAGAAATGTGACACTGTCAAGAGGAGAGTTTAGCAATTTTTCATTACCACTGCCATTAGATACGAGTCCATACATGTTGTTCGAGGCTGAGTTTGAGATTCAATTTAAGATAAACCCACACATCCGCTAGATGCAGAGATACTATCGATCGTTTCGGGTCACATGCCAATCAATTATGTGCGTTGGTGAAACCCAAAGCGAACGGAAAAGAGCGAGCTGTCTGTAATTGTGGGTCACGAAATGTTTTACTTTGAAGTGCACGGGTGTGTTGTCTGTTATCCTTTCGGGAGAGATGTGCCTTCGAAATGAGTTTCCTTTTTTTTCGGATTCCACTAATTACGATCATTAATTTTTGGATTCATTAACAAATGGCGATTATTTTTCGTCGGCTATTTGTTTTTAAGTTGAAATAGATTGTTTCCGTTTCCGGATTGACACTCAATTTAAGTTTTGTAAATGTTTCACTAATCGTTATTTCGCAAAAGGCACATAATTGCTGTATTTTGTAGTCGGCCTGTTGAGCTAAGTCATTCCTTGGGTTTTGCTAATTGAGTTGAATATCATAGGTGGTATTTTAGGTATATCATACAATGTATGACAGCACAGGATCTTTGATGATTTTTGTCGAATTTTGTGTACACAGTGGGTAGAGGCAATGTGTCAAATTAATGAGAAATCAATTCTGAATTCACCCATCGAACTCTTGCCAAAATGCCTGAAAAAAATATTTTTCTCCTAAATTTCGATTTACTTTATGGCAAAACTTCATACGTGTGTCATGTTGACGCCACACCGGTTTCAACAATCAAACGCACCTAAACCCAAAAGTCATTGACACAAATGACAGCTTGACCCATGCGGTTTGAGTCTTCCGTGCTGCTGCGCGTTTTTTTTTTTCTTTGTCTTTATCTCGATCTATCTAACTAACTAGTTACAGTCCTTAATTATCGTTAATAAAACATTTCATACCAATTGCGTTCTTTATTTATTGACCTATTACACAACATGTCACTTTAGACTTATTTTTGTCTATTAATAGTGTCCATCAATTTAATCGGCCAGCAACTTTGTATTTGTCAACAAATACCAAAAAACAAAAAAATATAATCGGCAAACAGAGTCATAAATTTGTTGGTACGTTACAGTCAGAATCTGTCATTTTGTAGCTAAGCCCAGAGATGCCGTGAATTACGAATTAGTGACATAAATATTGCTAATTAACAGAAGTGCCAAATGCGTCAGTTTACTGTATCAAGATCTGAACTGCGAAGTATAGCACTTTCATCTAATAACGAGACAAGTCGTTCAGAAAAGTAGCTACTTAATAAGCAGCAACTGGCATAGTTTTCTGCCAGATTGATTTTGCATTTTTGCCACAAAAGTTGGATCTTGTACTATTATTGTAAACCGTGAAAATCAATGATCAATACAGATCATGTAAGCATAATAAAAAAGGCCTGCTGTCATACAAAAAAAACTTTTATATTTTACATCCTATAAAAATTCAAATGACCGTGTTTAATAAATTGTGTGGCAAACCATATGTATGTCAGTATGGCATATTGGCGCGTTCTATTGCATCCTAGTTAAATGGTGACATTTGTCAACCTCGAAATATGTACAATAAATTGACGTTTAACCATTTACAATGCAGGAACAACACAAATGCCTAAATTTCCCTTACAGGGGAATCTTCCATTTTCGCACAAAATAACCCACTGATTGACAATTGGGAATAAAATAAATTAATTTCATTTATTTCTGCAATGAAAAGAAACAAATTGTTCAAAGCCAAATAATGTCAATTTTATTTCGCTTGCACTAGAGATCTACCGGGCAATCTACCATCTGGTATGTATTTATGTGGAAGACGTTTAGAGGTAAATGGAACGCGGCCAAACTTTTTGTAGTTATAAAGTGCGTGTCGATTCCAATTCAGCTTATTGTTAGTGACAATGCGTTCAAATGCAAATAGGTAGGTACTCAACAATAATTGTAAAATCCCTGCTATTTGTCGATGAAAGATTTGTGACTTTTGATAGCAACTGTCATTTGTCATTTGGGTAATGACTCGTCAGATAATAATCTAGAAATACCCAACCAAACCGTTGCTCGAAATGTATATATTATATCCTCCGCACTTTCACTATTTAGGGAAAATCATACTTCATTCATTGAGAAAACGAGGCCATTTAGTCAGCAATGCCAGGCGTTTGATAAATAATTTGATATCAAAATTCCTCCACTCGAAGTGGAAATTTCTCGAAAAAGGTGAGGTGAGGTTCTTATTATTGTTATTATTTTATTACCATAAAAATACATTTTTAATAATACAGGCTTTTAGCTCTAATCAAGAGGCTAATTTCCTGTTCTAAAGCCTCTGAGTTTTGATAGTAGATCTCTTGTTGCCAATCTCAAGGACATCGGGATATTTTATTTACTCCAATAGGTACACATATTTGTTCTCATCTGTATATTGCCTAATAAAATTCAGACAATTGTATAAAATCTTTCGTACTATTTTTAAATTGTCACTTGGTTTATTCTGCTTTTATTTTGACACTGACGTTGCCGGAAACTACTACACTGCAATCAGGAACACCTGTACCTAATAGAAACTATTCCATTGTTACTGTTACTGTTAAAAACATTGGGACTACAGAAATGGAATTGTGACACTTCACGTCTTCCTATTCCCTTGCCTCTTAGAATATCTGATCATTCATTGTTCAGGCTTCATGCACATAAGAGATACACTTAGATCATCATGACTCGCAACTAACAAATATTTTCCATTATTTGAGTAAGTAAATACATGCACATTACGAGGGGCGTCTCGTGTTATCGCTGCTGATACGACAAGATCGTGCGGTATACCTGTTGCATTTGCTATATTTAAATTTATTGCTACTTAAATCAATAATAATAATAAAAATAATTTTATTTCCACATGTGTGGTTTATCAGCTGCATGACTTATACCTACTGGAATTACGTAAGATTACAAGCAGTTGGCTTTTTACATTATAGCGTTCTGTAGGTGTATATTTACCTGGGTGTTACGTTTTCGCTCACCGCAGCCACATTTGACTTAAGTGCAATGAATAATATTTGTAACTCAAAAATATTTAAGTAAGAAAAAGAGTAAAATATATTGTAAGGAAGACATTTTAAAAACAGCTTTGAATGTCAAATAATCGTTATGCACCATTCGATTCGCATTAACTGTGCAGTTGATTTATTAGTAAATCTTTCATCCCAGTGCAATATTTGTATTAAGAAAATAAAAAGACAGTCAAAATTACAGCAGCGGAAATAAATTCTATCGCACAGAGAAACCTATAAACCAAAATGAATTCATCTGTCAACTGTCAGTCATTTGACAGTCCTCTCTTTGGGTAAAAAGTACTCCGTAAGATGCTTAGGAAGGGATATATTTTAGTTTAGTTTTGCCAAAGTCAACCGAAATCGAGTTTTCAAAAAAACAATTCACCCGCGCTTAAAATTTGTAAAAAATATTGGGCTGGAACGCATCCGATTTACATGAATATTAAGTTATGGTAGGTTCTAGTAGGAGGCTTAGGCCAAAAAAGGCCCAGTGTGGTACTGGAGCATATACTGTTGTCAATGTACCCGCTTAGCCAATAGAAGCTTAAAGTAAATCACAGACATGACATTCTTATATTAAAGACGACTACGCAGAGATTTTCTAAGAAGTATTTTCCTAGATATAGTCTTCTTCGAATTAAAAGGGTTTGGAAGGTGCATAGGAGGAAAAAAATAGCTTTCTCCTGCACGTGTATATAGGATGCACACCACGACGCCAATTTATGGAAGGCGATATATACGCAGCGTATGTCTATGTATGTCAGATACGACCAGCGCTGCCAACAACTTTTGATGAAAAAATTCATAGCTTTAAAACAAAATTCATTTTTAATAAAATAATGCCTAAAATATTTTTTTAAGTCAAAATTGATCAATAAATCAAAAATTAAAAACAAAAACAATATGTATTTATACAACAAACAGCTTTCAAATATGTTTCCAATTTCATTCCACTTAATTGAAATGGAAGCTGTACTTATTTTTAAAGAATGACAGATAAAGTTCGTAAAATGGGCAGAGTTTGAAGGTGGAAACACTTCTTTAAGACCGAGGTTACATATAAAATTCTTTTTGGCCAAGATTTTTAAAGAATGTTTAAAAAAATAAAAATTGAGTATTTTGAATCAAAAATAAAAATAAAATGTATTTGCAACAAAAAAAGGAACCTACTAATGAAATAATGCCTAAAAGGCATGAAAAAACCTTAGTTGGCATGGCTGGATAAAACTGATTCTATACCTTTGCATATTTATTGAGTCCGTTGATAGTTTGAGATAGATTTGTATGGACACTTTGAAAATCGCCGACAGTCATAAGACATATTCTTTGTTATTCTGATACAGCTATCTTGCGATGGATTTTAAAGAACTAACTGTTCCTCCCGTTGCAAAAGTTAATGTTGACGTATCCGTCGACGATACGGACACGATTCTATGATGAGTCATTGACATTTCCTTCAAATGAACACTCTATTTGGTCGCAGCCTTTTCGTGAATTTCAGCTGTCAGTTTCTAGTTGCGATTACTGTTTTGAGGTTAAGTTTGAACGCATTCTTCTTCGCGTGCTTGCAGATCGCCACACGACTAAGTATATTTCGTAGATTCTGAACACGGGAAAAGATAGGTATGAGAAAAAGAAAAGATCCCTACGTCTCTCTATTCAACTGGCATTCGCTAGTAGTTTGGTGGTAATTTTCGTAGTTCCTTTTTCGTTCCTAATAGCAAGGATTAAGCTGCAATACTTGCTTTCAGAGTTTAAGCTTATGTAATTAAATGTGGCTCACATTCAGCTAAAAATATTATTGTGCTACAACGGAAAGAGAAAAGAATAGCCTTTCCATTTCCGACATTGTACCAGCACTCCATATATTTTTTATTGGATTTCTGATTTAGTGTTTAATAAAAATGTTTATTTTGTTCGTAATTGAGTTTTTACTCTCATTTCTTAACGACAACACAGCTTTTAAATTTTATTACCCCAGCAGCATTTAGAAACGAATTACTTTTAAGACTCAAACCATAATTCTATTAAGTAAACACTTTCGACGCTCCCCTCCGCAAGTCAATTTATTCTAAGGGATCTATATCACTTAAATAACACACACTGTCTGTCAAAGTACTTATCATCGGCAGAAGTGTTAATAAAAACGACGCTTTCCCAAACGACACGCTTTCACTCGGATATGTAATCCAGAAAATAAATACAAATCCAAAATTAGATATCGAAATCAAACTGCATTTCGCTTTCGCAGTGACAACGACCGATGCCAACGACCAAGTAGGGGGAGAGAATCAAACGTACATCGACATGTGAGTCATTGAACTCGTAAGTCGTAACCATCAGGAAGGGGAAGTTCAGAGGACACTGCCAGCGCATAATGAAATGTTAATTCCTGAGCGTGTGTACAAATGTTTCCCTTCAAATGAAATGAGCCCCTATATGCGCGCGATTAACAGGATAAGAGTCGTCATGTAGGTCGCGTTGAATTCGTCAGAAATAACATCCGGCACCGGCACACGTCCATGTTTGTCATGCTTTCAATGACAACCATAGCATAAGCCAATGCAGCGGTCTGGCATTAGGTCCTGCCGTTGGTATTCGTGTACAATAAGGACACCAAATTATGATTCTAACAGGACTTGTGTCGCGCGTCGCCTGTAGGTCGCACCAGAATTTTTCCAAAAATTCTATTTTCGTTATGGAAATTGAATGCTTATCAGTTTGGAACATTCGAAAAGGGATGTGATATAAATATGAGTGCGCTCTGCGCCGGTCGTGGTGTCCGTTGAAATCCGATATCCAGAGGGATATTTGAGGTGGTTACGGTTCCTTTTAACATTTGGGAAAATTCTCAAAAATCACAAGGGTCAGTCAATTTACTTTGATGTTTGTTTAGTTGTCTGTCAGTGTGGTATATATCGTATATGAATGCAATTTTTGTAGTAGTAGGTTCATACAACTTTTTTCTGATCTAAAGACTTACCTACTGCTCGAACTACATTTGTGATTCGTTTTTGTAAATTGTGAACATGGAAAGTTGTTTCTGCAATAAGACGGTGGAGTTAGACAGGGTGTTTTCTTATCCTTAATTTTTGTTTCTAAAAGTCCTCAGGCACAAAATATGATTAAAAATATTGTTAACTATGATAAGTTTTTGGTTATTATTGTTATTTGAGTTACAAAAAATCGGTGCGAAAAATCGAATCTGCACAACAGTTAAAACTTAATCAATTCAAGAACATTCAAGAATCTAGTTATCTTAAGTCGACTAGATTGGCCTCGATGAGACGTAACCTGAGCGCATAAACTAGATTGGTCGGGATCGCTATGTCAATTAATAACCCACTGACAGATGAGATAAAAAAATAAGTTTTCCTACAAGATTGCTACAAATTTGGTTAAAAATGTTGATCTTCAGAGAAAGGGGTTTGTTTTAAAAAAATAAGTAGGTAAGGTAGGTAGATGGACAGTCTTTTTGGTTTCGACGTAAAAAAAAACTTGTAGGATAAGAAGATTGCACATATTGTTGAACATTTTGATTGTACTTTGACAGTATTCAGTGGCGGAACTCTGTAAGGTTATTTGCGATAGTTGCTTACATTAAAGCTTATGATAGTTATTTTCTTTCGAAGTTCTATGGTTTCGGAGATCATTTTACGTAATAAAATTCTTTAACTGATTGACGCAGTTGACAATCACAAAAGCGTCTATCAAGTATCAACTTCTGTCACCTTAGGGAAATCCACCCCCGAATTGGTTGTGATTGTTGATTTGAATGGACAGACATATACAATTTGTAATTCCTTAGTATTCAATGGGAAATTCCTAACAATTTTGAAAAACTATGCCTTTCCTACCAGACAATAGAAATACATGCCCGGTTAAAACCAACCAGATGACACCAACGTTGGGTAGGTACGTTCTAAACATTATTTTACAACAAAAGTCTGACAGCTGGCTGATAAGATTTGTTGAAGCTTTTGTTGGCATTCATTTTAATGCGTTTTAGTTGATACATATGGCGGAGTAACCAAACACCAACTGACCTCTAGTGATAGTTCTAAATACGGATTTTTTTTTTAAAATTAAATTATAGATGTCAAAAATACAATAACATCATAGTCATCCGCGTTCATAAATTTACCAGTCAACTTAAAACTTTTCAGTATGAATACTGTCTATTTGGTTGTTGGTGACTAAATGAAATGACATTGTTACTTGTTCTCGCTCTCGACACCTCTCACCAACGGGCGTGATCAAACACCAACGTCAACGACAGTGAACTATGTATTCAATTGGAGACGTTCAAGTTTCTAGTTTAAGGCATGTTTTTTTGAGCTTCGATCTCAGCAAAGCAAAGTAAAGTACGATTTTCAGCACGCGATTCCATCAACTACTGCTAGTCTCGAAGTGTCAAATAGAGCGTAGTTGTTGTAATTGCGTGCTGAAAATACTTTACTTTGCTGAGAACGAAGCTCAAAAAAACAGGCCTTTAGTAATTCTGACAACTGGCTGACTTGATATGTCTCAGTTTTGATTGTCGTCTATGAACGGGTATAAGTGGTTGACGTAAGAAGAGTAGCGTTACCCAATATAGTTTTTCTATTCATTTACATTACATTTAGTCCAAGTCGAAGTTTGCGTAATTGACTTATTTTATTGGAACAGGAAAAAGGTGCTAGTTGCAGAACTAATAACTAATAGAATAAACTGACATTACAACTCTCGGTAGCTCCGTTTTCCGCTTCTATTCGAGTTGTGTTTAGCTGAGAAAAGAACCAGATCTTACTTCATAATAAACAAAGGGCCTTACCAATAATCATTTTTAACCTTCAGCTTAAATTTTTTGTAGGTCACAATATGCAATTTTGTATGGAAAATTTCGCCATTTATGATTTCCCAAAATTTAGCCTGGGTACTAAAAATGATTATAAGTACCTACCTCGAAAATAGTCCGTTCTGCTTTCGTTTCTGTTCTCTAAGAAACGTTTCACAGCTGATTGAAACGTCAAACAAAATCTGTGTATGAACTGTGATTTTTTTTTGAAAATTTCTGCCTAAACTCAGTTTCTTAAGTGCAATGTGCAAAGGTTGAAAATAAATGAATCACAACCTTCGTTATTATTAAATGTTTAATTAAACACTGAAGGGTATTTTTTTTCCTCAAGTCGATGAAATTTAATTCTCATCAAGGCATGACATTTATCATACTCGGTTTTTGTACAAATACATATGGTGTGGAATTGTAATATCTCCTCCACTCCAACATAAGATTGGAAGTATACTCGAATTACGTTTCCCAAAATTTACTGTGTTGATTGTTTAATGAATGACGATGATGTATGAAACCCCATAATGTGTTATAAGCATTGGTAGCTGAAGATGGGAGAACGTTCGTTCGAATAAAATTTATTAACATCACTAGGGTGGTGGAAATTGATTAATGATCACATGGCTGGCATGTGGTGCAGAGAAAGTATTGTGGATTATTAATAACTTTTCAGTATAATTGTATACTCTCTTGAAAGGGTCGAAATGGGTTCAAATAAATTTATTGTCAAATTAGAAGTTTCTTACGACCAGTATAAGTACTTTCATTTTAAGTGTGAATGTAAACAATTCCCATCAATCAAGAGGCGGGCTATATGTGTGAGCGAAATGTCTTCTACAGCCAATTGTCTCTGTAATAAAGTGGTTGCCTGGAAACAATTCCATCAATTTCTGTTAAATGAATTATATTGCATGTCGGGCTTTGGTGAAGGCCTAAATGTGACAGCTATTATCGGAGCTTAGTCGGAACGGCACGTATTTATTTTGTTTCCGACTTGGCAACGTATA
Organism: Cheilosia vulpina; assembly: GCA_916610125.1. Taxonomy (NCBI): domain Eukaryota; kingdom Metazoa; phylum Arthropoda; class Insecta; order Diptera; family Syrphidae; genus Cheilosia; species Cheilosia vulpina. The sequence goes on along the minus strand of OU744279.1, from coordinate 40,324,787 downwards.
AAAAAGCCAAGAGTAAGATAAATCAATATAAAGTTCACGACACACTCTGCATACGGCGGCCTAGTCGACACACTTAAAATCCTATCCCTAAACAGAAAGCAGAACTCACATAAAACGAATAAGAAACCACGCTCGTTAAATTGTATAATTAGACGTCAATCATATTTTGACGTGAAAGTTCTTTATCTTAAACGGTAGGTATCATTTTCAAAAAGTAAAAATAAAACAAAAATCATACGTTCTGCTTTAACCTGCTTGTGAAACTAACCATATAGCACTGACAAGAAAATAATGATTGAAATTCACTTTGAAGAAACCGGTTGCGATCTATAATTTGTATAATCAACTTAAGTTATTACGTATTGTGGTTGTGTATGGTTGTGAAACTCGTTTTGCAAAATGATATGCAAAAACAAGTCATTTGTCACGATGCATCCCCATGAGACAGCGGCATTCCGCAAAAGATCAATATTACCAGTATGGAAAATAAATATTCAAAAGCGGTATCATATTTTAACACAGTCTTTCGCAAGTCCAATTCCAATGTATAAGAATAATTATATGTTTTAATACAAAAGTTGTGATGCTTGTCAAGTTCTTAGATAGATAATAGGTGAGACTTGGAATAAAGTGATTTTTAAGAGAAATAATTGTGTAGGTGAGTTTGTTGGGCGACTGATCGAGGGGTTCCTGATTGAACCATGAGAAATGTAAGACAATTTTTATCCAACCCCCCTCTGGCGAATGGCGGACTGATGCCTTATTTATCTGATAAAAGTTTCTTATACGATCGAACAAACAGTTACGCGAACGTCGGTATTTTTATTTAAATATTTAAAAAATAAAAGTAATTGATATAAATGAAATGAATGCGACACCACTTTACCCCTGGAACCAACTTAGCATTTGCACATTCGCATAACCTTCTCCTATTTGTACAAACTCCCTTTACAAAGTTCGCATTGCGTTTTTCGCTTTGCTTTAGCGAATGTTTTCGTTGCCATCGATATTCGCCTGGGATTCTCAGATAAACTCGCCGGCGAATGAAATCTTCTTCCAGAGAACTTAAAATTAATGAATTGCAAAGGGATGTTGCAGGTTCCTTACATTCGAGCAAACAATTAGAACTATTATATAAGACCTATGGATCTATTTGGAATTGTAGCCCAAATAAATTTATTATATGCAGACTCATTTCAGGTCTGTATATAGTTTTGAGATCTTGTTCGCCTTCAAGCTTCTGATTTGGGATCCGAACATCCAGCTCTAAAGGTAGATTTTGTTTTTTGTTTTGGAAATCGTTAATATCTTTAGGTTGTCCGATATGACAGTAAATGTTGAATTCACTGTTGATTTAGTTCATTTGCAACAAGTCCACTTTCTGAGAGTCTCATGTTTGACTAGTCCTCCGTACATTAAGTGAACGCGCCCCACCGTGCTCGCATTCCTGCCGCCTTTTCCTACATATTTTGTTAAATCTTCGAAGAATATATTCCATTTCCAGCGGAAATCCTTTAAATGACATAATCCCTTAAGTATGTACAAAAACTGAAATTAAATCGCCTCCTCAGCAACTATACTGCAATGCCTTCCAATTTGTGTTCCCTACATCCTCCAAGTATATTCCCATAGCACTAGAATTTTAAAATATAGTGCTGATCCTCCTTAAAGGATAATAATTGTGCGGAAATGCCCTTCGTCGGTTTGTTTCTTTACCTATCGTTTTCGGAATATGCCTACCGCCAAATATAACACATCTCCGATTGTTGTACCCACACCAGGATGAACGGAAACACAACCAACATCAAACCGATTAAACGGAATAATTTCCTCTTCTTTGTTCCCCAATCACAGGACATGTCATGACTTCACAAAAAGGAAAAATTCACACAAACCACATTGGAAAGGACGAAGCAAAGTGAATGGAATCACTGGTGTCCTCGGGTTGCAAAGGAGGCTTGTCGTCGGCGTTACACTATACCAGCAACAGGTAGATAAACTAGGATCCGAGGATACATTCCGTGAAAACACATGCACTGCGCACTGCAGTCGAAATCAGCGCTACGCTTATTACTTGTGTTGACAGTAGCCACCTGCTGGTTTACAGTGAATTACTGCGGAAGCAATGCGCCAGCTACGGCGGAATGTGTTGGGGAATCCCTTGCGTATGGTGTGTCTGGCTGAACCTCGGGGAACCCAGTGTTAATTCCGAACAAACCTAATCCATCTTCTTTTTTTAGGGATTTTACAACACGACCATCTGTCATAATAATTGCTGTAAACCGAATTTTACACCTTCATAAAAACGATCGACATAAATCGCTGGATTATATAGAGTGACTTCCTTCGCTAGATCCACCAACCAACCGAATGGGAACGTGTGTATTGTGTATGTAATTGTTGGAAGTAATAATACGCTTCCGTATTAAAGTAATCGCATTCGGCATCGGTACACGAAACTGGGGAAACTACTTCCGATCGTTCGACGGATCATTGAACGTCAAACAGCAACAAACAATGAGTTCCACGGAACAGCAGCAGTAAACTACCGGAAATTAAATTAGAGAAGTTCGTGGGATAAATCAAAATGTCTTAATTTGGTGCGCTTCAAGAAAATGTGGAGGCACCGCGCTGAAAATGCAATTGGAATTAAGTGTCTTTTGATTGGGGGAGGCAATGAAGCTTAGCTTAGCTGATATCAGGTGGAAAAGTAGCCGCCAATTAGTTGGAAGCAAAAGTGTTCTGGCGAAATAATTGTGAGACGTCAAGAATTATTATCTTATGTTGTTTTCTATTGGTTTCACTCGGGGATCCACTCATTCTGCGATCCATTGGAACAACAAAACTGCTTCTGGTTGAACCCACAAAATTATTGATGAAATGCCAAAAAATAATCTGCGGCGGCTGTCAGATGACTTGTATAAAATACATAAATTACATTTGTGTGAGTGCTTCTTCAGTGGATTCTGACTTCAAATCTAGAAGCGAAATTCGCTTCTCAGAATCACCAGAAGAGTATTTTTTGTGCCAATGGAACGGTTTCAGAAGTGATTTTTTCGATTCCGGACTCTCCCGGACGCTTATTTTTGCCCAATGGAAAACGACATTAATTGGCACTTCTATCATCCCTAGAATTTGACATTTATACAATTTATCTCGTGCACGAAATATAAGTCACAAGAGGAAGCGAGATAGAGACCCGATTTTCTGCAGCCAATGGTAATAACGGCATCAACCCGTTAAGGTATCAAGATACGATTACACGTTTCATTTTTCGTGACAAATTTTGACGGGTAAAGTAAAGTAGGATATTCAGTACGTAATTACATCAACTACGCTCTACTTGACACTTCGAGACTCGTAGTAGTTATTGTAATTGTGTGCTGAAAATCTTACTATACTTTGCTTTGCTGAAAACGAAGCTAAAAAAAAACACGCCTAATATAATGTTGTATTTAGGTGGGTTCTGCATTTTTATTTCCGTTTTCAGATTTTGCGAATTCAATCGAACGTAAAAATTCAAATTGTTTTGTTAATTGTTGGTATTCGCACGCTTTATTTCGTTTTCTATACACATAATTCTTTTACAAATTTTAAAACAATGTGCACGGATTTTTTATAAACCTTCCTAATTATTAATTGACAAAAAAAAAGTTAGTTTAAAAAACCAAAAAACCGACTGACTGTAAAAAAAAATAATTAAAAAGATATGAACAAGACACATTCAAGTACCTATACCTAACTAATTGACTATCGGAGACCATACATATATACCTACACAGCCAAACAAATATATGAGTATTGAGTACCCACAGAATGTGTCTTGTTCATATCTTTTTAATTCTTTTTTTTTTTTACAGTCAGTAGGTTTATTGGTTTTTTAAACTAATTTTTTTTTATTTTTATCTTTTTAGCCTATGACACTCCGGGGAAGAATACGAATCTTATGACATCTCACTGTTCAAAATCGGTCAAGCAATTTAGGCCACAGGGTGTCCCGATAGAACGTACATAGGATACGCGCGAAACACATAACCCCCTCTGTGTGCCTGTACAGTCGGGTAAAAACGAGTGCACTATTTTTGTTTTTGGAATACAAAAAGTGATTAAAACATTTTTTTTTATCGTTACGAGTAAAATAAGGGGCGAAATAATATTTTTTTTCAATTTAAAAAATGCATACTTGCATATATTATTGTGCAAGTATACATTTTACGTACTAATTACAGATTATAAATTATGCTTAAACTAAAAAAACATTTTTCCCCACGACATACAAAAAACAAATCTTTTCGCTAAACTGTTTTGAAATATATTTTTTTTCAATATGGCTTCGAAATTTAAAGCATTAAAATCAACGAAAAAAAGTGTATTTTCTTAAAATATGCAAAAAAAAACCTGAAAATACAAAATCTCTTTTAACAAAAAGTGAAAAAAAAACCGTGGTAGTTCATTTTCCCTGATTATTATTATGAGATGGATTTCTGCTAGATATTGACAAATAGTTATTATATTAATTTACTTGGCATTAGGCGTGTTTTTTTGAGCTTCGTTTTCAGCAAATCGAAGTAAAGTAGGATTTTCAGCACACAAATTACAATAACTACTGCGAGTTACGCCTATTGCAACGAAATTATAACAGGAATTCCATTTGATACCAATAATTTCAAAAACTTTAAAAATTCTTAAAATAAACTGTGATGTGAACACCGCATAACTAATGGGCACAAAGTATGCCGAACACATTCGCACACACTTGATTTCCCACCATAATAATGGCCGTTCGAATCATATGAAGTGTCTGCAGCAAAACTTTTACCGTGTGAGGCTTAAGTTGGCCCAATCTCGTTGTGACTATGTTCGCTACTGTCAAAATGAAGTATGTATTCACAAAAAACTGCACTGTGCTATTGTAAAGAATCGGCAGCGATTCGCAGGAGAATAAAATGCGAGTATTGAGTTTTTTTTTCCCAGAAGATGACTTATAAAAATCTTCTTTTTTTGCGTCAAAAATCGGCAGCGATTCGCAGGAGAATAAAATGCGAGTATTGAGTTTTTTTTTCCCAGAAGATGACTTATAAAAATCTTCTTTTTTTGCGTCGTATTCATAATGTACAATGTTAAGAGGGAGAAGGCTGGTTTCACATTCAAATAACACGTCCGCGATGTATATTCACTTAAGAGAACGAGCCGGCGAATGGTTTGCTAAATGTGAAACAGAAAGTCCTTTTGGTGGAAGTAGTTTTTTATAACTTGCTGAAGACGCAATATCCAAATGAATCGAATACAGGTTTTTAATCACCAAAAAAGGAATAAGTAAAGGTGTGCAAAGGCCCGATAGCTTCTAAGTTTACGTTCGGTATACAAATATATAGATAAAGAAAAGACCGAGATCCAGTTGTCAACCTCATATATTCTCATTTTAAAGCAAATAATATGCGCTGTGTAAGCATTTGTCTCCACACAATATAATTGGACATCAAGCGTGCTACAAAAATCGACATATGCGAGTCTGAACAAATATAAAAGCCACTTCCGTTTGCCACCATACAACGGGTTGGGTGCAAAACTTAAATACCCTTATGTTTACTCACTTCCCTCTTTCTTTCAATAATAATAATTTACACACAGCCGTGGAAAGAGGAAGTCAGTCAACTTGCACAAAGGAGTCAATGGTAGGCAATTCCATTCATTTGGGATCGTATGTGCGAGTGCGACTAACATCCGCACCGCAGTCTCAGTTCTCAGCCTTCGAGCGCAAGAGCAAATATTTGAACCAACCCTCCGTTACATTGTGTTCGTCCTTGTAGGTACATTGGGAAATTTGTTCGCATTTCCTATCCTTGTACAACGGATAACTACGTGCAGATCAATCGAACATCATGCGCACCACATGACAGTAATTCCATGACAAAAGTGAATGGAATCCCTGAAATGGAAGAAAATGGAAATGCACACAGCAAGTGGGAAAAAATCGATGTCAAGCAATGCTCAAAAGTACGTGATTCCTTCACTGGGATTAGAAAGGATTTCATTTCCTCTCGGATTTTATTTTGCAGGCCAGATATTTGGGCATTAGTCCCGAACGAGCGTCCTAGAGAAACAAGGAAACTCAATTTAAACATTCACAGCGTGATTGCAATTAAATTCTTGTTCGAAAAGGATCAAGTTGGTTTCCGATGTGTGACTTCGAATTTTGCTTTGTGTATGCCGACGACAATGTGAGGCACAATGAAGAGGATGGACGTCCGGGATGGGCGAGAGAAAATTATTTATTATTGTTTTCCTTTGTGTAATTTGTTTTTTTTTATATACATGTAGGTATGCGGATTCGCAGGATTATTGTGTTGTTGTTTGTTTGTTTTGGAATTCCATAGTTTGTAATCGCTTAATGAATGCGCTGAATATTCTGCAAATACTGTTCATTTCCGGTAGTTCCGATTTGCAAGAAGCACATTTTTCGAATGTCATAATACATAGAGTCTGGAAAAGTCTTCCGTTTGATCATTTGTGCAGAAAATTACTGAAGAAATTTGGTTGGCTATGGACGTAGGGGACCTAGTTCGTAATTGCATTAGGAGTTTTCCTTTTTTAGGTCAAGGCAGACGGAGCCTGTGCTGTTAAAAAAAAAGTTCGTGTTTCTTTTTACCTAATGTGGTATTCGATTGGGCTTCTTCAGATTCGCTCTCAAATTTCAGATTTCGTGTGTCTAATCGAACATCAAAACGTCACTTGCTCTTCTTTTGTTTGTTGATAATTGATAAAGGTACGTGGAATTGGAATGTGTAGCCTTCGACATTTTTCTGAGAGTTTTCCATTCCCTAGTTAAATTTTATATTAAAACAATCGAAAATTGCACCCAAATCTACCCGATGTAATGTGTTTCTTTGCAGTTGAAAAATTTCTTGAAAATGTAAATAAACTTCACTAGTTGTCAAACTCAAACGTAGGTAGGTACTTGGATTGGTAAATCCAAGAAAAAAAAATCCAGATTCGCAAAAGTGCTCTGAAATTGGAAAAGATTTAATTTTTTTACGTACCTACTAATAAAACAAATTAAGTAGAGCAAAATAGGGCTTCGAGAGTGCCCAATCGAATATCTACCAGATAAGACACAACAGAACTCTGAATTTGTGTTTAATAAAAGAGATCAAATAGCTCTGAACACGATTGGTTCAGAGTAGGTATATGTTAGACGAGGTCGGGCTCTTGTCGGGGTTCGAAGAAAAAGAACAAAAATTTGACTCTAACTAGATTTTATTTTAGCTGTCACTGTACTAGATGTACCAAAATTTCGGATGTTTGATAGCCTTCAATGTATTGTTAAAAACATCGAGAAAATGCTATAAAAACGACCAGAATCAGAGCAACAGCAAAAACAATTTTGTTGTGACAGGCAGTGCTGCCATTTAAAAGATTTTGAAATGGCAACTTCTGTGAATGTGATCTGCGCTAAAGGTGTGTTTGTGGCAACTTCACGTTGGACAGGAGTTTTTAAAAAATTATTATCGAAAACTACTATAAACAAAGATTTCAGAAAACTGAAAAATGACAGTTAAAAAATTATTTTTGAATGAAAGTTTTGATTTTTTTGGGACACCGGGAACTTTAATTCAAAAATATTTTTGACAGCCGAATCAGCACAGCAATGGTTGCTTCTGAAACAAAGTCCAAGCAAAAGAAGGAGTTGCTATTGTTACGTTACAATAGGCGTTTTTTATTATCGCCACATGATCTACATAGATCATTGATTTCTGTGGCATACAACGAAAATATGTGATCCAACTGTTGTTGTAAACCATGTAAATCAATGATCTATACAGATCATGTGGGCAAAAAAAAAACACGCCTAATATGGAATCAATGTTGTCACTTAATAAGTGGCTGCTAGTGACTGTCGCGATCCGTCTACACAATTTCTGATCAAAAATGAACATATCCGCAAGAGAACGGGAAAGACATCATAATTCAGTTGAATGACGGAAGGACTAGTGGTGGATAACATGCGTAATACAGCGAGTAGTGGTGGGAGCTTATTAAATTTATAGCTATTGTGGTATGCCACCCCAACCTTTTAAAACATCTTTCTACATTTCAGTCAATAATATAATATTTCCATCATCCACTTATTTCTAAATTTAGATAATTTCCACCGCGTTTTACTCAGTGTTATCAATGAAAAATAGCTAAATTCGTTTGACGTGAAAACTCATGAATGGAGTCGCACGTTGATGCGGCTATTATCACACCGACTATACACTTGGAGAGTTTCTTTTTCTCGTCCTCGTCGGTGTCTGATGCCTGAAAAAGCCGGTGGAATCATAGATATATAAGATGCGGTACATCCTCATCGCAAAATTATGTATAGTTCACGCGTCATTCGCTGGAAACGGAATGCGCATGCCCGTCAATGAGCGCACAGATCCCTGTTCATTCATTAAAAAAGTGGAAGAAAAAGGACGACTTCCTATTTCACGTCCCAAGGAGATTTGCGCTCAGCGAAATTGCAAGCAGTCAAGAAGTTTTGTTGTCTCTCATTTCATTTGTTTGTAGTTCGTATGAGTATATAGTACAGGATATCTGTTGCAATGACGTCATATGGGAGACTGGTGGCCCCGGAAACGCGCAAAATCTTCCACCCATACTTTACATTTATGAGATTTTTTTGTTCCTGTTAAATAATTAATGCAAGAGATAAATGAGAAGTATTCATGCATTAAGTAAATGTGGGGCTTATACCATATTTTTACTCCAAATCAATGTATTCTTATGAGACTATCACTCCAGGTCAAGGGATAAAGTAGAAAATAAATATTATAGCTAGGTAATTAACGCAATGGGACGCAAAACTACGACAAATCAAATTATAACATAAAAAATAATTTTAAAAGGTGTTTTCAGAAAGGTTGCATTTACCATTCTGTATACGGTTTTTTTTTGCATCAAACTTTTAAGACTTTAGCAAACACAGATCTTAAAGTGTGCAGTTTAGCTGCCATCCAGTACTGATATTTCTACTTTTCCCCCGCCTTACTTTAATATTAAAAGTTAAAACACATAAGAGCATAGCAATTAAAATGTGAGAGATTTCCTTCTGACAGTAGCTGAATGACCGACGAGAAGCGGTACGAGTGTATTTTTCTGTTAAGGAATAAAGGCTGAAATTACGTCTATGATTGTAGAGCATACATACATTTGATGTGCGCAATAGAATACTTAATTTGCTAGTTTAGTAAGTCTGACAGCTCTCGGACTAGATCAATCTCGTTTTTGATTGGAGGAAATTGGTCATATGAGCAGCGGTTTCAGTTGATGTTTATGGAGGGGTAGCGGACAAATCTAGTCAAGAAATTCGTGACTGAGTACTAAGTTGACAGTTCTCATATGTGGATGACGTAGAAAAAGTGACGTTCCCTACCAATCCAGTTTTTGCGTTCAGGTTACATCTTATCCCCACCAATCTAGTCGACTTATGATAACTAGATTCTTGAATATGCATTGATTCATCATTCATCATTACATTCAGCGCTCCTAGAAGCAGCACGTCATTTAAAAAGTTCTCTAAAAAAAAAATAATAATAATTCATTTTGACCCCAGAAATAGTCCAGAAAAAACATATAAAACATTCTCTTGGCGCCCATTGGTATGCAACGCAATTTTCAGCGCGCACATGCAAACGTCATACAAAACTCCCGGCCATTCAAGACATCTCAGATTATTCCCATTCAAATTCTGAAATCTCTCATTCATGTTCAGCCTCGCCGCTCCCACACACTTTCTACAATATATGCATCCAGACTCCATTCTGAACCTGGAGCACAAATGATACAACAACAAAAGCAGAAAAAAAAAATACAATTCTTAAATCAAATTATCAATTGAAACTCCCCGCACAATGACGTCAAAGCAAAATGAATTCATTCCGAACTAGAACCCCCTTTTCGCTGACAATTCATCCAATCCACACACTTGCAGCAGCGAACACCTCGTTGACAGCTCTTCGCTCAGAGTAAGCAGCTCAACCACTTGCCGGAGCACACCATTCGCTTCGCCCACACCGCCTTTGCTTGCCGTAGAAAGAAAAGGAAAACGAAATGAACAACTTGATTTTTTCTTATTCATGTTCACGTCGTCGTTGATTCTGGTCGTGGTTGACTTGACGTCGTTAGTGCATAGCAGTGAACACTCCTTCCTCGCGTAGTGGTTTTTAAGTTTTTTTTTTTACTTCTCGTGTGTGCTTTATCTCTTCGCTCACTCACTCACTTCGCTAGAATACAGATTTGACAAGAAACCGAGAAGTGACGAAAAAAAAAAAAAATTAATTCCAATCAGATAATTTCGAAATTTCCTCCTGTTTTGTGTGATTAGTTGATTATCGTTGCCCTCTCAATTGAAATTCGGAAACAACAACGAGTCGACCAATTTGTAGTGAAATGGAAAACGAGAAAACCACAAAAATTCCAGCAGATCATCGTCAGCACAGCCCTCGAGTGTTCTCCGGAATTGATTATTCAAGCAAATAAATTCGCGAAGGGCAGGTGCAAAGAAACGCGACGAAAAAACGTTGAAACCAAGTGAAAATTAAAGTTTTGTCAAGTGCTCCCTCCAACGAAAACCGAGAATTGTTCAGAAATTAATCTGTCCGTCAGTGCTTTTGTGTGTGTCACTCTGCTGAATTATGCACCAGAAACAAGCGAATCTGGAAGATAAAAAAACTATATAAACATCGCCAAAATAGCGAAAAACGACGACGAAAAAGAAAAGTTTAGAACTTCAACGAAAAACGCAAAAAAGGAGGCGGAGAGGAGGTGGCATACTCCCATACTCACAAGTCACACAACTCACCTTGGCTCTGTGTTAAAAATTTTCTTGTTTTCGTTTTTATTTTTTATTTGTGTTTTGTATGATGTCGGTGTGTTTCTAATTGGAAAGTGAAAAGAGAAAATTCTCCTCTTGTCTGTCTAGCGAGAGTCGTCGGTCAGTGACAGATCATTAAAAAAATTAAATTTCAAAAATATTCGCGTATCAAAAGAAATTTTTTTTTTTAATAATTTTCCGTGGAAAACGGTGTGCGTGCGCGTGAGAGAGAGCAAAATACCAAAAAAGGAGGCATAAACGTAAAAGTTATTTATTCTTTGTTGTTTGTTTCGCGGTTACTTGTTCGTATACGTTGCCGTATTCTCGTTTGTCATCCCGAAATAAAAAGAAAACAATAAAAAAGCACAAGGTCTCCCTTCTAACCTCCTTGATGGCGTTTTTATCCTCCTGTCTGGCTGTGTAATAAAACAAAAAACGGGAATCGACTGCTAAAATATAAAAAGAAACGAAAAATCTTCTCCACCCACCCCTCTCCCACTTTAGTCTGTCGTCAGTTTAGTGTTCGCCAATGCAGTTTGCCGAAGGAGTGGGAGAATATTGTTTGTATCCTTTACAAATACCTCGAGAGCAGAAGCGCACCTACTACCAAGAGTGAGAGATTCCGGTAGAACAGCATCATCCCAGACCGACCAGTCGACCAACAGCGTCATTCCATAGAGACAGAGGCGAATTCGTAAAACAGATCGACACCATCATGGCTATGAACTACAAGGTTCCGTCGACGTCAAAAATCTCCGTGGACAAACTGCTGAGGGTTGGCTACTACGAGCTGGAGAAGACAATTGGCAAAGGCAACTTTGCTGTAGTGAAATTAGCTTCGAATATTGTTACCAAGACGAAGGTAAGTTTTATTGCTTCTTTTATTTTTTTTTGTTGTTTCTTTTCTGGCTCCTTTTAGCTGGCGAGCATATCATTATTACGTCCCCTCCATCCCACAGATTGTGATGCGCTATGCTGACCTTAATGTTGCTAGCCGGTAGTTGAGCATTGATGGACGGCAGTGGTTTGTCCTTCAATTTGTGGCATCTATGCGGTACAGTGGATCAGAGTAGTGGGCGTAGAGAAAATGTTTATGATACGACAGCTTTATTGTTTTAAAATGCGAGGGTTGATGTTACTTACTGGTTTACAAGTCTTCGCCTTATCAGCACTAGAGTTTTTAGGTTTTTGTTTGGTTTAATTCTGCAAGACTACCGGTTAAAGTCGGATACACAATCTTTTGGTGTGCTGATAACTAAAAAAACATCACCGACTAAAACGTGTAGTCAAAAAAAAATGTTGATCGAATTTGTGGAGATTGCATCAGCATTTATTAGCTGAGGCGGTAACAGTGTGAGGTAGACCTGGGCCTTTATCAACAGGACTTCCCAAATAGCCCGATCGTCCAGTTAAACACTTTAAGTTGGACAAGGTGAGTCAAGCAAGATCTTTCATAACTGCCTTGATACCCCGTGTTGAAATCGAAGACTCTGTGCATTAATGTCAATTCGCTATACATGTCCTAGTCATCCCTATAATATAATATCAGGTGGATGTCATTGTACACTGCACAGCTCTTACAGTTCGTCTTTAAATCGTCGCCTTCAAACAGTTAAAGAGTATAATTTGTAATTTAAAGTGAGGTCTTTGAACTATTACCTATTAGTTTATTTCTGCTAAAGAAAGACTCGCCTTAGTTGTTTACGTCGCCGTTTCGAAGACTCTAGCGTAGTGAAGGTGGCTGTAGTTCAGGTCGTAGTGGGTCTTTCGTGTCATTTGACATGATCGATTAGAATTCTATATAACAAGACCTGGTCTTTAGTATACTTCATCGAATTGAAAGTATTTATGAAATACCTCGCATTACTGGAATGACATGATAAACATCAATGCTAGTGCCCAAAGAATCTTTAACGCTGCCTTAAAGCGGCCATGCGACAGAAGCCAGTAAATATAGATATCGAGTTGCCCAGCTGCGTTAAGAGCTGCTAGTGTACTGCCAATGTACTTGTATTTAAGGATGGCTGCGACATTTGACACATTTTGTTTCATCGTCTTAAAATATCCCAAAGTTGGCTTTTAGTTTCCCGGGCTTTAGAAAATGCATATATACATTATGAACAGCCCCTTATCCTTACTCATCATCAGATAAGTTCGGACGTCAATTCAATATTCTCCTAAATTGTTTCTTGAATAACGTTTGTGTTTTTTTTTTAAGGATGCGTCAGTAGAGCTTCTTGAATCCGGTATACAGAAGGGGTATTGACCGCCGGTCATTGGAATTACTTAATAAAGAATGAATTGCATTTCGCATATTAGTTGCACGATCATTTCTTGAAATTACAGACAGTGGAAGTATATCCAGTTTATGGATGCTTTTTGATTAAACGATGAAAAGAATTATGAGAAAACGGTTTAAATAAAATAACCGGTAACAGTTTTCACATTCATATTGTTTATTAAATCACAGTTGAACAGCCTTGGCATACCCCAAACACGGAACGTTCCCTTCAAAAAAGTAGCTGTCGTGGTAGTCACCCCAGCAATGCAACGAAAAAGTCTTCTGACCATTGGAAATGTTTGCAACTGACACCTAACTTCAACACAAATGGTTAGAAACCTTTATAGTGCGCGGTACAGTTTAGAACGGTCATTCTTGTTGTCATCGAACAGCAAATGATTTATCCCTGGATCTACCAATTAAAAACGTTCTTCGTCAAGGCTGTAACATCGCGTTTAACAGCATCGTGCTTGGAGACTTTTGATCGCCGTATAATCCTCGTCGAACTCTTTCCAAGATTATTCTTTCAAAATCCAAGTCTCTCAAGTGAATTCAAACGCCTTCAAATGCCACACCGAGCGATTTATTTTTGCAAACATCTCAAAACAACAAAACTAATTACCTAAAACATTTGGGGACAATAAGTCACATATAAGTTCAGCAGTTTGTTTTTCTGTTGGTTTGTCCTGAATTTGATTTGAATTTTAGGTGCGTTCGAGTTTATTTTGCTTTTTGCCGAAGCTACGTCATTTATAGCAAACTTTAAAATCTTTGTTGTGAAATTTTTAACTGCCTGCTGAAAATACTACTTTACTTTGCTTTGCTGAGATCGAAGTTTAAAAAAAAACAGGCCTATTGCTGGACAATACTCTGTTTAAATTTTGTTACACATTTTGTCAGGAAAAGGTGGATATAAAGGGTTTTTTCAATAAGAGGTGTTATTGTGAATGACCCGCTATTTCGGTAGCTGTCACTTTTGAAGCTTTTATTCTTTGACATTTGACAAGTAGGAACTACGCCATTACTAAAAATGGAACGATACACGCTTCAACAACGCATTGAAATTATTAAAATTCACTACAAAATTGGTGAAAAAACACAAGCAACGAAACCATTGATCTTTTACGGGAAAAGTTTCTGGACCGTATTATCTCTCGGTAAGGTGATCACAATTGGCCACCGAGATCTTGCGATTTAACACCTTGCGAATTCTTCCTTTGGGGCCACGTGAAAGATAAGGTCTACGCCAACAGCCCAGCGTCGATTCAAGAACTCAAAGATAAAATTCGTGAGGCTATCGCGGACATAGGGCAGCCACTTTGCGATTTGGTTATGGAAAATTTCATGAAAAGGATATGGTCCTGTATGCGTGCTTGTGGTGGCCATTTGGCTGATGTCAATACATCGGGCATACTTTCTTCCGACCAAATGGATTATTGCATGCTACTAACTTACTCAACCACTCACTCACTCTCACTCAACTTACTCTCTTCCCTTGAAAATCTTCGCTCCAATCTGCAATTGGCATTTTAAAATGGCTTAGTTAATTAATTTTTGTCCGGTTCACGGAATTCGTGTTCATTAATATTGAATGGCTCATAATCCATGGTGACTGACATTTTCAGAGATTTAAAACGGTCATTCCTTCTATCATAGGCTGTAGTATCATCGATTCTAGTAACAGACTTGATCCGTATGTTTGCAGACGACTGAGTTTTGCGAGTGAAATCCACTTGCTACAGGGTAACATGCTAATGCGAAACTATTTAATGGTCTTGGTCACGTAGAATAGTTTAATAAATTATCTATCCCAAATTCTTTTGTAGAGCTTAAAAAAAAAAAAATGCGTTGCGATTTTTTCAAAGTTAGGTAGTGCGACTTTTGCTTCACCCTCCAAAACATATAGGTATTCAAATAGAAATATGAAAAGCGATCGCAGTTTGTAGTAGACATTTTCTCTTCAGTACACAATTTTCCAGCCAGCCTCAGTCTGGAAGTTAAAATATCGTATGTTCGGAGATTGTCCACTGCGACCTTCAAGGCCTTATCTGACGCTGACCTACAGAGGGAAAAACAGAGCAACATTCTGAAGATAAACGGCACTTAAAACAATTATTTAAGACATGCCTTTGTTCTGACAAATGACAAAATGACAACTAGATATTGAATTCCCTCTTTATTATATTTCACTTTCGAGCTCAGCTTTAATAAATGAATGCAATTGAATGACTCAAAACAGCAAGTCCGGCTATACCTCTGAATATTTGAGCTGTAAATTATGTCACATGAAATAAAATACCCAAATTTGTCCCTAAATGAAAATATTTACTTTATCTCGCACAAACAACAAACCTATAATCTAGAAAAAAAATAACTCTTTGTTACACACGACACTTGCCTACTATAAATTAATTATGATATTCGAAACGACAACGATGAAGATGACGCCGCCGCCGCCGCCGCAACAACAACAAACAATCAAACTTCGACGCAGTTTTGTTTTTGTTGTTTATGTGTATATGTTTGGCGCCTTGCGACCGAAACTGGTCGATTCTAGTTGA
The DNA here is from genome assembly GCA_916610125.1 of Cheilosia vulpina. Classification (NCBI taxonomy): domain Eukaryota; kingdom Metazoa; phylum Arthropoda; class Insecta; order Diptera; family Syrphidae; genus Cheilosia; species Cheilosia vulpina. The sequence goes on along the minus strand of OU744279.1, from coordinate 40,309,087 downwards.
AACTACAAAATAGTGCGTTTTGTTAAGTACTTAGTACCATTCTTTAGTGATATTGTTATAATTTTAAATTTTAATGTATACCCTAGCAATTGGCCAGTGGTTTGTATTCAACAAACAAATTCGATAGGAAGGATAGGTATATGCCAAGCAGAACGCCCTATAGTCTATGAAAATAATAGAATAAACCCAAACCTGTCGGACAACTTGACTGTGGTTGTGGATGTTGTTGACCGGTATATCAAATTGAATGAGGGTAAGATGCTAACTATACAATCGATCAGAGACTTCTCTTGAGGTTATATGAATCTTTGGTCTTCAATAACAAACGGTTTTGTTATTTTATTGAGGGAAAAGCAAATGACAGTCTGTCGACTTTCAACGACTGTCAGGGAATGTAAGATTTGTAATGCTTAATGCTTTTAAATGGCAAAAACCTTTTAAATGTAGGTAAACGTTGGTTATAGTAAATATAATTTTACAGCTGTCATTCTGCTGTCACTGATGGTGTTCTTCCGTGTCCAACATTTTTTTCATTTAAGCGCTACCTGATTCAACAACGCATCGAAATCGTAAACATATGCTATTCGAATTTGAGTTATTTTTGCGGAACTTTCTGCGACTTTTAAAGAAGCTGGTTCAATGGTAGACGGGTTCAATTAACAGTACGTCAACAAAACGGGCAAATGTTTTCATTTTGTAGTTCTTTGATTCACGCGCCAAGAACTTGTGTCAATGTATTTAGAATTTTTTCTCTGGGGTGACGTTAAATCTTTTATCTATGCCAATTAGTTGGCAACATTTGACGGCAACGTTGTTGAAGCTAACAGACGTGACCGAGACATAAAACCGATTAACCCTACCGTCGTCAAGCGATGTTGGCAAGGCCATGTAAAAGATTAATGTATCGAATGTTCTTGAAGATAAAATGAAAAAGAGAAATCTTTCAAAACAAACTTTCGGTCCTGAAAGAGTTTATGCTTCAGATTGGTAGGACAGGACTGGGGCTATTAAGTTTTTATACAGGATCTTCCTAGTTGTATAGCGAAAAACCTTCATTGTTTGACTTCTAATGAGATGTCGTTTTCAAATGTAATGTACCACAGCCGTTGTAGACAAAGTCACTTACTACTTACCTCGAAGTTGCAGCGTTTCAATTGTCAATGTGACGTTTTGTTCGGTTGTTCAATAGGTGTTTTTCTTTTTTAGTTCAGAGCACAACCTGAACTGTTATACATAAAGTTCGTGTTTCTTTTTTAGCTCAGATACATCAGAGCTCAGATTTGTGTTACTTTTTCGATCTGAGCATAATCTGAGCGCGCTCTATGAGCTCAGAATAAATTGACTGAGCAGGCTGAGTATAAAGCTGATTACATACATACAGGCACATTTGACAGAAAAAAAAAAAGGATAAACAAAATAATTGAAATGACGGACGAACCTTGTTGCTCTGGAACTGAAGGTTAACCAATTTAATAAACAACAATTAATAAATATTCAATTTATGCATATATTTTATTATAAATTACAGCTTTGTGCTGAAGTGTGTTTCATAAATACATCAGAACGTTCTGAGTACGCTCGGTTCAGAGCGCGCTCATAATGCTCGAGCTCGGTTCAGAGCTCAGCTCTGAACTAAAAAAGAAAAACGCCTAATATTGGGTGTACCTTCTTCTTCACAGAATTTATTTATTATTGCCCTTTTTTGAACCTTTAACAAATAAGCGAAGCGAGTTGCCATTAATAAATCGAAAGCCGCTTTATTAATGACAAATCGCTTCGTTTTATTAATAATGTGAATTTCATCCGCTTGGAAATCAATGAAGATGGCGACTTTTTTTCACAGAATCTGTCAAAGTGTGAAAATTGTACCATCGCTGGACTTTCCTTGTCTAAGACCCCATTGACAGATAGAATATATTTAAGAAAACTGATACCTAGGTATGGGCGCAGCTGAATTAGTCGACTCTGCTTACGATATTGAGATTCCATTCGTCAGGCATACATCGATCTGACAAAGTTTTGGAAATGTGATGGTACATGTAAACCGTCAGGCCCAGCAGCTTTGTTGGTCTTTAGCTTCGATATTGCTATCCTCACTATGTTTTGATAAGATTGCCGGAAGTTCTGGCTATCACCGTCTCAATTCGATGGTTCGTTCTGCCCTCTACAGCAATTTATGCTTTTTCGTCGCCATTATACATCCTGGCAGAAATGATTTTCCTTCTTTGTCATCTATATTTACAGGTTTCTCTGCGGAGTTTGTTTGTCAAACTTTACATTGATCCTGGGAGAAGCATCTTTCAATATTTTCGACTTGAGGTCTTTCTTTTTCTTCCGTAGAGTTCGATGTCTATTCGGCTTCTTTTTGGCCTCTTGGTAATCGCCATATTTGCTAGTAGAAATTGTTAACCACCGCCACGGTCCTGTGAAACTTAGCTTTAAGTTGCGGCGTCAATGTTTTGCCACTGGTCTTCTGGACTAGCTGTTGTTGCATCAGTAAGACTCTTCATAAGACATTTAGAATAAACTAGAAAAGCAAATCCTAGGTCTGTTTAAAAATTCAACACACATAGTGAAAACGATTTATTGAAATAAACTCAATTTTGTTCATTTTCTCTGACCTTCCAATTACACGTTTAATTTAAATTGAATTGAATTTAAAAGTAGAGTTGTTTCTAACCATTATCCGAAAACTCGGCCCATAATTTCCATTTAATTATACCTAAGCAAGCGCAGGCCAAAAATATGTGTGTGCTGTCCCATCTGGCGGCTTGAAAGTAATTGTTCAAAAAGAACTATCCTTGCTAAAGACGACACAAGAACAACACACAATCTCTGGGCAAATTCACAAAATCAGATTCATCTGGCTAATTTCCTTAATCAGATTCCACGGCCAATGTAGTTGTAGTCAACATAAACATATAATATACTTGCCAAGAACTTAGTAGTCTCTTAAGTACCCACAAGCCACAAACTACCCCACAATTTATTTGTCACGTTCATTTCATATATCGGCGGTGGACGGGCGCTCTCTCTCTCTCTCGCTACAGAGTAATTTTTGTGTGTTTGAGTAAATGTATACACACTGAAGAAAAATTAAATTCTATCTCGTGCCCACCACATGACTGTTTGACCCTCCTCTCCAGCCTCCTATCCGCATTCGCGCCCCGGCATAAATCATCGCGTTAACGATGTAGTTTTCTCAGTGCTGCTGGCTGTTGATTAAGACCGCGCACTCTTTCCTTCTTTCTCTACATATGCACATACACTTCCTTTCCTTTGCAATCAGTTCTATTATCTATCTGTTGGCGCATACATTGTTATCACAACTTCACAGATCAGTTCAGCAGACCGCCAAACAAAACAACATTCAATATTGACACAACTGCTGAATTGCTGACATAACAAAAAATATACTCCGAGAGAAATTGTACCCACCCTAGAGCTGAGCTTAACAGTGGATTAGAATTGCAAAGTTCTTTATTATTCTTTATTATTTTTATTGCAGTTTTTGAGGTTAGAATAGGTAAAAAGGGTTCTGATACCATTCGCTGATATTTTTCAATTTGGCTCAATTTGGGGACGGCGACAAATCGAACCCTCAGCAGAATCCTCATATACAAATATTTGCAGAATATTATCAACACCGATGTCTGTGTCGAAAAATGAAACTCAATTAGCGACTCACTGTACAAAAACAAATAGCCGAAGCAAAACATAACGTAAATATGCGTACGAATAAAAAAACAATAAAATAGCAATAAAATAAATCAGAGATGTATCGAATGTGGGCATAGGAAGACGACGTGTTAGTGGGGGTTGATCGAAGTCACGTGCATTTGCTTAGCAAACTCATATATTTGCAGCGCGATATCTAGACCAACAATAATTCTGACTGAGATAGATTCGCACACAGACACATGGACATAAGTAAAACGTGAATTAATAATTATATAGACATTTTTTTATGTAAATTGCTAGAGTTAATTATTTTTTTAAGTGCAGAAATTGATTGAAGAACGTGCTCTTGCCATTATTCGTTAACAACTGAAACAAAAAGTTTTTATTAGGCGCACGCCAACTTGGGTGTTTATTAGGATTTGTTTGTGTGCACATGCCGGACTGGACCGGTACCGGTGTCATTTGTGACAGAGAAAAGTATCCTGTGTTATTTGAATTTCAAGTAAGCACAGAAGCCGATGGGTGCTGAAACGCTTCTCAGAGCCGTGAGTTAATGGTTTGGAAACAAAGACTTTGAAAAAGATAATCCAATATCTCCTAAACGATTTTTGACAAATTTGACACTTAATGCAATATATGATTATTTTTATAAATAAACTAGCGGACCCCCGCCTGCTTAGTAAAGCGTTAAAATATTAATTAATAACTTTAAGATGCGTTCTTGAATACATGCCCTTTTAAAACAAAACACGTGCACATATTCATTTCACTCATTTTAAACAAAGAAATTTCTAAATCGGTGCATGGTTCGTAAAATTTTTGTTGACATACAATTTTGCGATTCCATTTTTTTGTTTATACAAGGTGGCGCAAAAATAACCTTCCGATGTTTTTTGGCTGTAATTTAAAAAAAAAAAATGAAAAACTTTGATTCTTCTTGTGGATTATTTTTATTTGGCCTTTTAATTTTTTTTACATCTTTGCAATGCAAAAATTGACAACACCAACCGTGCTACAAGTGGATATTTGTAACAATTTTGAACCACCTGCACAGATGAAACAAATTTGTGTCCTGCTTAATGAATGATTCCGGCCAGTACTGTGGTCAGCAATGGACCTTCGATTGCTTGACATTGACATTCACTGTAGCTAAATGGATTCTGCAGCCGATCAACAACAATATTTTACACAGGCCATCAAAGTTAGTCAGATTCTCAGTGGTAGGGAGATAACACGGTTCACCGAATCGAGACTTCAATAACTCGATCGCTGCACCTGCTGAATGGCTTGTGAAACCGTCTTGTTGCAACCACATATCACTGATGTCATGAATTCATGCAATAGCTCAAAGAAATAACGTTCCAACATGTCTCTGTAGCGAATACAATTTACCGTAACGTGACGGTCATATTCATCGACGAAAAAAAAACAGCCCAATGACACTGCCGGCCGGCATGAAAACAGCACCAAACAGTGACTTTTTGCGTATGAAGTGCTGTTTCATAAAGCACATGAGCGTTTTCACCTGTCCAGTAACGCATATTTTGCTAATTGACGAAGCAGATTTATAAAAAATGCGCTTCATCGCTTACGGCCGAAAATTCGCGTTTACTCTCTTAAAATTGCGACCACCGACCCGGAGTTTCGGTAGTAAATTTTTTACTGAATATTTTGACATTGGCAGTTCGGTAATCGGTTTAAGGGTGCGTTCACAATGAACGTTTGAAGTTTTCAAGTCGCTAATGAAAGAAAATTTATATGCAGTGACCGCATCCGATAGTGTCCTTTGTGAATTGATGATTTACAGACGAGTTTTTAGCTCATTTTTACTCACTGCCGTTCCCTCACCTACAAAAAATCGTGAAAGGGAGCCACATCCAGAGAGGAAGATGCTACCATACCCCCCTGGTTTGATAGTAATTCAAGCCAATCAAATTTTTTTCTTGAGATATCTCAAGTTTGCATTTTATTTAAGAAAGAAGTTGTCAAGTCCTTAATGAAAGACACATTATGTACAAATTTGGTCAAACCTTGATCAAGAGAGAAAAACACGTTTTTCGTACCAATTTCCTACAACATTCATGCAACATTTCCTTCCTAATAATCATTTTTAAACTTCTCGTTAAGTATTTTGTAGGTCACAATGCAATTAAGTAAGGGAATTTCGCCATTGTGAGTTCGAAAAAGTTAGCCTGGGCACTAAAAATGATTATTAGTATATCACGGGTTGTCTTTAAAGAGATATATAAACGCCAAAGATGATAATTCGCAACTTTTCTATTCATTAGGTGAAATTAGTGGCTAATTTATTTCATACGCTCAACCACGACAAGTTCCATCGTAGCTCGCATTAATTTACTCATACAATTACAGAGCCGCTAACTATAATTAATAAAGCCATTGTGGCATTAGCATTCACGCCATATTGTGTATTTGTTTATGCTGTTATCTCGTCCTTATCTACGTGCAAAGCATTTGAGGTACACATGGCAAATATATGAACCTCATGCTTGTTGATTTTCATGTTTCAAATTCTGATTTCGATTTTGAGAAATTAAATTATAGCACGCTCAAGTCACATTTCTGGAAAATTGAGCAATGTCACAGGTGTACATATTGAATTATCGAGAGATTGATATACATCGAGAGATTTACCGCCAACCGCCGCCTGGCGCGCATTTGTCACAGATCAAGCAAACAGAATACAGAATCATAAACGCTAAATGAACCATAACTACCTGTGTTGTTGTTTGCCAGCAAAAATGAGTCTAGCGCGGCCAATCACGAGATAACCACATGAATTGGTGAATTCCAAAATTACCTGGCGCGTATCGTGTTCGGTGTTGTTCGCTAGTCAAACGTGTAATTTCAGATAAGCTGGGTGGACAAATTCAGCCTGAGAAATATAAAAACTTGAAAAGAACAACAGGGTGATGTGTAAGCACCAGTAAGTATGTATTGTTAATTACGGGAGCCAATTAAAATGTTTTTCGAAAAGAACAACCAAGTGTTGGAAATTTGTTTACACTAGATAGATCTGAAGTGCAGTCGCTCGTTTAGATTTTTGAACCGTTCTCACGAGGTAGTCGCGTTTTTTTTAATCAGTTTTTTTTTTTTTTTTTGTTGCTGCACAAGTGGAAACTTTTTAGGAGCGGCACTCTGTCATTTTGTTGACGCCGGCTGAATTGAGTATGAGCGCACTCCAACTTAAGTGCTGTCTGAAATCAGTAGAGCACTATACATACGAGTAGGGTTAAGGCACTAGTATCCGGACAGGTAACACATTTGTTACCTTTGACTTCCAACAGTATCGTCTCTATCAAAGCTAGCGCAAAAAATTAAAATGTTTGTAAAAGTGACGATATGGGCTAATAATAATACATTAACTTTTTTTCAAATGTTACGTTCTGAATATTTATAAAAAATAAATTCAAAAAAGTTCGATTTACTCTAGTATCCGGACAGCATAATTTTGTCTCCGGACACTTTTTTGTTAGTGTCTGAACACAAAAGTTTTATATAAAGCTTAAGGCCTTTTTTGCCTTTATTTAATTTAACGATTTTATTTTTCCATAAAATATAGGTATACTTTAATTCATTATATAATATGTACCTATCTACATATATTTATTAAAAACAAAGGTGTGTATTTAAAAGACCTGAAGAATTCACAACACTTGAGGATACAAGCCACATTTTTTGAATCCATTTTGTATGACAATTAGCATCGTTAGTATATGTTCGGTATATATTTTTGTAACCTTTGGGGGCTAAAACTTTGCCATTTTTTGGAGAGAGGCAAAAACTGTTTTCGTCATCATTTCAAATTCGTTTAGGCTCATTCACGATATGCTCCTGACCAATGCTTTTGAAATATTAAATTAGTTCCCTAAACCATTTTAATATGGTTTCCTGGGTGACTACTGCCCTAACCTTGCTGATGCTTTTTGCTTCGCTCATTAACAATAAAAGGTTTAGTTTCAAGAAAGCAAAGAAAGAAAGTTTCATCTCTGTTTTTATGGGGCGATCGTTTTTGAAATGAGTTTTTGTCTTTTTGAATCCTTTATGTATTTAAATGATCTTCGATTTTAAGAGGAAATCCACGCTTCCAAATATCGGCACACCACTGAGCAATCTGTTCCTCCTCTTCATTTGTCAAATAAGGATCTGGTCCCATTTTCGTAGCTTTTTCACCGACCTAAGCCTAAGTTATACTTTCTGCATCCATTCTTTAAAAAATAAGTTAAAAACAAATGCCCATTAAAATAATTTGAACCTAAAAACCGAAAATTACATGCAAAACAACAAGTTTTCCGGAAACTGAAACTAATTTTTCATTACCCGGACAGATATATTCTCACTGAATACTGAATACTGAAACCCTGCGAGAAAAATAGGTATCGTTTAGGAGCATTCAAACGCAAATTTATATCTCCTCTCAAATTTACAGTATCCGGACAGTTTGTTTTGGTATGAAAAATGACAACACAACCACATTCTCGGAGCTCAGCCACAACACTGCCGCTTATCTCTTACATTATGCAAATGATTGATTTGAAACTTTGCATGAAGGTGAGTGACACATAAAGGATTGTTTTATTTTTGATGTTTGAGACTACATATGTGTGATGTACTTATTTTTCTCTCAGATATCCGGTGTCCGGATACTAGTGCCTCTACCCTACTTCTTTTAAAGACAATCTTTCAGTAAATTTTTCGTTGGTTTGGAGCTTTGTTTCACAAAAGTCCATGGATATTTAAAGCTGCTGAATTGTCGGCACAAAACCAAAGCTCAACTCAGACTCTCAGTAGTGCGATTGGTGTCAACACTCGACCCTGTTTTTAGGGATAATCTGCAACAAAGCTTGTCGTTATTTCTGTCAATTTTTGTACCAGCTGTAATATATCTTGATGTTTTTTCAACTGAACTAGGGTAAGTGTACCAGTACCCGGCCACCTAACTCTTTTTCCTACTTTTATCCATGATAACTAATTTACCTGGCTACTTAAACAAGTTTTTGTTTTTTTCATGTTTGGAAAAAAAAATAGCTGAATGTAATTAAAATAAATTTTTTGGAAAAAGTGAAATTTCACCAAATATCATTAGTCGGCAACTTTTGCATCAGTATCCGGCCAGGCTATTTTTATTTCCACAAAATAAATTTAACATATTTACACGTTTTTAATAGATTTAGCGATTGTTTAATAAAAAACAATATTTATTTTGCTATCACATGTATACATGTGCATAATTATAGGTCAACTGTCAAAGACCATTAATGTAATATACAGTAGTGCTCACGAATTTAGCACATCTTAGCAAAGAAAACGAAAATTATGATTTTTATTTAAAAAAAAAAGAAGAACATGCTATATATTGAAAGAATATATAACTTGGACATGAATTTAGTTCATTTACGGATTTGACTAGATTATACACAAAAATGATAACTTATTTAAACAACTTACCCTTATCTCTACTTTACTTTAATTAGTATTTTGTAGGAAATCCTTTATTTTTTATCACTGCAGTACATCTTCTAGGGAAGCTTTCTACCAATGCCTCGCAACGTCTCTTTGGAATGGCATACCAGGCGCTTTGAATTTCCTTCCACAAATCGGATGAATTGTTCGGTTTTTTTTGTGTAATATGGTGTTCAACATCGTTCCAAAGGTTTTCGATCAGTTTCAAATCGGATGATTGCGCAGGCCATTTCAGCACGTTAATCTTATTATTTTCTAAGGTACTCTTCACAAGCCTAGAAGTGTGCTTAGGGTCATTATCGTGCATGGAGCGCCACAATATCGGTAAATTGTCATCTGCATATGGTATCATGTGATTTATAATGATGTTATTATAAATTGATCCATTTTGCTATCAATTTTTATTATTAGACCAACACCATGCCAGGAAAAAGCACCCCAGACCATCACACTTCCACCACCATGCTTAACTGTTTAAAGAGTGTACTTTGGGTGATGCTGCATGTTTTGAGGACGCCATACATATTTTTTCCCATCTGATCCGAACCTACAGAATTTGGATTCATCGCTCCAAAGTACATTTTTTCCAAAAACTTAGTGGCTTGGCAAGGTGGTGTTTAGCGAAGTCAATCCTGGCCCTAAAATTTTTGTTTGATACAAGCGGACTTCGCTGTGCTATGCATCCACGTAATTTTTTTGCATAAAGTCCGCGCCTTATGGTCCTTGACGAAACATTGATACCATATTCAGATGACAGTTTGTTTTGTATGATGCTGGAGCTTTTAAAAGGATCTTTAGCTAAAGTCCGATGAATAATTTGGTTTTCCTTTGGTGTCGTTTTCCTAGCTCGAGGAACTTGTTTCACATTTTTAGTGACCCCATAAGTTTCAACATGATATAAAGCATTGTATACCATCTTCCTTGAACACTGCAATAGCTCCGAAATTTCTGCAACCTTCCGGCCTTTTGCTTTCACTTGCAAAATAAGAGCTCTTTTTTCCTCTGAACACCATCGCCCTTTTGCCATACCTAATAACACTTTTCTGATAAACTTGAAGCTTATCACAAGGAAATGCATAAATACCTGATAATTTATTCCGATTAATTAAAAAAAAAAAACGCAAATATTGTGCTAAAATCGTGTCCAAAATAAAACTGTCTGCAGTGACAGAAATAAAGCATTTTACAAAACTAAAGTAAACTAACGGGATTTGGTTTGAGTGATTAATATCAACAGATAAACACAAGTTTACAGTCGGTTGAGAAAAGAGAACTACAGAAAATTTGAAAACACACAAAACGGAGTGATGTGTGCTAAATTCGTGACCATTACGGTATATAGTATGTAGACAAGGTGTTATTGTTAAGATTTTCGTCAGCAAATTCAAGCGTTCCATCTTCGTTCAAATCATAAAGAATGTTCGTCGGAATTGAGGAAAGGTCGATGAGTTCTTGTGTTGGCTTTGGATTAAATGCCAATTTTGAACTTTCTAAGATTTTCAAAACTATGTCAACATTGACCCCATTTTTTTCCAATTCGTTTTTAATTCCTTCTATTACCGTTGAAGTTATTGCATACCGATCTTGTTCAATAGGCGAAAGTTCAATTGCTTCACAAGATTTTCCATAGTCTACAGCATTTGGATCAAATGGAAAAAGTTCACCTTTTCGGAATCCGTTTCTTATGGAAGTCAGCAAATTTGGGTTTTTCGTAAGCACAATCTCAAGAAGTAGACCGAAGTCCTTACGAGTCGAGACCTTTCCTATATTAGACATGTGCGCCATTCTCGTACCCATATCGTTGGAGGATATGGGTAGTGTTTCGTGGCGGAGCATACAGAATAATATCTTTTGAATGGCACAGTTGGCTTAGTTGCATCGATAAATACGACTTATGCCCGTCTACAAACAGCAGTACTGGTTTTGGAGCTTTTTTTTTCTTCAATCTATTTGTCGACTCAGTTAACAATATATTCGTAAAAGGTCTCGCTCCGCATCCATCCAGATTCGGTTCTTCCTAAAAGCCAATCCTTTGGAACGCTTCTAACAATATCGGCAGGTGGTCGAATATATGGAAAAATTACTAAAGGTGGCAGAAGCTCCCCGTTAGCAGTCATCATAGCTAACCCTGTGACAGTATCCTTTTCTTTGACCATTTGGATTTGGTAAACGTTTCGGTGACCCTTTGAATATATGACTTTTCCCGTTTTTTGGGCAAAAGCAAAAACTAGTTTCGTCACCATTCACAATTCTCCTAGGGTCAAGCAGCACATCTTAATTTCTTCTTCCAACAAATTCTGGAACCATTTACCAATGCTGTTTTTTGTTACAATTACCCTGCCTTTCGAAATGGTCTCAGCTTCTCTTAGGCTAGGGTAGGGATTTCTTTTAAAAAACAATCGTAGCCATGTTCGACCAGGGCGAACATTTTTAAATGGGTTCCTACGTTTTTCTGATTTAAAAATGTTTGAATTGTATCAAGAAGGTCCGTTCTTCAGGGGAAAACTACATTTCACCAGGGTAGGGATTTCTTTTAAAAAACAATCGTAGCCATGTTCGACCAGGGCGATCATTTTTAAATGGGTTCCTACGTTTTTCTGATTTAAAAATGTTTGAATTGTATCAAGAAGGTCCGTTCTTCAGGGGAAAACTACATTTCACCACATCAATACACCAGTCCGTTATCGCCTTTTCCTCTTCAGGATACAAAACTGTTTCGGGTCCCTTTCTCTCACATTCATCATCTACTTTCCCATGCAACCTATCTTGCAAAGCACTTTTTGGAATGTTGTATTTGGAAGCAGCTTTTCTGTAGATCAAATTGTTTTGCCGAATATCCTCCAATACAAGCTTGATTTTATCACCTCGCGGTAAGCCTTTTGAACCGTTTCCGTCGGTTTGTGCGTTTATTTCTCAGGAAAATAAACCGAATTATCTCTATGGCTGGATACCTAAACAGGATGTTTTAGAAATCGGCCAGTATGTTCTTTCGTGGCCGGCTACTGAAACCTTACGTATTAAACACATATTATTTATATCGACTGATAGAGAAAGGTGATTTACTACATTTGAATCAGAAAGAAACAAAAAATTACATTTTAACCAAAGATTTAGTATCCGGCCACCAAAGTTCTAATAACCGGCCACTATTTAATACTAATGTTAATATTGAAACTACTGGGTTTTTTTACGTTTTATGTTTAATTATTATATAACTTAACAGTAAAGCAATACAAAAAATGGATAAATATTCACAAAAACACTGAAACTTACGTTTTTCGTTTGATACCTCCACTAACACTCGCGGACTCTGAAATGCACTTTTCACTTTCTCGAGGAACTACACAGATTGAACATTTTTTTTGTTACAGTTTAGTAATGTTCATAGATGTCAAATTTTACCAGCACGTTGGATGGGTCGAAAATTGAAGCGACAATTGTTCGCCCGTGAAAATAACGATTAATTTTACTTATCATAAATTTAATGCAAACGGGCCGGATACTAGTGACTGGCCGGGTACTGGTGCACCTACCCTACCTCTCGCAAACGTCTGACAAACATCCGAGAGTATAACTGTCATACGAGAGCTTCTCAACTAGCCGCTGGGATTCGGCATAGCCTTGTATCCCATTCCATTCGGCCCAAAATTTGAAAACTCGCTCAAAACAATTGGTTGTGAGAAGCTAGGCCTAGGGTCCCTTACGGCTTTGTTGCGTCAACTATTTGTTTATGTATAGTAAGGCGTAACTGGACAGGCCTTTGTTCAGCGACATAGTTTTGGTTTGAACTTGCATGATATCTATCTCGAAGAGCTGAACTTCCAATTGTTGATGATGACGGTTTTTAAAGTTCTTTGTGATTACTATACTATACTATTACTATGAATGTGGGAAGATGTTAGCTTGCTCTGTAGTTCAGAACTAAATTGGGTATAACGTTCTGTCTTACTTTTGTAGCAAGGCCCTACGTAAACTGTTCCAATTCATTCGGATACCTTAATAGAACAATTTTTTGTCGCAAACAAACCAATGAATCATCCCCCTGCCTGTTTGTTTACTTTTGGCAGTTTACAGAAAACGCCTCTTTGGATTAAAAAATTATTAATCCCACGCCCTGTATAACTGCATAAAACGCTGTGACGGAACCACCAAGGTAATAACTTCCTTTACAGCAAAATCGAAATCCAACGAACGGGGGTGTAGTTCTATTTGGAATACCCGGCATCAAAGCAATTTCCTTCGCTCAGACAGCAACGAAAGGGAGGGTGGAACTCAAAAATCAATTTCACGACTCATAAATGAAAATATCATTTTAAGTCTTCCTGTGTCCTCGCGTTCGTCCTCAAACGAATGCAAATGCATATAGTTGGGTATTGAAATACCTTCTACAGGCAAAGAAGGACAATCGTAAAACCGTGTCCTCCACAAAAAAAAAAAAAAACAACATCCACGTTCATTCCACACACATTTACCTACACTTCCATTGGGTTTGGTTGCTTTTATCCGCAAATAGTGCCTGCCACGAAATGCCTATATAAACTCGCCCCCACCCCATGCCTCCACTTTTGGTTGAAAAAATTCTGAAAGTTCCGTAGTTTGCATTGAGTCGCCTGTATTCGTTGTGAGGGGGATATTTTCAATTCAGTTAAAACAGAAAAACCAAAAAAAAAAAAGGAGGACACTCTGTAGTAACAGCCATTTGCAACAGAAATTCCAAGGAGTATTGATTAAACGAGTGCGACTACTACCCACAAGAACGAGGACAACGACGACGGGCACAACGTCGTCTGTTCGGCTTAGTAACACGTTTGATTACGTATAGTAAACAAGGGGCCAATCGTAAAACAAGTCACTTTCTCCTTGAAGCATGAAGGACTTCCTCAACCACGTGATCATAACAGTAACCTTTAACCGATGGACGGGCAGAAAGTTCTAAAGAAGTCCTGCACGACAATTCTGTGCGAGCTGACACGTTTGAAATCGCAACAAAAGTATCTCGAATGCAGCCAAATCAAACTGAATCCGGACCATTTCACCGATGAGGACGGTGATGGTGGCATTCAAGCGGCCATACGTGAAATTGAGGATTTAAAAATCACGTTATCGAATGAATTGGAGGACCAAAAGCGGTCGGCAAAACGTGAAGTGGAAAATATGTGGATCTTTGTCCATGCCATTCGGGATGATGTCCTCGATAAGGAGCGCTTGAAACAGTACACCATGCAATCTATTCGCGAAAGGATACTTTCGATAAACTCAATGCTTGGCAAATTGTCTGAAAGGAATCGGCAGACATTGCAAGAAGCTCAGCGCAAGTTGGAGGCGATTGAAAAAGACACAAAAATACTTTTGAAATAAAAATAGCTACGTGCATAACAAAAAATTATAAATGCTTTTTGAATAAATGGGTAAGTGGGTTTGGCGTTATAAGAATTTATAAATAATGGGCGCAACAGGCCTGCTGCTGAGTTTTTATTTACGAATATAAATCTCCTTGCTATTTGAACTGAGAAGCTTTCTCGGAACAGTTCTTCTCATGAATGATCATTGTCAGGGCTTGATATTTTTAGGCGCAAGACAGCGGCACACGACACTAGTAGTTTGCATTTTTTGGAAGGTATCGCACACTGAGGCGAACGTTTTGATTAGCGAAAATACGAATTAAACTTTAAGTTCATTGGAGCTGCTAAAGCGAGACAGCGCTCCTTTTTTTTATACGTCACTTCGAATTCAAAAAAAGACATATTAGGCGCCATAACCAAACATAACCAATTTAAGTAGAGAATTTTAGGTTTAATTTAGGGAACTTAACATTCAGTACCGTACAAGAAGGGTGCTATGTTGGCTTACAACTCACCAAGTAAAGCACCATAAAGCATATACAGCGAGCTGTACCTCTGAAGGGCCGCAAAAGATATGTGACTTTATTAAACCAGCTCTACAGAGAGTGTCTCATGGGTTTATTATCTTTTCTCGATTCCAAACGCATTTGATGGCGCTGATAACATCCGCTCTATTTGAATTGTACTCGTTGGATGGCGTTCTTGAAAATTAATTTCCACCTGCCTTAGTAACAAAGTACATAATTCATGGGTGTTTCCCCTAGTTTTTCAATGCGTCAGAGTACTTTTCATAACCAATCTCTTATACGTCCAAGAACTTAATTAAATGACTCATCGAATAAATTTGCTGCGCTTTATTTAATTTAAGAAATTGCACATTTTATAACCAGACAATTCGGCATCGGTATCTTTGTTTTCCTCGACACAGACTTGGGAATGTTGGCGCGAATGTCTTTGACCCTCAAAAGTGCGATTACGATACAATTTTCAGCGCGCGGCTCGTTGAAAATTATCGCCAACCTTACAATGAAATTAAGTTCGAATTGTGTGCACAATACCCTACCAGAGTTCCCCAGAGGTCACTTGCACTTTTATATCATCGTCTCGATCGCATAACCAGTTCAAGCAGTTTCCTAAGCAACTTATTTTGAATGTTCACATTCAGAAATACCTTTACACTGTAACATTGTATATTAAAATTTAAAACAACTGTTAATTGATAATACACGTGGAAATATTTGAGAATTACCTACTCTTTCTTTTGTCTCTTTGCAGGTGGCAATAAAAATAATCGATAAGACATGCCTGAACGAGGAATACTTGGCGAAAACATTTCGGGAAATCGCAATACTCAAGGAACTGCAACACCCGCATATCACACGTCTGTATGAAGTAATGGAATCTCAGACCATGATCTACCTGGTGACAGAACATGCGGCGAGGGGCGAGATATTTGATCATTTAGTGGAGAATGGCCGAATGAAGGAACCGGAAGCGGCGAGGGTATTCACCCAGTTGGTTTCCGCTGTGCAATATTGCCATTCCAAGGGAGTGGTGCATCGTGATCTCAAAGCAGAGAATGTCCTGCTCGACAAAGACATGAATATTAAAGTGAGTAACTTGCATAATATTTCTTTGTGAGATGTTTTAAACTACTTATTTTTGTGTTTATTTATAGCTCGCGGATTTTGGATTCAGTAATAGGTATGACGAGGGCACGCCGTTGAGGACGTGGTGTGGATCACCACCATATGCTGCACCGGAAGTGTTTCAAGGACTCGAGTATGATGGTCCGAAGGCGGATATCTGGAGTCTGGGTGTTGTCCTATACGCACTGGTGTGTGGAGCGTTACCATTCGATGGGAAAACCCTGTTGGACTTGAAGAGCAGGGTGGTGCTTGGGAAGTTTCGCATTCCGTATTTCATGTCGCAAGGTAAGACTATTTCAGTTCTTTGATCGAGAGAGGAGTCGTATATTTGTTTGAAGATTATGTAAGGTTAGGAACAATACACACTGTATATCAAGAAGTAATCGACATTGCGATATCAATAAATAGAACGCTTTCATTCTGTGGGGCACCCGGTTTGATTAGTAGAATGTTGATATAGTAATAAAGGGAGGTATAAGTACAAGGCTGTCTTTAATTCTGTTCAGCTATAATGTAACTACAATCCCGTCTACAGTTTTTCCCTTTTGCGACGCGCCGCTGTAGAACATGCTCATCCTCTAGTAGGATCTCTAGTTTCAACGGCATGGTTACTACCAATCGAGCTTCTGCGAAATAGCTGAGACTTTCATCTACCTCCAAGTCAATTTCTGCTTTAGGCAATCGAATTTGCTATCATATACATTGGTTCTCCTGCACATGTCTTGATTTTTTTTTTAGATTTCTTACTCACTTACTCCAAGGTAGTTAGTCATTGATAATGCCGCTTCTTCGCCATGCAGTCACTCGCCAATCTCTATAAAACCTGGCAAACTAAGATGCGTTTATTAATTTCGGCTGTCGATGTATGTTTACTTAAGCCAGATCACAAACATAATGTAGATCAACGTCTATGGTGAACTATAATCTGCATCAGACTCGAATTCTCATTTGAACCGTCACGGTCGGGTGCCAGCTGAATATGAGTTCGTGATCGCCAATTTGGTCTCATTTATAGCAGCTATAGCAAAGCAAACAGTGTTGGCATCTTCTGTCAACTAAGCTAGGTGATTGCAGCCTTGAACGTCATACCTATAATATTTATGTACGTCATTCATTGTTCAATGGGATAGAGAGACAATTTTGAGCAGATATGATTTGTCCGGGATGCGACTAGATTGCTTGCATCAGCGTAAGACTTTTGTTTTTTTCGTGTTTCATATGATACCACAGCTATATCTAAAAACGTGATGTGACTGTCAACAACTGTCGCATTAGATACAATAAAGCTGTGTTCCCTAAATTCAGATGGTGTTATATGGATGTTGTTTTTTTTTTTAATACTTTTCTACTTACTTGCAGTTTTTGGCGATTAGTTTGCTGGTCAAGTAGTTATCTACTAATTGAATGTTGACGTCGTCATGATGTGACAGTCGTTTTAATTATTTTGTTCTTTAGGTTGGGAGACACGCACATGCTCTTAATTAGTTTGTCCTATGTATTTTATTTGATACTTCCCTGTGGCATGAATCATGCCACTAATGTTAAAAACAGAAAATGTGAAGTATTTCGTTCGCACATGGTGTATATATCTTTCCATCCATCAGCTATTCCTTTTATAAAGTATCTTAAGTAAAGAATATGAATTCTTTGTTTACATTATCTAACAACGATGACGGCTTAGGTGGCGATCTACGATCGAATTATCTAAGCCGTGAGCAAGCAATACGTCACGTAAATAAGTGGACTTCACCTGCAAAACAAAAACACTCACTTCTGATGGTACTTTGGTCCGAATCGGTGCTGAACACCATCTATCCTGTTGCTCCAGCCAAGTCGTATCGAGTACACTATTCAAAACAGTAGCCAAATATTGTTTATGCTAATTATTGTTACGATGTATGACCACCGGACCGGACCGGATTCTTTAAACATTCCGAATCCCTGCTTATATTTTTCAATGCTAATAGCCACTACATGCTCTTTTTCTACTCCTTCCAGCAACACATTAGCATCCTTATAAATAATGCATTCCCCTTCTATTCCAGATTGTGAACATCTAATACGCAACATGCTTGTAGTCGAACCAGATCGCCGTTACACTCTCAGGCAAATAATCAAGCATCGATGGCTGAGTGAATGGTCTGGCGACATTGAGACAATCCCCACCCGCATACAATCAGTCAACGAACCGACAAATCTCGATACGGTGATTATGACACAAATGCTGCAATTGCCCGGCCTCACAGCTGACATGATTGCCCAATCGGTGCATGAAAATAGATTCGATAACATCTATGCGATATACAACCTACTCTATGACAAACTTCAGGAGAAACGAAGAGAACAGCAAAGACTGCAGCATCATGCCAACTTGGCCTACTCTAGGTGAGATATATAGGTCAGATACAGATATTGTGCTTCATTTGTGAAGATAGCTGTGCCTACTGCAATCGATAAAAGTATATGTTGTGTCATGATGGCCAACACACGTCGCTATTCGCTGGCTGTTTCTCTGTCAACACAGCTCACCATTCGGTGCTATCTTTTCCGGTGCCGTTGCTTTGCTTTAACAATAGCACAGGGGGCTATGGTGTATGTGTGTTTGTGGCAGAGAGACTGTAAGCAGCCAAAGGTCATCTGCCGCAAGAAACTGTGAAATGGGTTGTATTTCGTTAGTTGATGAGCTAGTATATTGTGATGGTAATGAATGGCCGCGCATAATTTGCTCTGAGTTTTATTTAATAAATATCTTTTTCATTCTGTGCTAAACGTATTATGTAAACGGAAGAACTTTTACCTTTGTAGGTCGCGCAAGACAAGCATCACAACGGGTATTGTCGACAGATCGGAGTCAATCAAACAAGAGTCAGTCGATCGACTGAGTCCACTAACAAATGCCACATGCCCTAATGCGGGTCTGTTGGGGTGGGCCGATGTGTCTGTGGATCTAGAGAAATTCGGTGAATTGGAATTAGAGTGTTTAGCGCGACCTAATGAGGTTAGTAGTGTGTGTTCACAAGAAAAAGAAAAAAACGATTGCTTTGAGTATTTTGTGTTTTCTACTTTAAGCCACAAACGAACAATCAAAACCACTTAAGTGCAAGCAATTCTGGAGCAACTGGTGGCAATACACGAAGACACACAGTCGGGCCAGGTGATGTGGCTCACGAACAAGCGTTAGCCAATCCCAATGCAATAAATCCAATCAATTTCAAGTGCCCCGACAAGGAGGGTCCCTATCTGCCAATCAACTTGCCTATGCTGCAGAACCAGCCACTGCACAACCTCACAATTAAGGATCAGCATTTACTAAAGCCACCCACAGTAATGGGTGCAAGTAAGTTAGATAATTTATTTGGCTCAAAATCGATACTGACTGCAGTTCTTCTAGCTGGTGCATTTGGAAGGCGAGCTTCCGATGGTGGAGCGAACCTTCATATATATTATCCGTCTTCGATGAACAATGTCCAGCAACCGCAGACACAACCACAAATGGAGGGATATTACCCAAACACAAGCATTGCCGGCGGTGTTTGTGGTTCAGGTGCAGACCATGGGACAACGGGTCAGATTACATGTGATCAGCAACAGCAACAACAAGCTCATGTTAACATGATGCAGGAAGCAGTTATGAGCCAGTCCAATACAGCAGAGGGCAACGAGGAGTCAAGCGATGAAATTCAGAGGTAAGCTGCGGCAATTTCATTAGTTATTGGTAAGCAAGTGGATCGTATTGCCGTTGAAGAGTGGCCAAGCTCTGCCTGTTGCGCTCAGGCAAGCTTTACTATAATTCAAAGAACATACCTCGCTTTATACTATTTATATCAACACTCATTTTTAGTAAATCATTCAACTCTCGTTGCAGGTATATGCAAATACGGGGCTGCACAAAACGGCACACTGTCGGCTGCACTGACGACCTGTCAGTATCTCACCATTCAGATGCAGGTGCACTTGAGCAACCAAATCTCTCACATTCGCCAGCACCACAATCGGGAGGTGGTCGCACAAGGCGTACTGGTCTATTGACTGTAATGGATCGCCCACCAGGTAAGCTGTTGTGGCCAAGCGTATTTTAGCTTCCGTTTAATTCAGCATGCATTTGCACGTTTTATTTTTTATAGCAACACTTAGCAAACAAAGTCTTGCAATCATTTTAGTTATAATTGTGTTATTTCTTAACTATTTTTTCTTACGTTTTATTTTTTTCTTAATTTTTGTTTCCTTTTCGGTTTTTAAAACATTTTTGTTATATTTTTTGCTTGGATGTGTGCCTTGCGGCGGTAAATAAAATCCTGCAATTTGTAACTTCCCATACCTGTTCCCAAAATTAAAACCCGTGTTATATATGAATATCTCCGACGGTATATTCAAACGGCATTCCTTCCTATACCTCATCCTTGTTCCATGAAAAAACAAATAATAAAACAAACAAACAACAGTGATTAGCCCAGAACTAATCAGAGAAGTGGAGTCGCGTATGAATCGCAACTATCTTCCGCCGGCATTAAAAATGCAAAGTTCCAGTGGTGGACTAAGTCAAAGTCCGCCAACTGGTTCACAATCCGGGCCAAATCCGCCTTGTTCGCCTGCAATTGCATCAACATCAGCAGCCGCAGTGGCAAGTCTAAACAGTAGACGCTTTGGTAGGGCTTGCAAGTTGCTACCTACAGTACAAGAAGTTGGTAAGTTTTATTTTAGTTTGTCTTTTTTCTGTTTTTACATTTTTATTTAACGGTTACTTTTCGTTTGCTCATTTTGTCTAATGTTTTATGTTTTTTATTACTTAAATTTATTGATGTTGACTTATATTTGTTGTACCTGTAGTAATATAATGCATTTTTTGTTGATCATTAGAAAAGATATAGTTGGTCTTTATAATGAGTACTGATTGGTTTATCATCAATGGTGGCTCATTGCGAGTACAATGAACCGTCATTTGAGACTGATTTAGTTGAATTTTGGTTTATTCAAATTAATTCCAACTCAAAGAGCGTTCTATTTGTTAAGGTTTAAATAATGGTAGCGGGAGTGTATCCTGTCAGACATGTTTGGCAGTAAAATGCAAAATTGTTGATGATTTTATTTTGAAAAGAGTTAGATTAATGCTATCACTAAGTGCGTCGTCCAATTTAAAATCTTTCCTGCTAGTGTCAACTATTTTCGAAAATCCATTGAACGCTATAAATAAACTGCTAGTCCAGCTATATGCGCATAGTTCCCCGGCTTAAAATCCGGACAGTATATATTCATTTATATTGTATCCTCTGAAAATAAAATAAAATAATAAAATAAAACTGCTAGTCCTATTGTTGGTGCGACAATTCTAATGGAAAAGCCTTAAAGCTTTTATTGTTCTCCGTTTAATCTCGGTTTGCTCTTAGTTTCGATGTACTGACAGCTTGCTGAAGGAGCATATTTTCTTATTTTAAACAGCCTCGTTGCCTATCTATCTGCACATCTATAGTTCAATTTGGTTTAGTTTTTACATTCAGCCTTAGAATTAGTTAACATTTATAGGGAGCGACTTACGAAGTCTCACATTTTCCGGTAGTAGGACGCCCTAAGCTAAATATTCGAAAGTTCTATTGCCTATTGTGTCATTGAATCTAATGGCTATGTATCATTTGTCAATTTCATCTCTTATCCATCTGTGTTAATTTGACGCGATTAGTCCTAGTGCACACTCAGAAAGCAAAGAAAAATGTCAGTGAATTAACGTGATTGGCAAAAGCTCGAGGAAACCCCAGAAATCATGTGGAACGAGTTTGGGTTTAGGTAGCACTAAAGTCCACGTCAAACAGACTTTATAAGTAATAGCCATTGACAAGAGTATGTTCTTTGCTGATGTCCGTTTTTGAAATATGCACAGGTCAAGTATGTGGCTAAAGAATCTCATTTCAAAACACCGTCTTGTTGAAGAAATTGTCGTGCTAAACAAATCGTAAGACATTTATAATTTATTAACTTGTTGTGCCCGGTTAAGTAGCGTTGTGTAGTATCAGTGTGAACTCCAGCACATCATTGCAAACACATAAGCCATTTACATAGTCCAAAAAATGATGACGCACTAAAATAATTTCAATCTAATTTATCAACAGGTCGCTACAGTCCAGTACGCCGTGCATCTGAGGGGTCTAAAGCACAATTCCAAGGACCACTGCAAGAGTGCCAATATCTACAAAAAGGTATTGCACAGCGGAACTTACTGGTTGCTCCAAGTCCGCCGCTTTTAGAAAACTCAATAAGCTTGCCTGGTAAGATTTATGCAATTGGATTTCGTTTTATAATTTTTCATTTTTATTTCATCAAAAAATGTGCATGCATTTGAAATATGTGCAGCTAAAGATCTTTGTTTTAACGATGTATTGTTGCGTTAAGGGATGCTTGCAAATAAAGTTTGGTCTTAGTACGCAATGAAAGCAATTGATATCCATGTTCCCTTCTTAACACTGAACTTTGCCGTCTTTGTGGAATGAATATTCATGGAAAAAAACAATTTTGCACATAAGGGCCTTCAGTAGAGTCAAGCATCTTACAAATTGCCTTTCGTTCTGATTTTCTCAGATAAACATATTTCTTTCAACATAATGCTGTTCTTTAAAAAGGCATTGCAATATTTCGCAGTCATTAAAGGCCTTTCTTTGTTGTTTCTAATTTTTCAGGCTCCCCAATCCATGGCAAACCAATTCTCAACATGATACAGCATCGAGGGCAAGATGTCGAAGTGCCACAGGAAGCCATAATGAATCTAGTCCCCGCACTGAATCGGCTCGTAAAGGAGCATCGCATCAGCGCTGAAATTGCTAAAAGCATTGTGTCAACAGGCATTGTGCCCTTGGAGCTGGCGCAATTCCTAGGTTTAATAGCACATTCCGGACAGCAGGGCCAGATGCATCAAATGCACAGCTATAGTGTTTCTCCGATATCGATGCCATCGCCAAGCAATACCAACAATATCGGAATTGGAACGAGTGTGGCGTATCCAAAATTTATGCTCGGCCCGATGAACTCACCGTCAAACTTTGGCAGTCCGTCGCAACAAAATCCCAGTTTGATCGGCCAGTTTAGCAACATCAACCTAACCGGTGGCGGCTTTGGAAGTGGCCACAGCAGTGGATGCCAATCGCCGGTGTACAGCAGCTTTAGCGGATGCTTATCACCAAATCCGTACATGTTTAATGCTGGCGGTGGTACTTCGCCAATGCATCAAATAACGAAGGGTATTAGCGGCCTTACGACGAGTGGTGGGGGTGGATCTATAACGAGAGGCACATCAGCGGCTAGTGAAATTGCCTCCAATCAGCCGCTTGACTTGTCCATGGACGTCTGCTCCTCGGACGCGATGTCTGCAGACATATTCGCATGTCCGTCTCAGCAGACTTCAATGGTTGGTGCGAACTGGTTTATGCCCGCGTCGTATTACGACTTGAAACCTCTGAATCTATCACCTGCACAACCGGTGCGAATAGTTCCAACGCCACCCGCTTCGCCAAATCTTTGTATAATCCAAGAGGAGAACGCCAACGGCCAGACAAGCCACACAATCACGGCTGGTATTCCATATGGCGCTTTGGGTTTTGTCAACGAAGACCTGTCACCTTGCCAGCCGTCACACCCGCAAATCTGCCTAACCGATGTCCAGGGAAGTGAAATAACTCTGGTCGCACTATCGTCAGAGAACAGCCGAGACAGTGACTGCGACTCGTTGGAACCGCATACACCATCGCTGGCATTGCAGGGTTTGATTATAACAGAACCATCGAGTGATATGCCGTCGATAACACGAGGCGTTGGCCGTAAGGCAAGCCTTGAGAGTGAGAACAATTCCCGTCTGGACACGGAACCCACTTCGTCTGGATGCGGTGCTACCAGTGGTTCGAACCGTAGAGGAAGCGACAAGTCACTGGGATTTAGTGACGATAGTCTAAGCAATGATTCCAACAATCTATCGCCCTGCCAGGAACCTTCGGCTAGTTCCGGTTTTAAAAGTGATTCACATTCCGAAATCGGCGACCAAACCGAAGGTCGCATTAGTCCCGATTCGATCTGTGATTCTCGAATGTCCGATGAGTGCTACGAGGTGCCATTGCCGCACGAATGCTCGAACTTGGATTCGACTCGAATTCTCCAGATGGTGAAGCAGACGATAGATTCCACAATGCCACCGAAGGGTTTCGTTCTGAACAAAGCGAACGTTGGCGATGGATACGAGGGCAATAGTGCAAAATCCAGCACATCATCGTCCGGCAGTAGTGGCACAGGTATGAGTTTAAGCTCGACGGCATCTGGTGACCCGGACATGCCAGTTGATATTTCCAATTTGAGTTTGGAATATTCGGGAGGATTGCAAATAGAGTTGCAAGTTTGTGAGGGTAGAAATAAGGACAACAAGGGAATCAAGTTGAGGAGGATTTCGGGCGATCAGTTCGAGTATGGAAAATTGTGCCAGCAATTGATTAGCACGCTGACTGTTTAGAAAGAGGAGTGATATACGTAAGTGCAACGCTTATGAGTTTAAAAAATCCACTTGGATTGATTCGGGTGGATGGGAATCTGTATGTGATAGGGTTTGCGAATCTGTTTCGTGTCTGTCTGGGACGTTGGAATTGAAGTAGCGATATGTGTGAATGACGCATTTTGAGTTCGTTTAGTGAGTTGTTAAAAGTGGGATTACTTTTCTTGTTTTTGGTTGTAAAATGCAGTGTACGCTTCATAGTTGGCGTCGGGTTATGAATGTCTGACAAAATGCCACCACACTGGCAGTTCTTCCCTTTAACTGCTTAAACACTCACTCCGTTTTTGTAACACCATCCTCCGACAAATCACCAACGGTCTCCCGGCTATAAAGCTGTCAAAAACTAAGAACGAAATTATTTGGTTTCTGGTTACATTTCCACAGTTGTACATCAAGAACAGCTAGCATAAGCGACTGTTTGAGAAGCGTTCGCTGAGCGCTTTCTAAAGGAGTTTTAGTTTGATTTAATCAAATTTGTAAACATCAATTGCACTAGTCGGACTAATACTTACATCGTTTTTTCTTATACGCCAGATGGGTTCGTAACTCAAATTGGCATCAGAAGAATGCCTTTTATAAGATGTGAAGATTAAACTGCGGATCATAGTCCCTGTGAGTGATATTCAGGTGAATCGGGAACTATTCCATCAGCGCTGAAATTTAATGGCTGAATAGGTGTAGACATGTTTATAAGCATCACGGCAACAGCAGTGTCATTTCCACTTGCACCACTTAGATTCGTACTTTTCATCACGTCAGAGGGAGATGTTCCATATTAAAATATCAAAAGAGAAATTTTTGATCAAAATCTACTCTTTTTGACAAGAGTAGTCGCCACTTTAAGACCGTGCTAGAAAAGAACTTATTCAATTGCCTCGTTTTTATTTTTTAAGTAAAATATACAAAATTGCGAGACATATAGCTCATTCACTATTCTGCTAAATGGGCTGCGTATATGTACGCCTAAATCATAATTCGCTGTGAAAAATGAGAAAGAAAATTGGAAAAAGCAACAATATCCACAAGACTAAAGGACGAAACTTCTTTCGACTATAATCGTGTTTTAACTAACTACATTTTAATTTACACTTTCGAGATTCAATGTCTAGGTTAGGTTAGGTTAGTGGTAAACCGGTACACGCTACACTTAGATCAATGCGGATCTTTTGTGATCATTCATTGTCTAATGACGGACAGTGACAGCTTAAACAAACTCCAAAGTCGAAAAGAGCTAGTGAGTTAGATACCATCAGAAATACCAGTCCAGAAGTATTGAAATTCATTTAGAACAGTCGATAACTTGCTTGGTTTCTTTTGAAGCAGCTTTTGATTGGCAGTAGCTCAGTTTGATTTTCTTCCCTTCTCAATGGTCGCACTATCTTCGGAGAACAGGACAAGTCACTGAAATTAAGTGACGATAGTCTAAGCAATGATTCCAACAATTTATTGTTCTGCCAGGAACCTTCGGCTAGTTCCGGTTTTAAAAGTTTCACATTCAAATTCCGAAATCGGCGGCCAAACCGAATGTCGCTTTAGTCCCGATTCGAGGTGCCATTACCGCACGAATGCTCGAAATTTGGATTCGACTCCAATTCTCCAGATGGTGAAGCAGACGACAGATTCCACAATGCCGCCGAAGGCTCATTTTGATTTTCTTCCTCTTCTCAATTTGTTTGGCTCTGTATATTTGACGAATGAATTGCTTGAATGAATTTTATTCTGAACAAAGCTGCTTTACATAAGACCTCACTCCTAAAATCAACAACAATACTGCTTCTGCTCGTCTCCATCACCAGCCACGCATTGGTGAAATGTAAAAAAATAAAGTATGAACACTTCTTTTCGAAACATTTATAATAATCTTGTTGGGTGGTTTCGATAAAATTTATCTCACATGTCGCCAAATGTTGCCAAACTCAACTATCCCAACAGCACAAACAATCGATAATACCATCAAATTTCCAAGAGTAAAGTTCTCATGCATTCCTCTAAATAAATAATGTTTTAACAAAGTTTATTGTCATCGTGTTTCCTTTGCGCAATCGCGACCCTAAACAAATTTATTAAGTCTACATAATACTAAACGAATTCATCTAAATGTAGTAAATCACACAATTATATACTGACTGAACATTTTGTATAATTAGTAGTTTAATGTAAATTTAATTCAAAACCAAAACTCTCTTTGTCTTCACTAATAATAATAATAATAAATATAATAATGCTATTTGTTAAAAAAATTAAAAACAAGAAGAAGACTTAGCAATTTAGATGGAAATCCGCATAGTTTTATTCTTTATGAATGTGTGTATTTGTATAGCAAGTAAAACGAAATACAGTTGCTTTATAAATTCCCTCCTCTTCTGATTTTTAATAAAACAAAAAAGACAATTTAAATTTATAGGAGACAAAACAAAATCCAAACTGCGACTTTTAACTGTAATACTCTAATATTTAGACGAACTAGTTGTAGTTAGAAAAATCAATCCTTACTGATAGTAGACTTAAAAATGAATAAGAAATTTCTTTTTGGATGTTTAATTGCGTTACACTTCTTCTCGTTTGTTTAATTGTGTAAAAGTGATTGTCAAAAAAATATTAAATATTAATATTAATAATGTCCATTGAATTTAGAGTATTTCAATTCCTAGAGATGTGTCCTCCCATGTTTCACTGTCCCTTTTCATCGTGTGATCAATGGTGAAGGAAACTTTTTTCAATTATATATAATAAAAATATGTATGTATATTTACTAGAGACGTGTAAACTGTAAATTAATAATTATTCTATTCTTTTTCTCATTCCGGCTATTTAAAAACAAAGTGTAATTTTAAAACATAAAACACACTCGTTTGTGAATCTAATTTTATTCATAAATCTTAACAATTTATCATTCCAATAGAGAAAATTTACTTCGATATAAGCAAGCGGGTGAGAATTGCCCTAAAATTAAATTACTTTAAAAATATTTAATGTAAAAATTAAACGTCAAATTGAATAATAAGAACAACCTATGCTCGCCAGAAACAAACAAAAAATAAAAATACCATTGCAATGATTGTTTCTTCTAATTTTATGCGAATCAATCATTCAATGTGTGGTTCCAATGGCGCAATATTGCAAGGAATTAATAATATGCTATTTCAATGCAATACTTTCAACGAGTGTAAAATTTAAATACGTGTAGGTACACAATTTTTTTTTGTATGTAGGTATTGCGTTGTTTCGTTAATATGCTGCATTAAATGTAAAAATTTGTTTATTTCAGTTAGTTGTAAAATATTTTATTCGAACATTATTTTCTAATATTTTAAAGAAATTCAATTACACATACATAATAGCAACACTTATGTTATTAGTTTAAACGAGATAACAAAAAAGTGTAAACAAAATATAAAGACTGCTGTGATTTAAAAATATAAATAAACTATACCAATATTAAAAAAAAAACAACAAAAACAAAACAAGAACAAGAAGCTTTGAATTTATTTTATTTAGTCTTCCGGTATGGAGGCACGATCTTTTCGTGATCTTGCAATCAAATATAAAACGATTCATTAACAGATCAGAATAGTTTTATTGGTATCTGACAAACAACCAAAAGTTAATTGTCATACAATTGTAGCGTACTTCCATTCATCCTAAAAAAAAGAAGCTAACTCAAAGAAATGGTGAAAAGCTAAGCCTAGGGTCCTCCACAAACATAGCTGACAAATGTTATGCCAATTTGTCAACAAGTGATAATAAGATGTAGAAAGAAATTGAATTACTTCACCTACAAATACTAGTAGCAAAAGTCATGTGCCGTAGGTTTTGAGTAATACTTTCAGAGGAGGAGTCACCCTTATTTTAATCCCAAGTACCTCTTTGCTCTAGAAAGGTAACTTAACGTCACAATGTGTAAATCTAGGATCCGAAATAAACTGATGTTCCCATGCAAACGAAGATCGGCACAAAATCCCTGCCAGGTGTATTTCATATGCGGTCGTAATCGCTCTTTCTGTCTTTACCAACGTAAATCTCCTTGTCAACTTCCGTTCGCCTCGTCAGATCACACTTTTCGTAACGCTTCCGTAACATATTTACCAGTTCACTTCCCAGGTACAGCGTGTCTTATGAAGTTGCGCTTCAAAAAATAAATCATCATCAATTAAACCATTTTTAAAACAGTTATGATACTGGGACAGTATATAGCAGTACATGAAATATTTATTTATATTGCAGCATTGATAGTTGACTGTATATTCTACTACATTACACAAGTATAAGGTATACAAATTTACTAATAAAAGTGTCATTACTGATACACTACACAGGTAAATACAAAAGGATTAAAAAATGTATTTGTTGTTCAAATTATAAAAGTCTAATCTAACAAAATTGTTTGGGATGAAAATTTCTTTTCTCTCTGACTTCGACACGCAACCGGCCATTCCAGATGAAGCCAAAGGTATCCGCATTTAAAGTTGGGTGGGATTATGGTGTGTCTAATGTACATAGTGTGTGCCCTTGGGAAGATAATTAAGAAGGTGCCATGTGTCTCCCTGATTATTGTTGCGTTTTAGTTATACTATTTTATTTCGTATAATTTAAAGGAAAACCACATAAAAACATGAAATGTTGGATGACTTTATTGTTCGTTGGTTGGACTAAAACTTTAGTAACTTGATGCAACTGCAAAGAAATAAAGTGGATGCAAATTGAGTTAACGAAAATAAACATTGGGTATTTGTATAACTGATAAAAAAATGAATATCTAGTAACAATTATTGTTTATATTTTGTGCTTGCAGGTAATACGAACAACAGAAATCGACAACTTCTTTGTTTAAATAACTTAATGTCTCAATGTAATCAATTACTAAATTCATAGTAGTCATCTGTCGTGGATTCTTAACGTTTGAAGTGAGTAGTTGCAATTTTATATGTCAACATTTATGTACGCGGGCCATTTTTATTCAACGTGTTGAATACTCAAACTGACACCTGATTTTGTAAGTTATACTCGGTGTAACTTTGGCAAAGGCTGGAAGACAAAAACAAGTTCGAGATAAATAATATTTGCAGAAGTAGCAACCTAAATAAACCGTGGCAAAAACATCTAGCTAGAAGTTATTTTGTTGCCGCATTATGCCTCTTCCGGGATTAAGATAAATATGTTGATAAAATGTTTTTGTCGCCCTTTACTCTCATTGCTTCGGTGGAAAATTACAGATTTCTTCCAATCTTTCAACAAATCTAACTCATACATTCGAATGTTTGCGAGTAGCTAGTACTTTCCACTCCTACCGACACCGCAAGGAGCTATTTCAGTTTGCCTAAATTATCACAAAGGATACAACAAAAAGCAAGTGGGAAGGGTTTGGGTGCGGCTATGAACTAAGTAGTGTCCCGTGAATGTTGAATATTAGCATTTTCAACCTGTATGGTAACTACAGTCCACTTGCTCGGCGCAGAAGCGTTTATAGTATATAATTAGCCAAATGAATGTGATTAAAGAAGTATGAAAGGTAAATGTCCCTTAGCATTTAAAATGTCCTGCGAGCACGTAATTCATGCTAGCCAAGAATATTTGAAATGACCTGTTGGAAGCTAACCGTTCGTGTCAACTTATCTCAGCTCATAATTTCCCACTGAGCATATAGACTCAGCGCAAACACATTCATATCTAATGTAATGAGACAGAAAGTCTCAAAAGTCTGCATAATTGAATCAGGTTGAATAAACACAAACGTGAATTATCTATTAGCGCCTTAATCAATCACCCTTGACGTGCTGCATTATTCTCTTATTTTTCCACTCACTAAATGTGTAAAATAAATACCATCAATAATAATAATCAGCTTTACTCGCTTTCTTCAAATGAGAACCCATTTTCAGAGTAGGTCATCGGAGAAAGCATTACAAAGAAACAACCCTATTTCCACCCTCTTCATAAATTAGGTATTTTTCCGTTCGTCTTTGTGAAAAAAAAAATTTAGATCAAACTTCCTCAGAATGTAGGCCAGAGTGGACTTAATGGCATTTTAATTAAGCGCCTTTGCGGGGCGAATTTAACAACTCACCGGTTTACTTGCCCCTTTCGCGGCGTATCGTAGAAGCCAAGTAACACGCCAGCACTATTCCAAGAATTTGTATGAATGCAATGCCGATTCCAACCCCAATCAGAATGACTGCATTTTTATCGATACGATCCTTTAGCTTGCCCACACATCCATCCTGAAAGAGCAAACGAAAAAGCACACATGTAAGACGAGTTCTAGAAAAAAAAACAAACGTAAACTCACCTGAAAATACTTGTCCTTTCCCAAAGGAGCTGCGTCAGCACAGTTGCCCAGAGCTGCGTCAATGAATTCCGGTCGGCAACAACTTGCTCGTAGTGTCTTATTTCGGCTGATGCCACGCCAATCCGATGGGTTATCAACACCGCAGCACATCAACTTCCTTTGAATGTTGTCCCAAGCCTTCAGATCGTCGTCATTAGACCGCTTTATAGAGTCCATCAGAGAGTTCTTCAGAACCATTTCCAGGTCGGATTTGAAGACTATCGCTGCTATGCCAACGGCCAGCTCAATTATGAAAACAACACCAAGCAGCAAGGCATACTGTTCACAGGAAGAAGGTATGTATTAATGGTTATACAATTGCTTATGTTTTACCGTTATCAGGAGTGATGGCGACTCCTTAATAGCACCGAAACATCCAAGGGATGCGATTAAGAAAATAATTGTTCCGGTTACAATGAGTACTATTGGGGGCGCCGTTACATTGCCCTCAATAAAATGGTTGAACTCGTTGACGTCAGCTAGTACCACAGCGCCGGCTATTAAGATGCCAAGACCCGATAGCTGAAAAGGAATCGATATCGATAAAGCCGCAGTACGCAGTGAACTGCCACGAAGTACATAAATACATTTCGTGTAATTAGGTTTGAATAGTAAATTTTTGTGTACAAATTGTTATCGCTTGATGAATATCAAATAATGTTTATAAAGCTCAAAGTTATGGCTGCGCTTATGTCAGCACATTACTGTAATGGCGTTTTCGATTGAAGAAATGAATTGCCCTTTCTATGAAAAGAGCATATCTAGATCTCTTTATCTCTTTCTATGTGTTCTATGTTTCATTAAAAACATAAGTGCACTTTCAGGTCAATTATTAAGACGACAGAAGTGTCTTGGTTATTTTTTAGAGAATTGCCCTGAACTTACCAACACACAATAGCAAAATGTCAGACTGAAATGTTTGTTGTGTTATTAGAAACAAACTTTTCGCTATCTGATCGAAAAATATACAGTTATCCGTGCAAAATGTAAACTGAAATTGAAATATATTAATTCATATTTACTGCAGAAAACTAAAAAAAGTAGCAATAAGAAACCAAATTTCACAAATAGTGTCTAACTCTATTACAAAAACGTTCCAACGAATTTCATTGAAAAGAGCAATTCTAGATTTCGGGGCAATTCTCTCGGAACCCAGAAATCAGACAAGAACAAGATATTAATTTGACAATCGGTGAAAAAATCGTTCGATAACCTCTAAAAAAAAGAATTGGTCAGACTTCATTAATATATATAAGAGTTTTTAAAAGACCCGCGGCCAACTTCACTCCATAGGTTTTCAATTTAAAATTTAAGCTCTGCAATAGATCGGCTCCTCTACTTACGATATTCTACATCATTTTTACAAATTTTTACTCTATCCTGTTTCCTAACCTAAAAAAAATTGCAACCAGAGCGCCACCGAGACCATCTACAGACTCTTACTTCTATTTATTCAACAAATTTCATGTAGAAAGGATGTAAAGAACTGTCAAATGTATCACTCTCTTCCGTACTTGGTTTTACCAGAAAGTAGTTCTTTTTTTATTAAAGTTAGCTCCAATGGGCTTGCGTTGTTTTATTGTAATGCACACTCCTTTTTTTGCCAACATCCTCATTGGTATCTCAGTATTTAAATGCCATTAACATTTTTGAAAAAAAAACAAATTAGAATTAAATTCTGTCGCCAGATTCTGTAAAGCCAAAACGTGGACACGTTTTCGTGCGCGCGAAAGATTTGCTCCAAATTGCAGGAAAAAATCGTTCGTGCACACGACAAAAGTTGATGCAAGGTTTAAAGTCTGCCGCGAGTGAAACCAACCACTCATCATAAAAATGACTGTGGATGAAATGTCTGATACATGTAATGACATATGGGTTCGAGAAGGCCGCCAATGGGCTATCGGAATCCGGGGGCATTAACAGTGAATATTATGGAAATGGCATGTGACAGGCTTTCCATATACAATATATTGAATTCCTCTAGCATATATGTCAATGAAAGTCACCTAAAATAAAAATAAACTGCATTAGTAATATTTGAGATTACTAATAGAACTGACGTAGGTTCTTTCTACGGACAAATATAAACCGAATGTCGTGTCATAAATATAAATGGATTTCTCAATCCAACATCATGAAACTTCTTAAGGAAAGGAATTTATTATGAAGCTATATTCATCAGCAAGAGCTAAACCTTTTAACTATTTCGTTAATTCGAGTAGTTAGCCTGACCGAAAATATAAAAAAGAACGGAAACAATAGTCCATGTTGTTTAGTTTTATTTTCACAGTACTCTCTTATTAATTACTTTTCTACTCCAATTAAATTCACCATAAATATATACCCTTACGTCATTTTTGGGATGGGTAGAGGTGTTCGGGTCGGGTAGCACTGCCAAAACACAATCAGTGCTTGTGAGTCTTTTATATTTCACAATTCAGGTGACCTGGATGTCGGTCTGTATATTGGGCATGTAATAGTACTTCCGGAGCCAACATTTTTTGTTAAATGCTAAATATGCAAAAAGTACGGAAACGCATTGAACCAAAAAGTAGCAAATCTTGTTCTTATGTTGCAAAATGTTCGTAAATCTTTAATATGACCTACGAAATATCACATCCAAATCCTTGAACTCTGTCACCCGTTTTGAAGTTTCCATTTTCTTGCGATTTGTTTTTCAATTCTTTTAAATTACTCAGTTTATTTGTGGCGCCTATGCATTGTTTAAAAAATTAAGCTTGCAAAGAGTACCAAAACGAACCTAAACAGTCAGTTACTAATCGGCGTTAAAAAAGATTTGACATATGTCAGTTAGATGTATATTATAATCAAATAGCTGAAACAAACAAAATATGCATTAGTTTTTATGAAAGATAACTGATTTTCTCTTATTTTTTTTTGTTTGGTACCTTCTTTCAAATTTTTGCGTACAGGAACGGAAATAAATTTAGTAATTCTTGAATAAAATATTCAAGTCCATTATCCTACGGGAATTAAAGCATACTACAGAACTGCATGTCAAGCGTGAGAGTAATTGCAATTTCTCTCAGTTCTCGATGGTCTCTATCTGAAGTTATGGATTGATAGGTGCTGGCTTCTTAAGTATGCAACGTTGTTTTGTTTGTATAGATTGAGAATTTCTTGAGTACGGAAAAGGCAATCAAGTCAGAGAGAAAATACATTTTAGTCAAATACACTAACAAAGACTTGACAATAAACGATATAACCTAAAAAAATATATAACCTTTTCGTAGTCTTAAGAAACATTTAAAAGAAAAAGTTTCATCGATATCTGCCGAGTAAATATTTTCGTCAACTACTGATGGTTGCTGACATAAACCCTCAAAAGTTTTATTATATATATGGATTTTCCGATAAAGTGGAGTAAGTTTGGCGTTTCGGTCTACCAAAAAAACTACCTATAATTAATGTAATTCTAATTTTAGGAGCAATAGGGACGAGAAGAAAGGATCCTCAAAAGAAATCATGACATTGAGAGATGCTACTCCAGGAAAGCCTAAATTTAATCATATTCCCTTTTGTTAAAATTTAAACATGTTAACTGAAAATATTAATAATAAAAACACGTATACTTTGAGTAGGGATGTTTGCAAATTGTTTTCAGCAGTGTTTCAAAAGAAGTTGTTGAATTGTTTTACTTTGCAACACCAAATAAAAATAAAAGTGCCTAAACCTCCCTCTTGAGTTTTCAAATTTAAAGTTCGCAGATTCTATCCCAGATTAGCGCCACGTTTTCCCCACATGAACCAACTAAGACATGCATGTGCGCTATGGAACATTCTCCTCTCATAAATCACTGCGTTGAAGTTGAAAAATATATTTTTCCCCTTTGCACGAAACCATAACTCCACTCAATATTTTTTTTTATTAAAATAATACTCACTGCAAAAATAACATTAAATCCAAAGAGGATATATTTAATCGTGCTCATTCCACAGGACCTCATTACAATTTTCATTTAATACCGTTGACACAGATTTCAAAATAAACAACAACAAAATACTTAGTTGAACTAAGACAATTTAAGGGTTTCTGCCAAGCACCAGAAATTCTTGCAGTCCGTTCGAAGTCGCGACTCTAATTCAACTGACCACTGTTGGACTCGAAATGTATTACCTGAGCGTCGACACAAGAAAGCTAATGACCAGCAACAGTGACGGAAAAGTGGAAAGCCCACCAACACAAATATTGGTCAGTCAGGGGGTTAAAACCAATAAAACAAAAATAAAAAAAAAATTGTCAAAAGAGTGCTAGAGGGGGTTGATCCAATGAATGGAACTTACAAGTATTCCGTGTAGCCCGATGGTATGTAGATTTTAGGGTACCCCACCCTATGAGCTGTTGGAAGTGTACATAATTACTAAGTACCTACTCAAACGGTTACTGGCAGAGTTTGCAAGTGACACTGGGTGATGGTCGAATTTTGACATTTCACAAACATAGGCTGACTTAGAATAGTAAAACTTCATGCTGACACGCAAAAAATAAGTTCTTTTCGGTATCCCGAAAATCACAGGAAAGCAATTAATTTCAGTTCTTATATTAGTTGCATGGTGTTAAGTAGAGTTCTGTATATTATTTCATGGAAAATTTTGTACAGAATGGAAAAGCATTTGTCAAGGGTCAGGAAATGGTGGATAATGTGGGAATGTAGGTTCATGTTACAACTTTCTAAGGAGTTAAGTGAAACGTAGATAACGTGTGTATAAAATACGTTCAACCTTGTAAAGCGTCTTTCATTAGCGACTTCACAACTTAAAACGTACAGTGTGAACGCACCCTTAAACCGATTACCGAACAATGTCAATGTCAAAATATTCAGTTAAATCAACATTTTCATCATGGTGACGTATACACGAAGGAACACGGTTTACAAGAAATTAAAACGGCAACTTTAGTTTGCATTTTATTTAAAAAAGAAGTATTGTCAAGTCCTTTATGAAAGACCCTTTATTAATTTTTTGTTTTCCATTCATCCATAATGCAACAGGCACAAATAAATCTATTCAAAAACCATTTGCACTAGATAAACATTATTGACATGGACTCTGAAGTTTGTTAGACGTGTTGCTAATCATCAAGCGGTAACGAGTGAATTAGCACATTACCCATATATGCATTTTTAAGGAGATCTTAGTACCAATCCTTGGTTTCATTGACCTTTTCCAAGCTAATCAGGAAGCAATTTTAGGCTGACTCTGGATCATTATAAAACATTTGCTCAGGTGTCGGAAGCCCCAATCATCTTGGCCAAGTATGGGGCTTATAAAAAATTCGGACCCTACTTCTGTTCTTTGTAGCAATAAACTTCCGCAAAGCCTATCTAATATAAATATTGGCCGTGCTTACTGTTGAAGCCAGAAAAGCTGATGTCGGACTTGTGAAACTAATTTCCGACAAAGACAAGACTATTGTCACGGAAATATCCAATATGTGTTGTAAAACACAAATAAATTTGTTTTTATTTTTTCATAAGACGGTATTCCATAAACAGAAAAAAATCCCACGATACTATAACACTGTCTATCCATAAAATCACTTATTATTTATTTTGAATATATATCACGTGTGGAACAAATAAATTTGGTTTTAATAATTGACTACAAAACCATTAAAAAAAAAGAAAAAAAAATTACAAAAATAAAGCAATACCAATAATCCAATCCGGAAATTTTGTAGTATTGGTTAGCGCGCGAATTAAAACACTTGGTTCTTACTTTTAAAATTAAACAATATTTATTTGGAACTATGTCCTTTATTATTGAAATACTTTTTACTAATTCTAAAAGGAGCTTAAGGCTACTATGTAGTTACAATAAGACTGTCGATAAATTCATCATACAGTCGTATTTATATACTTTTCTTATCTATCTACAAGGAGACCCAAGCGTACAATCGTCTTGCTTGATAATGAAGAAGAGATAATATTCCAACATTGTATACAAACGATATTATCTCTTTTACATATGTTATCATTGTAGCGTTGTGTGCAAGACTGTACTAGAGACTAAAGATATCATTGAATACAAATAATGTTATCTTTTTTCTCAATATGTTTTGCTATGGATACTTAACTCCCCCCCTTGTTAAACGAAATCGTCCCGATTTTTCGACGCTATTTTTAACATCTCTCTTTCATAAGTTTTGTTATATGCGTCAATCTTTTTTTGTTTTTGACGATCTGTTATACATTGTATAGTTTTTATCATTACGTACGTAAATGCTAGAATAACAATCAGTGTTACAATTGTGTATATAGTTGATAATATCGGTTTTTCTTCAAAAGGAATAATTAGTTTTTTTAAAGTATCTATGTTATCGAATTTGTACATTGTATCTTCTTTAATTATTTGGTCGATGTAAGACTCTGAATTATGATTTCTTAATATAACTTCTTTAATTTGCTTATGCATGTTTTTGTATATTTTATCATCTAGATTTATAGTATTTTCATAAGTAACTAAGTTTATACCATTAATTGTTTGATTATTTAGCTTATGCTTACCGCTTAATAACATAACACCGGATTCAATTTCTAAGTCGTAATCGTATTCTTGTTTAATGTTGCATTTTGAAGTTATATTCTTTAAAAGTGGAATAAGACAATTTTCTTCTTCAAAGTTAATTTCACAAATGTTTTTACTTAGATGATTTTGACAATTTCTTGTTCTTAAATAAGTTTGGTTACATAAGGCAATTGTTTTATCTGTAATGATTTTTCCATGTTTTGATTTTAAGGGTGTTACTTTATACAATTTACATGATTTAATTAGAACTGGATATTTATATATTGTGATGAAGAATTCATCAGTTCTAGCTAATAATATTTTAGAGTACTCAAGTATATTTATTATGGGTACTTGAATTATTTCATGTTGAATAATATTTTTAATGTCATCTAAGTCTAGGCTTTCTGATAAATATTCATTATTTTTTGCTGCATTAATTGTTCTGGTCAATAATAATAATTGTTCGTACACTTGTTCTATTACTAAATGTTCTTTAAGGCTCTGACCTTCGAATTGTTGCAAAATTTGTTCGAATCTAGAATTTATAGTTTTTTGTTTATTATTGTTTTCTATGAGATTATTTATACTCGTTTCTATGTTAACTAAGTCATAATGGTCAGGATTACCAAACACATATTTGAAAGCTGTTCCTAAAAAGTTAATTGATCTAGTATGCCTAGTATGTTCTTGTAATTGGTCTGCTAAATTCTTAATTTTACTTAACCAAATTTTTTCTTCTTGTGTAGGTTGATAGTTACTAGTTACGATATTTACGTAAGGTTGAAATATCGAAGTCAGGTTGGTGGCATGTAACAAATAAGTTTGTTCTTTGAATAAATACACGTCATCTGTTTGCGTAAGTATAAACTTCTTGTTTAGTAACTCAGTTATTTGAACGTTTCCTTGCCCTTCTTGACTCTGTACAATTCCTAGTAATGTTAGGAATATTAATATTTTCGTCATCTAAAAAATGATAATTCTTTATGTTATCCTTGTGAATTTTTATTCCCTCTTTAGAGATTACAGTGTCTCCTTTATCTTCTTCTACTATTCTTGTTATGTATCTGGCGTTAGATTTCTTTCTAAGACCTGTGATTCTTACCATTATCTTATCTCCTTTTTTATATTCTCTGTGTCGAGTTCCTTTATTTAGACGTTTGATCACTTTTTTGGATGCTGAGTTTAGTTTATTTATTATAATTTCACTATTGCTATATTTATTTTGATTAAAGAAAATGTCTCTAGGTTTCAAACCGGTAACTGAGTGTATAGAATTATTTAATTCACGCACTGTTCTAAATATTTCTTCGATAAGTCTTGTTTTATTCTGAATTGTGAATATTCTAGACAGTTCAGTTATTGTACCGTTTACACGTTCTACCTGACCGTTCGCTGTCGATCTGTATACTGGAGTTTCTACTTTAGTTATGTTGTATTTCAAACACATTTGGTTCACCATTTCTGTTTTGAATCCCTTCTCGTTATCTGTCATGAGTCGTTCACATTTTGGGAAATAATTAGATAAGACCTCTTCCATAACGTCGTACAGTCTGTTTCGAGTTTCGATTTCCCGAAGGATTGTATATTTAGAATACTTATCTACTGTTACAAGGAAAGTATACTTGTCGTTGAAGTATATGTCCATATGAATGTGTGTTCCCACATGTGTTGGTATTTCTGAATTATTCAGAGGTTCTCTGATAGGTTTTCTTTCATATTTTCCAAATAGACATGCTATGCATTTTTTGTTGAAACTCTTTGCTTGTTTATTTAGATCGGGCCAGTAATATTTCTCTGAGATTTCTTGTATATTGTTACGTAACCCTCGGTGTGCTCTTTCGTGAGTTACCCTTACAAGTTTTAGTTGTTCCTCCAAATTTGTTACGTCTTGAAGTTTTCTTGGTGTGAATATAAATCTTACTAGTGGGAATTCTTTTTTTATGTTTTCACCATATTTGTATATGTTTTCAAATTTCGTATGCAAAGCTACAATCTTTTGGGGTTGTATAACTTCTTTCATCTGCCTTAGTAAAGAGTCTTTGTCCTTAAACTTTATTATGAGTCTTATTTTGTTACTAAAATAGATTTGTGTTTCGATATTATTTGTTATATCTTCAATAAGTTCGAACTGTGCAGTGTATGCATTAAAAGGCTGATTCACAGTTTTTATTATATCATTAGAAGAACTTTCAGCTGAATGTGCTGTTTCTATGGTAGAAGTATTTATGCGTTGACGTGATAATGCGTCAGCTACAAGATTTAGGTTTCCTGGTTTATAAACTAATTTTGCTCCAAAGTCTTCAATGATTCCCTTCCAACGTTTCAGCTTTGTGTTGGGATTTTTTTCTGATACAGAATATATAAGGCTCTGGTGATCGGTATATATGGTTAAGTCTGCTATACCATATATGTAGTTTCTGAGTTTTTGTAAGGACCATATGATCGCTAATAGCTCTTTCTCGTTTGTGCTATAGTTCTCTTCTGTCTTACTCAGTGTTCTTGACAAGAAGTGTATAGGTTGCTTATTCTGACTTAGTACGGCTCCAATAGCTATGTTGGATGCATCTGTAGTAAGCTCGAATGGTTTACTATAATCCGGTTGAAAAAGTTCGACTTGTTCTTTCAAATAATTTTTTAAAATTCTAATCGCTTCTAATGCTGAATCATTCAGATTTAACTTAATATTTTTACTTTGTTTTTTGTTTACTTTACCGTTATCTCCTCGTAAATATAATGTCAGGGGCTTGGCTATGCTTGCGTATCCTTTTATAAACTTACGATAGTAACCTGTAAGACCTAAAAATCCTCTCAAATCCTTTACCGTTTGTGGGACTGGAAAATTTTCTATAGCTGCTATTTTCTCAGGGTTCGTAGTGATTCTACCATGTCTGATTATGTGACCTAAGTATTCTATTTCTTCTTGAAAAAACTTACTTTTCTCATCAGATATTTTTAATGTGGCTTTATTGAGTACGTCGAATACTTGACTTATGTGCTGTATATGTTCTTCCTCAGATGAAGAATATATCAATACGTCATCAATGTAAACGTGTACGAATTTACCTACAAAGTCTCTCAAAATGTCGTCCACGCATCTCTGAAATATGCTTGGTGCATTTTTGAGCCCGAAAGGCATTCGTTTAAAATGATATTTTGCGCCATTTATAGCAAAAGCTGTTTTTTCTTTATCATCTGTTTTGATTTTAATTTGGTGGAAACCTGACTCCAAATCTAACGTTGTAAAGTACTTGGCTTTACCTAAATTTTGAATTGTCATGTTGACATCCGGAATGGGGTATCTGTCTGTTACAGTGTGAGCGTTAAGTTTTTGGAAATCAACAACCATGCGCCGTTTTGGTTTTCCTTTTTCGTCCAAACCTTTTTTAGGTACTGTCCATATGGGACTGTTATAAGGACTATGGCTTTTTTCTATTATATTGTCATGTAAGAGTTTCTGTATTTCTTTGTTTACGAATTCGTTATCTGCTATGGGATATGGATATTGTTTAACATAAACCGGATTATCATTGGTCGTCCTAATGCTTGCTTCTATAGTATCTGTAAAGGGTAACGGTCCTATGCTGTTATTAATCTTCATCAGTCTATCTATGTCTGCTTTATAAATATTATTTTCCCCAATTATGTAATTAATTTTCTGAATAGATTCGACACTGCTTATGGTAGTTAGAGTCATATTACTGAAATTTATTTCCGCGTTTAGAACTTTAAGTCCTTCATATCCTAATATCATATCAAAAGACTGAATATCCTCTAATTCAAAAAATGTTATATTTTTCTTTAATATCCTAACTACTTTCTTTGTATCTACCATAGAATAACCATGCATTGTTTTTATTTTTATAGGTTTAATTTTAATTTTTTCGCTAGAATCGCATTTTCTATTAATGTAATTATGGGTTGCACCAGTATCAATAAGAATTTTATAAATTTTCTTAGAAATAGTACTAGTTAAATTTAAGCAGGGCAACCCGTCTACTAGTTTAAATGATCTATTCTTATGTTATTATTTACCATACATTCCGTTTCATCTGCTTCTGCATATGTACTGCTGACATCGTCTCTGCGTTGTTGTCGGGAGTTATTTACTCTCTGCTGCTTGAAGTTCTGCTGATAAGATCGTTGCGGTCTGTTGTGTGTGTTGAAACTCCCGCTGTGTTCACGTTTCGCTGGTGGATTATATACATCGGGTTTGTATTGATTCCAATTTTGTCGCTGTGCATGTACAATTTGTCTCGAGTTTATCTCCATCGGCTGTGGTCCGTCATTTCTCTTGGAAGGGTTTAGGCGTGGTCCTTGATTGTGTTGCTGCATATTATCGTATTGCTTCTGGGGTTGATAATTCGTTGTTTGGCTCGAATAATTTGGTCTTCTTTCGTTTCTGTGTTCATGTGGCATATTTTTGTGGTGCTTATCTTGAGTGAGATGTAAATGCCTGTGCACATTATCATGTTCTATTCTGCGAGCAATTGCGAATGCGTGTTCTAGATCATTTATTGTAGCTGAATATAATGATCCTCTTGTAAAGTTGTCACTCATACCATCAATGAATATACGAACTGCGTCGTCGTTAGCATTTTTAATTAGTCTGTCGATTATATTCGGCGGATCACCTGACATAGTGATTTTTGATAT
This sequence comes from Cheilosia vulpina, assembly GCA_916610125.1. Lineage (NCBI taxonomy): Eukaryota > Metazoa > Arthropoda > Insecta > Diptera > Syrphidae > Cheilosia > Cheilosia vulpina. The sequence continues at coordinate 40,266,905 of OU744279.1, read as the reverse complement.
TATTAAATTGAGATTTTTATTTATCTCGTCGTGGTATTCAGACAGTGTGCTTCTTTTTTGCGTGATGGCTTTCATCATGTCTTGTAGCACGTATAGAGGTTCTTGATTAGAGTACGTATAATCTAATCTGTTACGTATCGCCTCAAAATTAAAAATTGTGTTATAATTAGTTAACACATTCGCGGCTGCACCCTGTATTTTACTTTTCACTATAGTCAATGCTGCTGCGTACTTACTGTGTGTTTTGAGGTTTTTAATGCTGTCCATTAATCTGGATGCTTCTTCGCGCCACGACCGATAATTTGATTGATCGCCGTTGAAAATAGGTAGGCTTTTAAATGCGTCTAACTGTATTTCACTACCATCTGTATATGTGGTTCTTATTTCCTCTAGCACAGGTATGTTTGGTACTATGCCTAATCCAGATTTTACTTCATTTAGTTTTGTTTCTAAATTAGTGTTTATTTGATTTTGGTTAGTTATTATTGCTGCTAACCTTGCATTCTCTGTGCGTGTGTGCTCTAGGGTTTGTGTTACTGTGTTGCACCTGGTTTCTAAAGCTTCTAATCTTGCCATTAATACTGCGAGTTGTTCCATTTTGAACTCGTGTCTGTTGTCGTCGAATTTGTGTGTTTTTTTTTCCACATATACACTTTCACTGAATTGCTTTGCTGCTTCGTACGAAGGAGCTATATTTGTACCTGCTATGCTAGGTAATTCTTGTAACCGGTAACGCGAGTGTTCTGTTTATACTAGATTTCACTACTTGTTCCCGAGGTCCGCTCGATTGAAGTTAAAAAGTATATTTAACCTCCTGGCAGGATCGCCAATTAAAACACTTGGTTCTTACTTTTAAAATTAAACAATATTTATTTGGAACTATGTCCTTTATTATTGAAATACTTTTTACTAATTCTAAAAGGAGCTTAAGGCTACTATGTAGTTACAATAAGACTGTCGATAAATTCATCATACAGTCGTATTTATATACTTTTCTTATCTATCTACAAGGAGACCCAAGCGTACAATCGTCTTGCTTGATAATGAAGAAGAGATAATATTCCAACATTGTATACAAACGATATTATCTCTTTTACATATGTTATCATTGTAGCGTTGTGTGCAAGACTGTACTAGAGACTAAAGATATCATTGAATACAAATAATGTTATCTTTTTTCTCAATATGTTTTGCTATGGATACTTAACTCGCGCTTTGCTTTCATATTCAAATCCGAGTAACTTATTTTAAGATGGCTCTTAACTTTAGGAGTGAGAGCCACCACTCATAAGTCTTTTGATCACTCACAAAACAGACGCCCTTATTCGTTAAGAAGCTCATAGTTTAAAAATTGTTGATGAATGCTGGCATTTTCTTTTTTGCTATTGAATAGATTTTGACCTCTGAAAAATTGAAATTCATTCCAAAGTATGACCTTGCGTGTACAAACTCCGAGAGTAGAGTTCAAAATATTCCTCACACTAAAATAAATTTCTCTTGCACCAACCAGAAAAAGTATAAAAAAATACGTATACGCACCGTTGCCCCGTAGGGCTATATTTGCACAGATTTTGTGTACACCTTCGTTTACGGTATTTTTCTGTTAAAAGCTAACAAGTGCGGTGTTCGATTGATGAGGTGTTATCATAATTGAAACAGCATGTTCATTTTGCTCCTTCGGCATACAGTCTGATGCTTCATTTCCATAGTAAATCGGACACAGAAATTGATTTTCAAACTCTTAAAGGAAAAATTTTTGAGATTTTGTGTAGATTGCTGGTTCCACATAATCAGCTAAATCTATCGCCAGTGTCAGTAATTGTTGGTCTAAACTGCATCCTTTTAGATTTAAACCCTTTTATATGGTTCCATTCCAGCAACAACTTGTAGTTGTCTTGTTCTAAATTCAAATTATTTCTAAGGCCGTAGCTCCAGTAAGTATTTCCGCTAACGAAATATATTATGTAGATGTGATCAATAAACTTGTTTTAGGGCCAGAGCGCATATTATCTGCCAATCACGGATATGCTTATCCATTCTCTTAGAAGGCACTTGGGCTAAGTTTTTCTTGCTTTCGAAAGGAGGTCGAGCAAAAAATTTAGTAATATCTTAAATTAGTTTACCGGATTTGTTTTACTTCGAAATCATTGTGGCAATGCCTAGCAACCTCTGCTTTGGTAGCGGTAAATATTTTGCATTCACTTTCCCTTTACAGGTGGCCCAACACCCAAGTTGTACTGTTTTCTTATGCTATTCTTTACAATCCTTTACCGAAGCAGGTCAGGTGAATGACCACTCATTCAATTTTCCGTTGAACTTTGGAAAACCTAAACATCATTAATAATATAGAAACCATGCAGAGTAGGCAACCATTATTGGAATTTGGAACTCATTATATGGAGCTTGTTATTGAAGCAGTCGACAGGTTATTCGAGATGTTGTGAGAACTGAATTCAGTGAGCAATGACCTCCATTAGGAAAAGCAAAATTAATAAAATGATTTGGAAAAATAGTCCCACCTTCTTGTTTGTAAATACCTAGGAATTGCTAAGGCTCATTTGTTTAACCTTGTTCATTACCGACATCAAATTCGGTGTTCAAATTTGGCATGGAAAATTAAAAGAGGGCGAATATCCTTTTTTCAAGAAAGGAAATCAAAGGACTTGCCACAGGTATAGGAATATTTTTGGTTTCATCGAAAGAGTCTTTACCAAGGTTGAGGGATGAGCAGTGCGGCTTTGTTTCGGACAAACTATTCAAATAAACAACGGAAGTGCAAAAAAGTCTACAAATACTCATATTTAAGGTAGAAATTGGTTACATCCTCCACTCCATTCTTTCTTATAGACCTTCTACCAGGGGGTTACTGGGGAAAAGTGATACCTCTAACTAAAGGCGCTAACTCCAGCTCATTTAACCTACTTCGTTGCTTGCATAGTTGTTGAGGACTAGAGTTAAAAAAAAATATAACCAGAATTACAAAAAAGAAACCAACAACTTGTGTGTCGTGATACATAGATGAATGAGCTCACCCTAGGTTTCCTGACAAAAATAACAGGCCAACAAGGCACTATTTAGCACAGCTATTACTGACCCGAAATCACGCAATTAATTCACAGTTGGAAGTGGTAAAGAACAATGTCCTTGAGGGTTTGCTAGTTGCGGAGTTGGATGAATATGAAAGAAAATTGACCCAACTTCTTAGAAGAGTTCAATGTTTTTTCCGAATAAACCGCTAATCGAAAATCGCCTAACTCTGAAAAAGCACAAAAACTATCAATACTAATTGAGTCGGTAGTTGAATTCCGGCAATTGTTTATTAAATCCAAAAAAGGCATATCTATAGGATTGAAAACGATTACCATAACTACATCGGATTGTGTTCGTTGTGAAGGTCTAGTTCATGTTTGACATGAAGCTTTACAGAGAGGTTATCGACTTCAGCGAACCTAAAAGTTATAGCTGTCTAACTGCGTGACTATACATATCGATTATTTGCTTCACAACGAGTTCGAAATTTGTTGTGCCATTCGGTCTTTTGTGATTGAATGGAAAGTAGTTAAGATTAAAGCCTCTGTAATCGCTGATAAGCTATGAGGTGATTTTACTGCACAGGTGCCTTTATAGGCTGTTGGTTTTAATAAATGGGTAATGGATATCGTAATATTTTTCTCCGCGACGGTAGATTACAGTAAATTGCGAAAGGAGTCTCTCTATAGAGAGAACAATTCGTTAAAGTGACACTTTTAAGCCCTTATTCGAATGGAGCCAAAGTGTCAGGCCAGTTTCGGTACAGAAAGATCCGTTTGTCTGCAGTCAATGCTAATAAAGGCGTAGGAATGAGATCACAAATCAAACGCCTAAAGCGTCATGTATGTTCTATCCATAATTATAGATATGTATAGCGGAAAAAAACACAAGTTCCGGCGAACTTAACATTTCTGCAATCACTTGAAAGAATTTCTATTTCTGATTCAAAATATGCGAAATGAGAGTGGTAATTAGTTTCAGTAAATTAAACAAACAATTCATCAATCAGTCATACGAAATAAATAAATAATTGTTCGTTCATCAGTTCCGGAAGCCATTTTGTTTTATAGGATAGCGAAATTTCGTAAGCCATCGCTATAAAAATAATATCAACATGCATAGCTTTCCCATAACTCCTACCACGCAAACAAGATGGCCGACCAAAAAATGTGTCACGTTTTTTAATGTCGTCCATTTCTGTCACACGGCTATTTAGTACTAAGCAAACATCCCTTTAATCTTCCGTGCTAGGAATGTTTGGTCGTGTCTTCAACTTTTCTCTCCAAACATCAGCTAAAGTCGTAGCTAAATTTTGACATAGAGTACGACGTTTCCTGTCACAGGAAACAGCTGTTCTTTGTAAAAACTTCCTTCAAACATTCAATTCCCTTTTATTTCACCTATTTCTGTTTGATTTCTACTTGTTCTCATCCATGTAATAATTAGTAAAAATGCTCACCCTTGCATACTTTTCCGCAATAGAACAACAAATACACAACGATCTGTCACAATTTAGCTTGAGAAAATGTGCCGACTCATTAAATGGGCACACTAAATTTTAACAGACACATGAAGTACATTCTGAAACAAAAGTTTTATTACTTGGCTCAAGCTGCATACCACTCAGCTAAATGAGTTCGCTTAAGTTTAGCTGAGCTAAATTTTGGAGAGAATTTTGTATGGAAGCGAAAATTTAGCTCGAGCAGCGTACTAAGTTTAAGATTGTAAGTTTTATATTTTCTTTTGTTATGTGTACTTAATCTTTTGACCAAAGACTTTTTAGTATTTTGTTTGTCTGTCAACTTTTTGCTTTTGACTTAATAATTATTACAGTACCGATAGCTAAGATGGAGAATTCTACATACTCGCTACTCGTTATTTTTCTCATTTTATATTTTTCTATCATATTTAGTAACACGTGTATGCACGTGTATGCACTTTGGACAGTTGCAGTTGCATTCGTAGGTTCTTATGTCAAAAATACAGCTACATGTATATTAAAGTTTTTGTTGTCCGCAGCTTCAATCTTGGTCGTAAAGTAGTTTTTATCTTGTTGGCTAAAACAGTCTTTGAACAGTTCTAATTGTGAATCACGGTATAGTGGTCTATTGAGTAGTCCTCGCTCACCAATTTGGTAACACGGTTCCTGAAAGACGATTATCAAATTCTTTGACAACAGACTTTTAAAGAAAAGCAGTATTTTGCACGTAGCTTTTAAGTTCTTTGAAACGGGCCACCACACAGTAGCTTTAGTAAAAAAACGATTGCGGTGTCGAATGTTTTGTATGTATGGAGTTCTTTATTAAATTTGTAATTCTTAACTTGCATCTACAAAAGAGCTTCACAAAATAATACAATAAAAACACTTACAAGACAATATAATACTTTACATTTATAATAGGTACTCTGCATTTGCGGCATCTGTTACAGGATAGCCTTCACAAGTGAAAGGATTGCAATCACGAAAATGGAAGTCTGCCATTTATGGGTACTTGTTGATCCGTTGCATAGAGGTAATTCATCCAGATCCGATCTAACCAAACGATATTCAATGAAAAGCCCGAAACATTTTTTTGTTTATTTTACATTAAGACGAAAAACATTTATTAGTTAAAAAAATAATGATGACATCACCAGAAATGTAGATAGTGTCAGATTTATATTATTTAAGCGTACCCCGTAGATTAAGCAATTTTTGTTTAAGACTAAATGAATTATGCTGAAAACAAAGTTACACATAAAGAGTGCCGATTAGCAAAACAGTGATCACAACATCGATATTGACAAATATGGTTAAAAATTAAGCCTTGACTAAAACTAAACACATATATTCAAAGGCAGAGGGTATTCGAGGTGTATGGGTATAGAATCGGGAAATAACAAATGTAGGGAAACAGGAAGCTTTACTTGATTCCGATGACACCGCATCCGGCACGGCCACCGGCGTTACCAGTTTTCTTTGAATCTGTGTGATTGGTTTTGCCCAAGTCGTCAACTCCCTCGTGGATGACAAGACCGCGTCCAATAATTGAGAGCTTGCCGGTTAATGTGATGACACGATCGGTAAGAGTTGTATCCACAATGCCATTCTCATCGGCCAAAACATTTCCCAAATCTCCAACGTGTCGAACCTCATCCTCGGGAGCAGCGTGATCAACCTGTTGGCAATAGAATGGTCTTCGTTAAAATTGAATCAAGGCAGTTTTTATATTACATTAAATTGTCCTGTTATAAATTTAATATGCGCCAAAAGAAAAATGGTACCTATTAGGAACAACTATATTTTCACACATATAATGCATTTTTTCTGTAAATTTCTAAATAATTTTGCTAATAAAATAATAGGCAATAAATATAACTTTTATCCATTGTCCCACATCTAAAGAACGTTTAAAAAATGAAAGCAAACTGTTCTGAGAAGGTTTGAAAAAGTTGAAGGTCCTTGTGAGACATGGCAAAAATTAAGATGAGTAGTTTGTTAGAAGCGAAGCTTACTCTCCTAGTTTTATTTCGTGAAGAAATTTTGTGTATCTGCTTCCCTATCAGGAAGTGAACGTATTTTAAGGAATTATTGTCTTTGTTGTATTATACGTACAATAATTGTGATGAAATACTTATATATTCCAATAATTTTCAAATTCTATCTGTAAAGGACCCGCATGTCCTCTTTAAGGCGCATAGACCGTCATAAACCGTCTTTATAAACAGTAGCTACAAAATTCGACTCCAAAATTATTTTTTAAATCTAGAATTTCAAAGGAATGAAGCAATTTTAACAAAAGTCAACTTTTACTACTCAATTTTGTTATTTTACTAGTGTTGAGTGGAAATTTAATTTGAACATAATATTTCGTTTTCAACATCACGGAAGATTAGGAAGATTAAGGGAAGCCGAATACTAAATAACCGTGTGACTGAAAGGGACAGCTTTACTAACACGCAAAAGTACGTGACACGTATTTTGGTCGGCCATCTTCTTTAAGTGGTATAGGAGTTATGGCAAAGTTTAGCATGGCCTACTAAATTTCGCTTTCCTATAAAACAAAATGTTTTCCGGGAGCGATAAACGGACAATTTTTTTTATTTATTTCGTATAACAGATTAATGAAGGCAGAGAGCACAGATGAATGAATAAAAGAGATGGATATCTTTCGTACGTCTATTCCCCCAAAACCCATTTGTTTACATTGTTTTTTTTTTTTGTAATTTCAACCCCCGTCTGTGAATACGTGTGAGCTACAAAAAAGCATGTTGCTAATGGCCGGCCAATATTCCTTTTGCTTTTATGGGCATCGCGTTGTTCAATGGTTTTGTGTTTGGTATTAAACTTGTTTGGTTTTTGTTAACGCTTCGATTAAAATAAAAAAAAATAGTGAAATACACATTTCGGAATAGCGAATTCTTGCCTTAAAGTTCAATTCATGAACAAACATATACTAGAAAAGAAATGAGCATACGTGCGTGACTTCATGAATTTTTCGGGGAAACAGCTTGTAGGCGGCCGCCTTTCCACTGGAAAGATATATATCTCTGTATTCCATTATCTTTGGCAGAGAGCTTTACACCGGAAATGAAATGAAAGACGTCAATCATAGCAATATATAAACCAAAAATAATTTGGAAACCAAACGCTAGTAAGTGGCTCCAAAACATATGTGAATTAAGCCGGATATATTGTATATGTCACGGTCTCTTTTTTCAAATTTCAACATTTTGCAAAATTTCTAAATTCCTAAAAATTTGATATGTCATTTTTACTTGGCTCCACTAGGAGATCCACTCATTTTGTGATCCAATGGAACAACAAAACTGCTTCTGATTGAACCCACAAAAGTATTGGTGAAATGCCAAAAAATAAAATCTACGGCGGCTATCAGCTGACTTGTATAAAATACATAAATTACATTTGTGTGAGTGCTTCTTGAGTGGATTCTGACTTTAAATTGAGAAGCGAAATTCTCTTCTGAGAATCACCAGAAGAGTATTTTTTTTGCCAATGGAACGGTTTCAGAAGTGATTTCTTCATTCCGGACTCTCCCAGACGCTTCATTTTGCCCAATGGAAAACGACAACAGTCTCGCATTTTTTGCTAATAAATAAATTTTTGCTGTCACTTTAGATTTAACTTAATCAGATCTGACTCGAATTTAGTTATTTTTTAACGTAAAGTCAAATTTAATGTTTTATTTCTAATATAATTAAATAGAAAATATAAATAAATAAATTTTATTAAATACTTAGATACCTAGCAATTGACCGAGACAAACAATTGACAGAATAAATCTAAACATAAAACAAACTCTCAAAACGACAGGAGTAGCGAGATCACTTCTCTTATTGAGACATTGGGGGGAAAGCTTACGTTCAAGTGAAGCAACTCTTTTGTAGTCAAAAGTAGTAGAAATCTTTCATAAGGTACTTTTGTGAAATGTATTCCTTAACCCATTTTGCGTAAGACATACCTACTTTTCAAGTTTCGGCTAATAGGCTACAACTTATTTTCTACCTGATAGAGGATAGTTTACAGAGGATAAACTGGTTATTTTTATAGAGGTTTTGAATTGTGAATCGATTAACATTTGTTTTACGACACAGATGCTTGATAGACAAATCCATCTTAATATTTTCAACAAAATGAACTCCGCCGTCAGCATTTAATTTAAAAGTTGTTTTGTAATCACTTCTTAGAATATGGGTATCCAATCAGTGCAAAGGCAAGAACTCTAAAACATATGTGAATGTTTTGTTGTCAATTTAATTTATTTTTATTTTTATTTATTAATTAATGGCTAGACGAAAAAAAGATCTACTGGTTAGGTAATAAACAGTAAATGCAATCGAATTCTTACTGCTTAGTCAACTTGCAATCTATTAGCCGATTAATACAGACTAGAAGTCAGCACACTAAGTGCAAACAAATATTTATGGGTACTTTTACAAAACCCAAAAACCGAAACCAAAAAAAAAAAAAAACAATGAGACCCACCTTATCTGGATTGTAGTGGCCACCAGTGCTCGCACATCCATTAGTTAAGTCTCCCTTTTCATGCACATGGAATCCATGTTTTCCTGGTTCCAGTCCGGTTATATAAACTCGAACGTAAACATTTTCCCCGCAGGCGTTTTGCGTAAATGTGACGTTGCCTTTAACTTTACCTTCGCTTCCTGCAATGCTGGCGATGGCCACGATTGGAGTTTGTTTTTGCTGAATGCAAAAAAGACGTAATATGTTAATAAATTTCATGCAATCAGTTAAAGTCGCCTACCTCAGCTAAAGCTGCTACAGCACCAAAGGCCAAAACTGCCACCACAAATTGTACGGACACCATTTCTCTGTAAAAACGAAAATAAAATCTTGATTACGAAATTTATTGATATTAAAAATGTGTCTTCGCAGCGGTTCCCTCTCAATCGCAGTGACAACAAAACGAGTTTCAACAAAATCGTAATCACGGCGCGGCACCACTCAGCACTCGAGTGCAATCAACGTCATCTGAGCTGTCCGTCCTCCCGCTCCAAGGGTGAAGAGGCTGACTGAGTGTCGCTCTCGCTATCGCTTGTAGCTGCTATCTCTGCGTGATAGCAAAGGTGAGATCTGCTACAATCCACTATCCACATGAGGTTTTCATTGAATAGCCCCTCCACCAAATTGTACCACTCACTAATGGGGGGGTCTCGGTGGCTGGTCGGCAATTGAATCGAATCATAACTAAAAATTAAGTTACATAAATGGGTCATGGCGGAGGTGTCCATGATCGGTCGTCCGTCATAGGCCTAAAAACGAGCGCTTCACATTCATTGTTGGCTGTAAGTATTGGTGTATGGGCTTGCACGTTTTGCGATTAGCAATTTGTACGATAAAGTCGCGTGTGCAGTTTTGCTCGCTTCTTGATTGGGTTTTTTTTTAAATGCTATTGTCGTCATCGTCAGTACTTAGTATGGATAAAAATTCATATACCAAAGTCACAAGACAATTGTGTCAACAACCGCTGGGCAAAGGCATTTCTGGGCTCAAATTAAAGTAGATTTGTGATACTTTTACTTTTATAAATGTCGCTGGGGAAACTATATACACATTTGTAGATTTATATATTTTAGAAATGAATTCGTTGGACGCCATATCTCTGGCTAATACACGGCTTACGGAAAATCATAGTCGGTCTTTAATACTGTTTGGGACTATAGAAACGTAAATTTTGTGTAACAATTTTTTGCAAAATTTTTACTAAAGAAAACTGTTTCTTTAAACCGCAAAGTTATTTATGTCGCCGGATGAATTTCCCTTGACTATGAAAATTTGTAGGTCAAAAAGTTGACAGTTGAATAAAAGCAAAACGCAATTATGTAGTTCCGAGTCAACAAAAACCTGGGGGCAGATTCCGTATATCAACGATCGTCTAAACGATATCGTTTTTGAAACTTTGATCACCAAAATAAGTTATATTCTGCTCGAATTTTTTGACAAACGTCAGCTTTCATTATATTTTTGGAAAATTAGCTCTCAAACTTTGAATTTCAGCACTTGGTTGCTAGTTTTGGAGGTCTTTCGATAATCTTCTGAAAAGTTACGGAATGAGTGGCCTACTGTCAAAAACAAAACATTAATGTCGTTTTCGATGTGGCAAACAGATCAATTTTTTGGAGAAAAAAATATTTTCCGTTTTTTTAAACAATATTGGTTTTCATATTAGATTTGCCAAAAAAAAAACAAATTTTTTTTTATATAGGGCAATTTTGAGAAATCTAAATTTTTTCTCAGGCTTACATATTTTTTTTTAATAATAACAATGTGTGTGATGGCAGACAGCTGCCATTTACGAATTGTTTATCGTTGGAACGATTGTTTTTTTAACTGAATTATTTATTTTACGCGAGTATATTTATATTAAATTATTTCGAAATGCGTTATTATAAATGTGTGGAAATCAATTTAAATGGACTTCCAGTGCAAAAAGAAAAAAAATTTGTTTGCGGTCAACTCAATACAAAAAAGAACGAACCAATACAATTCGGATATAATGTTCAATTTGGCAGCAGAAATCTGAAATCTCCGATCAAAGTCTTGAAAAGCCAAATCGAAAACGAAGTATAAGTTAGAAGCTCCGTGATTTTAGATTTTAGGAGATTTTAAAAGCAAGTGTATAAACCTTGGGACAGAAACTTTGACTAAAAACAGACTTTTTCTAAATTGCGGAAAGAATTTATTTGAATGGAAAATACTTTAGTAGTTTATTACATTAGATAAATTTACGAGTTCCAGAGCCAAGAAGAGATTATACTGTAAGCTTGTTATTTAAAAAACACAAAATGTGCCAATCCATCCACCTGTAAAAAAAAACTCCGAGTGAGTATCAGCGACACCATTCATTCCAATAATTTGGATTAAGAGGCAAATTTCCGCGTCAATGTCACGGTCTAGTTGATTGTTGTTGATCGACTTTTCGATAGTTAGAAATAAATACACGGATCAGTGCAAGGCTGGTCTTTTGGCCAAAAGGATAGTGTCCGAAACGTATTGTATAAAATCCGCGCAATTTTGTCAAAAAATAAAAGAACTTAAAAAACATTTCCTGACCTTATAAATCACAGCGCTGATAATTCGTTACCAAAATAATTTGAGTGACTACCTATGTACAGCTGCTATCTTTCAACAAATCATTTGTTTTCAGTAGGCACGTACGGACAATCTATACAATGCTTCTAAATATGTTTTATCACAGCGAACAGTTAAGGAGATATGATTTTTCATATAGGAACACAAACAAAGGTAAGTAAGTAAGTAACATTCTCAAGTACCTGACTATGTGCGTAACAATAAACAACAACTAACAAGCGAGTTGCTTCAACGACATAAACGTAGTAAAGTTGCAACTGTCAGCTAAAATGCCGTGCAATGGAAACCCCACAGTAAATACCGGCAACTAACTGAATCACGATTTTATTCAGATGCATCTCTCTCAAATAGTAATGTATTATTCAACAGAAAAGTAAATACCTTAGCCAAATGTTTTTTTTTTCCTTTCTTAATAAATAAAATCGATAAACAATTATTTTACTGTGGCATTGAAAACTTGTTTTGCTCTTCCCGCTTGCCTCGGCAGTGGGATACTCTCAATTTAACATCTTATTGCGACTCAAGTAACGAAACTTCACTTTCGGAAACCGTTATGAATCACGTTTCGAAATGCATGTCTAAAATTGTATGATTACAAAAATAAATAACGCAGGTATTTGGTCTAATATCCACGTTCACTGAGATTGCGCTGATCGAGTGATGCTACATGACCGCATTTGCTTCTGACAATACTATTTTTGTTATTACAAAGAAATTGAAAATTCACCAGGTGATTGTACATATTTAATAGAAGTGTAGTAAATACCAACTCACTTTGTATGACTTTTATTTTCAACCTTCAACAAACACTTTTTTAAGGGTAGGTATATCTATTCGCGGCGAGTACTTTTTTGAGACTGACTGCCAGATCGCTTTGATCGCAATTATTTAGCTTGCTTTGGCTTCTCTCGCTATGTGTTTGTTTGACTCGTTTTGCTTATGGTTAATCTGGTTTGGGTCCATGCCAAGCCAAAGCCAGTGCATTTGGTGAATTTATTTGAAAAAAAAAATCCCATGCCTAGTTGCGTCACAGAGATGGTGGGGAGTTGTGACGAGGCGAATGTAAAAAATTCTATCGAAAGCGAATGAGAGTGCGGTTGAAGTGCTCTTCTTGGCGAATAAAGTTGTTAAGGACAGGTTGTCGTGGCTCTGTCGGATGGGAGCGCATGAAGACTTCTTAAAAGTCATCCTTGTACATATTTATACAGTGCAATGTGTAACATTTCAATCTTACCTTACACGATAATAGAAGTCATATGACTTTTCATATACATTCTCATTCTCATGCATGATTTATCAAATGAATTGTTAACAAACATTGACTTTCTGTTTCAATACACCATTGAAAGGGAAATAAACGTTGACAGCGACAGTAATTATTATGGCTTCTCAAATGGAATATGGGTAGTGTTAATGTACTGCTTGGACAAACCAATGTGTATAGACTTCGAGCTACTTTGAGGTTTGAAACACCAACTGCTTTGAGATCTACTCCTGTCGAAAATAAAATAACAGACATATTAAATGAGCATTAAAAAACAAACCAAATCAACTACCACCGAACTTTCTTGTTTTCACACATTTTTTTGTATGCAATTTACTTTTAAGCCATACAGCAAACATATTTGGAATTTATTCCTTGTCAACTTTGTGCCCTTTGTGCATTTGATTTGATGCATATTGTAGCGTGGAACATTAAATGTAAACAACCCATTAGTTACCAAACAATTTCCACTTCCAATTGGAGACACGAATCTGTCAAAAAAGTGGAGTTAAGTGAGCTAATTCTAGAACCATCGAGTTTGTTCGGGAGGAACCGGAATTCACTAGAAAGTTTCCGATAGATGGCCGAGGGGATATAAGAGGGCAGATTCGAGAACAAGGAAGGACAGTTGACTTTTTAACAGTGATTGTTAAAGTTCGAGATAGTAATCGGTTGAGAAATGAGAAGATCAAGAAGTGTAAAGTATGCAGTTAATTAAGTGATTGGTTTAAGTCGGATAAGAACTGTTTAATAGTGAATTATTAGAATAATTCGTAAAAGTGTTATAAAAATGATTGCATATTAGAAAAGTTCAACAGAATGGAGTTTTATCTTTTCGAATCCCAGCTCGGATGTAACAAAATTTATCTGAGCTGTTTTGAGCTAAAAGAGGAACTACTCGTTACTCGTTATTGCGCCAATTTTCTGTCATTTTGGTTGAGAATGTGCACAAACTTTGTGCGTTTGATTCAAACCGTATACGCGAATGAACCTACATAATTTATCAATTAAACGTCAGTATTATACAGATACAAAACTGCTATGAAAAAGGGTGACAACATAAGCTCCACATAGGTACTTCCTTTGGATCAACGAGTGCGAAAGTGTGAAACTTTACTGTCCGTGTCCATTATAAAAAACAACCACCTAAAGCGCTTAACTTACTGTAGCACTATTCGCGTGTTTTCCCGAGCCAAGCACTAAAAATCTTTCAAACTCAAAAAATTGAGCGAATATCAATTAGAGCTACTTTAAGCCACTTACATCTTTGACATCTAGTCCATTTCACAAATAAATATATTAGTTATATTTTTGCAACATTAAAAACGATCTGAGAGAACATTCGACCACCACCGAAATTTCCTTATATCGTTTTCCATTGGTTTCACTCGGGGATCCACTCATTCTGTAATCCAATGGAACAAGAAAACTGCTTCTGATTGAATCCACAAGAGTATTTGGGAAATGCATAGATTACACTTGTGTGAGTGCTTCTTGAGTGGATTCTGAATTCTCAGAATAGTATTTTTTGTGCCAATGGAACGGTTTTAGAAGTGATTTTTTTGATTCAGGACTCTCCCGGACGCTTCTTTTTTCCCAATGGAAAACGACATTATATTCACAGAATTTATTTTTTAGTGCAATTGATTTTTAAGACGTATTTTGAATTAGTTTCTTGTCAACTTTGTGCATTTGACATATTTATCAGTACTTGCCGGTTGAAATTGACTGAGCTGTTTCGAGCCAAGAGGGGATCTGCTCGTTGCTTGTTACTCGTTATTTTGCTAATTCTCTCTTTTTCCGTCAGTTTTGAAGAGAACAAACATGTATATACTTGGTGCGATTGCGAATTGCGATCGAATTATATCGATTGCGTTCGATTTAAAGCTGGTACGCGAATGAACCTAGTGAAGACAGCGAAATCCCGTGAATGCATTCTAATTTTCACCTCTGTTGAGAAAGAGCTAGTGCAATGCCGGTAGGCCTTTGAACTTAAATATTTTGTATGTCACTAAGTACAATTTCTTAATGAAAATGTTGCCATAGTGAGTTCGTTAAAATTAACATGGAAACTTAAAACGATAATGGCTGCTTTCTATTGGCCAGTTTTATCATTTCTGCTGGAGTTACAGCTAAAATCATGAAATTTCTTAATCCACCGCTAAATTACTAGAAAAGGAAGACCAACATTCAACTGGCAATACATAGAAAATGCTACAATTTTTTGACTTTTGTTTAATTAATCGCTTAATACGGGAAGAAATATAGTGATAGTGAGCTTCGATGTAACTAACTAACTAAGCCGATGTCTATTTTATTTATCGGAAATGAGTGCAATACTTGGCAACGGAAAAAATTAAGCTCAGTCCACTGCTAGAGTTATTTTAGTGTGCGACATGCTTGGTGCTGTATGGCTATCGCTAGATAAAATTAGTTTGTTTTAAAAAATTAGTAGGTACATATAGCTTATTACAAGAGGAAAATGATATCTTAAAGTGAACGGCCTTAAAATTAATTTTAAGACGCCTTCTTAATTTCAATTTATTTCAGAGATCGGTTCAATTAGTTATAGTTTATTTACCGAACTAATTCGGTTTCACATAGTTCAGCTCAGACCTTAGGATTTCAGATTTCAGGATTTTGCTGAGTTGCTTTTGTAAGAACGCGACCCATGTATCACTAAAACAAGACCGAGTGAACAACTGAAATAAATTATTACTACAATAGTACGATGTGTGTCCTTAAATAACTTCAGTTGCCAGAACGACTCTTACACCAGAATTGTTTTATTAAAAAGACTGCAATTTTCCGGAACGAGAATCCCACTAAAATAACTCTACAAGAACTTACAAGTTTTGTTTCTGTCATTT
This sequence comes from Cheilosia vulpina, assembly GCA_916610125.1. Taxonomy (NCBI): domain Eukaryota; kingdom Metazoa; phylum Arthropoda; class Insecta; order Diptera; family Syrphidae; genus Cheilosia; species Cheilosia vulpina. The sequence goes on along the minus strand of OU744279.1, from coordinate 40,251,127 downwards.
TTATTAATTATAAAAAAAATAGTGTATATATTTTGACTTTATTTACATCAAGTGTTTGGAAAAAAAAACCTTTTAGACATTTTTATTTGTTTTAAGCTTAAACTTTAATTAGATCTAGGCTTGCACATTTCCACATTCAATATATTCCAATATTTTGTATATAATCGTTAATTATATTAACCACAATAAAGTGTGTATTGCTAAATTTAAGTAGTATTTACACATCCATGGTGGGCTTATATTGCAGAACTACATTATGTACATATTGTACAGACACACTAAGGCTTGATGTTAGTTAGTCCTAGTGCATTTATCCAGTTCTTTTCGTTGTGATCAATTTGGTCTGTCGTCATTTTTCTTGAAAAGAACATTCAGTAATTTTCAAATGTTCTGCTTTTGGCGCCCTAGCGAAGACGTATGCATATGCAAGGGACTGCAATTCTCAATGAGAATTGCCTCCTGCGTTTTATCTGTGAAATGAGCTCGCTTTAGAGATCTTTTCTTATCTGCTTCACTGTTTGGATTGAGCTCGACCGTCTGAAGACTTTGGGCACGCTGCAAGGATAATCTTAGCGGTTTTTTTGGTGGTGTTGGACGAACACGAGCATCTGATGAAGTGCTCCCATTTGATGTTTTCTGTGTATCGTTTTCACTGTCAAAATCCAAGCTCTTTACGCTTCTCGCATCTGTTGAATGTTTGCGAATATTTTCCGATCGCTGTGCTTCCCGTCGCTTGTCTTGCCTGAAATGGAAAGATTTTTTTATTTTCTTAAATAAGTGATTTCAAAATTAGAAGACTGTTAATAGAATGGTCTTTCGCACCGCACAGTTATCTAGCTTAACTTACCCATTATAATTGTTTAAATGTTCCACACTTCTGGCATGCATATTGTTTCGATGTTGTTCGGTTAGCCTACTGGGTCGTTGAAGGGATCTCTCTCCGTAGCGTTCCTTTCGGTCCTTTTCCTTCTTTTGCATGGAATACGCATGCGAATCGCTGTTTATTGATATTTTCGATGCAGACAAAGATTTGGTGGGCAAATAACCAACACGATCTCTCTCCTGCTTGAGATCCTTGATCATTGTCTTCGTCACGTGAGTCGACCCGTTCTGGGGCGTGCCTATCAATTCTATTGGCTTTCCGCCAACTAAGGTAGTGATGTAACTACCCCTTTGGAACACCAGTGGCTTTTCAGGTGGCGTAGATGGTGGCGATGATATGCTGATACTGGTAACATGTCCCGAAGTTGTTCCATTTGCGGGCGCTTCCTTCGTGTGTTGCAACTCCTTGACTTGTTCTTCTAGATATGAGATTCGGTGTTGCAGACGCAAGTTATCCTCCTTCTGTTGGTCAAGTTGTTTCTGCGGAATAGTAGCGGATTTCTTTCGCAGCACCACCAGCTGGCATTCACCAGAGATACCGATTACCTTCTGCAACTCTTCCTTTGTTCTACACGTGACCAGTTTGCCGTTGACTTCCAGCAATCGATCACCTTTGTAAAGGCCTTCACCTTCTAACGCCCAGTCTACGTAAAGTCCTGGAGCTTCTGGTTTAACTTGAGCGTCCCATCGCCCAACGGTCGCTTGAACGGCATGCAGGCAGAGGTTTACACCCGAAGATACAAGGCTAGAAGGATAGTGTTATTATAATGCCATGTCGGATAGGGATATTTAAATATCTTACCTGTACAGAGAGTTACACTCTGGTTTCGATTTGTCCAGCCGCGTTTGCAGAGCTCTCGCTTCCTCAACTATCGACAGTAGTTGTAGCTCTTCACGGCCCAGAGCGTACTCCAGTTCAGCCTGTCTAATTCGTATGTCAATGTTGCTAAAACAGAGAACTGATAGTAATACTCGGTCTTTAAGGGTCTGTTGATTTAAAACTTACTCAGTTATATCCAGTTTGTCAAGAGCACTCTTGAGATTTCGAATGGCAATTCGTTTGTTTTCTGCTTCAGCCTTTAGGCGTGAAAGCTTTTGTTCGGCTGCTGGTTTTTCGGAATCATCTAAAGGTGGTCCTGATGGACGAGGTAATTTTCCCAAACACAACTGAATTCGAAGATTTTGTATAACAGCCTCGCGGTCCTGTAGTGCAGAACGGAGTTCCTTTGCCTCTGATCTAGCTGTCCGAGATGATAGTGTACCACCAAGAGACTGGCCCTTCCTTCTTCGTCCATTTGACACATTCGATGAGCTTAAAGAGATCTCGATGTTGGACATCTAAAGTAAAAATTAATTCATTAGATTGTGGGTTGTAGGCAATTGGGTAGGTTGAAGGAGTGTTCAGTTTCATGTTTGTGGATCTAATAAGAGTGTGTATAAAAAGACTCTGATTATTTCTTAAATTTAAAATATTTTATAAGTTTGTCTGCTTTGGATAGCGTTTCCAGAGAGCCGGGCTCTTTTGTGATGGTCGTATCAAACACCCTTTTTTTGTTCTCATATTATTAAGTAGCTGAATTGTGCTTTCTCTAAGTGCAGGACATTTTTTTTTAGCAAGAAATAAAATACCTAACCTAAAATAATGTAAACGCTTTGTACCAATATATCTATGATTTTTCTTATTTACCTTTGCTTCCAGATTGTCTTGTGCTGAGTTATATTTAGAATATCCATAGTTCTTTGGTGATAAAATGGTCTGCAACAAAAAAGGGAAATAATATTAAAAACATGCAAAAAGCTGCTAGGAATAATATTTTTAGACTGTATTCAACATTATTCTACAAAGCATTATTTGCTTTGTAGAATAGGCTACTTCAAGTTTTTATTAAACAGTTTAATCAATTTATGAAGTCAACAGGAATTGAACCCGGCAGTTTTTTTTGGTTTTCTTTAATAAACACTTATTTTATGTTCCAATTTTAACATTTTGATTTGCAGTACATATAACAAATTATAACGATATTCATTTGATAAAATAAAAATGTTCTCCCAAACTATCAATGCGATGATAGTTCGCCTCTCTCCCGCCTCCAGATCCAGATTAAGCTGTTTTTGTGCTAATGCTGCACAAAAATAGCCAGCCTATGTGAATCGCATTATTAAAAACATATTCGTAGATATCCAGAAATTTTATTATGCAAATGTAAATATACAAAAATGTTTTCCTTTTAAAATATTGCTTCGTACTGTACTACCAAGATATCGATTCTTTTCATCAGACGACTACACTAGAACAAAAAGTACGGCTGTCAATATTTGACAACTTGCCGTCATCGCAAATTTCACAACTTTTTGAAACCAAACAAGCAAATATGTTCTAATTTTAGCAAATTGTGTTTTTGTTGTTTTCATTTGCGTAAGATATTTTTGAAAATATATTTCCTGAGCTTCCTATGGAATTATCTGACATCACTTCTTAAACATGTATTGCGCGCCGAGGTCCTACTTTGGAATATCGTAGAGACCGCATTCCTGATTGGCCGGCACAGATTTGGCTGTAAAATAATACAAATTTTACAAATTGCTATCTTTAAATATAAAAGAACTATACCAATTTGCTTGGGCGGTGGCAAATTCAAGTTGTTCATAATATCAACAAACTGTTCAAGGTCTTTGGTCAAGCGGGGATTGTAGGTTTTCTCCTCGTAAACTGAGCTTTCAAGTTGTCCCCTAGAAATTTAAATTTTATTACATGAACTGATGTTCCATAACGGTTTACTTACTTGTAATCATGAGCTGGATAAACACGGAAATTATCGGGCAAAGAAAATATGTGCGAGTGGACGCTGTCATACAATTTCCGGGGATCACCCTCTTGGAAGTCAGTACGGCCACAGCCGCGAATTAGCAGAGCATCTCCAGTAAATACAGCACCCTGCTCGTGGATTATAAACGACATACATCCGTTGGTGTGGCCCGGAGTTGCAACCGATTTAATTTCGTGTCGACCGAATTTAACTTTTTCTCCGTCATTTAGGTGTCGATCTGCTTTAGCACCACTTTCGAACGAAATAACACTCTGAACTCCGGGAAGCAATTGTTTCAACCAGCCACTACCAGTGATATGGTCAGCATGCATGTGGGTGTTCACTGTAATGGGAATTAGTTAGACTGGCAGGTGAGAAAAGCACTTGTACTTTCAATGGTGCAAATTCGAAACATCAATTGACAGCGGCAGTTGTGCCTGTTGAACATTGTTTAAATGTCCAATTCATGGATCGATAAAAGACTGGGAAATATCTATAGAAATTTGATCCTAAAGTGGAAAGAACTATCTCCGCCTTGCTTCCGGTACGCCATACGTACCTTGTACTTCTATGTGCCAATCCTTCTCTTCCAAAATGACACCTGACAAGATTTGCAAACGAAAAACTAAAACAGAGGCTCGCATAGCCCTCAAGATTATAGTCCGCCCTTTGGACATCTACACTACAACTTTCTTTTTGACATTTCTAACTGACTCCAGAAATTACCGAATTTCCAGAACAGAGTTAAAATATACATGCACGAATACATAGCCTTGAAATGTGTATTTAAATTCACGGCACACACAAGTTACAATAACACGCGCCTCTCTAGCCCCCTAGTTGGAACTGAGAACACGTCGGATTTAACATAAAAATATCCCCTGATTTACATTGCCATTTCTTTGTGCTATCACTGAAATAACACCCTCGATTAAATTAGCGAACGAAGTTTTGTTTAAGTTTTTAACGACCATACCACAACCCATATCTATACGCGATATTAGGAGATTAAAGTAGCTTGGCGGTAATAAATCATGTTAAGTCGGCATAGACAAGCCTCGGTATTATTTGTTTCCATGGAAAGTACGGCAACATCCTCAAAAAGTATTGTCCAACTTACTTGCATACTTGAGCGTGAAACCCAATTCGGTGATGAGTTGTGCATCGCGTTTTGCATGCTCTAATACTGGATCGATTATCACAGCTTCACGACTGTTCACATCCGCCAATAGATAGGTGTACGTACTGCTGACTGTGTCAAATAGCTGCCGGAGATTAGTTTTAAAAACCAGATTAATATACAATCGGTTAAAGAAACTGTAAGTATACCTGGCGGAAGAAGAAATCCGAAGTGAATGGAATACGTGGTGCGATTGACATTGTTCCCGCTTCACAATGATGTAATCGGCAAAAGTTTGCGTCAATACGGGTTACAACAGCTGCTGTGGGTCTCAGTGATGTGCTAGACGCGTGATGAGCAATGTTTTTAGTTGCGAATACCCTCAGTGCTGATTGTATACTGACTACTGGTCTTAGTACGTTCATTGTGATAAGTAGTCTTCGAGTAGTATAGATGATGAACCACACACGATATAGATATCACTGTTGTATGGAAAATGAATAATGAAAGTAAATGCTTAACGTTGTGTTATTATCTTCCACTTACCTGTAATTTAAGTTTTAAATAATTTAAATAATTAAACAATGAACGGATGGTCACAAAAACGTGGGAAGTGGGATTATCGCGGAAGGAGTTAACAAAGCATTCGCAAAAGGGCTTTTTTTGAATGCGCTGGAGCGAGTAGATTCTTGTTTTGATGTCTCTGTCCTATAGAAGGTACACAGCAAACCTCAGTACTGAATTTTAAAGCTTTGACAAAAACATTTATTTTTAAATAGAATACAAAATAAATACCGTCAGCTGATTATGACACAACGATTGTGCTTTTAAGTGGAGCTTTCTTAAGTATAACAACCATCACACAAACACATGAATAAGCCAGCCGGCACGGCATAGATAAAAGTTGACGAACGAACGTACACATGCATACATCATACAAATTCAAACAACAAGTGGTTTGTGGCTTGTGGGGCATGGTTTGAAAGCAAAAAGCTTTTCAAGGCATGGTAGCAAAAGCACGTACGTCAGCATCAGTAGTAGGTACCAATAGTAGGTAGGAGATATTGTAGCCAATTGGACAATCATGAATTCGATGTTCGTTTATATTTTGCATTTAAATGCATACGATACGAATACGAGTAGAGAGGAAAGAGCGTATTGGTCTGTTTTTGATGCCTTTGGGACAAATATGCCTCATTGTCACGTTTATTTAAGTGGGAGTTTTAAAAATCTGGGGCCGAATTATCGCGTCTTTGAACGTGTAGCTCCTACTATGTGAAGGAATCTCTTATTGTTTTTCCATCTTCCTATACACATAATTCCGGTACATATTGCTCGCTCACGGTTGCGATGCGGAATTTTGAGTTTCGACCCTTGGTCTGACGTTTTGGCCACATTAAAAATCGTAAGTCGACTAGATAAGTCTGAACTAGATGTGATTTGAAGAAATAAACTAGATTGGTCGGTAACGCTACTTTTCCTACGTCAGCCACACATCCGAACTGTCAACTTAGAACTCAGTCATGCAATGCTGGACTGGATTCGTCGGCTATTCCTCCATAAGCTTCTACTGGGAAAAAACTGTCCGTGGAAACGATCTAATCAAATCAAAACTGGAGCACATCCAGTCAGCCAGCAACTGTCCGACTTACTTAACTAGATACTTGAACGTCCCTATTATTGCACTATGTAAAAAAGAGGCAGTGGCCTGAGGTAAAATATTGACGGGGTTAGATTTATAAAACATTGATCTTATTTTGATGTTTGTGAATATGCCGGTCCATTTGAAAAATAAGATAATCTACAGTTTTTCTAAGTTAAAGTGACAGCTATAAGGGCTTTGCATTCTATATTTAGCTCACGCAGATACCTACGTCTCAATATAAGCAAAATATCAGTTCTCAAACATTTCGGAGTCAACAGGCTATTTAATTTTACAGCGAAATAATGCGAATGTCATAATCGTGTACGATATTTTTTTGATTCGTGATTTAACTGTCCCAATAATCTATTCCAAACCTGTCTTAATTAACCAAAATTATAAAAATCTAGATCACAACGATTACTTCAATCGGCTCAATGCAAAAGTCAAGGTTGTGATCAAAGAGATCACAAATGGTTGTACATTTGCAGTTAAAAGTAAAACAATAATAATTATTTAAGTTAATTATGGAGTATAATTTCAAAGGCAACATTCTAGTTTTATGCTGCACACATTTATACCCAATATCGTACAAAAAGCCAATTAAAGTGATCTGTGGTGGGCACTGAACAAAAACATCAACGCACGCACAAATTAATTTGTTCTAAAACTGGATTTATTCAACCCTTGTTACAAACGAATACTTACATATATCTGATTATTGACATTATGACATCTATATCTCCTGCAGTGATTTTGTTTGTAGTAGGAATACGAATGGTATGTAAAAGATAAGTGAATGAAGAAAATGAAAAAGAAATGAATAAAATAAATAAATCCAAAGCCAAACAAATTTTATGGTAAAACGAGTTTTCTTCCTTGAGAAGGGAAAATTCTGTCATCACTCCTCTCTTTGAAGACATTTTCGGAAAACCGACTGTGGGAAATAAACAATTGAAGAATTATGTAAATCTGTCAACGATGTTGCACACAGAACAGAGTCAGTATTTAAAAGTTGAAAGGAAATTTAGGAATATCGCATACAGGTTCGTTATAGCTAGTCTCTATAATGACGGAGGATTTGGACTCATGCTGTGTCGTCTTCACATGTGTAGTTTATACAAATCCACGTCCCTGCCATGCAGACAGCGTCTGCTTTTACATAGTGGGCGGTTTCAATATAGGTTTGTTATCCCAAAGGCAGGTACGCCTGTCAAATTTGTGCCAACGGGGATATTAAGAAGGTAATTGCATTGAGTATGACTACAAATGTAATAGAGTTGACAATAAAGTGGCTAATATTCAGCATTATAAGCTGGCGCAGCTGCTGCAGCAAGACAACATTGTATAAGCTGGAATGATGTAATTGTAATGTCCGCTAGTTGAGGTAAATCCAGCTGTTACGTCATGGTCATCTCGTGTAGGTTTTGATTTTAGCTGGTGATGTGGATATACCCAAATGAGAATCAATTGAGGAGAAGCTTTAACAATTTCTTTTCTATTTTAGGATTTAAGCTTGATACGATGACGTAATGTTTCCCTAAAATCTTTTTCACTTTTATCGATATACAGCTATAGATATTACAGCTACGACCACGTTTTCCTTTGGGTCGTTGGTTTTCAAGACTTGATCCCGACGTTCTTCTTAATTCTCTAAGCCGCGGTGCAGTTTGAAGTGATTGCAAAGGATTTCTTTGCGTTGCTGTCATTCCTTAGTGAGTGTAACATTCAGAGAAGCATTGTCCACATATTTCTTTGGAACGTGTGGTAGCTTGTAGACAGTCGCCATACATCTGTCAAAGGAAGAGTTTCACGGAACTCTGTAAATTTTAAATATGAAACCAAAAACCAATTCCATTGGCAAGACGATTTGGTCCCAAGCTTCAGTAGCTCAGATTTGAAAAGCGGAGGTTTTTCTGAAATTCTGCTTTCAACGTGGTCTGTAGCTCATCCGTTTTTAAGGTTATGTTTTATGTTTATTATATTGTATTCAGTAACGTACGCAAATGGAGGTCGATTCCCAATAACCTAAAGTACAAAATTTGTGACTTACGGCTATAGATCGAGCTAGATGGAGAGCCGCCGAATTGGTGGACCTATTCCTATTATATTGCGACTATAAAGCCAAGAATATAAATTTCTCACTTGAACTTACTGACCTGAAATCTAACCACAAATCAAAAAGATCCCTGAAACCATATTAACCTTTTCCTTTAACATTGATAACAAAGTAGGGTCAAATTGGACTTATTTCGGCAGACATTTTCTATTATAACTATTTATAATTAAAAACAGGTAATTGTTTTTTATCTAAGAAAATCCTGTTCTGAGTGTGCACTTACCTAAATAGAGAGCATTTCTATGGATATATCCTTGTTCGATTTTATTTGTATATGTAACGGAAACAAAAGACAAAGGCATATACATTATTTGTCGTAATGACCCTTTTATCCGTTTCCTTATTTGCAATCAATCTGCCACACAGTTCTTGTGCCTTGACCCAGTCATTAAATAGTCGCCCATAATTAGATCGTAGATAAAGCGTGCCCACCATGTGGCATTGGACGCTCCATTTCGGGCCACATGTGCTGGTAAAAATCTGTGGGTGCCCTTTCTGCTTCACAGTTTGTATCATGGTTAATGGCATATGTTTTCCTAATTGGATTTCCACCTTTTTCTTAACCGAGTCCACGAGGATGTTCATACACTAAGTGAGACGCATGTTTGGTACGATGGCATGTTTTTATTTCGACATTATATCCTCATCTAAAATTATCAATAACAATCAAACACAGGCAGATGATTCCATTGTCTTTTTAAAGTCACCACAGGTAGCCTCAGAATAAAAGATACACCGAAATTAACAAAAGGATCCCATTTTCTGTTAGCGCCGTTTGCAGTGTTTGGCGATTTCCATTTCAGTTTTTTTTGTTGTAATCTTTTCTGGCGAAATCTCACCAACAATAGAACAAACATCTGATTAGGTTTGAAATGACGTTAACAATAAAAGAAGATAGAGACAGCTCAGAGGAAGTTATTTTATTTTTAATTGCGAGTCAATAGTGAAAGTAAACTAGCTTAATAGAGTATGTAGACAATTTTATTGTTTGCTGAATAGAGTTTGTACTCTGTTAACTTTTAAGAGGCAACAAGTGCATGCACCTGTGAATGAACACAATGCCTGATTTAAATGAAAGTGCTACTTATTAACGAAAGTGAATTTAATTTATGAAGTTAAGATGAATATCTCGGTTCAGTGACGCATAACAGAAGAAGAGGAAATCAGCTTTTATTATATTGCGATGCGTTTCTTCTTTGATTTGTTAAGTTGGTGAATTTGTAAAATATGAAAATATTGCAGTCAATTCATGTGCGTAAGTTGGGGTGAGATTTTTACCACGAGAAAAAGCAACAAATAGTTTTTAGACAACCAACCCTGCAAATCGAAGCAGGTGACCGCCTGGGATTTCACATATTGCGCCAGGACTGCAGGTGGACCTTAATCACAAAACTTTTTAAATGATTATGGTCGAAAGAATATACCTACAAAACTCAGTACTAAAACTGCATGTTCAAGGGCAACATCCTGTTAGACTCCGCACATATAATATAATCTGTCGATATTCATATAAAATAAGTCATCAATAAACTTGGATTGAGCAATGTGCGGCAGTTAGTTAAGGACCAGGTCAACCGGAGAGGCTCACGAGTATACCTCATCCTTTAACTAACGCACATCACAAAATGTAAAATAAATCCATTTACATATTAAAAGAAAGTGTTGTTTTGTATACCCTCCACAGGAAGGTATATTCACTTCACGCCAAGAAGGAGTCACCGGAGACCTCATAAAGTATATATATTCTGAATCAGGACCACATTTTGAATCGATTTAGCCATGTCTTTCTGTTGAAAGCACGGTAGCGCCATAATAAACCCATGTGTCTCTCTGTCGGTTGAAACGCGATGGCGTTCAAAGGAATCAACCTAGGATAATGAAATTTGGTGAGAGGACTTCTTTTTATCGTCGGCAGGTTAGTATTGAAAATGGGCTATGTCGGTCAAGTAGTTCTGGGACCTCCCATACAAATTCAATATTAGACCCATGTGTCTCTCTGTCGGTTGAAACGCGATAGCGTTCAAATGAATCAACCTAGGAGAATGAAATTTGGTGAGAGGACTTCTTTTTATCGTCGGCAGGTTAGTATTGAAAATGGGCTATGTCGGTCAAGTAGTTCTGGGACCTCCCATACAAATTCAATATTAGACCCATGTGTCTCTCTGTCGGTTGAAACGCGATAGTGTTCAAATGAATCAACCTAGGAGAATGAAATTTTGTGAGAGGACTTCTTTTTATCGTCGTTAGGTTGGCATTAAAAATGGGCTATGTCGGTCAAGTAGTTCTGGTACGTCCCATACAAAACCAATATAAGAAAACATATGTGGAAGACACGATAGCGTGGATAAGAATCTACCTAGCAAATTTTGCGAGTGGACTGACTTTCATCGTCGTCAAGTTAGCTTAAATAATTTCTGTAGTAGCAAGTAGAAGACGACACTTTCCTTGGTGTCGGGTGAATCTCTATTTGAATTGGAATTTTTCTGCGAGTTTTTTTGTTTTTTTCATCGCATGAAAAGGAATTTTTGGTGTTGCGTTTTATTTTATTTATCACCCAAATGTTTTTTGAGGTTTCCTCCATAAAAAACCCAAAGTAAACACAACACAAAATTTTTCTTACGTTTTTTATGTCAAAATTTACCTCCGATTTTACTAATGTACCGGACATTTACTTCGCGAGCTAAATGAGCGGAGACTTGTCATCGGCCAATCTATATGAGGTTAAGAATTTAGCGTGCGAACAGGATACTGTCTTGCTTAACTGCCTCGTTAAATTTTATCTTTGTAGCCATTTTTGTATGGGAGATCAAATTTAGCGCTAACTATAATAAATAACTTAAGTAAGACAAAAATCTGTACCTAGGTAATGGTTACAGTTATGCAACTTAAATGTGAACGAATTATCCACCTTCATTCGAAAAAATTGCGAGTGTGACCCGGATTGTAACAAAAGTTCAACGATCAGCTTTTTTATGCTTCAAATTTTGTGTAAGCAAAATAAATTTTCAAAATATGTGATTCTTGTGGATTGAGTTGTTCACCAAAAATATTCGAAATTTCTATGTAAACAAATTATTAAAACTTACCATCGATGAGGATTTCTGTTTTCCATATGATCGATGATTTGTATTTATAGGTTCGCTCGCTACACTGCCGGAGTCCATTTTAAACGATTTGCATCACTGAAATAATAAAATACAATTGGTTAATTAAAACACAAAATATACCTATATATGAAAATGAAAATTAATTTTAAATTACAGCAACCAAACCCAAATCTAGCTTAAATATCACAATCCAGTCATTGAGTTTCTGTTTTTTTATAACTCACTTTAGGTGGTTTTTTATTATGAAAGAAACCTCCCTCAACGTTCTTAATTTGGTGCAACAATGCAAAATAATCGGCGGTACCGTTTTTTGTGCCCATAATTGGAGAAAAGATCAGAAGTCATTCCTGTGTCTCTTATGTAAATGAGTGAAGAGGGTATACCTACAGATGGTGTTATCGGCAACACAGAAGTCTACTATGGCCTTTCACAAACGAAGAGAATTCCCACTCAATTTTGTTTAGTTATGGTGCGATTCTAATTCGAATATATTTCGAACAGTGATTTTAGATTGAGTTTGAACTTCCTTATTTGTTGGACAGGTAGTTTATCTTGGAAGATGAAAAGAGACAAATTTGTTCATTGCATTTATAACAACTTGTAAATTTTAAATCAGTCAGAATCAGTCAATAATTTATTTAGGAATAAGTTTGGGCTTCTTCATAATGGGCCTAACAAATAATTCTTTTTAACCTTCACCCTGAAGTCACAATAGATATTTTTCTATAAAAAATGTCGCCATTGTGGGTTCGTAAAATTTAATCTTTAAACCAAAAAAGGCTTTTGGTACAGCGTAATAAGTGACAGACCATTTTGTGTAGGCAGCTTTGTGGAATTAGACGTCATTTTCAATATTGCAAAGTATCTTTAGAATAAAATAGAGCTTAGTTTGGAGTCAAACCGTGATACTAATAATCATTTTTAGTGTCCAGGCTAAATTTTTCGAACTCGCAATGGTGAAATTTTCCATACAAAATTGCATATTGTGACCTACAAAATAATTATTAGGAAGGTCCAAAAGGTTTGATAACGAATTGCACAAACATATGACACTTTTTATATTTAGTCACTGAGACTCGGACATTTTTCAACCCATATTTTGAAGAATTCCCATACAATTATTCACTAATTAAAAGTTTTCCAAGTCACCGCACACTGAAAATGACGGGCGCTGAAAGCAGCTTACCGGTTCCCAATAGGGACTTACTACCAATCATTTTTAACCTTCAGCCTTAGCATTTTGTAGGTCACAATAGATAATTCTGGATACTAAAAATATTTGCTATTCAGCTGAAAAACAACATCACCAAACGTACGATTCTTAAAAGCTGGGTTTAAGTTCCTTTAATAAAGTTGTAGGGACCAGCCCTGTTATGATAATTCTTCCAACTTACTTACTTACCTTTAAAATATTGCGTATAGACCGATTCTATAAATGTGTGAGTGATTTTGAGAACTGACAAGCGCACAAAATCAAAGCACATACCTAATCTTTTTTGGTTTTTAAGCGTTAAATGAAATACTTGGAAAAGATTGTGCGTTCTTAAAGCGAGGAAGAATTTTGTCGCCACTTTTGAAATTTTATTTTCCGAATGTTGATACCATTTTACCAAATAGGACAACAAATTTCAAATCACCTGTTCATTATCAGGTGACTGACAGCTTTTCCAATTCTTACACTCATGTGGTTTTTGATTGGGCTTCTTTAGATTTCAGATTTCGTGTGTCTAATCCAACATAAAAACGTCACTTGCAATTTTTTGTTTTGATTTTGTGCGGTTCGAATATGTGTAGCCTTCGACACTTTTCTAAGTATTTTGCATTCACTGGTTAAAATTTTAATCAAAAATTCTAAATTTGCGCCCAGATTGATTTCTAAACATTTGTACATAAATAATTCACCAAAAGAGATCCACCTGATGCAATGCATTTCCTTGCAGTTGAAAAATTTCACGAAAACGTAAACAAACTTCACTAGTTGTCAAACTGAAACGTACTTGTAAAAATTCGTAAGATTCTCAATGGAGGGGTAATATCTGCTCTCTCGCTCTCTTTTATGCATTTTTTCAGTTAAGTATAAATTCGTAATATTTAAAAGTATAGGAACAGACCTCATGAGTGGAAGAAAATTATTGCGAACAGTTTAAGGCGGAACCACATGATTTTACCAAACGTTCTAGACTCGAATGTATTTATGTTTTATTATATTCTACCATAATAGACCAAGTCTTATTGTACAACTCAAAACTAAATATGTTAATAAATTAAAATTAAAATTGAAGTTGAAATATTTAAATTTAATTCTGAGATATTCAATTCTCCGTTCATATTTCTCTTGCAACAACACTTTTTTCCCCTGAACCTTCTCTTCGCTGTCATTTTGTCAAGCGGACACCTTTTGCGTCAATTTAGAGATGATCACTAAACAGGCCACAAACTATTAAATAACAAAATAGATTATGTCAACGGAAGAGGAATTTTTGTTGCTTCTTCCATTTTTGTCGCGCTGCATTTTTAAAAGAAAAGGTGACGCAATTGTTAAATTTGTTAAAAATGTAGGTGGGACATTATAAATTGTGCTCACAATTTCCGTTGATGCATAAACCAAAAAAAAATAGGTGGCTTTTTTTGTAAGGTGCGACTAGTTGATATAAAACGTGTAGGCTAACTCTTTTGCTCAGATGTTAGCGTCATTGTTTAAGCACAACAACTAGCGTGTCCCTCGACCTTATTTTAATTGGTTCAATTGCATGATTATTAATTGCATTCCAATTCGACGAGGCTTAAAAAATGGTTACACCTTACACCTCTCTGGTTGATTGAACCCAAAACTGACTTGAATCTAAGCAATAATCAACATGCAGGTGGCACTGACGACTGGCAACACATAACCTACTCAAACTTACACCGGGTGTAGGAAGTGTATGTTGAATTGAGACGCAGCTCGTGGTTCGCGGTTACCCATTGTGTGTGGCCGTAGGCCGTACCCCCATCTCTACAGAGGTGTTTAACCTCGTTTTTGTAAGTTCTTCGTCCAAAGCCATTATCTTTTGTGAAATAATTAGACCCGAAGCAGCAGAGGAGTGAACCATTGGTATTGTATGAATATAGTGACTCCAGTGTAACCGATGCAACGTCTTTTCCGGGGACTCTCTTGGAATGTAAGCCAAAAGAAGATATACGGTCGTATACACGTTCGTATCTATCTTTTTATGGTCTGATGGGTTAGAACAATTATTTAGTTTAGAATGCTCGTTCGAATTGTGTCGACTTGTTGTCGTGTTCAGTGAGGGCTTTTGTGAATCAACTGAGCAGACACAGAAACGTTGTACCGCGCTTCTTTGATGTTATTTGCATATACGTTTTCCAGACAATTACTGCAATTAATTTGCTTTAATGTACACTTCTGTCATAGATGCATCGGATTACGTTGTATGGCGCGCGGTCGCTGTACTTACAAGTACGTACGTATTTGTTTGCAGTCATACGTGGAAAAGAAATCCGGGAAGTAGGAAATGCTTTTTTTGTGCATATCTTTCCTAATAGTTGACAGAGATTATTTTTTGCTCTGGAATTCGAGTGAAAGCGCATTTAAAACTAAAATATATGCGAGATTGCGTTGATTTCGTTGCGTTGCGGATCTCCATCGAAAATAGTTATATAAATAGTAATACCAACCTATCGAAGAGATATTCTGACATTAAAAGGTTTCCTCATAGACTTATATGTTTTGATAAGGGTTCCCCATCTTGCACAAACTGATTGCCATGCCATGTCAGAGGTATATTCATATTTCATATTTATTTATTACAAAGAATGGTAATAAGTCTTATAAGTTGTAAAGGTTTTACAAAGAATATGGATAATAGAAACTTTGTTTCATTCAAATTTAATCAATTTTAATAAAATTTAGAACAAAATCTAAACAAACTAAAAAGCTAAATAATTTTAAGGCATTGCTTTTAGTTCAGTATAGCTACCGACTAAATCTCTTTTAGTTTTATTTTACATGTGTACCTTCTTACATACAATCGCTACAAGAAAAGAAAAAAAAACACTGCTCGTTTTATGTTCGATTTCATTGTGTCAATGCCCAATGGGCACATTCAAGAATCTAGTTATTTTATGTTGACTAGATTGGTGTGGATAAGATTTAACCTAAACGCAAAAACTAGTCAACCACATATGCAAACTGTCACCCTAGTACAGTAGTCAGTCACGAATTTCTTGACTAGATTCGTCGGCTACCCATCCATAAACGTCAACTGAAACAGCTTGCTCATATGATCGATTTCAGCCAGTCAAAAACGAGATACATCTAGTCAGCCAGCTGTCAGACTTACTTAACTAGATACATGAACGTGCCAAATGCTTACGCCTCAAAATACTTAACAAATGTGACATTTTATATTGTGGATCACAGGAGAATGACTCATGCAATTAGTGCTGCTAAAAACATAAAATTGTAATAAATTTATGTTCGAAAAAGTTAAAGAATTGCTTTTTTTGGTTAAAATTTTAATTAATTCCGACCGTTAGACTTTCAGAAGTTTGGCAGACGATTGCTAAATTTGAAATTACAAATCAATCTTAAACACCAACCAGGTTTACATGTAGAGGTCCAATTTGCGAATATACTCTCCGCAGTTCGAGATGTCAGAAATAAAATGCAAACAGAGCATCATTTGTTATTATGTCAAAATGTATCTCCGATTTAATGTACATTTATTTCGCGAGCTAAATAAGTGAAGACTTTTCATCCGCCCATCTATATGAAGTTAACTATTTAGTGTGCGAACAGGATACTGTTTCGCTAAACTAAATTTACCGAGGCAAATTATATCTTTGTAGAAATTTTTGTATGGAAGATAAAGTTTGGTGCGAGCAGGATACTAGGCTTATGTCATTAGTGTGGTGCATAAAATAGAAAACGTATTGATTTCAACTGAGTGTGTAAAAGAATTCATGTAATTTCTTAGAAGTAGGAGTGAACTAAAAGGAAAAACGCAAGACTTGGCTTTAGGTGAAGGGGACCTGTGCATAAACCCATATTTAATTTTTATCTAATTAGGCGCAATGAAGTGGCATTTGAAACTATTTTAATACTTAAAGTATATAAAATTAAAAAATTGTCACAGCTAATTTATTTCTGTAGTTCTGTGTTATAAAATGCTGTGACACTTATCGATGTTGTATTGCATTCGAATTTATCTGAAATAATTTTTTTTTTTAATTAAGATTTATTTTTAAAACTTTTCTACTTATTCATATGTTAGTTTTTGGTGGTAATATTACATTTGTGTAAACAATCTTTTCCTACTTGATGTTCGGTGTAAACGCTTCGATAAGTTTATGAAAGTTTTCGGCCAAAACCCAACAATTAGACCGGCAAGTTTTTTTTTTATTACATAAATTTACCAACTGGATATGAAAGAAATATAATTTCCCCCGAAATTCCAATTTATTTTCCTCCCTTCTTCCCATGAATAATTTGCTGGGAAATCCAGTTTTATTTTACGAAAAACGAAAGATTTTCCTTTTCTCTTTTGTTTGTTTGTAATTTAATACATTTTAGTTGAGGGGACTTTCTGACAAATTGAGGTGTAATCCGTAAGGCAATTTTTATTCTGTGCAATAACCAATAATCCTCTAAGTAGAATTAAATGTTTGCTCCAGCCGAAATCTAAATGCAAATGAACCAGCAAACGAGGGTTGATTGCACTTACAACATGAATGAGTGACGGATGCACTGCAGAGAACGCCTTTACAAGAACTTCATGTATGCAAATTTAAATTACAAAACGGCACCCCGTGTCTTGTAATGATATACACGCTTGTAAATGAAATTCGAGATCGGCCCTCTGCAACAGTGTGTGTCATCGTTAATGGTCGCTACGCTGCTGGCTGCTCTAGGCAGAGGCATGGATTGTTCATATGATTTGCTTATATTAGAAGCTTTATGTGCTTGGGGGGAGTGACAGTTCAAAATGACATAAAGGCGGAAACGCTTTGCGAAACTATGCAGGTATTTGCATTTTGATGGATCTGACATTGATTGGCACGAGGCAGATGGATTGAAAATTTGTGTTTTTTTTGTTTAAGTTTATTGTTTACATTTTCTGTATACCACATATTTGAAAGTTTGACAGATGTAACGCATGTCAAGAATATTTGGAAACGTAGGTTACACTATTTTAATGTGATTTAACATTGATTACCCTTACGAATTTGATTATCGAGTGATAATGACTGTTCAGGAAGCACATTTTGCTACGGTGCAAAAACTAAGTGCTCAGTTTCGGTAGATGAATCACCGCCACTGGTGATGGGCAGCAGTGCTTGCTCATCGACGTAGGTACGTTATATACTTTGAACAAGTCCTATATAATTACATCGAAAACCAAACGCGTTTTTCGCCGATTACGAGTAAAAGAAGTAGGTATAAACGCTGACTTGGATCTGACGTTATTATTTTTGTTAAACAAATGAGTAGGCATTCTAGCACGCAAGACCGGGAGCTAATAAACTCCACTTATAATAATTATAACTTCGCATATACTGGCCGGATGGAACACAGAGTTTTTTTTCGATGGCTGTTGGTTTTTATGACTCACATTAAGGCTTGCACGCTTGGGGGCGAAACCCCTCTTTCATTGTTGATAGGGTTGCTATTATTTAGAACAGCAAAGTACATTCAGTGCTCTTGTATTTCGTCAAATTTCATACTTTGGACGTTACACCGTATATTATTATTTCTTCTTCTGAAAATTCGGACAAATATGTGCGGTAAATTATACAGTACACTTGTTTCTCGTTACATCGTACAGTAATCTAGCTTAAGTCAGTTTGCGACTAAATTCAAATTGTATGTCGTGGCCTTAATAACATCAGTGGCAGAATTCAAATAATTGACTGAAATTCATGTTTGACGCCAGCTTAAACCCACATAATCCCATTTTATTACATTATATATTCCTAAATGCCGAAAGCTTAAAGTGTGAAACTTAGCAATTATGATATGAACTTTTGTATCTAAACGATTATTTTCAAATGCGGAGAACAAAATTTCAAAAATATTGACATTTCAGTCACATGGTTTACGAAAATTTAAATTCTCAATGTTATCGTTTAAAGGGCGCAGTTATGTTGCAAAAGCATGACGTAAAATCGTGCGCGTCACAAAGGCGCAAGTGCATAATTTACGCCGGTTTAAAGGGCAATTAACACACAATCAAGGGACATTATAAAACAATCAAGCTATTTTTCGAACTGAAAAAAATATAAATGGCTTTTTGAGAACAAAAAAACATTTAGATTGCCTACCATTTCCGATCCATTGTCAGGGGTACATATATAATATAATATTTCGATTGTTAACGAGCTTCCATAAATATTTGTATTTACATACTCAAACTACAATTTGTAGTGGGAAAAACCCTTTCTTTAGGTAATCTGATTACTAAAATATATGAATATCTGGTGGAATTCATTTTAATCATCATTCGCATAGTGGACTTCTCAATAACTCCATAATTTGTCTTCAATATATTTAAATCTAGTACATATTTTTAAATCAACATCAACATACCCTATTTATAGGCACAATACTAGACTACTCCAATTTGATCAAGTGAATTAATTAATCTAGTCGAATGTCAAACTGCTTCACTAAAGCATGCATTTTCTTCTGGCGAACTATCGTTGTTGAATAGGGTCATGAAATAAATATAGCCAAAGGTAGGCTTTCTCCTCACAATAATTAATTCTATACAATAATAATAACCTAAAAAATTTTCACTTTTCATTCTGTTAAAAAGATCTGAATAAATAATTTCAGCTATCTGTTTATTTAAAAAGCCAATATTCAAATAGAGTTTAAAATTATGAATTCAAACTAACCGCTTGTTTGCAAAATGGACTGGGATGTGAAAACTAATAATTATATCTAGTTATATTCGTCGGACATTCATCAGTCAAAATCCATTTGTAAAATTATACACAGCGGATGCCAGTAACTAACGAAAAGAAAGGTCAGTAACTTATCGGCTATAATTAACGAGGTGAACGACTTGTAACGTGTTTTTTTTTTATCGAAGATATTTATATCGATTTGATCTACCTATTTGAATGCTAACATATTTTACGATTAAAGTTACAAATGAAAGATTAAACCTTGCTGTAGGCTTGGAATACCGCAGCTGTATATTGATTATACTTTACTCACATGATGAAGGTTTATTAAAATTTGTTGAGATTTTGTTGACATTTCGTTGGGTCATCGTTGTCTTTTAATTTGGAATCAGTTTGGGTGACAAGCAGACACAGTTGTTGATAACGAATGGATTGTTTCAGAACTTAGTTTTCAGCAGGAGAGACAATTATTATTCGATGATGTGTCTTAAAAACCAGTGGCTCAAAAAGTGCGCTGTGGCTCTCTAAAGGTAGGTGCCAATCAGTTTCTCATATTGGACTGGATTAGAATAATAGGTATACTGACAACCGCTCTCTGTACAAAAACAATGTTGGCAACATCTTGCAGGTTTCTACAAGACAGAACATCAAGTACGCACCAGCCATTGACAGGGATTTTATCGAAGCGTGAAGTATTGACTTTCGATCTCTATACGTGTGGTGAGTAATACCTCCCAACACCTGCTGGATTGGATTTGTAATAAAAATCAGTCGAGACGAGTATCGCACACAGAAAAGTTTAAAATGTTTTTTGTTTTTTTATTTTATCCGAATAAATTAGCCGGTTAATCTATTACCTATATGTGCAATTGAGTTGCGCAGCACCATTTCGAAAAACATCCAATTACTATAAAAGTTACACAACATCCAACTACTACACATGATTCTACAATGCGTTATAAACATGCCTAACCACTTTGATCGGTCATGGAAGCGTGACTTCAAACGCAAAGTATACAATTAACCATTTCACACCCCATCACCGCTACAACAGATGAATTGCAATACAAGTAACAGAAATCACTCAACTTTAAAGATAGTGCGCATCATGTTGGTTTGGATTTGATTTACATTTAATTACCAAGTCTAACAACAGAAACATCAACTTCATTGACCTTTTATTCGAGGTTGCCTTGATTCCGTTGGCTGTCTTCACAAACCACCACAATGCGAGTACAAGATCAATGATCTTCAAAAATGTTAGGGTCACCTCAGTATCAACCGCGCTACAATGTAAAATGAATGTGCCACACTTTTCTTTGTTCCCAGGAACAATGCGAACAGGTACAATAGAACAGGGGGAAAGCAATCAAAAAATACGATGTCCGGGCAATGAGATATAATCCGGAATTATGAAGCGAACTGTATAGGCCCAAACAAAACAGATCGCAAAGTACATAGTTTGGCAGACGCATTTCACTTTCACAGAAAAAAAAAACAGCTGTTGAGCTGATAATGATGATGATTTGTACCCGTTCGAACAATAAACATAGTAAACAAACGTACGACGGCTATAGATGTAAGGTCGTGCTGGATTTGAGTTGAAAACTTGTCTGAATCCAGATCGGGGCCGAAAAGTTGATTTCCCCTGTTTAATGGACCGCATGCTGTCGTCTTCAATACTGTTCGCAGTACGAGTATCTGCTTTCATTTGAGTGTGACAATAATTCGGCTGCTGTCCATCAATGAAATGATCATTTCGATATTACAGGTTGTTGGGGAGATGGAGTCATGGATATGGAGTCTATACAGGGGTATAAATTATAATACAACTAGCCAAGAGTTTGACAGCAGGTTGCTAGCTCACAGGTCGAAGTTGTAGCGAGATAAGGTTCCTTCAGAGTGTTTTTGTGGAGGTTATTTACCCTGAGTTGCGTAAAGTTCCCGAGACAGAGGACGATCTTTAGAAAGACACTAACTACGACAGGTTTAAAAATTGCACATGGCAAGAAATACTTTTATGTGATTTATAAAATAAAAAAAAAAACACAGGCAAAGGTAGAGCTTTCATGTCAAGAATAATGTCACTGTAAATGTTTCTTTATGTGATGCATAACGCGCGCTGATATGTCAAAGTCAGGTAGAAAACGCCCTGACGCCGTAAGTTGGGTGCTTTCGGAAAGACTGTTGCAAATGACTCTGTTGCTTTCAAAATTCCCTGATTTTGGAATTTTTAAAGCTACAGTGTAATTTGCAATAGTCTTGGTGCCAGATCGAAAAAAACGACACAAGGATAAATTCTATCCCCTCTGTGACGTTCTCATTGTAAACGTTCATTCTGAACAACACCCCACTCCCCCAGCATCATCATCATCATCGTATAATACTGTAGCGTGGAACCTAAAATGTAAACAGCCCCTTAGTCACCAAACAAGTTCAACTTTCAATTGGAGACTAATCTGTCAAATAAGTGGAGAGTTAAGTGAGCTTATTCTAGAACAATTGAGTTTGTTCTGTTCGGGACGAACCGGAATTCACCATAAATTTTCCGATAGATGGCGGGGCGGATATAAAAGGGCAGATTCGAGAACAAGGAGAGAACAGTTCACTTTTAAACAGTAAAGTTCGAAATAGTAATCGGTTGTGAAGATATAGAAGTATAAAGTATTTAGGGCCGTTTGCTGATACGACTCATAGCGAATTAAGTGCCACATAAATTCTTATGTGACAGTTTATGCCCTAAAAAAAGTAAAACTTAAATCGTTAAGAGTCGTATGAGCAAATGGCCCTTAGTGAATAAAGTGATTGGTTTAAGTCGGATAAGAATTGTTTAAAGAAAGATTGTTTTGAGGTTAATTATTAGAATAATTCTTAAAAGTGTAATAAAAATTATTTTATTAGAAAAGTTCAACAGAATAGCGTTTTATCTTTTCGAAACCCAGCTCGGATCAATCAACAAAATTCACAATGCTTTGTCGGCAAAAGTATTAACAATGTCACCGAAGTCAGTGGATGGAGGACAACCGACAATCATCACGAGATCGGAAATATGTAGAAAAAAATAAATAAGAAAAACCTGCTGTTGAAATAAATAGTTGTGACATGTTTTCTTGCAAGGGAATTGTAAACGGGTGTCCTTGTCCGCGTTTGTTTATAGGAAGTTTCCATATAAAAGAGAAAAAAAAAATTAAAATATATAGAAACAGTTTCGTTAAAAAAATTTAGTTTTTTCGAAGGATGTTGTCCTCCTAAAAAGGTTGTGCGCAACGGAGGATCTAATACTTCTTCCTTTTGAAAACATATTTCTCTGACAGGAAGTCAACCTTTACGATTAATTGTCCAATCGCTTGCCACATATTCGTACTCTTTTTATCGATCTTCTTTAGTCCCTGTTTATACCTCTGAGTTTCCTCGCAGAAAACCAATTTCATGCTCGAAATCATCACACGGGAAACACTTGAATAAAATATCTTCCAGATAGTCTCCCTTTTTGCCAAAGATATTATTGTAGGGAATACATTTTCTACATCGATTAACGCGCACTATCAAAAGATTGTAAAATAAATTAACCTCACCCTTCGCTGTGCTTGAGTGAGCTCTCCCAACAGCATGTTGCACATGTTGAACTCAATGTTATTTTTTCTCCTTTTGAATATCCACAGACGACACCACACTATGGGAAGCACTTCCCCAGGGAACACGAAATGCATAAACTATGAATACTTTGTGGAACCCGCCTTCTTCAACTTCTGCAATTGGCTCCCACCAACAATTATGCATCCAGGAAACCGTTCGTTCCACAGGTGCACACTAAACCATCACACGACAAGCGACCACTTTATAACTGAATTTCCCTGAGAAATTCCCATTTGCCAATTAAGTCAAAGTGTTGTCATGGAATACCTGCCCAGCCACAAGTCGACGGTGGCAGTTAAAGGAATCCCATTCCCATTGCATTAGAACAGAACACTATTTTGAATCCAGTTAAACATCAGTTGCAGTCGAAGAGGAAGATAAAAGTAGAACGCGCAAACGCACTTGTAGCACCGTCAGCCGGGGCGTATTGGGTGGCCATTGTACACTGTTCGCCACAGAATTAATCAAGCCTAACACGTTTGCGCCGAAGACCCAAAGAGAGACATAAAATGCGAGATGACATTCAATCCGTATTCAATGCGAGAACCGAAGGCCATGGGATTTCGCAGCGGAATCTGGCTGATCACTGGATCATCTGGTGGAACGATATAATTCCTTCTAAGGCTTCCGCCGACATTGCTTTGATACGGTCACTGATGAGGCGCGAACCTGTTTAACCAGCTATCAATGTTTCTCTAAATGTGCATCGAAGTTGGTCTATGCATATATACGCTGTGGGGCAACGCATTGCGAAGATATCTCCGCCCGGTAGATCATTTGTTTGGAGTACTCCTAACTGGGTAAAGGAACACGGTTGTAATAATTCTGCGCTAGTACGTTGTCTGAATTTCAAATAGTTCTTCTACTCTAATGGCCTTCCTTGTTCGAACAGGAATCCGTGTAGATTCTGTTGAGATCGGTAAGAGAGAACCTCCCAGCCCAGTTGGTAAGTGGCACATAAACGGTTTGGTATTACGAATATGAGTTGTTTGCTTAGTTGCAATACATCGCGGACATAAATAGACACATCAAAGAAGGAGTTGTCCTTAAAAAGAGTTTTATTAGTTGTTGAGTGAGTGTAGGTATGCAACCTACTACTTTTATAATAACCGCAGAAAAAGGTCAGCAGAAGTGGCATGAGAATGCACAAGAAATGTCTAGATTGACGGATTTGGTAGAACGGCCTTGATTTGTTGAACCAAAGAAGGGACTCTTATAGAATTCCAGAAGTTGTGTCCATTAGTCAGGTATTAACAGAAGTACTGGGGGCAAATTTAAACAAAAAATTATCCGCAAACAACATGTGTCTGAAAACAAATTTAAAACGTAAATTTAATCTTCCAGACCCGGCATAAAAATCAAAATCATTTAGGCATGCGTATACCCAATTAATTTGGCGCGTCTTGTGTGGAATTTTTGTCCCTATACTAATTTTAGTTTTTATCAATTTTTATCAAAACATAAGTCTTTTGGGCTTAGAAGAACCCAAAACCTTTTAAAGTATTCCTTATCATGCATCATAAGCTCAAGTTACCTCTATAATGTAGTCACCCTTCACGTCAAGACCTTATAATCTAAGACTCGATTAGAAAGCTGTTGTACATCCTCTATTTATAAACTTTGATCACGCCAAAAGTAAATATACGTTGAAGGTTGTTCAAAATTGACCTTAAGCTGATGAACTGATGAAGCGGAAGGCGCCACATTATAAATCCCGTCATAATATTGGGACAATGCACGCAGTTAGGAACTTGTCCTGATGTATCGAAGGAAATGGCAGCCCTAGAGAAAGATTTGATAACAAGAGGAAGTATTTTTTTTACGACTCAACTGTTTTTTTTCTTTCTCGTGTTGGTGCTATAAGCATTCTAAGCAGAATAGGTCTCTTCATTCTCTTCTGCTAAAATATCTTACAGCGATGATTGCTTTATTTGCTAGAAAACATTTACACTTTTCGACATGTTTTTGCAAAATAGACTGGCAAACAAAAAATAAATGGAACGAGGAAATTTATTTCTACCCCTTTTCAGGTTTAACTCACCTTCGAAGAGAGCTGTACCCTTTAAAATATAACAACTGAAACAGAAAACATGAACGTCAGCCACTGACGACGAACCTCGTCCCAGAAATAATGCATTTAGGTCAAAATAAAGATACAATCTATTCAAAAACTTAAAGTAAAGGCCTTTACATATTTCGAATGACAGCACTATTTTCTAACTTCAAAACGAGCTCTGTCCAACTTGGTCATCAAGTCTATTGACCGTTTTCAGAAGCATAAATTCATTGGAGAACATTTTGAAACGACCGTCGGCCAATGACCAAACAGGCATAGAACTTTTTTTCTCTGGTATTATTTTGCACAAAATAAGCAAACAATAAGGGTATTCACTTAAAAGGGTAAAAGCCTCATAAACTGCGTAAATTACAGAAATTTACCACCTCGTAAAGTGTCAGATTCTGTATGCAGAATAGTTTAGGCAGACCTCATAATTTTCCGCCACGATTTTTGCGCAAAGTTGCGCAAATCACAAATGTCAAACTTTGACAGACAGTCATCTATTGTTTGTTTGTTTTCAGAGATGATTTTGAAAGATCTCAAAATAGTAAGAATTCAAGTAAAAAAATTATTTTGAGTAGGTAAACGAAAATGTTTTTGATTTGTAGCAAAATGAAAAAAAAAAAATAATTTGGAAACAATTTGACAACTGACTTGATAGTCGATTTACGGGATTTACGCAATGATTTTTCCGAAGGATGTTCATTTATGAATTTTCGAGCTGCATACAATTATGAGATTAAGTGAATACCCTAAATAATTCTTTGCAATGGATGTGAGGCAGATTCTGAGACCGTTTATTTTTTAAATACCTGAACGTTGACGTATGTGTCGACATCGCGAATGTAACGTTATTTCTTGTGTGGGGTCTTGTGTGAGCGGGCAGCGACGTTATTTACAGTGCTTGGTGTGTTTGTTAGTATCTAGTGTTACATCCCAATAGATTCCAACAAATTTAACACGCCATTGATGACTGTAAGTGGAGGTTGTTAGTTTAATATGGAATAACTCCGCGAGCAGTGTTTTTTGTATAGAATATCATTTAAGTTGTTTCGGAAACTCACAAAAGAAGTTATTAGAAACTCTATAAAAAGTAAAATGATAGCACAATGGACAAAAATGTTAGAAGCATAAAAGTGCGAGAATTGTAAATGCAATTGCTGAATATTTAAAAGCATTTATAAACATCATCACCTGCTCAGGAATAATAATTTTCAAAAACCATGAATTCATTTGAAAAATAAGTCGAGCCGGTCATTGTAAAATAATAAAGAATATTTAAGAAAACAACAATTACGGATTTTATTTATGCTGAATATAATTTTGTTAAAAAAGGACACCTATTTAATGTCGTTTCCATTGGGTCACCAAAAATCTTCTTCAGATCTCAGATTTTATGCGGCTCATGGAACATGCAATGAAATTGATCTGCTTTTGTAAATGGATTAGTGCGTTATTTGACAACAATATCAGCTGTTAAAATTGTTTTTTTTTTGGTAAATTCAACCATGGAAATCGGCTTGAAAAATGAATCCTCTGTTGTAGCTACAAATGGAGTAGTTTTGGTGATTCGTAGTTTCCAGATGATGAGGAAGACAATGAAGATAATAATTCCTCAAAAACTATGCCCATTGCTGTTTATGTATTTCTTTATATTGGTTTTCACGTAACTTTGCACATTTGTTTTAAAACAAAATTTTTTAAATGACGTAAAACAGCTGTGCTGTATTTGTGGTAGTATGCGTAAATCTGAAAAAATATCGAGATCTGCAAAAAGTGATCCGAATCAAAAAAAATGATTGATTTTGTTTCCCAATGGAACGCGAAAAGTGATTTAGATAAAAAAAAAATAAATTGATTTTTTGTCCCAATGGAAAACGACATAAGTTATATCCTTGATCGCTCTAAGTAGGTACTGTACAAAATTTCATCGAAACTGCTTAACTATTTATAAGATGACCATTCTGTTGAATCAGTCACATATCTTAAAAACAAGATTGCGCAGCACAACAGCTTTTTCAGTGTCAATGAAAATAATCAATATTAATTTCCCTATACAGCTGCATTATTAATTTATACAAATTTATGTTAGCATATCTATTTCGCAATTTCTCGTCAGTACACCGCCTATGCGTTTTTTGCAGCTGTACCAAGACTTACTAGTTTAAGTTCATTTGTGCAACTCTTTAAATTAAAAGATTCAGAGAGACTCACCGGTTGAGGGCGACCATGGACAAATCATACTGAGACTCGCAATCATCTTGCCGCGGGCCCCCTCAATTTTATTTCAAATTCGCCATTTTCTTTTCCTATCGGTGTTATGTCAGTTAAGAATCCGTGTGACATGCAAAAACATTCAAAAACTACCAAAATAAATGCTGCTAACCGCGGCAACCGTGGGGAAATTTGAAAGAGTTCGGGAATACCACATTTTTACATTACTGAATGCCATTGGTCAGTTATTATATATTGTTAAAAGGCGAATAATTCGATTTTGTTGGTCAATAAAACTATCTAATGGATATTTCTTATACTGGAAACTTATTAGGACAAACTTGGATAGATAGATAGATAGATATTTATTCATTATTCTCATTTACAAAATTTTATAAACATATTCAAACTGAACATTTTTGGTCAAAGTTTGGTTGCGTATTTTCCGCTTTTGAATATCATTAACTTCGATTTCATGTGTAAATTTTTCTTAGATAATGAAGAAAATTTGCCCAAAATGTTTTTATTTTTTCTCAACCAATCTACATTATTAATTTTACATGAATATTTTAAGCAAATGTACACTTATTCCTAAAAAATAAAACTATACACACTTAACTTATAATTTCAAATTTAACGGATAAAATTCTATGAACGCTGTCAGCAACTTTTCCCACAGCGGAAGTGGTTCATATTTTTTGCGATTGTGTTGGTGAGCCGGAATTTTTTAAGTTACGTGACATTTGTGAATACGAATTTCTATGCAACAATACTAGCGCACCAAATCATGACCACTCCGTGAAAATATAGCTTGTAGGCTAGGTAACGGGAAATCGGCGGGAGTTGGTGGTCTCAGTATTGTCTCTGACGACCACCACAGACTGAAGCGCCACCTATGCCCCCTCAACATGTTTTCTTTTCCCTAAAACAGATTGCCATTGCCAACATGAACTGTTACTAGTTCGATGACATTATTCAGCTTTGCAATCCCAAGTTTTACTGACATAACTAACTTGCATCTTATTAAAAACACACCGATTTGATTAGGTAAGTGACTAGACAGATGCAGCTTATCGTAACTGCATTTAAATCGAATGTTGCCCGAGTCGTTAAACTTATTTATTACGATATTTAAATACAAAGAAGCCCAATTTCGTTATTTTCTGGCAAAGGTCGACCAAAAGAAAGACGGCAGCAATTTCACAATAAAGGTTGTAGTCCACCCCTGATATTTATATAGTAACTAGTAATGTTTTGTATTGTTAGCTATGTACCAGAATAAATATTGAACCACCTTGCAACTATCATTGCATGTATCTACACCTGGCATTCATCTAATTTCCCTCACATTCCAAAACATGTTAACAAAGCAAAGATAAAGAACATTTTAGCAAGAATGAATTGGGTCTCAGGTTTTTTCTAGGAGTAGACTGATTCAAGTGCCTCTTTAGCTCAGTGGTAGAGCACTGGTCTTGTAAACCAGGGGTCGTGAGTTCAATCCTCACAGGAGGCAAACTAAAATTAATTTTTTTTCTAGTTTTATTCGCACTCATTCTACAAAAGTTCAAATATTCATATTTTTTCTCATATTTATGGACTAATACTTTTCAATTCGTGCGTCAATGTTACGAAATGAGGACTGCTGTGACGTAAAATTAGAAGTGATTTTTCTACAACTACTTCATCATCAAATTGTTCAATGCATCGTTGGTTAAGTTTGTTTTTGTTTAAGAGTATTACGTATCCACCTTTATAAAGCCAGATTTAAAAAGCCGGATAACTAAGAAAACAAATTAAAAATCAATAGAAAACTGTAAATGAAAAATTCTCCACGCAGTCGATTGATCATTGATTGGGTTTTGCAATTGAAACCGATTGCCACTTCAGGGTAGGAGTGTCGTATTATTTCGAAATCCGTTTACAGATGCTACAGTAGCTAAATAAAAAATGAAAACAATTTTCGTAACCCATATTCGCACATACCACACCTGTGGTTGTGATTCACTTTCGAAATGCACTGAAAGTGATGCAATTTAACAACGCGAAGATAGGTGCAAAGAGAAATGTTAAACTATTACCAGTGATAAGCAATTTTAACGCATTCAGATCAGAAGCGCTGTGCATATGTGGAATTATACACATTCAAGTTAATGGCGGTACCAAAACGGCTGTCAAAATGCGTTTCACAAGGCGGCCTATTTCCTTGCCAGTAGGTACTCTTCTTATTCTGTGCAAGAGGGTCAATGTCATTCGAGTGCATTGCTTTAATTTTTTTGTAAATTAGCTAATAATGTGTTGCCGTACACTCACTGACTCTATTTCGAGCCAATGGTAGTAAGTCATTAGACCAACAAATTAGCTCAAGACGTACATCTACACTGACTTGTTAAATAACATAAATTCGTGATTTTCATAGGCACTGCCGGTGCAATGTATTCAACTGTATACGTTGTGTTGCACTTTGGTGTTTAAAAATTGCACAACAAAATTTTTGTTTTGTGTTTTATTACAGGCCGCTAGTTATACTAATTAACTAACCTCGACCGTTACGCTAAAGGCCACCTAACTAACCAGGGAACTAATTTTGGTTAGAAGTGTAAAGACGTTACCAAACTTTACGGTTGTACGCATTGGGATACGCTTTCATTAGTTCTGTACCGGTTATGTGGGTTTTGGTTTATGCTTTGTTTTATTGCTGTATGCTACTTGTAGCATAGTGACCTTTGAAGACGACTCAGTTCTGGGTGTCGACTGTAATAAAAAATTGGATTTTAAGAGTGCACGCTGTCAGAAACTACAATCAAGTATAAGTATGTCACCAGCTTACCGGTTATATGCGCATTTTGAAGGCCAGCTATAATTTCAGCTGCGGTGAAAAGAAAGGTTAGAGTGTAGCAACAAGTTGTGGACCTTATTTTGAAAGAGCTCAGTTTAATGTAGAGACTTTTTGCCTATATATATATATATTAAGATTGGTCAGCTTTGGCCTCGAATCTAGGTATAAATGTAATGACAATACTGAGTTTATGGTTTAAAAAACCTGCTATTCAGCAATGCTTTTGAGGAAGATAATTAGATATCGTTGTTTTTCCGCCATTTGTAGTTAAGACTGAAAGAAAATATATTCTATATATTTAATAGAGGCTTTCTTAGCTCGAAGGATATATAGCTAAAGAACGTGGGTCTTTAAATATGACCCTGCTGATCTTTTCGAGTAAGCTTCTGTGTGATTTTAATGCCCGATAATTTTCATTTTCATTTTGAAAAGTACGTTGATAAAACTTAGGATTATTTTACAATTTCGCAAAACGACTTTTTACCCCCTTTTCATGAGAAAAATTATATTTTTTTGTACGGGTTTCGACATCTTACAGCGTTTACAATTACTAAATAACATTCTGATAAAAAGATATATAATATAGATTTATTGTTTATTTATCGAGTTATTGAGTACCTAAAAAGAAACACGCATTTTATAAGAAAAGGTGGGGTAAGTCTGACGCATAAAATCAAAAGTCTGAGTTTAAAAAGTGACATCGTAAACTCTGTTTTTTATTAATCTATGGCAACCGATATTGGTTGAGTCTTTATTACGATTTGTCTTAACCCTAATTTGTTGATTATTTGTGAAGGAACATATAACTAATCCGAGATATATAAATTTAAAAATCTATGTATGACTGTTAGTTTCTTTGTACCTATGATATAAACTTCGAAAACTACGGACCGATTAAGATCAAATTTGCAAGAAGAGTGTTTGTAATTAAGTGAAAATAAGAAAAACGAGCGTTGCAGCCTCAAATGGAAAAGAAAAATTACAAACGGTATTTCCTGGCTTTCATGTGAGCTACAATTGTTAAAAAAACATTTTCCAAAAAGTTGGGTGGAACTTACTATGAAAGGTAAGTCATTAAGGTTTTTATGAATGTTCACTTAGTTACACAAACCAACAGACAAGATGTGTTGCAGTTCCAACTTTATAAACAAAGTACAATCTTTTACAAAAAAGTAATAGAATACCCGCATTGCCAACTTTATTTTGAAACATAAAAAAAAAAACAAGTTTCCCGTCCGTTTTTATAAAATAAGTTTTAAAGTTGAGTTGAGTTGAATTGTGGATTGTTGAAAATGAGTCCGATGTATACCGGAAATGTACTTATCTATAAATTATATTTGTTAATAAAGAATTCATTTATAACGATATCGAAAGGACCTTAGAATTTCATTATAATATCCGGTTCATTACTAAATCAGGTAGTATTGTTATAACCGATTTCTACTGCGTTCTTTGATAAAATATTTTTATCTAATAATAGTAGTTCCACATAAAAGAAAAAATCAAACTCGGTATTTTTGTAAATTCTACTCCTAACGTATTTCAGGGGACTTACCTTACCGCTTTAAGGGAACTTTTTTATAATTTAAAAAAAAGTAAGTCGTATCTATTTGAAATTTTACACATTTGTTGAAAAATAATAACTTTTTTTACAATTTCTAGACAACAAATCTCAACCCCCTTTTCGAGAACGGAACAGAGTTATAAACAAGTCTCGTGTGGCTGCTATTTATTTCTAAAGTTAAAAATAGTTGTTTTAAAATTTAACAAGAAATACTAAGCAAAAGCAGTCAAAAGAGTTACTATTAGTGCCCACTAGTGCGCATTGAGAAGTGTCAGCTAATTTTCACGCCTGTCAAAAACCCTGCACAACCTTGGAAATCCGGCTTCCATATCGAACGCAAAATGTTGCCCTGTAGTCTGTCAATTTTGAAATTGACAAACATATTTATCTTTTGGTAATACTTTCTTCCGTTTATTGTTAAAAATGAGTGAACTCAATTCAGAATTTGAGTTTGCCATAATGCAATTAGTTGATAAAAGCGTTCGAAATATAGATGATGGGTTTGAAAATGAATAAAAGCTAGCGAATGACATAAAACTCAGCACTGAATTCTTGCTCCGATATATTAACTGGGGTCAGCTCAGGGCAGAACTGGAGTGCCCTAGAAGTCATGTCAAACACAGGTTTTCAGTACCACGGCGTGTTCAGTGCTATATCGAACGCATTAGTTAACCCAGTGACTAGGGCCCACGTCTATTTCTATTCTTTTTCTGTAGCTTGGAAATGTCAATATAAATTTCTTTTCAATGTTTTTCTTTTAGTCTTTTGATTGAAACATCTGAATTATATAAATTTATGATCCTTCAAGTTGACGTAAGAATTGTCTGGCTACACAACGAGAGAAAACAGTTTGCAAAAAATATAATACTCGTTAAAGCAGGTTAAGCCACCATTTCTACCGCAACCACAATGACACAGAAGCCCGATTTTCGTTGAACGTCAACAAACATATGAGTAGAGAGAGATGTATGGCTATCGACCTGCAGCACTTAATTTTGTCAGTACGGCTGCCTGGAAATAAAGGTTATTACCCGACTTTAACGAGCCTTAATTCGCAATCCAAGTGTAAAATATTACAGTGGAGAATATATATTTTCGTCTTCGTTTTCTGTTTGGCCACTTAACAAGGTTTGAATTATTTTTAATAAGTACCTGCCTCATGTTTAGATAATTATGAAAACGAAAGCTGTACGAGCATTTGGTAGCTAAAGTGGTGGATCAACTGTGGTTATTACTCCCGGAGTAGGGAGGGGAAAGCCAAGGTGTTAGTTCAAAAGAGAAGCAGTTGTGCTGTAGGTACCTATGCAGTGTTTTAAATATAATACTTTAGGTATTGAGCGCAACAATTTAATTGAACATGTAAACATATAAACCTTTAGAAATATATATTATACAGCCCCCAGATGACTGATGAATTTCTCAACTTTTGTAATTAACGATAGATATGTATACCTACATTTCCTGGATATAACTACCACACCGTTTAGAACAATTTCGGGCGACGAATCCCCGCTCTCACCCACTTTAAATAGATACGCAAATTATGCGCATTACAAAACAGAACGAAGATAGGTTATCGTTGACTTTGCCGAAAATTACCTTACAGCCATTTGGTTGTCATGTCACAGTCACGCTTAATGGCGAAGAACAATAAGGTCAGACGGTGTCGTCGTCGGCGGCGTGGAAAAAGAAGTAAAACTATAGACACGTATAAATTTGTCATTGAAATGGGGGAGGGGTAGTAGACCTATGCTACTACTATTAAGGTCAAGTTTGCTATTGTTTTCAATTTTTTACTCTACGAAGTAGGTACGTGAAATGTTCTCATCAATTTTTTTTTTAGTTAAAATTTTTTTTTTGATGACTGACAAGCTGTCATTAAAAGAGGTGTTGACTAATCTTGCTGTGGCTACGCATTTGAATACCCACGATTTTATTTTGTCTTCAGCTGCATTTTCTAAGCTTTTAAAAAAGGTAATTTATGTGTTTGAAATCCTTTTGCATGCTTTTAATGCACATTTTTTGACAGCACGAATTGCAAATGTTTTATCTTTCTGATCAATCGTCTGAGGTACGTTGTATGAGTGTTCTAAATCCGTCGTACTACCAGTGAATATATAAAAACCGCAATCCCACTTTCACCAAATAGATTGGTACTTTGGTATTGACTACCTTTGGGTACAAAACCAGTCAGCACTATTAACAAAGTTGCAGAAAGATTTTTGGCCTCCTGTCTGGCAATTAGTTCTCCTTCATTTTATTTCTAGAAAAATATACCTACTAAAGAAAGCACAGCGGCTTTTGGATTATTTTCAAAGGGGATAAAAGACCACGGTAATTTGCCTACGCTTGATAGTTTCTATATGTATTGTAATATTTAAAACCAATAAAAATTAATATTAAAATAAAATATTTTCGGTGTTGAAGTATATCCCAAAGATATTTAAATGAAATCTAAAAAATAGTATTAAAATATAATAATTAATAAGATTTTATTATATTTTAATATTCCATGGGTTTATAAAAAGCCAAAAAAAAAGTATTGAATTTGAGGTGAAAAATCTGCAGTTTATTTAATTCGAATACAAATGTATTAAAATTTTTCAGTATAAATAAGAGTTGAATTTAAATACTTTTGCATTTCCATCTATATTAAAATTTAATATTTCAGACATATTTTGTAATAGCATACATTATTTAAATCTTTTGTTAATTGTTTAATTTGAATAAATATTAATTTAATATTTTCTCGGCGTTGACCTATATATCACATATTTAATATTAATAAATCTTTTATTAATTGTTTCATTTGAATAAATATTCAATTTTAATATTTTCTCGGCGTTGACCTATATATCACCCCAAACATATTAAATTTAACGCCAGGATTTTTAACCGTGTAAAGTATTAGTTGCGCACGTCAACGTACGACTAACTTGCGCGCTCCCAGAATAATTGGAACTTTGAAGATCGCGATTGTTCGTGCATTTTCGTAAATGTTCGCATAAGTCAAATTCGTACTAAAACGCGTGCAATGTGCGCCCTTCCTAAGGCCACACACATACGAACTTTTTTTATTCTTGCGATTGCTTATTTCAGTTTTATTGTAGAACATAACAAACCTATTCATTTTGAATGGATTTTCTCCGGGGACAACATCAAGTTATTATGGGTCGTGCCTACCTTATCAATGCGCACACTTCACACACCCAAATGTTAGTGTTAAACTGGGCTAAAAGTTCCCATTGCACCAGATATTTCCCCACTTTATTAACCCTAGAAAGATAATCCACGTCCACGAGACGTATGGCGCGGGACAATTGTGTGATAACTTTTAAATTCTAAACCGCAGCGCGTTGACTGTCTCAACTATATATAAAAAAATCATTAATTTAGTTTTTTTGAATAGTATCTATATAATTAAATAAATTAATTATAAATAATAAGAAGTTCATATGTTTAATTAAATACACTAATTGGCGTATGAGATGTATGATTATCTTTTACGCTCTTTATTTTATGATTATCTTTCTAGGGTTAAATCGTCCATCCGTATACTTTCGCTCTTTAAAAGCAACATTTCGTATCTAATACAGCGATTCCTATCACAACAACTTTAAGAACATCTCGCATGGATCGTTAAATAATATTAACTTTCACAACAGGCTACGACTACGAGTATTATACGGAACGCATATCTATTCACATTAAAAACAAAAACGACATTTGTTTGTAGTTTTTACAGAAAACAGAACGCATGACAGAAACAGTTGGCCTACTTTCAACAACAGATTTCAAATAAAATAACGAATGCATATCAACAGCATAAAAATAAGATTCAATAAATATGTAAAAACAAAATTTTATTGTAAGGCTGACATTCGTTTCACATTTTGTTGTTTCATTTGAATACCATGATGCTGACGACACATAGTTTCTTGTGAAGTTCGATCTCATTTGCGATAAATTTATGCGGTGCTTTTGTTTTCATTTCAAATTAATATTTAAATGAACGATATGCCGAAGGTCATCATTTCTATAGAAATGCATCGAATGTTTGGCATTATTTCGAAATGTCAATTTATTAGCATAAGTAAACTATTCATAATGTATGCTGCGCAATCGTAAAAATCATGTAATAAGGATCATAAATTACCTGACATACAATTAATTTCGGCAGACGAAAACTTATACGGCTATAATAGGTATTTCGCAAATTTGGACTCGTTCATATTTTAAAGACTTTAGTAATGAGTAGGTGTCAACCACTGTGACTCGTCTCGTACGACGCATGACATGACAAAAGACGGAACTATATTGAAGATGAATTCATCGACGTGAAACTTCATTCTGTGTGGGATTTGTTGTTGAACGTACACAATCTGAAAATGCCTCAAAACAAGTCATGACAAACATTTAAATATTAAGCAAATAATAATAATTCCAAAACCAAACAGGCAAAGAAAGAACAATCAGAATTGCGGTCAAATTGTTTGAGAGCAAAACAAAAGCAAGAGCGCACTTTGCTTCTTGATATCGAAATCGAACTAACCTGTCTGCTCTGACTTTGTGTTTATTTTTCGTTGTTATTTATATGACTATCGCATCGAATTGTTTGTGTTTTTTTCCATCCCCGTATTAATGGCGGTGAGCGTTCTTTTGCTTCGAGGTAATTGCACATTTCAAAATGCTGTCATCCTCAGTGACTGGCTCAGGTTGCACATAAAAAGATTACCAATGTGGAACTGTAACTTGGCGATTTAGAAATCGACTTGATGTGTTAATATTGATTACCATTTCAGTGTTAAATTTGTAACAAATACTTGAGGTTTTCATGGAAATAACAGTAATTGGGTGTACATAAATGACTTCCAATTGCATTTAAAAATAAAATAAAAAGATGGAAGGTAAACTGGTGTACAACATCGCCACAAGCTATGCAAGCTGTCAATTTAAAAAAAAAACTTTAATAACATTGAAAACATTCAACTTGAAGTGGGCTCAAACATACCCATCAGTTCTTCGAGTAATTAAGCGTAAGCCACTGTGCGATTATAACTTTAAATTGAAAGTCTTAGCTTAGGTCCGTAAAATCCTATTATAGATAATTAATAAGGATTGAGAAGATAAATCGGTTATAAGGTGATTTGTCATATGGAATAGTGGCAGTACATTGTTTTACATCCACTAAACCTCACATAAGTTATAGCTGCAGCGTTGCCAGACGGTCAAAAAATTCAGTATTCAGTGCATAAATCAAAATGAGCATTGCAAAAGGTGTTCCCTCTTATGAATTCTTTACTTTTATAAACGCAATACACCGCGTACCGAAATTGGCAATCTCCCATTGTTAGTGAAAATAGTCTGACACAAGCATATATTGTATGCCAACTGTTAATCGATGGTGGGTGACACTATGCGTGGTATTTGATTTCACGGCCATCGTTTCCGTTGCAAATAGTTAAAAAGCTGCCACACCTTTAAACTCTCGATGAAATGAAATCTATCAATGGCAAGCTGCATGCATAGTTTTAAATGCGTTCTTTAAAGAAAAAGTACCTACAAGGAAAATGATCACGGTTATGCCATGTTTCAGATTGATTTGACATTTTAACAAAAAAAATCGCTTAATTAGTTCTCGAAAACTATGTGGAGCTGTGAATGGTGACATCCCTATCTTTAATTGTGAAGGCCTTTTGCTAGCTCTGGAAATATGCAGTGTGGGACATTCGACTATAGGCTGACCTAGTGTACATTAGTCATGCATTCATTTAAGGCATTATTTCAACATCTAAATTCGGCTTTTGAAGGCTGGAAATACATTCAGTTTAGAGCAGAAATGATAAGCTTGTAGGTCAGAAATCGGTTAACTATGCGAGCTCTAACTTGCTATCAGTATGAAAACGCCTTCAAGTTCTGTTCATCTTAAAACAAACACCATCTAAGGAAGGATTATGTGCAGAGGCTGTTTAATGTTGGTTAATATTGTGACGCTTTCAGCTTGGTAAAAAACTATCCTTGTCAATCGGCGTTTTGTAAGTTGCATCTAGCTAGCTACGTACTTATAAACTCATTAGCTAAACAGGACTTCCATAAGCTCCTCTCCATTCGGTCTAACATGGAATCTGAATACAGTCCACAAACTGATATAAGAAACACTCATATAAGAACACTTCGCCTATAAGAAACGCATGCGGAAGCATCGTCGACTTTGTTTCTTGTATATACATATTCGCATATAAGAACACATAAGACGAAAAAATGCCTAACTTGAGAAAAAAAGATGCCTTTTCAATAAAATAATGCCAAAAATTATTTTTTAAGCTAAACTTTAACAATAAATCAAAAATTAAACACAAATGCATATAAAAAAATAAACCAAAATAATTTTGATTTCCGAAAAAAAAATCAAATTATAAATCACAAAAGAAATTCTTAATAGGAACAAAATCTATGGCTGTTTAGTTTCAGAAGTAGGTGCAAAGTATTGAACAAAACAAACATAGGAAAAACTCTCAGTCTGGCAACCAATTAGAAAAATATTTGAAATAAAAAAAAAGATGCCTTTTTCAAAAAAAAAAAAAAATATCGCACTCTTTAATCAAATTTTCTCAGCACTTGCTGCATATCGTTTTGCACATTTATACTGACTCATTCGGTAGCTTCAATTGACCAAACCCCACTTGAATATAAATAACCCTCTTATATTGCCGCATTAATTTCAATTCACTGTCCGACCGAATATAGTCCGCTCGCGAAGTTATAAAGCGCAGTCTCTCTTGTCGTAAGAAAAATGTTTTCCTTTATAGATTTGCGTATTCAATATGAATCCTTAGGGCAACTGCCACAAATCGATGTTATGAGAAATGATACCTAGTCTTGGCTGCCTGAACGTGATCAGAAACCTTACATAAGTCGGTGGCTTGAAAATGTTACCGATAAGTGTTTTACTACGATAGATGCACGTGAGCAAACTCGGTGATAGTAGTTGGTTCTATAATTACGTCAAATGGCAAAGTGACGGTCTACTCACGTACCATTTGACGTCGTATATGTGTACACAACAACAACACTTACCACGAGGAAGAAAAGTATGAAAAAAATATATAAATGATGTCCTCCTTTGCTTTGAATGTAGAGGTTTATGCTTAACTCCTTCCGCGGTTAAAAATAATCCAATTGGTTTTCAACGAATGAATCCAACAGAGGGATGCACTCAATCAACGATGCTGATCACTGCACGCACAATTCGTAGAAAGGGTTTTGAAATGCACACGCAACAGAAAAAATGAATCCACTCCTTCAGTAATTTGATCCAAACGCAACGATCTTTATCGACTATGGTGAGCACTCACAAACAATTTCTTCGCCTGACAATTCAGGATGTTTTTGTTTACCGACGAAACCGAGAAAAGGATGTTTTTCTAACACAGGATGTAAACACTCAACACAATCTATATAGAATTGGAAACACGACCGCAAAAGTGGTGGGAAATCATAAGAAAAAGTAACGTCCGTATTGGATTCGAATTTTCGTATCGTACTCGAATTTTGTTGTCACATCTGACGATCCGTTATTGAACCTAACAGCGCAGAAGTTCGAATGGAACTGAGGTGCGAGTGTGATAGTGATTCAAATCAAACCGCCGAACCGAATGTTGCTCTTTTCATTTCATTCAGTCAGAGGTTTGGTGGTTAGATTTCACAGATACGAAACGAGCACACAAAGTGCAGAACGATAGAAAGAAAGTTGAAAGAAGAAAACAAGCGCTGAAGCAAAACACAACACAAAACGCATTAAGCATGCCGCAGTCAGTGTGGATTAGATTCCGTTGCGTTTGTTGCTTGTTGTTGGTGATGCCGGTGGAGGAAGGTAGCGCATTTTGTCGTATACTTTTAAAAATGTCTGTTATCAACCCCTGAACAAAATGGAATTGGAACAACGTTGCATTTTTGTATGAAATTGTTCAAAAAAGGTTGCAAGCGAACATAACAAAACTTGTTTGTAGTTGCATTGCACTGCAGTTAGTTCATTGGTTTGCATATTTTTTATTTCTCTGTCAAGTGTTAACAGTAACCGAAAGACCTAGGGGCAGATTCCCCGTAACAATAATCGTCGGGACGATATCGTTTTAGAAAATTTGATGATTATAAGAAGTTATATTCCGAATTTGTTTCATTATCGTCAGCTTTCATTCCATTTGTGGAAAATGAAATGGATTAAGCTCTCAAACTCGTTATTTTGGCACTTAGCTGCTACTTTTGGAGGACTATCGTTTCGACGATAATCGTCTGAAAAATTACGGAATGAGTGCCCTGAAAGCTATAGCTAGCGTTTATTTTCTTGAATTAGAATGTAATTTCTGGTCAAGAAATTCGTTACTTAAAACTAAAATGCAAGTTCGTATGTGTCCGACGTTGGAAAAGTGACGATAGTTTTTTTCGTTCAGGTTACATCTAGTCCAGACCAATCTAGTCGACTTAAGATGACTCTTGATGATTCTTGAACGTGCCCTTTAATAAAAAAAAATTTTATTTTTTTTCTGTCATCATTGTGTTGTCAACAAGACAGTAGATCTGGGCCTCTTGCTGATAATTAGTTTTAGTTTTGATTTTAAGTTTAAAGAGATCCTGCAATATACATATATATATTTTCGAAGCAACATTTTACCAAACGCATGACTTATTCGAAGTTCTGTCATTGGTATGATTTGTCTGCGATCGACAAGAATGTTGTAAAGTCAACTTCAGACGAAATGCCTAACTCAGTGATTCATTTTTTAGCTACGTGCGGACATAATAATACCTATATTAAATCAAAACTTATTTAAGTTGTCAACGTTCTGTGCCGAAAGCAGTTTCCACAACACCGTCTGCAATGGATTTCGGAATTCAAATATTTAAACTGCGACACGTATTTACACGAGGCTAAAAACCGCACTGGAGGATTACCGCTGTGATAAAATAGAGTTATCTGCTCGTCGTTTACCATAAATTCTAAAGCACAAAATACAAGCTTCATGTTTCGACGTCATATCTATCTTTCGATACCAAATGGAGACTTTGCAAGATTTCAAATGTCAAATTTCAGAATTTTATAGTTTTTTTGGGTACTCGATATCTTTTCTTGGTAGTTTTTTGTTAGTTAGTTATGTATGGCCAATTATAAATTTTAGAACCCCTCAATATACATAGTTGAAACACCGACTATAGATTAGAAAAACAATAGTTTGGCTTGCAGGTCTTAAATTTAAGAACACATGATAATAAAATTAAATTGGAGGCACTTAAAAGTAAATTAACTTAAACCGATATAGGTTTACCGGGTTACCAGGAGGACGTGAAAATTGTCTCAGTATTTAAAAATTAAAAATAGAAATTTTGCCTGATTTTTTTTAATAATTTCATTGAATAGACACAGTTACACCCTGTAACACCTCGTATGCATGTGTTGAGAATGGCTCTATGCAAATTCTAAACGTTAAAAGGAAGGAAAATAGGCAATATTAACGACTTCTGACCTTCTGACCTTCTGACTTCTGACACTGTTTGCTGTTAGCAAAGTAAACCAAGCACCAATATTCAAAAAAAACCGTACAAGTACAAGTACCTACCCAGTTATTAGAATTGTTACACTTCTAGTAGCCCGAAAACCACCATAAATCAAAATAACGCCGCAAATGAAAAAATCCTTATCTTGACTGCTTATTAATGGTCTCAAGGGTTGGCTGCACAACAATCAAAAGACTCCACACACGCCTTATTAAATCTATGAAGTCGGTCACACGAAGGTGGTGCTAGAAAGAGCCATCAACCGAACTAGATTTATGTTTTTCCATATTAAAAATAGGGCACTGCCCAGCTGAATGGCGAAATGTTTTACAATAAAAATTGTATCAATCGTACGCCCTTCACTTGTGGTACACATAAATTTATCAAACAATTCAAAGGCGTGCCTATTTGGGTGATATCTGCATACAGCATTCCATTTATTGTCACAGTCCTGCCACAGTGCAGTGTGTGACAATTTGTCACTTGGCGTTGGCGTTTCTCTTCATCCAGAGGCATTTTGTTCGCAGTTCGATGGATACACGACGCGAGAAGGTGTAAATCCATTAGACATCGGGTTTCATGTCAATTGCGCCCCAGTTTCTACCGCGCAATATCGTGAATCCTATCCCAAGAGCTGTTATTAAAACTTTTGATTGACTTTCCACGACACATTGCGACACATCTGCTGTCTGGCTGCGTGTTGTTGGGTGAATTTTCCCTCCATTTACAGCTCATTTGCATTGGAGTTGTGGGGGCGATTAAATAATTGCATCGAGTTTTGTTTTGATTCATGTTGATCCCAGCCCACTCGAGGGTAACATAATTAAATCCCAGGCTATGCGTTGAAGATGAAGATGGCTGTGCATAGTGTGAATGCAATGAATGACATTTTTTTTGTTTTTGTTTGTGTCATTATGTAACGTGTGACGATTAAGACAACAAATCGTTTCCCTACTTGACATCATCCATCAATGGTACACTCGGCTTCAAACAGGGACATTAACACCATGCAACCCAGCAGCGTATTGCAATTCAATTAATCGAATGAAAGGACTCATCACTGACAGCAGGGATGCTGTTATATGTACCAGAACCCATTGTCACACTTTTATCGGTTCATTGATTTTCGGAAGCAATTTCTCCCTTCTCTTTTTTAAATACTTTCCATTGGCAATAAATTGAATGATTTCCAATTTTCCTGCGCTTCCACTGGGGTTTGACTTGTTTGCTCGGCGGGATGAATAAAATTGCATACTTCATTAAAATGCAAATTCTATCTGACCAAATACCTTTTACGTGGCAAATTGGCTTCAGCGATTTAAGCTAAATTAAGATGTTCCCAAATGAGTTTTTTTTTTTATTACAGAACATCACATTCACCATACGAGCTAATGTCTTATGGTTCTGGTGTGTCAAGAAAAGCCACCTACAATGAGGCCTTGCATAATGAATTTAAGGCCTAACTAAAGGGTGTTCCAAAATTTAAGAACATTTGGGAATTGCCGACAAAAAGCAATTTGACAGTTGACAGCTTAGAGCGAGTAAAAATGGAGCACTACGCCAAAGAACACCGTGTTTTCATTGTTGAACAATATTTCAAAAATAACAAAAGTTTGGCTGCCACGATATCGATTCGGCTTCGCGGGCTAAGTCAGACAGCTGTCAGACTTAACTAAATATGTACTCGAGCGCCCCCATTGTAAACAAAAACAAGACTAAGGAACGAGAATCCGCTTACTACGTATTGGTGTTTCGTGGAATACTCGTCGATTCATTCACACCGAACACCATTTAACTAGTTTTCGTTTGACGTTTCAATCAATTGTGAGACACTAATCGTGAAACTTTGTAAATTATTTTATTTACAAATTTCGATCGCATTAATCAACAATTAAAATGAATTTAGATCATTTAAAAATAATATGATTCCATCGGTTAAAGCCTAGTATGCTGTTCCAGGAAAGCTAAAATTAATTAATGTTTCTCTCCACCACTTCACTTAATTTTGACAGTGTAAGTTCCGTCAAAAAAAGCTGTGTTGGTTTTCTTTATTTGTAATTCTACAGCTCCCTCTTCAAAATCCTCTTCCATTACTCCTCGTTAAAATATTGCATTTCTAAAAGAAATTTAATTAACAA
The DNA here is from genome assembly GCA_916610125.1 of Cheilosia vulpina. NCBI lineage: Eukaryota > Metazoa > Arthropoda > Insecta > Diptera > Syrphidae > Cheilosia > Cheilosia vulpina. The sequence goes on along the minus strand of OU744279.1, from coordinate 40,207,540 downwards.
CCACGAATTTCTATCCATTCTCCATACTGTTAATTTGCTTTCTATTGAAATTTTGTTCCGAACACCGATATTTTCTCGGATCTATCAAAGTTTAGCTGTGGAAAAATGTATTTAGCATTAATACGCTTACTAAAATTGTGTATAGATTTTTCGTACAGTTGCTAACAAATTTAGCTTGAACTGCGTACTGCTGGCTTAACTGTTTGGCTTAATTTTATCTTTGGAGACATTTTTGTATGGGAACTTAATTTAAGGGCGAGGGCGAATGTGGAAAATGATTTTCAGTTGTGAGTTGTGACTTCTGTTTGGTCACCTGTTCTGCTGAATATTGCAAAAGACGTATTTCTTTTAACAGCCCAATGATGACTGAAATATGTATGAGAAAACTTCTGTTTTCGATTAAGTTTTTGAGTGTTTTCGGCTCGGTGTGAATACAGTGAACGAAAGTACAGTCGACTGAAAATGTTCCTATTTTCCCATAAAATTTGACAAAATCATAATCACACTTTTGTATATTGAATCAGCTCGTAATTCCGTGACCTTTTATCCCAGTAAAAAACATGACATTTAAATAAATAAACCGATTAAGCCAGCAGATTAGCAATCCCTAATTTTCTGCCCATTATGATGTAAAAAAAAGGATAGCACAATAATGCAGGGGAAAATGCCAATCAATCAGACACCGCATTAGGAGGAACTGTCGACAAATAAATTACTGCACTGTCGGTGATATGATGAAGGAATTCCACCCTTTCTACGAGAAAATAACTATACCAACCCCTGCGCACAAAGGGTGCAGCAATGATCGTCCATCAATCAAATGTGGAAACATCGTTGGCATCTTCTGAACTGGGACCTGACATGGCAACAAGCGAAACGTATACCGAAGAACACATAAAACTGAAAAAAATGAAACACAACACAAACATCTGCCTTTTCTGTGTTCGTTCCAAAAATGTGCTCATAGAAAAATCCAAGTTTTTTCAACCCTCTAAAGTAAGTGCATTTGACCCACTAGAAAATCGAAAATCAAAATGCATGTCCTTGTCCCCTCTCATATGGTAGACCATTAATGTCACCTCTTCTGGTTCTCTGTGTAGGACCAATTTTTTTTTGTTCGCTTTCATGTTCATTATGAAAATTCAAAACAAAACGTCAACCCTTTGTGTACCAATGGATAGGTTTGTATTATTCTCAATTGCACTTTGTTATATGCATTGTGGACGAAGGGGTTTGCTGGTGTTCTTTAAAGTCGATCCTTTGAAAACATTCAACCAACCCTTTGGAAACGTTTAATAGGCGTTAATATACCCGACTATTGGGTGTGGTTTACAGTTTGCAGTGCATTTCAAAGCGCCGCCGCTATTACCCGGATGAGTTTTTTTTAGATAAATCAAATATCCGGTGACATTAAACCGCGATATCGAGTCAAAAAGTGAAGTGGAAATATGATGAATGGTCAGGGTTTTTTTTTCGATAGGAGTAGATTGAACTTTCAAGCGGTAGGTATATATTCTTATATTAAAATAGTCATAATATTTTTTTAAAAATAAAAATGGGGTCCGACAAGATTGGGCTGAGGCAATCTGCAATAAGTGACAATCATAATTTTTAGTCCACGTATTCGATAATAGCATAATTTTGAAAGGATCTGCTTCCCGGTAAAAGCTATTTAAGTGACACTTTTGTAGGACAGATATTGCAAATAAAACGTTAATTCCAATCATTTAATTTAATCAATATTTTTTAATTGAAAAATTAGGTTTTGACAGAGAGCAGATTTAGGGTTATTTATTCAAATGGTTGTTCTCCTTTTCAGATGAAGCAAATTAAGGTGTCGACTTTCTAAAGTTTATATGATTACAAATTGGTTCATGATTTAACTTTGTTATTTTCTTTCATTCAGTAAAAAAACAATAAGGGCCTTAAAAATAGTCATTCTTAAACCTTACCTTTAAACCTCATTTATTTTGTAGGTCACAATATGTCATTTGGTATTGAAAATGTCACAATTGTGAGTTCGAAAAATAAGCCTGGGAACTAAAAATGATTATTGGTATCGCGGTAAGACTTAAATTAAATTTTGGTTTGAAAAGTTTTTCGCTTATATTTTTGTTCTAGAAACAATGCTCGTTCTTTTATAACTATAGATGGCAAACCCTAAACAAAGATCGTTCTCCGCCGCAGTTTTAGTCCGCTTTCTTAGGCCAGCAATTTATTTGTGTGAATAAAAGTTATTGTAAATAAAAACCATTCCAACATAAAAAAAATTCCAACATACATAAAATAAAAAAAACAAAATAATCTACGGCTAATAAATAAATCGAAAAATCAAAAAAGCTAATGCCCCGGGTGAGGCTCGAACTCACGACCTTAAGATTATGAGACTTACGCGCTGCCTACTGCGCCACCGAGGCTATGTTCTGTTGGCGTCGCACTGCTAATAAGTTACTGAATTTTGTAGAAAGGAAGAATGTCAATAGTGACAAGCACAATTTCCTTTTCTGTTGCATATTTCTGTCGTTACACAGTTACTTACTTTGCATAACCATAGGCGCAAATGGAATACCATGATTGGTAGTTGATTGAGTGTGTTTGAAAAGTGGAGACTTGTGTAAGAGGTAACTACCGCTACCATAAATACCACATTACTATCGTGTTTTTATTTTACTACTATTGGAAGAGCACTTTCAACTGACAGATTGTCTACTGAAGATGAATGTGCAGAAGTAATTTTAGTATTTTAGTATTTGGGTACCGATGTGGACAAGCTGTCGGTAACCATTTTTGTATTTATATCAATATCTAATTTTAGCAGAGAAGAGTTCATCACTTTTGACAATCTTCAGCATGGCTGCAAAAAGTAAAGAATCATTTTTTAAGGAAGCTACTGCACAGTAACCGCAGATAGGTGTTATTTGTTAGGTAAAAAACAGCCGCCATTTTCGTTACGAGATGTCATCGTTCTTGCAACTCTCGATGTAGCAAACACCATTCAGGTGTTTAAAGAACTGTACTTTTATGTTATATTCGTTGTTAAAGCAAAACATGTGTTTAAATAAAATAAAAATCAACATATAGAATTTAATAAATGAAAGAATAGTTTTAGGTGAATCACATAATAAGTTTAGTTAAATAAACAAATTTTTCCAGTTGAGAACAAATCATATTTTTAACGAATGTTAGATCAAGGAACACTTTTTGTTTAATCAATTATCGGGTTTGGTTAAGTTCACAATCGTTTAGAGGCATTAACGAAATACGCATTTAACACTTCTAGACGAATGAACGATCAATGCTGAATTGTTTTCGTTATAAATTAAGGAATCATGTTCCTTGAATAAACGAACAAATGTTTAATTAAGATTATCAATGTGGTTTTCATTGTGGATCTAATTGTCATGTTCTGCATAGGACAATGCTGTGATAGCAGAATTTAAGACACAAATTGACGTGCAGTCAGGTTTCAACCTGTCGCGCAAACATGTGTGTTCTAATGGTGATTTTATGAGCACTGTTCTTTGTGCTACTTTGTGAAGTGTAGAAATTCTTTTGATTTAATTGAAAGAGAAATAATTTCTTTACAGTAAATTAAATAATCACCGAAGACCCACTAACTCGTCTGGAGGAAAGAGGTTTTCCTTTAAACGACGGTAGATTTTGAAGACGTACACACTCTCTCACATTAATATGGACCTCCACTAATTATGGAGAGTAACTCTCCATAAATGTATCATTTCCGTTCATAAAATATATGATTTTGTGAATTTTACGAAGACAGAAAATGTTCACCTCTGGGCTCATGTGTTCAGTCACTCATGCGATAAATGTTCGCATCGAAAACTTAGGAACATTTTTTTTCAATTTAAATCGTTGTAGTAATAAATACGAGTACATCAATTTTATAATTACAGAAAATTTGCACAGATCAAGAAATTCTTTCGTTAAATCAACGATTCATTTGCTTTGAGCTAAGTACCTACTTCTGTTTGTTAAGTAAGCAATTCAATTTCTTTGATTTGTTTTTCATATGAACACCACATTGTCCAAAAATTAGTGCAAAAGCCTCAGGTAGTGTTTACATGTTCGATTCTGATAACAGATATTTTCCCCTAGATCTATAAGCGAGGTACAAAAAAAAAAACAATTTAAAAATAAATCTTTCACAAACTGAGTGAAGCTGGTCCTTAGATCATTTGTTGTGCCCGCTTTTTACTACTTAATTAACTATCTAAAACCACTTTTCGTAGTTGATCGTTGATTGATAGACTCTGGCATTCAATGAGGGTCAGACTTCAGATCAGACAAACGCACTTGCATTTGGCGCAGCACAAGTGGAGTTCGCTTCCCCGGTTTGCAATAATAAAAAAAAATCGAATAAATTTCAATTTCAAGGTTAAAGCTCCATTCCATTGGTTGATATTCAGAATGGGCAAAACTTACATGAGTGTCGGCTAAATGTTGTCACATTTTGTGTAGTAACTTGCTGTAGCTGGTTGTGAAAGGCATCACTGGGGGTGTTGGTTGTCGGCCTATGTTTAAATATTCTACAGCAGCTGTTGGCTTACAATCTAATCAGACAATGTGTTCATGACCTATGCGCGAGCATGGCATGTGATGTGGGAATTTTCAAGTGAAAAACTGTTTTTTACAGCTGTCAATAAATCGACTGCATAGTCATATACTTACTTGCGACATTCTATAGATGCAGATACTTACTGACAGAGCGTTCCAGATCTTTGAACTTCACAATGAGTGTTCTCAGCGGCTCAGCCGGTTTCGTGTTTGTTCATATACATGTACCAGATTAGGCGATGGCTTATTGTTAGGCTGTTTAAACAGTTTTATAAACCTATTTTAAGTAGGTAAATGTTTATCCAGTTGCAGTTTGTTTAATATGAAGCAATGAACAGTTCGTTTTTTTTGTTGAGGTTTCTGAAGTAAGGAAAGTTTGTTCTATTTTTCGAATTGGCAAACGTATTTTCCAGCGACAACCAATAGGGTAGTTCCTTACAAAAGTCAGTGGCAAATAAGAAGGAGAATAAAAAAGAAGTGGCAGCCGAAAAACTTGTAGCAAAAAAGTAACAGATTTAATATGGCTGTGGAGTATGGTTTAAAAATAGCTGAAAAGTTTATAATAAAATGCAAAAGACTGTCAAAAAGGCAGAGGTGGGGATAAATTATCTCACAGAGAGAGATACTTACAAAAAACTTAGCGAACGCTTTTGTAGTAATCTATGGCAGGCAATTGACATACATAATTCAAAAATTCAAAAAAGTGTTACAAAAAGTCGTTAAAATATCTGATAAACTCGAAGAATTTGCTAATTAAAGAAATGAAATTAGTGGAGTCATCTACCTCATCGATGAAAGTGATTCGGAATCGAACTTCTTTTTCATGAATCCGAGTATATGGAAGAGTTTTGTACTGATTGAACTAGAAGCATTCGAGAAGAGGAAAAAGTGACACAGCATTAAAAATTACGTGGAGGCGATTGTGCTTCCTTATTCTTTACAGGAGGAAGAATTTCGTCACCACATTCCAGCCAGTGATGCTAACTAAGGCTTTTTCATGCCTTTTAGGCATTATTTCATAAGCTGTAGCTTTTAGGTTTGTTTTTTTCCAAAAGGCATCTTTTTTTGTATTTCAAATATTTTTCTAATTGTTTGTTTTGTTCAATACTTTGTACCTAATTATGAAACTAAAAAGTCATAAATTGTGTTCCTATTAAGAATTTCTTCTGTGATTTATAATTTAAGTTTTTTTTTTCGGAAATCAAAATTGCTTTGGTTTATTTTTTTATATGCATTTTTGTTTAATTTTTCATTTATTGTTCCAGTTTACCTAAAAAAATAATTTTTGCTATTATTTTATCCAAAAAGACACATATTTTTCTCAATTTCTTGCATTTTTTCGTCAAAATTGGTTGGCAACGCTGCTGACAGCTTTTTCAATTTGTTGAGTAAAAATTCGTAAGATTCTCAGTGGAGGGGTAATATCTTGCTCTCGATATGACGCTGGACCTCTTTTACGAATTTTTTATGTAGAGGAACGGCTTTGAGTAAAAATTCCCAAGAATTAGTAAAAATTAGTAAGATTTAAAAGTAATAGAAAAGACCTAATATTTGAACGAAACACTTATCTGGCCAAATTAAATCGGGTACAGGATAATTAGATGTTTGAGCCAAAATGAATGCCCCTCTGTGGCGGGTTCCACTTTGCGAAAAACTCTATTTAATAACTGATTGTTTATTTGGGCTCACTTCGGGTAGCCAATCCAGCTGCTCCAAAAACTAGTCAAAAACTAGTCTCCCATTCGCTTCCATATGTATACTCATTTTTAAATAGAATATTTTTTTTTCTGAACGATAAAGTTATTTTCTCTCTCGATTACAGTTACAATTCCACAACAACAACAGGCTAACGGAACAGAAGAGACGAGAACATAAACAAAACAACCTGCTGCAACACTTCTTCGATCATATACGAGTTTCAAAGGGTGCGTCGAAAGCTCTAGATTTATTGCCTAAATCCGTTCTCTTACAAGGCTTTTAGTCGTTTCGTAATAGAAATTTGGGACTAGTTCTGTATTGCATTCCTAGACCGAAGGGCACGAGTTACCGGCACACTTAGTTTACATCGGAATATATTCCATATATGGAAGGTTATAAGGTTTCGTTCGACTACAACTCATTTCCATTTTAGCTCACTATTCGAAATTTCATTAGCCCTGGGTCCGAATACCTCTCTTTATGCTATTGTTTTGTTAAAAATTATTTTAAATCAACAAATTAAAATAGAAATAAACTATAAATATATTTCTATAAGTATTGTTTTTGCTTTTTAAGAAAGAAAGAAAATTAACTTAATTACATTATAACTATATATCGAACAAGCTAAAGAGATATCACTTGATAAGTGGATCTCTAAACACTAGAAAAATTTTTATTAATACGAAAAACAAACCTTTCGACGGCGACTGGCATTCACTTTTCAAAATACATATCCATGTTCCCCTGCAACATAAAAAACGACGTTCAGTGTTTGTTTTTATGTATCTACGGGCATCATAAACAATCACTTTCCCTTAGTAGGTAGTATGTTTATATTTAGTTGAATAATTTCTGCTTTGGATTTAGTATAGCTTAGGAGCTTCTAGATGGAGCTAAAATATAACTTATCATATCACATTTAATGATATCACAACAAAATATTTCCCAAAACCAAGCTGAAGAAAATAAATATAAATAAAGACGTGTCCTCCAGTCATAAGCTGTCTAACGCGCAGTCAGAGGGACGTTGCATTTTATAATATGTTTCTGGAAATATACATTTACAGGCGAACTATAATCTCTCCATTTAATATAGGTGCACAAGATGAGAGGAGGGTGAGTGTCTTTGTCTACTTCCATTCAAATACTACTTAAAAAAAAAAAAACATGTAATATTAAGAAAACAAAATGAAGGGCACCTCTGGTCAATTTTCAATGAAATTGCTCATAATTAAAAAAATCTTTTTATTCAGGCAAACCGCACAGCTGTATGACTGCATCGATGACACACACGAAACGAAAAACGAGGGCAAAGTCTGTTCCCTTCCTTTAATTCATTTTTACTCGTGATGTACTTAAACAGTCTCATGGTCTCTCAGTTCGCACTAGGGGCGCATTTTCAAAATTCTCTGCATCACTATTTCGTGAAAATTATCTTTACTTGTGATGTAAACAATATGTACTTATGAACATCCTTCATGACATGCACAACAAAGCAGTCCTTGTGCTGTGCAAAAAAAAAACTCTGCTAGAATCTATTTTTAGATCTTTCTCATTATTTTTACCAAATCTTCAGATTGGACCTTCTTTCAACGAAACATTCCACTTATGCAATTAAAATTCAGACATAAACAATGAACTACACAAGTAGTAGGTGCAAGTGAGAGTGTCTCCACGATCGCACCGCCCTGCCCGCATCTACGAGTACATATGGCCAGCACTCGAATTTGCAAATAAATCATAGGGGCTTCCGAGTGGCAAGCATTAGGTAGGTGTATATCTATACAGCGCGAATTTATTTTCGGAATTCGTTCAAAAGCGAAGAATTAGGTGAAGGACACGTATGTCGATAGAGTATTTCTTTTGAATAAGTAGCCGTGCCAAATGTTGGCGAAGCCAATTAGCTGGCGATAGGTGTTTCCTTAGCAACAAGTACGAAAGTGCCGTCGATAATCTGAGACCATCGAAGGCCATCCAATTAACAAACCTTAGAGATAAAGACGAAATCATAATGCTCAACCTTTTAGCGCTGTAAAAGTATATGGACTAGGCAGCAATCGTTATTGTTCGAATCATTTAATCGCTCGTCCAAACTTGTTTGCCTGGCTGGCACACATAAAGAGACAAATCTGTTAAATAATTGCTACAGCAACTTTGGTACTTGGGCAAACAAGAAAAAAAAAAAAAACAGAAGAAATGCGAAACGAATGCTTACTTTATTTGTTGATTGCACTTAAAGCTGAGTGTGGGTAAACATAAATAGATAAATAGACGCAAAATGAATCAGCGTATTTTCAGCGATTAGTAAAATCAATTTTGAATTGAAAACAATGCCCGGCACGACGACGCAGGTATTCCATTTTTAACTCATCGTTGAATGTCCTCGCATCACACGAACGGGAATCGTCATCGCTTCCAATTGCAATAAATTTCCCATAAATAGTTGTATCACGCAAAAATAGAATTATTTGCTATTCGACGAACAATAACTGTATGGATACTGTGAGAGTAATAGTTCTAGTGAACGATGACGAACCGCATAATGCTGTTTGCCTCAATTGAGAAAAGCTTCGACCTTGGCCTTAGCGAGTTCTGTTTTTCTAGTATGTCGTGTTGTCTGAGCAATGGATTGTATTTTACACTGCAATCGAGAAATCAGAAATTCAAATGCAACAAGTGAGGCCGGAGCGGGGGCAATGCAAAAGCAGGCGAGACCGTGTGGGGGCGCAGCTTAAACTAGCCGTATCTGTTGTTTTACTATATATTTGAAATATTTGCGGTTTAAAATTTTGTGTAGTCGATGGACTTTCTATATTAATGCAGCTACATGGTTGTTTGAAATCACTTATGGGTAGATCTTGGAGTTTTTAATTGCATCACTGTTTGATTTGCAACGGAAAACCTCGACATTCGTCTAGATGATGTAACGGAAGTTGACCTTACAATAGCAGTCCCACCGATTTCCAGGAGTACAAGATTTCCTTCAGGAACCGATGCCTTGTAAGGTAAGATGTGCTGACAGCAAAGTGTAGCAGACATGCTTGCATACGCGCTACGCTAGCTCGACGGAGGCGTGGGTTCTTGCCGGATGACCGCACATTTATTTCATGTCTTTACAAAATTTATTTCCTAAATAGGAGCCACGAAACTGAATTGCTAAAATAATCAAACCCTCTCTTATATTAGACCCTGAATCCAAACCGGCAATGCAATAGATGATAATCTGAAACAAAACTTTTGGAAACCTAAAGATGGTAATGGTTTCCGTAGCGTGACCCTCCCGCAATCTATCACCCTTTTTGGAGCATAGATGATCCTTAACTAACGCACCGCTGAATTTTGCGCTAGTCCCTAGCTCACAGACGAGCAATTTCTTATGCATTACTCATTGCATCACTGATGCACCAAGCACAAATCACTTCCCAAAAGCATTTCGGATACACTTAATAAATCAATTCAAAAAAAAAAAAGGAAATTCAGTTTAGATTGGAACTATAATTACCCAAATTTTATTTAGCCGAAGGCCCTAACCTAATTCAAAATCATGTGGATTACAAATCCCAAAATAGTGCAACATAGCATGCGATATCTAAATCTAGAAATTATTTAAAGAGTTATGGTTACTTCGTCATTATGTTATCGAAACAAAATTATAAATCGGTAATAATTATATCGATGTTTACTTTAAGTTTAATTTCATTTGTTTTTCCATTATTAAATTCAGTCAATAATTAAACAAATTTGTTTCATTTTTTTTACCGTCACAGCAAATTTAACAATTAATACTCCTATAGTTATACAACCCCCTACTATTACTAGGTGTTGGATCTAGTAATCCAGCATCGCTCTTTACCCAGACTAACGAAAATTGCTGTAGGCTAACGTTCACTTGGCACTATGCTACGAGTGCACTTGCTGTGCTGCTGAGGTTTGATTGCTCCATTTTTCTGTATATGTTATCAACTTCGTTTTTTGTCAATGAATGTGATACTTACGATTTTCGGCTGACACTTTCAATGCCGATGATCGCAGCCAATGGTCCCAGATTGAGGGGAAAAGCGCCAATTTTGGCGCTATTTAAGTGGAAAAGGGGAAAAAGAGGGAACGTTTAAGAAAATGTAAAAAAAAAGTTTATTTAAAAAACAAAAAAAATGAACAACACACATTCAAATGCGATATGTTGAGTGAGAAAGCCATTCGCGATTCAGTCAAGTCACAAAAGGAACAATTTTACTTTTTCGCCTAAGCACGCAAAGTAGTACTCTCGTCGGTGTCGAGTAAGAAAAGAGAGCATTTCGTAATACACTAAATTGTCTCTAGCTTTTTACCAAAAATAGTCAACCGAAAAGGTCGCTTCCGATCACAGGGTTAACGAAAGGACTCAGCTGATATAAGGTAGAATTCATCTTGGTTCTGGTGTTAGCTAATATATTTTTTTTCTTTTTTCTAAACGTTCGTTTCAACAGTCTTGTTCCAGGTATACAGTTCCAGTGCAATATCTTCTAAATCGTCCACCTTTGACAATATGACAATATGTCAAGCTCTTTGTTAAAACAAATTATTTCTCATATTTCGGATGTATTTGTGTATTTAACAAAAGTCTCGAACTAGGCATTTTTCCACGATCCCTAAAAACTGCAGTAGTTATACCATTCAAAGGTGATACGAGAGCTTTAAACAACTATCGTCTTATATCTTTGCTGTCAGTTTTTTCAAACGTTTTTGAGAAAGGTATATTAAATCTGGAATGTTAAATGTAACAGCATACATTTCTTTAGTTTTAGTGGGGGCAATACCCCCATATATTTGGCTTAATACAAGCTAAAATTAACATTTAGGCTTAAGGTAACAGCTTAAATCTAAGACACTTTAAAATAAGACATGAAAAGACTTAAAGATAAGGAGAGTGGTGAAGGAGATCGAGTTTCAGGTGGGCAGCGCTGCGGTTAAAATCGAAAACTGAAAGGTTGGAATTTACCTTTCGCAGCATACGGGATATCGGTTCATTGGAGCCATATGAGGTACGATGGTGTGGTGGGTAAATGAGCCGAGGGCAACGTAAATTACGGTGGTTAGTGTTGAAGAAAATAGAGTTGTAAAGAGAGGCGCAGTCGACGGAGCCGGAGAAAAGACGAAAAATGAAAAGAATGTCTGCAGCGTCTCTGCGTTCCTCTAGGGTATTCAGGTTAATGAGATTGAGCCGGTCAATATAGGGTGGCAAGATAAAAGGATCATCCCAAGGCAGACCTCGAAGGGCGAATCGAAGAAAGCGACGTTGGACGTTCTCAATTCTGTCTACATGAACTCTATGAAAAGGAACCACACTTGACTAGCGTATTCAAGGAGGGGGCGAACTAAAGAGATGTAGAGAGATCTAGTCACGTAAGGGTCGGAGAATTCTTTAGACCAACGTTTAACAAAGCCGAGTGATGAGTTGGCCTTACAAATTATTTCGTCAATATGCGAATGAAAATTTAGCTCCCTATCATACAATATGCCAAGGTCGCGAAGAGAATGAACGAGAGAAATTGGTTGACCATGGAGAAGGTAACGTCGGCTAGGGGACTTGTTGCGCTTGCGTGATAGGGTAATGAATTGGCATTTGTTGATGTTGAGTTCTAAGCAGTTTTTGAGACACCAGGTCGAAAAACTGTCAAGGTCTTCTTGAAGGAGGCAAGAGTCTTGAGGTGAAGAGATGGTTTTGAAGATTTTAGCATCATCTGCGTAGAGAGACAGAGATGAGTGTTTGATGATCTTCTCAAGATCATTTACCGTTAGGATGAAGAGAAGGGGACCTAAATGGCTGCCTTGTGGGACACCAGATGTTGCTAAGAAAGAGGACGAATGTACCGCCCTAAAGCGAACGCTGTAATATCGGTTTTCAAGGTAAGAAGATATCCATTTTATCAATATAGGTTCATAACCAAGGGCAGACAATTTGAAGAGGATTAATTGATGTGATATCTTATCAAAGGCCTTGCTGAAGTCAGTTGCGATGACGTCAACTTCATTGCCATTCTCTAGGGATGATAGGGCATATGAAACAAATTCGACGAGATTTGTAGTAGTCGATCTACCTTTCAGGAAGCCATGTTGGTAGGGTGAAATAAGGGACTTGCTCCGAAAACTTAAGACTTCATATACAATACTTTCAAAAAGTTTGGGTATATGCGAGAGTTTGGCAATTGGGCGGTAATTAGTAATTTCATTTTTGGATCCTTTTTTGTGTATCGGTGTAATGAACGAGGTTTTCCAAATTTGGGGAAATTCTCCATTTGAGAGAGAAAGATGAAAGAGAGCAGAAAGTGGGAGCGAGAGATTAGAAGAACACTTTTTCAGGAAAATGGCTGGAAGACCATCTGGGCCGGGTAGGAATTCGTCATTAAGCAGTTGTAATTTTTTTTCAATAATGGAAGGGTCAACAATTTGAGAGAGAAAGGGACCGATAGAGAAGTTAGGTAGGTAGTCAAAGTAGGAGGGATCCGGTGCGAAGGAGTCGTCGGCAAACGATAACTTAAAAAATGTGGCAAAAAAGTTGGCAATGGTATGATCATCATCATTAGCGATCATCTGTTTAGATTTAGAGGTGGAAAGTCTACTGAGACTGTTCTATTAAAATTAACTGGTGAATTATACAACAGCATTAATTATTCAGAAATACCAGCTTCACTGTATATTGATATTACTAAAGCCTTTGATAGGGTGGTTCATTCGATATTATTCGACAAACTATACCGTATAGGTTTTAGGGGTTATATATGTACAATACGGAAAAAATTTTAAGATCAAATCAAGAAAAATGAGCGCAGAATCACGAAAAGTTTGTCTAGTTTTAGAGCTTAGCTCATTTATTTACTAATTCACTACTTTTTATTCGCAAATCTATAAATTGTACGAAGTGAGATATTGACCCTCAAAAATCGCGAATTGCTACTTTTTATTGTCAATGATGCGATCAAATGAGGAATACATATTGCAATGACGAATCTCAATTTGACACAAATAGTTATTAATTTGCTATTGCTATGCATTGTGAATTGCAAAAATAATTCGTAAATTACCACTTTTGTGTTGAAAATTCCGATTTCATCCCTTAACAAATTACAACCATTTAGTCTTGAATCGCAACTCAAAAGTGTTGATTTGCGAACAAAAGGGGTAGATTAACCACTCTGTAGTTGCAGTTTACGAATTCGTAATGGTAAATTGAATCTTTTTTATATCAATTTGTATTTCATATTTTGCAACTTACGATTCTTGAGTAGTGATTTGAGGCATCACCGTATTAAATTGAAATTGTTTTATCGTGAAATTAGAAAACTTTATTCTCAATTTACAACTTATATCTTATGATTTACAAATCAAAATTCGTAGTTTAATTATTTAGGTTATTTTCGAATACATATTTAAAGTCACATTTTATAATTTGTTTCCTCCTGATATCCATGAAAAGCATACGGCGCCATATCGACCGGAGAAAACGGGATTTGTCTGGGGTGGTTTTTCGGTCTATGCTAAAATTTAAAATACAAACAAATTATTTAGAACAACTTGCCATTGATACGAACATTTATAATCGTTTTCAATTACATATGATATTTTAGATTCCATTCCAATTTAAACTTCTTTCCTACTTAATTTTTTTTTTGTATTATTCAATATGTACTTACAAGAAATATTCCAAAATTCTTTACAATTGGGTTGTTAGTACACTCACTATCACTACAAATGAGTTATACTTATTAATAACTTTGACCCGACAAGAACTGCTTTAAGCAAAGATTGAATACCGACTGTCTGACTCTAATGAAGCCAAATGCGCATGGTTGGAGCTGTCCATGCAGAAAATGAAAGGACTTAAAAGGATTTCTTTACATGGACCATGGACATGCTATGACGTTTCGTTTTTGTCGGCTGCCTGTGCGCACAAAAATTCCACACATCGGGTAGTTAATTCCATGGAAATTACAAAAAAATATTTTGTAATTCACGACTTCTCCACGTCATTTTACGCTTTCAATTTACATGTGTTAAATTATTATAAGATTTCATTGATTCATCACTCAGTGTTTGTAAATCAGCAAATACTTTTTGCAATTTGCGATTGTGAAGTAGTGCTTGAGAAATTGACCCTTTGAGGTTGCAAATTGCTCCAAACAATATCGCAAATCACTACAAATAAAAGAAGCTCGAATTAATAGGTTCTTCTAACCGCAAAATTCAACAAGCAGAATTTTGTATTCTACGCCGTTTTCAATGTCGAATTACGAATTTTTATATCAATCCAAGAAAAAATCGTTGTAATTTGCGACAAAGATATAATTCGTGTATTGCAACTCAAAATTTTGCAATTGGTGATTTTCAATTCTTTCCGTGAAAAAGTTTGCATCATACTCATATAAAAACGTAGATAAATGGTCGGAATCACTCGGTGTTCCACAAGGCTCAGTTTTGGGCAGTAAACTATTCTTAATTTATGTTATTTCTTTGTTTAAGCAACCACTTAAAGGTAAAATCACAGCATTTGCTGATGATACGGCTCTCTCTTATTCCAGTAGAAGTTTGTTTAACATATTTTGTGACCTTGACTTACTTAGAAAATGGTTTTTAAGCACAAATTAATTATCAGAGACAAAGTTTATGATTTTTAGCTTATTATTACCACTCTTGCAATTGTTAAAATTTTTGTTTAGCTAATTATGGTCAACTTTCGTTTAAGAATTTGGCATCGTGCTCCAATAAATGCTTTAGAATTCTGCGTGTTGATAACTTTAAATACGTAGGTATTTAGACAACAAACTGAGCTGTCATAATCACACTGTTCATCTTAAGCAATATTTTAATAAAGTGCTAAGACAATTATATCACCTCAGTCTCTATTGTAATCAACCATTACTGGAAACTCTAACCGGCTTGTAAAGTCTAAGCTTCAATATGGTATAAGCTATTGTGGTGGTGCTTATTTTAACAAAACTGAACCGCTACTTATAAGCCAAAAGCATGCCGTAAGAATAATATGCAGGATGAATTGGAGAACTCCTAGTTTTGGTTTGTTTAAGAACCTTTAAATTCTTCCCTTAAGGCATCCTTACTGTTTCAAAGTATTTAAAATCTTCTTTGCTAATTCCGGATTTTATGATGTCAGAAATAAGGAAAACTATGATTTGCGAGTAAATTCCAGATATCTTGTTACTGCTTGAAGAAAAAATAGAACCCATTTTGCTTAGTTTTGCTATGCCACCTCACCACATCTTTTTAATTCCCTTCCAGATACTGTTAAATGCAAGATAGTGAAAAAAGTGTATTTTAGAAGTTAATAATAAAGGAGCTATTGCAATTTAAAGCCAGCCCTTTGATGAGTTGAGCACTTTTACCTCGCTGAAAACATTTGCCCAAGAGTTGTTACAAATATTTCCAAGTCGTTGAGATAGCTTTATTACTGAGGTTAAGCTTTCGCTCTTCAGTAAGACATGCACTGCACGGCTCTGTTGGAAAAGAGTACTCTTTGATTTACTTTTTTTAAACACGAATTTAATGCTTCGAGTCTGGAGTTTTGCCAAGCCCGAGTAAATATATCAGGCAGTTTTCTATGTTGAAATTCTCCCCGAGATTACTAATTGATCCAGTCTCCTTGAATTTTTCAATTAATCTCTTCACGTATTTTTACGAAAATTGCAGACTGACACACCTTCATTATTTTTAAAGTATTGCTTAACAATGAAAATGCTTTATTTTCTGTTCTTTCGTGTAGCCCTCCATTTTTACTAACCCCAAACTGTCAGCTGTCACATTATCTTTTTGCATCTGTTGGCATCACTGTACTATCAAATTTTGCGTGAATTATGGGACATCCTTTGTAACACGAAATTTTCCCTCGGAATGATCCGATGGTTAAGAGAGCGCCAGCATAGATCAGTAATCATGAAAAGCTTGAAAAGGTCATTTTTTTAGACCATGTTAGATCTTTTAACAAGGATATAGCTTCGAAAGTGTGCTCTCATTTTTAACGATTATCTTTCACAATATTATTCAGTTTTTTTCGACAATTTAAAATTAATAAACGTACGATGGAAGATCGCTTTCTCAAACGGATTTTGAAAATCTGTCTCTTGAGAGAGTGGACCAACAGAATGTGTAAAGACAGCCAGGAGGCCTTATACCCACCTAAAACCATGTCCAAAACTTAGAGCCCGCAACAATTCTTAAACTCCTCATAATGAATAAAGATTTTTGATCTAAACTCAGCACATATCGGTATTATTTAAAATAATCCGTGGGGTACAAATTACCAGAAAGACTGAAGACTACCCAAACAACTGAAAAACGAAAATTAGCGGCGCTCACGAGCTAGCGCCCTATTTTCTCCACCTCAGGCGACACTGTGCCCGGTGCTCATTACATAGTAGTGTGTTTGCCTAACCTACTACTTGAACTGCAATCGACTCCACTTAGACTGGAGGGAGAAAAAAAAAGCGGAACTCAGGAAATGAATTAAATTACCAACCTACCATTTAAATGCTAGTTGCTGCAGCTGACATTACAACTATACACGAGTATGCATATCAGCCGCAGTCATAATAATCGTTTTTCATGCAGCGTTTGATCAGAGTGATCTTGAACGCTGTCTCGCCTTTATTAGCGGACTCCACAGCAAGCCACCCGTAATTGCTGTTGATGCACTAATAGTTCACTTGCACATGTAGGAACTAACAGACTAATAAGAGGGTGGACGTCAGTCTCGGAGCTGGAAAGAGAAAAAACGGATGACTTCCTTATAGGCGTTCAAGTTCAACGGCGTGGCGAGAGACTAACATTGATCATGTCACGGGGTACAATGACTACGATTATGACATTGCCCGCCAAGACTTGTTGCACACACACGCTGCGTCTGGCGCACGCTAAGGTGACCGTCTGTATAGCAATTTTATTCATTTACATATGGGAGAAATTGGCGAGCTTTTCCGTGGTGTTCCTGAGTGTGTTCGGCGTGATATTGTGCACGGCCGGTGCTATTTTCGTTCGTCAATGTTACTTCCGCCCCGAGTTTTATTAATCAAGTGCGTTGCATTGAAACGTCGTCGGCGACAATTCTATTTCTGATGTGATCCCTGTGTGAAATGTTATTGTTGATCGGAACTGCAAGGTGCTACCGTGATGGTGTCCTCGATTAGTTTATAGGTGAAGGCGCTTACCCTTATAGGGCGATTCGAATCAACAGCATTTGAAACTAATTGGCAAGCCATTGAGTGGAATGGATTGTGCGTGCGTGCACAATTGCACATTACAGTGCGTCAATTGGTGTGTACGCTTCGAGGAACTGTAGTAATGGTATGGACTTTCAGTGTCAGATTCGATGGGAAATGGTGCTTTACAAAAATGGTTTTATTGCAATTACCCATAGACATGTGATGTGAATGACAAAATTTGTGCTAGGTTTTATGGCATGATTGAAAATGTCAGCGCTATGATTTGTGTGGCCTTAACTGACCCTGTCATGTGAATAGCACAAATCAAGCAGGCGAATGTCAATGGTGATGACGTTTACATATGATTTGTTTATTGCCTGTAAGTAGGGTCTACGATTGTCACATTATATTGTTGGTTCCATACACCTTTGTTGTTTATATGTCAAATAAAATGTCAAGGAAAATAAACGGAGCAGGTCAAACAACTTTCTTTCAGCTGGTGGCTAAAAAGCGCCATCTGTTAAATGTTCTCGCAATATGTTTTTGAGCTGCACAAGTCTTTCATATTTTTAAGTGAGAACACCCTCACTTATCGAGTTACGTTTGTTATAGAAAAAACATTTTAAGTTGTTTTATTTAACACCCAGTGCTCACTGACTATTTTTTTATCATTAAAGACACATAAGTGTGTTTGGAAAAAAACTAAAATCAGTACGACAAAAAATTAGCAGCCCATTGGTATAGTAATATTTTGATTTTAAATAAAATAATTCCCTCCTAGTCACTGGTCGAAAGAAATATGAAATAAACAACATTTCGGCTGTTGTTTTATACTGCCGATCAGTGTTTCCAGATAAAAAAAAAACAGGGGACAGATTCCGTATATCAACGATCGTGTTAACGATATCGTTTTTAAAACTTCGATCACCAAAATAAGTTATATTCTGCTCGATTTTTTTTTTGACGTCAGCTTTGATTATATTTGCGGAAAATTAACTGGATTAAGCTTTCAAACGTAGTTAAAATATTTTATGAGTAATGGTACAAAGAAAATTATAATATTATTATGGGACTGCTACAATATGAGTTTTTACTAAATTACTATACCATTAAGTTCCCATAAACGATAATTATTTAAACTGTTGATATTAAGATTCACAGGGAGATAAGTTTAAAGCGCACAAAGTACGATTTCTGTTTTTCATTTTGTAGGACAAATCGGGTAAGTCTAGTCTAACTGTCGAATAAAAAGGAAAGGAATTAAATCTTACGTAACAAAAACCTTAATTTAAGAGTAAGTAAATAATTTGTGTGGTGTTATAAAAAGACACACAAACTTATGCACACTTTTAACATTTAAAAAAAATGTAGAAATAATTTTTATGTCGTTTAAAAATAATAATAAGTATTTTTTATAAGGTTTAACCGTGCTGAAAAAACAGCTGTCTAGTCTTCTATCTATCCCTACAAATCAGAGGGAATGTACACTGAGACAGAGAGAGAGACCCCCAACTTCTGCAAATTAAAAGTGACTAAGCTAAGTGTTGCACTCTCGAAAAAAAAATTATTGGCTTGAATTACTATCAAAACATTTATGAATGGATTTCGACTTCGGATATATGTCCACCAAGGGAGCGTATGCAGCCGTCGTTACGTTGAACCCAATTTTTTATGACTCGGCCGCACATTTCGACCGATACGGCCGCTATTTCTCGTTCAATATTGGCTCTGAGCTCCTCTTACTACGCCGACTTGTTGGGCTAGTCCAATAATTTAATGTAGCCATATTAAACAAAATTGTAGAGGCGTTAAATCACACGTTCTCGGCGGCCAATAGACGGGTCCGTTTCTCGAGATAACACGTTCACTGAACTGAGACTTCAATAACTCGATTTTTGCACCTGCTGTGTGGCTTGTGGCACGTCTTGATGGAACCACATATCACTGATGCGATGCAATTCCAACATGTCTCTGTTGCGAATACCATTTACCGTAACGTGACTGTCATTTTCATCGACGAATAAAAACGGCCCAATGACGCCACCACCATGAAAACCCCAACAGTGACTTTTTGCTGATGAAGTGCTGTTTCATGAAGCACATGACGGTTTTCACCTATCCAGTAACACATATTTTGCTTATTGACGAAGCCTTAAACAAAAAATACGCTTCATCGCTGAAGATGAAAATTGTCGCTAACCCTCTTAAGGTTGCGACCATCGACTCTGAATTTCGGTGGTAAATTTTAATTTTTTGTAAACGTTGTTTCTTCGTGTACGTCACCATGATGCAAAAGTTGATTTTACTGAATATTTTGACATTGACAGTTCGGTAATCGGTTTAAGGGTGCGTTCACAATGAAAGTTTGAAGTTGTCAAGTCGCTAATGAAAGGCCCTTTATAATAAAAATTTAATTTTAAAAAATGATCATGGATACAAAGATACGAAAATAACTTTTAATTTTCAAAAAAAACGAAAGAAATCATGCGAAAGTGAACAATTTCTCCCGTAACTTCTTTCGTCTTCATCTTACTATTCGGAAAAATTTAGGAAGCATGTACACAATATTGCATAGTTCTAAGATCATTTTAAGAGTGCAAGGAACTTTGTTTTTTGACATCGCCCCTCGAACGTACTTCTTTCAACTATTGCCTTTTTGGGTTCCATATAAATATTATTTATTCTATCGCATGTAAACCGTCGGTTTCCTTCTTAAGCTTACATTTTTATTTCAATTTAACTGTGGAGTATTTCCACACAAAGCAGCAAGTCTTGTTGTAGATGCACAGGTATGAAGTAGTGTAAACATAACTTCTTTCTTTTGACACCTTATTTATTCAAACTGGTTTTATACTGTGTAAATAATTCAAACAAAATAAGAAAACGTCAATGCAGTCGTGCTATACTTTTTGCACGAAATGAAAATATCATTCGTGTTTGTAGTTACATTAACTGAAACAAAATAAAACCGTCAGAAAAATGTATTTGGTTTTTTTTTCGTGCAAAAGAAAGTTCTTGTCGTTTTCGAAATTCCATGTAGTAAAACGTTCGTGCAAGAGAACCAAGTAGACTACTCGTAGATATTGATAAAAATAGAAATCGAGGCAAGTTCCGAATAATAGAGTGTGAAATCTACAGTAGAACCCTACAGCCTTCAAACTATTATCCTTATCTGCCAACGTGCCGTATATATTTTCCCCAGAGCGATCAAATGCACCTATCATCATTCAATGCACTTGGTTTTCGCAAAACAAATTTATTTGTTATCTACAGAGCAAATGACCTCCTCTTTCAACCTTGTTCACTTCTGGGAGCTTTAATATGCAAGCATGCTGAGCAAATATTTCCCATCAAGAAGTTATCAAAATTTATAGTGGCTTTAGACATCGTTGCTCGATTTGACACACTTGCAAAATTTGAACAATCTTTCGGCGTCGCTCGTAATCCTAATGTTTATTAATAACACGCGTACTTCCTTGTTTATATTAGCTTGCTAATTCGCAACCGGCAACCTCGACCCCAATTGTTTGTTTACAAGTCCTGTTTCAAGAGCACCATGTGTAACTTATCTTTCAAAGCTGGCAGCAGTTAAGAATTTCGCATTGACCCACATGATAAGACAGACTGCCATTTGATTGAACAACCTCGTTCAAATCCCAGAAATGAGGAACTTAAACGCCGCTTGTTTGAATTCGTCTCTTATTAGAGCCTCCCACAATGACGTCAATTAATGTGCTAATTTGGGCAAATTAAATAATAAGATCAACAGCGATAAATGCCACCGCTTAATCGTATCTTACGTGCAACGGCAAAGCAGTAAACTTGTCGCGAATTATTATTGCAATCAGACACCCACTCGATCATTCTGGCATGTAATTCACTTGCAGGTCCGTCCCGTCCATGCATAAGGTCATCTCAAGTCACTCACCTAAATAAACGTATCGTGCGCAAGTGCGGTCGTGCTGTTCAAGTCTCGAGTAGCGACTTTTTACTTTAATTGTCAACTTGTGCTATCGCGAGCTCGCATCGCATCATACACAGTCCGTATGGAACAAGTGGGGAGGCACGATATTAATCACAGAGGCGAACCCAAAAGTCGCACTACAAGGTTGAAATGGGAAGGATCTTTTTCGGCGTTTCACTGCTCTGTCGTTGCAAACTCATTACGAAGCATGCAATTTTTTATTTTTTCTGGGTTAAGCAGGAAACGATGATTCTCAAGCTGAATGTGGTGTTGCATGACGTGACACAGTCTACATACGAAATTTTCGGTTAACAACAATTTCAAGTTGAACAACCTTCCATAGCCAATGAGATTTGAGTACCTGTTGGCGGGGTGCCTCGCCTTCAATTTGTGTGCTGGTCGTGGTCCCTTAAATTGGTCCTTTTGAATGTATATTCCGGGGCAATTTTCGAGTTGTTGCTGTCGGTGATAAACACGCAGAAGGTTTGTCTTGGTACAGGTTGTAGTCCTTGTGATGTCTGCTATAATTTGGATCGACAAGGAAAAAAGGTTGCATAATTCAGCCAATGGTTTCGCTTTTATCTGAGCGCGCATCGTAATCAGTCGTGTATAAAATGCTGTGCACCTTTCTAGTTTCCAACATGCAATGATGCAACTGGTAAATTGAACTCACGTCTCAGCGCAGCAATTGATCATGACAATGCGGTATGTCGAACGAACTCAATTATGACGGAGATAGTTGATTAGTGGGTCAATTTATTTTCTTGTTTTTTTTTCCAAGTTTCCTGCTGTTTTAAGGTTAATTTCCATTTTGAATGTGTCCTGGCCTTCAGTGGGAGGATTTATTTTGGTTAATTATCTTGAGCGGCGTTTTCGTGGTCTGCAAAGGAAAATACTTTTAAATTGAATATCTTGAGATTGAATCGATTTAAGATTTAACGTTCACTAAGTGCTGGCTAAAATGATATTTCATTAAAATTATGTTTTCAGGAGTGAGGGATACTGTTAAAATACTGAGCGGGGAGTTTTAGGCCTTTCGGTATTAAGAGAGATTCTCAATTCAGACGTACGGCAGAGAAATGTGAGTCCAAAAGTCAAACGCACACAAACACAAACGCCTGGGGCCCTAAACAAGAGTGTTGTGTTTATTACTATTTATTTATTTTAAACTACTAAAAATATAGTAATAGGTAAATGATTTTTCAATTGGGACGGGATTCTGTTGGCAGCGTGTGCGATCGTATATCGTCCTTTTGACACATTATTTTTTTGTTTGCTGCTTCATCGATAGGAAACTTAAGAGAGAATTTTATTTTCAAAAGTTACGGGGAGCTGACAGTCTATTTAATACTCAGTTTGTGACTAGGCTTACCAAGTGGCAATGAATCCATGGAAAGTTACTGATTAGTTCGGGCCTTGGGCCAGCGGCGTCAATGGTTCGTAATTTTTGGAAAATCAATTTGCTCATCACCTACAACATCGAGCGCAACAGAACCATATTGAACGATATGGAGGTAGACGATATGTGGTTCCAGGAGGACGCGTGTACGTGCCACATAGCAGACTCCGCGATTGACATTCTGCATGACGCATTTGAGGGTATGATTATCTCTCGCCGAGGTGACCTGAATTGGCCATCAAGATCGTGCGATTTTATCAGCGTTGCCTGACGGTCAAAATATTTCCCTTCAGTTAAATCTGGAAACGCCCAACTTTTTGCTATTATTTTTTAACATGTTTTATGAACCACTTAAAATTAGGAATTTCGAATTTAAAACGCGATCATTTCAGTTTGGTTATCCGAATGCAAAAGTCTGCGGCAAATATAAACAACACAAAATGTTAACTTACAAGTATGTTGCATTTTAAAAGATGATTTACACAGCCCTTAAGCAACTTTGATGAAAATGTTGTTTATAAAATTTACAGATGAGGTTGATTCTTAAATCCGGAAAAATAGTTGAGGGACTAAAACAAAAAAAAAATAAAGCTATCTCCTAGTGAAACGGGCATTAAGTTTTTTTGAAAGACTTGTTTTCTAAACAAAAATAGTCCAAAGATATTAGAACAATTTGGTACAAAGCAATTTTTCCAGAAAAGGGTTACTTATTTTATCCAAACTACTAAGATCCGCGCCTGCACTTGAAATGCTGACACTCTATAGTAGTACTTTTGATTTAATATACGTACTTCTAATAAAAAATATCTTTTTTAAGCTGCAAAAATTCTTTGCCTCACTATACTGCTGTTGACAGCTTGCTCTTCGCTTCTTCAGAGTTGCCAAACTGTGCAAATGAAAAATGGAAATTTAATTTGGAGCTTATCTAAGTGGAAATAAAATCCTTGGTAGTTACTTCTTCGAGGATTTAGAAGAACTTTCAGACAGGTCTAGGTCTATTAACGACCTAGTTAAATTTGTAAATTTAAACGGGGTGGTTTACCCCGTGGGTTTTTCATACGTTACCACTGTCATAAATCCCTGGGGCATCACAACGGTTCTACATTGAACTAAGTGTGGCACGTAAATGTTTCTCTTGTCCTGCCAATCCACTAACCTAACCTAACCTATCCAAGTGGTCAAGGAATACAAATACCTAGGAGTCTATTTTACAAGAAGCCCTATATGGAGAGACATCTCAATGAAATTTTTACGAAGGTAAAAACTACTATTAACGTGGCTTGTAGAAAATGCTTCAGCGACAAATTTTTCGCGCATAGCAGCAAGTTCAAAGTTTTCGAAGCTGTGTCGGAATCTATCCTCTTGTATGCAGCGTTTGGGGTGGCAAGTGGTATAATATGGTGCAAAATCTACCGAGATATTACTTAAAGAGAACATTTCACCTATCATCGAAAGTGCCTAATTATATGCTAATGTTAGAAGCAGACTAATTCTTTATAAAAACCCTTAAACGGCAGGTGGATATCAGTCTTCAATTGCGCAACATGCCTAATTATCGGTTACCAAAAAAAGCAATAGTGAATACTTCTGAAAAGAATATTGGATGGCTCAAAGATTGGTTGGAACTGGCTAATGGTTTTGGGTATAGAACTATATCCACTTTGAATCCACAGTTGTACCAGTTTATTACTAAGGTGGACGAAAAGATCAGAATTCGTGGAATTCGTTAATAAGTCAGCAAGGTCACTCCACAGATCAATTGTGTCATAACCTGCGGGAGAAAAACTACTTTCGTGATGAGTACGACATAGCAATAACAAGCTACGTGGAGAGCTTCTGAAATTAAACAACATTCCTCACAGGGATGATTTGCCGTCAATATGTAGTATATGGAATCTGGAATAAGGGGAGGTTATATTCCATTTTGTTGGCATAAGTGTCCAATGCTGCGAGAAACGAGGAGGTCTATTATCGTCTGTTTTTGGGGAATCAAGTGTTCAAGTCATTGAAGTCCTACATCAGATAAACGTGTCGATACTTGCTAAGTTCTGCAAAACTGCTCTACAATTTAGGGAAAATAGTAGAAATGAGAACTTTTAGCTATATTCTATGTTTCATATATTATATATTATATTATCAATATTTTGTACAATGGACCTTTAGTTGTGTCTGAGTGCTCCATGGCATAGTAACAACCTCCGACAAAAAAAAAATCAATATTTTGTCAACCCGGCAAACGACAGTGTCATTTCAAATGAATTTATGTTCATAATTACTGTTGAAATATTTAAGAAATTAATAAAAACCTAAAATCGAATTTAAATTTAAAAATCTCATATTAGAACAAATAATATTCACTGGCAATATAGCATTGGAGGATTAATCGATTATTTAACAGAATTTTAAAATAACACACATTTATTTCATCCGCGATTGTTATGCTCAATTTTGAATCATTTGGTTGAACACAGGACAGAATGACGCTGTCTCATTCTTAAGTTTAAGTTACTCGCCGTTTTTTACGTTCGCAAAGTGCCAATAAATGAAATATTTCTGTGGAAGCCATTTTAAGGAAATAAAAATAAAATAGAATTTAGAAAAATGAAAACACAGATAATCCGCGTCGACAAAAAAAAAAACCCTAAATCTGTGAGGAAAACCCGCAAACTGACAACTCTGGACTTATCCCCGTTCGACTTTTTATTGTGGTGTTTCCTGAGCTCGCATATCTATGTCAATTAGACGCAATCAACCGATGCAATTAAAGCCAACATAACCAATGCCATCGCTTTAATTTCAGCCAGATATACGAGGGACATTTATTAAAAATTGGACCACTCGGAAATCCGTGGCAGCGTGGGAAGCTGCGCCTGTCATTTGAACGATGTTGTATTCCATACATAATGGTATAGATGGGCAGTCAAAAAAAAGAATTACGTTAACACCTCACGCACAGCTTGTTTTATTCCATTTTAAACATCGACTCGTCCTTACTGAAAAACCCTTTTCGTTGCGGAAGATATATAATGAGAATGTGTGTATGTACCTACGTCGTTTAAAATAGTGAAACAATTTGGTTACTAATGTACAAACAAAACCGGTCCCTACCTACGCACCAACCCTCAAATAACTCATTCTTCGATCGTCCCAATTTCGAGTAGTTGTCCTCATCGTGTGGCACCATTCCTCATGGCAGTCGGAACACACTGCTCCGTATTCCAATACCACCCTCTGAAAACAACTCCAAGTCGGATTCAAACAAGCTGAAACACATGATTCAATAAAGCTATAAACCTTCAGCGCTCCGACTGGCCCATGATCATCGACTTGGCGTCTCAATTTCGCTTGCATAATTACAAAGAGTAACCAGCTCAAGATTTATTCTTACTCTAAGCAGAAGGATGATAAATAGTTGTTTCTCATTAGACTAATTCATTAAAATTGTTCAGACGATCTCGTCAATCGGATTGTGCTCACCTTGGAGGCTTCGAGTCACGGTGTGCATATGCGTTCGCACGTCGTACCTGTTTGTTTGGCTCTGCGTGCGTAAGCCAATGCATGAATAAATCAATACACACACATATATAATTAAAATAAAAATAAAAATCCAATATGATAAACTTTGGCGATTCTCTTATGGTCAGGGTCGTGATTTAGAATCGACTATATGACCACATGTTTTCTCTATATGAATTTGTTAATATTGATTATTTCTACAAAATTACTTGGAAAATATATGCACGTTGACCTTCGTGGAAATTGGAACAAACATATTTACGACACTGTTTACTACATGTCGTGCAAATAACGAACGAATATTCAGAGGTACCTACCTGTTAATAAACTCAGTTCTTAGCTGACGTCTATGTGGGACTTCATTGCAATTATTTGATTGGTATTCTCGAAAAATCGCGACAAATCGTTGATTTGAATACAGAATGAAGAATTGATAGTTAGCATCAATTAAATTGTCATTTCACTGCTAAAGGCGCTGTGTAGGCGAATTTTGCTGTTTTGTTTTTTTAAAACATTGGGTGAAGTCATAGCGCGGAGATTTAAAGCAGATTTCCGTTCCAAAACGATTGGGAATTCTTGACTTAAATTGGGTAATGTAAATGAGGTCAGTATACGCGCAAGAATGAAGGTAAGACACCACCGGCATACTGATGAAGAACAGAAGTCGGAATTCCGTAAAGAAAATTGTCAAAACAGTTTAATTGCATCGGTAGTAGGTGAAAGTGGCGTGTATTGCTTCTGGCAAATTTGTTAAGGATATCGTATTTAGATGAGGTTCGCGTCTGGCCATTTGGGCCACTAATGAGCGTTTAATTTATAAAAAATCTTGTAGGCACATGGCTTCCTTGGCGATAGATGCATATGAGCCTTTTTACGCGACTGGATACAGAAGAAAGGAAATGAGTTGAGTTATTTTCTTCAGTCAATTGGAATTTAATTTTTTTTTAAATCAACCTTCTTCTTATTTGAACGCCGGAACCCAGTAGTTCGTTGAAGTATATTGTGTGGGATGTAACTAAATAGAATATAAGAAAATCCGGATCAAGCTCTTTTAACTGATCAACACTAATTGTTTTTTTTATACCTCACTTATCATATATCTGAAGTTGGCCTTATCAGAAAAAAACAGCGGACGACATAGCTCAATCGGTAAGTATACTTGGTCAATCTACGACAAAATGAAATGCATGTGCATTTCCTGACAGAGCAGAACAAGCATAACTCTTTTCTAGAATAAAAAAGTAGATTTGACTGTCAGAACTCAACTGTTCAAACAACAATGTTAGGAGTTTGATGATGAATTTGTTGGGGGTGTCGTTCTGAATAGCTTCAAGTCAATCCCAAGAATTTTGTAAACAAATGTCTTAGAAATGGCACAAAAAAATGAAAAAAAATGTAAAAAAAACAAATCGTCAGGGGCTGCCCCATTTACTAAACTAGTCCAAATTAAAGTCTCGACTTTTAACTTAGGGAAGCTCACTATTGCGAAATTTGTATTGAAAATATAGCTATTTCGAAACAATAAAATTTAAAGTCGACCCTAAAAGCAATTTTTGGTAAGGCTCTTTGATCTTCCGCCATTCAAAATTGACGAAGTTGCGTCAAAGACACTGCTTCAACCCTTCAAACAGCTCGGTCTTCAATAAAGCTGCCTCTAGTTTTGCACACCAAGTTGGTTGAGGTCGCTCTTCAATTGTGCGCTGCTCACATAATGATTGGCTAGTTGATCCATAGTAATGAACTTAAATACTCATTGAGCTGGTACGATTCTATCTATATGCTCCGTTGTGTTTGAAGGTTTTTGGTCGCTCTATAACTGGGACTTACCTTATAAATTTCGGACAATGTGGTTTCGAATTTTCGCAATGCGATTTGGCATAACTTGCCGACATAGGCTTAATGCCAAGCCAAACAATACACCCGGGGCTTGAATTTTTTTTAGTATAATGAACTATGTGCAGCTTATAAGGACTTTGAAAATTGAAAATGGATGCACTAGCTACGAAACTCCTGAAGTAGATATCGCAATGAAGGCACATTCATTTCGGAGAGAGGCAGACATTTCATAAATATTTGAACTACCCAAAAACAGAACTTCCCTATACCTTAGCTCTATCGTAAATTGCAACAAAGCAACCTAAATTCTTCTCTATACAGATTGAGCAGAATAACAGAGTTCATATTTGTATACATACCTACAACGATAAATTGAGAAATATCAATTTTCCAACAGAGTCCATTAACTCTTAATATACACACATTAAAATTAAAATCGCAGTTACTCTCCTTAATGTCTGACAGCAAAGAATTAAAGCCACCAAATTATCCGCAAGCAATTAATAAGCAATTCAAATATCATTACGAATTGGATAAATTAAAATACTGCCGAATTTTAGATTTCATATGTTTCATCGGTTGGCAGCTTCTGTATTACCCTGAGTGCACTTAAATTCACACCAGACAAGCTACAAGATCGCTTCGATATCAAGGATACAAGCAACTAATTGACGGTAGATACAAATCGTAAATAAATGATAAGCCGCATATGAGAAGCGCACTTTTTCGGCGGTTTGCCCTTCAACTGCAGTTGCATTGAGATGAAACCGCATGCGGCGAAGGGCAGCCAACTTTCGCAAAACCCTTTTCGACAAGGTAGAAGCTAATGAAACTCAATCGAGCCCACCGACTGTAGTTTTATAATGACATTCGATGCAACACAGAGTAACGAACAGGTTCATGGTAATTCATGGGCGGTAGACTCCGACTGAACCGAAGTCGAATTCGATGAAAAAAGGAAAAGCGAACAAGGTGCAGCGCCAAGTGCTAAAGTAATTTATTATTCGCTATATTCGTTTTGGCGTTTATTAGTGCGACATATGATGCTGTAACTGTGGCAAGTTTGTAGGAGGTGTCGGTACCCAAAAATTATAGATTTATTTTTATACTGCGGCAAGTTCTTAGGCAGCGGCAAGGTGCAGTTATCGATCGACTGGGGAACTTGATATGAACCTTCAATATTTGACTCAGAGAATTTGTAGCGTATTTAAAAAAAGAAAGAACTTTTTGTGATTAAACTGTCATCGGCCTGTCAAAGATTTCGACAATGGAACTGATTTATCTCAATTTGCGGAAACTGTCAACGCATTCAACGATCTAAAGGGGAACCCTAGGTTATCCGTCGCATTCGGCATAAGCGTTGCATATTTGTAATACATCTGTCAACATATGCTAACAATTATAAAATAATTTCCACTGTCACTGTTGGAAATATCATTAAAAATTAAAAACCCAGACTCATTTTTCCTGACAGTCAGTCATCGCTAAAAGTCATATGGAACATTCTGATACCTATAGATTATGTAAAAAGTCAACTGGACTCGGTATGCGAACGCGGTCACTAATCAAATTAAATTGTTCTTGTATTCTAGCAGTCAGGATTTTCTTGACGAGATTTGTCGGCTACCGCTCCATAAACGGCAACTGAAAAGTTAATCACGTGACCAGTCTGGGCCTATTAAAACTGAAATATATCAACTCAGTCATGACGGTCGTCAAAAAAGAAAAATTAAAAAAAAAAACAATAAAACAGTAAAACCCATATTAATTAATGGAAGATGGAACCCTTGCATTGACTATATTTTCGATGCACGCCACTGCTTGGTACACTTAAATTTCGATTACAAATATTTTGGAAATGGTCCAGACAAAAACATTTTGCGATATAATTTGACTTTGAAAGTCTGCAAGAGTCTAAAGTTGGACCATACAGCCAGAAGACCAATGGGAGTCTTTCAAAGAAGTCAGTAGAAGTGCTCCCTATCAAGAAGAACTCACGGTTCGCCGTTCATGACGACTGCCTGCAGCTTCATGCAGCCATCAAGCACGAAAAGGACCAGAATCGAGAGGAAATCATTTTTATGACATATTTGTGCAAATTTACAAACAAACTTTTTCGCAAATAAAAGAGGGAATATCACGAGCAGGCAGTGTTGTTAGCACTCTCCCTTCATTTATCCCATGAAGCTTGGTCCTTTTTCTCTTTTGACGGTACTCAAATTCCCTTTTTAAAAGCAACAATACTTTTTTTCGTCAAAATCCAGATTTCCAAAATTTGTATTACACGGAAAGAAAATCATGTTAAACTAACATTTAGTATAAAAACCGCAGTTTTTAACATTACGATTAATTTTTAGTACTAGAAAATTATGGTAAAAGACGATTTACATGAGACGTTTTTTATGAGCATTTAGTGTGTTGATAATCATGGTAAAATGTAAGTGTCTTAATGAAATTTTAGCAAAACTTTATAGTTTAAATGTTTTTGTTTGTTAGATTTCTGAAATTCCCAGGCTTTTCGGACAAAGAAATTCCCACAAAAATGGATAAAATCCACGATATAATAACACTGCGAGCGAGACATGCTGAATTATATTAAAATATCTCAGTCAGGAACGAGGCATTTCGAGCATATTGGTCAAAAGGTTAAAGAAAAGATAATACCAAGGCCACTTGTAAAGAAGAGCGAATGAATAAGAGGTCTCACATTAAAACAATTCAAGCAATCCCTATTTGCCACAAAAACATTCAGTTTTGTATATAAAGGTGGCGCAAAAGTAATCCTCCTATCAGAAAATGCTATAAATTTTGCGATTGACCCCTAATGTCAGTTCTGTTTTGACATTTGTGTAGTAAACACATGCGAAATACACGTTAATAAACAATGTTACGCTACACTGCTCCAGAACGCGGAATATTGGTGACTATTTATTTGAGTAATAATCGGTCGGTGACTTTGGCACAACGTGAATTTCGTCTCAGATTTCCTAGACGTCCAACGCCTACTGGTGAAACACTGCGACGTATAGCCGCTCGCCTCGAAGAGACTGGCACAACACGAGACGTTGCCAAGAGTGGCGGGCCCCGGAGCGCCCGTTGTGCCGAGAATATCGCCTCTGTTGACGCGGCCATTTTTTTTTTCGAGAACGCCGCTGGTCAAACAACAACAGTGAACGGTGCGCGCTATAGGGCCATGTTTACCGATTTTTTTCTACCGCAATTGGACGATTTAGGACTGGAGGACATGTGGTTCCAACAGGACGGAGCTACGGCACACACTGCGCGAGCCACAACCGATATTCTGAAAGCGGTGTTCCCGGCTCGTTTTTGGCGATTTGCACTAGCCCGCAAGATCGCCTGATTTGACCGCTCCAGACTTCTTTTTATGGGGCTTTTTGAAGTCGTGGGGTTATGTCAACAAGCCTCAGACTCTTGCAGCTCTTAAAGACAATATCCGTCAAGAATGTGAGGACCTATCGCCGGAAGTTTTGGCCAAAGTGATGGAAAATGCCATAAAAAGGGCTCAAATGACAATCAACTGTTGCGGCTGCCATTTACATGACATCATATTCTCGACTTGATTAAAAAAAATTAAAAATTAAAAGACCAAATAAAAATAATCCACAAGAAGAATCAAAGTTTTTCATTTTTTTTTAAATTACAGCCATCGGATGGTTATTTTTGCGCCACCTTGTAGAAGAGGATTAAAATAAAATATTTTCATTCATATTTGGTGTGAATATTTGATTCTGAGTAGACTTTGAAATGTATTTGTAATGGAAATGCGTTTTGCTTTTACTTTAAAACAATTTAAGTATCAAAGAGATTTTTGTTTTGTTCGCCTTTTTTAAACTTTCACTCTTTTTTCCCTTTTCCACTTAAATAGCGCCAAAATTGGCGCATTTCCCCTCAATCTGGGACCAATGTACATATACAGAGTACCTACTTAAAAACGGAATGGAAAGCAATATCAAATGACTTTCGTAACGATATTGAGGGTAGGGTCCTTCTCCCCAGATGTCATTAGGCGTGTTTTTTTGAGCTTCGATCTCATCAAAGCAAAGTAGGATTTTTAGCACGCAATCACAACAACTACTCTGAGTTTTCGAAGTGTCAAGTAGAACGTAGCTGTTGTAATTACATGTTGAAAATCCTACTTTACTTTGCTTTGCTGAGATTGAAGCTCAAAGAAACAGGCCCAATGTCGTTTTCGATATTGGATCTACGAGTATTACCTTCGTTTTCACAAACATTTTACAGTCTTAGATGGAAGTTGGTAAATATTTGAACAAAGTCTAGTTGTAATCTTTTTTCGCGTTGTTTTCAATGGTTTTTAATCCCGCAATTCTGAAACATTTAACATTTGTTTTTGATTTCGAAACCTCGGGAAGAGTCAAACTATACATTTTGACATACACATCAAAGAACTCTCTTATAAAAAAAGCGATCACTCTATTGGAAAATTTAAATTGGTTCTGAGAGTGATTCCTAAAAATCGACGACGGTCAGCCTGACAGTCTGCAATAATTTTAGATGTAATTATATAAAAACTGTCATAATTGAACTGTGTCCTGACAATTCTTGTATGCTAGTTGGGAAAACAAAAACAAACAACCTTCAATCCGGCAGGACACATTAGCAAAAATTAACAAAACAGCTACGATTCGACCAAGGAATTATTGATTGTAAGTTTTGGGTTTCTTCTAACTATCCGAATGAAATATTCCTCTATTCGATTGTCAACCATTCGAACGATTATTTTTTTTTTCATAAATAGAAACATGCCTTACCTACCATACAATTGCTTCCGACCCGACTGCAACTTTCAAAGTTCAACTGCATCTCCGGAAGACAGCGAGTGTAACTTTAATGAATATACAACTTGAACATAAACTTGCATCTGTGCAACGAAGGTCGCCATAACGAGCTAAACAGAATACCTAATAATCTGGGTGGCCTTGCAACTGTGAGTTTGCAAATCGCTTGAGCGTTTTATCTTCAATTGGAATAAGTTCGAGAACATTATTGAAGTGATTTCACACGCAACATATATGCGTACATGTAATTTGGCACACAAAATTGAAATTCACAAATCGAATACGGTAACGAAAAGCAAATTCCACTGCGCAGCCAACCCACGTAGAAATTGAAAAACTTACGCACATCAGTATACAGTTTGGGCCCGGTTGGTGGTTGCATAACGCTTCATCGAAACGAAAAACTTATTACCACTAAATTGCATGCTGCGTTCGAGAAAAATTCGTGCAAAAATAAAAGTGCATCGAGACATGGTGCTGGTAACAAAAATATACGTATTCGTCGTCTTAACCCAATTCTGTCCCTTTCGATAGAGTCAGCGGTGAATTCGATAACACTCGCACACACAAGCGCTGAAGCGCTGATTAATCAAGCGTTGGAGTTAGCTTGGAGTACATGGTGTAGCACTTGCTGCATTCAATCAAGTACGTTGACAAAAAACCGCTCTATCTTTCCATAAACCCGTTCCGATCCGGTCCCAAAATGACCACAAACCGCTGTATCGACGGACAAACGCACCAGAAAATGCTATGATTCGTAAGAATTGCAAGCGTTACTATATGCATGCGTGTTAGCGACCTACCACACACATATGAGGTGCGTGTTGGACCGTACCCACCCTGGCTATGGCATCTAGCTGTCTGCATTCCTTGCATTGAAATGCATTGAATGCTGCGCGCCACCAATATTTCACAGTTCCAATCCAAAGCCATTTACAAGTGGGTAGGCGTGGTGGGTCCACAGCTACGCACAGTTTAAATTGACTACACTTTTGTAACAGGATTTGCAATTGCCTGCAGCTTAAATAAAGCGAACGCGAAGCTAGACCTCCAGTGGGGGCCGAATCGTGACAGCACAGCTGTTATGCATCTAAGACAATGTGTCATAACGTTTTTCTTGTAACGATTTATTTGCAATTTTGTTTATCAATTCGAGAGGCAGTCACTTTCGAGAATGTTATTGTTCAGATGCATCGATTGTTTTTCAGCAGATAAGCTTCGATTCAATGCCAATGACAACTGAAGTCGTATTTATTTATTTCAGCGATTGTCTTCCATGCTATCGCTGTTAAATAACAATGTTCTTGGGTGGGTTGTAGTCTGCTGAGATTCTGAGTCACTGAACGAGCTCTCGTTTGTGACGATCGGCGTTACAAATTCGAACAGTTACCGCACTGTGACGAAATGTGAGTAGGATTTGATTCTGCTCTTGGTCGATTTGTAAATAGAAGCTTTCCATGCAGATGGTTCGCATATCTAGCAAAAGCTAGAATATCTGAAATTGTATGGATGCTGGTCCAATCAAACCGATAAATTGATAAATGGACTACATTTCGATTATATTAGAAGCCAATACCAGTGAGCCTCTTTTGATTTTCTTTTACCCCGTTTGTTCAATTACTGCAACCTTATCGGTTGCAGTTATACAAATTATACCTTAGTCCGAAGTGTAAATTTTTACTATTAATTTAACAATATTACCTACTTGTTTATAATAAAATGAAGAAAATTTCCACTGATCTTTTATTTTGTCCAGTTCGTAATTAAATATTCTGAAATGCATTTTGAAAGTCTGGCAATGCCATTGACAGTAACAATTCGTCACCCGAGAATTGATTTAACGTATACGCCATTTTTACGTTTTTGGGAAAACGCGTTTTAAGGTTTGCGGTTTAGTTGAAAGAAAACGAATCGCTGGGATTTTTAAACTTTTTATTTTTGAATGTTACTTGAAATATCTACTGAAATTATTAAAAAAAACAAAGTGTGTTCTACTTTTTTTTTATTTTTTGGAAATTTTTTGCTCAGAATCATTTTGACATATACGCCAAATAAATCACTTTTTCTTGCTCTCATACACGCACGTCCAAAAAATGCAGTAATAAAAAAAAAACATATTAAATTAGTGGCAGGTGCTGAATAAAATGTTGTAATGATAAAAATTTAAATTAAAAAAATGGTTTGCATGGAAGTGTTGCATTTTTACAAAAAAAAATTATGGGTTATCTTTGTTCCTAGGTAATTTATAACAGCCAACCCTACATTTTTTGGTAAGCTCACAGCTTTAAAACTATGTTTGCTCAAACTTTCATTTTTTTGGCAATACCTAATTAATGAAAAAAAAAAAAACATTTTTCTAATATATTTGTTGCAGGGTGGGGGGCGCTGGCAACCCAATGCCTTCAGCTTCTATTTAAGGCTCTCTTAGTTATGGTCCCTCATTTAAATATCATTTTAATGCCTCAACAAATAAACAAAAATCGGAAATGCATCAAGCAGAATGCGCAAAAATGTCCGCCAATCTTTTGCGCTTTGTCTTTGTGTATGAGCAACCTTTCATTTTTAATACAACTCATCCTTATTTTGCCTTAGGACATCACACGGTGGGCTCTCGTAATTGTAATAAACATATTTTATTTTTGCAAACAGTACTTTCGAAAAGTTTAAATATCCAGCCTATGTAGAGTAAGCCTTAAAAGATGCTAGTTACATCTGCAAACTTCTTAAGTTGTCTCTCACAATAAACCTCTTTAATAAGAAAATGGTCTAATGGTGCTCCGAAATTCCCTAAAATGGCGTCAAACCAATAACCAAACTTGTTAAATATGGCAAAAGTGACACTAGATATCTCTGGATTGGCTAGATCAATCAAATGACATATTCCGAAAGAGCGGACGCGAAAACATAAGTCTACATTCACAACTCGATAAGTGCATTTTGGCGTATACGTCAAACCAATTCTTGGGCGACAAATTTTGACTCCAAAATCGTATTAGATATCTGCTGAACTCGTTCTTAAATAGCAAAAGCAATAAATGTGTGTTTTGGGAATAATTTGCTTATTAAAACGAATTATACAGTTTTGGAGAAAATATTACGTATACGCCACAGTCTAATTGTCACTGTCACGAATTGTGTGACTGAATTTTATTATTTATTCTTGTGCGGTTGTCCTATCTTTTGCTTCCTTGAATATATTTGCATTTTTATCGACGCTTCCGAAGTAATTGCTGTAGCCGTAAAGGCCAATAATAATACGTCAACAGTTATCTATAATTTGTCATTACATCATACGTAGGTATATGCGGTTGACCAAATTTCAATTGCTTTTTGTGTGCTAAAACATCAACCAAAAAAGTTTATTTATTCCATTTAAAAATAGACTCAGCAATTTTATAACAACAAAAATTATGGCGACAGAGATATATTTTTGTTTATGGCATGAGTAGGTACCTCTACTTCCGCCAGTGGCCTCCACTTATTCCAAACAATACCTGAAGCTACAGTAATACCACTCCCTACTCCCACTTACCAGCAATTTAAATATTATTTATCCTCTATCTAAACTGACCATTTCTTATATCTAAACAGTGTTGGCGCGTAAATTCTTAATGCAATCATTTGAGCTGAAACAAAGCTTTCGTCAGGAAGTAAAACTATGCCAATTGATTTCCTGTGTCTATAAAGACACGCTGCTCTCAGTGAAATGCAAACAATAAAATCAAAGTCGGTTTTTCTTAATTGCATGAAAAGCGAATATATACTTTAAAATTCCTCAATGTAAGGCCACGAATTGATCTATTTAATCTGACTGATCGTGTGCCATTGCATTGAGTTTGCAAATTTCATTTATTTTTCTATGACAAAAAATTGTTTATTTTCATGCCAAATAGATTGCGATTGCAAACGCTATCACGCAACATTGTGAAGTCGGTTTTATCCATAACATTTCTGAATGCGTTTTAAAAGAGTTGCCACTTGGCAGTTCGATATTGGGGAGCTTTTAACCATTGATATATGAATTTCGTTAGTATTTTTTTCTATTCTCGGACCGAACTATCGCATCAGTGATCGAGTTAGTAAACGGTGTACTTGAATACATATTCACATTGTAATGACACCACACGAATGCACTCATAAAATTGCACGTCTTCTGCTGGAGGTATCTTATCACGACAATTTGAATGCTTTTACAGTGACAACAAGTGAACTGGATCAAGTCTTCAGGGCAGATTTTATAACTATGCAAATAAAACAGATTTTTTGATATATTTGAATGCGATTTATATTCCATAACACGAATGTTGCAATATTTAAATCATTTCCTATATCTACAGGCGAAAATAACGCCCATATAATAACTGACGATATTATAAAAAAATGATGATAGACAAAGCACGATCTCTTGAACTAGTTTCAACTAGTATTAGTTTTCAATGAAGTTTTCCTCTTCAACAGATGTGGATAGCCCCGGGTTTCCAAATATTTTGTTGATTTTTTGTTGTCTCCGCTTTCTGCATAGTATTTGACAACAGTGCCCATGATAAGTTTAGCTACAGCTACATTTTAACGGCTGAAATTAGGGATTAAATTTGCTTGAAATTTCTCCTTTCAGATTCAACATTGTAGTATTCTTGCTGTCACTGATAAAAGTGTTATTTATTTGAAAACCCGATTGACAACAATTATTGATTTTTAAGGTTCCGTAAACAAAGGGAAAAAACGGATGTCTGCCCGTCTGTCCAAACCCACTAGACCAATTTTGTTCTATCTCAGAAACTAATTGACGCAGAAGGCTGAAATTTGCAACATCTGGCGATACATCGACTAGTTTTAGAGTAGGTAATTAGTGATTTGGTGAAAAAAAAAATAATTTCATTCGCACAAAAAAACTGTTTATTGATTTACAAAAAGATCGTGCTCGTAGGTATATGCAGTCGATGGAAAAATTATTTGCACAACGTGTTTTTTTTTGCATACTATTTCTCTTTATCAAAGTAGTCCTTCTTTAAAAGAAAATTATTTTTAACAAATTGGTTTATTTATAAATAACTCTTAACATATTCTTAAAACGGTAAACAAAAAATAAAAACAAGTTTCATAAAAAGAAAATGGGAAAATTAATGTTGCATTGAAAAAAGGTGGCAAAATTATTTGCACGAGCGCATTTTTCTTTCGATAACCCTTCTGAAAGCCGTAAGAAAATATATTTTAGTACAATCGCAATAGTTTTACTACCACTGTTTTACTTAATAACTTGTGTTTCCTCCTTTTGCACCAATAACCTCTGCAAGGCGTCTTGCAAACGTGTCTATCAAGTGTCGAAATTAGTCTGCAGAATGGTACTCCAAACTGTTAAACAATCTTTCGAAGTTTCATCTGTAGATCTTCCTTTATTTTGTGGAACTTTGGATTCCACAGGATGCTTAACATTTTCTTTTACACTTACGAGTCAGGGCTTTGCGGAGTTGATTTTAAATGCACGGATGCAGGTATTTGGTCCCATAACTACCCAACTAATCTATGAATATTCTATCCAACGTTGAGTCACAATTATATGGAATTACGATTATATCCTAGAGTTATGGCGGATGCCACGTCGGGTGCTGTCGCTTGGCATAGAGAAGTTGTTTGAATATGGCAGATAGGTTAGACAAGTTTGATATAGGTTTGTATAATAGTGGGATAGTTGGTGTGAAGATGAGCTATACATACGGTGACCATATTTTGGAATTTAAAACAATAAACAATGGAAAATGGAACAATTTTCAATTATTCAAATGTTGTTTTTAATAAATATGCACTTTGTAAAAAAAAAACCTACTTAGAACACATTTTTAAGTACTGGATCACTTGTTTGTTTGTTCAGCAAGTTATTATTATTTAATTTTGATGTTTTTACGGCCATTTTCTTCACTCACTTTAATCCGGGTAAGTGAGTTTAACCCAACAACTAATCCCCAGTCCAAAATATTCAGTCGAACATAAACCCAGTTTTTTAAACTTGACAGCGTTCAATCTCATTGGATTAAAACTACACTCCGGAGGTCAGTTTAAGTACTTTAACTCGGTTTAAAACCCGTTTTCATAATATTGGCATTCCTTTGCTAGAAAAGTGAAATAGAAAATAGCAAGGAGGTAAAATAAATTGATTTTATTTGTGAAATGCTTGAACTATTGATGTGGTCTAAAGATGAATTTGTCGGAGAGCTGGCGAAACAGCAGTTGATGGTAAATCATCGTTGCTCATCCTCGTTGCCGAATATATGCGTCGACGATTAAGATGTAGTGGATTTTCGGAAATATTTCTGCCTCGGTGCCACAGACGTGAATGAGGAAATGTAGAATAACATCGAACCACCTCCGCCACGATCCTCAACCCAGCTGCAAATCCGTCCTCGTACTCGTCCTGGTAGTGTTGTTCGTCGGCCAATTGCGCGCAAATTAATTCCTAATGTGTTTGCTGCTCGACTGGAAGGACGGCATCGCTTTCCAAACGCATCTTAACGAAGACAAATAACATGATCTTGAACAATAACATCAACAACAGCAACATTAAAACCAAACTGATAAAAGCAAAAAATGGTTGTATATTGTGTTTTTTAATTCATGTTAAAAAGTTAAAATATATAATTCATTCATTCGCTTCCAACTACAGGTCCTCGTCTTCTATTTCATCAAATATTGTCTGCTTGGGGGTTTCATTTTCATTTTATGTATATTTATATATTTCGTCTTAGTTAATGCATTTAAAAATAAAACTGTGCACAAATTAATTCAATCAATTGAAAAGTGACAAACATCAAAAAACAAATGTATTTTTTTTTGTAAAATTTGACATTTCGTAGGGGTTAAAATCGGGATAAAATCGGTTTAACCCTTTGTTGCCTGGTGGTTTTAACATGAAACCACCAAATCAATAAATTTTTCCTGCCTTCCTAGTGGTTTCAATGGGAAACCACCATATCACGTCTGTTCCTGTTCATTCGTAGAGCAACAGGAACATTTTTCAAGTGCAACATGTTAATACAAAATAAACAAGGTTCCATGAATCTATTTTTATTGTTTGTTTTTTTAAAACTGTTTTTCAATCCACGTTTAAGTCCATTTTTAATCCAGCGGGTTTAATACATGTTTTTCATTGAATAATATGGACATGTCAGGACTAAAACAATCGAATTAAATGGTCGGGTGTAAGATTAACTTAAACCTGATTTACACCCGGAGTGAATAATATGGCCGTTAGTATCTAAGTTATTGTTTGAATTAAATACAGAACAAAATAATTTGTATATTTACAGAACATTTGTATATTTTTGTATTGAAAATAGTTCATAAAGGTGAGATTAGACTGTATGCAAAGTGGTCATAAAATGCCAATTTCTGACAGTTCTCTTTTCAAAATGGGCATATATCATATGCTCTAATCTCTGATGACCTAAATGCCACATATGACCAGGCTTAATTTGACAGATAAAAATGCCCAAATAGCTATAGTGTAATCAGGCAATAAGCACGAATGCCAGCATAAAGCCCTATATCCCACATGCACGTTATTGAAATTTCGTTATGGCATTGCTGGCATTTTTGGCGGGAAAAAGTAAAAAGAATTATTTTGTTGTCATCGGTATTTGAGTTCGCGGAATTGCGATTTATTTTCATTTTCGTTGTCTTTTTTGTACTACAACATTTGGTAATAAATAACAAATGCCTTAAATGACCGTCTAGGCAAATATGACCATATTGGTATACAGTTTTGATAATCCTGACATTTTGGTCGGGACGATATCGTCTTTGAATCTTTGATGACAACAAGAAGTTATATTCTGCCTGAATTTGTTTCACTATCGTCTGCTTTCATTAGATTTGTGGAAAATGAACTGGATTAAGGTCTCAAACTCGTAATTTTGGCACTTAGTTCCTACTTTTAGAGGTCTATCGTTTCGACGATAATCGCCTGAAAAAATACGGAATGAGTGCCCTGGTCATTTGCCTGTTGGCATTCATATGCATAATTGTCACACAGTCAAATCTTAGCCTAATGAACATCGTCTTCAAATACAGAACTGTTCATTATAAAAAAAAACAACGAATGGTCACCGTAGCTATACAAATTTGAATGTTCTAAATATTTTGTATTATTACTGTACAAAATCTTTCTGCCAATACTTATTTAGGAAGGGGTATTTGTTTTAAAACTCCATATGGTTGCGGTATGATCAGCTTTTCCAACCAAACATTGCTATCAGGTTTCCCACTTTTGGAGGCAGATACACGTCAGCCAGGGAGAAATAATTTCTCACTTCCAACCCTACTTGGCATTGGTGTCATTGCACACCGTTATGATTTCCATCATGCAATAAGCAAAGTATTACCTGCTTTCTGTTCAATCCACTGCCTGCAATGTTTGATTTTATTTCACATCCATCCCCATGGTCGTCACCGATTTTTCACCTCTTCATTCCCTGGCCGGTGGTGTAGTGCGGGGGGGAAGTTTCGCAAACAAGATCTCCTTTGTAGCACCTCAACAAAACGAAACCACTTGCCTTGCATAAACCCATCTCATAAGTCAAACACCTACACGACGCGTTCCTCTTCCCTTAGAACGATTGCATGCACTTAACTAACAAACGCTGACATAATGGCTGCTTTGTGGTGCCATCACCTCCCTCAATTGCCAATTCAATTACCAGCGCACTTTGCACAACAACTTGCAGCCACAACTCACGAGAGCACATACATCATGTAATCGCTGCTACGAGTACTTTGTCAAGGTTCAGCATTTCCCTCGAATACCTTGTTCTTTTCTCATCAGCCACTACTGCGACCAGGTATATCCCACGTGGGCATTGCTCTCCAAAAAAACAACACCAACAAAAAGTGGTGGTAGGTATCTCGCCTTGCGCGTATCCGCCAGACATCAGAAACAAAAACTCAACCCTACCCCACTATGAGATACTGCGCTATAGCAGCGGATCGCGTTGCGTGCACAACACAAGTGCTCACGCAATCACAAAGCTCCATCACAAGCTTTCATTCATTCAAAACGTTCGATGTATCTACACAGCTGGCAACAGCAAGTACATTCGCGGTCGATCAGCGGGGCACAGCGACAACCGACAACCGACAACTACCAGTACCAGTACCAGTACACTCTCGCGAAATAAAAATAAAGGAGAATGTCGACTGCGCGCACACCTTTCAGACGATTCTCGTAGCAGACACCAGACGGATGGTATATAACCGGCTTAAAATCAAATTGCGATTTCAGTCTAATCACCGTACTGCATTCGGCACGAACTTTCCTCTCTCCAGGAGAAACCAAAAAAAAAAACAAAAACCCATACACTTCGCGTGACGAAACCCCTCGCCAAGAACCCACGAAGGATTACCAAGAAAACAAAAAGTATCTCAATCTAAACGCAATTAGTGAGTGAGCACCTCCCCCCGAAAAACATGGACTGTATCTTTGTGTGATAGTAAAACAATTGTTTCGAAATAAAATGTGAATGCGTTCC
This sequence comes from Cheilosia vulpina, assembly GCA_916610125.1. Lineage (NCBI taxonomy): Eukaryota > Metazoa > Arthropoda > Insecta > Diptera > Syrphidae > Cheilosia > Cheilosia vulpina. The sequence goes on along the minus strand of OU744279.1, from coordinate 40,165,031 downwards.
AACGATCGCACCAATTTTACAAAACGTTTAAATCGGTCGTCGTCGCCGTCGCCGCCGCCGTTACCCAGCGAGCGCATAAAAACGGATTACATGCCCAGTGGATTATAGAAACACTACACAACAATTGAAAAGTGAAAGTGAAATTTCTTCTATTACACGAAACAAAAACAGACGAGAAAAAAAAAACACAATTTCTGCGGTTGCATTACATCGCTGTGCACATCGGAACTGAACCTCTAATTGTGGTTTCAAGAGCGAACTGGTATCAGTATCTCGTTGAACTTCGAAGATACATTTTCTTTCGGAGCGGAGTGAGTATTTCTGTCAGTGTGCGAAAAATGTCCGATTCCGTGGCCAACAGCAGAGAATTTGAAAATAACTCGAGCGTGTCAGCGTCTGCGATGTATCGTGCGGTCGAAGAAAGTGAAAGTGAGGCAGGCAAGGCATCTGAGACATCTGGAGCAGTGGGGCTGGCTACCTCATCTGCGATCGTACCGATCTCATCATCGCTTCCGTCGAGAATTCTACGTATGCAGGTGCAGAAACGCCAGCAGCAGGCATCGCCGCCACCGTTGCAGCGCCAGAATGTGATCGCCATTTCGCAAAACGGAATGCAGGTATACACGAGCAGCGATCACCACCAGTACGATCGCCACCATAACTTGATCGATTTGGGCAACAGTGGCGACTCGATGGAGTCCGTGTCCGAGGAGGAGGACGAGCTGAAGCCTCTGCCCAAGGAGCACATCACTCAAGTGCCAGTGCTGAATGAGATCACTAACGATCGCTATCACCACAGCTTGCATCATCATCACCACCACCATCAGCCGATGCAGCATCACTATCATCAGTATCATCTGCAAGATGACCAGTCACAGAGGCGCGGCTCTTTTGAGGGCAAAAGCGAGTCGATGCAAATGCAGGTCAAGGACTATCAGAGTGTGCCAACACCTTCCGTCAATGGCGAAGGTATTGACAGTGAATTCGACAGTCAGGCCAATGAAATCGATACCCTCGATCCGGCCGAGATACCCGACGATCAGTTGTGCGAAGAGATTGTCGAGCAGGTTGAGTTCTACTTCTCCAACGAGAGCATCCTGAAGGACGCCTTCCTGCTGAAGCACGTTCGTCGAAACAAGGAGGGCTTTGTCAGCCTCAAGTTGGTGTCGAGTTTCAAGAGAGTTCGCCAACTGACAAAGGAGTGGCGGGTTGTCGGCCATGCTGTACGCAGGAAAGGAAAGAAGGTCGAGTTGAATCCCGAGTGCAGCAAAGTGCGTCGCATCGATCCGTTGCCAAGTTTCGACGAAACCATGCCGTCGCGCACTATCGTCGCGTGCGACCTGCCCCTGGACAAGCTGAGCATTGAAAAGGTGTCCGACATATTCTCAAAGTGCGGAGAAATCGCTCTCATCCGTATCCTCAAGCCTGGCATGGCGATCCCCGTCGACGTGCGTCAGTTTATGAACAAGTACCCCGAAATGCAGCAGAGGGAGTGCGCCCTAGTGGAATACGTCGAGTCGTCTGCAGCCAGGAATGCAAAGAACCTGTCCGGAAACTTCCAAGTCTTCGATATGGTGGCGCCCAAGAAGAAGACCGGAAAGAAGGCTGTGGGCGCTCCGATCACTAAAATGGTGGAGAACTACAAGAACTACAACTACGAGAGCAACTACGAGCGCACGCGAGGAGGCAGCTTCAGTGGCAACATCCTGTCTAACGAGAACGACTTGCGGTTCAAGTTGCGTCGCAACCATTCTGACTTCCATGTGAAGAGTGACGGGCCACACCACCACACACATCCGCACGGTCATCACCAACAGCAGCTGCCACAGCACCAGCAGTACGCTCATCACGCTCACAGTCACTTCCACAACCAGTCGTCGCGAAACAACTCGCTGGAGAACGCCAATGCGAACGGTGCTCCTCCGGGCAATATGAATTTCTATGCGTCGTCACCACGTCGTTTCAGCAACACTGCGGAAATGGTCAATCCAAACCCCGTCCGCAGGTACTCGGCATGCTCCACAGAAGGCTATTCTACCTGTTCGGAGGTGTCGCGTCGTCCATCGAACTGCTCCATGGAGGGAACTGAGATAAGGCGCGATTCGGGATGCTCCGAGAACTGTCCCTGCATGAGCAGTCGTCGGGGTTCGCAAAACGTAGAGCCCTATCGCAAACTATCCCACGGTTCGGACTCCGACTGCAGTCAGCGCCGGTTCTCCAACGGTTCGTTCCAATTCGAGAGGACCTACTCGAATGCCAGCAACGACATGATGGTGATGCCAAGGCGCGCATCGAACGATTTCAATTTCACGCGTAAACCATCGGCCGATACTACACCGGGCATGGTGATCGACAGTGACAACTTCCACACCTATCGGAGGTTCTCGAATAATTTCGATCCGAAATGCAAGATGGCTGGCTACGAGTACTACAACGGGCGGCGTATATCTACCGACTCTGGCTACGATCGGCGGTACTCGTTTGGATCGGACTTTGAGGGATCACCGCGATCGAGAACGGGCAGTTTTTTGAATTCCTACAAGAATGGTGGCGCCCCCGAGTTCGAAGGGTCACCGAGATCGCGAACTGGCAGCTTCCTCAATGCGGCGCACAAAGCTGAAAACGTTGTGAGGACGCCAATAGGACCGGACGGCAGTAAAGGATTCGGTTCGAGGGCAAGGAAATTCGGCCAGATTGTGGCGCCTGTGAATTGAGCACTCAATGAAGACAGTCAATGGGAGAAAATGCGTGTGTGTGCGAATTTATAAACAAGGTGAGCTATTTATAATTTTTTTTATTCTCCTTTGTACTTATAAAAATGTGACAGTGGCTTCCTTGTGGAGGAAGTATTCAAATTTATTATTTCAAAGTCAGCTTGTCAAATTTAATTTGGTGATTAAAAGTTTTCCTTGAGGCAAGCACATCTGTTTTTTCAATTACGCTTTCTCACACAGGTAAGGCTCACAAAAAGTGCTTCAACTTTTAATTTTTTTCCATTCTTAAGGTATGTCTTTAGATCCACTTAACACTTAACAAGCTACATCAGTTTCACTTTTATCCCAATTTGTTGTAGGAAGAACCCTGGCAATTATTTTCCCTTTTGGCATTTGCTACCTTCATTTTCAATTGTTTGCTAATTAAATTCTCATTCAAAATATGTTAGCCAAGTGAATTTCTTGGAAATTCTTTCCAAGTCATTAAAATTAAATAAAAGCAAAATATGTGCACGACTGGATCGCACAAAACTTCGAACTCGACTTTATCGACTGGCTTACGTTAAGGTGTCGTCATCTGCTACCGGTTATTGGGGAGAACCACATGTGGCCTTTTATTATGTAATTTCTTTGTTGCGGGTATTGATCGTATGTAAAAACAAAAAAGAATTGGTAACAGCTGCTTATCGTTAAAACAAAACCCTGGAGACAATTTGTTAATATTTTTTTACGGAATTTGTATGTTTTTTTCAACTTGACTTTAAAATTTTGATTTTAGATTTAGATTCAGAATCGATGGTGTCCGTTACGTCGTTATATGCAAAAAATAAATACTCACCTACCTCTTTGGTGAATTCGGTCAATAACACTTGACTGCTTGATACTTGACCTATAGTTGGTTTAGCATTTCTCCAAACTGTCGTCCTAATAAAAAACAAGTGTGTTCTAAGGGAGGAATTGCTATTGATTTTATTTTCCGCTTCTAATTGTCCGAAATTTTTTTAGAGTGTCCACTTTCTTTGTCGCTTTCGCACTAGAATTTTTTCCATTTTATTCACAGGTACCGTCTTATATTTTGGAGATCGGGCTCAAACACTAAAGCTTCCACATCGACTCACAAAATTGAACAATCAACTGTAGCCTTTATTAAGAAAGGGAAACTATTATATTTTCTTAACTTATGCATTTTAATTTAAAAAAAATATTTCGGGCCAAAATCTGCATCCTGGAAGGGACAGTTTTTGAACACTTGTCGAAGACCTATCTCACGAATGGTCGATTTGGGCATCCAAGGCTGATAATATTGACTCACGGCCTTTAAGACTTCAACATAAAATAGTCCAGCGGCGTTAAAATGAACGAATTAGGAGGCTAGCGCAAAAGTTCTTATTTAGGAAGAATTTCGTCATCGAATACCTCCTCTTAAAGGTCAATATTTTCTCCGGCAGTATAATAACTTGTGGCAACATACCATTAAAACCAATTGTCCTGCCGTCCATTTTTGATGTTTTTATGTTGGTTTTGGTTGGCATTCTCGCAAACAATAAACAGTCAAATTCTTGGTTAGAAAAGCCCCCAAAAAGTGGGGGTGTCAAAAATAAAAAGTTTTGATAAAATATTGCGGCGTACTAATAAAAAATGTTGGTCATGACTTTAAATTTACGGAAGTTAACAATCGCGAAATTTGGATGGAAAATATAGCCACCGTGAACTACTAAAAGTTGTGTTGAACTGTGGTCGATTGAACTTTATTTTTTAAAAAGTACATACCTGATTTGGAAAATCGCTATGACGGACTGTCAAAATATCTAGGTTGCGTTGAGATTTGCGATTATACGATTTTCGAACTTTTTCTTGATACGTTATATTTTTGTTGCAGTTGCGAAACATTGACGTTCAATGTTACTTTAATAAATGTGTTTAGCGAGGTATAATATAAAACTGAACGAATGTGTCTGTTTTCTTTCAATAGGATACAACTCGTGGATCACTGACACATTTTTTTTTTTTGTTCATATTTTGTACCTATTAGTAAATAATCGTATATACTATAGGAGCAGTGTGACCAATTTAATATTTGAAATCTTGCTAAGTTCAGCAGTATAAGATGTATTTTCTCTTTATATGCACGCTAAATATTTATTTTGAAACCAAAGCTTGCTAAAAACCCAAAATATTAACTAAACAGCTGTTTTTCAGGATAAGTTAGATATATTTCACAAAAATAACATTAAATAGAAATCATTTCGTGACGCTAAGTATTACATAAAAAAAATATTTTAGTAGGTACAATTAAATTCAGTTTTTGTTTTTGTTAAATCAAAATAAATGTTATTATTATAAGTATTAAAATAAATTAATATAATTGTTGGGCTTTTTTTAAAGCCTCCTTAAAAACATAGCACATATCTCTTTCTTCTTCAGGTGGATAATAACATTTTATTACTCCGACTTCTTTTATGATTTTGTCAGGAATGGTAAAACTGCAACAGCATACTTCTGACAAATTATCTCGCGTAAGATAATTAAGAGTACTGTTAAGCATGTCTATTTTCACAACTCACACTTAGTTTCGTCTGCTCTGGTTTTATTTTATTATTTTAATTCATAATTTGGCTAAACCAAAATCCTGATAATTTTTCCTGCTACAGCATGAAATCATGCTTAAAAAAATGCTGACATGATTTGAAATGAAAAGAGTCTAAAAATAAAATAATCCTGCTAAATTTAGCAGGATATATGCTAAATTGGCCAAACTCTACAGGAGTGAGTGCATAAATGTATTATGCAGAATGAATAAATGTATCCCAACTCAAGACTGTTTTTTGTTGTATTTAAAATTAGAAAGCTTAAATTGTAAAAAACTGCAGATGTTAGTCGTTGCATTATAGATTTTACTTCAAGTTTCAAACAGCTCTTAATAACTATATATAAAAATTTCGAGAGATGGTCGAATCTGGCAACCATAGTCGGGTCTTAAATAAATATAAAACAGGAATCTACTTGAATGAGGTCTAACGTGTCTGCTCTGCAAGAAGAAGAAGTTCCTATCTACTACCTACATTTATCACGGCGACAACTTGTCCACAAGATCAATCTTTAGACTCGTGGGATTCAGTGCGAACAAAAGTAATCATTTTTGGGAAATGGATTCCTCCAAAAACCAATTATGTGTTTTTTTTGTTTTAATTTGCATTTCAGAAAGTATATGTTGAATAAACTATTAAATTGTTATTGTACCGTTAAATCTTAATAAATAAATATTAAATATCTAAGTTAAGCCCAAGCTATCTCTTCAACGTTTTTCCTTAATTAACAACTTCTTTCCGCAATCCAAATAAAACTAGGTTTATAAATATACTTGTGTAAATAGGGTGGAACGCTCTTTGCACACTAAACTTTCGTGTTATCTGATTTTGAATGCAAAATAAATCCAATTTGGAATTCCTACCTCAGAAATGGGTTTTGTTTACCGCGACTTAAGGAAACATGAGTCAGTCAACAGCATTCTTTATTTGTTTACTCGCACAACTGTGTTAGAATAAGAAGCTATAAAATAAGTGATCAAATGAAGCTATAAAACATGCAAAGTTCCAAATACTTTATGCGTCTTGTTCGTAAACAACGTCACCAGACACCTGGAACACTTTGATATGGATTGTTTGTCCATGACCTAACCTACATTTGATAAATTTATTTGCAAAACTCACACCCCATGACGCATGATAATGAACAACATTTTACTTTTTTTTTTTTTTTTCATAATGCAAAAGAGGTTGCTATTGCACAATAAAATCTTGGATTCCTATTTTGTGATCCTTAACTACCGTGCTTAAATAATGGACTTATCATACACAACTGTTTAATACACATTTAATTTATGATTTTATTGTCGATGATAATAGTCATTACACATTATTTATTTACAACATCTGAATATGAATTCTGCTCATTGCATGTAACACGAAGTTGTGCAGTAGACTGCATCATAAGTGGGTCTCAAGAACTCTACGGATATTATCACTTTTTTAATGCAATCATTTTAATAACTACTTGTTTGTGTCTCTAGTTTCAGTTGCAATAAGTACCTTTTAAAAGGCGTAAAACCTCGGCTGAATGAAAAAATAAAATATTTTATGGCATATGCTTTAAGACTGATTTAGTTAAGTAGTATAGCTATTAAATGAACTGTTTAATTGTACACCCTTTAGCAGAAATACTTTTGTTAGTCACCTCGCTAGCGATGTATAATGAAGCCGTAAATATCATCAGTACCGCATAAGAGTGCACGCTTTTTTAATTAGCATTAAAAAACTCAATTTTGAATATATCAATTTTCATTAGCATTACAAAATTTCAATGAAGTTAATTACATTACAATAAAGAGTATAGTGGCAAGGAACACAAAGAAGAACCACGCACTATGTGATCTAGGTACCAGAACTACTTGACCGGCATAGCCCATTTTTAATACCAACCTAACGACAATAAAAATAAGTCCTCTTACAAAATTTCACTTACCTAGGTAGATTATTTTTGACGCTATCGTGTTTTAATATGTGTTTTCTAATATTGGTTTTGTATGGGAGGTACCAGAACTACTTGACTGACATTGCTCATAATTACTTTTAGTCTTGAATATAAATATTTTTTAGGTCACAATGGAATTTTTTATATGAAAACGTTCGCATTGATGAACTTGTAAAGTTTCACCCGAGTATATAAATGTATTTTACCGAGGTATTAATAAATTGTTACACTTTAAATTTTATATTAGGTCACAAGAGATAATTTTATATGATTTTATTTTATACGACTTAGCACTCACTACGACATTTGATATTTACCTTTGTCTTTGGTGTAGTAAATGTGATATTACCTTCTTGTTTAGTTTTTGTCTTCATCTGAAGCATTCATTAATTGTTTATAGGGAACTTCTATATTCTATTTTTTGTAAGAATTATCACAGTTCTGTCTATTCTATTTATAAATCAAACACGCAATTGCAGGAACATCTTTGAATATATTGCGCCTCTCCATGCATTGCAGGTTGGTAGTAGGTGAGTGAAGTTTTTAGAAAACACCAGACATAAATCGTGTTGTTGTGAAAGACTGCGTACATGACCGAGCTACTGCATTTTGATTGCATTCACATTACGCATTTAAAAATTCTTACAAATCACGTTCAGATTGCTTTTTTTTAGAATTTTCTACATAATGCGTTTATAACTTTTTGATTAACTTTACGCATCAATATATGTACCTAATTACCCGTATATCTTCCGCGTTCATAGAAGCATCATTTGGCTATAAGGTTAGCTTCTTGATAGGTTTATTTAAAACCACACCATTTTCCTAAATCACCCTCTCAGCACAAAACTCAAGTACTCAATAGACTAATGTTGAAATTTAGTCTGCACTCAGAAAGACACTTTAAGTTTTTTTTTTACTTTGTCCGGGACATTCTAAACCTGAAGGGCAGGTGATATCTGCTTACTAGCATTCTAGGGCCTTCACAAGGCCTTCTGCCAAAAACGATATTTTAAAGTCCATAACCGGCAGATCCGATGTCGTTGTCCTTTTTTATACCCTCCACAGGAAGGTATATTCACTTTGTCATTACATTTGTTACGCCAAGAAGAAGACACCGCAGACCACATAAAGTATATATATTCTGAATCAGGATCACATTATGAATCGATTTAGCCATGTCTGTCGGTCTGTCTGTCTGTCTGTCCGTCCATCTGTCCGTCTGTCCGTCTGTAGTTCTGGTACCTCCCATACAAAACCAATATTACATCCATATGTCTTTCTGTCTGTTAAAAACACGATAGCGTCCAAAGGAATCAACCTAGGCGAATGCAGTTTGGTGAAAGGACTTATTTTTATTGTCGCAAGGTTGGTATCATAAATTGGCTACGTCGGTCAGGTAGTTCTGGTACCTCCCATACAAAACCAATATTAGAAAACACATATTAAAACACCTAGGTAAGTGAAATTTTGTAAGAGGACTTATTTTTATTGTCGTTAGGTTGGTATTAAAAATGGGCTATGCCGGTCAAGTAGTTCTGGTACCACCCATACAAAATCAATATTAGGCCCATGGTCTCTCTGTCTGTAGAAAACACGATAGCGTCAACCTAGGCTTATGAAGCATGGTGAAAGGACTTATTTTTATCATCGTTAGGTTGGTATTAAAAATGGGCTATGTCGGTCAAGTAGTTCTGGTACCGCCCATACAAAACCAATATTAGAAAACACATATTAAAACACGATAGCGTCAAAAATAATCTACCTAGGTAAGTGAAATTTTGTAAGAGGACTTATTTTTATTGTCGTTAGGTTGGTATTAAAAATGGGCTATGCCGGTCAAGTAGTTCTGGTACCACCCATACAAAATCAATATTAGGCCCATGGTCTCTCTATCTGTTGAAAACAGAATAGCGTCGAAATAAATCGATCTGGGCAAGTGAAATTTTGTGATAGGACTTACTTTTACCGTCGTCAGGTTAATATTAAACAAAATAGGATATAGTAAATTCCTCCAAAATCCTCTATTTTCCTCTAATGCTTCCATCTAAAGATGTTCGACACGAAAGCCGGGTGTCAATTACGTTAAAATATTATTGTCAAATTTTCTGAATATTTATTATTTTGGTGTAAAACTAAAAATGTCAACTGTCAAAAAATAGTCTCGCTCCACGAAAAGATAATAAATTTTACTGTGCGACATTTTTTTGACATTTCATTTTGCTGAAATTAGAGAAATCTTTGTTTTGCGATTGGTGAGTTTCTCTTTTCAGCACTCAATTTTGTGTCAGAAAATCAACCAAAGATAATTTAATAAGCGCGATCGGCACATAGGCTAAATTGCCTCTGTGATTTATAATTTTAGAAATTCGATTTTTACCCAGGTTCAATTTTGAGGGAAATTAAATTGTTTCCTTTCAGCAAATGTTGGTCTGAAATTACCCACGAACTGATAACACTCTTATACTAAGTTAATTCGTCTCCCACAAAAATATACTGATTGTTTAACATAACTAGCCTCTGTACACGTTTGGAATAAAGTCCGTAATTTGTTATAGTTTTTAAGGCCCGGCATGGTCGTTTCTAAATTTCGTTGCTTTTCTTCGCGTAGCCTTGCTTTCAACAACGATTTGACTGACACGTACACACCCCCATTTAAACAACACCGATTAGCACAATTAACATCGATTCAATTAATTAATTATTATAAATTTTTTATTTTACAGGTCATAATTCGATGCCCGCCCGTTCGTGTAAAACCCACCAAAAGGATAGGGGACCACATCACTGTGGGAGTTATTGTAATGATGCCTCTGGAAACTGTTAATGATAGTTTGCTTTGTTCGCAATGTAGTTGTATGGCCATGATGTTATTTGTTAATATTTAACATGTAAATGCTTAGTTCTTTTTTTTCGTTTTGTTTGTCTGTATCTTATTAATGTTTGTTCTTTTATTTAATAGCTGATATAACGTCTCATCATATTGTTAGTTGTAGTTTTGTAGATGTTTCAACATCGTGTTGGGCATAAATAAATTTATTTTCTTAAATGTTAAGTATGTAAGCCGATAGTTTCTAAAACTACTTTTTGTTGTTAAATTTCCCTTGCAAAAGTTCTATATGCGCTGTGCAATTTACGTGGGCAAACGCAAAATATATCGTTTAAATAATATATTTTTTTTTTATGTAATACAATAATATTGTTATCGTAATTGAGATAAGATACTAGGTGCCAATTTTTTCTATACCATAATTGTACGGTTAATCATTTGTTTGTGTTTTTATTTTTATTGTTGTAAGTGAAAAAGTGGAGAGTTTTTGACGTCAGTCAATCACAAAATGCGCTTAAAATAAACAAAATCATTATGCAATGAAGGTTTTCCTTTCTTCTTCCTCCTCCTCGCCCATGTATATACAATATACATACATATAGCAATGATCTTGATTATTTTTTTAAGCTGCTCATACACATAACACACTTGATCGCCCTTGCTTTGGAGTTTTTGCGCGCCTTACACTCTCTGGGGGAACAATATTGTGTAACACGAGTACAACAAAACGCAAAATTAAGGTGGAGGTCTCGTGAAAGTGGATTTTATTTCACGACTTCGTTTCGGACCCCACTCTTAGAAAATCAAAGGAAAAAAAAAGAGACTGAATTCACGTGCCTGGCGGGCATTCGCAGCGCAGCTCAGACGTGTATACAGCGTTTAAATGCTGAGGTTGGTCTGATTGCTAAGCTGCGGTGACGGTGAGGTGCTGTGCTGTTGTTAGCCGCAAGTGTTGCAACACACTGTGACGCACTTTAAACTTATAATTGATTTATTTGGTTCGTTGGCGCACTGTTGCTGTGTTCCGTGCCGCTCGAAGTGTTGGTACAGGTAAGTGCTGTAATTAAATTCGGGTCACATTCAGCGTTTTTGGTTAGTTTGGCAGTTTGTTTTAATTTAACGATTTGTTTGTGACTTGTATTGTAGTTTGTTGCTGCGGTGATGCGGTTCATTGGACACTTTCGAGTGCGCCTATAGTCTGATGCGTTATGTCACAGCGACATAACGTTGCGTTGTTTTATAATAATTTCATTGTGTGTCTATTTTGGATGGATTATGTTAGACGAAATTGTTTTATGGTAGGTATATGCTATGCGGGGACTTGAGTTGATATTTTGTAATGGAAGTATGCAGAAGGAATATAAAACAGTTTGTAGTATAGAGTGGATTGGGCGACCGAACTTTAATAGTTGATAGCAAGGTTAAAGGTTTCTCCGATATGGGAGCTGGGTCTCCAAAACTGGATTAATTTTTACCATATCCATAAGTAGAGTGAACATATTTTCAATGTCACTCTGTTTAGAAGGATAACATCGTTTGAATAGCTATAGCGATTTTTGTGAGCGAGACAGTTAAAGCCACAATTATGGATGACTCTTTAGCGAGAATTTAAGTTCTGCAGAAGTTTGTGAGGGGCTTTGAAAATCCTAGCAGGAGGCACCATGAGGCACTAGAAACTTAAGGTAGCGACAGAGAAAAGTTTAAAACAATATTTGCGATCTGTTCACATCAGCTCTTTTGGAAACTTAGTCCTCAAACAGCTCAGTGTAGCCTTATTGTTCAAAGGGATTATCATCTCCCATTCAGATTTCATTACGGAAGGCATTAAGGCTGACTTAAGTTCTTCTGCGAACGGTCCAAAATTAATAAACTATTATGAATTGAAGTCATCAAGTCTTAACAGATTCTTACGTTGACTGTTCTTAGTTATATTCCTCGATGAGGATTGTTTCTTCATAAAGATTTGAACCAGTTTTCAGTCAGAAAACGCATGGTAGGCAATTTCAAACGTTCTACTTAAAATTAAGGGCAAAATGTCCGTACAAGATCATAAAGTAACTTCTCGCAACTATCCACTTGTGTGAGTATTTATTTTTGGGACTCATGCGCACCTCTAATTTTATGTCGCATCCGAATGACCTATTAAAGAAGCTTTCTAGGGACAGTCAAAGTCTTGAATGTTTATCAGGCAATCGATTGTGATAGCGCAGTAGGAAAATCCTTTAGATGTAAGTAATTTGTGATTTGTGAGACCTCTCGCTTAATAGTATACCACAGACCACATTTTCAACTCAGACATTGTGTAGACGTTATAGCAACAGTTGTTATGCTATGCCTTTTTAACCCAGCGTTCATACAACGTAAAGGAACAATAATCGTCTGGACGATATCGTTTTTGAAACTTTTATAACCATAAGAACTTATATTCTGCCCGAATTTGTTTCACTATCGTCAGCTTTCATTACATTTGTGGAAAATGAACTGGATTAAGGTCTCAAACTCGTAATTTTGGCACTTAGTTGCTACTTTTGGAGGTATATTGTTTCGACGATAATCGTCTGAAAAATTACGGAATCGCGCCCTGCCGCTGCTTTGGTTTCCTTGGGGAGATTGACCGCAGATTGGATTTCTGCAACTGTTGGAGATCTGTAAATTTTAACACAGAATGACAAGCACTTTTAGTAGATGCAAGCAAATTTCTACAAGTTCAACACATGTTTGTACGAAAGATCTTCATCTTAGCTAGGCTTACGGCCAAAATTTCACAAGAACTTGTACTTACGCATATGCGGTCGAGACGGTCGGTTATGTAGTTCATGTAAAACTAGATTTCTATGGCCTGGGTATACGAATGCGTTGACTAGTCAACTTGAATTGTTTTTGTACTCTCGCAGTTTTTTTTCAAATTTGACACTTCATAAAGTCAATGAGTACCGCAGGATTTTCTTAAATAGATTTGTTGTTTAAACAAGTGAAAAAGACTACTCACGGGACCAATCTGGGTCAATCCAAACTGAAATATCTCAAGCCATTCAGCTGTCAGACTTACTTACATTTTTTAAGTATTCTGCTAATGAATAGCACCTACAAAATAGTTTAAAAATACAAAATTAATATCAATTATTTGACAACCAATAAGTGACGCACGATGTACCCAAAAATCACTTTGTAATGACTTGTGCTGGTAACCGAAAAAATTGCCCACGTCACGGCCCAGTTGCGCACACTTTTTACTCAATATGCCATTATAGAGATGTGCATAAATATTAAATACCTTGCTACCTGATTCGTGATCGCAATACATGCGCTATTCCGGAAAATGACATCCAACTCGGATTCATACTGGTTAGGTTAGTTCCGTTGATTTTTTTTACGATTGTATCTCCAAGCGTCCACCCCATTCATTGGAAGTTCATGATGAAAAAAAAAGCTTCAATGAAACTGAGTTGCTGTCGCAGTGTTGTTGCTCATTACTTTATATGACATGTCAGTTCGTAAACCCGTCGGCGACCTTATCACGTTTGGGTGTTTTTCAGTTTTTCAGCCGACACCGACAGGAACCTTCGAACAAATTTGCACGGCAAAAAACTCATATCAAAAGGAAAGTGCGCTCGCACATTAATATCAATTCAGAGTTGTTTTTGTTTTGTTTTCATTATCATTGTCGTGCCAGCACTCAGCAGCAGCAGCAGCAGCGACAACGACAATGACATCGCCATGAAACGCTCAATGATAGTGCAGTGCTCTATACTATACACTATACACAGCCACCAAAAGCATTACACACTCTTTTGTTATTTTTATTCGATTGCTTATTCGGCGCATACGAACTACGAACGCGCGCGAATAAAACAGGCAAAATGTGATTTTGCCGTAGGAAAATAGAGAAGCGGGCAAGGAAGGCCGCCTAATAAATGTCTGGGCTTGTGTGTGAACCTGGGGATTTATACATATTGCAAAATTATTAAATTGTTTGCGGCATTGACCTTCCCCAACTTCTGATATATGGACTGCAGATGTAGCTACGAACAAAAAAATAAAACAAATAGGGGGACTACCATCGTTTTTTGCCGAATTGTGAAAAAACCAGAGACGTATATTTGTTTTTCTTAAATAACACGCCAATTATCAAGTTTAGTACCAAACAATTCGTATACCTTGATCTTTCGCTATTTTTTAACACATAGCACAATACTAATAATTATATTAAGTGTCCAGGTTAAATATTACGAACTTACAATGGCGAAATTTTCCATGTAAAATTACCCATTGTGACCTACAAAATATTGAAGTGTGAAGTTTAGAAATGAATATTAGTAAGGCCCTTAGGGTGTCACGAATAGACAGACCATTTCAGATAGTGGGTCTTACAAATAATACTTTTTAAATATTTTGTAGGTCACAATTTTGCAATGCAATTTTCAAAAAATATAGCCTGGACTTTAAAAATGATTATAAGTATCACGGATTGACTCTATTGGAATAACAATTTTATACTATCGTTGTTATGTATGATTTCGGGCATAAAGACATATTGCAGTCTAGTTATTAACTATAATTTTTTGAGCATATTTGAGTATTAGTTACCAAGGGTGCACCAGTTAGTTCGAAAGCAAACGTCAGCTTGCATACAAAAATTTAACGAAACTGATGAATATCGGGTAACCAGGTAATAACTTTAACTCAGCCTTTAGCAATAGGGGGGTAAGTAAGTATTCACCATGAAATGTGGAAGAAAAATGACCACAAATCATCTATAAACAACTGTCTAATATTAATCGCCACAAAGACTATTTTGCCATTTCGAAAAAGAAAAGCCGTTAAATAAAAACACAAATAAAAATAAATAAATAAATATAAAATAAAACCAAAGTTTGAAAGAGAGATTCCTCTAATTTCATGTTTTTATACAAAAGTAAAAAAAAAAACTGTTACATCCGAGCTGTTCTTCTGTTGGACTTTTCTAATAAAATCATTTTTATTACATAATAATATTTCTTTAACCCTAGAAAGATAATCTACGTCCGCGAGACGTATGGCGCGGAAACATTGTATTGTTCATATTAAACTTTATTTGCACTCATTAATTTATTTATTTCGATATTACCTACATAATTAAATAAAATACTAATATATGATCAAAATTACCAACATGGGTTTCATTAAACACACTAATTAAGTGTCATACGTCCCTCAGACGTACGATTATCTTTTACGCTATTTATTATATGATTATCTTTCTAGGGTTAAATAATTCTTAAAATCACTTAATTCACTGCATACAATTCACTGTTTAAAAGTCAACTGTTTTCTCCTTGTTCTCCAATCTGCCCTTTTATATCCGCTCCGCCATCTATCGGGAAATTTCTAGTGAATTCCGGTTCCTCTCGAACAAACTCGATGGTTCTAGAATTAGCTCAATGAAGTGGAACTTGTTTGGTGACTAATGGGTTGTTTAAATTTTAGCTTCCACGCTAAAAAACTGTAATAATTTTTCTTTAGCTTTCTTGCCCCAGTGTCAGAAAATTTGCTGAAGCAATTATTAAGCGCAGTTAAAGCATGGTCGCAAAACATTGTTTAAATGACAAATAATGGATTCTAATTATTGACAGGAGTTATTCTCGCTCCCCACTTTTCGATTTAGAATAAAAACGAATGAACGGATTAGTCTGTTAAGCCTTGTATCCTGCTCGCGCTAAATTTTAGCGTCCTTAATTCGTATATACCAAAGATAAATGCTTGCTAAATTATTAAACATCATATAGATGGGACAAACACCATTTCTTCATGACAGTAATCAGTAAACGTTATTTTTACAATTTTCGAATTTCAAATTTCAAAGACTTCGCCGTATTTGAATCCTTCCAAAAATATGGATATAAGACAAATTAAAGAAGATAGCGCATTGCTGCAGCAGCTCAAATAATGTCTGTAGTAGCAAGCAGAAGAAGACCCTTTTCATTGTGTCCCAAAAATTCCTTAAGCTTAAAAAACGAATTTTCTATTATTAATGACTTTTGTTTTTATAATTTAATTTTATTATACGCAACACAAATTTCTTCCTCCGTTGTTTTACGTCAAAATTTATCTTCGATTTAATGTATCGGACATTTATTTCGCGAGCTAAATGAGTGGAGACTTGTCATCGACCCATCTATTGAAGATAAGAATTTGGCATGCGAACAGAATACTGCTTTGCTAGACTGCCTCGCTAAATTTTATCTTTGTAGACATTTTTGTATGGGAGATACAATTTAGAGCGAGCACTGGCTTTAATATAAAAAAAAACCTAATTCCAGAAACCAGACTGGCGAATTCAGTAATTTCGATTGTAGTACATCTATTTTGGCGCTCTCAAGGTTTGTGTATATGTTAATAACAGCGCCATCTAGCCATAAAACAAAAGAATATGTTTTTGAAAGTGATTACAAAGGTTGTGTTCACGAATATTTGAACTATGTTTCATTTTCATCTAAGCACAAAAATTTTAGTACAATCACAGAGGGAAAATGGACTTTCGGTGTTAGGTACTAGAAGTGGATTGCGTATATGCTAAGGAAAAATGTCAAATAAAATGCCGATTCGTCATGATTTTCACCATTTTCCTGGGCACTCATTCCGTAACTCTGAGAATGATAATCGTTTGCGCGATAGTAGTGAACGATCTCGTCATTAATTTGCTTCACGTAACTCCATTACTATCGTGTCGTCCATCGTTTATTTCACACAAAGTTTGAGAACTTTCGGTATCTCCCAGAAGCTCACAAACTGTAGTTGGAATAGGCACTAGACGTCATCGTAATTGTCGTAAATGGCATTTGTTAAAAAATTTTGGTTTTTGTCTTTGGTGCCGGCGAATTATTTGATTCTCAAATTGCAAAATGTAAGTATGTACATACCTAGTTAATCTTTGTTAATTTTTGATTAATAATATAAATGTCTAACATATTTTTATTAAGGTCAGCTACGCCGAAGCAAATGGCAATTTTGATTGAATATATGGAGTCACATCCGGACTTGGCAAAGGGCTACAAACCCAATTCTCTCCAAGGAAACCACCATATAAATAAAATGTGGGATGAATTGGCAGGACACATATATAACATATATATATTTGGAATCATTAAAAAAAATTAAATTCAAATTCATGAAAAAAAATTCTATTGTCTGCAAAATACACAAAACAGTGCAAGACGATACCTCTTTAGCTATCGCGCAAACTCTATCGTCTTGACGATAGTAGTCTGTCGATTATTGAGTTCCGTGAAGCAAATGTTCAATCGTCAAAACGATATCGTCTGGACGATAGACGATTATTGAAGTTACGTGAAGAAAAGCTATCGTCGAAACGCTATCGTCTGGTGATAATCGACATACGGAATGAGTGCCCTGGTGTATTTAAAAACAGTTACGTTAATCTGGATTTATTTATTTATTTTTTTGAGTTTTTATTTTTTTCGGACGCACCGGGTTTTTTCTCTTTGGTCCATGCAAAGATTATGACTCCATCCAACTCCTAGACCAACGGAGGTAGATAGTCTTAAAAATTAAATGTGAAGTAAAACAATCAATCTCCACTCCCTTAGATCAATCTGATTGATATTTTATTTATTATAGCGTCAGTTTGGGAAATCTCGGTTTTGCAATTTTTCGCTATTTTCGTGAAATTTTCGACCTAAGGCCCGCGATTCCTAGCGTTTCGGGACTTATGTTAATGCGGTTGATGTATCTGCTCTAAGCTCCCAAAAACATGAAATTTTGTTGGGTACCTGGGAAGTGGCGCTTGTTCGTTTGTTGCCAATTAATTCTCATAGGTGGCGCGTTGAGTTTCATTTTTAAATTTTAAATGTAAAAGGTTGTTGAGAGAGAGAGTACGCTTAGATGCCAAATAATATCATATGAGACGAATTCAGTTCAGTGTGGTGTTGTTTACAAAAGATAAATTTACTTTGAGTACCTACTAATTATTAATCTCTATACATTTTAATAAATACATGCGCAAAAATCGAAATTATAAATGGCCGAGGTACATTTGGAAATATGACTTTTACAGTGGCTGGATGTACATTTTTGCGAGCCGTTAAGGTTGGAATTTTGAAAAATTCAGAAATTTGGCAAGAAGGGAAATTCTTAAGTGAGCGCTGTGCGGAAAATTATGAAAATTATTTTCACTCTTAAGAAAGCTCAAATAAAAATATGAATAGAATTTGTGCTATAAAAATTAAATAGAATTGAAATGAAATGCGAATAAGTGAATCAGAAATGGAAAGTGCATTTCAACAATAAAATTTTTCAGTGTTTTTCTTCTACTCTTAAACTGATTCCATCGAGTCTGTAGGCGCACAATGCCTTACTAATATAACAAATTCTAGTCTCGACTTTAAGTTTTCGGAAGCTCACAATTGTAAAATTTATAAACTACTAGAATTTAAAGTCGAAACTAAAAATGTTTATGTTTATAGTTAAAGAACCTTATCAATAATCAATTTTAACTAAACATTTTCTAGGTCACAATATGCAATTTGTTATGCGAAATTTATTCCATTGTGAGCCTGGACACTTAAAATGATTAAGTATAATAGTAGCATTCACTGGGGGACCCCAAACATCTTGGAGTGCTGCACAACACTGAAGAGAAGTATTGGTTAAGGAACAGTCACTCTGAATCGGACTGCAGCGCCACCGAACACGCAAAGTCGTCAATTTTACTTTACTCTTCTTGATATACGTCTTCGCGATAAGATCGTAGAAATGCTTGCTTGATCAGAATACAAAACTGATAATATTCATACCACTACGTTAACTGACGGGATAACTGCCTTTTAATGACAAAATCCTAAAGACCGCACACAATAATATTTATCTGTCACACAAACACCTCAAGAGAATCTATTCCCATAAATTCCGTTCAAAAAAAAAAAACCCTCTATTCAACCATATGGATGTGCCTTTGCTGCGACACTGCCCAATGACATTTGAATCTTCATACATCTGGGCATGTTTCAGATGTCACCATAACACGATTCATAATCGTCTCTATGACACTTTTGACTGCAACAACTATATCTAAGCGCCGACTTCTATGCAGATACTTTTCTGTTTTCATTCAGTTTTTTTTTTATGAACACCACACAGATGTGACATTTTAATCGGCATCCAGAGGGATGCTGGAATAGCATCGAGATTAATGCCGTGAGGAAAATCATAAATTAATTAGAGAGCTCATTTCGAAGTGATGTTTGTTTTTGTCTATCGTGATCCGACACGAATTAGTGGCATTTAGCTGCGATTTATCGTTCAAAGTGTTGGTTTTGAAATTTATGACATTCCATGGGGAAACGGAAAATGTGCGTGTAGCGGAAGGGGCGGTGGAGCACTTCCGAGGTTTAAACGATGTACAGGTGTCATCATTGAATTTAATTGGCTGGGCTCGATGTTGGTGCTCATTTTCATATCTTTTTAACAGATGAGCTTTGAGTGCAGTAGAAATTTAAAAAAAAAAATAGAATGTCCAAGCTGATACTCGTATTTCGATATACTCCTCCGCATTTTCGAAGGTTAAATGATAGTCAGGGTTTGTTCTATTTTTTTTTTGTCAACTAATTAGGACTAGTGGCGCCGTTTGATGTTATAATCGTCGTCCGTCGGGGATGTTAAGAGAATTTTTAACACATTTTGTCTGCATTCCTTTTTTGTAATAAGATTTTTCTGTTAGATATTTAGGGATCTTTCAGTTATACAGCATGGGGATTTGGGTAATTACATATCCTTGCAGCAGAAACCGGAAGAACGTGGCGCCACTGCTAAACTGTGAAAACATTTCCATGTCGTTATGTTGGTTTATTATTTATGGGAAAACTGTTTTGTCGAGTGATTGGATTCATGAAGTGGGATTTAGAAGATGGTAATGCATTTGCAGTTGGAGCTTTAAAAATGATTCCCAGATACATCCGTCTGCACGCAGTTAGTAGTTGTAGCAATTCCTTCAGTGAGTAGATAGTTAACACATTTGAATACAACATTTTCGAAAGCATTCCGGAAGATTTTTTAAGGAATAAGATTTAAGTAGCATATGGTGTTTCTGAAACATTTTTTTGTGCAAGTCTTAAGCAGTTTAATAAATCAGTGCCAAAATAATGTAACCCGCTTTGGTTAATGTCATTTATTTTCGGAATAATTCTGAAGTCTGTGGAAAAGTTTATTTTTAAAATTGCTCCCAATATAGCCCTAAATTTACGCCGCGTTTTTCTTTTAATCCCAAGCTTCATCCAGAAGTTGACGACAATTTTCAATCCGTTAATCGTAGATTCGTGAAACTTTGACGTTGTATTCGGAATTTTAAAAAAGGAATTTTCTCAATAATCGCCCTGTCATTTTTATTAGTTTAATAATCACGATAATTATTTCACACTAAATATTTTCTAGGTCACAATGGGTGTTTTTATATGGAAAATTTTGAGTTCATAAAATCTATCCTGGACACCAAGGCCGTATAAGGCCTACCCGGGGCCCTTGGGCTCACACGAATGGCGAGTTAAACATTTATTTTTATCTCCATGATTTTTTATTGGATCGCTTGACGGGTTAAAAAACTAAAATAAGTTAAAACAAAACCTTATTTTCTATTCGACTTAATTTGGTCTTCAAATACTGGTGTAAGACTATTTAGAGTAAAAATAAAACTTAATATCTGGCTGTTAACGGAAACATTAAAGAGAAAAAAGAATTTTAATTTGTGATTGATATTTTCATTTCTGGCGGTAATTCTTAATACAGCCCGACGGGAAAGTTTAGACGATGGTAAAATGCTGAACTATAAATTTTTCCTACCTAAAAATGACACATTTTCTGTTGAACACGTCGTCGGCAATGTCATTGGCTTATCACTGTTGCCAGAAAGTCGCTAACAACCTCTTGATTTACTCTCTAAATATTGTTTGCAAAGTTATATCTACTAAAATAAAAAATATATATAAGTGTGTATAAGTGAATAGGTAAATCAGCCATTCTGGGCCCCCATAAGGATGGGGCCCCGTGTACCCTTATGATAAAGACGGTACTGCTGGACACTAAATATGATTATTAGTATCGTACGATAACTCTCACCCACGAACCGTCAAATTAGTTAGACAGGTAAAAACTGTATGACATAATTTCGTTTCTTTTTTTTAAATCGCCCTTTTTTTTAAGGGTTAGGTAAGTCCAGGTTTGGTTTTCTGACTACTTACCACAGCGATATATGTGTGTTTTACATGTGAGTATAGAATAGAAAAAAAAGTTAGACTATTAATCGAGAAGATTTTGATTTTTGTGCAATAGCTCGTTTAAAGAGGGAAACATCTTTAGGATTAACTACTTTGTTACGGGAGACTATATTTTCTGGTGGGATTTGCCTAATAATTAGTACAAAGTTTTCAAAGCTACCTGTAAGGTTTTGCAAGATCAGCTCACCTCTTACCAATTCAAGGGAACCCTAAGTCGTATAGAGATGAAATTTCCGATACTTTGGTGGAAAAATAAAAATTACTGAACACCAAACTGTTTCTACATGTAAAAAAAATTGCCCCTAATCCCCTTTTAGAAGGAGAAATAGCTTCATCCTCTCTATTTATATTTGATGGCAAGCTTAGAACAAATTGTGAGACCGAATCCAAGCGTGGCTGCTACTTACAAACTATCTCAAATGGGTATCTGAACCAAAATAAATTCATGAGTATATTTAGGAAGTACGAATCTGTTTGAATTTCGCTCGAAGCGACCAACTATTGTTTTTATCTACATCTACATTTTTATACACTTCATAAGGTTCACGGTTACTTTTTCTCCACACTCGGCTTTCTCCCATTCAGATCCAGAAATTCTTGGAATCCATTTTTCTTTCAAAAGCGCTGCGTATCAGTTGATCCTCCCTGCTTAGTCATCATTATGTCAAGACTTTGATTAATGCCTTAAGTACACGTTCACGTAGTATGTCTTTTACTACGCAGCACATGTACGTATTCAAAAGCTGAAAATTGCGACACCCTTAAAATCTACTTTTTTAAGAGCTTTTGCCAATCGGTTACACGCCTACATAAACGGGGGCTTGGAAAGTAATCAATCCAACTTCCGGCACGTAACATCTTCAACACTGAAACACCAGTATTTATAATTCTCATTTCAGCGGTTAAATAATAAACAACGAACATCACAATCACATCATCAATGCATCACTCTATGAAAATGTCGCGAAACCTTCCTCAATGCTAAGTATGCTCGACTATTCGCCGGTATTCATTATCTGCAATTAGGAAAATTAAGATGTCATCTTCATTCGTGGAAATAATGCACTCGGCAAATTTGGTTATTAAATTAAGTAGACGCTTGACAATGACGAGTTTCACGAGTATATTCACCCATCATGGCATCGCATCCTAATTAACTTTAATTTGTATACACAATCCTTAGAGGATTGCTCGTTGCAGCATGCGCATATATGGGGTGTACTATACTATATACATGACAGAGGCGTGAATCTGGCTGTTGTCGTTAGGATCACTGTCGCAAGTAGCATTGGACTGGCGTCGGGCCAAAAAATTCACACTTTGAACGATGAAAATGTCGTCTCGAATTAGTTGGTTATTCCTGATTTGCTTCTCCCTCCGGCGCAAGGGTGCGAAAGCAGCGCAGCATGCTCCGAATGATGACACGAGAATTATGATTTAATAATTTATATTTTAATGATATTGTTTATGGGTGCTAAATGTTCATTAACATAGAAACGCTGGCATCCGTTGAGGATTTTTAATTAGTTTCGAGCAGTTGAAAATATAATTTTGTAAATTTCTAGCCATCAATCACCAGATATGGTTCAGGTGTAGGTATGGGATGTGTGGTGAAATTTATTTTGATTTCATAATACTATCAGGGAATTTGCTTCAACAAATTTGCATAGAAATGATTTTTTTTTATTATCAATGAAATTTTATTATCAATTACATGCAGAAAGAAATTCAAAAAGAAAGTCTCCCTAACGAAAAAAGAAAACATTTGTAAATTAAAGCATTAAATTAAATAATATTATTTTTTACTATAATTATTATATCCACTGCTGCCGTTGTCGAAAAACAGACCCAAGTTGTTCACCCAACGACGGCACCGTTTCGAGTTAAGCCTGGCAGGCTAGTAAAGTATGACAAACCAACAACCAGACGCTCGCAAACTGCAGTCCTTCCAGGATTGGCAAAAACCAAGGCTAACTTGTTAGGTATCTTTTGGCGTGTACTTCCTTAGCCATAAGTCTGGGTAGTAAAGAAATGGGTTCTATATTTTGTTCTTTAACAATGCTCATTTTGCAAACTATTGATTTATTGAAATTTATGATTGAAGCATGTTGAAAAGTAATTGATTTAATGGCACTGATTTCTTTATTACAAAAGGACTACCCGCCAATCGTATTAAAGTTGAAGAATGTTTTGATCTTTCTTCTGATCATTCTCCGGTAATTTTAACAACGACTGAGACATTTATAAAAAATGAAATACCGCCAAGGCTAACAAACGGCAAAACAGACTGGGGAGGCTTCAAAAAAGATTTCCAGAACAATACTGAACTGCGTGAATCACTCAAGACGCCTTACGAATTAGAAGTTGCGGTCGACCGCTTCGTCAATATCGTACAGAAAGCTGCATGGAATAATAGTCCTCACACGCAGAGAACATCGAACTATAACTGCGTCAAATACCCGCAGGAAATAATTAATATGGTAAGAACAAAACGAAAAGCGCGAAAAAGATGGCAACAAACTCGAGCCCCGCAAGATAAAGCGAACCTAAATGGACTTACTAACTTGCTAACAAACTCGATTAAAGATTTCAAAAATGACAATGCTACAAATTACATCGAAAGCTTAACAGCTGGAAAATAATCCAATTACTCGCTTTGGAAGGCTATTAAAGCCACAAAAAGGCCGCAGGGCCGCCTATTAAGATAACTCAAGGTATTTTTCCAAAAAGCGACAAGGAGAAGGCGGATGTTTTCGCCGCTCATCTAGAAGACACTTTTAAGCCGTTCGATGATCAAGTGCTTAATGGAAATATTAATGCATCAGACCGACTAACATCTGAAAATAATGTAGTAATAAACGCTACACTCACCGAGCTCGGACAAGTAATAAAGAAACTTAAGCCCAAAGAAGCTCCGGGTTATGATCTGATCACGGGTGAACTCCTAAAAATGCTACCTCGGAAAGCATTAACTAAGCTTCTCCACATTATAAACACCGCGATCAGATTACAATACATTCCGAGTCAATCGCGGAAGTCATAATGGTTCTAAAATCAGGCAAACCACCGAATGAAAAAAAGTCTTATTTTTGAGAGGATATTACTCAGACGCTTACAAGCAATTATAGAAGAAAACCGTCTTATACCCGATCATCATTTCGGGTTTAGAAGCAAACATTCAACAATCGATCAAGTGCATCGGATAACTGACGTAATAGAGAAAGCTCTAGAAGAAAATAAAATTTTCTCTGCCGTGTTCTTGGACGTTTCGCAAGCATTTTATAAGGTTTGGCATGAAGGCCTCAAGTGCAAATTAAGACAAGTTCTCCCCGAACGGTTATGGAAAATTCTAGAATCGTATCTAGAGAATAGACTCTTTCGTGTCGAACACGGAAACGAATATTCGGAATTTAAAGAAATAAGGGCAGGTGTGCCGCAAGGAAGCGTCCTTGGGCCTCTCCTGTACCTGCTATTTACGCGTGACATTCCGCAAATAGAAGGTACTACCGTAGCTACTTTTGCCGATGACATTGCTATACTAGCAGTGGGTACAACGACCAAAGAAACAAACAAAGTATTACAAGGCGCGCTTAACCGGGTCTATGAATGGACAAATTCATGGAGGATCGCTCTTAACGAAACGAAATCGGTCCACGTGGATTTCACATAAAAAACAAATAACTTGCCTGTATTTATAAATACGGTACAAGTTCCGTTTGCAAACGATGCCAAATATCTCGAAATGACTCTCGACACCAAAAAAGAAAATGGAAACCGCATGTAAAGAAAAAATGCGAAGAACTTAAAATCAAATATAGAGAACTTTATTGGTTACTCGGAAAATATTCCAAGCTTACCCTCGAGAACAAGCTTTTATTATATAAGCAAGTGATGAAGCCTTTATGGACATATGGTATACAGTTATGGGGCTGTACCAGCGAAACAAATCTAAACATTTTACAAACTTTTCAAAACAAAGTGCTAAGATCATTCGTCAGTGCACCGTGGTACATTAGAAATGAAGATCTTCATAGAGACCTGTTTTGTTTCACCGCTCCTCCAATTAAAACACAGACCGACAGAAATGTATTTAATGAATTTTCTTTATTTCGTTTATTTCGTGTTATACATTCGTGTGTCCGCGTTGGCTGCTCTAACTCGACTCCCCCACTGTCAAGACTGAAAACTACTCCTAAACTGATAATGGGGTGCGTTCAGTGTAACGACATTTTTAGCTTGTATGTTACACGCTTCTTATTTTAAAAATAATATATGTTTTTACTTACTAACTACGTCACCATAGCGTATGGGCGGTCGAGAAACACGTGAACTACGGCGTGGCTGAACAGCCGGCGGCCCATCCTCGACTGATTCTGAATCATCAGAGGTAGCAGTGTCCCTGCCGTTATCAGGATCACAGCTCTTAGTTTCATCAGATGGCTCTGAAGTAGGATTTTCAACAGTATTTGGAGCCCCACCCTCACTAACTAATCTTCTCTCTCCCTGTGCATTTGATTGAGCATCGCTAATTTTGTTTCGATCCCCATCGTCGTCCACTTCGCGCTTACTATTTACTGTGACCGCTAAATACCGTCGGTTACGTCTAAAAATCTGACCCGTTGACGTGTCTAAGACTAAGAATGAGTGATCGTTTACTTTACTGACAATTTTTCCATAACACCATTTTGTATTCTTCTTAAAGATAACTCTCTGATTTACTTCAAGCTTGGACAGGGGACGCGATTGACGATCATAATAAAACTTTGACCGTTGACTTTTTTTAACTAACTTTTCTGTGATTATTGGTTCTAACAGCTGTTCGCGTAGTAAAAGTTTATTGGTAATGGGTGCCTTTGTTTTAATTCTACGTCCGAAGAACAATTGGGCTGGCGACAGAGACATGGAAGCCAAAGGCGAGACGTTATACTCCAGCAAGCGACTACTGTACTCATGTAGGTGACCTTCATCCAAGCACCTTTTCAGCAAATTCTTTGCGATTGCGACACCTTTCTCCGCTAGTCCGTTACTCTGTGGGTAACCCGGGCTCGAAAATGTCAATGTAATGTTGGCCTTATCAGCAAATTGACAAAATTGCCGACAATTAAAAGGACTATTGTCAGACCGGATTTCCGAGGGATACCCATATCTGCTAAATATATTTTCCAGTAATTTGATAACTGTGGTCATCGATTTGTCTAGCAATTTGTCGGATACAAGCCAGTTCGAGTACGCATCCATCATTGCCAAATAGTACTTGCCGCCTAACTCGAATATGTCAATCCCAATAGACTGCCATGGGTATTCAGGAATATTGTGAGGAGTGAGCGGTTCTTTTGAATTCGCACGAGTATATTTTTCACAAATAAGGCACTTTTTAACTGACATCACTATGTCCTCGGCCATTTTTGGCCAGTAAAATAGTCCGCGAGCTCTCAGAAGCGATTTCTGGATGCCCAAATGAGGTTCATGAACCATTTCAAGGATTTCTTTTCTGAGCGATTGCGGTATGACTAATTTGTCTCCGAAAAATAGTAAACCTTCTTCGAACTTTAGGTCATCCCGAATCTTATGATACTGCTTAGCCTCGCCACTCAAATGTTTGTACTCCGGCCAGCTTCCTTCTAAATATCCAATAATTGTCGCCAACACGCTATCGTTCTGTGTTGCCCGTACATAGATCATCTGATTATGATCTGACATGCACACTCGTTTACGAACTGCATGTATGACTGCCTGCAACTCGTTATCATCTTCTTCTGGTAGATTAATGGCTGCTCGTGATAAGCAATCAGCTACTGGGATTTTCTTCCCCGGAACGTACTTAATTTTGACAAAAGGATACTTAAGTAACCTGAGAAACAATCGTTGTAGTCGAGCTGAGACATTATCAATCTCCCTTTTCATTAGCGTCTCGAGTGGTCGATGATCGGATTGTACTTCTACTTCGCGGCCGTAAACAAAATAGTGGAATCTTTCACAGGCGAACGTAACAGCAAGCAATTCCTTCTCTATTTGGGCCCATTTTTGCTCGCTTTTTGTGAGGCTACGAGAAGCATATGCGATCGGTTGGTCATCCTGCAGAAGCACAGATCCCAATCCATCCTTTGATGCGTCGGTCTGAATGACTACTGGCAGTGCTGGGTCAAAGATTCTCAATACGGGCCCTTCAGTCAAGTCTTTTTTTAATGCGCGCATTTCCAGCTCATGTTCACTATTAAAATGCCACTCAACATCTACCCGCGTAAGCTCACGAAGCTTTGCCGTTCGCTGTGATAAATTTGGTAAATACTGGCTCACGTACTTCACCATCCCCAAAAACCGAGCTACATCTGCTTTACTTTCAGGTGTTGGCATGCTTATGATAGCCTCGAGATATTTTTGATTTGGCCTCACCTGCGATGACGATATTTCTTGACCCATAAAGCGAACCACAGGCATAGCTAGCTGCAGCTTCTCTTTATTAAACCGGATGCCGTTGTCACGCGCAATTTGCAAGACCTTTCTCAGTACTGCATTATGCTCTTCTACTGTCTGGCCGGATATAAAAATATCGTCAAAATAAATTTCCACACCGGAAATGTCCCCGAAGAGCTGTACCATTTTCCGCATGAATAATTCCGGTGCATTATTCAATCCAAATGGGACACGATTCCATCGATAGCGGCCGAAGGGAGTCATAAAAGTTGTTAGGTCTGCACTGTCGTCATCCAGTTCCAGGTGCCAGAACCCGTTCTTAAGGTCCATTACTGTAAACACAGTCATTCCGGCTAACCGTCCAATAATAGACTCCGCCGTTGGGATTAAAAAATGTTCTCGCCGAATACATTCGTTTAGTGGCTTCGGATCTAAGCACAGTCTTAGCGACCCGTTCGTTTTTTCCACAATTTGCAAGTTATTGATCCAATCCGTCGGATAGTCCACGTGTGATATCACCTTTGACTTTTCCATCTCATGCAATTCTGCCTTAAGGCGCTGATGAAGGCTCTCTGGAATTCTTTTGCGATATCGCAACACGGGCACAGAATCCGGCTTTAGATTGATGTGACATTTTCCAGGCAACTTACCCAGTCCGTCAAACACATCCTCAAACTCTTTAATGAGCTCAGCTGCTGCCAGTTTACCATCCGTTGATATCAAGTCAATCCCCACATTTCGTTTGATTAGACCCAAGCTCGAGCACGCAGCCCGACCCAATATAGGCTGTAGACTGCTGTCCACCACCTCAAACAACAGGTTCTGTTTACTCGTTCGACACAAATCAAAACAAGGCAACGTTATTTGACCAAGTGTATTAATCTTATCATTATTATAATTAAACAATTGTGTATTTGAACTACGAATTAAATGATCAAATTTCATTTCCTTAACAGAGTACAATGGAATGCAATTCGTGTCCGCTCCCGTGTCCAGCTTAAAGTTAACCTTAACATTGTTGAATGTGAGATCGTGAACCCATGGTTTGCTTATGCTATTAAAAGAATCAATATTTACTACATTACTAACAGCTATCCTACAATCCCTATGCAGCCAATTACAAAATTTCGAGTTACCTTGATCAAAATATCCCGTCTGGTAATGCAACACATCTGCCTGCTTCCTTGCGCTTTCTCCATTTGACATTGCCTCCACTGATTCTGTTTTTATTTGGTTGATGACCTCGGTCGAGCGACAAACATTTGCAAAGTGACCCACACGGTGACATTTGTAGCACTTAGCTCCCTCTTTAAGTGCTGGACAAAACTTCTCATGGTTATCTTTTGCATTTCCACCACAGCTTTGACATTGCTTCTCGAATCCCCACTTCTTTATAGTCGCACGCTTCTTTCGATTTTGAACTGCATCAACTTTGTTTTGCGGTACATCCAATAACTGTTTGCTAGCGGCTGCCAGCTCTGCTGCTTTGCATCGATCAATTGTTTGCTGTAATGAATCATCGCGATTTTCCAGTAGTTTTGCTTGTAACCGCTTATCAGCTACACCCAGTACAATGCGATCATGGAGCATGCGTTCTGCATACGAGTGTTGGCACTCATCGCATGTAAATTCGCAGTGACGCATCTGTAATCGCAATTCTGTTTCAAACTCGGTAAATGGTTGACGCTCTTTCTGCACTATGGAGTTGAATTTGAATGATTCCATCACCGTGTTTTTCTGCGGTAAGCAAAATTCTTCAAATCGCCGTAGAACTTCTGCCAATGTGATTGCAACGGCATCTGCACCTGCTGGTTCACCGTCAAACGGCTCGTCGAACAACGTGTTGTATACATCAATTCCCTTTTCTCCAATCAAATGGAGGAAAGTTGCAATTTTCACATTATCCGCTTCATTACGTCGGCCAGAAGCAAGCATATAAATGTTGAACTTCTGCTTCCACACAGGCCATTCTTTTCCGGCGTCTTCAAAGTTCATTGGCGACGGCCCTTGCAAATTTAATTGTACCGCCATACTTCACAGTCGTTGCTGTTATTAAGAAATTTGCGTTGCACACAAATGTACTAATGAGCACAACGGTTGATAACACTGTTCAACTTGCGGTTTTCAATTGTGACTGTCTTGAATCAAGACTCTTGATTTTGTTTTTTGCTTTCTATTTTTTTATTTTGTTTTGTGTATATTTCACATCTGACACCATGTTTTGTTTCACCGCTCCTCCAATTAAAACACAGACCGACAGAAATGTATTTAATGAATTTTCTTTATTTCGTTTATTTCGTGTTATACATTCGTGTGTCCGCGTTGGCTGCTCTAACTCGACTCCCCCACTGTCAAGACTGAAAACTACTCCTAAACTGATAATGGGGTGCGTTCAGTGTAACGACATTTTTAGCTTGTATGTTACAAGACCTCGGAATTCCCACCGTCAAAGATGAAACGAAAATATGCGCTCGAAAGCATAGAAATCGATTATTAGGACATATTAATAGCTCGGTCCGTGAAATTCTCGATGAAACAAATTTATTGCGGCGTCTACAAGGAACTAAACCTTCGGACTTAGTCCGATAATTATCAACCGCGTTAAAATTGCGGAACGAGCAGGAACTTTCGCCGGAATGTTGCCTTGCAAACGTGTAAAACTTCGTGATAAAAAAAAATTGCTTCATAAGTCATAACTTAGTTGCAGTACAAAAGAAATTTGATGGAGGTGGTTTTAGTGAGTAAAAATCTCACACTACTATGAGCACGCGCCGAGTGTCCTCATAGTGTCTTCTGGAAGATTTCCACCTACCTCGGATAAAAAAAAAAAAAAAAACTAATTTCGGTAGTTAATTTTCTTATATGGAAACTGAATATTTTTAATTTTAAGAAAACAAACATTTTAGTGACTTCAGATTGCTTGTTCTTAAAGAATGATAGGTAAATTAAAGTTTTGAAAAAAAAAATAAAGAAATGCTTAGTTTTTAAATATTTTTTAAACAAAGTTAAGCAGTGATTTCTTAACAAAACGCGACTTAAGACAATAAGCCGATTCAGTTAGTCCCTCAGCTTTCTGTTTTCAGTTTTGGACATTGTGTTCAAATCGACTTAATTTTAAATGGATTCCTTAGATATTCTCCTAGAAAGTAAGTCCCCATTTAACCAAGAGCTTCATTATAGCTTCATTCATACAAAAATGAATACACACCCTGACTGGCCTAGACCCATCATTTATTGACTTCATCTCCACCAATGACAACAAATACACAACTTTGACTGATCGCCAGATAATCAATTAGTTTCAATGTTCTTTGACTGGCTGCTGACATCGAACTTCCTTTGCGGCGATTAATGTGACTGACAAATCTGTGTTCGTTAGCGTTCCCCGTTTGACGTTGAGCTCTTAAGTGTGAACGTCTAGTTGCCCTTCCTCCTTTGGATCGGAGAATATGGAAACTTAATTCAGAACAGAACTAAGAGTTCATATAACTTTTTTAAACTAACTGCCGAAAGTACGGAACAAACTCTAGTACGTTCCCAAATCCACAAATAGATACAGCTGCGGTGAAATAAAAACTTTTCCAAATTGTCACACCAAACTGTTCACAGATTACATTACACTTGTTTGCGTCAGTGACTCTCAACTAGATCAGCTCAGTGAGATCTACTAAACAGCCGTCAACAAAAAATTAGCATCACCCGTGGCAGCCAGCTACAAGACACATCCTTGCGAGCCATCAACCAAATCGGATACTTTCCTGGAAATTAATTAAAACATATGCTCATCACTTAGGGCCATAAATCTGCCACCACAATTATCACATTTGATTCGACTATGTGCAACTGCACACCACCAGTCGTCTAAATAAGGGGTGCAGCGTGCAGCAACTTGAACAGCGCAAAATAATCCTAATTAGTGTATCACTTTCAGAGGACTTCCTCCGAGCCGCACCAGCGACAAGTGCGCAATCGAATATGTTATCATTTAAATTCACAATCGAGTCACAGTTCCATGGAACTGAAATAGAAATAGTTGCCACTGGCGCGGCGCCCTAGGTGCAGCAGCAGCAAATTCCACAACGTTCTGGTTCTGCCTTCGCGCCAAGTGACACTGACAAGGTTGAATAATTGCCAAAATTAATTGCTCGGCGCATCGACCGGCAGTTTAATTGAGGAATCCCATCCACATTCGATTTGTTTTGTTTTGCGTACGCGCACCTTTCTGGTTTCTGCCCAACCGAACCGGGAAGATCAGCGCCTTTCCCGAAACCGAAACAATTCAATTTAAATGGAGCAAAACAGTGTCAAAATAATTAATACGTCCTCATTATAAATCATCACATTTCAGTGTTTGTCACCAAACACTCATAAATCTCGCTGCTAGGTCGTCCCTTATTTGGTTTTGTGCGTGCTCGTCCTCTTCCCCCGGGAATTTCAGTGCAGCCGAGGCATTAGTCTTTCGATTTCGTGTTTGCGCCATTGAAATGCTGGAAAGGGAAACTCAAATAAATGACTAAGGATGCGTGCCAGCGAGAGCGCAGAAAAAATGGAAAAATGTCAAGAGACGTTCTTTGGTGCGCCCATTTGTGGTTTATGCATGCAGTGCATTCTTGAGCTAGTAGTTAATTGCATGAGGTCGACTTCTTTGATACGCCCACGCCCTGGATGAATAGTTTTTTTTTTCAATCCCTCAACCCAATGCACGTTTTTTTTTACACTTTGCGCTCTGTGGTGTTTTGAGGTCACTGCTATAGTCGGTTAAACGCAGATGTGCACTGACCCGTGATTTACTGCTAGGGGTGTATTCGTCTTTGACAAATAAGCTTGTAATTCGATCTGATGATTAAATGTTGGCGATTAAGTTAAGCAAAACAAACAGCGTCTAAGTACTCTTTAGTATAAAAAATAATTGGCGCAACAGGTCCGTAGGGACCCTAGGCTTAGCTTCACACAACCATTCGTCTTGTGTGGGTTTTTATTTTTGGGACGAATGGAAGGGATCTGCAATTTTATGCCGAGTCCAAATGGCCAATTGAGAAGCTCTTTCATGACAGTTATACTCTCGGATGTTTGTCAGACGTTTGCGAGAGGTGGCGCGGTGAAAATTGGTTGGAATTTGGGTTTTCTCGGGATTCGAACCTGGGACCCCTCGCTTAGTAGTCCAACACACTAACCACTAAGCCACTACACCGACACTCTTTAGTATATTTAAGCAATTAGTTCGGAGAAGGTGCATAAGTCCTGGAAATGTCTGCGTGATCATGTTTTTTTAAATTTTTGTTTATGAAGGTAGGTACACAATAAAATTAAGCTAAACTAATGGCTGTGTATTAGCGGTTTTTAGAATGTGTTCGGTCTTCGGGAAATGGAAAACTTTGTGAATGATAATTCTTACCCACAATGTTAGAAAACAGGAAATAAAAACATTTTTGAGGCGTCACCTTTTGAATCGAATTAGTTAAAAAGATGCTTTTTGGCCGAACTATTCGCCTTGTATAGGCGCTGTAGTAGTTATTGTATTAGACTACTGAGCGAGGGGTGCCAAGTTCAATTCCCTACAAAAAAAAAATCGTCTTAAGGTTTTTTCTAAGGAACGTCTGACAAACACCCGAGAGTATAACTTAAAATGAAAGAGCATTTCAAAAAGCCGTTTGGCCTCGGCTTAAAATTGTAAATCTCCTCCACTCGTTCCAAAAATTACAAACTCACACAAAACGAATGTTTGTGAGAAACTAGGCCCAGGTCTAGGTACCTGTTGCGCCAACTATTTTTCATTCGTTAATAAAAAGTAACGAGTATGTCAATAAATGACGCCCCAGCCTTAAATCCAGATTTCTTTATTTTTAGAAAATAACCGTATTCAAAAACGACTTTACATACTTTGCAACATTTAAGACACATATCGCAGCTTTAAATATGGCGACTTTGACATAGACGCCTTTAATTAACCGATCTTCTACTCGATCGGAATATCAATGGATTCCACTTGCAAATTTTGAAATGAAATTCTTTCTGTGAAGCACCTAGTTTCCCTGCAAAATGCTCACTGGTATTCTGTATTTTGAACAAACTTTTCACCTGAAGGTCTTTAACTAACATTTCGGAAGCTCAAAATAACTTGTCTAGGTCTGCGACTTAAAGAAACTCTTAACCCATCAAATTCTGTCCTATGCATATAAAACCGAGACGCCTAAAGAGCGACTTCTATATCTGATATTTACCACGGAGCGCATTTTAACTGAGGACATGGTTATTACATTTGAAATGTTTTTTTAAAACTCTGTTAATACCTTTTTTTGACCAAAAGGCGTTTTTTTTTTGTAACTTCACTGTAATCTGTAATCAACTTGCTATTACTAACTTAATTCCTAAATAATACAAAAAATGTATACCAAAATAACTCCCTTAAATATTTGTATCCATAAACGTCTTGTCGATGTGGGCAATATTGTTACGCTGATCAAAAACAGTCCCAGCCAGAGGTTGGGTATCGCATCAAAAAGATAATAGATGTCCGAGGCGATTGTAATAATTACTTTATTTGTTTTAGATGTTGAATCATAAATTTTTGTTTTATGAGTTTCTAACAATTAAGTAATCGAAGTCGGATGTTATGTACAAGGGCATTTCGAAGGACCCTCATCCCCCTCTGAGCTATCGGAAACTTTTGAAAACTTAGGAAAACCATCAGAACTTTATGGTCTAGTCGACACAACCTGTGAGCGGATAAAAATTGTCTGGCATCAAAAAAGTGCACGACTGGGTCTAACGAAACTTTCTCGTTCATCAAAAGTTTGGTTGATTGTTGTCTTATTTTATTAGTTAGATATGTAGGTAAAAATCCAAGATGCAATGCACCTTGCATTTTAAGGTGCATATTCAAAATGGTCGAAGAAAGAAAAAGTGCGTTACATTTACTAACACGAAGGTTAGCGTAGCTGTTATTGCATTTTTATTAGAAGATTATTACAGAAATATACTGTAGATATGTGAAAATAGATTGGGATTTGTGTAGTCATTTTTTGGAATTAAAAAACTGATTTATTTGAATTTTTTTAGGAAAAAAACAAGTACGGGATCTTCTTTAGAAAACTTACGTTATCTTTTTTTTTGTAAAACTATGCAGGCGAAACTGTAGGTAACAAATATTGAAATATTTTTTTTAAGTTATTCAAACTATTTAGTTGAAGACTGAGTATCAGATAATGTTTAGCATTATTTGGTTTTTAAAGTGTTATCGAATTTTAAAATGGGGTTTTCGAGATATGAGCAGTTTTATAAATTAGCGTTTTCGGTTATTTTAATTGAAAACTAAGAACGTAATAATTTTGAAACCAACAATATTTTACTTTAAGTAGGTATGCATTTTGGTCAAAATCGTTCTTACCGTTTACAAGTAAACCAAAGAACCAAATATTAAAAAAAATATTTTTTTTTTCAAAAGTCGATTGTACGATAATATAGACAAAAACTGAGCTTGTTATTAAGTCAGAAATGACCATATTACCTAAGGAACTAATTTTTGTTACAATCGTATGGACAGTTTTCGAGATATCTCCAATTTCAAAAGTACTGTTATTCGATTTTTTTTAACCAAAAACTGGGTTTGCAGAAGCGTTACCATAAATAAAAAAAATATTGAGGGCCATTCTGAGGGTCATTTCCAAAAAGTGCGGACCACTACCCTTCAGAGAAAATGAAAATAGCTAAGGCAACATAAATATAAAGTGACAGGTGCAAGACAAAAAATACGAGTTTGAATTATTATCACGTGACAAACGAAAATGAAACGTCAGTCAGAATGAATGAATTCAGTGTCGCTTTCAATATGTGAACTTGGTTATTGCTAATTTTTGTGATGATATAAGAAAGTATGCTTTTCAGAATATTTTGTTTAAGGAATACAAAAAATGAGATATGTGGGCAATTTCTTGTTGGTTCCGGGCCAAAGGCCAAAATAAAAAGACAGAGGGCAAAATGGCCCGATTGGGCACATTGTGGCAACGCCGGCATGCAGTCCTGGTAACCCAATCTACCTAAGCTCGAATATTAATTTTGGTTGAAACCGTTAGACCGTTTCGAGAAAACCGAACTGGTATGCAAATGTTATATGGGAGCTGCCATAACTATTGAGGCTACAAAAAAACGGCCCCGAACTGTAAGCCCACAAACTCCTAATCGGAAGTTTGAACGAAAGGCGGGTAGCCGTTTAGGCTGTAGGCCTCGGGACAGACGTACAGATTTTTTTGCGACTCAATGCCAGAATTGATTAAGATCTCGAGTTCGAAATTTTGTACGAAAACAATATCTTTTCTTATCTACGTATTCGAGAAAATAAACAGTAACGTATATTTTAAAGTTGAACACACAAGTAAGCGGCATCAACCTAAAATCTAAAGAGAATAAATATTTTCCTCTACATAAAAACGCCAAGTTTTTTGTCGAGCTGACTGGAATTTTTCGAAAATGGCTCCATACTGACACAAAGTCAATATTCGACCACACAAAACGAGATATGGACCTGTTGCCATGAAGAATCCTGTTGACTGACTCTCGAGGTGCGATGGTTTTCAACACGCATTTGCTCGCTTAGATGCATATATCGGTCAACGGGGTCTTCGCTGATTTAAAAACAAAACAAAAATGACGATTGTTCAGTTTTCCGAGTATGAGCTCAGAAAAAACAAATCAATAGTATTTATTAAAGTTATACTCTACGTATACTCTGTTAGTTTGGAATTCGAGATTTAAGTTTGAACTACCTGCGAGGAAATTGGGAACAAGAAACGAAAGGATATCAATTACAAGAATTGTCGCTAACCTGGTACAGTTGTATAAAGTAGACGCGTTCAAAGTTAGAAAACAAGTCTGATATATAATTATGAAGCCTATCAACTGAAAGCTTATTTGCCGTTTACCATTAAAGCGCTTACCTTTTTGGAGTCCCAAAGCCTCTACAGAAGCATTGGTTGACCAGCATTTACATGTTCGTCTCGATAACGTTTCTAAGGCAATTAAAGGGCATTTTTTATTTGCCAAAAAGGCCGAAATAATGCAAATATTATCCGCAGTTGCATCACCTGTATCCTCGCTGCAAAAAATACTGGTAAGAGGAAGCAAACCATTGCATTGACAAAACTTTGTGGTTAACTTTTTATAGTTTTTATGAATGTGGTCCACGAAGAGCTCTATGTCCAGGAAATTCATCAAGTGCTTGGACAAAGATATATCCTCGGCATGTGTCTACCATTTCGGTTAGCGAAATACTGGAAGAACTCCTTTCGAGTTGATATTTGGTGTTTAAAAGCCTATGTTTAATTTTGTACAGATGCGGGATGAGATCATGTCTGCGCTTTATGAGAATCGGTGGCAAAGGCGACGGGGCAATACTCACCCCCAAAGTACAGGAATATATACTCGTAGCATTAAAATCTACGATTTGAGCAGAAAAAAACAGCCTCCTGCGATCTGACAAAGCTGAGTTGTTCAAGTTTTGTTCAATTCGCTCGTATCGTCTTCGTAACCATACAAAAGAGGTTAAATCAAAATTATTCATGTGTATACAAAAACGCAAATCAAAAGAATCCAACAAAAAATCAGTTTTCTTCACAACCGTAAGTACAGTATGTCAAGTCCCATATAGATGAAGTAAAAAATGCATCTGCCCCCCGTCCCACCCCAAACTAGAAAATCCCACATCAGAGTCTCCAGCTCCTAAACATCCTTAATTTACCCCGGCTAAACGATTATTCAAATTAAACTGCATTTGGAATATATTGCGCATACCATGAGCTCAACCCTCCAGCATCTCAGCACCGATTAAATTTATGCGCCTAATTTCTTCTCCAAGCAGTTCAAAAGGAAAGACACAGTCATGTTAAACACGCTTTGTAATATTCTAATTTGATAATTGGTTGTAATTTA
The DNA here is from genome assembly GCA_916610125.1 of Cheilosia vulpina. NCBI lineage: Eukaryota > Metazoa > Arthropoda > Insecta > Diptera > Syrphidae > Cheilosia > Cheilosia vulpina. The sequence goes on along the minus strand of OU744279.1, from coordinate 40,127,355 downwards.
TGGGTCCTCATGAGTGACGCCTTCTCGTTTGGCTTCTGAGAAAAATATATTTTAATTATTTGGAACTCATATAGCGACGCTGGATGCAGTGCATCACTGCGTTGTACACGACTGCGTCAGCTCTGTTCTGTGATAGAAGCGGCTAACAGCAAGCGCACAAACTGCCTTCGAAAACTGTCACATGCTCACTCGGGTAGTGCAAATGAAAAGCGTGTGTGCGGAATAAAAAGAAAAGGAAGATCGACTGCGAAGCATTTTCCTGTGCACCGGGATGTGTGCCGTCCCGGATAGCTGCGAGCGGTTTGCGTGTTCCTTTTCAATGTGATTTATTTGGTTTTTATTTAAAGCATAATATGCTGAAACGAATAACCATTAATTGCGGTCTACTTCCTGGCATCGGATTCCTGGGAGCATTTTTTTCAGATACCTAGATATATTTTGATCACTGAAAACGATTAACGAAGAATTTTTCATAAATGAATACGGAGCAAATGTGTACTTGAAAAGCAATGGAAAATCAGTTGTGAAAATCTGAAAAAGTGTCTCCCCAAGCAGCTGTGGACATTTTCATTTGCATGCTAATGACGTAGGTATGCATTTCGCAAAGTATGCCAACAATATTTTTGTGAAGCAGGTTTTAGACATTTGCAAAATGCAAATACCAAGGTTTCAAGGTAAGCTCAACGGTTTTTAAGGATGAACAAACCATAATAGAAACTCATGTATTAACGACGCCATTTATTTTCCCCAAAAGGTAAAGTGCTATACTTTAAAGGTTTCACAGTTTGCAATGCGCCGACTTTTCTTGAGAAAGCCAATACAGACGAACATTAGAAAGGGCCTTTCATAAAACTTGATACATCTTTTAGTTGCGCTGATAAAATAGCCAAAAAATACTTCTTAAACAAGTCAAAAAACGGATAAGAAAATGCGCCCCAAATGTGTTCAAAAAAGCGCTTAAAAAACTCGACTAAAAATGCGCCGTAAATACCAACGGAAAACGCGTTAAAAATTGCGTAACAAAAAAAACAAAAAAACCCGACTGACTGTAAAAAAGAACTAAAAATATATGAACAAGACATATTCAAGTACATACCTAACTAATTGACAATCGGAGACTATATACCTACACAGCCTAACAAATATATTAGTATTCAGTACTATCCGACTGCCAAATAGGTAGGTATATGAACGTGAATTTGTCTTGTTCATATATTTTTAATTCTTTTTTCAATCAGTCGGTTTTTTTTAAATAACTTTTATTTTATTTTTTATTTAATATTTTTATTTTTATCTTTTTAGCCTATGACACTCCGGGGAACAATACGAATCTTATGACACCTAACTCTTCAAAATCGGTCAAGCCGTTTAGGCCACAGGGTGTCCCGATGAAACGTACATAGGATACGCGCGAAACACATAACCCTCTCTGTGTGCAGTCGGGTAAAAAACGCAATGCATCGAACCAGCAATTAGAACGCGATAATCATGATAGCCCACATCGTGCTTCTTTGAAGAGCCAGAAATAATGGGATATTTTCAGGTTTAATACTAAATAAAAAGAATCATTTTTCTCATCTTTTATTCACCCAAAATAGAATTTGACATGGGAGATATTAGATCACACATTATCCAAAGACAAGCCATACTAAGACCCCCAAGCTCCAACCCCAACTTCGGCCGATTTGACATTACTTACGTACAAGCTATATCTATTTTAAAGTGGCACTTAATATGTGCCACTTCCGCTGTAAGCAAAATTGCCTGGTAGCGTTCATATAGAATTTTATCCGTTCCCTAGGCCTAGTTTCTCAGAATTATTCATTTTGTTAGAGTTTTTCTTTTTTGGGATGAATGGAACTCATGTCGAGTCCAAAACCAAACGGCTAATAGTCAGACGGTCGTGAGAACGCGCAGTGGAAAAAAAGCTTAATATGGAATTTGGGTTCTTTTCTTTTTGGGATGCGTATTCCCGAACTCTAGCACATTCCTCCATGGTTGGCAGAGTTTTTGTTATGTTTCTTCATATCGCAAAGATTCTAGTTGACATTTCAACGATAGGAAAACAAAATGGCGAGCACCACACTGACACTGCCGATTTCGAGCAATGGAAACAATTTTATCGGTCCTAATGGTTATCGGGCTATACGTTTTCCACATTCTGTTTATTAACAGAGCCATCAATTTGCATATAATGTTGTTGTAGTTGTTCTTAATAATGTGATTAATATGATCAAAAAAGTTCGTTTCTCAATTTTGTCGGGTATGATTTGCATTTTGTATGAGTGCCTCTTTAGCTTCTCTTGGATTACCGCACAAAATTAGAATATCATCAGCTTGTTGTATTATCAAGTTTATGTATAATGAATCTACTACCCTAATCATTTTAGAACAGTTCTAAAATGGCATTAGAAATTTTATATAAATTAAGGGTTAAATTAAATCCAATGGTCGATTTGCATTCTCATTCCTACGATTTTTTTGTAATGACTGAAGAAGATCGGACCTCTCTCTCGCTTACCTATCGTGTACATGTGAAATAATGAATAATCATGTGAATGTTCCGTGATAAAGCTAAGTACGCTGCTCAAGTTAAATTTTCGCTCCTATACAAAATTCTCTCCAAAATTTAGCTGAGCTAAACTTAAGCGAGTGGTCGCAGCTCGAGCTAAATAATCAAACTTTTGTTTCAGAATGTACTTCATGGGTCTGTCAACATTTACCGTGCCCATTTAATGGGTCGGTACATTTTCTCAAGCTAAATTGTGACAGACCGTTGTGTATTTGTTGTTCTGTTGCGGAAAAGTATCGAAGGATGAGCTTTTTTTATTATTACATGGACGAGAAGTACCTAGAATCAGAAATAGTTGAAATATGAGAGAATTAACTTTTTGAAGGAAGTTTTTTGAAAGAACAGGTGTTTTCTGTGACACTTATCCACGGCGTACTCTATGTCAAAATTTAGCTAGGACTAAAGCTGATGTTTGGAGAGAAAAGCTGGAGACCAGATAAAATTCACTTTAGCTCGAGCAGCGTACCTAGTAAGCTTAAGAATGAACTATGCACTACAAAATCTGAAGTGGTGTACTCCCTGCAATTGATAAAGTAATATTCAAAGTAGTTTGTCTGACAAAATAGCTCAAGAAAGCTTGCAGATTGCTATTCGCTGAAGACTGTACCTACTTTCTTTGTTATGCCTTTTTGAAGCTCAAGAATATAAACATGAAATTGAATTTGAAATATGTATTACAATGTAAAATTTGTAATACAAATACAGAACTACCTATGACAAATTTTGCCTGAACTAATAGCAGAAGGAAACAAATTAACGAAACGCTCACAAAAGCTCGCAGCCTTCATTTTTAATAACGCTTTGTACGTCTGCCTCTAAAAACAAAATTTATATAGGTATACTAAGTGCGCACACATACTGATTCATATCCCTAAGAAGGAACTTCAGATTAATTAAATATTCGCATTTGTCAGTCACCATGGGCTTACCTATAGATTAGAAAGAAACAATTTTCCAAAAAAAATAAGAAATTAAAACAAAAATTATTTGTCCGCTGCACCTTGAACTTATTTTTACAAACATTTTAAAACTTTGATGTCAAAATATTCGTTTCTGTTTTTTTTTTTTTATTTATTCCAAAGTTATAAGCGTATGTTTAAAATATATTCATGGCAATAACAAAAAATACCACGCGCTTGTGAAATACCTTTTTAAACGTACAACCCATAGACAAATCATAGTTGTATCTGGTACAACCTACGTATACAATACAAATCCAAGTCGCACGCTATTTTTGACAACAAACAAAATTAATTACAATTTAATAATAAATTAGGAACTCAGCTAAATACGCTGCATTAATTTATTTGTTATATTTAATGTTCTCATTAATGCAATGAATGTTTCTACGGAAAAAAAGAAATATACAACCCCCCTAAAAATAGAGACTCCGATTGGAACAACCCACAAGCGTGTGGTGTGAATTCTTTGGGTAATTACCACGCCCACAAAACACATCATAGGCCGTCCAAATTTCACACATGTTAAAAATAAACCATTTTCCCCACATCACACTGTCGGAATGGGATGGATTTGTTTTTGAAACTCTGCGTCTTATTCGATGATTTCGAAAACCATGAACACAAGTCACAAGTGCAAAGTGTTTGCTGAGGAGATCAGTTTTTTAAGGTACTCCGCGGATGAATGTCGTTGGCGGATCGTTCGAAGATCGGTGTTTTCATTTTGAGTTTGTGGACAGTATCAGTGCAGGGAAATGGAAACACAATCGGTTCGACGTTTTCCAAATAGTTTTTCGATTGAGAATATTTTATCGAAGCCCGATAAACGTTACGAAGATATAAGTGATCGCGGAAATGACAATGGTGAAGTGCATAACCAAATTATTTCAAATTTCGGTGTAAATGAAGTTCCCTTACTGAGTCCTGACAATAGTTCGCCGAGTGATATTCGATTGTCGAGTCCTGAATCAAATTTTGCCGAAGAAAACGCAGATGGGTGTAGCGAAGCGGCTTCGGAAGATAGTAACAGTAAGTTGAGAGGAATATTGGAAAAATTGGTTTACATATATCGAGTACAGATTCTGGCCCGATAGACCCCCAAAACTATCAACTCAGAGCCAAAATTACAAGTTTAAGATCAACATACACTTCAATATTCGCAAATATAAAAAATAATTAAGAAGTGCATTTTTTACATAGTTGATGACAGTCATACAAATTTCATTGATTTTCTAAACGAATCAGTGTTCCCATGTTAGAAAGTGAATCTACCCGCTGCAGGTAGAAGTCTTCTAAAGATATACCTACTATGGGGAGCACTGAAGGGTGGTTCTCTTCCATTCGTCCAAAAAATACAACTTACACAAATTGGTTGTTGAAAGTTAGGAACCGACCAACTTTCTTCTTTTTTCGCATTGACTCACTACGCTACATTCCGAAATTGAAAGCGGAAAAGGCAGCTTTTTTCGCTGCCTCACCTCTGAACAACATTTAAGGGCAAGGAGGTCTGGAAAAAGGATTCCAATTTCGCATTTTGGATAATTTTGGATATGATTGCGAACTACCGACGGTTTTCCTGAGTTTTTTTTTACCTACCCACTTGAATAATTTTCTCACTTCCCTTGTAGCTTGTAGGTCTCTTCCAATAACACCGAAGGGATTGAGAAACTCCATGGCATAGATGGCGGAGATCGCTTAAGAAGTCTGCAAGCCGTCGATATGCAGATCAACTACAAAGAAAAAGAAACTGATGACATAGAAATGTTACATAGAAATTCGAATTGACAAATGTCACGTAACTTCAAACAAAACAAAATTAGTTGATTCGTCTACGTAAGTGACCCGGGTTTATACGAATTTGAATTGTTTATCCGTCATTTTCACAGATTACTACAAAAGCGTTCCCTAACTTTTTCGTAAATGTCTCTCTCTGTGAGAGAATTTATCCCCACAAAAGTAAATAAACATACCTAATATCAACGATAGAGTATCGATCAAAGCCCCTTTTGATATTTGATAATGGGGTCTCATTCTTCACTATTCTATATTGGAGTGAAATAAGTGAATGATATAGTTTTTCGGCTAAATTTCGAACTTGCAACGCAATGTTGTAGTCAATTGTGAAACTATGACAGAGTCCCACAATCTGCTGTTAGCTGATTAAACCCAGGGGTGAACGTAGTCGATGAAAACGTTATATCCTTTTCACACCGCACCGAAAACCGTGTTTTCGTCGATAACTTGTCGATGCATTCACACCGACAACATCAACTAGTTTTCAGCTGTGAGACACAAGTCGTGAATCTTCCGTGTAAACTATTTCGGTTAGAAATTTTGATCGCATTAATTAATAAATAAAATGCATTCAGAGAATTTAAGAATAACATTAATTAAAACTGTGAAAAATTATTTTAAGTTGTGAGTTGTGACTTCTGTTCGGTCATCTGTTCTGCTGAATATTGCAAAAGGTATGTTTGTTTCAAGAGCCCAACGATTGGAAGTCGTTTTCATGGTGTTTTCGTGGAAAGCGGCTATAAACAACTCGTTTTGAATACTGAAATATTTATGGGAAAACTCCTGTTTTTGAGTGTTTTCGCTCGGTGTATTAGGGTATTAGTGTCCGATGTGGTCGTTTTTTTTTTTGTTTATTTCGTGTGCCTAATCGACAAATTCCCTGGAAGTAGAACTTGGGTTTTCATCTTCAGTATAGTTACCTACTATTACATAATTCATGGATTCCTAGGGCACTCGAATTGGAATACTGAACCACCGAGCTGAAACCATTTCTTAAACTTTTAACTACTTATTTCAGTTTCTGGCCACAAAATACTTGCGCTTTTGCTTTAAAGATCTGTTCATTTCTATAGCATTGCATATTTTCTGCAAGCTGCGAATGAACAAATATTTCAAAATGTGTTGCCCAATGAGTAAAACTAACACGCAATCATAAGGGTCAGCGTCCATTCAAACACAGCATTCTGTTGTCTGCCGTGATGCGTACTAAATCTAATAACCAATTAGAAAAGTCCGCTTTCAAAAATAGAACAGCCAATCGCATGAAAAGAAACGAGAATCACAAACACTGTCACATCCGCACTATTTACCGAACCATCAGCGTCACATGAAATAACGATCTGTGACATTTGTACAAACGAACGGTCCGCATTTCAAATTGGCCACATATTTTGGCACTCGAGCCACACTAATTGTTTCAATTAATTGACAAAGCTGAACAATTCTTATTAATTCGACAGCATTGCCGACAATTAGTCAGGTAGGAGAGATTTATTGCCACCAATGTCGCGCAGTAGAATGACAATGGCGTGGATGCCTAAAGAAAAATGCTCGCTGTCATTTAACGCCACACTCTAGACGGACGAGTTGTTGTATTTGGCTTGGCAACGCATACACAGACTGAGCAATACCAAAACCTCCATTTCGGAGCATAAGCAGATAGTTTGGTTCGTCCCTTTTTGGTTACGGAAATATACATTTGAACAGATCGGTGCGGTTGATGCATTTGGTTGTCTCGATTGTCGATTCATCGACATTCGAAAAACATTGGCATCTGGCTGCAATTAACATTTCTTAATTCGAATGCATTTATTTCGAAGCGAAGAACGCCCAATTTGTGTTTCTTTGAAGAGCCAAATTCCAACGGTTGCAAAAAGTCGCATCTTGCGTATTGATTGAGACAAATTGCAGTGGAACTAAATATAGGTTTTGCGTCTGACTCCGGTATAATGTGCGTATTGAATTTACGTATTTCGAGAGGTAAAGGCACCATGTACCAGACGGAATTGTAGGATGTATTTGAAGTCCGTGTGATCATAATTGTGGTATCATGAGAGCCGTTTGCAACAACAAAAGTCACAAGTCGGTTAAATAATTGCGCATATTCCTGTTCAAAGGTTCTGGATCCCAATTCTCAAAAATTCTTACATAGGTTTATCTGTCAAAACCTCCGATGCGATGCGAAAAATTGAAATTTGAAATTCTCGAAATCTGTATACGAGAATTTCTCTTCGAATTATACTCGTCTGCCTTCCTTTTCCATTCGGATTTGCGTCTCGCATACGGAATTGTGAGTTTGACATTTCAAAGAACGGTCTGTTTTTTTATTTGTGTGTGAGATTCAAATTTAAGTAAATCAAACAATTTAAATTGAGCACTTATTTAATGATATACCTTCCGATGATATCAATTCCCAACCAATTTGAATATTGTTTGACAGGTTTACAACCTGTGAAAACGCTTTACTTGACATGCTGTAAAATTCTACCTCATTCGAGAGGTGAATATAATTTTCGCATAGGTGGAAAAAAAACGTATAGCGCTTGAGAATACCAATTTTTCTGCTATGCGAACATTTCAGGCGGATTATAGATACGAATTATAATCGAATGTCAGCTTAATATTGGCCAATAATCCCTATAAAGCTCAAACGAAAAGTTATCTTGTTACCTTTCCAGGGCCTCGTATTGTTATAACTTTTACATGACTAATTGATGGCTGTAGGCTATTGTCTTGAAATAAATATTCATAAACTTTTACTTTGATGAAATTACAATTTCACTTCATGAAAGAGCTTCTCACTAATTTTTGGCCGGACTCGGTATAAAATTGTAGATCCCTTCCATTCGTCCCAAAAATAAGAAAAACTCAAACAAAACGATTGGTTATAAGAAGCTAGGCCTAGGGTCCCTACGGACCTGTTGTGCCAATTATTTTTTTTTTTTTGTTAGGTAGGTATATAACTATAGATTGTATATGTATTTAACTGTTTGGTTATGGGATTGCTTCTCTGTTTCTTTTCCCTGGCACTTTCTGTCAAAAACATTTTAAATATTTTTTTGTAAGATGTTAATTTAATGTGGGGCTATTCGATTGGCACTTTTTATGTTCGTTTGGTACAAAAAAACAATCTTTTTCAGATTTCAGAGCACTTGCGAATGTGGATTTTTTCTCAGATTTGCCCCAGATTTACCAATAAAAGTACGTTTGAGTTTGACAACTAGTAGGAGATTATTTACGTTTTCGTGAAATTTTTCAACTGCAACGAAATGCATTGCATCGGGTGGATCTATTTTTGTTAATTGTTTATGTACAAATGTTTAGAAATCATTCTGGGCGCAAATTTAGAATGTTTTAATATAAAGTTTAACCAGTGAATTCAAACGCTTAGAAAAGTGTCGAAGGCTACACATATTCGAACCGCACGAATGTCAACACAAAAAAGAGTAAGTGACGTTTTTATTTTCGATTAGACACACAAAATCTGAAATCTGAAACTACATAAGTGTACCTATACGTTGATACACTTTCCCTGGAATACCTGAAGGATTCTTCAGTCTACTTTGAGAAGTAGTTAGATGCAACAGAACGGAGATCCCTCATAAACACATTGTGAATGTGTTTCAGGCAGTGAAAGAGTAAACGTTAGGTTGTTAAATTACAATTTACAAAACGTTCAACAGTTCGCTTCAGATATTGCTCTTTCCAATGCAATTCATTGGAGCACTTTTGCAATTACTAATGCACATCATATTTTGATTTTTGTTGCTACTTCTTATGATTTCTGCAGTCTAACGTGTAAATAAAGATTTTTGTGGGTCAAATCAAAATAATTCAATTATAGTTTACATTTTGCAAGATTATTTTCATATTTTGGGAACATAGACCGTACAAATTTGATTTTAACAACACAACACACATTTCAGTCTGACGGTATATTGGTGATATCAGGACGTTCCTTTAAAAATATCCCAGAAGCTTTTTTTATGTTAAGAATTGATCTGGAAGTGCCCTTTTTTCAATGAAATATAGAAAGAGCAATTCTAGATTCGCTCTTTTGAAAGAAAGGGCAATTCCTTTCTTGAATCGAAAACGCCATTAGTATCAAGTAGTAGATTGATGTACGCGAGTTCATTGGACGAACGAACTTATTGTATGGATCGTCTTATATGAGTTCGTCGTCATTCAATCAGCACTTTGCTTATACCAGCGGGTCAGTTCGTTGTGACTCGGAATCGTTCCTTTTTTAACTTTAAGAGCAGGTTGTTTATTTAAAACAGCAAGTTTATTGTTATTATGAACTATTGTTTATTTCAATGAACATTTTCTTGATTTCAATTTAAAGCTTTGTTTATTGTTATAACTATTTAGGTCAATGAACACTTCGTTGTTATAAGGTATAGGAAGGTACATACTGTTTTGTTGGGTTAAATCTTAAATAAGCTTGTCTTTGATACTATGCAATAGCAAATACCTACTTTCAAAATCCTGTAAATAGAAAGATTTCAGTCCTCGAAAAGTTGATGCTATGGTTCTCGCCATGATTTCGTCAGTCTACTTCGAATGCATGTACGGTTTCCACGATGCCTACAGGGCACAGCTTATCAATATTTGTAAATGTTATTGCGAGTTGCCAGTGCACCTGTGATATATAGGCTTGTTAAAAGCTGAGGCTTTCCAGGGCCTCGTATTGTGGAGTATTTGTCCAGATGCGACGCCGATAGCCGATTGTAGAAATGGTTCGAATAGAATTTCGTTGCGGCAGTTGTTTTTGTTTCATATGTACATAAAGTCGACGAAATTCTGTAAACGCATCTATATCTCATTCACGGATAAAGCAATCCGTCTGGTTTCCCTAATTCCTGTTAAAACTAATAAAAAAAACTGCCGCAGAGTGTATGCTAGTCCTTTACAAATGTTATTTAAACTAGACTATGGGAAATAATCCTCGAGTTGTGTCTGATTATATTTTAGAATCAGCTTTGTAGCCAATTTTTTTTTTCATTTTTGCTTACCATGCACTCTTGTTATCTTTTCCAGATCTAAATGATGACCGAAAGAAACGCCCACGAACAGCGTTCTCCGCATCTCAAATAAAGGCCCTAGAAACTGAATTTGAGCGAGGAAAATACCTATCCGTTGCGAAGCGAACAGCGCTGGCCAAACAACTTCATCTCACTGAAACACAGGTAAGTAACCCCCCACCACATCACCACTCACCTAAAGCATTTCGATTAACAGATTAAAATTTGGTTTCAAAACCGACGCACTAAATGGAAGCGCAAGTACACCGCCGATGTTGAGACTCTCGCTTCCCACTACTACGCCCAACTTGGCATTGGAGGCCTGGCTCGTCCAATGGTAGTCGGCGATCGTCTGTGGCTTTTCAGCCAGACACCGTCGGGCCCAGCTCCAATTCAGTCCATTATGCTAAACGGCGGCCCATCAGCAATGGGTATGACACCAAACCAAAACCCCGCTCTACGTTCATTTCCGCCGTCATCACAGCCGATTCCTCCTCCACCAACCCCACCAAACAGCGTCATAGAAAGCGCTCGAAATGCTATTCTTTCGCGTGGTCAACCCTTGAACTTTGGTCTGCCGTTTTCGATGAACAAAACTATACCGCCGCAGTTTCCGCCTGGATCAGCCTACATGCCACCTCGGGTGCCACTTATGTCCAAACCTTTTGATCAAATGGAAGCCGAAAAAATGCAATCCTTTAACGATCCCACAAAGTTTAACTTTCAAGCCAAGACCTCTGCAACATACCGCGGTACGACTGGGGAAACTGATGCCTACCTCCAGCTGAAATACAACTCGATACACAACTGCGAAGATAGTGACACGTCAAACGGCTTGGCTGAGTTGGAACGAGTTTTCGGCGACTCCAATGGTAGCTTCTTAGAACACAAGGCAAATGCCGTTTCGAATAAAAAGGACGCAGACGGCCGCAGCAGCAGCCTGCACGACTCTGAGTGCAGCGACATCGACTGCGAGCAACTCGACGAAGAGGAATCATAGACCGTCATTAAAATTGCAATTAAATTTTATTTTATTTTGTATAGTTATTCTTTTTTTTTACATATCACAGCCAGGTAGGCCAGAAAAAAAAAACTTATTAGTTATTACAATGTTCTACGAATTTCGAATGGAATCTTGTTAGCAACAGTAGTCCTTAAAATTTAAAAAAAATATTTCGGAGATGACACTGCTCTAGAACTAAACGCTTGGATTCTTAAATTAAATTTAAATGTTTCTTATGTTCTAGTCAAAGAGTAGATAATCAACTTCTTCTATGGTAATGCTCTGGTTTTTGTGTTAATTTACATAGTGTACATATATAAAATAAGTTCATATGCATTTTGTACAAGCGTATCAACAGTAGGAGTCAATTTGAAAGTGCTAGATAATGCCCTTAGTCTTACAATTGCTTTTTACAGCTATAGTCGCTCAAGGTGGATTGAAAATTTGTGTGTTTGTTCTTTAAAATGACTGCCAGAATATGAATTTGTTATTGTCCGGTCGTATTTTTTTAGGGAATAAGGATGATCGACATGAATTCTGCATTTTGAAGAACAAACAGCTGCAATAATTTTCAATCCCAAACACTCATTTTTTCTAAAGTGACTGTGAACTTTTGATACTCTCAATAATATTTTAATCAATTGCGATGTATAAAGAATAAACAGAAATAAAAAAAAAAAAACTTAAACAAGAACCAAAACAACTCTTTTGTGTGGGTAGTACGAGTATTGATAGGGCTGAGTATTTGGTAACAACCAGAAATGAAAATCAAGGTCTTTTTTTTGCTTAGCTGTAACTCGTCGTCAGAAAAAACTTTCTGTGGAACAGTTAACTGCAGGAGCAGTATATGAGCAAGATAATAAGGGTGCATTGACTCTAAAGTTTGCAGTTGTTAAAGTTCTAAGTTGTCCGTATCATGTTAAAGATGATTATTTTTAACAATCAGGCTATTGTTGGTTTTGGACGTTACTTTGCTCGCTTACTTCGGAGTATATCAATTGACCAGAACCCAAAGCAAATGTAGGGCATATACTAAAACCTCGCGTAATTGGGACCAGAAAACCGTGACGCAAATCGAAACGACGGAAATCGAAATATCGTTACTTAACCTAATTATATTTATATGTATTTCTCAAAAGTGATTAACTTCTCGTAAACTCGTAAGCTTTAATCTTGGGAATCCTCTTTTTTCAAAAATAACAAAAACGCAAACTGAAATAAAAACGGCGCAGCTTCGAAAACACGATAATTTTTAAATGACGCAACTTCAAAACGACGCAAAGCGAGGTTTTGGTGTATATCGAAATAGTACAAACGACTGCGGACTGCATCTGTCGTCTATCTAGCCCACGTTGTCTCTGCATGAAAGGGTTTATGGTAACGTCTTGTCGTAGAATTAGACTCCACCTCACAGGGGAAAAAAGTCAGAAAATCCACAGCAAATTACATCGATTTGGGTATTTCTATCAGGGACAACTTAAATCTTATATCAGACCCAGTAATGTCCGAAGTAGGATAGACATGCAGCGAAGAGCATGGTCGAACTGGATATTGTAACAGTCGAACCACCTACGGCACACCAAAAGAGCTTAGAGTTCTATTCTGGTTTTAGAGTAAGGCAGGTAAGGTAATAAAATATAAGGGCGAACCGCAACTTCTGTTCGAAAGATTTAATGGGTTTTAGTAATAATCATTTCTAACCTTTACCTTAGATATTTTTTTGGTCACAATATACAATTTTATATGGAAAATTCCGTCATTGAGAATGTTTGTAAAATTTACAGCGCAATAATAATAATTTATTAAAAGCGGCACGATCTCCAAGCTCCAAATGGAAATGTGTGTGTTTGGATGTATGGATTTGTGGTGAATAAGAGAAAATTATGTATTTGAGTTGAATTCTTCTGGGTAATAGTAGAATAATGCGTATACATCCCCTTTACACCTACAATTCATCAACTTGGAGATTGCTTTCGAAGCCTTTAATTAAAAAAAAAGACACGGAGTATACTGTTTCTTTGCCCAGAAAATAGTGTCGACTTTAAGAAATGTGATGCAAAACAGTCAAAAAACAATGGAACTAATTTGAATCATACCGATTACTGTCCATTATACTACAAGAAGAAACGTGGAGCACATATTCCCCGATAGTTACAAAAACTCAGTCCTTGAAAAATAAATAAAAAATAAATGCAAGCCATTTCTACTGCGATTCACAAAGTATGTGCTACAAAAAAAAAAAAACAAACGCGCAAATAGTGTTGCATCTTCAGAAAACTCAACAAAATCGAAACCGTTATGAATAATGCGATGTAATTGGCAGAGAGTTTCATTGAAAATTTGTCTATTATGCAATCGGTAGGAATAGTTTTCGTGGCCAAATTCTTTTTGAAAAAAATATACATGTAAAATAAAAACAGAAATTACCTATTATAGGATAACAGTACCTTTTGACAGCTCTGGCCGTCATATTATGTGTGCACACGAGTCACACAGATAGACGATCAAGTCGATTGTGAACTTAAACAATTAATCAACAAAAACTAGAAAATAATAAATCAATCAACACTCTTATAAACTAAGGAGATTGTTAGCTCCACGATAGATCATAACCTTTCCAATTTAGATTGGGGGCGAGAAACACTCGCCTGTTGTTGTAGTAAAATGAAACTATACCGTGATATGCGGTACGCGGCACTCCACTCTGTTGATAAGTTTAATAAATCAATCTGGGCTAAAATAATACAGCAATTTACCTTAAAATCATCCATAAGGCCCAACAGTTTTGTTGTCCTCTTATATTGCTCTTTGGTACTATATTGTATACGAACTGGCCCGTCCCGGCTGATAAGATTTCTACGCAATTCCTCATAAGTCACCATCGGACAGTCGTAGACATTCTTGATGAAGATTTTGTCATAGTTGTCCTGTTAGTAGGGAGGGGGGGGGGGGAGTTTTACAATTTACAAATTTTCCTACATAAATGGAGAGTGTGCTTACCTTCAGTAGGTATGTTAGATTCATTTTGGTAAATTCCACAAAATCTTCGCTTAGTTTTATGTGTTTTAGGTATTTATCAAAAAACAGGCCACTGCGGAAGACAAAACGCTTTAAAAAAAGGGGAATCTATGGCAAAGCTTACGGTGTCTCACTTGGATACTCCAACTTTGCCAAATGTTCGAGTTCGAGAGATCTCTGGTCGAATGCAGACTCGATTTTTTCGTTGTTCTGGATGACGGATCCAATCATCCCAAAAGCTATAAATAACAAAAGGTTTATAATTAAGTTAGGCATTTTAGAACACGTTGTAGAAAAAAAATATCAAAGTCCCCCGAACAGAGTGAACCGTTTGGAAGTCCGAAAAAAATCTGATAGCACAGATGACTTACAGGCGTTATTGAGTGTCACTACGCTTTAGACAGAGAGAATGACTGTGGAGAGGGCGATCGAAAAAGCACAAAACTTGTGATTTCTAGAATCTCTACACACTTTTCCAATCGATATCATCGGTAAACAACTGGGTAGCAGCTTAGTACAGCTAACTGACTCTCAAAATAGGGAGAACAATACACTGCTAACATTATTAGACTTTTGACCGCAGATCATCATGTTTGACTATCCAAATTATTTTTTGGATTATGATTTTAACACTACTCTATGCCGTACAGATCAAAATGGGCAAAAACGGATATAAATATGTTCAAAACGGTTCCAAATACGATGAGAAATCTTGACGGATAATGGAATTAAGAAGATAGAAAGTACGTCAACGATAGAGAAAGCAAGACTTACGACTTTGGCCACTTAACTGAGAGCTCACTCCACAGCTCCTTCGTCAACATCCACCCCAGTCCTGGGAAGAAGTCCGTCCTGTACAGCAAATCCGGTTTTTCTGTGTCTATCAGACCAACCTTTCCATTGTCATTCCATGCTGAGATGCACCTACAATCAAAGGACTTTAGAAATGAAACACTACCCTGGCCACTTGGACATACCACAAACTCGGATCATTCTTCAGCAGTGTGTAGGTACCAAAAAAGTACTCGTAAAAGTCTGGAGCCACATTCAGGTCATCCTCCACGATGATAACGTATTCGTAGCCCTTTTGGAACGTATTGTTCAGCGCCCAACCATAATGGCGGGCGATCTTGTAGTAGCCTTTGAATTTTTTCTCCTTTGGTGGGACGTAGATATCACTCTGGTCGGGTTGTTCGATCAACGTCACTTGATCTTGGTACGAAAGTATGACTTTTCTAGTCATCTCATCGCCACAGTCCTACAAGAGAAAGACGACAAACATTTGCACCCAACGATTCAGTCAACTTACCTGAGAGACAATAATTGGAAACTGTTCGACATTCGGTCGAAAGTGTATCAGGTTATCTAAACATTTGCTTATCGATACACGATTACACGCAAAAACTAACACTGGAATAATAGGTTTGCCGTCAGCAGTACGAACGGCCACGTTTGTCTTTTCAGCTGGGGTATCTAATGGGATTTCCTTAACGCCAACAATTCCCAGTGGATTATTCAATGCTGAGACTTCCAACTGCGGTGCCACTATCGGGGAATTTTGCTCATTTTGATTGTCAGCCTCTAGTTTGCTCTTCAAAATACTGACAAGACTCTTGAAGAGCTTATCACTTGCTTCGTATTGCTCTTTTGCGCCGCTTTCGAGGAGTTCGATTTTTTTGTTGAAATCTCGTCGATTTAGCAGCATGTCGGGATTCTTGCGGAGAAGGAAGTAATAGGTGATAAAGGTCCATGTTGTTATGAAGCCAGCTACCATAAGAACTTTTCGAGATCGCATATTGCTATAAATTATCTGTCTGGAGTTGCTTCGACCAGACTTAATATAAATGAAACTATAAGTCTAGGGAATTTTCTATTAAGCTACGGATGAGTAAATGCCATATTATTACGCTAAGGAGGAGTTTTAAAGAAAGATATTTTTTCTGTTAAAAATTCAACGCAGGGAACCTCCTTGTAAAAATAGTGTTACTGGTTGTTGTACAGGCAAATCGCGGGCTGCCAATAGAACTGGGCCATTTCGTGCAGAGGTAACGGTGCCGGTATTTGCCTATTTACGCATTCAATTATCTTTAGGTGTTTAAGTGTTAATGAGGTACAAATTTGTATTATTATTATTATTGGCAGAAACAACTTCTAATTCCACGTATATTTTTCCGATTTGGCTGTAAAATCTACTAAATGACAGATCTGTCAAAATATTGACGTTCAAATGTCATTCGCAGCAACGAAGGGAAGCACATACGGAAAGAACAAAAGAAAGTGTTTGGAAAATGATGCTGAAAGTTGTTAAAAATTTAAAATATAGTCTGTTTTTTTACTTTTTCAAATTATTTTAAGAAATTACTGAATTTTTTCAACCTCTTTTAGTTTTAAAAATATGCAATGACGTCAAAATTATATTAGAAAGAAAAAGCAAATCAAATATTGGGCAAATAAAAAAAACATCTAAGCAGTTTTTCGTAGATTTATTAGATGAAATTATAAACGGAATATTCTTACAGAATGCCTCTCATCCATAAGAGTGAAAGTCGTGTGCTTTGACCATGATTTGATGCGGTTACTTATATGAGTATCCATTTAGTTCAATTGGGTTAAAATTCTTTCATACAAGTTACGAACCTGCTGTCAGCTGAGCAATCAAAGACTGGCTTATTGGGTTTACTCACAATCACAAGATTTCTTGGCATGGCACTGCTGTTGTCTCTTGATTAAATGGCGCCGCTCACAAAATGTATTTAACGAACCTACTATAGTCGTGTTTTTTGAGCTAAAACAACTACGCTCTACTTGACACTTCGTGACTCATAGAAGTTGTTATAACTGTGTGCTGAATATTTTAATGTGCTTTGCTTTGCTGAGATCGAAGCTCAAAACAATAGGCCTTATATTAATTCTATCCTGATCTCCTTTTTCCGTTTCGTCAAAAAAGCCCTGTTTTCTCCAAGTTTTTACTCTTCTGACATGACATTCTTTTTCACCTTTATGCGATGGTTTTAGAGCAGAGACTTTTTTAGATTCACGACGGCTTAGTTGGCTTCTTTATTTTTTATCATAAAAATACCCGTGTATCCATGGAGACGTTCCGAAACATAGTTAAGTAAGTCTGACAGCTGATGTCGTTTTTCATTGGGTAAAAATAAGAGTCCGGAATCGAAAAAAATCGCTTTTGAAACCGTTCCATTGGCACAAAAAATACTCTTCTGGTGATTCTGCGAATAGAATTTCGCTTCTCGATTTGAAGTCAGAATCTACTATAGAAGCACTCACACAAATTCAATTTATGTATTTTATACAAGTCAGCTGACAGCCGCCGTAGATTATTTTTTGGCATTTCACCCACAAAGTGGGTTCAATCAGAAGCAGTTTGGTTGTTCCATTGGATCACAGAATGAGTGGATCCTCGAGTGAAACCAATGGAAAACGACAATAGTTAAGTAAGTCTGACAGCTGACAGAATAGATGTATTTTCGTTTGACGTTTATGGAGGTGTAGCCGACAAATTTAATCAAGAAAATCCTGTCTCTAATTCTTATGTGGTTTTCCATTGGACAAAAAATCAATTTTTTTTATCTAAACCACTTTTCATGCTCCATTGGGCAAAACAAAAATTATTTTTTTTTGATCCGAGATCTGGATTTTTGCAGATCTTGATATATTTTCAGATTTACACATACTGATACAGATAATAATATACTTTGCACAGATGCTTTACATCATTTTAAGAAGTTTGTTTTAAAACAAATGCGCAAAGGTTCGTGGAAACCAAAATAAAGAAATACCTACGTAAATAGCCATGGACATCATTTTGGAGGAAATATAATCTTCTTCGTTTCTGAAGACTATGAATCACCAAAACTACTTTATTTGTATCTACAAATGGGGAAACATTTTTCATATTTGTGATTTTTCCAAGAACGAATGCAATTTGATCAATTTGAGCTGATATTGATTATTCCTGTCAAATAAACGCACTAATCCACAAATCAAATCAATTTTGTTGCATGTTCCATGAGCCGCGTCTGAGATCTGAAAAAAATATCTGATGGTCTCAATGGAAAACGACTATCGGCAGAGGCTGTGACTTTACTTGTGTATAAATATTGAATGAAATTTGGGGGTACATCGAAGTCTTCATAGGCGTCTTATTTGTTTGGATTTGGACCACTTATTTTTTCTGAATTAAAAAAAATAAATTGGTGGCTTGTATGTTGCATTACTTTAAATATAGGTACCTATGTCAAAGGCATTCTTTCGAAAAGTCAGCCGAGTTTCCCCTCAAGATTTAAAAATAAATCAAAGTGTCAACGAACAGAAAAACTGTTCATAACAAAAACGGCTCCCGTCAACCAGTTGTCAGACTATTGACTGAACTTGACCAGTCTTTTCTAAATTCTGATAGATCATTAAAGTTAATTTAACTTACTGTTCTCAGATGGCGTTCTATTTATTAGCCTCTTTAAATAAAAATAAACGCACTTCCTCTCACATTAGAAATAGGTATTTACTTTTTTATTTGCATTTTCTTATTAACTTACAAGTTAAACTTAGAAGACTAGTAGTTCTTATAAAGTTACAATTCGTTCCTCTTTATTACTCTTTAAAAATACTTTTAGATAGATAAGTACATATCGGTTTCAGTTTTCAGTTGAAAATTATAACAAAATAAAAAAAAATTAAAAAAAAAACGGACTGTATATAGTTCTGCCATGCTTGCATTTAAAGCAAAGAAGTTCATTATCGATCGTTAATTTACAGCTCTCCCTCCCTTTGTGAATCATTATTAAAGCGTTGTTTAAAATTAGACAAAAATATTATATAAATGGCAGTCGTTAGTAAATTTAAGCTTTCTTGTATTTTTTTTTACACCGCAATCACACGCCCTTTCGGAATTATTTAGAAGAAGCATATATTTACATAAATTTACACAAGAGCAGGGCAATGGGCGCAATGATTAGCAAGTTCGCCGCGATCACTAATCTACCACTACCGCTAAGAGAGGCCAATTCCTTTTCGTCCACAACAAAGGCTGGAATCGCCTGCACCTGTTCCATGCTCTTCATTGGTTCCATGAAGCTGCCACGGCTGTTCCGGGCTAGTCTTTGGTTGGCCAGTTTTAGTTCACGCAGCTTTTCTTCCAGCTGCAGGATCTCATCTGTGAATAAGGAAATATAATAAATGCACATTCATAATTTGAAAGGAGACAGTCAAGCGGCTTACTTTTGTTAACGCCTTCGGTGTCACTAACTTTAATGAACGTTGCCAGAGATATTTCGTAGATTTTGTTTGGATCGGCATGGTGGCTGATTTCACGCTTTCTTCGGCCATATCCAATTTGTCCGTTACTGCATGGAGTTCCCGAGCATTTGTCCAGGCACACGTTAACCGTTGCACGGAACTGGACGTAGGTTGATTCTGGAAATTTGAAGGCACGGAATTTTGCACTCAAAAAATCACCATCAACGGTGTTAAAGTTGTCGAAAAGATACGGATCCACTGAGCAACTATAGAGCATGTATGTGTTAAGAAACTGATTAGGAGTTGGCAGCAACAACTTACCCATTGAAAATTATTGTTTCTTCTTGATTCTTGGTGTCGGTAACTTGCATATATGTGACGCCGAGGCCGTAAACAGGAGCAGAGGTTTTGTCGAGGTAAATCTCCATTGTCAGGGGGGTACCCGGACTGACGTTAAGCTCTCCAGTAACTATTTGTCCACCTTGTCGGACGCCAACGCCTAAGTGTGGTTCTGGAGCTCGAGTCGTCAGCGAGGTTGTGATTTCGATGTCTCTACAGAACGGAACAAAATGGAATTTTAGTTGTTTAAATCGCTATAAGTAATTATATAGTTTCAGCAGACTTTAAATCGTTTATATCTTCTGAGTAGTTTCAACGCGATACGATAACATATCCAGCACCGAAAAACAAAAAGACAAGCAATATGTAGCGAAGAACTCATACAAAAATGCGGACACATTTTTCAAGTCCTTCCATAAAATTATGATAGGAGAGGTTGCACTTGACAGTCCAGTTTTACAAGCTAGAACATATATTTACAATGTACAATGTACAATTATGGAGTTGTTTAAATGGGAGGGCCCATGGTACAGTGTTATTTTCCCAAATTTTAAAAATGGGTCTATTCGAATTGTTGATGTAGGTAGTACATACCTGAATTTATATTTGCCTTGACTAGCAAACGAACAACAAACGCGTCAACGAGAGCACCGTCACAAGTTCAGAGCGAGCGGATATAAAAATCGAAATGTGAACTGAGTGTTTAGGCACGATTTTCTTGGCTAGATTGCTCGGCTCAACTCGGTCAACGTCAACTGCAAATTTGTTCATCTTACCAATCTTGACAAACTGTCTGACTTGGTAAAATATAAATCCGAACGTCCTAATTTCCTTCACTCGTTTTGACGTTTGTGAATGTGTCACTTTTGAAATTCGCAATTATGAGCATTAACTGTGCGAAGTGTTGATTATACTTTACACATATCTATTAGGTCTAGTTCAGTGGGTCTGAGTTGGAAAAAAGGAGTAGCAATGCGCTGTCAAAAACTGTTCCATTTTTTTTTATAAAGCAGACTCTTGTCGAGCAGACTCATTAAAACTGTCAAAGTCAGCAGCTTCTTGTTTCGAATTCAGTTTACATTTTAAAATTAGTTAAAACTGAGTTTATTTTATTTTGCCGCAATATACCTACTTTTTATTAGCATAGACTACCTCTAAATTGAGTGCAATTAACTCTAAGGAATGTTACTGGTTTGACAGATGCTTCGCAAAATGTATCTACCATTGACATACTAGGGGTATTCACTATATTATGGACTGCTAGTGAAATATCAGTTCAATATAAGTTCTGCCCAAAAATTTACGCCAACAAAACCAGCAATCTTGGTTCAAAGCGAATAAAAAGTGTATAACATACTGCCATCCAACATGGGTTGCTCCATAGAACGCTAGTAGAGTTGCTAAGTAAAACGGTTAAAATTCAAATTGTTGCGGAATGTTTTACAATAGATGTCGCATCGAAAATGTGGTAGTTCAAATTATTAATATTAAATGGAAATGGAACAAAAAAAATTAAATACCAAATCGTATTCGTGCATTTAATGTCCCATAAATTGCACGATTTTCGTATATTGATGGCGAATGAGTTTTTTTCTGGTCTTTTACATAGGTATTGTTTTTTTTTCACCCAAATATTATGCAATACCACTTTTGCATATACATATTTCAATAAATTTTTTTTTTTTAATTTCCAAATGATATTTTGGATAGATTGATAATATTATTGAAAAGTTGAACTGGTAGCACTTTTTTCTTTCGAACAAATAAAATATCTGCCAATTCATTTGTTTGTTTACACAGAGCACAAGTTGTGCAAAACATCAAACTGCGAGTGGGAATGGGAATGGGAGGGAACGAGAAAATACAACAATATTTTTCTCTTCGACGCGTAGCCGTTGACAATGTTCTACATACATCTTGTGGTAAATAAAGTTTGTGAAATAGAAATTGAAATCTATTTTTGTTTTTTTTTTAGTTTGTTACATTTTTTTCCCATTTGTTAGACTTTTTCAAAAAAAAAATGTTACACTTTTAAAAAAATCTGCGGCAACATTGTGCATGATATGATGAAATTCCCTCCGAATTTTGCAAATTTAGAACAGGGGAGGAATTGAATAAAACTACTTCCTTGTTCAACTTATAAGACGAAATGTATTCCAAGCTTTTCTTGTCTTCAATTCTTATAATTCCCAATTTATTCCGCTCTGAACCAAGAGCGCTAGCTCTAGTTGGAACCATCGCTAAGTTGGCTACTAGCAGTCCATATAAAAGAAGTCTGTGGACTATGGTATCTACCTAGCTGTCTTGTGTCGCCTTCCCTTTAAGACAGGAAAACAAATAAGTAGGTAGCTGAACTGAAAGAGTGCGATGTCGTTCACAAAAAAATCCGTTGAATGATGCAATTTGCTATAGATATTTATAAAAAAATGTGAAAATAAAATTGAAAACAAAAACTATTCTGGGCATTACGGAGCTGACGTTTAGATTAAAAATTTCATGCTGAATACGGCAACTGTCAGAGACTATAACAATGCTTTAGGGTGGCAGTAGCTCTTACGGTGCCTGTCCATTTGAGAGTGCTTTCGCTAGTAAACTCTCGAGAGTTACTCTTGGGTGGCTGTCCATATTTTCACATTTCATTTTCATATTTCAATCTTGCGAGCTAATCTCCGATAGTGATCAGAACATATGCCCACTTGCGAGTGACTTTCAAAAGGCTCGAATCTCGAGAGTTAAAAGTTAATTCTCCGCGACAAACTCTCAAGACTATGTCCACTTGCGAGTTTGCTCTCGAGAGCTGCTGGAGAGCTGCTCGCAGCATTTTTACTCTCAAATGGACAGGCACCTTTACACCCACTTGTGGCTCCCCCTTTTGTTACCCCCCTAAAGCGTTAAATTTCTCTGGATTAAATTTCATATTCGTGCTTTGATTCACTCCGACATTCTTCAACCTATGCTGGCAGTTACTCCCATTATAATGCAACATTACTCCCAGTCCGTATCGGTGCACATCGAAATAAATGAATTTCGCTCGCTGGGACATACTAAACAGAATTGTGAATTCGAAACTACTTAATTGCACACATACCTACACCCATACAGCTACAATATGCTATAAAATTCCTCGGTTTCCAATTATTGATTGATCAGCTCCTGCTAACGCTAAGACCTATCGCCTCACCATCCAATTGAGCGAGAATATCATAAAAGCATCGAGGCTTGAATTTAAATTTAATGCCTCGGCTAATTAACCACTAAATTAGAGGATCACGTATACGCATTTTTTCCTCTAATCGTTTCCTTAATGCGCTCTCCGTCAGCCTCCTCGTATATAATAAAACAACCAACATTCGCACAAGCGCAATTTTGAGCCAATACAATTTCCCTCCATCTGGATGTGGTGGCCAAAATAAACAAGAAAACCCATCGACCAAACGAATTGAACTGAACAGAGTAAGAGTGTAGGTATGGTACTATAGAAGAAGAAGAAGAATAACTCGCTCATGCAACTTACTCAGGTTCCTGAAAACCAGCTGGTAACACGTCTCGCCGAACGATTCCGTGATGTTGCTGATTAGTTTCATTCATCATAACATTATAAACCGGCCCAGTTGTGATGCACTTGACACTAACGATCTCCTTGCTATTCGCATCTTCGATGATGATTTTGTGGTAGTAAACTTTTTTACCCTAAAAATAAAACAAAAAAACAAACAAGACTTAGGAATGCGCACAATTATTGATGGCCATAGCCAGCCGCAGCCAGCAGCGCCAATGTCCATATGACGATCATATTCTAATGATAAAACTTGCCAAAGCAAACTAGTCGCAACGCAAACTAGTCCCTCCAACTCTTACCGTTAATTTGTTCAGCATTCTCGTGACACCGCACTCGTAGAAGTCCTTTAGCGAAAGTCGGAACTCGGCAAGACTGCCATTAATACTCGGTTGACATCTAACATCGGGGTATCCCTTGAGGCCTTCCAAATAGATTTGCGGTTTGGTTTCATTGTCATTTATGCTATCAGGGATGCCAATTTCCACACGCATTAAATCCTCGGTGCAGTGGACCTTGTGTGAACCTACAACGGGAGACAAAGAGCAGGAGTTAACGCACTGGTTAAACCGGATTCGAAGGAAAAAGATATTTATATGTGGAGTAACTATACGTATATATGTTTGTGGCGAGAGTGTGTACACTGGGTTTTATGTGCGCGCAATTGAGGGACTCCCACTCGAGGTGGGGTTCGGTTTGGTTCGGTGTGTCTTCAATGCAGGTAATTATGCAAGTAGAACACTTGGAGCAAGATCGCTCCTAGCCTAGTGCACTTGGTCTTCATCGTCGTGGTCGTCGTCGGCATCGCCGTCGTCGTCTTCGTTGTTGATGTGAAAGAACAAAGCACCCAAATGAATCGCTGGACTGGACATGCTTGGCACACATTTTACCTTTCGCCACAGACACACGGAGCAGGATGGATACATAGAAATATCGCTATCGCTAGCGGCTTTAGGAATGGCAAAACACAAACACACACACTCACAACGGCGATGCCTTGACGCATAATTTACTGCGAAGGGGATAAATGACAGATCTTGATTTAAGTGCTGTACGTGGGTCGTAGATCGTAGCTCGTAGTTCATAGCTCGTGGTCCACCAGCTAAACTCGGAAGGGTAATAAATAAATATTCTTATTTGGCATAGAGATGGACATTTGCGTGCGCAGGGAGGGGTAGCACATCTAGTGGTAATTAAAAAATAATTAACTTACAGCAAAGACAGCGTGATAAACCACTATTCTGACCCTCCCACTCATAGACATGCAGACAAATCACCAGAAACCGCCAGCTATACATATGAGAAGAGTTAATAAAAAGATATTACACCTATTTTATGGGAGCTCCTGACTTGAGCGGACCTTTCATCTTCCCGAATGCGAGGCCACTTAAAATGGGATTTTGCGTAGTGCATCAATGTTTTTACTGGCGTTCCACTAAATTGCCAGTTGGCTACCCTGTAATAGCGGTTTGGAGCGATGGCACTAGCTCCCGGAAGCATTTGTTAAACGAACCGCGAATATGTTAATTAGCGAAGGACGTAGTTAAAACTGTAGTTAGCCGATTTATTGAAGCGGCAAGTTAGTACATTCGGAGCAGCAAACATTTTGAACAGCTGCGGCAATTTTTAAGGAATTCCGGGATGAAGATGTGACCCAATTAGGGACTATCTTTTGAATTTTTTGTTCAAATTAGAACAGGTTTACTAGCCTGGCAACGATGCTGTCTTACTGTGACATCTGTCACAATTTTTCCTCTTTTTAAATGTGTTAAAAGCAATACTTTGGTTTTTGATTTTATTCCAGAGAACAACAATCAACAATGTTTAGCAAAACCAATATCTGCTTCACAGAGAATTATTATAGTATTTCAGTCGAGTCATCCAGCTTAAGTTTAAGTAATAGCAAATTTAAATTACATATAACCATTTGTAATGGAGAATCAGTGGCCAATTTCAGTTGTTTATCTAAACTTTCCCACAAACTACTCTTTCGGTTGGTTTCTCTCAGCTATCTCAGCTGTCAAAAAGCCAGCGTTCTTCATCGTTAGAAGCAAAAATGACAGCTAAACCCAGAGTGCGGTTGGTAATCATATCGTAACTGTCAAATGAAATAAATTCACAAATTCACCGCCAAATCGTGACAGGGTGATGATAGGTTTCAAATTATGACACCACGTTGCCATCTTTTTTTGCATTTTCACATGATTTCATAAATAAAAAAAAAAATTGAGAGCGCGACAAATATCTAGAGGACTTTATTTTAAAATTTAAGACAAGTCCGCTAGACGGGCGAAAGCTGAATAACAAGTTCCTCGCAGCAAGTTAGTAATCGGCATGATTGGACTAATTACAGAGCACATCAGAATAGTTGACACAAATCTGTAGACAGAAACAAGTCATATTACATTATCTTAAGAGTGTGATAACATGCGGAAAAACTGGACAAGAGATGCCATTTGACAGCAAATTACAGCTGGTAAATCAAGCAGTTTATATTATTCATCAAAGGAGTAGGCAATGTAACTCAATGTATTTTCCGATATGCAAAAGTTATAATCGGATAATCGCTGATCAACAACAACTGGTGTATGAAATGAAATAAATTCCTGTAAAATGTTTGTTTGTCGATTTTGACAGTCTGAATGAAAGTCTCATACCGAGAAAAACAATCAAATTATTTTGATTTTTCATGAAAAATTTAAATTTATCTGCTGCCAAAAACACACCCTATCTTACCTAACATTTAACTAAAACCTCGCGGCTTCTGTGACCTCAATACGCCTTGACAAAACCCTTTTACATTTGCAAAGTTAAATTCCAAATCCTTCCGCTTAATACTTCATAATATGAAGATTTATTGTATCTTTCATAGAGACAGGCAATTCATTATTCGCGCAAAGTATTTGCTGTCAGATTTCATTTGCCTCGATTTTTAGTCGACGATTTATTACATTTTACTAAAGAAGCATTTCTCGGAAAATAAATACCTACATTCGAGTACTATCCTAAGTACCAACGTTTGTTACCGCATTATTTATGAGTTTAGACGACCTTCTGGCAGTCATTATCTAATGAATCACTAAGTGGAAACTTGTCAAATCAGCTTACATGTCATTTCCATTAACCCTGATCGGGAGAAGATCGTGAACACATAAATCTTCCGCGCGGCTTTATGGAGACACATCGTATTCAGTATGGAGTATGCACCACCGTCAAAGGACACTCTGCCGTTGAAATAAATAAAAAAAAACCAAAAATATCAGGGCTAACGAAAAAGGTAATTGATTCGTTATCCCGGGAAGGTGGTCGTTTCCATAGTTCTATTGAACTGCAGGCCTGACATTCAGTGATGCATTGTTCCTTCGTTAGTTTTGATCAGCAGAGGATTAAAATGTCAATACAATAAAATTAAGTGAATGTCACAGGGCTGGTGACAGGTAGGTTAGTGGGCTGGCGTGGAGAGTTCCGCGCCACACTCAGGTCAAAATCGACCCATTCTGATGACAGGTAACTTTAAACTAACGTCAGAATTTCAGTTATATGAACAATTCTTTTCAGTCCCAGTGTTTTGTGAACTTCAGCTGCCATTTTTTAGTTGCTATTTGTAGTTTGATGTCAAATTTAAGAGATTTTTTTCATTCGCAGCTTTTTGGAAAGCGTTCCTAACCTAGAAATTTTAAAATAGGTATGACAGTTGAATAAAAATTTAACGATTTCTCAAATTAATTTGTGACCGGGCGGAAAGGTAAAAGTTTGCTTGATACATCACTTGCAGGAACTGTTATAATTTTTTTTTGTTGCACCGATTTACAAATTTCACCTGTCAGTTTATAGTTGAAATCATTGTTTTGACTGTGGCGTTTCTGTGACGAATTATACGTACAGACTGCTAGCAACCAACTTAACGTGAAAGTGAACGTAAGCACCAGAAACAGTCAAATTTCATCTTGCAATTTGTGGGAAAAAAAGTCAAAATGTAGACATTTTTGTAGTAGAACATAAAAGGCGCCGATATTACCGATAAAAATATGATATAGGCCTAGTGAACGCACTTACTAAACGAAGAACAACAACCAGCTACTTTTATGTCGTATTCGATTTTGCTTCTTCAGAATCGCTCTCAGATTTCAGATTTCATGTGTCTAATCGAACATAAAAACGTCACTTGTTTTTTTTTTTTGTTGATATTTGTGCGATTTGAATATGTGTAGCCATCGACACTTTTTCTCTTCATTGGTTAAATTATATATTATTTATTTATTTATTATTTATATTTGTACATAAATAATCAACAAAAATAGATCCACCCGATGCAATGCGTTTGAAAAATTTCACGAAAACGTAAACAAAGTCCACTAGTTGTCAAACTCAAACGCACTTGTACTGGTAAATCTGAATCAACTCTAAGAAAAAATCAAGATTCGCAAAAGTGTACTGAAATCTGAAAAAAAAATTTTATTTCTTGACCAAACGAGCAAAAAAGTGGCTTGACAGCGCCCAGTCGAACACCACTAACTACCACCGAGCGAAAGTTCACAATTTTTGACTTATTAATTTCGCGGCTAAGTGAAAGTGTAATGTTGAATTGTGGCAGTTCGCCGAAGGTTATTCACAGTAAAAACTCCGAAACGACGGCTTTCAGTGCGATCTGATTAATTTATAAAATACATTTGATCATCAAAATACACCTAACAATCCACTTTCGTTTCGCGTATTAGTGTCAGCCCTAACCGTGATTTGGTAAGCTGTCAAAATATACTGTGCTCCGAATATTAATCAAACAGCTCAGTAAATTAGTTTGAGCTCATATGGTTCTAATCATACTCTTGACATAAATCATAAACATATATTTAGCATCTCGGCAAGCACTAGCTTTGTGGACAAGTTAGACTCTGTTCTGAACTTAAAAATAAAAACGCCCTAAGTCGGTAATCGTTACCCGATAAAAAATTAAATCGACGCCGAGGTTTGAAAATGGTTATACGGCCATTATCCAGTTTGAAAGTCAACTCTTCATGTCAGTTTCTTGATTGAATTTATAGTTTACCCTTTGAGCTGTTAAAAGTCTTATTTTAGGTTGGCAAATGTAATAAAAGTGATTAAGTCGCTGTTCATTTATTTACACTTCGTGTCTCTTGTGATTGGGGCTGAACACAATCACAGCTTTGTAGGAATTGCTAACTCCGCTGTGTTTACCTTTTTATTACTTTGTACAAGTAGAACGTTGTTAAGATTGATGATTCAATTAAACTCCACTTCACTATAGCACCGACAGAACTCCCCGTCGAGATTTAAGCTTGAGCGCACCATTAAAACGTTCAACACTTTTGTTTTCCTTTAACTCGTATATTTGTTTCGTTCTTCTTATGTTAACTATGCTCCAAGATAGTATACATTGACTTACCCCCATGAGCCGAAGCTGCGATCAGATAACCATGCCGTCGTCGTGGTCACTGGGGAGCATTATAATAACCGAAGGACGCACCAAAACAAAATCAGATTGAAAAAGTTGAGCACCCAACTCTATCTCTAGCTCCACAGTATGAAAAAAGATCAGCTTCTTTCGGTTGGATTAAGGCCACAATCACAAGCGCCTGCGCGACATATCGACGCACATAAACTAGTCGCTTTATACCTTAATTTTCAAAACAATTACGTTTGTCCTTGATTTATTTTTAAACCATGTGACTGCGCGCCAGAGATAGGTAATGATAATGGATGCCGCCTCTCGGATCGGCTCACGCGACATTTGTCTGAAAAGGTCGCCTATCTATAGTCGTACGTAGGCTGAATATCGGACTACAGATCACCGTGCGTATAGTCTTGCCATTATACGGACGCCATTAAAGGCAATTGAGACAGAAACCTGTGGCTTGGTTCTATGTGACTGTGTGTGCTTCGCTGAGGAAATTCGATACCGATGTTGTAATGAGATAGCAATGCGCACAATTAGATTCTTTTATTGCCTTAACACTTTTACTACCTAACCCTATTTAGCTGTGTTCTATAATAGTGTTTTTATGAAGCATAAGAACGGTGCGATAACTACTAAGCAGAACCGCAGCATGGGCTGTATTATAGGAGCGATAGACGTATGTAGGTGTAATACAGCAATGCTGTTTTCCCGGCCAAGGTATGTTGATTATTTCAAACGATTTTTTAATGGCGGCCTCGAGTTGAATTCTTGCGTCTTGTATTTAAAGCGTAGGCTTGACTGAAGAACATGTTATTGCAAATTCGTCAGGTAAGAGCTTGGGATCTATTTCAAATTCTTGTACAAGCAGAACGTGCCTAGGGCAATATTTTCAATTACAATTTGCATTACAGCTCTTTTTTGGTCTGACTTTAGTACAGTTGGTTCAGTAATTATCGTTAAACTGAAAGTCATCCACAGAAACAGCAAGCAACCGCAAATGTGATGTAGCTCGTAAGTTAATGAACGAGGAAAACATTTTCAGCTGTATTCTTTCAGAACGGATATGTTCGGGTGCGATTTAGGGTCCAGAAATATAGAGTCTCCGACCGAATTTTTTCCTCAGATTCCGAATATCGGAAAACTTTTTGTAAGGCTTTTTAGACGCGTTTTAAAATGTGTTTTGGATCTGTTTTCTGACGCTAGGAAAGCGTTTCTGACTAGTTTTCAAAAACGTCTTTGCACAGGGTTTTGAACTTGTTTTTGAGGCATATTTCGACCCGTTTAGGATAGCTGTTTTGACGGGTTTGTTTTTGGACGAGTTCTTGCGACATGTTTTTCGACGCTTTTTTTCAATATCTTTCTGTCGTTTTCTAACGAGATTTCCAACATGATTTTGGACAATTTGGTGAAACTTTTTCGGATCCGATTAAGACGCTATTTCACGCGTTTTTTGGAGGTTTTTTTTCCTAATTTTTTGCTCATTTTTCGCCGCCTTGTGTTACACATTTTTTATGCGGTTTTTAACTCATTTTTGTAAAAGTTTGCTGGCGCGCTTTTGGAGAGTTTGTATGAAATATTTTTCAACGGGTTTTGATGTAGCTTAGTCTTAAATCTTAGCGAATTTGTGTCCGATTCGACGGGTTTTTGAGTCGTTTTTCGACCCGTTTATAGGACGGCTGTTTTGACGACATTTTAATCATCGTTTTTGAACGACTTCTTGCGACAAGTTTTTCGACACCTTTTTTGACTATCTTCCTTGCGTTTTTTAACGAGATTTTCAATATGATTTTAAACAATTTGTTAAGACTTTTTCGGATCCGAATAAGACGCTTTATCACGGTTTTTTTTTTAATTGATTTTTAAAACGTTTTCTTAAGTATTTTTTACTAATTTCTGGCTCATATGTTATGCGGTTTTTCTTAGGCTCTTAACTAATTTTTTTAACAGTTTTCAGCCCGTTTTTGCAAATGCTTTTTGACACATTTTTCAACGGGTTTTGAGGTAGCCTAGTGTTAAATAGTGTTAATTTCTGTCCGCTTCTCTGATGTTGAATGTCTCTTTTTATGGTCAGCACAAATATGTACATATGTGGTTTCGCCCTCGGTAAGCACTTAGTTCATTTTAGCCGCTTCGGCTCTATTTCCCGCAAACTCAAAAGGATCTATTGATACTATGTGTACATTAGTCGAATATTTTTGTGCGTTTTATGCCTGCAGACGATTGTATATGCCTGCCATTTTTAGTTGACTTACATTTTGACTTGACTGTCAGTTGCCCGCTCTTATTTGATAGTCGTGTATAAAGATGATCCATAGCTCTGTTGTTTACCAGATGCTTTCGAAATGTAAGTCAGTAAAAAAAAAGGTATAAATTGTGTGTTTTCCGAAACTTGAACTGCAGACCCTTTATCACAAGCACACCCCGAACGCGAAAACATAAAACTTCTTCCTCTGATTGACTATCATCCGCTTAACCGCTTACCAAGGCATGCTTTGCCCAGAGCGTATTCCCAACCACTCGACGGAAGCACTAAACAAAACGAGCATCACTCTGCCTGACGTTTAAGTGACCGCCATGTGTCTCGTCTTGTTCAAAACGATGTCATTGCCACATTACAGCCTGCAGCCTAACAGCAATTAGTCGCTCAATGGCCCTCGTTGCTACAATCCCATTCATGTTAATTGTTTATTGGTTCTTTAATGGACATACATTAATGTCAATCGAAGAAGCTCGAACCCAACGAGTACGCGCACCTCTTGTCCCACTTTGCCCTAGTGAAAGACCCTTTGACGCGCCCACGAAGGTCCCTCTCTAGCCATAAATACAGACGCAATTAACATAAATCTAGTTACATCGAATATATTAATAAACTCGTACAGTGAGTCTAGACTTCTTTAATTGGTAATTTAAAGTGCCCTCCAGCTTGCCTCCAATTACATATAGGTACCTACCTATTCGAACGTTGCAACTTGCAACAGATAAAGCGCACATCATTCAGCTGCTTGATCTTCAATGGACCGAGGAGGCCGTGATCAGTGCACCGCCGTCATTTGCTAAGACATCGTTTGAGCGCACATCGATTGGCAACACATAAACTCTCTGTGGCACCATCCCCTTCCAAACAAGAAGATTGCTCCTCGCGCACAGTTAAGTATATAGCATAAGATGGCACAATCGGCAACAGGAAAATCTGGAAATTTGCCTCCTTCATAATCTGGGCGCGCGCATTTACATAATTTGCTGTCTGGCCGCAGTCAGCGCGAAGAGAGTTCTATTGTTTCAATCAAAGTTGGGAAAAGTTCTAAGGAAAAAATACCTGTACGAAGGCCTGCATCTATCTCTACCCATTCGTTGGTGTATCTTAATGTTACGCTTTTTATTGGCGCATTTCTTGGAAAACACCGCTCGCAACATCATTCGAATCCACAATTCGAATAGCGTCATACATATGGGAATGGCATGGCATATCTCTCCGTCTGGATGGATACTCAACCGTAGAGCCAGTGCTGTTCTTTTGTGGCTTTGGGTTTTTTGGATCTCATTTAACTTTTTTGTTGTGTGTCGGCATTCACGAATCCAATTTCAACACGATTACATAATGTGTATCACGCTGGTAAATTATTGTCGATCGTGAGCTCGCAAACAATCAGAAAATCTTATACTTTTGATTTATGGTCAATGCGGAGGACTAAGTGTTATACTGTCTGATACCCAGTCAATGTGATTCCCATACCCAGTCGATGGCCAGCAATTGGAAAATTGGCTCAAGACAAATCAAATCAAGAAAAAATCCAATTGGCAGAATTTAAAATGCGCCTTTTGTTCCTTAAAGACCTTACTCCGACGGTGGGAGAAAGTACATGAGTATTCATAGACTTCGCTTACACACCTCTTCTTATGTTAAATGTTTTTTAATTGTCTCTTAGATTTATGACTTTCTCGAGGGAACTGACGAACTGTCGTCTTTTATTGTCGTTGTTTATGTCGCGTTCACACACAAGTAGGAGAGTAATAAATTTGGTCTACGTGATGTTATTGCTTTGACCTTTAAATGCAATTCCAACTGATGAGAAGTGACACTATACAGCTATCTGTAGAGCATTCCTTTTATTT
Organism: Cheilosia vulpina; assembly: GCA_916610125.1. Taxonomy (NCBI): domain Eukaryota; kingdom Metazoa; phylum Arthropoda; class Insecta; order Diptera; family Syrphidae; genus Cheilosia; species Cheilosia vulpina. The sequence continues at coordinate 40,094,308 of OU744279.1, read as the reverse complement.
CAGTTGTATAGTCGTACCGTCAGGGTTCAGAAAATCAAGCGACTCGCATTTAGTTTGCTTCAAGTTTCCCTAAATATGATTTTTTTTGCCTGCGTCTTCATCTGCGAATCCCATGCGAAACATGTTCGGTGTGATGTGGTTGGCGGCAAACGTCGATAGAAGAATCGCTGGCAATTCTTAGAGGAAACTTATGCGAATTAGAAAAATATATTTCTGCAAAAGACTGAATACATAAATCACGTTGGAAAAATATACAAAGATCACATTTTGCCTCTTTCTATTTCTAAATAAAAGGTGACGAAGTTCGCGATACATTCGTGTGGGAGAACGCATTCGCTCATTGGTTTGTTAGGGTTCGGTAAGCAACACCGACATGGACAGATTTGGCTCGAGAAGAAGATGAAGCAATTGTGATTTCCTATGACAACTTTTTTTATTGTATTTCGTCAGTTTTCATTAAATGATACCTTCCATATGCTTTTATTGGTCCTTTGGAACGCACATACTAAAAACAGCCGCTATATTGCTCTATACCCAACGCCCTGAGACAGCAAGACGTTTCGTGTCGAGCAATGTGGCAAGGTTACTCCAGTGAGTTGCTACTTTACATTGAACGAAAGCATATGGGATGGGAGGTCCAGGAAAAACTAGATGGTCTGAAGGAGATAACTAGAGGGCTCACCAATAGTCACTGGTGATTAAAGCGATGAGGGTCCAATATAAGCAATTATCGTTGCACTAAGAAGTGGACGAATCCTAAAAATGATATCTACACGAAGACTGGGTTAAAGTTAGAGGAATCGGCCAGAAACTGCCGATACTACTATCAGAACAAAAGAACGGGTGCAACTCATAAAGTAGGAAGGAAATAAGCGACTAGAAGGCGAAGACGGAAACTATTCCATCTGAACACCGAGCCTAAAGTATAATTAAATATGAGCAAAAGTCCAGCATATGACTAGCTCCAGCTCGACTTTCACAGCAGTCTCTGAAGATCGGGTTATAAAAGGTAGTCTTATGGAAACTAGATGTCAAAACGGTGCAATAATTTAGAATATTGCAGTCACTGCAATAAAATATAAGAAGGCCCGGCAAGATATCGTATACCAGCAGAGGTCTTTAAAGTGATCCCTAAATTTCCTACGAGCCGCTTTCCACTAGGTCTAGAAAAAATTTCATCAGAACAACGTCATGAAAAGACACTGTCAAATGTTTGCTGGATACGTTTGAAAACCTCTTAGAGAGGTTGCCAACGAATTTCGTCATCACTTCTTAGAGCAGGTGACTTATCTGCTAAACACAACGAGTTTGGAAAAATAAATAAATAAATACTTGGCGCAACAGGTCCGCATAGCGACCATAGGCCTAGCTTCTTACAACCATTCGTTTGGTGTGAGGTTTTCATTTTTGGGACGAATGGAAGGGATCTACAATTTTATGCCGCGTCCAAACGGCCAATTGAGAAGCTCTTTCATGACATACATACTCGCGGATGTTTGTCAGATGTTCAGGTTGCGCAGTGAAAAAAAACCCTAAGTTGGAATTTGAGTTTTTTCGGGATTCGAAACTGGGACTACTCGTATAGTAGTCCAACACACGAACCGCTAAGCCACTGCGCCGAAGAGTTTGGAAAAGGACAGTAATAAATAGGATCGGTAGATAAGGTAGTTCGCGTTTTCCAAAAAGCGTAGGCGTAAGAAACGTTTAGCTCTGCCATGAAGGGATATGCAGATATTACAGTTCATAAAGACTTTTAGGGCCGTGAATACCGGGAAACTTGGTCAACAGAAAACGAACTCAAGTCGAAAAGTGCTTATTAGAGCTATTCAGGGAGGTTTAGACAGCATTAAAAGCCTCGAACATATAGAAATGGGTTGTCAAAATTGAAGCGTTGCACACCTACATAACGATACAAGGGCTACAACATCCACCCAACCGTCTAATATGAGTTATTGATACCACTTTCAGCTAGGGTGAAACAAGCGAAAACCTGCAATGGGCTCCCAAACATTGACTTTCCTTCAAAAGGTTATATACAATCGCCAAGGCTTGTAGGCTCACTTACTGGAGACAGCTCATTCCATTATCAAATAGTCAGTAAAGTATATCCGTATATTCATCTGCCCGTAGTAGCCTCGCAATAAGTATCCCATTATCGCACGGTCCATAACCACATCCAAGTTGAAAACATCACTTTGCGAAAACTTGGATAAAGAACTGTATGTATTCTCAAACCGGCGGCGCGCGGCGCGAATTTCACTTTACGTGATTCTCGTTCTCGCAGCCATCGTTCGTTCATCGATTATTTCCGTAGCGAAAGGTTCAAATTACTCTGCCATTTGTTAGGTCTAATGACACTAATAATGTAATCTCACCATAAACCGTTGATAGGAGCATTTTCACACACTGACCCATATTTCGCTTTTCCGTATAGATTTTTCGTTTCACAGAATAAAACACTTAATCCATTAGATACGTTCTCGACTTGTTGCTTGTTGGTCTTGATCGCGCGTCGAGACTTCGTGAAGCTATAGCTAAGACGCCACCAAAATACCTGTGCGCAATCATCAATCAAATAGAGGAGGATACTTCGATTCTATATAATATGCATGCATATAGTCGACAGTCTGCACTGTCTTATGTGTGTTTTGGCGAAGGAGTCCATTATTCTGTCGACGTCGTCTTCAACTGGCAACATCTGCTTTTTGTGAAGCGACTGTCGATGAAGGAACGCGGGACAAATGATAAATGCTTCCCCATAACAATCTAGCAACACTGCGCGACTCTATACACCACGGCCTGACAAGCCGCCTGCCTGCTTGTCAGCCAGAGCCAATACTATATATGAAGTCCGGCTCAATGGGGATGCGCGAAAATTCCCGGTGATTTATAATTATCCCGACTTTTTGATGATAATTCCAATCGACACCAAATAAAAGTTGTTTGTTTCGTAATGGCGAGGCCACAATGCGCACCAAAATGAACGATGTCGACAATGTTCCAGGAATTTACGATCCTCGACGGTGTCTATGGACATGTGGCTGAGAGGTTTTTCTTCCTCCTGGTGTATACAGGTTGAAGGATGAATTGCTATCTGTAGAAGTCATCGTCAATAATGATGAAAAACGTTCAAGCGTTGCACTGGGAACAGATGGTTTTCATGGTATGGCACCTACTTGCAGTTCAACTTAACGGTATCGTGCGTTGAGATACATAGTTGGCGATTGATAATAATTGGGGGTATTGTTAGATGAAGTGAATTCGATTAAGTGCGCGCTTGTTGGCAGCGGAATACCGTGGCAGAAAGTGAGAGCGTTTCGAGTTGGAAAATCCAAACCGCCCGGGATCAGGAAAATAAGAAAGTGGGAGGCCAGGTGAAGATGAGAAATGAGTTTTAACAAATAACAGCAGCAAACGACACAAGAGAGAGAGAGAGATAAAGCACTGGCTTAAGCTATATTATTCTCATCAATGTACCTACTCAAATATTTTGGAAATTACTTTCAAGAATCTGAACGTTAACTAGGTTTTGTCTCAGGATTATAATTATTTACAGTGAGTTTAGTATATCGATCAGACAATGCTTCCAGAGCAAATGTGGTATTTCGTCTCCGGTGATAAAGAGCAGTGGTAAAAAACAGCAGCAGCGTGCTATGCATGATGGATGTACCTCATTATGCACTGCATTAAATTCAATGAATTGTTATCAAAAAAAAAGTATATCAAAGTAAAAAAAAACCTGGAGCAAGTTGTATGTTATTAATCTCCATAGGCCTGCTTTTTTTTAGCATCGTTCTCAGGAAAGCAAAGTAAAGTAGGATTTCCAGCACGCAATTACAACAACTAGGCTTTGCTTGACATTTCGAGACTCGCAGTAGTTATTGTAAATTGTGTGCTGAAAATCTTACTTTACTTTGCTTTGCTGAGATCGAAGCTCAAAAAAAACACGGCTAATATACTTTAACGCCAGGGTTACCAATTTGGACTTTTTCCTCCCAGATTTAGGGTTTTCTTTGGTCGACGGGGGGAAATCTGTTTTTTTCTTAATTATATTTTATTTGAATTACGTTTTGCCACACACTTTGGCATTCGGAAGAGCAATCTTAGAGTTTCAGATTCTAGATTGCTGCTTTAAAACTATACATACACAAAATGTTTTAAAAAATAATTGCCTAATCTGGGTTTTTTTTTCCAGATTCATCTGGCGGGAGATATTTTGACCGCCTGGCAACGCTGGTATGTAATAAAAGAGACGACAGAGGAAACCTATTCAATCAACCGATATTGTAAGAACTTCGTTGTTGTCCCATCGTCATGTTCGGTATTCGCACTCGCTTTGGTAACACTTTTTACTTTTGTTGGGATATTTCTTCTTTTTCGCAATTCGCCGAAGTAAATCCGGGCTCGTTTTCAAAAATTGGTAGAGCCCTACGCAAGATTATGTCAAATTGAGTCCAGATTTCAGACTTTTCTACCGTCCAAAATTTTGTAATGTTGTAGTGCTTTTTGTCTTTTATACTGATAGGCACCACTCTCAGTTGGGTCTTATCTTGATAGTGTTGTTTGGTATGTCCAAATAGTAAAACACGATATAATGATTCGTAACTTTGATTGCTATAACTTTTACTTAATTTTAACCTTTTTTAATAGGAACTTTTTCTTAAGTTTATCCTTTTTTATTTATTACACAATGTTTCTTAATTTTAATGGAGTTCGGGAATTAGGAAACCGAGTTAGGATATTTGAGAACGAGCCGAGATATTCAAAAAAGATCAGAGATTTGGAATACGCTCCTGGTGACTGCTTAGAACAGAGTACCGCGTCATTCCCTAAATTAAATCGGAGAAACCTCGTTTGAAGTGTTCAAAGCAAGGTTCAACGAACGAACAAAAGAAAGAGGAAAAAAATTAGTAATATAAACAAAGTATATTCCGAAGAGAATTCCCGGCCAAGTCAAGTAGCTCATGTTACTTTGTCGCGCATACGATCGATACATAAAGTGATCGTATGGTGAGTGAAGTGCGACATTAGCATGATGGGCTAATTGATTTGGGCACTTAATTGTGCAATTAAAAGAAATGAAAATGAAAAAGCCGTACATAAACATTGTTTATGTAGGTCGGAAATGCTGAGCATTGTCGCTGGAAGTGGCAAGCTGAAATAGCAATTTGGGAGGATGTTTATTTGGGACAATTACAAAGTTGCAACAATGATCGTTGAGTTAAACATCCTGCATACAAAGTAAGAAGTTGTAAAGTGCTTGGTATGCGTCAAGTGGGGCACTTCACAACAATGTCAGAGAGTACTCATACAACTGTAGCACTAGTACTAGTACCTGTTAAACACAAAAGTTTTGCGTTGAAGATGCATTACCCTTCGGTTTCGGCGTAATTAAAAGTGACGCGTGTGAATGAATGACTGCTACGCGCACGAGGAGTAGTAATGGACAGTGGTCCCAGATTTAGGGGAAAAGCGCCAATTTTGGCTTTTTCAATGAAAACAGAGGAAAGCTTGAAAAAAAGGAGAACAAATTAAAAAATCTCTTTGCTTAAATAAATTGCTTAAGCTTAGTATCCTGCTCGCGCTTAATTTTATCTCCCATACAAAAATGTCTACAAAGATAAAATTTAGCGAGGCAGTTTAGCAAAGCTAAATTCTTAACTTCATATAGATGGGCTGATGACAAGTCTCCACTCATTCATCTCGCGATATAAATGTCCGGTACATTAAATCGAAGATAAATGTTGACAGAAGAAAAAGGAGGGAAAAGTTTGTGTTGTGATTATTATGGATTTTTCGGAGGAAACCGCAGAGAACGTTAGCTTGATAAATAAAAAAAAAACGCAAAACCAAAATACAAAATAATTTTTTAGCGAGCATTTATCTCTGGTGTGGAGAATCAAAGTGGAGACTAGAGATGCGAAAATTTAGCGCGAGCAGGATACTAAGCTTTAAAAGTCAAATTTAAACGCATTTCCATTACAGATAAATTTCAAAGTTTACTCAGAATGAAATGTTCACACTTAAGAAAACAGCCCATCGAACGTCTACGTAATAATTTTTGTGTATCTGAATGCATTCAATCGATTTGACTCGATTCATTTTATTTTAGGTTTCTATAGAATAAGCTACCTGATCCTTGCATAATATGTATATTTTTATGTTAAAGCTTGTTAATAAAGACGGCCTAAATTTTTTAATTTGTTCATATATAAATAAAGGCAAATTTCACTATGGGATAAAAAGAGTAACTTTTTCGAATTTAGGGGAAAATTATTGCCTTTGCTGATAAAAAAAAAGCGAAAACAGTCTCACAGTCTGGGACCACTCGTTCGATCTGTTTGTTTTTATAATACTCGCCGAAACAGCGCGACACAAATTTGGCATGAATACTTCAAATTTAACCTCAATACTAAAAATTTTACTTTAAACCTTCTGAATGTGGCCAGCACATGAAATAAAAACTATATATCATATTAAATTCTATATTTTTCAGAAAAAGCAATACGGATTATAGATTAATTGCATCTACAAGTACAACATAGATTTTTATAAAAATAGATTTTTCAATCGTCCTACCTCCTCGTTCTTCTTCTGTTAAATGGAGTTATTTCTGATTCAGTTTCAAAGATTTAAACCTGAAAATCTCTACTGTTCAAAAATTTCTAAACCAAATTGCCTTAGTAGCTTTATTTACTGCAAGGATTAAGTTAGTATTGGTAGAGTTTGCTATAATTGCATTCATATATGATGTATAAGTATAACAAATGAGCTATATGTGGCCCAAGTCTGTCCGCGGTTCTAAGACATTTTTCCAACCTACCTGTGTGTATGATACAGATTCTAAAACGTTTGGAAACGGATTATGTGTATAAACAAAACATTAAAACATTTTTTGAAAACAAATTGCTCAATTCGGCAAGCTCGTTTAAGGTCGGCTAAAATTATTTGTCTTAATATTTCAAAATCTAAAACAGAATTCCACTTTTTTTTTCCAGAATTTTGTTGAAAATTATAGATATTATTTTTTAACGTTGGCATTTTGATGAAATTGGTGACGCCCGACAGCACTGATGTTATTTTTCCATTTGACAACTAATTTCGTCATTTTCTTTTACGAAAATGGATAGAATGTGTTTTCCTGTTTGAGAATGAGTTGCTTTATGGCATAATAAGTTTATAGAGCACCGACTGTGATTATAGCCCCAGCATCTCAATGGGTCTTTAGTCAGTTTTAAACTTCACTTTAAATATTTTTTATATGTCACAATTTAAAACTTTTTTGTGAAGTTGGAAAAATTTAATGTGGACACCTATAATGATCTTTCACAGCATTTTTCCTCTTGTGTTGATTGGCTTAAGCTCAATGAGATGTTTTGAAACCACAATAGGTCCACTTTGTCCATTGTGTATTACATCATTTACGTTTCGTAGAGAAAATTACATAATACACTAAATTTTTTTCATTACAAATAATGTCGGCCTATCTAGGTAGTTAGGTACCCGTACCTAACAACTCAATCGCCTGCAAGACCAAACTGCTTTATTCCATAAAATTGTTCACTCAATCACGTGGAACGAGTTTAACAAATGGAACAGGCGATTATCGCACAAGTAAGTGATCCCGGAGATAACCTATGTCTGAATATGGGATACTGCAACAGTACCATTTCTAAATTTAATGGTTCAATGTACAAAGCTGTTGTGAAATGTTTATCTACGTACGTGCTCTTGCAAGCAGATTCATAATGTGTTATATCAATATGGGTGCACAAGAATAATTGCCTAATGTCGGATAAAGTTTATGTAAAATAATATAGTTGACACTTTCAGGGTTGCCATTGATGTGAAGAGAAAAATAGAAAAAAAATCACTATAAAAGATGACAAGAGTATTATAGATCAGTACTTTTGTGTAGAAATGGGAGTCAATTTATTGGGATTTCACTGTCGAAACATCTACTCACTACTTCGACTGCATTTACGGAATATTCCCATGAGAGGGAATTGCGAAAAAAATCAATTTAACTGCATCTAGGAATTGAAAATTGCTATTTGTTCTACCACAAAAGCATTTAAATATAATCTACCATGCAATCTAAAAAATAGTGAGGTTAATTGAGAACTGTCACACTTTATTCATAATCCACAGATCGCTATCCACAAGCCCGCGAAAAAAATTCGTTCGACTTAACCTTAAAAAATGAAACTGAATCGCGGGTATCGCGACTATCAAAATTTGTGATGAAATGTCAGAAAGTACGAATATTCGCTTGTTCGCAGTTCGGAATTCGCTCTTATATGAATAGTCCTTTAGTGTAGGGATTATTTTTTAGTCTTATTTTTCGACTTCGCCTTATTTTTCACAACGACAACCAATTTGACAGCTGATTTGCTTCCCTTTTTAACAAACCACCATCACTTTCATTCCATAGCCCATACAGTTTGGAAAACTTGTCGAAAATTGACTCCTAGATGGCGCTTAATTCGACCCAGTGTGAGTTATTGCTTTATTATTTCAATCTGCCAACTTATACTTACAGCTAAAGCAAAGAGGCGATAAAGCAAAACCTCACATAGTTATGTAGAGGTTTATGCAGATTCGGTACAAATGGCCCTGACTAACAACTGTCATCAATTGTCATCACTCCCGTAGTAGACGTTAATATAAATCCCTGCACAGTATTCCGGAAGCTTAGGGGCTATTGAAAAAAATCCAATGGATGTTCCCATACGCTTGCGCAGAAAATTTCGCACCCAACTCCACCACACAGTGTTACCGTGTAATACATTTTTAATTGCGATGCCAACTCCTAAATCACACTTCCCGTTAAGTTAAACTTAATTTATTGAAATAAAGACAGCAGCGGTCGGTCGCCCCTCAGACACACAGCACGAAATCAAGAGTCCGTTCGCTCTTCGCGAATCGCATGACAAGTTGTAACATCGGCCACTGCATCATCATCAGGACGCAATTAAAAACAATCATCAAACCAAATTGTCAAGATCACGAAAGTAAACAACAAACTCCCCGGTCGCAGTCAATCGTGTTCACGGTCCTCCGCATAATTATTATCCGCATCTGTTGCACTGCAGTCGCTTTGCACTCGTATCATTAATAAACTTTTACTATCGCGTAATATTAACCGCAGTTACACCGTTATTTCGGTGCAATCGCACAGAGATATGTGTTCGTAGTCGGCGCATCAGCATCAGCACCTCCACCCAACCAACGCTGGATGAGCGAATTGCATTTGCGTAATTTTTAAGTGATACCTGCTCGTAGAGATGATGTCGATGAGCCTATATGCAGTCGGAGTCGGATGGATTCAAGCTGAGACCGCCACCGATTGCAAATGTGATTCCAGCACGATAGGTCTGGTCGGTGTGGGGGAACGGATAGATTCAAATGAATGGTCATATGGTGGAATCCGCTCGAGGTGTATCAGAGAGTATTAAAGCATCGAAACCGTTAAGAATGAGCGCTGGTGGCGGGTAGCCCCGCAGACCAACTGCTATGCATATTTTAATTTTCTGCCTCGGTTCGGATGTCTTCTTCTTCACTTGGTTCTGATCGATTTTTTGTTGTTGTTACTGGATGCGTTCTCATCTCTCTCACTGTCTCTCTCTCTCTCTCTCTCTGGCTACCCAATTCCATCGATAATGAAGGGAGCTACAAAATGTTGCTGACGGTTTCCTTGGCTTCTGGCCAAATGCGTGATGTGCGCGCAGATCTGTTTGGCTTTTGGTGGTGCAATGGTGCAACTGGTTCCAGAGTCTTATGATTAATGCGTTGAATTACATAAACAGGCGAGGACACGTCCACTCTCGTGCGCATACTAAGTTAAGTAACAGCAGAAGAACAGAAGGCCTTATTGTCTTGTTGCGGAGCGGTTCGGGGAGCGTTAAAGCCTTTTTTTTTGCAGTGGTAACTTGACTAGAGTCAGTTACGTCACGTTAGGCTGCGTCTCAAATCGAACGGACCAGTGTCTGGGCACGCATGCGGAATGCGCCTAACCTCCGCGGCTTCGCTGATGCGCTGCCCTGGAGTCTTTTCATGGCTTGCTGGTGTTTTGAAGTGCAAACGTGCATATTTTGTTATTTAATAGCACACGGAAGAGGTGCACTCCATTGACGTGTGTCAGTTACACATCAAGCTGGTGCGCATGCGTAGAGGCAGTTTATTAAGACTCTTTTGCATAAATGAACAGTTTTGCGTGTCGCTTCCTTTGAACGAGCGTTCATGGTTTTGCTTTGCAAATTATACCTACCCGGAGTTTTTTTGTTCTCTTCTCATTTTCTTTGGAATTGATATCGCTAAGGCGATCTTAAACAATTGCCTGCCGCCATGGGGTTATTTAATATTTATATAAGCAATCGAGGCTGTGCACATTTTCGGTTTTGATTTCCCACGAAAATTGTTAAACAAAAGTTGCTGATGCTCTGGCTAGTGCGATAATTTGTTTTAAATTGCAAGGCGCTACAAAAGCCGGGGTGGGTTGAGACAATTTCTCTGCGCACATAAATTGAGTAAGGCTTTGGACTGAGATGACTGACAAATGGAAGAAATTGCAGTTGGCATAGTTAGGTTGCTGATGATGTATTGAGTCGGATCCAACAGCCACCTTAAGTTGGGTAACATTTTTTTACTGTCAATCCTTAAATTTTGACAAGGTTGTTTTTTAAATTCAATTAATTTAAATTTCCTACTATGGTTTTATATTTTGGATGAGTTGCACTTATACAGAAAGCAGCAATGTTGAGGTAGAAGTTCCTCAATTCGACCGAAGATTCCCTGATTGCAGATCTTTCTTAATTAAAAATTCCCGGACATCCGCCAAATTATTATCGACCAACATTGGGTCGGAATGGGCTGCGAAAGGTGTTTCTTAAAACGTACAAGTCATCAATTACTTTTTCGGAAGATCTACTGCCTAATTTTCCCGCGCCTCAAAGTTTCAAAGTTAACAACACTTCGTCTGGCTCACATAAAAACCGCAAGTGCATTATACAACACAGTTGGATCCCCTTCAACTACTTATTGCTAAATACATAGTATAAGCAACACTTTCCTGCCGACAATCAAGTGATTTTCAATTTCCACCCGATTACATTGATTTCCTTGAATCCCGGCTGTGCCCTCTGCCACCGACGCGCGTGATGTGAAATTACTTCTTGACCTTTCTGGCTAACATGCAATTTTAGGTTTTAAAATAGCCCCAGCAGCTACAACAATTTGTTGCAGCAACCAATTATCGACCCCACATACTGGGCAACATTGTTCTGCGCACAATTGCTTTCCACTCGGGCACAACACACATAATTGGCAACACTTGACATGGTAAATTGTGGCCGACGTCGTTATTGTCGTCGCAGTGTGTGCGTACATATGTAGCAAGACTGTATGTCATACACACACAGAGGTGGAGTAACCTAACCTGATGTTACCTCAGGCTCAGGTGGTTATTATGAGTCACCGATTCTTTTAATCAAAGCAGCTTGCAGCGCTTCTTTGGAACGATCATTGAAATGCTGAGTAACTATTGACAGTGGCTTCGGGAGTGTTCACAGAAAATTGTGCGTGGATTGTGTGAGCGCAAATTGATATGCCAAACAGAAGAGCCTAAGAGCGGCTTAACACTCACACATGGCTGTGGTACTGGTAGTTATTTCCACTTGATGGAGGTCTATACGTGTGCCACGAATAGGTTGGGCATTGGGCATTTAAATGGAATACTGCGGTGGGTGTTTCTGACTATACTTTGCAAATGATTTGTAAGAAAATTTGTTTCACGGTAATGACACGAAATAAATTAGCAGATGAACATAATACCCCTAATGGGTTGCTGCTATAAGAATGACAGGACAACGATCAGAAGTTAAATGTTATAGCAAATGTGCGCTTGCCACAGAGTTGAGGTGAAAATGCGAGCTCGTCTTCGGAGCTTGGAGAAAGTTAGGTTAGGTCGCACCCACATGACGAGACACCATGGTTGGCACAAAAGAAGTTTTGATTTGACCTTATGATTAATGGACAGTCGGGATTTATTTTGATTTGCTGTCGTTGTGCTGTGGGTTCGTGCTGCTTAGGTTGTTGTGGGACAATACGTTTGATATTTTTTTTTTTTGAGTCTTGACACCAAGATTTGGGGAGGCACACCATTTATTTTAATTTCATTTTTTGTTGGTTTAACCATGTGGGCTGTTTTTCTTAATCCAGCTTAAGCGAAAAATTGCGATCTCTCTAACCTGGGAGTAATCACATATAGGAACATTTTTGAAATGGGTCATCTCTATTATTAGGTATTCAGGCCAACATTGATTGACAGAATCTAGTCTAAATGCCATGAACATTCAAAATTATTCGAACCAGAGCTTGAACAGAACCAGCTTTAGTAGTAGGTAATTATTTTTAGAACTCGAGGTCTTGAGGTCGGCATCGTATATAAGGCTTCTACGAGGTATTGTAGGGTTTTAACCATGACTGGAGAGGCGTATTGGTTGAGGCCCAGGTCCACCCTAAGATGTGTAGCGCCACCTAAGTAAGTAAACATGACATAATAAAACATTTGGCAACGACATGCGAATGTCTTTTAATTGTAAAATAGTGATTAAACTCATTTTCCGAGGGTTTTAATTATTGCAAAGCTTATAGAAATTGTAGACTTCCAAGTGTCAAACAGTCTAATCGTCACTGTTGGGGTGGCTTTAGCACATGGGCTTTTTTCGTTAGTCGCTAATCAATTTTTTAAGCGAAGATTTAATTTTAACAAAAGAAACTCCGATCTAGTTTTTAAAGATTTAGTTTTATTTTCAAAATCCCCACGACGTCAAGCGTTCGAGGTTCCAGCACGAAAGAGAGCGATGCGAGACAAAGTACGAGTTTTTATAAGTGGGAGTCAAAGTGATATTTCCTTGCCATAGCTATCGCCCTGTAGGGGACACTCGTATCTCGTATACATTTTCTCATGTGCGGATTACATTCAATTAATGTGGTGTAAACAGTCACCATTTACTAGTCAAATACCCGACAATATGCTTTTGGAAAGCCCTCGCCAACAACAAAATTATACTCCTTATTTACAGCAACATCCGCTGTATAGCGATGTCTTACTATTTGACGTTTGTCTTTTACTGAAGTCGCAGTGGAAAATGTATCTAAATGTAACTAGAGATCATATTACCTATAGACAACCAAAAGATTTCCAAACTGTGAATATTTAAAATCGTGCTGTATAGATTTGTTAACAGCTGTCAAATAATTTTAGTGACAATGTAAATGCCACTTTACACAATAACAGCAAGCATATAAGTTTACAAATAATTTATTAAACCCAATTGTCAGATCACAGTTATTCTACTTTCGTTGTTAATATCGCTGTGACTTTTTGTTCGAGAACATTTGGTAAAGAAATAATGTTTGTCATGAGAGCGACGAACACGTTTGCTTTATGACTTTGCAAAATAAAGTAGCTGAAGTTGTTGTAAAGTCAAAAGCTTTTCTGTTGAGAAGTAGCCGTATACGTTCTATGAATGCGTCCAGGCATGCAGAGCAATCGAATAGGTACTTGTGGTCGTATGTTGGTTCTCGAACATGTTATACGGAAAGTCACATGCCTTCTGTTTTCATGTAAAGGGGGATTTATCAGAACAGTGTAATTTGAGCTCAAACCGTCTGAATTATTGGCATGTTGCGTCAAACAAATATGTATTTAATTCGAATTTTTAAATGGCGATTTTTATATTTCTGCAATTGTCTCGTTGACAGGGCGATAGCGGTCAAAGAATACTTACTCTGTTGACATTTATATGAGTTAGAAATGTCTGTCAAATAGAGGCGGCGTGCAAAGGCCAGTGTAGACATCGCCAGCTAGCACAAAACAATATTTATAAAATATTGGGGATGCAAGCAGCAATATTATTCGAAATCGTGTCAAACCGTTTGTCAAAAAAATAGAATCTTTCCTTTACAACTATTGAGATCGAAATAAGATGTTTTCGTAGAAAACTAAAATATGTATACCTATATACATGAGTGCTATCGAATTACCAACTTACCCGCATGGTCATCGCGATTGATAGCTATTCTATTTAGTCACTATTTAGAAGTCGGACTTGAATGCATTCAGAGAGACAAATTACCTGAAAGAGGAGAAATAAAACAGCAATTAATAATTATAGACACATTACGATGTAATCGATAGCAAAACTAACAATGGAGTCCCACACGCATACATTTCTTCGGTTTGTGCACAATTGGAGCATCGCGGAGTTCATCGCAACAAAAGGGGAACGCAATTAGTGCAATTATGACAGCCTTGCAGCTTGCATTTCCCCCTTACCCAATCATGCATAATATAGTTATTAGGAAATGCCGCAGTATGATATGAACGCCAATTTGGAGAGGCGTCGGCTGAAGTGTTGCCACTTGCAGAAATGTGAATGTCATTCCAAGAAATGTCACTATTAGGCCTATTTAGCACACGAAGCTATAAATGCGAGATCGGACTGATTGATGATAATGAATATAATAGTAGCACACTCTACTTGTCATAATCATTAATTTTTATTTTATTTTTAATATATATACATATACTCTACCTGTACTATTTTAAGAAATTATTCTCAATGTACAGCGATCATATTAAATAAATAAATAAATAAATAATGAACTCGTAGACAAGTTTAGCTGTGAGTTGCTTATTTTATATCTAACTCTAGGAAATTCGATTGCACACACTCAAACCTCAGCGTTGAGGCATGATATTGACGAGCGAAAAGCTTTTTTTAATCTAAAGATTACACTTCATGCTAGGCTAGAGTATAATGTAGGTAGCTAAAGCTTAGGGGCTCTGTGACGGATTTTTGGGCTGTAAATATTAAATGGGGCGAGCTATATGAAACGGAAATGAAGACGAACGAGCGATGAATATTGACTATTAGGAGATAGTAATAGTCCTACGAGACGGACTATAGAGATTAAAAAAATATCACAATATCCCATCCCTCTTTTATTGGAAATTCCTTTGGATAAACGAGTGACGTTAATAACGAAGTTAAATGATTTATCCTGGAGAGCCTAATTAAGATTATATCGCTTTTAAAAAATGAAGGTAGGTAGTTTTCAGTACGTCAAATACCAAAAGATAGGATAACTTCAAGTTCAGACCAGGCACCTTTGCAGTTCTGTAAATATGGTTTTAAGCAATCTCAACTTGCCTACGCACTCCATTTAAGGTCTATTACCAGAAGTCTGTGAAGTTACCCTTAGTCCGTTATTAAAAACAATCATCTCCTGACCCTAAACCTGCTACGGGACAATATTCAGGCTCGAATTCTCAATATGTCTGTCGCCATACTTTCGAGAATGCACAAAACTTTGGCTTCAGTGTAGGGATCATGAAGGGCGACGCGCCACCCTGTTTAACCTTATCCTTAATGTAAGCCATTCAAAGGTAGTGATATTTAAGAGAGCAGTGTGCACCTCTATTCAGCCACTGTAGCGTTAAAATAGATCAATGCACATCGAAGAAGCTTCGGGATCACTTCTTTCGGGAGTGATAGGTTGCCGAGAGACCTTCTGAAGCTGGATTATATTCTGCCGAAAAATTAAGAGACCAGCAGCAATAGTGCTCCCTTGCACCGATTTTGAAGCCCTTTACCTACGGTGACCAACCGTCCATTATAATCATGATCGATAGTTGAAGCCGATGTTTATCATCATTTATTTTTCATACAAAAACACATAATTGTTTTGCATTTAGAAGTCTTCAAAATAATAACTTAAACATTAAGAAAACCAAAATTTAATGAACAAAATGATGATGCTAGTGTGTCCCACACTTGCTCAACGAGCAAAGAAGTAATCTACTTAATTGTTTCTTTTCCTATTGTTCATCATTTGAAATTCTAAAATATGGTTCAACAACAGCGAACAACTTAGTAATTTTCCGTGATTCAAACCGTCAACTCCTTGCCCAGTAATACAGCTGACCGCACTTTAACCGCTGAGCAACAGTGCCCAAAAGTGATAAAAATAATTATAACGCCCAAGAAATGCAGAAAATCCCGTTGAGGCCATTAAACAGATATTTTATATGGTAGGTTCATAACAACTGTGTAATCTTAAAGCTATGAAAGTAACGCAGTTGCATTGAAAAGTTGAATGCTTCTAAGTCTGAAATCAAAATGTTTTACTTTAAGCACTAAGATTTCAAACAAAAAGAACTACCTATGTAAAAACCCACTAACTTCTTTAGTTGTACAATGTTGTATGTAAAAATTGAATTGCTGTTTGAATTAATTGTCAGTAAAATGAATCACACGTTGAAAACATATAAAAAAAAAATATTTTTCAAGAGAACCAAAATTAAAAAAAAACCCAAAAACGTTGAGCACTAAACCTCATGATCGTTTTGTATTCCTAATATCTGCCCTTCCTGCACTTTGTGGATTCACCAAAAATTGTTCCAACTTATTTATCGTTTTAATTGAGAGTGGTTGCAAAAAAGAGTCATTTTGAGTTGTGGTGTTATTATTCTTAACGTGGAAATATGTATTTCTATTTTTGTAACTAAATTGATGGTTGACAAGAAATCCATTGCACTTACAAACGTCACTTAATTCAATTGTCAAGAGTACATTGACCAATTCGAATTGCACAAAAGTGGCATCACTGAATTGTAACCATTTAACAACACCTACTACCACCACCACTGACAAACATTTGAGTCGAAATCGGAAACCAACTCAACTGCCATCGTATTCGTTTCGTATGCCGCGATCAGTTTAAAACACACAACCTCAGTGTGAACGTCTACGTCAGTGCGGCGGAGAGTTTTGTGTTCGAAAAGAAAATCAAACATTTTTCAACAGCAAATTACTTAAAGCGACCCACGCCCATACTTGTGTGACTCAGTGTTTCCTTTTCCAAATCAATTTTTTGTTGTTTTTTCTTTAATTCTTTGACGATATTTTTGCAAACAAAAATGGAAAAAATGTTCATATTGTTGTTTGTCTTTTGTACAAGTGTTCACACTGCCGTAAGCATCAATTGCTATGTGTGCAACACTTCGGACACAGTCAGTCCGTTTCAGTGTGGTGAGTGGTTTGAGCGGTATGATCAACCTGATTTGGAACCACAAGATTGTTCGTCCGTTCATGGGGCGCGCTATTGTATCAAACACATTGGACGCTTCGAGGGGGGCATTGGGGCCAAGCGTTTCTGTTCGTCGAAAGATTTGGGCAACTATTGTGACTATGTACAGAACAAGGGTGACGTCATGGAGTACAGATCGTGCATTTTCACCTGCAGCACTGACGGTTGCAATGCCTCGTCTGGATTAAATGTAAACAAAATACTTGGCTGTATGTCAGCGATTGTAATTTTAATTCGTCTTTGTAATAAAATGTTTCTTGCATAAGTAGAAAAAAACAAACAAATAAAAATGATTGTTTTATTTTGAGTTTCTGTCTGGCTTGTGTCCGTGATGTGTATTTAGAAGCTGTGACGAACCTATACACATACCATATATTCTGAAGGTGATAATAGGTAAGTAGTGTGGTTTTTTTAACAGTGATGTGTTGGAGGAAGTTTGAATAAACAAGTTGTTACGGTTATTGAAAGTTTTTAAGACTCGAATGGGAAGGAATGTGAAGTGGCAATCTGGCAGCAAGTTGTCAAGGCGAAGTCGAGATGTGGTGATTTTCGGGTAGAACGTCATTTGAAGCCGTTGATTAAAATGTTAAACGCTGACAAACATTTTAGTTTTGTTATGATAGGGATACATGAAGAATACTTATTTTATCTGCATGAAGTTGGCATAAACAAATTTTAAACGCCCGTTTCCTTTCCGAAATTTTGTTAACATACTTTTTAAAATTCCTGCGGTTCTAAACGAAACTCTTGAAGCACAAAAATCGCTAATAATGACAAGTAAAGGAGAACTTGCTAGTAAGTTTGAATGATCGTCTATAAGACATCTGAATAACTTTAACGGCAAGTTTAGATGAATGCATCCAACCATCCGTGGTTTTCTTTGAAGGACTTGTTTTTAGGGAGGAGGGGGAAAAATACTGCACTATTACGACTTGAGATCGAAGAACTTATGTTCCTTGCATAGTTCTGATTTGCGCGGGAAGAGATCTGTAGTCTTTAATACGAGCTCTGTATAGTTCGGTGGTATTTTTGTTTAATTTTCAATTATAGGTCGCAAAATTCAGTATTCAGCTCTTTTGCGAAAGTCTTGAAGATCTGGGTAGTTTAAAAACATGTCAAATATAACCAACTAAAAAATCTCCTACATCTATATCTACTACAAAAACTGTTCATATTACATCCTCAGACGTTTTTTTTACCACTTACTGCAGGACGGCTCTTACTCAGACGATTTAAAAAAAAAAAAAACCGGAACTAGGTTCGTGTCTTATAAATTGAGTCGAATAGCGTTACTTTTTGTGCCGCCCAATGTAATGGAAAAACCAACAAATGTCATGCAATATAATTATATTACATATAAGGATCTAGAAGGATGCCGAATTGCCGATTCATAAGCGACAGGCAGTAGTCGTCCAATAAAGACCTGCGGTGTCTAAGAATAGTGTCGAGTTATTAAGGGCGTTTCCTGTCGCAGGTGTGTTGAATTGTTCGGACTAAGAAGTAAGAGGTTGACCGCCCAAAAAAGGGTTAGTAGGTTTATCTGCATAGCGCCATACTAATAACACATTTTAGTATCGACTTTAAGTTTAGGGAAGCTTACAATTGCGAAATTTGAATGGAAAATGTAGCCATTGTGAACTACTAAAATTTAGAGTCCAAACTAAAAGTGATTATTGCTAAGCCCCATATACTGCAAATCTATCCTATCTGTTTTGAGGATTATAAATAGGATGCAACGAATTTTGTGGTAGCCATAGGCGGGTTAGAATACCTCAAAGGTTTCTTTATGCACCAAGTAGGTTTGGATGTGTGGAAGTCATAGTGCTCGGCGGAAACATTCACCTGGTGAGCTGTGAATTTCGTTGGGTTGCTGGGAGTCGCCATTAGCGTGTGTCGTCAAACAATGTGCTCCATTTCAAATAGCCAACAACTTGATGTAAAGTTTGAATCATTTCTTTCAGTTCAGTTCTTCCTGGCGCATTTCGTCAATGTCGTCGGACCTGAACTATGAAATGCATACGTATGGGCACCTTCTTATTGGTGCGACGCGACGGGCTATATCCGAACCAGTAGTATAAAAACCAAAGTCAATATCTTTGGAAAAATAAAGTCTACATACATATTTTTAACAACAGCATTTCTGCAAGCATTGACAGCAAAAACATCAGCTTGATCTACAAGCTATGACTAAGTACCAGAGAAAGCGCACTCAAAGAGCAGAAACTCTTATCGAGAAGAAACTAATCAAACAAAACTCCAAAGAAATACCAGATATAATCACCATCGTTGCCCTTACCAGAGCCTGTACGTAACCAAAAAAAAAAAAGGCAAAAAGTTAAGAAGCCCGTCTTTACCAAAGTACATATTCCATGCTCGTTATTTACAAAAGTTATCCATTCACTGCATTGGGCGATCCATTATCACATTTTAATTAGTCTTCGATGGGCCATTTATTTTAATGAACTGGCTCCTTCTGAGAAACCAATCCTTAACGAATCGGTGTTAGTACCGATTTTTCTACGAAAGCCTCTTCTGTCTTCTCTGAATAATTATGGAAAGAAGATCGTAAATTTTGACTGCGAGCAGATCGCACCTGATCAAATGAACTGATCTGGTGCAGTTTTCACCTCTTTAAAAGTGTTCTTTCTGTAGGATAAATTATGTCGTAAAAATTGTTTGTATATCTAATAATTGTGCCATTCAAAAGAAGTCAATTCTGTTTTATTCCGCTTAATGTGAACAGAGCACCACGGCTAACGAGTAAAAGGTAATTTCCATGCAATCGCTGCAGGGTTCCCGATGAATATCTTTACACTCCAGGAAAGATTGCCACCACAGGTAAAAGAGCCCAGTAACTAATTAAACATGTAGGGACCATTCTCAACAGGATACACAGGGAATGTTCCACCACATGGGGGAAGGAACTAAGGAACTAAAAGAATGTAATGAATGGCTGATATTATCAATCCATAAAAACACAGCACATGCGATTGTTATAAATAATCCCAGTAGTCTATCGTCAGGTATTTCATGACGAAAGTCAACGAAAAACTACATGAAAAAAGTTCACACAGAATGGCTTAGAAAAAGAGCAAGAAACTTTATGACCAGGAAGGCACACCCGATCCAGACGTCATTAAAGGAGCAATTTAAGAACTTTCAAAAAAATATTACCTAATTTCAGGTGGAATTTTTAAAAAAGGAACTAACTTTAGAAAATATTCTAAGTAACGCAACAAACAAACAAAATGGCTAATGGTCTCACTCAGAGCTTTATCCGAGATGTATGCTACTTTTTCTAAAATACTATCCTAAGAACGGAGAAAGTCCAAAAATACTTACAGCTGGTCACAACTGTATTCATTGAACATAACAAAGAAGCCCAAAAACGGGCGAATCAAATCTTGATACATGACCAATCCTGTGGATGCAAAACCATGGTAAGTCCAAGTCTAGGAACAGAAAAGACCGAAAACCGCAAAACCCCACATGCAAAAGACTTAAGTACTTGAGGTTGGATACAAAGCACTGATTGCAACAGACGAAGCTGCAAAGTGCAACAATGAGCAGTTTATTTACAAACCTGAGAGGACTAACGGCAAATAGTAGGGCAAATCTTCTTAGGACAGTCGCGCATTTTATATTTATTTGCGGATGTAAGATCCGGACTAACGCCCGGTTTAAGTCAGTTGATCATGTGGTTCATCTGAAAATACTTAATCTAATACCAAACTTGGCCATGTTCTGCTCCGTCCCTGACATTATGGTTATGGAGAACAGTTTCGGTAAATTAAACGAGGTAGAGCTCCTTGAACGCGCTAGTTGGGCCAATGGAGTTCCGACACTGAAACGAAAAAGCTTAGTATGGCACACTGACGGATCAAAAATGGTTTCCGGAGTTGGAGCTGGTGTCTTTGGACCCAACACCAAAGTCTCGATAGCAATATGGGAACGTGTCCCACGGTTTTTCAAGCGGAAATCCATGCGACCGAAACTTGCGCTGATCTAATCTCCAAAAAAATTATGAAAATCGCAATCATTCAAATCTTTTTCAGACAGTCAGGCAGCTTTACAAGCATTGGCATTCAATACAATGGACTCCAAGACAGTTAAGTGCTGTCACGATGCTCTGCAAGCCCTTGCCAAACACAATAAGGTAAGGCTTGGTTGGGTGCCGGGTCATCAAGGTATTGCAGGCAACGAACATGCAGATAAACTAGCTAGGGCTGGTTTAGAATGCTTTCTCTGTGGACCAGAACCCTACTGCAAACGCACAGTCAACTGGACTACTGCGCTAAGGCAAATTAATGATTGGGAAAAACAACTTCGTCTTGATTGTTCAGAGATGCAATGCTGTCTGTAATTTGTTTAACAATATGTTGTGTATAAGCCAGGTCAATATAATTGTAGAATTTCTACCACTGGACGAACTCTATATAGAGCAAATTAAATCATAATTTTCCATTGTACCACCTCTCGCGAATGTCTGACAAACATTTAAAAGTAAAACTGAGAACTAAGAACTTCATGGATACAAACCACGCATTCCAATCCATCAGCAAACCTCTTCTATACAGAATCCTATTTTAGAGTGTCTGTACGGATTCCTTGCATAGATTCGTTCATACAAAATCTACAGACAGATTCATGGTCAACGAAGATTTTCTACCATCGTTTCAAGCTCTTCTCCCAGGTTTCGCTGCAGTTGACTGAGTGAACGAAATGGAAAAGCTAACATGTTACTTTGATAATGCTATTTCGTTGTCAGCTGTGAAAGCAGAGTACATTTTTTGGTGCGGAAAAATATCGTCGAGTGATCCTTCTACCGAAGTTTTGAAATTGCTTGATTTGTATGTGACATGACTTACTTTAGAGGTATAAACTTCTTGCTTACAGTTTTCGCCACACTTCCAGTGACCACAGCTAGTGTTAAAAGAACCTTTTCGACTATGAAAAGGATTAAAACGTGTCCCGAAGGGTTATGGGAAATGCAAGATTAAGCTCACTTGCTATGATATATGATATGATTCATTCGGATAGTAATGTGGATCTAGATAAGGTTATAGATCTCATGTCAAAAAAAAATCAAGACGTCTTTTGCTTTAAAAAAATGTGTGTAAAAAAAAATTAAAGAACATACGATTTAAAAACTAATAAAAATCAATGAATTGGAATATATATAGTTTTTTTTTGTTTAAAGAATTCCTTGTACGATTTGGAAGCCCCCCGGAAACAAAATCCTGGCTACAGCACTGCACATGACGATGTAGCATAAGAAAAAAAAATTCAGCAAGGTTTGCAACTCCTACTTCTTTCTTAAAACCCATTGAACCGCCTTCTGTGAAGTATGGTATAGCTGCGGTTCACAACGACTCTTTCAGAACCATCCAATTTCAGTACAACTCTAAGGGCATAATTATATTATAATTATAATTACTTATAATTATATTTAGCGACCATAGGCTAGATCTGACGAACTCACAATGGCGAAACTTTCCATATAAAATTACCCATTGGAAATAACGAAATATTTAGTGTAAAAATGAGGCCCAAGGTATTTAAATCCACGTAAAGCTTCAAAACATAGCCCTATACTTCCGTAAGATGCATGCGCCTTGTAAGTCTCGTAACTAATCGCCTAGTAATTACTTAAATTTGGAATGCCTCCGAGCCAACACTCGTGTATAATCCCATCCGTTCATTTTTCACCAGACAAACTAGGTCCGTTTACCATACGCTAAGTAGCGTGCATTAATTTGACACTCTTCTACACTATCTCCGCAGGCGCAAGCATTCAGAAGCAACACCACTTACCGACACTAAATACATGTCTCCGCTGTACAGCATGAGGCATGCCGTTCATACAGATTACATAAGATCCAACCTCCAACATTTTGACAATCGCACAATGCCACATTGTTCACATCTTCAAAACGTACCGCAACCACAACTCTTTCTCTCTCCAACTGTTCGTCTCATTAGATTTCTTTCTCTAAAGACGAATTATGTTCACAAAAAAAAAAAAAAACACAATTCTCATCTGACCACAGCACAAACATGGCTTTGAACTGTGACCCCTGCGATAAGATTCGAAATGCGTCATCAATCAGAGAACTCTCCGAAAGAGATCCACTGATGGGCGTGCCGATAAGACTTGCCGTCTGTCAGAACGACAAAGATTTATGATTGCACCCGCACCAGAGGGTTGCGATCGTTTATCACCTGACCAAAAATACGTGGTCCGATGAAAAAAAAAACACAAAAATTAACATCTCCCTGCGTCATTAACTGTGCGTATGTGATATGCGATACCCGGAAGCTAATTATCGCAGCTTTATTGGCCTGTCCATTTGACAACCAATCGGAGAATGTCCGGCAGATCCTCTTTCTCTCTCGCCATATTCAAAATTCTTTTTTTTTCACTTAAAATGTTTAGTGTCAGCTAATTAGTCGTGGTATGGTTTCCCTGTTGCTGCGCCTCGGCGTGCAGCTGCTGATTGATTCTTATCTAGATATACCGCCGCGCCGGTATAGGCCAGAATTCGAATAGGGACTGCGTTCATCTTTGACTGCAGCGTTGCCTCAGATGTCAAGTAGGGGATTCGCGCCACTCTCTTGTTGGCCGATGTTATTTATGCAATGATGATGCAATTATTCCGCACTTTAAGGTACGCAATAAAACTGCTCAAATGCCGAGATACATTGCGAAATTAGACAGCACACAGGACAGAATCTCGTGCATAGATCGCGACAATTTTTCGCATTATCTGTGGGCTTTGCGTATCTGGCCGAGGAATCTGTTCAGTCGAGAGCCAGGTCTTGCGATCACAATTCGCGATTGCAATTAAATGTGTAATTAAAACCAGTTCGTCTAGTTAGGTGCTGCGGCAGTGCTGGTTCTGGAGATGAGCGTGTTGCGTGTCGCCCAGTGTAAATAGAGGTGGCAGCTACAGCTAGTAGTAGGATGTCTTGAGAAAGTGTTGACGTGCTACACTAGGTTTTCATTACTTTCAACGTGTTCCTTAATGACTTGTTTGTTTGTCGTTCGTTTTGTTCCTCCTTGCTCTTTCCATTCTACATTCTAAATGGAGAAGAAGATACGCGCACTCATATGGAAAGAGTATCCATTAAGTGGAAGACGTATTTATCGAGGGAGGGGGGGGGGGGGGGGCTTTGTGTATACTCTGGCAGCGGTATGCGGGAATGTGAATTCGTCAAAGAACGTCGTCTCTTCAAACTTGTCACTTGCCACTTATGTGATAGAAAAAGAAAAAGGCAAAAAAAGTGAAACTGCCTTGTACAGAAGTTGTGACTCCAGAAAGGGGCAGCCGTCGCAGTAATGAGCCACAGCGCCATAAACGCCGTTTATAGGTCTGGTATTGTTTGGTTCATATTTTTAATTAGCTGCTTCGACCGGTACGGTTATTCAAAGGAAAGCAAGTTTAAAATTAGCCAAGTTGTTGTTGGAGCCGGGTAAAAGGTTGCCTGATTTTGTCTACTATAGGTATTTGTGGAGACAATCATTCATATCTGTAAAGCGGTCTTCTTTTTGTTATGAGGGTATGCAAAGGACAAAACGGTCCTGTATTAGATTAAAGCTTCGAAATTGAACATTTAGAAAGACAGTTGTCGGGCATTAGTGATATTGTCAAGTGTGATAGAAAATGTTAAAATTTTTGCGAAATATTGATTTTTACTGTGATGAAGCAGAAAAAGGGACTTCACGGAGGGTCAGTTTACCAGCACAGATTTCCCTCGACTTTATCGTTGACGAGCAAATTAAATTGGTTCTTTAAAGTAAACAAATTGTCCAAGTCTTTGGAACCGGAATTTGAAGGCAAAACCTGTCCTATTGATAACCCTTGTCCATGTGACAGATACAGAGTTGCTAAAGGTTTTTTTTTATGTTTGCAGTCTTAAATTCAGAAAATGCAATACCTCTCTGATATAAACGCGAGTATACCCTTGACAGCATGGTCCTTTATTTCCGTCGAAAAAATTTTTTTTTTTTTTTAATGTAAAATGCATCTTCTTACAAGGGTGTAGAGCCTTTCATTCACGGAGAGTATTTCCGGACTCCGGAGGGCTCAACGTCTGCATTCAGCCTCTGGACACCAACTTTATTTGTTAAAATGGTAATCCATAGCTGCTGATCTGAAAAGCCTCGTGAGCTTCCAATAAAAAAAAGAAAAGAAATACAGGGTGGGCCAACTTGGACTAACTGATTTTAAATGCAGAAAATTCACACAGAAAGTACAAAATTGGAGCCTCAAAAAGAGCCATTCACTGCCAACAGGAAAATGGAGGTTACTTAAAAGATGGCATTTTTCAAACTTAAACAAATTAATAATTTATACTTTAATTTAAAAATAAAATAAAATAAAAAAAATTATAAGCATTTTAAATCAGTCAGTCCAAGTTGGCCCACCCTGTAGTAGGCGTAACAGGTCCGTAGGTACCCTAGATCTAGCTTCTCACAACCATTCGTTTTGTGTGAAATTTTGTTCATTTTTGGGTCGAATAGAAGCGATCTACAATTTTGTGCCAAGTTCGAACAGCTAATTGAGAACCTATTTCATGACAGTTATAGATATTCGTCAGACGTTCGCGGGAGGTAAGGCAGTGAAAAAAAATCCTTAAGTTGGAATTTGGGGTTTTTCGGAATTCGAACCTGGGACCGCTCGCTCAGTAATCAAACACAACTTCCCATACCTTTCCTTAATTAAACATAACGATTTCCTTTTGAATTAGGCAATTAATTGAGCATTTTCATAGTAGGCAGGACGAAATTGATGTTCCCACTTGTTCACCAACTCTAGAGTAGCAGCCCATTTTAATCCGGAGTACGTTTGCGGTCTCAAAAGATTAAAATTCAGTTTAACGTGATTAAACTACAAACTTTTAGGGTGTTATACTTTCTGACCCGCGGTACCACGCGGGTATATTTTACCCTCGGCCTAAAACTTATTATAAGTAAGGCTCACTGAGGCAAGTCCCGTAAAATATTAGCTCAAGACCACAACCTTACCATAGACCTCATAAGCCTCACAAGCAGCATTCATTCTCAGGAGCTTGCTAAAAAATTAAGAATGCCGGCAAAACTTATTTAGCTGTGTCGGGCGACGTTGGAAATTGTGAGCTCAAGGCGAGCCACTACAAGAGCAAAAATAACCGACTCAAGCACTCAGAAGGCGTCACTAAGAAGGTCGCATATTATAGGCCTACGCAAAGAACTGTGCAGAGAAGCGGTAGAACGCTGCCACATGGCTGGATGTGCCAAATTCCTAGTATTCAAGAATATGCCGGCTAATAAAATACGATGAAGGTCGCTCAACCTTAATAACCCTGCGCGAGACTTGCTGACAAATCCAAGGAGTCGATATTGCTTCAATTAGTGAGACTGTGATATTTTTAAAATAATTTCATCTGCAAAAAGTCGACAGTGGGCTGACCCTGAAGGGCTACTTCATGGCCGCATCTAATCCTAAAGCTGCTGAAGGTTATATATCTACTGGTATAGAGTTTTCGATTTTAAAAAGTTAGCTTAGAAAGTGGTCAGCATGCTTCATATGCAAGAAGGCGAGGGATGGTATTATTCTCACATTCAAAAGGTTCTACAATGGTGCAAGACTAGGGGTCGATTTTGCTTCAATTAGTAAGATTGTTAAACACCCTCGGTTGTACACAACCTCGAAGCTATTCAGCTGAAAAGAGCATTAACTTATGCGAGACAAAGTAACCCACAACTCCAAGTATGTAATTATTTTTAATATCTACCTTCAAATTCATTCACTAAAGTTGATTTTCTATAAAAAAAAAACAATCGTCATTGTGCCTACATTTAAGGTGGACAGGTGTCAGTATGTGATCGTGCAATGACCGTCATGACATTAACCTCAAATTTGTTGCCGTTCGAGATGATTTTTGACACCAGAATGTTTTTTTTTTAAAAAAGCAGCCCACACTTCGTTCGATTTATAGGCACACCAAGGATGCCTCCTTGTATTCTCGACGAATCATAGGTCATTCCGGCGATGGGTTCATGGAATTCTGATGAATTCGCAACGACTCCAAAATACGCAAGCCCACGGTTTTCCAAAGCCCACATACAGCCATCCAAATAAGAGCATACACCCGATCAAACAAGCGGCGTCACTTTCAGTCCAATGTAGATCATGGACGTATTCAGCTCACGCTCTCTCCACCAACAAACGGTTACATTACAAACCATACACTAGACATTATGATGACCAAAGAGGAACGACGACGCCGTGACTCATTCATTAGCAACTGGGTATTACCGCTTGGCTTTATTCTCCTTCCCATCTTGTGAATACGAACGAATTCATCGCAAAACGACACAAATCGAGCGCTTTGCCTGCCTGCCAAAGCTGTTGCACAACCAGACACGAAGAACAAAGTTATAAATTCGCAGAACAGGATGTCTGGCTTCCTGAGTACCTCCTCCGTTCACACACAAAAACAAAAACAAAAAAAAAACACTTTATCCATGTGTACCTACTCAATGCCATCATATTACCACCTGAATTTTATTATTCAACATTTTGTTGATTTTGTACTTCTTTCGTATGCTACAGCGCCTTGCTTTCGGTACCTAGAAGCATTCAACATGGAACACATGAAAATGTCAATGACACCGATATAATATGAAGAGCTATTCATAAATCGGAGTGTGCTTGGTCGGTGTTGTGGTGGTCTTTGTGGCAGGTGATTTCGCAGGTCCGCCTATGGGAGATTCACTTTTTTTCACGCTCGAGTGTTGGCGGACTGGTCGCCCCGGTAAAAGGTAAACGCCATCAAATATTATATAATTTTCCAAAAATGATCGAAAGGAACACTATACCTTTGGAGAACAAAAACAAAACGCAATGATGATGGGACGCCCAGCGACGACGATGTCTGGGAAAAGTGAAATAAGTTCCATTGTTTTAAACGGATTACCGTCAGTGGAGGCGGGTACGTGACTGTCAAACGACGACAATGAAGAATAATCTGCGGATGTAGCGCAATCTTGGTTGAGCGCTGTAGGTGTTGTTGGGGTTTATCCAATTTCCCAACCCGGCGACATGGAAACTAACAACCGTGACCCCTTTACGCGCAACTAGTGACTGACTCATTTCACTTTTGGCGAAAGGAAAGTGACGGCTGATGGGCTTTGTTGGTTCTTTATTTAAATGAAGCAGTTGCGATTGACTGACTATAACTTGATTCGATGTTCTCTTTTGCCCGCCAAATGGTTGACAGAGACTTGAAAGTTGCTTTTAATACTCGCTTAACTAGTATACAAGTCGGGTTGTGTTATAAATTAAAGAAAAGTTGGAGAATTTGGGGATTTTTTAGAAAGGGGTTTGACTGAAGTTAGTGAAAAAAAAAATTGGACCTCATACTCATAGCTGGTAATCACATCACATCTACTTTTCGACTGTACTTTGAATAATAAAAACAACCATCCTGCAAATCAATTTGGCGACTGCAAAGGAAAAAGATGCAAAAAGACTGCCACAATAGAAGTTCAAGATTTATGCAGTGATTGTCCTTGCGACTTATTAATTGTCATAGCCAAAGCGAGACACACGGGAAATTGAAGATGTTTACATACGAATGGCAATTCGTTTTGAATTAGCGGAGAATGTTTGCCTTTGAATTTCCCCTTAAAATCGTCGCTTGCATGACATTTGATTTGAGATGTTCAAAATCGAATCAAACGCGCTCCGTTACAAAGTTTCGTTGCATCGAGATTGCGCAACAAAATTATAACTGAGCCGACTTTCATTTTCAAATTGTGTGGCAGTAAGCCCGGAATATCCAAATAATTCAAAAATTAAATATTGGAAGTGACAATACCCGCTTTTCTAAGCAGTCTATATTTTTCAAAGTGCGGTTCTCCATTACAAACTTTGATCCCCAATCTCATCCGCTTAAAGTTTTGATTTCACGACAATAAGTAGCATATGTCCTTCCTTGGGCCAATAGGAATCCTTACTTACTTCAGTCCGGGGTGGACGTGGGCCTCAACCAACAAGCAGCAGCTGTCTCCAGTTTAGCACGCTAAGTTGGTTAAGGTCCCCTTCCACTTGCGTGCGCCACCTGAGTCGTAGCCTTTCTCTACTGAGCCTCGGGTATGGGTTCGAAGATTTTCGAGGTCGGAGCATTCGTGTCCATTCGTTCAACATGACCCAGCCACCTCAGTCGTTGGACCTTTATTCTTCTGACTAGGTCGATGTCGCTGTGCAGCCCATACAATTCGTCGTTGTATCTCCTCCTCCATTCACCGTCTATGCAGACGGGACCAAAAATCACTCGAAGAATTTTCCACTCGAAACAACCAAGAGTAACCTCATCGGCTTTTGAAAGGGTCCATGCCTCTGCGCCATAGAGCAGGACTGGTATTATTAGGGGCTTTGCTACTCAATTGCCTTCTTAGCCCAAAGAAACAGCGATTGGCAAGAGTTATTCTTCGTTTAATCTCAGCGCTGGTGTCATTGTCTGAGCGGAGCCTAGGTGGACAAAATCCCTACCCACCTCAAAGTTATATTTGTCTTCTACGTCCTGTCTGAGACGTCGGTGTTAGGTGTCCTTAGTTGACAGCATATACTTTGTCTTGCCCTCATTTACCGCCAAACCCATCTTTGCCGCCTCAGTCTCAATACTAACAAACGCACCATTTACATCACGTTTCGTTCTGCCAATTATGTCAATGTCGTCGGCGTATGCGAGTCATTGGACGCAATTTTGAAAGATCGTGCCTCTGGTGTTGGTATTTGAGTTTTGCACTATTCTTTCAGTAACGATGTTGAAGAAATCACATCCTTTTTTGACACCGACGGTCTCGGTGAATTCTTTACCGACATTGCTGGAGCAGCTTGCATTCTCCATCGTCATCCTGCACAAACGGACGAGTTTGGCAGGGATGCCAAAACTGAACATTTCTCTGTATAGACGGCCTTAAAATCGATGGAAAGGTGGTGGGTATCGATTTGAAGTTCCTGAGTTTTTTCCGAGATCTGCCGCAGCGCGAATTTTTGATCTATAGTGGACTTTCTTGGCCTAATATGGACCAATCAGGTCCGTATCAGTGCGCATCAGGCGTTCACACAACACGGCAGATACGATCTTGTAGGCAATGTTAAGAAGACTGATACTGTAATTGGGCGCAGTTTAGAGGGTATCCTTTCTTGAGGATCGGGCAAACAATGCTGCGGTTCCATTCATCGGGTATACTTTACATATGATTTGGTGCATGCTTCTAACCAAGTCATCGCCTGCTGCTTTGTACTGTTCGGCGACAAGGCCATCTGGTCCAGCGGCTCTGTTCGACTTAAACTTAGATATAGCTATCTTCACTTTCACGGTATTGTTAATCGAATGGTTCATTCTGCCTGACAGCGGGATTTAGTTCCTCATCGCCGTTAAACAGTCTGCAGAATCCTCAGCATTGACTGCGATTCTACTAAGATATTCCCTTGTGCGTCCTTGCAGGCTTCGGTACGGGCTCTGTAGCCTTGGGAGGTTCTTTTTACCATTTGATAAAACTTCCGAACCTCTTTCCTGCAGTAAAATCTCTCTATTTTCAAGATCGCGCTCTTCCAATAGAAATCCACCAAGCCCAAAATCGTAAAAATCGAACGATCCGTTCCCGAGTTATGAGTGCACATACGAACGTCAGTCTCCTTTAGAGCTGTAGAGCTGTACACACCCGGTTTTGCAAGAGCTTTTCGTATTAAGTCCCACGCAAATTTCGCAATGTGCTTTATTTGGACAATGTCCATTAATCATTTTAATTACCTATAAAACTTTAGAAATAGCATTCGAATTTTTTTTTTAACCCGTTTTCGTATACCGCTTATCTTTTGCAAAGTTCCACCTATCGGGTCCAAAAGCATCCTATTTTTCAAGTTGGAGCCAACCATAGGTACACATCAGCAAAATTGCATTGGCATCTATTGTGTTGTTTCGGCGATCGACAACAGTGCCACCTATTGTGTCCAAAAGTATCCCTTCTTTTAAGTCTAAAAACAGCAATACGAACAAAACAAAAAAAGAATCAATTTTATAAGAAAATTGGCTAAGCGGTTATCGAGTTTTAAAGTAACACGAGTTTCTCCCAGAGGGAATCATGTATATTATGGAAGACAATTGAATTGAACTGAAAAACGAAACGTCCGCCTACGGCGCCACCTGTTGAGAATTTTTCGACTTTTCTTTTTTTCCTAAACATTCGCGTAGTAATTAAGAACAAACACGCAGTCCAGTCGTTTTCAAATTTTAAGCATCCGAACAGACCACGATCCATTTTTATATATATAAATTACTTATTTCAAGTAATAGTTAAACAAGAATGGACTATAAGCATGCCATTTGAGTGCTTAGCGGATGTTGTTTAACTTTCAAGCCTATGAGCAAGACGAATGAGCTCGGAAGAACACAACTTAAGACAAAAGAGAATGTTTTTATAGGATTTTTTGGACATATATCATGTTGAAACATTTTTTTTTAAATAACAACAAGATGAGAAAGAGATGATGAGATGAGAAATTGCAACGAAGGAAACCATCCATCAGCAGACAGCACATTTATGAGAAGAAGAAAAAACCGTCTTCCCCTATAATATAGATAAGCTGGTAGAAGGCAAATGTCACCAAACATATGCAAATTTTTCACCACAATTTATCATCGATGCACTGTACATTGATTTATGGATTGCCTGCGTGTATTGCAACTTGTAGTGACAATGATATTACACCGTTACTCGACTTTGCTATTAATTAAATATGCGCGCGCTCCAGCTTCCTAGACAATAAATTTCTCTATACCCCAGACCTGGATGTTGCTCTACCAATACCAAAGAGTTCCTGGAAACCGATTCCTCATCTCAGATTAAATTGAAAGCAAACCGTTTCCAATTAATCGTTTACCACACACTTACCACAGTGTGTCACAAGATATATGCATCCACTGACGGCGGGGACTGGCGGCATGCTAAACCTTTTTGTACGCACCAAACCACAAAGTTCCGAATGTTGTCCACGCGAATCGTATATGACACCGCTCTAAACAAGTGCGTACGCGACATACGGACACGTACTTTATAACTGGACACCGCGAAAACAGGATCAAAACTGTATGAAATTAATAAACATGCCTCGTGAATTAGTCGCATCCGCGGGCAGAACTATTTTGCATTTTATTGCCGTGCACAGTCTATATATACCAAACATCTGCCATCTGCTACAGATGTATCTGGCCATCGTATCGCGTCGCACGGATTGGATCTGTATAGTGGAGGCACTTCAACTAATTTCAAAAAATATGGCATTCCAGCTCTTTGCGCGCACTGCGATATGAGCAGTGTATTCCATACCCAGGGACAGAGAGACATTTGGCGGGTATGGAAATCTCGTGCAGGATTACGTCTTATGCGCACATGGATTTGAGCGCGTATGTGACTTGTCGGGAAGTCACGCTTTGGCACAATGACCCACAATACAGGGGGCTGGACAGGAACGAAGACTCTTAAATTAGCGATGTTTATGTCGTTTGCTTTTTTTTTAATCTTACGGACGCGAGGTTGTTTATTGAACGAGTGTCGATAAATATTGCGATTGGTCA
The DNA here is from genome assembly GCA_916610125.1 of Cheilosia vulpina. Classification (NCBI taxonomy): domain Eukaryota; kingdom Metazoa; phylum Arthropoda; class Insecta; order Diptera; family Syrphidae; genus Cheilosia; species Cheilosia vulpina. The sequence continues at coordinate 40,061,521 of OU744279.1, read as the reverse complement.
TGTTTCTTAAAAAGATGTAAGTATAAGTGGTTAGACAGGGCCATCCCATACCACACGGTACCACCCTCCTTCGCGATTCAATTAAGGGTAACCACTCGCAGGACGAGCTTAGTAGTCTGAACTTGTGTCTTGAAGAACCATTCAGCTGGATCTTTGTTGACCACAAGAAACAATTTTCCAGTCTCTAGTCATGCAGCGCGATTGCCCCAGTAGCAGCTTTCTTCGCCTCACCAATGTCGCATGCAAATTCAATAAATGTAGGGCACGGCCAAAGAATTGTGCTTAAGAGATACTTTCTTCTGCCAGGCAGTGTCGTTATATCTCTGCGAAATTGCACGACAGAGAAGTATGAAGTGTCAACTGATGTTATATGAAATGAGAATAAGATCTGATTTAGTGACAGATAAAAAGGCATACTCTGCAAGCGCTCTTTTAACATCAGAAATGGCGTGTGCTCTATAGCCGACATCACACAATCGTGACTAGTTCTCTATTGAGAGTCGCCAGGTGGAGAGTTAGTAATCAGTATACCCACAGCGACCATATGGCCATTCTGTTTCGAGTACAAGGGAGATGAGCGACGTTACTACACTCCTTAACGAATATGCTGGTAAAAAGACATACGAAGGCATTTTTGTCCCAATTTTTTGGAAGAGTGTACACTCCAGCAACAGCGATTGCTATGACCGTTTGTGGTGTGAAAAAGCAATAACAACCCAAGTAGATTAGAATAGGTTGTCCTTAAATGAAAGAAATTTGCATACAAACTAATTTTTTTATTCTATTTATTCTATTTATTTGTTTGTTTGTTTATTTGAAATAGAGTGGCTTCGTACAATTAAGAACCAAGTTCTTTTACTAGTACATAAGATACGGGAGAAAAATAAAATGACAACAACATAAATTAGAAATAATAATAATAACATTTAGGAAAAACAGAATACAATAAGAATTTAAACATAGATTTCGAATTTTTGAAAAGACTAACAACTATAGGTATTTTTAAATTTTACAATGAAAACAAAAAAAACAAAAAAAAAAAACAAAAAAATTAAGAGCAACAAGTGTGTTTTGTTTAATTTTAAATCTATATGCTTAGTTAATTTACTTTATTTATGCCTATTTTTGTGTCCAGTCTGCTTTAGATATCTTTAAAATGATTGAATAGAGAAGCACTGAAATCTTGTGACCCTACCATACGTCTAATTACATATGGCAGTGAATTTGAATGATTCTTCAACAAAAACTTAGGAAAACACTTCCACTTAGCTTGGACTACTATCGGCCATTTGGCAATTTCCTTAGAAAAACACTACCGCTTTATTAAATTCCAATGCAAATCACCAAACATTTTTTTAGTTCCGCTCCAACAGAGAAAACGACACTCAGGGCCATACTAATAATCATTTTCAACCTTCACACTAAATATTTTGTGGGTCACAATATGTAATTTTGTATGGAAAAGTTCGCCGTTGTGAGTTCGTAAAATCTAGTCTGGACGCGCTAAGTGTTTTGGATGTGCGCTGAGGTGATATTGCCCGATTTGATGAGATAAACTAAATACATTCGTGTTAGATGTTGTATACTGTGACTTAGCTTCATGGTTGAAGAGGAATTTATTTGAAAGCTTCATACAAATTTCTTTTAAAGTTCCCCGAGTGGCAGAAATTCTACAATTTTAGTAACCTGGCTTATGCACAACATATTGGAAAATAAATTACACACAGCAGAGCAATCTGCACAATCTTCCCACAAAAAAAAATCAGTGGCTTTCCGGGAGTGCCGACAGAAGTGAAAACTTGAACAATAACGTGTGCATTTTTTGAATCATCAGGAAATATTTTATGGTAGGTACAGGGATAGGGAATGCTTTTAAATGGAGTCTTTTTTATTCATTATTCTAAACTACTACAACAACAAAAAAATACCAACTAAGGCTTTCTATGCCTTTTTCATTAGCTAAGGCCTTAGGTTTTATTTTTTTTTTCAAAAAGCCATATTTTATTATTTTAAATATGGTTTTAGTTTTTTTTTTTTTGATTCAACATACTGACTTTTTAAACGCTCTTAAAAAATCTTTGCCAAACAAAATTTTATATGTAACCTCGGTTTTAAAGAATGTGTTTCAACCTTTAAACTCTGTCCATTTTCCAAACTAAATAATTGCAGTGTCCACTACAAGTAAGTGGAATGAAATTGGAAACGAATTTAAAAAGCTGTTTGTTATTTAAATAAAAATTGGTTCTGATTATTTTTTACATTTGTGTTTAGTTTTTGATTTATTGTTACACCAAAGGCATCGTTTTTTCAAGTGACGCATTTTTTTCGTTAAAAGTGATTGGCAACGGGAACATTGGTGTTGGAACAAAAGATAATGGAATACTTTGCAGTGAAAAATTCATGAAGTCACGCACTTATGCTCATTTCTTTTCTAGTATTATTATGTGAGTTCATGAGTTGGACTTTAATGCAAGAATTCGCTATTCCAAAATGTGTACTTCAGTATTTTTTTTTATTTTAATTTAGGCCTTAACAAAAGCCAAACAAGTTCAACACCAAACACAAAACAATTGAACAGCGCGATGCCCATATCCATAAAAGCAAAATTATTGTTGGGCAGCCATTAACAACATCCTTTTTTGTAGCTCACAAGTATTCACTGACGGGGGTTGAAATTACAAAAACTACAACGCATACAAATTTGTTTTTGGGCGATAGACGTATAAAAGATATGCATCTCTTTTATTCATTCATCTCTGGTCGAAACATTAATGTCGCGAGTTAAATTTTTTTTCCCATCTCAAAAATGCCCAAGAAGTTTTCACTTCAAAAGTCAAGCGAATATGTTGTGTTTAAGGCAGTGAAAGTGGTTCGCAACAATTTGTCTTCGCCTATTTATATGTGTACTTCAGTATTTTTTTTTATTTTAATTTAGGCCTTAACAAAAGCCAAACAAGTTCAACACCAAACACAAAACAATTGAACAGCGCGATGCCCATATCCATAAAAGCAAAATTATTGTTGGGCAGCCATTAACAACATCCTTTTTTGTAGCTCACAAGTATTCACTGACGGGGGTTGAAATTACAAAAACTACAACGCATACAAATTTTTTTTTGGGCGATAGACGTATAAAAGATATGCATCTCTTTTATTCATTCATCTCTGGTCGAAACATTAATGTCGCGAGTTAAATTTTTTTTCCCATCTCAAAAATGCCCAAGAAGTTTTCACTTCAAAAGTCAAGCGAATATGTTGTGTTTAAGGCAGTGAAAGTGGTTCGCAACAATTTGTCTTCGCCTATTTATATAAAGGGTCTTTCATTAAGGAAAATAAAATGCAAACTACTTGAGATATCGACTTCACGCATATGTGCACCACGGGATATGTTGAACCCAATTTTCTATGACTTGACCGATACGACCCCTTTTTCTTGTTCAATATTGGCTCCGAGTCCTTCTAACTACGCCGCTTTGTTGGCATAGACCAATGATTTAATGTAGCCCCATAACAAAATAATCAAATAAATCACACGATATCGGCGGCCGTCATTTAAAGCGGAGTATCAAGCTGCCATAAAGAATGACACCCTCACAATCTGACGAATCGGACGAATCTACTGCGCCAAGTGTTGTCAGCTCGCAGTCCTACTCTATTGTGACGATTTAGGCGAGTGCACCGAAAATTCTACCACCTATAGATAAGGATTCTGTTTACTGAGAACGATAAACTGATTTAGAATATTTGATGAAGCAGCATCTGTTAAATAGTGGCAGTTATGATCTATCTAAAAAAAAAATTCCCCTGCGCCTGTCATTCCCTACGGACCTGTTGCGTCAACTATTTATTTATTTTGTTTATTATTTCGAGATATAAATTTATGCCAGGAAATTAGAAAAAAATTGAAACTAATATGAAAGAAGAAAAGTCGACATCTTTAGCTAGCTGACAAAACTGATGGACCGGCAAATTCATACAGAGAATTTATTTCTGGACAAGTCGTAAATACCGGGACTATAACTAACAACTAAAACCATTGTTAGGTGGCAGTGGAGGATATCGTAAATAGGTAGACAGACTCACCACTTCGCCTTAACGGCCAGAAGAAAAATTAACTACGAAGCACGCAATATTCCAAATAAAGTTTTAGTCAGAATAAAATTCGACAAACATCTGCATGTTTTAAACAAAGGCACAAACTGAGTTACGAAGAATCCAGTAAACTAACCAAGAATCACCACATGAGCACATAAGACGAACAAGCTAGCCAACCCGCAAAATAATAGGCGGGCCAATAGGAATTAAACAGATAAAGAAAACCATCAAGATCATATTTTATGGAAACACCAGCCAAAGACATAATTCTAGACTTCATTTTTGTGAACTTTTTGTCAACATTCTCAATGCCACGGTAGTTGTTCGTGATATACCTTTTTCCTCCTTAATTCCTCGGTAGTTCCAACTCACTGTGGTCAGCAGATCACACACGCGTCTATCCATGCACATACTACATAATACCATCCGCGATATAACTCGCCATAATACTCTACTCACAACCAGTTTAAGCAGCTTTGTCATTCAAAAACCGTCTGCCTGCTCAGTTGCAGAAACTATTTACAACAAACAACACTAAACCCCAGTTCGCAGTTGGACTCTTTTGTTTTCGTAAACACATTTGCTTGTATTTACTCCTTGACTTTCGATTCGATTTCCATAACTTTCCAGTGCCGGCACACGTAAATTAATAGCCGCTTCAATTTTTTTAGCGTAAATAGTTGTGCAATTTACCAAACAACTTCCAACAAAGTAAACCGACAACGCGACGACGGTCAAAATTCGCTTAATCATATTCAGGGATAAATTCGCAATGGGACGGCCGGTGCATGAGCAATGACTAAAAATAAAAAAACAAAACCCTTCTCACACAATAAATTAATTTTCTTACCGGTTTACGTTAGGGATAAAAGAAGTATAATCTAAGCCTGATTACACCAATATCCACTATCCAACGATATTAAGTCACAGAGACAAAGAAAGAAAGAAATTAATAAAACAAAAAAAAATCTTAAAACAAAATGCCGATACATCCACAGTCAGCCTGGCAGCGGCTATCCTTCGAGCGTTTCTGGAATTCCAAAAACGAATGTACCGCCGACCACGACAACGAGAAGACGTCGCGTCGTCTTCGTCTTTGCCGGTCGTCGCTACAAGAAGATGATCCCGCGGTAGGTTAATATCACTCAACCAAAACAAAAAGCAAGAATAAAAAAATTAAAGCAAACAAAAACGGTCCACCAGCCGCATAAGGTAAATAATTACAGTGTGCTCGAGGATTGTAAATTTTCTCTTTCGCTGGTTTTGTTTTTTTTGTTTTACCCTTCCTTTTATCTTTTCCCCACACACACACACGTATGTGTGCAAAAGATAATAAAGGAGTCAACCTTCTTTAACACACGGTGCAACCGCGGTGGGTTCAGGTTTGCTGCCGATGAACAAAACAGCCCGACTCAACTCAAGTGCAAGTATGTTCCTTCGGCGCATGGTCTTTCATGGAATTTTCATTACACAGCCTTAAGGGCGTGCGTTGCTCAGGACCGGCCAAGCTTTGGCGGACTCGTCCGCAAATATCTTCTCAAATTAATTTCCCTTTGCGGACGGCTCTTGTTTTTACCATACTTGGATAGATGGCGAGTTTGTTCCATTATAATCGAAACTTGTTGCGGTGTAATGTGAAATTTGCTCCCCTCTAATGCTGGCAATTATGTGCCTACTGCGATTTAAAAATAGACTTGCTAATATCTCAGATTAGAACTGATCATAGGCAGACACTTTTAACAATGAAAACCTGTCGTCAAATGATGTGAAATCAGAGGGAGGTGGCGTTTTGCGAAGTAGGTCGCCATAGGTGGGCAATAAGAGTCAAGTTAATTATGTAACATGGCACTTACTGCTCTGTCGCTGAACAGGGGAGGGATTGTTTATACGGTGATAAGTATAGGTAAACAGCACTAGGCTAGACACATATAGTTAATGAGTTGGCTTATGTCAGAGGAAATATTAACTCGACGAATGTGGTGACACACAACTCAGCAAGTTTGGTGCAAACAAAAGAGAGAAGTCTAACTGACGGTTCAAAGTTAATGAATGTTTTTTCTGAAATTCCTAAGTTGGGCATGATCAGTTACAAGTCGCCATTGAAAATGAATTTGCTTCAAAATAATGTACTGAACGGGAAGTAAGGAAGCTGCCTAAAGTAGAAAACAGAACTTCTTCCCGATATTTTTTCAAAAAAGTAATCAATCTTCCGCCGCCTGAAGAAGCTCCTTACTATAACAATATGAATATGAATCCATTTTTATTGATCCCCGATGGACATACGAATTTGGAAGTCAATGAAAAGCGCGATAACTACAGAAAAGCAATTCCGTATTTACAGCGCTTAGATCCAATAAAAAACAGTTTTTTTACAAACTGAGAACACATTCTGTGCATGCTTTTAGAGCACCCAGGCCAAACAAGCTAACTCATATTTTAAAACCAATGCGATCAATTTTAGAAGACACGACATAAAAAACCATTTAGGATGCCTTAAAGGTCACCACTGCCTGCACCACCACCTTAGCAATATGAACTTGCAGTATATACCGACTGTGTCTTGAAGAAAGCGATTAAGACGTGACGTGATATAATATACTTGTATGTTGATGTCCAGGCCTGCGTGTAATTATAAGAAAGGTATTTTTCAAAAATCAATCTGGTTAGGGAAGAAATCAAACAGTCCTCCGCTGATATAGCACTACCGACATTATCCAGGAGGTAGAGCACCTACTATGCTAAATATTTTCTGACAATTTGGCACAATTTGATCGACGTACGCAGTTTAAAAGAAATTGTTTCGCCTTCCTAGGAAACAGTTTTAAAATTTCGAAACTCTCACGAAAAAATGCATTTCTCAAGACCTATCACCCTGCCCACATGTGTACTGTCTGATGATTCCTTTCATTCTATTGATGATCTGTCAATCTGTCAAACAATGGTATTGTCAAACTCCAAATTAATATTAAAGCCCGTATGACACTAGATTTTTTCCTCATTTTGAATAGTCAGCGGTGTGTAAAACAGACTGAAAGTGTATAACGAAAGGGGTAGCAATTGTTTGCAAAGCAACCACAAATTTTCAAACGAGTTTCGTATCAAATAATCTTGAAATGTCAAAAAAAAAAAGCTGCTTTCTTTCTTCTTTTTTTGATGTGTCCACATTAGTAAAGTTGGTGTACACACGAACCGCTCTAGTTTCATTTTAAAAGCAGACAAATTGCAAAAAAAAATTTAGTTTCATACGGGCTTAAGGAGAGCCAACACAAAAATGTCCGAAATCCAATATTCCAAAGAATCAAAAGCCATGTTTGCCTGCCTGGTGTATACAATCGCATCGATTTTTTATGGTTTTTAAAATTTTGATTGACGTATTTGTCCTGTCTTAAGTCTACGTTTTGAAAGAAAACATTTTGACATTCATTTAAGTTTTATATAAAATAAAAATACAAGGCGGTTTATAGAATTGAAAAAGCGGCTTCTGCCAGTTAAAGTACAGAGCTTTGAATATATTTTGTTATTCACTTTAAGTTTCCGACTTTAAAATTTGAAGAATCCGATTAGCTTTATCGATGTTCATAAAAATCGGTTTTAAAAAATAGATTGTATATGTCGAAAACGGTCTCAACCATATTTATTCAATTGTACATTGAAATACGGCGTATGTAGTCAATGCTTAATAACGAGAACTCCAAAATGCTACATTGAATGTATGGCTTGTTACACAATTTTGAAGACAGACAAATTCGAACAGGACGTTTACACTATAAAATGAGGTGTCCAACTTTAAAAGTAGATACATGTTTTCAAAAATTGACTTTCTTTCTGATTTTGTTTAAATTTAAAAAAAAAAGTTGTGTCTGCTACATATAATTTCTTGCCTAAGAGTCTTCTTTAGTTCTCTACTTATTAACAAATTTTCGAAAACTAACTTTTACATGCTGAGGGCCATTTTATGAAACCTGGTTTGTTGGTCGATAGCGAAATTGACAACTTTTAATGTACCTAATTCGAATTATAAATAATTAAAGACTTGAAATACTTTTATTATACAACAGGAATGTGACTTCGTGACATTTTTAACCAGAGTTCAAAAGTGTGAAAAATTGAGCTATTAATTAAGTGATGAAAAATATTGGACCCAGCCAGTAGTGTTTTGAAGCAAATTGAAAGTTTGGAGGCATACGAGTAGCAACCACAACACTGAAGTAGTATCAACATTTGGAGACCGTATTCTTACCATCTTTAAGAATGGCTCATGCTTCCAATTTATAGTTTTGCTCACAACAGATGAAAGATGGTTCATCATGATCATGAAATAAATAGTTGGCCCAAAAGGTCCGTAGAGACCTGGCGCTCCTCACAACCATTCGTTTTGTGTGAGTTTTTCATTTTTGGGACGAATGCAAGGGATCTACAAATTTATTCTCTCGAATGTTTTCAGACGTTCGCGAGATGTGGCGCAGTGAAAGAAAAACATAAGATGCAATTTGGGCTCTTTCGGGAATCGAACTTGGGACCCCTTTCTTAGCAGTCCCACACACTACCCACTAAACCACTGCGCCTACAAATCATCTCTAGAATTAAAAAAAGTCATCACTTCTTCCTTCTTAATGTAGAACGGAAATGGACAGACTCAAAAAATTGACTTGGACTTTTCACTTTGCAAATTTTGCAGAATGTTGGTTGATAGGACACTAAAGAACATTCTATTCTAGTCTGACAAACGATGATAGAAGCGAGTATTCCCTCTGAGAGGCTTCAAAGGAAATGAAAAGCCCAATAGCACCAGGTAACACTAGAGAAGGTAAATCGGCGGAAAGTTACCGAGAGAAGGCACTGTCTAAATTATTTAAAAAATCGATCGATATTGCAAGTAGCAAAATACTGATAAAATTGAAAGTCCATTTGAAGTGGAAAAGATCTCCTCCGCAATGTTTCTTGATTTTTTTTTTGTTGCATTAGGAATTATTATTACCTACTCTACAATTCTATAGTCTAAGATAACCAGGCTGTCTTTCAGAATCAAGCAAGTAAACAAGGGTTCAGATTGTGTAAGGGGAAAACGTTGAAACGTACTCAACATTAGGAGAAAAGAAAGCCGGTGTACCACAAGGCAGTCTGCTAGGTCCTATTTTGTGTCTTCTTTTCACAGGAGCTCTGCCGGAAAGCTACATCTTTTGCAGATAATACTGCTACTTTCGTGAGAACGACTGTTTGGATCTTTCTACAGATTGCAACTGTGGACAAGACAAAAATGCGCAGGACAATTTACAAACCTTTCAAGGTACATTAAAAACGAGGGATCTAGTGGTTGAAGATGAAGCCAATCTACTTGCAAACTTAGAGCAAGCTATTCCTACCATGTCCATCTAGAAACATTTGCTATGTCAATTTGACTAGCAGATCAAAAAGTTTGAGACCCTTTGATAGTGTTGACTAAAGTCAAGTTATTATTAATAATAATATAATATTACTAAAAAAGGAAAAAAAAGAACACGCTGACGGGTTAAACAACTAAGTGCAATATTTTGAAGACAGGCATAAGTCGGTCTTTGGGTGGGTTAGGAATAAATACATAAGGGGTCGCACTGCGATTTAATATTGGTTTGCCTATAATATTTACGCAAGTCACTTGTTTAGTGTAAAATCCCTATCACTAGGATCTTTTTTTTAAATGAAACTCCGTCTGAAAACATCCACAACATCCTCCTGCAAAAATATATGTCAAACACGAAATTCCATTAACCGCAGTCAGCCCATATAGATGGCAGCATTTAACCCATTTAAGACGAAAAAAAAAGTGGGAACCGCAACCACAGTGTGATTTCAGAAAAAAAAAACCCCTCTTTTCATCTATGCTTTTGGACGTTTGTTATTCAACTCGCATGTCGAAAATAGTTCAACTCGAATGGTTTTGTGGTGAAATTTTGCGCGTCAAAGCATTGTTATGCTGAAAGTGTAGCCACCAATCCCGAAGAACCAAAGTACCATTTAAAGAGAACCAAAAAAAAATACCCCTCTAACTATTACTCAATTCAAATTATGCAAATATTCACCGTTGAACGACGCAATGTTTATCAACAGTGACCAAGAAGAATACAAGACGCGCATATTAAATTGTATAATTTTTTGGGCTTATGTTGCTCCTCTCTTGCACCTACGAGTATCCACCGAATGGCAGACAATGGCAATAAGTTTCTAAGGCAGCTCGAAAATAAAATAGTTTCATTTAATGGAAACCCACAATTACAAAATACGCATTTGTTTTAACAATGACTGGGTCAATGACATTTAAAAATAGAAAAAAAAAGAAAAAAACAAACGACACAATCTTGTCGAGAACACTTGAAGGTCCAGCCGGTAATCTGAGTGCGGTGTGCCAATCCAAGCATTAACAGTTCTCCCATCGAAATATAATTATTATTTAGTTTGTTACAACGCCAAGTGTCATGGTTAACGTTGTCGCTTCATTATAAATAATTACACGGACGTTTTGTATTTGTAGTGCCTTTACGTTTAATGCTTAATTGAAATAATAGCCTGGCGGTCTTCACATTTGCATAGAGTGGCTATTTTTAATGACAAGGCAAACGGTCGCCAGTTGACGATTTATTATGCAAATTCTTATTGCAATTTTTTGATTGTTTATATGTTGAATAATTTAACAAAAGTGTGTTAGATGACAAACTGTTGTTTATCGGCTTTCTTCAAAGACACCATTCAAGTGGAATATTCAAAAATATTCCCGGCAGAGCGAGAGTCGAATTGTACGGTTCTTTGGCGAATAATTTTCACCTCGAGGCTGAAATGGGAAAATGGCAAATTAGCTATTAAATGCGAGTTGGCAGTAAGTGGCCAATTATTTTAAAATTAAAGGGTCGGGGAACTAGAATTTGACAGTCTGCTACTCATTTTCATCAGTTCATCGGGAGTCATTAATTTAATATCGCGTGGTGGTTATGTCATGATGGCTTCTAACGATCGGTAAATTGTTGATTATATGAGGTAATCGACCTTGCGGATAAACAAACACACAGGATGTGACAAAGGTAATCCCCCAAAGTGGGGACAACTGGCTACTTAGGTGTGCTTGTAGTGGCCCTTGACAATGAGTATTGAGTGAGCTAAAAATCAAACCGCTACAGGAGTTGTGGACTCAGTTAATGTGCGGGTGTGAGTTATGTTATAATCCTTGAGGTGATGTAACAGCCAAGAAAAGAACCGCCCACAGCTAGCTGGCAGCCGTCTAGTTGGGTGAGGGCCGTACCTGAAAAGGTCTTCGACTGAAGATATACGCAAACTGTGGTAACAAAAACGGCAATCAGAGATATAGTTTTCATAATGCTAGCTTGCTCTATCGCAGAGCTTCCTGACTAGAGCATGATGCGAGTATTCAACTCGTAGACAGCACTGTCGCAATGACCCATGTGAAGAAGAAACTATGAACTCACCTGATGCAATCAATCGTCAACCAACAGTTAGCATGATAGATATAATTACAATACCTACATCGACTTACATATTTGAAACACAGGTTCGTCAGCTGGCAAGTGTGGTGAGATAAGCCGATCAAATTAAGTATGAACAACATTGACTTTTAGTATTGTATGGAGATTGATACAGGGATCAAATGCAGAGTTTCTTTGAGCTTTAGCTGAGCAAATTAATAGCTTTACAGTTTTTGACACAAGACACATGACGTTTGAGAAATCTGCTTTAAGGCTTTATCCCTCTTTTTGGCCTGATATTCGCTCATGCCTCCACAGAGGAAACGAATTCAGCTACGTAGGTTTAAAACGGGTTACAATCGGTTTAAACTGATACGGATTTAAATCCATCTTAAATCCAGCGGGTTTAATGCATATTTTTCATGGAATAACATGGACATAGGTTCAAATTGTCGGGTTTAAAAAATGCGGATTAATGGTCGGGTCTAAAATGAGCTTAAACCTGAGATACACCCGGAGTAAATAATATGGCCGTAAGAGTCTCCTGCCAGTTTATAGGTCGTGAGGTTGAAAATTTTGCCAGCTTATCCTATTAACTGTAAATGATGTGGTTGACTGGATCGAAACACACTATAAGCAGGCTAAAGCTGCTTCGGCGACTTGTGATTCTTAAACCCTTTTCGCACCGCACCGAAAACCGTGTTTTCGTCGAAAACTCATCGATGCATTCACACCGATCACCAACTAGTTTTCGTTTGACGTTTCAATTAGCTGTGAGCCAATACTCGTGGAACTTCTGTGCAAACTAATTTGGTAACAAATTTCGATCGCATTAATTAACAAACAAAATGAATTCAGATCATTTTAAAATGGTAACAGCCCATCAAGTAAAAGTGGAAAATGAGTTTAAGATGTGACTTGTGACTTCTGTTCTGTCATCTGTTCTGCTGAAATTGCTGAATATTGCAAAAGGTGTGTTTATTTCAACAACCCAAAGATTGGAAGTCGTTTTTGAAACTGATATTCTGTTTTCGATGAAGTTTTCGAGTGTTTTCGAGAAAACTCGGGTTTCGGTGAATAAGATATTCGTCTTTTTTAGCATCCCACAGGAGTGGCATTTATCCAGGAGCTGAAATCCATTCAAGCCTTCCATATTTATTTGCCATTAATGATATTCTAGTTGCGCTTAGTTATTAAACTTTCTTTATCCAAGTATGTGCAGAAGACATTCCCAAGATTTCAATTGAAGAAATAATACCATATCAGAGCTGTTCAAAAGGCTGACTAATTAAGGTCCAAAAAGGTATAGACAAAAACGGGTTCGGCGCAACACATCAGTGGTTAGTTTACTGAACGAAAACCCTGGATACCCCCAAAGATTTCTTCCACAAGCGTCTGTGTGACAAATAGACCTACTCAAATATAAAGCCAATCCACGTGCCAATCCTGGGCACTAGTTTTTTTAAATAGCATTTGCCCAAAAATAAAAAATTCATTCTTAGGCGTAGCTTTATCGTATAAAGTTGCTAGCGGTCCTTTGATGAATTCCTTTAGTTGGGCTCTGCATCTCCCCTGGATTGGAATCGAAAAGCCATTAGGTTGGTTGGAGCACCTAAGATTGCAGTGCCACCTATAATTTCATACCAACATCTGCGCATTCACTTATGCGCATTCACTTATGCAAAATTAAAATTTTGTATTAAATTACCTCACGACAAATAAATGCAACCGGAAATAACTACATCATTGACATACACAGCGACTTTGAAATAGTAGATTCACCAAAGTGTAGTAAATTCAGCTATACAACTAAGAACCTGCTCTGGCTACTTTTAGATCAGTAACTTTTTGAGCAGAAGTATGCGATCACAATTGACCTTATATTTTAAGGCTGTCATCGCTGATTATATGACTGACGAAATGTTGCCCAAAACAAGATCAACCGGTATTCGCGAAGATGTTATTAAAAGTGCCGTTCTTAAGACTACTTATGTATTAACAATAAAGAAGCACTGCTTATAATAAAGTTCAACAAACGAATTTAAGCTGCATATTCACATCGTCAAAAACCCGTTTAATTAATAGGTGGTTGGTTTGAGCTGCTAATAAAATGAAACAAAAAGTTTGAAGGTCAATGCAAGCCCCCGCCCAACCTCAGACCAACTCAAATATGCTAAGTTATTCATAACCCAGCATCAGACTCGTATGTGGATACGTACTCGAAGATCGAACCATATGGTTGCAGGAGTAGCTATATCATACTGACTCACTTTAGCATGATGTCATTTTCGAAGGGAGGTTAATGCCGAAAGAGGAATCCAAATCCAAATCAAATCGGTGCCAAACTGCAATCAGCGGCAACATTTAAAAACCACTAGTCGCGGCAGAAAACTGAAGATACAAAATGTACTCGCAATTGTTGGCCAGAAATGGAGATGTCGGACACAAAGAAAACGAACAAACGAACAACAAAAAAAAAAGAATAAAAAACACAGCCTTGAGAGCGAACAAATAAACCTCGTGAAGGTGTAAATTATAAGTACTGCTATTGCAAGCACCGTTTCGCTTTTATCTCGCACGCTATACGAGTGGGTATCCAATCCGCAATCCGCTGCTTATGTCATCGTTGCAAAGAGGGAAATTATTTCGATTCCCCCCATAAAGGAAACCCACGGTCCACAATAGATGAATGTATTTACCTTTAGCTGCAGTGAATCCAATTGATGTTATTCCGATTACAAGGAGGAGAGTTACTGCCGGGATTTTTTGCATTTTCACAAATCTTTTCTCTTTACCCACACCGACGAAACTATTTTCACATAAATTTCACAAGATTTTGAAACAAAAATTTTTGCACTCTTTCACAAATTTGGATGGGAGAATTAATTTTTTTTTATTAAATTTAATTAAATTTTCACCATTAAATTAGTAGAGAACAAAAAGCAAACGATTAAATTTTTGAACAAACTGCACATTTATCCAGGCGAGAGAGAGCGTACTAAATCACGATCAACGATATAGTCGAACAACCGACAGCCAACGATAAATTCTGAATCTGAGATCGAAACGAACTGAAGTGAGTTGTCTTGAAGACAGCTCTTAGAAAACTGAATGTAGCATGGAGTCGGTGCAGCCAGGTAAGTAACTACAACTTTGTTGTTTTGTTTTTCGTTTTTTTACCAACCACTTAATATCCAGTACGATTTATCGAGACGACAGAGGAGATGAAGAATTGCGGGAGACAGCAGAAAAGTATAAGAAAATTGAAACTGAACTGAAGTTTCACAGGCGCACGGCCACGGGCACGAAGCACGATCGTGTGTGGTGTGGTAGAGTTTGGTGGGTATGGAAGATCCCATTCACCATTGGTTTGTTAGATTTTGCTTTTGAGTCTACTTCGTTCGTTTGCTTAGTTTTGTTTTGTCCAATTTTGTTGTTGCTTTTAGTAGACCGGTGAAGCTTTATTGTATTCGCAAAACGACCATATTTGAATGGGTTAGAGCTTTTCTCGCTGACAGTTGCGGTTAAGTGTGGCCAACTGCCTGCGAACGCGTCAGGAAAGTAAGTTTGCGCATCAACTCTTTTTATTTTTAGAGGTGGAAAACTTAAATTTTTTAGGTTTAATGCGAACTAAAAGAGTGGCTTAATACTTAAACATTAATCTGAGATTAAAGCTAAGGATAATGAAGGAGAGTGAATTTAAATTAAAGAGAGCTGCGAGTGAAGGCGAAACAATGAGGTTAGAGTGAAACCTCCGCAGCAAATGGGAGATTGGTTTGTTAGCTCGATGTGCGGTGAATTGGGGGAATAACTAGAGAAGACGTCTGGAACCTAAATTACGAAGGTTGTTGTGAAAAAAGGTAGTTGTAAATAGACACGAACTCGACGGAGCTAAAAAATAGTCGGTGAATGATGAGACCGTTTGCTTCGTCCCTGCATTTCTCCGAGGGGTGCTTAGAAGATAATCTTGATTGGGTGGTAAGATTGTTCTACGAAGAGCAAATCAAAGAAAACGAGATTAAATTTACTTGGTTCTGGTTAAATGAGCTCATTGGTAAAGGAAAACAGTTTTTTTTCCTATTGTACTCGAGGAAGGTGCTAACAAAAGCTATTTAGAGATTTGGTCTTGTAAGGATACGAGGGAAATTTTTTAAAGAAGCTAAGCCTTAAGAGTTATCTCATCAATAGGATCAATAGGAATCAAAAACAGGGAAGAACTCTGAAGAAATGCAGCGAGTCTTTCTGGGTAAGATTTATAATGGTACATAGACGAAAAGAGAACCGACAATGGTGGACTGATTCGAATATCTCTCAAAATCTAGATATATCTCATCAATCTCCAAACGGAATTTGAGCTCCTTGTCGTATAACGTGATTAGGTCGGGGATAGATTAAACGAGAGATATTCAGGTGGACCGAGGAGAAGGTAAATTCGGGGTGAGGACTGAGGGAGTTCTGTCGGACTTGTGGTTCTGTCGTAAATGTAAGTAGTTTTTGAGGCACCAGGTGGAAAAACCTTTTAGACCTTTGGTAAAGTAGGCTGAAGTTTCAGTGCAGTCAGCATATATTGCCCATTCAAGATTTTTGTTTGGGGGTTTGCTGGAAGGAAAAATCATCGAAAGAAATTACAAAGCTAGAACGCGAGGGATGCTTCCGCAATTTAAAAAACCTCTCTGGAGGACTATCTTTCGTTATCCCGAATGTGATTGCACCTAGTCGTTCAACTAATCGGTAATTAATTTTTGAATTGTTTTGAAAATTTATAGAGAAAAATCCGCCGGTTTTCTGAACATTTTTATTAAAAAAAATATAACCTTATTTCAAGCAGTTTTATCCGGCTTAATCTCCTGATTCACTTATTTCTAAGCTAACGTTGTTGAGAAGCCCACGTCTGTGCATTTGAGGAACAAAAGAAGATCTTTATATTAGTTGGTTATAAACATAGATGACTGCCTTCAGAAACACCCCGAGGTGGACAAGAAAAGAGACATATAGGTCTGTATCTGTATATTGTAGCAAAACATTTCCGAGGGAAGACATTTTGAGAAGCATTAACTTAGACGATGTCTTTGAAAAGTCTTTCTGAAATCAGACTTCTTTACGGCTTTCTAAGGCTTGAGGTACAAAGGACTTGAATTTAACGAGGTGAGTGGGAAACCATATACATACCACGAAGAAAACCGTTCATAGGAAAAGTAAAAGATTTGAACTAAAAGCTAAAGTCTCCGGTCGAAATACTTAAGTTTTAAGTTTTGTCAAACTAACCCATCTGTAAAACAAGTAACAAGAGTCACCTTAATAAACCCAGCCCTGCTCTCAGTATCTTTAGCATGATCTCCGTGAAAAGTAGGTGGTCGTTTCGAGAAAAAATTCTTCGTAAGAAATTCAGTCCCGCTAATGTTGAGAGAAGAGACTAATTATCGACAACCCTTACGAGCTGCACAGCGACATCAAATCAGTCAAACAACTGCCCGATGGGATGGTTATTGCCTGAGAATATTCAGGACTAAATTACATCAATGCGTCTGCAAGCCGAGCTTTTTAATTCTAACCAGCTGGGTCAGAGCAGTGCGGGTAAATGTCTCGCCTTATAGATTGCGCGCATAGTTAGGAAAGCACGTCAACTAACTTGAAGTGTGACTAGTGTAAAGTTGCCAACTTGACAAACATAGCCACGTCAATCGACGAGTCCCATCGCAAAGCTGCGAATAACACACTCAATCGGTTTGATTGCCATTGATGTATAAATTACTTGAAAGCTGTAGGTGTATACAACTTTGTTGTCCTATTACCATTTAATGACGTCAACAAACTATATCCCATTCATTGTTCACAGAAATATGTTTAACCATGCATTCATTTATTGGACAAAAGGTATGCAAACTGCGCAGTATCTTAACAGAAGACATCTCTTTTTATTATTTTCAACTTCCCAGCATAATAGGTAGGTAATATTTTCACATATTTCGTGTCGATCCTCAGATTACGCAGCGCAACGCTGCGTGCAACGGTGGAGCACCTAGCGACAACGGACGTTCCCCGGCCACTAGTTAACTTGTGTATTTTGCACATTTGCAACAAATCTTTTATAGTCATTTTGATGGTATCGCCTCTTGTCATACCACAAGGCTAACAGCAGATTATGGTAGATATCACTGGCGGTGGACATCTCTATGGATCGCATGTGGATCTGTATATACGGCCGCAACTGAGAGAGGGAGCTGCATTTTGAATGCAAGTAAGAAAAGGAATTTAATTTAGCGTGGGATTAGCTGCTACCTGCACGATAAGAGTGTCACATTTTCTATGCAGCTCAATAGAGTAGCTATACTTTGTTAGTAGTACTATTGGTAATAGGTATGGCAATTGTAGTTATCGCTTTGGCCTCAACCAGGAGCGGTAATCATTTTGGCGTTTCTTTCAATTATTTTGCATTGTTGCAGTTGTGTGACAATGGGATACATAACGTGGAATTGGAAAATGTAAGCCCGGTATTATAAAAGACAGTGTGTTCAATAATATTTAATATTTTTCAAATCTCGTAATAATCTTGCGGCTTTCAGAACCGAGTTGCCGAAGTGCTTTCAAATATGCAATTGACAAGAAAAAAAAAAGAGTTTCCTTTATAAAAATGTCCTATAAACTACACGATTCCTCTGCAAACCTTTACGGACCGTCATCAAAATGGTTATCTGTTTTATAGAGCTGTAAGTATTGGCGCAAGACGTGCCAAGCGAATAACACGCGACAGAAGTTTGGGAGAGGAACAACCTTTAAGTGTTATATGAGCTTTACCAGAGGTTTAACCTTTAAACTAATATAGCACATCTACCACTACTTTCATCATAGAATGACAATCTGAAAGCGATAATAGTAAAGTTTTTTTTTTATAAAAAAATCCATTAAAATTTGTTTTTTTTTTTCCAACGATTTTATTGAATATTACCAAATGCTCTTTTTTAAGTTGTTCCCCATTTTTAAATGTGCTTTACTTTTGTTAATGAAATGTTGTTTATAAGTCATCATAAGCCATCTTAAGCTGAGAAGCATTCCAGCGCAATAAAGCTTTATAATATATTTCCACTACTTTTCCAAGTATCGAATTGTGAAATGTGTGTTTCAGTGTTAGTATATGGAAAGTGGAATATTTTTTGACATAAATCTTAATAACCCTAACCAGGCGATTCGCATTTCATTCGCCTGAAGTCCCCTTGAAGAGGATTGCGTTCGCCAGCGAGTTCCAGGGAATCCCAGGCAATACAAAATTATTGTGTAAAATGGAGAAATTGCTGGCGATTCGCCAAAACCCAAGCGGAAGAATGAAATGTGAACAAAAGGAGTTTTGCAGATTGGGGAACTATTTGGAAATTTACGAGGTAAATTTTTGAAAAATGGGATCTTTTAATTTTTTATTTTTTTTTTTGCAGAATTTTAGTATTCGAAAATTAACTATGAACCCGTGCCAAAGAGGAGTCCTATTATGGCCGACATTTATGGTCTGATGTTTTAGAGTCGGAGCCAAGAATGAAGAACTATGAAGAGTCCACTTAAGTAGTTTACCTCCTTTACCACGACCCTTGTAATGGAGACTGAACTTTCTAATTCAAGCTCTAGGGTATTAGACCTTGGTTTCTTGGCTGATGACTACTGATCGCGAAACAATCGTTAGGAATGTGAAAATTCGAATGGAAGCCTTTCTTGCCACCAAAAATGTCGATGTTACTTTTGGAAACCTTTATGGATCAGCAAGGGTTCATTTTCGTCATCATACGAATAAGATGGTAGAAATGGCACAATAGATATGCCCATCACCAGCTATCGCTCTATACTCTTTAAGATACGGCCCTTTGCACCGTCACTAACTTACCCAAGCGGCATGCAATTAGAGTGCGCACCCTACGAACCCCCTTTTGTTAAAATCTTAAACAAAATCTAACACGCAATCTGAAAAGATTCCCCTGGAAATTAACTCTAATAAATGTCATCTGGCTGCTGTAATGTCACTGCTTAAGTGCAACTTTGATGAGTACCTACGACAGTGCCCTTCAAATGTCCCACACATGATCGTGGCCATGGGCAACATTCAATTGTCAAGTTCTGTAATTAAAAAACGACAAGTACTGAACTACCGTGATATGCAAGACGAGAACCCATTCTATGAGAAACAATAAATCTGCTCGGCAGTGCAGTGATCGGACGACGACAAATCTGCGCATGAGTGCCTGCGCTACTTCCGCCTCTCCCGCTCCCATACAGATGGAGGTGATAAAAATCACGAACAATAACTTAATTGGCCTCCCTTACAGAGCAATCAGACACAATTTATGCCGTGTTAACCCGGCGAGCAGCGCCGCGAACGCATCCAAATCTGCATCGTGTAATTGTTTTCTATGTTCGCCGGGCCAAAATCAGTGCCCGATAAGATTTCCCGTGTTACCTAATAAAATCTTCCAACATTACTTCGCCTTAATTATGTTATCTTCTCACATAATGTCACTTTTTGAGCTCGCAGACAGACAGTCCGAGAAACATAACCGCGCCATCTACAGCCAATGCGCAGGTTTATGTTTATTGCCCATTGAAACGACATCTCTCTGGCGATCATCGGATGTACACAGCGTTCAGTCCAGCAGAATGGGGTAATTTTATTTGTCACAGCGGAATCTTGATCACAAATTGTGTTTTCGAGAGCGCTATGTCTTTTTTATTCTCCGAGGAGCGAGGCTTTGTGCACTTTACGCTGTCGCCGTCGTCTCCACCGTGCTTGGAGATTGGAGTACGTCTATACGTATACCTACCGGCACACCTGAGCTGGTGGTGGTGGAGTGCGCAATTCGCATGAAGATCTCTTTGATCATTCCCTCAATCTGGCCACAGCAAGTGTTGCTAGTGTTGCTGAGGGTCTGCCGTCTGGCTCTGGGTAGTTTGTTGGCCTTGCCCATATTGAGGAGTAGTGTTTATAATACCCGACCATTTATGGTGAAACGTAGACATGTGACAACGAGAAAATAAATAAAAAAAATCCCCTTTAATCGAAATTTTTGATCACGACCCGCAAACAAATGCCCAGAGAAGAAAATACGACTACGATGACGGTGTTGTCCATAAAAACCCGCCCTCGTGGGATGAATTACTACAGCGGAGTTGTCTTGCCGCCATCGCATCCGCGAGCGATACCAGATCATGCTCAATGGATAAGAGGAACGACCGACGACGTGTTAATTCGCTCTTTGTCTCAGCATGAGATATGAATAACGTCTAGCGCGACCATAAAAGGACACTTAAGGCAGATGGGTCATCAAAGTCGAAAATTTGGGAGATTCTTCGGGTTGATCGCACTAAAAAGCGGTCATTAGTCGACAGTTTGGTTCATTATACCCCCAGGTTTGGGCGAAGCTCGTAATAATTGGGAGAAGGTCTTTTTTAATTAGCTCACAAAGTGAGTCAGATGAAACATAAATTTCGGTTAAAAATACGGTCAAAACGTAAACAACTATCTAACAGAGAGAAGAGTGCGTATAGCTACAGCGATAGGGTGGGATGGTTTTAACTGTCTGTAATACTATGTGAGTAGAGAAATACTCTACGATGTCAGTGCGGAGGTAATTCCAATTTAGAAATATTTAGAATTTATAATAGCAGCTGCAAGTTTAACAAGACCTGTTCTTGGTCTTGCATTTCTATTGTGATTGCTATTGCTATTAGAATCCTTTCTGAGCATTTGCAAGAGACCAAAGAACTATTTGCTATATGCCCAACAAAACTTACTAATAATCATTTTAAACCTCCGCACTAAATATTTTGTAGATCACAATATGCAATTTTGTATTAAAAATTTCACCATTGTGAGTTCGAAAAATGTAGCCTGGACACTAAAAATGATTAATACTATCGCGAAATGAATATGGAACTAACAGTACATTGATTAATACCACAAATTGATGGATTGTGTGGCAAGAAAAAATGCTTAGATACGAGCTAAAGAGTTATCTAAAGCTAGGTGCACACATGCGTTATCGCACGATTTAAATAAAAAAAAAAAACACAAAAGCACATTCCACTTTCAAATTCAATTAAGCAAAACAGCTACTTTGGGAGTGCCATTCTGTAATTTAAACTTCACACTTTTTGTAGAGAATACCAGCAGATTTGAATTTTAATTTTTGGGGGAAATGTTTAAGCTTATAAAATAAGTCCTCTGGCTGTGGCTCTGAATAGAATATATTTCTTTTTTACATTTTGATCGATAACAATTGACATTGCCTAGGACTAGAACTTGAAAAATTTTAATATTAAAAAAAATATATTAAAAGCCGTGAATCTGATGCAGCGTTGGAAACAAAAAAATCAAAATGTTGACGCCGATTTTGCAACAGCAGTGGATCAGCAGAAGAGTGTTCAAATATTTTCCCGGAATAAAAATAATATAGCAAGGCGAAAGATTCTTAAGACTTCAGGTCAACCATAATCAAAAATTTAACACATCGCAACGCCCATTTGAAAGATGTCATATTCCACATTACAATGTCAGTGACAGGCCTATCAAGTAAAACAAAAACTAGTTGACATCTTACACACAACGTGGAACATTGAATTTAAAGATCTATGCGTCCCTATTGGGGAACCCTATATTTGTTTGCACCAAATGTTACCGCAGGAACTTAAATTATTCTCTCGAATAATAAAAATAACACGGATTTCATAAAGCATTGTTTTCTAAAAAGAAATCCTTTTTGGAAAAGTTTGCAAGAAATTGGAAAAAATAAAAAACCAGTCGGTTAAGAACAGTACATTTCAAATAACGAATTGAAGAATTAAAATTTCTAAAGAGAATGAAGTCGTCTTTTAATCGTGTGAAAGTTTCCTTGGCTGAGAATCTCTCCATCGGGCTTTTAAAACATTTTCGGGATTTGGAATAGTTCGACGTCTATGTTTGTGCTATTTTTGAATTTTTTTTTCCTTTTCTATTTTGTAAACTTACGATTTCGAACTAGCAACCCTATGGCTATAAACCATAAGCTGTACCTACAGAAAGAATGTTAAACTTTTGCAATAATTAAAACAAACATTTATGTAAGCCAGAAATATGCTTCCCTGTTTCCGAAAGACGGCCACAAAAATCGTTGTTTGCAAAGGCTCCGGAGCCGAACAATCTTGTTGCGTTGTTGTGCTTAATGTGAGTTGTTCGAAAAGATCTCGACGTAAACGTCAAAATTTATATTGTATGTGACTTATTTAAGAAATTAAATAAGAGAGACCTTATGTAAAATTGTTCGTTGTTAAAATTTGTATAAGAATTCGTAAGGCATACGCTTCACTAGTTTTGTTTATAAACGCAAAAATAGAAAAAAATAATCCAAATGGAACAAGAAGATGCACTTGCGATTGTTTTGCCTCACAACCATCTGAAAATAAAGCTTAAGGCTGTGTGTCAATTGTTTCAAAACACTAGTTTAGTATACGCGTGATTTTTAAGTGTTTTTATTGGCCTAGATTGACCACGTCAGGGCGACTGAGTGCGCAGTTGACATTTCGATATTCGATTCCAACCTGACGTAGTAAGAGCTAACATTCCAGGGAAAATCTAGTAAAGATTTAGATCTAGTAAAAATAGATTTGCTATTCGACTGGACTTCTGATCGAGCCTAATCATTCTCAGGTGATATTTTGACATTTATGTAAGTCACCAAACTCAATTGAAATTCATTTCATTAACAAGCAAAAAAAACACAACGAAACAGAAAGCTTGTAAAATAAATTTGTTGACAGTCAAGACCCTAATCAGGAACCTTTTCAGGCATGACACAATTGTCATTAAACATTTTGTTAATCTACGATTACACGTGCCACTTTTCATGTCAAAATTTTGACACTTCGACGTCATTACGTAAATATATGTCCTAATTCTGTCACTACGAGTGTTCGCCTGTCAAGCTTCTGGTCACACAGGCTGTCGCAGCGCACTCTAACGAAATACCACAGAATTTTTGTGACGCCAACATGCCAAAATTTGCCACGAAAAATGAAGCATGTAATCTTAGATTTAGACCTAATTCAACATTTTTAGAGCGAAAGCTGTGGATAACCGCAGGGAAATCATAAAGGAAGCCTATAGTCGCGTGGAACCTAAAATTTAAACAACCCATTAGTCACCAAACAAGTTCCACTTCCAATTGGAGACTTAAATCTGTCAAATAAGTGGAGAGTTAAGTGAGTTAATTCTAGAACCATAGAATTTTTACGTCCCGAGTACCGGAATTCACTAGAAATTTCTCGATAGATGGCGGAGCGGATATAAAAGGGCAGATTTGAGAGCAAGGAGTAAACAGTTGACTTCTAAACAGTAATGTTCGAAATAGTAATCGGTTGGAAAGGTAAAGAAGTGTAAGGTATGCAGTGAATTAAGTGATTTGTTTAAGTCGGATAAGAATTGTTTAAAGAAATATTGTTTTGAAGTGAATTCTTAAAAGTGTAATAAAAATGATTTTATTAGAAAAGTTCAACAAAAAAGAGTTTTATCTTTTCGAATACCGGCCCGGATGTAACACTATTATGCTTGGTTAATTTTTTACAACGAGACGCATGGTTGCGTAATCACGGAATGCCGTTTTATTCCAATTCCAATGGGATCGAACAATATATCGATAAACATTATGGAAACCGAGTGCTTGGCGGGTGTCACGCAGTGATACACTCGTTAAATGTTCGCCTCGATTCGAATTCATTTTCTGACCAGAATTGGTAAACAAATCCGCATAATCAAATGCTCTTTCGAGCTAAAAGTCTATTTACATTGTACATGCCACCGCTTCTAGCTCCAGCAGGAATCATGACCATGAGGTGTACAAAGGTATTGTTCTCAATTCATCCAACAGTGCGGCTGGGTAATCTATTTGCACTGTTTCGCACCTATATTCACTAATAATACCGATGGTTCTTTGGTTTCATGGCTTTTGATTTTAATGCTGGCCGCGGGTGCCAGCTTACAACAACAAATGAGTTGTTTGTTTCAAATGATTGATAATTTATTGCAATGTAATCCTTTCGGGTAAGCCCTAACGTGCTACACGTGAGGTACCGTATTCTTGAGCGCTCACGTATACTACGGTTTGTTAAGCTGGCCATTGCACTGAGAGTGGTCGGTTGGTTGACTGGCTAACAGCCGATGCATATTATGGCGAAATGTTAACTGTAGTACGGCGGTGGTGGTGGCGTTTTATTTGCCAAGCTAAGACAACAAAACGCAAGACCAGCAGCAGTAAAACAATTAGAATACAAGACGGAAACGACGCGGATCATTAATTTATCTCCTGCCGCGACACAGAACCCTCCGTTTTGTGTGTTGCATTGTTAGTTGTGGCGAGAGAACATATATCTGCCAGATAACAAAATTGTATAGACGGACGTGATCATTCGATCGATTGAAGCGAGATGGAGCACAAAAAGAACCGGTACAACAGCACAAATACGCAAAGGTTTTTGCGATTTCTTGCGCAGAATAAATGAAATGTATCTAATTGTGTGATCTGCCTTGAAGAACCGTACACTTGCCGGTCATATCTGATTCAGCGGCTCTTAAGTCGGTTTTATCTCATTAGACGTACTCCATGTGGGCCTCCAATCAGGGGCCGGCCACATATTAATTGCGGGTTCATCCAACTATGGCATCGCTCCAAATCCAAAACT
Source organism: Cheilosia vulpina (assembly GCA_916610125.1). Taxonomy (NCBI): domain Eukaryota; kingdom Metazoa; phylum Arthropoda; class Insecta; order Diptera; family Syrphidae; genus Cheilosia; species Cheilosia vulpina. The sequence continues at coordinate 40,036,289 of OU744279.1, read as the reverse complement.
AATTGAGATTTATAATTCCAATTGAATTGGAATTGTGTCAACACAAGTGCTCTGTCCATCCGTTTGAAATGTTAATTATATATTTGCGCCCACGGCTGCTCTCCCACTCCCTGGTTCGCAATATAAGTATTTTGTTGCTGGAATGACTGTTTAATTTGTTTGCATAGCGAATTGCCTGATTGTACGCAATCCGCGAAAGAATCACTTTGCGGCAACTCGCTTATAATAACCGACATTAATTAGTGGCTGTGTTGATGTTGCGCTGCATAAACTAAAGTGATTGTTACCCGCTACGTTGTTTTTTGGAGACGGCAGTGATGCGATCTGAGTTCAACAGATTTTGGGTATATTTAAGTGGGGAAATTAACGAATAAATTAGATTACCTAGTGGCGTATTGGGTTTTTACTGAGAGTAACAAAAATACAAAGGCGAGTCTGCAAGAAAAAGATATAGGGTGATGGCTTGTAAATTGTAAAAAAAATTTTAGCGAAATAGTGAATACTTTAGCTTTCTGCCAAGCGAAAAGAATTCCCCCCTTGGCTAACATTTTTTCTATGTCCAAAAATCCTGCTCCTGCTTTGCTCGTAAAAAATATATGTTTGCGTACAGCTTTAATAAGCGCAAAAAACGAAAAGTATTCAAAAAAAAAATAGAAGTGATTTTGGAAAAGTGATTCAAATACTAATCCATTTAAGGTATTTGTATTTTGAGATTATTTTTTATGTTATTGGCAGTTTTTTTTCTTGTTTCTTAATTTAAAATGTTTAAAATATTTTTTGTTGAATAATCAAGAGGAGGGCTGATCTTATGAGCACTAACGAACACTACGATATATTTTTTCCATTACCGAGTATGCAAAATGAATAGAAACTTCAATCTGATGCCTTGATTCTTGCATAAATTTCGATCAATTCTCTTTGTTCTTCAGTAGTCCCCCCAAGCGTTGCCGAAAGGACTCCCATAGGAGAATTGTATCACTTTCAACACCTCCGTACTCCCGTTCTCCTCCTTTTACATTCGTACTCCAAATTTGTGTAAAGTCCTAAAATATCTTACACCTGCAGCAAAGTGTAATTTCAACATTAATAAATGTAATTAACTTCAAATTTAATGCAAATATTTTTTGCCCTATAATAAGAATTAAAATATCTTACTTTTTGCAAAGCCACTTGAATTCAATGTATTTGATACTTGTGATTCAATAAGTTCCTAATTTTTATATTAAAAATAATGTTAATATGCATTAAAGCTATCTGCCATAAGACAGATTTTAAAATATTTACTTACTAAGAATTAATAATTTATTTATTTATGTTTTTTTTTAACTGAGTTTTTTTTTTAAATTTTTGTTTAATAAAAATAAAAATGTCTGTACTCCTATTTACAAGAAAAATGAGGGCTAACCACGGTTGCCACTTTGGACATTTGCGTCCAAACTTGTTTTTTTTTACTTGGTCACTTAGTCATTTTTTTCTACACCGGCTGGTCGCTTTGAAGAAATGAAAGAAAAGAAAAACACGAACTTTAATAATTGTCATGTACTCAATAAAATGCATGGGAGTGCGATTTTCTTTCATCACCTTATGTAAACGATGCATAAATGTGTTCAGGTAAACGCAGTGCACTGCATTTACCCATGCACGACGACTGAATGCACTCATTTTCTTCCTTTCAAGTTGACAAAAGTATTTTGGTAACTTTTGACTGCGTTTAGTCGCTTTTTTTTTAAATTTTGGTAACAAATTGTGTTTTGAAGTGGCAACAGTCGTCTTAATGACAGATACAGTTCCCTTAAAAGTTTTCCTCTTGTCAGCCCTCCTGTTTTTACAAAAATGTGTAAATTTAATTGGGGCTAACTACTGAATTTGCATGGCCGACTTCTGGAACTAAGGGGGCTGACTACTCCAGAATCATTCCTACTTCACCTATTTGTAAATACAAGGTGGCACAAAATTAATAACCTATCACTGTGTGGGGCGGCGTCCACGCGGGAGGAATGATAGGGCCGTATTTTTTTTTTTTTGGCGACTCCTTCGGTAATACCGTCGTTGTTAACGGCGACCGCTACAGGGCCATGATAAACGACTTCTTACTGCCGGAATTGTATGACCGGGGCTTGGCGAACATGTGGTTTCAACAAGCCACAATGGATATTGTAAAGGAAGCGATTATTAAACGCGTTATCTACCGTTTTAGCTATTTGGCATGGGTTTTTCTGTGGTAAGCTGTAAGGAAATATTAAGAGACGTACTCACTGTTAACATTTTAACCTCGAAATGGGGGTAGACGGATCATTTTAAAACATCGCGAAAAAATCCAATTATTTTCACTTCTATATCCAGCGAAACGTCGCAATTTAAAGAGACTTGCGATGCGTGAGTTTTCATCTTATACCTATGTAAATAAGTGAACGGAAATAGTTAAGAACCACTTTCACTGTCATAACCAAAACATATACCTAGCGAATCATATTTTTATAAGTTTATTCCATGGCCGGCCGTCCAAAATGCCTTTGAATTAGTTTTATTTATTATTGTATTCATTTTATTCGACTGTATAATTTACAAATCTCCTTTCAAATAAGAAGCATTCAAGCAATTACAAATTTTAATTTATCAAAAGCGGAACTTTCAATGGTTGCTCGATTTTATTCCAAATCAGTATTTGACTATATTTAGAGTAAGTATATTAACAAAAAAACAGAAAGAACTATGTGGTGTTGGACACCTAATGTCAAAGTTGACAAAAATGTCACACTAAGTCATTCGGTGGTTCGGTGGAGACGCCTTTCGTGATTTATAAATCACTTTAGCTAAATTACATTGGTGGGAACATAGTAAATATAAAGTAATAGTGTGAGAAAGTGTGTTTTTGGCTGCGAAAAGCGCCTTGTTCATATATAAATCTCTGATATAGTAGAGAGCATTAGATGTTACAATTTGAGAATTAATTTCATTACAGTTTTATTACTTTTATATTTTTAGTTTCCACTCTAAATTTTAGAAGTTCACAGTGGCTACATTTTCTATCTAAATTTCGCAATTGTGAGCTCACGTTAATTTAAAGTCAAGACTAAATTCCTAATTACTTTGTAATTTTGTTGGTTAACAGTTTAAATTTTATTGAACAATAATAAGAAAATAAAAAGACTCATGGGAAGGTTTGTCAGCATATGTCAATGGAGTTAACATTTTAAATTGGTTTTAATTCAATGGATGGACCTAAAGTGAAATGTAAATGGCGACTCCGAGAAGAATATTTAGACTAGATTAGCCAATAAATGTGACTCTAAACATTCAATAATTGCTTCAGGCGATTAAAACTCAATGTGAACCAGTCAGTGACTGAGTCAGTGAACAGCAAACTTGTATCTAAATTCCATGTGTCGATTGCCCGAAGATAGAATTTCCAATTAATTTCATACGTAAAAACTCCGAATAGTTACTTCCTTAAAAGAAAACCGTAGGCAAACACTCATTACACGATCATTCCATTAATATCTATAGCCATAGCCAACATTCCAATCACAAAAGCAAATCAATAAAATCGTATCTAGCGCCAATTAAACGTATTCATGGAATCTCACTAACTGCAACGTTTAAATGTTCATTTTGGCGAGTCGAAGAAAGAACGCGGCTCTTAAAAATGACATGAACCACCCACTTCCTCTTTCCCAAGAAGACACCTAACCACTGAATAAATACCAGGTGTAGTGGCTCACATCACTGGCCGGCATAGTGTATTCAATTTAAGCATTGGAAATCAATTTGAAATTTTAATACCTACCACAGATTATTTTAGTGTCTGTTTATATAAAATCACCAGTCGTTGTCGCCGTCATCGTCCACACCGTTAAAACGTGTGAGACAATGTCCGTGCAGATAGTACCTATATAGCAAGCATATTGACTTCTAATATAATACCCAGTGTCTCGTATCTTGGATCTCGTTTTACTATCGGCAGTGCATTCCACGGGAGGTTTCTCACTAAAAAGACACTCGCTAACTCCGTCGAATGAATAATTTGAACAAATCGCTGAAACGTGACTCGTCCACTTGGTTGTACTTCTGTACTTGATATTGTCATGGTTGTGAAAGAATTTAAATGTCTCTTCGCCATGCCAAGGTAACAAATAATTTCTACACCTCATTCGTAGAGATCAGATATATTTGATTATAATATAGTGATGACATTTTTATGTTTAACACTATGCTTTTGAATTTAATACATAATCGAGTATTGCTGAAGTTTGACAGGTAGATACATATTCTCAGTTCAGCTCTACTTTGAGCAAGAAAACACTTGGGAAAATGTCATTTAAAACTTCAAAATCAGCGTACTTAACACTCGAGCAGGTTTGTCAAAGAATTGTCGAATTTACCACTTTTTATGGTATCTGTATTCAAATTTGCTACGCAGTCATATTTGTACTAAGACCCAAAACTAGGTACAATGAAAACAGTAGGTAATTAAATAGTGGGTCTATTCTCATACTTTCCCGAGCCAAGCACTAAAAATCTGCCAAACTCAGATACTGCAAAGTTCGTGGATAGACTTCGAGCTACTTTGAGCCACTTAAATTTTTGACATCGAACGCATATTACAAATAAATATATGACACAACATTTTTCCAAAATATGCAACGTTCTGGGACAAAATTCGATCGCCGCCAAATTTTCTTTATTTGCACAGATTGACAATTTCTATTTTTGATTTTGAAGATGGATTTTGAATTTGTTTCTTGTCAACTTTGTGCATTTGACATATTTATCAGTGCCTGCCCGCAGCGGTGCCAAATTCCACAATTTATCGTATTTTTACGATTTTAGGGCTCAAAATTTATTCTACTGTTTTTGAGCTAAAAAAGCATAAAATTCCAAAATTTTTCAAATTTATCAAATATAAAAATTCATTTGCCATTTTCCAAATATCTTCTAAAAATGTGAAGTTGAAGTACAACCCGCCCGTCTGTAGTTCTGCTCAATGCTAAATGTACGTGTACAGTTAGTGTACAGTCATGGAACAAACTATGCCATTTTGAACAGTAACGTATTCGGCCATATTACCTACGGCCATATTATTCACTCCGGGTGTAACTCAGGTTTAAGTTAATTTTACACCCGATCATTAATCCGCTATTTTTAAACCTATGTTCATATTATTCACTGAAAAACACGCATTAAACCCGCTGGATTAAAAATGGATTTAAATGCGGATTTAAAATACTTTAAACCGTTTTTAATCCATTTTAAGCCCACGTAATGTCAAATTTCACAAATAATGACTTTTTGTTTTGTTGTTTCTCACTTGGGAATTTATTTCATTTGTTTTGGGCCCAGTTTTATTTTAAAGTGCATTAATTATGCCGAAATTTCTATCGAATCATCGAATCGAGCCCCCAAAATTACTCCTTTTTTCAGCACGAAATATTTCCGAAAATATAGGTACCACATCGTAATCATCGACGCAAGCCCGCTTGTACATTCGATATATTCGAACGACGTTGATTTAGCATCAGCTGCTGTTTCATCAGCTCTTCGACAAATTCGTCTTCTGACGACGAAGACATCAACATTACTTTCGTCCATTTCACGAATGAATTCCTTTTTAAGTTTCTTGACATTTTTTTTTCTATTCCCCTTTTCTACTTTTCTTATTTCAATATTATGAAATTGAGTTTTAACCCGAGTTAAAGTACTTAAACTGGTCTCTGGATTGCGTTTAAAACCAATCGGGTTAAACGCTGTCAAGTTTAAAAAACTGGGTTTATGTTCGGGCTTAACGACTGAATATTATGGACTTGGGTTTAGTTTTTCGGTTAAACTCACTTAAACCCGGGTGTAATCTTTAACCCGGATTAAAGGGAGTGAATAAAATGGCCGCTAATGTTCTTCTGTTTTTTTTTTTTTGTATTTCCAACAAAATCATATTTCCACGATTTTGCAAGCTAGAAATTACGATTTGTAGTGAAATATCTGGCAGCACTGCACCGGTTGAAATTCTCTGAGCTTTCGAGCCAAGAGAGGAACTGCTCGTCGTTGTCGTTAGTTTGCTAACTTTCTCTTGTTTTTACTCTTTTGAGAACTTGTATTTATAAAGACTTTGGCGATTGCGTTCGATTTAAACCGGGTACGCGAATGAAATTTAATATAAAATAATTCACAGATTTCATGAAACTGTTGCATTAGCTCACACTTTGGACTACCATAACAAAAAAAATAAAACACAGATCGCGATGAAGCGTTTATGTTACAACTTCCGCAAAAGTAAAAAAAGAAAAATCACGTTGCTGTCAATATTTCTAATTTGGTATTTTTTTAGAATTGTTTAAATTGTAGCCATATTTTACTAATTATGCAGGGCGCAGGTACACAACATGTTCCCTCCACTCCAAATAATTCCTGTGGATATTCTGTTGATAAATTTTTGTTTCCTGCCAAATAAATAAAATAAACTGAGTGTTATTAGCTTAAAAACTTAAAGATTCCTAGAATATTTGTTGGAACACTTCACTCAATTGCTTCATGTCAAAACGCTTTTGTAAATCCAGTAGGTACCCGTTATTTGAAAATTGAAACATTTTTCACGCGAATAGACTTTATTTATTTATTTGATAAATGTTTTCTGAGGCAAGAGTAAACAAATTTGATATTTGTTTGTTCCGCTGATTCTTTAGAAGTGGGACGCTTTCCTATCAAGCACTTAATATCTAGCTGTTATTGGAAATCAAAACAGTGTCAGTCAGAGAACTGACACTTTTTTTTTATATCATTCCAAATGTAGCCGCAGTAGAGAAAATACATTTGTAAAGGGTTTTCCAATGAGAGGTGTTATTGTGAATGACCCGCTATTTCGGCAGCTGTCACTTTTGAAGCTTTTTTTCTTTGATATTTGAAAAGTAGAAACTACGCCATAACTAAAAATGGAATGATCACGCTTCAAATTATTAAAATTCACTACAAAAATGGTGAAAATCTTGCAGTCAAAGCTCGCAAAACTAAACCATTTTTTGGTCGTCGTGAAGCACCTTGTCGGACCGCAATACATGTTGGGACAAGTTAGTAATGTGAAGAATAAAACCCGTGCACGTCGCTCAAGAAAAAGTGAGAATATTGCTGCTGTAGCCCAAAGTGTTGAAGAAAATCCAGGTTTGTCAATTCCTCGTCGTTCTTTGGAATTGGGCATTCCATAAACGCTATCGAGAGATGATTAATGATTTTTTATGGTCGGATTTGGATGGTATTAATCTGGACAACCTTTACTTTCATCAAGACGGCTCCACGTGCCACACAAGCAACGAAACCATTGATCTTTAACGGGAAAAGTTTCCGGACCGTGTTATCTCTCGAAGTGGTGATCACAATTATTGGCCACCGAAATCTTGTGATTTAACACCTTGCGACTTCTTCCTTTTGGGCCACGTGAAAGATAAGGTCTACGCCAACAGCCCAGCGTCGATTCAAGAGCTCAAAGATAAAATTCGTGAGGCTATCGAGGACAAAGGGCAGCCACTTTGCGATTTATGGAAAATTTCATGAAAAGGATATGGTCATGTATGCGTGCTCGTGGGGGCCATTTGGCTGATGTTATTTTTCATTATTAACGGCATACCTCTTTATTATGAAATAAATATCCGATCATTTATCTCAAAAAATGGCAACCCTTTATATATTTCACACGTATTTATTAATTTTACATTGTTTAAGCTAGTTAATTCGTGCTTAGGCTGCCTGTTCCTGGTGCTCAAAGTGGTAGATTTTACTTGCTGAATACATCCATATAGAAATGTGAAACATATTACCTACATTTTTGAGTAGTTTGTTATTAATTTATTAATACCGAACCTCTTACTCTAAGTAATACTTTTGTGAGTTTCTTTCTTTTCGCAATGTTTGACACAATCGACTCTGCGTCAGTAATCCTTTTTCCCGAAAAAAAAATACGGCATTTCTTTTAAACCAGCGTTGCCAGTTTGGGGATTTTCCCCCCAGACCTAGGTTTTTTTTTTGACCGACGGGGGGAAATCTGGGGTTTGTTTTGGAAGTTCAACTAATTTTTTTTTCCTCACTAAAAGGATCGCTTTTTTAGAGAATAGCTAAATCTGGGGGTTTTTCAGATTCGTCTATGGGGAAATATTTGAACCGTCTGGCAACGCTGTTCTAAACCCTTCAAAGCCTCCATCAACGCATAATGTCCTCATAAAAGTCACATTGTATACATCGGATAGATATCTTCATGCCTAGATACAGGCTAGTTACATTTCCCAGCGAACATCCACTCCTAAACCGAGTGCAACAACATAAAACGTTTGATGTTATCACTAGATGACACCTAGATGGATATCCATTTGGAGACTGCATCTAACTAAAAAAGTCGCTCTGCTTCTCTCCCCAGCATACGGGCTTGTCAGTGCAATCGTGAATACAATTCAAAACTGCACATTCAACAGCTGGCTATTTATGGTCCCACAATCGTCACCCAATGTTTGCCCGATATAGGGTACCGGTGCCATACGAGGTCATACCCTGCACAATGGTGTTATCATTAAATCATAATGCAAACTGAAATATATCAAGTGATACTTTCGTTGTCAAGCGCGCCGTTGTGAAAGTCGCACAGCGGAAGATAAATTTCAATTATTTAGCATACCGACGAAGACGTAGTTGGTATACGAGTACAGCGCGAATTAAAACACTTGGTTCTTACTTTTAAAATTAAACAATATTTATTTGGAACTATGTCCTTTATTATTGAAATACTTTTTACTAATTCTAAAAGGAGCTTAAGGCTACTATGTAGTTACAATAAGACTGTCGATAAATTCATCATACAGTCGTATTTATATACTTTTCTTATCTATCTACAAGGAGACCCAAGCGTACAATCGTCTTGCTTGATAATGAAGAAGAGATAATATTCCAACATTGTATACAAACGATATTATCTCTTTTACATATGTTATCATTGTAGCGTTGTGTGCAAGACTGTACTAGAGACTAAAGATATCATTGAATACAAATAATGTTATCTTTTTTCTCAATATGTTTTGCTATGGATACTTAACTCCCCCCCTTGTTAAACGAAATCGTCCCGATTTTTCGACGCTATTTTTAACATCTCTCTTTCATAAGTTTTGTTATATGCGTCAATCTTTTTTTGTTTTTGACGATCTGTTATACATTGTATAGTTTTTATCATTACGTACGTAAATGCTAGAATAACAATCAGTGTTACAATTGTGTATATAGTTGATAATATCGGTTTTTCTTCAAAAGGAATAATTAGTTTTTTTAAAGTATCTATGTTATCGAATTTGTACATTGTATCTTCTTTAATTATTTGGTCGATGTAAGACTCTGAATTATGATTTCTTAATATAACTTCTTTAATTTGCTTATGCATGTTTTTGTATATTTTATCATCTAGATTTATAGTATTTTCATAAGTAACTAAGTTTATACCATTAATTGTTTGATTATTTAGCTTATGCTTACCGCTTAATAACATAACACCGGATTCAATTTCTAAGTCGTAATCGTATTCTTGTTTAATGTTGCATTTTGAAGTTATATTCTTTAAAAGTGGAATAAGACAATTTTCTTCTTCAAAGTTAATTTCACAAATGTTTTTACTTAGATGATTTTGACAATTTCTTGTTCTTAAATAAGTTTGGTTACATAAGGCAATTGTTTTATCTGTAATGATTTTTCCATGTTTTGAATTTAAGGGTGTTACTTTATACAATTTACATGATTTAATTAGAACTGGATATTTATATATTGTGATGAAGAATTCATCAGTTCTAGCTAATAATATTTTAGAGTACTCAAGTATATTTATTATGGGTACTTGAATTATTTCATGTTGAATAATATTTTTAATGTCATCTAAGTCTAGGCTTTCTGATAAATATTCATTATTTTTTGCTGCATTAATTGTTCTGGTCAATAATAATAATTGTTCGTACACTTGTTCTATTACTAAATGTTCTTTTAAGGCTCTGACCTTCGAATTGTTGCAAAATTTGTTCGAATCTAGAATTTATAGTTTTTTGTTTATTATTGTTTTCTATGAGATTATTTATACTCGTTTCTATGTTAACTAAGTCATAATGGTCAGGATTACCAAACACATATTTGAAAGCTGTTCCTAAAAAGTTAATTGATCTAGTATGCCTAGTATGTTCTTGTAATTGGTCTGCTAAATTCTTAATTTTACTTAACCAAATTTTTTCTTCTTGTGTAGGTTGATAGTTACTAGTTACGATATTTACGTAAGGTTGAAATATCGAAGTCAGGTTGGTGGCATGTAACAAATAAGTTTGTTCTTTGAATAAATACACGTCATCTGTTTGCGTAAGTATAAACTTCTTGTTTAGTAACTCAGTTATTTGAACGTTTCCTTGCCCTTCTTGACTCTGTACAATTCCTAGTAATGTTAGGAATATTAATATTTTCGTCATCTAAAAAATGATAATTCTTTATGTTATCCTTGTGAATTTTTATTCCCTCTTTAGAGATTACAGTGTCTCCTTTATCTTCTTCTACTATTCTTGTTATGTATCTGGCGTTAGATTTCTTTCTAAGACCTGTGATTCTTACCATTATCTTATCTCCTTTTTTATATTCTCTGTGTCGAGTTCCTTTATTTAGACGTTCGATCACTTTTTTGGATGCTGAGTTTAGTTTATTTATTATAATTTCACTATTGCTATATTTATTTTGATTAAAGAAAATGTCTCTAGGTTTCAAACCGGTAACTGAGTGTATAGAATTATTTAATTCACGCACTGTTCTAAATATTTCTTCGATAAGTCTTGTTTTATTCTGAATTGTGAATATTCTAGACAGTTCAGTTATTGTACCGTTTACACGTTCTACCTGACCGTTCGCTGTCGATCTGTATACTGGAGTTTCTACTTTAGTTATGTTGTATTTCAAACACATTTGGTTCACCATTTCTGTTTTGAATCCCTTCTCGTTATCTGTCATGAGTCGTTCACATTTTGGGAAATAATTAGATAAGACCTCTTCCATAACGTCGTACAGTCTGTTTCGAGTTTCGATTTCCCGAAGGATTGTATATTTAGAATACTTATCTACTGTTACAAGGAAAGTATACTTGTCGTTGAAGTATATGTCCATATGAATGTGTGTTCCCACATGTGTTGGTATTTCTGAATTATTCAGAGGTTCTCTGATAGGTTTTCTTTCATATTTTCCAAATAGACATGCTATGCATTTTTTGTTGAAACTCTTTGCTTGTTTATTTAGATCGGGCCAGTAATATTTCTCTGAGATTTCTTGTATATTGTTACGTAACCCTCGGTGTGCTCTTTCGTGAGTTACCCTTACAAGTTTTAGTTGTTCCTCCAAATTTGTCACGTCTTGAAGTTTTCTTGGTGTGAATATAAATCTTACTAGTGGGAATTCTTTTTTTATGTTTTCACCATATTTGTATATGTTTTCAAATTTCGTATGCAAAGCTACAATCTTTTGGGGTTGTATAACTTCTTTCATCTGCCTTAGTAAAGAGTCTTTGTCCTTAAACTTTATTATGAGTCTTATTTTGTTACTAAAATAGATTTGTGTTTCGATATTATTTGTTATATCTTCAATAAGTTCGAACTGTGCAGTGTATGCATTAAAAGGCTGATTCACAGTTTTTATTATATCATTAGAAGAACTTTCAGCTGAATGTGCTGTTTCTATGGTAGAAGTATTTATGCGTTGACGTGATAATGCGTCAGCTACAAGATTTAGGTTTCCTGGTTTATAAACTAATTTTGCTCCAAAGTCTTCAATGATTCCCTTCCAACGTTTCAGCTTTGTGTTGGGATTTTTTTCTGATACAGAATATATAAGGCTCTGGTGATCGGTATATATGGTTAAGTCTGCTATACCATATATGTAGTTTCTGAGTTTTTGTAAGGACCATATGATCGCTAATAGCTCTTTCTCGTTTGTGCTATAGTTCTCTTCTGTCTTACTCAGTGTTCTTGACAAGAAGTGTATAGGTTGCTTATTCTGACTTAGTACGGCTCCAATAGCTATGTTGGATGCATCTGTAGTAAGCTCGAATGGTTTACTATAATCCGGTTGAAAAAGTTCGACTTGTTCTTTCAAATAATTTTTTAAAATTCTAATCGCTTCTAATGCTGAATCATTCAGATTTAACTTAATATTTTTACTTTGTTTTTTGTTTACTTTACCGTTATCTCCTCGTAAATATAATGTCAGGGGCTTGGCTATGCTTGCGTATCCTTTTATAAACTTACGATAGTAACCTGTAAGACCTAAAAATCCTCTCAAATCCTTTACCGTTTGTGGGACTGGAAAATTTTCTATAGCTGCTATTTTCTCAGGGTTCGTAGTGATTCTACCATGTCTGATTATGTGACCTAAGTATTCTATTTCTTCTTGAAAAAACTTACTTTTCTCATCAGATATTTTTAATGTGGCTTTATTGAGTACGTCGAATACTTGACTTATGTGCTGTATATGTTCTTCCTCAGATGAAGAATATATCAATACGTCATCAATGTAAACGTGTACGAATTTACCTACAAAGTCTCTCAAAATGTCGTCCACGCATCTCTGAAATATGCTTGGTGCATTTTTGAGCTCGAAAGGCATTCGTTTAAAATGATATTTTGCGCCATTTATAGCAAAAGCTGTTTTTTCTTTATCATCTGTTTTGATTTTAATTTGGTGGAAACCTGACTCCAAATCTAACGTTGTAAAGTACTTGGCTTTACCTAAATTTTGAATTGTCATGTTGACATCCGGAATGGGGTATCTGTCTGTTACAGTGTGAGCGTTAAGTTTTTGGAAATCAACAACCATGCGCAGTTTTGGTTTTCCTTTTTCGTCCAAACCTTTTTTAGGTACTGTCCATATGGGACTGTTATAAGGACTATGGCTTTTTTCTATTATATTGTCATGTAAGAGTTTCTGTATTTCTTTGTTTACGAATTCGTTATCTGCTATGGGATATGGATATTGTTTAACATAAACCGGATTATCATTGGTCGTCCTAATGCTTGCTTCTATAGTATCTGTAAAGGGTAACGGTCCTATGCTGTTATTAATCTTCATCAGTCTATCTATGTCTGCTTTATAAATATTATTTTCCCCAATTATGTAATTAATTTTCTGAATAGATTCGACACTGCTTATGGTAGTTAGAGTCATATTACTGAAATTTATTTCCGCGTTTAGAACTTTAAGTCCTTCATATCCTAATATCATATCAAAAGACTGAATATCCTCTAATTCAAAAAATGTTATATTTTTCTTTAATATCCTAACTACTTTCTTTGTATCTACCATAGAATAACCATGCATTGTTTTTATTTTTATAGGTTTAATTTTAATTTTTTCGCTAGAATCGCATTTTCTATTAATGTAATTATGGGTTGCACCAGTATCAATAAGAATTTTATAAATTTTCTTAGAAATAGTACTAGTTAAATTTAAGCAGGGCAACCCGTCTACTAGTTTAAATGATCTATTCTTATGTTATTATTTACCATACATTCCGTTTCATCTGCTTCTGCATATGTACTGCTGACATCGTCTCTGCGTTGTTGTCGGGAGTTATTTACTCTCTGCTGCTTGAAGTTCTGCTGATAAGATCGTTGCGGTCTGTTGTGTGTGTTGAAACTCCCGCTGTGTTCACGTTTCGCTGGTGGATTATATACATCGGGTTTGTATTGATTCCAATTTTGTCGCTGTGCATGTACAATTTGTCTCGAGTTTATCTCCATCGGCTGTGGTCCGTCATTTCTCTTGGAAGGGTTTAGGCGTGGTCCTTGATTGTGTTGCTGCATATTATCGTATTGCTTCTGGGGTTGATAATTCGTTGTTTGGCTCGAATAATTTGGTCTTCTTTCGTTTCTGTGTTCATGTGGCATATTTTTGTGGTGCTTATCTTGAGTGAGATGTAAATGCCTGTGCACATTATCATGTTCTATACTGCGAGCAATTGCGAATGCGTGTTCTAGATCATTTATTGTAGCTGAATATAATGATCCTCTTGTAAAGTTGTCACTCATACCATCAATGAATATACGAACTGCGTCGTCGTTAGCATTTTTAATTAGTCTGTCGATTATATTCGGCGGATCACCTGACATAGTGATTTTTGATATTATTAAATTGAGATTTTTATTTATCTCGTCGTGGTATTCAGACAGTGTGCTTCTTTTTTGCGTGATGGCTTTCATCATGTCTTGTAGCACGTATAGAGGTTCTTGATTAGAGTACGTATAATCTAATCTGTTACGTATCGCCTCAAAATTAAAAATTGTGTTATAATTAGTTAACACATTCGCGGCTGCACCCTGTATTTTACTTTTCACTATAGTCAATGCTGCTGCGTACTTACTGTGTGTTTTGAGGTTTTTAATGCTGTCCATTAATCTGGATGCTTCTTCGCGCCACGACCGATAATTTGATTGATCGCCGTTGAAAATAGGTAGGCTTTTAAATGCGTCTAACTGTATTTCACTACCATCTGTATATGTGGTTCTTATTTCCTCTAGCACAGGTATGTTTGGTACTATGCCTAATCCAGATTTTACTTCATTTAGTTTTGTTTCTAAATTAGTGTTTATTTGATTTTGGTTAGTTATTATTGCTGCTAACCTTGCATTCTCTGTGCGTGTGTGCTCTAGGGTTTGTGTTACTGTGTTGCACCTGGTTTCTAAAGCTTCTAATCTTGCCATTAATACTGCGAGTTGTTCCATTTTGAACTCGTGTCTGTTGTCGTCGAATTTGTGTGTTTTTTTTTCCACATATACACTTTCACTGAATTGCTTTGCTGCTTCGTACGAAGGAGCTATATTTGTACCTGCTATGCTAGGTAATTCTTGTAACCGGTAACGCGAGTGTTCTGTTTATACTAGATTTCACTACTTGTTCCCGAGGTCCGCTCGATTGAAGTTAAAAAGTATATTTAACCTCCTGGCAGGATCGCCAATTAAAACACTTGGTTCTTACTTTTAAAATTAAACAATATTTATTTGGAACTATGTCCTTTATTATTGAAATACTTTTTACTAATTCTAAAAGGAGCTTAAGGCTACTATGTAGTTACAATAAGACTGTCGATAAATTCATCATACAGTCGTATTTATATACTTTTCTTATCTATCTACAAGGAGACCCAAGCGTACAATCGTCTTGCTTGATAATGAAGAAGAGATAATATTCCAACATTGTATACAAACGATATTATCTCTTTTACATATGTTATCATTGTAGCGTTGTGTGCAAGACTGTACTAGAGACTAAAGATATCATTGAATACAAATAATGTTATCTTTTTTCTCAATATGTTTTGCTATGGATACTTAACTCGCGCCGTACATTATTTGAATGCGCTTTTGTGTGTGTGTGTTGCTGGAATAACAAACTTGGCATACATTTTACATTTTTTTACCCCGATGTTACCGAACTCAAAGTGACCGAACAATTGCAGATATTCACTGATTACCATTTATAGCGCCTTCGCCTTCTAGGCCTCTTGCGTGGCTCACATGTGGTAATGCATTCTTGCGGCTGGATTGCCCAACATTTTTCGATGGAGTGTCGGTCGGTCGACACTGTGGAAGTGTGGTGGACTGTGGCTTTACCCAATTATACCTCAACCTGGATGGAGTACTTGGCAAACGGTTATCCGGGGTCTCTTGCTTTTGTTTTTGCATTCTCTTAACGATTTCAAAAATGTTTATCATAATGATGTCAAAAGATGGGACGAGTTTGTAATTGATAACCAAGACGGAGCTGGAGCCTGGAGGTGATAATTAGGGAGATCCTGGAGAAGTGCTTTTAGTAGGGAGTCTATAATTATTGAGTCGGGCAGTAATTATTGCGTACGGCTTTAGAAGATATATTTGTATGCGTATTAACATCTGCCCACAACGCCACTGCTGTTTAAATTAGAGTACACACTTTTAAAAGTGTTTTTTTTTTTTCTATACTAACGGCATTGAAGACGTTCGGATAGATATAAATTATGTTAAACTTGAACTAAATTTTTCTGGACTAGGTATATGAATCCGTTGCACAGTCAAATTAAATTGTTTTTATATTATTCCCGCAGCTTAATTTGAATTTTGACAAAAGTCAACTGAGTGTGCTCGCGGGATTTTATTGACTATTCACCAATCTTAGCCAATAAACACTGAAATACTAATATCAAGTCAATCAGCTGTCAGACTTACTAAAAAGGCGAAAAATAGTTACAGTAAAACACGCTTAAGGGAAACCCGGCTTGAGAGAAAAACCCGCTTATCTGAAACACTTTTTTCATACCCGAGGATTTGTCGACCCATTACCTATAAAACACTCGCTTAAGTGAAAAACCCGGTTACCTGAAACATATTTCCAGTTATATTATTTATAGTTCTCATTGAAAAAAACTCTCTTAAGTGGAAAAAATGTTGAATCGAACAGAACAAAAAACATTTTCTGAACGCTTTGACTTCTTTATCTCGAAAATGACATTTGAGTTTCTGATATATCACAAGCGTTTATTTTCCAGGCCACTCCAAAAGGTAAATACAATTTTTTCTAGCTCTAAATTTACAATGGAATTTTAAGTCAAACAGCTGTATAAAACTGTGACATTTTGCCGTTTCTCTTAAGCGGGTTTTACTGTTTTACTTTCTGAATTTCAAAACACTGGTGAGTTTGAAGCAAAAGCTGATCATAATATTCATATGAAACAAGAACACCCCCCACCGCCTAAGTTCATAATTTCTATATGTATTCACCACACTTTTGACAGTCGCCGGGGGGTATTGGAAAACCGCAGGGGTCCTAAAATCTCCCCGCACTTGGGTCACTAAAACGGAAAAAAAGCTCCGGCACGACCTTTAAATGGAAAACGACGGGCAAACAAAAAAAAAAGTTATACGAGAGCTTAATAAAACTGAGCTAAATCTTAATTTCGGCTACTACTGTACCTCAGAGAGAGACCAAAAAATAGTCGAAAACAAAAATGTTGGTGTGTGAATGTATTTAAAGTAGCTTCAATTTCCATATTGCCCACACAACACACCAACACGTCCGGCACGCCTCCCATCCAAATAACCGAATTAGTTTTCTCTTTCTAACTTTGACAAGTTTGTGATTGGTTCGTCATGTCATCCACCATTCCACATCATCTCTGTGCCTTCCGTGGTGGGTTTTCATAAAATGTTTTTAATAATTTTACAGCCAAAAATAATGGCTTTTGCAACATTTTTGAATAAGATTAGGGTCTTACTAAGAATCATTTTTAACATTCACAGTTCACACTCAATATTTTAAAGGTCACAATGAGTAATTTCATATGGAACATTTCGCCATTATGAGTTCATAAAATCTACCCTGGACAATAAATATGATTCCGTATCGCGCATAGTTTTTTACATCTAAGCAATACATGAAACTATACTCTAACCACAATAACTGAGCATTGTAACTTCGGTTTCCTTCATTTCTATGTTAACTGTCAATAGTTAGGTAAATAACTACATAAAAACAAACACCACGCCATTATTGTCTTATAGTTCTTATATAATACACTTTTTTACTCCTAATAGTATTAGCATCACTGCCATAGAGATGTGCGTGCAGAGCTAACGTTGTCAACTCATTTTTCCATCAACTACCTACCTACCTAACTCCAAGGAAAATTCTTTCCAAAAATTTAGTGATCTATTTATATAAAGTATATAAAACAAAGTTGCATCCGTAAGACCGCCCCTAACTCGAGAACGGTTAGTCCAATTTGAGCTAATCTAATTTTGGTTTGTCTCCGCCCAAGGAAAGAACCCACATACAGCGAGAAAATTGGAACTAAATGCGTATACATCGGTTGCCATTCCGATGACAAGATATAGAAGGCATTCTAAGCAAAAAAAATATATATAAAAAAAAAACTTTTCAAGAAATTTGGGTCTAGTACTAAGTTTATAGTTCGCATACATGTGGGTGGCGTAGGAAAAGCAACATTACCGACAAATCTAGTTTTTGCGTTCCGGTTACATCTTATCCAGACCAATTGATACATAACTAGATTTTTGAATGTGCCCATTGACAGTTTAAATTGCCTGCTATTGAAATGTCAGTTCAATATAACCTCTGCCCAAAAATGACGCCAATATAACTAGCGGTCTTGGTTCAAAGCGAATCCAACCATCTTGGATTTGCTAAGTAAAACGGTTGAAATGCAAATTGTTGCTGAATGTTTTACAATAGATGTCGCATTTAAAATGTGGTAGTTTCAATTGTTAATAACAGATGGAACAAAAAAAATTTTATTACCACACGATTTACGTATATTGATGGTGAATGGGTTTTTTCTGTTGTTTTTCATTTGTTTTTGTTTTTTGGAAATATTATAAGCATTATGCAATACCATTTTTGCATATATTTCAATCAACAACATTTTCTGGACAGTTTAACAAATTTTCAAAGGATATTTTGAATTGATTCATAAATCCGGAAGATGTACTGGAGGCTCCAAATCGAATGAATGCTGCAAGATCTGATGAAATCCCCTCCGAATTTTACAAATATATGCAGGGGAGCTATTGAATAAACTTACTATCTTGTTTAACTTATAAGACGAAATGTGTTAACATATTTTAGTCTCCACTGTAGGTATTTCAAAAAAGTTATTTTTAAATTCCTCATACCCAAGCCCATAAAACCTACCTTATTTCGGCTTCTTCTAATTTGTTTCCAGTTTATTCCGCTCTGAACCAAGAGCGCTAGCCGTAATGTTGGAGCCAACGCGAAGTCGGCTATACTGGCAGTCCATATATAACAAATCTATAAACGGATTATATTGACCGCCCGTCAAGGTATAGAAAAAAACAAAAAACGACCCCACCAGCGTTGCCTGTCAATCACTCCATATATCTTTTCGGTTAAAACAAGAGATATGAAACATCCCCGCAAGTATACGTCAACACCACCTCGAAGGCCCACTGTGCGCGCAATCATAATCCGCAGCATAATCTTTTCTTCGCGTTTCTTGTCCATGTCGTCCAGGAATTCACTTTTTCCCCCGAACTTCGTGGTGACATTCCCATCATCAGCTATCGGGTAACCCTTTATGGCAACGCAATGCGTTCTCAGGCGATTCCAGACCGATCCAACATTCATTTCCAATTAACCGATAATGCATTTGCTCGCACTCGCCAGAAACCGAAGCAGCAGGTACCTCTGTATACGAGCCACGGACGCAAGACGTAAATACAATTTCTCCGCCATTATTCACCGCATGGCGAACAATTGATGTTGTCTTGCCATTTGTGGATTATGTCAAATGCTTATGCTATGCGAATGTCTCTTGCAGCGCGCGATCAGCTGCGGAATACAAAAATTGGATAACAATCCCGGGGGGATATCTCATGTGGATTGGATTGTTGGTCCCCTGGCTGGTTGGGTTGCTTGGGCATTGGGCTTGCTTTTCCCTGAATTCGGTTTGGTGAGTTTTTGTTTTCTGATTCGGACTTAGCTCGCTGGCGACGACGACAGATATGTCCATGAGCGGTGACTTTATGGAGTGATTACTGTTGTGTCACCGTGATGTAGTTGGTGTAAGACGAAACGTTGAGCTGGGTGCGAGCTGCGAAATATTGCTTATGGCTTTGGGATGTGGGAAAAGTGCTGGTTTTCGTTTTTTGTTTGTACTCTCATGCGAGCTAGTTTGGAACGCTTTTAGTTTTTACAAAGTAAGCACAGCGCATTGGTATGCGTGTACTCGCGGCGACTTGGCCTGGAATGTGATCGTGTTTTGAGTAAAGTGTAACAGGTTATTAAACTAAAAAAAAAATGTCTTTGACTGCTGTCCACTGCAGGGGTCTACACTGTTTTTTGTTGCCTTATTTAGGACGCAGGGCCGAGAGAACACTGCGAGGTTGATCTAAGCGCAGCCTAACTTCGTGGACCATTAGATGAGCGCATTTTGTTTTACATGTTGCGAATATCCATATTCGTTACTTTTGTATCGTTACTATTGCACCTTAAAGGCTGTTTTCGCATATAAAATATGATGTGTTACTTTTGGAGTTGTGAATCGGTGTAGGTATTTATATCCAATGAAGTTTACTTTAGTTGTCCTGCCTTCCAAAATTATGCATCTCCTGTCATGGTAAGCATTTATACGTTGCTTCTTTGGGATTTGGTCTAATCCAATAACTATTTTGAAACATTTATTCAGTTTCTATCTTGTTACTCTTTAGATGTTGCATTTTAAAGCTGATTTCTTAAGAAAGGTTTGGCATTTTGTTAACTATTACCATTTTAACATTAGCCTTTTGACTCAGGCATCGAAACACTACTAATTTGGGACAATTAAACAAATTCGAATATTATTACATTTTTTAAGGCCAAATGGCATGAAATCAATAAAGTGCTCAAATAGAGTAGTATTTGGCTTTTGAGTTTGAAATTTCAATGAGTGTACCACAAATTTTGAGCGAAATAAAGTTTTATTCTCTTTAAACAATTCAACTCAACTCAAAATAAATTCCCACCGGATAATGGAACCATTCTTTCGACAATCTTTAAACCATTTCTTATGCATCCACCGAAATTAATAATTTCTCAATTTTTTTTTGAAAATATCCCTAGATTTGTCTCAAACCAACAACTTTCTTAAAAGAGAACGAAAAAAGGGGTATTTTTTGACTATGTATGGCAACAAACAAAAGCATTTGAAAGGTATAAATATGCTTTGCAAAAACAATATATGCAAATGGGCACATTTAAAAATCTAGTTAACTTAAGTCGACAAGATTGGTCGGTAACGTCGCTTTTCATATGTCAGCGACATATAAGCGAACTGTCAACTAAGTAAAGTCACAAATTTGATTGATTATATTCGGCGGCTACCCCTCCATAAACGTCAACTGAAACAAAGTTCATTTGACCAACCTAAGCCGATCAAAACCGAGAAACATGAAGCCAGACAGCTGTCAGACTTACTAAACTAGATATTTGACCGACCCAATCGGACTGCAGGATCATAAACTGAGTTCGACAACAAATTAACACGTCAGTGTCAAATGAGAAGAAGAACAAAATTAACGGCCATATTATTCACTCCAGGTGTAAATCTGGGTCGGATTTTAGATGACTAAAGGAAAGTTTTGTTTAAAAAAAATCTGAAAACTAAAAAATAAAATCCAAAACACAAGAATAAATATTTTTATAGAGTTAAATTTTGTATTTATCAAACGTGACTAAAAAATAGATGTTTCACATTAATTGAACATAACACTATTCTGGTCATATTTTCAGAATATATCAGCTTTGTTTTTCCATTACTGTTTTCTATGTTTAAGGCAAGTAAATATTTTCATCACCATTTGTGTTATGGGCTTCACAATATGCTCGCCTATGATACTTTTGAACTACTCTTGGCCATGTGGTACCCAGCTCTTGCTTTATCAAATTTTTGTTTAAGAATGTTATATCTGTTAAAACCTAGAGCGCCTATTTTATGGTTCAGTACATTTCCTCAAGTTAAATTTTGTCAGATCGCTGTCGTCTGTTGTGCTTTTATTGTTGTGGAAAAGTAATGTCGTGCTTCCAGATTTAGTGCAGTTTTATTGCTCCCAAAATCAGCTGGCTCTCAGATTTCATGTTCCATTGGCCGCAAAAGAGCACTTTTTCAGAGTCAGAGCAATTTTGCGAATCTCGATTTCTGATCGAAATTTACACCTACTTTCACTTATACCAAAATATTTGACATTTCAGTTAAAAAAGTAATCCTTTCAACGATAAACATTTCGTAACCGAAAGCTGTGTGCCATACACATTAGCATTAGTGAAAGTATGTGTAAACCTGAGAAAAAATTAAGACTTTTCAAATTTTCCCCGGATCAAAAAAAATTGATCTGTTTGCCAAATCGAAAACGGCATTAATGTTCCATTGGGCACGAAAAATCTGAAATCTCAAAACTAAATCTGAAAATCGCAAATAAAAGAGTGTCTTTTTCTGAAACACTCATTCGTACTAACTAATTAATACTTTGTTAATTATTTTTCTTTTTATTTCTGTAGACGTTTTTTTAGTTGTTAAAAAAAAATAGATTGATTTGAAGTTATTTTTATTTTGAGTTCAATAAAAAAATTAATGAAAAAATAAAGAAAATCCAAAATGATTGATTTGAATTTTAGAAAAAAAGGTTATTTTCACACAACAGCTGTTATCTGTGACACTTATCCACAATGGACTCTATGTCAAAATGTAGCCAGAATTTTAGCTAAGGTTTGGCGAGAAAAGGTGGAAAACATCTTAAATTCTATATATGTCTAAGCTTTACCATTAACAAAATATAAATATTTTTTCTCTCTAATACCGTACTTTCTTTACTCTTAAACAATCTTAATTTCTATCAAACAGAAATATTATTTGATTTTGAGTAGGAAAAATGTGAAGGTAAAAAAAATAAAAATCACATACTAGACTGGTTCCCGATTTTGTGAAATTGTATGACACTTAAAGAAAACTCATCAACAGTTGCTGCGTCATTTGCGTTTCTAACGTTTGCTGAACGTATTATACATGAAGGTATTAGGTAGGTACATGTCCCATTCTCAAGTAAATAAATAAATATTTGGCGCAACAGGTCCGTAGGGACCCTAGGTCTACCTTCTCATTCGTCTTGTGTAAATTTTTATTTTTGTGGCGAATGGAAGGGACCTAGAATTGTATGCCGAGTCCAAACGGCCAATTGAGAAGCTTTTACATGACAGTTATACTCTCGCATGTTTGTCAGACGTTCGCGAGAGGTGGCGCAGTGAAAAAAACTTTAAGTCGGAGTTTGGGTTTTCTCGGGATTCGAACCTCGCTTAGTAGTCCAACACACTAACCACTAAGCCACTGCTCCGACCATTCTCAAGTAGTACGTATAAAAATATAATTAAGTAGTGATTCCAACCCGGATCGAAGTTTTTATGCCTAAACAAGAAATGATGCATAAAAACTGCATATTTTAAAAAGAAATTGAAACGAGCCTACAAGGTCATTAAAATTTGTTAACAGAATATTGGTCGATCAATAGGTAGTTAAACCGTTTGTGATCGCTGTTATCCAAAGTTTGGGTTTTAAGTAAAGTAGAAAATTGCAAAATAAGCATTTGAAAATTATAGTAATGCGACTTGATCAACGAATGTACAAGATTTAACATTTTCCAAATGTATTTGAATGAATTGATTGTAAAAACACAATTCACAAAAAATTATGCCTTTATTTCTAAAATTATTCCTCAATGCCTAAGGCATCGGAATTTTGCCTAAAAGGCATAAATATGCCCGAGTTGGCATCACTGTTATGTTATTTTCAAGCAATTGGACAATGGCTGTTTGCAATGTGACACTCCCCCTATAAATACTCTTAAATAATGTTTTAAGCAATCAGCAATCAACATAAACAAACTCCACTAGTTGTCAAACGCAAACTCAATTGAATTGGTAAATCTGAAGCAACTTTGAGAAGAAATTCAGATCGTCAAAAGTGCCCTGAAATCTGGAAAAGATTGCTTTTCTCGTGCTCTGAGAGCAAAAAAAGTGTTCTGCCGAATACCACATTTGTGTTCCTTCCGACATATTTATATCGTTTTCCATTGGGACCACCAGATATTTTTTTTCAGATTTCAGATTTAACGCGGCTCATGGAATATGCAACGAAATTGATCTGCTTTTGTAAATGGATTAGTGCGTTATTTGACATCAATATCAGCTGTTCAAATTGCATTTGTTTTTGGTAAAATCAACTATGGATATCGACTTGAAAAATGTTTCCCCTGTTGTAGTTTTGGTGATTCATAGGCTTCAGATGATGAGGAAAACATTGAAGATAATAATTCCTCCAAAATTATATCCATTGCTATTTATTTATTTCTTTATTTTGGTTTTCACGAATATTTGCGCATTTGTTTTGGAAGCAAACTTCTTAAAGTGGCATAAGTCAGCTGTACAAAGTATATTAGTATTTGTGGCAGTATGTGTAAATCTGAAAAAATATCGAGATCTGCAAAAAGTGATCCGAATCAAAAAAGAGATTGATTTGGCCCAATGGAACATGGAATATATATGTATATAACTTTCTAACTAGCGTTAGTCCAAATATTCGACTGCTAGATTCTCAAATGGAGCCGCTTCCATTCAGCGCTGTGTGCTGCTTTTGTTTGGCCTTCAATCTTCGTTGACAACGGTGTATATGCGGCCAGCAATGATTAAAGCCAAAAAATAATTTGTTTTCCAACGATTAGAAAAGAACATCCAATAAGTAGAGAACTGTCAAGATCAAACAAATCGCTTTTGTACCTTGCGTACTCTTTTTTCAGACTTCCTATTACTCAAAACACTTCTTAGCATAAATTTAATTTAAGTTGGGTTATTTGCCCCATAAATTAAAAAAATTGAAAATTTCGAAAAAATTTCGACCCAGAAATGGTTTTTCTTAAATATCTCAATCTGAGTCGTTTCAGTACTAAGAATTTGAGTGTTTCATGAGCGGGTAGTCACATTTCAGAGTCTAAAAAAATTATTTCTCTTTAAACAAATTTGAGTACAATATTCCACTCATAAAAGAACATCCCACCGTATGCAACTACCATAATTATGATCTCACAATCTGGGAAATTATCCAAGGAACGCACCAATTTCATCAAAAAAGGGATATTGTCAATTAACCTTGCTAAAATATTTCCCTACTCTGGCTTTTTTTTTAATTCTTGCGCCAAGTGGTTCAAGAACGTGTTCAGCAGTTTAATATTAAATTCCTCGGCATTGGTTTCTAGATTCTTTTAAATAAAAGCAAGCATTCAAAAACGTGCTAAATTTTAGATCTTTCAAGGCATGAAATTTCCATCATTAGCATAGATTTAATACTTTTATCTAAGGAAGCTAAGAATTCCTTGACATATTTTGGTCGATGAATTACCCTAATAGTTCATGCGCAACAATTTAGAAATTAGGGATAATTTTTAAAGCAGTATCTACCTTTTTCGAATTTTGAACGATTTTTTATATACGAGCTGTGGGCTCTAATCGGGTAAGCACAAAACGATAGAACGATATCGTCTCGACGATGCTTCTACTTCATGTAACAACGAAAAACCGATAATCGTTGAAACGATTGAACGATCATCGTTTTTTATTGCTTCATGTTACTTATTCAAATTCGTCGTTTTTGGTGCATTTTTTTCAGTTTTTATTAGGTCTGAGAGAAGCATAAAAAAATCCTCGACTCGATCCTATCCAAATTGTAAAAGAATTCATTCTTTGCAAAAAAATAAATAAATGGTAATTGGCCTTTTGTGGAATATGAAATGAATTTCATTTATTTGTTTAATGATTCCATACGTAGATTTTTAATGCAATCAGAAAAAAAAACATTCATTGCATTAATTTTTTTTAATTCTACTACCAAAGTTATCTATTTTTGCCAAATTCCATGTCAAGCAATGACAACGAAGAAAAATAAACAAATTCAAAAAAAAAAAAAAACAATTTCCATACATTTTTAAATTTTTGTCGGTGGCAGAGTTTGTTTACAGTCATGTTCAAACTGTTGAAAATAAAAACGATTAACGATTCGATTGAACGATCCGACGATGATGTTTTATGAAGCAAACTAAAAACAATATTGTTTTGTTCGATCGTCGTAATCGTTTCAATAATTACGCGATTAGAGCCCTGTTTCGGACAAAAATTGGCGAGTTTTTTTTTTGCATAGGCGAGTTCCTTTGCATAACGTTCATGTTGGCGTAACCAAATCTTAAAACCATAAAACATGAAGAAAAGAAAATCTTTTTCCAGAATTTATCGAAATGTCATCCCTGCCTTTGCATATCTGGAAAAATATTCTCTTTTATGTAGTAAACCAGCGAAATAAAGCTGCAAGTTCTGTCTATCACAAAGAGGATTGAATTACGCGAATTTAAACCCAGACTTGCCATAACCAAAAACACTACTTACGAAATTTGGTGATACTATTGTGGTAAGCAAACTGCCAAACATGCCGCGCAACTGGCTTAAGCCTTTAAAAAATAATGAATTTGAAAATGAACTTTAATTTCGCTTTAATCACAAATAATTCATTATCCATTTCAAAAACCTCCAACAAATAAATTTCCCTTCGGGGTACACCAACCAAAACACTTAACAAATCATTTTCATCAACCATATTATCCCACCATTGCCACCAACCAGTCATATCTTAATCTATTTCCCCTCCAGAGCAGGTACTCCATCCATCAGCCAT
Organism: Cheilosia vulpina; assembly: GCA_916610125.1. NCBI lineage: Eukaryota > Metazoa > Arthropoda > Insecta > Diptera > Syrphidae > Cheilosia > Cheilosia vulpina. The sequence goes on along the minus strand of OU744279.1, from coordinate 40,010,008 downwards.
ATAACATCCCTGTCGTGCAATTCAGCACCAAAATTAAGAGCATCCAAGTTCCGATGAAACTTGTTCGTCGAACAGGTTTATTTCCAAGCTAAATTCGGCTGAAAAAAAAACATTCAAAAAACAGCGATTCTCTTTCAGAAGAGAAGGACATTTCTTTTTTGGCTTGCATCTCGGAGGGGGACATACACATCTACACGCGATCATATAAAAACCATCCAATGTGTTTGTGAAAGAATTGAAGCATGAGTGAAACATTATTTCGATCTGCATGTTCTGTAATTAATAGAGTTGGGAAAATTTCTTTTAAATTGTGATTCCCGAAAACGAGTAAATTCTACATTTGTGTTACCGCCTTTCCAGTCGTCCTTCCGCAAAATATTTCGCAATTCGTATCACGGTTACGCGTCAAATAAACCCGCATTGCAAAAATAAAAAAAGAACTTCGCACCGATAGAGCAAACACAAAGAATACATGCCACAAGTTAACGTGTTACAAATTTTACCAAAAAAAAAATTATATATTTATATATATACGAAGCTGAAGCAAAGAAAATAGAAAAAAATTGAGAACATTTTTTTTTGTTTGTGCAATTTTGTGATATTTTATTTTATACCTACAAAAGCTACACTATGAAACGTCAAATCACAAGTGCTTCGCCATCTCGAAATTAATATATTTCGCTATACATACGCGTACGCGTATATAAGTATATTTGGCCAACGTTCCGCATATGATTGGTGTCTCGATTTTGTCAAAAAAAAAAAAAATTAATAACGAAGAAAAAATCGTATTTTTGTTTAAACAAAAGTGACAAGCAGCGAGCGGAGATCTATTACGGCCGCCTGGTGCTACTGATTCGGCTGCTGGTATATCCGTATATGCTTCCGGGAAAGAATTTGTGGTTCTTCTTGTCGTTAATTTTTATTGTATTGTCGTCGGTGGGGTATTTTTTCGTTCGTTTAGTGCTTTTTCTTCTTTTTGTTGTTGACGAGAGTACCCATCTATTGTTGGCCAGCAGATCGTTACTGTGTCATTTTGTTAGCGGGAGAAATTCACAACCCTGCGTTGTTTATTCAGTGAGTGAGTGTTGTGTGCTAGTGTGGCTTGGGACGCCGGTGTTAGTCAGTTTTTCTATGCGAAAAATGTCTTCATCCAAGCAAATGCCACCTACTCCATCAATAAGAGTACAATCGAATTATGAGGAGCTAAATATAATAGGAACAGGTAAATATCTACTGCCCCATGTCAAATTTTGTGTGTTCTCTTTAGATCCAAATTAAGTACATGTAGGTACAAAAAATACCTACAAAATAGCAGTTATCTGCCGTTAGTTAGTATGACATTTCACCACACCAGCGAACATCTGTCATCTGTGATTATTCTTATTTGGTTACCCATTTTGTTGTTGGATGGCATTGCTAACAATTTTGTTCGTTTTCAGCAATAATTTTGATGGGAAATTTTTGTGCGGAATGGGACGGGGAGACCGGCTTTTTGTCGAATTTGATAAATTCATATACACAGTGTGTCTGTGTTTGTCACCGGCGCGACGGAGCTCGAATAAATTTCTCTTTAATAAAAACACACGCACACAAGAAATGACGATGAATGTTCTTCTGCATCAAATTCAATAGTGATGATGACGCGAATGGTCGCTATCGCGACGAAAGGAATAATATTTTTATTTATATATGGGGGGTGTTTGTGGTGGTAAAGATAATGGCAATGGCAAGCAGAAATTACAAAATATTTCTAAGTGAACAGAATCAGAAAGGCACAACGATGTATGCCTCCTCGCTGTTCTTTATCGTTCTCTTTCTTACCGTGCTCTCTCTCTGTTCTGTATAAAACAAATAATTTGGTTGTTGTTTTAGCTCAGATTATATAGGTATATATTATAGATTAATCGGCATTGGATCGCCACTTGTTGGAATTGCAAGACGAGCGATAATTGTACTTACAAGTTTGATATTTTGTTGATAGTCGGTTTCGCTTGTGGATTGTTTGTTTACAAAGTTAAATTGCCGCGTGTGCGAGGTGCGAGCCCTAATTAGGGCAACGGGTTACTTTGATGCGAGGTGTTTCCGCTGTGATTGTTTGGGAATTTCCTTTTTTTGTTCACAAATCGCAATTGGCTACACACACGCGATAGCTTGTGCGTTTTTGCGCTAGTGGCTTAGTAAGTAACTGTGACTGTGACAGTCAACGAACCTTTGGTAGACGTAGAAATAATTTCCATATCAAGGAAAGTGTTAAATGTTGTCACAAAGTGGCGCCGACAAATGGGCTATTATTTGTAAATAAGTAAAAACTTTCTTAATACCTCGGAAACACTTATCCGAAGGGAGGACTGAAACACTAGTAGCAATTTCTAACTGGCACACGGATACGGTAGGAAAACTTCGGAATGTGTGATTCTAACGAAAATTTAATTTTTGGCTGAACTATTCGCAAGTCGTTAGAGACACGGCTTCGGGAAAGCTACGGTTAAACGCGGCAAATACCTAGGGATCTTAACTCCAGTATTTCATTTTCGGGCACGAGCCTGTACGTTTTAAGGCCCAACTTATTTCTGAAAATACTATTTTTAATTATTACGTTACGTCAAATGCGTAGCCGTGTCCCAAAGCCGTGTTCCGAACGACGTGTGAATAGTCACTTCGTTAATTTTTTTACTGTAGCGATTTTTATAAACTTGCGGTCTTGGCCTAACTGCCTCGGATTCCGAGTGCGCATTCCTAGTCGGATAAGGTCACTTTTAATTTGTGCGCGCTACTTAAGGCGCTATCTCTCTGCGTCGAATCGAAACCTCTTCAAACCAGATAGGTACCACCAATGTCCAAGCTATCTAAGACGACTAACTCACCCATAAACGGAGTTCGCTGTTAAATTTTAATTTTAAAATCATGTCAACGCAAAAGGGAACGTATTGCGTATACCTAAGTCAGTTTTGAATTTAGGCTGGTGCTATCCGCACGTCGTTCGGAACACGGTTACGTAATGAAATGTCAGTTAAATCGCGGCAAATAGGGTTAAACTCCAGTATCTCAATTTCGGGCACGAGCCTGTAGGTTTTAAGGCCCAACTTATTTCTTATGTCGTTTCCATTGTCCATTGGGACCACCAAAAATCTTTTTCAGATCTCAGATTTTATGCGGCTCATGGAACATGCAACGAAATTGATCTGCTTTTGTGAATGGATTAGTGCGTTATTTGACAACTATATCAGCTGCTCATATTGCATTTGTTTTTGGTAAAATCAACCATGGAAATCGGCTTGAAAAATGTTTCCTCTGTTGTAGATACAAAGGAAGTAGTTTCGGTGATTCGTAGTTTCCAGATGATGAGGAACACAATAAAGATAATAATTCCTCCAAAACTATGTCCATTGCTGTTTTTATAGTATTTCTTTATTTTGGTTTTCACGGAACTTTGCACATCTGTTTTAAAACAAACTTCTTTAAATGACGTAAAACAGCTGTGCTCTATTTGTGGTAGTATGTGTAAATCTGAAAAAATATCAAGATTTGCAAAAAGTGATCCGAACCAAAAAAAAGATTGACTTTTTTTCCCAATGGAACGCTAAAAGTGATTTAGATCAAAAAAAGATTGATTTTTTGTCCCAATGGAAAACGACATTAAAATACTATTTTTAATGAAAATAATATTACGTTACGTCAATTACGTAGCCGTGCCCCTAAGCCCGACAAAAGTCAGTCAGTACAAAAATAACGTGCAAATAGCCACTTCGTTAACATTTATTAACATTGTCACTTTTATATTCCTTCTAGGCCAACGAAACTGAAATTGTTAGGGATGATAGTTTACCGCTAGCGAATTAGGCCACCCATCACAAGAAAATAAAATAATTTCGAATAAAACGATTAGTGTTATTGTCCAGATCTTCAGCTGTCTGAAAGATGAAAACTTGAAAAAGGAGTAAATAGTGGGAACGTTCAAGTATCTAGTCTGACATCTGGCTGACTTGAAGTACCTCTGTTTTGATTGGTCACATGAACAGCTTTTTCAGTTGACGTTTATGGAGGGGTAGCCGACGAATCTAGTCATGAATTTCGTGACTGAGTACCTACTTAGTTGACAGTTCGCAGGAAAAGTGAAGTTCCCGACCAATCTAGTTTTTGTGTTCAGGTTACATCTTATCCAGACCAATCTAATCGACTTAAGATAACTGGACCCAGTTACATTGAATGTAGTTGAACGTTGAAAAAAATTTGTTTTCTAAAAGGTTTGCTGTGTCTGTCAAAGTTAGTGTTGATATTGCAGTTCCAATATGTTTCTCGCAACCGTTTTAACCTTTGGAACGCCAGAAAGACACTCTCAATTTTGAAAATGAAACAGAAGTGCTGATGGAGTTTGTCAATAAAATTCTGAATAAAGAGAAAGTGAAAGTGAAACAATTTTTTTTTCATGGGAAAATCGCAAGTTTTTGTAGAAAAAGAAAGGTTTTCAAAAGCATATGTAATTTTTGTTCAGTTGGCGCTAAACTTCTGTGCTAAAAGTCAATCAGTATGTTTCCAATTTAAATTCTTTTAAAATTCGTCACTTTGCAACCATCTGATCGAATATACCGACTTTTAATCAAAAATAACCAAGAGACAGAGAAAAACGTGTTTGAAATCCAAGTCCACATTATAACAAATGAAAATAAAAGAAGAATGTGCAGCACTAAGCGCAATTAGTCTACAAAGGCCCTGCTGACGTTCTGTCGAATTAATACGACTAAATAGGAAAGCTTTCTCAGGGGATCCATCTGACTGCGTGCCTAGCCGAATATTCAGTTAAAAACGTAGCAAAAGTCGTCTTTCAACTTCTGATGACGTCCACTGTACCAACAGTTTTCACTAATTTTCAAGATGTTGGGATTCGAGTTCGAGCTTATCAGCTCCAACTTTGTTCTTCGGCATTCGTTTAGTCCCTCAAAAATATACCCAACGCCGCAACTATGCTTTTTCGTTCAACATACAGTTTTTCTCTTGCATTTCTGTGGTAAAATATTAAACACAGTGTGATTTTGGAAAAACTCTTCGAAGTATACAAATTTTGCTCGTTACTTATCCTTTCATATTTGAATGCACATAATCTTAACGTGAACCTTGTTCTATGCACAGTCATTCGCATTAAACTTGCAGTCATTCTCATTCCACTGGCAAATTAAAAAATTCGTATTGTGAAATATTTGGTGAAATACACTTGTGCTACCAATTACAGAAGTTCATGTCATCATACCTCGATTACTCATAAAGTCGAGTCATCAACGAGTAATCCTATACCGTGTATAATAAATATGTTAAATGTAACTTTAACGAATGTAAATAATGGTCTATATAAGTATCTTGGTGTGTGTTTTTGTCATTTTAATATATTCACTTAACAATACAGAATTATTTCAGTAATTGTATTCTGTGCACCCAAACCAACCGTTTTTTTCACACAACGCAACTGGTGACAGCTGTGATAAGAACTCGTCTCGCTTTGGCCTGCTGCTACTGATAAAACATTCCACTATATTCATTTGCCATGAACAAATTTTAGGCAAACAAATATAGATACATATATACTAATTGTTGCCTACTGGTTTGGTGTGTTTTTTTTTGTAATTAGATTAAAACGAGTCATTCGGTTCACTACAATCAAACGCGAATGTGAGTTAAGTGCATTAATACGATAACAAGTCTCAATCAGACATGTCATGGGGTAGTTATATAAGCTTCGGGAATTTGCAATGTCGTTTCTTATACGAAATCGATCATGGAAATTATAGTCGAGTCTTTTTTTGTTTTGGACTTCCGACTTACAACCACAAGGGTATAATCCGAATTTTTTTTCATAAAATTCTTGTCGCCTTTGCTTTTCAAAAAATAAATTCGTGCGAACACTGTCCGAGATGTATTAACCGCTAGATAGCCTAGCACACAAAAGATTAGAGCTCTGGGTCAACCGTATTAGTTGTACGGGGTTTGTGTCAGGAAAAATACCAAATATCGTGTTTTCCATTTGGTCAAGATTTAAAATACAAAGCTATGCAGCTGTCATTGAGGCCGTTCGGAGTCTTTACCCCATTGACTACGCTTTAAAAATAAATCCAAGTCGAAACGCTGGCCATAGGTCCTCTTCCATGCTTTGCTGTATATATTCCTCAATTTTTTGTGCTGAGTTATTGCATGACAAGTTTAAGTCAACCCTCCCTTGAGTACCTTCGAGGAAATTATCAAAAGAAACACAAAGGGTCATTCATTTTTCGGTTTCGAAAGTAAGCTAAATATAAATAAAACACAAACAAATTTTATTTCTTTGTAAAGTTTGGACTTCGCCATTAAGTGTGAAATACAATATCATTCAAATGGCCGCCTCGGGAAGATTTGCAGCATGCGATCCTTTTGAGGTATTTTTTAACCACCAAATTTCGGGCGATATCTCGGCCATAACTTGAGTAATTTTGGTTTTTAATGCGTCTAGAGTCCGGGGATTATTCGCGTAAACACGGCCTTTTTCGTAGCCCCACAAAAAAAAAATCTAACAGTCCCAAATCGCATGATCTTGGTGGCCAATTGACGTGGCCAGAACGTGAAATTACGCCACCAGGAAACTTCTCACGCAATAAAGCCATAATTGGTCGTGTTGTGTGGCTTGTTGCCCTGTCTTGTAATAAGTCTTAATAATTTTAACGTTGTACAATTGTTCAGCGATACATTATCATAAAGGGCAAACATTCAACTAATATTATGACAATGAGTTTGGCAGGTGTCAAATGCCAGTGTTACCAACTTGAAACCACGAAATGACCCGTTACAGGAACATGCTGTAGATGAGCAAACTCAGCCGACCATCAAGTATCCAAGGCTTTGTGGCCGGAAATGAACCAGAAACGTACTAAGAGGAAATCCTTAAACTTACCAGGACAATGGACCCCACTGATGGTCTATGTGAAGCTATGGCAAAATCCACAAGAGCACCCTTTTACCTACCTACCTACCAGGAGAAAAGATAGAAATTCTGTCTAAGCAGTGTCTTCTCAGGAATCATGCCAAAGAACTTGAACTTGAACTTGATTCTAAAAAGAAAGCTCGGATTCTTTAAATTTAATTCAACGAAAGAAAGAGTCCCATTGGATCCATCGCATTCCATCCGCATATTTGCAGTAAAATTACACAGAAAAAAATCGTTTGTGATTGAACTGGCATCGGCATTTTAATATTTCGTGCTGAATCTAAACTTTTGGACACATAATTAGAAAGTGAACCAACCTTATCCATCGCTTCCGGCATGATTACACGAACGCTGCTTATGGCAGTGTCTCAGGCAGAGACAGGTTGGTAGCCCGTAAAGTAGGTATTTATGGCATGGATCACCTTTTTAAAAGCCGGTGTGTATTCTGTCAGTTGAAAACGCTGCTGCACGGTGGATTTTATAGGTCTTCGGTCTTAAACCTACTCAAATGGAATTTGTGGGCAAAACCATTGGTTGAATGCAAGTTTTGTACCTTTCTACATATTTCTTGTAATTCTGTGTTGCAAAATCAATTTTTAACAAGCGAAATTATAACCATTGAAATTCAGGCAGTACCGTTCCACTTTCCATTTGAAGCGGGTGGGTGCAGGTTACGCTGTCCCCCGAAGTCATATCTATAAATTTACGACTTAAAGTCGAACCTCAGCGCTCAGTTACGATTGCCTTGCGTGCAACCAATAGGTACCCCAATGCATCCCATTTCCCAACCAAGTCACTAGCTCAAGAAGCGCATTAAAGATGCTCCGCCCACATCGGATTAGAGTGAGAGAATTCATTGATCGCTTTTACTTGGTCATTATACAATTCATCGCGCCGTTGCATAATACGATAAACGACATGGAAATGCGGCCTGAATCAGAACCAGAATAACATTTCCCACATACACCAAGTTATTCTGGTGCACCACCACTATCCGAATCTTCCACAATGCTCTACTATCACAACGAACATCTTCAACATAAACTGAAAAGAGAAAACTATAATTCCATGTGAATGCCCTCAGATTCATTAAGAGAAAAAGGGACAAAACCACATCATCATCGATCCATCAAGTCCGCGACCTATCCCAACATTATTCCACAAGTTCTGTGTAGGTAGTTTCGGTTGCACTCCCATTGTCTGTCGTGCGGATTTTTATCAAAAAAATTGTATAAAACCAAATTTTTTCGTTGCGTCATTGGAAGAAAACTCTGCGTGTTTTTCATCGGCGTAAACAAACACAAAGTTCGGACGTTAGATGTACTCGGAGAATAATACTCTAGTACCTATAAATAGTATACTCATCTGCACAGTACACTGACCCAAGGTAAACACCAAGTACAATCAGGTGTGGTAGGTAGGTAGGGAGGTGGCAAATAGCAAATCGAATTCCAATCGATCAGCTGTACTAGGTATATTTAAGCAGAAACGAAAATGCCGGGAGCTCATGAAAACACTGCCTTAATATCGCAAATCGATTTGTTGTTTATCGGAAAAAAGAAAACTGTTGTTTTCGAAAATGAGTTGCGTTGTTTGTGTATATGACGACCAATAAAATACACAATAAGGCACCGCTTATGGTGAAATGGTCGCAAATAAGAAAATGCAGCATCACACCTGTCTGCCACATGGATTTATCCAACGCATCGCACGGTGTACGTAGTGCGATACCATTGGGCTGAGTAGGAAGGGGACCCAAGAGATGGCAATGACCTCGTTTGCCATTCAGTCAGTGTGGTTTTATATTTATCTCCTTTCGTTAATGTTCCGTTCCGTCTACTTGTTCACTATGATTTCTTAGTTTTTGTACGTTCTCTTTCTCGCATTTCATTTAAGGTGCTTATGGGACGGTCTATCGAGCTCGTGATCGAAATAATCCCGGGAATATCGTTGCCCTCAAGAAAGTCCGAGTCGCTCTGACGGACGATGGAGTGCCTATGTCTACACTGCGCGAGATATCACTACTTAAGCAATTGGACGCATCAAAACATCCGAATATCGTCAAGTGAGTACATATTTAGTTATAATAAATAACGGTCAATAGTGCCACGAAATATTCTGCAAAATAATTATAATGGCTCTGTGTTGGTGAAAGCCATTTCAAAAGGAAACGACAATAATGCCGCTGCGATTCAGTTGGGATGTGAATGTGACTCGTCAAACTTCAAAGCAGAAAGAAGAAGGTAAAAAAGACTAGAAGTAGAATGTAGTTGTGCTTTTACAGCTCGAACAGATGCTTGATGCAGATGTGTGTGTTTGCCATGAGTGGGATAGGAATATAGCATATCTATGGCTATAGCTAGATGACACGGACCTGAATAAACAGAAGAACAAGAAGTAAGATTGAAAACGAACAAATATAATGACTGGCTGACGATAACAAAGTTCAAAATAGATGAGGCTGTGGCTGTGGATGAGGTGTGAATTGGGGTAGGGGTGACGCTCTTGCTCCACCGAAGTCAGCTGGCGGAGTGCAGCTGTATAGGTTATATTTTTAAAGAGCGTCGAGAGCGTTTGTAAGAGCATCGGCGGATGGATGTGCGTGTATGAGTGAGAAAGAGTTTCGTTTTAAGAGCATTTGTTAATTTTGTATGTGTTAGAGAAAAATTGTTGTGTGGGTGCGAGGTTGAAGTGGCTGAAGCTCAACACATAGAAAGGGCAAATGACGTGACTGTGTTGGTTTTGGCAATGGTTTTCCCCACCGACCAGCCTAGAGAGAGGCAGCGATGAATTGCATTAATTTGCCAACCCGTAATGTATTGGCGCTAGTGTAGATAGAAAGAATGATCTTGCAGTACATAAATTTAAGAAATATACGTTTCTCTTGGATTTAAAAAAAAACGTACCTAATGAAATCAGTTCGTAAATCCAAGTTGCTTAGATGATTCCAGATATAAAGGTTGCTGAGGTTTTTTTAGTTACATAATAAGATTATTTCGCATGGTGTCAGATCTAGATTTTGGATGGCTCAAACCAAAGTTGTTCTTAGAAGACCAAGCTCCTGAGCACGGCGTCGAATTGAGGTTGATGGATTGTTTTCAACACTTCCTTAAGGAGCAGTAATGTTTTCAACCGATCTTGCAGTACGTTGTGGTCCATGCTTGTGCCTATCACCTGGAGACCCTCTTTCTTCGAAATCATTCACTACACGATAAATAGTGCGTTTTGTTGGCACGTTGTTTCTCCCAAAAATTTCACGTAACACTCTCATCGTCACAGTAATCGATGATTGATTTTGATAAAATGTTTTAACTATTAATCGAATTAATCGATTTATCGAATATTTTTCCATAATAAATTTGCCACGTGTCTACTTCACGACTGCCAAATATGAACTGTAAAGACTAATGTTTACCAAAATGGCGGCAAAACAAAGTAGTATACCTTCCCGGCGGACACTTACAACTACAGGGGGTGCTTACCTAGGTGACGTTCTGAATGCTAGTACATTCAACATTTACTTTTACTAAACTTTTTGTAAAGGGTCTTGTACAATCGTGGAGTTCTCCGACCTTCAACCTCGGGACCTCTAGTTAACATTCGAGTAAGGACTAGGCAGATCCTGATTGTTGCCTTTGACCGATTGTCAAACGGATGCGAATCGTGCGAAAAGATTAACCAGCAGAATTACAGAAATTTTGTGGTTGCGACAACGAAAAGCTATAGGAGAATTCAAAGACTATATTTTTCCCGAAGGGTTTTATACAAGAATAATAAAGCTTTATTTCATGGTTGGTTTAAATAGAAAATGAAATATCAGGTTTTCTTTCGCTTGAGTGAAACATTACGTTATTTTTAAATTATGTGGCGAGGAGGCAAAATACAAAAATATGGTGAATGGTATAATTTAAGACGCCAGATTCAAATAAGCAATTTCAAATATAAATTAAGAATTACGATGATGAGAATGAGAAGGATGATGACGAAGATTATGACGATTACTCAACAGGTCTTTCATTAAGGACTTGACAACTTAATTTTTAAATAAAATGCAAACTACTTGAGATATCTTAAAAAAAATGTTATTGGCTTGAATTAGTATTAAAAAAACATTTATGAATGGAATTCGACTTCGTTCAAATGTCCACCACGGGAACGTATGCAGCGGTCGTTGAACCCAATTTTCTATGACTCGGCCGTTATTTCTCGTTCAATATTGGCACTGAGCTCCTCTACGCCGATTCGTTGGCATAGAGCATTGATTTAATATAACCCCATACAAAAAAGTCGAGAGGCGTTAAATCACACGATCTTGGCGGCCAATAGACGGGTTGTTTCTTGCGACAGTTCACCGAATTGAGACTTCAATAACTCGGACTGTTGCACCCGCTGTGTGGCTTGTGACACCGTCTTGTTGGAACCACATATCACTGATGTCCAATTCATGCAATTGCTCAAAGAAATAACGTTCCAAATGTCTGTAACGAATACAATTTACCGTAACACGACGGTAATTTTCATCGACGAAAAAAAAAAACGGCCCAATGACGCCACCCGCATGAAAACCGCACCAAATATTGACTTTTTGATGAAAAAGTTTCATGAAGTGATAGTTAGCTATATTTAGCTTATTGACGAAGACGTTTAACCAAAAATGCGCTTCATCGCTGAATATGATTTTTCTGCGTTAACTCTCTTAACGTTGCGACCACCGACTCGGAATTTCAGGGGTAAATTCGAATTATTTGTAAACGCCGTGTACTTGACCATGATGAAAATGATTTTGCTGAATATTCTGACATTGACAGTTCGGTTATTGGTTTAAGGGTGCGCTTACACTGAAAGTTTAAAGTTGTCAAGTCGCTAACAAAGACCGTTTATATGCATTCTGAATAAACAATATTTTTATGTGTTGGCTCAACAACAGGGGCCTAACGGTATGCAATGTTTGTTTTTTTTTTAAATCTATTTTACATAAATTGTAGCTGTCTTTTTGGGATCATACTCGTAGTATGCATCGTTGCCTGGGTTGACCTCAGGGTGTTGATACTCAATCCTAGTTTACTACTTGGTCCACTGAAAAACGATCAGTCAAAAATATTTATATTATTAGTGGGAACTTTTTTTTTAACTGCAGATATAACCAATGCATTTCCAACTTTCACTCTTATTTGCTTAAGCCAAATTAATTCCATGGAAATGCTTCTCATGATGACTAATAGGTATTATTAGGTTCGTTTGTGTACTTTCAGCACAGAAAAATGTCAAATATCTCTCAATTTCAAGAGAAACCTGATTGGTTTTCTTACAAAGTTAAAGAAATGTCATTTTGACATTATCGCAAAAAGCAGCATCTACAAAATAAGTTAAACTTACCATTTTAAATGCGCTGATAAATGTTCTAGGAGAAGAAACAGGACTAAGTCAGCTTTACCAACACAGTTTTTTTTTACGGAACTTATACCGTCAAAATTAAGCGAACAGTCAGCGAAGTGGTAGAGAGAAACATTGGAGAGACGCTTAATTTTAGCTTTCCTGGAACAGCATACTAGGCTTAAAGAGGGGAAATGGATTTTTTTTTTTTTTTTCAATTTTCTCAGTACTTGGTCGCATTCGCACAGTTTCTTAGCAAATCTTTAATAATTTTACGTTTGCCGAACGATCCTAGCTTGAATATATTGACACGAAAACGTCAAATGTGTCAATTGATTATCTTTTTCAGTACGACATAATTTTGCGGAATTTCAATGTTACAATGATATGGCGTTTTCACTTTAACGCCGCGTTTCCTTTGCGCTCAATAATTGTCCTCGGATAATTTTCTGGCACTATTTTAGGTATAAAATATGATTTCAACTGCTCCGGGGGCAAGGAAATAAATTATCTTGCAGCTAATGCTTGGGATTTGGTAGAACGCTAAGTACAAAATAAAAGAACGGATTATTAATCAAAATCGTGAAATTTGGGATATCTCTGTTTTAAAAAGAGAGTTTGGCTAGAGAATTAGCCGATAATTAACATTTAACATCTAACGCAATTAATACAACTCCTTATTTTTTGTCTCTCTGCTCTGCTCTCAGAATTAAGGTTGCACGTTCATGTGTTTAGTTTAAAGAATCCAGATTGTTTCATTTATCGTTGATATTTGTATTTGACGATGTGATACAGTCACATTTAGTTTGCACTTTTTTTTTTACCGAAATAAAGATGTTTATGAAGAGCAACACAGCTTTTTGTTTTAATATACGTAGTTAAAAAACTAAAACAGTTTCTTAATGCGACTGAAGAACATTTGGGAAGGTCTAATTTTTGTTTGCCGGAAAAGACGTGCGTCGTCTTTAAAAAAATGATGCAATAAATCCCTTACAGCTATTTTAAAACCAAGCATAGCTTAGGAATCACAGTTCTTTGGCATATATGCTCGAGCTCTGATTGAATCTTGTCAGTTGATAAGATCTTACGAATTGGACGAGAGAAGGTCCCATTTCGAGTGGACTACATCGATATATGTGGCTCCTCAACGATGCTTGCCCTTACTTACATTTAATTGGCCACTAGATGGAGGCACTTATCCTAAAGTTAAAGCGGCAATGCAATAATAAAATTTAATCCTTCCACTTGTCCTGTGGCATATAATTGTAAAACATTTTTTTTATTTAATTTCAGGCTCCTTGAAGTCTGCCAGCTAATGGAAAGAGAAGGAACGCTTGTGTTATTCTTGGTTTTCGAGCACCTCGAACAGGATTTGTCCGATTTAATAGAGCGTCTACCAAAATCGGGAATGCCACCAACAACAATCCAGGTTGGTATTTTTCAAATCACAGAAGGTACACAGTAAGTAAGACGAAATCTCTTTTCAGCGATTGTCACGTGAACTTCTTACCGGCGTCGATTTCCTGCACTCACATAGGATCATCCATCGGGATCTTAAGCCGCAAAATCTACTCATCTCATCGCAAGGACACTTGAAGATTGCCGATTTTGGTTTGGCGAAAACATATGACTTTGATATGAAACTCACATCGGTGGTTGTTACGTTATGGTATCGAGCCCCCGAAATACTCTTAGGACAGCCGTACAATAGTGCGGTAGATGTATGGAGCGCAGCTTGTATCATCGCGGAGATGTTTGCAAGAAAACCTCTTTTCCCCGGCACTTCAGAAGGGAATCAATTAGATAGGATATTTGAGTATGATTCCAAGCACGTTGACTTTGCCAAGAATATGTTTTCACATGTATCTGTCTTAAACTTTTAATAGGTTAACTGGCAGACCGAGTTCGCAACAATGGCCAAAGGAGATTTCTCTGTCTCGCGACCATTTTCCTCCAAGACAGTCAAAGCAGCCCAGTGATTTGTGCCCGTCACTCTGTGAATATTCAGACAATCTATTGAGTGTAAGTCTTTTCAGTAAATAAGGACAAACATAGACTATTTGGGAGTGTAATAAATTGCACATCAGACTGCGACCAACTGGAAATCACCGGTAGCCCCATTCCCAGATTAACTAGTACTCAATGGGCCTTACTAATAATCATTTTTAACCTCCACACTAAATATTTTATAGGTCACAATACGCAATTTTGTATGAAACATTTCGCCGTTGTGGGTCCGAACAATTTAGCCTGGACACTAAAAATGATTATTAGTATCGCGGAATATGTTCAATATAAGAGTTTCACCCATGGGCGAACATTATTTTTCAACATAAACAAATGCCAGTGTTATTACTTTATTAAATATTCTACTTCGTATATGTATCCAAAATTGCACAAATGTATATTTATATATATATCCTCTTTTTTTTTAGAAAATGCTATCCTTCGATCACCGACGTCGTCCGTCAGCCTTAGCTTGTCTCGGTCATGAATATTTTCAACAGGAACCACTTTAACGTTCTCAAATATGATATATGATGAACGCAAGGAGGTGGCTGAGTTATGCTGATATGTTTGTTATTGAGAATGTTTTTAGTTACTTATTTATTAGATTTAGAATGAAATAAGACATTTTCGGTCATTGTTTTTTTAGTGTAAAACACACCTATATGGATGGAAAGATAGAGAGAGAGAGAGAAAGAGAGAATGTGGAGAATAGCTTCTAGGAGTGTATCTGTTAGACAACCTGCGGAAACACTTGACAATTTTTTTCTAAAAATTTGTGATATTCACACCTGCAACAATACAATAGACAGAAATATATAACTATCCCCCAACAAACACTGACAATAGACCGGTTAGTATAGTTATAGGACCATCCCTTCCAACATAATACTTGTCAGACAACTCGTGTTGTCTGTACTACCGCAACAAATGACTGATATACAATACAATAACAGCTCACATTTAAGTTTAAGTTAATACTTTTTCTCGTAACACTTGTGTTCATTTTTCGATATACCTAAACTTAAAATAAAATTTAAAGAACGTTATTCTCTCGTTCTTTTAAAGTAGCAAACAAAATAAACATATAGTAATAAGATAAATATTTCGGTGTATTATTATTAGTTCGATAGACGTTTTTAGTGCTAAATGTATATCAACTTGCAATTAGTAATTAGTCCTCGTAATTGTCAAGTATAATTACTGAGGACATTTGTATAAGTGACTTAATAAATAATATAATTAATGTGTTATTGTAATTGCAAGAAACATTCAATGTAAAATAGATATACCGCACTCATTCATTTCTCAATTCGATGTAATTTATTCCTTATTTTTGTAACTCGGTGAAACAAATTACTTTGTATAGTTAGGCGTCCTGGTGCCTTATGTTAAACGTATTTGTAAAAACTTTAAAAAAAAAGCAGAAATTCATTTGTTTCATTTATATTGTAACGTGCAACCGATTTAGTGGTTATCTTTGCAAAATTATTTCAAAATAACAATCGCATTTATTTTTGAGAAACAAATTTTGTTTTTTGCTTATTCTGTTTCAGTTAACTCAATTATTCCATCCGACCTTATTGGATAAAAGTCGAAAACAAGTAATTGATATTAGAGGCATTTGAGGGTCGTCTCACATACAACCAACTAGGAAGCAAGTGAACGTAAGACCTTTTAGCGGGATATTGAAAATTAAACCATAATGGTATGCTGGATCATGGGGTCATGTCTGCGGTAATGTTTAATAAGTCGTGATGCCCAAAGCACATGTAAATTCTGGATGCTTCTGGGCGTAATAATGAGATCGCAAATTAATCCTTTAAAGTGGCTTTGGCGAATGTCCTAGAATTTTAAGTGGGTAAAATGAAACAATTTCATTATTGAATGGGAGCGATGAAAAAGTCATTCCAAATACTAGCGTCCGTTTTGATTTTCGTGATTTCTCCCACTTACATACTTGTGTAATTTTTCGCTCGATTGATAAGATCCCAACTAGGAAATGTTCAATTATTTATAGAACTTAGTTCTATTTGTAACGACCTCACACTTATGCACTTATACCAATGCATACCTTTGTAAAATAAAATATTTTTTTAGCACTCTTAGAAATGTCAGAAAATTTCTGAATGATAGATGAGTAGGATGCTTAATACTAAAAAGACGGTTGACGGTAGAGGACAGCACTAAACCTATCATTTAAAAATAAGTGTTTGTATCTGAAAGATCAGCATTCATCATCGTCAGCTTTGCCGTTAAATAAGTATCTTATTTCGAATACTTGGAACTATAGTTATTAGTAATTACACTTATATACATTGTTGGTACCCTTCTTCTGGCTCATGTGAATGCTTCGACAAGGTGTGGTGAATACAAAAGCAACTTGTTTCAGACGATTTGTGTATACGCTGTATACAAATAAAACAATCAACTTTAGTTCGGCTGGAAAATATTTGTTTGAAGTGTTTTTGTTCGACTTTCGATTCAGTATTAATGTTAGAATGGTTTGCCGTTTGTGTTTAACCAAATCCGAAACAAGTCTTGCTATATTTAGTGAAGACAAAATTCCAAAGTACATTTCTAAATACCTGCAATTGGAGGTACACATTTAAATCTTACATAGAACATAGTCCTAAGGAGCCGAAATAAGTCAAATTCATTCCTACTCAAGATTACTCCGGATGATCCAATTTCGGATGTTATATGCACTCTGTGCTGGACACATTTGCATGGCTTTCAAATATACCATTTGCGAGTGGAAAAAGCACAAAAAACGCTGGTCACAGTTTGTGAGAAACTGAAAAGTAAAGGTAATCATATTGCTTACGATGTGCCTGAGAGACTGGACATGGAAAAAAGTTAGTAAAGTTCAGTTGTGGTATTAACAATCTAGAATAACATTTGTTTAATATTTTTTAGATATAAATCTAGTGAAGAAAGAAAACATTGGTAAGCCCGCAACCAGAGATGAATGAATGTATTCCATTATCTTTGCCGCCTCTCATTCCAGTTCCTTTCCAATCATTGACCCTAAAAACTGGTTAATAACTGTTCAGACTAGTAGCCTTTCCTACGATTCACGAAGTCTGTAGTTTGAAAATGAGGCAAAAGCAAGACTGAATTAGTGCACCATTTATATCCCCATATTTCCCTTTCTAATGAACTAAATTCTTGACCTGGTATACCAAGTTTATGTGACTGTACCCGGGTTTGTTCGATAAGACTTAATTGTAGATACAGGCAGGCCATCTGTACCCCACTTCGTTCGTAATACAATATTCATCAGTATCTGTCCATACTCGAAGCGTAGCTAAATCTGAACCTTTACCGCATCATTTTCGTTTATTTTTTTTTTCAAAGCTTCAAGCTCTATTTTTTCAGATGATATATTTAATAAAAATGGGGAAATGAACTGTTTAGAAGTAAAATTATCAAATCCTGAAAAAGATATCTTAAATGTTGAGCAACACAATAATGGTATCATTGAAGCTCCTGTTACTACTTCAGCTAAAGCCAATGAGACTCTAGCTAATCACAGTAAATCTCCTTCAAAGATAAAGGTGACATCAAAATGCGGTCAAGTCAAAAAGAAACAAATGGGCGAGCATCCAAAACCCGGAAATGAGCAAACCAACGACGAAGGAATCTCAAATGTTAATTCGAAACGAAAGCGTGGTCGACCAAAAACAAGAGACAAAAAACCAAGAGTTGAAAGGAGTCATCTAATTCTCCAAACCACAAAAGAATTTGATGACATCATTGACAAGAATATGGATCTAAAGTGCGAAATATGCTCGGCAAAACTAACCGACTTCGGTGAATTGTTGCGTCATTTTCGGACGATACACAATCGACCGGGCTACGCGTTATGTTGCAACAAGCGACTGTTCAAGCGCGGCTTGGTAGTCGATCACATCAAAACACATCAAAATCCAGATCATTTCAAGTAATTTAAAGCATTCGGTGTTTGTTTGGTCTTACATCTTAATAACATTCATATCGACAGATGCACGGAGTGTGGCAAAGTCTTGGCTGACAGAATGTGCCTTCGAGTACACGAACTGCTGACGCACCAGAACGAGGACGATAAGATGTTTCAATGTCCACACTGCCCTAAGAAATTTGCCAAACAGTACCTGATCCATCACCACCAGGTAAAACAAATTCCGCAGACAAAGCGAACTTTTACTTGCAGTGAATGCGGAAGAGGGTAGGATGATCATAATATTGAACTGCTATTTCTGAAATATAAAACTATTTGTTTTTGCAGATTTCCCACGCAGATCACATTAACAAGGCACTTAAATAAATTCCACTCGACGATCTATGACAAAATGTGTGAAATATGCGCAAGACTCATACGCGGAAAAGCAGCATTCGAGCGACACATGGAAGAACACAGGGGCATTGTCCGACCGCATGTGCAATGTAGCATATGCGGTACAATGTTAAAAGACAAGCACATTCTTCGAAAGCATATGATGAACAAACACGATGGCAAATCACACTCTTGCAATGTGTGTGGTAAAAGTTCGCCGTCAAAAAGCGCTTTGCAGAGCCATCTTAAGCACATGCACCAAAACGTTCGCGACTTTCAATGCACTTTCTGCGACAAGTCATTTAAGAAGGCTGTCAATCTGAGGGTAGGTCTAGGCATTCGTATTAGCTTTAAAAAGTCAAATCAATGTTGATGTGTTTCGCAGGAGCATCTGACCACCCACACCAAAGAGGTACTATACACATGTCCACACTGTCCAAAAACGTTCAGTTTTAACTCAAATATGCATACCCATCGCAAGAAAAAACATCGTGAGGAGTGGGAAGCCAACAGGCGTTCTGTTGTTCAAAAAGCAACGTCTACGGAAACAAATTTCGTTCTAAGTTCAGACTTTGTTAGGTTAGGTGATCATATAGCTGATAACTAAGTTGATGATCGTGTTAACATTGAGTAACAAATATATCCTTAGCTATGCTATATGCTAATCAAAACTAAAGTTTTTTCTAGTGCTCAACCTCTTGCAGATGTCAAACATTCAAAACTGTCCTGTTGCGGATGAGTGCTGAATATTTGTGAGCAAAAAATCAGGATAAGCAATTAAACAACATAAAGAACTTGCCGGAGTATACAAAACTAGTGCTGCAATGAAACATTTTTTGTAAACGTTTTTGTATCACATTTTTATTTGAACGAACATTTTTAAACCGTATCGTATAGAAACCAGCAGAGAGGTATGTATTATCTTTAATTGAGCTTATGCGGACACTTTTTTTTGACCAATTTAGTCGATTTTTTTGATTTTTGAATGTGCCCTCTTTGTCGCAAATAGTATAAACTAGAAATTTAGCCACATTCCAATTTTCTTTTAAAACCGCCAGGTGGCAATTTGGGTATAGGGAAGAGAAACGTTCAGCTGATTATAGCCCATGCAACTGTTGGGAAAAGTATGGTGAATAGCTAGGTGACGTTTCTGTTAAAACTTCGCTTGATTTTTATTTGTGTACATTATAAAAACATTACACATTACATTTGTTTTCAGTGGGTTTGTCAATGCAATATTTATACTAAAAATGATTTGCCGATTGTGTTTAACCGATTCCCATGATAGTCTTGCTATATTTGGTGAAGAAAAAATTCGGAAGTTCATTACTAAATTCCTGCAATTGAAGGTACCTACTCCTTGAGGAAGCATAATTCAGTTTCACTCGATCTGATTTGCTTACTTCTATTGTAGCTTGTTCCGGATGATCCAGTTTCAAAAGTGGTATGCACTCTGTGCTGGAATCAGTTGGATAACTTTAATATATTCTGTTTACGAGTTGAGGAAGCGCAGAAAACACTGGTGACAGTTTCTGACGAATTAAAAAGTGAAGCTCATCAGAATATTAGCGATATTAATGTGTCCCTCGCGAAAGGCCTATTGTCTGAGAATGTTAACTTGGAGTCCAGTAAGTTAATTTAAATGGTTCTTCTATGTACAATGATGTTTAATATTTTTTAGATTTGAACTCGCTGAAGGAAGAAACCATTGTTGAAGGTTCGGATGGTAAGCATGTCCCATATAATTTGTGTATTTTACTTCACAAAATCATTTGATTTTGTCCTTATTGGTGCAAAACAATAAGAGACAATTTTAGGAGGTGATCATACCTGCTATGAAACCTTCCCAGTTGTATTAACTTTACACTAGTTTCCTCAAACCAAAATTCTATTTGCTTTCCTCTCTTTAAAATCGTGCGAAAGTCGTGACCCCACTTTGAACATTTCATTCATGTTCAATATTCAAGAGTCAGCAGCAAAGTATCTACTCATATAAGCCTTGTCATTCAGTCAAATCGTGTGTCTATTTTAAACTTCTTTCAGATGATGCCTATGATAACAACGAAACACTTCCCTGTTTGGAAGAAGAAATATCAAATGTTGATAAGCAGATCGTTAAAGTTGAGGCACAAATTGGAGAAAAAATCACTGATACAACTTCTCCTGAAGCAAACGAGAATCTTCCTACTCGCAGAGTTACGAGAGCAACAAAGCATCAACCACAATCAATTCTTGGTACAGTGACTCCTTCCGACATAAAGATGAAAAGCAAATGCCGCAAAGACGACCATCCAGAAGCCGCAAGAGACCAAACAGCTAGTGCAGCAATCCCAGATGTCAATTTAAAAAGAAAACGTGGTCGTCCCAGAAAGGGAGAAGAAAAGCCAAAGGTGGAAAAGGTTAGATCGGAGAAGAGTCATCGAATTTTTGAAACAGCAAAAGAATTCGATGAAATAATTCAGAAGAATATGGATCTAGTATGCAACATGTGCGCGGCACAACTTATTGACTTTGCTGAATTGAAACGCCACTTCCGAGTTGTTCACAATCGTAAGGGCTACGCAGTATGCTGCAACAAGCGACTATACAAGCGCGGCCTGGTCGTCGATCATATAAAAACGCACAACAATCCCGAGTATTTCAAGTAATTTAGGAAACCGTCTGCTTTTTATTTTGTTGTTCTCATTAACTTAAAACAATTTACTTATTGACAGATGCACTGACTGTGGCAAGATTTTGGCCGATAGAATGTGCCTCCGAAATCACGTATTACTGATGCACCAAAATGAGGAAGACAAAACGTTCCATTGCCCATACTGTCCTAAGAAATATGCCAAACAATATCTGCTTGATCACCATCAGGTGAAACACATTCCACAAACAGAGTGCACTTTCACTTGTAGTGATTGCGGTCGCGGGTAAGATAATATCATTCAACTACATTTTGGAAATATAATTGGGTTTGTTTTTTTTTTTGTTTGTAGATTTCCCACTAAGACAACCCTG
Organism: Cheilosia vulpina; assembly: GCA_916610125.1. Lineage (NCBI taxonomy): Eukaryota > Metazoa > Arthropoda > Insecta > Diptera > Syrphidae > Cheilosia > Cheilosia vulpina. The sequence continues at coordinate 39,988,355 of OU744279.1, read as the reverse complement.
ACAAAACACTTGAATCAAATTCATTCGACGATCTACGACAAAATGTGTGAAATATGCGCAAAACTCATACGTGGAAAGGCAGCATTCGAACGTCACATGGAAGAACACGAGGGTGTAGTCCGACCGCAGGTTCAATGTGTTACGTGCGGATCTTGGTTAAAGGACAAAAACAGTCTGCGAAAGCATATGTACAAGCACGATGGCAAATCGTACTCCTGCAATGTGTGTGGTAAAAGTACACCATCAAAAAGCGCTCTGCAAAGTCATCACAGATATGTGCACCAAACCGTTCGGCAATTTCAGTGCACCTTTTGTGACAAGGCGTTTAAGAAGGCCGTCAATCTGAGGGTACGTCCACTGTTTTAACTCTTGCATGACCCAAACAAATGTAGAGATCTTTCGCAGGAACACTTGACGACTCACACCGGAGAGGTATTGTATACATGTCCTCACTGTCCGAAAACATTCAATTCCAAGGCCAATATGCACGCTCATCGCAAGAAAAAACATCGCGAGGAGTGGGAAGCCAACAGACGTTATAACGTTAAGAAAGCAACGTCTACTGATACAAAATCCGCTGAAAGTTAAGACTACTGGGAATATATTTAACTTAATGTATAGCAATACAGCTGAAAAACATGTTGCTCTCAGGCCGGTAGCAAATTTAGAATTTGTTCTTCTTCCGGTACCGGTTAAAACGATGTTGTACACCGATTTTTTTATTGTTTTTTTTTTTTTTTTAATTAATAAACTAAAATATTTCTGTGGCAACAAAGAAAACAGCATAAGTCATTTAAAGCGACTTTTCAGGAGCGCAAGTTAAAGGTTTGACTTTTGATGTGGGAAGACGACATATGCGTTTTTGTCCTGATCCATAACAATAGCAACCGTAAAAGATATTTAAATGAAAAAAAAATATGATAGGGTGCGGTGTTCCATGGAGTTTTTTTTACGTCCGATGTATTTTCTTTAGTTTCAACTTACAAGTTGCGTTCATTATTGAGTATATAGGTATTTGCTTTTCAGTTTGCTGGCTTGAGTCGACATGTTTCTATAAAAACAAAAAGTAACCGCGATAAAACGATGGAACCCCTAATCACCTTATTCATAAAGGCTGCGAAAAAAATGTTAACTGGTTGCACAGCAGTCCAATTGTCGTACGCCAACTGCCAAGTACAAGAGTACTCACAAGTCACAACACAGGTTAAAAATGCTGAGTGGAGCTGGAACGAACGTTTAGTTGAACTTCCGATTACGTTTGTTGTATGTCAAAATATTCACATGTGTATTGAAGTTTTCCATTACCTTGTTATTGGGTTTTTGGAGTAGATATATTACAAATTTGGGGTTCAACGCGTTCGTTTACTTTTGGCTACTTTGCTCAGCGGTGACGGTGAGGCGATTTTTAATTTGGGAGTTGGAACTCGCCCATGATATAATTTGATTTGTTTACTTCTAATTTGTTTGCCACATAAAGCTTAGTACGCTGCTCGAGCTTAACTATATTCTATCTGCTCTCCAACTCTTCTCTCCAAACATTAGCTAAAATTTGACATAAAGCACACCGAGGAAAAGTGTCACAGAAAACAGCTGTTCTTTGAAAAAATTTCTTTCAAAAATGAATTCTCTCTATTTCTGATTCTAGGTAGGTAGGTACTTCTCTTCCCTATACCTACCTAATATTTAAAAAAGCTCATCCTTGCATAATTTTCCACAACAGCACAACAAAACACAACGACCTGTCACAATTTAGCTTCAGAAAATGTGCAGACGCATTAAATGGCTACGCTTAATTTTGACAGACAGATAAAGTAAATGCTGAAACAAAAGTTTGATTATTTAACTCGAGCTGCGTATCACTCAGCTAAATGGGTTCGCTTAGAATAAGCGAACATGCTCGAGCAGCGTACTAAGCTTAAACCAAAAAGTTAACCAATAATTTGCGAAAAGATGGGCTTCACGAAATGATATTGGTAAAAACTTTGAAAGCCCATGTGAATGGTTCGTAGTCTATGCAGATAGAGATGATGAATCGTATTATCAAAAGTGTCATTTAATATTTATTTGAATTTTTCTTGTTAATAAACAAAGTCAAGTTTTTTTTCGGAATTTGTTTAAATTGCTATACTGTTTGAATTCTGAACTGTTTGCATTTGGCTTTGTGTCTAAGCGAGTCTGGCAGAAGTCTTGCTATGTATAGTGAAGAAAGGCTACTAAAGCACTGTACATTACTAAATTTGTACAATTGGATGTACCTGGGGCCCTACTCTCTATTTCGTTCCGAAAGTCAATCCAGTCCTTCAAGTTGTAATCGGAGTAGTAGTACATTTCATTCAGCTTTCGAAATAGAGCGTACAAAACGTTAATTTTCGAAAAATATTACTTTCGAAACGAGATACAGAGTAGAGCCCCTGGAACTAGAGTCAGACGGACTAAAAATAAACTTCTCACATCAGTCAGTGATGTTGAAATCATAGACAAATCATACTGAGAGTGCTGAGACCCCCAACTCACAACTCTTGCCGCTGCCCCCCTCAATTTATTTTCAAATTCGCCATTTTGTTTTCCCATCGGTGTTATGTCAAATTAGAGTCCGTGTGACATGCAAAAACAATCAAAAAATACAAAAATAAATGCTGCCAACCTCGGCAACCGTGGGGAAATGTGCTAGAGTTCGGGAATACCAATTATTGTCTCTTGTTGAAATACATCAACGCTTGTGTAAAAGGATAAGAAAGCTTCAGTCGGTAGAAAGCTATTGTTTTGCTATGAAAATGCTGGGAAAGAGAATTGAACTTGCAGGCACAATTATGCACTAGTCAACTGCTATAACTGCAATCAACCAGGCCACTTTTCAAGACACTGCACCCAAGCAATGAGATCATGGATAAGGGAGAATGGATAGATGAATCTGATACAGAGCAGCCTGACAACAAGCTAATTAAAAAATAATCTCGAGGCATTAGCATTGCAGCAACAGAAGCAGACGAGGAAATTTATCTTTACAGTTCAAATTAAAAGTTTAAATTGTGTGAATAATTTAACCATTTGTCATACACTGTGTCCTTTGTTGTTTTACATTAATAATATCATAGAAAAAAAATTGTTTTTGTCGTTCCATCACTTATTTGACGACATCCACTAGTATCATATTAATATTGCCCCTTCTATTTCCTTGTTGTGCGGTTCTTTCGGTTTTCCTCAAACTCTTTGGGATGTTTCAGTTTGCGATGATGATGCATATTCGAGCAAACTTTAAACGTCTTCGGACAATGCGGGCATTCATACAACCGATCGCCTGTGTGAGTGGTCATGTGTTCCTAAAACACAATTTGGCATCAATAGTACGTCAGCTTTTATAATATTTACAAGAATTTCTCACCTTTAAGGTTTGTGGGCGTTTAAAAGACTTTTCGCAGAGGTTGCACTTGTGCGACCTTTCACATCTGTGAACGTAGTCCATGTGGTATTTAAGAGCTCTTTTGCTGGGCGCGTTTTTACCGCATACGTTACAAACATGAGTTTCACTTGCATCTTCTGGATGCAAGGCTACCATGTGGGCTTTTAGAATGCCCTTTGTAGACAGTTTTGTGCCGCAAATGTCGCATTGTACTTTCGGTTTGATTCCCGCGTGCTGTAGTTGATGTCGCTCAAGTGCTTTATTACCGCGAACAATTTTACCGCACAGATGACACATTCGCCTGTAGAGCATTGTGTGTACGTTAAAATGATGCGCCTTTAGTTTGGATTCGGTTGGATAGCTGAAAGTAAACAAGAAACTATATTATTATTATTTCAATCGGACAAAAGTATACATGTAGTGGTCTTAATCCAGCTAAAACTACACTTGTTTCGATGCTTTTCCCGGACTTTCTGGGCGAGTATTGCACTCACTGCTCCCAGTGCGAAACTATTATCTAATTTCTCTGAAGAAAGCATATATAATAAAAGCTCTAATTCGACTTTTATTGCGGGTGCGTTTAAACCGTCTTTTTATACTGTTATACTGCATCTCTCTTTTACGACTTACCCTTTTCCACAGTCGTTGCACAAATAATTGTTAGCATCTGAATTAGTTTCAAAATGAGTTTGTTTGTGCCTCTCTAGCAAATTTTCCTTGGAAAATGCTCGTGAACAGTGCTTGCATTTGAAGCGCCTTTCCTTATTTTCGGTCACATGGAACGTCTTTAGGTGAAAATCCAAGCTATATCGGCTTGAAAAGCATTTCCCACACTGCATGCACTTGAAGTGCTCCGGATTTAAATGTATGTGAATATGGTCGGCAAGGTCAGCGGCTCGAAAATATTTCCTTTTGCAGCAAATCATGTAGCCGGCCTTTCCATGAACTTGTTTGAAGTGTTTTTTCAGGCTTTTAAAGTTCTCCATTGTCTCATTGCATTCATTGCAAAACAATGTTGTGTATGATGATATTAAACAATCGAACCCTTTAGAGAGTTTGGACCTATTGGATTTATCCTCTGGAATAAAAGTTGGAGAATCAGTATCAGCAAGTTTGCTGTGATTTTCTTCATAGACTTGATCTTGCGAATTGAAACTCTGACTGAATTTTAATTCAGAAATTTCCTCATGTATTGATGTATTGTCATTGTCTATCGGGCATGATTCAGATTCTTCAAGAATTTGCTCATTTACCAGTGGATCCAGTAGTGTTTGCCACTTTTCCTGAGCGTTTTCCACAGTAATGCAAAAAGTGTAAAAATTGTATAGGTTGTCGAAGCAATTTCTGCATACAATAGTCGAGTGCTCGTCATCTTGCGTTACCTTCAATTTAAATAGTTTAGAGTAAATCTAAGCACAATCACAAGTTTTGTACTTACTTGGAATGTGAAATAGGTTGCAATAAGATTTGGAATATCGTTTCGTAGACCCTCACCTTCGAAAATATTTGTAAAATCACTCCAATCTTTTACACACAGTCTGCACAACATTTTACTTTTTTGGCGTAAACAAAAACAAAACTCATTTCATCAGCAAAAACGTCAAATGAAGTGAGAAGAGAGTATATGTATTGTTTCATTCTGGGGATGATTCCGTATGTTATCGTTATCGCTTTGACTGATACCAAAGATAATAGAATACAGAGATATATAACTTTCCAGTGGAAAGGCGGCTGCCTACAAGCTGTTTTCCCGAAAAATTCATGAAGTCACGCACATATGCTCATTTCTTTTCTAATATATGTGAGTTCATGAATTGGACTTTAATGCGAGAATTCGCTATTCGAAAATGTGTATTTCACTATTTTTTTTTTTTCAATCAAAGCTTTAACAAAAACCAAACAAGTTAAACACCGAACATAAAACAATTGAACAGCGCGACGCCCATAAAAACAAAAGGAATGTTGGCCGGCCATTAGCAACATGTTTTTTTGTAGCTCACACGTATGCACAGACGGGGGTTGAAATTACAAAAACAAAAATGTAAACAAATGGGTTTTGGAGGGATAGACTTACGAAAGATATCCATCTCTTTTATTCATTCATACCCATATGAACGTGGTATGGTGAATAACTAAAGTGACATATTGCTGAAATTTCGTATGTAAGCAAATTCAATTTACAGAAATAACACATAAGTTTACGTCAGGTTTACGTATTGGCTCTGCTGCTTTCCTTTGATTTTTAATACAATATTATGCGAAAATGATTTGCCGTTTGTGTTTAATTGAGTCAGATAATATGTTTGGTATATTTTGTGAAGAAAAGATTGCTCAGTATATCACTAAATATCTTCATTTAAAGGTAAATGGTAGCAAAAAGGTTTCACTCGATCTAATTAGTTTATTCAAATTTAAGATTACTCCGGATGATTTAGTTTCACAAGTGGTATGCACTCTGTGCTTGTCACAACTGGATAGCTTTCAAATTTTCTACTCACGAGTGGAGGAAGCACAAAAGACCCTCGTCACAGTTGACAAGGAATTAAAAACTGAAGGCTTTCAGAATGGTAGCGATACCGATAGTAATATGGACAAAGCTGAGAAACTACTGCCCGAGAGTTTAAATATTGAGTCAAGTTAGTAAATTTAGCTGCTGCTCGTGTTAGCACACAATGGTAGCAAACAACAAATCATGTCATTTCCATTTAATTCAAACTAAGTTATAATTCAAATATTTAAATCTATTTAAGGTGAGACATTCCACTGTCTGCAAAAGGACGATTCCGAAGCTGCTAAAAACACAATAAAAGTTGAAATAAACACCGACGAAATCAATGATAGTGATTTCCCAATTGTCAGTCGGAGATTTACTAGAGGAACAATACACCAAAGACAACATACTCAAGACCTTCCTGTAAATATGAATTTGAAACGGAAATGCCGACGAAGACAAAAGGAGCTATTCGATGAGCTTCTAGAACCCGTTAAAGATCCAACAGCCAATGAAGGTACTATAGTTGATACGAATTCGAAGGAAGAGAAGCCGAAAGCAGAAACTAATAGGTCGGCAAAAGCTAACAGAATTCTTGAAACAGCAAAAGAACTCGATAAAATCATTCAAAAGAACATGGATTTAGAGTGCAATATGTGCTCGGCACAGCTAATTGATTTTGCTGAGCTAAAACGTCATTTCCGGGTCGTTCACAATCGCAAAGGCTACGCGGTATGCTGCAACAAGCGGTTGTACAAACGCAGCCTGGTCGTCGATCACATTACAACGCACAGTAATCCAGAGTATTTCAAGTAATTTCAGGAGAACTTGTTTTTCTTTTTTTAATTGATTTGAAACAACTTTTCTAATAATTGCAGATGCACAGAGTGTGATAAGGTTTTGGCTGACAGAACCTGTCTTCGAAATCACATATTGCTTCTGCATCAGAACGAGGAAGATAAGACATACCAATGTCCGCACTGTCCTAAGAAGTATGTCAAGCCATATCTGCTTGATCGTCATAAAATTCAACATGAACATAGAGAGTCCTTCAGTTGTACCGAATGCGGTAAAGAGTAGGGCAATATAATTTAATGTTTGCATCGGAGTAGTGATTGCATTTTTTTGTAGGTACTCTGCTAAGGCATCTCTTACGAAGCACTTTCAAAAAATGCACTCGAAAATCCATGACAAAATGTGTGACATATGTGGAAAACTCATACGCGAAGAAGCAGCATTTGAGCTTCACATGGAAGAACACGAGGGTACAGTACGACCGCAGGTTCAATGTGAGGAATGTGGCTCGTGGTTCAAGAACAAAAACACCCTCCGAATGCATATGTATAAACATGATGGAAAATCATACTCTTGCAATGTGTGTGGTAAAAGTGCACCGTCAAAAAGGGCAATGCAAAGCCATCGTATTTATGTCCACCAAACCGTGCGCCAATTTCAATGCACTTTCTGTGACAAAGCATTCAAGAGGGCTGTCAGTCTGAGGGTAGGTAGACTGTAATAGCTCTTGACGCCCCTAAATTAATGTGATTGTATTTTGCAGGAGCACTTGACGACTCACACCGGAGAGGTATTGTACACATGTCCTTACTGTCCGAAAACATTTAACTCTAAAGCCAATATGCACGCTCACCGCAAGAAAAAACATCGTAAAGAGTGGGAAGCCAACAGGGCTTAAGTCAAATAATCAACGGCGACGGACTTTATTTCTCTTAAGCGTTGATTGTCCTTCTAAAGCACAACCAGCGGTTCTCTATTATTTATCGCCATTCGCTCTTTATATCCTAGCATTTAAGCACATAAGGCAAAATATAAACACAAGTTTGTATAATGAATTTATTTCCCTATTTTCTTTTAACAATGCGAACCTGTATTTCCTGTGTCACACGAAGCAGAAACCCCGTACTGAATTTTAGATCATTCTGGTTTCCTACTTGGAAGGCTTCAAAGTTTTTCAGGAAATGCACAAGTACAGTCTTCATTTCGAGGATCGCAAACTTTTGACCTGCAAATTCAACACTTGTTATATTAAAACATTAATGTGTCTTATTCAGTGTGCTCACCAATACAGTTTCTGGATCCGGCGCTAAAAGGCACAAACGCAAAAGCATGACGACCTTTTGAGTTCTCTGGAAGGAATCGATCGGGATTAAAAACGGCTGGGTTTTCGAAATGCTTGGAATCACGCAGAATATCATAAATGTGAATTACAATTTCTGAGCCCTTTGGAAGTAAAATGTTATTGGACAGTGCTACATCTTCACTACCAACGTCTCTCGTTATTATGGGAACTGAAGGATACATTCGTAGAGTTTCCTTTATAAATCTATCTAGGTACTCGAGTTTGTTCACTTGCGGAATGGTTAACTTAGTCAAATCATCTGAAAAGGACTAAATATAAGCAAAAGTTGATAAAATACTTAACTCTTAAATGTTTACCATCGATCAAGGATTCGATTTCTTTGAAACACTTTTGCTGCATCTCTGGATAAACTGATAAGTTCATAATTCCATAAATCAAGCCCATTGAAGTGGTGTCGAAGCCTTCGAAGATAAACGTGTCGACTTCTTCACAAATGCCTTGATGATCGATTAAGCCGTCCTTCTCAGCCATTAGAAGGGTGTCCAACATGGCGTATCGTTGTTTTTTTGACATAAAACTGAAATATGGTTTAAAAACAAATGCGTTTATTTACACTAGTAAAATGAAAAGCTTGAATTGACGGCTCTCTCATTCATAATAGCTGTTTTCAGGAAACTAACGGACAAAGAAAACGACAGCTAAAGCGATAATGATCTTAACAATAAAAGGTAAGGTAATTTAAAAACAAAAAAACCCGACTGAATAACTAATTGATAATCGGAGACTGAGCCCCCGACTGCTGAATAGTTAGGTGTACTTGAATGTGTCTTGTTCACATCGTTTTAGATATTTCTGTAGTAAGTCGGGTTTTTATTTTAAGCATCATTTTAATTTTTATAATTTTAGTGTATAACACTCCGGGAAGAATCGCACACTCCTCAAAATTGAGCAAGCCGTTTAGGCATACCACTCACTCAAGTTCTCACCAAACTTTGATAGAAGTGAAAGCCGCATGGCCAATCTGAAGAACGGAATGCGAGGTTCAATCGCTGAGCAGAACCTTTTGTGGATTTGCAAGTGGATTACATACAGAAAATTAACTGTCAAAATTCAAAACTATTCAAATAACAATCACTCCTAAGGACCTTATTATGAATTCGTGGTGTATTTCGAAATAGCTATAATTCTTGTGACTGTGGATAAGAGTTGATATTGTTATTCTTTCAAAAATAATTCGCAGTAAATTGGACCATAATTTTTGAATAGAACATTTTCAGTGGTGGACCCCGATAAACGATAATCGTTGTTAGGTGCTTTTCGCTCCCGTATTCAGTAAACTTGTTTTAACCATAATCAGTGGGTAGGAACTTACATGTCATCATCGTCATCATTGATAGGAGAGTTCTTCTTTTCCTTCTTCGCAACTTCGAATGTGACTCGTTTTTTTTTGATTATATTACTAGAGAATTCATGAACTCCATCATAGCTCGGCTTAAAATCCTTTCAATTTCCAATACGCATCCACAGGAATTCGCTCATGTACAATGGATTTGCAATTCGCTTAACTAGAGCTCTTTCTATGTCATCAATATATGCTCTGTACGTATCCCCTTCCTTCATGTCGTCCAGCTTTACTCCTAAAGCAGTTTCTAGAGAAATATTTGTGAAATAATTGCGACGAGTACAAATTTACATCTCATCGTACCACAAATAGCATTAAGAGTTATTCTAGGAATTATTTCGCCCAGTGAAATGTTTTCGCCGTCGCTTTTCTTTAAGGAGTTAACAAATTTACTACTTTCCTCTCTGAAAAATAAAAATAGGTATGAATCATGCTTGTTTCATCATAGAATATGTGCCAATGCCAACTTAATGAAAGGGCCTACTTGAAAATTTCTAAAAACTGTTCTAATATGTTGAAATGAAAAGCTGGAGATAGCATCTTCCTTCTTGAGTGCCATTTTGAGCCTTTGCTTGTTAGCAAGCCAGTTCTTATAAATGGCACAAGAAATTTATAAACAATTCCTTTTGTTATCAGTCGAGTGTCGTTAAATATTAATTCCGCGTCTTCGGCTGTAATGACATTGTAAACTGGATTTCCAATAAAGTATTGAATATAGCTTTTTCCCAATTTGGCAGCATTATTGCGCGAATATGAATACCACTTCTCTGAAAAAAAAAATAATAATAAATAAGTTAATAGGCTAAACGGGGAAAGTTTCCTTAATAAAATTATATGAGGTCAAATGAGGAGCTGTAAGGAAAAACTAAGTTCATGACTGGTTCGCACAAAACTACCCTGATCATTATTTGAATTGATCAATAGTGGCAGTAGGAATGTGAATGGGTATGCACATATCTCTCATCGCATTTAAGTATTTATCAGAATCGTTATTTTCGTAAAAATAGTAGTAGATGTAGTAGTTCATTTAGGGTCATGGTTTTATTTAAAAATAAATAAATAAATAATGGACGGAAAGCAAAGATAATGGAATACAGATATATATAATATATCTTTCCAATGGAAAGGCGGCTGCCCACAAGCTGTTTTCCCGTAAAATTCATGAAGTCACGCACATATGCTCATTTCTTTTCTAGTATATGTGAGTTCATGAATTGAACTTTAATGCAATAAATCGCTAATCCGAAATGCGTATTGCATTATTTTTTTTATTTTAATCGAATCCTTAACAAAAACCAAACAAGTTCAATACCAAACGCAAAACAATTCAACAGCGCGATGCCCATAAAAGCAAAATGAATGTTGGCCGGCCATTAGCAACATGCTTTTTTGTAGCTCACACGTATTCACAGACGGGGGTTGAAATTACAAAAACAACAATGTAAGCAAATGGGTTTTGGGGAGATAGACGTACGAAAGATATCCATCTCTTTTATTCTTTTTTTTCCTATATAGATAGGTGTAGGTGTCTTGTTAACATCTTTTTAGATAGTCGGGTTTTTTAAATTAACATTTTAATTTTTATATTTTTAGCGTATAACACTCCGTAAAGAATACGGATCTAAAGACACATCGTTTCTCAAAATTGGTCAAGCCATTAGGCTACAGTATGTCCCGTCGAAACGAAATACGCGCGAAACCCATTACCCTCCTTCTGTGTGTAGTCGGGTAAAAAAGATAATTATGATTACTGTCAACATGAAACGGATTTAACATTATGCCTTATACTATGTTCCCACCAACGTAATTTAGCTGAAGTGATTTATAAATCACGAAAGGCGTCTCCACCGAACTTTAAGTGATTTAGTGTGACATTTTTGTCTACTTTGACATTAGGTGTCCAACACCAGATAGTTATTTTTTTTGTTCTTTCTGTTTTTTTGCCATACCTTCCAAGAATAAAACAATTTTTCATTGTACGAACTTAATAAAAATATCAAAAACGCATCGAAACACGAACAAAATTAGAAAATTGAATTTGAAATAATTTTTTTGACGGTTTTCTTTGTTTTTTGTGTGCTGAATAAAGTGCTGAAGTTAATAACAGGTATGTTCGATTTTATTTTGTGTGGATTTGCGATGACAGATACGTAATTAAAAGTTAAACACATATAAATCACGTAAATATAAATCCCGAAAATGTATGATAAATCACGTGATTTATGAGATGATTTAGCTAAATCAAGTTGATTTAGCTAAATCACGTTGGTGGGAACATGGTATTAAGTTAAAATATCGATTAAAAAGGTATGAAAGTCCAAAGTAATATTTAATTTATATACACATAAGGCAACAGACCTCTTTGCTTAAACTTAAACATTTTTGCTTGAAGCTGATAAATTTTTGGCAATAGTTCTTTTAAAACTTGATGTACGAGTTCATATATGCGACATATTTAAGGTACCTTAAATGTCTATGGATTAAAATCTATACCCAACTTTGTTATTATTATACCTTGTTTTTTTTTTCTATAGTAATCTTTATCTTTATCTTTATGACTTCTGCTGGTAAACTTGTTAAAAAGAATGTCTTGAAGTCCCATTGTCAGGGGAATATTTGTTCTAGCCAATATCACACTACGATTAATATAAGAAGCGCACTTACCACTATCCAATCCGATCAAATCTAGATTATTTCCAAATATGCTAGAGCCCGGTAAAATGGGAGCTACCGCGTTAATATCTGTGCCATCAACCGTTTTTATTCTTTTCGAAAGTGCCAAAATGACATAATCTTTATGGATTCTAAAGACGAAAATTGCCAGCAAAATGGCACCTACGATCACCGCAAATAACATTTGTCTTGACCCGTATTCAGCAATGGTGTGCCAACAACTAGACTTGGCGCATTTCGCGATAGCTAAACAATTTGCAGCTTTTTGTTATCAAGAGGGTTTTCAGATTGCTTTATCGTAGATAATATAATTTATTTATGTTTTCTATACCTAACACATGTGAATCTATTTTGCTTCCATATACGAGATACGACATTATGTACTCTCATTATAATTAGGAGCTAAGTAATAGCTGAGCAACACTTTCCTATCATTAAGCGTATATTCTGGCCTGAAAAGAATGCTCAACATCTCGATTTTTATTTAAAGACTCGCAGAAGCAGACTTCCGATGTGATTGCTGCGCAACTTTTTATCAGTAGTATAAAATACGTCTGTCTAATGCAACAGATTCCGTACAGCGGGCACTGTTTCTTTAATCACTCGTGAATTTACACATCAAGGCATGTTCAATCAGTCTCCGGTAGTTCGTTGGAATAAGCTTTTATTTTTTTGTTAATAGTAAATTTATTTATAATCTCTTTACTTTCTTTTATTAATGCCCACTTTTATCCACAGGTAGTAGAAAGCCCGGATTGTATCGTAGCTCCTTGGGGTCCCCAATCTGAAACACTTAAAATCTTTTCAGCAAGTGCAGCAGTATCGTCTTAATTTTCAGCATATCAAAGTTTTGACCCTTTCAAAACAAGACGTATTCTATTGAAGCACCCACATTCAGTATATGGGGTAGGAATCGATCGGGATCAAAAACGTCTGGTCTGGCGAAGTGCCTTGGATCTCGTAGAATATCATAAATACGAATTGCAATTATTGACTCCTTTGGAAGGTGAATGTTATTGGACAGGCTGTAACGTCGTTAGTTTCCCTCAAGATCATGGGAACTGAAGGATACATTCGTAGAGTTTCCATTACAAATCAATCGAGTATTGTTTATTTGCAAAATGGTTAACTGAGTCAAGTCATCTGCTAATGGACTAAATATGTGACTTGACAAGAATTTAAAAATAAATCTGAAAGAACACTTTAAAGCTGCAATTAATTTTCAAATAAGAAATATGGAAATTGCAAGGAAGAGTGTAATTTATGTACTTTGATATGTATATATAATTTATTAGCATGAATTTGGTTTCATATTAATCGGCGCCCGATAAGAATCCATGAAAACTTAGGTCACAGTCGGACACAAGTTCGCATAGATGCATTTACGAACACTAGCGAGAGCAATTCGCTGGAGAAGCCTTCCTGAGATTGACAAGAACAGCAACAGAGTAGATGCAGAGAAGGTGACAGCTTTGACAGAAGTCTATATTTGGAAAAGTCTATTCTGACGTATAGTTAAGTTTTAGGGGTAGGAATTTTTCGATATTTTCGTCTATATAGTTGGACAAGTGGGCCTATAGCCTAGCTGTGCCACAGTGATGTAGCTACTAAATGTGATCCTCTATGATTTGCTTTGGCTATAGTGTTAGCATCAGTACAGTTGGCTTAATATTAGCCACGCATATGCGTTTTCTGTCGCACGACAAGCTAGTTTAAAAAACTAAAACACCTGGCTTTCACTGTCAAAGAGCACACTTAAGCGTTGCGTCTTACATGGTTGACTGGTTGTCATCTGCTTTCGCTCATAAAGAAAGTTATGATGTGTGTTTACTTCTTGCAACTGTTTATGTATTATGTAGCCTTCTGATGAGAAAAATCATGCGCTTGGCTAACTTTAGCCAGGGCAACCCGCCCCTATGGGACAATGGGACACTTTGTTTACTATTGTCAAGGTCAGGTCCCAACAATCGAGCCTTAGGTCAATGAAATTGAAAAGCTATTCTCAATTGATTTACAATACAAACAAATAATCGCTATCAGTGGCTATGTCAAATGACGAATAGAGATGCATTGCATACGTTTTACCTATCACTTTATTAGTCATTGCTTCATTTTGATTTGTTGTAGCTGTATTATGTTGAGTGAGCCTATACAAACCATAAACTAACTATTAAATAGGTAGACCGTCAGTCGCCGCGCACCTTTCCCCGCAAATTTTGAAAATAAAATTCTCTCTTAATTTCCTATCTGTAAATCCATGTGAAAAGCAGCAAAAAAAAATTTCTTAATGGCGGGGGGTGTAATAAAAGAAAAAAAAACTGAATGAACTGTCTACTAACTATGTGCAAGTGTAAGCACGCGGCTAAATTACTTTAAGATGACACACACACCTTCCCACAAAGTAACACGGAAAACAGCTTGTAGGCAAATTCTCTTAAGTTATCTGAACTGACGGTCTATTTAATACTTAGTTTATGCTTTAAACTCGTTACCTAGTTCCAAACACAATAAATTGTGTAAACTAATATGTAGGTGCGGTTGATTTTGTTGTGAAATCGACTACTGTACTCGGAGAAGTGAGCTAAAAATTACTTTTACTACTTTGAGGTGAATAAAGATGACAGTTTTATCATTTAATAAAGCACACTCAAAGAAATTGAACTTAAGACAAGGAAAGTTTATTAACTAGTAACGACGAAACATAACCTTTGGGCTATCTTGAGTCAAAGATAAATGTAACCACTGAGTGGCTTTGCAATTAATGAAGCTGTTTCGCGCTGTCATATTAACCTTAAAGCAATTGCTCTTAAAAAAAGAAAACATGTATGTTAAAAACACTTGGTAACATTCAAACTTTCGCGAATACCTACATAAAAACAACACCAATTAAGTGGAACCGAAACGCACATTACGACGCATAAAAGACAAATTCCTTTGTGCATAATATGAACATCATCCTTGATGAATCAAGCACAGCACACATGAACCTGTAATCATTCTTCCACATGACTGTTGCATGACAACACAAAAAAAAAACACGAATCGCAAAAAATTACAAATCGTGTCTATAGCACCATTAATTTTCATTACCCTACCTCAAAGTAGTAATTTCGAGGAGCGAAGCTAAAGCGGCCACCTTACTTAACTCATTTTTATTGCCTTAATTCGCATCGACACCAGGCCCAGGCGATTCTGCCTTCGATCAGTGTACAAAGTTCAATGAAGAGAAAAATGGTTGCATTATCGTAAATTCAGGTGCGGTTTTGATCAGGACCTTCAATTGGCGCAATAAAAAAAAAATGAAAAACAATTCACGGTGTTACGGCCCACCAGAGCAATAAGAGCATGTTGCTTAAACTTATTACGCTGCTGTTTCTGCGCACTCTATGTTCCGATTATTGGGTGCACTAGTATTTTTTTTCAACACTGTCCGTCAGTTTTATTGGTCGACGTGATTATTGGGAAATAAATCAGGTAACGTTAGCAAATCCTTGTTGCTGTTTTGGAGGGGTCTAAGATGGATATTTTTTCATTTTTTTAAATACACATCTGCCATTTCATTATTCATAATCATTTTTAACCTTCACACAAAATATTTTGTAGGTCACAATATGCAATTTTGAATGAGAACGAAAAATTTATCCTGGGCACTAAAAAAAATTATTAGTATCACGCAGGAAGTTTGCCCAAATTCTTTTCCGTACCCTGGTAAAAGTTTTTGTTAGAATTACGGCTGTTCGATGAAAATTATTAAGATGTATTCTAGCCATCTGTTGACAAATGCTTGCAGATTTCTTGTGAAAGCAGGGTTTAAAACTTTCAAGTTAAAGCTACGGATCCATCATTCGAAAAGCAGCCTTAACTTAACTGGCGACACACCTGTTCCAGATTCTCGAAAATGTCTTAAACTTTCAATGGGCCTTACCAATAAACATTTTTAGTATCGACTTTAAATTTAAGTAATTCACCGTGGCTATATTTTCCATACAAATTTCGCAAGCAATTGTCAGCTTCGGTAAATTTATAGTCGAGACTAAAAATGGTTATTAGTACGGCGCAATGAGTATTCCAGCTGTTGAATTAGCTCTCAAACTGCTACCGTCACACGCTGCTATTAGGTGGATGTCACAATTCTTATTGCTTAGGCCAATGGTTCCATCTAGGACAATAGACTAAGCTTTACACATCCATTGGGGCGAATGGTAGGGACCAGAAAACTTCATGCCCACCGGTTGAACTGAGATGCTTTTTTAAAACAGTTACACTCTCGGGTGTCTGGTAAAAGAAACCTTAAAGTGTAATTTGTGTTTTTCAGGGTGTTAAACTTGAGACCCATCGCTTAGTTATCCATTGCATTAGCCTAAATTTGCCAACTCAGGATAGTTGACAAAATTCTTTTTTTTTTTAAAACCTATTACTGTGTGCATCTGTAAAATAGTGACTCACTGTACCCTCACCCAAAGGTAACTTGTAGCAAGTTGAACGTCACTTTGGCAGCTCCACATACTCGCTCTCGGTTCTGCTTGCTCAGATTTCTTTCCGATAATTTCTCAATGCAAACCGTACGACATGTACATTGCAGTGCGCTGTGGGTTAGAAGAGTCATTGAAGATCGACGCTGTAGCTGCGCAGAGGATGATGATGTAGGGGCCAGAGGCAT
Organism: Cheilosia vulpina; assembly: GCA_916610125.1. NCBI lineage: Eukaryota > Metazoa > Arthropoda > Insecta > Diptera > Syrphidae > Cheilosia > Cheilosia vulpina. The sequence goes on along the minus strand of OU744279.1, from coordinate 39,971,631 downwards.
TTCATAATGAATTGTGGGCAGAGTGTACACAACTATTTTTTACTCGTAAACTGAGGTCTTATCCTCGCAGAGGTGAGCGCCAGATTTTCGTTCTCTCATGATAGTGGGACATTAGGCAACCCTTGGATCCCTCAATGCATTTTAATGTCCACACATCATTAGGTCTATACAAAAAGGAAGCAGAACAACGAAACTCATCCGAGGATGTACAAGCACTTTTGCGCCTCCTTCCCGATCGAGACACTGGATTGGATGGGATGGGATTTCATCTATGGTACTATGCCCGCGTGGTCTCTGCATAGGTCTTATCGCAATTAGATGAACGCAGCCGTGGAAGAGGATGGTCCAGCCCGAGTCGAGTGCAGCGGTGGGGTTACCATTCAATTAGATTTTATATCCGATTATGACTTCACGGTTTGGTTTATAATGTGTTGTGTGGTTAGCACAAAATATGAAACGAATTGTTGGACCGACGGCGAGGGGTTATCATTCAAGGATGCTACGCGAAGGTCTTAACTTAATTTTAATGGGTTTCGAGTACAAGATCTGTTCGCGTAGTGTTGCCAGCTTTGTTCTTTATTCACTTTGTAGATAGATTTATCTGGAAGAGGAATATTGTATATGCAGCACAAGAGGGATACACATATTTTTCCCCAGCTATGATTTCGCGCAATAAATCTGAGAAGTGAGGTGGGCATCATTAAAAAAATGCAGTTCACGAATTCGACGGCGCATTCGTTTACCTTTTTGACTTTTGATCTGAATTTGTCTCGATTTGCGGTGGAGGAGGGTGGCTTTATTAGATTGTAGCAATGAATGTGTTGACAAATATTTCCTCAGACCGCCTAGGTTGCTGCATTTATTATCTCGGATGCAGATGCATTTTATGATTGCAAATGTTGTACGAAAGATCATAGATACGATACAAAGTTGCATGAATATTATCGTGTTTTCAGTGGAGCCCCTGGACTCGCATTACCCGCTAGGTGTACAGTTGATGTAGCTACAATATGGAGGTAGTAAACTTGAGTACGCTGTTATTAGAGAATATTTCTTAGTCATGGAGATGTTGGTTAACATCTTTTATCATTTCTTACTACTTGATTGACAAGAGTGCCAATTTATGTACGGAAAATTGATACATATGCAGTAGGGCAAGTGTGTTCTGTTTAAATTCAGCAGCAAAAGAGACAGACACGCTCTAGAAATTTCTTGTTCTTATTTTGTACCGCAATCAATTTGTATGTATGGCTTTGTGTTGAGATCCGCAGGAATAAAAAAACACGTCCGATCGGTTTAAGAGGTTTATTAGGACTAACTTATAATATGAAAAAAACGGTATATATTTATGAATTCTCTTCAACACTCCCACATTCATCAATATTTGGTTATTACGTTACTTATTGCTTATAAGAATTATTAATTCAGGTTAAATCTTTTACTTTAAACATTAAAAAAAATTTCAAATTCCCAAAATTTCATAAGACTAAAGATTATTAAACAATTCATTGAACAAAATTAGGCCATTGGTAGAATACCAATCATTTTTCGCAAAGTTTGAAAACGCTCTTTAGGTAGAGCTTTGGTAAAGATGTCTGCTTTCTGCAACTGGGATGAAACATGTTGAATATCAAAAACCTTTTCAGCATACTTGTCCCTTATGAAGTGGTATCTGACGTCAACATGCTTTGTTCTTTTGTGGAATTCGGGGTTCTTCACCAGCCTTATAGCGCTTTGGTTGTCCAGATAAAGCGTTGAATTTTGGTAATGAATATGGAGATCTTCAAACAGAAGCTTTAACCAAGAGATCTCTTTCACCGCTTCAGCTGCCGCAATATACTCCGACTCTGTCGTCGAAAGCGCTACACAGCGCTGTTGGTGAGAGCCCCAGGAGATAGGACCATCGCCAAAGAAACATATGAACCCACTGGTAGATCGCCTTGTTTTTCGATCCCCTGCATAATCTGCGTCACTGTAAGAGTCAAAACTAAATTTAGACATTGAATTAAAAAGGATACCATAGTTTTGCGTTCCATTTACGTATCTTATGATACGCTTTAATGCTTTGATATGAGATTCTGCTGGATTTTCCATGTATCGGCTAACAACGCCCAGCGCAAAAGATATGTCGGGCCTGGTACCAATAGCCAGATACATAAGGCTGCCAACTGCTGCTCTGTATGGAAAGTTGCTGTCACTGTGGCCGTCGTCATCAACATTTTCGAAGCTCGATGAATCTGCAGGTGTTGAAACAGCATTCGCGTTCGCCATACCAAATTTTGAAACTATTTTATCCGCAAAGCTCGCCTGATTGATGAATATAGTACCATCAGCTTTCCGATTAATTTCTAAACCAAGAAAATATTTTGCTTCATAGACCTTAACTGCAAAATTCTTTAACAGAAAGTCGATAACCTCCGAGATCCTGTCTTCATCAACCGCCGTAATTATACCATCATCAATGTAAATGGCCAGAACAATGTCCTTTCCAATAAAGACACATGGATCAGCTCTTGACATTTCTAGTTGGAAAGATCGAAGAAATGAGGAAAATTTTTCGTTCCAGACCCGCGATGCCTGTTTTAGACCATACAGGCTCTTGAGAAGTTTGCAAACACGTCCTGTTCCATCGTCGAAACCTTTTGGCTGCTTCATAAAAATATCTTCCTTGAGGTGACCATTCAAGAATGCTGTTGTAATGTCGAACAGTTTGATATGGTATTTTTTTAAAGCTGCCAAGCGCAAAACCGTTCGAATTGATGAAAATCTGGCTACTGGGCTGAAGGTTTCTTCATAGTCGACGCCTTTCACTTGAGAGAAACCTCTAATCACTAGTCTGGCTTTGAAACGAGCTGGTTCATTTGTACTGGAACCTTTAATTTTATATACCCATTTGTTGTCGATGACCTTTCGGCCATTAGGCGGTTTTACTAGTTCCCACGTCTTATTTAGTTGAAGCGCCCTCATTTCTGCCTCCATCGCCTGCTCCCACTTGATCGAGTCTTCGGACTGCAGTGCATCTTCAAAAGTGTTAGGCTCCACAGATTCTGCTATAAAAGCACAGCCGGCTAGCATCGCTGAAAAAGAAGCCTTTGCTGAGCTTCTCAAACGATCCTTAAGCGGAGCTTCGCTCACATTTTTCACTTCTTGTTCCTCAGATGAAAAAAAGGAACGTTCATCGCCGCCAGCATCACTGCCTGCATCGCTGCCTGCATCGCTGCCTGCATCGCCACCTTCATCGCCACCTGCATCGCTACCTTCATCGAAAACGGCACAATTTTCTTTTTGTGCAACAGCACCATCAAAAAAACCAGGATCAACCACAGCACCAACTGAAACTGGAGCGTTTTTTGCAAAAACAACGTCACGACTAACCTTAATCTTGTTAGTTCCTGAAATCCACACTCTGTATCCTTTAATTCCCTTCACGTATCCAACAAATACACCTTTCTCGGACTTCACATCCCATTTTCTCCGTTTTTGTTCGGGAATGTGAATATAACATACCTCTCCGAAAACTTTCCAATCGATGAAATTAGATAAACGTTTACCGGTCCACAGCTCAAAGGGTGACTTTCCATTTTTATTTAAAGACGTCCGATTAATAATAAAAGCTGCAGTGCTGACTGCCTCAGCCCAAAGTTTGAGTGGTAAACCCTTAGCATGTACCATTGTCCTGCCAGCTTCCACAAGAGTTCTCATTTCTCGTTCTGCCCTACCATTTTGTTGCGGGCAATATGGCACCGATGTCTGATGAGCAATTTTGTACTTTCGCAGTAAATTCTTGAAGTCCCGATTTAAAAATTCAGTTCCATTATCACTTCTTATTGTTTTTAGATCGTAGCCCGTTTCTGTTTTTAATTTAATAATGTACTCCTCAAAACAAGCATAGACTTCACTTTTACATTTTAGAAAATATACCGCGCGATAATTCGAAAAGTCATCCTTAAGTAGTAGAAAATATCGAGAATCTGACAGCGATGGTTGTTGCATCGGCCCGCATAAATCAGCGTGAACGAGTTCACCTGGGAAACTTGCTTTGGTTTCGCTTGTGTAAAACTTTAATTTTGAATGTTTTCCGAAAACACACGATTCACAAAAAAAACCATCAGAATCAACAACAGGTATATTTTCTTTGATCAAAAAGTTTGTAATCACTCTCGCGTTTTGGTGGGCTAATCGTTCGTGCCAAAGTTTTAAACTTTCCGCTTTTCTCGCCACTATATTAGCACACGGAAATTTTATTTTAAAAATCATTCGAAACAAAGATCTCTCACGCACTCCCACTGCCACAATGTGGTCGCCGTCCAGTAGTTGACATTTCTCGCGATTGGACACTAATCGAAGTCCTTTATCCAAAGCAGAATTAGACGAAAATAAATTTACTTTTATGTCCGGAACAAACAAAACGTCTTTTAAGTATTTTTCCAGCCAAGTTGAACCGTTGAACGAAAAAATCTGTACTTTGCCGCGACCGAATGCTTTTATTAACTGCCCATTACCAACACGTACATTCTGGGGTCGATCGAACTGACTGTACGAAAAAAACAGTTCTTTGTTAAAAGTCATGTGATCCGTTGCCCCTGAATCCAAAAACCAACTTTGAGAATCATCATCCTCTCACCCAATAGAAGAGTGGATATAAATGCATCCTTTGTCTTGTTTGCATGCTTTCTTTTTGGGCAGTCTCTCTTCCAGTGCCCTGGTCGTTTGCAGAGAAAACATTTGCCACCCACACCTCCATTACCAATCCCATGATTACCACTTTTGTTATTTCTAATCGCGTGAGAAGAGTTTTGTGTATATCTGTTTGCTTTTTCTGCCATGAAAGCATTTTGTTGGTGTGTTGCTGGGTGAAGCGACAAACGGGTCTCTTCTATAATGAGGCGACTAGTTAAATTCAGCAATGTACGATCAGAAATTGCCGTTGACTCCCACGCTGTATGAAAATGCATGTATTTTTCTGGTAGCGTCATCAGAATTTTCGTTATTAACATGCTTTCCGATACCGTTTCACCTAAATCGCGTAGCTGATGAGCAATGGACTCCAGTTTCGAAATATGCGTCGCAATATCGTCCGTCTCGTCTTTTGCAAAAGCATAAAATTTCTGCTGGAGCATATGTATGTTGGTTTGGGTTTTTTGTTCGTAGACAGATTCTAATTTAATCCACATCTCACGTGCGGAGTTACAGTTTACTATGTGTGTGAGTGGCTGCTGACCAACGGCGGTCACAATAATTTTTTGTGCTTTTACATCTGATTTCAGAAAATCTTTAAAGCCTTTATCGGTTTCATCAGTAGGCCTTTTTTGCACTCCACTTACAACACTATAAAGATCACTGGCTTGCAAAATAATTTTTAATTGAAATTTCCAAGTAACCCACTGCTCCGCCGTTTGCAGCTTTTCAATTTTGCATTCAGAGTCCATTTTAATAAACTAAAAAAAACGATCACTGCCGTAAAATAAAATCACACTTCCTTTCGATCTGAAATTTTAATTTCCGCGATTCGTTCGCAATCAATAATTTCCGAAAAAAACTGTTCAGTACACCGTGTGCCTGGGCCCATAACCTGTTGAGATCCGCAGGAATAAAAAAACACGTCCGATCGGTTTAAGAGGTTTATTAGGACTAACTTATAATATGAAAAAAACGGTATATATTTATGAATTCTCTTCAACACTTTGAAAGCATTTATCTAACGCTTTTTGGCGATCTGCTGATTTTCTTAGGTACATGCCTATTGCCCAGACTTTCCATCCCAAAATGTTGTGCGCCTATTCAATTCAAATTCTGCTTAGCCGATGGACATTCAACTCTCATAAAGTCCGTCGGGTTGTAGTCGTTATCGCAGTATCGGAGTTTTTTCTTTGTATAATCTCAAGGGTTCAAAATTCACCAAATTTCGATGCGTTTCTGTAGCATTCTTGATAAGTTGTGAACCCACTAATAGCCGAAAAAGTCCGATAACGATAACAGTTCAAACATTTACACAAGTGATGCTCATATTTGATCAGATTTTGCAACAGCTATAAAACAACAATCGGTGAATACGGGTTGAAAGTAATGGCTTTCTTTCTGTTGATCGTCGGAGCAATATTGCTTGGGGTTTTTCTGCTCAAAGCTCATAAGGATTACGTAATTTTGGCATGAGACAAGCGAATTAAACTAGCCAATGGCCAGGATATCGAAACGATAGTATCAGGAGTATCTATTTATTTAATTGCAGTGAATTGTTCATAAATGTGAGCAATAAAAAGAAAAAAACGATATAACAACGCATTTTGTTGTATTTATTGCTTTAATTTGTGTTTCCAGTTCAAAATCAAGCGAAGAAACAGGCACCAAACAATACGAGGACGTCAAAGTAATGCATCATCGCATTTCAGTTATTTTTATCCGAAAACGGATACCTCAAGTGATTTGAGGTCCCGAAAGAGTATGCGCTGCGGAGAATTTTCCGTTCTGATAGAAACTTCGCTAGGGCCGTCTATTTGCACATTTTTGAATTAGGTACTTTTGCAATCAAAGAGAGCATCTCTCCAAAAATACAAAAAATAGTTGGTCCAAACTAACGACACCTCTGTGCGTCATTGTATTGATTCTCGAGATCGAAAATATCTCCGGAAACAATAAATTTGAGCAAACAAACCTGGGTATCACCGATTGCTTTTGAATGTAATAAAATTTGAAGCCCAGTCTCCAGCGCCAGCCGAGTGGAGATAGGCAAATTTAAATTGTAAAACCAATGCAATTAATTTAATAATCCAATAAGGGCTGTCATTGCTCTGATTGGCCAATGCGCTGACATAGGTAGTACAAAACCCATTAAGCAGTGATTTAATCTCCGAGATAGGATACACCCTATACGACTTTGCGTATCTTTCGACACAATCATCTACAAAAACCTATCACCTCGAAATATTACTGTCATTTCTAAGTACGAGTATGCACGGAATATTCTATACAAGTATACCTATATAAGCTACAGCACATAGGCATTAATTAAATATTCCATTTTGGTTTTGATAATTAAAGTCCCCTCCGCTATAATATAGTGGTCGAAATTAATTCCCTATGCATAAAGGATTAGGTGCCATATTCGTACATGCACGAGTGTAGACTATTCTGATGCTGTGTTGTCCTTTTTCAGTGGTGGATGGGTTGGCGCTTGTTCCGGGAACGTCGTACGTTACGCTTATATGTGGAGGATAATGCTGCGGTAGACGGACAGGTGAATTACCATAACCTTAATGAAATGGAAAACCATAGAGACTGATAAATATTTTATCAATTGGCTAATCCTGGGTACGGCACACAACTCGTATACGGCGAACACCATACACCGTCCGAGGCAACAACGTTATCTGCTCTACCTCAGCTCCTTGGAGCTTGGAGTTTGTAGGAAAACCTCAATTGTTCAATTGTGGGCAGAGCTTTTGCGAGAGATAAGAACGAAAAATAATATAAATTGAACAAAGGACTATGGGGCGGCTCAGCAGCAGCTTTGCACAAATCCTTTTGCACAAATAAATTGCGGAGATTTCTTTTCGACGCCAGATTTGATGCGGTTGAGCGTTAAAGGGATACGAAGCCGCTTTAATTTATCGGTCCGTCACCCCTTTTTTGTTGCTTTATAAATCTTTTTTGTGTGCGTTCGGCGTTCCTGAGCAGGATTAGAGTGGTGGGCGTATTTTAAATCCGTTTTCTTCTATATTCGTCTTATTTTCAAAAAAAAAAGAAAAATATCTGCAAGGATTCTTTCCTATTTTTGTTGATTCAGAGTGCTAGGTTTTTTTTGTAAGGGGTGCAAAAAAAGGGAGAGTGTTTTCAGTGTGACAAAGGATGAAGTTTCCATTTATCAATTTTTATCTTTCTTGAATACGTAGTAAGAGTAAGAAATTGTATTCGTATCGTACAAAATTTTGAATTCCAGATGTTAATCATTTCTGGCAATGCGATGATAGAGGAACTCAAAAAAGTGGGTCTCTCAATTCTGTCCGTTCGCCCGTCTGTCTGTCTATTCGTCTTTCTGTCTGTCTGTCCGTATGATCCGGAGGCCTATAGCCTAAACGGGTGGTCGGATTTGGTTTAAACTTTGGATTTAGTGTTTGTGCGCCTACAGTTCGGGGCCGTTTTTTTTTTTTTTTGCAAGGTCACCTCAATATTAAGGGTACTTCCCGTATAAAATGTTCATATCAGTTTGATTTGCGCGAAAACGGCGGCTCCAACGATTTCAACCAAAATCGATATTTAAGTTTTAGTAGGTGAGGTTAACATGACAGCTTACTAATTTTTTCGCTGACAAATTTAATAACGGTATTTTTGAAATTTTGCGCATATAATACTTCGAAAACGGTCCATAAATACTTTAGTAAAAACAATAATTTCTAAGGTAATATGGTCATTTCTAACTTAATAGAAAACTCTGTTTTTCTATATAATCGTTAAATGGATTTTTAAAAATGTTTAAACATTTGGTTTAGAACGATTTTGACCAAAGTGCATACATAGAGCAACATTGATGTTTTTAAAAATGATTTTTAATTCGATTCGCAGAAAACGCAAATTTTAGAAATTTATCCTATCTCGAAAACAACATTTTCGATTTCGATAAAACTTAAAAAAAAAAAAACAAGTAAAGCCTACATCACAGACAATATCTAATACTCAGTTTTAAATAAATAATTAAGTAATAGTATTTTTCTTTGCACATTGCAGTATTTATTAAAAAAACCGATCTAACGATTTTTTATCAAATTGCATACCTCTCAAGATAATAAAAACGATTTCTTAATAAGATCCCATACTTAGTTTTCCTCAAAAAATCGAATAACTGAGTTTTTTAGTTATTTTTCAGAAATTGTACAACCCAAATTCCGATCTGCCTTCGTATGTATATATTTTTGTAAAACTCAATACTATACTGCCAATAAAAATGAAATAACGGCTACACAAAATTTCTTTTTAGTAAATATTACCCACTTCTTTTTTTTTTGTCAACCATATTGAATAATTCCAACCACTTGGAGCTAACATAATCAGAAACACCTACGCAGGTCCATCGGGATATTCAGTTTATAAATGCTAATGCAAATTCAAATATAAATCTCTGAATTCTTATATAAATATCTATGTAAAGATATCGGTCTATTCCGAACGCTACTTCCGATTATAGACACCTTAAGCCAGCGACACTTATCTATTCCAGTCGAAAATAAAAACAAAAGCATATTCTAACAGATTAGAAAACAGAAACTCTTACTACCTACGCTTGCCCATGTAGATACTCAAAAATCTTGTAAAGTGTTACCCGGTGTGTCCACGAGTAAAGAGTAATATTTTATAGCATGCAAAATATTATGCTATGAAAATTGCCCACGGAGACCACAAGTGGTATGCTTTAAAAAATTGCATTCAGTATATTGCTCAGTTCAAGCTCATACGAGTAGGGGTAGCATGCTATCTATAGTTTGCTAGTATGCTATGGGCTGTCTTTTTAGTGAAGTTTGAAATTATTTTTTTTTTGTCCGCGATGGCTGAGTGGCACACAGTGCTGCCAAGTCATTTTAATTACAGGTTGATAAAATACTAAACAAAAAGCGCTTAGTTGCACTAGATTACGCAATCAAAAATTTATAAAAATTCTCACATATTTTGATAAGCTATAAATTTTATTTTTTGTATAAGGAAATTTGAAGCCTTCAACTCTAATAAATAAACATATAATACCAATAAACATTTTTAGTGTTGACTCTTAATTTTAGTAGTTCACAGTTGGTATATTTTACATACAAATTTCGCAATTGTGAACTTCCGTAAATTTAAAGTCGAGACTAAAATTTGTTATTAGTCTGGATCACATATGGTGGTCATTGAACTAAATCAGACGGAAATGCAAATTTCTCTTTTTACAAATACATATTCTTCTTTCGATTTCTGCAAAACGTTACAAAATTTGCACCCTAAGCAGTGTTTTTAATACTAATAATATTGAATTAAATTATCAATATAAAAGCGATAGAAATTTTGCGCTTTTAAAAAGCGCCTGATCTAGCTTCGAAAGCGCTAAACTGACAACACTGGTGGCGAATGGTTTCTCAGATTTTTACCTACCTGTCTAATAAAATAAGAAAACAACCAACAAAACATTTGATGAAACACAAAGTTTTGTGCGACCCAGTCGTCCACATTTATTATTTTTGCTCACAGTTATGCAAAATTAAGGATGGGTTAGGGTAGGTATTTCATTTCCCTTTTTAGTTTTTTATTGACTACAAATTCCATTCAAGTACAGGCAGCTGGTTGGAGGTGACTTCACTTGCCCGTGAATACCTTTAAACAGAAAACTATGCCAGCGATGTTTCGATGGTCAATTATTAAAAACTATTTGTGTAGTGTACCAACAAGTAAAGGCAGACTAAGGTGTGCAAAAATATATGTCGTTTCCATAGAAATACTAATCTAATCTTAAGGCTCGACCATCTTCGCATCGCGAGAAAGTCGGCAAATGATGACTATAAAATAGATCCTTATGATGATGAAGTAATTGTTTAGTTGCTATGCATAAATTAAGACTAAAAAGAAAAAAAAGGCACCAACTCCAAGGACGATTTTATATTGTCATTAATATCTTCAACTCAAGTCCTTTTGCCCTCTATTTCCACCAGGGACGGATGTGCTTGTGCAGTCCCTCTTATCCTCCGGAAAATATGTTTGTATTTTCCCATATGAATGTTTTTCTCAGGGAAGCCATGCCATGTAACAGCTTAAACGAGGATTAAGCATTGTAACAAATCAAATTTAACAGGCAAAAGGTATTAGTATGTCAAGATGACGAGTAGGTATACGTCCGCCATATGCTCTCATGTGTGCAGTGCACGTAGTTTGCATGTAGACGGAGTAATAAATAACCCCTATCGGGGTCGGTAATCTTTGCCTACCATATGGAAATATGAAATTGTACGGCATTAAATGTGAAACATAAAATATAGCTAAGTCCCATTCAAGTGGTATCCGTCTTCAATATCCTGATTTGCGCTATTTTATCCCAAAGCTTGTGCAGAGGATAATCCGAAATAAGGAGAAGAATTTAAATATTTGCGAAATAAATTCGTCTGGTGATTCGATAACAGCAGAAGAGAGGAAACGATTTATTAATATTGGGGTTGAAAGAGTCAACGTTGTTTTCATTTCTACTAAAGCAGGCAACCGCTTTTAAAAACGACTAGAGAAAAGTGTCCGATAAAAGTTTGATAAAAATAAATCTTAACTATTTCGAAGGTACCTATAAAAAAGTTGATATCACTCAAAATATAAATCTAAGTGAAAGCTTTTCAGTAGTGAAAGGAATTTATGGAACGCAAATCGAATATATCTACGGAGCTATCAATAAAGGATCGAGCTCACATCCGATTCATGTTCTACTTCTGCGGCAAAAATGGAATGCGGGGGAAAAAGAACCCCAGTTACAAAGCTGCGCTTCATCATCGGTCTGAAGTAGCTAAGTAGGAGAGAACATCGGATTTTCAAAGTATAAAGAAGAGAACAGCTAAAGTACTCACAGTTGAGAAGCCCATGATCGACGAACTAGAGAGGTTGTTCAAAAACACTGTTTAAATTTTTTACAGGCCCGATTAGAGATTTGAAACGATGAACAAGGAAGTTTTTAGAATATAGAAAAACAAGTTTTACGACAAAGACTATCCGCTGTCAGGCTGAATGAAGTTAATTTAATAATCTCACATATCAAACATCTGTCCAATGTCATTAGAAAACTGCTTGATTTAAACGTTAGCATAAAGTTGCACCTCCCTTGCAATTGCCTGAAAATTAAACTTACTCCAACCAGTGGATATGAGAAGCCAGGTCTAGGGTTCTATGGACTTGTTGCGCCCACTATTTCCAAGTTTAGAGTACAATAGGGTGAAAACGTGAATTTCCAAGCAAACAAATTCCTTTCATTTGAATCATTCCATATTAAAAATGAAAGCCAAAACTTCAAAGTGGGGATAACCACAGCTTAACCTAGGTCTAATATCGCTGACATCCGCGGAGCTTCATTTACGTTTACGGCGGGTTTACAATTTTTCGCACAGTATCCTCAAAGACAGGTGAATAAGGTTACAACCAAATATTTGTAAGCTGTATTCTTTCGGAAAATCAGAGTCGACTTCGTAGCAGACGGCTATACAACTTCGAGGTGGTGGTTACTGGTTTGTTTTGAGACATCGGGTGCGCTATAAACTTTGAATCTACATCAAAAATTAAGCGAAGAGTTACGCTTGCCAAATTTGTTGGTTTAGAAAGGTATTTACTGAAGGAAGACCTTGTCAGTATATACCAAGGAGGCTCGATAGGATACCGTGATATATCGTTGAAGCCATGCCGTTAGCAAAGGAGGAAAAAGTCGTCTTTTGCTTGCTTTGAACGTAAAATTATTTCGGTCCCATTTGAGTTGACAACCTTGCTCTACAATTGTGAGAACAGTTTTATCATTCATCTAGTCTGGTTGGGGGTTTCCGCTTGGCAGCAAAAAGTCCGTACCGGAATTTGATTTTTGCTGGTTTTGGTTGGGTAGATCGACAAAAATACTTCGGACCTAAATAACTTTGAATTTCATCATGAAAGACCTACGCTGTTGGTAGAGGAAAATCTTGTTTTAGGTGGCGGTAAAATTAGACAGGGACTACAATTAACTTGAACAGTTCTAACTATGAAGGGTTTTGTTAGTAGATGTTCAGCTCGAAATTTAGCGCCACTTATGTAGGAAAGTTGACGACCAAAAGTAACAGCTCAACGTCTGACACAAGCACGTAATAGGATTAAAGATTCTTAATTCAACCGTTCGCATAAAACTGCCTGAAAATTGAACTCACCCAAACCAGCCAGGTCTAGCATTCTATGAACTTGTTGTGCCTACTATTTCCATTTTAGAGTACAATACGATGGAAACCAAATAATCCTTTCTGTAACGCATTGGAGATATTTAGACAAGCTCTGTGGACTGGACATTGTTTGCCATCTTTAACAACAAAAAAAAAGCAACCCAAAATCACCACTTCAAACAGCAATTGTTATTGACAGCCTATAATTTGATCTCGCAGCATAAACACGAAACCGCTACTAAAAGTATCTATTATCCACCGACAGTATGCATTTAACGCAAAAGCATTCCCCACAAACTGTTATCTGCTGCTAACCGAACGGATATCCATGTTTAAGGTCACAAGTGCTTCGAACAGTTGCGTGCTCTGTGCACATGGATGGCGTGAGCCACTCTGCAACATAAAACGCTGACAAGCACCAGCTTTGGCACCCTCCCGGTCCCGCGTGCCCGTCAGAGCTCAATAAAAAAAATAACAATAATGATGCTTGAATTTTAATCCCCACAATCTCGAGTGCTGCCTTGGCTGTCCCCTGCTCCCCGTCTCACTGTCGCTTAACATCCTGCAATTGGCTTAATAATTGCTCCAATAATCGTAAAAAAGTTGTACGTTGACTCCAACCCTCCAAATTGGGGCGCATGGGAGCTGGGAGGCTTTGAGTCGTTCCACTCGACGTCTGTTTCTGATGTGTACGGCCCGTTTACGAGCTGCCGAGGGTGGTTATATCGGCAAGGATTCAGCTACCCCTAAGGAGACACAACACGTTGTCCTCATCCAACAGCAGCAGCAGCAACAACAACTGCTCGTAATAACTGTAATAGCAGTTATAACTTTCACCAGCAACTGACTGTGTGTAGTAGGATCGTGTTGGTGCCCATTTTGTTGGCCGTGTTATTAAAAGGCATTCATGCCAAGGTTTGCCACTGAGGGATGCAAGCCAGCTCATGGGGAGACGCAGACGGTTATCGCCATCCCAGTGTGGGTATTCCCCCGCTGTGTGTATTTAATTTTTGCCTTTTTTGATGCTCATCGAGTGGGTGACCTTTTTGCTGGTCGGATACGAAATGATTCGGTTCGAGTGGTCTGCACAATCGGACCATTCAGACTTGAAAATCCGTGATGATGTACCAATTCCATGGAAATAGCTTTGATCGCTGATTACAGGTTTCGAGAGTCCTTCGAAGGGATTTCACTGTCTGAAATGGGACGCGCTGAAGTGGGTGTAATTAAATTTCCCATTTCGTATTCACTTTTTCATGGCAGAGCGGCATGAGTCTGGCGTTAAAAGGAAAGTGTTCATAGTATACAAAGTAAATAAAATGAGAGTCTATTGATGGGTCCTTGTCACATGAGTTTTCAGTTTGAACGGCAGACGTTAATGGAATTTTTAATTTGGATTTGAGCAGCGGCCAGGAGTTAATAACGACTGGCAGAGTGCTGCCAGAAAGAGCTAATCAGTTCATTACGTCATGGAATGAGTGGTATATTATTTACTCATATAAATGTGCAGCATTTGGGCGCACTAAGTAGGCTGACTACAGTGAAACGCGAACTCAATGCGCCGTACTAATAACAAATTTTAGTCTCGACTTTAAGTTTACAGAAGCTCAAAATATAACCACTACTACCACTACTAAAATTAAGAGTCGAATGTTTAAAAATGTTTATTGGTTAGGCTCAATGTGGATTTGAATTTCGCCTAATGCCGGTCGTCCACTGCCGGTCGTCCAAAGCCTTCAATTTTAAATTTGTGATGAAATTTGTCAAATTGATGCGTTGAAAATAGGTGCAGATTGGCCACCGCATAGATCACTAGATGAACGAAGTACGAGCTCCTGTTGTAACGTGTTGAGCAACTATTTCAAAATGAATGCGCTGTACGTTGTCTCAAGTTGATAGGTGCTATAAGAATTGTCGTTATTATTGATTGCGACACAAAAACATGCACTGAGGTAGGTTTTAATGTAAATGCCACTGTTTTTGCTATTGTGCGGTGGCTACTTTGCTTGTGGTCGCTCCTACAGATAACAGTTACATATAAGGCATCTCCTCTGCGTTCAACGCATTGCTCAACGATGCATTGGTAAAGTTTCGATTTACTTGTTGGGAATTGATAAAGCAACTGAGCAATAGATTTTCTTACCAAAATAGCACAAATAAACTAGATGTACGAGTACTATATTCAACAATCTACTCAGTAAGTCAACTAGGTGTAGATATAAACCCGCGAGGTCATAGCGAGTTTAACATGAAAATATTGACTTTCGTGTCGAATGGCCTTGTGAGCGTTAAAATTGAGCACTGCTTTCATTTTTGTAACACTTAACTTCAATAAAGAAATTTAATAAAAAAGAAACTGAGAACAAGAACATTTTTTATGTCGGCGCAGATGCTTGGACTACTAAGCGAGGGCTGCCAGGTTCGAATCCCGAAAAAACCCATATTCCAACTTAAGGTTTTTTCTCACTGCGCCAACTCTCGCGAACGTCTGACAAACTTCCGAGAGTATGAAAGAGCTTCTCAATTGGCCGTTTGGACTCGGCATACAATTGTAGATCCCTTCCATTCGTCCCAAAAATTAAAAACTCACCCAAAGCAAATGGTTGTGAGAAGCTAGGACTAGGGAACCTCTACTGACCTGTTGCGCCAACTATTTATTTTTATTACAATTTTCTATGATTTTGGGGCTTATACTTTTAAAGACTATAATTTGTTTGTTTATTTTGAGAGATCAATAAGCAGCTGAAATCAAGGCCGTCCTAGGCCATCCAGGGCACTTGCGCTCACAAGAATTTGGGGCCCTGTTGGAAAGTAAAAAAAGGAATACAAATTTTGTTTGGACCGACTGTTTGTAATTTTTGAATTTACTTTGAACAAAAAATTTTATATCTTCTAGTGGTTTGAGGGTTAAACATAAATTTATTTTTATCTCTATTATTTCAGCTCAAGGAATTATAAATTTAAATAATTTACAACAAACCATAATTTTCTATTTAACTTAATTGGTCGTCTTCAACTAATGGTGTAGGTATATTTAGAGTGAAAATAAAACTTAATTTCTACCGGTTAACGAAAACATCAAGGAAACTAGAGTTCCTAGATTTAAAAATTTTAGCCTAAAAAGCTTAGGGGACAGATTCCGTATATCAACGATAGTCTAAACGATTTCGTATTTGAAACTTTGATCACAGAAATAGGTTATATTCTGGTCAAGTTTTTTGTCAAACGTCAGCTTTCATTATATTTTTGGAAAATGATGATGATTAAGCTATCAAACTTGTAATTTTAGCGCTTCGTTGTTAGTTTTGGAGGTCTGTCGTTTGGACGATAACCGTCTACGGAATGAGTGCCCAATTCGTTTTTTTATAGATACTTTTGAGTTTAAAAAATATAACATTTAAAAAATTAAAAATAATGAAACTGATCTGGTTTTTGATTGATATTTTAATTTGGAAATACTTAACGCTGTTACCATAAATTCGCTAATAACTTACATAATTTAAGTCTACTAATATAAAGAAAAATATTTTTATATCAGCGGGGGCCCCCCGTTGTGATGGTGCGCTAGGCACGGACCCCTCGTAAAGACGGTATTGGCTGAAAACATTAAGTTGAATCAGTTGTGAACACATTTTTTCTTTAGTGTTTAGATTTTTTTCGGTTCTATAAAAAGGAATTCCAACTAATCGAAAAACTAATTGATTGTGGTCTTTTATAATATTTCCATAGTTCTGTGCGGTGTTGCCGGAGAGGATAGATAAGGTAGTACTGCAGTCAAAAAAGGGGAGTATTTTGAAACAAAATAGTAGTACAGACATTTTTTAGTTTTCAAAAGTAAATATGGACACTAACATTTTTTTATCTTTATTTAAAAAAAAATTATTAAAAAAAAAAACAAAACATAATTAAGTACAAAAAATCTGTCTTATGGCAGATAGATTCTTGATTTCTCATGTTTTTCTGTATGCTGCTTGTTGTTTGTAAGTTTCATAGGAAATAATGCCTTTTTGTCGATTTTCTTAAGAAAGGCAAAATCACAAACCATCCTTGACGAAACATTTGCGCGCAATTTTGCCGTCTTTTGAATATGTGGTAGGTGTATCAACTTCATCAGCAGCAGAAATCTCAATATCGTCAGTTCTTTCGGCCACGGATTCAGGTGATTATTTCATTTTTTGCAGGACATTCATTTGGCTTTGTACCAGCAGCAAATTTCATTGAACTACATAAACATAAAAATTCATGGAGTTCAAACAAAATAGCAAAACCACCAAACCACAATCTCAGTTAAAAATAAAATAAATACCGAACTGAAAGATGAAAATTGCATGAAGCCAACGAAAATCAAAAACAAACTAGCAAGAGGGAAATTAACTTTTTGACGACAGTTTGGAAGAAAAGTGCTACCAAATTTGCATTAAATTTCAAGTGAATTAGGTAAATATAGTAAGGTTGAAATTACACTTTGCAGCAAGTGTAAGATATTTTAGGTCTTTTAAAAAAATACGAGTACGAATGAAAAAGGAGGAGGAAAGTAATATAATACTCCTACGAGAGTACTTTCGGCAACACTGGTTCTGTGAGAGATTTCAATGCCTTCTTAGCGATTTGGCAACAGCGTTTCTTTGCTTTCCTTGTTTGAGCCGATTTAATTTTTAAGTCTTTTATTTTGTCAATGTTTAAATGGCGTATACTGATAACCACCCAACAGCCAATATTTTATAAAGCCATCATAAAAACCATCATTTCAATCCAAGCACCAAGTTATACATACTCGTATACCCGTTATCAGAACTCTTCAATGGATTAAATATTTCGATAGGTAGCATGTCTCCTTCAAAGTATTACATCAGAAGCCGCACAGCAAACATGCCTGCGTATGAATTATAATCCAACGTTGGTGTAATAGGATTTTCAAAGATCTTGCATGTGCCGGTCTCTGGCGGTCTCTATCTAAAGTGAATATCGCCATTAAGAGTATATTAGTGCAAAAATGTGCTGCGAATGAGCTGTATATCTTCTGTCCTAATGTGGTTGGTCAAAGATGTTTTTATGCCAGCGCCAGCGCTCTCTTGGCATCCGTTTTTCAAAAGCCAGTCATGTTTGCACCCATTAGGCACTACGAACGCAACCGAAACTGTCAATGCTGATGTAGTGATATGAGGAATTCAGCAGAAAGGACTTTGATTGATTAATGGACGAGGGACGTTGATTGACTGGAAGTACTTAATAATTACTGCATTCTTAAGGAGTAATTTAAATCACATCTATCGAGTTGGTTGGCTATAGTTTGTGAAGATGAGCACGAACAGTGAATGCCCCAATACAATGGGTTTGAATAATTTTAATCTCTGCTCATAGAATTTATTATTCGTTCATCGAGGTATAAGAACTATAGCTGTTGGAAACAAAATTTAATCCAATACACCGGGTAATACGACACACTTTTCCTGTGGTCGCTTGTTGGAGTCTACGGCATTTGGTAGCTGATTCAAGAATTCAGTTTTAAATGGGACAGACCCGTCTGATGTTAGATATATTGGCGCAAGACATATAATGTCATATTTTGAAGAAAATAATTTGAACGAACAACCCCGGATAGGAGTACATTGAGCGAGAAATTATTTCCAACCTGAGTGTAGATCTGCCGAATCTGTGTGAAGTTGAAACGCATCGCTCAGTAGTCCCAACACTTGCATCCACGCAGTTGGTACAAGCGCAAGTATATTTATGTAGAATGTGTACCGAAATAAGTGGAGACATCTATGGTCACAACTTTAGAGCTTCAGAGACCTGCGAAAAGTGCCAGGGTTTTGGAAATCCATGGCATTAAAGAATGTGCCAACATCATTCCACAATCCGAAGTGCAAAGCGTTACCATTAATAATGTTCCAACAAAAAGTATCAGCTTTTAGAGCTTTTAATTCCTCCATAAAAAAAATCACACCTATACTGCTTCAACACCCTGCAAGACTTATTCAATAGGTTCAAAATCAGGTGGGTGCGACAATAGTATTGAAGCAAAAAAAAGGTGGCCGACGAACTGGACGAAAATGTTTCGGCAGAGGTTTTCGCTAACCAAGACAATTTTTGCTGCATACTCAACTAAGCAGTTGATTCAACATTTATAAAAATTTGAACACAAAGAGTGTATATCTTGTGGGATTAACATCCAGGGACTTTGATAAGTTATAAGATAAGACTCTCAGACTTTGAGTATAGCTATTATTCGAAAGCAAGCAGTTCTACGTGTGTTTTAGTGCGAGCTTTATAAATGGATTTTTGGGACGGTTTTTGACATGCTTTTGAATCTATTCATAATAGCATTTTAAGAAGCCTTTTTGTATGTGTTTGGACCTTGAAACACATTTAAGTTCATTAAATATTAATCTGTAAGAGAATTTTCGGCAGGTATTTAAAAAAGTACTTATGCTAAATTTTCCAAAGGTTTTTCTTAGAATCTTTCGGCAATTTTCGGCCGCTTTTTCGCAATTTTTAGAAATGCTTTCTGGTGCGTGCTTACAATTATTTCACCTTTTTATTTGCACTTTGCGTTGCAATTTGGTGCGTGAAATACTGACAAATTTTGAGGCGCCATCTTTCTGAATCCGTTTTTTTACCATTTTTTGAACATTATGTTTGGTAAAGTTTTTTGAAACGACGTGCTTTTTTAAAAATGATTTTGTGGCTTATTTTGACGACTGTTTTTGGTGAGTTCTCTGGGGACTTTTTGGGCGATTTTTTGTAAATGAGTTAGATATAATGTATTTCGGAAAAGTTTTTCGGTCCGCTTTTTACAACAATTTTTGTTGCATTTTAGGCTCAAATTTGGTCGAAATGTGTGCAATTTTTGTTAAGTTCTAAGCAGTATTTTTTTTAACGTGTTTGAAGTGGTTTAAGGTGCATTTGTGATCGAAATTTAGGCTCACTTTTTGGTGCGCTTTTGAACAAGTTTTTGACACTTTTCTTTTTACTACAATTATACATTTTTTCTACCTATTTCGGCCTTGGGAAATGTTTATTTGGATCTGTTTTAAGCGTTCTTTATAGCGCATTCGTAAATTCGTCTTTGGTTGTAATTTTGTACCAGTATTCCGACCCATTGACGTTTTCTATGAATGATTTTAAAGTGTTTTAAAAAGGTTCAGTGGCATTTATTTCAACTGTTCTTAGTGAATTTAGGAATCGTGTTTTCGTTGCAATTAACGCTTTACTTAAGAAGTTTTTTAAAGGTTTTTTTAAAGAACATTTCCTTATTTAGTTTTAAGGAATCCTCTTTTTTTCTCACTTGGATATCTATCAAGGCGTGATTAGAAAAATATTTTGATTTGTGTCCATTCGACTGTTTTTGTCTAAACATTTCTTGACAGGACAGTTCTTTGGTAAAATCATGAAGGTTTTTTATACACACTTTTAAAAGCTTTTGCATAGTTTCATCTTACTAATATTATACCCTTTGATTTGCTACACCTTACACCCAGCTTGCGCCTTTCCGAATGATGAGCTTCACTCTTGTAGTCAAACTCGGCACAAATTCTTCTCCTTTATCTGCGTACAATTTTGTCATAGCCTCGGATTAAAATAAGAACCGGCAGAAATGAAGCAGGTATTAGGAGCTGAGTTAAATTTGAGGGATCAACTTTATTCTCCAACAGTGGTTGGATTTTGACTCAATTTTATAGTTCCGGAGCCAAGTATATTAACCAAAAATTACTGCTGTCCAATATACATGTGCGTGCTCGAAGTGCCCTGACTGCTGCTCGGTATAAGACATACAATGAATTAACAAAACACGTCGTAGTTTTCTGGATCACTGCTTTGACAATAATTTTCTTATCTTAAAATATCCAACCACAACATTAATTTCATCACGTTGCTGCATCTTCTAAGAATGCGCCTCTTTAATAAATCCTCTCCCTATCTTCCCAATCAATAGACACAGTCCTTTGAGCTCTCAACAGTCCCATGTATAACATTAAGCTGAATAAGTTTAATGGCCACCTTTCGAATTATCGTAATGCTGCCCGATTTTATCGGAATTGTCTTCAACCATACCACGACCTAATGTGTGTCTGTGGAGATGAAAGAAGAAACCATTTCTGATTGTCTCTCCCCATTTATTTCACTTCCTCTCACGTGCGCATCACTCATAGGTATTAGCCATGTAAATGGAAATGGGATAACATATTCAGGAAGAGAACGAGTCTCTATCTGCTCCCAAAGACTTAGCAAATCGTTGCCTGAGAAAATTGTCATTTGTTTTATCCGTCAGTCATTAACAGAATCGTGATTAGATATGTGTCGGTCTTAACACGCAGTCTATAGATGCCAGAGAATGGAGTGCCAGCATGAATATTTTCTGTAATCCTGATGGGGGGGATTATGCGCTCTCCCCATTCACAATTGGCGCGTAGGATAATGACACGCAATTCCACTTCCTCGCAAATTACGTGATTATTCTGAAAGCAGGCTACGCTAATTAATAGTTATTTGACGAAACCGAGCGCGCAAATGTGTGCGAAAAAGGGAATGTATTGAATTGCGATTGTCGGCGTTGGGACAGTTTCTGAAAATTCAATATTTGTAGGCGAATCGTACTCGGTGGACCGTTTATAATGATTTTGGGGTAATGGTCCACAAAGGACATATAAACGGTTCAAGCTCTAATAATCTTAATTGACAGTCATTACTGGGAGGCAAGCACAAGTACAAGTGGGGCCGGATGCGGGGCGAATTTTTCAGCATCTCCTTTTGCGTCCCGCAGGTCACATAATCAGTTGGGAAGGGAGATAAAATAAAACTTGCGAGGACTATTAAAAGTGGTGGAATTTATTTGCTTTGAGACGAAAATCCCGATTCAACGAATTCACTTAATTACGAAGCGGATCTAATTAGTTTTGCCTTTTTTTCTGCGGCAAAATGAGTCCATTTGACTTTAGGGCTGGAACGGGAACTCTTAAGGGATGTGGAAGATGGACTTTGGAGTAATGGAATTATTTTAAATGCAACTTTTGCAGCGTTTTTATATCCTTTTTGACTGATTGCTGGGCGAAGATAAGAAGTAATATTGCTCTAAGAGTCCTTGAAACTTTTACATAATTAGGGCCGGAGCTTCAAATATAAGAGTGGGTAACAAACATTTGGTGCTTACTGACGTAAGTGAGGACTGATGATGGCATGCCCCATTGCAATGAAACAATTTCGCAAATGACGCCGTAGGCTTTGTTTGTATAATCAAATCTCTTGCAGGTATAGGTATTGTCCTTTCTCACGGGGTCACCTAAGAGTTTAATTACAAATTGTTACAAGGATAACACAGAAGTTATTGCCTTAAAACTGCGGAGTTCAGAGACAATAAAGACAATAAAGTTTGAGCCCCAAACACAAGTGCCACAGGTAGGCACCCAATTGCAATTGTCTTGCGGAGCTTTGATTTCTTACCAGAAATTTCAAATGCTGGTCCCACTTTTGCGACACCATCAAGAGGTAACTGGAACCAACAGCCACGCCAAGAAAGAGCCTGTTGTATGATGACTTAGAGTAAATGAGAGAAAATGTGATAAAAGGCGCAACACAGGTGCAGCGAGTGAATATCATCATAAAGACTTCCATCTAAAAAAAGTTTGAAAAATCTCCCCATAGATATAACATCCAGAGGCTTTTAAGAAGAAACCTAGAGTGATTAGTGTCAGATGAGCTCCTGCAATTAGGGAAGATTTTTGAAAACTTCTTGGAATCTTAAATTGTTGAACGTGCTTGTTTACGTTTTTTAGGCGCAAAGATTTGAATTTAAACACTCTTTATGTTTGATGAGGTTTTGACATGTTTTTGTTAATTTTTTTATTGTTAACATAATTATCACTTCACTAAAAGCGTTAACAAATTTTGCGAATGATTGTTGACGGATGATATCGGAAAACAATTCGTATGAAGCTGTCAAAAATGTAACTCAAAAACACACTTGATTGCACTGCAACGCAATACGCTGGAGTGTGTTACATTTGTATCGGAATAATACGCCGAACAGCTGTTCGGAAATATATACCACGAAGCAACAATCCTCAGAAACGTATAAATTCGGAGAATTTTCCGTTCCAAAGGAATACCTCGCTAGGGCCGCCTTAATTTGCGTGATTGGTCAAGAATAATTCAGGTAAAAATCAATGACAAGTTTCACCACTATCATAATAGGGAAATTGGCTGAGCTATACAAAATCCAAAATCTTACGATCTTAAGCCAAAAAGGTCGGCTTAGATCGACGCCTTGCAACTGGGGCGGAAAAGTACAGGCACAGTGCATTTTATATTCGTACTGTCATCTGGTATAATACCCAGTAATTAATATACTCAATTGCGTTGACGTTGTACTTAAGGGTCGGCCTTACCACGCGCATTTTTGAACGTTATCAGATTATGGTATTGTCAGCCGGAAGGCGAAAGGTTTTCTTTTTCTATTTAGCCGATGGCCGTTTTTAAATTTCATCGAAAATAACTTCCCTTGTGGTCTTATTTTTTAGCGGTTACTTCTGGGAGGGCATAACTACAAGCTTCTGTCAAATTAAATATATTTTCTTTTTTTGCATCATCCGTAAATTACTAACTTTACTGCGTTTTTCCTTCTTCGCAATTGATTGCGTAATTACAGTTGACCGACATTGATTTGTCATTCAGCTTTGTCATCCACTTAAAAACAGATTACCATCGGGAATAGTTTCTAAGAATCTGCAAAAATCTAAGCATCAGTAGATAGGTGCAATATGTTACGATTTGTAGTCCGTATAGGTTTAAGGTCGCAGAATAAACGTATCCAATGGTAGAATAAATTATTTATGCCACGCGAGCCTTGATTTACACAACCATTTGAAAGGGAATATGACAGACACGCACATAAAATATTTAATTGGTCGCATAATTCCTTGCATAATTAACAAACTTCACTGAGCACTTTTCTGCAATACAAAGGGTTCTTCAATAAGTATGGGTCGATGTTGAAATGGATTTGAATGATTAAAATTTCTTAGTTAACCTCCAACAAAAATTTGTTTACCTGTAAAACTCAATCCAGATCTACATTCAAACATTAAAGCCTTCAAACACATTACCAAAAGCTGAACCCAAATTCCATATAAAATCAGCATTCATGCTGGCAACCCATGTTTTTGAGTTGTTTTTCAATTTCATTTGCTCCTATATATAGCTTCGACAGCGAGACTGGGACTCGCCCACGCGCCATCACGAACCTCTAACAAATTAAGTGCACCTGTCACAACATGATAGATTCATCTAAGACCTGAGTACAGCTTGTTTTCGATACCCGTACAACACACAAGCAAGGAAGCTGGGAAACTCCATTTCTACGAAGGTTGTTCCAGCATACCATCATGTCCATATATGTCTGCGGCAAAGCAAGATAAATGAAAAGGAAAAGCGAACAAAATGTTTGCCATGCCATAGTGGATCCAAAAAAGTGAGTGCAGATGGAGAACAAAAAAAAAAAACTCATTTCTATTGAACCATCAGCAATGATGGCTTTTTTATCAATTTATCTAGATCCAGTCGAACAGGAATTCAACACACACAGAGACCCAAGGCAACGCCATTCCTTTGACCAGAGTTGAAACGGAAACGTGACATGATTTTTTGATTTGCCATAGTACTCGAAAGGGCCGTGTGTACCTCATGCATGCAAGTGTTATTTGTGTTCCATACGCGAACATATTTCTTTCTCTGTTTTCCAATTACAAGCAGCGTAAATAAGAAATTTCTTCATATTTCACTTGGCATTTGAAATGTTTTTTTTTTAAGTGTAGAATTTTGTAACATAAATCAATTATTGCTATAAATTTTGTAATTTAAAAGGGGAAAAGGACATGTAAGTGGTCGGAGGAATTGAAATAATCTGCAGGGGTAAACATATTAGGTCCACTTAGGGACACTAAGTAGTAGAAAGTTCACCCTTATACGAGTAGTAATAACACTAAATAGTTCAGTACCATCTCACTGGATCCAAATTAATTTTTCATCAGGTCTAGGTAATATTTCTCTATACACAGTATTTTTTGTTTAAACTCAGTTGTCATTTAAAAGGACATCTTTATACGAAACATATCTATCGTTGTGTTGTAGGATTTTTGTTTTTTAAGACAAGTTTTCTCTTCTGACCTGACTACAGCAGCGTGTTCCAAGCTGAGGTACTAGTAAAAACAGCTGCTAAACAAACTGCAATGATGGCAACACCTCACGCAGATATTACTTTGTTCATTGACAGCCAAGCAGCAATAAAAGCGATCTCTGTCGTAGAGATAAAATCGCGAAGAGCTACGGGTTTTTGGCGCGCAGCACAAAGCAAAACTTTGCAGGCATCCCGGACACAGATGTGTGTCTGGAAATAAAAAAAACTGATGAACTGCAAATGAAGGGATCTTAACACTTGAACAAAACCAGGCTGAAACTGCCAGTATTGATTCCCCCTGTAATCTCAGAAAGTCAATTGACAACAAAATACTGTCAACGACAAATGAAAGATGCTGAAAGCTGGATAGCTGTAGCATTAGCAGGAAAATGTGACGTGGCTAAAACTGGGTCCGCCACATTGGAATTTCGCTAAACAAATATGGCATTTAATTGCTATTTTATTGATTTTGTTGCTCTTCGGAAAGTGGTAGATTTAGTGGTGGACCAAGCTTAGCGGTGAACCTGGATTCGCAACATTGACTTTTAAAGGTTTTTTTTGAGCATATCAATAATCGATTTAATCGCTCTGGGAGAAACATTTTTTTCAATCGGACAAGTTCCATTTGAGAATTTTTTTCAACAAGTTCACACTGAAACTCTTGTTTTTCAAGGAAAAATAAAAAATATGAAAAAATTAATAAAATGTCAACCTGTTCGAATTTTACTACCCAAAATATCTTAAAAGAAGGTTTTTTTTGTAGATTATCAATCATTAAGTCAAATATTTTGTTGGTCTTCTCTTAATGGGCCAAAAGAGACAAAAACAAAAATTGTGATAAATTACAAAAAAAAATGACTCGGTCTTAATTTTACAAAGCCATAGACTCATTAGTCTATTCATTAGATATCAACCCATAGAGTAAAATAATCTGTCGCTGGTCAAAAAGTTAAAATATTAACAATTGGCATTTCTTTGAAAATCCAGTTCGCTCACCAGTTCCTTTGTTTTCCTATGGAAAACGAATTAATTCGTACGAATTGTTCTGCTTCAAAAATCTGAAAATAATCATTCATTCATTCTTTATCAGTTCTGTGATGGTACCAAAAACATTTGCCGGAAGTGCATTTGTACCTACATTTACCCAGAGAGCGATTAAATCGGTGGTAGGCATGCGCGAAAAATATCCTTCAAAAGTCAATGCGCCGGATCTACCGGTAAGCTAGGCCTACCACTTCCCGAAGAGCGACAAAATCAAGAACAGCACAATTAAATAGCGATTATATGGAATTTAAATCCCATATATCGGCGAACTGTGGCGGACCGAGCTTTACCAAATACCAACGTAAAAATGTGGCCACTCTATAAAAAGAGGAAATTCTACAGATGAACAAAAAATCGTTGTTCTCTCTCGTGGGTGTTACCACCGGGCATAAAATTCATAAATACTATACCAATAAGAAGGCCTATGCAGAGGATGCCTTGACGAGGAGGTGCCCAGCACTCTGCGACATCAGAAACAAATCCCTTGGAAAATACTTATTCGAGCAGCTAGAAGACAGGTCTATAAAAATATCCTGCTGAAATTTGTATGTGCCTCCGGATAGCTCGCCAATCTGTAGGTTTCTCATTGCTTCCCAAAGTATGGAGGTGCGGCGTGTACAGTTTTATTCTGTCTCGCCGACCTACTTATCTAACCTAACCTATTCTCTGATGTACAAGTTTCAGAAGCCTGGGTTGGCATTCGTTCAAAGGTTTTCGCAAATAATTCGTGGGTACAAAAACGTTTGACCCGGATTAGTAAAGAAGTGCTTAACGCAACAACTTTCATGTAAGTAGTACCCAAACTACACTTTGTTTCCTATCATACAAGAATTGAAACGCTCAGAGTCAGCTTTGGGAAAATTCCGTGTTCAAAATGAGTAAAGAAAATAATTTAGTAGAGTTTATTGATCAAATTTTTGTTGATGACAAAATCGATCATCAGCAGTTAAAGGAGTTTTTAAAATTAATCTCGAGTCGCGTACAAGATCCAGCGGTCGCTGTACCCGAAGGAAGTGAAAAGGTATTCGAAGGACCCACCCAAGCTGAACATTTATCCGAACTCATTG
Source organism: Cheilosia vulpina (assembly GCA_916610125.1). Taxonomy (NCBI): domain Eukaryota; kingdom Metazoa; phylum Arthropoda; class Insecta; order Diptera; family Syrphidae; genus Cheilosia; species Cheilosia vulpina. The sequence goes on along the minus strand of OU744279.1, from coordinate 39,944,461 downwards.
GAAAATGTGAGGAGCGCCTTGCAAAACTAGCAGAGACCCCCAAGACAAGGATCATTATTCGAAACGAAGGCGAGAAGTTGCAGTCAATCGTTGACTCAGTCGAGCATATTCGAATGTCAAACTGCAATTTGAGGGCGAAAATCGAAGAGCTGTCTGCAGCTCGCAAACCAATTCAGAAAACCAAAAGCGACAGCCAGCAAGCACACCTAAATATAATCGACCATGATTCGGATATTTGCAACCTTCGCCGAATGTACTTCTGCGTCCAGAACCAAGCCGAAGAGCTGACCGTCAAGTGTCATTCAATGGAAAACTCTATCAAGGAACTTCAAGAACAAATCGCACTCATTGACCGGGTTCCGACTCTGGAGGGTCAACTCAACACGTTGCTGGACTGGCGTGAATCGCTACGCGAAGAGTTCAATTTGCTTGCGGAAAGATACGAACATGTGAAGACTGTGAAAGCGGGCAAGATGGAGGTGCAGGAATTATTAGAGAACAAAGTTAGCTACTGCCATCTGTCCAACTATGTTCAAAGGGACACTTTAAATGTGGCACAGCGGAACTTCACAAACGAACTAAAGGAATTGAAGGATTTCTTCTGCAAGCTTCAGCTTAATTTTAGTGCCAGACTAGTGGCGTTACACAAAGATGTACAGATGGTGTTGTCGAGGTTGGCTACCAAGCGCCGGCCGCATTGAAAAGAGGTAATAAAATCCTTCCCAGCAGAGTTGTCTTTGTCCTTTGGAAAATGATGAAAGCCAAGCAGGAATGCTCTGTCAACAGACTTCTTGTGATGGAAATTGATTTTCTGTCATTCTCCAAATATGTCTGCTAATGAAATGTTTTTCGACGTAGGGTTAAAATTTCCAGCCCGCCAACCCCAATTAGCGAAAGGGCTTCGGGGTTTCGTAACTTTTACGAAATCATTAATAATTCATAGTAGCATAGGAATAAGGAGCATATTTAATATTCCACCCTTGATTGATGCTTCCTACCCTTTTGGGGAAATCAGGTATACAGATTTCAGCACACAAGCCCGGAAGTGCCGTATAATGGCTTTCCGAAACTAGGGCATAATTTGGTTGGCATGTGGTGGACGAGAAAATTGCACCATATGCTTGGGATTTATGCACACCTCATCGGTGAGTGGAATTGAAAATCGATTACCAACTGTTCGAATTGAAAAAGTGTGAGCATTTAATTACCAAAAGGGGGGAAAATCGATGTCAATACGAGTATGCAGAAAAATTGGGAGCTGCAAGACGGTTTTGTTTGGAAATGTCTTAAAAACTAAGCAATTGATAGTCAATAGACGGTTTAAGGACAGTACCTATAGCAAAAGATTCGACATCTTTGTCAGACTTCCTATACTATCGTCTACATGCAATGAACCCAGTTTAACCCCATTTTCAGCTCGACAGCTTCTCACGCGCTAGGACTTCTTTCGCATTAGGTCTTGGTTTTCTTGCAACTTATATAGTTTTGAAGATCTGGTCCCAGAATAGGTCCCCTTGATGGTTACTAAATTGGAAAACGTGATACGGGAACTTTATACATATTATGGGTAGGACCACTTTTTTACATTGGATGCAACAAATTTGTCGAACATCAAAACGCTCTTAGTTTTTAGTTTCAGATTAAAAAAAAAAAATTGCAAATTATTTTCAAATATTTTATGTAATAAATTCGTTAAATGAAACTAAGTAGAAATATACTGACAGCTTTCTTACGTGTCCCCGATTTCCCTCGCAAATTTTTTAAATAGCCCCCTCTCTCAGGCTCTCAATCGTATTGCCCATAAACCAAGTATAAAATAGACCGTTAGCTCCCGCGCACCTACCCGATTCCCTCCTCAAATTTTGAAAATAAAATTCTATCTTAAATTTCCTATCTATGAATGCGTGTGAAGCAGCAAAAGAAATAAAATTCTAAATGAAGGAAGGTGTAATAAACTACTGACACTCAGCAGTATTCCTACATCGAAACACCTGTATACCTTTTTTGTTGGAACTTTAATTTCCGAAAAACCTTAAAGGCGTAAAAGGAAACTAAACATCAAAATTGTGGGAATATCAATAATCTGACAAAAAACATTTCACCGCACTAGAAGTCCATAAAAAAGAGATTTCCTTTTTAGCAAACATTTCTTGTACAATAAAAAAATCATTATAATGTAAACAAACTGCGACTTTTATACTGAAGGTTGAGATAATGTGATTTTCTTTTCGAAGAATATAAATTTTATTTTTAAAAGTATTTTTTTTTCATAAAAAAAATCGATGGAATTTGAGTTCGGTGAAAAGGGAAAAATGACCAGGCTTCGTGGGAAAAATAAAGATGGATTGCTACGAACACTGACTGAGAGTTTAAATTCGCTGTTTTATTTCACTACGAAAACATGTATTCTACAAAACGGTTAATACCTAATGTAATTGATATAAGCAGTAAACTGTGAAAAAATCAATGGTATAATCGCATCTATTTTCGTGTGTTGATTTTGGAGAAATGGTAACCAATTTAAGAGGAGAATAGATTAAAAATATTAAGATTTCAAATATGATGGGATTCAGGGAAAAGATTTAAACATTTCTGAGTGGGTATGATTTTAACTTCTCATAATGGAAAAGAACAAAAAAAAAAGTCAAATTAAATTTATTAGACAATTTAAAACATTTGACATAATTAAAGACATTATATTTGAAAAAACTGCGTCAGCCGAGAATAGAGATAATGGTAATCTTTAATAAAAAAAAGTCTTATAAAAATGTAAATATGCCTAAAGTTTTGAATGCATACGAATTTAAATCATTTAATCAGAGATCTTATACTAGTAAGCATTTTTATATTATTGCTACAAAAAAACACTACTGAAAAGTTTTACATTTTATTAATGAAAATAATGTCATTACATGTATATTTTTTCAGAAGATTTTATATGTAAAGAGTAAACACCGCGAGTGTAGAAAATAAGCATCCAAAATTTTGTTGTAAAATGATAACTACACATTTACTATTATTAAGGGTATTCACTTATATCATAATTTTTAATGTTATGCAGCTCGAAAATTCATTAATTTCTGCGGTGCTTTAAGTAAACATCCCTCGGAAATATCAATGTGTAAATTGCATAAATCGTCAATCAAGTAGGTTGTCAAACTCAGCTGTTCAAATTGTTTCAAAATTTATTTTGTTCGTTTTGTTACAAATCATAAACATTTTCATTTCTAAGTAGCTACTCAAAATTATTTTTTACTTGAATTCTTACCATTTTGAGATCTTCCTAAAAAAAACTCTAGAAACAAACAAACAACAGACGACTGTCTGTCGAAGTTTGACATTTGTGATTTGCGCGGTTGATTCCCGAGCCTAAATCGTGGCTGTAAATTATGGGGTCTGCGTAAAATATTCTCCATACAAAATCTGACAGTTCGTGTGCGAGGTGGTGAATTTCGGCAGTTTATGAGGCTTTTACGCATTTAAGTGAATACCCTTATTGTTTTTCCCACAACTTATTCTAGAAAACTGATGTTCTTTTTTTTTATGTAATTTTTCATACTCTATTTTAAGCGGCAATACAGTTTGTCAATTTGGTTTAATGCTGTCGAACGAGCCAGCTACGGCGATTATCGAACAAAATATGGGTATGTGAAAAGAATAATAGGTTGAAAGAATTAAGGGAAATAATGAGCCCATTCATAAAAGCAATATTGTGCAAAATGTAATTGATGATTTTATTTTAATGCTAAGCAAACAATTCATAAATGTAGTAGGTTTTTATTTATTGCGCAATTTTGAGCGCAATCGTGGAGATGTAAGAATCGTACTGCATTTACTCTTATTACCCTTTGATTAACAATAGAAAAGGTCAAATTTATCTTGTAGGCAATCCCTCTTTTTTCGGCTGAAGCTGTCAGTCTATTTAGTACTTAGTTTATGGTACTTATTGTTCACTATGGCTTAGCAAGTCCAAATATTGAAAGAGCCAATATGTATGGAAAGGTAGCTTTTCTGCCCACCGTCTGTATTTGAATTTTAAGGAAACAAAGTTCTTAAGACGGGAAAGGGGGTACTATTACCCCCTATAGGGTTACGAGTGGTAACCCTAGTCCCTACACTGCTCTAGCGACCTTTTGTGGTGGCATTAACTATCTCACTGTCCCTAAAATAGTTTGCCAGTATCCTCAAAAGATTTACGGAAAAGTTGGAATTTGTTAACTATCCCGCTGAGTTGAACGCATTACACATGTCCAGAGTGGCCAGCCACTCAGTTTTACTTGAATGGTAGTTGCCTGTCAGCTTCGGTAGTTTTTATCACTCTTTCGTTTGTTCTAATTTTTGAGTTCGTTTTTGAAATGTTCCAGTCTTTTGGGCAAACCTTTCTGTCCCATATATTGTTGCTGATAGAAACTGTCATCAACCTTTTCCACAGGCCAGTATGTGATGGCGAATCCGGGGTCGGCATTTTGTTAAGCGAAAACTTTCAAACATTTTCGTGAGCACGAATGATTTGTTTTATATTACAGAAGGAAATCGTTCATGCATATCAAAACGTTTGAACATTTTCGCCTTACAGAATGTCCTCCCAGATCTATCTTCTCAGACAGGTACCTTTCTAGTGACAGCTGTTATTTACACATTTCCGACAAGTCCAGGACTATTTCGATTTTGTTCGTTTTCGCCAAAAGAATCTACTTTTCTATGGTTGAAATTGAAGCTTACTGTGACTAGAGTTCTATAAAGATTCTAATACTTTGTTTAACCTATAACCTACTGCCGTGTAGCTTGATATGTCGATTGGTTGTGTTGGCAAAACCATTTCTTGGATAGCATTTCCATCATAGAGTTTGCTGTTTAAGATTATAGCCTCTACTTTTAGAAGACCTTAAGGCTCAATGAGAAGTTCGTCATCTGGAGACTTCGTTTCAAACTTCAGTCATAGGCAGTTTCAATTTCCCCCTTTAAAGTTCCAAACTGATCAGAAACTACTGTGACATCGTATTTGGTGCTGTAAAACATCAGGCATCCCCGAAAAAGACCCCCAGGAAATAAGGCCCCCAAAGTAAAAATGGTCCAAATTTTGGGGTAAATTTTCATAATGGAATTATGTGCCATTTTTAAAATCGAAATAAGGCTCAATGCAATGAGGCTTATATTTTCAATTAATGGTGATTTAACTTTGGGGTCTTATTTCCTGGAGCTTTATTTCGCGGTGCCTATTTTAGTACTTTTTTGAAAATGTTTATATGTGCGGCAATCCTTGGGCCCTTATTTTCTGTTACAGTGAACAACTTCGCAACACAAACTGTTATTTAATGTTTCCCCTGTCAAATAACTTAATTTGAAATAACTGCTCTATCGCAAAAGCAATACCTTTTCCAAAAGCTGAAGATAGCAGTCCCAACTGTATAAAGGAAATAATAAAATTCAAAGCAAAATTATTCACCAGACGTGACTCTATTATTTCTACGCGATTTATGAGCGGGCAATAAAAAATGAACTTCCCAAAAATGATTGTCATGAACTTGCGGGTGTTCTGCCATAGGAGGCTATAGGTCCATCCATAATGTGTCATATGCACATTTTCAACTTTCAGTTTGAGAGACTATCATATTTTACGAACAGTCCTTCATGAGAATCCTTTTTTTTCAGACTGAGACCGAACCAATAACAGAACTGGCAACGGCAATAACTTTTGGAGAAAAGAACGCATGGGACTCGGAGAAGAGACTTCCATAAGCCATATTCCCTGACAACTTAAAACAATAAAATAAAGAAAAAGGGAAATCCCAAAGTGTGTTCAGTGTTCCACGCATCCGCCCTCTGAAAGGAGGAAAAGAAATATGCGGTGGCATATGCTCGGTTGCTAACACCGCCATAAAGCTATATCATTTCCTGCAGAAGGCACTTTCTCTGTGCGATGACACCACTTTTATGCTGAGTTTTAGTTTGATAGATGTTGACTCTAGCTATTCTCAGTTGCTCCCGCACTTTGCCATATCCGAAGCAAAGTTGAAGAAAGGAAATCCTATAGTGAGATGCGACCTGCTTTTATCCCCTTTCCCATGTGTCGTCTTGTATGAGCCACGTTTCTGTATAATTCTCCAATTTAGCCAATACTCGTGTCATTCTATTTCGGAGGTATACCTTGAGTCTGGAGCGTTGTGGGGAAAGCAACTGCGGAAGGGTGGAACTTGGAAGTTGCCACCTCTTTGTAAATGGCGACATAAACATAAACCCCAACGAAGAACACACCGAGGCAATTGAATGCTTATTTAGATTAGGGACTGTGATTTGATGGTGGTGCGGGATTCCTCTGTTTTCTGAAAATGTTTTCCCATTTCGCCCTCTGGAGTGGGGGGTTTAATAAGACTTTTGTGTGTACGAGGGAGCTGATGGGAACAAGTGGGGACTTAAGGGTTGCAAGATAATTTCTGAGATAAATGAGAGAAGCTTTTAAGAATTTTACAAAGTTCGGTCACGTCCCTGCAAAAGTTTATGAGTTTTAAGAATGTTTTGCTCGATTGGGAACACAGACCATATGTTACAACTTTGGGGTATTGGAATTCAATTTCGGACATGGAAATGGAAACTGCTTTGTGTTGGAGGTATGTTGTAAACCATTATTTTCCCTTGCATGGTGTTTGGTGAGGCGAGGGATACAATGCAGGCTATCACAAGAACTGTAAGTTGATTTGACATATTGCAGGACGTGCTAATATGTTCCGGCATTCTCGTGTATGCTCTTGGTGAATGGGTGGTCATGAGAGGACACACTTTGTGTTAGCAGTTAGTTTTAGTAAAGTATTTTGAAGACGACATTCTTAGTTCAATGACAGTCACCCACCGCTTTATAATACAATTTCTGCAAATAGGCATCGAGTTGGTTAAGGGTTAAGTTCGTTGACCATCTCGGATTGTAAGCGCCATATGTCCTTCATACTTTTAATTTAGAGACATTTGATTTCAGAAATGGTTCGTTGTTTTGCTTATAAGCCTTCTCATAAACCAAAGGTTTTAAACTTTTTCAAAAGTTGGGCACTAAAAAATTGGTGTATATGCATCTTCCAAACATAAATCACTTTTTTTTTTTTGTTTAAACAAAATAACCCCGTGGAGATTTTTTTCGTATATTGTTGGCTAGAATTATTACTTATAACTGACTGTGACTATAGTTTCTTTAAACGTATTACGCATTATAGAAAAATGTTTCCGATGTTGGTCTGTAACTGGCATAAGTAGCAACAATTTATTGCTTTGTACCTTCGACAAATAAAACATGCACCTTAAATTTAGAACAAAGGTACAGAAAATACTTTCAGGAATATATCTTAGGCTCTTTAATTTATAACCAGGAGTAGATACCTTAAGAGCTTTAAAAATTCATTTTTGCATTTGCATCACAGAACTATTTTTTTTGTTATATATAGATATTTCTTTTTTTAAACATTCATATATTTCGAAATCATTGATGAAAATTTGTTTGTTAAAAATAGCAAAGGTGCTCTTGTCATCTAATGAGAAAGAGTTTCTAATTTAGGTACGACTTTTATGAATATCAAAGCGGGTAGCAAATCTTTGAGAAACGGAACACAATTTGGGAAATAAAAATTTGACACATATCGAAATCGAAAATTCTTTTTCAATACCTACTGTCCTTGTTTCTATAGATTTCAGCATTTTTAAAAGTCACTTAGATTATAAAGTTTCGTCTTCCTCTGAAGATATATTAGGCGTGTTATTTTGAGCTTCGTTCTCAGCAAAGCAAAGTAAAGTAAGATTTTCAGCAAACAACTACTGCGAGTCTAACATTACTCAAGCGTAAAGCGATTCATTTCGTTCCGCGGAGGTATGATACTGACATTCTGTCAAGATTTCGATCGGGAAGCAGCTGTCAGTCCCACCCTTTATTATACTACAGTTTTATTAGTTGCCACACAATTTGTAGATATTTTTGATTAAAGGATAGATTACTTATAATGCATCCCTTGGCTCTATGCTAATGAAAATATATAATTATCGTTTAAGGGATTACTAGAAACTCAAATTATTGGCATGCATACTTAAAAAAAAGGTTGCAATGACAGAAGGCCAGCAGGATTTTTGTGTAAACATTTAAATTTGAATCTTCAAACTTTGGGATAATTGAACACCTTATTTAAAAGACTGTAGGCGCAGTGGCTTAGTGGTAAGTGGACTACTAAGCGAGAAGTCCCAAGTTAAATCCCCGAAAAAAAAAAAAAAAAAAATCCATCTTAAGGTTTCTTTTCACTGCGCCACCTCTCGCGTCTGACAAGAGCATAACTTTCTAGATCACTTCCATTCGTTCCAGAAATTAAGAACGCACGAAAAACGAATGGTTGTGAGAAGCTAGGCCTAGGGTCCCTACGGATCTGTTGCACCAACTATTTATTTTCTATTTAAAAGATTCTTAACAAACAGCAAATTGTCAACTATATATTGTGGTTACTCCGCTAGAGACGGAAAAAGATCGGGACAGCTAAAGAAGACAGTTTTTCTCCAGCAAAAAATCGATCACACTCGCCACATCAAGAGGCTTTTCAAAAAGTATACAATTCAGAAGTTCCTACCATCAAGAAAAATATAATGAGTTAAATGAATTCGCATAAATTCATCTTCCACCGAAAATTTATCCCAAAAAGAACGTCCTTTCAAAGTATGACTTTTCCATTATAAACTTTAAATATTTCCCAATTAAATGAAGATTTGCCTACAAAAGACACTCGTTAACAAATAAATTTATATTCCCTCCCTCTGGCAATCGGAATCAAGTCCTTTGGAATCTCCTTCCCATCCAATCCCCCATTTCCAAAATATATTGCTCGATATTATGTACAAGTAAAAAAAAGGACTCTTCCCTTTTCGATTTCGTTGCCTTCCGGCATTTTTAAGTATTCAAAGTCAGAAAATCGAAAATTGGAAAAAGGAAAATATATTCCAATCGATAGATAACATCTCCAAGGATAATAATGCAATAAGCGTTAATTCACGTTCAACGAAAACGGGATCATATAGCAACGACAACGTCGACAGCAGCGACGTCGAAGAAAACGAAGAAAAACTGCTTGCGATTCCTCCAAGATAATCCGAATTAAACGAAATCGTTTAACGCAAGGCGATGACTTATGATAAAGGTAAAGCTGGGGCTCCTCGCTTCGTTTATTCGTATTCCTTGGACATATCCTTGGCAAACGTCTAAGTTTAATGTATACATTTGCCACCAAGATCCCTCAACCCATTTTGTCTGTGTGCGGTTATACGAGCACATGCTCTGCATAACAATCAAAAATCCTCGGCTCTATTGTGTACGAAAGGAATTACGATGGTTGCCTGCGTGCGTCGGGGGATGAATATTATCATAATAGAGATTTCTTGTCAGACATATTCCATTTATCATTGGAAACTTTTCCCCATTATGTTTCGGGGGTGGTGGTGCATTATTGAAATAAATATGCCATAGTAACGGCAAACGGGTCACCTTGGTTACAATGTCGGGCCTGATGGAGGATTTACAGTCACAATGCAAAGAGAACTCAAACTTATTCATTTTCAAGTTTCAAACCAGTCGATGAATAAACTTGGACTTGTTGCAACGCAATTACCGGGAAGGATGTCCGCACAACAACTGGATGCGAAACGGAATTAAAATATAATTAATGCGTAATGAAAGGATTAAGGTAATTATAATCGCATTAGTTACAGCGAGTAGGTTGACCCATTCTTGTATTGCCCATGGAGATGGAGTAAATTATAGGACGCATTCAATTAACTGTGAACGTAGTCTGGGACGTAGGAAAATTAAATTTAAATTGATTCTGACTTAGATTGATATTACATAGTCGTACTGTATTTGCATTTTAATTTTATTGAATAATAGGGAATAAAGGAAATTATGACATTTTTATTAAGAAATTTGCAGCTAAAAGTGCTTTTTATATGAATTACTTTGACAGATTCTTCAAATATGCAAATACGGATACCACAGCAGTAGAAAAAGAAACTTGGAAATCTTGAATAAGGTCAACAAAATGCACAAGAAAATCCAGAATTATATTTAAATTAAAGTAATTTTTTCTTAACACAGATGTCCAAAAGTGGGCAACAAAAAGGTCGGTTACTTGTCTTAAACTTGTATGAACAAAAAAATTTCAGAAAATATTTAAATTAAAACTAAAACTTTTCAACGTGTAAGAAGTTTTTCTAATTTCATATTTAGCTCTCAAATTAATAAAAATATCTCAAAAGTAGGTATATTAGATAAAAGTCTGTTTATAAAATACAACTTTTAGCAAAAACTTCATGCAACTGACAAAAAGTGTGTTTGCTCAGTAGAACGCTTTATTTTATTTATAGATATTTATAAAAATTAGAGTTAAGACTCATACTAATAAAAAATCTTTTAAAAAAAAAAACTATCGGTTGCAAAGACTTAAAACGCCAAATTTTTCATGTGGATTTTAAACCCTACCTAAAATTTTTTGTAATTATTATTATTATTAACTAATAACAAAAAGTTTTAGTGTCCCTAGTCTCCACTTCGTTTCTCCACACTAAAGCTTAGTATCCTGCTCGCGTTAAATTTTATCTCCCATACAAAAATGTCTATTATGTGTTGTGTTTATTATGGATTTTTTGGAGGAAACGTTCTCTGCGGTTTCCTCCGCAAAATCCATAATAATCACACCACAAACTTTTCCCTCCTTTTTCTTCTGTCAACATTTATCTTCGATTTAATGTATCGGACATTTATTTCGCGAGCTAAATCAGTGGAGACTGGAGAATGGAGTCATCGGCCCATCTAGAACAGGATACTGCTTTGCTAAACTACCTCGCTAAATTTTATCTTTGTAGATATTTTTGTATGGGAGATAAAATTTAGCGCGAGCAGAATACTAAGCGTAAAGATAAATAGTCGCTAGATTATTAAACATTATGTGAATGGGACGAAAATCCCATGTTCATGATAGATATCAGTAAACGTAATTTTAATTGTTCGCGTAATTAGAATTTTCGAATTTCAAACTTCAATTTCGTAGCAGTATTTGAATATCACCAAAACAATGGATAAAATAAAAATTGAGAATTTATCATTTCTGCAGCAGTTGAAATAATTTCTTTCCTTCGTGTCCCGTAAATTCCTATTGCTGATTGCCGATTTGCAATAGACGTATGATTATTTAAAGCTTAAAAAAATTATATTTTTTATGAACATTAATGTATTTATAATTCTTGGACTTGGTAGCCAGCCCTAGAAATTATAAAAAGAACTTCCACATGTGTCCTGAAACTTTTCAAAATCTCTTTGCCTTGCGTTTTCTTTTATTTGTCACGCAAAATGTTTTCTGTGCTAAAAAAAAAATCGAAGTAGGTAAACAACACAAACTTTTCCTTCCGTTTTTTATGTCAAAACATTTTTGACATTTATTCCGCGAGCTGAATGATTGGATACTTTTTGTCGGCCCATGTACATGAAGTTAAGAATTTAGCGTGTCCCCAACTTCGGCCGATTTACTTGCCCACAAGCTATTCTTTTACGCAGTGTCAACATTTAGGTGCGCTAGTATTTTTACATGGAGAATCGTATTGACAAATGTCGTACACTCGTATCTAATCGTTGCCACTCTTTACTGGCGAATAAAGCGTTCAAAGATATTCATAGTAATATTTTTCTAGAAATAGGTGTACACTCAATAGAAATATTTAGGAACGAAAAATAAACAATGCAAGAAAATAAAAACGTTTTGAGCATCATCAATTATTTAAGAAAAATTACCAAATTAATGAAACAATTTTTTTTTCTTTATTCCTTAAAGCCCGTTGGTACCTATGACACTTCATTCTTTTGCATTTTTCTGCTATTAAAAAGAAACTTGAGCAATACAAGAAGAACGAAATGATTCCAATTTTATTAATGTATACATATCAAAAAAAAAATGTATTCAAGTACATTTTTCAGTGCTGCCATTTTTTTTTTTGATATTTGCTTGCTTCGCATGTAATTGCTACCCCTTTCGTAACACACTTTCAGTCTCTTTTACACACATCACACCGCTGACTTTTCAACATGATAAAAATGAGGAAAACATTTAGTATCGTTCATTTAAAAATGTGTACAATTTTTATATTCTTAGCTATCCCCTATGAGGTCTTGACTTAATGGCTTCTCTATTAATACTAAAAAGTACAAGTAGTAACAATGTTTGTGGCTTGTGATTGTTGTCTCGTTTAAATACGTTTGATGTGGACATTTGCTCGGAAACAACTTTTTTAATGCTGCTTGCTGATGGTTTGTATTATTGGCTCAGTTTCGAACACATAATCATTGTAATTTGGTCATCCATAGGGGTCCGCCAAGGCCTCTTTATAAAAATGTTCGTTTAACAATGTAATTGCGGTTTGCAATGTGTTAACTTACACATGCAATCGATGTTAATGATATCGGAAAGTTGAAAATACGTCACCATTTTCATCATAATTATGTTAAAAATATGTAAATTATCTTCTGCAGAGTTTTATTAACGAAACAAATCAAATTAATCGCCTTTAGACAATAGGTATATATAAAAATATGTTGAAATGTTGAGGTATCTAATAAACATAGCACCAATAGGAAAACAAAATGGCGGATTTTGAAAGAAAATTCAAGGAGCCAGCGGCAAGAGGACTGCAATTTGAGGGGTCCCAATATGATTTGTCTTTGGTAAAAACGTTCTTTGAAAATATCCGCGGCGCAGTGGAAAAGTGTTGGCATCTTGAGTGGAAAGTAACGTGTTCGAAACTGAGCCAATAATCCAACTCGATTCCGATAAGTTGACTTTGTAAAAAAAATCTGAGAGTTATAATAAATAGGTAGTTGAGTCAGGTCCGTTTTTAATATGAATCGAATACATCTGACGAACAATCTTATGCCGAATTCAAACGGCTGCATTATAGGCTCTCAGACAGTCTTGCTGGCAAATATTTGTCAAAGGTTCGCAAGTGGTGGCGTAGAAAACGAATGGGTAATATATGTAATCTGAGTTCTGAGCCACTGACCTATTTAACTTAAGTCGATATTGCAGTTCAAGAATTGTTGAATCACTTTGAGTTGGTTGATTTTCCCTTGCACTTATATATGCCACCTTAGGCAAGGTCGTCCTCTATTGAGCTGTGCCAGTCCGGGTGGGAAAGGAGGAGCCCTCCTAATCTTGGTCGATGATGCGAACATTGTCCATAAGGTCGAAGTTTACGCTGTTAAATCTCCGGATTTAAAAGGGGCTCACGCAAACGCAACCGAATATCGAAGGCAGGGTATTGGCCCTATCCCGTTCCGTTGGGCCCATTCTTATGTTTGTCGGGATAGATGGAAAATGTGACCTAAAGTGTTATTATCTACGCAAGAAAATAGATTTGCGGATATTACATTTTTAATTTTATTTACCGTCGTAACACCAATATTGACTGACTGTAACCTAAAGTCTCAAAACAATTTTTTATACGAAACAGTAGGTGCAGAATGAAGACTGTCTTTCTCTTTTATTTTCATATTTTAGCCTGTGCTGCCAGACTTTCGATATGAAAATCCCCCTGATAAAAGCTGAAATTTCCTCTTTTAAGCCTAGTATCCTGCTCGCGCTAAATTTTAGCGTCTTTAGTCTCGACTTCGTTTCTCCGCACCGAAGATAAATGCTCGCTAAATTACTAAACATCATATAGATGGCACAAAAACCATTTGTTCATGACAGTAAACGCAATGAGTCGCTTTACACTTGAACAAAGTTGGGAAATATTGAATATAAAAATATTCCAAAGTGAGTGCTGTGTAGCAATAATAAGTTATGGCCGACATGAAGCACCCACCCCACCGCGCCTGCTGTACGCAAGTTTGTGCAAAAAATTCGTGAAACTGGTAGGCTAGTGGACAACACTCTTGGTCCCCGTCGTCGCGCAGTGCGCACAAACGAATAACTATTAATAATAATTAACCAGCGTGGAGGGAAAGTCTTCCTTCAAAGATACTCGTGTAAGGGCTGTCGACTCTCGCAAATACGCGCCAAAATTAATTAGCAATCACTGCGAGCAAATTCAGAGAAACTTCTCAAATAATCAAAATCCTTGAGTGGAGCAAACAAAGACATTTTAACAAGACGACTTATTGATGCCCATTTTCAACATGACTCAAAGGGACACACGGAATGCGGTCATCCGTTTTTTTCTTTGTTGGGTTTGCCTCTCAACCACTTGTGGCTCACTTGTGTCTGAATTAAAGCCTCATTATTTGAATCTGCCGCATCAAGGCCGTGTTCATCATTTAGTTGTTTGCTTTGTTCAGTTTTCGTCGTCGTCTTCCTCGTCATCTTCTCGCAGGAAACATTCCCCTCCTGGTGGAATAATATTTCAATGATTTTAATTGCAGGAATTCGTCAGCTGAAGGGCCTGTAATCTGAATTTAATTCCCACTTTCTCAGAAGCTATTAGGGTCGAGCGGCTAGCGCATTGCAATTTCGCATCGTTGCGGTTGCGGACCGGCTCTTGTTTGCACGTACGTAATGATTAAACAGAAAAATCGCATTAGCGACCGCCGGCCACAAGTCGGCTGCAATCTCTTGCCGCACTGCTAAGAGGATAATCATTCATTTCTGACGCGCTACTAATTCCACAGTCTTGTGCGTTTAATTTAATTACAGCGCAAATAGAGCAGTTCCTCGACTGTCATTATCCAAATGATTGTCCATTTCATTTGCCAATAGGTTTGTGGTATGCGAGGTTTCTCAAAAGAACTCTCCTTGCGTTTGGATTTATTGGGCAACTGCGGTTTGGCTTGGGTCGGTGATTTGTCAGATTGCAAATCGACTGCATGGCAAGGAGTTGTTTTGAAATTGAATTGTGGAAATTCAAATGAAGTTATCGAGTGCATTAATTATGCAAAACCGGTTCTTTAATTGCGTTGGGTATGTAACTCGCTCCTTTAAAAAAATCCTCCTTGGCGGGCAAATTTCAAACTGGCCTCACAAGAGGTGTACAAACTAGTTAGATAAGGATTCAGAATTTATAGCATCGCTGTCCGTTAGACGAGAACACCTATAAAGTTGCAGAAGACAAGTTTGCTGAGACCTTTTGCAAGTCGGTCTGGGAACCATGGCTTCGATGGAAATATTTCTTTCAGCGCCTCACACTCGAATTGGGACAGGCACGCAGGTTATGGAGTAACTGACGACGTGCCATAAACACGAATGTGATTAATTTGGTAGAAGAAATCAGTTGAAGAGATCGTCTAGATGCTGTTCACCGTCGGTCCAGGTGGGGGTACGGTACCGTGACCAAAACAAATGGAATCTAGAAAGCCCCGAATGATGTAAAATACATCAAGCTTATGTCCCTCAATAGTGTGCCTGCAGTGGCTCTGCAGCGATCATCGTCACATGTGATGAGACCCCAGGTGTTGTTTCCACAACCTACAGGAGAACGGGCCAGCAGCACGGAGTAAACCCATTTACACCACGGGACAGCCCAGATTTACACTACCGATAATGGACCCGTGGCAAAGTGCTCATTATCCATTAAAGTGGCCTGCAGAATCGATCAAGATTTATTGAGTCCACTTGCATTTAAACCGTAATTGCACGTTCCTGCGGGCAGCCCCCTTCGGACACAATCAATCATTATACGATGACTTGATCCTTGCGATGTCTGTGTGAATATTGCAAGCAAGGAGTATAGGCTCCATAATTTGCTCCAAAAGCGATCGAGAAAAACCCAAAAGAACTTGTTATTAACCGAATGCTGTGTGACTTGGAAATTTCGTGGCGGACAAGACCCGAAACAGCGTCTCCGCGCCATTAAATTAATATCCGCAACCACACATACGAATTACAAATTCATTAGTGCGTCAGATCGCGAGGCAAGCAGCTTCCTACGTCGCGTCGTATGGGAATATTTGTTTTGGCTTCGACATGATTGGGCACTGTAAACATTTCGGTGGTCAAATTTATTGCCCCATCATTAGCACGGGGGGGGCTGACTTGGAACACTCTCATTTGAATGTGTCTTAATGGAATAATAATTACAAAGCGAGCGTTCGGGTGGGTAAAATATTCAGACCTGATGTGAGGCATTACATGCTGAACGCCATGGCCGCCAATTTATGATCTTGACGATTGACTCGGTTTCATGAATATATTTCATATTTCCGTCTGTTAATTGGCCAAAATAAATCGATTAGCTGAAGTCGAGCGAGGCTCCAAGGGACACAATGCTGTGATAGATTTTTAATGTAGATTTGCATTTTTAATCCAGTGGAAATGGCTTTATAACAGTTTTTATGAGGAGAGACCGTTAGCATGAGAAGCCATCAGCTCTCATGCAAATGCTATGATGGTGGACTATCACCTTCGGTGGCAGATACTGACTATTGATTGTTTTTTTAAAGACCTGTAAAGGTTCCATTTTGAAGGGGGTAGACAGTGATCACAGAGATGCGTTGCTGTCAGTTAACATCCTAAATTGAGCTCCTCGCGTTATTATTCTCACTTATGAGAAGGATTTTACAGCTTGAAGAAGCTATCGGGAGCAACTCTGTAACCATCTGTTCAAAACGACTGACTGCAGGAGTCTGTGTAGTTTACGAGATTGAATAGACCTTACATCTAAGTCTTGTACTTCGACACTTTTGGAGCTAAGTTCATTAAATATTTTCAATGCCAGTCACGGTATTGCAAAAAGAGGCGATATGTCTGACAGCTTTAATGGAGAAATAGTAGATCCTATGACTCCGAAGCGGCCTCGGAATATCTAACCCCTTTAGTGACAGGGGTTCCGGAAAGAGTCCTACAGTCACGCAGCAACTTAAATCTTCGAAAAGGGGAGATTCGCTGTTGACGAGACTTAAGAAACGGGGAAAGGTACAACGGATTTTTTCAAAGAAATAATAATATATTTATATATAATATATTTTTTCAGCCTAATTTTAAGACAACAGGTCTTGAGCTTTCGACGCGATTTAAGATAATCTGCATCAAGGAAAAATGCGTCAATTTGTTCCACGCCAAGGATGTCGCAGACTGTTTCTATGAATTCGATAAAATAAACTTCAAACTTTTATGAAGATGCAAATGTTCCTTGTTTTGCAGTAAAAATTGCCACAGAAGCAATCATTGATCGCAGCTTGCCTCATGCTTCATAACGTTGCTAAAAATATTTGAATGTGCGAAATTTTGAATACAACTTTAGGGGGTTTTGTGACTGTTACAAATGGCGTGAAAGCCACTGAACGGATTTGGATGAAACTTTTTTGAAATATTCCCTAAGACCCCAAAAGTATTGAAGGTTAATTCGATCATTGCCACGCCTACATTTTGGCAGGGTTTTTCATCAAATTATGACCCCACTGGGCCGTACTAAAAATCATTTTAACCTTCACACTAAATATTTTGTAGGTCACGCGATAGTTAATTTTGTATGGAAAATTAAAAAAATATTAAGTTCTTTAGATCTAGCCTGAACTGGACTGGGCAGTCTTTAACTTAAATTACTCAAATAGTTATTCAATAATATAAGAAAAAAAACAAGAAAACACTTGAGACAATTTTTCACAAACACTTTAAGCCATCACCTAAAAGTTGCATTATAACCTGATTAAAATTAATGTTTTCTCATCAAATCGAAAAATTTTATCAACTATTGTACAGGGTGGCGCGTAAGTAAATTTGTGATTTCATTTGATGGAAAACTTTTTGCTTTCTAATTTTATTTAACTTTGACAATTATCAGAACTAGAGTTCGTCCAGCGGTAGAAATTTACTAGCCTTGGTTTACACATTACATATTGGAAAATAAATTAAACACAGCACTTCACCTTTTGACAATATTCTCAACAAAAAAAAATCAAGCGATTAAGTTGTGTTTGGGGCAGTGAAAGTGGTTCTTAACTAGTATTTTTCTTCGCCTACTTGTATTTATATCTATGATTGAGATTATAAAGGGTGTCCCATAATTCATGCAAAATTTCAATTTTGCGCCATTTAATAGTACAGTGATGCCAACGGAAAATGAGATAACAATGTGACAGCTGACAGTTCGGGGTTAGTAAGAACGGGGCCCTATGCGAAAGAACAACGCATCATTATATTAATACGTGAACATTAAAAGTTTCTGTACATTTTTTAAGTATTTGCTATGAAATGAGGAGAATAAAACTTATGTCATTCGATAGATGTACAGAAACCAAAAATCGTGGGTATATGTCGCCATTAAGGTGGGTCAAATTAAGTTATGAACTACCCATACATAACAGGTAATTAAAAGGATTTTGGCGACATTTAATTTGTCGCCGACATATTACCACAGTAACGTATTCAAATATAAATCATCAAAGATTCGAACCTGTTTTCAATGGAGCAGCTCAGTTATTATTTTTTCGATATCTAGATGTCGCTCTTTTCGTTAATAAAAAAAAACATAAATAACGAAAATAATTGGGGTACGTTTTTTAGTATTACAATTTACAAGTTATAAAAGGAATGGTCGATTTTCGACCACAAGCGATACTAATTTTTATATTGTTGAGCAATATTTGAAAAATAATGAAGGCTTGTCAGCTACAGTCCGCAATTTTCGTATAAAATCATCTTCAGTGGTGAAGCTCATTTTCATCTTGATCGATTCGTTAATCGTCAAAATTGTCGCATTTGGCGTTCAAAAAACCTTAGAGTAATTGTTGAGAAACAAATGCATCCACAACGCGTGACTGTTTGGTGCGGATTTTGGGCTGGAGGCATTATCGGCCCATTCTTCTTCGAAAATCGAAAATGCGGCTGGTCAGGCAGTAACGTTATCGTGACATGGTAACCTAGTGTTCAGTGCCTAAATTACAAGATATGGATGTGAGCAACATGTGGTTTCAAAAAGACAGTGGCACATGCCAAACAGCCAGAGAAACAATTCAATTACTGCCTGAGTCATTCCCTAATCGTGTAATCGGCCGTTTTACCGATCAGAATTGACCATCCAGATCTGGGGACTTAACCCAAATGGACTTTTTTCTTCGGGGTTTTTTCAAGTCAGAGGTCTATGCAAACAAGCCCACGACCACCAACGCCTGGAAAGGGGAAATTGGGAGGTGTATTAATGAAATTCATCCACATTTATGCGAAACGGTCATAGAAAATTTCAATAAAAGAGTACGTACTTGCCATAGCAAGGCCGTGGCGGCCATTTATCCATACATAGCACCAATCTGTATAATATATGAATCAATAAAAAATTTAAGCTTTCTGATTAAAAATCTTTATTTTCCATCAACATTACATTTTGCGTGAATTATGGGACATCCTTTAGTTTGAAAATATGTTATGTTTTGCAAAATAATAACTCTTAAAATGGTCATGTTGCCTGCTTCGTCTTGACGTGCTCCTTATGGAATATTTTCAATAACTTTTTGTTGAAGATCGATGGTAGTTGGCAACCCTCACGTAAAAGTTAGAATCGCAATGTTCACAGGCAGTTGTTACTTTGACATCTCTAAAAATTGACCTATGTCATTCTCATTCATCTTGTCTCTAATAAAGGTTCTGAATTATAATTATTTATTAATAAAGATAAACTGTGTTTTTACTAATTCTTCTCAATAATTTTCTTCGTAGAATTTCTGGTCCCAGAGCGCCGACTTCTGCTTGGAAGCTGTTGCATGGTTCTTGTCTTATTGGTTACCCTTTAGGAAACCCCAAACAACAAAATCTGAAGCCATTAAATCGGGCGACCAGTTAAAATCAGAAAAAAAGCGATATTGGATAGCCAAAACTCCCCCTCAGGAGAGCCATATAGTAGGATGAGCTGTGGCTCCATCTTGCTGGAACAACAATTCTCGACTGTTCTCTACTTATAATTATATCTACGTTTAATCATTTCCGTGCCGAGGAGGTGTCTTTCATTATAAGTCCTCCAGTATACTTCGGATTTATGCATTGCTGTCCTGGAAGTCATTCTCAAAATATAGGTCGTTTCATGTTACTTTTATTCTAGGGTTCATTAAAAACTAAAACGCCCTCAGCATCCTTTTTTTTGGAATTTGTCTTTAAAGTGATATCAAACAAACGGTAAATTTCCAGTAAGTTAATCTCTCGGTTTGATGTATGCACTGACAGCTCTTCACGCACTACCTCTGCCTCCATTAATTAGCATTTTTCACCTGACACCGGATACGATTAGATGACAGCAAATACACAAAATGTACGACCGATCGATCTCAAAATCGCCTCTGTTTGTCAACATTTTCGTGTCTCTGCCGCTGAACGTATAATGTACCCAAGTCGGCGTAAACCAAACATTGTAGTTTTGATTGAATCGATTCGAGTTGACATCCAAGCGCCTCCGACTCGACGTACCTACTCTTTCGCCGGCAACTCAACATAGTTGTTCTTCGAATAATTAATGGAAATTAATTCGCCCAATGATGTCAGTTGCTCGCGAATCGCGATGTCCTCAATGGCGAACATGTTGTTCAGGTTCTGCGAAAATTGCACGAAACGACGAAGCTATGCGTCTGATTGGTATCTGAGCTCATCAGCCGTTCCTGGCTGTATAGTAGCAGTTGATACCTAACTGAAGGTCTGAGGTGCAAATACGTTTATTGATTGCAGTTGACGAACGTGGTGCTAATTAAAGGAAAAACTGTTATGTCTGATGATTATAATACAAGGTATAGTGGTTGGAGATAAATTAATGGGACACATCGTCATCGCATAGTAGCGCAAATCAATACAAGTCGTTCGGCGGACTGAACAGTTTGCGGCGAGAACTATTTGTCAAATGGTATCACTACTTGGCTAAGTGACGAGTAGGTTTGCGGATGGACTGCTACCACAGGGAAGTATGTACCGTTTTGTGCGTTTCAGATTTGAGAACTGGATTGGGTAGATCGAACGAGGAAAAGCACTATCGTAGGTAGCAGCTAGGCGTTCGATACATTTTAGGTGAATACATTTCTGCTGCCGCTGGCCAGTATTCCCAGACTTTGAAGACTGGGTCGGCGTTCCGAAACGTTCAAACGTTTTCGGGTGCACAATAATGATTTGCAAATGAAAGTTGCAGAAGTGCACACGAAAACGTTTGAGCTTTTCGCTTTACAGAACTCCGACCCCAGTCTTCAAAGTGTGCGAACACGTTTTAAGGTTTTCACATTATCGAATCTGACGTCTGTTTTCCCATTTTTTTTACCAGCAAAGACATTAGAGTAATGCCATGTTCCCACCAAACTGAAATCGCTAGGTTTCGATGAACTTTTACCGAAACCTTGTAAGTCGTTCCCACCGAGTTGCATTGATTTCAAAAGTCAAAAGCTGTCAAAACAGTTGTATGTTGACGCAAAATAATAGTTTTGGAAAAGAGAAATTACTAAAAATGATTTCTGGAAAAATTTAGGAAATAATTAAAGCATTTATAAATATTTCTCTTAAAAATTTTACTTACCTCTTTTTTGATTCAAATTCTCTTCTTCTTTTATTATTTCCTTGATTGTCACAGTTGTTTGGCGTTTAATATTTTGACATCCACAAATGAACACAAAATAAACAAAAGTTCACGCTGTAGACATGTTCCGGTTGATAACCTCTCACGGACGGAGGAACTCAGAGGGGTGTCAAATATGTTCCGCTGAAATCTCGAGGTTTCGGAACCTCAAATACGTATGGCAAAACCTCGGGGGTTTTGGGAACATTTTACGAAACCTTGTGGTTTTGTTTGGTGAAGCATGGCCCTTAATTAAAAAAAATATATTTGCCCCAAGTAAAACCTGCATTTATTTTCATTATGAAAAAATTTCAAAATGTAAGTCGTTTTATTATACTTTTTTAAACTAGCTTAAAATAAACAAATAACTTAAAACTATACAAACAGGAATCAGTTAATAAGGATCAGTTAACTAAATCATAAAAAAAGCTAGAATAAAATAAAAGCTTCGTTAAAAATATTTGTATAAGAAAACAAAGAAAGGTTGGTAATTTTACTTTTACTGAAAATTTTGTGCAAATTTGGAACTAACAATGCTGAGTGGAGTTTTTTGTCAGTTTTGTTGTGAGGATTACCGTAGAATTCGGAAAAGGTTATTGTAAGTTGAGATTTTTTCCCTTTTTTGAAGATTGTCCCTCGTTTTCCCCTTTTTATTTAAAAAATATACAAATTTTCGCTCAACTTGGGATCACTGAGCTTGCCACCTACATAAGCGCTTGAGAGAATTGTTTCCTGCTCCTGATATAACACAGTCACCAGGAGCAGGATATTGTAAACTATTGCCAATCGGAGAGCAAAAACGGACCCAAGCTTGGTACAAACATTTTGAATGCGCTTTCAATACGCACTCCAATCTGTTGCTTATTCTTCGAGAATTCCAAAGACACAACCGCGTATGAAATAGGAAGTTGCGTGCAAAAGAATTTTCTTTTTCACGCATGAAATGGAAATCTGGGTAGATAATTGCATTTCTATCTCAAAGCTGCACTGCCACTCAAATTCGGTTCGTAACGCAGCGACCTGTTGCTTTTGCATTCCACTTTTCCGCTCGGCTTTTGTCCGTTCTCTGTGCCATTGCCTCGCCATCCCCATCACACGTAATTGTCTATTTAACTTTTACCACAACAATTACCAGGTCCAGGTGAGTGCTTTAATTTCGTTTTCCCTTTGTTTTGCTGCAATAGCATCGCATTTCGACCGAGTACTCGCATATCTACCCATATATGCCGTACGCATATCGCAGCGTCTCTTTGCGCTCCCATCCGTTGGTTGGCAGACTGAGTCCCCAGTTGCTGCGCTCCATTTCAGATACATGAATGCACGTCGAAAAAGGTTGCAGCGATTCGACCGGCGGTACCAGTGGGAAGTGTAGATACGCGCCGGGAACTGCATCATCGGAACACCGGTACCCCAGTCGCGCAGACAGGTCTTTCCCAGTTCAGTTCTGCTGTTCTGCTGTTCGGCCGCCATTAGATAGCCGCTTGAGTTTTTTCACTGCGCGCCGCATACCACGGCCACGACGAAACCGGGTTGGACGAGAGTGTTTTTTTTTGTTTTTGTTTTCCCGCACACTGTACGTTATTAACCTGCCTCAACTCCAGAGCTTCGACAGCGGCAGCAGCCACCAGCGCCGTCAGTTCGATGAGATTCTTCGACCTGAATTGAGCTGTTCTACTGGTACACCGAGTCGACGTCGTCGGTCACATCGAAGGTCCACCGCGCAGTGTACTCGCGAAAAATTGTCCCCCCAACCCCAGAGTGGGTGCCGATCATCGCATTGTTGTGACTTAAACTCGGATGCGAATTTGCGAGATTTTGTCTCTTTGGCAAGCTGTCGCTTGCTTCATTCTCGATTGCAGCGATCTTAATCACAGCCCTTCAGCGGAGCTGGCCAGCGCTTCGGAAGCGGAATAAACGCGTTAAAGCGCCCTAAGTGATCAATGTGAAAAGATTCCAATAAATCGTTGCGATATTTCGCAATTACAGTGATTTCTGTTGTGGTTCTGTTTGTGTTCGTGGGCTACCTGAGATTAATCAATCGACGCGTTGTATCCACGACTGTGTGTTGGACTTACTCGAGGCGAGTATAGTGATATCAATTGCATTGCTGCTGTTGCGAAACAAAGGAGTTGTACGGCCCTTTTCGGAGGCGCAGTGGAACTCGCTGGTTCGGTCGCCTGACTGGGCTGTGCAATTAAGTTGCGGATTCGTGTTTTGCGAAAAATGGTAAAATTTACATAAATGTGTAGCATCGTCCCGTTATTGGGCTATAACGCTTCGGGAGCGCGCCCCATCCAAGAGTGCGGCGGATTAAGAGATATTGGCGAGCTGGACTACTGATTTATGGATTAACATTTTAATTGGATATGCCTCTGCGTATTCTCTGACTGTATGTGTGCCACGAAGTGGCTCTGGATAGCAACCCATTAATATTATTTTAGTGCTAGAGCAGTTTCCTGGTTGTCCTTGTCATACCGAGGGGTAATAGTGTTTCTGTGCTACTTTTGGTGTTTCCTTTGAGATGGATGTGTGTTTATGCAATTTGCGACACTACCTGTGTATTGCATGAGCTGAGTTAAAGTGTTGACGGTTTTAGTGCTGCAACTGATTGTTTTACTTTGCTTGTGTTTAAATTCAAGTTGGAAGAAAGTGTTAGGAGGAGAGGAGGTCTCGATATTGCTGTTATATGTGGATATTCCTTGATGCAGTGCATCTTAGTGGTAAGTTGTTGTACTTGTTTGTCTCGAAAATGTTTTACCATTTAAGTGTCTAATTTGTTTGAATTGAAGTACCAAATGTTGAGATGGGCAATTGGTTTGTTTGTGTCCTATTGTCATGCAGTGGTACTATTAAAGACGACTTAATTCCATCTTGTGTGTCCCACCCATTATGTTGCTGAAGTGACAACTTTTGTTTATATTTTGGAGGGCTACTATCGCAAGTGCCTCTAAATGCAAACCTATGTCAGTATGACTTTATCATTGAAAGATATCGACAATCAATTTTAGCGCGAAAAGTTCTAGATGAGGTTAACTTCAGTGATTGTTTCCGGTACCAGTTTAGACAAGGCGAACAAATGAACATAGTGACATAAGAAACGGTTTATTTGGTATTTTTCCTGCTATCTCTGTCTTTGGCGCGATGTTACCTATTTGTTTTTGTAATTTCGTCTGCAGTCTAAGTAAAATAGCTCATTTTGCTAAAGGTTGTTATGTACACCAAGGATGACGTATCATTGGAATTGTTTTTCCCTTGGGTTATCATTTGTTCCCATAATTTGCAACATTAGCTTTTATTGAGGAGAGAAATAAGTAAAAGCCCTTTGTTAAGTTGGTGGTAGTTACAAAGTTGACACTGTTTTGTTTTCGAAGAGGCATTGAAAACGTAATGTAAACTCAACAGCTCTTATTGAACTTTGACAGACTGCGGCCATATTGAAAAAAAATGTTCTGTCATTCTTCTTTCATTAGGTTCGTTGGCGTACGCGGTTTGAATCGAACACAATCGATAGAAAGCGATCGCAATCGCACAAAGTCTATACACGTACTAATCAGAAATGACAGAAAAAGAGAAAATTAGCAAAATAACGAGTAACGAGTGGTTCCTCTCTTGGCTCGAAACAGCTCAGAGAATTTCAACCGGCAAGTACTGATAAACATGTCAAATTCACAAAGTTGTCAAATAACAAATTCAAAATTCGTCTTAAAATTGAACTGCACAGAAAAGTAAAATCTGTAAAAATAAAGAAAATTCGGTGGTGGTCGATTGTTGTCCTAGAACGTTTCATATGTTGCAAAAAGGTAAGTTATATATTTATTTGTGATATGGATTAGATGTCCAAGATGAAAGTTGCTCAAAGTAGCTCGAAGTCTATCCACGTACTTTGGCGTATATTTTCAGCTCTCTGAAAGAGTTTTGCTAAATTTTTTGAGTTTGACAGATTTTTTAGTGTTTGGCTCGCGAAAGTACGCGAATAGACCTATTGTGTTCTGTCATAGTAACAATTTTATTAAGGACTACTCACCACCCCACAGATAATCGAAATCTTAAAATTTTGTTATCAAAGCGAAAGTATTTTTTGCGGAATGTTCCGCAATTTATAGGCGCCCCCTTCTGTGGTCACCATCACCATCCGGAAACTTTGAAAATATCGAGTAAAGTGGTTCAGTGACACAATCGCTGAGAGTAAATTAAAAACGCGATTGCCCAAAAATATTGCTCCGTTGGTACAGAATGTTCTCGAAAGGCAAAACGCATCGATTTTTGTTCTTAAGAAATTGACCACGAGGAGCAAGAGGTACCGGAATAAAATCACCGACTACATTTGAGCTGTAATTGTTCGTTTGGGTACCTATTGCCAAAACGAAAAGTCTTTCATAGGACTGTCACCACTTCAATTTGAAGCAATTCATGAAAAACGTCAATTTTTGAAAATGCTTCATAAATTACTCACAATATTTCCTTAAAGAAAACTGGATATGAACTGCATTTTAAAACTATTTGTAATAGGTATTTAAAATATAGCCTGTCTTCAAAATTTGGAACTCTTCAAGCTCCTGCATTCCGAAGTCCGAGTTCAAAACGTCTTGGACCTTTATATTTCTTATAAGGGATTGATTTTCTATCTTTTTAAGCAAATAATATTTGGTTATGCCAAATATTAAGAAAAACAAATGATTTTTTTTACATATTTGCTAGGAAATAATTTTACTCTATAATAAAACTAACATAGACGGGTTTGATCAATTATCATGGGTTTTTAACGTAGTATTACTCCCTAAAGCTGCGACCATTAGCTGCAAGACTTTATTTTATAGCATTAGCCTTACAACATCCTTTAACTCTTTTACTTTTCTTATCGGTTATATCTCGCACCCAAAATTTTATGTCGGCTCTTATAGACTGTTCTGCTTCGTGTAACAACCAAAGAAAACGATGGCCATTTTGCAATTGATAAATGGTTTTTGGTGTATTTTTCCAATTTTAGTTAGGTTTTAAGAAAAATAACAAAGAGTTGTTCATTTGACCAATATAAGCCAATCAAAACTGAGACACATCAAGTCAGCCAGTTGTCAAAATTACTAGGTACTTAGATGCTTGAGCGTACCCATTGAATTATGACAGACTTATTTATATTTGAGCAAATAGTCTCGTTAAAATTAGTATTAACATGTGATTTTGTATTTTTTTTTTTTTTTGTAAAATTTGACATTAACTACGTAGATTCAAAACAGGTTAAAATCGGCTTAAACTGTTTTAAATCCGCGTGTTAATGCATGTTTTTGAGTGAATATTATGGGA
Organism: Cheilosia vulpina; assembly: GCA_916610125.1. Classification (NCBI taxonomy): domain Eukaryota; kingdom Metazoa; phylum Arthropoda; class Insecta; order Diptera; family Syrphidae; genus Cheilosia; species Cheilosia vulpina. The sequence goes on along the minus strand of OU744279.1, from coordinate 39,917,656 downwards.
CAAGATTTAAATTGTCGGGTTTAAAAAATACGGATTAAATGACCCTATCTAAAATTAATTTAAACCTGATTTACACCCGGAGTGAATAATATGCCCGTATAAGAGATTGTGTACAAAAACAATAGACTTACTATTAACACTTTTAATAAACACTAATGTGGTGTTCGATGGGGCTTCTCAGAACACTTTTATTTTGCTCTATGTCACTTTTTTGTTCAATTGAAAAAATAAATAAATAAATAATTGGCGCAACCCTAGGCCTAGCTTCTCACAACCATTCGTCTTGTGTGAGTTTTTATTTTTGGGATGAATGGAAGGGATCTACAATTGTATGCCGAGTCCAAACGGCCAATTGAGAAGCTCTTTCAAGACAGTTATACTCTCGGATGTTTGTCAGACGTTCGCGAGAGGTAGCACAGTGAAAAAAAACCTTAAGTTGGAATTTGGGTTTTCTCGGGATTCGAACCTTGGACACCTCGCTTAGTAGTCCAACACACTAACCACTAAGCCACTGCGCCGACAATTGGTATCTAAAAAAACAAGACGAATATTTTCCCGATTTGGATAAGTGTCAAATCTATCTCCCGCCACATAATATTTCGTTTGTTTTCCTACAAGTTTCTTAGGTGTCACTTCGGTTTTTTTCTGATTTGACATTGACGTCGCGAACTACCCTATTGTATTGATTTTTTTTTGTTTTCACAGTTTGTTTACAGTCATGTTCAAACTGTTTCAAATGCTGGAAACGATTTGATTGATCGATGCGACGATGATTCTGCATGAAGAAAAATAAAAGCGACATCTTTTCGGTTAATTGTTTTGAAAACGTTCGTTTGATTAGAGTCCAAATCGGTTTGAACCCACTCCGTTCAGAGCATACTCTACCCACCTTTCTGCCAATGGCTGTCAGTTCGTATATGGAATTTCATGAAGTGAAAATTTAAAGTTATGAAAATACTTGAAATATAGAATTTCAATAAATTCTGTTACAGGAAAAGTATAAAAATAATACACTTCGTAGGTATGAAATTGCTTTACCTCTATGTGATTGCCATTTGAAATCCAACTTGTTCTCAGAAAGTTGGCCAGCGGAACCAATTGGTTTGTTAACACTATGCCTAAGTGATTTTCACTTCTTTCTTTTTATATACTTTGATATTTTCTTTGAACTCTGACAAAAATTCAACAACATTTAATTCCAACTTTCATATGGGGATAGCAATAGCATTGAGTCGGTCCGCTGTCAGATTTCTGTTTCGTAACAAATCCAACAGATGTAGCGCAAGGCGTGCTTCGAAATGTCTTTCATGTCATAAGCAATTTGAATAGCTGATGTTGGATGCATTTACATTCCACTCGACTCTCCTAAAGACAATTCTGACAATTTTTGCATTTCCTTCGGTACATGTCATATCTTCAATCGAAGCCATTAAATTTAATTACCAGACAAAATTCAATGAAATAAAAATCACAGACAAGAACGCACAGCAACTACCTAACAACAACAGCAGCAGTGGTCGCTTTATGAGCGGCTACATCACATCTCCAGATGGAGACAAAATCAAATCATTGCACAGACGTTGTTGTTGAATTCAAATCGTTGCCATAAAATGTCGTCAGGTCCCTGGGTTGAACAACAAAAGGGTTTGCGCTTTTGTGATGGCACTTTTCTACTCTGACAATCTTCAACATTAAATCCGTCATTGTCGTGTCGTTGCGAGCGTCATCAAACAAAAACCCAATAGCACATCCGTTTGCAAAAGGCCATCGCCTGATGGAGTCGGAAGCCTCATCATGTGTGTAGTGTTAGGGAGCATTCCCCACGTTGTTGGTTAGTTGCTTCTGCGACATTCGATTCAACTTGCGAATAAAATAAATATTAAACGAAATTTATTGCAGCAGTTTCCATGGTAATAAATTGATTCCGACTCTGAATGCAGCTGATGACGTTCTGCCACTTCAGTGACTGTGTGTGTTTTGTCCTTCTCTAGGTGAAGTGGTGGCTATTTCGTGGCAACAGTTTGAGCTGCATGTCTACTACGATGAAGACGAACCTCCAGAAGAATTTGTTGGTTTTTCTAGCGTATTTTTTTTCCTTTCTAGTGACAGAGGCAGGATTCCTCGCTGCCCGATGTGATGTTTAATCGTTTGCAGCTTGATTTGCAGCTATAATTTCCTTGATGGTATTTCGGGAGCAATTTACCCTAATTCCCTGTACTCAAATGCTGGAGAAGGGGACTGCAGGCGATAGGATTTAATGTTTGTCTTTTGTTTCTCGGAAGACATTCTGAGCGGTTTTTCTATATTTGAAACGGTGGAGGATTGTGGGAACGTCAGATTACATGCGATAGAATCTCTCGAGATGGTTGTAAAATTTCACGCTTTGCGCACAGAACAGATGTGCGTTTGGTATATAGGCAGAGGAGGGCATTATTTTTATATCTGTTCCTCACTAATGGGAGGAGCTCCAGCAGTGCATCTTTGAACAACGGGCTACGCTGTGCCTCTCAGTTGGTATTTAACAAAGAAACCTCTGTTATTATGCAGAAATGTGTTATTAAATTTGAATAAATGCTCAAATGGTTTGAGTTGTTTTAAATATATTTTTATTTCATATAGGCTTGGTTATTATTAGTCAGGCGAGAAGGAATACTTCATTAGGTTCAGGTCAACGCTATGACCCATTAGGAAACAAAGTGAAAAAACCAATGAAAATCAAAGAAAATCACTTCGTTTTAAATGATTTTGCATAATTTAGCTCCGAATACGAAAATTTTTGAATCGAAGATAATTAAAATGGTTTCCCTACTTTAAAAAGTATATATTTGTAATTTGATCTAGCCACATGTTTACCTTGGTTTGATGTGGAATCATTATTAAATCCAATTCATCGAATGTTTTTAAATTCCGATCCAAACATTATGCATCGTAGATTCAGTCAAATTTCTTTCTAACGAACCTTCAAGGGAACAAAAAATTTCTTCGTTTAAAGGAGTTTTTTTTTTTTAGAAAATTCGTTAATTTGGAGTTCATAAATTTTATTTTCAATAACATAAAATTCTTAAGCTAAGGATACAATAAGTAAATTTTTCGCTAAATAGAATTATTTTCAACATACTAAATATGAGCTCGTAAAAAATGATATAGCTATGGATTTTTTCTTTTTTTGATGATATCGTTTTCTTTTTGTATCCTACATAAGTTAATACACTTTACTTATTTGTTAAAATATTTTATTTTCAATATCAGATAATATTGAGGCTTCTAATGAATATGTGAACTCTGGTTTGGTTAAAAATAGCTTATTCAGGACATTTGAATTCAGGAAATCCAAATCGTCTTCAGTTTCATACTGTATAATCCATTTGATCTAATAATCTGTTTTAATTTTAATTATTGATAATAATTCTCTAACCTCTGTTTTTCTCTACTTAAATAAAGAGCTAAATAAAGCTCTAAATGATACTCTCTCGCCAATACTAGCAATTGTATTTGGTATATTTTTGTTTGTTAAATATAATAATCTTTTGATTGTTATATAATTGGCTGAAATACGAAATAAATAAATAGCAAAATGCTATATAAAGTTATAAAATTAAGCCCAAACCTTTCACATGGATAACGGGCTAAAAGGATGGGCATTTGTATAAATAATTTCAGCAGAAATTGCAGAGACGAAGAGGAAATAAAATCTGTGAAGCATCTCCTTTGTCACTGCCCAGCTCTCCAAGAACGCAAATGCTCCTGTTTGAGAGTACGGTTCTTCGAAGGCGTGGAAGATCAATCAACAATCAATCAACTAAGAATCAGATCTAAGAACATTTCTCAACATATCCTAATTGTTTTTTCTAGTTGCATGTCCTAACATTTACAATATACAGAATATCCTCAAGCGTATTTACCCACAGTTGCTAAGGTTATTGTATGGTCCTCTTGTCACTTAACTCCCCCGCAAAATGTGACAATTTTATTGGTGTTACTTCAGCCAGAAGGGCGTTCGAAAGCAAGTACGCCTCTGGACTATTTGCATCTAGAGTGTGTAAAAGAGATTCAGCCCTTCCGTCGGGAAATACAAATCTCCATCTATAATCTGCTTACATACAATTCGACACATCGACATGAATATTATTAATTGATTTTATCGGTAGGAAGCAAAATATCAACTTCAACTTACAAATTAGCTACCACAACCCAGCGAGACAAAAAGCAACCAACCCTCACTGCGCATGCGCACATCTATGCAGCGCAGCGGTTTTATTGATTAATTATCATGAATCGAAAATACTGTTTTTACTGTGCAACAACATTTTTCATTCAAAAACCTGTCAGGATGCCGTAAGCTTATCCGCACTACCTCTTCATTCCAGTATTCTTTTATTTATGTTCAAAATATGTCAACGACAAGATTCCCCCCTGTTCATAAATAAAATCGAAAGAGAGGACAAAAAAAAATCAGAACCGACCGGCACAATTCCTGTTCCTGTGATTTTCTTTATGACATTCACCTGTTTTACCTGAACCTGGGTGCGCTGTCGATGTGCTATCGACAAACCAGATCCAACCGACAGTCTTCGGCGGCTTCATTTAATCATCGATTACCGGGCTTAAATGTTTTCGTTCTTTATGTTCTCCATTTAGGGGGGGATCTTAGATCATTCTACGATATAAAATGATGTGTTTTTTTTTTTGTGAACACGAATTGTATCCAAAATTTTGACCTTATTGAAAGGCACCACTTGGACATGAACACAGACGGACATGAAAGGGAAATAAAATTGACCAGCATTTCAATCAATGCCGCATTTAATTACACGCTATAACCCTTTTACGGGGAAATGTGTGCCCATTCAAATTTCAAAGATCCACTTGGAGATAAATCACAAAATACGTTTTCTCTAATCACAGTGATTTGGACAAGGCGGCTGAAGGGAGGAACCTACTGGTAATAATCACGTCGTTCGAGGCAGTAGTTTACAGGGTCGTAAAATTGTCATCTTAAAAGGCTGTTAAAGTAAACGACTCTGTGGGTGTTCAATTCCTATAATCTCGTAGGCACTGCTGGTGTCCAGATTTTGGACATTAGGTAGTCAGAGAGGGTTTGTGGGATAATTGTTGAAAGCTGAAGGTTGCGTTCTCGGTTAAATTAGGTCTTTTGAATAAGTACCACTCCGACTTGATTTTAGGTATCTTGATGAGAGTGGCACGTTCAAGACTGAAAATACTTTTCCAAAGCAATATTCTTAAGTACCTAGCTACCTTTCGGTTTTCAAAAGATGAAAGGAGAAATGGTAAATGGACCGAAGAGTACTCTACTCGTTGGTTTAAAGATGTAGGTGCATCGCGGCTCGCTTGGTTAGGTGATTGCATAGCGGATTCGTCTAAAACACCACAAGCCGAAATTTGAAAAACATGAACTATATCAGTTCACTTTATAGCACACTCTCTTGACGACGGATGAATCAAAGAAAGACAAAATTTCGACTCTCGAACGATTCCTAATTTTTGCTATTCAATTTGACAATAAAAATTTAAATGTTTTCTACTACTTTACAGTAGATGTAAAGTAGGTAGTTTAATAAAAAAGGTCCGGCACATGCATTTTTATTCAGGGTCGGTCTGTAAGTAGACAAGGCTCATTTTCATTTGATACCAAATCAGTGCACTGCTTCGTAGAAAGATTTAGTTCTGCGAAACCAGCTATAGAAGCTGCGAATAGGATCCTTCAGATGGAAGTGTTACGCCAACTGTTTCCTTATTTTTTAATCAAATAATGTTGCATTCCTTATGGACATGAAAGATGTGACGATAACGAAAAGGCCGGCAAAAGAGGAACTCAAGGTTTAAAATCTTCTTTTAAAGAAAAGGCCCCTTAACCAATCTGTAGCAGTCATAATTTGGTTATTAATTCAGTTTTTCAAAGCTGGGTACCACGGAAATTCATTTTGCATTGAAAATATTCCATGGGACAAACCAGCCTTTCAGCCGTTAAGCCGCTGACTCTGTCTTGGAGAAGTAGAAACTGTTGGCGCAGCAACGATGCTATTTGAATTTTTGTTATGTTTCTGTCACCAATGACATCAAGCTGTCAAAACATTCACCTAGGTTTGTCATTTCATATTGCATTGCTTCACGCTTGGCGACCGTGTGGAAATTCTTAAAAACAATTGTAGAAATTCCGGCTCAATTGTCAATACACAACGTGCAGTCGGTCGTAATCCTGGCTTCAGTATATGCAGGCAATTTGTCGCACCGTGGATAAGTTTGAGCATGAGTACCCTCTGCTGGACCTTAAGCCACCAACCAGAGAGAGATTGGTGACAAATGAAGAAAATATAGCCGCCATTGTGGCCAGTATCGAAGAAGACCCAGAAATGTCGATTCAGCGAATTAGGTATCGCCATCAGAGTCAACCCGTCTTATTTTGCGATTGGATTTGGGCCTGTATTTGGATCTGTAAATGGATTGTGCTGACGCAAGATTGACTGTCGCACGAAGATAGAGAACGCCGTAAGTTCGCTGGAAATTGTGGCAGCAGGTCCGGATTTTTGCAAATGCAAATGGGACGGGGCCCATTTTTGGCTCAGCGGTTATGTCAATTGAAAAAAATACCTTTCTTGGAGCGACCACAATTCACAAGAAATGTTCATCCAGCAACAATACATACAAGCAATTGCATTAGATCTTCAGCATTTTTTTCAAAATTTAGATCTACTGAAACAAAACTTAATCTACTGCATTTTTGTAGAACGCTTGATCTAGATCGGGAAAATGTAACCCATTTAGCAGAAAATATAACAACGAAACTTTTTCGAAAACGTTGAATTAATATTAATGGATTTTTGTGTATTGTTTAAATACTTGTTTTTATTAATTTAGTATTGATTCTGTTATTTTTTGTTATTTTTACTTTGGTTTTGTTCAATCCACTGCATTGTTTTTAAAAACTACTGGGAAAATATATTCCCAAAGTGGCAACGCTGGACACCACTCACCTATTTTCTCTGGGGCCATGTCAAGTTCTTAGTCTACGCCTAACAAGCCAACCGATTTGGACGAGCTCGAGGCCAACATTCGAGATGTTGTTGCCGGAATAACGCAGTACATATTGGACCGACGTAATCAATAATTGTAATGACCGTTTGAAGCTCTGTCAGCGAAGCCGAAGCGGCCATTTATATAATGTGCTATACCAAACACAATGACATGAATGTAGCTTCAAAGTAAAGCCGGTATCTTTTTGTTTTTTATTAAAATTGTTTCCCTACACTCAAAAAAAAAACAACAAGGTGTGGTGACATAAGGGCAATACTAAAATTTGTAGTGTGGCCTTATGTCACTTTCACACAGCGTCATAAGGCGAATTTGGCTTAATAGCACTTTCCACGGGGCAGGGAAAAAACTTCACCTCGAGCGGAAAATAATTTCCCTTTCATTTATAAATATCTAAAAAGTAAATTCGCGCGATATGTCAAAAATGAATGGGGGGCATGCTGGGTCCCTGCAACCCTCCTGGATGTGGTCACTTTTTGAAGGATGTGTATAATGCGAAGATTCTTTAAATGCATGCGGAACTTAAATATAAACAACATTGAATTCGCCCAACCGCGCAGCTACTCCATTTAAATGGAGTTGCAATGTTGTTTATATTTATGTTTCGCATGCATTTCAAACAGTGGGCCAGGGAGTCAAATTCGCTTAATCGCACAAATTTTAGCAATCATTTTCTAAAACGAAAGCGTTTTGGTTTTTTTTTACCTTCTCAAATTCTAAAAAATAAATGGCTTTGCTCTTAAAAATACCTACATATGTATATTATTAGCAAAAAAAAATATATTTGGTTTTACAGCGTAAAACAAATTGGCCATATAACGCTTTCTCAAATTCTCAGATTCGGCCTTATGTAGCTCCACTTCTCACGCTGAATACTTGATTCTTAAAAACTGAAAAAAAATAATTCATGTTATCGAAAATAATAGTTAAAGGAAAAGCTTGCAATTTGTTTAAAAATCTCAAAATTCTTCGCCTAACAAATTTTTCTCAGTGTACTGCTGTTATCTGGTCACCCCATGGTATACCATATTTTGCCAATGATAGTGGACAGCATGTTTCTTTGCATACACATGTTCAAAATAGTTGGGAAGAACTGCTTTCAAATTGCGCACCGTCCGCCTCCTAATGATGATTGCTTATGATAGATGTGGCTTTGAAGTCGATGAAGATGGCAAGTCTCGCCTTGAGATTCGTTAGTCCAGAATTTTTTTCAGTTCGAAAGTTTGACGTATGGTGGATTTGGCGGACCGGAAGCCACAGTGGTACAAGTGCATTACCTGTCATCCTTCTCAGCAATCACATCCATCATCATACCACGAGCTATTCTCCCGAGGTGGCTGGGAGCTGGTGGTTTCCAGCTATTTCTCTGATGAGATCCCGATACTGGTTGGTGAATGCACAGGAAAAAAATTGTTAAATCTTTGTTGGCTTTGCTGAGTAGATCCTAGGCATTGGGAACGTAGTAATCAGCGGATTATTTACGAGCTGAATAATCCGTAGCCTTTATCTGTTAATGATTCGACGAGGCTGTGGACACTTTCTACGAAAAAATTGGGGGTTACTGCACTTGCTTCCTGGTAGTAGAATAGACCAGTTGCGTCTGAGTGCTCAGTGTTACCTAGCCCGACGAAAAAAAGAAAAATGTCCGTCTCCGTCTGAGTATCACTTGGGCCGTTGTTGGACGAATTTTCCCCTTTACGTCGCAGCGAATTGAGTTTCTAGGTCTGATTAGAGACAATTTTGTTAAGGCTCTCTACCGGGATGCACTATACGTGAAATGTAGATCACCCCTAGCACGGCCCATATGTGAGAAATGACCAAGTTCCTGCGCATTTTCTTGTCAGAGATTCTGCGACTGTTCGCGCCTTAGTGTTCCCATATAATCCTCAGATCACCATACAGTCCAAATCAATGGTTACAAGTTTCGAAAAGTTCCCAGTTGTGCCACTGACTTTCGTACGATGTTGGTAGGATTTCCTTCCGATGTTAGCACCACGCTCGTCTCGGACTGTCAAGAATCACTTCCTAAAGCGCCAGCCCATTGCAATGGCACAACAACTATTTGAGTATCTGCTGCGCCTGTCAGATGAATAGCATTCAGCATTGGAATACTTCAACGTTCAGATGCCTTCGCAGGACTTTGACCAAAACTGGTTTTCTCCTCGCGAGCAGTTATATATTTTATATGACGTGCCCTGCACTTGGTAATCGCGTTTCATACATGAGATTACTTCGCAACTTATCGTCCCTTCGGGCGACGCTAACAAGTAAATGAATCATTGAAATGAAAAGAATCAGCGTCCTAATGCTGGCACATATCATGCATATACATCCCTCCGTCATAATGAGATATAAATAACCATCCCACAAGATCTTCATTAAATCACACGCTGATTGAAACGCTGCACGCAATCATCGCAACAACATGTTTGCCGTTTGCCATTTGCCCGTCAGCGAGACATCCTTATATCCGCCCAAGAGTGGTTCTTCTTATTTGAGTTGGTTCCGTCCCAATCCGCACAGATGCGGTCGCGGCTCATCTCATTTCGTCTGCAAATGACGAGGATTGAGTGTGTTCCATTCGCGTCCAGATCTTGCCTCCAATTACATTACATCAAAGAGTTGAACGACACTGTCACAGCGGGCTCGCGCGCAGCTCTTCATGGCGTAATGATGTAGCCGGGTAATTATGTTGCCAATATGGATGAGAGATGTACGTCTAGATGCGCAAACAGAAGTGCTCTCGCCCTATCACATTCTCAACGCGCACGATGACAGCGTCGAGTGGCAACTGCCGACAACGGTTCCCTGTCACTCAGTGTATGGAGCCAATTTGCAATTGGCAGTGCAAGTGCCAACGATGCGACGTCTGCTTCAGTTCCTCCACATAAAAGCCTGCGAATGATGTCTAATTGAACAAATGAATTAGAAATGGAAGAGCAGTACCGCTGCTTCCTTAAATGTGTACCAGTCAGAGTCGTTGTAAAATGCTGTCGCAATTGACGTTCAAGATCGATATCGTGCTGGTGAACAGCGCAGCAGTGCTACAATGTTGCGGGGTGACTTTGCACAGTGGAGCTGCCGGTCTTTCGAATCGGTGAGAGTGTAGTTAGGCATTTGATAAAATTGCTTCATCAAGCGCGCAAGCACTTTGGCGCCAGTTGTTCGGTGTTAAAAAGTAAGCTCGATTAGAGATTGTAACGGCTTGTAGGTAATTGCATTATTTATAACTGGAGCCCAGACCATAAAACAGTTTTAACGAGGCTACCTGCTTAGAGGTGTCCAACTTGAGCCGAGCATGGAGGAGTTGAGTGGAGCTTAATTACGTTTTTATATTGACACACAGGTGGGATGACTTTTGCCATTCAATCAGTTGCTACTGTGTTGTGAATAACTTGATAGCATGCTTCAGATGTCTTGCCAAATTATCCGTTACGTCAAAAATTGTTCCGCGAACTTGTATTCAAATTTCGAAAACTATTCCGAAGTGGATTTGTTGCCTAAAGTTTGAAACCTTATTCTTAATGCCGTTGATTACAATTGGTCGCCTGACACTAGTGAAACATTTATCCCCGGGACCAAATCTTTATTAGCCCAGTCCCAGTGTTCGACTTCAGCTATGCTGTCCCGTAACCAGTGCGAGTGTTCTTCTGCCTATGGCCTACTTGAAAACTTCTTGACCGATTTCGCTTGAAATTTAACAGTTTATTTCAATAAGTTCAGGCTATGTTTAGGGGTAGTTTTACTAAAATCCAATAGGTGGAGCTGTTGTTTGTCTTTACCTTTTAGTGCGCCTATTTGTACGTGTTGAGTTCCACAAAAACGACCGTGATGACATCACAAAGGCCAAACAGCAAACAATCTCGAGAACTACTGAATGGATTCGATGCGGTTTTCACTGTTATAATATTAAACCTCCTTAGAGAATGAAACACAAAGTGGAAGCTATGTTTCATTGGTTAATTGGTATAGATAACTAAAAGTCTTCAGGGCACTTACACAAAGACTTAGTCGAGCATTCCAATTTATGTCTGTTGTTTGAATCAGATTCAAAAATTGTTCCATACTGTGGTAGAAACTACGACTTTTTAAAAGTGAACCAAGAAACCGCTTTAGTGATGAGGCGATTGGTTGTTAAGCATTAACCATATCTGGTCTTAAAGCATTAGGCTTAGGCTACCTTATATTATACAGAAAGCCCGAGATGTCAGTGTGGCTTAATAAGCGTCGCAATTAGTTTCGTAACTAATAGTGGTATCCGAAGCTTGTAGAAGCTTGTTGGTCGCCTTCAGCCTTTTCCAACTTGTGTCAACAAAAATACCGCAACATTCTTGCAGACTTTCTAGTTTATTCCTTCCGCAACCCTAAAAGGCAGACACAAAAAGATTGCGGCTTTATGTAAACCAATCAACCATTAGCCTATATTTAAGTTCCGATTATTTTAGTGCAAAATCTAAAACTAGATAGGGCTATATCAGTCTTTGACAGAATTTAGAAATTTCCACATATACGTAGGTATGGGTACTAACTATGTTTTGTACTTTAATAGCGCTGCAATCCAGAGCAGACCTGCGACTTCAATAAACATGCCTCGATCAATGGCTAGGTTGGCTCCATTGCGGTTTATCACCTGAGAAAAGCTTAAAGATTCACCTTTCTAAAGTATGTATGTCCACAAGCCTTCTATGTCCCAAACGTCTTAGACAATTATTTCGAATATTTTTCAGGGACTGTACAACCCGTCTAGTCTTCGCCTTTGAGAGGATCCATGCTTGTGAGGGGCTTTCGCTATTCAGTTCCTTTTCTTCAGGACCAGGCAAATGCAGCTGGGACTCCTTTCATCGGAAATACTTTATTGCGAATACATTTTACAGACGAGCTTCCTGCCAAATAGTCTTTGAAAATATCGGACGCCAAACCTTTATTAATTAAATTAAATTAAATTAAGATGTGGCTAAATGTTAAACGGATTTTCCTGTATCGTCAGTAAAAAACTTGACTTTCTTCTTGGCGGTGCGATCTTGGCCGTCATCGCCTTTTTACAATCTGCAGAAGTAGTTCCAACCTTTCACACTGCGACTCGTTAAAAAAGTGCCTTGTCTAACTCTAAAGGTTTCGGGTCGATCTTTGAAGCATGGACATAAGTTCTTTACCCTTTTTGTAAAGCTTTCAAACCTGATTCTTGGGGTGGAATTTCCAATAGTTCTATAGGGATAATTGCGCTCTTCATTAATTTTTGTGTGTCCTATGCAGTTGTGCTTTGGTTGAGATATGCGTCTGGCTTGAATGTACGATCACGCTGGCTACGCTGGCATTTGGTAGCACTGGACTTCTTGAGAGATTTAGGGAAAAGCAAAGAGTCGGTAAAAGCTTTAAAAATGACCTCCGCATTACACGATCTTTTCTTGTCGTTGTGCTTATACATATACATTTTGGATCGTCACCAGTAAAGTCAGTCTTATCCGTGGCGGTTTTCTTATTCTTGTTCGTCGTAACTTTTTTTATACAAATGATTGTTCGGTCTTAGGATTTTTGGGTTTTGCTGGTACTTACTAGAAGGCCATTTATTAGTTGTTATGACATTTAAGGCACATTAAAGCTGATCAGGTCAACTGTAGCTCAGCTTGTTTTGATCCTTTTGTTCAGCTCCGCAACTGTAGTCACCTGATGAGTTACTTTTCAAATAAGGAGCAGCACGTGGTACGATTTTGGTGAATGATAATGGAGCCTGCATAATGCATAAGTCCATATAGATGACACAATCTTTTAACTGTCACTATCTGCTGTCCAAACAAGGACTCGGACCGTGTCAGAGGCTATCATACTTTCAATCCAAAAATTTCTGGCAGCTTTCATGATAAAACCTTTCCTTACAGAATCATTACATGCAAAATATAACTATTTCCTGTATAGGCATAGGGTCGGTCCCACTGTGCTGTCACATGTCTCTCTAAAGCTGGTGCACCTTTAGTGGGACAGCACAATTTTGTAGCACACAATGAGTCCTCCCACCTTATCCCCTTTTGGAGTACTCGACATGTACTTTGTCATTACTGCCTTACTCGTGCACACACTCCCTTTTCTCCTCCGAAAGGCATCGCGACATTTTCCCCAAACACCGTTCCCCAGGACTCTATATATGTATTCCTCGAGGAGTGGTACCGATTTTCTGAGTAATTAGTGTCAAGTGCAAATACTTTTGCTTCACTCCTGCGATTGTTGTTGTTGTTCTTGTTGTTTATGGTACCCGAGCTGATAATGCTGCTTCAGCACTTCACCGCAACGGTTCGTTTACATTTCAGCTTAGAGGTGAGGTTGCATAACTAGATGTAGAAGTTATGCTGCGGGCCGGTCGCTGCTACTCCCTGTTGCTCATCCTGTTGCGGACGAAGTGCAGAGAGTATAAAACCCGTGGGCACATCCAAAACCAAAACAAACTGGTTAGTAATAATCCAAAAGAGTGTTCAGAATTCTGGTTGTGAGACGCTTCCCTATGCCAAGGGTAAAGCGACGCAACAGGGTTCCGTTTACAGCGCGGACGAGTTGTGCGATGGTTTATCTTCGTGAGTGAATTTTAATTGCAATTAAATGAAATAAAAATGAGAATTACGAGTACCCTTGCGGAACAAGAAAAAGCGTTAGAGACGATGTTTCGCATAAGTGGCGTGTGCATGTGCATAGCCTTTGTGAAGCTGCAGCTGGAGATGTTCAATGGCAGAGCGTGGGTGTGATTTCCGTAGATGCAAAATATGAGCGCAATGCATTTTAGTTTATCTTTTGAATCGAAACCTTCCAAATGGTCGCACTGCTGGTGAATAATGAGACGGTGATGGCAACTTTGTTCGGCTTGGCCTGACATCTTCAGCCAAATGACTTGTTTATATGGTTAACGGCTCTTGTGAGTGGTTTCTATTCAGGTTTAGTCCTTAGACCCATTTATTCTGAGAAATGGGTCAATGTGCGTGTAACCACATAAAGTGAGCGACCGATAAAAGAGAACTACCTTCGTGGGAATTTTATGGAGGATAAAAATGGTAAATTCAAAGGCAATGCGGACAAAATTTAACGCCATTGTATGTTAGAGCTATATAGTAATTTTTTTGGCGGAATTTGGTTTCGACCTAGTTAGTGGAGGCACACTTACTTTGTCCTTATGATAACATAAATTAAATGCATTTGTTTTACGTAAATTAGCTTCCTCCTTCCTCCAAAAGATTATAACGCTAGAATTTACTTACAGAAATTAACCCTGGTTGTGTCTTTTTAGACAACCACCTCACCAGACCTTTGATTTGGTCCTTCTTCTCCAATATATAATTCCTTCGGGGTGAAACCTGATGACGTTATAACACGATAACCGCTGGGCCACTTTTCATGATACTTTTTGAAGTGAAAACTTCTTTAGGTGCGTTGGCCATTTTTGAGATGGGATCAAACCGTTGAACTCGCGACACCAATGTTCGCGTTGCCAACCACTTTTGACGAACAAATGCTTATAAAAAAAAAAAAAAATAATTGGCGGAACAGGTCCGTATGGACCCAAGCCTAGCTTCTCACAACCATTCGTCTTGTGTGAGTTTTTATTTTTGGGACGAATGGAAGGGATCTACAATTTTATGCCGAGTCCAAACGGCCAATTGAGAAGCTCTTTCATGACAGTTATACTCTCGGATGTTTGTCAGACGTTCGCGAGAGGTGGCGCAGCGAAAAAAACCTTAAGTTGAAATTTGGGTTTTTCTCGGGATTCGAACCTGGGACCCCTCGCTTAGTAGTCCAACACACTAACCACTAAGCCACTGCGCCTACAAACAAATGCTTAACTTGAGAAAAAAAGATGCCCCTAAAATAGTTTTTTTTTTTTGGTAAAGTGGAACAATAAATCTAAACCTAAACCCAAACATAAAAAAAACAAAAACAATTTTTATTTATGCTTCAAACAACTTTCAAATTTGACTCCAGTTTTATTCCACTTACTGGAAGTGGACGCTGGAATTATTTTTAAAGAATGACAGATGACAGTGTTCGGAAAATGGATAGAGTTTGAAGGCGGAAACACATTCTTTATGACCGAGGGTACATATAATTTTCTTGATTGCAAAATTTTTTTAAGACTATTCAAAATATTAAAAAGTTGGATCAAAAAAATTAAAAACTTATTTAAAATAAAAAAAGATGCTTTTTTGGAAAAAAAAACAAACCTTTAAGCCTTAGCTTCTGAAATAATGCTTAGTTGGCATTTTTTTTTGTAGTAGCAGTTTATAATAATGAATTAAAAAAAACACTTAATTTAAAAGTATTTAATGACGATTCAAAAAATACAAAGGTATTTTGTTCACGTTTTCACTTCAGTCGGCACTCCCGGAGTGCCACTGTTTATTTTGTTTTGTTCGTATTGCTGTATATTAGGTTTAGGCAGAAAGAAAATTCCGAAAAAATCGATTTATTCGCATTTTTGTCACTTATCGCATTTGACGGTAGGTGGCGTTGTGGGTGTCAAGATCTGACAGTTGATTTGTATATCGTTATACTAAAGTGAATTGAGTGCATCGAGAATTTTGAATTTGAGGTTAATGAATATCGTTTGTCAACAGTGCTGGCTTTTGATTTTGTGCATTGCTTCACCAGTTTCATTGCCTTTAAGTTTGTTTAATGTCAAAATGAAATATAAAAAGTTAAAACGAGACAAAATAGTTATTGAAAAGTAAATTTCAGTGTTTTTTTGAAAATGCCAAGACAAAAATGCGCGCCAAAATTGGCCGACGAACAAGGCAAACAAGCCGACAACAAATATATTATCGACAAAGCCAAAAATGAAGAA
This sequence comes from Cheilosia vulpina, assembly GCA_916610125.1. Lineage (NCBI taxonomy): Eukaryota > Metazoa > Arthropoda > Insecta > Diptera > Syrphidae > Cheilosia > Cheilosia vulpina. Next base: position 39,901,788 of record OU744279.1, on the reverse strand, counting down.
GAACATAGAGAAGTTGCCAGAATGGGACATCGCGTAAGACCAGATCAATGGGTAAGCAATTTGAGAGTGCATCTGATGAGAATTTGAAAACTGCGTCAAATCTTACTGCTGCTGGAAGAGAGTAAACAAGTTCCAAACGAAGAGTGACAAGACGCGCAACGTTGCCGACATGCGAACGACTAGAATTTCGGTATGAACCAACAAAAAACAGCGGTGGTGATGCGATTTTCGATAGATGTTGGAGGCATGCGCACAATCCCGCGTCGAAAAATGCTTCAAAAAACTCCTGAAAAAACGCGTCGAAAAACGGTTCAAAACAATGCGCCCGACGAACTTTCCAAGAACCAAGAACACATCAATCATCGTACTGGAGCTCTGCTGCCGTAATTGAATGAAAATCATATGTTCCTTCAGATTCGGCCGATTGACAGTTCTCATAGCGTCATAAACTACATAATTGCAAGACCGCAGCATATACACAAATATGCGCAGGACGCAATGAAATATATGCCACAGTACGAACCGGGGGGAACTTATTCATCACCTGAAATCCGAGATGGCCATAAATTGCACCTTACACAACACACAGCTGTTATTTCCCGGGTAGACTCAATTCACCGCACGATTTTTCAATAGAGGGCTAAAAAGGTCCAACTTTCAAAAGCGATATTAATGATTTGATCAATTTTAGGCGGTACGAAGTTCGCGGGGTCAGCTAGTATTTCATAAAAGTAGCTAAAAATAAGTACCACAAAAATAACATACATCCTTTTATATTGAAGTACGTCAGTATTGGACATTGTTTCAGATGTGGCAATGCTGGATTTATGAAGACTTTTAATACAACACAACAAAAGCGTAATCGAGTGATTCCAATGACTTAAGAAACTAACTAAGTCGACGCTACAGTCCGAGAAGCCAAGTCTCTCTATCTCCGTTAAAGAGGTCAGTGGGCAGATCATACAAAACGACAAGATGATCGTATAGATCAGAGGTTCCCAATTTGTTTCGGCCACGGAATCCTAAATGATCAAACTTTTTTTGGCGGACCCCCATATTGATATTAACAGAAAACATCGTTCCTTGAAGTGCGGTTTGGATATTTTTATGTTTCACAAGAAAAGAAATGATGTAAAAATAATTATTTTACGTTTTATAAAACATTTATTGTGCAACAAAAATACATTGTAACTTTTAATGTGAAGAATGACATTTTTACGACGCGACGGCACGATTATGCTTTTTCTACGAAACCCCTTTGAGCCATCCACCAGCGTTTCCGCGGGACGCCATTTGGGAAACGCTGGTCTAGACGATATCGTTTCTCATATTTGGATTTTCAAAATAAGTTATGTTTGAGATGATACATTTTTTTTTTGATTTTCATAACTTTTCAATAAATTGTGAAGAATGAACTAGATGAAGCTCTTAAACTCGTAGTTTTTGCTCTAAGTTTGCTAGTTGTGGAGGTCTATCGTTTCGACGATAGTAGTCTCAAAAGAATCGTTATTAGGGCCCAGGTATCTGAATCTGACTTGGGTTTCGCTCTAAACTATTTAAATATTGCAGTTCCCTTTATTTTAATGCATGTAAGGCGAAGGGGCGTTGTTTATTTATATATTTAATGTTTCTTCGATAGAAACCATAAAATATTCTGCATGCTTTTGACCTTTGTAACGACTTCAAGTCTTTTATATTCAGTTGAGCCAGGTACATACTTATTTCTACTGTATTTGGGCCGTCAGCCAGCTTCGTTGAATCTTACAGTCTCTCTGTTTATAAGGAAAGGGCTGTAGATATTGGAACTCAGTCATTTTACATTTGCGAACAATAGTATGAATGGTTGTGGTCCAATGAATGCTCTTAAGAGCTTCTGCATTTTTTAAACTTATTTTGTAACTATTTTCAAATCATGGCATATTATGATGATATAACAGGGTGGCCCATCGCACTGAAAGGACCACTTCTTCGTAATTTTTCTACACGTTTAGGATTTTTTTAAACACAATAAGAAAGAGGATCTGTCGGCCTGTCGACATGCCTATGTGGAAGTTTGTGACTGGGCAATAACAGTGACACATTTTCGTTTCCTATTTAAAATTTGAAAATAGAGACCTGGTAACTTTTTATACATTTGTTCAAAACTCGCACTAGCTAAAAACAGCACTGCATGTGTTTTGCATCCATAAACAGTGGCTGCGCGGGGTCTCCGTTTCAAGGCCCATCAAAATAGAAATTCACATCTTGCGAATGTCTGACAAACATTGTAAAGCATATGTTACTAGTAACTGTCCTGAAATAATTTTCTCAATTAAGTCGTTTGGCGAAAGGTTTTTTCGATTTGTCTCCAAACGCACTGTTGTTCTCAGGGTCAGTCCGGTTTGTTTAAATATAAACGATTTCTAATTTATTGCTTTCTGTAAACCTCATACACAGGAATTTATTTCATCTATTGGTAGACAAGTTTATGGGAATAAAGTATTTGTTTAAAACATCGTTAGTCGAAAATGCAAATCAAACTGGATTGGCCGGATTGGTGTCCCCAACATCATGAGTAATGTCTTTTGCTTTGCATAGAGTTATAGCTAATAAACCTTAGCCACCTGCCTAATGTCTATGACTACGCATTTGCTTTTTTAGGCACCAAAAATGTGTAAAAACAAAAAAACAAAAAATTAAGTGCAATATTGGAATGATTTATACGATTTCGCGGGTTTTCCTATATGATCAAAAAGCTCTTCTATGTAATGGTACAAGGTGCACCGATTAGTCGGATAAAACTATTTAGTTTATTTCAACTTCGGTTGAAGTGTCAGTAACACCTTGTGATTTCCTTTAAACTCTCCCATTTACCCTTCTCCCATCTGTAAGATAAAAATATAATTTTTCAGCTCCAGAACCAGAAGAACAAAAGCTGGTGAAAACTGTCAGAACGCAGAAGAGCCCAGCTAATTACATGTTTCAAAAGATGTTATACGATCTCAGCTGTTGGAATGCCAAAATAAGAAGAAACTTTCAATTAAAGCTTGCATTTCTAGAACAATTACTTAAAACAGATTGCATTCGCTTTAGAAGTATTTTATGCAACTGAAAGCTGTGTTGCGGCAAAATAAAATCGGCCTTAACTCATTTTAAAAAGCAGACTGAATCGCAGTAAAAAGCTTTTGATTTTGACAAAGAATTTTGATTTTGACAAAGAAGCGGGTGCAGAAAAGTAAATGTACAGGATGCCTACACGAAATAAAACTCAGGCAGCGTTTCAAGACAAAAGTTTGTAATTTTGTGTTCTTTCGTAGCTAAGATAGTTTGAGCCGCTTTCTTAACCTCCTGCTCCCGTTACATTCTCTGTCTATGAGCCATCAGTGAAATGGGTATGGTATAAAATTTCTTGTCGAAGTTATACTTTGGTTTTTTTGTAGTCCGTGCTTTTTGAGTGGCATAAGTCCGCTGTTATTAAAGATGGGAAGTATGCAAGAGTTAGCGAATGATTCGGGCTTCCAAATTTTGGTCTGAGAGCACCTATGTCTGGAACGTTCTTAATAAAAAGCTCGATAAGTGATAGGTATACATGAGCACCGTTTCTAGGCCTAGTTTCGGTGTAGATTTTAGTCCCAAGAACTAAGAACGCTATTTTATATTTTCTTATTCTTATTTTCAGCCTACAGCCTACATAATTAAATTATTTTTTATAGTCGGGCGTTGATTCGAGGCATCATCCAAATTAATATGGTAGCTTCTAATACAATCTGTTCAAATATAAAAGCAGATTGTTTCAAAGATTTCACCACCACAAAAATTGCATACCAATTCCAATTGTTTCCAATTTCGCAATAAATAATTGTTCACCCTTGAGAAATCTATCTTGAGCAAACTATGTATTTTCTCCCATATCATCAATAGGTTATCCTTTTACTTATCACTATTTTTTTTTGTTTTGGTTCACCCATTTTGCTCCAATACCTCCAAACTCCCAAGCCGAAAACAGAGTGAATTGATATCTTTATTTGTACACTCGAAAGCTGTGAAGAAACTCCCTTACACCCTTGCTGAAACGGAACAAGCCAGTGTTTACTTTTTTTAGTGTACCAAAAAATACGCAGTCGTGCGGAACCACTAAACGGATTTGGATCCGGGCTTTTCTGTTATCATCTACATTACGCAGGATTTTTTTCCACACACCTACTATTCTCTGAAAAGACGAACCTATAACGCTTCAACAGCACCGCGCGGCACTTGGAGATAGCTTAGTTTAATGAAATCTTAGTTTTTAATTAAATCTAGTTTATGTTTTTATATTTTAAATAAGTTAAGTGTAATAATAAAATTGTTTATAAGAAATTGAGGACTGATATATATTGTTTTGTAAAAAAAATAAAGCTAGAAAGTTTTCGAAGGTTTTTTGAATTTTTTTCACTTTTTTCCGAATCGACATCTTTTCGTGCTTTAGTTTTGGCCAACACTGTATCTGCATTTAAATTGTTGTAAGTTGTAGTTCCTCCAAGAAGCTAGTATTAAAAATTGGTCCAGCACTTGTATGGAGTATTGATTGATTCATTAACCAACCCTAATCAACAATGCCTTAGCCTATTGGCTAAGATCTTATTAACTGCCCTGAAATATGCCCACATCGATTCATCAAATTATCGCTAACAATTTTAAATTAATGGAGACCGCAACCAGTAGAGATGCATCAGCGGCTTACCGCGTCATCACATGAGCGTTGTTTTTTCGCGAGAGCTTTTACACAAATAAATTGTAAACGTTGGACTTGGGATTCCATATGACAACTGAAATATAAAAAGTCAGTCAATTGGGGAACTTCGAACAAGGTGGACTTCTTGTTTCAGTGATCTCAAAACAACTGAAATGGGCCGTCGTCTTCGGCTCTCTTTTAACGAATAGACCGTCAGACCGTCTAATTCTTTGTTTTTTTTTTATTGTAGTACTAGACTTTGCATTTATTTACCAGAATAACAAATTCATATTTTGAATTTCAGTAAAGGTTTCACTTTTAAACAACAAGGACACAAATCTCTATTAGTGAAAACTTTCGAAATAGGTTCTCATTGGAAAAAGAAGAACTGCCCACGTAGTGTAAATAATTAGAATTAACCAGATTTAAGAATGTCTTAACAGATCTCAAATAAATTATAGATTTTAAACATGAGACAAATGACTGAAAGAAGAGACGAAGCCAATAAAACAGATTAGTTAAGAAAAAAATACTTACCATCTGTTATTCTTGCCTAGGATCATATCGATTTCATTTAACCAACGGCAGTAGAATGTAATAGTTTCAGTAGACTAAGAACATTAAAAAACTAAAGGGTGGGCCATCTAATGTTTATTTTTTTAAATCATAGGTAATTTTGACACTAAAAGCTGTTTCCCGCTCGAAATCTTGACAGAAAGTCAGTATCATACCCCCGCGGAACGAAATGAGTCGCCTTACGCTTGAACAACGTTGGGAAATATTGAAAACTTATTTGCAGAGTGTAGCCCAAATAGTGCGTTTTTTGAAAAGAAGTTTTTGAAAATTCGAGTGACAAAATGCTCTACTGCGAAGCCAGCCGAGGCAGCCACTTGAACGACGATGTCTTCCATAATTACTGAGAATTTTTGCTCTTACAAATAAAGCCATAATATATGGAACACATTTAATTTTGTTCATTTTATTGCAGTTTTAAGAAGAAACTTGTATTTGGCCCCCCCTATAGAATTTCAAGATGGTCGAGCTTTCAAGAAAAGAAACCATAAAATATAATTAAGATACAAACAGAGGCGGGAATTTTAAATCTGGACACATCTAACTCGGCCTACTAGAAATAATATACCAAACCTACTTAATTCGACAAATCTAAGAGCTTCCTGTTCCTTTTTTTTATACATGTTGTGTACCGAAACCATTTGGAGGTAGGAAACAAATAAAATCCCTGAGCCAGTTAGGATCACACGATTGTACAAAATTTATTTTAATACACGACGTGCAATACACTCGGAATGTTGGTATATCCCTGGGAAGTCAATGCAGATAAGGTTTTTATATAAACAACACCGTTGCATTTCCTGATCTCTACATATTGTCCTATACCATATTTCACCACACAAATCTAGATATAGAAAGAATACAAACGACAGCAGATTAATTTCATTCAAAGATGAAAAAAATTGGTTTCTTTTGGAGACTGCCCTGCCACACCCAATCAGCCAGTAGATGCCTTTCCCAATATGTGCTATGGGGATTTATAAATTGAAAATTCACTGCGCTCAGATTTAGCATTGCATTGCAACACACTTAATCATACAAGCAGCAGCGGCCACCATCCGTAGAGCACAAGCTGGACAAAAGGGAGTAGGTTAGCTGAACCGAAATCGTGGCATCGTACACAGAAACCTGAGCAACTTGAAAGGAATGCGGTTTCAACTTTGTGTTCAAAATGTACGTATACATCTCTCCATATTGTTGTTTGAGTAAAGTCTATTACTTTTTTATCAACAAAGCGCCATTAACAATAATTATTGTGTTTAGTTTCTCCACCATGATATAGAGCCTACATGAATTTATGATTTGCAATGTCTATAAAAACATGGATTATATCAAGATGATACCTGTTTGATTCGAGAGATATTCGGTTCAGTTTGAGTTAATAGTTTTGTACTTTGGTGGACACGACACAGTCGCAATGGGCATTGCAGATGGCTAGGACTTTTAAATCAAATTGGTTTCACTGTCTCGGTTGGCAGTGCCTTCATTTGTTACCTTAAGGACGAATGTGGTAGATAGACCTTGGCTGTGCTAGCCCTGACGTCAGAGCAGATGCAGGTTTTATTAAGCTGAGACTCGGACCCACCTAAGTGTGACAGTTGCTTGTCTACAAAAGCGAAACTAAAATTCAAACGAATTTCTCACTAAGAAACGCATTTGGAGCTAAAAGCTTGTCATAAGAAGGTGACGGACTATAGCTCAGTTTTAATTTCAGTAAAACAATGAAAAGATAAATCTTCAACACACAATAATTACAAATCAGTCTACTTGACACTTCTGAGAATCACGCTAGTTATACACCACAAGTAAATGCACGCAGCTTAATTCCAGGGCTAGAAAAAGGGAAATGGACCGTTTAAGTTTACACTTCTCTGAAAGGATGCGCTCATGATTCTGTATTAAAATGTTTTCAGTGCGATTAATTTTCAGTGAGCGGTAATCTGCATCAAACTAAAAGTTATGGCATACACAAAAATAACCTGTTTACATCAAATCACCACAACTGATTTTATACATACAGGCCTATTTCTTTGCAAGTCACTCTGATGGGGCAGTTTCGCCAGTATATGGCACTTTTTAAATTCAGGCGTCAGTTCAAATTAAAATTTAAAAACCGAAAATGTAACCTTCGCAAAAGAAAGGAACAGTAACACGCACAAAATAATTTCCATTGCTCGTTAGTAAAAGTCAAACTTCATTTTCCGAATTCACAATAGCATAATTTTCCATACAAAATTGCATATTGTGACCTAAAAAATATTAAGTTTAAAGTTAAAAATGATTAGTCGGGAATTTTGTCGATTTGTTCTAACAAAAGGGGGAAAACAATCTAAAAAGGGGATAAAAAAACATTTAAAATTTTATTTAAATAAAGTCTTCGAAAGCCTACACGTCTCACTTACAACTTTGTTTCATGTTGAATGCATTCATCGTTTGGCGTTTCATATTTCATATCGATATCATCAAGGAAAAAGTTTTTTTTTTTTTTTAGTATTTCATAATACTGATTGAATTTAATGCGTTCCTTTTATTTTTTTTTTGTTTGCTTAGATCTAAGATATTAAGATATTTAAATAAAACAGAAAATGTTAAAATAAAACTTAAATAAGCGTTTTAAATAAGGGGATTTGTATTTTTGAAAAAAAGGGGAAAAATGGGGATTTCTTTTTCTTTTAATCTGGGATCCCTAATCTGATGATGGTGTGGGGAGTTCTTTGAGCAAACATTACTTATTACAATATTATAGAATGCTAGTAGCCAACTTCGCGTTGGTTTCAACATTAAGGCACTCTTGGGTTAGAGCGGAATAAATTGGAAACAACTTATAAGAAGTCGAAATAAGGTTGATTTTGTGGGCTTCATTATAAGTTTGAGGAATTTAAAAATATTTTTTTTTTTTTAAATATACATTGAAGACATAAAAAAGCTTAAAATATATTGCGACTTATAAGTTGAACAAGAGAGTAAGTTTATGCAATAGCTCCCCTGTTCTATATTTTTAAAATTCTGAGGGAATTTCCATCCGATCCTGCAGCCTTTCTATCGTTCAGATGATTTGGAGCCTCCAGTACATCTTCCAGAGGTATAAATCTATACAAAATATCATTTGCAAAACTTTGTTGATTGAGATATATGCAACAGTGTTATTGTATAATATTTTCTAAAAAACAAATGCAAAACACCAACAAAAAAACTCTTTCGCCATCAATATGCGAAAATTGTGCAATTTATATCTAATGCATTAGAATTTGATTTTTTTATTCAAACTAGTTTGGTTCCATTATTATTATTATTATTGGTATTATTTACAATTTGAACTACCACATTTTCGATGCGACACATTTTCCGCAACAATTTAAGTTTCAAACGTTTTACTTAGCAAATCTAATAACACCCAATAGTGTGTTTCGCGAAGCCAATCCTTTCACAGATGGGCTATCTTGTTGGGTCAAACGTCAAAACAAAGCCGATTTGTGATGACCAGAGTAGTATTTTGTTCAAAAGCGCACAATTCCCATTACTTTAACTTCTCGTATTTTACCTAATACATTTGATAAACATCATTTTTCAATTCTACAATGATTTTATTCTGTGTTTTGCACTTTATTATAAACTTTTCAGTAATTTTTTAACATAATTATGCTAAAGACATAAAAAATCTGTTTTGTTTTCCTACAAGTTTTTTTAGCTGTCACTTGGTTTTTTCTTCTTCTTATTTGACACTGACGTTATCGCGAACTACCCTATAGGTGTCTCTGACATTCTATGGAGAATTCCAAGGTGGTTGGCATTTTGCTACACTTTTTATTCGGTTTGAACCAAGAGCGCTAGTTATGTTGGTGTCATTTTTTCGGCAGTGCTTGTTTGGAACTGACATTTCACTAGCAGTCCATATATACTCAGTGCTGCCAGGCCGCTTTAACCACTTCTCGGAGTCAAAAAACTAAACAAAAAGCGCTAGAACGCGCTAATTTTTTTCATGGAAATCTAAGAGCTAAATTAAGCTTCATATTTGAAATTCTTATAAGGAGAGAGAACATATTCAGGTTTTTTTTTGTTTATTATTTTCATAAGCAATCAAGTATTTATTTAATAATACTAAATAATTAAAAAATCTGAGTTTTCGTCTTCGCTCTCATCGTCTAACAAATATTCATCGGTTTCTTCCAAACGCATAGAAGTTGACGGTCCTGGTTCTGCTTCCATATCATTTTGTCGTAGATTTAATTTGTATTTTTTGTCCTATTTTCATCAATACATTCGGTGGAAAGTCGTAGTTAAACCATGTTAATCCTTTTGCCATTGAAACAATTCGTATACGTAATACTGCGATTATTGCTTTCAAACACAACAAGTTCCTCAATTTCTTTTTTAATATATTCATAGCTCGCTTACATCCGAATTTGAATGCGGCAAAGACATAGTTCTGGTCGCAACTTCATAATTTTTTTCGTAAGGGCAGTTGCCCTTCATTTGTTAAGATTGATTGAGTGTGAAAACCGTACAACTACAGAAATAAAAGAGGGGATTTGCAAATATAAAGCGCTAAAAATTCCGATAGGTACTAAAACTTTTTAAAGCGCACTAAACATACTCAAAAAAGCGACAGATCTAGCGCCGAAAGCGCTAAAATGACAGCCGTGTATATAGTTTCATAGACAAATTAATATTAATAATATAAATATTAATAATAATAATGTTAATTTGTCTGTGATAGTATGTCAATGTTCCAAAGTAATTTGATGAAAAAATTGCGAAAACTCGACAAAATTTTCCCAACAGAGGGCGCTCCCCACATTGAATGAGAAACTGTCTTTTAATCTAGCTTTCTACCAATCAACTGACCTACCTTACGTCGGACAACACAGCTAACAACTAAATTCATCTTTTATTTTATTTACTTTTGACTGCTGTTGCAAGAGCACAGTAACTATTCCATCCATTTCGGCATCGTTCAATATCAACTCATAGGGCCTTCCATAGCCAAAAGTCAAACCATCATACTTCTGGCATCTTCAGGGAGTGTACTAATCCTGTCGCTGGTTAAAGATCAAATCGAATCCGATAACTAATATTGCTAGCAAGACACATGGAAGTTAATGAGTCAAACTGTTGTTCACTTCCCTGTTTGCTAATCAAGTCGCCGCCCATATTTGAACTTCGACCGGTTACTTCGGTTTCGGTCCCGCAAAGAGTGTGCCTTCGTCATTGTGATCGCACCACCTGCGAGCGGTTTTTATCGACTTCCACCCAAGAAAGGAGGCGATTCGCATACGACCTCCATATCGGGGATTAACAGCCTTATGACGAAACATGCATTAGAATGCGAAAAATAAAATAAAACTGAATTGACTCTTCCGTTCTGAACGTGATTGCATTTTAATTCATCGATCCGATCCATAAGACCACCTTCTTGCAGCCTGACTGCAGTAACAGACGAGGAGTGCCAATTTGACTTCCTCCTCTATTATAAAATAATTAGAAGCATCTACCGATGTTCTATCTAGTTGCATATACTATGCATGGGCGAAGAAGACGAGTGTGATGGGTGCCTCATCTCATCTCTTTGGTGGAGTGTTCCCAAACCAGATGAAGTGTTGCCGTTAAGCCAGCACTCATTAGCATAAACAAGCTGGCGGATGGAGATAACTTATGTCATAAAAATGCATTCGACGTCGTCGTTTGAAGAACTTGATTTCGTATCTTGGAATCTGCAGTAGTTAAAAAGTGAAGTAATGGCTCGCTCTAATTACATAGGGGGTTTCATGATGTGGGAGCACTATGCACGCAACAAGAATATCTGATGGTTGTTTTCTTTTTTTAATAAGACGCCTTTCGAGATATTCGGTAGATTGATTTCGAAGATTAGACAGCAAGATTCTTATTGTGCATTTGTGCCTTCGGCGACTTCTTTGCTGGTTGTGGTCGATTTGCGTAAGACGTAGATCAGGAAGCAAATGGCGTCATAAATTCGAGAAACCTAACGTTTCTGCGGTGTAACGAGAATCCCACAAGCTAATTGACTAGTGGATTGCAGTTTTGCGAGGTGTGCTTTTCAATCTGATTTACTATTTACACGAAGCATCTTGGTCTTGGTCAGCTGTAGAAGCACATTCTAATTTTAAAGACCGACGGTTGTAGGAAGCTATCGTTCAAGTATCTCAAGTGGTACGTGATGTTTGTTTTACGACAAAATGGCTTATTCATTCGACGATCCATAAAACCTGGGATTGAATCGCGTCGTTCGTGAACGAGCATTACGTGACGTGTTTTTTCAGAGAAACAAAGTCTTCAAAATAAAGACAAATGGAACATAGTTAATTACCCTTTGTATACATATACGCAACGCTGATCTACATAGAAATCTAAATAAAGAAAGGTTGAAAATGTAGTTCTCAATTGCAACACACATTTTCAAAGATCCGTGAATTTATCTGTTTAGCAAAACAGGGTAGGAAAGTGTTCATGAGCTGTGGAGATATTTTCCCATCGCCAAATTCAACTCAGTTTAGTGACAACTTCACATGGTGTCGAGGCTGAACAAATTTTAAAAATGAAGTACCGATAGGTTCTTGAGTGAAAAAGTAGAACAATGCCTATATATTTATTCAGATGAGTTTAATTTTTTTTTACAAATCTCTAATGCAAGCTCGCTGCGTGCGCCAAGCGCCCTAAGGAACTACATTTCTCAACTTTTATACATCCAACTGGGTATTTTTATAAGCGATCTGTTGACTTAAATAGAAAGACGAAGAACTTGTGCCTTTGAAATGGACCCCAAAATGAGCACAAACCTTTAGACAATGTAATACCATTCACAGTGCGATTCTCGGCTGCTTGACTTTGCCTATTGAGTATTTAGATTTCATCTTATTGGAGACCTGAAAATTAAAAATAAGTCGATACTCAGAAAATTCGATTTCGGGATAAAATGGCTCCTACCCATTCAAAGCATTGAATTGCGAAAATCTTGTTGAGGGAATTTCCATTCATTTGTGTTTAAAAGTCTCCACGCCGTCAAGTGAACCGTTCGTTAATGTAGATCTTCAAACAACGACCTCTAAACCATAAACCTAGTATATACAATCTTTATCAGAATTGATCCAACCATTTCGTCCGGATCGTCTATCAGATGGCTTTGATGGGCATCGCGTTCAATTGTTTTGTGTTTCGTATTGAACTTATTTGGTATTTGTTAAGGTTTCGAATAAATTAAAAAAAAAATAGTTAAATACACATTTCGGAATAGCATTAAAGTCCAATTCACGAACTCACATATCGAAACAGCTTGTAGGCACCGCCTATCCACTGGCGATTTATATATCTCTCTATTCCATTATCTTTGATTGGAACGATCTCTGCCGAGAAGCTCGACATAGAGTACTTCAGTGGAAAGAATGATGATTTTTATAGATATGTTTTGGTCTCAATAGCTTTTTAAGATTTATTATTCAAAAAACAAAATATATTGAAATAATAACAAATTTAATTTAACTTTAGTTGTGTTTTTTTTTTTAGTCCGACATAAAAATGTTTTAATTCAATTTCTTTTTGGAGTTGTTTTCGGAAGTATAAAACTTAACCTGTAAATAAATTCATACCTTAAACTATTAGAACTTTATACCTATAAACGGTTGCGTACTATTATCCAGCCTTCGGGGCAAGAGTACGCAACTTGACTTTCTGTGTTTTTTATGTCAAAAACTTATAAAATTTTAATATGCATATTATATAATATTTTTGTATGATTTCGTTCCGAAAACATAGGACTAAAAAATATTAGACCTCCTTACTAATAATAAACTTTGAGTCTCGACTTTAAATTTACGGAAGTTCACACTTGCGAAATTTGTATGGAATACTGTGAACTATACTAAAATATAAAGTCGAAACTAAAAATGTTTATTGGTAAGGCACAGAGACTTTTTGCTTGTATCTATTGTAACTTTATTTTATAGTTTTAGCCACAAAGCTCAAAAGGCTCACTCTTAACCCGCAAAGGACTCTATAGCGAAAAAGCCGTACCTTAACAGCTTGGGGACCTAAACAAATATTTCCAGTTACAGATTCAGGCCTCGATTTCTTGGTTCTGCTTGGTTATGCTTATGCAGCGGTTTTTGAAACACAAAATACTCGTATAACTTTGTAGAACTACCTTCATTCATATTACGGAGAGATATTTAACACTTTGTTTTTACAAGCTACATGGATATTTAATAAAAATAATAATAGAGAGGGTCTAGTGCTTAGCGCCCGTGTGATCTATTGTAACGGTGACCATTCGTCCTCTTTTTGAGAGGACAGCCCTTTTTTTCCTACTACTGATTTTTTACGAAAAGAAAACATTGTCCTCTTTTTCCAAAAATGTCGTCTTTTTCCCTAAAGACCATCTTCCTACTATAACAAATATACGAGACTGCGAGTAGGTACCTCCTCAATTCTTTCAAAGCTTGTAATCCTGTATTGATTTTCAAAGATTAAGTCAATTCCTTTTATTAAACCTACAAAAACCTACAACTTTTGATAGTTCAAATGTGCTGTAACCATTTTTAAGTATATAAGAATATTTACTTACAAAAAATGGCCTTGTTTATGGGATTGAGAAAATGGTCACCATATTTATCCTACTTACCCAAATCAGTGTTGCCAACTCGTGGGAAATTTACCTATTCGTGGGAATTTCCATGGTAAAAGACAGTCTCGTCGGAAAAAAATAAGATGACGCTAAGATCTAGTGGGAAATTTGGTCAACTTACAAAAAAAAAAAATTTCAACAAGCATCAACCTAGAATCATATTTATTTATATTAATGAATTAAAATATTAATTTGTGCAATGACTTTTAAAAACTTATTCTTTTTATTATAATTATATTCTTTTTTATTATTTATTTATTATCGAACAAAGAGATTATTTGTTATTTTTTTCCCCTTTTTATTAACTTATTTTATAGATACTTAAATACATAAAAAATGCGATGTTATAAAATTAATTACCTATATGTTGTTTTTTTTTTCAATAATGAAATGACTGTTTATCTTATGTGGTATTCGATTTGGCGCTCTCGGAGCATTTTTTTTGCTCTTAGAGCAATTTTTATGTAAAAAAACAATCTTCTTAAGATCTCAGAGCACTTTTGCGAATCTGGATTTTTTCTCAGATTTGCTAGACAATTAGTGGAGTTTGTTTAAGTTTTCGTGAAATTTTTCAACTGCAAAGAAATGCATTGCATCGGGAGGATATATTTTTGTTAATTATTTATGTACAAATGCTTAGAAATAAATCTATGCGCAAATTAAGAATGTTTTAATGTAAAGTTTGACCAGTGTACGAAAACGCTTAATAAAGTGTCGAAGGCTACACATTCGCACGAATATCAATGCAAAAAAGAGCAAGTCACATTTTTATGTTCGATTAGACATACGAAATCTGAGAGCAAAGCTAAAGATGCCCAATCGAAAACCACATTATTATTCCATTAAATTCCACAATGTGGGATATTTCTTTGCCGTTTTATATTTTTTGTTAATAAAAATATTAAAAATTAACTCTTTTTTTTTTTAAATTAACCAAGTGGGAAATTCGTGGGAGTTTTGACTAGGTCCAAAAGGGAAAAATGGGAAAAAATTAGTTGTCCGAGGGAAAAACCATCTCAATGAGATAGCAACACTGACCCAAATTTGTATCAAATAGGGGGATGCAGCTCATACCTGCGACAACGAAGATGAGCTGAGTAAGTGACTTTATTTTAGGTAGGATGTTGCATTTTTTCTTGCAGACTTTCGGTGTACTCAGTTGACATTGAAGTTTATGGGTCCTTGTCAAAAAGTTGTTCATTGCTATTGTTTTACTTTGACATTGTCGATGTCTATCGCCTTGTAAATTCTGTAAGTAAGTCCACCCCCGAAACACCTTAGTTTCGAAGTTGCATCAAGACTTTTGGGTTATGTTCCTTTTTAAACCAGAAACCTTCTCAGTACCAATACCCGTACAACTTTTTTTATGAAAAAATATCCACTCAATGCAGTGTCCCATTGTAACCAGTCCTATACACCTATAGCTGACAGGAAAATTCATAAATTGATTGCTTCCATTCCACTGAGACTCTCGATTATGCGAATTAAAGCGTGCGCTCGCTAAAGGCAACCGTATAATTAAGGACACACATTTACTCACATGCGAGACACACAATTGCCGGGTTGAACCTATTCCATTACAAGCATAGGTGTTTCATTTAAAACAATGCTCCGACGCTTATAGAAGAGCAAAAAGTTTTTCCCTCTGGGTGCCATCATGAATACCTACAGAGACAGCTTCCTCCTCCGTACGCACACCCAGCTGTGAATCGGAAGAAGAACTACGAGGAGCTAAGTACCACAAAAACCGTATAATCAGTTTGTGGTATTATAACTCCACATCCATAAACATATCATTTAGTTGAAATCCAGCCTAATTCCTTCAAGGCATGTGCGGCCCCAACTCCAGCTGCCCAACTCCACAGCCTTTATCGCCATGGAAGCATTCACTTATACAGGAGCTCTTACAAAAGTGTAAGTGTACACACGCAGCCAGTGTAGCGTGCACTAGTTCTGTGGTAATCCTTTGCCATAGAAACCAGAAGAGTCTCACTCTGAATGGCACCAAACAGGCCAAAGGAGTACCCTCAAAGACGGGACTTATCTCTTTAAATCTACGACAGACTGAACATAGCTATATGCTTATACCTTTGTTGGGGTGGCTTAGACTTGTTGTGTGTGCTGTTTGTATATTTGTTTGACTGGAGTAATCCGGATGGGAATCAAGGTTTGGGACATATCTATACCTTGATTTTGGCATGCCGAGTCAAGTCCATTCATTTCGGGAGTTCCTACGATGAGCGATGGCATGGTGCACTGTTCACCCGCCGCCAACGCCAGAGACGGAATTCCGCACAAGTAATTGCTTACAATGTGGGATCTTGACTCGTCTATATGAGTGCTCTAATGAATCTGTGCCGAGTCATATTTGGCTGGAGCGCTTTGGCGGCGAATCTTAGAGGGAAATGCAAATCTAAGCATGGCAATTATCTGCAGGTGAAATCTCCACTGAACCCGACATGACAGAAAGTGGGATTTCACTCCAGCAGGAGGCAATTATTTCGGTTGCAGTATGCGCGAGTGGTGTGAGTTCGTGAGCTGAATTGCAGTCAGGCATGCACACCCGAGTTTGGAATTGGCAGCATTATTTCCTCTTCGATCAAGTTAGTTACGCAAATTTCAAAAATCATCTTGAAATGCAATTACTCGGCAATCACATTACACAAATTTCAATTTAAATGAAAGGACATTACAAATTCATTCGACTTCCAAATGTATCCATTGTCAAACGGGAGAGGCCTGCCTGGTTCAGGTATAGTCCCACTCCCACTGTGTGGTGAAACACCCTTCACTTTGTCAATAAATTAAATTTCGAGCCAATTTGGTTGCCATAATGGCAAGAACCACCATTAACCGCAATCAGTCAATTATCAATTTCCCTTTGTGCTTCATCGCAGAGGCCACCCTACCGCGCATCATTACTACATCGACACTGCCGTGCTATAGTAGAGTAGAGAGTGAGAGCGTGGCTTTGGTGCTTGCAAGTGTTAACCACAAATTGGTTCGTCGTCAATGTGATTTCTTTGCGGCCCTATTGAAGAGGGGTGCGAACGCCAAACTATGGGAGCATGGATACGAGAGGCGGTGATTGTTTGCAAATTATTATCGACACCCCCTAATGTGAAGGTGCTTTCCGGGACTTTAGTGCATATATTTGAGTGTTTGAAAGTTGTTATTGCTGTTTAGCAGAGAATGAGATATTTGTATAGAAAATTTGTGGACGCTTGCAGTGACCGTGCTTGGCAGAAGAGTTTTTTAAAGGTCCATTTCAAAAATGTTTTCATACTAGAACTAGATACGTGTCTGTGCTTAATTCACCTCAAAAGTTTCTGTTCCCATCTTGTTGGTTATCCTTTCGAATTTGTTTTGCTGGGATGTTTTCTTAAAAAAGACAACGCTGTGGTCAAAAACCCGTCTTAAAATTGGTTTTTGGGAATTTTTCTCCAAGACACGCAATCTACACAAAATTTAGAAGGATGTCGACAACGTCTTAAACAGGTTTTTCTGCGTTGATCATCCTTTTGCAGTTATTTTTCTGGAATTTTTCATTAAATAAGTAAACTTTTTGGGCAAAAATTCCCCCGTAAGCAGATTGTACTCAAAATCGATTCGTGGCAACTTTTCCCAACAGCACATATTTTTCTGAAAATCTAACAAAGTGCCAACAACTACTTAAACATGTTTCCATCTTGTTGATCATACTTTCGATTTGTTTTACTGGAATCTTTACTTAAAATCGACAGCGCCTTGGACAAAAACGCATTTGTATTTGGAGTTGAATTGAAATTGGTTCTTGATAAGACACCCAAAAAATCGAAAAAATGTCACAAACGTCTCCAACATGTTTCCATCGTTTAGATAACAATTTTTGAGTTCTTTTCCTTAAATTATCTCTTCAAACAGACACCGCTTGGTCAAACGCTCAACCGAAGGCAGATTTCATTTGAAACTTATTTTTGGTAACTTGCCCCAAAAACATACATTTTTGGAAAATGTTCTAGACACGTTTTGTCAATCGGCCTTTTGGTGTTCTTTTCCTTCCTTTGGTTAAAGAAGCATCTGTAGTTGACTTGGAATTTTTGGGAATTTTACCCTAAAAGATCAATTTGTCCCTCAAATCTTGAAAAGGGCAGGCAACACGTCAAACATGTTTCTATCTGGTTGATAATCATTCTCGAACTCTTTTCCTTTAATTGTTTCTATAGAAAGATAGTGCTTTTGTCATAAAAGCAACCATAGGCGTAGTTGATTTAAAATGAAAAACACCTATTATTTCTTTTTAAATCTACAAAATTCCCAAAAACGTCTTACAGAAGTGTCCATCGAGTTGATCGCCCTTTTGAGTTATTTTCCTAAAATTCTTTCTTAAGAAAGGCTGCACTTTGGTCAAAAATACATGTGGATCCAATTCAAAATTGGTTCTAGGAAAAACTTCCCCCAAAACCAGTTAATTTTTCTCAAAGTCTAAAAATTGCCCACAACGTCTTAAACATGTTCCTATCTTGTTGGCCATATACTTTTGAAGTTATTTTGTTCTAACAATTTTTTTTACAAATGTCAGCGTTTTGTCCAAAGACCCAACTAACAACAGTTTTTCAAAAAATCTTGAAAAGTGCTATGAATGTCGCGAACAAGTTTCCATCTTGTTCAGACACTACAGCTCCTTGAAGTATATCGGTTTGGTTAAAATATCGACATTTACAAATTGAATTGCACTGCACATTATTACGAGGAATTTTGTAATAAGTATTCATCTGTTTCCAATACCATTGAAATGACTGACGTGATGAGAGTAAAACAGTACTAAACATGTTGAGAGACAGCCTTCAGAACTCATATGAGTATCTACAAACTTTTCAGCCTAATTTGCTAATGCAAAGGTGCCCGCTACAACTCAACTGCAGGAAACCTCCCCCATAACCACGCCCGTAGTTCACCCCATCCATGTGACAGATGTGGCAATGACAACGCCGATAAAAATTACTTAAATTCGAATCGAAATTTACAGCTCTACTCGACCTCCCCCATTCTTCGCACCACCTCTATTTAACCAATAATGTCTGCTTCATTAAAATCAATCCATATATGGTTACTGGTTGTACCCACCCCAAGGACATCCTCCCCTTGCCACATCCTCATGAATGTTCATCAGCTCAATATAAGTAATGAAACGTCCAAGCACTCCTCGAAGGACATCCTTCGTCCCCGTCACTCAGCTCGAGCACATCGTCTTCTTTGTAAGCACTTTGTCAAATCAAATTGAAATTTTCGGCAAAAAAGGATTTTTATTGCCTAACACAGGACCGCACACACTCCCTCACATGTGAGTGTACATCATCCGAATATACGGAGAATCCGCAAAGTAAAGGAAAGAAAAAGTTTCAGCAAAACTCCAGCCAAAGTCAAAGGAACTGTTTAATACCACATTTTCGTCGGCCATAAACGATCATTGCCGACACTTTACGACGTCCTTTATGGGCGATGAAAACTTTTACGATGCAGCTAGAAAGGATATTGGTCATACTTTACTGCACACTGATTGAGGGAAATGAGGGCATTCGAAGAAAAAGAAGGTGGTTGCCAATGCCAGTGGGCAAGTCCTCGCTGACCCTACTTTGGTGAGATTCTGCCACATGTGGAGAATTGGGAGGGCGGAGAAATACTTTGTAAGATGATTGAAAGTTTGATTTGCAGTTTTACGCGGAAGAGAGAGATCAATTGAACGCCAGCAACCGTATGGACATTGGTAAAGTTCGATATTCGACATGGGGTGGGGTATTATTTACATTCTCGATGTTGGAGGAGCGTTTTAACACTGATGTCACAGAAGCTATATGCGAACAGAAGTTGGACGGGCGGAGGCATTTTTATGGCAATTGTAGTCGCCATCGTAAAATAAATGAAACTTTGTTGTTTGAATGGAGGCAGCTGCAGCTGACACTAAAATCGTTGGCCATTGTTTCGCGACAGTTAATGGACATATGGTGTCTGCGAAGCAGTAGTGGGCCCTTTGAGCATAAGAATGAAGAAGACGAATATGAAAAAGCGGGATAGTAATGATACTAAAAAAAGTAGATATGTTAAAGTGTATTTCTTTATAATGGTGTGTCTCGAAAAATAAGTCAAAATTGGTCCAAAAACGTGTCGAAAAATGCGTACACAAAAGTGTCGAAAGATGCTCCCCAAAGCGCCTAAAGAACATCGGATGCACCCAAAAACCAATGCACAAACTCGTTAGAAAAGCTTCGCGATAAAAACTTCTTTGAAAATGCTTAAAAGACATTTATAAAAGCGTGTAGCAAAATGAGTCAGAATCGGGTTAAAAATGGGATATAAAAAGCGTTTTAAAATAATTTCAAAAACGCATTTAAGAATTCAATCATAAACTTATCCAGAAACGAATGAAAGGTGGGATGAGAAATTGGTCAAAATGTTAAAATGTGTCGAAAGTGGAACGATAAATTACTCAAAAAAACATCGCAAAATGCGTCAAAAACTGAGTCCCCTGAAGTGTTCTAAAGTGCTTCCAAAAACGTTTTGAAGAACGGATCAGCAAACTCGAAGACTTCACTGAAAAACCTGTCAAAAAATTCACTCACAAAATTATCCAAAGTGAGTCGAAAAATAGATTTAAAAAATGTGGTAGAACGTATTTAACAACGACATCAAAAACGCGATAAAAAAACACGTTCAAAAAACAAGTAAACCTGCGTCGAAAAATCAGTCAAAAGCGGGTCGAAAAGCGATAAAAATCGTGTCAAAAATATCTTTGAAAAAATAGAAAAAAACGGTAAAAACCATGTTTCAAACGCCTCTTCAATGCTCTAAAAAAACGCTAAAAATTCATTAAAAAGCGAGTAGAAAACCGCTTCCGAATTGGCCAAAACACAAAGGTCCAAAAATGTGTCCGAAATCGCTTCAGAAATGCCTTCAACATTTTTTCAAAAATTGGTCTCAAAACAGGTCTAAAAAGATTCGAAAGCGGACTACAAAATTCGTCCATAAATGTGTCAACAACTATTCCAAAATTCGCCAAAAACGTGTAAAATATAGGCAGTCGAAAAACTGACTGAAAATTCGTCAAAAACATTTCCAAAACCGTGTCGAAACCGTGTGAAATATCGAGTCGAAAAACGCGTTTAAGAACTAACTGAAGATACTTCCAGAAATGTGTCAGAAACATTTCCAAAAAGCGTCGAAAATGTGTAAAATAGCAAGTCCGAAAACACGTCTAAAATGGACCGAGAACGGGTCCAAAAATGCGTTGAAAGCGGATCAAAAAATAGGTCCAAACTGCTTCAAAAACGTGTCCGTGCTCAGAAAAATTGGCACTAATACGCACTTGAAAAACGGACTGTAAACGCGTCCAAAAGTTTCCCAATTTCGCTCTTGTTGCGTCTACTAATTTTTTTCAAATCTTTTTGTGGCTTTCACCAGTCTTAACTGAAGAAATCACCAGTATAGTAAAAAGGAGCATAAGCTGTGGCTACGGTAAGGAAGGTCCCTTCGAAGTAGGAACTACTGGGCGGTCCGCCAAAAATAAAAACCTAAAAATACTCCAGATAGTAACTTTACCGAAATTCACCAGGACAATCGTGAAAATCCTTACGAATCGGCATTTTGTTTGCAATTTTTCTTTATTTTTCCACTGGAAGGGAATTAACTTTCGTTATTGTGAACGGTGCCAATTCCTTCCAAAAAATTAGGTCGAAAACAATTGAACGCACGCAATAATTACAAACAGAGCTCTTTCTTAAGTGGAGACTTTCTTTTTCAACTCCGCGAAATAGGTAATACAAAATCTACTACAATCGCAGAAAGAGCAACACCCACTGCATTGCGCCTGTCTATATGAAACGCCATTCTCTTTCGCAGAAAAGAGAACGAAATGTTTCTCCGCAATACCGCAGCATGCTTCTAGGCGACAACTTAGATTTTTCCATCCCATTCAGTATTCAGTTGCTGTTTGCTTTATTCGCTCGAAGGATGTGCTCGTCGCTCGCTTTCCTTTTCAATTTCCGTTTGACTTTAGTTCAAGAATCCGTGTGTCAATTCGTCCCAATACAGTGCTGGTGAAAGTGAAATCGCACCCACTAGTGAAAGTTTAAATTTTTCGTATAGTTCTTACATAAGATTGCTTGCGTTGCATATTTGTTAGGACAAAAATCCCGAAACAGGAGTGTTCGTCCTTTTGCTTGAATAATTTAGCAAGTGCGTAATATAATCTCATTTGAGCTACTCCTCATGTGACACAGTAAGATTAATATTCATCACCCCATCATCATCATTTGAGATCCGCTGCTCTCACCCTCCATAGAGGACTCGTTATTGCCACTCCTGGAATAAAACGTACCGGCTTACCTCAAAGTAAGTATGTGAAAATAACTTTTGAATTTTTTACGAAAACATCTCAAATAAATGTCGAAATGGAGTGCCACAGGCATAAATATGCAAATCATACTAAACGACCTTCAATTTCTCAACCGACCCCAGCTCCTCATATATAAATTTAACCCCCGTGCGGGTTGGGTTTTAGCACCTACCCTATGGCTGAAAGTAAGGTGTCAGAGGACTCAACAGAATGCCTTAGAAAGCCCCATAATTAAATGCATAAATGCCAGAGGAGTATCGGCACGGAAACCTTTGACTCCTGCTCCTTCTGCACCTCGCTGTGCTGCTGGGGGGTGGATTCCACATGAAAGCCAGAAGCCACTTAAATAAAAAGGGATTTTGCATATTCATGGAAAGTGAACAACTTTGTGGTACTTTTGGGAGCGAGCGTCGCGACCGACGTACTCTCGTGCGAAGGATGGATTTTGAGACGATTCCGCCGCAAATGGAACTCGACGTGGTCGGACGCAATTCCCATGCCTGATTATGACGCTGTTTTTCGTCTGGCTCATGTTTGCATGTCTGGCAAATCTGGCGTTGTCTATATACAACGGGAGGATGCAGCTCCTGGAAATGTTGTTAATTTGCATTTGAAGCTGTGAGGTTCAGTGCACAATTCGGCCGGCTCTGGATGAGAGCCAAAGCAAACCTAATTCATTTGTCCCGAATCGATTGCGTACTGCACGCCTTTCTCTTGTGGCGCGCGAGATGAATGGCGTTGCAGTGGTTGGCCTCACTCGAAAAAGAAAATCCTATTACGGTTACGGCTACGGTGGACGATTGCCAAAATGGTGAAAGGGTTTTTGTATTCTAATTTATAGGGAGCCTGTTCAATGTGGGAATTCATTTCGAACCTGATGGTCCTGGGAAAATTTCAATGTGCCGCGTGGAGGAGAGGAGGATTCGTTCATGAGTTGTGTAATCAAGGAATGATGTTTGAAAAGGACTTTCGGCTGCTGATGGAGTTTTTATTTCGGTTGACAATGTTCGATAGGGCTTGCGGCGGTTGTTTGATATGCAAATTCTGGACTAGAAAGTTTAGTTATTTTACCGGATTACTTGACGTTGTTGTAGGTAGGCGTTTGGTTAAATGGTTTTTAAATGTAATGGGTTACTGGAATGAGCCGGTGGGCTGGAGAAGCTCTACGAGGGAGTAAAAAGCAAGCACATGGAAGTTTACTGTACAAATAGAGTAGAATGGCAGTGGGAGTTTGGTTCCGGATTCAATGAATCGGTTATAGAATCAAAAAAAGTTGCTTACAAATAGGGTAGGCCCTCCTGAATGAAAAGGAAGAGTTAAGATTCCCGTCATCAATTGTCTACCCCTAGTCCGTATAGGGTAGCCATGGTTTTTTTCCACAGCATCTTCTCTCAATACATTGTTGCAGCATTGGTGGCTATAGATCCTTCGGTTTATAGATCCTTCAAGATGCATTAGCATATTTAATAGCTTCAATAGGAACCACTCCCCATTCAGTCTTGCAGCCGCAGGTCGGTTTACTTCTTGCCGTCAGACACAAAGTTTGGTTCCCAAAGGAATGGCATGCGGTTTCTGCAAAAACTAGTTTCCAAAAGGCCCTCAAAGGCTTCAACTTTGGATTCAGTTAAGGTACATTCGGATTTCAAAATAGCCTACCAACGTACTTGCGTGGCGCAGACGTTACAGTACGTTTGATTATATTGGGTGAATGATTCAAGGTTCAACCCCCAAAAAATACAAGGTACTCGTCAAATTGCCTGACAAGCATTCGAGATTTTTAATATTACATAGAGTGGATTGATTATTTAAGGCTATAACTTAAATAAACAGACGAAAATGGACTTAAATTCCTTAGTCTTGGCAAAAATAAAACTCCCACACACACACACGTGTCGTTGGGAGAAGGCTTGGTATTAATAATATTTTCCCCGGTGTATATTTTTTTCCAAAAGTCGGTACACTTTTGTACTTCGAAATTTAGTAGCGTCTTACAGTCCATTGCTGCAGTTGTAGCCTTGTTTAGAATTCGTCGCTAGGGATATTTTCAAAAAATGTTCTATGGTCCTTTTTTATATGAAGTCAGTATAGATCAGGGTTCAATCAGAGCATTAATTAAGGCAATTTACTAAGATTCGCCAAATCTAGAAACTAAATGGTAGGCAGTGCTTCTCCTCTTGATGTATACTAGATCCAAATTGGCTTGTATTTTGCGACCCATTGCCTCAGTCGTTTTAGAACAACATATCGCTTTCTTTAAAAAGTGCAAAACAAAATTTGTTAATCATCCAACTGCTGCTATACAGCGTTAGCCAAACTAACGAACGACATTTTGGTCACAAATCCTGTATTGCTCTTTGTTTATACATATCCCTGAGCGAGAAATTGGTCTCATATCTGAAAAATCTTATGTAGGCAAATTCAACGTCCACTTGTAAATTTTTCATTCATTGTGTTGAGCTGTTTTAAACGGATTCTAAGGTGTGTTCGTTTACTTTTAAACTTTTCGAATATTTATTAACTCTTAGGAATTTTCTCGAATTTTTACGAATTTTTACTCAATGCCAGTCCTTAGTCGAAAAAAATTGTAAAACTGAGTGTTTTATAGAGAGAGCAAGATATAACCCCCAGTGATGCCAGATTACAAGATGTGTCTTTTTTTCAACATTTTTGAGGTTAAAAACATGTTCAAGGTGTATATGTTCCCACCAACGTAATTTAGCTAAAGTGATTTATTAATCACGAAAGGCGTCTCCACCGAACTTTAAGTGATTGAGTTTGACATTTTTGTCGACTTTGACATTAGGTGTCCAACACCATTGTTATTCTTTCTGTTTTTTTGCCATACCTGCCAAGAATAAAACAATTTTTCATTGCATGAATTTAATAAAAATATCAAAAACTCACCGAAACACGAATAAAATTAGAAAATTGAATTTGAAATAATTTTTTTGACAGTTTTGCTTTCTTTTTTGTTTGCTGAATAAAGTGAAGTTAAGAACAGGTATGTTCGATTTTATTTTGTGTGGATTTGCGATGACAGATACGTAATTAAAATTTAAACACGTATAAATCACGTAATTGTAAATCACGAAAATGTATGACAATCACGTAATTTAAATCAAGTTGATTTAGCTAAATCACGTTGGTGGTATTACCTTTATCAAATTTCAAGATTTTTAATTTAAAAAAAAAATGCTTAATCTAACAAGTTAAAACAACCTTTTAAATTGAAGAAAACCGTTTTATATTAATTGCATTATTATGTATCAGTGAGTCGAGAAAAGTTCATGCACAATTTTTGTTCTTTCGTTTTCATCAACTCTAAAGAAACATGAATGATGTGATATTCTATCAACTGCACATTCCTCTGCAAATGTTAAAAGAATATTTTCTTCCGTAAATTTAAATAAAACAAAAATTCGCAATCATTTGAGTAGGTACTGAAACAGTTGACACTTTAATCTTTGCAAGGGATTTGTTTCCATTTAATGTAGAATTGATTCGGTCTTGATATAAGCAATGAAATAATATGTCAGTTACCTATATGTCTTAGTTCATTATTCAAAAGTTTTAAAAAAAGCAACAGCATTAATTTATGACCAAGTTTTTTCTATTGATATTTATATGATTTATGTATACACATATTTAGTAGGTATATACTACTAAAATTTTGTAAAAAATAAATAAATACAAGTTTTATTTAAAGTACATAAAAATGTTATTTTATATTTCGTTCTTTTTATATTTTGAAACAAATGTTGAAACATTTTTCATTATTTCGGAAAAATAAGATTTTCATATTTTTCATCTGGGAACACTGATTACCCCTCCACTGAGACTGAGATTCTTACTGAACAATTTTTTTGTGCAAGGAATTCGAAAAGCTGTAAGTCACCTGAAAAATGAACGATGATTTGAATTTGGTTGTCCAATTTGGCAAACGCGTCGCTTTTTCCTCTTCTCGAATACTTGCATTCGTAGTTCAGTCAGTACAATCTACAAACCCTTCCACATACTCGGATTCATCAAAAAGAAGTTCGTTCGCTAAAAAATTCTTCCCGTTTATCAGACTAAAAGACTTAAAAGACATTTTTTTACCACCTCAATTTATGAATTATTATCTGTAATTTTCCATAGATTACCACAAAAGTGTTTCCTAACTTTCTCTCTCTCTCTGAGAGAGAATTTATCCCCACAACTGTCTTTTACATTCCTATACTTATAAAAAAGTAAAGGAACAACCCTATATTTTATTTTTATGGCTAGCTACCTAATATTAGGATGACAGTTTCCACAAAGCCACCGATGTACTCTCACATAAGCTCCATAAATTCTACATTGAAGTGAGGCTGTGATACTTTTCCCCAATCTGGCAATAATGTTTCCAATTGTAAAAATATGTTCACCAAGTAAGTAAACCTACGTACATCATTAACCCTTTCTCACAGTGTATACCTATTGGAATTTATTTCAACTTACATGGTGCAACCTCCCATACCTGTACCCATAGTTATTAAAAAATTCCCCAAGAGCTCAAAAATGCAATCTCGGTCAAGTGCTTTAAAATGACCACCTTTCACGAGAGCGCATTCAATAGCGGGCAAAAATTGTGTAAACCTTGAGAAACATATTTCACAAGAAATACCAACGAGCATCGATTGAATTTTTTTTTAACACCTCAAGCATAAGCCTACATAAGCCTCACAGCAACGCAACGCTTATTACCAATTATTCCCAAGCATTTATCATTTGCCAGGTAAACAGCCCGCACGCTTGGAAGCCGAACCGAAAAATGAATGAAACTTCCTCCCCTTTCGGAGCACTAACGACATCTCTATACGAGTCCCCGGCACCATCTACTCAGGCGGCGGCGGGTCATAAACGTAATGAATTATTGCTCCAAATTGAAAAGAATAATTGCGCCGCTGCCATTTATGGGGGGCAGGGACGTAGGCCATAAATCGTAAGCCTTGCACAGGCGACCGCCTTCTTCAAAATTAAAAGCAATCCGTAATCTTAATTCCTGATCTTGGAAAGAAAATAAATAAAAGTGAAATGAAACAAAGAACCAGCGAGTATATGGCTAGGTGAAGGCAAATATAATGACGTTTCTATAACGCCGTGGGGTGAAGTGGGCGGACGCGGGACGACCAACACTCATCAGTCACATCCCATCCATAAAAGTGGAAATTTTTAATTAAAGTCAACCCCAGAACAGTATCTATACTGCATCGAGAAGAAAAGATATAAAAGATGGTGGAGGGGGATATCCACCCTCAGACGTCATGTTGGGCGTAAGGAATGAATTCCTTTCTTTCCTTTTTTTTGCTATGTGTGCTTTGACTTTTTTCTTATTTTGAAAGTCATTACGAGGAGTCGGTCTTTTTTTGTTACAAAATATGATCTGATAAGTGAGATTTGTGGACCGTTTTGCAGAATACTTATTTTTTTTTAGTGGATATCAAATGGATTAGAAAATAAAAAACACTACCAAAAACTTATTAAATCTTCATATTTAGCTTGTGACACAAACTAAGCAACTTCTGAGCGGGTAGTTTAAGGATGTGGCCAATCAAACAACCGGTTCGGTAAACAATCAGCCGATACCCTTACGCACACAGAACGCCAGATCGGCCGAATACATTTCCGCGATGTACAAGAGAACCGCGCTGACAGTGTACAGGAGAACCCGAGCCAGTCAATACATCGCCGTGCACCAGAATTCGGCCTTTCGGTAATTTTTTGTTACAAAATATGATTTGATAGGTGAGATTTGTGGACCGGTTTGCAGAATACTTATTTTTTTTTAGGCCATACCAAACGAATTAGAAAATAAAAACGCTACCAAAAACTAAGTATTCAATTTTCTTTCTTAGCTTGTGACACAAACTAAGCAACTTCTGAGCGGGTGTTTTAAGGATGAGATGCCAAGAAACACCAACCTTTTTCAACTGCCCTAGTTGTCGAGCACGAGAAAGCATGTCTGTCTGTTTGGCAAGAATCAACCCGAAATTAGTGGGTCCTTCCATATACCTAGTAACATGCGACAGCCTTTTGCCATTGTGGGTTTAACACTTCGGGAAGTAGAATTTCTTTTCATTTAAATTTTACTTCCAGCTCTGATTTTCTTAAGAAATATTTAAGATGCTCTTGAAAAAATCACAAACTATCCATTTGAGTGGTCTAACATCAATGATATATGTCAATCGTGTGTTAAATAGCAAAACAGCACCCTTGAGGGGTATTTATTTTTATTTTCCATAATTTAACTTGATGAGTTTATCCCAAAAGAAAACTTTGTCCGTGCACTTCACAGTTGTGTACCCTAAAATTTAAAATCTGACTTTTCTTCTTCAACAGACCTTCAAGAATATAAAAAGCCATCTTCAAAAAAGCAAGAGCAAAAAAAAAAAAAAACAAACGTACAGAAAACAACTCAAAAGGGCTTTTCATTATCACATATAGCTACCTCTTCCACCCTTCATTCTGTGTCCTAGCTGTGTCGGTGGCAGTAGTCGTTACCAATAAAGGACTCCATAAATAACAAGCATGTGACATATTTTTTCACAGATTGTTCTATTCTGCAGTTGAAAGGAGAAATAGAAAAGAACAGAAAATGGAAATGGAAATGGAAAAAAAGAAACCATAATCAGGACATCCCACTGAGTATCAGCACTCCAATTCTTGGCAGAATTTTAAAGAGGATGCCAAATCCACCATTTTACCTCAGAGATTTTACGTCTCCTGTTATTACATACACGAGTACGTATACGTTTGGCTGTGTCTCTCTGTCTAACCCTAAACTGACTTCGTTTACCTTTCGTTCGCCATCATACAGCTACCTTCCTTCGCAACACAAAAAAGAAGGAACAGATGATTTACATTATTCATCCCAGGGATCACATCCCGCAGTGTGCCGTCATTGGAATTATGACAGTAGGTATAAACGGGAATCGTTGCTGTTATCCTTGTACGTTTGTGTGTGTACGACAGCACTTTATTGTTCACACAGCACACGGCCATGGCTCCGCAGTGTCTAGCAGAACCACCTAGGTTGCTGCCATTTATTACTTGTGAGCCCCGCACACAGTTTGAAAAAGTGTGAATTGTTTTAATACTCTGTCGTTTTATGTAGCGCAGTGGCGGTTGAAGGACATCCTGCTTAGCAATGCAAAATCTGAACATTTCGTGATTGTATACATGGATAGTTGTTTTTGACAGAGTTGAGCATTAAATGATTAAGCTGAAGCCAAGAGGATACAATTTGGAGATGCTTCGGTTGAATAGTTTTATGGCTTGTGGAATTTTTGATGAATTCATTAGTGGGTGCTCCAAGAGGTTCATGAATATACAACGTGTACACTGTACAGTTACAGTCTGGTTTCTGTGTGATCTCAGGAATGCTGCTGGGACCGACATGCAATCATCATCATCACTTCACTTCATCGCTATCTCCACAATAAATGTTGATTTTTCTATTCATAATTTGTTAGCGAGTTCTTCGAACCTGCGACTAACGGTTTTAATAGTTGTTGCAACTGTTTCATTTCAATTTATTTGATTTCATTCAGTGATATCGGTGGCCTACCTACCTTTCAACTGCTGTACAAATCAGCAATCTGAATTATTTTTTGGCGTGTTTTTGGGGTCTCGAATTGGGGTTACTCTTTTGATCGACTTCGCGGCGTTCTGGAGTAAATTTTTGGGGTGTTTTATGAGTGTTAATAAAACTGATTAAAACATGGCGACAAAACAATTTAAGGTTTCAAGAATCTGTTACTTTTTAGCGAAAGGAATGATTATTTTGTTTAAATTACAAAAAAAAAATTGATTTCAAAAGGCTAAAGTAAGATTGTTTCAATACTTGACAAGTCAGTTGGTTGGCGGTGTCTCTCATTAAATGAAATCGTCCAGGAAGAAACCTCTTCATGATCAGCGACAAAATACACTCATGTAAATGTTGTATTTTTGAAAGTGATATTTGCAACATGTTTCCAAGGTGATCTTTGAAGAGATTTCTAGCAGTTTTTTGGGCGCGTTTTTGTCGCCTTTTTGAAAAATTGGTACAAACGTTTTCGTTGTGACTTTTGCGGCATTTTTCGGGCTGTTTTACAAAGGACTTTTGGGGACATTTTCCAAGCGTTTTATTTTTAGCATTGATTGTGTGGTTTGCGGTGAATTTAGGGGCATTTTGTGAAAATTTTAGAGGAGTTCTTTTAGGAATTTTCTATAGAGGGTATTTTTTTAAGTGGTTTTTGGGTTAGTTATTTTGGGTGTCTTTGTGGCGACTTTTGAAGCAATCGTGTAGTTCATCTGATCATATGAATGTTTGTTTCATGGCATTTTACTGTACTTTTTATTAAATCTATTGTGGGGTACTTTTTTGCGGCATCAGGGCGACTTATGCGGAATACTTTTTTTGGGAAATTTTTAGCGTGGTTTCGCTATGTAATTTTTAGAAAGTCCTTTGTCGTATTTTCTACGGCTCACGAATGTTGCACGCGTTACGTTTATTTTGTTGGCCACCGCGTCGGCCATTCAAAGTCGACTTTTTAGCATTTGATCAGGGTTGTCCAAACGTTTGCTTTAACTGAAAATCGTTGACCAAAAAGAATCCCAAAAACAATTGAATATTTTCCCAATTCCGTAAGTACTTTTTTTTGGTATTTTTTCCACTTACCCAATTCACTTAAGTAAGTTTTACTTCGATCTTCTGCAATCAATTGGACTCTGTGTTGTGTCAAATCAGGCCTGCAGAAAAAATTAGTGTGCGTGTAAATTGCGACTGTTCGATTTCTTCAGTGCTGCCTAGTTTCAAATGTGGGGGTTTGTTCGGAAATATTTCTTTTTTGTAGTTTTATGAAGGAATAAAACAAAGAAAATTTCAACAAAATTTGATAACGATATATAGCCCAAAATTGTGTTGGGCAACACGACACAACAGCAAAGCGCCAAATTTGGCAACACTGCGTTCGGTGGCCAATCAAACAACCGGTTTGGTAAACAATCAGCCGATTCCCTTACAATCAGCCGATTTGACGCCAGATCGGCCGAAGACATTTCCGCCGTGTACAGGAGGACCGTGCTGACAGTGTAGAGGAGAACCCGAGCCAGTCAATACTTCGCCGTGCACCAAAATTCCGTCTTTCATAGACTTCAACTTGTCGAATTTTGCGCCGGGACTTGGGCCTTCACTCGCACTCCAACTGACCCAGGAGGTCAAAGTTAATGATCGAAGACTACGCCTTGTTTGTTTGCTGACTGGGCTTCGAAGCGTTTGGAAAAAAATCACAATTTTGGCCGAAAAATCTTCTAGAGACGAGGCGCATTTTTGGAATCATTCGGTTTCGTATCCGTGACACCGTGAGCAGTAGCGGCAGAAATTTCAACGTCGTAATATTCCATACAAAATGGCATACATAGGCCCTTAAAATAAAAAGGAGTTTCCTTAATATCTCTCACCACCTTGTCTTAGTCTATTTCAACATCGACCCGTTCTTATTGAAAGACCCTCCATGTGTAGGTTTTTGACAAGTTTCACAAGCTTCAGATTTGGATTTAAACTAACTCTGGCTTTAATCAATGAAAATCTTTGAAAATCTGCGTTGGAAAATAAAAAAATGTACAACAATCCCAAAAGAAGAATTAATTCTTTCACCACCCTGTATTTCTCTATGTGGTTTCTTGGGAGACTCTGAGGAGAAAACCCGACAAGAACAAATATAGAACAATTCCGGTCTTTTCGAAGAACAATCCGTATTCATTTGCCCGATGTTCTTTTGGATTCCAGTCAATCGTACCCACCCTGTTAGGATGTAGACTAAATTGACAATCCACGTTCAAAAATTGCCTCTAACCGAGTGCGATTTTTGCTCGGTCGGAACATTTTTTTGTTAAAATTGAGTCTCTGTTCAAGAAAAGAACGAGTATTCCATTATCGAGGTAAAAAGGTTAAATGCATCCAACTGTCTCTTTCTCGATTTTTATCAACCAGTTGGTTAAATTGCAGTTTCTTTTTACGAACGAGAAAATTGATTATTTTTGTTGACTTTGTAATTTTTAATCCACTAACTCTGTAGGAGCTTCAATTTTATTTCCTAATTTCTAACCGAAAGTTGGTTGATTTTAAATAAGTGATTTTTCTGCGTGCCCCTGTTGTAGCTAGGTACAGCCCAGTCAGAGTCTAGCAAGACGCACTGTAAACTAACAAACTATCTGACAACTATCGACTTAATATTAAGTGACATTGATCCTGCCTAAAAAATCAGCACACACCCACGTTCGGCAAGGAGTTACCGACGAATTTAAGATCACTCAACAACAAAGAGACCGCAACGTACCCGTACTCGTACTATTACTCGTATTTGCCAATATTAATTACCCATAAATTATTGTCCATTCAGGCGTGTGAGTTTCAAGCCGAATTCTACCATATAGACAGCAGTTCGTTGTTTAAAAGTCACATACCCGTATGCACCTACAAAACGACCAGTTTGCGGTAATTAAATTGAATAACAAAGTGAAGTTAATTAACCAATGGAACCACACCTCCGTTTAGTGCCGACGACTTATCGTTAAGGAAAGACAAATGAATACATTATCTCGTATAAGGGACGACCATGGGTCGATGCCGGAAAAGCTCCGAAGATAGTCCCCCCTGGGGATGGGGATTGTTTTACGGGCAAATGCGCGCCAAAGTCCGGCTGCAACTACTCTCTGCCAGGGTTTCATGTGTAGCAGACCGTGAAAGGTTACTTCTCCAGTCTGCTATCCGAATTGAAAGTTTATATAACACTGACGGACACACGAAATATGCGACTGTGAAGGCAGATTGCATCCATTCACTTTTCGCAAAACGGCTACTGCTTCCAAATCACTTTCTAAATTCGAAGGCGGCCACCATTTCCTCATAAGTGTTTCCAATATGATGGCAATTTGTATCCGGCCAAACTAAGGTACACTCGGCTCTGCACACGAGCGAACCTAAAATCCATATCAATGTGTGGAAAAAACAAACCCCCTGTCCAAGGGAAAGTGAATAGGCTTACCCACACGAAGAGTGGCTTGACTTGAAGTCGAATAGGACAGAAATTAAAACGTGCATCTAGTAACAGCGGGCGTTGATATCGCTACTCGTTTTGAATTCAGATTAACATTGCGAAAGTGCCTTTGATTATAGACCGCGATGCGAATCTCGTATATCTTTATCTCTGCGATCGCATGTAGTCATTTTTAATGTGCACAACAAACAGCGCAGCGGGGCAAGTCATAAATTTATGCTTGGGTGTTGACTTGAGGAAACAAATGTCCAGCTCGATATTTTAAGTTTTACGAGCGCTTTTAGTTGTGACTTGTGAGTAACACGTTTTTTTTTCAGATTTCAAATCGCTCGGCCAAGTCGGAAATGATTGCTTAAATCGACAGGTAAATATACACAAATTGGTTGCAAATTGATGTGAATTTGGTGGGTACATAACTGTGGGTCATAATAATGAAAACTAACGTTGAGAGCAAGTGATTTAAAAATGCGGCTGGGATAGGTACCGCGGGACTATGCACATTTTGCAAGGCAAACCTTAACACTGATGGACAATTTGAAACTGGTGCACTTGTAGCTAAGCAGTGCTGAGATGAGGTAGGCCTATAGGTGGAACAAGCGACAGTCCTGGAGGTGCAGGCAACAGTTGGTTGAGGATGAGTTGCTGCAGACGAAGAATTGCTGAATATAATTAATTTCACGTACCATCGTAGTATACGTATAGGGCGAGTTTAATTCATTCGGTGGAGTTGGGTCGGTAGATGGGTACAGTGCACAGACCTATGATGATGTAAATCAGTGCTTAGGAAGATATGTTGCCGAAAAGCAAAGTTATAGTGGTTAAATTAGGATACAAACGAGCACAAGGTGGTCGGCGACTTTCTAGCACTATAAGTATAACAGCCAATGGTACGTTAAGGATACCGACCCAAGGAAGGTCAACAAAATATAAATCGTATAGGTATACACCTCCGTCGTAAAACGTTTACCTGTAGAATTTGGCCAAACATGGCTGCCGTATGCTCAAAAAGAAATGTAAGTAAGCAGCTCATTGTTGGACTTCTAGAAAAATACAAATAGCACAATCGTGGCACGACAGACTTCGCAAAGTTCTTGGCAAAAGTTTCATCAAAAAATAGTGCTAAACAGGTCAATGACCAGACCACTCACACTGATTCATGTGCTAGCTTTAATTTTTGGGACGAATGATAGTGAGGTACATGCCAAATCCGAACAGCTATGACGTGAAGGTTTCTCGAAACAGTCGTGCACCCGGATGCTTATTAGACGTTTGCGAGAAGTGGCGCAGTGGCAAAAAACTTAAAGGTGTAATTTGTGTTCTTTCGGGGGGTTGAATCTGAGACCATTCGCCAGCCACTGCACCAGCCCAGCACAGTTAATCACTGAATCAGCTTATTGGTGCTCCTTTCCCCGATAAACAAATTTCTTTTGTAATCCTGCCTGACGCCATTCTCAATTAGTACCTAACATGAACAGTCCACAGCCGTAAGCACAAAAACTGCCAGGACTCGAAGACATCATCTAGAAACATCTTAAGAACGACTTCGACCTGCCCGTCAGATCGGCCCATAGAGTCCGTGAGTCAATACCTTAGAGTCACCGCATTAGAGGAAGTCCACACCCATGGCTATCTTCACAACTGCACACTGCAGAACGCGACTTTTAAAGTTCAGAACACAGACTTCTGTGTTCTCGTCGAAGGTTGCTGTACGGGTTTTATTTGTAGCCCGCCGCTGTTTAGACTATTTGATGTAAGTACAGCAAGTCACAGCCTTCCTTAAGTGGAGTATAAGATCTTTCGTGCCACGGAGTATCAGGTATCTCAGTTCCATTTTTGAATATATTACAGACGGAGGTACTTCTCGTATAATCGCGCTTGAAGTTTAGGGACTCATCTTTTATTCTCCGTAGATCAATTGTTGATATCATAATCACTATGGAGCTATCGAGGCTGTTAGTTTATGCGCTCTGTTGCTAGTTTAACTGAAAGATTTTTCTTGATCAGCGGAACTTTTAATAGACGAACAAAGAGGTGGCCTTCAATGACATTGAGGCAGTCTCGATGATCCAACCTCGACATTGGCCAATGAATATGCCACATCATCAGAAACCGCTTCACAGACTGAATTGCAAATTTTTGGTAGATCTTGAAACAAACTTGTACAACAAATGACTTTCCAACTAGAAGTTCTCAATTGAGACCACATGGGTGTAAGCAAACGCCTTGGCGAACCAACGCAGACGATGTAGACTTATCGGATTTAGTAAGGTATCCTAAAACATTTAAACATTTTACGATATTATGTCGAACGATATTGCTTACATTAGTCTCCTGGAGAGCTCGTGCAGGGTCTCTATTTGTACCTCCAAGTAGATGCTCCGAAAACTTTTTCTTTTCATACCTCGCGGTTTATCACTGACAGAAACTGTTAAGGGTTTTCCTGTGGTTCGTTCTCTGGTTCCTACCACACTGATCTTCCTACACTTCTCTTGGCAAGGAATACAGACTTCCTCACCCACCATTGTCAAGTCATTGTCTGCAGGTCCCATCACCTAAAAGTTATACATCTTCTTAGGTTGATAATTGAAGAAATAAAATTCTCTGGGAATATCGTTTCTAGCTAATTGAGTGCTTTGCGCTTCATGTGGTATGAAAGAGCATAACGCTGGCCGTCGCCATTTCAGGTGTCTAACATCAAAAGGTCCAATTTTCTATCAAGCTTTTCATCAACTACCCGCAGTAAATGTATCCAAACTTACATGCCAATCCCTGCTTCTCAGTAAAGTCTTCGTCTGTTCGATATCTAGCCCGTGGGGATGAACTATCGCATCAGCTTTCCATTCAGGTGGTAGACTAAGTTTAATACAGCGGAGAAGGCAATTTTTGCCACTCTTTTATTTAACAAACAAACAAACAAATGTAGCCCTGCCGCCGTAGACACCCAGCTCTATTGACATGTTGCCTACTAGTCTCAGAAGCATGCGAGTTACATCCGCAACGAAAATGTTCGATACGAAAAATGCAAACGCCAACATTTCCGCTAGAAATGTTTACACAAGTGTTGATGCGACCATCAACCTTGCAATAGAAACCTTATCCCACAAAGTAAACGGAAATGCAGAATTGCATAATTCATGATAACGAACAGTTTCGGGGCGACGATGGTAGCAAACCCACATTCTAAGTAGAGTTTACTTTTTACTGTCCGAAGAAGCGGTAAACAGTTTCCGAAATAAACATTTCTGAAATAAAAAAAAAAGATTTTGTTTTTCTTTTTTAAGTTGCGTACCTACATTTCACATGAAACTATAAATACTAGGTAAAAGCTGCATTTAAAACTCATGCGAGAGTCCATCTACAGAAACAAGTTTTACGTTTGTTCGATATTTCATTAAAATCGGCTACGATGAAGCAATCTTCGAAATTACTCTCAGGATAAACAGATTGGTACAACCAACAGATATTTAAAAAAAACCCACGTACACAGTCAAATTATAGAATTTAAAAAAAATTTTTAGGCACTTAGTAGCTTCGCACGGCTCTTACCGAGTGCGATTTTTGCTCGGTTGAAACAAATGGGTTAAAACTAACCCATTGGTGACGAAATAACGAGTTCCTATTCGTTGGTTAAAACTACCGAAATGATAAGGTTAAATGCATCCTACTGTCAAAAAAAATACACACTTTATCAGTTGTTATCAACCAAGTTTTAAGATTAATAAATAATGTCCCATAATTAAATTTTGATAGAAAATACAAATTTTTAACTATAAAGCTTAAATTTGTTATTAATTCATAGTCAGAGTATACAGATTGGGGTTATGTATGGAATATCACATCGGATACCCTTTTATTGAAATTGTCCATGACCGTTCCGCATAAGTGTGGCTGAATTTCAATAACACACCTCCCAATTGCCTATTTCAAGGCGTTGGTGGTCTTAGGCTTGTTTGCATAGACGTTTGACTTCAAAAAACCCCAAAGAAAAATTTTTAATGGCGCTAAATCTCCAGATCCAGATTTCACGATTAGGAAATGACTCAGGAAGTAATTGAATTGTGTCTCTGTCTGTTCGGCATGTGGCACCGTCTTGTTGAAACCACACGTTGGTCACATTTATGTCTTATAATTTAGGCACTGAAACTAGGTAACCATGTCACGATAGCGTTACTGCCTGACCAGCCGCATTTTCGAAGAAGAATGGCCCGGTAATTCCTCCAGCCGGTAAGTCCGCACCAAACAGTCACGCGTTGTGGATGCATTTGTTTCCCAACAATTACTCGTGGGTTTTCTGAACCCCAATTGCGACAATTTTGATGATTAACGAAGCCGGATGAAAATCACTGACGATGTTTTTGTACGAAAATTGCGGACTGTTAATTATTTTTAAAATATTGCTCAAAAATGAAAATGCGTTTGTTCGTTCGTATAGCGCTCCATTTTTACTAATCCCTAACTGTCAGCTGTCACATTGTTATCTTTTTCCAGTACTGTACTATTAATCGGCGGAAAATTAAAATTATGTGACACCCTTTATAAACCATTTCTAGTTAGTTTGTCATTTACAACCGAAATTTGGGGAGGGAAATTGATAAATCGTTTATTTTTAACCGAGCTTCCAAAGAAAGTTCACAAAGAGTTCATTGCCCAATAATTTTCTGTTGAACTACTTTAAGCATTTGCTACCTGTTAATTCGCGTGAAATTACTCATGCGATTGAGTAAAAAGAGAAACCTATAAGTCTCCCACAGTCATTTGCGTATCTGAAATTGGAAACTCCAGAAAATAAATCAAAACTTCCCCAGAACATTCGAAACTTCTCAACTAATTACCATGAAGGAGAAAATCCAATTTAATTAAAACGCATTTCATTACAAACAAATTCAAAACGATCAGCGTTCCTAATAGCCAGCCAGCTAACAATAGGACTAGAAATTCGCCAGCCCATTTCCATCGAAGAACTGTTTTCATCGTTGACTTTCTGTTTCTATCACAATAATGCGTCTCTAATTTGGCATATCAAAGCTGCGGCTGTCAAAATTTATTGCCCCACAGGTTCGCAAATGCAAATTTATGTGTTCCACTTCTGCGAACGACGACGACTCATCCGCATCCATCGCCCATCGTGCACACTGCACAACTTTCACACGACATTAAGTTATCAACTTGGCAAAACAAACAGCAGAAAGCAAAAAAATAAAACTCGACAAATTCTCTGACATATTTGCATTATTTGTTTCCAAAACACAGCGCACGATCACACGCAATCATCCAGATATCGCATTCTGTAGTATTGTATCTATGGCCACAACCTGTTAGCCCAAGTCAATGGTGTACACTTGATCCCCTGCGCTTTCTCAGCAGCACCGCGCCGGTATCTCATATATACGAACGAACCTGTCTGCGTTGTCGAATCGGATCCCCTCTGCAAATGTCGGCAGTTAGCACACGATTATCTTCGCTTTTGTTTTGACTATCTCTTTTGGAGTTGCTACAGTCGCCAGCACCAGCACCAGCACCGTCATCGTCATCCTACCTGTGCTTCGGTTGTGTTGTGTATCTTTGTATCTACAAACTACAACTTCAGGTGAACGCCATGCTCGCAGTTCGCTCCGCCATGCACTTCCACTCCACCAGCCACTTGAAGACTCGACTTCTGTCTTCTCGTTTGACTGGGCGCAGCGCAGCGGACTTTCTGGCATTCCGCTCGTTTCAGTTGATTCTCGAACGTGGCCGTGTGCGGAGAAAACCGAAAACCGATCGTATGTTGATCCGTGCGTCTTCCTGAACAAGATCGTGTGCGGTGTTTTATCGAGTGTTGTGTCCATTTCTCATGCGATCGCTACGCATGTGTATAATAATAAATAATGTCAAACGCGACATATAATCAAAACAAACCTGTTCCCCGGAGGGCCACATTGTTGGCCTGTAAACATTGGTGGAAGGTGTGTTTCGTGCACAACGATCAGTTGAAATTGTTCCAAAAAATCTACGGCAAGCCATCGGACATGGCGATATGCGATAGCAAGTCGCAAAGTGAAAGCACCTCTTATCACGGTGGCGGCATGGCCCAGACGCCGTCTCTGTTCCCAAAGAATATGCCCAGCATTCGGCGAAAGGGTAAGGCCGGTGTCAAAGGTGGGAATTCGCAGTCGTCGCTGTCGTCTCAATCGCCACGAAATTCACCCAGATCGGTTAAGTCGCGAAGTCATCGCCACAGGCGGTCCCACAGTGCCACGAGCAGCAACAATAGTCGACCGAACAGCCAGCCAAGTAGTCGGGCTAACAGTCGGTCTAACAGTCGTTCGAATAGCCGGCCCAGTAGCAGGGGCAGCTGTTCGGAGGAGATCGTTCCAAATGCCAAAGTTGCCGTTTTAGACGACACATTCCTGTCGTCGGGTGTGTCCTGTTCGGGAGAAACTCATTCGGACCAAAGCGTGTGTAATGAAGATGCCCCCTGGCCGCGGCATGGTGATGTCACTAGTAAGGATTGCACCTTGGTGGCGGTGGAAAAGACAGACCAAATTAAAACCGCTGTTAGCCGTGTACGAAGTGTGGCCGTGGACAAGAGCGATCAATTGCGCGACAAAAGTAGACCCATCGAAGAATACGATCTGCGGAATTTGTTTGTGCGACGTAACCGGAGCGCCCTATGGGTGCAAACGAATCTGAATATGAGCCTGAATGACGCCGACTTGCAGCTCAGTGATATTGAGGAGCAAATGGCAACGGTCAACGGTCTGCAACAGTGTGGATTAGTTGCAGACAATTTTGCTGATGATCAGTGGTAAGTCGATCGATTGCCCAAAAGAAATGCTTTGCGCATGACGAGTACTTGTTGGGGTGGTTCATTTTTGCTTGTTAGTTGATGACTTTAGTAATTGTAGGCATTGAACGACAGTGGGCTGTCAATTATGTAGGTCGGAAATTTCACTTTTCATTGATTGAGTATGAGTGAACAGTTTGTGTTTGCGTAGGAACCATATTTGCTGTGTTTGTGTCGGTCATTTGAATGGAGTGTTCAGCCGGACTTACTCATACTTTTTTCTTAATGGTAAGATCTGCTAGGGCAAGATCGTAGGTGTTAGTTCTGTACTAAAATAATTTCAGGGCTCGGGAACTATGTTTCCAAAAATGCTTGGCCTATGGACTTGCTGTACTTTTTGCGCTATAGGTTGAAGCCTAACCTTTGTTACCATGCTTTTGATCTGTCTGATGTAGACAAAGTCGGGTTTTGCAGAATGTATATCCAAGTGGTGAGCAACTTGTATAAAATTCCAAAAATATTTATATATAGAATTGTATGCTCCTGCATGATTTTTTCATGTTCGTTTGAAGCGTAGTTTGGAGTTACATATTTTTTCTAGTGAAAATTCCTCCAGTATTAAATTCAAACTCACCGAAATTGTACGATCGATTATGTCAAACGGAACCCAACTGTTGTGTCTACAAATCGGAGCCTTGGACCGGAAGAAGTCTTCGAACGCACCCGAAGATCTAGATGGCGTCCCATGAAAATTCCGGTTGTCAACCATGTTTGACGTTCAGCTTTGAGTTTTGACTCTTGCCCCCTGGGTCATGAAGCTAAGAAGTGAGAATATGTTCTGTCTTTATATGGTTTATATTTTAATCATTCATTTATTTATTCATAATTGTAAGCTAAGGTTACCTTAAAAATTTAGACTCGAAAGGAGCATTGTCTTTCTTCACTTTAATGCCGCAATAATGTGCCGCATATACCTCCCCCTTGTTAAAGAAGTGCGTGAACTTAGCTACCAGTAGTCCATATTTTTAGCAAGTCAAGTCTTTTAATTCAACAATATTGCCAGAAGTTTATTGACATCCGCTTGATTTACTTAAACAAAAAAAGATCTTCAGAAGCAGCGCATTAAAAATAAAATTTTTATAACAAAACACTATAAAATTAAAATATTAAATAAATACAACGAGCTGAATTTATGTCGTAAGACCTAAATTTAAATAAAAGCTCGTTTTTTAACATTAATGTGGGTCTGTTACATTTTTTTTAACGTAGGTAACGTTAATTCATACAATTTCTTGATTCGCTTTGACAGAACGGTCCAGTTGCAAATTTTTCTGAAAAAATGTTTTTGTTTCCAGTCGCTCACTTTTGGAAACTTTGTACAAAACGAAATTCGACTTAAATGTTCTTTGAATGTGTTGCATCAAGACCAACTTTTCCCGCATAACATTGGGAGTGGCCCCTGACAATTTCTAGGGAAAAGGTTAGTTCACTTTTTATTGGATGTGTTGTTTTAGTACTAAAATATATTTTTTTTAAGATTTTGAATGACAGTTGCTGTGCATTTTCTTTCTTATCATGAAAGCCAATTTACTGATTAGAATAATAGAGAAGTCCTATGACTATTCTTCTCAGAATCTGATTTTCCTAAACCCATGCCAGTACAAAGAGTTGCTCAACTTGCTGTTGGTTTTATCGCGCATTCGGCATCAGCGTTGCCGAAAGTACTCCCATAGGAGTATTGTACCTAGTACTTTCAACACCTCCGTACTACCGTACTCCTCCTTTCACATTCGTACTCATATTTTTTTTAAAGTCCTAAAATATCTTACACTTGCAGCAAAGTGTATTTTCAACATTAATAAATTTAATTCACTGCAAATTTAATGCAAATTTGGCAGCACTTTTATCCAAACTGTCGTCAAAAAGGGAATTTTCCTCTTTCTAGTTTGTTTTTGTTTTTTTTTTTAACTGATTTTTTTATGACTTTTGTTTAAATAAAAAGAAAATTGAAAATGTCTGTGTTCCTATTTTTTTTTAAATACTCCCCTTTTCTGGCTGCAGTACTCCCTAATATATTTCTCTTCGGCAAAGCTGCTCGGCATACATCAGAAGCATTTGCAAGAAAAGAAATTAACGAGTAAAAAGTAATTCCACTCTTGCCACTAAATTGGCAAGCGAATTTCTTTGGACTTGTAATAAATAGCATTTGACGGAAATGCCTGTTGATATTTACATCTTTCGAAATCCCAGAATATTGACCTTATATCAAATACGAAAAGGAGCCGTTCGTACCATTCGTTGGTTTGAGCTTTTACTTTTCGTACGAATGGACGGAGTTACTATTTTTGCCGAAAATGAACGACTGAAAGCATTGCCGGAACATTTTTGCACTCTTGGATGTTTTTTTGTTTTTGGGGGAACCTAAGACCTCTCTTTCACTAGTCCAGCATATACCGATACTAATTACTAAGGGACTATAGAGCAGCTGTCATACTGCGATCCACTGAAGCTCATCCTTTGCTTGATGATTCGAGTTAAATATTTCGCTTGGCTGAAAAATAATTTCGAATTCACACCAACTTTTGAAGAATAACCCAATGGTTCCGTCCTGGTATCATGTAAAAAGCCTTCCTTCTGGTTGGAGAAATTGCTTGACACTCGCATAGACGGTGGGAGATATCTTCCGTAATTTGTAGGTCTTCACAGTACCTGCATGTATTAGGGATGGAATTTGTCATTTTCGATTTTAACTGTTGTAAAAAAAGACACTTTTACTATTGTAAAAAATCGAAAAAGACACTTTCCATCCCTGTCTCAGATACCTTCAACTTTAGCACTGAGTTACTAGCTTTTACTAAATCTGAACTAGTCAGGAATTGCCGCGCAGTGCTTAAGGCATTATGCTTGCAGAACCGTGTCAGATTAAGTCTTCACAATTGTAATACAACTGATCGAAATGAAATCATCCAGAAAATTGTTTATTAAAGTTTATAAACTTTCAAAAATAATTTCGTACCCAGACGATTATTTTCATACGCGATTTCCTCTCAGCGAGTGACGAAATACTTGCACAGAGTTTGGTGAATTGAACAGCCATCTTTGCGCAAAATTTACAAAATTTCAAAACGACACTCAGTTGAATATTTTTTCCACTATGAAATCTACAGCGAAAAAAAGAAATACCTATAAAGAAATGTGTATAACTATACCAAACTCAAAGAAAACTAATTTCTAACAGGATCACTTATTCAACCCCTTTATAAAAGTTAAATTAAATTATAAAAAAGTATCCCTAAGAGGCAAAATCGAATTCCCTATTCACACCGGGGCGAAAACTGGGTTTTTGCTAAGACACTCGAAAAATTCATCAAAAACAGATCTCCCATACACTTTTCAGTTTTCAAAACGAGTTTTTTAAGTTGTTTTCGTGGATCAAGTCCAATCGTTGGATTGTTAAAACAACCGCACCTTTTGCAATACTCAGAAATTTCAGCAGAACAGCTGACGGAACAGATGTCACAACTTAAACAAATTTTCCACGCTTAATTGATGACATTATATTTTTTTTCAATGCTCCGAATTCATTTCATTTGTTAATTAATGCGATCGAAATTTGTAACCAAAATAGTTTACACAGAAGTTTCACGACTAGTGTCTCACAGCCGATGGAAGCGTCAAACGAAAACTAGTTGGTGTTCGGTGTGAATGCATCGACGAATTTTCGGTGCGTTGTGAACAGGGTATAAGTTAAAGATTTGATTGAGCAGTGTTGTTTGCAACGCACACGCTGTCGGACTATAAAATTACTTGCCACAGTATTACAAGTTCAGCACTGACCCAAGTCCTCTCCTACCATTCCACACCCCGTTTCAGTGGACTACAACTACAATCTACAGTAAAATTGATGTATTTACGAGCAAAAAAAGAGCACAAACCTATCCTAAAA
The DNA here is from genome assembly GCA_916610125.1 of Cheilosia vulpina. Taxonomy (NCBI): domain Eukaryota; kingdom Metazoa; phylum Arthropoda; class Insecta; order Diptera; family Syrphidae; genus Cheilosia; species Cheilosia vulpina. The sequence continues at coordinate 39,857,744 of OU744279.1, read as the reverse complement.
TAAAGGATCAATTCCGAGACAACTCTTACGGAAACAACTCGTTAAGATTCCATATTCGGTCATCGGTCAATTAGGAGTTGCATCACGTATACGCCGCAAGAGTGCGTCCACAAAGTTTCCTTATAGACTAATCAATCAATCGTGGATTGCTCTTCGAAATCTGTATGAATTTTCGTCTCCAACCTATTTACCTTATCGCGTGGATGGATCCTTTTAATTGCAGCCTGAGCCAACCACTATCTTTGCTCGGCCACAGAAGGCCGCATCAGTGGACCTATACCAATCGAAGTTATCTATCGCTTACTGTACTCTTGTTTGTATGCAATTGAAACAGGAAAACAGGAATGCCAATCGAATCAATATTTCTAGACTAATTGCAGCACTAGGTTGCGTCTGCACTCAATTGGAAATTGAATAAAAAAAAATGGGATGCATTAACCGGATTTCTTTCGCCTGTCTGCCTGTACCGGTACCCACTTAGTTGCAGAATATGAAGTGCGGGATCACTACACAGTTGCTAACTCGTCTCGTATTTGGGAAAGTTGGTCGATGGTTGTTCCATCCGCTTCGTTCGTCAAACCACTGAAAGCGTGTGTTTTCACATTGAACTGGCAATTCAGGGGCGCAATATCGATTTGAAAACAAACCACGCAGCTAACCTCAATCAAGGTGTATATCTGTTAAGTGACCGTCGATTTTCCATCGGGCTACGCTGCATCTAAGGCGAGCAAGTGCAATCGGATTTGGGTCTCAACGCCAACCAGACACGCCAGACGGTATTCGATTTGCGCATTCATTACCAAACCACACCTCTGCAAACGCTACCCACTGGAACCCGAAAAACCAAGTATCTTTCACGTTCACCAAGGTTGATTAATTTCAATAAAATTATCCACAGCCCGTCGTCTTCACACCACGCACATGCGGCAGAGTTTAATCGCCGCCGCATTAATCTGCTGCTCATTTCTTACATATTTTATACCTCACAGTGTTAATTTTACCAAAACAAAATATATATTCGAAAGTTGTATCTATGAAATTACAATCTGTCCAAACAACAATAGATCGGCACGGTAGTACTGCTGCTGCTGGTAGTGACTGATACACGGGACGTTAAGTAGAAATCGGTGTTGATGCCATTAGTTCTCTCTAATTGGCGTGTTTTTAACAACCATCCATGTGTGCGCTGTACGCACACATTTCGGTAAAAAAAATTCACACTCAAAATAATTTTCGTTGTTATTTGTTCCATGTTCAAATGCGTTCGGTTCTGGGCTGAATAACAAACTACCAAGCATGCGGTATGGAGAAGATAACAATTAGTGATGGCTTATGGTCATGGACATGGTGGAGGTTTTGCTGCACTGCGTACGCGGGCTAACGTGTTTTTAAATTCAGTTTTGTATGGGATTTGAAAAATGCTATCAACTTTTGGATAGTGTGTAATTGGCTTCTTCTTGTTTGTTAATCAATCAAAGAGCAAGGTGGGGACTGGGGAAGGAAGCGATGAAAACTGGGATATGCCCGTGGAGTTGTAATCGTTTGAACTGTAATTCTAGGGTATGATGAATCAATTTTCAATAAGTCGGCCCTATTGAGGTGCATTTTTGGGGTAGAATTCTTGAAGTTACAAATATCTACCTGCATTAGACCGGAACTAATTTTAAAGTAACTTTAGAGATGAAGACGGAACCATTAAGCAGGCGGTCGGTGGATCAAAGTGCGATTAAAAAAGAACAAGGTACCTTGCGTTCCGTAATTTTTCAGACGATTAAGTACGCTGCTCAAGCTAAATTTTCGCTCCCATACAAAATTCCCTACAAAATTTAGCTGAGCGAACCCATTTAGTTGAGTGGTACGCAGGTCGAGAGAAATAGGTGATCAAACTTTTGTTTCAGAATGTACTTCATGTGTCTGTCAAAATCTTTTACTCGGTCGGCACATTTTCTCAACTAACGTGTGACAGGTCGTTGTGGTTTGTTTTTCTGTTAAGGAAAAGTATGCAAGGATAAACGTTTTTAATTATTACATGGACAAGAAGTACCTGGAATCAAAAATAGATGAAATAAGAGAGAATTACATTTTTTAAAAAAGTTTTTCAAAGAACAGCTGTGACACTTATCCACGGCGTGCTCTATGTCAAAATTTAGGTAGGAATTTAGCTAATGTTTGGAGAGAAAACTTGGAGAGCAGATAAAATTTAGTTTAGCTCGAGCAGCGTACTAAGCTTTACTTCCAAAACAAGCAACAAAAAGAATACGTATACGAGTTGAATGTTAATTTTCCACAAATCTAATGAAAGCTAATGAAAGTCCAAAAATATCGTCCAGAAAATAACTTATTATTTTCATCAGAATTTTAAGAACGATATCGTTCAGGCGATCATTATTCATATAGTTTTATTAATAATTGAAACAACAACAAATATGTTATTTTTGTCGGTTGGAGCCGAGCTCTTTATTTGAACGAGTTTGATATGAAACTAAAACTAAGCTTAAATGGTATTGACAATTTAGTACAGGAGCTTAATGCGGCCCGAATGAATCGGTTCGAACTCTCAATCTTCATCTTCTTATAAAGATGTAGAGAGAGAGAAGGAAGACGGATTTGGGCCAAGCTCGATTGCACAATTGGTGTTTGACTCCATCAAACAACAAATGTAGCACGGACAATTCGTCGGGCTGATAGAGGGTTCAATCCCAAAACTAATGTTATGTAACAATATGGAAACTGGCCACTGTTTCCGTTTTTTTTTCCGTGGATTTATGTTTAAGAAAATTGGTTAATTTCGAGACTTAGAGACGGCGGACAGCGACGAAGACAGAAAGGCATAGGAAAAGAATATGTTTCTGAAACTCGATTAAAATGTACTTGCAAGTGAACTAGAAACAGAAGTGTCAACCTGTCAAGCAATGAATGTTTTTTGTCCGTTTTAAAATATTAAATCTTATAGGAATCTTTCTAAGGGAGCTGTCCGCTTGGGAGATTTCACTGCACTGGAGGTTGCCCAGGGTGGAAATTCTACCATTATAGTATCCTGGTTTATACTTACACAATATATTGGAAAACAAATTCCGCACAGCATTGAATCTCTGCACAAACTTCACAACAAAAGCAAAATAAAGTACAGGACTGAGTCGCACGAAACTTTCTCGTTCATCAAAAGTTTGGTTGAGTCAATTGGTAGGTAGATAAAAACGTTCAGAAGCAACCGTACATAAAACGTAAGAATAGGTAGCAGGGTTCGGATTTCAGTTCTAAAATTTCGCAGAAGATCTAAAAAAAAATTCCAGTAGATTCTCTTGTTTTGCAGTAAATTTTGAATTTAGAAAAAAAGCGATAAAATGAAATTTTCAAAGCAGATTAGAGCAAAACAACAACAACAATAAATTTAGAAACAGAGAAAGACACACTTGAGACTTGACTTTAGTATCAGTTCATGCAGGGAAAACGAGATGGCACGCACATTTTCTTTTAAAATATATTGTAATAGATTGCAGAATCAATAAACAGTGCTTCCAGTAACTGATTTTTTGCAATGGGCTTATAAATAAAAATATACTAAGAAACGAAAATGTGTGAATATATTCAATTTTGATTTCCGAAATTCACATAAATTACAGTAGATTGTCCGTCGAGCGCATTGGTGCAGTAGATTTTATCTTTTTAGTAGATCTACTACTATAATTGCAATAAAATCCGAACCCTGATAGGTAGTGTTAAATAAAATGCTCTTTTAGGTTATTCATTTCATATGGCAGTACAAATATCAAATGACAATGTCAGTTTTTAAAGGTTGAAGCTCTCAGGAACAGGCAATTGTCGCAAGCTCCGGTACGAGAGTTATAAGCGTCTGCTGTACTTTTTATAAGCTCTTCCACTTTACAAGATTTTTGAGTACAAGCACCTGCTGGTTTGAAGTGTGTCGATGATGGGAATCGGAAGTAAGGTTCGCGATAGATTGATATCTTTACATGGATACTTCATATAGGAATTCAAGGACTTGTTTTTGAAGTTGCATTAGCAGTTAAAAACTTAATACCCCGATGGACGTGTATGGGGGTGCAAATGGAGTGGGAGTTGCTGATTGTGTAAGCTCCAAGTTTTTATTTTTCATTTATTTTATTTATTTATTTATTTAAGTTGTTGAAATTATTTTAAGTTTCATATTCAATATGGTTGAACAATAATTTAGAAATTGAAAATATTTGCTAAAAAGAAGTAGATCGCTAAATTTTTTATCATTCAAATTAGTTAAGGAAATCACAAAGCCAACAAGTGGTACCTGTCAAAACAGCTTAAAATCCAATCAAACTATTTGCTTGGAAACGTTCATTCATATCGGTCCTGCTATATCATTCAGAGCTGCTTCCCTTTCATACAAGTACCTCCATCTTTCTTTCTGGACTGCAATATCGGCCCAGCAGAAACATGTTTCCATCCCAGCCTACAGTTGACTTGTTTGCAATAGGCCACAACCACCAACGCATTTCAAATAAGATTTGTCGGCTCCCCTTCACTTAGGCCATCGGTCTGAACCGAACGCAACCATATAGCCCAGACCACAGTTCCCAATTTCCTGCGCTCGGATTTTTGCATTCCCCATCACCAAATTACATCTATCTTCCATTTCAATTACTGAATATTCCGTTCAAAAATTGCTGGACCACAAGAAACCGCACTCGCTACGTGATCGATGGTGGAACAGCACTCTCCTCGTCCGCACGAGTCAGAGTCGGAGGCACAAGCAATCAAAATACCAATGGAGGTCAGACGATACATTGATCTGCGGTTCCCCATCGCCGCATCCACCGCTGCGCTTCAACAGGATTTAAACTTCGCCAACCAACCGCTTTTTCTTCGAAAGTGTGAAAATCGAATATTTAATTTTAGGATATGCGGAACAAAAAGAAAAAAAAAAACCCCAACACGGCGACGCTATCCGTGAACATGTCCACGCAGGTGCTAATTTCCATCGGCAACTTGATTTCAAAATGAAAACATAAAACTTTGCACCAAGAGCACGATCGTAAATTGCAAGTGTCGCCGTAATAGCAGACCACTTAGGTAGCAGGATATGTCGTGTCGATACCCATACCCATAGCGCCTAAGGGCGCGTTTTATATACGGCAACCCCACCTCCGATGACGATTCGGGGGGCTAATTTGTGTACCATCTACATAACATGCAGCGGATGATAATAATTTCGCCCCATGCGTCGACGGTAGCCCTATAGCCGGTGATGATGACGATGAGGCTTTGTTTTTGCGCCTTGTGCACTCTCTCATTATGATTTATGGGTTTGCGGTTGGAAAATGCGCGCCTACAGAAGCCGTTTTTGTGGCTAGAGCAGGAGGGCCACACATATACATACAGTGTGTATAGGTTTGCGCTGCAAATGCCCGCGGATACCGTGTGAGGTGGTGTCGGATGTTGGAAATCGTCTTCTGTTCGATGCAAAACCGCGGAATTTGTTGTCGGCTTTCTTTAGCGTGCTGAATTATTGTATACCACTCCGTCTTGACTATAATGACGGTATTAATGTTCAATCTGTGGCAATAAATGGATGTGTCAGGTCGACCAACGGATATACACGGGCGCACGGAGAGCGAGAGACACATGAACGAATTCCACACTTGGGTGGGCTTGATGGATTCTTCTTTATATGCCATTGTCTCGGACCGTTTGAATAAGAGGGGACAATTATAGATTGTCAGGTGTCCCATGGGAACGTTGCATGGATAAAATCTATTCAAACCTGTAGAGTGCATGGTGCAAACTACAAGGCAATCAAAACTGTAGGTGAAAAGCGAGGTGGTGGTGAACGTTTTGAAAAGCTTATCAATTTAGAGAAAGGACCGAGTTCGTGCATCAGTGTCAGAAGGTCAAAATTCGCAGTGCCTTTCACTGAACATGTTAAACGAATCTAAACGATGTAGTGTTCTTTTTTTTAGAGTTTAAACATCATGCACCATGTTGTGGATGCAGAAAAATAGTTTATGATGCTCTTTATAATGAGCCTGTCATGACAGTATGCTAGATTGTTACCTGATCATATGCAGTATAGATGTAGCTGCAGTCGGCTCTTTCCTAACCGGCGCTAGTTAACTCAGGGAAAAAATGCAAACTAAAATGTAATAGGTTCTATTTGATTTTACGTTGAATAAACTTTAATAAAGAATATTCCTTTTCACGTTAAAACATATTTGATTTAAGTATGCAATGTAATTTTAAATTAAGTCAACGTAGATTCAACGTATTCACTTTTACATTTAAGAATGATTCCACGTCAAATCAAGGTGGTTAGATAAAATTAAAAATATATGCATTTAGAGTAGGGAAACCCTTTGAATTAATGTTATGCCACTTTTATTTAAAAAATTTCGTAGTCGCTGCTAAATCATTCAGAAAAATATTTAAATCAAAGTGGTTTTCTTTGATTTTACGTTGTTTTTTCTCTGGGTGTTGCGCGCTCCAAAGTTATTTAGGTCACCTTTCGCTTATGGGCGCCAGTTAAGGTGAGGTCTTTTGACGACCGCGACGACCCTTTGGGCAGAAACTCGCTACATGTCTTAGCCATCTTCGACAATTGAATCGCAATTTTCACACACAACTCTATGTCGCTGGACAGTCCATAGAGGTCGATGTTGAAGATCCATCTCCAAGGCCAAGTTAAAGTAAAATAAACCACACACAGAGGGCTGGGTTGATGAGAGTCTTTTAAAGAATTTTCTTAGGTTAAAGTAAAAAATCTAGAACCTTTCTTTATAAATTATTTGTAATGTTTTTATTTGAATTCAGGAATCTACAGTTCTTAGTTCTTCGACTGTACTTTCCTTAATACAGCGGTACGGTGCCGCTGCCCGAACAGTCTGTATATTGCTCTCTTTCTCTGTTAGTATTGTCGTTTCATTAGTGTGGAAAAGCGATTAGCAATTGTAATTCTTTGTTTAGTTTTTGCTGTTGCTTCATTATCAGAGTAAATATCTGATACAGTCCCTAACTACCTTTAATTTACAGCTGTTCGTCGTGAAAATCTGCTGCCTCGCTTCTGAGATTCGCTGAATTTTCCCAAATGTTGTGTTGATAAGATTGCATGGCCTTGTTTTAATCCTTTCAGGAGTGAAATGTTTTCATTCTCAATTCGCACAAAATATTAGGTTCGTCAGAGAAGCCAAAAGCCAGGCATGACTCTATGAAGCTTGTATCTAGAAATGGTGATATATGCGGCCTTGAAATCAGTAAACTGGAATCTAGAATCAGTGTCTGCCCTAATGTTCATCAGTTGCAGATTTACCGGGCATAAAGCCCCACTAAAAGGGGCTAATTGATTCATTTATAAAAGCCTTCAGGCATAGGGTCAGTTCGGCAGGCATGATTTTTCTTTTGATGCCTCTAAAGTTGATATTTCGAATCGGAAAAGCAATTCTAAGCCCGACCACATTTTGAAGATAAGTAGACGTGCACTTCCTGCCAAGTCTGTGCTTGCTGCAATAAATAGACCGTCTAGACTCACCGTTTTGTTCGGCTTGGTTTAGGTACTGCGATCCTCAGTGGATTTTCTTGACTTTCATCGTTTAGCTTGAATAGCTCGTTCTTCCTGACAGCGAAAATTCGGTCTACTTTTCCTTAAATCCTTAACACCCTTAACTCTGCTACCTATGGTCGGTTTTCTTGCTCATATCTACAGAGGGGTTTCTCTTTTTGAGTGAATATAATAAAAAAGTCTCCACGTGTCTTGTTGCCTTGACACGCAGCTTTCACCTTTTACGAATAAATCCGAACATTATTTGTGCAGTTCCCAGCAGTTTAGTTCTTGCTGCAATCGGGCGCCTTTCGTGCTTGTTGGCTTTCCTGATGTTAAAAAGCAATTATCTTTGCACTTCTTTTGATCAAATAGCTTCCCTAATCACATACGAGCAGCTTTTCCTTTTCTCTGCAGCTCCTATTTGTAAGCGAGTTGTTTTGCTGCATTGTCCTGAAACTGTTGAGATAATTCGTCGTCTAATCGTTCGCAGATTTATGATCCCGCTTTCCCACCTTTGGAATAAATACTGTTCAAAACCAAAAAATTAGAAATTATACAAAATTCACTATACTATTTTAAGTATCAACTCTTCCGACAAATATGTTTTCCAAATTATTTTTTATTATTACTAGATATATACTGAATTTTCAAACAAATAGTCAATAAAAAAATATAAAGAAGAACGCATTTGTATAAGGAAAATTTATTTAAGAATTATTCAAGCGCTCAAGCGTAGTATACAATCCACCAGTTATCGCAACAAATACCACTCACACCTTGTGTGATGCTGAGAAGTAAACATTTTCGTAAAACGTCCAAGTTCCCTCAAAACTTTTCTAAAATAATAACTAAAGGCAGTCTTGAAGGGATTGTCATTTAACAACAGCGGCAAACAGTGAAGTTGTTTTTGTTATGCATTCCCACTTACGTTTCTAAGCCAATAGCGATTTCTATTCCACCAAAGTGATAACAGTAAATAACATAAACTTATCTAAACACCCTACCCTACTATTGAGGACCTTTTTATGTCAAGTTGTCGCATTCTCATCCATCAGTAATGGTTAATTTATCAGATCTTTTGTGGCAGCTGAGTATTGCGTGTGATTTTCTATCGTTGAAAACCAATGACAGTTGAATGCTCAAGGTAGCTACTTAAAACCCCCGCATTGAAGTTTAGATGCCGTATTTTTGTTGGCCCAGTAACTACCTCATTTTGTCAAGCCTATAGTTCGTTTGAAATCACAGAGCATTTCTAATAACGACTAACTTTCTTCTATTAATTTACACCCTATCTACCTAAATTAGTGTTGCCACTTTTGATTTTAAAAATTCTGCTTAATTGAAAGGATACAGAGTGTTTGGCAGATTTGAAGTGTATCTGCATCTCCTATCCAAAGGCACAATAGGCACCTTTAAGAAGCCGCAGTGGCACAGCCCCCGTGAAGGCTCCCCGCTCTACAATCTAATCTAATCTCCTATCCAAAATATATAAACAGCTAGTGGGCCGTCGACTGCTTTGCTAGGTATTTAAAATGAAATGTATTACTTTGTTAAATGAAAAAAATGCTGTAATTTTAAAACATTTAAAAACAAAAGAAAAATATTTTGTAAATCACCGCAATAGTTCGTAACCTTTTTGCGGACATACGATTTTGCCACTCAGTTTTATATATTTATTTATTATAACGAAAAAGTATTTACCCACTCAAATCACGATATAATTGGAAATATTTATGACTACGAAAAATATTTAAGAAATCGACTTAATATTTTGTTTGAATTTTTTTTTAAATTTCTTTTCGAGATGCGAAAGTACAATATTTATTGAGAGAAATAACTCTTTAACAGCACAATGGCGGGTGTACTTTTGGATTCAGTGATGAATTAGAAAATATTCATAAATTGTTCAAAAAGTGACAGCACTGTTTGCAATCCCATTTAAGGTACCCATCAGTGGGTGCTCGCATAAAATACGTGCGCAACAAATTGCGCAGTGTTTCTCTTTCTATTACGGTCTGTAAAAACTCAAATTATCGAAAGGAAAACATAGCACTTCGCCCGTGTGATAAATTCTCCGAAAGTAATCGCCTATTGCTCATTTCGAATTGACGTATGTAGCACATAGAGTGAGTTTGTTCTTCACACTATCATCTTTCACGAAACTCAAGTCAACCCAATTGCCGCGGAAAGAGAGCGAAAACGGATTTTATTGCATGAACGCAATTAAATTTAATTGCGAATCTTTTCGAGTGCAAAATTCTTCATCAAGGCCGTGCTTCAAATTGCTATACCTATCTGAGTGATGAGAAGAAAGCCACCGAAGTGGAACACCATGCATGGCCGACGGAAGAGGCGTGGGAAAAGTCAGTTAGTGAATTCAATTATCACATTTTTGGGGAAAAAAATGCACCTTCCCGAGAGGGTCCCCATCTTGACCCATACTCACTCACCGTGTCCATTGCAGGTGGCGGTTGAATTTCCTAAGAAGGGTCTTAAGACGACAGTTTTTTTTTTTTTCTTCTCTATGTGCTGCTTTCGATTTCAACAAAGGACTGCCGAGGAAGTCGGTTTCGCACCCTCCAATCACCAATTCTCAGGCAATTAGTGTGAATCGACCCGACACGCTCGACAGCATTATGATTTACAACAAAACCGAAAACCGAAACCGAACTGAGTCTCTTGCAATAATTTTTACGATCAATGATCACCGCTTCCTTCCCAATGAAAAGGGGAACAACACAAAGCAATTCCTGTGCCCTCTGTGCTGTAAATCATTCCAGTTCCGTTTCTAATTAGTTTTCATCATCTGGCAGAGTTTTGTGTGTGAAAAGCAGTTAGAAATCTAAACAGCGGATCATTTTCTGACAGACATAAAACGCATCCACACAGGTGCACTCGTTGTGGGTATGCTGTCCTTTTCCGATGACACAGCCGAGCATATGAATTCTTCGCTGAGACTTTTGTTGCGGGAATTACCTTGACACAGCATATCCGTTGTCGCTTTTGTGTAATCGGATTAAGTGCGACGTTTCTGGAGAAACATTTTTCCATTGCTTGAGCCCGGATCGGATGGCTGCTGTTTGTGATCGCTAACGCGATTGTCTCAAGCCAGAGCAGCGTGCTGTGGTCAGTACATCATATTGTGTGCGCGCATTTGGTGTTTGTTATGCAGAACACTAAATTGGAACGTTGTCCAACTCGAATTGGATGAAGTATCCGTGATAAGAAGGAAAAGGCATCAGGTGTGTACTGTACACTGTGCACTGTTCACTTTGAAACGTTAGAGAAGAGGTGAAAATAAGTCAGACGTGACAGAACGCAACAAGTTGAAAGTACCGGCAGACGGTGGTCTGTTTTGAATTTCCATCGTTCTTCTGTCTACATGAGTGTTGTGATGATGAGACGTGTGCACTGCGTTGCACTTGTTGAACGTTTTGACATAAATAATATGTTCCAGGAAAAAACGAGCGTAGAAAAAATGCGTCTTCATCACAGGCATTTCTTCATTAGTTTGATGTGAATGATGTAGATAGAGGTGCAGGTATAGGTAAAGCATATAGGCAGAGGTGTGTTTTGTGCATTTCAATGTTGGCTTAGATTATCAAGTACAGCTTGAGGTTTCGGGGGTTGGCCATTGTCTGTGTTATTGAGTTTTAATGTCAATGTAATGGTAAACTTTTATTTGTGAAAGTTCATTCCTGAGAAAGGCAGATGATGACAGCGAAAACCGCATCCAAATCCGTTCGGATAGACGTATTGGACTGCAAATTCGGCGGAAAAAAAACAGCTCCACCTATCGTATTGCATTCGAACTATACCCTCACAACACTGCCAGTGCTAATAGGAAGAAACTGATAAATTTTTAGCCAAATCTGTCGATTAGTTTTTGAGTATAAGGACATTCGTCCGAAGATTGCCTTTTATTTACGTAGATTGAAGAACTTTGTGTGTATACCTAACTGCACCTCCATCGATCTTCCTTATATTGTCAAATGCAGAGTGGACGAAAATTTTCAAAGCTTGCACGTGACGCTTATTGCATCCATAATGTGATACCCTAAATAAATTTACCTCTTTTTCTAATCGGACTCCATTTTTCAGTTCTTTAAATTCTTGGTCAGATAGAGCTTGATAAACCAACGCTAGAGGCCATGCGAATTATGGTCAACCGCAAGTAAACCAAAGGTTTAGCTATAGCAAACTAGCTTATGTCAATGGCAGTCCATCTCAAAAGACCCGTGTTTGTTTACAATGAGCCGGTCTCAGTCAGTGTTTTCTTTAAAGATTTGGTAAGCCTGTCGAACCTGAATACGTGGATGTATTAGTCATATAATGAAAAGCCTAAAGCCAGGAACGATACATTTTACTGCCCGAAATATGAAACAATTGGAACTTGGACCCCAAGTGCCGGAAAATTCTCCTAAACAAAGGTCCGTATTTTGTGTTATTCAGTGATGCAGTCTTAAACCGGTCGACACGGCAAGTCAGAGATAAACGTTTTTTCCCTGACCCTAATTCAAGGCATAGCAGCGCACTGGACATCCGATCATTGATGTCCGAAATGCCAACACGGGCCTCTGTGATGATAATCGTTTATCGAATTATTGTATCATAAATAAAACATCCTTTAAGCGAGTTGCTAGAGGCGTCCAGAAAGATCTATAAGGGCAAAGGTCTCTAGCACTCTTGAACTCCATATTATTTGTATGATAGTTCTTTTCGAAGTCCGATCGTCTTTCCTCCTTTTCCTCCATTGATGGACGATGTGCTGACTGTACGGTTACCATACGTACTCCTTTAGGATGGCAGTACCCCCTTTTCGTCTTAAAAATGAATTAGCCCCCCAAAAATTAAAAATACAAAATATTTTATTAAATAAATTATTAGAAAATATTTCGTTATTTTTATTTTTCTTAAATCGGAAAGTGAAAATTAAGAACATTTTGAAGTTCGTTCGTTAAATCTATCTCCTTCTGATTACCTTTGGCTGGCTTCACCAGTGCAGATTGGAAAGTCCATTTGGAATTCCATTCAAATCTTAATTCTTTTCGAATCCAACTTCGAATCCAAGTCTCGGCAAAAATCTCAGCAAGGTTATAGGCCACTCGATTCCACTTAAATTTGAAAATCCGCTCCCAGTCCACTTTCTATTGGTAGCCGCTCACTAAACCAAATGCTCTATTCCCAACCTGACTACAATCACACAGTAGCTTTGCTCAAAGTTCATCGAACGACATAGTGCAGATGCTGCAGCTTTGAATACCAGAAAATTCCAAACAAAACTATCTCACTGTCGCGGACCTCTCACCGAAGGCGCACTGAAATATGAAACTTAATTACTTATCTTAAATGCGAAATCAGTGTAACCCAAGCGGACTCTCACCGCAATGCTGTGCCCGGCTCGATTCAAAGCCCCCAACATGCACTTCACACTTAATGGCATTTTAAAAGGATTTTATTACACAGGCCCTGTTCCAGTAGTCATACTTGAATGCGGTGCCATTTACATAGCGCTTGGCTTCATATGCGCATACCTAAAGCAAATTCTCTAAACATTACTGAACGCTCAGCAAAGCGGTCCACGGACCGCCTGCATTAGTTTCAGTTTCCATAACAGATTTACGTGCCTATACACTGTCGCGGATGACCATGAGAAAGGCGCACCGATGAGATGACCTCAACCGCATGCATAGCAGTTGTTGGCTTAAGGTAATTAATTGCATTGGCGGACATCTTCAGAGGCTGAAATAAAACTGTTAATATTCGACGAGTCGTTCAAATAACTTAAAGTATTCGGAATATAATTGAGCGTCCTTAGCGATGGCTGGCGGCAATCATTTTGTTTATCCTGTCGATATGGGGAAGGGATCGTTTCACCGCCGACATAATCTTTACGATGCTTATCGCGCATGATGTTAGTTGTATTGACATGGGCGACAAGATACGCGAAACGCAAGGCTAAGCAATTTTCACCTTTCCGCTTGGGAGAGGAATGCATTTTTTTTTGTGGACTCCTCTTCGCGCCATGGTTTTGCTTTTGAGGGAGATGAAAATAATTTAGTTACGTATTACGTGTTTGCCAGTGACAGCGACTGTGACGCTTCTATGGCGATGTGCATTTGCGAATGATGAGATGGAGTGGAAATACCATTCGTTTCAGTTACTCAATGATATTCATTCGCAGCGTTGCCAAGTTATTCGGTCGTTTGAGCACCGTTTTTAAAATGTGGCAGAGTTAATTTTAAACACTCGGGCACCAAAACTGTAATTTTGTTTAAAACTGCTCCGAAGTAGATAAAGAAAATAATTGTGAATACTTGTATGTATACAGAGTGAGTGAATACAATATCTAAACTAGCGAAAAGGCACAAAAACCCCTTATATTTCAAGAGAAATTAACTGTATTATAAATGGATGGCGGCATTCAAAGAAAGTGAAATATAAGTCGGTGTCTAGCGGCAGCGTTGAAAGCACTAAAATATTATTTTTAATCACTTACAAAGCGCCCAAGTTCTAAATCCACTTTTTCTGCACTCAAATTAAATTTTGATCACTAAAATTTATACTGACTTGGCAACGCTGTTCATTGGAACTGAGTTTTACCGCCTTCCAATTTGACGTAAATATATGAAAGTAATAGGCAGCTTCTTATACCTAGCCCCGCAGCCTTCTTAACATAGAAAAAAAAAATAATAACAAATTAGTCCTTACCAATGAACATTTTTAGTTTCGTCTCTAAATTGAACTAGTTCGCAGTGGATAGTATTCTCAATTCAAATTTTGCAATTTCGAGCTTTCGGAAATTTAAAGTCGAGGCTAAAATTTGTTATTAGTAAGGTGCACTAAAAATACGAAGCGCTAACTTCCGACCTCTAAGAAAAAAATTAAGCACATAAGTAGATTGAGATTTATAGTTTGAGGCAAAAAGGTTTTTATTGGAAAATAGCTGACACTTTCCAATCAGCAGTAGGTCTTTCTAATCGCATTTAAAAAGAGTCGCATTACAGACTTGGACGGCTTGGATTAACTAACTGCCAATTCCACCTTGCGCTATAGTTTGAAGCGGACCAGAGCGCGATTACTTCGCACTTGGTCTGTATAGCTTAGCTGTACAGTTCGCACAGTTCTCCATTGTTGCTTATGCCTAAAAATCTAGGTAACTGGGCACTACAAATATGTAGGAATTTAGGCATTGCTGCCAAGAACTATTCGTTTGTGCCAAAATGAAAACCTTCCTTATGACAATGTCCTTCTCAGATGTCCGGTAAACTGTATAGCCACAATATCATAAAGAGCTAGGCTTAGGCTTAGTAGTTCGTGTGTTGGACTACTGAGCATGGTGTCCCAGGTTCGATTCCTGACCAATTTCATTTTAAGGTTTTTTTCCACTGCACCACCTCTCGCGAACGGATGAAAAACATCCGAGAGTATAACTGTCATGACAGCGCCGTTTAGACTCGGCGTAAAATTACATATCCCTTCCATTCGTCTCAAAAAAATGTAAATCTAACACAAAACGAATGGTTGTGAGAAGCTAAGACTAAGTCCCTACGGACCTGTTGCGTCAACTATCTATTTTTACTTTATATCATGAAAAGGGTTTTACTAAACCTGCACGAAAGCCACCTGCTTTGCCTTCCTATCTGCGTGGGAGAATCGATCGTCCGTTTGATGCCATTATTGGAGCTTACTGCAGAGCCTTTATATACAAAGTCCCCACTGTCCACTGTGACTTTTTGCAAGCTTGTCCATGCCCATATACATACCTATAACATTTATATTTGGTTTTGTTTTTATTCATCACAAGACCCCTGCCAAATCATCTAACCTAGCTTTGAAAAAGCTCAGCTGACTGAATTTTAATGGGTTCAAGTTAAATGCAGCTGTTCGCACTTCATATTGCGCGGTTTTAAGAGAGGCCTGCGTGTGTCCTCGTAAAGGCCATAAATTTATGTAATAAAGGAGAACTCGATGTTTGACACTCTGTAGAAATGGTCCCTACAAAGATAGAAACGGATCCGGATCAGTAAACCGTTCTCTTGTTCCTTTCTGCATCCGGTTTTTGTTGGAAATTTTATTTTTTGGTATGTTTTTCTAACCTTTTGATAAAACTTTTGAGCCTAAATTCCTGAAGTGGCATCTTTTGTGCTGTTTTTTTTGTCATTCATATGTTAGTGTCCCCGCGTAGACTGGAACGTCAAAAAAGAGTTGAGTAGGATCCTCCTGATGTAGAAAGAGCCCACACAAATTTTAGACTTGCTGTCTTCAATGCTTGAGAACTTTAGGCTACTTTTAAAGCTCGTCTTACTTCTAGAACAGAAGATCTGATAATATCTGAAAGCCTATTAACTCTGCTGTGCTGCCCGAGCATCTGGATCACAAGGAACGCAGACATCGTTCTTGAAAAACGGGGAAATGACAAAACAGATGTTGGTTTGAATCGACCTCTTCCATATCTCCGTAGATTCTGCATCAATTGTTGGATTCTGTTCTCCATTTACACGTTGTATACTCCAATGCAGAGTGCCATAGACTTAGTCTTTAAGGATCGCGTGTTTATGAGAGCCTTGAGATGTACGAAGTGTGAATGACCATCTTACTGGATCCGAGCAGCCAATACCGTATATGAACCAAAAGCTCAATAAGGCTTAGCGCAACTATTTGGTGACGGGGCAAGAATGTTTGGCCGCTATCCTAGCTCTAAAAAAAATTGTGAAATTGTTGTTAATATTGAATTCCTTCCATTCAAAAAACGAACTCTTTAAAAATCGGAACTTATGCTAGTAACCTAACCGCACTTCATTCCATGCGCCATGCACCACTAGCCAAGGAAGGTGTGTTACATTTGACATATTTCACCGGCTTTATAAATGGCTCTGAGTTACTTTAACTCTGAAATTGCACCACCCGTCTAGTCACCAAAAACACCTGCAAACAAGTCCCCGATCAAGGGCTGGACAAAAATACAATAATAGTTAAAAATCGATTATATCCTGCAGAGGCCCATCCTCTTTTTAAGGTCTTCTGAATGGGGTATTGTTTCTGGACAAATTCATTTCTTAAGTTATTTCATTATCATTCCATTAGCAGCCCACTTTTTTCATTTTTGTTTCTTGTACCGTTCGAAGACAATTTTATTATCTGCTTCATCAGGCTTTCCTAACTTATGAGCATGTTCTTAGGGCGTTCTTCATAGATTTCGGAAGTAATGCAAACCCGTTCCATTGCCTCACATTAACATAACTTCTCACAGTAGGTCTTAAGACACAGACCTGCCACGAAATGAATAAATTATGAGTCCATCCATTAATAGGTCTTGACTCTTGAGACAAAAGATTGGAAATGTTCTCGTAGCACCAAACAGTTGGGGACCATTCGTTGCGTCGGTGTAAATTTATTGTCCAGCCACTTAAAAGTTATCGCATAGACAACAACTGTGTGGCATCATCTTCAATTCATCGCATTATTCCGAACTCGGAAGACTTTGCCCGGTAATCTTGACCTTGGGCCTGCTGTTCGTTTTTGAGAACAGTTTGTCTTTGTAAATCGAGCGCATTCACCCCGCGATTTACATCCAAATAGTTTGAAACGTTGAGCCTGATTAGGACAGTGAACTTGTGGAGCACAGTTTAACAAATAAACGGAGACGTAGTTAAGGTCCATAACTCAAGTTCCACGGCCTGTGCTAATCAATTTTCCAATTCTATGCGGGAAGCCGCTATATTTTCTCCACTACCCCTGCGGTTACATCCATCTATCTGGATTATTTGCTCAAGATGAATAGCAAACCATTTGCCCAATTATACATCTTCACATAAACGGTTCGAAACTGAAAGTAAAGTTCAAGTCAATTTAGAAAATTACTCCTGCTAGTTAGAGGTGTACTCTCGTGTGTATAGGCATCTTCACTTCGAGTGTATGTGATTATAGTGTTTTCGATTTCAGTTTAATGCTTTAAACGAAATAGTTACTGGGGGACTTGTTTAGTTATTAGGTCCGATGATGATGATGATGATTTTTTGAATTCAATTTGCGAGGAGATCTCATTAGTTTGCAAAGCTGTTGAACCTGCCGAGTAACGTATTAAATGCATTCCAGGTCCTTGTAGCAATTTAGATTCATGTTGTGATAATAAGAATAAATACTGCGGTGGGCTGTGTTAGCCGATCGCTTATCGTGCTCATAATTTATTCCCCGGGGGCAAACTGAAAGCAAGATGACTTCAGATTGGCAAGAGTACATTTTTTGTGTGGCCTGGGTCAGAGGGATAAAAGTGATAAAAGTTGTGTGGCAATTAGGACGCTTTAATTTAATTTCGGTTACTTTTCACTTTTTCGAAACCGAGATACTGATTATAATTATTCCAACACTACAACGGTAGATAGATTGGTCTGAGACTAGACTCTCTTGCATTTTAAACAACCAGTTTGAAATTCGGTGCTTTTCCGGGCCTAAAAATGTTTCAAGTTTCAAATTTAAATTCAACAAATGTACATTTGACGTCGCTCAACTTATTTTGATGTCCTTTTACCACAATATGTATTATTGCCAACGAAAATTCTGCTGAGTCCGATGGTTTTAAAAAATTCCAAAATGCGTTTATCATTTTGAAAAAAAAAGTCCATTTCATCAATAACAATGAAGTTTTTCCTCTTTACGAAGTCCATAGATGGTTTATTTTTTTCTTTTTTCAATAATTTTCTTCGAAAACGTAAACAAAAAGTCGTCGAAGTAAAGTTTTTCAGTTTCAGTTTTTTTTTTCAATAAGGGCGGGTCCATGTTGTAATTGAATAAAACAAGCTGTGTGTGAGGTATTAATGAACTTATTATTTAATTTGAAAGGCCCATGTATGAAATACTAGTTTCGAACTCCAACCAGTCTTGTCGTGCTTTGTACAGGGTGGGCCAAATACAAATTTCTTTTAAAAAATGCTATAAAATGAACAAAACTACATTTTTTCCGTGTATTATGGTAGGAGCAAACATTCCCATTAATTATGGAACACAACGTCGTTCAAGTGGCTGCCTCGGCTGGCTTCGCAGTAGCAATCCTTCTGTCACTCAAATTTTCAAAGACCTTGTTGATGGTTTCGGGCTGTAGCTCACGGCTTGCTTGGATGATATTGGCCTTAAGTGCTTGAATCGTTTCCGGATTTTGGCATAACATCGGTCCTCCATGGTTCCCCACAAAAAAAAAAGTTCAAAGGGGTCAATCGGGGCTTCGAAACTGTTTGTTTCATTCGGGACTTGTGTCCCATTTTCAACGATAGAAATTCGGAACCGAATCGATTTCGGGACTTATAACCCACGTAAGTGGGACATAGGTCCCGAAAAATTAATTCGGAACTTATGTCTTCGGGACTTATGTCCCTGCGCCGAACGATACGTTGTTCCCAGCCTCATTTTCGAAAAAAAATGGTCCAATGATGCCACCACTCCACAATTCGCACCAAACTGTCACTCTCCGTGGATGCATTGGCGTACGACTACGGGGAACAAGAGTCTCACGAACTGTTTGCACAAAATTGCGTACAGCAGGCGCCGTGGGTGCTTCATTTCGGCCAAAACTTCTTTTCTAAAAACGCACTGTTTTGGCTACACCGCACTCGGTTGGTTGGTTGGTTGGTCTCGAAACGGCGCTCAATTGCGTTATTTGTGTCATTTTGTAAAGCGACTCATTTTGTTCCACGGAGGTGATACTGACTTACTGTCAAGATTTCGAGCGGGAGCTGTCAGTGTCAAAATAACCTATGATTTAAAAAGAAACCACTAGGTGGCCCACCCTATTTATTGTATTTACTCCGCATTCCTTTCTCACCTTTTCCGCAAAATCAGTTGATTTAATTGATCCGTAGAATTTTTGAGCTCCTTGTCAGTTCCATCTAGCGGTGACCTAAGTAACATCCCGTCCTGACCATTGGGAAAAAATCTCCCCTCAAATTGTGATTTAATTTGGACACACCCTTCACGATTCTCGAACATTCGTAAAAACATTTCATCTCTGGAGCCAAAAAGTGAACTAAATGAGATCGACCAACACACTTGGCCATATACTGCGCCAACCGCTTCATACGTATAGTTACACCTAATCATCATCAAAATTACACACATCCCGGTACAAATTAAAGACTTGCATGATAGCTTGATAGACTCAAGCTTGGCCATCGCGCATCCCGCCATGACCAAAGTGGTTCCACTTTTAATCACGACACGGAGCAATTTATAAGCCGATCGTTATCTTGCGCACTCCTAGCCTTACCTGAAATTAAACATGATCAATGATCTGTGCAGATTGCAAATTGCTAGCGTACACCGC
Source organism: Cheilosia vulpina (assembly GCA_916610125.1). Taxonomy (NCBI): domain Eukaryota; kingdom Metazoa; phylum Arthropoda; class Insecta; order Diptera; family Syrphidae; genus Cheilosia; species Cheilosia vulpina. The sequence continues at coordinate 39,837,900 of OU744279.1, read as the reverse complement.
GCGCAATGAAGACGCGGAGATGCGGTCCACGTGATATAATTTCGAAGAAGTGCTGCACACTCTGCCAGACCTCAGACCACGACCACATGTTGCAACTGCAGACGAATATGCGCAGCCCCCCCTTATGTGCGCTTCCCATATATTCCAGGTGGTAGTCTGATGGACAGTTAGTTGAACAAACTAACAGTTGTTGTTCCCGGGGTTTCCATGGAATTTTTTTTTCTGTCTTTCAGCTTGGAAAATTTCATCGCACCAATCAGTTCTAATGCCCGCGCTCAGAGATATGATTGGCCCGCACCTCCCGTGCATATGCATGTTGAACGCGACGCGGCCGGCTACGTAATTAATGGTGGATCGTGGATGCACCCAGCTCGACTTTAAAATATGCAACCACGCAACTCTGTAGTCGAGCCTCTGTGAAGCCAACTGTGGACCTCTGCACCGTTCATTAGGATGGGGAGTACATTTTCTAATGAAGCGGGAGCGTTCCAATGCCAGAGGTATACGACGATTCACGAGCACTCCCCTATGACTGATGGTGCATTCCAGCGGCCCATCATCTCCAATGTAGTTATGCATAGCAGCAGATGGCGTTGCTGAATCATTATCACATATTTCCGCAACGAATTTAGGAAGTCGCGCAACCGCATCGTCTGGTCGACATCTAATGCCGACTATACATGCCATCGGGCTGGAGCTGGAGCGCCTAAATCAATATGAAAATTGGCAAGGTGTAAATCCAAGATCCGATGAGACTTGGAGGCAAATAAAGTACCAGTAACATTGCCGAGAAGAGGGATCTGCTTAATTACCCGTGTACTTGTAGTGGCGAGTTGTAATTATAATTTTTGTTCTTCTTCTCAGCCGCCTGTCTTCTAATAGGACAGCTTAATGAAATGAACGATGTTTAGAATGATGATTGAGGAGTTGGGACTTGGCACTGCTTTGTGCTTTCCCATTAGGGATTTTAATTTTCAACTCTGTGTGCCCGTTAGGTGGGCAACAGTGAAATCGGTTGGATAATTTGCAAGACACTGTTTATTTTAAGCGCAACCGGTTTCTCTGTGAAAGAGGTTATAAAGTACACACTTCCATTAGATACCTAATTAAAAATGTTGTCAAGTTTAATGGGGAAGGGTATTATTTAGTTGGATTGGACTCAACTTCCATGACCTCTATTGCATATGCTATGACGTACGACGGTATGCTGTGTTATGAATCGAAGGACAAAAATTATCGTTTTTCCTGGAGCTGGATAGCAGGTTCTCTTTTCTAGTAAATTATTTTGTCGGCGTCGTGCCTTGCTTTGGACTTGATGCGGTGTTTTATAACTTACTCATGGCTCCAGATAAAAAAAAAATGCATCGTTCAGGACAGTAAGACTCTTTAAATATCGGTTCTTGATTTTTAATTCCTGTCCTGAGCTCTACAAAACGTCCAAACTTAGTCGAAAGTGATTTCACAGCTTTTACAACTTATCTGCCTCGATCTCCTCTTCTTTACAGCGGATATCGATGACATATATCCAATCTCAAGAAATTTTGCAACTGTTAAAACGTGCACTAATTTGGGGCAGAAGTTCTTAGACCTACTCCGGTCGAACACTTTACAGTCGGAGTAAAAGTCACAGTTTTATTATTGCAAAGATGATATCGGGTCAAAGAACCTGCATTACAATGCGTGGCCTTTTGTAAAACCTTGAGAAGTAGTTGGTCTTTCTAATATCTTTGTATCGTCAGCCTGTACAGACCTTTTGATGCCAGGAAAATTAACACTTTGGATGGCAAAAATTGCTCTCATTCATCCGCCTTTATAATCGATAAATAGATCAACAGATGGCTTGTGTGGTGACCTAGAGAGAAACAAAGAGAGAGAGAGAGAGAGCAGCAAGTGAATAACATTATAACAACAACAACAACTGCAATTACTCAATTCTAAGAGGTAAAACTGATTTCCTAAATTTTATTTTTCTGCCGACGATTTTTTATGCTGTATTGATCCGGACCTCTTGAGTCGTTTCCGACCTTGTCAGTTCTTTTTAGGCCACAGTTCGTCGACCTAAATATTTCCATAACAGCGCAGATAACATTTTATGCCATTTAAGGAAGCTTATACCACTGACGTGCCTCAGATGAGATAGTTTCAATATCAGGCATACACATATAGAGCTTCCAATTATCGGACATGTTTTTGTCGGCACATTTCCTAATTTCCCTACGCTAGGAAAAGATCGCAAGACGGACAATAAACCATTTCAGACTGTGGATTTGTACTTTGTAAGCCTGGTTGCTTAAGGAGCTTAGTGATTAGCGAGAAATATACCTCAAGGCTGTCTTTCCAAAGCTCAACCTTCAACCTTCGCGACATTCAAACGAGGGTATTGCCTTGAGGAATTTTCTCAATAGCAATCGTTTGAATACGATGAGTTCCTTTCATTCTTTTGTTAAATAGGAAAACTGTTAATTCGCACCATCAAATAATTTCAATAAGCTGTAAGTCCTCTACGGGCCTGTTGCGTACACTGTTTTTTATCAATAAAGCTGATTATACCACGGGCTTTAGCAGCAGCTTCAGCTTAAGACCTGCCCTGTTTCAAAGAAGAATGTACCGAGGTTTTGTCCGTAAACTTAAAAATGGTGGCGCTACCCCTCTTCTTAAAAAAAAACAGTTTCATGAAGATTTAATGCCACAGGGGTATATAAACAGGATTTGGCGTTACTTTTGAAATGGCTTACGAAAGATCCAGAGAAACTGTGGAAAAGTTAATTGTTAGACCCGATGATTTGACTCAGGAGCGATAAAACATACGATACACTAGGCTATTCAGGTAAGTTTTCAGTTTCCTCGCAAATGCTAAGATCCTGAAAAATTACACAAACTAAAATGCTTACTCTCTTGTCAAAGTCCGTTTCCAAAGGTCTTAACAAGGCTTTGTCTTCCGATAGTTAATCCAAAGATTTGATTCCTCCCGATAGTTGCGTTGAAGTTCCCGAAAAAGATCTAAAGGCCATGTATTTAGCTGGTATAAATCTATCCGCATACGCTTCCTGATAAGCGTTTTCAAGCGAACTTAAGTACCCTTTATTTCTGAAAATTCGTCAGCTAAAACCTGTCCATTAGAGACACAAACAACCTCGGAGATCCATAAACCGTTGCCCCTGGCGTTTGTTTGCTGGTGTTTTCAATAGTTCAATCGAACCGACTCTAAACTTTGGTTTCTCTTACCCAACTGAACTGACCCGAGTCCTCGTAAAGAGAAAACCTCTCAGGTTTTTCAGAAAAGAACAGATGGGAATAATGCTGCATTTAGCATTAAATAAAGGTCTGCGTTTCAATTAATTAAACCTGTCCTTGTAAAGGGTGTCCCATAATTCACGCAAAATGTAATTTTGATACTGATCTTTTATAAGAAAGGGTTTTCTGAACCCTAAATGCGACAATTTTGACGATTAACGAAGCCATCAAGATGAAAATCAGCTTCATCAATGAAGATGATTTTGTACAAAAATTGTGGAAATTTGCAGCTGACAAATTTTATTATTTTTAAAATATTGCTCAACAATGAAAATGTGTTGTTCTTTCGTTTAGCGCTCTATTTTTAATAATCCCGAACTGTCAGCTTTCACATTGTTATTTTTTTTCCGTTGGCATCATTGTACTAATAAATGGCGCAAAATTCAAATTCTGCGTGAATTATAGGACACCCTTTAGTTTGGTTAGAGTCTCGTTTCAAAACTCATATAAAGAGCAGACAAATATTTGAAGGCATTTACTTAACGTACGCTCGTTCGCTTTACTTTGAGGGAAGCCACTCGCCTTTTTAATTTTTTTTAGACGGAAAAGCTCCTTACCAATTACAATTCAACAATTAAAACTTCCCACTTAAGATAACTCCTTAAACGTAGAGTTTCTTAAGACGGAATTTTTTTTCTAAACCAAGCTCTTGTTTCTAGTTTTGAGTTCCCTTAGGCGGGCACTCCCCTTGCCGAATGCGTACATGAATATTTGTCTCAAGTTATTTTATTTGATTCCCTATAGACAGACAAAACACCATCCGCTCGAGAGCTGATACTTTAGCTTCTTGTTGCAATAACATTTGACAAAGGTTCAACTGTTGCCATTCTCGCTGATTTTACCCAGTGGACGGACACTGTCTGCCTATGAGCAAGCTTTTAACGTATTCTAGACTAAAAACCCACAAATTTATGCGATTTGGTGAGTTGTATAATATTTCCCTTCGTATTAAGGACAGGCCAATGTTTATGTAGAAAGCTGTAACACTTAAGAAGTCTCGAGCTAAATGACTTGAATATCTCCTGGTAAACTATTGACTGCTCGCATCTATAGTATCTATATGTAGCTTTACAAGAATTCTTACCTCGGATCAACCGAAACCAAAGCTTAATAACCCGCGGTAAGGTCACAAGTCTCAATCTAAATATTTACACAACACCTCTGAATAGCCTTTTTATGCACAAACAGGCATAAGCTGATTAGTTTGACAACCAATTTTGTTTATTACCTCATCTGCTAGCAGAAAGTCCACCCCAAGTCAATGACCCGTGACACAGCAATTCAAACTGAACTAGTTAAAGTCCGACTCTAACAACAGCAGTTAAGGTCCTAATGGCTATCAAAAATGCGTTTCCCGATTACGGAATGTTCACTTCACGTCTGGTCAAATCCCTGACAAAGCATGAAATTACCAATTTGTCAGTCAGTTCTCTCCTTTATAAGCTTAGCATTTAAATGCTGGCTTAAGTACGGATTCCCTATATACTAAGATAAATCTTACCAGCGCAGTGACTCCTCGACTATGAATAATTTACATACATTAGACAAAGAGGGGGTTTCGTTCTTAATCAGTTCTGTTACACGGTGTCAAAACATCGTCCGACTGTTCGTGAGAAAAACCCGTTTCGCCATCTAGCCTTATGGTAATCTACCCGAAATCTTCTCATGGCTATAATCAGTGACTTATATAAGCCTAATTACATGCTCTTGGCTGGCAGAGACAGGCGAAAAAAAAATACCATTTGTCAAAACAACAATTAGCGATTGACAACTTGAAAATACCACACATTCTGCGTCTGACATGCTAATGCTGGCTCATTTCGTCAGTCGGATGGTAATTGCAATTGGATAATCGATCGGCCTTATGAGCGTGCGCAACATCGAGCGGGGAATTTCAATTTCAAAATGTAGTTTTTGCGGAGATTGGATAATTGCTTCGGATTTGATAATAATTGGATAATTACACATGCCGATTGGATGGACTTTCTAAATTCAAAGAAATTACATTGAGACAAGTTGTTTTGTCAGTTTTACCCGCCGATTGACGTCTTTAAAAGTAAAATGGAACCTCTGTTGGAACGCAATTATCAGATGGGTGTACTCAATATTGGCATTTCTGTGTCTGCGTTTTCTGTCGCAATCGCGTACAAAAATGCGTGGTACATCACATGACTGTTAAGTTGGATTGCATCCGAATTTCTATAGTAGCAGTGTCAGCTGTCAGTGGGACGTGTTTTTCGTCGTCGTAAGTTGGCATTTCTAGTGTTTCATTTTAATTTTCGTTGTATATTTTATCGACGCCTCAGCAATTATTATATTTTTGAAGCACTTACTTGAGGCGCCCCCCAAAATGTACCAATGTTGCCACTTTAATACAAATGCTGGCATACCTTATGCTGATTCGTAGCAGCAAGTCACTGTGAATTGTTTTATTGGGCGTTTGACGACTTTTCTACTGACGTTCAAATAAAACAAACCTCAACGATATTTTTGTACAGTGAATTACGGAGATATGTTGCACTCCATTGTGATCTATGGTAAATTTTAAACGGCTTCTGATATTATTTCCCGAATAACTCAAGACGTTTCGAAAATGTAATACCAGCTTGAAATCTCAAACGTTTTCTTTATATAAAAAAGTTTATTTAAAAAAAAAAGAAGCATAAAACCCGACAGACTGTAAAAACAACTAAAATGTGAGCAAAGGCACATTCAAGTGTTCCTAACTTACAATAAGAGACTACCAAAATATACGTAGCCTACGAGTGCCAAATATTTAGGTATACTTGAATGTTACCTGTTCACATCTTTTTGGTTCCGCTTTGCAGTTATTTTGAGGAGTTTTTTTTTTAAATAACTTTTTTAGCCTATACCACTCCGGTCAGGGTGTTTAGGCTACAGGAGGTCACGCCGAAACAGATTACAATTATTTTTTTTTAAAAGGGACAGTTTTAAAATCGCGATTTAAACCTTTGGAGTCTTTGTGTCATGATATTTTCTTACAGATGACACTCTACCATTCATGCATTTATATGATTTTACAAAAGCCGCGTTTATTTGAGTTGCCTCACCGACTTTTGGTTGACTTCATTCCTCCACTTGAAGCTCTTCAAACTCTAAGTAAGGAAATGCATCACAGTTGTTTATTTTATGCTCAATCAGCCCTGCCAAACTTTCGTGAATGCAGAAATTGGCAAAACTGTCGTATAAAAGTTGGTTCCACTGATTCATTTTTGATAAGTTGAGCGTCCATGAAATAAACTTTGTTGGATGGAGGCTGAGATAGGTCTGTCTTCACTTAATTTGGCGGAAGTTGACAGAACTATTGTTAACGTCACTGTTAATTGAATTAATTGACATTAATGGATATATATGGTTCTTCCAAATTTTAAACACCTACGGTTATTCTTTTACAATGTTTTCTTGTGCATCTTTTGCAGGATTCTGGTCGTGCAATCTTGATAATGTTTTTTAAACGTAGGACCTATAGGCGATGTATGTAACTGGTTAACAGGTATCACCATCAACCAATTTCACATGTGTAACTGGAAGTAGCTAGCAATTGTTCGATCGGTCTAAAGGGGTTTGTTGGTAGACTCAATCTTTCTAACCATATTCCTTTGTCCATTTAATCATGCGCTTAGAAGTTTCGCCTTTTCTTGCCTTTAACTTAGCGCTGGTCACTGTGGGCCTTACTAATAATCATTTTTAACCTTCACACAAAAAAATGGTGAAGGTCGCAATATGCAATTTTGTATGGAAAATTTACTCATTGAGAGTTCGAAAAATTTAGCCTGGACACTAAAAAAGATTATTAGTAACGAGGTGTGTGTCTTCCGTATTGCGAGATCGACGGCTTTTATCACCAATCTACGGGCATCCTTACTAGTTTCTTGGTCGCAGCTTCTGATGGTTTGTTTTAGCAACGCTACGCCTCGTCTTCTGTCGGCGCAGTGGTTTAGTGGTTACTGTGTTGGACTTCTAAGCGAGAGGTCCGAGGTTCCAATTTCCAAAAGACCCTAATTCCAACTTAAGTCTTTTTTTCCACTGCGCCACCTCTCGCGAACGTCTAACAATCATCCGAGAGTATAACTGTCATGACAGAGCTTCTCAATTAGCTCTTTGGACTCGGCATAAAATTGTATAGATCCCTTTCCATTCGCCCAGGAATTAAAGCCTCACACAAAACGAATGGTTCTTCTAGCTTCTGTATTCTATCTCTCCCATCTTCCATTTTCTATCTTCTTTCATTAACCTACTATAAAAAAAATCGAAGACAGTGTATTTGTTCCACATAGGATCCTACATCATTCATCCGATGGCGATTAAATTTTACCACATCATTTGGTTTATACCCAGGATGATTATTAAATCATTGATAGTACAGTGGATGCACGACAGGTGGCGCGATATCATTTCCTTGAGCGGTGTACCAACTACACATGCCGGAGTCTTAAGAAATATAAAGGCATACCATAAAAAAGTTTTTTTATTTTAAAATATTTTTTTGCAATATTTTAAAAATTATAAAAAGTGTCAAATATCATTTATTGTCAAAAAATACCGTCTTCTGCCTTTTACCGCCAGAGTGCCAAGTAGGTCTTTGACTACTGCCAATTCTTGATTCCTCAATCCGAGACCGTGTTTGACTCGACCTCCAATACAAACGAGTTTCTACAAGTGTAACTTATTCAATGATAACCTCAACTTGACCACAAATTCCACAAACAAGTGTACAATTAGTAATGGTCCCGAAAAGGGACCAAATGGACACCCAGAGTAGCCTTGAGCTACTCTCATGCTTATAAGAAATGAAAGTGTTTACAACTCTCGCCGTTTCGATAATTGTTAACAACTCATCAGCTCTATATCATATTTGAGTCAACCTTAACCCGCATAAAATATGCGCTCTATTGTCGCTTTACCTTCGGTAGCAACCACACAGGCTTCCCACAAAATCCAATAAATTACGCTATTGGTCGATGCAACCACTTAAAATCACGTCCGTGCTGCTTATCAAAACCAACTACCTAAGCCTTATTAAATCACAACATGTCGCATTCCCTCGACTGACAAAACTGCCTCCATGAATTCACTACATATTCATAAACATAACCGGAAAATTATCATCCCAATGTTTATGCAAATCAAATGGCCAAACATCCGAACAACATCATAGATGTTCACCATCCAAAAAAAATCTTCAACAAAAACCCATTCTCGAGAAAACCAACAAAAATCTTCGACTTTCGGTTTTTTTTTGTTTTTTCACTTTTGCAACACTCGATTCCCGTGGGACATTTGCATTATGACGACATTCCGCCGAAAGAAAACGTCAAACAAAGTTTCACTTTCCATTCAAAGACATTTCAATTGGTCCCGGAAAGTTGGCGCTGCCGATACACATTCAAATCAGTTCTCGGAGCGATTTTTATCGATAAATTATTCAGTAGCCCACGAACCGCATTTGCGGGCCGAAAACAAAAAGGAAAGTTCAAAGTGCTTCCCATGTGGAATACGGAATACCGCATGTGAAATGATTTCGGCCAGATCAACGGATAACCATACATTGTGACTTTCACATCACACAAAAAGATGTGGGCAAACGTTCTTCGACAAGAGGCTCAGTTTTCTATTCGGTAATGGCCCAATTACACCATCAGATCTTCTTTGGTAATCGATCGATTTCATTACGGGTAAGTCGCAATTGGAGTAGAGTTTTTCCGCGAAAATGACCGCAAATCAAGGAGATTCCTTTGCCCGCGCCGTCTGGAATTCGCGTTCAGCGTGGTTTCTCATCGAGAATAACTGGTTGCATAAGGAAGCGATATTCGGTCAGTTGCCATTGCTACTCCACTTGTGCGCACTCCATCTTCTGGCACGAGTACGAGCATACCTGCAGCGCGATTGTGATATTCTTGTTTAGCCTTACGCATCGCAATGGTGCATCCGCCACGATGACGGCTTCATAGCTTCATACAGATGCACTTCTTGTAGTTGTAGTTTATGTTGCTTCTCCCGAACGGACCTGTTCTTCTATTGGGACCAGGAGATGTTTATTTTTTTTCCTAGACAACATTTAAAACTACGAAGATTCATTTACGATGGATATTCTATTTTCTCACCAAGTCGGGCGCACGAACTGGTGATTGTTGCCGTGCACCGCGGCCACCTGCTCGAATTTGGCCCCGCCAATGCCATAAGTACGGGGCAGCCGAGTTAATATGTCGAGAGATTCATGATGTTGGGCGATGATTTAAACTGGTAATGCATTTCCTGCAATGAGCGCATGATTAGGGGGGCATATGATTTCAATTTCTCGGTGCTGATATGAGAACATATGGGGCTACGTGAGTGGAACTTGTTTCGCTGAAAATCGTGAGCTGAGCATCGTTGCTGCATTATTATATGCACTTCGTTGGTCCGTCCCATAAAATATAAATTAAATTGCCTTTGATTAAGGATCGCTGTGCAGAGCATTTGCTTCACACTTTCACCGAGAGATAGGCATCAACTTCAGCCCCAGTTGGAGATACTTTCTGATGGGTACCTAATGTTTGCATGGGTGTCAGCTATTAATTATCAGCTGGAAGCAGTTTGTCCTACATAGTGGACACTTGAATGATTTGCGTTGGGGAATATGATTGGGGTATTAAAATTGACCGAGTTTTGTCCAAAATGGGATGGAGTTGGAACATTTTTTGAACTCTTGTAGGGAAAATATTTGGAAAACCTTTGCGACTGCTTTTCACTGCTACAAGGCTTAGGCCCCTTAAAGCATTTGTTGTACAACGATCACAAATGATGTGTACGTAGGATCCAGTTGCAAAACAATGGGATCTGCCGTGTTCATGACAATCAGAGTCTACCATAACCATACAACAAGGCTGGCTTCGAATTTACTGGGTTTGAATGAGCGTCAATAGATTTACAGGAGCCCTTTAGAGCTGGATGAACGGCGGTTCAATGCACTGGATTGAATCGACGGTTTCGTCAAAATTCAAGACAGGTACTTAACGTGAGCTTCTTTGACATCTTTTGAGCTTAGACGAGCCTTGAATGTGTGACGGACGCCGATTGTCTAGGACTTGTATTGCATGTTAGGGTCTGTGCATAGGGTTTACTGGGGGTAACGCAACCCCTTGGGTAGTAAGAAACTGACTTTTTGTGAACAGTATGGTGACTGGTATACACAGAAGAGCGTCAGTTTGAGTGCCGAGTTCTTAACAGACTTATAGGCAAGAAATCTTGCCCTATCGACGTTTAGGTCTTGCGGCAAATCAGCTTAAGGTAAAGTTCGGCCACATCAGCCTGATATGTACTCGAGCCTAAACTTTAAATATATAAATAAATAGTTGACGCAACAGGTTCGCGGGCCTAGCTTCTTACAACCGAACGTTTTGTGTGAGATTTTAATTTTTGGGACGAATGGAAGTGATCTGCAATTTTATGCCGAGTCCAAATGGGTTATTGAGAAGCTCTTTCATGACAGTTATACTTTCCGCTGTTTGTCAGACCTTCGAGAGAGGTGACGCATTGAAAAAAAACCGATGGAATTTGGGTTTTTATTTTCGGGAATCGAACGAGAGACCCCTCGATCGCCAACACAGTGTACGAGATCGAACAGTTGTTATAAACTATCGAAATCACTGATCTATGTCGACCATGTGGATGAAATAAATGCCAACAGTAAAAAAGACAGATCGCCTCACAGAATCTGACCCCAGACTTTGGGCTGTCGATTTGCTGATAAGTGGTAACATTAAATTGAAACTTTGCAGTTTTTGTGTTTTTTGATATGTTTTACGGAAGGGACATTTGTATCTCTGAGACGCGTAATGGTAACAAAAACGTCAAAAACATAGTTACCATATTATTGGAATGCTTTAATCGACTCAAAATTAAGTCAATTATACCTTGTGGTGACTATAATTTAAAATAAATTTGGATAAGAGTCACATATTTGTACTTGGGCGGATAATTTGTTCACCCGGATTTTAAAAGTGCAATTGCCGCTGAAGATTTATCGATTCAATTATGAGTTGGCCATAGAAAGTCCTTGGTCAAGGACCAGCTCCACCAACCGATCTATGTTTATTGCAAAAGTAAACTCCAACGTAGTCAGAGAGATGTATGAGCCCAACCATTTTTGCTTGCATTTTACAAAGTAACCCTAAGTCCATTCTTCACCTGATGCATGAGCTGCGCATGCGTAATGCATGCACAACATACTTACCACATGTTTTCTTTCTGCCAAAGTGTCAAGTTCTTGCATTTGCAACTAAAACCAATTCCTCACAGCAGCGAACAGCTCATAAATATAAATCGCAACTTTAATGGCCGTCTAAATCACTCATCATTATGCTGGTCATATTTAGCGCTCAAAATGACACGCATTAATTTGTTTGTAGACCCATTTATATAATTATGCATGCAAATTTCCATTCACAAAGTCGCAAATTATAATAATCGATCGTGTGTCTCTTTCTCTCTTACAGGTTGAGACTACAGCACACCAAAGTGGATGCCATGGAGTCAGCAACAGTGTACTACACACAAAGCGAACTAGACCTGCATCGGCTGGATGAGACGCCATCACTGGCCAACCAACTGCAACCGGAATCCCAGCAATGCGCCGAAAATAACCCTGAATTACGTTTACGATCGCTGGGCAGCAGTAGCTCGAGCAGCGGTGGTGCAAATAACAGCACGACCACATCGGCGACAGGACAGTTCTTGCCGCAAAGACGATGTGTGCCGCCGCCAAACCTGCCTCTGAGTACAACGTCTTCACCACTTAGAAGCAATTACAAAAGTTATCACCACAGCCATCAGATGGACTTCCAAAGGAATTCACAGTCGGACGATGACAGTGGCTGTGCTCTGGAGGAATACACGTGGGTTCCGCCAGGACTGAGACCTGATCAGGTGAGCATGAGATTCGTGATTCATTTTTCTTAGTTTCGGTACATATAGGTATTTCAGTTGATGGCGGTGTAAAGGCAAATAAATCAGATTTCTGGCCGTTACTTTAGCAACACGCTTGCTTCGCATATTTTGAGGTATGCTTGTGTCCGTATCTACTTGTTCATAATTTGAATTTAGCTTTTGGCGGTATTATCGCCACCTTTATGCTATCGAGCGGGCTGTGTAATTTACGACCTCGCAGCAATGTTGCGAAAAGGTTTTTTATTTTCGAAATTAATTCGAGTCATGGCCACACGTTGTGAGTCTGTGAATTTGGAGTATTGTCTGACCCACTAATGTCGTTATGACATGGAGAATGTCGCTCTTTTGTCATACCTGACTTGACTTTTATTGAGCTACACTTCGTGGTTAACCATAAAGATAGACTGTTGAATATGTACTCGTCTTTTAAAAAATCTTTCTACTCATTCTGATAGGTGATATAATTTATCATGGGCATGCCTGTTGCAAGAGCTGGCTAAAATCCAACAAATTTTTCTATACAAAGAAGAGCAATAAATGAAAGACAAAAATTGAGGACCCAAAGTGACAGTCAAGTCAACGACCATTTCCAGTAAGGATACCGATCCCCAGTATGTGGAGATCCAATTATAGCATTAAGGTAACCAATTTAAAAAAGTTGCGGTAACAAGCTCGATATATTGAAATCTCTAACTCAAATTCGTGCGTCTCTTCGAACTCGGCACAAGCTCGGGTCGAGAGTCTTTCTTAGTCGCGTCGAGAGAAAGAAATTCGTAAAAACATCGGTCCCGTTTGCACTGACAGACTTTGGAGAAGAAGATTCAACAACGAGCTATCATGCTGTTCACTCGTCGTAAAAGGCTGGACTCCAAATGAAGAATAGTTATTTAAAAAACCTACTCAAAGGCCTTGGTCAACGATTAGCCTCAAATATATATATTTTCTGTGTTCTAGATGCATATCACGGAAAGGCCGAATACCTCTTACGACATGTGTTTGGTGAACAATTGTAAATTGTATTTGACTGGCCGACTGATGTCGCTAGAATATCTGAGCCGATTGGTTTCTTTATCTTAAAAGCACTATCAGAACCCACCAATCGTGTTAAAGTTGAATAAGCCTTGATCTCTTCTGCAAACATTCGCCGTTTATATTAACAAAAACTATTTTTTCGGAGTCTTTAGAAAATGCCGAGTACAACGCTTAGTTGAGAGTGCTTCTCAATACTCCTTATGAGTCCCAGTTGACGGCTTTGTGGATATCGTACAAAAAGTTGCGTCGAATAGTACTCCATAAGCGGAGAATACCGGACTAGAACTGATTCAATAACCCGAGGAAATATTAAGGCAAAAGAAGAATGGTGTTGAAGATTGGAACAAGCTTTTCAAGCTAGAGCATATTTGAATCGATTATGAAACTTGCTAACAAAGTGTTTTAAGATTTTAGAAACGTAGTCAAAAAAAAAAAAAACCGGAGAGCCTAACAGCCGAAAAAGAGTTAAATTACTCGCCCTGGAAGGTTTTAAATGCAAAATAAAAGGCCTAGAATTGCTGCGCTGCCGATAAAGGCTGTGGGAAAGAGTGGACATTTTTGCTGCCCATCTGGAGGAATTGTTTAAACCCCTCGTGGGTCAAGTTCTTAAAAAAAGTAAAAATGTGACCAACAGAACATCTGACAATAATGAAGTCAGAAATACTACGCCCCTCAGCTGAGATAGGAAATAAAGAACCTTTGGCCTTCGACCTGAATACGGGCGAACTTTTAAAAGTGTCATCTGTAAAACCCAAGCCAAGCTTCTTCATACTATGAAAGCCCGCAATTAGATTAGAATACATTTAGATCTAATATCGAAAGTAAGCTTCTATAATGACAAAAGTCAAACGACAAAAACTCTTAACGACCCGACATCCTTCTTTAAATTAATTTCAAAGTTTTTGAGACTATGCAAGTTGGGCGCTTACGTTAGATCGGCTGCCAGCTACGAGAGCCAGCACACTTAGACCCATAGAAGGTTCATTCTGAGACCATTGGATCAAGAATCCTAAATTGGGCACTTATAACCAAGTATAGAAGAAATATGACTCATACAAACTACACTGCAACCAGTTAATATTTAGAAGCTTACATTCGAAAATCGATCTAGGAATTTGGAAAATGGAATCACCTATTTCAGAAAACTCTTAATTAAAATAAAATTGTTCGTATTCTTGAACATTTAGCAAGTATTAGATAAGCTGTGGCATGTTGCAAGTAAGTCGACTGCACACCAAGCCAAGATCTTCTCAAATGGTTATATAAAACCTTAGAGAAAGAACTCTTCGATCTTGACAAGAGACTATTTCATGTCAAAGACGGAACCAAATATTCAGAAGCGCTCTAAGGCCCTCTTAAGGTAGCCACGTTTGCCAATGGCGCTGCTGTACTGGTGGGTGGAACAAATAAAAGCCTCCCTTTAACAAAAAAAAAAAAACTCCCTTGTGTTTACCAAATCTCTTCATGTTCCATTCGGAAATGAGCCAAATATCTCGGAGTGACTCTCAACGTAAAGCTCAAGTCAAAGGCGCATCTAAAAAAAATGCAAAAAACACTGGGGAACTCTATTGATTATTTGGTAAAAATTAGCTGAAGCTCAACTTACGGAACAAGATTTTTAACTTTCTCGATTACGTAGTAAGAGCAAGATATTGTATTCGTACAAAATTTCGAACTCGAGATGTTAATAAATGCTGACATTACGATGATGCAGGGCCTCAAAAAAGTGGGCCGCACAATTCTGGCCGTCTGTCCGTCTGCCCGTATGCTTCTGAGGCATACAGCCTAAACGGTTGCCCCGACTTGTTTCAAAGCTCGAATTTGGAGTTTGGGGGCTGTTTTTTTTGCACTGTAACCTCAATATTATTGGTATTTCCCAAATAACAATTTCATACTAGTTTGATTTGTTCGAAACTGGCTCCAATGATTTCAACCAAAATCTATTTTTAAGCTCATGTGGGTGAGGTTAACATGACTGCATACTCAGTTTTTCACTGAAAAGTCGAATAACAGTACTTTTGAAATTTGGACATATCTCGAAAACGGTTGGATTGTTACCTACAAAAATTAATTTCCAATGTAATATGGTCATTTATAATTTAATGGCAAACTCAGATTTTCTGTGTATTATCGTAAAATAAATTTTGGAAAAAGGTATTTTTTTTTTAAATTTAGTTTTCTTTAGTTTACCTGACAACGGCAATAACGACTTTGACCAAAATGCAAACTTAGAGTAAAATTGATGTTTTCGAAATGATTGCGTCCTTAATTTTCAATTCGAATCACCGAAAACTTTAATTTTATAAAATGCTCTTATCCCGAAAACACCGTTTTCAATTTCGATAAAACTCTAAAAATCCAAGTAATGATTACATCCCGAACACTAACTTGTACTCGGTTTTAAGGTAAATAGTTAAGCAATAGTATTTTTCAAACTAAACATTGCAATATTTGGGACTGTTTTCTCTGGAAAATTTTACAAACACCGCTCTAATGATTTCATCAAAATACATATTAAAGATAATATAAGTATTCTTAATAAAATCCCGTACTTAATTTTTTCAAAATATTCGAACAAATCAATTTATTAAATATTTCTCAAAAATGACTACCCAAATCCCGATCTGTGTTCACATATCTTCGGTATATTTTTGGAAATAATAAGAATGCCCCACTTCCAATGAAAATTCAATAACAGCTATGCAAGACTTCTTTTTAGAAACTTTTAATTTTTTTTCAACCAATTGTAATAATTCCAACAACTTGGAGTACTTCTGCATTACTGCTTAATCAAGCGTTCCAAAACGCAAACGGATTACTAGATGCAAACGCATTTTGAAAGCATCAACTGCGCAAACAAAAGCAAACAGAACATCGGTAATAATTATGATGCAAATGATATTTGTCATTTGAGTTTGAACCGCCAAATAAAATTGATTGATGGCCTGAGTCGTAAGTAAAATAATATATTTTGTAATAAATTCACAATTTTACTTTGGTTTGCAGTAACAAATGCAAATCAGCGCAAAAGCATTCGTAACTGGCATCAGAAAAACAGTGTGCATTCACAATGTGCATTTATTTTGACGTTTTGGAAGTCAGCCTCCCACTTCATTTGCACAAAAACTCTCGAACCAGTCGTTCACTTTTTATACAAGTGGACGAATGGTGAACAATAAAAATAATAAAATTCGTTAATTATTTAAAATTCAGTGACATCTCTGAAACCCACATCTTCATAGGGACCCCTCGGAATACGAGAAAACCTACGGTTAAAGATGAAGCCAGAAACTACTAAATAAGAATTGAAATCGATTTCCAAGATCCAAAGAACGATACTTAAAATTCCTGACGAAACTAATTTATTGCGGCATCTGCATTCGAACTAAACCTATACTAATGATTATTAACGTCGATAAAATTGCATACATTAGAGCAACTAGGGAAGTCGCCTGCCAAAGGTTTATAACATCGCAATAAAAAAATGGTCGATAAGTCATATCTAAGTTGAAGTTATGAAGCGCTGAGAGGCAGTGTCATTTGTAAGTGAGTAAAAATCTTCAACTACCGATGCAACCGGTCCTCCGATTGTGGTTTAAAAGATTTCCGCGCCTGATCCGGGCATTTTTTTCAACATATTAAGTGCCCAAGGATGAACTATTGGCGTGGTTAGATATCTGTACTCAACACAAATTTTACGACCCAGAAATGATCTACTGCACGAGATCATAAATTTTATAGGTCCCTGCCACGGAGATTATCAAAAGATGCCGACCAGAATTCAAATTTACACCGTCCGCCACAAGGAAATCATAACAACTTCATGTCGTACGTCGATTTACCTTTGAATCACACAACAGCTCACAAATCCATTACGTAATAAAACAAATATTAAACTGAAATGCTCTTAGCAGTCTATAAAGCGCATCTCATCAGAGATCCGAACGTCACACATTCGCTTTCGATACAACTCTAAAAATTCGTGCCCCTAATTTCAAAGACGAACATTCCGATGTAATTTATCGTTCATAGCTCCATCATGTTCGTTTAATTAACCCATTCCATCGACCGGCAGCGGCACTGCTGCGCTGTGTTTTCATTGACAGACTCGATCGGCCAGGCGCATTCGTATAACTTTCAACGAAAGTTCAACGCGCGGCCATTATTAAACCGATCCGGTGTTGTTGCGCCCGCCGGCGGCATATTTGGTCAGCAGAGTCGACGCGCTGAAAACTTTCTTTTGGGTGTGTGGCCTGCTGCTTCCCATATATGAGCGTAGTAAATATAAATGTGTTCAGTTGAAATGTCAGACAGCAAGTCATGTTGTACATTCGAGCAGGCGGAATTACCCCCTCACCGCCTCACGGTCAGGGTGCTTGATAAAGCGAGGCACATTAAAAGCTGCGATTACTACTTTGGCTGCACGTCCAAGGTACTGGCGGCGCTGCCCCCTGCAGACCGCGCACAACTCATTGTGAGCAAAATGAATTGCTCTACTTTATTTAGTCTCGCACTGTATAGTGTGTGGTGGTGGCTACCATCTAGCATCTACCGCCCGCTTGTTTTTGTGGAGAAAGTTTTCGTGTCATTAAACGCCCGATACAGAGGCAGCTCACTAATTTCGACTGTTTCTAACGTTATTCCTCTCCCCCTCTCTTTGCAGGTTCGATTGTATTTCTCGCAACTGCCGGACGATAAAGTTCCTTACGTTAATAGCGCCGGTGAAAAGTATCGAGTCAAGCAATTGTTGCATCAGCTTCCGCCGCAAGATAACGAAGTGAGTACGGCAATCGTGAAAAGTGCAAAGCAAACTTTATATATACTTGGCCATTGTGCATGCTGGAGCGCGTTGTCGTCTTTTTGAATTAAAAGGAACAGCGCGCCGCGCCATAAAATTGATAATCCTTGAGATACTTTTATTTTGCTTTTGTCTTTCTATTCACAGGTTCGATATTGCCATTCGCTTAGCGACGAGGAGCGCAAGGAGCTGCGGATATTCTCGGCACAAAGGAAACGCGAAGCTCTTGGTCGTGGTGCGGTACGATTACTTTCGGATGAACGACCATGCAAAGGGGTAAGGCAAGGGGGTGCTTTTTACAATTTTTACTTTCTTTGTGTGTATATAGTTTGTCTGCTTTGTTGGGCGAAGGGAAGTGCAAACTTTTAATAACTTTTACTTGGCAGAGGACTGCTGCGCGTTTCACAATTGCGCCAACAATGCAAATTTGATTAAAAGGAAAACTTTAATTTTAAGTTGCTGCTGCTTGACGGAGAGAGTCCTGCGGAGGCATTAAACATACAGTTGGTTTTGGTTTTATTGTTTGTTGAGATATTTAAAATTTGCGTTAAGGCGACTCGTGTTGTTATAGGGTGTGCCGGAGATGATCTGCGAATTATCCAAGTTGAATTAAATTTTGTTTATGCAGTCTTAATTTCGATTTGGTTGAGCTAAGTTAAGAGGCGGTATTTATACCTACCTTTTGGTGCTTACAAATTTCTCTGCAAAAAGGGGTCCTTTGCCGGAAGGCTATAAGTTCGTGGATACTAGCTGCCGAAATGAGATTCTTTGATTGTATAGCTGAGCTGAGTGAGGAATTTTCGAGCAGCTACTTCTTTGAAAGGTTTCCAAAGCGTACTTTGAATTACGTGTCATCGGTTGAGTGTCGTCTAAGTCCGCCATTTCTACTTTGCCCTTGATGAGATAGAATTGGTTGCGGAATATCTAGAGCTATACGGAAGGTCAACTATTAAGTACGTCCTACCCTTGAGACTATGAAACTATGGTGGTAATGGAGTAAGCCTAAACTGGCTGCTGCTTCTTTGTTCGAAGACTGGTCGAGTCATGGAATTGAGCAAATTAGTAAGATCTTTGGAAAAACACGATGAAGTTCATTACAGCTTATAAGATGCCATTACCAACCTCGAGGTAAACCAGCTACTTTCAGGATAGAAACGGAAGATGACTTTGCAAGACTGAAATAAAATCATTAATCGGTAATTTACTTCCAATTACTTATACGTATATGGCGAGGTTCCATATCTTTTCCCAAATCTAGGTTGAAGTAGGCTAAGAAGGGGTATGTGAGAGGTGTCATACAACAAATGACACTAAGCATCAAAAATGGGATATCTAGGGAATCACTTTGAAGTAACTGCAATAGAAATACCGAATTTCCCTGCAAAAACTTAGATAGCAGCCGTTTGTAGTGCCCAAAGCTTTTGGGTTAAACATTAGAAGAAGCGTCTTCCCACGAATCTTCTTCGCATGTGCATAGTACGAGTATGTGACATTTTTATCTGACTGCAGAATCGGAGTTGTCCGCGTCTGCCAGTCTAAGCCCTTTGGCATGCATTCTCAGAACTCAGAAAACAGTCCCCGATACTAATAACACTGGACAACAGAAAAATAATTTGTTTGCCGTGGTTCGCAACTCCTTTTTTTATACCTACCTTGGCAAGAGATTTTTTTTAAATATGAGCGTGAAAAAAAAATTGAAAACTTATTTATAAATGTGTGTATTTATATTTGAAGAGAATCATATTTAAAAAAATTATTCTGAAGGATTTTTTGTTGGTTTTGCTCGTCTCTTATAACGATGGGTGATCTCGTTTAAGTGTCTAACAAAAATCTGCAAGCATTCTCGGCTACCATTGTCCTTGATGTCTTTTTTCTGTCGCCATGATGTCTTCATGAAATCTTTCCCCGTGTTCGTCGCTCACCGCGTGTTTTCTTTCAGAAAAAAGTCGAGATGGGAATGAAACTTTAAAGACGTATTAAGGCCTTATAGTTCGGTAATTATTTAGAAACAATCTTTTCATAGTTTGCAGACTTTTATTTTCGCAAAAAAATTTGTCGCCACTTCAACAAAAGAAAGCCAAGCATTTTTTCCTGTTTTTAATTTTGTAATAAAATTGTAATCCTTCATGATCTTTCTTATATCCGGTCCGAAAAAAAATTCCTTCTTTGAAATAAGCTTGACTTAGTATAGGAAATAAAGTTTTTAAATACAGAAAGCCTACTCCATTTCTTTAGCAACATTTTTAGTGCGACCTAATTTGATGTGCAAAGGCCGCAAAATAAGATTAAGGGATTTTCAGTAACATTTCATTTGCCAGGAATGAAAATAGTCCTCTTTGGCCAATAATTTTTTTTATATAGTGTTAACTTCTAGCTCTATACTGTCCCATTCGCATAAAAAACATTTTGTGCAATCATCTTGCAACTCAAGCAATATTCCAACAACTTTAAGATCTGTTCATATTTTCCAAGAAGGAGTAGATTTTTTATTTCAGCAAAAATCTATGTTTCCTCTAATGTGGATGTAGTGAGACTGCTTTCAAACTTAATTTTGAAGAGTCAATGAATAGTCTCCATTTATCTACTTATTTATTCATAAGTCCCTGCGCATCATTGCATTATGTAAGACCACTTTCTTCTTCAAAAAAGTATACAAATTCATCATCGCGTTGCCGATAAGCTGAAACTTTTGTACTCGGATGAAGCCAATTCCAATCTTGAAGTGTGGGACCTAAGAGTTCAGTTTGAGCTTTAGACTAATTTAGGTCTCTAACATAATCTGACGCAATAGGCGTTTTTCTTTTTTAGTTCAGAGCACAACCTGAACTGTTATACAAAAAGTTCGTGTTTCTTTTTAGCTCAGATACATCAGAGCTCCGAATTTGTGTTTCTTTTTTCGTTCAGAGCATGATCAGAGCGCACTCTATGAGTTCAGAATAAATTCACTGAGCAGGCTGAGTATAAAGCTGATTACATACTTACAGGCACATTTGACAGAAAAAAAAACAGGATAAACAAAATAATTGAAATGGCGGACGAATCTTGTTGTTCTGGAACTGAAGGTTAACCAATTTAATTAATTACAATTAATAAATATTTAAATTATACATATATTTATTAAAAATGAGGGCTATTTGCTCAAGTGTGTTTCATAATTACATCAGAACGATCTGAGTACGCTCGGTTCATAGAGCGCTCATAATGCTCGAGCTCGGTTCAGAGCTCAGCTCTGAACTAAAAAAGAAATGGTGGTCTGAGTCTAAGATTCTGATTCGATGTCGCTTATCTTGTCCTCTGCATATTTTTTCTTCATTGGAGGTTGCGGTGGTGGGCAGTCTTTAGTTAAGGAAGCGGTTTAGTTACTGATTCGTCATCAGGACACACAATTTTATTTCTTGTTTTGTAAG
This sequence comes from Cheilosia vulpina, assembly GCA_916610125.1. Lineage (NCBI taxonomy): Eukaryota > Metazoa > Arthropoda > Insecta > Diptera > Syrphidae > Cheilosia > Cheilosia vulpina. Next base: position 39,816,420 of record OU744279.1, on the reverse strand, counting down.
AAAAGCGTTTCAGTTTCGTTAGACAGAAATAACAGTCTGTAACATGATCCTTAGAAAACGGCATTGTTGGGTGAGTACCTTTACACCTCCCCATTAAAAAGCGTAGGGGACCGTCGCCAACAGTGAGACACTTTTTTTTTTCAAATTACTATATCAAAAATTCCCAGTAATTAGTTGATTTTAATTTCGTTAGGTAGTTTTATTATTTGTGCTGTTTATTGCATACTTAAAATTAGATTTACCTTTGCCGATCAAATAGTTGGTACACCTACTGCAACAGTGAGACAGTTATTCCCCAACAGTGGGACACCTTCAACAAATATTTTAACAAAAAGAGTCTTGTTTGATAAACATTTATATAATGTTATGCAAAAAAGACTGATGAATAAAAAAAAAACAATATAAAAGTTACAAAAATGTCTTCAGTGACAAATAAATAGACACGTAATAAAAAAAATCGATTTCATTATTCATGAAAAAAAAAGAAAAATGTAGCGCACTTCAATTTGGTCAAATGTGCGATTCCAAAATGGATACTGCCTTGTTGCCGACTGGTGTGGCCGCAAAGAATCGGCTCTTGGAGAATCATTTTTACCATCATTTTTAGCATGTACCTATTTTCCGGTGAGATACTGTCCTAGTGTTAACGGGATTTTGTAAAAAAAAATCAAAACAAAAAATCTATGCATCGAAATGCTTCAAGATCTACTTAATTGTTTTTCTTATAATCTACCCCAAATATAAAACCTTGATTGAAAAACTCACCTAGATAAAAAGTTATTTCTTTTTTATTGAGGTATTTAGTATTTACTTTTGAGTGTTTTTTTTTCCACTGCCCTATCACGGCGCGACTACTCTTCATTTGAAGTAAACACAAACAGAACCAATCGGACGAAGATCTGTTACATGACCTACGACAACAAACGCGACGTGTTCGTTCCTACCAGTGTTTTTTTATTTTCAAAGCTAAACTGAGCATAAAAGTAAATTACATATCGGAAAACGTATAGGACCTGCTGGCCTACGAAAAGCCAACTTTTAATCTCTATACAAATGAAGCAACTTCTGCAACTGAATACAGTTTTCAGACCTCCCTCACGGTCCTGACTCCCAACTCTCTATTTACACAAATGCCAATCTTCCTCTTACTACCACATTGCATTTCCATAAATTCAAAGGGCATTACCTATAAGCATTTTTTTTTCGACTTATGTAGTTCACAGTGGGTACATTTTCCATACAAATTGGGCCATTGTGAGCTTCCGTAAATTTTAAGGCGGGATTTATTAATTTATAATTAGTACGGCGCAATAGGTAAACACTAATCTTAGTAGTACGAAACTGCTTATGCTTACTTTTGCCCCCCCCCCCCCCCTTCCCGTTTTGTTACAGTTGAGTTCGATAACTTGGTGGGTGCGCATAATCTATCCCCAAACATTTTAAATATCATAATCAAGGCATTCCTCTTGCAAAAGAGTTGGGTTTTAGTATTCCATTTCTAAAGACTGTTTATCTTATACTTGTCTACCATTTAGTGAATAGCCCGAAAAACTCCCGACTTCAATGGCATCTTCCTGCCAGATTCCCAAAAACCATTTCCAACTCAATTACCTAATGAAAGAGACATGAAATGCCCCACAAATCTCTATCGACCTCTCAAGAAAATGAGATTTAATTAAAAGATGACAGCAATGAGTCTCTCTCTCTCTCTGTTAAATATTGGCATAATCATTTATCTCACCGGTGAATCGCAAGCACAAAATACAAGAATTCGCTTCTGGTGTTCCGTAGATTCCAATCGCAGTAATTCAGAGCCTCACTTTAACTTGTTAACCAACTATTTATATTGTGTCGCCATATACTTTGTCAGTTTTTCGTTTTCCCCACAGTTTGAGATCCGGGAGAATTATTAATGACACTCGTTATCGTGCCTTTCGGTACATAAAATTCGGTCCCCAAAAAAAGAACACATAACCGTTGACATTGCGCAAGCGGGTTTTACAACGCCAGGGGTTTTCCTTTCGGCATTGTGCTCTTCATCTTTTTATGGATTCTTCGGCGATTCGTGGAGGAGAACTCATTCTTATCTTCATTGTTCCAAATGACAGAGTCTTCATCTCAGTACACATGGGTGCACAATTGGACGAATGGGCAAAATGTACACTTAACGAGGCGACCGGTCCTCGTTGGGTAAAGATTTTATTGCTCATTCTTAATAAGGGAATCCCTTTTTTAAACAGTGTGTAAGTTGGGGATATTTGCCGCAGTCGAATGGACATCAATTGATTCGAATGCTTTGCGAACTGCGGATGGAAATTGGTCCTTGACTTATGGAACTCATGTATGCAATTTGAACACAGGGAACGGCGTGTTTAAGATTATAAGCAGGCTTAGAAGGCAGCACAACTCCTAGCCAGTTGTGGTTCCATGTACTTACCCTGAAACTAAAACACAAGAGAGATACGGGTTATCTTATGGAATCTGTAGCAGTCGGATACACTAAAAATTCACAAGAATTTGGCAAATTATCCAAGAAAGTGCGACTCATATCACTTGGCAGCAGTGTTCCCAGACTTTGAAGACTGTTTTTCCCTTTTTTTTAATCAGCGAAAGCATTCGAAAAACAATTCTCCTAAGTGAAATTTATCATTTTAAAAATATTAAAAAAATGCAACCGTTTTATAAATGAAATAAACATAAAACACAAAAAAAACATATTATACAATAATTTCTTTTTCTAATAGACAAAATATCAAAACCAGTGAATGCATTCAGATACACAAAAGTTCTTACGTAGACGTTCGATGGGCTTTCGCTTTTCAATTCATTCTTTGAAAATGTTTCAAAATGAATATGCGTTTTAATGTTAATCTCAAACAACTTACGTTTCGCAGAGATCTTTGATTTTTTCCCAAATCTTAATTTTGGTTTAATTTTTTAACAATTTACGTTTAGCAATTTCAATAAGTTGATTAATTTATGACTTTTACTTTACAAAATACAAATGAAGTAAGTACTTTTTTAGCTCTTTTTTTCTTTTCTTAAAGTTTGGAATGATTTTTATGAATTGGGGAAGTGTGTTTAGTAACTTTGGAATGGCACATCTCAGCTCTCGATTTCCATATGTGTTGAAGGTTTCCGGAACATCTAGCATCTCTTGGGCTCGACGTCTTGTATTTAGCTTGTGGCGTATGGGTTGCAGAAAACGCTGGTCATCCATATAGTGCAGCAATGTTGTCATCTGGAAGATTGCATTCACATCTAATACTTTAAAAGACGAATTACTGGGTCTAAAAATTTTAACTAGACGATGTTGTAAATTAGAAATTTTATCCAGATGAGATTTCGCTTTCGATCTTTTAAGGTTGTCTATCGTTTTCCCCTTTTCCATTCAGAAAGCTCCAAATTGACACTTTTCTCCTCAATCTGGGATCACTGCGTAGACTGGAGCTCAATTCCCACATCCGGGAAGTAACTATACGCGTATACGGAATTAAGCCGGTATTATATACAAAACAAGATCAAGTTTCGGCAATTATTGGAAATTCACGGAGGACGCGAATTTAACCCAGGATTTCTAAGTGACAAGTTGACAGGTCTCTTAGCCTACTGTCAACATTATACTAGTAACTCTGTGTTACGAAATTTGACGAATACTGATAAAAACGATACGTTTACTTATCACATGTTTGAGCAACAAGTTTGTCGGGTATGGTCACACTTGGGCTCGATAAAGTTCATGGTTCTTCACCTAACCAACAGTGGAAGTATAGGATTGTGTTTACAATATCTCTATATGGTGGTACGAGAGAGCCTTACTTCTTAGATACCTTCTAAACCTTAAAAACACTGATTGGTAAGATCGGTGATGATAATTTCCAAGGTAATTGTAAGTAAAAAAAAATGCTAGTTTTCTGACAGACATAGAGGAGGCTCTTATATACCTACAAAAGAAGTTAGCACGTTAGGTTGAGGAAACCAAAGCATCAGACTATGGAAAGCGAGTCAAGTCCTACGTAAACTGTTTATTGACCTGTATATCGTAAATTTGTATGACTGGGCTATGGAAGAAAGAAAATGGTAGAAAAACTGCAAGATCTGTCGAAAATACCTCGCTAAATGTGACTTAAAAGCCTCATATCAGCGGCTTTAAAGCCTCAGTGTACGGCAGAGAATTTACTACATTAAATGCACGGGCTTACCTAATCGAACAGTATTTTATGACCTTCTAGATGGAGCCTACAACATATAGTTAGTCCGGTGTACGACTTCAAAGCTGTACTCGGGGACTTCAATCATAAAGTCCGACAGGAAACAGTCTTCACGGACTAGATAATTAGCATAGTCTTTAAAAGACGACAGATAACGGCTATCGACTAATTGAATCTGCAGCAGCCTGTTAAAAGTAGTTATGGCAGCAGACAGCAACCTGCCTCTCTCAGGAAGCCCACACTGCCAACCAAATTTGTCATGTGCTAATCAATGGGAACCAAGTTTTCAACATCCTCACGTCTTTCGGGGGTCAAAGATCGGTCTGACCCATATGTTATTGTGATTAAATTCAGAGCTCGAGCCCACGAACGAAGAAATCCGCTTTCCGACGCCATACCACACCTGGAATAGCTAGAGTCTGCTTAGATCGCCTGAGTCGGAAGGTCTTCACTGCGTTTCCATCTAACACCGACGCCAACAACTAGTGGTCCCAGTATTGCAACAATGTCAAATAGTTATCTGATTCCAAAGAAGGCTACCCAAAGATGCAGATACAAGTACGCAAAGCACGGGCAGCAAAGGAAGAGTTTTGAGGCGGCTTAAAGGAAGGACTTGTAAACTTCAACTCAAGTAGATCAAAGAGGCTTGCAATTATAATACCATTCAAAGGTTTTATAGACAGCGGCGAAAACATGGCTACCGAAGCCTGCGGACTAGTTAAAGTATTCAAGCAGAGCTGTTAAATGGACATAATTTGGAAAAAGATTACTAGGCAAGAACGGAACCGATGTGTAGTCAAGGAGCCTTACTAATAATCATTTCTAACTTCCACACTAAATATTTTATAGGTCACAATATGCAATTTTGCATGGAAAATTTCGCCATTGTGAATTCGAAAAATTTAGTCTGGACAAAAAAAATGATTATTTGTATGGCGGAAGATGTGTCAAATTCCACCACTCTGTGTAATTTAATTAGTCTTACGAACAACAAGGTTGCCGGTTCTGATAGCTGAGCTTGAGAGCTCTTTGAGTATGGAGGCTATGTGTTGTCAGGTCTCATGCGCTTAATTATTAACCGAGTTTGCGTGGAAGAAAGCATACCCGGGGACTGGACTATCAAAAAAGCTTTTTTATCTTGCAAAAAACTGTTAAAGGATATATGGTATATCCAATGCATCCATCTTAAACCGTGCTTTTCTAGACAGCAATTGGTACGTATCGGTGTAGCTTCCGATGGTCACTGTAAGACCGACGAAAGACCAAAGCGTTTTAAATCGAGACACGCCAACGCTGGGACTTTAAAGTCGGCAATGAGCTTATGGTTTCCACCTGTTTAAAAATCAGCCACCTGAAAGGTTAGTTACTAAAAGCAAGCGCCAGCGATCACAAATCTAAATGTCACAGACAGAAAATTGTAAAGTAAATACTTGTCCCGGGGCGCTGCAGTGATATTCATACCTCTTCTCGTACGTTAGCCAAAATACCTTGTAGTCCCTCTTCATAGCCGATTCCACTTATGAAACTACTTCCTTGCATGATAAATTTGTAGCAAAATTCAAGCACGAAACAAAAGCTGCCCCAAAGGCTATACAACGACTTTCAACATCCAATTGCCAACGAAACCCAAAAAGGAATTCCAAGGAAACCCGCACTCTTCACAGAGTAAACTGCCTTTCCTCCTTTGTTCAAGACGAGTATAAAAGGAAATCCTTGCGAACTCCAAACTACAAATAAAAAAAAAATGCATTTCATCCTTTCTTATCGCAAAGTAAAATCTTTCCTGAGTACATCTAAGAGCGGATACGGAAGCTTTCGAAGCGGTTTCCGCCTTTTACTCAACATCCCCCACCCCCAGTAGCATAGTTAATTTTTATTTATCTACGCTCACATCCCTGCAGCCGAATAAGGACGAACAAAAACGGATAGGAAAACATTAAGTAGTTCACCCATCTAAACCTCTATTAAAGTTTAAGGAGTAAATTACTTTGGGTAGGTTTTGCCAAAAGCCCAAATGAGTGCCAAATGGCTGGGGTTAAACAGTCTGGAAATCTTGGAGCTATTAATTTGATGGTCCCATGCAAGAAAGTGGGACCGCTCAATGAAGCTATTTGCAGGTAGGTTGCCAGGTTCCTGTGTACAGTGTGTGTGGACAAGACTCAATTAACTTGTGTTTGTTAAGTACACCGTCACTTTGGGTTTTGGTAAATTAGCAGCTATTAGCCATCATTCACTTCTTGCTGCCTGCGATGATTTCTCCTTTTCCTTGTTTTTTTTTTTCCAACATCTTTAAGAGGAAAGTTCTCCAATTCTATTGCAGGGGCGATGCCTTTCGTTAAATGATTTGACGGTACGGCGCTGAGTAGATGAGTTTGGGGACATTTATGGCTGGTCCTTGGGGGCATTTTTGAATTGCTTTTCTTCAAATTGAAGCTATAACGTGGAATCTTGTTCTATTTGCAGTGTGAAGACCAGCTCTCGCCGGGGGATATCGTGGTATTTGCACAGCGATTGGGATCAAATGTGTGCTGGCATCCGGGATGTTTTGTGTGCTCGGTGTGCAAGGAGTTGCTCGTCGACTTGATATACTTTTACAAGGACGGCAACTTATTCTGCGGCAGGCACCATGCGGAGACCATGAAGCCGCGTTGCTCCGCCTGCGATGAGGTAGATACTAGTGCCTTTGCATATTTTTCTTTGAAATTTTATCCTCGATTTATCTTTCCCCTTCCGTTTTAGATAATTTTCTCCGACGAGTGCACAGAAGCGGAGGGCAATACGTGGCACATGAAACACTTCGCCTGCTTCGAGTGCGACCATCAACTGGGCGGTCAGCGGTACATCATGCGCGACGGAAAGCCATACTGCCTCGGCTGCTTTGACACCATGTTCGCGGAATACTGCGACTACTGTGGCGAAGTGATTGGCGTCGATCAGGGTCAAATGAGTCACGACGGGCAGCACTGGCACGCGACGGACCAGTGTTTCTCCTGCTGTACGTGTCGCTGTTCACTGCTGGGGCGGCCGTTTTTGCCAAGAAGGGGAACCATCTACTGTTCGATTGCGTGTAGTAAAGGAGAACCGCCAACGCCGTCGGACAGCTCAGGTCCAGGACCGAGGCCGTCAAAGCGTATCTCCGCCGCCACAGATACGGCCAAGTCGCCGCGAGTGGGAAAGAGAACCTCGACCAATGCAAACCAAAAAGACTCAGTAAACAAGAACCTCGACCGACTCATACTCGAACGAAATATGGAGCGAGCCGTCCTGGACCAAGACTCGCCGCTGCGAGACCATCACAGGGAACCCATCGACTTGTCCGAATTGGGCGTGAGCCTTGATAATCTGCGATCCAGTGAGAGGACCGTCTTTCCTGACCAAAACCTGACGTCTTCCCTACCGGAACTGCTGATGTCTAAGGCAGAGGACTCGCACAGCTACCAAAGCATCGACAAGATCAACATCAACTCGCCCAGTGCGTCTGAGATCACGCAGAGCACTCAAGAGCTGACACAGAACGATAACGACGACATAGACAACGAAAACTTTAACGCCAACGACGTGGACAACGATGACCGTGAATGTGGTCACGAAGACGAGGACGACGAGAATAACTATCATGTTAACCACCACCATCATCATCACCACCATCCGGCCAAAGAAGTGCGATTCCACAGCGGACACGACACCATGTCGCGATCCAAGAGCTACACTGACAACTCGAGTGCGCGTCGAAGGCGTCGAAGGCGCAACCAGAACCGCAGCGCCTCCGAAATGCAAATCAATCAAAAGGCTCTGAAGCTGCACAACACCCAGCAGCAAAACGCGGAGCGACCGGTCTACGAGAATGCCACCGATGCGTCCAGTGTGTGCTCCACATGCTCCTCGAGTTCCTCCAGCTTGGATGAATACGTCTATCGAATACCGGCGCGAAAGCACTACGGAGGCGTTCGAGTCTCGTACGTGCCCAACGACGCCATCGCCTACGAGCGCAAACGAAAGCAGAACACCGCCAGTGACGTGGACAACAAGAACTGCATTCTCTCATGACAACCTGAGGAGCACACATTCGCCGACCAACAACCGCCCTGTTCCTGCCGCACCGGGTGCTTCAAGGGGCTTCTCAAACTGTTTCAAAAGCCCTGCGATCCCGTCCACCCGGTTTAGGACAAGTCTTAGTTTTGTATATATCCAATGAGAGTTTTTAGTCTCAAAGCACCTCTGTTACACTTAGCACTTTGGAGCCGTTTTACTTGTACAGAATGTCAGTGTACAAAAAAGGTGTAAATTATTTTATCAATGTATAGTTCGTAGTTGTATAGTAAGTAGTCTGTGTTAGCTGTTAAGGATACGAATATTACAGAAACGAATGAATGCTTCCAATACATATATTTAAATGTTAACCTCATATCATAGACGCACAAGAGTCAAGCATAATCTGAACGAACCACAAGTAGACTAATGAATTGTAAAGGAATTTATTGTACGGTAGTTGTTTTAACTACGTAGTTACCATATCAGTTGATGCGCGTAAATGCATGCGTGCAATTTACCGGCATAGGAATTGTCACAACGCACATGTAGCGAGAACGAAATATATCATTTTGATAATAAATTCAATAAATAAACTTGAACTAAAATTTAAGTTAAAACTTATTGAAAGACATGCATTTTTACTCAAGAGCTGTCCGGTGTTCTATGAACGCTGGAAGGAGGGAGGCGGTCTGGAGAAATAGTTATCGTCTCAAAAGATGTTGTTATTACTCGGTGCAGTATGGTAATGTATTTCCACTTATTTATATCGGACATGACAACATACAGGGTGGCCCAAAAGCGCTCACTCGACATTTTTTTTCTCAATGGAACGACATATATTTTTCCTATTGGCCTTTGAAGATTTTATCGGTCAAGCCATTGTTGACGAACATTTTTATAAATGTACTAGCTGACCCAGCGAACTTCGTACCGCCTAAAATTAAAGTAATTATAAATATTTTTTTCATAAAGTGAAACCTCTCTATTGAACAAATGAAACTCCCTTGGAATTAAATCAAGTTCAATGCATAGAAAGGACTTCATAGATCTGCTCCGGGTCGGCTTCTTGATCGTTTTTTCCGCGCTACTGATTGAATTGAGTTGGTCCGGTCAGATTTTCTCAATTAACCAAGTCAACCAAGGCAGAATGTGGGCAATCGGCAATCCTCGCTACTGCCATTCGACCGAGCACGTCCCGAATCTTAATGCTTGCTATTTGCGCCCACCACCCCAAAGCAGAGAGACATAGACAAGAGCGCCACCTATCGGGTCCAAAGCTATCCTATCTAGCTGGAACCAAACATAACCATCCACAAAATTTAATTGAAATCAGTTGAGTGGTTTCGGAAATTGACAGCAGCGCCACCTATCGGGCCCAAAACGTTCCTATCCTTTAAGCTGCAACAAACCATACACATCCACAAAATTTCATTTAAATCGATTGAGTGGTTTCGGAGGTCGACAACACAGGAATGTTCACTAAAGTGCCTATAACTCGTATAACCAATAAACCTACAAAGACCGTATATCCATACAAAACTTGGTGTTGATGTCACCTTTCATATGAAATTTCCAGAAATAAAATCGGTTCACCCATTAAGATAACATCAATTCAAACACAATGCGACTCATTTTCATATATATTTATAGAAAGGGGATGGATGAAAAACAAAATATTCCTACAGCGCCACCCGTTGAGAATTTTCCGAATTTAATTTTTTTTTAAACCATCCCTGATTCAAGACAAACAAAACAACAAAAAAAAAATCAGCATTTAGCGAGACTAAAGAACAGCAATTCATTTTATATATTTATAGAAGATAATGCTTGGAAAAAAACCAAAATGTACTGAAATTCATGTGTTTTTTCTGATTTCAACAAAACTTCACAAAAACCAAATCTAGACCAATACCAAAGATGTTTGGTTAAAATCGGTAAATGAGTTAAGGCGTTAATCGGCGACAAACGAACACAATTTCAAGGATCAATTTTTTTATTGTATATAGATTTAATAATCGCGTAAATTGAGAATGGTTTAAAATTATTTAAAGGCGATTTGGAAAAAAAAATAGTTTTAAATTTTATTTTGCTTTACTTTCCCCACTTTTTGGAAAATTATTAATTTATTTAATAATCGCCTTAATGTGAGAATTATTTAAATTGTTTTTGAGGCAATTTAAAAAATATTTTTGTAATTTCATTTTGCGTTTTTTACACACTTTTTCCAACTAAAGGGTTTTTTTCACTGCGCCACCTCTCGCAAACGTCTGATAAACATCCGAGAGTATAACTGTCATGAAAGAGCTTCTCAATTGGCCGTTTGGACTCGGCATAAAATTGAAGATCCCTTCCATTCGCCCCAAAAATAAAAACTCACACAAGACGAATGGTTGTGAGAAGCTAAGCCTTGGGTCCCTACGGACCTGTTGCGTCAATTATTATGTTTTTTTTTAATGTACAACTTGTTACTTCTATTCAATTTATTAATTTATTTCTTCGCGTTATTAATTATTTAAAATTGTTTTTATTGTTTTTGTGTTGTTATTTTTTCTTGAATATTATTAATTTATTTAATAATCAGTTAAATTAAATAAAATAAATATTAAATTATTTTACATATTTTTTTTGATAAAAGGGGCCAGCTGAAAGCCTGTGGCACTATTTGCATACGCAAACAACATCGCCATCACTGGGAGAAGACAGCAAGCTGTCACTTGTGCATTTGCAAATTGTAGTACCTACAGTCTACTGACGCTGAAGAAATGGGTTTAATTACGAATGAGGACAAAATATATGCTTTCATCAAGAAGCGACACACAACATCGATGAATCGGATAAAACGTTACAAAAGACATGACGGGCTTAGGAGTAGGAGATTCGCTCACCGGTCACAATAACCGTGTAACAGACGGCGTAACTGCCAGAATTAGGCACAATAACACCTCCGGCGTAAATGGCGATGCAGGGACTGTGACGCGTTACCCATAGGCCCAAAATGTTGCTTGTTTATATCAGATGAAAATGGGCTCATAAGGGACCATGACCAATTACATGGCACAATGTCTGGTCGATGTTGACCACTCAACTGCAACTCGATATTCTCAAGGTGACGATAACTAGGTCGTTTTTTGAAACGTTTTTCGAAGTGTTTGCAGATGCGATTTTTAACACGTTTTTCGCCATCTTTGACTCGTTCTCATACGCGTATTTTGATGTATGTATTTCATTTTAGGTTTTTTGATGGATTTTTGAAACGAATGGGAGGGACCTACAATTTTATGCCGGAACCGTTCAGCTAAGTTCCTAAGCTTAATTTGGAGCAGTTCTCTCGGCAAATTGTCAAACGTTTTGTAAGTTTGTGTGTTGTCTAGAGCCGGACCGGGGACCACGAAGTCTTATCGAGGCAGTTCTACCCTACGAAGACGATTAATAAAACGTTCCAAAGAGCGTTTCCAGCGCTTCGAACAAGAGTGGTTGATATATGCAGCAAACAGTGAGCTGACATTGTTACCCGACCAAGGTATACCAGGAAGCAGGAACTCCCAACAAGTAGGAAGCAGCTCAAAGAGTAATAGATACTTTGAGTAAGGTGAAGCAGAAATAATGGAGAACTGCAGCCTCCAATTATAATGTAGCCCTGCCATACGATTTTATTCACCACAGACCCAGAAGCTACGACATACTACCGCAAAGAATTATGAGAATATTTTTGCAAGAGGTCCACAATCCGGAGGTAAACACATCTGGAGATACCCAAGCACTTTGTTTAAGAAAGTGTCCAACTATGCTCAGTTTGGATACTCAGTCATGCTTATAAATATAAAAGGATCCTTTAAATAAATTCTGGGCTCATCTAGCCCAGCTAATAAGCCCTCCGACAAACAAGTCAATCTATACCTGCTTACACCTGATAACATGTACCGACTCCATGATGAAAAATTTAAGTTCGCCATTCTCAACAAAAAAATTGGCCGTAAAATCGTTGGGATCATATTTTCACCACTTATCAGCGGAATGCGCTTCCCTGCCTCGCCAAATCGTCTCTGTCATTAAATCTTTTACTTATACTCCATTTTTATGGCCCTTTAAGTTGTCGTAAAGAGAATCACTTTCGATGACGGTCGAACGATTCACCCAAACACCCCCCAGCCGAGCAGCAAATTCCCCCAAAGGACTCCCAAAATAAAAGCGCACATTACCACCGAAATCAATAATTTGTGGGCCAAGAACTGCGCTGCTGCCATTGCAGGAGTGCCAATAGGGTGGGTTGGGTATAGATTTGTACCACCTCGAACTTGCGTGTCAGCGAGAATACCTCAAGGTCGTAAATTACACCTTTTCACCAGGTAGTATGGCGTGTCTGCAGGAATCACCCAAGAGATACTTTATTGCTGGTGGCTGCGTCGAGTCGATTCCCTTCCACAAGACCGCACACGCGGGTGTGAGTGTGTGTGTTTTAAAGATGCCACTGAAGAGCATTCTTCAAAGAATCCCTTTATACTCCTCATGGAGTGGAAAGTAAATATTTTACGAGGCAATTTAAAGCGGAGTCGTGATTGCATCTGCGGCTGAAAGACTGTCCGCAATTGCCTGAACGTGACTTTACTGTCGCATCGCTTTCATATCGCTGCGCGTTCTGTAAAATTGGAAAACATTTAATTAGCTTTGGCAATGTCATCAATGAAATGGTTCATCGGAAATGTTAACCCAACCAGAGGTCAGCCAAATTGAAATTATATTAGACAGTCAATTCGGGTTTGGATGGCAGTACTCCGCAACCACATCCTTTGCGTCATTACATTGCCTTGTACAGTTCATTGTCATGTCCATGTCCACTTGACTGATTTCGCTTGGAAGCGGAATAGAGTTGACCACTATCTACACTACCCGTTTGTTGCTTGGCCGGTTCGTTGAGCTTTTTGACATTCTGCCTGCAGTTGGGGTTGGGATTGGGTTGCAGAGTCTCGCTTCGACCGATGGGTTGCATTCGTGCGGTTGACATAATCATCGACGAGAAATCTCATTCGTTGCAAGCACTGATGGTGTATAACCAGTTTGTGGTGGGGCACCGTTCCACAGTGTGATCTATTATTCTGTCATAATGGATATTCGGTATTTTTTTTTTCGATAAACGAAACGGAGTCGACGAAAACTCCGAAAGGCCCAGTTGGATTTGCCTGACTGCTCCTCAGTCTGTAATGGAGCAAGTAATTTGATCTGGCTGTAGATAGCGTTTGTCGATGGTTCAATGCATTGCAATTTGAAGCGAGTTTAATTAAGTTCAAAGGATATTGCAAATAACTTTTGTAATCCGATAAGTTTGGAGTGAATTGAATGGGGAGGGGTGGCAGGCCTTTATTTTGGACTAATTAGTGAATTTTTGTGCGGGAAACGAAAGACACAAGAAGGATCGTCAGTTGTGCATAGGTACCTATTCAGAGGGAATACCAGTACCCGCAGTATAGCGAGAGCGGATAAAATGAATGGATACAGGGGGACTAGGCTGAGATCAAAGTTTGAGGTTCGAGGATAACCTCGTTGAGGAGTTCCTTGTACCTACCGCCTTAGACTGTTGATACAGCTACCTCCAAGTGAAGCTCTTTTATCACTGTGGATTTGAGTAGGTATAGCACGTATGTTCTGTCAGAAAGCTCTGAACATATTTATTTACTTGAGTGCGGTGCCACGGTTAGAGAGTCCCAACCACAAAAGTTTGTCGAGTTAGCAACCCATTTAGTCAGGTTCTTCCAGTAGGGCAAAGCATGCTGGTTGATGTTCTGAGCCGTTTTAGGGGAGGTCTTCCTCTAAGCATGAGTGTTAAAATCGAAAACTTAGCGGTCCGATACAATTGTGTCTATTAATACTTAGCTTCCTTAAACACCTAATGCTTGGGGCATGATCTTAGCCGTACGGATTCGACATTAGATTGTAGGTATAGGTCCTATTCGATTCAAAAGTAGAAACGAATAGTGTTGAATAGCTATGCTCTGGAACATATGTGGGTCTAGGCTTGCTGAGACTTGGGTCGCAGGGTACTGCCAACCGAGTTTTTAAAAAACCCAGGTCTTAACCATGAACATCGGCTCCCATTTCAGATATCTCAATCCGCGAAGGTTCGTTGTGCTGTTTTTGCTCTTGGATCTATTGAATTGGCATGTTATAGGATCTGTGGCTGAGATAAGAGCAGGTTTAAGCTTTGATTCTGTTCATTAGACATCACCTCCGATATAGGTTTGTCTATTGAACAAGTGACTTGCTGCGCGTCAGCCTGCAAGTATGCAATTATTTGTTGTAAAGTGCTATAAACTAAATCTCGAAAGTGGTAGGTAGAGTGTCGTCTATATGTAGTTACGTGCTGAAGATTCTACCATACTGCGAAGAATGTTAAACCAGGCATGTTGAATTGAATATTGTTGGGAGAATAGGTCGATATGATTCTGTAAAACTCGTTTGTGCTGTGCCCACAAAAAGCCTAGTAATGAGCTGGATCTTTGATGGTTTGCCCTCACCAAGGAAACAAATACGCCCACCTCCTCCTGCCTCCCGATTCATGCGAGTGTTCTTTCGCACGAACTGACCGTCCATAAATGTATTCATCTTAACTGATCAGATTGGTTTGAACTTCATCTTCACCTAATAGCATCTTGTACACATTTGTTTTAGACACAAAACGAATCCTACCTACGTATAAGTACAACTATAAAGTAAACAATTTAAATAAATAAAATGCCTGTAAATATAAAAAAAAAGAGAAGCGTTTAACAAACCCCCTCCGAGCTGCTCCATTTTGAGAAATTGCAAAGCTCAACGATGAATTACAAGTGCTTCAACGAACAAAAGAAAAAAAAATTCTTCAACCCCCAGAACACCACCTTCGTCATTGTGTTGTACGGACGTGCTCCTACAGTTACAGTGTTGCAGGTTATGAATAATTACTACTTTTAAAAGTGAAAAGTACGGCTATTTTTCATAGCGCAATTAATTATATTGCGTGGCAAAAATGACATCCGGACTGGGAAGTCACCTATTCAACGCTTATTTCAAGTCCTTCAGGCATGCGGTACGAATTATTTCCATGGTGACACTACCGGAGTATGGTCCTTGAAGTTAAATAATATTATTTGCCATCAGCTGCTGTTGTAACAGGCGTTTGAAAGCGATGTATTTGGCATACACTGAGGTGGCAGTTGCGATAATTGCATTGCGTCAACAAAAAGTCCTTTGTGATATCGTCTTGCAAAAGAATATTATTCTCGTTAAATTCGTTACACGCCAGGACACAGCAGTAGACATCCCTGTGCACTGTGCAATGTGAAATATGAATTTCGTGTGTACAGAGTTAAACTTGTTTGAGAACAACAATTTGGGTAGGATTTCAGTTGCCGATATAGCACTGAAAACAAAGCAGCATAACGACGAAGGAGGAAGGACTTTTGCCGCTTCAAAAGATGAAAAGTTGAATTGAATATGCACATTTTGTAGATTTCCTGGAAACGAAAATTCAAAGTTATGGGGACCAATGCGTCACGTTGACATGAGCCATGTAAGACTTTAACAAACCAATTGTACACAGTTTACGTTAGTTCTTAAGGATTCAAAATTTGCCATCTAAACTGGTGTTTTCCTTGTTAGGAAATAATCGATAAACTTCGAAAAAGAGATGGCTCTATTGTCTAAATTGCCTCACTTTAGAGAGGGAACCTACTGTGCTGGCGTTAAGGAGCAATCGATCCGAGTAACCCACAGGATATGCTTATCAATTAGCGTTAGTTGGCACTTTCGCATCGAAATTATGCAAATGGAACTGTCGTGACAAGCATTCATGACAGCGTAATTGCTGGCAAACTAATGGAATAACTTTCGTACCTAATAACATACTGCATAAATTAAGACAGTTCTACTACAACGTATATAGCATTGGTAGCTTCCTGTAGTAGAATTCCTGTAGTGCTTTGGAATGTCAACCACTCTACGGGCGGTTAATTTCGTATATGACACGAGTGTCTATTTGTACGTTTCTTTGATATGGGACATTAACTTGCGCTTATTTATAGAAGAAAGGAAAAGGCATCAACTCTTATGTGGGCTATTTCATATAGAAAGGATATAGCTATGCAAAAATATTTTTTTAACTTTTGTTTACCTGTCTCCCAATTGATAGGGTCAGAGCTCCGTACAAATATGTCATCAAATCGGGAAATACATATTCGACGCACAACAACTGAAGGTATCCCAAACATTACAGTCGCAAAGTTTTTTGCGAAAAAATTATTTCAAATTGTTTTCGGGCAATTTGTCTTTTTAAGACGTTTTTTCACCCACTTTTTGACACTTTTGTTAAGAGTTATTGATTTATTTAGTAATCGCATTAATGTAAAAATTATTTGAAATTATTTTTAAGGCGAATTAAAAAAAAAACAAATTTTATTTTGTTTTACGTTTTTTACCCCCTTTTTTCATTTTTGTTGAAAATTATTAATTTATTTAGTAATCGCATTAATGCAAAAATTATTAAAAAGTGTTTTTCAGGGGATTTAAAAAAAATTATTTATTTATTTGCTTAAATTTTATTATATTTGATTTAGTGTTTTATTATCGAATACCTTTTTGACTCATTTTTAGCGAGTTTTGAGGAGCTTTTAGACCCGGTTTTTGAAGCGACATTTGACGCGTTTTCAAATGCGTTTTTGTCAAAATATTGTGATGCGTTGTTGGAATTTTTTTAATAAACTGTTGACGCCTTTTTAAGTCAATTTCTTGACCCTATATTCAACCCCGATTTGAGTCTTACTATGCCCATTTTTCGATGAATTTTCATCCTGATTTTGACGCATTTTTAGAGAGTTTTCATCGTTTATTTGCCTACGTTCTAGACACGCTTTGGGACCACTTTTTGACGCACTTTTCTCAAGTTTTTTTTAGGAGTTTTAAGGCTCGTTCTTGACGCATTTTTAACTAGCTTTTGGAGAGGTTTTTAGTATATTTCGGGCTCAATTTGCGGGTTTCAACACTTTTATTTTTAAAGCGTTCGTGAAAAGTTTTTTTTTTGACACGCTTTGGGTCCGATTTTTGAAACATTTTTCAAGTCAATTTTGAAAACTTTGTTTAGCCAGTTTTGGAAGGACTTTTAACTTTTAAGGCGAAGCGCTTTGGCGAGGTCTTCGATAAGTTTTATACGCAATTGCGGGTTTATTTTCGATGCATTTTTTCACACATTTTTAACGCGTTTCGCTCGAGCTCTCTTGCAGCTTTTTAACGCTTTATTAGTCCCGTTATTCGATGCTATAATTGACGTATTTTTAGCGAGTTTTTAATTTGACTCGTTTACCGACCCATATTTGATGGGTTTTATGAGGAGCTTCTTTCCCGTAATGGGTTTTATGGCGCAACTCTAAAACTGGCATTTCCAAAAATTTGCTTATGCAACATTTAAATTCGACACAGAATTTACCACGTCCCTTTCCCTAATTTATTCCTTATTCCAATCTGTGTAATTGCAAATTTGAAACTCACCAGCACAGCAAGTCGAACAGTATCCTTGGAAACTTTTTTAATTAAAAATCTCAGCAGACTCATGGCGACGCAATTTGAGAAGATGCTTCGTCAATGTTCCCCATTGAAATTCCTTTGTTGAACTTGATACAATCTGAGGACTAATAGCGTGCGTAGTGTTGGCAAATCTGTTTTTGTTAAATCAGAGTAGGTAATGACTAAAAGGATCACAATCAAGTGTGCGCATTTAAAAAAAAAATGGATTTATAAAGTCAGCCACTTAGCATAACTGTTGTTTTTCCAGCCACATATGTTGTGTTCTCAAATAAACCATCAACCCCTCCGAAGGTCTTTGAGAACTTTTACCATCAACAAAGAACAAAATAGGAAATGTTTTTTAAGTTCACCACTCTCAAGGACTCCATTAACTTCGCAGCCAAGAAATTGGAAAAAAAAGCGTAGGTATTTATCCCAGACTGTTCGAGATGAAGTTTTCCAAGCTCAAAGTGTTTCCTTCCCTTTGTTGACACTTCTCCTTGGCAGCCTGAACCCGTATATGACGCGAAGTGTGAAACCATTCAACACTCTCCTACACACCAATCGAAGCGATGCAAGTCGCAGGAATGATGGAAAAGTTAACGACAAAAATGAAAAATATATTTTATATCCTTTTACTGTAATGGATGTAATGGGTTTTCTTTTCCGTTTTGCGCGCTGAAAGAATCCTTTCAATTCGAAAACGGAGTACGTTTGCAAGCTGAAATTAATTTCCGCCCGCATTGTCCCCCTGCTTATCATCAGACTCTATTATGAAATTGTGTGTGTCAGTGTAAATATTTGCGGATTTTCCATGTTTAAACCGAATTTGCATATAGTGGATACTTCTTCGCATTCCCCTCTCCTAACGAGCATACCAATGGAATTGGTATGATAATTGCGGTAATTAAATTCCATTGGAGAATAAAATCGTGTACTGCAATAGGTACTTTGGGACTTTCAACGAGTATGAAGTTCGATTTCCTGGATTGCGGTTGTGCAGTTGCCATAAGGCGATGAGAATTATTTTTGGTTACGCCACTAGAACTTTAGCAGGAAACCATAAATTGACAAAGTTAGACATTTCAATTTATGTACGTAGTCACTTGGAATTAAATTGCGCATTTGGCTGGCTATAAAATTGTACATTGGAAAAGTTTTCCAAGCCGGAAACATTTGAGGAATATCCACAGAAATGTGGATATTTTTTTTATTTTTCACACGAGCAATAATTACTACTGTGATAGAAAACTAGAGTCGTAGTTGGGTAGTTTATCTGACTAGGTTAACATTTAATTTCTAACCGCCCATTTCGTGTAGAAACTTTAATGTTAGGTAATCTTGAAGAATGAAGAATACTGTCGTCGTGCTAATATAAAAACAGATTTGACGTCTTATTTAATTTTTATAATCTGTCAAAGTCAAAGTACTCAACAAATGTCTTGTCACAGCATTTTGGGTGCTCTGACCATGCATGCTTCATATCGTCAATAAGAAAGTGAAACCAATTCAGCACTAGGTCTTAAAGGCTTTCAACCAGTGGTCCCAGATTAAGTGGAAAAGCGCCAATTTTGGCGCTTTTATAATGAAAAAGGTGAAAACGAGGGACGAGCTTGAAAAGGGGGAAAAAATCGAAAATCTCTGCTTAACTTAAATTGCTTAGAAGTCAAATTAAGACGCATTTTCATTACAAACAAATTTCAAAGATTACTCAGAATGAAATGTTCTTACTAGATATGAAAGAAAACAGCCCATAGAACGTTTACGGTTTTTGTGTATTTTAACTTTTTTATATGAAAATAAACGTAAATTTCACTTAAGGACAAAAAAACAGGGGAACTTTTTTCGAAGTTAGGCGAAAACTATTCCTTTAAAATGCGTTAAAAAATGGGGAAAACTGTCTTTAAAGTCTGGGAACATTGCTTTCAACAATGGATAAAAACAAAAATCTGAGATCTGGATATCCACCTTTAAGTTTATTCCCACGCATTTATATAAAAAGCAAGCCAATGTCGTTCCTGTTTGCCAAGCTGCTGGCTGACCGGTTGTCGAAAAATATTCTGCCACAAAAATATATAAGGGTGTCCCAAAATTCATGCAGGATTTGAATCGGCCGATATTTGGTAAGTTTTGGCAAAAAAAAAATTTCGGCAGCTGACAGCTATGCAAAAGAACAACGTGTTTACATTGTTCAAGCATATTTCAAAGACAATGAAGTTTGGCAAATTTTGTACAAAGCTATGTTCGGAGTCATCCTAAGCGATGAAGCCCATTACCGCACCTTGATGACTTCGTTAATTGTCAAATTTGTAGCGTTTGGAGTTCAGAAAACCAAAGAAGTGATTGCCGAAAATACATCCACAACGTGCCACTATTTAGTACTGTTTTCGATCGGAAGACTGGAGGCTTTATTGAACGATATTTTTATTTAAATTTTTTTCTTTCAAAAATGACACTGCTGTTACTGGTGCTCGAATTCGCGGCATGATAAGATAACCGAATAGGCGATATGTGGTTTCAGGAAGACGGTGGTACAGATCATATAAAGGGTAGGCCATCTATAGTGGTTTCTTTTTAAACCATAGGTTATTTTGACACTGACAGCTGTTTCCCGCTTGAAATCTTGACAGAAAGTCAATATCATACCTCCACTGAACGAAATGAGTCGCGTTGGGAAATATTGAAAGTTATTTCCCAAGTGAGTGCTGGTGTAGCCCAAACAGAGTGTTTTTAGAAAACAAGTTTTGGCCGAAATGAAGCACCCACGGGCCACGGCGCTTGCTGTACGCAAATTTGTGCAAGAAGTTCATGAGACGCCACTAGCAGAGACAACACTCATGGTCCCCGTCGTGGTGCGGTACGCACAGACGAGAATGTGTCTGCTGTAAGCGAGAGTGTGAGACTCCATTCACGGGGCTGGGAACAATGTTTTGGTCAACGGTGGGCGTTACAGAGCCATGTTAACCGACTTTTTTTTTGCTGAAATTGAAGACATGGAATTGGATGACCTCTGGTTCATGCAGGATGGCGCGCCATGGCACACAGCTCATGCCACAATCGATGTTTTGCGCACCAAACTCCCAAATCGTGTTATCACCCCTTTGGACTTTTTGTTGTGCAGAACCGTGAAGGACCGACAATCCGGAAACTATTCAAGCACTTAAGGCCAATATCATCCAAGCAATCCGTAGGCTTCAGCCCGAAACCTTGGAAAATTGGAGTGACGGAATGCGCTACTGCGAAGCCAGCCGAGGCAGCCACTTGAACGACGTTGTGTTCCATAATTAATGGGAATGTTTGCTCTTACTAATGAAGGTATAATATATGGAAAAAATTAAATTTTATTCATTTCATTAAAAAAAAAAAATAATTGGTACAACAGGTCCGTAGGGACCCTAGGCCTAGCTTCTCACAACCATTCGTCTTGTGTGAGTTTTTATTTTTGGGACGAATGGAAGGGATCTACAATTTTATGCCGAGTCCAAACGGCCAATTGAGAAGCTCTTTCATGACAGTTATACTCTCGGATGTTTATCAGACGTTCGCGAGAGGTGGCGCAATGAAAAAACCTTAAGTTGGAATTTGGGATTTCTTCATTTTTCATTTTATTGCATTTTGAAAAAGAAACTTGTATTTGGTTCACCCTTCAAATCTGATTACTGCTTGAGACATTTCGTGGTACCTACTGCACTCTCTCGTTTTGGTGATCAGGGGGCAGATTCCGTATAGCAATAATCGTCGGGACGATATCGTTTTTGAAACTTTGATGAACCTAAGAAGTTATATTCTGCCCGAATTTGTTTCACTATCGTCAACTTTCATTACATTTGTGTAAAATTAAATGGATTAAGATCTCAAACTCGTAATTTTGGCACTTAGTTGCTACTTTTGGAGGTATATTGTTCCGACGATAATCTTTTGAAAAGTTACGGAATGAGTGCCCATGGTACTCATTCAGGCGATTATCGTCGAAACGATAGACCTCCAAAACTAGTAACTAAATGCTAAAATTACAAGTTTGAGAGCTTAATCGAGCAGCATATAACTTATTTTGATGATCAAAGTTTTAAAAACGATATCGTTAACACGATCGTTGATGTACGGAATCTGTCCCCAGATTTAATTAGGGGGCCATCGTATGATTTTATACCACTGAAAGCGATTTAACGCTGCGCCAATGAAATTCAGCTACATTTATGCAAAATGATCACGGAATGTGAAGCAGCGCTGAGGAGGTCATTTGCTGGATGTGTTATTTCAAATATAAACCTGCGTTCTACTTTTTGTTTAAATTAAAAAAAAAAAATGCTTTTGAAACAAACAACTGTGTTCCCTATTTAATTTAATCCTGCGTGAATTTTTTTTTTTTGCTTTTATTGAACTTTTTGTGCATACAATTTGACTTAAACTAGGTACCAAATGATGGTGAATAATTAATATTTATATGTGTTGGCTCAACAACAGGGACTATGTCTGTTTTCTTAGATCTATTTTACATAAATTGTGGTTGTCTTTTCGGATTCATACTCGTAGTATGCATTGTTGTCTGGGTTTACCTCAGAGAGTTCAAGTCCGGGTGTTGATGCCTGCGTGAAATTTGAGGCAACCTTTGTTCTAATGGTTCCTTATAAAATTCGAAGGAAGCGAACTACGATCGTTTGAATTTCAAAAAAAAGGAATCTAATATTAAATTATTTACCATTTTTGCAATGATCCCAAAACAGACAAATCTACCTCTTGCCATCTGTCCCTTTTGCTGGTATAAGACGACGACCTCTTTTCAGTAGGACATCAGTTCACTGCAGACTTTCACTAAACGATAAAGTAAATTATTAAAATTTAATTTAAAATCAATATGTTTTATTTGGGAGTGGATGAAAATCAAAACTTAACTATGCACAGCGTCAGTAATATCTCACCAATCATCGGCTGGATCGGCTTCTTGGGTAATTTGGTCGACGTCGACACAACGACTCAAAGTGCCAAGAGGAGGAGGAGGGACTCTGAAACGGCCACAGAAATCCTTGCGCGGTTTCCCAATACGGCTTCGGCAAATGATGATATTGCTCAAATCGACTGATGAACTAAATAACCCATCATGGAGAAGTGTTTGAGCTGACTGTTTTACCAGTATTGAATAGAAGCAAAAATGTGAATACTTTAAGAACCCTTAATATCAGTTAAATTTTGATTTTTTTTTTAAATAAATATCTAAAGTAATAAACAAATTTTGTGGAGTTAAAAATAGTAGTTTAATTTTGAATATACTATATGAAATATATACGAACAAGACGTTCTGCTAAAAACACGATAAAGTTAACCTTAAAAAGCCACTTAATTTTAAAACAAATTGCGAACTCAGTGTAGCACCACACGAGGGGTTCGAGAAAGAACACAAGTTCGAACCGTACCATTTTTCTGGTATAGACAATTCGATATTATGATAGTTCTGAAGAAGCATAAAATTGTAGGTCGTTTACATTCATCACAAACATTTGAAAATCCTTAAGTACAGGATTGCAATCCCGATGATCTTTGAGTATTTAATCAGTTAATTTTAAGACGGAGTTGCACAACCGAAAAACAATAATGCTTGACTTGCGGAAATGCAACAAATTGGAAAGGAACTGTTATACCCTACTCGTTGGCGCCACTAGGGATCCACTCGGTATTGTCGCAGCAATTACGGGGTTATTTCAAAACCGATTTTTATAAAATATTTAAAGTCCCGAACAAAAGTGAATTTGCAATGTGCTCTGGTTCTTAGAAGCTCTCCGAAATGGCCTCAACATTTTTTTATAAACCCAATTGGGATAGCTTTTCAAATGTTCATTTTCAGCCGAAGGAGTTTTTACATTAAAAAAGTCTTTATTGGAAAAAGACAGCTGATTAATAATTTTAAAAAGCTATATAAAGTCCCTGCCAAATCATATGCGATATTTTATGTCTAAAGTAAGCTTGTAGATATCTTTGAAAAAGATTTCGGAAAATAAATATTTTCTTAATAATTTCCAAGATATTGAAAGGCATCTCAACCGAGACAATTTTGTTAATACAAACTTTAGGAACACTTTTGTCAAAAGCGCCTACAAATTTCGTCTGTAAAGTGTGAAACAGAATCTTCCCTTGAATGTTGGTCTGCTTCGCATATTTAATGGTTAAGCTTCCGCTAACCAATCAGTTTGGATCAGTCGTGCTATAGCCAGCGGCAGTTCAGACATCATTTTTTTCCAATTCGGTACTAAACTCAACCGACCCTAAATTTTTCGATTTTTAGACTACTAAAATGTTTGCTGCTCGGCTAGTGGATATGCTGTTTCCTTATTCTTGCTTATTGCTGTTTTGTGGTTTTAAAGTATATTGTGGATTTGAAATCTTTTTGAATATCGGTGGCAAAAATGAAAAACTCACACAAGGTGAATAGTTGTGGGAAGCCAGTCATAGGGTCCCTACGGACCTGTTGCGCCAACTATTTATTTATTTTTCATCTTGCCTTTATAACTATGTCTATCGACAGTAAGTGGTCTCCATTTGCAGTTCATATTTTTCGGGTTCTGCTGCTCTGAATTTTATTTTAACAAATCTAAAAAGTCGTTTAAAATTGCAAGTTACCTTTAAAAATGTTAAAAGAACAGTGGTCACGAGAAGAAGGACAGATGGTATGGACAGCCGGATAATATGAAAAATTGAACATCCGCTCGACGAGTCAATAAGCCCAGATCAAGGGAAACAACACGCAGTCGAGAGATCGACCTCGAGGGAACTCAGCGAACTTGTTTTTTGTAACTGAATTTAGCTTCGGTCACTGAATCAAATAGTAAGTTAAAAGTGATTCGAAGGCTAGACACAAATAAGAGCAGTCAATTAATGCATTTAAGGAACTTCCAACATTTTAGCATAAGCTGCTTGTTCTTCAAAAATTCTGTACACCCTCTCCAAAAACATGGACCCATAGTCATTGTTTAAATTTAGTGCAGGGGATTAAGGTACGTTACCATAGAGCTCAAAAGAGTAGGAGTTTATAGGTAGTACAACATTTTAAGGAAGTTGCCAACTCATGGCCAACATTGCATTTAAGAAATTTAGGCATTTTTATGTTCCCTTAACTTATGCAAAAGTTATTCGCTTCTGCGAAACAAGATACTTTCTCATTCTTGCTCGAGGCTAAAGAAAATTCCCGTAGCACGTACACAGCATCGTCCTATCTTCACTTTGCATCTCCCGAAACAATCCACGAGGACTTCCATTTGAATTTTGCCATCATTATGCCAAAGGAATTGCAAATGAGTGCCTTACATGCCAAAGGCTCCGGAGACAGCCGAAAAAGGAAAAGCAGCATATTTTCTGTGAAGCAGAAAAAAATCGTACACACACCAGCGACAAGAGTAGAATTTTAAGTTGCTTCCCCAGCAACTAGATCAACGAACCTCCCTCGTCTAATTTAACCAATACTCCCCAGAGGAGGACCAAGGCGCACTGCTAACAGCAAAATCCTTGCTTCCAAAAATTCATTTTAATTTAAACTCCGACTATGTATGCCACCAAGTGAAGCTTCTATTCAATTAGAAGCCTCGTTAACACGTACGCAAGGAGTAAACACGCCAGAATCGCTAAAAGGATGCACAATGGAACATCCGCCCATCATCGCTACCAAAGCTAAGCAGACAAAGAATCCTAATTATGAATGTGCCGCCCCGAAACGGAAATGAACGAACTGTGTCGGATGATTTGTCATTTTTAATTTGAGTGAGTTCTCCTCGCAACGTATTTATTAAAGAGATCCTTTAAAAGGTTGTTGCGAGGGATGCCATTGTCATCCCAAAAGGATGTAAGGTGTGATAGATTGTTATTTTTGGTCACAGGTGGTAAAATGTGAATATGCTGCGCCCTGGGCTTTTGTGTGCTGGCGCACATGTGACTGTGACAGTGGCAATGCGGCAATAATGAGGCGCACTCCCTTGACATTTCGCAACGATGACAAATTGTCTCATCAGTTTGCACACGATAACAAATGTAGTCTGTTAGGTATACGTGTTTCCGTTTTTTGTTTTTTTTTCGTAACTTATTTGTTTTGTCTGTTTTCTGTTTTTCGACCCTTTTTACAGTTCAACTTATACGACAGGACGACATGAAGAAATTTCTCTGACATTCCATCCTCAGTGGCACCCCTTTGGGGCTGGAGGGAGGTAGATATGTCAAAAAGTAGAAAGTGGGCTATGGCACTGTGTATGACAAGATATCGCATTAAGGTTGTTGGTATGTTTTTGTGTTGGGTGTGATAGGATTCTCTTTGTGAAATTTGTGTTGAGTTAGATAGGTGGTTGGTGACACAAACATCATAGTTTTGGGGCTGCATTCGAAAAACTATGAAGTATTTCGCCTTTTCTGTGCACAAACTTATACTTTTAAACTCTGTATGCAAATAATATGTAGGTACACACCGCATGGCAAAATTATTCTCAAATGGCCTAATTGAGGTAAAAATATTAAATTAATATTGGGCGGTAAATACACGAACCCAGGGCCACCCATTTAACCATGCGATTTGCATTTTGTTCGCTTCGAGCTGCTTGGAAGTTGATTGTTCCCGCGAATTGTTACAACAAAGCCACAGTATTTGATTTATGTGAAAATGTTTCAAGGGGAATGGTCGAAGAATCGCTGGCGATTCGCAAAAACTACGCGGAAGCACTAAATGCGAATACCTGAAGAGGAAATACGGAAATACAAAGATTTGTTGAGAAGGAATATGCAAATTCAATTGAAAAGCGTTTGAAAATTCATCGATATTTTTTCGGGAGTATGTAGGTACAATCTTCCGTAGAATGACTTCATTTAAGGAAATGCTAGAATGTCCACAAGCTTTTCGGATTATTGTTTTTCTATTAATATTATTAATTAGTTGGATTTTGCAAATGTTTATTCATAAAAACATTTCGCGATACCAGTAATCATTTTTAGTGTCCAGTCCAAATTTTTCGAACTCACAATGGTGATTTTTTTCTTATAAAACTACCCATTGTGACCTACAAAATATATAAGGTGAAGGTCAAGAATGATTATTAGTAAGGCCCATTGTAAATATTGGCATAGCACTTACAAGTAGTGTTGTTAGCACTCTCTCTTCAATTATCCCAAGAATCGTAGTCATGTTTCACCATTTTAATCACAATGGGCCCACGAGAACCTAAGTGGGCAGCGCGGGGTTCTTACTGTACTTGTACCGTCAAAAAAAATGTAATTATTCTAAAGTCATATTTGTAATACACGGAAAGAAAATCGCATTAAATTAACTTTTAAGGCTAGTACGCAGTTCACATGAAATCCAATTCTTATACATTTTTCATTGCGAAATGTTGAAATTCAACATGAAAATTTCACTAGCAGTTCAAGTGAAAAAAAGCGCTTCAATAACTGAGTTGTAGGTGGCGTTGCTAAAATCCCTGCACAGCTATTTCACTTGGTTTATATTGCCCGTCGCATTAATTTTTTGACATTTTAGAGTGAAAAATGATTTGAAGAAAAGCCGGTTAGACATTATTTGAACTTCAGGTGTTTCTTTAAGAGAAGTTTTTTGCACTTATAATAGTTTCATAAAAAGTTTTTTCATTGATTATAATGCGAAAATGTTAGTTGCACAAAAATTTGGTGGCATGGATGACCTTTTTATAAACAGGGTGCCTCAATAACTAGCTTTTCTAAAGGGAAGAAAACAAAAATTATGTATGATTTCCATGCACTGTTAATAATTGACGGCTGTCATTATTATATTACAAATCAGACATTATTTGACAAATTGACTATTAAAATTGTCATGAAAAAAAAATAAAACATTTCACTGAAAGAGGAAATCCTCAAAAGGGATTCCTACTAATACGGGAGAAATGCTTCTGCAATAGGGAGGGACTTTAAACCGATCTGAAATACCTTTCGAGGGCACTGACTTTTGTCACACCGAATGGGGTTGCACCTATCCTTTCGACTAATCGGCAATTTATTTATGAATTCTTTGAAAAATTTTAAAATAAAATTCCGTAAATTTTACGGAATTTCTTTGCCTTAGCTTATTTGTATAGATCAAGATTGCATTCTCTGTATTTAATAATTCGGTTATTTCAAACACAAATTGAGAATGGTAAGTAGTTTCAGTAAATTAAACCAACAATTCATTAATCAGTTATACGAAATAAATAAACAATTGTCCGTTCATCAAAAATATCGACAACATATCAACAAAATGGCCGACCAAAAAACGTGTCACGTTTAATCTTCCGTGTTACGAATGTGCGATGGTGTAAATGCAGCATAAGCTGACGTGATTGAGAAGCTTATTTCTGTGCATTTAAGCAACTTGTTTAACTTCTTTTTTAACCATTTTAATATCTAGATCTATATGTAGATCAGCAGCGTTGTGAATGTGTACCAAGGTGCGGTGACTATGTTCCTTTGTAATAAAATCTTGAAAGGTGTTCATTTTTTTAAAATTCGTTTGTCGTGGTCATGCACACAACTGGTGCCCGTAGGTTCACATCCACACTGGTTACAGAATTTAGCGTTGGACAAGCATGAACATGAATATCTTCCAATAAGCCAACCGATATATTTTACTGTATCGCATGATTCACAAAAAGTGAAGTTCTCAATATGTTTCCCATTTCCATCTGGTGTTTTTTTTAGTAGAAAAAGAGTGTGAAGGTTAAACATTGAAGTATTTTCTATTTTATATGTAAGCTAAGATGTTCTTGAACTCCACCAAACAAACAAAATTTTTTGAGCTCAGTCATCCTGCATAAACTTCTCCACGAAAAATCTCCAAAAAAAAATATTTCACTTTTGATTTTCAATGGTTCTTACTCATCTGCATGCCGTCTTTGGCCTTAAGAGGCGTTAAAAGCACGAATAATTGTCAAATATGGGAACGCTACATGTGATCTCCGATTAACTGGTGAAAAGAACTGTTGAAGAATTGAGTGCAGAAGAAATCCGTGCCGATTTGTCGTGTTCCGGTAAAATTCGTAACGAAGTTATATACGTCGCCCGCTCCTTATCTTTTTGGCCTACTCTCTTCCTTACAACCATTATTATGACTTTCAAATCCAATAACACCACATAAGCTAATTTGAAATGGTATAAGTCGCGTTCGCTCCTCCATAAGGGTTCATCATCATCATCGGCCCATACAGCGATAGGAAAGTTAATTTTGCATAAGCGCTAAGGGGCATATTTTTTTTTGGCATGCTTTAATTTATTTTCACTCCAGTGAAAACTTTTCTTCCTGATAATGACCCAATTCGATTTTCGAGGAGTTCTAACGACTTCTCGATGGCATATTATATGAACAACTAGCGTGCCGAATTCACATTAGAAGGCAAACATCGCTCCGGGCCATACCATCTGCACCCAGATTTTCCAACTTATATCCGCAAAGTTTGTTTCGAAGGGAAATTCTGTTTCACAAAGTTTACATCCATGGAATGTTAATTAAATCACAAAACTTGAGTGCTTTCTTTTGTCCCAGATACAGGCTAAATGACCTCAGCGCAGACGATATGATTTATATGTTTGTTTGTTATCTAGAAGGAAACCGAATATTTTGATGGAGGTTGGATCAGAAAAGAGTCTCTTTTACTAGGTAATCGGATTTTAATACTTCTAAGGACTCACCTGCCTGCATTGACTCAGTAACATCCTTGACGAAGTGATACATATTAGCTCCAATCGAACGATGATCTACGAGTAGCTCCAGCACTTGCAAACCGTAGCACACAACGAACATCCTACCGGGTAATCGGATAAAGTAATCAAAGGACAAGGCTTCGCAGCTTTAATAAATAAATAAATATTCGCAATACCACGCTACATTGTTACTTTACGTCCTTTCACTGTGTGTATGTGCGGAAATAAAAGACGACAGAAAAAAACTTTGAGTGGGGGAGGAGCAAAACTCTCCGAATGATGGATGGATTTCTACACCTGCACAAGTTGAGGATTAGCAACAGGAGAATGTTTTTCCAAAGAAAATCTCTCAAAGAATTTTTATCTCATTACAAATGGAATTAAGGGTATACGGCATTTCTTTAGGAACTTATTTTTTGTCGGTATACCTACAGAGACAGATATGTGTGGGAGATGGAAACAAATAAAACAGCCAAAGACGTTGACCGCACAGCATTGAGTGGATACATACAAAAGGACTTAGAAAGTTTGTTGCCTCTGAAGATGGTAAATCGGATTAAGTTGCATAAGAGGATACATTTTCTTCAAAGGAATGCGATGTTGAGTCTTATTACTAGAAGCAAATTTAACCTGATCCTTAAGCATGTACCCAGGTACAGAAATTTTCCGGGTGAGAGCATTGCGATTTTTTTATTATCATCATTTTTCCAAAAAGTATGGAAGCTGCTTAAAAGTCTGTTTTATCTAAAATTGCAACAGGAGCGTGGGCTCAGCTTTATAAGTTTAATTTAAAGTTTCCCGTTTTTTCATATTCTATTGACTTTTCTCGAAGCTTAGCATCAGAAAAGTTTATATTTTTTACATAAATCTTGTATAATTTTAGGGAGCCGCAAATTGTGCAAACTCTGGGTCGGAGTTCAGCTGCTGGTTGAAACAGGACGATATCGTCGCGCTTGATAATGTTGTTACGTTGATTTCGTATTCGATAGAGTACTAAAATATTATGAGTTTGAGAGCATAATCCTGTTAATTTTCCACAAATATAATGAAAGCTAGCGATAGCAAAAATTCGGCCAGAATAAAATTTATTATGATCATCAAACATTCAAAAACGATACATCGTCCAGACGATTAAATTAAACGGAATCTGCCACCTAAACGCCTTAAGCGATCGTCGAAAATTTAGGAACAAGGTTACCTTGTGAAACCGAAAGGGGCATAAACTCTAGATTCTGTCGCGATCGAACCTGTAGAAAGCTTAAATTTCATTGGAATGTGATGAAAATACTGAAGGCTGAGGGCTATCACTATCTAGTCAACATAAAACCAGTTCCAAATACGTTGAATGAAGCTTCAAAAGTTAATCTGGAAAAGATCACACTAAAGTCTAGAGGACTTCTGCCTAAGGTCACAGATTCCATACAACAACTTGGAGTCCAAGTTAGAAATAGTCGCTTACAGCAAAGCAACCTTCAGCAGAATGTAAGGCTCAGTTAGGAAAAGTATAGCTAAATAACTCATGTCTGGTATTCCCCACCCGATCTCTCAGAGTCACAGTGTAATACAGCGCAAACTTCAGAAAAAAGAAGATGCTAAGTGAGGAACATTGATTTTTTTTTTTGTGAGCTTAAAGTTCTTGATTAAAACTGTTATTTTTGATAGCAAGAACTGGTTTTTCAGTTTTCAAGCGTAAGAATAAAATACTCTCCATACATAATTTTTTACATCATCGCCAACACAATCGTTCTTCTTTACTGAAAAATTTCGATATATGGGTTAATTTTAAACAAAAGTTAATTGTTGGCATTATACAAAGTTTTTTATTTCTGAGTTTACTTAGTATAAAAATTACAACGAATACATACTTTTGTGACGCAATGAAAGAATATGCCCTAAAAAAATGTCGTCCTCTAAATTTGTAAAATTATTATTAACAATAAAAACATAAATAAACTGTCTTTCCGAGGTTTTACAAAAAGGAACTATGTATATCAATAAACAAATCTGAAAATGGTGTCGTATACGTTGTTTATGACAGACGCACGCCCAATTTTTATTTTCGAATGAAATGGAGCCATTTGGTAGATTTTGGTATTAGGAGCTCTCTTGTCAAAAATGCTTGCTTATGGGGTAGATTCGCATCTCCATTTCATACGGGACTCAGGCCAGTTTTATTCACTCGAAGTTGAACACAACTTGGGTTTTTTTTTTTTCAACTTGCGAATTTGTTTTTAATCACTCAAAGTTGACTCGCTCAACTTTGAATATCCGAAACCGAAAGTTTGTCAACTTTGGGTTCGCTCAACTCCCCGAAATAGTAGAAGTTAGGAGAGCAAACTTGGGATTTTACGTATAAATAGAATATTTTTTGGGGTTTTTGACTGTTAGCTCTTCAAGTCAAGTGACGAAAGTAATTATTATTAATTTGGAAAAATATATCGTTTAAATTATTGTTGTGAGAATTGGCCATAGTCTGATTCTGCAGTGAAGAGGATGGAGAGGATAAGACTCTGGTCTAAGAGAGATGGCAATTCAAGATAATACGTCCTTGAGAAATGGGACGACCATGACTTTATCTGTCATTTTCGTATCTCAAAGCGGACGAAAATGATGGTGCTCCATCTTATAATGAATTCGTTGCCGTGCGTCTGGTATTGTACATCGCGAAAGAGTTGAAATTGATTGTATATTTTATTAAGGTCTGTGATTTTCTTGTTCGATTGATCGTGTGAATTAAATCAGTAACGAACTTGCGCTGGGAACTGCTGCAAACACGACATGACTTTTTCGCGAAAGCAAAATTCCCTCAAACAAATTTAATTTGTATGTGGATATCCACTTCTTCAAACTAAAATCATAGACAAAGAATGAAAAGTATACAAAGTATGCTTTGCCCAAAACGAAAATGATGTGCAAAATCCAAATCCAAAGTTGAAACTGCCACATTTTGTGTCATCAGCCACAAATATCCCAGGGAAAGCCAACTTTTGAATTCCAACTGAGGATTTGAGAATTAGAATAGTGAATAAAAGCAAAAAAATTCAACTCCGAAGATGGTCAACCTCGGAGTTATCGGGAAGTTGAATAAAACGGCCCTAAAAACAACATCTCTGGCTGTTCGATATAAGTTTTACTAGACGGTTTCCAGACTGCAACTTACCATGTAAAATACTGACTTGTGTTCCCCATAACCGATCTCTTGTCAAAGATCTAATTTAACTTGCCCTTCATTTAAGTTTTCAATAGATGGCCTAGTTGTATTTATCCATTATTTTTCCATTTACACTTAATTTATAAGAACAAGGAAACAATTACTGTGCGTAGGGACAGCAAAGTTGATTTTCTGGAGGCAAAAGCGGTATCGTGCGATATGTCTTTTATTAGGACGTGTACTTAGAAATTCATAAGATTTAAGTCACAGTTTTCCAAATTTTGGGCATTGGAATAGATACCAATTGATAAAAATGGATCAATGCCCATTATAGTAATGGTCTTCTGAACGGCTACAATATCCTGCGTAAAAATCTTAGGAAGAAGTTTCAGAGCTTAATATACTGCCCCTACAGATATTACCTTAAGCCCCTTGTTCGATATATGTATAGCCATCCTTACCAAGGTAGATCTAGGATTTTGGGAGCGTCGAAAATTGGTTTAGACTGCGTTGCTTGGTGTGCATGCTCACCTAGTTTCATAACTAATTGTTTTCAACATAGTTTAACCAGCCTTTCCTAGGGTGGCAGTTCTGTCTTGATCGATGGTAAATCATTTCTATTCATATTCGGATAGAAGCGACGGGAATCTTCAGGCAATATAAAGGGTGTCCCATAATTCATGCAAAATGTAATTTTGATAGAAAATACAGTTATTTAATAAGAAAGCTTAAATTTTTTATTGATTCATGGAGTATACAGATTGGGGTTATGTATGGAATAGCACATCGGATAAATGGCCGCCACGGCTTTGCTGGCAAGTATGTACTCTTTTATTGAAATTTTCTATGACCGTTTCGCATAAATGTGGCTGAATTTCATTAATATACCACCCAATTTTCTCTTTGACCGTTAATTGCTTTTCGAAGAAGAATGGTCGGAATTGTTTGCCGCACCCTGCGTGTAAAGTTCTGAGCGGGGAGTCTGTAGTTCGAAGCCCAAATCTTGCTATAACTTGACGCAGAAGACGGGAGTGCCTCTTTGGTACTGACTACTGAGTCAGATGAGTATCGTTAGTTGGCCCAATTGGGATTATCTCAGCTAAACTTCCCCTTGGCACATGATAACCAAATTATACCTTAGATAGTTTATCCTTGTTTAGGAAAATACGCGACAGACGTATAGGTATACATGCAAGCTACGTCCTTTGCAAGTGCGCATAACGACATTAATTTCAATTACAAGGAAGTCGTCCCATATCATAACCATTTGCAACTGTATCTCAACTTACACTATCCGCACCTCACAGGACTATCACGTCGTTAGCTGAAGCTACATGCGATTCAAAAGTATTTAAACTTCCGGGGAATCACTTCCACAGCACGTGTCCTTAATCGCATAACACTTGCAATTATCATAAAGAATTTCTACACCCGTTAAACTTAACGACAATTGCATAGGTACGACGATGTTCTACAATGTCCCATGAACGTTTGTGGTTCCTGCCAGAAGCAGCTGGTGCGTTATTTTAAAACATCCATATGTGTACAGGACATCCGTGTCTAAAAAAACAACCACCTCCTCCAAATGCAGGGGTAAAAGTTTAATCCTCATTTCCTCCAAATTAAAAGCAAACACTGCTGCACTCATACCCCTAGACAATTTCATATTGACATGTCCCAAATCCGAATCCGATGAGAGTGCTCCACCAGAAAAGTTAGCATCATAAAATTTTCCAATTTTCCTTATTTACTTTGTTTCGTTATAACTCTGTGGTTTTGAATAATTGGCATGGAACACAACATCGCTCACCGCTCGTCATAGCCACCGAAAGAAATCCGTCAGGCCCCCCTCACTTGGGTTTAGCATACACGAAAGGGAATCTCATTAAATTCGAAAAAAGTACCGTTTGGGTCTTGTGCCTCCCTAAACCACACCAGCAACCCTTAATACCGCGCAAGGAACAACACAAACGGGGACAACATTTATCTTCTAATCCCCATCAAGCTTTCCTGTATATCCCAGAGAGAAAGTTGTAAAATATCCTTCGGCTATCTAGGACTCGGCTTATGTTTGCCTTCCTTCTGTCAGCCCCATATGTATCAATATTTGTATTCATAAGCAACATCAATGATTGCGGCTGAGTGGGGAAGGGGCACCGTTCGTGTCAATATTTGCAGAGACGAAAGCTATGCGTAGGCGTTTACGTTTTTATTAAATTCCTCGTGTCCTGCTTTTCGCTGAGATGTTAATTAAAATTGAACCCACATAGTTGGGCGTTTGAAGAGACTCTCCGTCTCCGCAATGGCAACCACAGCATTTTGACCGCTTAACAAATTGTGGCAATTTTCCTTCTTATCTCTTAGTACCGCTCCAAGGAATACACGACTGTCTATCTGGGAAGCATAAGAAATCGTTAAAGATATAGACGTAGCGATATACAGTGCATGTGAAATGAAATGGAATCCAGCAACATTCCGAGAAAGAGAAAATAAAAGCGAAATGACATTTAAAAGGGATTTGCGCATTTCGAAGATTCGAGGCACTGATTTGGAACCCGTAGCCCCGAATCGCAAATCCTTGGGAGTTATCAACTGTTCGTTGTTAACCTAGTGGGGATTTGCCCCGGGTCTGTGGTAATCCTGGGCAAAACTAAACGAATGTAATTGACGAGTGTGAGATTGGAGCCGAATGATTAGAGAATCATCCCCATCAAGATACAGTTTTTCCGTGTATCTGCGGGCAGCAGCTATAAGCTCGATAATGCTGCCTGTGTAGGCAGTTTAAGGCGATAAGCGCTAACGACGAGCCAATCCTAGGTTTAGTTAAGATAATCTGTTTTACAAACTGCTCTGCTTGGAATGTTGTAACATTTGCAGACTTGTGTGCTGAATGACAATGGGATTGTTTAAAAATGGACAGAGATTCAGGTGCTCGAGGAATTACTTGCAGCAGCTCCGTTTAAAGTACGCAAGTCAAAAAATTAGGAGCAATTATGTGAGCTAAGCTCTTTGGTGCCATGTTTTGTTTTCATTTAATTGAATTTGCACCATAACAAGGAATAATTTTTAAGTCGAACTCACGGCGCTCCTATAAGTACGGTGACTATTTTTTTAATCACATAGAAGAGAACATCATTTTTTAAACCCTCTACTCCATGAAACTTCCCGAATAAACAAAAAAAATAACAATCGATTGTTTTAGCTTTATTCTGCTATTACTAAATATATTTTATTAAAAAAACTTAAAAAAAATTATTTTGTTTAAAAAATAAAAAAACTAAGCCA
Organism: Cheilosia vulpina; assembly: GCA_916610125.1. Classification (NCBI taxonomy): domain Eukaryota; kingdom Metazoa; phylum Arthropoda; class Insecta; order Diptera; family Syrphidae; genus Cheilosia; species Cheilosia vulpina. The sequence goes on along the minus strand of OU744279.1, from coordinate 39,780,537 downwards.
TAGGGTCAATGTGGGTAATTGTAAACAATTTCAAGTTTTTTTTTTAATTTTGACTTCAGTTCTTAATACATTTTCACGAAGCAATTTGACGGAAATCTTTAGATGAAAATATTAAATAATGGCAATTCTTTTGTATAAATATAAAAAAATATTTCCGAAATTGTTGAAATAATTGTCCAAATTGGTATGTTTACAAATACCCCACCATGTTTTTGTTTTTTCATAAATTCGGGGGTGAATGTAAACAGGTATTTCATTCACTAGGTATGATAATGGAAGCTGCTATAGGGAAAATGAATACAAAAGCGAATATATGGCTCATTGGCAGTTAGAAAGGTACACAAAGTGAGTGTTTACTTTTACCCCAAAAAAGAAGATAAATCAATCTATAATTATTAAAGATTTATTTTAAAATACAGAAAAATAAAAATTGTTTATGAAAAAGAAAAAGTATTGTTTATTATCGAATTTCCTACACAGGGACATATCCATCAAATGAATAAATTGTTGTTCCGTCGTCCTCTAATCCCTCCTTCGGTAATGGTAGCATTGCAATTACTTGAAATATTTTGATGAAACTCACATCTTTTTTAACTATCTTAAACACAGTTTTGGATGAGTTTGCCGCAGATAACCCTTGAACTTTTATTTCTTTTTCTTCAATATCAAGTTGTTCTACTCGGCAAACGTACTTAAACAAGCTCGAATTTCTCTTTCCACCCTTAAAGGAAGCCAGAACAAATTCTCCCAATTGAAAGTCTTGAATTGGTTTCGGTTCCATCATATCAACTTCATTAGGTCCACTCCCGTTTTCGTGTTCGCCCCAGTCTAAATCTACAAGATCATCATCAGTTGGTTCATAGTTGACGGTTCGGGTTTCTTCGTCAGAAGATGAAGATGAAGATGCAATATTTTTCTTTTTCCCTTTTGGAACTTTCTTTTTTGGCTGAAGTTTATCAATCTTCTTTTGTTCCGCTTCTTTCAAACGCTGGAGAACTTCATCCGTAGTTAAAATCTCTCCATATTGAAGCTGCTTTAAACGGGGTGTTACTTTTCGTTTCGGAGTTGCGTTTTGAAGTTGACAAGGAACTGCGAAAAAATGGGTGGCAACTGATGAAGCAACTAATAATGAAATGAACAAGCAAGATTTTATTATAGAATAGAATTTAAATTAGAATTGTTCACACCTTTGGAAGTTGAAGGTATCGGCGAATAATCGGGTGAGATCAATGTATTTTGAGACAATGGGGACTCCATTTCATTTACTAAATGTGCTGAAAGGAGGTAATTGAAACACATATACTTCTACGTACCTTATAGTCTTTATCAAAGAAATATTTACATTTGGAGGTTGATGGTGTAGAGGCATTTTCAGAATTGGTATGGATAAATGGTGATCCAACTGATGGAGGTGACGACAAAATGAACCCTTCTATAGCGATGGGGTCTCTGAGACTCAACAATGGGGTCTGATGCATATTTGGAGATGATTGAGCTAGGAAGAATGTGGTCATTATTTGGTTATATTAATTTTCAAGAATTTGAGAGTGAAATTACCATTTGAAGTTGAAGGTTCATCCTGGTGTTCCAGAGATCGTGAGGTTTGAAAGGATTCCGTATAAGAAGCATTTTTGTTTTCATATTTTTCCAGCTCTGGTTTATTGAAATCTGTTTTCGGGAATTTTGATGGATCAACTGGAAAAACCCCTGTTGACTCAAATCCAGCAATAATATTTTTGGAAATCAAGGCACTCTTCCAAACTTGTCCCAGTAGTTTTGTAAATTTAGACTTGGATAATTGAAACAACCCTTTGCCTAACATTTCTTTTCCATGTCGTACAAGGACTTTTTCCCAAGCCGTCTTGACTGGACCGAAAACCGCTTTATCTAACGGCTGTAACTTGTCTGTCAAATGGCTGGGAAATCGAAGCAATTGAACATTGTTATTCATAGCAGCTTCCACTATACGCACGCTGATATGGCTGGAGTGTCCATCATACAGCAATAAAGCAGTTTGATCAACAGCATTGTTTTGTTCTCTTAGACGCGCCACATGGGGAACAAACCCATTTATGAACCAATGGTAGAACTGTGGCTCTTCCATCCAACCGTTCTTCGAAGCTCCATATAAAGTTCCAGGATATGCTTCATCATTTGTCCATCGAGCTTGTACCGCTGCCCCTTTAAAGATAATTAAAGGAGGCAGAGCATAGCCATCTGCAGAAACGCATGCCAAAACAGTGGTTGACTGACGTCCAGAACCTCCAGTGAGTCTGCTGATTGGAACTCCCTTTTTTCCTATTGCCTTCAGTTTGTTTGGATCATTACAAAACCCGCTTTCGTCGGCATTGAATATAAAGTCCGAATTTTCGTCAAGCCCATATTCAGTTACAACCTTTTTCAACTGATTATAAAAGTCGTAAATGACTTGGGGCTTTCTGGCATCCTTCCTGCATTTTTGTAGTAACTCCGGTTTCTTTAATGATAGTTCGGGGTGTCTCTTCATAAAGTTTCTGTACCATTCTTGTCCAGGCTTTGAATTAGTAAATGGAGTCTTTATGCTATTTGTAACGACATAGTCCTTGATTAAATTTAGAAGTTCCTCTTTATCGCATGGATAACCACATGAAGAGCGTTCAAGAATGCATTTGACAATCTCATTTTCTACTTCCAATGAAAGTGCAATCTTACGTCCTTGCTTAAATTTATCCATTGAGTTTTTTCTCCCTTTGATTCTGTTATAGATGTCAGATACTGGCACCCCATATGCATCCTGAGCTGCTCTGAACGTCATATTTTGGTTTTGTACGTCGATGACCGCTTTTTCAACATCATCCACTGAATACGGCGGTGGCGGCTTCTTAAGTATGTAGTTCCGCGGCATACCAGCAATAGAAATTAACTAAAACTATGTTATTTTTTTTTTAAATATCATTTTACCAAAATTATATGTTTACATTTACCACCAGAATGTTGTTCACATTTTCCCATATGAAAAAATTTTCTGGGGTAAATGTAAACACATGAGAATCGACATAAATTTCATGGATTTTTAGGATTTTCTATTTCACGTAGAATCTAAATCAAAACTTAAAACTAAAATATATTTGTAAATCGTACTTACCCAATTGAATCCGCAAAAATAGTTATTTTTTAAAAAAGACTAACAACTTGTTTGACACTTTTAAAAATGAGCTTTCACGAAAAATGCGCTCGTCAAATGAATTGTCTTTTGACAGCAATGAGTTTGACGTATAAGACAAAAGATGTATGTAGAGTTTGTTATGAGCCATGTTTTCATTTCCCCCATTTTACATTTACCCACATTGACCCTATATGGCTTCGTATGCATTAAGCGTTACATTCATTAAATGAAAATGGAAATATTAAGACGTTCGTTAGTTGAATTTTTTGGTAAATTAGATGATTGAAAAAGATGCATCATATTTCAAAACAATAACTAATTAAAAACAAAATCAAAAAAGTTCATTGCATATAAAAAAAAGAGTTGTGTAAACTAAAATAAAAAAAAATATAAAGCTATTCGAAAGCATAAGCACAAAAAAAACGCAGTTCATAGTATCAGTTAAGGAGTTCGTAATTTTATTATTCAAAAAAATATTTTCCCAAGGAACCTCCCACTGGTTCCGAAATAAAACAAGTTTCGTTATTACAAGGGGTCGACCCGTCTTTATTGCTGGTTGCGTTAAAACTAAATTTACAATTCTCATAATGTCTAGCCGATACATATGGCTTCGTATGCATTAAGCGTTACATTCATTAACTGAAAATGGAAATATTAAGGCGTTCGTTAGTTGAATTTTTTGGTAAATTAGATGATTGAAAAAGATGCATCATATTTCAAAACAATAACTAATTAAAAACAAAATCAAAAAAGTTCATTGCATATAAAGAAAAGAGTTGTGTAAACTAAAATAAAAAAAAATATAAAGCTATTCGAAAGCATAAGCACAAAAACAACGCAGTTCATAGTATCAGTTAAGGAGTTCGTCCTTTTATTATTCAAAAAAATATTTTCCCAAGGAACCTCCCACTGGTTCCGAAATAAAACAAGTTTCGTTATTACAAGGGATCGACCCGTCTTTATTGTTGGTTGCAATTACAATTCTCATAATGCCTAGCCGATACATATGGCTTCGTATGCATTAAGCGTTACATTCATTAACTGAAAATGGAAATATTAAGACGTTCGTTAGTTGAATTTTTTGGTAAATTAGATGATTGAAAAAGATGCATCATATTTCAAAACAATAACTAATTGAAAACAAAATCAAAAAAGTTCATTGCATATAAAAAAAAGAGTTGTGTAAACTAAAATAAAAAAAAATATAAAGCTATTCGAAAGCATAAGCACAAAAACAACGCAGTTCATAGTATCAGTTAAGGAGTTCGTCCTTTTATTATTCAAAAAAATATTTTCCCAAGGAACCTCCCACTGGTTCCGAAATAAAACAAGTTTCGTTATTACAAGGGATCGACCCGTCTTTATTGCCGGTTGCAATTACAATTCTCATAATGCCTAGCCGATACATATGGCTTCGTATGCATTAAGCGTTACATTCATTAACTGAAAATGGAAATATTAAGACGTTCGTTAGTTGAATTTTTTGGTAAATTAGATGATTGAAAAAGATGCATCATATTTCAAAACAATAACTAATTGAAAACAAAATCAAAAAAGTTCATTGCATATAAAAAAAAGAATTGTGTAAACTAAAATAAAAAAAAATATAAAGCTATTCGAAAGCATAAGCACAAAAACAACGCAGTTCATAGTATCAGTTAAGGAGTTCGTCCTTTTATTATTCAAAAAAATATTTTCCCAAGGAACCTCCCACTGGTTCCGAAATAAAACAAGTTCCGTTATTACAAGGGGTCGACCCGAATGTGATTCGCTTGCATTTTTTGTTAATGCAGGTGGATACTTTATCGTGATAACTTATCATATAAAAATTATTAAAAACAAAAACCACATAAGTTTAACACAAAAAAGAAAGACACTTCGTCTATTTTAGATGAAACTGGGTAAACAAGTTTCTCTTCTCGTTTTAACATAAATATACTTCACATTTTTCACAGAAAGTATATGACCGAAATGGGCAATTATTTCGGCATATTTGCCGATTCTTCTGCCATTTGGGTAAATGGCCCAAATTATCCCTTCTTACGGATTGCAGAGGAAGATCTTGATGTCTTGCGGGACGCTTTCGATTCTGTATCCGTCCCTCGATCAGATCTACTGCATACTGATATTGGTGTTCCTGTAACAGATCCAGTAGACGGCCGTCCACGTTTTCTAGGTGCTTTGTTGGCTTTCCGTAAATGCTCATATATTGCCAATTTGAAGTCATAGAGAGGCATATGGAAATCGTTCTCACGGCGCCAAAGAATCCAAGCGTTTATTGCACATAGATCTATCATATGGAAAAATATCTTTTTGTAAAATTTTTTAGATCCCAGTGGGATTCTATAGAGTCCAAGCATTGAATCAAGTAAATCCACACCGTCCATATATTTCTTATAGATTTACAGCTTGTGGAGCAGGAACTGTTCTATATTGCTTATCCCTTCTAAAATATCGGCGTTTTCCAACATAAGGCGACAACATGTTTACAAGTTTGTTGTCAAACCAAGATACCAAACTAAGTTTACCACCCTCGATGGTTGCAACTTTTTCAGTCATACTTCCCCGTCCCTGTTTCTTCATTTCCTTTTCTGATGGCATTTTAGAATTGGGTACTCGGTTTAGCCGAACTGTACCCAAAGGTAATAGTCCATTTTTAAATAGGTGGACTTCTAAATTTGGACTATTATACCAATTATCGAAAAAAATTGATGGTTTACATGGAGGTGAGCCTTGTTACGAAGTTTCCGCTTACACCTAAGTCCGGCGCATCTTCAGGAAATGTATTGATCTGTTCTCCAGCAAATATTTCAAAATCGTAACTGAATCCAGATTCCCCACTGAGAACTTGGTTTTTGTAACCCCACTTATGGGGCTTGGCTGGATTATACTGCTTAAGTTCGTGGCGGCACTTAGTGGGTATTATTTGTTCATCCACTGCTAGGAACTCCTCCTTTGGAATTAGCAGCATCCTTTCCCTTAATTTATCTAAAAGGGGTCTTACCTTAAAAAGTTTGTCATATCCCTCTGTCCCAAATGGCTTAAAATCATTATTATTATTGAGTGAAGGAATCTTTTAAAGGTTTCCCATCTATTGCACGTCATCGTCTCGAAAACATTCCGCTGACCAACAGCCTTACCCCAGTGATGCTTCGATGAAGGTAGTTGGACACATGACGTGTAAATTACAATGCCGATAAATTGGTCCATTTCGGTTTTTGTGATATTTACCGGCTTATTGATATCGTCTTGAAGTGCTTTGATATTTGATTGCTCTACAATAAATGTAATCAGATCTTCAGTAAAAAAGAACGAAAAAAAAATCAGCTGGTGTCTTCAACGCTTTTACGGCTTCTGGCAATTCAGTAACTCCCATAAATTTGAAGTTTTGTTCGTCGTATGGAGTCAAGCGTCCTTTTTTCCAAAAAATTTTAGTTTTCCTTAGACCTGTTTTCTTTCCTTTTTTTTTGCTTTGAGGTTGAGGCAACGACGGCTTCATTTTCGAGTTCAGACTCTGTATCAGTTTCATCCACTGTAAAGCAATCACTATCACCATTTTCAGGATTTAGTTGCGGTTCAAATTCCATATCAGAATCTGGTGCTAGATCGTCATCACTCATGGATCCATCCCCAGGAATGCAATTTACATGCAACGATTTACCAAAGAATTGAAGAGGATCCATTGCTGAAGCAGAAAAAAAGTATTGAACACGGCACCAAAGGATAGAAATTAATAGAAAGAAACCGCCACCAATGCATACGAAGCCATATATGGCGTTAGTAATAAAAACGCTCACAAGGCCATACTTATAATTTTTTTCATTCAAAATGCATTAGTAACAATCAGAATTAAACACTTTTACCAAAATGTATTTCTTTATTCACTTTACTTGCCAATTAATCACAGTAACTAGCACTTAAAATAAGAATTTTTCCTGCACTCTCTTGCATGCACTGGATCGGTAGACTGAATTGCAAACATGAACATTCCTGTCGTCGTTGTTTGGCAGATACCTAGAATATTTATCGTTGTGTGATAGATAGGTTACCCTAACGAATCGCGTTGCAACTTGTTGATTTGGAATTACAGGGGAAGTAGAAATACATCACGAAAATGCAAAACCATAAATGGCTTCGTATGCGGTAAAGGGTTAAGTAATGCATTTTTAAAATGTTAAAATAAAATGTTAAAAATAACAATATGAACAAAGTTCTCAGGTTCGACAAAAGGCGAGAAGTATTTTCACATATAGAAGGTATAGGTAAATAATGTCACGCAATTTTTGGCCTGGAGAATTAGTTTAAGGGTAATATAATATATAAACATCCCTTTCTAGCATAATACCTGCGAAATAAAAGATTTTAGAGTCGCGTTTAATCCTTTAGTGGTATTTTTGGAATTTCCTAATTACCCAATTTGAAAAATCTACCTGTCAAGTGTCCCTTTTTTTAGTATAAGAACAGGTTCCATTTGCTTCAGTAAATCAGTGCAATTCAGTAAGCGATAAAGTAACAACAGCAAAATTCGACAAAACTCAAACCGAGACCGTGTGCATGGACGAAAGTAGTTCATCAATCATTCTTCGGGTGGCGAGCTTATCAACGCAGTGGACGGATTTTTCAAATGACGTGGTCAAAGCTAGGGAACAACGCAATAAGAGGAAGAGGAACTGTGAGACACTCACTGAATTTCTCGAGCGATTCCCCGTTACGACTATCCCTCTTCAACTGTCCAGCTTAGCACCGCAGTGGACGGACTTTTCGAATGACGTGGTCAAAGCTAGGGAACAACGCAATAAGAGGAAGAGGAACTGTGAGACACTCACTGAATTTCTCGAGCGATTCCCCGTTACGACTATCCCTCTTCAAGTGTCCAGCTTAGCAACGCAGTGGACGGACTTTTCAAATGACGTGGTCAAAGCTAGGGAACAACGCAACAAGAGGAAAAGGAACTGTGAGACAATCACTGAATTTCTCGAGCGATTCCCCGTTACGACTATCCCTCTTCAAGTGTCCAGCTTAGCAACGCAGTGGACGGACTTTTCAAATGACGTGGTCAAAGCTAGGGAACAACGCAATAAGAGGAAGAGGAACTGTGAGACACTCACTGAATTTCTCGAGCGATTCCGCGTTACGACTATCCCTCTTCAACTGTCCAGCTTAGCACCGCAGTGGACGGACTTTTCGAATGACGTGGTCAAAGCTAGGGAACAACGCAATAAGAGGAAGAGGAACTGTGAGACACTCACTGAATTTCTCGAGCGATTCCCCGTTACGACTATCCCTCTTCAACTGTCCAGCTTAGCACCGCAGTGGACGGACTTTTCGAATGACGTGGTCAAAGCTAGGGAACAACGCAATAAGAGGAAGAGGAACTGTGAGACACTCACTGAATTTCTCGAGCGATTCCCCGTTACGACTATCCCTCTTCAAGTGTCCAGCTTAGCAACGCAGTGGACGGACTTTTCAAATGACGTGGTCAAAGCTAGGGAACAACGCAACAAGAGGAAAAGGAACTGTGAGACAATCACTTCAAATGACGTGGTCAAAGCTAGGGAACAACGCAATATTTGAAAAGTTGGGTAATTAGGAAATTCCAAAAATACCACTAAAGGATTAAACGCGACTCTAAAATCTTTTATTTCGCAGGTATTATGCTAGAAAGGGATGTTTATATATTATATTACCCTTAAACTAATTCTCCAGGCCAAAAATTGCGTGACATTATTTACCTATACCTTCTATATGTGAAAATACTTCTCGCCTTTTGTCGAACCTGAGAACTTTGTTCATATTGTTATTTTTAACATTTTATTTTAACATTTTAAAAATGCATTACTTAACCCTTTACCGCATACGAAGCCATTTATGGTTTTGCATTTTCGTGATGTATTTCTACTTCCCCTGTAATTCCAAATCAACAAGTTGCAACGCGATTCGTTAGGGTAACCTATCTATCACACAACGATAAATATTCTAGGTATCTGCCAAACAACGACGACAGGAATGTTCATGTTTGCAATTCAGTCTACCGATCCAGTGCATGCAAGAGAGTGCAGGAAAAATTCTTATTTTAAGTGCTAGTTACTGTGATTAATTGGCAAGTAAAGTGAATAAAGAAATACATTTTGGTAAAAGTGTTTAATTCTGATTGTTACTAATGCATTTTGAATGAAAAAAATTATAAGTATGGCCTTGTGAGCGTTTTTATTACTAACGCCATATATGGCTTCGTATGCATTAACAGATACTTTTATAATATCCGCACTTGATAGACTATAGGTTTTAAATTTATAGCTATACAAATCACGCACAAAAACTCCCACTCCACCTGCAGAATACGAACCATTACGATTGGCATGAAAATCATAGTTTGGCAAGCTATAGTCATCAACTTCAGATGAAAATATCCAAATTCCAGAAACAAACATTAAATCGGGCATATTTACAAAACTATCAATATTACTAGCCAATAAATCAAAGTTACGCCACAGGCTACCAATATTTTGATGTACAACATAAACAGATTTCAGATCATCAGAGTCAGATTTAAAAATGCTTTCATAATTGCTACGTATGGTTGGTATGATGGGATTGTTGCATATAATATCAATATTATTAAATGAGTTTAACATAGCACTTGAATTTTGCATTTTACTTAAGTCGTCAAAAGATCTTATAACAATAACCTCACCCTTATCAACCTTTCTTAAAAAAATTTGGGAATTCTTAAACCACAAATACTTAAAATTATTCTCTTTCTTAATCTTTTTAGCTGAACTATATAAAGCTCTAGTGTATTTAGTAAAAGAATCATTAATAAAATACTATTCCTTTTGTTACCGCCAAATATGGATGCATTTAGATTTGCTTTCTCTGATTTTTTCTTCAGCATTATCATCTCCTTGATAGCACGTGAATAGAGTTGAACGAAAGCAATGTTTCCTTCCACATTCGAACTAGATTTTCTGACTGGTTTTACATAAACATTTTGAAATTCATCGGCGGAGACATTAACATTCAGAGCTGTATCCAGAATTGTTTGTACACATGTTGCTGCATTGAAGTTGTTTACATTTGGCACAGCAACAATCTCAATTGCATTCTCAATTTGCTTCTGATCTCTCCAATTTAATTTGCTCTCTAGACCATTTACCTTTCGCCTCAGTTCGACATTTCCCTCTTTTAGGGTTTGTAGTGTAGTGAGAAATTGACTGTTTATTTTCTTAAGGCTTATTATTTCTTCATAAAGTAACTTAAGGGTTATTGTATCATTGAACTGCGACGATTGCGGTGATAAATTAGACATTAGTACAGCTGTTTGTTTATTTGCACATATATTATTGGTTCGGTCCGGAGTTGTTGGCTGGATGTGCTTCACAGACGCCTGTGGCTGTGGGTTCGAAGCTGCTGCAGTATGAGTTGGTAAAATGTTCGTTGGCTTATATTGTGGTTGCTTCGTTGATTTGACTGTATGTTTTGTTTGATGTTGCTTGGCTGTGTTTTGTTGCTCTCCAGCCGATTGCTGTTGTTTCTCTTCAGCTAGTCCAAGTTTTTGTTTGGGACTGGCTTTTGATACTGTAAGGTGATTGAATAAACACTTAAGATGAGTGTTGACCAAGAAACGCTGATGATCCTACCTGTCAGTAAGGATACTCCACGCCTTTGAGTAGTTACCATTGTCTATACTCAGGTGAGCTGGCAATTTTTCCGCTTCACCAGAAACACTTGTTTTTAAATAATGCATTTATATTTGGCTGACCCTCGTCTCATACTTCCCGGAAAAGGTGGGAAACTTTACCCCTGGGAGATTTGTTTCGCTGTTGCTAGACGCACGGGTTTGCTTGGTAAGTATATCACACTCACACACTTGATTTATATATTGATAAACTATCTTTTTCAGTTTTCAATTATTATATTGACACAACTATTGGATTTTATTGAACAAATTGAACGGTTTGAAGGACCAATGTTTTTGAGTAGTGTTGAGAAAAATAAAAAGGCCAACTGCTTCTAACAACGTTATAATAATTAGTATTTTATTAGCGCCAAAGTATACAAAATGGCGGGAAAAATCCCTTGGAGATCAGCTGTCATTATACGTCAAGAATTGGATTCAGCAGTATTCAGCGGCGGATGTATTCAGTGTTTTATGGTGATTTTCTTGTGACGCCATAGTCACCAACATATTCAATTAGGTATACTAGGTTTGTAGGAACTTAGTCAGTCTTTAAGTAGTTAGTGATTTTCTAAACTCTAACTATTTTGTTTTGATTTTTCAAATTGCTTGTCTAGAAACAAACATTTATAAAACATAAGACTTTTTAATTCAATAACGATAGGAACTTTGTCAGTCTTTAAGCAATGAAACAACGTCTAACTTCGGTAGTTAGCTTACTAAAACAATTCTTTTGTTGACCAAACGGACTGGTTTTGGTTTTTCCTCTTTAGCCAACAAAATGCAACGACATCTAATTCTTGGTCAGAGCCTTTCCGAGCCTTTTTTCTTATAGCAAACCTTTAAAAAAGAAACAGAAAATATTTCGAAGTTTACCTTAAGAAAATGAGTGTATTCAGTAATTGTTTGAATCAAACGGGTTTACATGGGTGGTGCTGACGTATATGCAAATGCAATGCATACATTCAGAAACAGTAAGGTAGCATTTCAAAGAGGTGTTATCGAGTTCGTATTTTTGGTGCTCCTGCTCAAAAAGTTACCAAAGTGGCAACCGTGGTCTCGTCTGGCATTGGTTCAAGTTTTCGATTGCTATTGATACCCACTCAGGTTCTAAAAAGGAAAGCGCCTCTATCTGCCAAACCTTTTAAAAACTATTCAGCTTTAGTTATTTAATAGCGGACCCATGTCTGCTTTGCCATGCATTTAAATTCGCAAAAGCATTGTTTTGTTAATGTTTCAATGCAATATTTTGAAAACAGAAGAAGAAGAAAACAGAACATTTAAAAATAAAAGAAATTAGTAAATCGGAAATTTAGTTGGTGGCGCAGGTGTAGTTCACGAAGCACAAGTGCATACAAAACATGAGTAAAACTTAAAATTTTTTTATTTACAGCTTTGTGTGTTTTATTTTGTCGGATATTAAACATTTTAAGGAACGCAGTCAATTTGATACTAAAATAAATCTTATTTTGTGACCAAGTACTCGTAGCTTGGCTAATATTTCATCGGTCAATTCGACTGTCGGAAATAAGAATGCTTGAAACTGGGAATCGCTCAAGAAATTGGCTTATGGTTTCAGAGCTTCTTTTAATCCTCTTTGCTCGCGTTCGCTGTTGTTGACCATATCATCTCAGAAGTCTGTCCATTGTGTCGATAAGCTTGGCACCTGAAGAAGTTTGGTTGTCGTTTCAGAGTCCCTTCTTTTCCTCTTAGCTCGGTGTTCTTTGGTGTTGACTATGTCATCCGAAAATTCCGTTCTCTGTGCGGATAAACTTGGGACCTGAAAAGTCGCAATGGGGAATTGTTCCAAAAGTCAGTGATAGATTCAGAGTCCCTTCTCATTCTCTTAGCTCGTTGTTCACTGGTGTTGACCAGGTCTCTTAAAAAGTCCGTCCACTGCGTTGATAAGCTGGACACTTGAAGAGGGATAGTCGTAACGGGGAATCGCTCGAGAAATTCAGTGAGTGTCTCACAGTTCCTCTTCCTCTTATTGCGTTGTTCCCTAGCTTTGACCACGTCATTCGAAAAGTCCGTCCACTGCGGTGCTAAGCTGGACAGTTGAAGAGGGATAGTCGTAACGGGGAATCGCTCGAGAAATTCAGTGAGTGTCTCACAGTTCCTCTTCCTCTTATTGCGTTGTTCCCTAGCTTTGACCACGTCATTTGAAAAGTCCGTCCACTGCGTTGCTAAGCTGGACACTTGAAGAGGGATAGTCGTAACGGGGAATCGCTCGAGAAATTCAGTGAGTGTCTCACAGTTCCTCTTCCTCTTATTGCGTTGTTCCCTAGCTTTGACCACGTCATTTGAAAAGTCCGTCCACTGCGTTGCTAAGCTGGACACTTGAAGAGGGATAGTCGTAACGGGGAATCGCTCGAGAAATTCAGTGAGTGTCTCATAGTTCCTCTTCCTCTTATTGCGTTGTTCCCTAGCTTTGACCACGTCATTTGAAAAGTCCGTCCACTGCGTTGCTAAGCTGGACACTTGAAGAGGGATAGTCGTAACGGGGAATCGCTCGAGAAATTCAGTGAGTGTCTCACAGTTCCTCTTCCTCTTATTGCGTTGTTCCCTAGCTTTGACCACGTCATTCGAAAAGTCCGTCCACTGCGGTGCTAAGCTGGACAGTTGAAGAGGGATAGTCGTAACGGGGAATCGCTCGAGAAATTCAGTGAGTGTCTCACAGTTCCTCTTCCTCTTATTGCGTTGTTCCCTAGCTTTGACCACGTCATTTGAAAAGTCCGTCCACTGCGTTGCTAAGCTGGACACTTGAAGAGGGATAGTCGTAACGGGGAATCGCTCGAGAAATTCAGTGAGTGTCTCACAGTTCCTCTTCCTCTTATTGCGTTGTTCCCTAGCTTTGACCACGTCATTTGAAAAGTCCGTCCACTGCGTTGCTAAGCTGGACACTTGAAGAGGGATAGTCGTAACGGGGAATCGCTCGAGAAATTCAGTGAGTGTCTCACAGTTCCTCTTCCTCTTATTGCGTTGTTCCCTAGCTTTGACCACGTCATTTGAAAAGTCCGTCCACTGCGTTGCTAAGCTGGACACTTGAAGAGGGATAGTCGTAACGGGGAATCGCTCGAGAAATTCAGTGAGTGTCTCACAGTTCCTCTTCCTCTTATTGCGTTGTTCCCTAGCTTTGACCACGTCATTTGAAAAATCCGTCCACTGCGTTGATAAGCTCGCCACCCGAAGAATGATTGATGAACTACTTTCGTCCATGCACACGGTCTCGGTTTGAGTTTTGTCGAATTTTGCTCGATGCATTTTGCTGTTGTTACTTTATCGCTTACTGAATTGCACTGATTTACTGAAGCAAATGGAACCTGTTCTTATACTAAAAAAAGGGACACTTGACAGGTAGATTTCTCAAATTGGGTAATTAGGAAATTCCAAAAATACCACTAAAGGATTAAACGCGACTCTAAAATCTTTTATTTCGCAGGTATTATGCTAGAAAGGGATGTTTATATATTATATTACCCTTAAACTAATTCTCCAGGCCAAAAATTGCGTGACATTATTTACCTATACCTTCTATATGTGAAAATACTTCTCGCCTTTTGTCGAACCTGAGAACTTTGTTCATATTGTTATTTTTAACATTTTATTTTAACATTTTAAAAATGCATTACTTAACCCTTTACCGCATACGAAGCCATTTATGGTTTTGCATTTTCGTGATGTATTTCTACTTCCCCTGTAATTCCAAATCAACAAGTTGCAACGCGATTCGTTAGGGTAACCTATCTATCACACAACGATAAATATTCTAGGTATCTGCCAAACAACGACGACAGGAATGTTCATGTTTGCAATTCAGTCTACCGATCCAGTGCATGCAAGAGAGTGCAGGAAAAATTCTTATTTTAAGTGCTAGTTACTGTGATTAATTGGCAAGTAAAGTGAATAAAGAAATACATTTTGGTAAAAGTGTTTAATTCTGATTGTTACTAATGCATTTTGAATGAAAAAAATTATAAGTATGGCCTTGTGAGCGTTTTTATTACTAACGCCATATATGGCTTCGTATGCATTAACAGATACTTTTATAATATCCGCACTTGATAGACTATAGGTTTTAAATTTATAGCTATACAAATCACGCACAAAAACTCCCACTCCACCTGCAGAATACGAACCATTACGATTGGCATGAAAATCATAGTTTGGCAAGCTATAGTCATCAACTTCAGATGAAAATATCCAAATTCCAGAAACAAACATTAAATCGGGCATATTTACAAAACTATCAATATTACTAGCCAATAAATCAAAGTTACGCCACAGGCTACCAATATTTTGATGTACAACATAAACAGATTTCAGATCATCAGAGTCAGATTTAAAAATGCTTTCATAATTGCTACGTATGGTTGGTATGATGGGATTGTTGCATATAATATCAATATTATTAAATGAGTTTAACATAGCACTTGAATTTTGCATTTTACTTAAGTCGTCAAAAGATCTTATAACAATAACCTCACCCTTATCAACCTTTCTTAAAAAAATTTGGGAATTCTTAAACCACAAATACTTAAAATTATTCTCTTTCTTAATCTTTTTAGCTGAACTATATAAAGCTCTAGTGTATTTAGTAAAAGAATCATTAATAAAATACTATTCCTTTTGTTACCGCCAAATATGGATGCATTTAGATTTGCTTTCTCTGATTTTTTCTTCAGCATTATCATCTCCTTGATAGCACGTGAATAGAGTTGAACGAAAGCAATGTTTCCTTCCACATTCGAACTAGATTTTCTGACTGGTTTTACATAAACATTTTGAAATTCATCGGCGGAGACATTAACATTCAGAGCTGTATCCAGAATTGTTTGTACACATGTTGCTGCATTGAAGTTGTTTACATTTGGCACAGCAACAATCTCAATTGCATTCTCAATTTGCTTCTGATCTCTCCAATTTAATTTGCTCTCTAGACCATTTACCTTTCGCCTCAGTTCGACATTTCCCTCTTTTAGGGTTTGTAGTGTAGTGAGAAATTGACTGTTTATTTTCTTAAGGCTTATTATTTCTTCATAAAGTAACTTAAGGGTTATTGTATCATTGAACTGCGACGATTGCGGTGATAAATTAGACATTAGTACAGCTGTTTGTTTATTTGCACATATATTATTGGTTCGGTCCGGAGTTGTTGGCTGGATGTGCTTCACAGACGCCTGTGGCTGTGGGTTCGAAGCTGCTGCAGTATGAGTTGGTAAAATGTTCGTTGGCTTATATTGTGGTTGCTTCGTTGATTTGACTGTATGTTTTGTTTGATGTTGCTTGGCTGTGTTTTGTTGCTCTCCAGCCGATTGCTGTTGTTTCTCTTCAGCTAGTCCAAGTTTTTGTTTGGGACTGGCTTTTGATACTGTAAGGTGATTGAATAAACACTTAAGATGAGTGTTGACCAAGAAACGCTGATGATCCTACCTGTCAGTAAGGATACTCCACGCCTTTGAGTAGTTACCATTGTCTATACTCAGGTGAGCTGGCAATTTTTCCGCTTCACCAGAAACACTTGTTTTTAAATAATGCATTTATATTTGGCTGACCCTCGTCTCATACTTCCCGGAAAAGGTGGGAAACTTTACCCCTGGGAGATTTGTTTCGCTGTTGCTAGACGCACGGGTTTGCTTGGTAAGTATATCACACTCACACACTTGATTTATATATTGATAAACTATCTTTTTCAGTTTTCAATTATTATATTGACACAACTATTGGATTTTATTGAACAAATTGAACGGTTTGAAGGACCAATGTTTTTGAGTAGTGTTGAGAAAAATAAAAAGGCCAACTGCTTCTAACAACGTTATAATAATTAGTATTTTATTAGCGCCAAAGTATACAAAATGGCGGGAAAAATCCCTTGGAGATCAGCTGTCATTATACGTCAAGAATTGGATTCAGCAGTATTCAGCGGCGGATGTATTCAGTGTTTTATGGTGATTTTCTTGTGACGCCATAGTCACCAACATATTCAATTAGGTATACTAGGTTTGTAGGAACTTAGTCAGTCTTTAAGTAGTTAGTGATTTTCTAAACTCTAACTATTTTGTTTTGATTTTTCAAATTGCTTGTCTAGAAACAAACATTTATAAAACATAAGACTTTTTAATTCAATAACGATAGGAACTTTGTCAGTCTTTAAGCAATGAAACAACGTCTAACTTCGGTAGTTAGCTTACTAAAACAATTCTTTTGTTGACCAAACGGACTGGTTTTGGTTTTTCCTCTTTAGCCAACAAAATGCAACGACATCTAATTCTTGGTCAGAGCTTTTCCGAGCCTTTTTTCTTATAGCAAACCTTTAAAAAAGAAACAGAAAATATTTCGAAGTTTACCTTAAGAAAATGAGTGTATTCAGTAATTGTTTGAATCAAACGGGTTTACATGGGTGGTGCTGACGTATATGCAAATGCAATGCATACATTCAGAAACAGTAAGGTAGCATTTCAAAGAGGTGTTATCGAGTTCGTATTTTTGGTGCTCCTGCTCAAAAAGTTACCAAAGTGGCAACCGTGGTCTCGTCTGGCATTGGTTCAAGTTTTCGATTGCTATTGATACCCACTCAGGTTCTAAAAAGGAAAGCGCCTCTATCTGCCAAACCTTTTAAAAACTATTCAGCTTTAGTTATTTAATAGCGGACCCATGTCTGCTTTGCCATGCATTTAAATTCGCAAAAGCATTGTTTTGTTAATGTTTCAATGCAATATTTTGAAAACAGAAGAAGAAGAAAACAGAACATTTAAAAATAAAAGAAATTAGTAAATCGGAAATTTAGTTGGTGGCGCAGGTGTAGTTCACGAAGCACAAGTGCATACAAAACATGAGTAAAACTTAAAATTTTTTTATTTACAGCTTTGTGTGTTTTATTTTGTCGGATATTAAACATTTTAAGGAACGCAGTCAATTTGATACTAAAATAAATCTTATTTTGTGACCAAGTACTCGTAGCTTGGCTAATATTTCATCGGTCAATTCGACTGTCGGAAATAAGAATGCTTGAAACTGGGAATCGCTCAAGAAATTGGCTTATGGTTTCAGAGCTTCTTTTAATCCTCTTTGCTCGCGTTCGCTGTTGTTGACCATATCATCTCAGAAGTCTGTCCATTGTGTCGATAAGCTTGGCACCTGAAGAAGTTTGGTTGTCGTTTCAGAGTCCCTTCTTTTCCTCTTAGCTCGGTGTTCTTTGGTGTTGACTATGTCATCCGAAAATTCCGTTCTCTGTGCGGATAAACTTGGGACCTGAAAAGTCGCAATGGGGAATTGTTCCAAAAGTCAGTGATAGATTCAGAGTCCCTTCTCATTCTCTTAGCTCGTTGTTCACTGGTGTTGACCAGGTCTCTTAAAAAGTCCGTCCACTGCGTTGATAAGCTGGACACTTGAAGAGGGATAGTCGTAACGGGGAATCGCTCGAGAAATTCAGTGAGTGTCTCACAGTTCCTCTTCCTCTTATTGCGTTGTTCCCTAGCTTTGACCACGTCATTCGAAAAGTCCGTCCACTGCGGTGCTAAGCTGGACAGTTGAAGAGGGATAGTCGTAACGGGGAATCGCTCGAGAAATTCAGTGAGTGTCTCACAGTTCCTCTTCCTCTTATTGCGTTGTTCCCTAGCTTTGACCACGTCATTTGAAAAGTCCGTCCACTGCGTTGCTAAGCTGGACACTTGAAGAGGGATAGTCGTAACGGGGAATCGCTCGAGAAATTCAGTGAGTGTCTCACAGTTCCTCTTCCTCTTATTGCGTTGTTCCCTAGCTTTGACCACGTCATTTGAAAAGTCCGTCCACTGCGTTGCTAAGCTGGACACTTGAAGAGGGATAGTCGTAACGGGGAATCGCTCGAGAAATTCAGTGAGTGTCTCATAGTTCCTCTTCCTCTTATTGCGTTGTTCCCTAGCTTTGACCACGTCATTTGAAAAGTCCGTCCACTGCGTTGCTAAGCTGGACACTTGAAGAGGGATAGTCGTAACGGGGAATCGCTCGAGAAATTCGGTGAGTGTCTCACAGTTCCTCTTCCTCTTATTGCGTTGTTCCCTAGCTTTGACCACGTCATTCGAAAAGTCCGTCCACTGCGGTGCTAAGCTGGACAGTTGAAGAGGGATAGTCGTAACGGGGAATCGCTCGAGAAATTCAGTGAGTGTCTCACAGTTCCTCTTCCTCTTATTGCGTTGTTCCCTAGCTTTGACCACGTCATTTGAAAAGTCCGTCCACTGCGTTGCTAAGCTGGACACTTGAAGAGGGATAGTCGTAACGGGGAATCGCTCGAGAAATTCAGTGAGTGTCTCACAGTTCCTCTTCCTCTTATTGCGTTGTTCCCTAGCTTTGACCACGTCATTTGAAAAGTCCGTCCACTGCGTTGATAAGCTCGACACTTGAAGAGGGATAGTCGTAACGGGGAATCGCTCGAGAAATTCAGTGAGTGTCTCACAGTTCCTCTTCCTCTTATTGCGTTGTTCCCTAGCTTTGACCACGTCATTTGAAAAGTCCGTCCACTGCGTTGCTAAGCTGGACACTTGAAGAGGGATAGTCGTAACGGGGAATCGCTCGAGAAATTCAGTGAGTGTCTCACAGTTCCTCTTCCTCTTATTGCGTTGTTCCCTAGCTTTGACCACGTCATTTGAAAAATCCGTCCACTGCGTTGATAAGCTCGCCACCCGAAGAATGATTGATGAACTACTTTCGTCCATGCACACGGTCTCGGTTTGAGTTTTGTCGAATTTTGCTCGATGCATTTTGCTGTTGTTACTTTATCGCTTACTGAATTGCACTGATTTACTGAAGCAAATGGAACCTGTTCTTATACTAAAAAAAGGGACACTTGACAGGTAGATTTCTCAAATTGGGTAATTAGGAAATTCCAAAAATACCACTAAAGGATTAAACGCGACTCTAAAATCTTTTATTTCGCAGGTATTATGCTAGAAAGGGATGTTTATATATTATATTACCCTTAAACTAATTCTCCAGGCCAAAAATTGCGTGACATTATTTACCTATACCTTCTATATGTGAAAATACTTCTCGCCTTTTGTCGAACCTGAGAACTTTGTTCATATTGTTATTTTTAACATTTTATTTTAACATTTTAAAAATGCATTACTTAACCCTTTACCGCATACGAAGCCATTTATGGTTTTGCATTTTCGTGATGTATTTCTACTTCCCCTGTAATTCCAAATCAACAAGTTGCAACGCGATTCGTTAGGGTAACCTATCTATCACACAACGATAAATATTCTAGGTATCTGCCAAACAACGACGACAGGAATGTTCATGTTTGCAATTCAGTCTACCGATCCAGTGCATGCAAGAGAGTGCAGGAAAAATTCTTATTTTAAGTGCTAGTTACTGTGATTAATTGGCAAGTAAAGTGAATAAAGAAATACATTTTGGTAAAAGTGTTTAATTCTGATTGTTACTAATGCATTTTGAATGAAAAAAATTATAAGTATGGCCTTGTGAGCGTTTTTATTACTAACGCCATATATGGCTTCGTATGCATTAACAGATACTTTTATAATATCCGCACTTGATAGACTATAGGTTTTAAATTTATAGCTATACAAATCACGCACAAAAACTCCCACTCCACCTGCAGAATACGAACCATTACGATTGGCATGAAAATCATAGTTTGGCAAGCTATAGTCATCAACTTCAGATGAAAATATCCAAATTCCAGAAACAAACATTAAATCGGGCATATTTACAAAACTATCAATATTACTAGCCAATAAATCAAAGTTACGCCACAGGCTACCAATATTTTGATGTACAACATAAACAGATTTCAGATCATCAGAGTCAGATTTAAAAATGCTTTCATAATTGCTACGTATGGTTGGTATGATGGGATTGTTGCATATAATATCAATATTATTAAATGAGTTTAACATAGCACTTGAATTTTGCATTTTACTTAAGTCGTCAAAAGATCTTATAACAATAACCTCACCCTTATCAACCTTTCTTAAAAAAATTTGGGAATTCTTAAACCACAAATACTTAAAATTATTCTCTTTCTTAATCTTTTTAGCTGAACTATATAAAGCTCTAGTGTATTTAGTAAAAGAATCATTAATAAAATACTATTCCTTTTGTTACCGCCAAATATGGATGCATTTAGATTTGCTTTCTCTGATTTTTTCTTCAGCATTATCATCTCCTTGATAGCACGTGAATAGAGTTGAACGAAAGCAATGTTTCCTTCCACATTCGAACTAGATTTTCTGACTGGTTTTACATAAACATTTTGAAATTCATCGGCGGAGACATTAACATTCAGAGCTGTATCCAGAATTGTTTGTACACATGTTGCTGCATTGAAGTTGTTTACATTTGGCACAGCAACAATCTCAATTGCATTCTCAATTTGCTTCTGATCTCTCCAATTTAATTTGCTCTCTAGACCATTTACCTTTCGCCTCAGTTCGACATTTCCCTCTTTTAGGGTTTGTAGTGTAGTGAGAAATTGACTGTTTATTTTCTTAAGGCTTATTATTTCTTCATAAAGTAACTTAAGGGTTATTGTATCATTGAACTGCGACGATTGCGGTGATAAATTAGACATTAGTACAGCTGTTTGTTTATTTGCACATATATTATTGGTTCGGTCCGGAGTTGTTGGCTGGATGTGCTTCACAGACGCCTGTGGCTGTGGGTTCGAAGCTGCTGCAGTATGAGTTGGTAAAATGTTCGTTGGCTTATATTGTGGTTGCTTCGTTGATTTGACTGTATGTTTTGTTTGATGTTGCTTGGCTGTGTTTTGTTGCTCTCCAGCCGATTGCTGTTGTTTCTCTTCAGCTAGTCCAAGTTTTTGTTTGGGACTGGCTTTTGATACTGTAAGGTGATTGAATAAACACTTAAGATGAGTGTTGACCAAGAAACGCTGATGATCCTACCTGTCAGTAAGGATACTCCACGCCTTTGAGTAGTTACCATTGTCTATACTCAGGTGAGCTGGCAATTTTTCCGCTTCACCAGAAACACTTGTTTTTAAATAATGCATTTATATTTGGCTGACCCTCGTCTCATACTTCCCGGAAAAGGTGGGCAACTTTACATCTGGGAGATTTGTTTCGCTGTTGCTAGACGCACGGGTTTGCTTGGTAAGTATATCACACTCACACACTTGATTTATATATTGATAAACTATCTTTTTCAGTTTTCAATTATTATATTGACACAACTATTGGATTTTATTGAACAAATTGAACGGTTTGAAGGACCAATGTTTTTGAGTAGATTATACTGGTTCAACGTGTTGAGAAAAATAAAAAGGCCAACTGCTTCTAACAACGTTATAATAATTAGTATTTTATTAGCGCCAAAGTATACAAAATGGCGGGAAAAATCCCTTGGAGATCAGCTGTCATTATACGTCAAGAATTGGATTCAGTATTCAGCGGCGGATGTATTCAGTGTTTTATGGTGATTTTCTTGTGACGTCATAGTCACCAACATATTCAATTAGGTATACTAGGTTTGTAGGAACTTAGTCAGTCTTTAAGTAGTTAAACAACGGCTACTTTAAAAAATAAGACTTAACCTACTAATATAATCTACTTTAAATACATTTGCTGACCAAAAGAATGATTTTCTAAACTCTAACTATTTTGTTTTGATTTTTCAAATTGCTTGTCTAGAAACAAACATTTATAAAACATAAGACTTTTTAATTCAATAACGATAGGAACTTTGTCAGTCTTTAAGCAATGAAACAACGTCTAACTTCGGTAGTTAGCTTACTAAAACAATTCTTTTGTTGACCAAACGGACTGGTTTTGGTTTTTCCTCTTTAGCCAACAAAATGCAACGACATCTAATTCTTGGTCAGAGCCTTTCCGAGCCTTTTTTTCTTATAGCAAACCTTTAAAAAAGAAACAGAAAATATTTCGAAGTTTACCTTAAGAAAATGAGTGTATTCAGTAATTGTTTGAATCAAACGGGTTTACATGGGTGGTGCTGACGTATATGCAAATGCAATGCGTACATTCAGAAACAGTAAGGTAGCATTTCAAAGAGGTGTTATCGAGTTCGTATTTTTGGTGCTCCTGCTCAAAAAGTTACCAAAGTGGCAACCGTGGTCTCGTCTGGCATTGGTTCAAGTTTTCGATTGCTATTGATACCCACTCAGGTTCTAAAAAGGAAAGCGCCTCTATCTGCCAAACCTTTTAAAAACTATTCAGCTTTAGTTATTTAATAGCGGACCCATGTCTGCTTTGCCATGCATTTAAATTCGCAAAAGCATTGTTTTGTTAATGTTTCAATGCAATATTTTGAAAACAGAAGAAGAAGAAAACAGAACATTTAAAAATAAAAGAAATTAGTAAATCGGAAATTTAGTTGGTGGCGCAGGTGTAGTTCACGAAGCACAAGTGCATACAAAACATGAGTAAAACTTAAAATTTTTTTATTTACAGCTTTGTGTGTTTTATTTTGTCGGATATTAAACATTTTAAGGAACGCAGTCAATTTGATACTAAAATAAATCTTATTTTGTGACCAAGTACTCGTAGCTTGGCTAATATTTCATCGGTCAATTCGACTGTCGGAAATAAGAATGCTTGAAACTGGGAATCGCTCAAGAAATTGGCTTATGGTTTCAGAGCTTCTTTTAATCCTCTTTGCTCGCGTTCGCTGTTGTTGACCATATCATCTCAGAAGTCTGTCCATTGTGTCGATAAGCTTGGCACCTGAAGAAGTTTGGTTGTCGTTTCAGAGTCCCTTCTTTTCCTCTTAGCTCGGTGTTCTTTGGTGTTGACTATGTCATCCGAAAATTCCGTTCTCTGTGCGGATAAACTTGGGACCTGAAAAGTCGCAATGGGGAATTGTTCCAAAAGTCAGTGATAGATTCAGAGTCCCTTCTCATTCTCTTAGCTCGTTGTTCACTGGTGTTGACCAGGTCTCTTAAAAAGTCCGTCCACTGCGTTGATAAGCTGGAAACTTGAAGAGGGATAGTCGTAACGGGGAATCGCTCGAGAAATTCAGTGAGTGTCTCACAGTTCCTCTTCCTCTTATTGCGTTGTTCCCTAGCTTTGACCACGTCATTCGAAAAGTCCGTCCACTGCGGTGCTAAGCTGGACAGTTGAAGAGGGATAGTCGTAACGGGGAATCGCTCAAGAAATTCAGTGAGTGTCTCACAGTTCCTCTTCCTCTTATTGCGTTGTTCCCTAGCTTTGACCACGTCATTTGAAAAGTCCGTCCACTGCGTTGCTAAGCTGGACACTTGAAGAGGGATAGTCGTAACGGGGAATCGCTCGAGAAATTCAGTGAGTGTCTCACAGTTCCTCTTCCTCTTATTGCGTTGTTCCCTAGCTTTGACCACGTCATTTGAAAAGTCCGTCCACTGCGTTGCTAAGCTGGACACTTGAAGAGGGATAGTCGTAACGGGGAATCGCTCGAGAAATTCAGTGAGTGTCTCATAGTTCCTCTTCCTCTTATTGCGTTGTTCCCTAGCTTTGACCACGTCATTTGAAAAGTCCGTCCACTGCGTTGCTAAGCTGGACACTTGAAGAGGGATAGTCGTAACGGGGAATCGCTCGAGAAATTCAGTGAGTGTCTCACAGTTCCTCTTCCTCTTATTGCGTTGTTCCCTAGCTTTGACCACGTCATTCGAAAAGTCCGTCCACTGCGGTGCTAAGCTGGACAGTTGAAGAGGGATAGTCGTAACGGGGAATCGCTCGAGAAATTCAGTGAGTGTCTCACAGTTCCTCTTCCTCTTATTGCGTTGTTCCCTAGCTTTGACCACGTCATTTGAAAAGTCCGTCCACTGCGTTGCTAAGCTGGACACTTGAAGAGGGATAGTCGTAACGGGGAATCGCTCGAGAAATTCAGTGAGTGTCTCACAGTTCCTCTTCCTCTTATTGCGTTGTTCCCTAGCTTTGACCACGTCATTTGAAAAGTCCGTCCACTGCGTTGCTAAGCTGGACACTTGAAGAGGGATAGTCGTAACGGGGAATCGCTCGAGAAATTCAGTGAGTGTCTCATAGTTCCTCTTCCTCTTATTGCGTTGTTCCCTAGCTTTGACCACGTCATTTGAAAAGTCCGTCCACTGCGGTGCTAAGCTGGACACTTGAAGAGGGATAGTCGTAACGGGGAATCGCTCGAGAAATTCAGTGAGTGTCTCACAGTTCCTCTTCCTCTTATTGCGTTGTTCCCTAGCTTTGACCACGTCATTTGAAAAGTCCGTCCACTGCGTTGCTAAGCTGGACACTTGAAGAGGGATAGTCGTAACGGGGAATCGCTCGAGAAATTCAGTGAGTGTCTCACAGTTCCTCTTCCTCTTATTGCGTTGTTCCCTAGCTTTGACCACGTCATTTGAAAAGTCCGTCCACTGCGTTGCTAAGCTGGACACTTGAAGAGGGATAGTCGTAACGGGGAATCGCTCGAGAAATTCAGTGAGTGTCTCATAGTTCCTCTTCCTCTTATTGCGTTGTTCCCTAGCTTTGACCACGTCATTTGAAAAGTCCGTCCACTGCGTTGCTAAGCTGGACACTTGAAGAGGGATAGTCGTAACGGGGAATCGCTCGAGAAATTCAGTGAGTGTCTCACAGTTCCTCTTCCTCTTATTGCGTTGTTCCCTAGCTTTGACCACGTCATTTGAAAAGTCCGTCCACTGCGTTGCTAAGCTGGACACTTGAAGAGGGATAGTCGTAACGGGGAATCGCTCGAGAAATTCAGTGAGTGTCTCACAGTTCCTCTTCCTCTTATTGCGTTGTTCCCTAACCACGTCATTTGAAAAGTCCGTCCACTGCGTTGCTAAGCTGGACACTTGAAGAGGGATAGTCGTAACGGGGAATCGCTCGAGAAATTCAGTGAGTGTCTCACAGTTCCTCTTCCTCTTATTGCGTTGTTCCCTAGCTTTGACCACGTCATTTGAAAAGTCCGTCCACTGCGTTGCTAAGCTGGACACTTGAAGAGGGATAGTCGTAACGGGGAATCGCTCGAGAAATTCAGTGAGTGTCTCATAGTTCCTCTTCCTCTTATTGCGTTGTTCCCTAGCTTTGACCACGTCATTTGAAAAGTCCGTCCACTGCGTTGCTAAGCTGGACACTTGAAGAGGGATAGTCGTAACGGGGAATCGCTCGAGAAATTCAGTGAGTGTCTCACAGTTCCTCTTCCTCTTATTGCGTTGTTCCCTAACAACGTCATTTGAAAAGTCCGTCCACTGCGTTGCTAAGCTGGACACTTGAAGAGGGATAGTCGTAACGGGGAATCGCTCGAGAAATTCAGTGAGTGTCTCACAGTTCCTCTTCCTCTTATTGCGTTGTTCCCTAGCTTTGACCACGTCATTTGAAAAGTCCGTCCACTGCGTTGCTAAGCTGGACACTTGAAGAGGGATAGTCGTAACGGGGAATCGCTCGAGAAATTCAGTGAGTGTCTCATAGTTCCTCTTCCTCTTATTGCGTTGTTCCCTAGCTTTGACCACGTCATTTGAAAAGTCCGTCCACTGCGTTGCTAAGCTGGACACTTGAAGAGGGATAGTCGTAACGGGGAATCGCTCGAGAAATTCAGTGAGTGTCTCACAGTTCCTCTTCCTCTTATTGCGTTGTTCCCTAGCTTTGACCACGTCATTTGAAAAGTCCGTCCACTGCGTTGCTAAGCTGGACACTTGAAGAGGGATAGTCGTAACGGGGAATCGCTCGAGAAATTCAGTGAGTGTCTCACAGTTCCTCTTCCTCTTATTGCGTTGTTCCCTAACCACGTCATTTGAAAAGTCCGTCCACTGCGTTGCTAAGCTGGACACTTGAAGAGGGATAGTCGTAACGGGGAATCGCTCGAGAAATTCAGTGAGTGTCTCACAGTTCCTCTTCCTCTTATTGCGTTGTTCCCTAGCTTTGACCACGTCATTTGAAAAGTCCGTCCACTGCGTTGCTAAGCTGGACACTTGAAGAGGGATAGTCGTAACGGGGAATCGCTCGAGAAATTCAGTGAGTGTCTCATAGTTCCTCTTCCTCTTATTGCGTTGTTCCCTAGCTTTGACCACGTCATTTGAAAAGTCCGTCCACTGCGTTGCTAAGCTGGACACTTGAAGAGGGATAGTCGTAACGGGGAATCGCTCGAGAAATTCAGTGAGTGTCTCACAGTTCCTCTTCCTCTTATTGCGTTGTTCCCTAACCACGTCATTTGAAAAGTCCGTCCACTGCGTTGCTAAGCTGGACACTTGAAGAGGGATAGTCGTAACGGGGAATCGCTCGAGAAATTCAGTGAGTGTCTCACAGTTCCTCTTCCTCTTATTGCGTTGTTCCCTAGCTTTGACCACGTCATTTGAAAAGTCCGTCCACTGCGTTGCTAAGCTGGACACTTGAAGAGGGATAGTCGTAACGGGGAATCGCTCGAGAAATTCAGTGAGTGTCTCATAGTTCCTCTTCCTCTTATTGCGTTGTTCCCTAGCTTTGACCACGTCATTTGAAAAGTCCGTCCACTGCGTTGCTAAGCTGGACACTTGAAGAGGGATAGTCGTAACGGGGAATCGCTCGAGAAATTCAGTGAGTGTCTCACAGTTCCTCTTCCTCTTATTGCGTTGTTCCCTAGCTTTGACCACGTCATTCGAAAAGTCCGTCCACTGCGGTGCTAAGCTGGACAGTTGAAGAGGGATAGTCGTAACGGGGAATCGCTCGAGAAATTCAGTGAGTGTCTCACAGTTCCTCTTCCTCTTATTGCGTTGTTCCCTAGCTTTGACCACGTCATTTGAAAAATCCGTCCACTGCGTTGATAAGCTCGCCACCCGAAGAATGATTGATGAACTACTTTCGTCCATGCACACGGTCTCGGTTTGAGTTTTGTCGAATTTTGCTCGATGCATTTTGCTGTTGTTACTTTATCGCTTACTGAATTGCACTGATTTACTGAAGCAAATGGAACCTGTTCTTATACTAAAAAAAGGGACACTTGACAGGTAGATTTCTCAAATTGGGTAATTAGGAAATTCCAAAAATACCACTAAAGGATTAAACGCGACTCTAAAATCTTTTATTTCGCAGGTATTATGCTAGAAAGGGATGTTTATATATTATATTACCCTTAAACTAATTCTCCAGGCCAAAAATTGCGTGACATTATTTACCTATACCTTCTATATGTGAAAATACTTCTCGCCTTTTGTCGAACCTGAGAACTTTGTTCATATTGTTATTTTTAACATT
The DNA here is from genome assembly GCA_916610125.1 of Cheilosia vulpina. Lineage (NCBI taxonomy): Eukaryota > Metazoa > Arthropoda > Insecta > Diptera > Syrphidae > Cheilosia > Cheilosia vulpina. The sequence goes on along the minus strand of OU744279.1, from coordinate 39,752,564 downwards.
TTATTTTAACATTTTAAAAATGCATTACTTAACCCTTTACCGCATACGAAGCCATTTATGGTTTTGCATTTTCGTGATGTATTTCTACTTCCCCTGTAATTCCAAATCAACAAGTTGCAACGCGATTCGTTAGGGTAACCTATCTATCACACAACGATAAATATTCTAGGTATCTGCCAAACAACGACGACAGGAATGTTCATGTTTGCAATTCAGTCTACCGATCCAGTGCATGCAAGAGAGTGCAGGAAAAATTCTTATTTTAAGTGCTAGTTACTGTGATTAATTGGCAAGTAAAGTGAATAAAGAAATACATTTTGGTAAAAGTGTTTAATTCTGATTGTTACTAATGCATTTTGAATGAAAAAAATTATAAGTATGGCCTTGTGAGCGTTTTTATTACTAACGCCATATATGGCTTCGTATGCATTGGTGGCGGTTTCTTTCTATTAATTTCTATCCTTTGGTGCCGTGTTCAATACTTTTTTTCTGCTTCAGCAATGGATCCTCTTCAATTCTTTGGTAAATCGTTGCATGTAAATTGCATTCCTGGGGATGGATCCATGAGTGATGACGATCTAGCACCAGATTCTGATATGGAATTTGAACCGCAACTAAATCCTGAAAATGGTGATAGTGATTGCTTTACAGTGGATGAAACTGATACAGAGTCTGAACTCGAAAATGAAGCCGTCGTTGCCTCAACCTCAAAGCAAAAAAAAAGGAAAGAAAACAGGTCTAAGGAAAACTAAAATTTTTTGGAAAAAAGGACGCTTGACTCCATACGACGAACAAAACTTCAAATTTATGGGAGTTACTGAATTGCCAGAAGCCGTAAAAGCGTTGAAGACACCAGCTGATTTTTTTTCGTTCTTTTTTACTGAAGATCTGATTACATTTATTGTAGAGCAATCAAATATCAAAGCACTTCAAGACGATATCAATAAGCCGGTAAATATCACAAAAACCGAAATGGACCAATTTATCGGCATTGTAATTTACACGTCATGTGTCCAACTACCTTCATCGAAGCATCACTGGGGTAAGGCTGTTGGTCAGCGGAATGTTTTCGAGACGATGACGTGCAATAGATGGGAAACCTTTAAAAGATTCCTTCACTCAATAATAATAATGATTTTAAGCCATTTGGGACAGAGGGATATGACAAACTTTTTAAGGTAAGACCCCTTTTAGATAAATTAAGGGAAAGGATGCTGCTAATTCCAAAGGAGGAGTTCCTAGCAGTGGATGAACAAATAATACCCACTAAGTGCCGCCACGAACTTAAGCAGTATAATCCAGCCAAGCCCCATAAGTGGGGTTACAAAAACCAAGTTCTCAGTGGGGAATCTGGATTCAGTTACGATTTTGAAATATTTGCTGGAGAACAGATCAATACATTTCCTGAAGATGCGCCGGACTTAGGTGTAAGCGGAAACTTCGTAACAAGGCTCACCTCCATGTAAACCATCAATTTTTTTCGATAATTGGTATAATAGTCCAAATTTAGAAGTCCACCTATTTAAAAATGGACTATTACCTTTGGGTACGGACTTTTCAAATGACGTGGTCAAAGCTAGGGAACAACGCAATAAGAGGAAGAGGAACTGTGAGACACTCACTGAATTTCTCGAGCGATTCCCCGTTACGACTATCCCTCTTCAAGTGTCCAGCTTAGCAACGCAGTGGACGGACTTTTCAAATGACGTGGTCAAAGCTAGGGAACAACGCAATAAGAGGAAGAGGAACTGTGAGACACTCACTGAATTTCTCGAGCGATTCCCCGTTACGACTATCCCTCTTCAAGTGTCCAGCTTAGCAACGCAGTGGACGGACTTTTCAAATGACGTGGTTAGGGAACAACGCAATAAGAGGAAGAGGAACTGTGAGACACTCACTGAATTTCTCGAGCGATTCCCCGTTACGACTATCCCTCTTCAAGTGTCCAGCTTAGCAACGCAGTGGACGGACTTTTCAAATGACGTGGTCAAAGCTAGGGAACAACGCAATAAGAGGAAGAGGAACTGTGAGACACTCACTGAATTTCTCGAGCGATTCCCCGTTACGACTATCCTTCTTCAAGTGTCCAGCTTAGCAACGCAGTGGACGGACTTTTCAAATGACGTGGTCAAAGCTAGGGAACAACGCAATAAGAGGAAGAGGAACTATGAGACACTCACTGAATTTCTCGAGCGATTCCCCGTTACGACTATCCCTCTTCAAGTGTCCAGCTTAGCAACGCAGTGGACGGACTTTTCAAATGACGTGGTCAAAGCTAGGGAACAACGCAATAAGAGGAAGAGGAACTGTGAGACACTCACTGAATTTCTCGAGCGATTCCCCGTTACGACTATCCCTCTTCAACTGTCCAGCTTAGCACCGCAGTGGACGGACTTTTCGAATGACGTGGTCAAAGCTAGGGAACAACGCAATAAGAGGAAGAGGAACTGTGAGACACTCACTGAATTTCTCGAGCGATTCCCCGTTACGACTATCCCTCTTCAACTGTCCAGCTTAGCACCGCAGTGGACGGACTTTTCGAATGACGTGGTCAAAGCTAGGGAACAACGCAATAAGAGGAAGAGGAACTGTGAGACACTCACTGAATTTCTCGAGCGATTCCCCGTTACGACTATCCCTCTTCAAGTGTCCAGCTTATCAACGCAGTGGACGGACTTTTTAAGAGACCTGGTCAACACCAGTGAACAACGAGCTAAGAGAATGAGAAGGGACTCTGAATCTATCACTGACTTTTGGAACAATTCCCCATTGCGACTTTTCAGGTCCCAAGTTCATCCGCACAGAGAACGGAATTTTCGGATGACATAGTCAACACCAAAGAACACCGAGCTAAGAGGAAAAGAAGGGACTCTGAAACGACAACCAAACTTCTTCAGGTGCCAAGCTTATCGACACAATGGACAGACTTCTGAGATGATATGGTCAACAACAGCGAACGCGAGCAAAGAGGATTAAAAGAAGCTCTGAAACCATAAGCCAATTTCTTGAGCGATTCCCAGTTTCAAGCATTCTTATTTCCGACAGTCGAATTGACCGATGAAATATTAGCCAAGCTACGAGTACTTGGTCACAAAATAAGATTTATTTTAGTATCAAATTGACTGCGTTCCTTAAAATGTTTAATATCCGACAAAATAAAACACACAAAGCTGTAAATAAAAAAATTTTAAGTTTTACTCATGTTTTGTATGCACTTGTGCTTCGTGAACTACACCTGCGCCACCAACTAAATTTCCGATTTACTAATTTCTTTTATTTTTAAATGTTCTGTTTTCTTCTTCTTCTGTTTTCAAAATATTGCATTGAAACATTAACAAAACAATGCTTTTGCGAATTTAAATGCATGGCAAAGCAGACATGGGTCCGCTATTAAATAACTAAAGCTGAATAGTTTTTAAAAGGTTTGGCAGATAGAGGCGCTTTCCTTTTTAGAACCTGAGTGGGTATCAATAGCAATCGAAAACTTGAACCAATGCCAGACGAGACCACGGTTGCCACTTTGGTAACTTTTTGAGCAGGAGCACCAAAAATACGAACTCGATAACACCTCTTTGAAATGCTACCTTACTGTTTCTGAATGTACGCATTGCATTTGCATATACGTCAGCACCACCCATGTAAACCCGTTTGATTCAAACAATTACTGAATACACTCATTTTCTTAAGGTAAACTTCGAAATATTTTCTGTTTCTTTTTTAAAGGTTTGCTATAAGAAAAAAAGGCTCGGAAAGGCTCTGACCAAGAATTAGATGTCGTTGCATTTTGTTGGCTAAAGAGGAAAAACCAAAACCAGTCCGTTTGGTCAACAAAAGAATTGTTTTAGTAAGCTAACTACCGAAGTTAGACGTTGTTTCATTGCTTAAAGACTGACAAAGTTCCTATCGTTATTGAATTAAAAAGTCTTATGTTTTATAAATGTTTGTTTCTAGACAAGCAATTTGAAAAATCAAAACAAAATAGTTAGAGTTTAGAAAATCACTAACTACTTAAAGACTGACTAAGTTCCTACAAACCTAGTATACCTAATTGAATATGTTGGTGACTATGGCGTCACAAGAAAATCACCATAAAACACTGAATACATCCGCCGCTGAATACTGCTGAATCCAATTCTTGACGTATAATGACAGCTGATCTCCAAGGGATTTTTCCCGCCATTTTGTATACTTTGGCGCTAATAAAATACTAATTATTATAACGTTGTTAGAAGCAGTTGGCCTTTTTATTTTTCTCAACACTACTCAAAAACATTGGTCCTTCAAACCGTTCAATTTGTTCAATAAAATCCAATAGTTGTGTCAATATAATAATTGAAAACTGAAAAAGATAGTTTATCAATATATAAATCAAGTGTGTGAGTGTGATATACTTACCAAGCAAACCCGTGCGTCTAGCAACAGCGAAACAAATCTCCCAGGGGTAAAGTTTCCCACCTTTTCCGGGAAGTATGAGACGAGGGTCAGCCAAATATAAATGCATTATTTAAAAACAAGTGTTTCTGGTGAAGCGGAAAAATTGCCAGCTCACCTGAGTATAGACAATGGTAACTACTCAAAGGCGTGGAGTATCCTTACTGACAGGTAGGATCATCAGCGTTTCTTGGTCAACACTCATCTTAAGTGTTTATTCAATCACCTTACAGTATCAAAAGCCAGTCCCAAACAAAAACTTGGACTAGCTGAAGAGAAACAACAGCAATCGGCTGGAGAGCAACAAAACACAGCCAAGCAACATCAAACAAAACATACAGTCAAATCAACGAAGCAACCACAATATAAGCCAACGAACATTTTACCAACTCATACTGCAGCAGCTTCGAACCCACAGCCACAGGCGTCTGTGAAGCACATCCAGCCAACAACTCCGGACCGAACCAATAATATATATATATATATGTGCAAATAAACAAACAGCTGTACTAATGTCTAATTTATCACCGCAATCGTCGCAGTTCAATGATACAATAACCCTTAAGTTACTTTATGAAGAAATAATAAGCCTTAAGAAAATAAACAGTCAATTTCTCACTACACTACAAACCCTAAAAGAGGGAAATGTCGAACTGAGGCGAAAGGTAAATGGTCTAGAGAGCAAATTAAATTGGAGAGATCAGAAGGAAATTGAGAATGCAATTGAGATTGTTGCTGTGCCAAATGTAAACAACTTCAATGCAGCAACATGTGTACAAACAATTCTGGATACAGCTCTGAATGTTAATGTCTCCGCCGATGAATTTCAAAATGTTTATGTAAAACCAGTCAGAAAATCTAGTTCGAATGTGGAAGGAAACATTGCTTTCGTTCAACTCTATTCACGTGCTATCAAGGAGATGATAATGCTGAAGAAAAAATCAGAGAAAGCAAATCTAAATGCATCCATATTTGGCGGTAACAAAAGGAATAGTATTTTATTAATGATTCTTTTACTAAATACACTAGAGCTTTATATAGTTCAGCTAAAAAGATTAAGAAAGAGAATAATTTTAAGTATTTGTGGTTTAAGAATTCCCAAATTTTTTTAAGAAAGGTTGATAAGGGTGAGGTTATTGTTATAAGATCTTTTGACGACTTAAGTAAAATGCAAAATTCAAGTGCTATGTTAAACTCATTTAATAATATTGATATTATATGCAACAATCCCATCATACCAACCATACGTAGCAATTATGAAAGCATTTTTAAATCTGACTCTGATGATCTGAAATCTGTTTATGTTGTACATCAAAATATTGGTAGCCTGTGGCGTAACTTTGATTTATTGGCTAGTAATATTGATAGTTTTGTAAATATGCCCGATTTAATGTTTGTTTCTGGAATTTGGATATTTTCATCTGAAGTTGATGACTATAGCTTGCCAAACTATGATTTTCATGCCAATCGTAATGGTTCGTATTCTGCAGGTGGAGTGGGAGTTTTTGTGCGTGATTTGTATAGCTATAAATTTAAAACCTATAGTCTATCAAGTGCGGATATTATAAAAGTATCTGTTTACTTTCATTTGTATGTATAGACTTCACTCTAAGTCTGTTAAGATGTTTATTGATGAATTTTCTATTTTTTTAAATAGAGAGCGAGCAGCGAATCTTTTCATTTTGTGTGATTTTAACCTAGATCTTTTAACCTCTTGTCCTGTGTTGGACGCATATAATATAACATGTCCTTGGTTGTTCATTACAACATTATTGGGAAATTAGGTGCTGTGTATTCATGCACAAAATAATACATAACCGTTCACCACAATATCTATTCCAGAAACTGCAATTTGTCCAGTCACCGCGAACTTTCAACCTCATAACGCCTTCAACTAATTTTTTGAATACTTCACGCCTCTTTCTTGTCCACGCTGCCAGACTTTGGAACTCTTTACTTGTCACCGTCAAACAAATAATTGCGGAAAATTTAAAAATGCATTATTTGCACATTTTGCACATTAATGTAATCTACGTATTTCTTCTTTTAATCTATTACTCTTCTTATTTTCTAAATATTCTCCCTTCTTGTCCTTTCTTTATTAGACCAATCCCAACACCCCTCCAATACGTGTTAAAGTTAATTTCTTTTTTTTTCTCGCGCATTTAATAAATTTTCACTTAATGTTTCTATTTATATTTACTTCGCTCGCTATTAAATTTAATGTAATTTTAATGTATATTTTCTTGAGCTTTAATGTACTATAAAAGACTATTGTTCTTATTTGTACTTTACCAAATAAATTAAACTTGAAACTTGAATTAAACAAAAACTGTTTACTACGGATTGTTTATTACAATCAATTACAGCAATTGATTGTTCTTCAAAAATGTGCTGTAAGGCAAATCTGTAATTCTACACACTTGGCTCACTCTATTGCACTATTTCGAAAAATGGGCATTTTACCAGTAAGACACCTTTATTACTTTAAGGTATTGAAGATATTTTTTTATGAGATGCGGGTATATGCAAAGTCCTATAATAGACACATATAACTTAAGATAAAACTCCCGCTCTGTTTCTACGCTACCTTTTCGGACTACACATTTAAGAAACTCCTACACTATCGTTTCGTGTTCTTAAAAAGTATAAAATCTTGGCTTCTTGCTTTTGATGTTGCTGAAATCGAAGTTTTGTTTCGCTATGTGGTTTGATCTAATCTTTGTTTTGATTTGATCTTTGTTTTGCTTTTATTCTTTCAGTCTTGCTTTGCATTTAGTCTCTTAAGTTGATTCAAATACTTTAACTTGTTTCTTCATAAAATTGTTTTCTCGAATGTAATGTTAAATATGTTTTCTGTTCACCCCACAATTTATTATTTTATATAAAATGTAGCATTATTTCTATTTTTTTTTTCATAAATACAAAGCTGAGTTTACCTGCAACATCCACTGTCTTTTAAAATATGCCATAAAGAATGACAAAATAGTCGAGTCAATTGTATTGGCTTCATTTTCAATTAACGCAATATTTAACAAAGGCAATGTCAATAACTTTTTAAAAATTATGGAAATGTTTGTATTTTTTTTTTCATAGTCTTTAAAAAATCTGGAATTTTAGAAGCTTTTCTTCTTATGGCTTTACTATAGTGAAACCAGCATCCCTTAATAGCAGCATTCGGAAAGACATCGCTAAGAGCGATTCGTAAACTCCTCTCAAAGTCGGTTGTAAATGAAGAAGTTTCATCAATAAATGAGAATAAATGATTGTACATATTCGTTGAGAATGGGTAAACCTAATGGGAAAAAATATAAAAAACATGAATTTATTAACTTTTTTCTGTAGTATGCTTTGAATAAAATTAAAGGCAGAGAAAAAATGTTAAACATTTTCAAAATAAAAATCGCGCGTTTGTTTTTTTTTTTGATTATTTTCTAAATCTTGCAAACTGAAATAACTTTTTTAATTTTTATTCTTTTTGACAAAATACTACTTCCGAAATTCAATTTGCAAACTGAAATTAATTTTTTGATTTTTATTCTGTTTGACAAACTACTCCTTTCGAAATTCATTTTGCAATACTTTGAAAATAATCAAATAAAAATCTGGGGATTTTTTTTTTAAACTAATTTCGAAAAACAGTTTTTTTCAGTCTGTTTGGAGTCTGGAGAGTCATAAGTGTAACTTACGTGTTCTGCATAAGCGAAATGAACAATTATTAATTGCTTGTAGCCACATGATGTGGGCACAACATTGAATGTTGATTGTTGATCAATAAAATATCGCCTTGGAAAAGTATCGCGCAGTTTTATGCCCTTAAATATGGTGTACGCGAAATTATTTTCCAAAATAGTATGTTGATAAAACTGCATTTTATCGCTTAATTTCGAAACCCCATAGCTTTGCATAAAAATTTCATTTTCGTAGCATTTTAAAATATCGGCTGGGCTAGTTGGGCATTTCGGTAAGCTTTGATTTTTAATTTTATTCAGTCCCCTTTTTACACGTTTAAAATTAATATTCACAGATTCATCATTTAAATTTGCGCAGTGCTCGTCAAAAATCTCCCGGGCTGTTAGCCTGCGTTTTAAAGGGGAATTAACACAATCTGATTTCATCTCATTTAAAATTTTCATGTTTTTAACCGTTTTTTCTTGGCTCTTATGTGGAAGATGAGCTTCATTTCTTCCTTAGGTTCCTTACTTGGTTCATTATTTATTATGTTTCCCTTGCAACACTTATGAAAATAGCACCTGTATCGTGAAATATTATTTCTGGTGTACTTTTTTATATATATTTGTTTTTCTTCATGATCATATATTAACACACTATTTTTCCTGAAGCCCGTAATATATTCAATTCGATTTTCCATATTTTAAAGCACAACTGCACTTCACACTGTTTTCACTAATAATGAATCGTATTGACTGCACTTATCCAAGATAAGCTTAAGATTTCGTGATAGCTAACTGCACTTTACGGTTTGTTGTCCAATGCTAAATGTTGGAAGTTAGTTTCCTCTTCATGTTTTTGAATGTGTACTTAGTTCCCATAAGAAAGTGGACTTAGATCCCCCCTTACATGGGAACTAAGTCCACTTTAAGAAAGTGGTTTATTTCAGTGGACTTAGTACCCGGGGACTTATTTCCCTGCACCGTGAAAGTCGACTGTTTGTTTGGTTAGTATATGCTTGTCGTTCACTATCTTTAAACCTCTACTGCATGCATTATGATCCAGAGGAATTTTTTTTTTTTTTTATTTTTTATTTTCATTTTGAAAACTTAGAAGATATTTAAGAAAAAAATTTAAAAAAAACCGCCGATTTAAAAAAAAAAACTTTTTCGCCATATGGCTTCTCATGCATTGTACCATGAACTGCACATGGATAACTCGAAAACAATTAACAAAATTTTATTCACCTGTACTTAATAATGGAAGAAAAAAAATTATATTTCAATATTATGCCACTAATTACACAAAATAAAAGTTTTCTTTTATCTGCCGTTTGCTGACGATGCGCGCGTTCGAACTTGTCAACGGAAATTTTTTTGTCTTGTGTAAAAAAGAAGGAAACAAATTCGCTCAACAGATACACAAACGTTAACAAAGTCACTCAATAACGGTTTCTTTCCCGTCGCTATCGTTGAGAACTTCCAATCGAAGTTGGAAAATTGAAATCCATATATGGCATTGCATGCAGTAGAGGGTTAATGCATGAACAATCCCAGCACAACACAACACTTCAATTAATCTCATATAAGACTATCACACTTGAGATCATTACCACTTTCACACTCACTTGAAAAAAACAAAACAAAAAAAAAGCCGCTAGCCTACCCGTTATCCGCCTTCTTCACGACCAAAAAAAAAAGAATTATTTTACGTAGAAAGGGAAAACTATGTACAAAATAATAAAAAAAAGCAATTTTTAATAAAAAGGGAAATAAAAAAATCTATTTAATTGAATAATTAAACTTATCTAAATATAAGGTATCCATAATCGGCGCAATAAGAAGGTCCAACGTTGAAATAATCCATAACTGTATGGTACCTAAAAAACTAATTAAGTCGATCACTTAATTAAAATATCGCACAATGAACTTAAAACAACAAAAAGGCCACATCGCGGACAAATGGTGGCATCAAAAAAAAAAAAACAACGAAAACACGACCGGGCGTCAACAATGAAAACCCGAAACTATTCTATATATTTACTACATCTACTGCTAATAATCAATCGCTGGTACCGATAACCAAACGTTTTGCGGCAGACTGGAGAATATGATGCAAAAAAAAGCAACAAACACATTATTATGGAAGTACACGAGAACGGGATCCTGTATACGTAACTAAGCTGATGAGAATTGGCTTCGCTCTTGCTCTTGCGGTCAATTCAAATTGCATTAGCTTTTGTCTGATCTTCGTTTGTTTTTTGTTTTTTTTTTTTCGTTTGAGTCCATAGTGGCGCTAATAAAATACTAATTATTGTAACGTTGTTAGAAGCAGTTGGCCTTTTTATTTTTCTCAATCCCTTTTTTTTTTTGGATTTACAACAAGTTGAACCAGTATAATCTACTCAAAAACAGAATATTTTAAAAGACTTTTCTTTTCTTTATGTTTTAAAAATGTGTGTTAGAATAAATAAAAGTAAAGTGCTATGATTTCTACACTTTAGTTTCTCTGAAGACTAATCAAATGGACGTTTTTACATTGCCTTGGCGTTTTAATATTCTGTTCGTAAATCATAGAAAAGTCTTAGGATAGTGATAAGGCATTTTCACATTGGCTCAAGACTTTTTATGTATGCTATTTATTCTCTTTGTGTTTTATTAATGTCTACGGATTTTAGTTAAATTGTATCTTCGTTTGGTTAATTTTTCATCAATTTCGGTAGCTTATTTCTTTTGCGAGTGGCAACCGTGGACGAGACGATACCTTTCATGGAAAATTGAAGCATAGTACCTACCTATCTTGATGTTACAAAAAATAGGTGCAGGAGCACTTAATTATCTAACCAAGAGCATAGTTTTTGAAGGCTTTCAGTTTTTAACCCTCAAAGAATTTCCAAAACACCATTTCTCAATGTAGTACATTTTGTTCCCTTGCTGTGCCCGTTAGGTACCTATTCAGCAAGTTTCCTAATATGAAGACGATTTTTGCTTCCATTTCCTCAATACAAAGTTGTTAACTTTTTGAGCTATTTAGTAAAATATTCATATTACATGTCTAAAAATGGAGCAGCCTTGAATTCACATTATAAAAGTCGACCCCCTGGCGGAAGTATTTTCACATATGAAAGGGATAGATAAATATAACGCAATTTTTGGCCTGTAGAATTGGGATAAGGATAATAAAAAAATATAGGCATCCCTTTCTAATCCATTACCTGGCTATACCTGCGAAATAAAGGATTTTAGATCGCGTTTAATCCTTTAGTGAGTATTCTTAGAATTTAATTTATGAATGATTCCCCATTGCGACTCTTCAGGTCCCAGGTTTATCCGCACAGAGAACGAAATTTTCGGATCACATAGTCAACGCCAAAGAACACCGAGCTAAGAGGAAAAGAAGCGACTCTGAAACGACAACCAAACTTCTTCAGGTGCCAAGCTTATCGACACAATGGACAGACTTCTTAGATGACATGGTCAACAACAGCGAACTTCGAGCAAAGAGGATGAAAAGAAGCTCTGAAAACATAAGCGAATTTCTTGAGCGATTCCCAGTTTCAAGCAATCCCATTTCTGACAGTCGAATTAAGGTTTATTTTATTTAAACTTACTGCATTCCTTAAAATGCAGTAATAACAAAATAAAATCTATATACAAGCTGCAAATACAAAATTTTATTTAATTCTTGTATGGACTTGTGCCAACAAGTAAATTTAGGGTTTTTCAATGAGAATGAACAAAATTCTGTGGCCACAAGCCATAACCGCTAAAGTCGACTTTAGACGAAATTGAGATTTTGATGCCATTAGATTCAGCGTACTCAAATCTATTTTGTAAATTTTTTTCAGCTTTATATCTTTTAAAATGTGGTCACAATTTAAAAAAAAGACAGCTTAAGTCACTAGAGTCAAAAAACTTTAATCTGCTCTCCTGAACAATGAGTAAAACAGACTTAAGCGGTTTTTCCTTGTGACCACAGAATTGTTAACACATAGGCATAATTTTCATGTGAGAATTTGCGAGTTTTTTCTGGTTCTATTTCAGCGCGACATTATGAATTTATCTCACTAATGTCACTGACAATTTGACAATTTTTATTTTCGGGACGACTAGAAGGGATCTACAATTTCATGCCGGATCCAAACGGCTAATAATTGAGAATCACTTTTATGACAGTTATTCTTTTGGATGTTTGTCAGACGTTCGCGAGAGTGGCGCAGTGGAAAAAACCATAAGTTGTAATTTTTTTCCAGGGATCGACCCAGCAACCCCTGGCTTAGTAGTCCAACACCCTGACCATTGTCATTATATTCAACATGCAGTTAAAATTGTAGTGCCTTTATATGAAATAAACATCAGTACATCAACAAATTGGTACCAAAGTCTATCTCGCCTGAGAATCCTGTATTATTTGGGCAGGAAGAGGTTTTAAAATGCCTCAATCTAATATCAGCTGCATTTGTAGCAGATGTACAGATATGAGCGCTTAGGCAGTATTCGTACTGGAAATTCGGTATACCTGTGTAGTTCTATTACGGTAACCCTGTCACTGGACCACGACCAAGCCGATGAACTCAGATCTTAAATCAACTGTGACTATGGTTCTGGTACCCGCTTACCGCATAATACAACCATTGAGTTTACTTTCGTTAAGTTAGTCACCCTGAAGGTATGCAATAATGCAGATTTCGATCGCATGGAAGCGGCTAGTACAGATATGATTATGACAGTTGCACATTTAAAATGAAAGTGTTAGGTATTTCAGTTGGGATTGCAAAGTCAAAAATGTTTATTTTTACAAAATCCGACTAGATAGCAAATTTTTTGAGTAAACAAATGCGAGAATTTATTAAGAGTTACTTTCTTCAACATGTTTTGTTTGAGAGTTGGAGTGAAAGTGGAAATCAAGAAAAGAATTTATTATTCTTTTTTAGTTCAGAGCACAACCTGAACTGTTATACAACAAGTTCGTGTTTCTTTGGCGTTTTTCTTTTTTAGTTCAGAGCACAACCTGAACTGTTATACGAAAAGTTTGTGTTTCTTTTTTAGCTCAGATACATCAGAGCTCAGAATTTGTGTTTCTTTTTTCTCTCAGTGCATAATCAGAGCGCTCTCTATGAGCTCAGAATAAATTGACTGAGCAGGCTGACTAAAACTTGATTACACACTAGCAGGCACATTTGACAGAAAAAAAAAAACAGGATAAATAAAATAAATGAAATGGTGGACGAACTTTGTTGTTCTGGAACTGAAGGTTAACCAATTTAATAAACAACAATTAATAAATATTCAATTTATACATATACTTTATTACAAATGCAAGCTCAAGTGTGTTACATAATTACATCAGAACGATCTGAGTACGCTCTCTTCAGAGAGCGCTCATAATGCTCGAGCTCGGTTCAGAGCTAGCTCTGAACTAAAAAAGAAAAACGCCTAATATCTGAACATTTTCGACAAGAAGATAAAAGACAAATTAACTCGTTTGACGTTTGGTGGTGGAGTCACTGAAAAATCTATTGAAAAAGGGAATCTACTAAGGGATCGACTGTGGTTCACGAAAAGCCACGCGGAAGAACAAAATGCGATCATAGAGGAAGCTCATTCGAACGCATACAGGAGGATTATGTAAGCTTCCTAGGTAATGATAGATACACAAATTTACAGCCATAAAATAAGCGAGTTTATGTGAAGATTTTGTCTACAAAAATTATTAGTTATGGGACGAGTTCTTTGCATCGTACTAATAGGACAAATCTTAGTCTCGACTTTACGGAAGCTCACAATCGCAAAATTCGTATGTGAACTACTAAAATTTAAAGTCGAAACTAAAAATGTTTATTGGTAAGGCACTTTATGTACAATAAAAGGCATATCTACTCTAATTGCAGCTAAAAGTGACTGGTTTCACTGTAAAATTAAACCAACATTTTGAAACAAAAAAAAAAATGATAATGATCCTTCTGCAATTTTCACCTCAACATGGCACAACCGGATCGCGTTCTCACTCCTATCCAATCTTACCTCTGGCCCTTGCTTTGTGATTTCTCTGATTGATGTCGCAAGTAGCACTCGATGTGACGCTGACGACAAAAATAGCAGCCAGCTTCTGTTCTTTTGTTCCAGGACCGGTTTGCCTGCGAAACTGCAAGTCGAATATATTTTCTCAGGATCTTCGCTGCAAATTTCTTCCAAAGCAGAAAGTAAAACCACTTCATGTCGCCGTTTATATTTGTTTTGTATTTTGATTTCCCATGGAAACATTTTAACAGTAAGAAAAAAAAAACTTGGAATTCCCATTCTACAATACGAAAGCATGGACATTATTTAAATTACTTTCAAGGCAGTGCCTACTTCGATAAAAGCAGCAACACAGTGATCAATGTCCTCGGTGGTGTGGGCAGCCGAGATCTGGACACGGATGCGCGCCTTCCCTTGCGGTACAACTGGGTAGCTGAAACCGATCACATATATCCCACGACCTAAATGCAGAAATGTTTTAATTGCTATGCAACCATGTGAAGTGAGTACACCCTTACCCAGCATTTGATCGGCAAATATCGACGCTAAGCGTGCATCGCCCAGCATGACAGGACAAATGGGATGATTTTCGCCGCCAACAGTGAAACCAGCCTTTGCCATTGCCTCCCTGAAGCGGGTGGTGTTGCTTTGAACTTTTTGCGTGAGGTGATTGGACTGCAAGAGCATGTCCATAACTTTAATACCAGTTGCAACAACCGGCGGAGGTAGAGAGTTCGAGAACAAATAGGGGCGAGACTTTTGCCTCAGGAGGTCAATTAGTTCCTTGGAGCCGGTGGTGTAGCCACCAGCAGCACCGCCCAAAGCCTTGCCGAGAGTCGAATTTATGATGTGTACTCTTCCCATCACGTTGTGGTATTCCTCGGTACCTCTGAAGGTATTATTTTTAAAATTGCATCGCTGAGGTTGAGAATGACTTACCTTCCGGTTTTGCCAAAGAACCCAGTGGCGTGGCATTCGTCCATGAAAACTAAGGCCTTGTACTGATCAGCTAGGTCGCAGATTTTGCCCAGCGGGGCAATATTACCATCCATAGAGAATACTCCATCGGTGACGATCAAGTTCAAGCGGGCAGTTGAGGATTTGAGGAGCTCCTCCAAATCTGAAAGGGGGTCTCATCAACACATATCTATGGTAGAAGTGGTTCACTTACCTGCCACATCTTTGTGCTTATAGCGGTATTTTTTAGCCTTGCACAGTCGAATGCCATCAATGATGGAGGCATGGTTGAGTTCGTCAGAGAACACAGCATCGTCCGGAGTTAGGATGGCCTCGAACAAACCGGCATTAGCGTCGAAACAGGAGGCATATAGAATAGTGTCCTCCCGGTTATGGAACTTTGATATTTTCTTCTCCAACTCCTGCAAGAGGAAGTGTTTATTTGGGCTATATTTCGCAAATAATAATTCTGTAGCTGGATTTCAAATACAAAAAGCGTTGCAAAGGATGAATTTCATACGGGAGTACTGACAGAGGCGCGGAGAGACTTTAAAATCTCCACATGACAATAGAACCCAGGAATATCAACGGCAACGGACTATATGATCTTAGAGTACCTTCCTATGCCATAAAGGTTAAGGAACTTTTTGTCTACTGGGTAGTGGTTAAACGTTTAATTGAAGTCATGAAAAATGATGGGCTTCGATCAGGGAATCAAAGTAACCCCAAATGAAAAAGTTCAAGGCCGCACGATCTTGGCAGCCAATTGAAGTCCGCTCTTCGCGGAATTATGTGTCCCTGAAACTTGTTCATCCAGTGGTTTACTTGTTCCGTGGCACTTCGCGCTATCTCTAGGTTGAAATCACATATCGTCAATACACAAACAATCGGCCCAGCGGACTCGGTTGTCATTGTCGTGAATGAATGCGAAAATGAGACGTTTTGGCTTTTGATCGACTGCGTGTTTCTTTGACGTTCTGGAACAGCAACTTGCCACTGACAGAACTACCATTTTCGGATTTTGTTTGGTTACTCCTGGCTCTGGAAGAACGCTCACGATGACGTCGTAACGAGCGAACAGAACTTGAATTTTTACAGTAAATTTGTACGACTTCGATGCATTGCTGAATCTTGTAGAGCTTCATGGTGAAATGGTGACTACGACAAAATACAACAAAATACAATGAGCGCAAAATATTTTCGAAAATGTCCACCCTCTGTTGTTTTAGTTCTTTTGTAGGTACTGAGTGACCGTTTTTTACGGGGCCTTCGAGCAATCGAAGGTATTACACGCTCAGGAAACTGCCTCTAGGTCGTATTCAAGCCCCTAACGTAGAAATAGTGACGAAAACTTAGGTCAAAAAGCTTTGCTTTTTATATAATGATCATTATTTCGAAAAATGGTCTTCTGAAATGCCGTTTTTTTTTTTTCATTTTCAGTTACCGCAGCTTAAGTGTTATTTGGGCACTCCATGTATGATATCCATGATCCAGAACACGATAGTGCTTTTTGAGTTTTCCGTGCTAATTTTAGGCTCCTTCTACACTTGTTGTCCGCTCTCATTCCTTAAATATCCACGTTCAGCTTGCTCTGTGATTTTGACAAAGAAATCAAGTAGAAATCAAGATTCAGGCTTTGGACATAAAATAGAAAAAATAGACTAGAACAAGCATTGGAATTCGGTCAACAAGTTGAAGGGACTTGGCAGAATCCAACTTGATAATGTGGTCATTTGTTTCTTGGCTGATTGCCTTTGCAAGATTGACAGCGACAGGCAGTATGTTCAAGCAATTGCAACTGTAGGCCGACTTATATTTAGAGGTTGCAATGTATTCTTGATATTTTCGTCTTCGAATTTAAGTATTTCTCTAGCTCTTTTTTAGGACAGTAAGAAAACAAGTCTAATGTTAGGCTAAAGCTAGAAAGACTGCCGAATTCAATGGTTACATTAGTTTGTATAGTTCGAAAAAAAACGACTATTGATTTCTAAAATTTACATTTATTTTTGGCTGTTAATTTTGACCAGAAAAACACGACGCAAATCAAAATAACGATTTATAACCTTTGTGATTATGTATTTCTCCAAACTGATTGACTTCACGTAAAGTGTAAGCTAGTAAGCCTTAGTCTTGGGAATCACCATTTTACAATATAATTAATGAAAGAAATAACAAAAACGCAAACTGAAATAACAACGACGCAGCTTCGAAACCACGATCATTTTTAAATGACGCAACTGCGAAACGACGGAATGAGGCAAAGCGAGGTTTGAGTGCACTTGTATTGTTTGACTACATCACTATACTATACTGCATAAGAAGTCTCCTAAAGCAAGTGTGCGGTGTGTAATGCAAGCATCTTTTTTATGTTAGTCTATTCTATTCAACCTGCCAGCTCTTGTTTTATTCATTTTCGAACTGAGTGCGAAACTCAAAAATATGTCCGTTCACTACAGGAACAGCAGAGACACCCCAGTAAATTTGACATACAAATAAACTGTACTGGGTCTTGTGCAAAAAGAACAAAAATGTGTAAATAAATGTAAGAAATTCAATTTTATAATTTTATCAGGGATTCATATGAGTAACAAAAAACTTGTTTGACATTTAAAATTCCAGCAGAAAAGTAATAGCTTGATGTGTACTTCTTCTTCTGCGAACGCGCATTAGAAACCCCCGCATATTTGCATATTATTCCCCGGTAAGTTTGCATATTCTTCTAGCGCATTGCATGTATATTTTCTCTGTATTTCCCAATAATATGTAAATATATTTTTTAACATTTTCTGCTTTCAAAAGCGCTGCGATCCAATATCCAATTCAATTGTTGGAAACACACAACAGTTCTTATAATTTAAAAAAAAGTCTTAGTAATAACAGCACATTTAATAAGCCCAAAGCTAAAAATGTTAAAACATATTTTTTTCTTACATAGTACATAGCCACGTAAGGACTTATCGAAAGTAAATAGGTCCAATTTCAAATAACGAAAGCCCACCCCTACGAGGCTTACCAACAAGACCCCATCTACAGTAAAAACTTACCTTATGAATGTCCTGTGTGCCACAAATGAATCGAACCGAACTGAGTCCAGCTCCGTACTTATCCAAAATCTCCTTACTGTACTCAATTATTTGTTTGTTGCTCTGAAAACATTTGCAAGTGTGAAAACAAGATATTACAACAGCTGTTTGGGAAAAAATACATGCAAACGTCACAATCTTACAGACAATCCAAGGTAATTGTTGGCGCAAAAGTTAAGAATTTTTTTATTCGAGTGGGCCACAGTTATTTCAGTCTTTTGTGCCGACGTGATGATGCGTTCGCTTTTGTAGGTGCCAGCATTTTTTATCAAGCCTATTTGTTCGCTGAGAATATCACGAAAAATGCTCGCAGCTGGTGTGCTGTAGCATCGCAAATTGACGATACCTACTGAAATCAAGAAAATATAAATTAAGTTTATTCAGATATAGCCACACTTGCCCGCATCAGCTGACGCTGCTGACCGGCAAAATTATGAAAACTACGAATTCCGCGCACTCAAAAATAATTGTTTGGTATTTTTAGACTAATAGATTTATGTGCTAAAAGAGGGTGTGTTTGTTGTCATACCTCGATGGACTAGTTTCGAAAGAAGAGTCATTCTTTTTGGGGGTAGCACAAAGTTGTATAGGTACTCTTGGAGGACACACCGCTTCTGGAGAGCGACAGATTCGTACTGACTAAAGCCGGTCGAGGGAAGCCATTAGAAAGATGTTCTAGATGCCTGGCCGGCAGAATTGATTTAATTTAGATTTAGATGTACTGTACAGAAGTGAGTGTGGAATGATGATTCGATTTTTTTTCTGTTTATTACTGATGGGGGTGTGTGTCCCGGGCCGCACCATATTTATGCCTATAACTGACTATATGTATTGTGTTGTGGTTGATTAGTGCGTGCTACATACGCACATGTAGATTTTATATTGTCACAAATCTGTATTCGAAATGAAGATATGAATACGAGTGACGGATGCCGTTTGGGCCTATGTATAATTCTCAAGGTCAGGCATCTTAGTTAGTTGGACCATACTTGAAGATTGAAGTGAAAGTAAAAAGTCATGTGATTGAAGCGAAAGTTGTATAGTACTTGAATATATTTCGAACATATGCTTGATAGCGAGACTGCTCTGTTCAGGAATTGGTGCTTGGTGGTCTAGAGTCATCATCGCCCAGCTGGCGCAGTGGGTTGTCGCTTGAGCAATTGATTGCGAAGCGAAGTGTTGCTTGACTTCTTAACAAGGACGCAATTGCGCCTTTCCAAGTGGAATATATTCAGAGAATTGACCGTCGGAATTCAAACAAAATTAATTAAATTGTTCACGGGACACTCGTCAATTTTAACGAGAAAAATTGTTATTGCTCGTTCCTAAAAAACGCGTCAAAGAACGCGTCAGAATACGTGTCAAAACAACGCGTCAAAAACGTTTCAAAAAATGCGTCAACAAACGCGTTAAGAAAACCCATCAGAATACGCGTCAAAAAAACGCGTATAAAAACGCGCCAAAAACGCTTCAAAAAATGCGTCAAAAATACGCGCGAAAAAAAAAACCGTCAAAAAAACACGCGAAAAAACGCGCGAAAAAAACGGGCACAAAAACGCGTCGAAAAACTCTTCAAAAAAACCCAGTCAAAAAAACCCGCAAAAAACGCGTCAAAAAAAGCCTCGAAAAACGCGTCAACAAAACGCGCGAAAGAACGCACGAAAAAACGCATCACAAAACGCGTCAAAAAACGCATCACAAAACGCGTCAAAAAAACGTGCGAAAAATCGCGTCAAAAAAACTTTAATGTTTTTTGCGTTTTTTCTGGCATTTGTGGACAAGTTAGTATTGCCCCTTTTTGAATGCAAATCCCGTTTTTTTTGTGACTTTTTCAAAATCTACGAAGCCAGCCCTGTCTATCGTATACTAAGCGTCTATTTTGGTCGGTTCAATGAGCAAACATTTCGCTAGTAAATTTAAAGAAAGCTTGCATGGTTCCGTAAATATTTGAATCGTTTTCTAGGGCGTTTACGTAATCTTACCCTATCCTTACACATAAATTTTCCTAAATGCTCGCATTTTGTTCTTCTTCCTGAGTTTTGGCGAATCGCAGCCGATTCTTACACTTGAATTCGCCGCGAATTAAACATGTTCACAAAACTAAATTTCAAAGTACAAAATTCAGTGGCCACAAGGCAACACCGCTTAAGTCTGTTTTACTCATTGTTCAGGAGAGCAGTTTAAAGTTTTTTTTACTCTATTGACTCTAGTGACTTAAGTTGTTTTTTTTTTTTAAATTGTGGCCACTTTTTAAAGATATAAAGCTGAAAAAAATTTACAAAATAGAATTGGGTACGCTGAATCTAATGGCATCAAAATCTTAATTTCGTCTGAAGTCGACTTAAGCGATTATGGTTTGTGGCCCCGGAATTATCTTCAAAATAAATTTTCTAGCAAACGAATCTTCTTCCAAAGAAATCGCCCATGAGTTTACCGATGGAGAATGAATGAATCGTTTTGACAACAACTGCCTTTAAAGTTAGGTAGGTGACTTAAAAAAAAAATTTCATCTTAAGGTCTTTTTCTGCACTGCGCCACCTCTCTCGAACGCCTGACAGACATCCGAGAGAGCTTCTTGGACTCGGCATAAAATCGTAATTTTTGGAGAAGCTACACCTAGGGTCCTTACGGAACTGTTGCGCCAACTACCTATTTTTTTATTTAGGTGACATTTTCCCTGGTCAGCCTTGAGGAATTATGACCCACCCCCATCTTGAATACCTTCTATTCTGCCGCAAAATGTATGCTTATGAGTTCGAATATGAGATATGCTTCGCATAAGTAGGTACGCAAAAGCAAATTTCCCACTGCGTGTAAAGAATTGCTGCCAATTAAATATTCAGACTGTTCTATTGAATTGAAATCATATCCACCGTGCTCTGTGCACACAAATTACGTATCTAGCTACAGAAAAAAATAATTAAAACACATTTCTTGCTGCATATACAGTCAAATGTCCATAATTGACAATATTATTGTCGTAGTGTCCCTCGGGGGATACTCGCGGCTCAGACAGCATTGTGTTGAACGTAAATTAAAAATTCCTTGTAGACGCTGCCATATCAGGTGGTAGGGATTCCTATTTTTTGTCCCGTCTATTTCCTTTGAATTTCAACTAGAGCTCATTACGAATGTCCGTAAGAGGAATTCCACTCAACCATTATCCGCGACAGCAAACTCTTGTCACACTTTCAATTTTTCCCCGTCAAGGGACTGTGTGTGTCGCACGTTGGCTCCATCATTACATATACTCGTATACACACCGACACGACCGATACAGATTGTCAAACACATTCGTCACAGCAGGATGGTATTAGTGTTAATCTTTGTATCACTCATGCTGTCAGCTGATGGGGTATTAACAACGCTTACGCCACACTTTTTGTTTCATTCAAAGATGCAGAAATATTTAGATGCTTTCTGGAAAAGTATGAAACAGGATTCGGCCAACAGTTTCGAATGTTTTCGATGTGGAGTGGTACATGTGCGCCTGGAAAAGGAGTTGAAATATTGCACTTGTATATTGTTGCCCTTCTAGCCATTTTTGTAGGCATCATTTTAGGTCGTCCATTCCGAGTTGCTGAAACCTGGAAGAGCTATGCGGCAGAAATATCCATGCGTAGGTTCAAGTTAATTAACAAAAACACGCAGCTTAGTATGTTGACTGTTTTTCTTTTTCTAATTTCCTAGTTTGTTGTAATATGGTGCGGAGTAGTGTGGCGTGTGATGAACGTCAACATGACTTTTATGCCTGGCTTAATGGCGGAGGTACCCGCGATCTAGTTGTTGGCATGCATCGTGCTGCATTAGCATTAGTTATGCAGCTTTATTCCGTTTTTAGTGAGTGACACTGCGGCAGGGTTAGACGTGTTATGCGATGATACGTGGGGCTCGTCGATGCCTTCGCCTTATAGTTGAGGACAAGTCTGTGTTGCTAGATGTTATTAAGGAGCAGTGTATGTATGAAACGACAATCGAATTCCGATATTTACATCTCTGTGTCTGTAGTAAGAGTTCAACTTCATCGATGAGATCACCGCGCGATCGTACATTTTCAGCTCACTCCTTTGAAAAATCCAATTATTCATCCCACTTTCAGTTGATTTATGCGACAGACAAATTATTTACAAATTGAAATGCTGTTGCGATTACGAACCACTGATTCATAATATGCAAAGGAAACAACTCCAAACTTGAGTTATAAACATCGACACGTGGGCGTATATGGACTGAAACTTTCATTCTATGCCAAGCTGCGAGTTCTTAGAAAGCCGCCCAGTCTGTGTTTCACCGACCTCACTGATGCATGCATACCTACCGGCGAATAACATCGATCAGTGCTCTTGAGCGGTTGCCAAATAAGGTGCGCGGAGTCTCATGGACGAGGACTTCCATAAACCGGCTTGAGAGTATAATTGACACAATAATTGAGAACCAATCGGTACGATAACGGCCTGAGGCGATTAAGTAAATTATCTTCCGACTATCTCGGATCGAAACAGAGTCCATGAGCTGCGTGCCTATTGTCTCCCTCACATTGATTTCCATGTGAAAAATTTGACAGCTTATTTGGTCGGCCAGACTGTGTGCGAACGTAGGTGTTGTGGTATTTTTACGATAAATGTCGGCCACATAGTTAGACTGAGTGCGGGATAAAGGAGTCTTATGGCCAATAACAAGTGGGCGGGTAAAGCATTTAAATATTCTGCCGGTCGGTGGCATGATTATGTTGCTTATGGCGACATCAAAACAACAGTGGTCTATCGGCATCAATAAAATTGACACTTTACTACTGATTGTGCAAACGAAGTTAGGTATGTGGTTTCGCAAGGAATCATCTGCAGCAATGCTAAGGCAACATTAAATTGGCAGCTTAACATTCCACTTATTAACGTCATCTTAAAAAATGATAGTATTCTTGGAAATTCTGTGCCTGACATACTTTTAATAATAAGCAACAGCCAATATATCCGTTGGTACCGAGTAGTACTACTATTCGTGATACAACTCTTGAAAAGAAAAAAAAATGAAATAGCCCTAAATTCGCCTTGTAACTGTAGGCTCTTTTTCTAGGACGATTTTCGTGAGAATTAAAAAACTATCGGCAAAAATAATTCATCGTTGGACTCGCATTTTGTGCGCTTCATGTTTTCGGGGAGAATATTTCGAATATGTCACCGTTCAGAGTCTACATATGAGATTCTCATGTTTCAGTGATAATTAATTGTCGGAGGAAAAAGCGATTCCCGGCGATTCGCCAGAACACACGCGGAAGAACTAAATGCGAACATTCAGCGCGAAGTAGGTAAAAAACGAATCCATAGTTGCTGTTGTATGATGGATTGTCTTTAATAATTTGTAACGTTCGAACGAGTTCTTTATTTATATCACACCAGCTTGTCCGACGAACTTCATTCCGCTCAGATTCGAAATATAATTTTAAAAATTTTAAATAATTTTTGTTGTATTGGAAGTGACATTGCCCTTTTTACCGTACAAACTTTCATCCCAAATGTTACTTCCTTAAGGTTTTGTAAGTAACCCAATCCATTAGGCCCATAATCGTGAAAATTGAATGGTCCTTTTCAATTAAAAATCAGTTTTTTCTATCAAATTTACATTTTGCGTGAAATATGGGACACCCTTTACATTTAACAATATAATATGAAATGCTATAATAATTTTATCGTGTTTTTGGTGTAATTATTTTTAAAAACATAAGAGGAAGACAACGGATTAAAATATAAAAAAGATTACATACTTTCTTTTTTTTTCGATTCTTTTATCGATTTTCTTCGCGGTTCCGACGCATTTTTAAGGTGGATTTTTTTCTGACTGTTTTTTCCAAAAATGTTCTTTGACTAGTTTTCCGTTCCCTACAGACAATTTTTTTTCACTTATTTTGTTTTCCCATTTATTACATTTGAACGTTTTTTTTGTTGACGTTCTCACTCATGCTTAAGACGCGCTTTTTGGTAAATTTTTCTCGTTTTGTAGCTTTTTTTGGAAACTTTTAGGATTGTTGTTGTTGTTTTTTTGTTTGTACGGTTTTCGATGCGTTTTTGAATGCGCTTCCTGTTGTATCATATTTGAATTATTTTTTTCTTTGTTTGATACAATTTCTCCCCGTTTTCAGGCGCGTATTTCTCATTTTTAATGAGACTCCTATTTTACGTCTCTGCGTTTTCAGGTTCGATTTATGGCGTAATGATTCTTTGCGTTTTAGGAATTATTGATAGGTTCTTTTGTTTTAGTGTAGTTTGTCTGATTTTCTGGAAGGTTAGTTTCTTTGTTTTCCTTTTTATTTTAAGGGCCTTTTTTGAAATGTTTTATGAGAAGTTTTCTTATGTATTTTTTTTTGTTTAAATCATTTTGCAACAAGTTGTGACATAATTTTAGACAAGCTTTTTGATAAGTTTTATTAAGGGGTTTTGAAGCAATCTAACGCGATACAAAAACCACAAAAAGTTTTTATTGTGTTACCCTTAATAAATGTGCACATATAAAAGATGGAAGTATAAACTAACTATTCAATTTAATTTCTATAATACTTGGCTCAAAGATGGAAGCTCTTTTGATTTTTGACTGCTTATAAAAACGAAAGTGACTATCGAAGGATAATTCGGCAATAAATGGGACTGTTCCAAAATATTAGGAATTTACTAAATACAGCTTCAAATGTTGTCATTGAATTGGATGTAGGAAAGACCAGAGTATAACAATAGTGAGTCTTTAAAGTGGTTTTCGGGGCAGAATACGCTGGACATTATTGTTAACAATAATCCTTCAGGTACCAGCTATGCCTCGGTTTTGCCTACCTAATGAAACTATGCTGGATTTAATATTTCATAAATTGTGGGTCTTTCTAAACAGTATTTATTTTTTATTGCGACCATAAACTTATATAAAGCTCACAATAGCTCTATGTCCCAAGTTACAAACTGTAGTAAATCTAAAAGCCGATACTTGAACTTTGTAGCAAGACTATATAACCTCGGGAAAATTAAATAGTTTTTAGCTACTAACCTAGAAATGTTTAAAAGTCATTGAGAAACTGCAGCTACAAATAATGGCGTACATAGGCCTTTCAGATAAAAAAAAAAAGAATTTCGTTAATACCTCGCACAGAGGTTGTTCGATTCCATTTCACCGTCGACCCGTGCCAATTGAAAAACCTTGTAGTTTGGGTTAGTTTCATGCATTATACACTGATTCTGGGGAACCTTTGGGATTAAAAGATCGAAAAAAAGGTATGTGAGCACTTTCCCTAAAAAAGACTTAACTCACCTGCAGGACCAAAGTGCCTAAAAATGTTTTAAAATCGACTATTTAAAAAAAAAAACAAAGTTGTATTTTAGAATATTTTCAGCCATGGTGACCGCTGCAGAGTTTCGAAAAGTCGCAAGAAAAACGACAAATGAGAAAAAAGTGTAATTTCTGATGCTATTCTGCAAATTTACAATGTTTTGTAACAAACGCTATAATGATGTTGTGATTGGCAACTGAGGTACATTTTAAAGGTTTTTATTGGGAAATAACAACATTTAAACAATTTTGCAGCGCCTTATTTTCCAACTAAAAAAAAGTCGAAAAAGTGCTAAATTGCAACTTTAGTCGCACAGAGGTCATGCTTTCTTTGAACTAAATCAATTTTGCAAATAATAGAAATACTACAGTTTGACGAATCACCCTTCACATTGCAAAACAGCGTCACTACTAATATTGAGTGAGTTACGTTCAGCTATTAATAAAGAAAATGTTGTTTCCATTTAAGGCTTTCACCATAAATCCAGGGAAAAATAGTTCAGAATTTTTCAAAAAATAATGAAAGTATGTCGACTCCTCCGCACAAGGCACACCATTGAAATAAAATCATTTATCAACACCACAAAGTTTGAACATCGCCAACAACAATATCTCCGTCAAATAATATTTTTTTTTTATTTTAATTCATCAAAGGATTAAATACTTTGCCCAATGGAATTTTCCGCTATTTGATTTCACCCTTTGGGCTTATGCACAGCAAACCGATATTTCAAAGGCGAACGTCTAACAAACCGAACGAATCTCTAATTTTCCTAAATAAATATTTACCTAGCCGCCATCAGTGTAGAACAAGAAATGCGTCCCCGATTGAAAGTTCAGTTGGTAAATAACCCGGAGTCCCAAAAGGAAAAACGTTAACGAATACGCATACTCCCGAAATATTACTTTCTAATTCCTACATAGAACAAAAAGAAGCGTTAATGGGATGGCTCTGATTAATAACCGCGTGGACGTTCATTAGGCCTCAAATTAAATTCCACCATACTAATGGGATTTTAATGCTAATGACGGAGCATCACTTCGACGTGTGTCGCACGGATGATTCACGGAGGTTCCATACTATCCGCTTTAAAAATCCTTTCAGCTCGATTGTCTGATAATTGTTCCCACTAATGCGGGTGCGAGATGCAGCATTTTTTTTTTTGTTCTCTGATTAGATGGACGATATAGGTGAACAGGTAGATCCAGTTACAAAACAGCGCGCCTAATCTCATACGTATACCCGGAAACACTTTGCTCCAAATCTCTGTAAAACCAAAATGACAAGTGCACCAACCCGTGGCGCAGTTCAATGACTTGCATTCACCTCTAACCGAACAGCACACTGAAACTCCGCATGGCGTTCGATGGCGTCTATGGTGCGCATACGATCCGCAGAGAGCAATCGCACTTAACATCGCGGCAAGATCATTAATTTGTAAATCGTGATTCCCGGCACAGCTAGCTACTAACTGTGTTACCATTTTGGGCAGGAGGGCAATCAGCGCATACATTGCCCGCAGAGGTGGCGATAGATATCTTTGCCGAGTATTGTCACGTTCTGCCAATTGAAGGATCAATTTAACCGCTCCGCCGGCGACTATCCCCCATGGCCAACACTATATGTTATTAGATGTGTCACAGCACACATACGGAAAGATTGTGGGCCCCATTAGGCTCGTTACGGATGCTTAAAATTGAAGAAACGAAGCATCGGGACGCGAACCAGATACGGATACGTAATTCCTTTCAAAATATTGAAAGATATCGAACAAGTACTTGTCCTGCGATGTCACTTGCGATGCACGCCTGACATCCAAATTAGCATACGGTAACATGGCAAACCCAGCGAACAGGTATATGTTGAAGGGAGGAGCTGCGACGCCGCGTATGTACATATAAGTGAACGAAAACAAGCGTTCTGCTGAATCCGTGGATCCATTCGATTTTGGGCTTGAGAAACTGAATGGAAACGGAAAGATCGATCGTTTGCCCGGCAACATGTCACTTGTGAGCCGCGCGCGGCGGAGACGAAACACTGCGCCTGCGGAAGCATGGGTTCGGGTGATTTGAATAAAACTCAGGCTGCTGCGCGATGCGATTTCCTGTCCACTTGACTGTGGCTGTATGTACGAGTACCAGAATGAGGCAGTAACGTATTTGCAAATGACAGAATTGCATCAATTGAATTTAAATTAGATTTTCTAGTCTCCAACAGGACGCGTGTATCTGCGAGATGTGCAGGAATAATGAACAAAAGTATTGAATGGCTAAAAGGAATTTACGACCATCGACAGGAAGATGTCACCCGTACCTTAGACTAGTTTCGTTTTTACAACTTTTTCCTTATGGTCCCAGCAGTTGCGACTTGTCTAATTAAATCATTCCGAGATTCCATTATGATTGCTGTTATGCAGTTGTATGACTATCCCGACTGGGGATATAATTAAAGCGAATGCATTCGAATTGTGGTGGTCTTTCTCCGAACAGTCATTCCATCTGAGCAATTTCAAGGAATGGCTTTTGGACTTTAGCTTTGCTTTGTATACAAATGCGTCCAATTCAACGACGGAAAAAAATAGTCCCAATGAAACTTTCAATTATTACCTCTCCAGTTTTTATTTTTTGGGAATTTCAATTTAAATATTTTGGAAATTTCTGATACGGTTTCTAGTTATTTGGCATTATTGGCATCACATGGCTTAGTTTGTTTCATTAATGAACCTACTACGACTGTAGCGGGCAAATTAGACCACATCTATGGCTGTTCTTGTAACGTGTCTTTGGAGAATTGTAAAAAATATATACTACCTAGATTTAATTATAACTGATCATTCAATGATATGCCTTTTAATTGAAATGGTAAAAAGTTAGTTTAAAAAACAAAAAAACCTGACTGACTGTAAAAAAAGAATTAAAAGGATATGAACAAGACACATTCAGGTACATATACCTAACTTATTGACAATCGGAGACTATATACCTAACAAATATATGAGTATTGAGCACCCTCCGACTGCCAAATAGTAAGGTATATGTATACTTGAATGTGTCCTGTTCATATATTTTTAATTCTTTTTTTACAGTCAGTCGGGTTATTTTTGTTTTTTAAACTAACTTTTTTGTTTTTATCTTTTTAGCCTTTGACACTCCGGGGAAGAATATAAATCTAATGACACCTCACTCTTCAAAATCGGTCAAGCCGTTTAGGCCACACGATGTCCCGATGGAACGTACATAGGATAAGCGCGAAACACATAACCCTCTCTGTGTGCAGTCGGGTAAAAAAGGCACATTTCCAACGTATTCGAAAAAGTTCACGAAAATAAACTTTAATGACCTCAATAATTATCTATTATATATGTTTCGGGAAGATGTTTATGCATGCAGTGATGCTTCAACCTCCTTTTCAACATTTATGGAAACACTAAGGAAACACATTTCGTTCTCTTCTTCATCTATGTCCTCGAAAAACATGGTTAAACGACTTAGCCCGTGGGTTTTTAGGTACTTATTAAACACAGTTAGAGGAAAAAACTAACTCAGAAGCCAGAATTATGAGATTAAAAAGAATATATGTGATATTGTGCTCTGACCTTAAAAAAGAAATTCCAATCTGCCGGGATAATTTTTATTGTTCACAAATTAACTCTGCAAATGGTTATTTAAAAAATGAATTGCATATTGTAAGTAGTATCCTTAAAAGGTCGGCGCAGTGGCTTAGTGGTAAATGTGTTGGACTACTAAGCGAGGGGTCCCAGGTTCGAATCCCGAGAAAACCCAAATTCCAACTTAAGGTTTTTTTCACAAACATCCGAGAGTATAACTGTCATGAAAGAGCTTCTTAATTGGCCGTTTGGACTCGGCATAAAATTG
This sequence comes from Cheilosia vulpina, assembly GCA_916610125.1. Classification (NCBI taxonomy): domain Eukaryota; kingdom Metazoa; phylum Arthropoda; class Insecta; order Diptera; family Syrphidae; genus Cheilosia; species Cheilosia vulpina. The sequence goes on along the minus strand of OU744279.1, from coordinate 39,723,220 downwards.
TAGATCCCTTCCATTCGTCCCAAATATAAAAACGCACACAGGACGAATGGTTGTGAAAAGCTAGGCCTAGGGTCCCTACGGACGTGTTGCGCCAATTTTTTTCTTCTTCTTCTTAATGGTAAAAAAATGCGGTTTCTGTTCTGAATGTTCGAGTAGATATTTTTGAACGTTGTATTTTTTATGGCGTCTTCCCCGAATTTCTAAAATGTGCTGATGTTGTCTCATTGTTGAAAATATGTGCCTCTACTGAAGTCTCTAATTATCGGCCAATTTCACTTTTTCCTGTCTTCAGTAATTTTTTTGAGAACAGTAACACTTTTTACAAGTTTCTCAAGTTTCTTCTTAATAATAATTAATTTTTTACTACACTGCTATAGTTCTGCTCTCAAATAATGTCAAACCTCGAAAAAAATATACAGCTGGTTTGTTTATTGCCACTACCAAAAATATGGTTGACCAAAACTTGCTATTAAAGAAATTGGCAAAAGCTGGATTCGTGTTTTCATACTTGACTGGTTTCGGTCTTATCTTGGTAACTGAGAACGAATTGCGAATTGGTGAATCAATTTAACTGCATTTATGAATGGAGTAGTGCAAAGAGTGAAGCTTGACGACATTAAAAGCGAAATTAAGTACTTTATATAATACTTTTAAATGAATTTATAATTGTAAACGCTCAGGCCGAACAAGAGGGTATTCAAATTTACGAAATCTCATATCGCCATTTTGGGTGGATGGGCAGCACTCGTCTTCAAAATGACATTAGGGGAGGATTTATTTACCTAAAGCCCGAAGCCCGAGATAAACATGGCTTTCTCAACATTAACATTTAACCCTACAGTTAACGATATTCTGGCAACAACATTTGATTATTGGTAAAGAGATTTTGGAAAATGCAGAGTCTTTGCGTAAGCTGTCAGTTGTTTTAATATTGTTGAGGCCGAAAGTCTTTTATTTTGAAACGTCACCATCTATAAGTTATGTCATCTTACAGCACTTGGAAAGTTCCGATCAATATTTAGACACGTTTTAATATAGACAACTCCCCACAGGAGTCTCTGTTCAGAGATCGAAACGGAGAACAGGCTTAACTAATACACATCATATAAAGGGTCTTTCATTATCGACTTGACAACTTCGAACTTTCGGTGTGAACGTACCCTTAAACCGATTACCGAACTATCAATGTCAAAATAATCAAAAATGTTTAAAAAAGCAAATTTTTTTTATGGCGCTACATTATATCATTGGTTTGTCTATGCCAACAATCCGGCGACGTAAAACGAGCTCTGAGGCTATATTGAACGAGAAGTAGCGGCCGTATCGAGCGAAATGTGCGGACAAGTCATCGAAAATTTGGTTCAACGTATCGACCCCTGCATACGTTCCCGTGGTGGACATATGAACGAAGTCGAATTTCTTTATGCTTTGATAGTAATTTCAAGGGAATACAATTTTTTTTTTTAGATATCTCAAGTTGTTTGCATTTTATTAAAAAAAAGAAGTTGTCAAGTCCCTAATTAAAGACCCTTTAGTAAATGACAACTGACCATCGTAGCTCTTGTCAATCAGTTAATGATAACAGAGATACCCATATCGCGACCACGAAGTTGCAAACGAAAATTCAGTACACATGCGGGTTGTCAATGTTTACACATTTTTGACAATCGACTTTGAACACTGTGGCCCAACACCTTCGACGACTGCAGTACGTATAGGCAGGACCTTGAAAATGAAGATGATGACGAACTTAGAAAAAAAAACATTGAAACTTATGTAGATACCTTCTATTATGTTTGTTTTTTTTTTTCTCTGTCTACCGATAAATTATGGCCCCCTCAGAACATATAAAAGTCAAATTATTTTCCCGCATCTCATATGTGCGCCACTCAAGCCTGAAAGTAGCAACACAACCGCCCAGCCAGTTAAACAGACACCTATGTGCATGACAGAATTATTTACAAAAATTAAGTGAGGTTTATTAACTTATAGCGTGATTAAGAAAATAATTTAATAATTGTTATACAATTATCATGCAATTGCCATGAAAACGTTCACTTACCCCGGCGAAGAGTTCTGCCACACAAGACGCTTGCCGAGCGCCGCATGTGTTCCGATTTGAGAACGAAACAAGAGTGTGCATCTAACTGTGGCAGTGCTTCGGCATCTGCATGCAACATCGGCTATACTTTGTGGCAAAATTATGTTGCATCTCTCCCCGGTCTTCACGACCGACCTGCGGTGGCTGGTGGACCGTAGACGATCGCACACGAATCGCTGCCTTAATTAGACAATTCCTTAGCGATGTAGACGTCAAGTACATGGGCGTGATGATGCGATGCTGACATCACCTCAGCCAGCCAAAGCTGGCGACAAACATCCCGTACCTAGTGCGAAACTCACGAACTACTGCCGCAGCACCGCAGACGGGACTCAAATGTTGCAGCGAGGTAATTAAAAGATGTACGTACGTGCATAATATAATGCAAGCACATTTCACATATCTGTCACAACAAGACGTCCGCCATAGTGGACAAAGTGGACAGAGCTGACAGCGCACAATGTTATGACCAATGCTATCCTGCGCTTTCGGACAAAGGAGTAGCAGCAGCAGCAGAGGCCCACGCGACAAAAAACTATACGGAATCCACCTGTGCTCATGGAGCATCGTTAAACAATTTCGTGTTCGCTATCGTAGTTGGCATAACAAAAAAGGAAGCGAACCGCAGCAGAAGAAGCACAAAAGCAAATTTCTCTGTGTGTGTGCGTTGAAATAAAAACCAGTAGTCTTTGCGACGGACTACTGGGCAATTGGACTGTTGCCAGAAGGCCGCCACGCTATGACGGCAGCGCGGCGACGACGACGACGACATTGACCAGCAGCATTCTGCTGAAATGTCAGAACAGGAAAAACCTTTTAAGCCTCCACGTCCACGCTCCACACAACACAATCGCATAAGAGCGCCTAGAGCCAGAGGCCGCAGAGGGAGAGAAATTAAAAACCCTTCGGCCGGCAGATTTACCGAGTGGAAAATGATTAATGAGCCGCATACAATTCGCATTACACGAAGGAGCGTTTAGCCTGATGTGTGTAACTGCCACCGCCTTAATTACAGCTCATGTAACCTACAGTAATATCTTCGGCACTTGTTTCAATTGCACGGGACGCTATCTGTTTGAGTGCTGTCTTCGGAAGCATTTCAGATTTTGTGTATGTCTTTGGATTGGCATAGTGGCAGCATTTGATGAGGCAAATGCCGATTTGTGCTCGCCATTGCCATATATAGTTGACAGTATTTGCAGGCGTAGATCGAGATAAGCGCTGCTTCTCAGCGCTATGATTGACGTTGCGCAAGATTGCTGTAAGGATCCTCGACTGAGTAGACATGCAAAGGGTGTTGGTATAGGTACCTGCCGCTGGTTCGATTGCGGTTCTTTGATGCTGTCAAACGAGATGCAAAGTCCCATTTATATATGTGACCTGACAGAGTTTAGTCATAGTTTTGTCAATATGACAGTGAATTGTGTCAAGAAGAAGAATAACTTAAGGAGAGAAATTGTGAGAAACTTGCAAGGACACGTAAAGATCGTACTGAATCTTGACCTACGTTACGTCTTCAGATTTGAAAAAAAAAAAATAACTAGCTACCGCAAAAGGTCTGTATAGTTTTAAGGCTAAGTATTAAATCAGCACCTCTTTGGGTAGATACATTTTGAAAATAAAATTCTCTCTTAAATTTCCTATCTGGGAATATATGAGACAAATGGAAGGGACCTACTCTTTTTATGCCCAGTCCGAATGACTGAATTGAAAAGCTCCTTAACAAACAATGTCCTATCAGACATTTGCGAGCGAGAGCTTACGTCTTAACGTAATTTGTGTTTTGTCTGGGATTGAATCTTAGACCTCAGTACCACTGACCACTGAGCCATTGAGTCACTCAGTCCACAATAGTCTTTATGTTTAGATAGAATTCAAAGGTTTCAAAGAAGCACTGACATGGACTACGGCAAGTTTCAAAAAAAGTCCCACTTTCACTCTTAGAGGGAAAACGATTGTTTTTAAAGTTACAACACAAGAAAACTAAGCCCAAATCGATTTAATCAGAGAAGCAAAGTCACAAATAAAATATAGCGATGCCTGCAGGAATGTCCAGGATCCCCGCTTTAACCGTTGAAATCTGTGCAAAGAGATAAAGTGAGAAAACCAAGCCTTTGAAGCTAAACTCCGAAAACGGTGCAGTAATAAACAGGGGTATAATCCAAAACAAACTTGGCAAGCATGTCTTAAGTGGAAGTGGCGGAAGAGCATAAGGGCATTGCGACACTGAGGCTAACCAGGTTGTCTTTGGCGCGCAAACAAATCGATGCAGACAGAACTAATGGCCCAAGAATTCCGAGCTCGCCTGGTTGGTGGGCGAAATTCAAAGGAACATGATATAACCAAACCAAACCCACAACTTTTGGATATGGGCTTGCTAAAATGTATGTGCTTATTTCGCGGGCCAAAGTAAGGATACAGATTTTTTAATACAGTACGCTGCCAGAAATAAGGAAAAGGTCAGCTTATGAAGATGATGATTAGTTCATTGAAGTTGTCAAAGGGCCGAAATAGAATTTACCAAAAATTTGGCAGACTACCCGTGCAGTTAGTTACAGTAACCAGCATTGACTCAAGCCAGGGGGCTCGAGTTCCTGCTGTAAATAAAAAATAACTTCTTGGTCTTTCCAGCCTAATTTGGCTGACACAATCGTCGATACTTATAATCATTTTTAGTGTCCAGGCTAAATTTTTCAAACTCATAATGGCGAAATTTTCCAACGAAATATTTAATGTGGATGTTAAAAATGGTTATTTGTAAGGACCAATTTTTTTAAAGGTTTTTTGCGCCAATTAATAGTACAGTGATGCCAACGGAAAAAAAAGATAACAATGTGACAGCTGAGAGTTCGGGATTAGTCAAAATGGTGTGCTATACGAAAGAACTATTTTCATTGTTGAGCAATATTTTAAAAATAATGAAGATTCGTCAGCTGAAGTCCGCAGTTTTCGTACAAAACCATCTTCAGTGATAAAGCTCAGTTTCATCTTGATGGCTTCGTTAATCGTCGCATTTGGGGTTCAGACAACCACGAGTAATTGTTGAAAAACAAATGCATCCACAACGCGTGACTGTTTAGTGCACCCTTTATATTGCCTGAAGATTCCCATCGCTTCCATCCGAATATTAATAAAAATTATCTACCATCAAGACGCATCTGCTACTCCTTAATGCAGAGGGTACTGCCATCCTAGGAAAGGCTGGTTAAACTGTGAAAACGATCAGTTATGAATCTAGGTGAGCATGCACGTCTTGCCAAGCATCGCAGTCTAAACCAATTTTCGAGGCTCCCAAAATTATATATCTACCTTGGTAAGGATGGCTATACATACATAAAACAAGGGGCTTAAGTAAGTCTCTGTAGGGCCAGTATATTAAGCTCTGAAACTTCTTCCTAAGATTTCTACGCAGGATATTGTAGCCTTTCAGAAGACCATTACTATAAAGGGCACCTAGCGATCCATTTTTATCATTTGGTATCTATTTCAATGGCCGAAATTTCGGTACTCGAAAAAGTGCGACTTAAATTTTATAAATTTGTACGTACCTACCTGTCCTAATAAAAGACATATCGCACGCACCCGTTTTTGCCTCCAGAAACTCAACTTTGCTGTCCCTACGCACAGTATTTTTTTTCTTGTACCTATAATTTTAGTGAAGTGTAAATGGAAAATTTGTGGATAAATAAAACTAGCGCCATCTATTCAAAACTTAAATGAAGGGCGAGTTAAATTATATCTTAGAGAGGAGATCGGTTATGGGGAACACAATTTATATGGTAAGTTGCAGTCTTGAAACTGTCTAGTAAAACTTAAATCGAACAGCCAGAGATGTTGTTTTTAGTCCCGTATGAAATAGACGATACGAATCTACCCCATAAGCAAGCATTTTTGACAAGAGAGCTCCTAATGCCAAAATCGATCAAATGGCTCCATTTCATTCGAAAATAAAAATTGGACGTGCGTCTGTCATAAACAACTTATACGACACCATTTTGAGATTGGTTTATTGATATAGTTCGTTTTCTAAAACTCTGGGAAAAGAGAGTTTATTTATGTTTTGTTAATAATAATTTTACAAATTTAGAGCACAACATTATTTAAGGTCACATTCTTTCACTGAGTCACAAAAATATTTATTCCTTGTAATTTTTATACTAAGTAAACTCAGAAATAAAAAACTTTATATAATGCCAACAATTTGCTTTGGTTAAAATGAACCCAAATATTGAAATGTTTTATATAAGAACGCTTTAGTTGGCAATGATGTAAGAAAATAGGTATGGGGAATGTCATTCTTACACTGAATGACTTGACAGTTGACAAGTGAAAAACTAGTTTTTGTTTTAAAAAATAATAGTTCAAGCAAGAACTGTTAGCTTACAATTTAAAAAAAATAATCAATTTTCTTCGCTGTATAATCTTTCCTTTTATTTAGTGGTTGGACAGTGTTATTATATAGTCGGTCGGTTTTTCCTCTTATATGTAAAAGTGCAAGGATAAAGTGTCGTCCTACATGAAAGACGAAAAACAAATTCAAATAGAATAAGGTTTAGTTAAATGTAAAAAAGTTTATGCAAAAATTTCTTACTAAATCCCATATTTTTGGTGATTGTCGGAAGAAAGGAAAAAATCGGAACTGATTGAAGAAAAAAGTTATTCAATGTCGGCGCAGTGGCTTAGTGGTTAGTGTCTTGGACTACTAAGCGAGGGGTCCCAGGTTCAAATCCCGAGAAAAACCCAAATTCCAACTTAAGGTTTTTTCACTGCGCCACCTCTCGCGAACGTCTGACAAACATCCGAGAGTTTAACTGTCATGAAAGAGCTTCTCAATTGGCCGTTTGGACTCGACATTAAACTGTAGATCCCTTCCATTCGTCCCAAAAATAAAAACTCACACAAGACGAATGGTTGTGAGAAGCTAGGCTTGGGTCCATACGGACCTGTTGCGCCAATTATTTTATTTTTTTTTAATGTATATACAGTCCAACCTCGATAAGTCGAATTCTGAGGAGCAATTCCCAAATTCTGCGTGATTTTACAAGTTTTTTTTATAATGCATCGCTTTCGGGGGCACTGTGTTTGTATATTCCTATGACCTAGTATACATATACCGTGTAGAAAATCGTGATTTTCGTATGAGTGAGCAAGAATTGTCAAATTTCTTGTTAGTAGGGGTTAGAACACATAATTAAGTAGGTTGGTATATTGGTTTGAATGTTTAAAAAATAATAGGAAGACAAAATAAAGCACAAGTTGAATGTACATATTTATATCAATTTTGTTTTTTACTTGATAACTCGAAGTCTTGATAACTTGTGGCAAGTGATGGTTCGAGTTATCGAAGTTCGACTGTATATCTAGCTATTAGTAATATGGCAACATGCCTCCACCTCCCCCTCATCTCATCTAATTTATCTAGTAACACTGCACTTGACAATGACAGATGTCGCGGAGAGTTTTGAAAATTTAAGGAATATTTGCAAATTCAACTTAGATGGAACCCTGTTTTGTTAGTAAGTTGTAAAAACTTAAATTTCAGAACTTCTTAGGCTAAGATTACTTGATAACTAATGGCCTAAGGATCTAAGGGGATCCCATTTTTGTAAAAAAATATACAAAAATTGAACCGGTTCCGGAGACTATGTGATATTTATTTTTGTTGGCATATCTCATATGTATGTTTTGAGCGTTAAATGCTTTAACCAGTGTCTACAGATAGCTCTTGAGTAAGTAAAAGCCGATCCTGATGCATTCATCTGCCCCAGACGCTAACAACCAGCGGTCCCTCTACAGAAACTTCATCAAAGAGCAAGGAATCCTGAAGCAGGGATCTTAGAGAAGGTGGATACATTCAAATCGTGTCAGTCGAAACATTATTATCTCCTTTTTTTTTAAGAAAACCATATTTATATGATAGAAGCCGTTTATTTAATTTTCTAAAGAGGTACATATTTTCCATAAAATCTACCGCAAATATCAACCATTTGACGCGTACAACCGCACTGCACTCGTGCGCATTTAACACCCAACATTATCCCCATAACATCTCGTAAAAACTGATCATAGAAGGCCGCCATTTAAAGTGTGCAGGCAAACCCTCTGGCTAAAAATGTAAATCTCAAAATTACCCAAATGGACACATCTCACAACGGAGTGTGTTGCAGCCCCGTCCCATTACGCAACAACAACGTGTGGATATTAGCAAATCATTTTTCAGCCAATATAAACGGGCGGCATAAGCATCGAAAGCCTACAATTAAGAGCAACAAATTTAGCACCGAAAACGTGAACAGAGTTTCGTTTACATTTTATCGCAATTTATATGTCATGTGGTAAGGCCCCCGACACACTTTAATTCAATATACCTTGCAAGGCGAATTATATCGTTCAGGTAGTGTGTGTGGTTGCGTGGCTCCAAAAGGAGACCTCCGCATGCATGGACGATGGACTCTGCGTATAGTTTGGTTGTCTCTACCCCAAGATGTGCACTCTCCAGCACACATTGTCGACCTTTGTGTGAAATTATCTCTGCGAGAAATCGGTTGTTGTTCTTTTTCTGGTTCTTCTCGGAAATTGTGTTTTTTGTTAATTAAAAGATAACCCTCTTGTGTTGGATTCTGTTAACTAACTGGCAGCCGACACTGACAAACGATGGAATTTCCTTTGACGAATAAATTGCAATATTATGGCAGAAAATGTTTCTAAATAGTTGGTCATAAGTAAATTACCAACTTAGTTGAAGGTTTTGTTAAGTTTGGTCCAGTTTATCGTACGGCCGCGGGACAAGTTCGAAAGAATAATGAGCAGAGGTCCGTTTGAGCGGTAAAGTAAATATGCACATATTACAAGAAGAGTGCGATGGGTTTGATAGGATAAAAAGGAGAAGACAAAGTTGGCATCTCTTATGGAGCAGAGGCAGTCCTAATTATTTGATGAACGCGATAGACTTACCCAAGCAGTCTTAAAATTCTACCATTGAACATTCGATGACAATTCAGATCAATTAGGTATTGGATAGTGGGCCTAATATGCTCTGATTTCGCCACATTTATAGACAGGATTCAACTGAAAAAGATAGCTGTTAAAGCTCCAACAACTCTTCCGGAAAGCACTGCCATATGCGCTGACTGATCTGTTGGGATCACCTCTACCATGAGCAACCCATAAATTGCAAGATGCTAATCTATCTAGAAGCAATTTTTGGAAAATGTTAAAAATATCCAGTCCCGTAATTATAGTTACTAAGGAATAAAACTTAAGTCCTTTATTTAATAAGAATTTATTTAAATTTATATTGTATTCGAGTTTTAAGAAGAATGATTGAAAAAAAATATTTTTCAACAATAGAAATTTGTAATGAAACCTACATCAATTTACGTAAGATGCATTTGGAAGTGTCATGTGAATGGCTCATGAGTATTTCAACAGAAAGTTTTATTAAAAGTCGAAAAGAATGAGCCACGTCAACTGAGGGATAGGTCAGCAGAAAACATAGTACAGAATGTCACAACTGAAAACTCTACAATATTTCGCGAAACTATCGCTCTCATAATTGCCCTTCCTCTTTTACCTAATTTGGATTAAATTTCAAATCTATACCTATCTCCCGCCACATAAAATTTTGTTTGTTTTCCTGCACGTTTTTCAGGTGTCACTTTGGTCTTTTTTTCGCATTTGTCACTGACGTTGTCGAGAACTACCCTTTTGCCCGAATTAAGAAGCTTTCTCAGGAGAAAGTTCCTCTCTTGGTTATATTTTCAGGCGGTCGCGAGAGGTTGAGCAGTGGAAGAAACATAATGGTGTAAAATTTGTATGTTTCCGGGGATCAAACAATGTGGTCTTTTGAAGATGAAGGTATATTTAGTGGTTCCGGAAGAAAAATTCTTCAGAAGATATATTGTTCCGTTTGCACAAGTTTTTTGATGCGGCAATTCACCTACAAAAAAACCTGAATTGGGTATTGAAGATGGCTAGGACTAAATATGCAGATAAAACAGACGTCTTTGGCTTTAACCCACCAACTTGAAGTGCGAAACTGGAGGCAGTTAGTAAGTTCGTATAAAAACCAACAACAGGTGGAAAGAAATTTCTATCTGTGAAGTATCATGGAAGCTTTGGCCTGAATATGACAGAGGCCCGACCATCAAGCTTTTACTGTTTGTAGACCGGTTCGATCTGAACTGAAGCGATGCCTTTGAATGTGCAGTACAGTCGAACCCTGGATACAGTGACACATCGCTTAATAGAAAAACCTGTTTAATGTCACACTTATGCAAAGTCAGTTGTCTTTTGTATCCTTTAACACAACCCGTTTGGAGTAACAGCCCGGTTAAAATTAAATATATAAATATTTAAAAATTGATAAGCTCTTTCATGACGTTCGCGAGAGGTGGCGCAGTGAAAGAAGACCTTAAGTTGGAATTTGTTTTTTTTTCGGGATTCGAACCTGGGACCCCTCACTAAGTAGTCCAATAAACTAACCAATAAGCCACTGCGCCTAACACATCCCGGTTAACGTAACATTATTTTGTTGGCCTTTTGATGTGATATTATGGGGTTCAAACACATTTCCAGTCGTATGACTAAATCGTTATACTGCCCGTGTAGACTGACTGCGTGGCGGTGCCAATTGAATCATCCTTACGTGGAAGGACATTATAGAGTAAGGTATGCCTACCTATAATATTTTTTTTTTAAATGTGGTTAAGCAGATGATAGCTAATGCGAATTGTACGAATTTCAATTATAAACTCGGGCCGCTCCTTCGACTTCGAATTGCATTTGCCTCGATGATCAAGTCCATCTGTTCCATTTGCAAACGGCTGGCACGAACTTTTGAACAGAAAACCTCTTGTACAAGACGGTTGGACCGAAAATAGTTTCCCGGGAACGTGTTCGCTAGGGTTTTCCTCGCCCATCATGCACCTGCAAGAAGTATTTCGATTCAGTCTTCCCTTCTCGCGCAACTTAAACGAACCGCATGTGAAAGTGTGTGCCTAATTGGTGAAAGTTACCCCCCAAAAATTACTCGCTCTTATAAAAAAATCATTTTCATCAATTCCCCGCTCTCAGCAGAACCAATCTTTCATAAATCGTCCGCTTTGATCGATTAGGAACCATTTGTATCGCCTACTCCAATCAGAGGAAACCCATTATGTTGCTCATTAGCCCACAATCAAAACAAAGTAAGCTAAAATTAGTCCGGCACACATATGCCATTCAACGAAATACATGTCGAAATCGAAAGAGCTCCCACTGGTTCCTTTTACTTCTGCTTTGAGTAGGTACTGCTATCATCGCCCCACTTGCACACGACATCAGTTCTCACCTTCGATGCGCTTGTTGTGAATATTTTGTGTGAGAGCGTGAACTGGAAACAGACAAAAAAAAAACCTTAAAAACAAATTCCTATATACCCAAAGAGTGACCACTTAGCCCGGGCAACATTAATCTCAATGCTGCAGCATAAATCCTTCGCAGATCACATGAAACTCAGCATCGGTAGGCCAATGTGGTTTAACTTTCAGCTTTGGACATTCATCTTGCGCGCGTCCATTCACTTTGTTGGCTCTCGGTTTAACGATGTCCGTCTACGAACAGACAAAAATAAAACACGTGTACGTGCATCTGGGCAAAAGGAAACGAAGGAAAACAAGAGGCCAATTGTATATACGTATGTTAAAAGCACCTGAAAATATCTGAGAAGATTTAAATCGGATAGTGGCAGCGCAACAAGTGGAAGCAAAACCTCTCGTGTCGTTCATAGGCGTTCTGGAGGAGATTTAGGACTCGCAGCAAGGCATCATCAAACTTGCAAAACACACAAGTATGTGTAGGGCATTTGTGTCTCTTTTGTATAGGAGTGCATCGTCTTGAAGATTGAACTCTTGGTTGTCGGGCATCACACGTGATGTGAAACCTCTTTGATTCCCGTTTGGAGCTTCTGATATTTGGGCTACCGTATCTAGATATTGGCAGTTTGAAGACCTATTTCATGACTTATGGGCGTATTTTCATATCTGCTATATGCACACGGATATCTGCTCCTGGTATGTGTACGTGTGGGTTTAAATCACAAGTGCGTGCTGTGGTCAGCAGCATTTAATACTGGGCTAAGCGCGTGTAGTCGTATTCCGCGTGCAATAAATCAATCTGTCGATATATACGTACGGCCAGCATGTCTTCGATAAGAAGTTATCGGGAGCTGTTCAATTCTGATCAGGTAGTACCCTCCATTGGACAGATTCTCAAAACTAAAGATATCTAGAGGTTAACGTTTGAACAGTAAAACAGTGAATACAAATTTATACGAAAAAAACATTATCATTTTCACATAGCCGAAGGTTCTATAACAAATAAATGAGTTGTTGGCGAAAAAGGTCCAGGGACAATCATCTTGTATACCCATTCACATTTGCAAGTTGGAGATAGATGAAAGAACTTTTCAGTTTGGACTTAGATCATTACAATTTTCGATAGAAACTCTTAGATGTTCTTGTTGGTGTTTAAATGTAGTTTGTACACAAGTCAATTGCGATTTCTATATAAAAATCGGGCTTTGCCCGTGCTAAAATTAAAAATATCATTGTTAAACGAATTACAGAAATATCAAATTTCAAACAAATACAAGCTTCCGTAAATTAAGGCAGCACTTTTGACAAATAAGATCTCACTGCTAAAAAAATCCCATACAAAAAATATCTATGAAAAATTGATTTTTACGAATTTTCCAGTTTCCCTTGGGCTCTACACAGAAAAGCTCAATTCGGGTGATTCGTTCTCGAGTTATGGGTGGTCTTACGAATGCAACTTTGTTTTTAGATGACAAATTGCATGTCCGCAAAAATCTTGCGAACAGTTGCACCGATTTACAATTTTTTTTTTTTTTAATGTATGAAAGAAACATGTATTAGGTTTTTTTTTTTATTAATAAAGCATTTTTCATTAAACAAAATTGTTCACTAGTTTAATTCTAATTTTTTCAAAGTGCGCTATGTGATAAATTACTGCTGTCTACATCCCTCTGGGTTATATTTCATCGTACGAGTTGGATTTCGGCAACAGGTGTAGTCGAAACAGAGAATCGCTGATGGTTTCAGAGCTTCTTTTCATCCTCTTAGCTCGTTGTTCCCTAGCTTTGACCACGTCATTTGAAAAGTCCGTCCACTGCGTTGGTAAGCTGGACACTTGAAGAGGGATAGTCGTAACGGGGAATCGCTCGAGAAATACAGTGAGTGTCTCACAGTTCCTTTTCCTCTTGTTGCGTTGTTCCCTAGCTTTGACCACGTCTTTTGAAAAGTCCGTCCACTGCGTTGCTAAGCTGGACACTTGAAGAGGGATAGTCGTAACGGTTAATCGCTCGAGAAATTCAGTGAGTGTCTCACAGTTCCTCTTCCTCTTGTTGCGTTGTTCCCTAGCTTTGACCACGTCTTTTGAAAAGTCCGTCCACTGCGTTGCTAAGCTGGACACTTGAAGAGGGATAGTCGTAACGGGGAATCGCTCAAGAAATACAGTGAGTGTCTCACAGTTCCTTTTCCTCTTGTTGCGTTGTTCCCTAGCTTTGACCACGTCTTTTGAAAAGTCCGTCCACTGCGTTGGTAAGCTGGACACTTGAAGAGGGATAGTCGTAACGGGGAATCGCTCGAGAAATACAGTGAGTGTCTCACAGTTCCTTTTCCTCTTGTTGCGTTGTTCCCTAGCTTTGACCACGTCTTTTGAAAAGTCCGTCCACTGCGTTGCTAAGCTGGACACTTGAAGAGGGATAGTCGTAACGGGGAATCGCTCGAGAAATTCAGTGAGTGTCTCACAGTTCATCTTCCTCTTATTGCGTTGTTCCCTAGCTTTGACCACGTCATTTGAAAAATCCGTCCACTGCGTCGATAAGCTCGCCACCCGAAGAATGATTGATGAACTACTTTCGTCCATGCACACGGTCTCGGTTTGAGTTTTGTCGAATTTTGTTGGATGCATTTTGGTGTTGTTACTTTATCGCTTACTGAATTGAACTGATTTACTGAAGCAAATGGAACCTGTTCTTATACTAAAAAAAGGGACACTTGACAGGTAGATTTGTCAAATTGGGTAATTAGGAAATTCCAAAAATACCACTAAAGGATTAAACGCAACTCTAAAATCCTTTATTTCGCAGGTATTATGCTGGAAAGGGATGCTTATATATTTTATTACCCTTCTATTTCTAATACTCCAGGCCAAAAATTGCGTGATATTATTTACCTATACCTTTTATATGTGAAAATATTTCCCGCCAGTGGTAGATTTTTATAATGTGAAATCAAGGCTTCCCCATTTTTAGACACCTATTGTGAATATTTCACTAAATATCTCAAGGAGTTAACAACTTTGTATTGAGGAAATGGAAGCAAAAATCGACTTCATATTAGCAAACTAGCTGAATAGTCCTCTTTTTACTAAACGGACCTCCAAATGTTTTTTTTTTCTTCTAAAAACCTTGCTTCGACGATAAGAAATAAAAAGCTACACAGGTGAAAATATTTATGTATTGATTTTCAAACACTATGTCTATTCTTTTTGCCAACCTACAAATTTTGTTAATATTTTTATTTTTAACATTTTCGAATGCATTTTTACTTAAAAAAAATGATTTCCGCTTTTTTGTGATTTAAAAAAAATGGTCACCGTACTTATAGGAGTGCCGAAAGTTCGGTTTTAAAGTTACTCCCAAAAAATATTCGATAAAATGGGAAAAAATTGCGTCATGAAGCTCTCACATGGACCCCTAGTTAATTTAGGTAAAAACCCAGTAAATTATTTCGGTAAGGCCTCTGAATTTTTTAAACACTTTGCTTTTAAAACTATTTGGGGCGCACAAAAAAACTTCGCATTGTTTGTTTAAGAACCTCATTTACATTTGTTCAAATGGACTTACAGTAGCCATTTTTACCGAACAAAATTTCAATGAAAATACAACAAACACTTTTATTGGATGACCGATATCCACGTTTACCGTGTTGCAAGTGCGAAAGTTGGTGTTTTTGTAACATGTAACGCATTTGTTTACATCTTCCCCTGATCACTTGATGTAGGCATTTTATTTTGGTACGCCCGAGATAAAAGAGATAAACAAACAAAAACAACCAAACATTTATTTAATCTACTACCCAAATCCAAAAATACACTAGGTACTAGCGCACCGAGTGCATCTGAATCTGTATTCCAAATCGAATCCCCATTGAATCCCACCATACAACGGAGTAACTGCAATTCCGGTAGATGTTTATGCTCGTAAACCTTACCCTCTCACAATCAACATCATCATTCATTTGAAAGCATTGCATCATCTTCCGAAATCTTGTCTGTCCGAGACCGTACAGATAAAACGAAGAAAGAGTTGTTTTATCTGGCTGCCATATCGGACGGAACCATTCTTTGTGCACTATCCGCTGTTGTACACTACACACAATCGCATCCAGTAAAACCTGTCCCCTCTCCAACTAACTATCTAAGAGAAAGACTCCCCCCAACCCAGTGCCAGTGTCATTCCAGTTTCCAGAGCACCTGTACCCGTATGCACTGCATACAACTTAACACCACTCAAGAGCAACAAGTCTTCCGTTTGAGTGAAACGGCGGGCCATCACTTACACTCAATTGAGTGTGACTTGCTTTGATATGCGTTCGTTGGAGTTTGGATAGACTCAACTGGAGATCGTAGCAGCGAGTCCAACTAAAAGCGATCTCTCAGATCTCAGTTCGCATTTGACTTCTTGTTGGATAGTCCGTGCAACTTGTAACGGTACATTGAAAACTCGCGTGTGTCGGCAAACTCGGCGCGTTCGCGTTCTCGTCTTGTGCGCGCTACTGAGGGAGTACCACTCTCCGTGGATTTATGCAGACATCAGCACTGTCCCGAGGGTGCTGCACAATTTTGCATTTCTAAATTATTGCCACTCATTATCTGCGGCAAACAATCGCGTTCGAATTTTCTGCGTCGCGTCGTCGTGCATTTCCTCGTTCAATAAATTCAGCGAAGAGTCGTCGCTGGCCAATTCGTTGCATGTCTGTGGATACTTAAGTTGCCGGCGCACACGCGGATCCCCTTGAAATGTCGACAAGAACGTTCGTCGTCGGTCCATACAGCAGCCCTCAAGACCAGCCGTGTCCTGGCCATGCCGCTTTCGGGAGGAAACAAAATTAATTTAAATAAATTATATTGAATTGTTAACGAATGCGAATGTGTTGCTCGGGTTACGTTTATTAATTAACGTGCATTACGGATACAAAGTCGTAGGTGTTTCGCATCCTTTTGAGAATCTCTACACAGTACGTGTTTGTGTGTGTGAATCTGTGCGTGATTTCTCAGAGGGATAATTAAGTTTGCCAGTGAATAGTGAATACGAATACGAATAGCCCGTGTGCCTGTGCATTTACTAGTTCTCATTACCTTTGGATTACTTTTGGATTACCTGCTACTTGTTGTGGATTATAAAACATCGATAGCTGCCGCCATGGAACAGGAACTAAACAGGTATGTACGAGTACACATAATCACGCGAAGCAATATATGCATAGAGCCTCATAGCCCATCAAGGGTTCGAGGTGGTTTAATCTAAAACGCGATATGCATAAGCTGACGCTGACTGCTGAGTGAAGCGAGTGCTGACTGCTGACTCGGCTGAGGTATATGAAATTTATTGCCATCCTTGAGAGGGCGATCAACCGAACGAGGGGAGATAATCTGGCACCGAACATGTAGCTCATGGTCGGAGAGCGACCATACCACCGCGCCCGCCAATAGGTGGTTGAACGGCTCATGGGCTCGCTCCTCGGTTCCGACGAGAGCTGTTTACTTTGTACCCACAATGCAAAGTCATAACTGCAAAATAATAATAACCATAACGATAGTAACAATCATAATCATAACATTGTGATGAAGGAGGTACGAAAAATGTGCAGGTCGTCGGTTTAGAAGGCTGTTCTTTGTGGGACACGTATACCGATATACCTATGCCTACCTCAAGCTGCACGCTGCTGGCGATGTCATGGCGGCAGTGATGGGCGCTGGCCGCAGATTGCCCAAGAGGTTGAGTACGTGGGCTGAGAGATGTCTTCAATTGAACATTGATTTGACGTACAGGAAAAATGTATTCTACGTGCCTGTCGTCGTGGAAATATTATCTTTTATCTAGTTTGCACGCCGCTGTGTTGCGGAGTTTCGGGAAGCCTGGAAAAGGTGGTTTACATCTTAAACCTGATAATATGGGTAGTATTTCTGCAAAGTTTTGAATTCAAGACCGAATCATAAAATGGGCTACTATACGACTTTAATCACTTTACGGTTCTATACAACGATTATGAATTACTAATCAGGCGTTTCAGATATTCCTTTCCTCAGAAGTCGGATGTGTTTAGCCTATACCTTGCAACGAATGTCGAATCCCACTGAATGTCTAAATTATCTCGTAATTTTAACGACCAACAAACAGCTATAAATGTTTCATCCCGTGCTTTGGGTCAGACAGCGCGCTATAACTAGTTATAGGCTTGGTGGTCACTTAGACGAGGGTATTCCTCCTTGATTTTACGACTTAAATATGTTGTGCGCGGATCAGTGCCCGAAGCTATTGCGTATTATGTAAATTTTGAAGTTTTACCTTGGGAGATTCCGTTACCGAAGCGAAGTACTGCTTTGCTTCTTCTGATTGTCTCACCCTAATTTCATGGAACGTGGAATGCATTCGTGTTAATGCAAGGGGTTATAATAGGTAGCTGGTGAACTAAAAATGAACCTCTCTTTGCTGGCTGATAACTGGCATGCTTTATGGAGCGCAACAGAGTCTGCTGTTTGTTTCCCTATTTAATTCTTTTGAAAAGTAATGAACGCTGGAAGGAATTGCTTTAGAATCGAGAAGAGATTCCCTAGAGCCACTGATCGTTGAACTTGAGAGTGGATACTTAACCCACGGCACCGGCAATTCGGCTGCTGTGCAAATATTTGGAGTCGACTTTCCTTGCTTTTGTGACCGGCTTCAATTAAAGTATCAGCAAAATTTGGGGTGTAGTCAAATGGCTCCGACAGTAAGTTGCCAGGGGTCCGCTGATGTTGTCTCGGGGAAAATCGACAACACAATACTTGACTAATCGTTAGACAAGCATGTTTCTGTTTTTCAAGCAGAGTTCTATGCAATATTAATGGCTGCAGACTACATATTTTGTTAAGTATGGGAGGCAGTGTCAAAGTAGCTTAAGACCTTTCTCAACACTTTTACCTCTTGCAGAATAGGTCGAGAATGCAAAAACTCTTTAAATTCGAATGCACGGCTGGAGTTTTTAAGTCCCAGGTCACCACTAGGATTAAAACTAAATGAGAACTCTGATCAACATTTTAGCAGCAATTAAATGTAAGCCAGCAAGTGCGTTGGTTAGGCTAGCTAATGGACAAAAAAATTGAAGAAGTTGAATGTAAGAATCAATGGGAGCTTATCTTTAAGGGGCCTGTCAAAATGCAATTAGCACCTTTTCGTCTTTTTAATATATATACCCACCAAAAGTCTCGTTTAACCCAGTTGTATGTATGTATTTTGGAACCTCCTAATTTATGCCCCTCTAGCAGCTTTGGCGTGAGCTCAGTTGTGTTGTAGGTACACGGGCGAAATCCATTTCGTGTTTGAACGTCTTTTTTACATCTGACAACAGTTTTGATAGATTTGCATCAAACTTTGTACCTGATGCAGTTTGTGAAGGTCACACTTCGAGAGGAAATCGAAATTTGATGTTTGTTCCAGAATTTGGCCGTGTACTCTAATTAGAAAATTAAAAAAAAAATATATTGCTTTGTTCGCTTTTCCGAATAAAAGGCTGCATCTACGCATCGTTTCTGACTAAATTAAGTTAATTTTTAACTAAGTTCTCAAACTAATAGTTTGCCATAAAAATATTGCGCCGTAGGTACATTAACAAATTTTAGTCTTGACTTTAATTTCACTGAAGCTTACAATTGCAAAATTTGCATGGAAAATATAACTATTTACTAAAATCTTAAGCTGAAACTATTATTGATAATGTTCATTGTATCATAAAGAAGAGTGGAACTTGTCAAACATGCGATCCAGGCGCGCACATTTTTATAAATTAAATTAAATTAAATACAAGCGAAAAGTACGGTTTCTCTGTTGCGTTTTTTAAAAACACCCTTCAAGTCTGTCCCGTGATACGAGCAACAAAATAAAACAAAGTACGTAAGCACTGACTTCATTCGAATAGAACTTTAATCAATACACAGTCTTGACCATCCTGAGGTAAACCCAGACAACGATGCTTACTATGTGTATGAATCCGAGAAGACAGCCACAATTTATGTAAAATAGATCTAAGAAAACAAACATTGTATACCGTTGGGCCCTCCCCTCTTGTTGAGCCAACACATTTAAATATTAACTAGTAACATCATTTGTTACCTAGTTTAAGTCAAAAGTTCAATAAAAGGAAATGTAAATATAAGTGAATAGAATTTAAATCAAAGTAGGTAACCTAGTTTTCTCTGACAAATATTTAAAAATTATTTTACGGAGGAAAAGCGAAAAGGAAAATTAAAATTTTTTTTAATTTAGAACAAAACGAACGCAAATTGCATAATTGTAGTTAGAAATTTATTATCGTTTTCTTTTTTAAACCGAAACGTTCCGGAAATCATCAAATGGAATAGTTTCTACCAAAAAGCGGAAGACTCAAACAAAACTTAATGTAGTACCTACGAATTTTACTGGCTTTGGATGTGGAATAAAAAAAGTCCCAAATTATTGAAGACGGAAGATTGAAACGGGAATTAAAAGAAACTACAAATGGAATTTATCTAAGTGAATACCTTTGTGGATTAGGTATATGTGTAAAAAAGAATTATGGAGCATAAACCCCAACAAGGGGTTTGGAAATAAAAATAGGTAACTACGCGTTTCAATCAAAATCTGAAATATTTCTGCAAGAGAATAAAAAAATTCTGTAGGACTGCTTCGACATAAGATGTGATCTATCGAGAAATACCAAACTACCTTGAAAATTTAACAAAGAAGCAATATTTTGTTTTCCTAAAGAATTTGCATAATATCTCGCACCGTGGAAAATGGCTGAATGGCACTGAAATAAAATCAACATAAGGTATGATATCGACTTATATTTTAACAAACCTGCAATATTTTGTGTACATCTCCCCACAAGACACTCTACAATAATTAAAACCCATCCATTTACACCCAGATTCATACAGTTTTTCTTCATTTTTTTTACGCGTTTTTACGGGTTTTGAAAATATCTCCTATGACCTGATTTTCTAAATTTATTTAATCTGGTTAATGGAAAAATTTCACTTTTTATAGTATGTGTCTACTAAGGACTTTCTTCACAAAGACGATTATACCTTTTTGTAAAAGTCTAGAAAAGGAAATCTGATTTGATATAACTCTAAATCTGCTTTGAGGCGGAAAATTTGTTGCTGATAGCTGACAGAGTTTAATGTGAATCTTAAAGATTTTTCTACCTTAATGCGTTACGTGTCGATATAACAGACAAGTACATTAACTTGTTCTTTTCACCAATTTTGTGGGTCTCGAAATTAGGTTTTACTTTCATAGAATTGCTTTTGGCATTCATTTCTTTTAATTTGTTGCTTTCCTCTACTTATTACATTTTGTGAAAGCCTGTTAACGATGTTTTTCAGGCAAGACGAGTGGTTTAATCAGCGCTTTAATTAGTGTTTCCCACATTTTTAAGAAGGAATAGGGTAACCTATTTAAATTCAAAGAGGATACAAAAAGAGTATAGTTTAATAAAAACAAAGAGTATCGTTTAATTTAATTTTTAAAAATGATTTTTTTGTTCCTTTTTCCCGTAAATAACAATTTTTTTTTTGTTTTTGAAATTCTTTCAGAAATGAACACCTGAGGGTCTTAGACTTGGTTCACGTAACCCCGTTTTTATTATACAAAGAAGGAAGGAAAAACGTTTTTTACATTTGTGTACGCAGGTTAAGAAATATATTTTTAGAAAAGGAGTTAAAAATACTTACGTTTTAGAAAGTATAAATGTAAAAAATAAGTTTAGGTAATAAAATAGTATTTTAGTGAACTCTATTAGACTCACAGATTATAAACATGAAATATAGTAAAATACTAAATTTGAAAGTATGGGGTTTGCAACCCTAGCTTTAATTTCAATACATGGATACTGAAAAATGGTATAGATTGACGGGGCCTCTAAGATATTTCTGTAATGTCTGTTTAACGACAGAATTTACTTCTATTCAAGACCTGACTTGTGATTTGTGAGATTTAAAAAAAAATTCACAGAAGACGGCAGTATTTAGAAGCTCAAAAGACCCAGAGATAGGTCACACGTATACATACACATGCCGGACAATCAGAGACGTAATGCTTTGCTACGTTGCCAACCGGTTTGTATAACAAAGCCAGCAAGTAAACTGAAAGACCAACGTCTGGTTTAGACCTTTGGAAGTTTATTAGATTATACCTCTGTTCTTACTTTGACCCTGAAAATATTCGAGGCTCAGTAAAATTCAGATTTTCAAGTGAATTCATTGAGTCTTTTCTTTATTCCAGCTTGCCAAGGTTTTTTTTGTCATATAATAGTAACCAAAGCTGATAGTTTTTATTATCTTCTTAAAGACTGATGAGAATTATTTTTGATTAATTCCAGTTCCCCAAAAGGCTTGACATTAACATAGTAAATCTCTTTAAGGCAAAGTATCCCCAAATTTTATTTTATTGAAATGTTATCGTAGGCAGGGGTGACGTTTAACAGATTCGCCTAGAATTTTACTCACTTAGGACAGTGTTCCTAAATACATATATCATTTTGAGAGATAGCCTCAGCTGGTCACCGAAATTTTCAAATTCTTCGCTCAGCATATTGTGACACGTATTTCCCCAAGGATTTCTGAAAGTAATATATCAGAGCAGTGTGAATCAGGGCAATACCTTAAGAAGTTACACTGGATTTTGTTTACTAAACTGCCATCGACATCAAGTAAGTTTCAAGTTCCTTTTCAATTTCTCACGACACATGGTGCGGATTTTTTCTCTGTTGCTGTATTGTATCACGTCGACTCCACTAGAGGTATATCTCTCCAACTAGATGTCTGACATCTATACCATACAATTTCTCATATACAATTACAATTATGCCATGACATTTCATTTCGTAAATCGCAACGGCAAGAGAGGTTTTAGTTGACTACCTACGCCAAAGAACATCACCGGCTTGAGGAGACAATAAAATGAGTCAAAAATTGGCATTTCCAGACGAAAAGCAAAAAAAAAATACAACTGTCAGACATCCATGCCAAGAAATAATCGCAGAGAGTGATGGCTAACATCCAATCTCATGATAAGCATTATGAGAGAAATTATCTCATGTGGAGTCGGGGTGTAATGGATTTGATTTGAAAACTTATAGAAACAGAAATATATCTTCTATCCCTGTTTATTTCATTTTCAAAAATGCCGAAATACAAACCTCTTAAACATTAGTCGTACTGAATAAAAACTTGTAAAGATTTTATTCAATACGACTTAGGGTTCCCATGAAAGTGGTCCCAAAAAGGGTTATCCTGGCAACCTTTTAGGGGCGGAATGTTGAAAAACGAACTTGTGGTGCTTGTTTTATCATTAGCAAATATGATAACTAATTTTTGTACCGACCGTAAATGGGTTAGTTACTGTCCTCAAACGGACGCTCTCAAATATTTTCCGTCTCCTCTCACTTTGTATAATTGCACATCTCAGCTGTAAGCTGTTAGAAAGATGTAGCCCCTAAGAAAAGTTAATGCTTCAACAATATTAGACTCAAAAATTCGGTAGAGGGATCATTTTGAAAAATTGCAATTGTTTGGCAGCAAAGTTCAAAGCTTCATATAAATTCGATAAAATTTTCACGGTTTATCATGCTTTTGAAAAAATATAACGAAGAAGTTCCATACCCAAAAGGCCAGGGGGTCCAATCCAGAACTTCTATCTAAGTGCACATCTGCATTGCTCGACAGAACAATGTTACGTACGCCGACCTAGAAGATCGATTGTGTTAATGAGCTGGTAAAAGAAATTCTCAAAGTTCCATCACTCTTAAGATTAAAGGTTTGGCGTTGATCAGTCAGTGAACGAAATCTTTTTAAAAAATAGCCAGCAAACAAAACAAACAACGATCCGTTTATCCAAATGGCACTGAGACAACTTTTTGTTTTTGACAATCCATGTGCACTTTCGATTGGTTTTGATGATGATTTTGTTGTTTTAAAATGTGATGGCTACCTCTTGTGACCCATAAGTCAATCACTGCTAAAACCATTTATTTGGTTTCTTGTCGCATGATTCTTCGAAAATGTGCCGTCTTTTGACAATTCGTACCGATAAAAGGACAAACAGTAAAATTTCCTTTACGCAACTTGATCGTGACGTCGAGTAACGCAACCATTCTTACATCCATTAGAGCAAATGCAACCGCTTTTAACCAAAACCACATTCAAATCCAATGATTGCCGCACGTAAAGTCCGCGCACACGACTCCCACAAGTTGAGGTTAAAGCATGACTCATTGTTGACTCTGTCCAACTATTTGCCATTCTATTGTTGGACCAAAATTTATGCGCAGATTCGAACTTCGGATAGCAATGATATTTTTATTTTCATTGTAAGGTGGTACTTCTCTGTCATAATCAAAAAATTATTGTTTTTCATTTCCAGTGCGGCGACTCGGCGTTTATCTTGTCCGATCTCCAATATGGTATCGCCTTCTATGGGTCTCTACATTGACCAACCCGAAATACGAAATACGGAATACAATTCCTGTTCGTCGATGAATAATAGATACGAATAGTTATTGGCAGTCGGTTAGACGAACAAGAGACCTCATTCCGGTACAAGCAACTAATTTTGATTTGACTCGGCGAACAAAAAGATACAGCACCCAAAAAACCTTGTCCGAAGTGGGTACCCATTCAAACGAGATCACTCTGAGGTTGTACATAGTTTTTTGTGTCCGTACCCTTGTACGATTCTCTGTAACTGTTGCTGACGTTGTTGATTTGAAATTGGGCGCAAACGTGTTTATTTTTTTTGTACACAAACATCTTATAACATTGACGGGCGGTTCTTTGTCTTTTCGTCTAAAAGGCTACATCTGCACTTCATCAGATAATTGTCAGTCCATTATGGAGTGGTTTTAATGTCTTGGAGTATGAGGCAACGGAAGCATTCATCAAGATAGTTTCTTGTGTTGTATACATTGGAAATGTGTTTTTTTTTCTTTTAGTGTTCTCGTAGTTACATAATTCTCTTCCTACGTACATTCCATCTGTATCATTGTTTGGTGAAATATGCTGGCACACTATCTTTTAACTAATATAAAATGTTGATAAGTGTGTTTTGATGTCGAGATTGTAGTAGTTATTGTGACTTATTTGTGTGATTGATGTTTTCCGTCCATATGTGGCTTTGCGAAATGTTCAAAGGGGAAAAACGTTTGTGAATTTCAAAATAGTCCTAGCAAGGTGTTACCCATTCTGCCATAGATAACTAGGTCTGAATCAATACCCGTCTTAAGTTGGCACATTATTTGGCATACGGGGGCCCTACTCTGTATCTCGATTCGAAAGTAGCATTTTTCGAAAATAAATGTTTCGTACTCTCTATTTCGAAAGCCGAATGAAATATACTACTAATCGATTGAGAATTCCGAAAGTATTGCAGAGTACCAACTTAAAAACGGAACAGAAAGCAATTTTGAATAGGATTGACTTTCGGAAGGAAATAGAGAGTAGGGCCCCCGCTTTCATTTGACTGTTGTTCCGTTCCCCTAGTTTTTTTTTCTTTTTGCTGAAGTCGGGCGGGAGCACATGTATCCATTTGTTCTATATGCCCAAACCATTTTAGAAAATTAATTGGCACTTTTCGAACCAGTTCGTTGTAGCAGTTGCAGTACACCAACTAGATTACGTTATGAAATTTCCTTTCCCAGGTCCCGCCAACGTAAAAGAGGTCGAAAACCACTCGAAGTATTTACACATTTAAAACTATACCAAAAGTAAATTATACTGTCTTTATTATTGTCCATACTTGTGCGCCATACAACAGAACTGGGATGATGAGGGTCTTAAAGGCTTTCCTAAGCACCAAGTTCTTGACAGGGCCTTACTTATTAAACCCACTTGGGTTCCTAGAGTAAAAAAATATAATAATAAATGTTCGCCTGCCGGATGATGTGATGTCAGTTTTTAGAGCTAAGTTATAGCGGAGACATAATCTTTTAACAACTTCAAGGTTGTAGCTGTCTTTTATGACGTTCAATCCGGATTGTAAATGTTGTATGTTCATGTAAATCAATTTCGAACCATTTTTGTCGCTTCTGTTTCAATATTTGCAGACGGGCAGCGAAAACCCGCTTAGTTGTGACACTAATGTCAAATCTTCCGCGTACACACATTTTTTCACAGGCTTGTACAAAATGCTGCCCCTATCTATTCCACTGATTTACAAAATTTGTTTTTGAAAGTTTTTATTTTATCTTAAATTAGTGTTTTTTTTGACAATTTTGTAACTGTATTCTTTAACTTTGGGAGGATATTTTAATTTCCGGTTTACAAAAAATTATTAGTAGGTAGTAATTTACAATCTGAAAATTTGAAAATTTGTAAAATTTATACTTATTTGTTTTTTTATTAATTATTATTTAAAATCATGAAGGCAGCAATTTTGAATATTAAAAATGTAAAAGTTACAAATTGACAACGGAAAACACAACAAATTATTAGACACAACTCTAGCTTAACCTTTCTTTATACCCTATATAGGTTATATAATCATAAGGAGCTACTATCCACGGTTCCCGGCTTCAAATTTTGCGTCCCGGAAGTATTTCCAGTTTTTGTTACAATTCGTTTGGGAGTTTAAAATATGTGGACAAATATTTTCTATCATTTGTATGTCGTGGCCTAGTGGGTTATATTATTTGAAAATATCACCAAAGGTATGTGTCATTCCTCTTTTACAGAAGCCCAAACATCTTACTTTGTTTGTTCATTGTCACGAAGACATTTCACAAAATTGTAATTGTAAAGAAAACTCTTGTGGATTAGAAGTCAATCACAAATCCCGAGCAACTAAAATTTTAAACGATTTTGATTAGCAATTCTATTTCTACAATTTGTTTGTGTTCGATTTCTGTATATTTGTAAAAACTTGATTACAAATTTGTTGTTGTAAATTACAAGTAAAATTTTTTGGCTGTTATTGGATTTTGTAAAATATGTAACTGTGAGTTAAAAACAAATTTTCTCGAGTGTCACGTTGGAGACGTTAAATGACAACGCCTCACATTACCTAAGTCCATTTTTGACATAAAAACTCTTGTTGATGTTGGTAAAAGAGTTCCCCATCGCCTTTGGGCACAACCTGACAAGTTTGGTAGGATTTTTTTTAAAGCTGTATATACGCTTTCATAATGCTCATCAATCTGGGCCTCTTGCCTTTTCAATACAGGACTTTCCGTAGAGTGAATTGGATTGTAAACTTACTGGTAGATTTTTATCAGTTTGTTGGCAAACGTCTGACTGATGGCTTACTCTAGATCGTATAAAGGGTCACACAAATTGTCTTCAGCTTAACAAATGACTTAAAAAACTTGGCGGGTGGTAGGCAAACCACTTCAGCAATCGAGTGTACACAATTCTTCGTGCCTTATGAGTTTGGGTCAGCTTTGCCAATTAACAGCCTAAAGAAGCGGTTTGCCCATATCCTCAAAACCGCTAATGCGATTACCACAAGATTTGCTTGGTCTCTTATGAAGATGCTACATTTTTTTAAGACTTCCGGACAATGAGCAGCGCTTTTCAGGCTTCCTCCCCTAAGGTGCCGAAGTTTTCCTTACCTATCGCTCTATCTCTAGGAGGTTAGCCGTTCCCTTGATACGTCTTGAAATGTCAAGACTTCTTGCCAAGGTCTGCCGCTTTTGACACATCTGCACCTAAACACACGGCGCTGCTGATCACTAAGGCATTCACGGCAGAATGTGTTTCATCATTCATTTGGATGGCCCAGCATAAACCATACGCCCAGTTGGTGATATCTAGTTCGTAAAAGCGGAGGTTTGTCTGCACGGTGCCTGTTCATGGTCTGAACGTTCCACAGGTGGCCCACTGTTGTACATTTCTGACAATGTTCCTCATGATATGAGCCCAATGATTTTTTAAGCAAATGCATCACAGATGTCGTCATGTTTCTAAAGAGATGAATGCTCCGATATCTAACTAGAGAATGAATTCAATTCTAGAGCTGTTTATCGCAAGGTTACACCCACGTTAGACTGGCACGCTTCTTACCCACCATAGCCCGGAAGAAAATATACCTACTAATCAATTTCCATTTAAAACCCTAACCTTGCTCAGTCGACAGCGAACTTCGTGAACCATCCGCTGTTCGCCTTCAACCTCCAAATGGAACTGCGCAATTAAATTGAAAATATTGTTATTAAACGTCAGCTGTCAATTCGGTAATACAAATCATACAACAATTGTCTACGCCAACCCACACAGCACCCCACAGTACCTGGGAACGTCTCTTGCAGTCCCAAGCCCAAGCAAAGAGAAGACTCTTTCTTTTTTTGGAATCCAGGAAATGGTAAGGGGTCCCACTTTGTCATGTTCTTGGCTGCAGCTGCCGTGTGGGACGTTGTCGTGGCTCCAGATTTTACTTTCATGTCTCTCTGCACAGTTCTTGAGCGCACAGCCGCACATGCAACCACTCACGTACCGGCCAATCTTCATCTCTATTAGAAATTTTTCCGAGGCTGTCATTTAGTGACTATAGATTTCGTGCAACTCCGCCAACAAGCCCCAGTCTTCTGCCAACCATAACTCGATGGAGCCAACTTGGTTCCTGCTTCTTCCTGCGCCTCCAGCTGGGTATGGGGTACCTCCACAAAAAAAAAATAAAAAAAATCATAATCATTGATTGTTCACTTGGTAGATACTCCCAGAAAGTGCTACTTGTCGTCTTTATTTCTGCCCTCTATGGAACGTGTCCCCTTCATGCATGAACGAACAGCTTGGGTGACACTCGGTGGTGCTGCTCCTCTCGTTGCGATTCCCTTACACGAACGATGGATTCTTGCGCCAATCCATCCGCAGTATATCTCGTTTTAATCCGCAACTTGGGTGCATTTTCAGATTTATTTCTGTCCCTTCTTCATTTTCGATTGCATTATTTGCTCAACACTTATTGGCTGAAATTGGTCAGTGAACTGCGGAATCTTCCCTCGATCTGGAATATACCTGTTTCGAGGTCTACAAACTACAAGATACATTCTTCGCACGCGGCCTGCTATCGCATTCATCTCTAGCTGTCAATCTGCCGCTTGTCCGTCTTTCGCGCGCTTCTTGCTTACAGAGTTTTTGTGGTGTCGGTGACGCGAGGTATACGTGGTCAAAATAAACATTTTCGGTGACATTTTCAAACTGCCCAGTACGTGGTCAGACGAGATTGTATCTGCAGCCGGTTAATTAAAATTGATATCAATTGATTTAGGATAGTGAAACGTTATGGGAACTTTTTTTCATGTCGAAGAATTTTAATTTGTTGTACACCCAGTAACATAATATCGGCTAATGGTTGGACAGGTTTGTATGTAGTCTCCTTTAGGCCAATCGAATTATGTAAATCGGACAACAGTCTAGTGGTGGAATAGACGAGCTTTGTCTGTTGTTTTGACAGTTTGGTCGTAAGATAGACGGTAAAATTTCACGGTTTGAACCATAGGCAAACCATACTGAGACCACCAACTTCGGCTGATCTACAAGCTATTTATATTTATTTGTTGCATAGAAATTTCCATTTACAAAAAATGTTACGTAACTTCAAAAATTCCGTCTCACCAACACACCCGCACCGTGCGTATGCCAATTCCGTTCTGGGCAAAGTTGATGGCAGTGTTCATAGAATTTTATCTGTTAAATTTTAAATTATTTGTTACGTGTGAATAGTATTTATTTTTTTTGGAATAAGTGTACATTTGCTTAAAATATAAATGAAAAAATTAGCAATGTATATTGGTTTAAGGAAAATAAAAACATTTTCAGCAATTTTCTTCAGTTATCGAAGAAAAATTTAAATGGATGTTAATGATATTCAAAAGCAGAAAATATGCAGCCATGTTTGTCCTAATAAGTTTCTAGTATATAGAACGTCTCCTTTATTTAGTTTTATTAACCAAACGAATCAAATTCTTCGCATTTTAACAATTTATAATATCTGACCAATGGCATTTAATAATGCAAAAATGTGGTATTCCCGAACTCTATCGCATTTCCCAACCGTTGGCCGCGGTTGGCAGTATTTTTATTTTTTGTATGTTTTTGCATCTCACATGGATTCTTAATTAACAAAACAATGATAGGAAAACAAAATGGCTGAAATTGAAAAAAAAAAAAAAATGATTGAGGAGGCCAGTGGCCAGTTGGGGTCTCAATATGATTTGTCTATGGTTTGAACAATGGAGCGCTGGCGTTCTGTTGTGGTCATTTGTTCTGCTTCTTCCTGAAACAATCGCGCCATGGGTATCGTAATTAATTCGAGTTAATATTTTCGGAGTTGTCTAGAGACAAATACCCGCTGGCGGATATTATTTTTCCGATAATATAATGATTGGACAGTAAATAATGCCGTATTCACTTTCGGTGGTTATTTATGTATTCAATGTTGAAAGTCATGAGTATTCGGGTGGTCCTTAACTTGTTTAGCACCCGCTGATTGTATTTGTTGGTAAATAGTCATTTGTAAGACTGCCAATGGGAATAGGGAATGAGGGAATAAGTCATGTGCCACATTGACCGTGATCGTCCGGTGTGGCATTGGACCTCAAAGCAACCAAGTTTTGCTTTAAGAAGTTATATTCATGCACTTTTCAATAGTCTTCTTAGAGAAACATTTAAAAATGGTTGCCTATTCAAAACTAAGCAGTATCATCTCAATGACCTGCACTACGACTCTGAGTTTCAAAAGCTTACTGTAGCTGCCTGTGCCTTGAAAACATGAATTTTTATAACCGTACGAAAAATATGAGAAACTTTTTCGTATTACACTCGGGAATTTAAATTTCATTTTACTAATTGCTGAGGCCGACCATACTTGGATAAAATTCGTTCCCTTTTGTAACTTCAGAATACTTGCCTGAGACCACGTTAACGACTTTTCAATATTTAAAGATTTGAGTATTGTTCCGTGTGATTTCATAAAATCAATTAATTATAACCATTTTACTGAAAAGTTTATGGTTTATAACCGACAAAAAAAAAAAATGTTTCCTTCAATACCAAGAATTTTTTGAATGTTGATTTATCAAAACACAAGGAAAATCTGTCAAACTATACCGACAGGTAGACAAAAGAAAAACTCAGTTAAAACTGATTAATTTCTTCGTAAAAAAAATGTAGTTAAATTTAAATAAAAAAAAAATTGTTTAAGTGGAAAATATTCAAAATCGGCACGAACACAACAGACTAAAAATCAATATAGATTAATAATTTTATAAAGTATACCTATCAACTCAGCCGACAAAGGTTTTTTTTGTCCAAATATTATTTATTATAGTTTTGGTTTTATATTTAATTTTAAATCTGAAAAAAATTAAAAATATATTAAATGGTTCAATTCTAGTACAGTTACAAATACCTATTTTTATTAAATTAACAATGTTTTAGTTAATACAACAATTAGAGAGATACGTACTAAGAAATCATTTTTATTCGTGCAACTACTTTTGTATTCACTATAACGGCGTTTGTTAAACAAAAAAAATATATTCAAATTTTGTCTGACAATTCAATTAAGCACTTCCTCTTAAGGATACCAAAGCTTTTCATTTAGCATACCAGATACCGCTAATAGCAGTTGGTGAATTAAAATTGGGTGGAAAAGCTTGGTTTTTCGAGATGTTGTTTGTACCGAAACCGACAACCAATATTGTAGCTGTTGACGTCACAACAAAATGACGTCTTCCGTGACCAAAGCGCTGAACTCATCCACTCAGCGAAAAATTACCATATGGGACATTTCAAACAATTGTCAACAAATGTAAACAAACAAAATATGTATAAAAACGACAGTTTTTGTCATAATAAATATAATTCTGTTTTATAACGTGGTAAAAGCGGTTGTTTTATTTTAATATTGCGGAATTTTAAGAAGCGTTCCTTTTGGTCGAAACAGTTCTTTTTTTTGGCCGAATAATCCTTTGTTCAACGCCCGAACATTTGGTCCTATCAACCCGGATTTAATTTTGCTTGCGATTAATTTTATTCAAATTGAGTTTTATGCGATTTGTGTGCATCGCTAATATAATTAAAATTGTGTGCTGTGTATTCGCCATCCCAGGATTTTGCGTATTTTAATCACCGTTTGGAAAATTGTGGACTGCAACTTGGACTTTGACTGCAACACGGACCTGGACTGCAATTGCTATCTGGAGGACTTTGGACTTTTATCTGGAAAATCAAAATTTCACAAGTAAGTGATTTTTATTTTACTTTGTGTGGCATTTACGTATTCAAGAGTGGTAAAATCAAATATGAAAGCTACGAAATTATGTCGAGTACTTACCCAACTCAAAAAGGACGTCGTAAATTACTCCAAAAAGGGTTCTAAACGTACGGCGAATTATTTGTCAGGCCGCTTGACTCTTTTAGAGCAAACGATGGAGTCGGCGTCTGAAATTTATGAAAAGTTCGTTAGTGCGCTGGAGGAAGACGAAGAGGACACTGAAATCGAGAGTATCTTTGAAGAAATTCGGGAAACATACCTTGATTACCGGGGTGATCTACTCGACGCAATCGTCAAGTTGAAAGTGAAGGACGACGTCAAGAAGGATGCCACCGACATGGATTCAAGCAATATAAAACCAGTTTCCAATAATGATTTAAGGCTGAAAAACATTCCGGTTCCAGTTTTCTCAGGGAGCTATGAGTCTTGGCGAAGTTTCCACGATTTATTTCTGTCGCTTGTTCACAATAATTCATCGCTGTCAGAAATTCAAAAGATGCACTATCTTAAAACAAGTGTATCTGGAGTTTATCAGCAGATCCATCAAAAAAGGCATCACAGCGAAATTCGTTCCATGCTCAACAAACCACCTCGAAGTTCACTTGCAAACTTTGTAACAAGGGACAGCACGCTATCAGAAAGTGCAACAAATTTCTAAAAATGAGCATTTCCGATAAATATCAAAACGTTAATAAACTAGGTTTATGTACTAACTGTTTAGCATATAGTCATTCGTCACACCAATGTCCTAGTAATCGTAGATGCTATTATTGTCAACAGCCACATCATTCACTTTTACACAACAGTATAAATAACGCTACTCATTTACAAAACTCATACCCGCAATTTAACCCTTCTAACAACTTTGCCACTACTCGCAATAACCCATACAGTTCTAATTCTTATAATACAAACAACACAAATCAATTTTCACAATCATTTCCACCCAACTCAAATTCACATAATCAAAATATTCAACCACCACATCCAACACAAACATATATTACCTCAACTTTTAATAGCGAAGCTCCAGCTTTCCATCCATCCATCGAAGAGCAGCCTTCAACCAGTTCCGGCGTGAGAAGCCATCACTCAACACATGATGCCAACACACAGGTTTTACTCGCTACAGCAATTGTGAAGGTAAAGACTTCATCCGGAAATAGCATACCACTCCGGGCATTGCTTGATTCGGGTTCCGAAGCTTCATTTATTACAGAGTCTGCAGCTCAACTTCTCCGTTTAAAACCAAAATCTACTAATGTCGAGGTGTCCGGGTTGGGTTTGGTCAGCAGTGGCACTTGCAAAAAGGTTGTGGATATTACGTTTGCTTCGTATCACACTGCCTTTGAAACAACCACACAGGCTTTAATATTTCAGTCACTGTCTGGGCATCTTCCAACCCAAATCTTTTCCGTTGGTGATTGGAGGCACCTTACCGGTTTGCAATTAGCGGATCCATCTTTTTATAAGCCAGCAAAAATCGATCTGCTACTAGGCAGCGATATATTGGCCGACGTAATTCTACCAGAAATGTCTCGTCATCCGGATAAAGCCATTCCTGTTGCTCAGAATACCAAGTTGGGATGGATTTTATTTGGCAGATCACCAGTTGCTCCTCGAACTATCAGGGCTTTCTTCCAAACATCCGATGTCGACACACAACTTCGAAGATTCTGGGAGCTTGAAGAAACTCCATTCGCACACCACGAAACTGCTGAAGACACTGCTTGTGAAGAACATTTTTTGCAACACGTTAAGCGTATGGTAGATGGACGCTATCAAGTTGCACTACCATTCAAGGAAAATGTTCATCCCGTACTAGGTAGATCACGCGAAGGAGCTCTTCAACGTTTCAGGTCCCTGGAGAGACGTCTAGCAGCTGATCAACGATTGCGCGACCAATACGCTTCTTGCATTCAGGAGTATTCAAAGCTGGGTCATATGAGTGAAGTTGACGAAGACAGCATATCCAACAGAGGTCACTATTTTCTTCCTCATCATGCCGTCGTGAAAGAAACAAGCTCCACTACCAAACTCAGAGTTGTTTTTGATGCGTCGTACAGGACATCCGATGGATCCTCCTTAAATGATCACCTGATGACTGGCCCTTCGCTGCAACACAATGTCACTGATGTGACTCTACGTTGGAGACTGTACCGTTTCTCTTTCTCAGCGGACATAGAAAAAATGTACCGGCAGATATGGGTAACCGAGTTGGATTCAAACTACCAACTGATTTTTTGGCGCAATCATCCAGCAGACCTACTAAAGGTGTTTCGCCTCAAAACGGTAACGTTTGGTACGGCTTCAGCTCCTTATCTAGCCATTCGGACACTGATGGAAGTGGCGAAGGCGGCAGAAACCCATCATCCAAGAGCTGCTAAGATGATTCGTTCCGAAATGTACGTCGACGATCTATTTTCTGGTGCAGATACCATTCAAAAAGCTGAAATTAAGAAGAAAGAGGTTAAGTCTGTCTTAGAAAAGGGAGGTTTCAACTTACGAAAGTGGATATCAAACGCAGAAGAGCTTCTTAATGACATACCAGTCCATGATCGAGAGACATCTCTGGCAGTTCCGTCGGAAGGATCAGACCGAGTCAAAACATTAGGTATTCATTGGCTTCCCAACACTGACCATTTCTGTTTTCGCTTCAAGTCTCCTGATAGTCCACAGCCAACAAAACGATTCATACTGTCGACAATTGCTCGGCTGTTTGACCCCATGGGATGGATATCACCATGCATTCTTAAAGCCAAACTCGTCATGCAGCTTCTCTGGATCCAGAAATTCGCTTGGGATGATCCCATCGAAAGTAAGGTGCTTGAAGAATGGAACAATCTGTACCAAGATCTACCGGCGATTGACGAAATAAGAATTCCAAGGTGGGTTCAAACAGCCGGCAAGAGAAACCGTATCGAACTCCACGGCTTCAGTGATGCGTCGGAGAAGGCGTATGGAGCAGCAGTTTATCTTCGGGCTGAAGACAGCGAGGGGAAGGTTCATATGCACCTCTTGATATCGAAGTCTAAGGTTGCACCAGTACATCCGGTTAGTCTTCCACGTCTAGAGCTCTGCGGTGCTGTCATATTGGCTAAACTGCTAAATTACGTAGTAACCACACTCGAGCTCAACGACATCACAATTCACGCCTGGACGGACTCTACCATAACACTGGCATGGATTCTTGCACCGGCATCAAGATGGGAAACATTTGTCAGGAATCGAGTAGGAGAGATCCAACGACTCACGGATATTCATGTATGGAAACATATCCCAACACATCTCAATCCTGCAGACTTAGCATCCAGAGGGGTGATGCCATCGGCTTTAATTGACGACACACTGTGGTGGAACGGCCCGGATTTTTTGCGTTCATCTTGGATTTTCAATTTGCCTGCACAGCCAACAAGTCTCTCTACGGAAGAAGGCAAAAGGAAGGTTCAAGTTCACTGTTCGGAAATCAGAGCAAATGTACTTACCCAATTAATTCACAGGACATCAAATTTAACACGACTTATCCGAGTGGCAGCCTGGTGCTTACGCTTTATTTACAACGCAAAGGTAAACCTCACCAACCGTCACTTCGGATCACTTTCACCCAGAGAGCTAGGCAACGCTGCAAATATAGTTGCGCGCTCTGCTCAGCAAGAAATGTTCACCGAAGGTACGAAGTCCAAGGGAATGGGATCATTAAACCCATTTATTGACAGGAAAGGAATTCTTCGTGTTGGCGGAAGGTTGAAGCATGCCAATATTTCCTATGATCAACAACATCCGATC
The DNA here is from genome assembly GCA_916610125.1 of Cheilosia vulpina. Classification (NCBI taxonomy): domain Eukaryota; kingdom Metazoa; phylum Arthropoda; class Insecta; order Diptera; family Syrphidae; genus Cheilosia; species Cheilosia vulpina. The sequence continues at coordinate 39,687,758 of OU744279.1, read as the reverse complement.
ATTTTGGAACCCAGGCATCACTTCACAAAGTTGATCATTCGTGACTCTCATGAACGGTCACTGCACGGAGGAATCCAGCTTACAATAGTACACATACGACAAAAATATTGGATATTTCAAATCAAAAGAGCTGTAAAGAAACATATCAACAGTTGTACCACATGCTACAGATTTCGATGTCAAACAGCGCAACAGCTAATGGGAGAACTACCTGCACCCCGAGTGACAGTATCAAGACCCTTTTCCACACACAGGTATTGATTATGCAGGACCTATCAATGTTCGATCCTGGAAGGGGCGTGGGTCCAAATGTCACAAAGGCTACATCGCTGTTTTTATTTGTTTGGCCACCAAAGCTATCCATTTAGAAGCGGTAAGTGACCTAACAACACAAGCGTTTCTAGCGGCATTCAAAAGATTTACTGCACGACGGGGAGTTTGTGGTCAAATCTATAGCGACTGTGGCACCAACTTCGTGGGAGCCGATGCAGAACTGCGTCGCCTTATGAAAAGCGCGACTCACGACTGGAAGGAAATTGCAGACGTAATAGCAAAAGAAGGAACTAAGTGGAATTTCATTCCACCTGCTTCTCCCCACTTTGGCGGATTATGGGAAGCAGGGGTGAAGAGCGTAAAACACCACTTGAAACGGATCGTCGGAAACGGTACACTCACCTTTGAGGAACTCGCCACGCTTTTGACGCAGATCGAAGCGTGTTTAAATTCGAGGCCTCTGTGTCCTTTAACCGAAAACCCTGACGACTTCCAACCGCTAACACCAGCACACTTCCTCATAGGAGAAACGCTATTCACCGTACCAGAGCCAGATATGTCCATAGGCAAACAAGGACATATCGACAGATGGAAGGCAGTGCAAGCGCATCTACAAACTTTCTGGAAGCAATGGCAAGAAGAATATTTAACTCGCCTGCAGCAACGCCCGAAATGGCTTAAGGTACAGACGGAGCTCAAAATGGGAGACCTTGTTCTTGTAAAAGACGAACGACTTCCCCCCGCAAAATGGAGTCTAGGCCGCATCACTGAAACCTACCCAGTAACCGACAACTTAACACGCGTCGTAAAAACAAAAACACAACAGGGAATTTTTAAACGACCTATTACTAAGCTTTGTCCATTACCAATTAACGAGCCTCATACAACAGAAAACGATAACCAGGAACAAACCCAAAACCAACACAAAACAACTACTACACAAACCGATTAATTAAACTAATACAACACATTCTACATAGATAAACATTCATCAAAAATAAATAATAAAATTAAAAATAATAATTAATTAATTACCCAAACGCTTCCCGCAACAGCGCAAACACACAACACACAAATAACTTTTCACTAAGAAATATAATACATAACTCATAAAACACTTAAAATTATTTCCCTTTTTTCAAACACACGTAAGAAAACTTTTACGCAACACTGTCATCAGACAAGCAATTCATACCCACTCAAACCTAAATCCAAAAGCACTCACCACTATTGCACAAACATCCGCACACACATTGAATACACTCGCTCTTTCTTATCTAACGCGCAACGCGCACCACACTTAAAGAATACCCACACTCAATTTCCCTCCAATCACACACGCACTTTGACACACGTTTTCAATGCACCCATTGCAAAAAAAAAAAAAAAAAAAAAAAACTCATTCATCGGCATCCACACACACATACACATCATCGATGGACGCCACCGAACAAATTTAAAACAAAACAACAAATGAAATAACACTGAATTCACAATTAATTTATGAAATTTTAATGCAATTCACCTGGATTATACTAGATCACACACCACTTTTAAAATTATACTAATTTGAATTATAATTTAATTTTTAAATCAAAAATAATACCACACAATTTAATGCGCGCACCACCGAAATCGAACCTACCAACAAATGCAACAGAGAGCTTTCGAGCATTGCCACAGTCATCGTCATCATCTTCTACTACGACAACAACAACAACAGCTGAATATCGTCTTCGTGTTTATCAGCAACAACAATGCACAAGTGCAGTAAGCAGAAAATAAACAAAGTCACATACGAGTTCGCATGAACGGGATCATTTGTGAGATTGACTACTGGAGTAGTTGATAATGTTTATGGGTTCTCTTGTAAATTTGTCCGTTAATGTTTTGTTGTCATTCTCTCTGTATATCATATGCAATAATCTGGTTTTCTTTTCATGTGCATACACATTATGAGAAAGATCAACAAAGGGTATCAGATGAAGAAACACATTGGGAAGGCGCATGATGTCAAGCCAACGACGAAAAGGAATCAACCTAAGAACTTCGTTCATCGGTGGGGGAGAATGTTGACGTCACAACAAAATGACGTCTTCCGTGACCAAAGCGCTGAACTCATCCACTCAGCGAAAAATTACCATATGGGACATTTCAAACAATTGTCAACAAATGTAAACAAACAAAATATGTATAAAAACGACAGTTTTTGTCATAATAAATATAATTCTGTTTTATAACGTGGTAAAAGCGGTTGTTTTATTTTAATATTGCGGAATTTTAAGAAGCGTTCCTTTTGGTCGAAACAGTTCTTTTTTTTGGCCGAATAATCCTTTGTTCAACGCCCGAACAGTAGCTGATTTGTATTAGAAGGGTTGCCATTTTACGGTGAGTGGACTCATGTTTCCAATTTCAGCAAGAGTCGAGTATATGTAGACACAAAACAGAAGACCAGTATTTCGTAAATAGATGAAAATTAGACTTCGAGATGTCGTTTTATCTAACCCAGCCCAGTAGACAATTATGCCCGAAATCATATTCAAGTAGTATAAGGCGTAAAATAATCACACTACCATGGAAAACGCCATGAGATTTACGTGTACGTATTTGAATGCATGTTAAAATGAATTTTGGTTGACACACTAAAATAATACTTAATAAAAAATGCAGAGAAAAACATGTTGCCAAGAGAAGAGTAAAGTAAAAATACGAAAAATGGTTTCTAAGTGTATGTAAACAAAATTTGAAATAATTATGTTATATAAAACCAAAATTTTTGTTTTCAAGTTTCGGAGAACAGAACTGCAAATAAGTTCGAAGTATAAAATATGCCACATATCCTATCAGTGATAAACTTGATATTACTCAGAAAAAGCAATTGTAATGGCAAAAATTTTTATTGGTTATATTGAATCCAAATATAAAAATTGTTGATATAGGAATGAAATTGTGGGCAATGATGTAAGAAAATTCTTATGGAGGGTATTATTATTCTTACGCTGAATACTTGATTCTTGAAAACCTAAAAACTAAAATAATTGTTAAAACAAGAACTTTTAGCTTACAATTTTTTTCAAAAATCTTAAAATTCTTTCTTTCTTTTTTCTGAGTGTGTAAACATCATAGCATTGCTCTGACTTTTGTTTATTTTCTCCAATAGAATATGGAACTGCTAATGTGTGTTTTTTTTTTATTATTTAAGTGTATGTACCAATTTATGCAGTTAAGAAAACATAACACATCGATTAATCTTAATTGCATCGATCCACTTTGGATCAATAAAACTGGGAAATAAGTGGCATTTCACTGTAAGCGGAGATGGCATCTGCATACGAATCGGGTTTAAGTAATAATTTTGACAAAATTGAATAACCACAGATGCTTCCGCTTTATTTTAATTTGGACGGTGTGCGTTCGTACTCTCTTACCAACCATTTGCGGTTGGGATCAACTATCCCCTATGTTTGAAGAGAAATTCGAACACCTGCTTTCGCATTTAACATGCTGCCATTTAAGTTTGTTAAAGGAGTCATTTAGGCGTTGGTATGTTGTACCTCATACGAACTGTTATTATCTGATCGACAACCAGTTGGTTGTCGCTTTCATTTAAACCGGGGCTTAAGTGGCTGCTAAATGTGAATAGTAATATCCCCCCGTGGTTTGTTTATGACCTTCACCATTTACTCGGTTTAATGTGGCTCCTATTCAAGCTTGATGTGCACTAAGTTGAATTATATCTGCAGCATAGTGCACTTTATTTATTGTCGTCACTTCTATTTTAGAATTATATTCTTTTATGTCGGCTAGATTGCTTATAACGATGGTTGGGGTCAATAATTTTGGAATGGTCGTAATTATTTGTTCTTCTTTCAAAATGCAGCTTTACAAAATTCTGCAAAGAATAAAAAAGGTTTAGAAAATCTTTAAAACCGCGTCCATTTGCACATTTTTTTATGGTTTGCAGAAATTGTAAAGAAGATGTGTGGAGAACATTGTCTTGTTCCCTTTTTTAATTTGCATTTTTTTTCCAATGTAGTTTTCAATTTAATTCAAAGGGAAATCGTAAAATACGATATTCCATATATTTTGTACGTGGAATTTCCTTTTTTTTGTAAATTTGATCGTTATATACTTACAGTCAGATCGTATTGTTCAAAATTTCTCTCTGATTTTGATGATTTGGAGATTTTTCTTTATGGAAACTGTTTGTGCTAATTAGTAATTGGATTTCTTATTGATTTTTTCTTTGAACATCTTTATATTAATTTTAACATCTTTATAACTTTTTAAGTATTTTATGAAATGAGGAGAATAAAACTTATATCATTCGAAAGGTACTGTGCCATAGATCGTGGGTATATGCCATAAAAATCGTGGGTATATGTCGCCATTAAGGCTGGTAAAATTAAGTTATTAATTCCCCATACAAAACAAGTAATTGGAAGGATTTTGTGACATTAAATTTGTCGCCGACATAATTACCATAGTAACGTATTCAAATGTAAATCATCTTGGATTACAACCTGTTTCCAATGGAGCTGCTCATTTACGTACTTTTTCGATATCTAGATGTCGCTCTTTTCGTTAATAAAAAAAAAATATAATTAACGACAATAATTATATTACCTACATTTTTTAGTATTACGTTTTACATACTTATGAAAGTAATGTTCGATTTTCGACCACAAGCGATACTAGTAGTGATAATTAAGCTGACATTTTACAGCGCAATCGCGATCTACATCGTTATGTGTGATGAATGTCCAGTTAAACATCTCCGCTTTTAACTATGACTGGACAATTCACTACAGCAGTAATTCCCGGCAGTTGGTGACTTACGACTGTTCCCACCGTTGACTCAAAATTAATTTCGGGTGTAATCGTGAATACTCCAAATATTTTCAATCAAAGTATTTATTTTAGGCGGGTCCGTTAGTTATTTTTTTTATAAATTTAAGAATCCATTTTACATTTTATTATTAACTTAATTGTTTTAAATTTGAAAAACAGAATTTCGAAAGTAGCATGTTTGTGTGAAAATTAAGAGTTTTCAAAGCAGAATTTTGAAAGCATTTCATATCATTTCGACCCGTTCCCTTATGATGATTGGGTCTAACTGCTTAAAAACTATTCGAAAATTATAATCATTCTTATAGCTTCTGCAGTTAAATGTAAATGATACGAAAAACCTATTAGCATTTTACACTCCCAGCATGCAACTAAATATACTCTCCCTATGAGTCACTTCCATTAGTGGTGCTCCAAAGCGATCGAATATTTTAACCAAGTACGGCGTATCACGATCATAAATATGTAATGTAGGAGACCCGGTGATATATACACACCGATACAGTGTTTATCCAGTTTCGATTGTTTCGCATAAACTTAAGAAACCTGTTTCCTTCTACAGCTAGCTGTTTTAAACGCACTAAAATTCGAATCGATAAAGCTTGACAATTCGAATAATGTACCAACCGTAAGTGAGTGTCGATTTAAGTTGTTTTAGCCATAGAACGAGTACCTCTTGTTTTGAATTTCAATTCATTGCAATTTTCTACATGTAGCCGTTTACTCATATAGCCTTCATCGTGGATATGATTTATAACTGAGCAAATTTGTTGTGGCGTCACGTTTATGGTGTGATTGAGGAAATTAGAACAAGAATCAATTTGTTATTAACCGCGATTTTAAAGTAAAGTCAGTTGGCATTCGAATTGTATATTTTGTTGGACAAAGAAAATCATTTTTAACCTTCACAGTGAGCCTTCGTGGGGCTCCGGAACTGCGGTCTCTATTCAAGGGGCAATGGACTCATCTTTTCAGTTAGGGAGGCAAGGATCTTATCTGGATGTATGTCAGCAAGAGTTGCTGATTTCTTTGATAAGAATTTTTTTTTTTGAGACGAAGTAGAGCCGGACTTGAGTATGTGAACAGAGGATTCGTCACTCTCAAGATAGAGTCTGCATGTTGGATTTGGATCCGATGAGACGCTAATGCGTTGAAGGTATTTTTCCATGAGGTCGTGGCCACTTATTCCTGTTGGGATTCTCGGATTATTTTTGTCCAGAATAATCAGGAAGTAGAATTTTATTGGGAGAGAATTTGGGACAGAATTGTCTGATGCAGTTTTGATCAGACTTCATAAGATTCGATAAGAGATAAGTTCTTGATGTAGTTTTGAAAGGGTTTTTGCTGACGACTGATACATGTGTTTCTATTGGTACCACGACTACAAAATGGCGGTAGAATTTGGAGTTTAGTACAAACACGATCGCAAAGTGTTCTGAAGTTTTGATGGCCCGGTGATTGCCACGCCATATTTTTACTGAATGTTATGGTGAGAAAAGAGTGTCAATTAAGTCTTTCCACAGTTAGGTCAATCATAGCCAAAGTCCGATGTCAGATGTGGTGTCAGGTATACCATCCAAAATATGCTATTTTCCTAGTAGGAGGTTATGATCACAAATTGATATGGTTAACGAAAGTATTTGTGCGTAAGTGTGCATCGATGTTAATACGTTAAATCCATGCCAGTCACGGCATGGATTTATTTACAAGGTTTCTGTCACGTTCCACAAAGGCTCATCACTACTTGTCCGAGTCTGCTTATAACAAATGCGCTTTCGAAGAAAGACAACCTCTGTTCTCAATGCCATCTTATACAAGGTGGGCCAAATACAAGTTTCTTTTTAAAAATGCAATAAAATTAACAAAATTAAATGTTTTCCATGTATTATAGCTTTAGTAAGAGCAAACAATCCCATTATTTGTGGAACACAACTTCGTTCAAGTGGCTGCCTCGGCTGGCTTCGCGCAATAGTGCAATCGGCCGCTCTAATTTTTCAAGACCTTGTTGATGTTTTCGGGCTGTAGCTCACGGATTGCTCGGATGATATTTCCCTTAAGTGCTGAAATTGTTTCCGGATCGTTGGCATAACATCGGTCCTTCATGGTTCCACACAAAAAAAAAAGTCCAAAGGGGTCAAATTGTAGCTCCGAGGCGGCGAATTGACATCGCCAAGACCGCTGATAACACTATTTGGTGCGCAAAAGATCAATGGACATGGGCTGTGTGGCTTGGCGCGCCATCCTGCGTGAACCAGAGGTCGTCCAAATCCATGTCTTCAGTTTCAGTAAAAAAAAAGTCGGTTAACATGGCTCTCTAACCGAAACTTTGTTCCCAGCCTCATTTTCGAAGAAAATTGGTCCAATGATGCCACCACTCCACAATCCGCACCAAACTGTCACCCTATGTGGATGCATTGGCTATTCGACAATAAAATGCGGGTTTTCCGAGCCCCAGATGAGGCAATTTTGTTTGTTAACGTAGCCGCCAAAATGAAAATGCGCCTCGTCCGAAAAGATGATTTTTGGCCCAAAATCGCTGTCCAATTCAAGCTGCTCTAAGGCCCAAACTGCGAGGCGATAACGAAGCGGATGTTTGGGCGCCTTTATTTGCTGAGTCAATTGGACCCTTATAAAAAAGCCACTCCTACCTACCAACCTACCTGGACCTTGCGTACAGCTGTCGCGGTGGGTGCTTCATTTCGGCCAAAACTTCTTTTCCAAAAACCCACGGTTTGAACTACACAGCACTCACTTTGGAAAAAAGTGTTCAATATTACCCAATGTTGTTCAAGCGTAAATGACTGTTCGTACTTTCGGAGGCCAACTCCAATCGACAGAACTTGATGCATGGCAGTGCTATCAGCAAATAAGGGGCCCCGCCAATTTTTTTCTGTTTTCGAAGATTGCATTTTTTATAAGCACATTCGGAGGTTGGTATTCCTTTTCCACTTTATCAAGGTTGTCAGCAATAAACCCACGCAAAGTTTTTAGTTGCCTCCGAAAAAATTGGACTTCTCGGTGGTTTACACCACTCTTCGTGGTAACACATGAGATAAATTTTCCCATATGAAACATTTTGTTACAATTTATATTGTTTTAGTGATATATCTAATCGATGCGATAATTACAAAACATATGGGCCCAGGTAGGCGCTGGCTTTGGCCGACAGATGTGATATTCGAAGGACAGTAACTCGCCTCAGAAATGCGAGAGCTCCATTCAGCCCCTCCCTCCCCTCAGAGCGACGTTCATCTGCCACATTGACTGTCAGTTAAATTTGTTACTGACCTCAGCTGAAAATATGTCAGAGTAGCTCACGTAGGGTAGCCGCCCGGCCTGACTGTTGTTGATGCACTATGGATTCTGTTTCGTAAATCGATTCGCTGTACGCTTTTCTTCTGATTGGGGTTCTTTTTAAAATTTTGGCTTATCCAGCTAGTTATACCCGGCAGAGAAATGTGCCGCCTTTCCATTTCACCACTCGCGGTCAAATCGACTCGGAATCGCTGAATGGAAAAGCCCGGTAGCTTCCACCGGCTATATGAGCGCACAATTGATGTAGACACCACTCAATTTGATATAAAATAAAAAAGGACTAACCATACATCCCAAAACCAACTATTTCGTCGCTTTTTCTTTTCAAAACGTTATCGTGCAAAATATACGCGCATACAGTCTTGCGATGCATGCATGTAAACAGCAGGTATGGATGGCTATTTCTATCGTGCTGGCGCAGATTTCTTGTCTGCACGAAACAATCTCGGTCTGGTGGTGCCTGGTGGATCTTGTGTCGCCAGGAATGCAGCATTGTTTGGCGCAAATTTGTAAACAGAATTCCTTGCGACCGGCTTGGGAGAGCGTAGTGGTGACTAATTTTAGAGATGCCCAATGACTTCTGGCTGTTGCCCCGGCATAGCAGATAGCACATAGCTTCCGAACGTGTTGTCTTTCGAAAGATAACGCAGAAAGATACTCAGTCGCAGTTGCTGTACCAAAGGGAGGTCTGACAACGGCTTTGCCCAGGGAAAACTTGCCAAGCGGCACTGCTTCTATCATGCTATGTGAAGAGGCTGCTTGTTGGGCACAAGTAAATTGAAATGGACGACGTGTGATCTGACTGGCATATGCGCTCCATCAAAATGAAGCTGCGCAGTAGTTTGACTTTGTGCCTGCAACTCGTTCACCATTCGCTGCAAAGGTTAAACCTGTTCCGTCCAGAAATAGATCCGCACAAATGGATTGCGTGAGGAGTGACGCCTCCCAATTTGCCTGCCGTTTGCATTGCGTTATTTTTTTTTCTGTATTTCAAAGACAGCAAATATTTGACAGCTTCAAATTTGAAACTTGAAAACTGGCATCATGAAGTCATATTCAACTGCCACAATCGACGCGACGAGTTCTCGCGCCTGGATCGAATAGCTGTCGGATTTGCATCTGCGTGTCAATAAACCGAAAATGAATCGCATCTTATGAGGAAATCACCTACCTACACCGGGCCGCCTGTCAAGTCAATTACCAGTTACCCGGAGTGTAATTCCTGATCGTGTAGATAGCCATGTAGATTGGGGTAATTTTCTTTCACTTTTTCGAAAGCATTCTTGTTCGTTTGTGTGTACGTGCGGATTCTAGGCGCATACTGCAGCCCGCGGTACCGCGCAGCATCGCCACGAGGAAGTGAATCGCTTGTTACCCGTTCCTGTGAGCGTGCATGCATTTCAGCTGCAATTACATTTGATTTATGCCCTCTAATACACCGTTACCGTGTTTCCATACATGCGGCCAGAATACACAGCATTATATCATGCCCCACGACCATACGATTAGATGATAGATGCTGCCCGATTCACGCGTGGACTCTCGAGTCGGGCAAAGTCTGCTGCAAGCTCTATCTCTCGACACAAACTGGTGTCGTATCTCAAGAGTTCATGTCGCGCTATCGCGCTGTTGTCACGGCGTCGGACAGTTGGAGTAGCAGATTGCAGCCGGGATTATGATTATAACTTCATTCGATTGTCCATTAGCACTCAGTTAAACGGCGCGGCTTAGTCGAACCCACCACCGGCGCGACAAGCGCATTGCATCCTCGGAGATTACGTGGCGGGCCGGGCGCCTTGGCTCCGTTTTGTCATCGCGCGCATGGAAAGTGCTTACCACGCCGCGTGTGTAATTATGCACAATCGCCGGCAGGTATTTAATTAATTGATCGACATTTGTGCCAAACAGAGCGCATTGCTAATGATTTATTGCCACCCGGTTGTGCGACAACATCAATTAAAAACTGAGCTCTGAGTTAACATGCGTGAAATGAGGTCATGTTTATTTTCGAGTCTCCAAAGACAAATGCAGTTGGCTTGGATGCTGAGCTGGAGTGGTTGGCGTGGGTAAGGTGGGCAGGGGATAACTTTGTAGCACAGCGCATTCAAATTGGTTATGGTTTAGATTTGTCGACACCCATGAGACGTGTTGTATACTTAAGTGGTGCCATGTGCTAATTTGTCAACACTCGGTGTGATTTCCACTAAGTACTTGATGGACAGTGCTGGCTGGTGCGAGCTGACGTTTTGATTGCATTAAGTCCACTTGTGCTGATGCTGATCCATTAGTAATCAATCATTTGTCTTGGCTTAGCCGAAAGGTGATCAAAAAAAGTTCGGCTTCTGCTGCGGCCTTCGGTCGGGCTCTGGATTTAGGTGGTGTACACGTTTTTCTTAAAGACGTGGTTTTATTTTTTTTCCTTTTGAAACCGAAAGGACGTTCCAAATGTGCAGTGCGGTCCTTTCGGTGGATTTCTATAGTTTCAAGAATACATTTCCAATTATTCCGCATGATTCTCTCTGTTCTTGATTTACAGAGAAAAATGCCACCGATTAGCGTTGCCAGGCGTCCCGGTTTGCCCGGGATTATTTTTATTTAGCAAGAAACTGAGTATTGGATATTGCCCGAGATGTAAGCTTTACTTGTTTTTATTTTTTAAGTTTTATCGAAATCGAAAATGTTGTTTTCGAGATATGATCAGTTTCGAAAACTAGCGTTTTCGGTTATTCGAATTTAAAATTACGGACGCAGTAATTTTGAAAACATCAATTTTACTCTAAGTTTGCATTTTAGTCAAAATCGTTTTTGCCGTTTTCAAGTAAACTGAAGGAAAGTAAATTTTTCAAAAATTACTTTTTTCAAAAATAACTTTTTTCAAGAATAACTTTTTTTCAAAAATCCATTGTACGATAGAAAAACTGAGTTTGGTATTAAGTTATAAATGACCATATTACCTTAGAAATTAATTTTTGTTGCAATCGTATGGACCGTTTTCAAGATATGTCCAAATACCAAAAGTAGCGTTATTCGATGTTTGAGCGGAAAACTGAGTATGCAGTCATGCTAACCTCACCTACTTAAGTTCAAATATCAATTTTGGTTGAAATCGTTAGAGCCAATTTTTTATGAGAAGGTACCGTTAATATTGAGGTTACTTTCCAAAAAAAAAGGCCCGAACTGTAAGCCCACAAACACAAATCCGAAATTTAAACCAATGCAGGACGACCGTTTCGGTTGTAGGCCTCAGGAGCACACGGACAGACAGACGGAAAAAATTTTGTAACACACTTTTTGAGTTCCTCTATCATCGTCATGTCGGAATTGATTAACATCTCGAGCTCAAGTTCGGATTTTGTACGAATACAATCCTTCTCTTACCAAGTAATCGAGAAAGTTAAAAATATAAACAAAATAATATTGTAAATATAAGTTAAGATGAACTTTTATTTCTTTGGAAATCCGAACTTTTTTTCCATATTTTTTGTCATGTCCCGTCAAGCTGCGAGCAAAATCTGACAACCCTACCACCGATGCAAATTATAGATTCATTCCGCAACCGGTAGTAGGTTTTCGATTTTAGCCCCGAAGACCTTCACAACTTTTACGGCATTTGAAGCGCTTATTTATATTACAAGATGATCTTAGAAGACTACCTACATTCTTGGGGCTCGAAAAAAGCGATCAGTGTAGGTATTTTTAAAAAGCTGGACAAGTTTCATGTTTCATTTTACATCTCCCGAGCCAGTGATAAAGATAAAGTCGTTTCACTTTACAGCATTTCGATTTCTATCTCCTCGAAGGGGGTTATCTAACGAATAAAACTGTGCACTCAAGATCGGGTCTCGGAATAGACTAGGCCGAAGCATTTGGTAATAAAACACTGAGACAAATTACTACAAATTCATTAAAGACGTTGGATAAAATCGATTTTGCCCAAAATCATCATTTATCAACTTTTGTGACCCCCTTGATTTATTGCTCCAACACAGGCCATGGTTATAAACGACTACGCGTATTCAGCAAGACTCGCCTTGCTGCTAAAACTCCACCATATGCAGAGACGGTCACGACTTTAAATTACCTTGCCATGGACGTAGCAGGTGGGCGACAGACTATTTTTTTTTTGTTACCATTCTGCCGAATGATAAATGTTGTTCCGAGCCAAATATTAGTCCGTAACACGAAGCCTTGCAAAGATCACTTGTACAACGACCTGTACACTGGCGATCCAAAGAAGCAGCATGAATCCGTTTATCGAAATCTTGTAATTATTTCGAGAAGTTCGTTACTGATGTCGGCACACCGACCGGATGGATACGGTTAGAAAACTTATTGGCCATTACATTTGCCGTATCGATCTGACCTATTTTCTACCCCCGGGAGAGGTGTAGCGTTCCCTAGGAAGTGGATAGTAGAGTTGCGCACTCTCCGTAAATGAAGCAATAACTTTTTATACGCCTAGCGAGCCAGTGGCGCATATATTCGTATGTGATTACAACCGGTTGTACGAACTCATGCAGTGTAGATCAAAGAAGCAGATGCGAAGTGTGCGCATGCACATCCGCAGCCCATCAACTTAACGAAGCATGATTAATGAATGTGTTCAGCGATCAGTGGTGCTCGTGCGATTAAGATTCTTTTTTCTCCTTAGAAATTAATGAAGTGCACTTTGATAATTTTCCAAATCACATGTTTCCTGGCATACATTAGAAGCGTATGAGTAGATACTAGATACCAGATATGTGGATGCGTCTGTGAGCTGGGATGGGAGTCGATTGATTGAAGTCGCCCCGCATCAATGTTTAACACTTGTAATTGGTGAGTAAAGGGATGAGTCGGGCGGAATACATCGCTGGCAGTAGAAGGGGTTTTGCATATATTCACACAAGATTCGTCTCGCGATTGATTATCGCTGTGGCGCCAGTGAACTTATAGTGGTGGTGGGTAATTGAAAGTGCGCAACTTTGAGGTACTAATACAGCGAAGTGAGCCCAGTAATTACGGGTGAAGAAGGGCAGACTTTACTTTTTTTTTTTGCATACACTTGGGAGTTTTTAAATCGATGAATGGCTGGTGATAGAGAGAGATGGGTACCAGAGAGACGGCGCGGATATGTCGCGCAAAAGTTTCCCCTTCAAGACTGGAACAAAACAATCGCCCGAATGGCAACTTCCCCATTAAATTATAGATCCAGATTCGATACGACTTCGGCTGTCCGCAACCCTAAATAGGGTTAGAAAGGTATAGGGTAGAGTAGCCTAATTGCGGCCATCCCCAGTGGCCGGCCACCTCTCGGGAAAGTCGTTGTAATTAGTGAATTGTATATAGTTCTCTTTCAAAGTTTTTGGTTTAAATTGTTTTCTTAAACTTTTCCATTAATGTGTCAAAATTCTTGTTGCGAAGCTCAGTCGCTCTCGAGAAATCAACTCATTTGACATGTAATAATAAGATTCAAAAAAATAATTAACATTTTCAAAAATTGGAGTTTTAAATTGGTTAAGGTCCCTCCAAAATATGTGATTTGAAAGCATCAACCGGCAGCTGGTTCTTCATTTGTTCTCGCATTTTATGTTTGATCTGCGGGAATAAGAAGTCACTCTTTTTGGATTTTGTTCGTCTTGCAAGACCCATACAGTCGATTGTTAGTTTCGGGTTCATAAGCATAAATCCATAATTCGTCATCTATCACGATTTTATAAACGTCTTTTGAACCACAGCGGTTGCATTTTTTATACATGTCTCAGCTCCAATCGACACCAGCCTTTGTTTTAGGCGTCTTTAAAATTATGCGGTATCCAACCAAACGTTCATTCAATATTGAACGTATGCGAGTGGAACTAATGTCGAAGCACGCCTCAATCGCACTGTATGTCACATGACATCAGTTAACGTACACCATCAATTTTTGTTGGTACAACAACCGATTTTGGACAACATCAACGAAATTCGTCCTGCAACGAAGTGCCACCACGGTTGAATTTGGAAAACCAGCGAAACATGGTGATGGTGGTTCGAGATGGTGCTTTGTTACCAAAAGTTGAAGATAAAAGGTTTGGCTAACTTTAAACAAAACAAATAGCACTCGTACGACAAAATGTTCTGAGTACGATTACCATTAAAAATGACTAACTTTAAGACGAAAATGTCAAATTTAACATATTCACACTATGGTATTGCCATATCTGAAGACTTCAGTAGCAACCTCCGTTTAGTAAATTCAGAGTTTAGTTCGAACAACCCTAACCTTATGAGTAGCTTCATCCGCTCTTTACTACAAACGAGGGTTTTTGGAAGTCCGCACCTTCACTATTTTCTAGCTACCTTCCTCTACTATATTCAGCTATCATTCCTAACTGAGTTTGGCCTACATAATGCGCCATCTCCTCTCTACTTGAGAATTTACATTTGTTGATTCCAGTCTTGAGCCTTAAGCACAGCTCAAGGACGTGCATGGTTATATTTCTTTTAAATATCCCCAATTAGCTCTGTCTCCATAAGTATAGACATAAATTCTCATTTGACGACATTCCTTCTGCTTGGATATCGAATAGAAATCTGCTCCTGTAGGTCCGGGTCTGTGGAGAATATTTTCCAACCGCCAGTTTGTTTAGCTATTTGTGGAGGTTGCAGCTTTGAGCCATTCACCCCTTTTCGGATAAAATGTCAAATACGAATTGTCGAAGTTGACCAATGGGAGGATCTCATCCGTACATATTCGACTGAGGGGGGTCAACTCTGTTAATAACATCAATGGTTCAATACTCCAACCCTCGAAGTAGTCTTGTTAGTCGTAACGCCAGATGCATTTGTAAATCAACCGGCGAAAGGTGCAAGATTGTGTCCAGCGCTGCCCATTTTCCCAAGAATCCTCTATTTCCTTGTTGCACTAGAACGAAGTATGTTGTATAAGGATCTCACCACCACTATACTCAGACAGTGCAATTAAAAGGGTCAAAGCCTCGCCTTCTTCTTTTACAATTGGAAAGGACATTGTCAGACTTCTACTTCTGTTCCTGAGGTTTGAGTCTAGTTTTCTGTCCAGAACTATGACAAGATACCAACTTTATGATATCCAAAAGGGACAATCCTGCTCCATCAAGCTTTGCGAGGTTAAAAATGAAGTACCGTGCCCCTTCTATTAATATAGATAGATCTACGCTCTAGAACTTTTATTTAATCTTTATTGGGAGGTTCCTCCATATTTTTTGTGAAAGGTCCTCTGTAACTTCGAGAAAACATAATAAAAAGCAGAAACATTTTTAAAAACTTACCCTCCCTGGCATGTGTGCCGGGGCTTGTTTGAAGGCCATTGTTGCGTTTTCTCCTGATAAGGACGGAACCATGTCTTGGGTATTTTTTTATGATCGCCATCGGGACTGATGTCAACGGCGTCAACTTCTCTAGTCGTCATATTCTCTCCTACTACCAATCTGTCCCCCGTGGACCCCATTCTTTGCTGTTTTGCTTGCACCTATTATAAACAACGTTGCACTAGATTGATCAGTCACAATTCCGACTGAGGTAATTTTCCTCCGATTAGTGTCAATACGATGATTCATCGTACTCGTATATTGTAACTTGTCACATTTGTGGATTGCTTCGAGTAGTTTAACCACATTAAATGTCAAATGTTTACCATCGGTTGGTCACCGTTGTGTGCACGGAAATCAAACAGGACCGCACGCAGCGCCAGCATGTGGTCGTATCGGCTTTCAAAATAAATAGTTTGCCAGACTTGACCCCAATCCATTTGCATATTCACCTCAATTGAATTTGACTTGTTTAACGTTGGCTGCGCATAAATGCAAAATACAGTTAGTTGCTTAAAGGCCGACCTTCTCGCGTGTAGCCACCGAAAGGAGCGCTCAATCTTTCAGCGCCTTGCCCTATCCGCCGCCATTCTTTCTCTTACTGTTACACAATCGAGCGCAAAGCAATTGTCTTGCTGCGCACTGCGCAAACTGTTACTGTGCCCATGGGCATCTGTATACAAAATCTTCCGGTTGCACACGAATGTACGCCACAACATCGATCGGATACCCTAGAGCGCCTTTCCAGATATACTGTTCCAATCCAAGATGCATTCATATCTTTTGCACTTCGGGTAAAATGTTCAACACTCAAATGGGACAGAGGAGAGTTCGCCATCGCCATGGCCGTCCCCTCCTCAAACTGGATTTGTGTCCAGAGGAGTAGTCCCAGTCGAATGCAAAAAAATTAACCCAAAACCGGTGGTGAAGGTGATGCCGGTCGAAGAGTATCGAGCCGTATGCTGTGCAACGGATGAAAAGACCAGTGTGCACCAAGACTGTACGCCACAATGTGGGGCTTAACTGCCGCAACATGTACACGGTACATGTGCAACTAATCTGGTGGACGCGCTGCGGTGCAGCTGAATTGTTGGTAATATTCGTCATGGTTCATTAGGTGCACTTATGAAAAGGCATCGCCATCTCAATGGGTGGTGGTGGCGTTGTGCGCCTAAAAGCCAGGCTGGCTTGTGCCGTTCCAAATCTATTTCGCTCTACAAGCGGATAAAAATAGTTTCCCCCCCTGAAATGTCAATGGAGGCATTTGTGTCTTGTCTTGTAGTGGGTTGGGCACTTAACAGCCTTACAAAGTCGAGTAGCTGATTTCGGTTGTATTCTGCTGAACTGCGCACAGATTTTGAGATGGAATGAATTGAGCTTTGACATTTAGTATTAGTCGCAATCAGTTGGGGGGCCGTTTTTCAATAATTTATACGGGGGTATTAGTTAACTGGGTCAAATGAGCTGCTTGCTGTGCCGGCCTCTTATATTGAGAAGGTGACGTCTTTCAAAGGGTTTTAGTCTGTTTAAAAGGTTTTACAGCGAACAGACTGCATTTGTTTTGAGTTATAAGTTGACTAAAGCAAAGACCGGAGACTGTGAGGTGGCGTTACTGCTAAAAAGCTAGTTCTCAGCTTGTTTTCATTGATTGATGCGTATACCGAATGCAAACTTTTTGGAGGCATGCGCCATGGACGTTTGAACAAGTCCTGTGATATTTTCAGTTCGTTTTAGCTACGTTATTCCCTTCAGAAGCCTGGTCGACATCAGAACTTTCGGTCAATCCTTTGGCGTCCGATTTGCACTGCAACACTGATCTCAAGTCCGTTGGAGATCCCTAACGGCGTCACCTCTTATACTGAGATCTAATATTCTGCTCATTCGTAAAATGGCTAGTGAATACATATTTACTGGAGGTTAAGAATTTTTCATGCTTCGTGTGGATTTTTTAATCAAAAACAAAAGCAAATTTTAAAAAAAGAATGTCCAAAAGGGATCTACAATTTTATGCCAAGTCCAAACGGCTAATTGAGAAGCTCTTTGATCGCAGTTATACTCCATGATGTTTGTCAGACGTTCGCGAGAGGTGGCGCAGTGGAAAAATAAAACCTTAAGGTGGAATTTGGATTTTTTTGGAAATCGAACCTGGCACCCACCGCTTAGTAGTCCAATGTCGTTTAAATTTCGTAAACTCGGAACAAATATACAAATTCATATTTTTCCTGTTAATGTATTTAAATCATCACCAGCTTCGGAGTTGCCCCGACAGAACCACTGTTCAAGAAACAAACAAATGGTTGCAATTCACTGTATTTTATTCTACTGATCTGCGCTAGGTGACTATACTGTAAACGAATATTTTTCTACAAAACATTCAATATCAAAGTTTTTGTTGCAAGTTTTTTTCTATCGGACCATCGAATCATGGATCTAGCTTAAATTAAAAATTTCAAGAGTCAACCTAAAGTAGTACTTGCTGGAAATGGTAGCCGCTTTAACGAGGATCAGGTTTCTGTGCGGATCTTTAGCCTTGTATGTATTTGTAGCTACTTGTCACCCTCTTAAGAGCTGCTGCGTCATCTAATAAGTGTACATAGTTACTTACAAAGCTGGATATAATTTAATTCCCAATTATTAAAAAAAAAAAAAATGCCCTTCGAATAATTTTGATCCATTAAGAATTGAATGGATCGACTATTCCTTACAGCAGTCTAAAAAATGTTCTTTCATCGTTTATATTATTTTTTTCTATGCAAGTCTGAAAACCGGAGTCAATTTCGCGTAAGTGTTTCAGTTTTTGATAATAATACTTGCATTTTTATGAGGTTGATACAAGAAGTATTTGTGGGATAAGTAGGTTACTTTCGAATGAACAAACAACAAAATTAAAAAATGTAAAAACTGAAAAGGAGTTCTATTTCACAGTCCTTGTATTTCTGTGCCGCCTTGTTCATGTAGGTATACCTATCTTTGATTATTCTGAAAGCGTTGAAAAAAAGCGAAGGTAAATTACATTCCGGAGTACCAAAAACAATTTTTATAGGGCCAAGCAATAAACGCTTTTAGCTTCGACTCTAATTTTTAGTAGTTCACAGTGTTCCAGCTAGTTCCATTAAAATTTTGCAATTGTGAGATTCCGCTAATTTAAAGTCGAGTCTATAATTTGTTATTAGTACGGCGCAGTGACTACAATCTACATTAAACATTACAAACTCAGAATGGGTACATTTTTCATACAAAATTCTCTATTGTGAACTAAAAAGTATATATATTTAAAAATAATTATTGGAAAGGGCTTTTTCATCATCAAGATCATCTCTCATTTAATGGGCCTTACCAATAATCATGTTTAACCTTCACCCTATACATTTTCTAGGTCACAATATGCAATTCTGTGTGGAAAACTTCGCCATTGTTCGAAAAATATAGCCTAGACAATAAAATTGATTATTAGTATCGCAGAATGTATATATAAAGCAATTATGGGGAAAAACGTACGCCATCTTTATCCGAAAACATTAATATCAAGTTAAATTTAAAGGGTGTTCTTTTAAAATTGCACTTTCTACCTGTGTGTACCTGTTCAGTGTTTGGGTTACGTTTAACTTCTAAGTCGTCTTCAAATGTATTATTGGGTAATTAATACAATAACCTTTTTTTATTAATTTGACATAAATCTACCTTTTCAGATGGCAACCCTATCCACGCCCTGTGACCTATCACTTTTCGGCAGGTTGGACTATCATTTAATGTATGTTTACACAAATAAAAGTCAAAAATACTCAATATGATGCAGTTTTTCTACAAGTATAAGGCATATGGATTTTCCAGCAGAAATAGAAGTATATGCAACCATATCTATAACTACCTGCGAAATAGTAAATTTTATAGTCCTTTAAGCATTCCAAGAACCAAGCAATTAACAGAGTTTGCGAATCTACCTGTCGACTGTCCTTTTTTATACTATAATATCAGGAAAAGTTTTCTCTAAACAATCAATTTTCAATTCAGTAACCGACATGTTAATATCTCCAAAATGCATCCAAAAAAAATCGATGAACAACAAAACGAGACTGTGTGGAACGACGAACATAGCTCATTATTTACACGTCGGTTGCCAAGCTTATCGAAACAGTGGATTAACGTGTTAAACGAAATGGTCAGAGATAGAGAACAACGCGCCATAAGGATGAGAAGGAACTCCGAATCAATCACCGAATTTCTCGAACGATTCCCCGTTTCGAACGCACCAACTGATGATAAGGATAACCAATTTGACCAATGAAAAATAGGAGTGGATGCGAACTCATTATTATTTTCAAAGAATCAGTCAAAATTTGAAACAGAAATATTGTTTAAACAAAAAATGAAATAAAAACTTTCTAAAATTAAAATTTGCTTTTAATTTCTTCATTTAAATTTTGTTTTCCAATTACAATTAGGTACATTTGTAACACTAGCTTTAAATTAGCCCAAGCTTAACAATTCGGGTCAAAACAAACCAAACCAGTTTGTACTTTTAGGGTGAATGGCAGAGCTTGAGTCCGGTTCTGACAAACCTGATGTGTAAATTAGGAACAATATGTCATTTTAGTTGTAACTTTTTCCTTAAATTTCTAAAACCAAACTAAAAAAAACAGAAAGCCACCTTTTTAAAAGCCAAGATCACCTGATCTAAAAGTTATCCTACCATTCGCAGTATAAGCAGCTCAACAAACTTAGGTGAATTTTTATGATATTTAACAATGCTAAATCTCAGTAAAACATGATCTTGTTTACGACTTTAAACGCGCAGACCGCTGAAATATTAACCAAAGCCCTCTTTTCCATTAAACACGTCAAAAACTTTGACGAAAAGAAGTAAAGAAACCAGTTCAAACAATGCAATTCACCGCCGGTCCAGGGACAAATATTTCTCAATGAGAGGCACCTGTGAGTTGGCATGTAAGATTAATAAACTAAAAACTCCACGTTGTGGATTTACATCTGATAAAACGTCAGACCTGCTAGTTAACTCCGGCGTTTAGCCAACCGTTTCAATGTTAATGGTTTAAAAAAGACAAGGCATGCATAGTTGATGTCCGGTTGAAAAGTCACTACCAAAGCTGTAGAATCCCAAGAAGACCCCTAATCGACCCTTTTAAACTCCTAAATCGCGACAAGGTTTTCTCAAATGGGAATGAGTCAACTGAGGATCCTATAACTTTTTGGGGCAAGGACGAGTGTGCTCATCGTTTATTCTTTATCGATATTACAAATTGAAAACGAATAAATAAGCACAATGAACAAACAAAGCCAATTTTTTGTATATACAAAGATTATATGTATCGATAGCGGAAGATGGCTGCAGTCCACCACCGAAAACTATATAATTACAACAAAGCAACAATTATATTTCAAACTAGCGCATGCCGCAACTTCCGTTTGCAATGCAATAACTCATAAACGTTCCGTAACCGTTCATAGCTCCGGCAGCACAATTTTAACCTTCTGATCTTGTAAACACGAGTCTTACTGGTTAGTGACTTCTTGCAATGATTACATGCTGCGCAAGCCAACTAGAACGTTGATCTATAAAAGAACAGCCAATCGACTGACGCACTGACCGGTCCTGACCCCGCGATCTTCTCGTACTATTATACCGCAGCCTCAGCGCATTGAGGCCATAATTTGCCTCGATGCACCTAATAGAGCAGAAATTATGGCATCACGAAATGAGAATTTATAGGACCTGCTTCAAAGAGTGGAGCTTATGCGCGCACGTTTACCATGTCCAACGATATGGGCTGCAACGATCGCCTTGTTCCATGCGAGGATGTGGAGCGGATGCTCGTAGGTGTGCGCTCATAGAAGACAAACAACACAGTATGTTCTGGGCTGTGAAACTTGAAAATTGTAAAATTGTTTGGCCATTAAGATGAATTTACGACGTTTGATTGTGCGACCCTTTGGGGGAAGTCCTGTCAGCTTTTTGCGGATTTTCCCTTGCGAATTTATGGCTAACGAATTATATGGCCATAAACATCGCAACGCGTTATTAATAAAGTTCGTGCTGCAAAGTGGAGATTGTAAGGACATGTTGAAAATTTAATTATGTTAAAGTTAAGCGGTACGGCGGTTGTTAAATCAATCCGTGCTTGCATGCTCAATGTGGCGAGGGTAATAACTAAATAATTAATTAATTTCCTTGAGGGCTTGGCGTTGGCAGCAATGATCCATTCGTTTCGAATCAGAGAGGTGGAGTCGTGAAGAGCGTTGCCGATAACGAGTCACACTGTTTTTTTTTTTGATGGCTCGTGTCGATACACTAGGTTTTTGGCTAATTTTGGTAACCAAATAATGAGAAGAATGTCAGAAGATAGCCCTGAAGTTACCTGTATATAAACCTGTTTGCTCAACTTTGGAAATCAAGTTCTCTCTTGATTGTCGTGGGGTGCGCATCAATTGAACCTAAGTTTAAAGATTACTTTCACTATGAATTGTTCAGTTTGTTCAAATAAAATTGATAGCAATTGTAATACAAAAATCAATTGCAATGATTGCAAGAACTATTATCATTATGGTTGTGTAAACATTACTGAAGATGATGCTAATTTTTTTAAATCCAGTGCCCAACCTTTTCGATGCGATAAATGTGTAGTGTTAAGAAGACGTTCTCTTCATATTTTGCCAGAGACACCGGTATTACCCCAACAAAAGAACAACAATGCCGTGCAAAAAATAAACACTCATATTGCAGAAGTAGAGTCAGAGGAAAATAAGAATAGCGAAGGTCAATGCACTCTTCAGATGGTTTATGCTAAACTGTCTGCGTTGGAGGAAACTAATAAGCAATTCCTACTCGAAGTAAATGCATTACGATCTGAAAATGCAGAACTTAAATCAAGAGTCAATGTGCTGGAAAGCAGGTTGAACTGGCAACAACAATACCTGCTAAGTAATGAGATTGAAATTGCTGGTGTATCAAACGCAAATGATTCAAATTGTATGAGAATAGTACAACAAATTTTCTCTAAAGCGCTTTCCGCCGTTGTTCCTGACAAAGATATTGAGAAATGCTATATGAAGAAAACACAAACAAAATCATCTTCGACTGCTTCTAAGTCAATCATCTGTGTTAGATTTTCTAATCTGACAACCAAGCAGCGAATAATGTGTGCAAAGAGGAAAATAATCTAAACACTCATGCGGCTGGCGTCGATGGACTAGTTGACAACGGAGCGGGAGGTAGCAACAGCAGCAACAGCGGCAGCAATAAAAAGAGCAAAGGTACTGTAATCTACATCAACGATTCTCTTACAAAATTTACACAGGCGCTCTTGATGAAAACAAAAGAAGCAATGAAGAAGACAGGCGGAAAATATGTATGGTTCTCAAATAATCAAATTCTTATAAGAAAGGTTGAGGGGGGAAGAGTCATTTCTGTTAAATCATTCAATGATCTTGCACTTATTTAGTGCTTTGCATATCTTGCTTTGTTTTAAATCATGAATTTTGATATAGATTTAATTGATGACTTTTCTTCCCCTAATGTATGTACTTCCAACTGTGATAATGTGTTAACTGATAGTTCTTTTTGTAATGATAAGTTTTTTATAATTCACCAGAACATTAGAAGTATGAGAGAAAATTTTTCTTCACTTGTTACGCATATAGATTCTTTTGCTTGCGTTCCAGATATAGTTTTTCTGTCTGAAATTTGGATATATGAGTTTGAGGAAAATGATTACTTTATACCGGGCTTTAAGTTTTATTCAAAAACGAATGAAAATTATGCTGCAGGTGGAGTTGGTTTTTTTGTCAAAGATAACCACGTTATTATTGAAGTTCTGTGCGTTAATTTACTTAGTGCTGATGTTTTAAAGGTTTCCGTGGAAATTGATCAGGTTACGTACGTATTTGTTTGTGTTTATAGATTGCATATGTTTAGTGTTGCGAACTTTATAAATGAATTCACTGACTTCTTGGCTAGGGAAAATTCAAAAAAATTTAATTATTGTAGGTGATTTCAATGTCAACATTTTGGATGGTAATGATAACATTGCTAGTTACTTGGCACTACTCGCATCTCATGGTCTTACGTGCTTCATTTTTGAACCTACTAGGCTAGTCTCCGGAAGCTGTCTAGACCATATTTATGGGCGTCTAAGTAATGTTGAACTTAAGGAGTGTGAGAAATGTGTTTTCGATTTTAAAATTACAGATCACTGCATGATCGGACTTGTTTTTGACATTTCTAAAACTAGATGTTGTAATCCTTCTAGGTCAGTTGAGAGAAAAGCAAAAATTGACTTTGCTAAACTTAATAATAATTTATGTTTTGAGTTTTGGGAAGATGTGTATGCTTCCAGCGATTCATCTGCTGCATACTCAATTTTCATCGACTCTCTGAAGAAACATATATCGTCCGCCTCCTTTTTTGTATCACCCAAAAAACTTATTAAGCATCTAAAGCCCTGGATATGAAATGCAAAAAGAATCCTGGTAACCAACTATTAAGAAGGAGGTATAAGAAGTTATGTGCTGAGTTAAAAAAAGAGATCCCTATATGCCGAGACACCTATTACCGTGCGCAATTCAACTCTGTACAGGGTAATATAAAAAATGAATGGCGTGTTGTAAATAGCATTTTGAACAAAGCTTCTGTTTCTAAGAAACCTACTGTTTTGCTTGTGGATAACTCCGTAGTCTGCAATAAGCTCTGTATTGCTGACGCTTTCAATTACCATTTCTCTAATATTGGTTGTAATGTTGGACCGAGTCATAACCATCAAATGTGTTGTAGTTGTCTTTCTATATGTCAACGCTCTGAGAATTTCCAAAGTAGGAGTTTCGTTTTTCAGCCTATATCTTCTTTTGAAATACTGAAAGTTATTGGGAACTTACCTAAACAACACGCTACAATTTTCAAAATACCCAAGACTTTGTTAAACTCTCCATATACCTCGAAAACGGGTATTCGTCGACATGGTCAATACCAGCACACAACGTGCCAAGAGGAGGAAGCTGAACTCGGAATCAGTCAGCGAATTTCTGGAGCGATTCCCCATTTCGAATACCCCCACCGATGATTATGAGCAAATTGACCGTTGAAATAGAAGCAGCTCTCAAATTGATGACACCGAATAAAATGGAAGGCGAAATTCTTGAAAAAACTTCAAGATGCAAACATATTTTCAAATAACAAAAAAATCAAAATAATTAATAATTGAAATTAAAAATAAAATTCATTTTTCATTCACCCTACAATTGAATTTTTACTGCTTTATGAACATTTATTTAAATTTGAAACTATTTGTTCTCAAAGAGAAGATTGTTTTAGAAGGTAAAAAATAGTTTCAATTAATTTTATTCATTTTTGGAATTATTTTTAAAGATTGACATTACGTTGGTCGTAAAATGGAAAGAGTTTAAAATTGGAAACACATTCATTAAGGCCGAGGTTACATATAAAATTCTTTTCTGGATAGGATAATAGGATTTATAAGATTATTGAGTTCGTTAAGAATGTTGAAAGCAATAAAGAAATAAATATTTTCATAAAATTTAAAATTGTATTTAAGCGTCTTAACTAAATTTGCAATAAAGAAATAAATATTTTCATAACATTTAAAATTGTATTTAAGCGTCTTAACTAAATTTGCAATAGTTGACTCGACTAAGAGCTTCGATCTAAAAATGTTTCCAAGTTTTCTCTAAAAATGGGCTTATTGTCTACAAAGTTGAGTGCAGCTGAGGGCTCACAGAATCTCTGAACATGAGGTTTTAACATCGGAAAACACAATTGTGCTCGAAAAGCATCTTCGTTCGAATGTTGTAAGAAGCTGGGCGATACACGAATCTGTTGCATCAACATTTTTTTATGTCAGTTCATTTGCAGTTAAATCGAAGCTTTAATTTATTTTCAAGGCTTGAATTTATTGTGGCGGAAAATATTTTCGTTAGAGTTTAAAAAAACGAAAATTTCAATTCACAAAACAAAATTGCTTGACTAATTTTGGCATTTTAATTTTAATTTTAGTTTTAGAATCTTTAAAATATCAGTACAAAATAGCTTTCTGCCCCAGGCAACCATTAGGTTTAAAGTTTTACGAAAAATGTAAAGACCTACAATTTTAGCCGGAGTCCGAACAGCTAATTGTGAAACTCTTTTATGACGATGAAATGTATACTCTCTGATGTACAAAACGTGTGTATTTTTTGTGTATCGTGGGATTTATACAGTGTATACCTAATACCTTTGATTATTCTGAAAGCGTTGAAAAAAAAGCAAAGGTAAATTACATTCCGGAGTACCAAAAACAATTTTTAGAGGGCCAAGCAATAAACGCTTTTAGCTTCGACTCTAATTTTTAGTAGTTCACAGTATTCCAGCTAGTTCCATTAAAATTTTGCAATTGTGAGATTCCGCTTATTTAAAGTCGAGTCTATAATTTGTTATTAGTACGGCGCAGTGACTACAATCTACATTAAACATTACAAACTCAGAATGGGTACATTTTTCATACAAAATTCTCTATTGTGAACTAAAAAATATATATATTTAAAAATAATTATTGGAAAGGGCTTTTTCATCATCAAGATCATCTCTCATTTAGGCCCAATAATCATGTTTAACCTTCACCCTATACATTTTTTAGGTCACAATATGCAATATGTGTGGAAAACTTCGCCATTGTTCGAAAAATATAGCCTAGACAATAAAATTGATTATTAGTATCGCGGAATGTATATATAAAGCAATTATGGGGAAACCCTTTTTTTTAATTTGACATAAATCTACCTGTGAGTTGTCCTTTTTGCTAATATAAGAGGGCCAGCACATGTGGGATTTATCCTTTTTTGTATATATAAAGCAATTTTGGGGAAAAAGTATAAAAGTATAACGCTACAATTTTCAAAATACCCAAGGTTTGTTAATCTCTCCATATACCTCGAAAACGGGTATTCGTCGTTTTAAGACTCATTTTCGAAGCAGCCAAAACACGCAATATTATCTATAACGTGAAAAAAGGAGACAAAATTCGGCCAAGCCTGCATACGCCCCTCTCTATCACAGGCGTTATTTGTGAAATTGCACTCGCTACCTGTTTCTACCGGTGTAGGGTTACGCCTATATTCTTAATCACATTCCAACAAATCCACCTTGAAGCTGTCCTTTCTCGTAGTATAAAAGTGGAATCCATTTGCTTTGGGAAATCAGTTCAATTGATGAAGTGACAAAGCAACATCACCAAAATGTCTGTTTCAAGAATAAACGAAAATCAAAACGGAACTTCAAGTCAAGACCGCAGTATTTCATCATTAGTTCTCCAAATACCAAGCTTAGCGACACAGTGGATAGACGTTTTGGATGACATGGACAATACCAGCACACCACGTGCCAAGAGGAGGAAGCTGAACTCGGAAGAGGAGGAAGCTGAACTCGAAGTCAGCGAATTTCTGGAGCGTTTTCCCATTTCGAATACCCCCACCGATGATTATGAGCAAATTGACCGTTGAAATAGAAGCAGCTCTCAAATTGATGACACCGAATAAAATGGAAGGCGAAATTCTTGAAAAAACTTCAAAATGCAAACATTTTTTCAAATAACAAAAAAATCAAAATAATTAATAATTGAAATTAAAAATAAAATTCATTTTTCATTCACCCTACAATTGAATTTTTACTGCTTTATTTATTTAAATTTGAAACTATTTGTTCTCAAAGAGAAGATTGTTTTAGAAGGAAAAAAATAGTTTCAATTAATTTTATTCATTTTTGGAATTATTTTTAAAGAATGACATTACGTTGGTCGTAAAATGGGAAGAGTTTAAAATTGGAAACACATTCAGGTTACATATAAAATCCTTTTCTGGGCAGATTTTTCACAAAATATTTCATTTGAAAAAAAATACGAGTGGCGCAGTGTTGTGCCGCTTTTCTACATCGAGTTGCCATAAAATCTACATTTGCCATAGAATTTTATGTGTAAATTCATTTAAAAACGCATGGACAAAAAAAAACGAAAACAAAACGAGAGATATCATAAAAATAATGGTTTAAAAAGATACGGTCTACCTCAGAAATACTTTCCAATTAATTATTGCAAACGCATTATTTTTTTGATCTCAACAACAAAATTACTATCTGTGAACTAAGCAATCTTCACTCTAGATACCCAAAAATCAAGGCGTATACGCTTCTGTTATTAATTTTGAATTTTGTCAAGTTTGCAGTGGTTTTAGGTTTTTTGAAAACTGTTACAACATTTTTGACGCACATTTCTGCTTAGGAGTGACTTTTTGGCATTTTTAGCATTTTTTTCTGAAATAAGCCTAGTATACCTATCCTGCTCGCGCTAAACTATAGCGTCTCCACTTCATTTTTCCTCATCAAAGATAAATTCGGTCGCTAAATTATTAAACATGGTCTAAAGGGTGTCCCATAATTCACGCAAAATTTTAATTTTACCCCACTTAAAAGTACAATGATGCCAACCGAAAGAAAAGATAACAATGTGACAGCTGACATTTCGGGGTTAGTAAAAATGAAGCGCTATAGGAAAAAACAACGCATTTTCATTGTTGAGCAATATTTTAGAAATAACGATACAGTCCGCAATTTTCGTACAAGATATGGCCTTCATTTTTATCTTGATGACTTCGTTAATCGTCAAAATTGTCGCACAGAAACAAATGCATCCACAACGCGTTTTGTGCCGATTTTGGGCTTTATCGGACCATTTTGCGATCAGAATTGGCCATCCAAATTTTGAGATTTAACGCCATTGGACTTTTTTCTTTGGTTTTTTTTTGAAGCCAAAGGTATATGCAAACAAGCCCACGACCCCCAACGACTTGAATTCAGCTGCATTTATGCGAAACTGTCATAAAACATTTCAATATCAGAGTACGTATACTTGCAAGCAATGCCGTGACAGCTATTCCATACATAACCAAAATCTGTATAATATAGGAATAAATAAAAAATCAAAAAAAAAATGTAAGCTTTAAGGAAGATGTCACTAACGCCAGGGTTCAGAGGTCAATTCCCGTTCCGTGATACTGCGAAATGATAAATAATTTATGTGATAAATAATTTATCATTTCAGTTTTCACAGCATGATAAACAGTTGTCTAAATGTGTACTAAAATGTACTAAAGGATAAATGCTGTCACACGGAAAGAATTGAAAATCACCAATTGCAAAATTTTGTCGCAAATTACAACGATTTTTTCTTGGATTGATATAAAAATTCGTAATTCGACATTGAAAACGGCGTAGAATACAAAATTCTGCTTGTTGAATTTTGCGGTTAGAAGAACCTATTAATTCGAGCTTCTTTTATTTGTAGTGATTTGCGATATTGTTTGGAGCAATTTGCAACCTCAAAGGGTCAATTTCTCAAGCACTACTTCACAATCGCAAATTGCTGATTTACAAACACTGAGTGATGAATTAATGAAATCTTATAATAATTTAACACATGTAAATTGAAAACGTAAAATGACGTTGAGAAATCGTGAATTACAAAATATTTTTTTTGTAATTTCCATGGAATTAACTACCCGACGTGTGAAATTTTTGTGCGCACAGGCAGCCGACAAAAACGAAACGTCATAGCATGTCCATGATCCATGTAAAGAAATCCTTTTAAGTCCTTTCATTTTCTGCATGGACAGCTCCAACCATGCGCATTTGGCTTCATTCGAGTCAGAAAGTCGGTATTTAATCATGAAACTGAGAGAGCTTAGTGGTGACTGGGCGTGTTTTTTAATCGCTCTGTGATCTGATTGCCTATTCTCAAAGTGTAATTTTTCTAAAGTATTAAGAAAACAAGCCAAATCATTTTTGAGTTTGAATTCCCCTCTGACCATGGTTGTGTGCGGTTATTGCAATGAAGACCTCCCCCCTGAAAGCGATTTTGCTGTATGTTCGTCGTGCAAGCGAAAGTTCCACTTTGATTGCACCACGGTCACCGAGAAGTCTTGGACTTGGGCACGAGAAGAGACGCTTGGAAGTGCCAAGTATGCCGGAACTGTGGAGATGTCCAATCTACAGCTGCAACCAGCAATGTTCCCCAGACAACAAAAGAACAACCGTCGAAGAGAATGCGTGAATTCAGCAGCCCCGGTATGCCAACTAACACCATCTCAACTGACAACAGCTTAGCTGTTATAGCGGAAATCCGTCTTCTGAGAGGGGAAGTTAAAGAAATAGCGGCAAGCTGTGATTTCCTAGCCGCTAAATACGAAGAACTCAACTCCAACATGAGAAAAAACAATGACCTTATGGACAACATACTAAAAGAACTAAACGATGTGAAAGAAACCAACAAAAGAAAAGATGTCATCATTGAAAATTTACAAACACAGATCAACACACTTGAGCAACAAATGATCAAAAACAGTACCTATTGACATCAAAAACCTGATAGAGGTATTAAAGGGAATAGGAAAAACTGTCAACTATGAAATCAACGACACCGACATAACTGACATATATCGAACAAAAACAAAAAACCCCGAAAAATCAATGATAATTGCTACATTTGCGTCCAGCATAAAGAAAATGCAATTCATGAAACTAACGCGCTCCACTCGCTCCATCAAACTGAATTCTGTCATGCAGAAAACAAGCAACAACTCAAGCGCTGGTACAGCTTTTCCTGAGGCTACGGTTTATGTTAACAACTAGCTGACACTAGCACAATAAACACTTGATGTGGATGGCAAAGGAGAGAGCGAGAACGGAAAACTGGAGATTTGTGTGGGAGAGTGCGGGAAGAATACTTGCTAGACTGAATGAGAGTACGCAGCCGATTCTGATAAGTACGGTTGCCGATGTGAGCAAAATTTCTCGCACTCAATAACTGCATTGTGCGTAAGCAAAAAGAGAAACAAAACTCTATATACCAAAATGGATTCAAATGAAGTAATAGTTGATTTAAATTGTAGGGTAATTAGTGGTTTTAGTGGCATCAAAACTAACAAATTAAATGAAAATAAATGTTGCTGCCTTAACGTTAGCTACTTCATCAATATGCTAAAAATAATAATACTAGTTGAGACCAATATAGATGAAGATGAAAAAGGACTTTACAGTATAGATGGTTTCCAAGCGGAATTTCTGAATCGAAATAAACGTAGAGGAGGTGGAATTCTAATGTTAATACGTAAAGACTTACCATATGTACGATTAACAACTGAAAGTGTGTCATATGAAAATATCCTAATCCAAATTAAAGAAGACAACAAGTACAAGTATGTAATGGGGATATATAGACCACCAGGTTACAGCCGAAAAGCGTTTGTTGATGAATTCGGAAACAACGTTGGACAACTGGGAAAAAATGGCGAGATTATGGTAATGGGTGATATGAATATTAATGTGAATGATCTGGAATTGTATGGCGTGAAAGAATATCTGGAGATGCTGGCGTCACTTGGGTTGACTAATGTGATAACGGAGTATACCAGAGTAGACCCAACACAGGATCAAAAACAACGATTGACCACATCTTAACGAACGCTTTGCAAGATCAAATCAATTCAGCTGTAATTGAAAGCTGTATCACAGATCATTACCCAATAATATACTTCCCACCAATGAAAAAATCTGCTGTTAAAGAAAGTAAAGTCAGCTTGTCCTATATATCTAACGCAAAGGTTAACGAATTAATTACAGAAACAAATTGGGAGGAAGTCGTGAATGAAAGTGATGCTGGTTCACTTTATCAGAAACTTCTCGATAAAATGATATATATTTATGATCGAGCGACACCTAGCAAGCAAATAAAATACCAAAGAAAGCTTAATCCATGGATGTCTACTGAAATAATCGACCAATGTAGAAAAAGGGATGAACTTTACAGAAGATGGAAAAACAATCGACTGAACATTGTTTCTTTCAGAAACAAACTGAACAAGGAAATAACGACTCAAAAATCCTGTTTATTTCAGCCAAATCAGGCATGACCCTCGTAAAACATGGAATCTTATTAACGAAATACTGGGAAGGAAAAAACCTGGACTTGATGAAACTGTAACAAAGAACTTCTCTGGCAAAATGTGCTTGAATAATCTTGCTAGTGCATTTGCTAACAATTTTGGCACTCAGATAAAAAATATTATTCATCAATGCGACACTGTTACATCGACACATCCGAGTTCAACATTAGCCGGAAATACGAAGAATAATTCATTCACTCAGTGATAGAAAGTAGCCAGGTTTCGACGGAATAAGAGCCGTTGATATAAAAAGACACTCAGACATATTTACCCCAATGCTGTGCAAATTCATTAACCTTAGCTTAAATCAAGCAAATATTCCTGTAACTTTGAAAACAGCTGTAGCCAGGCCAATATATAAAGGAGGTATCAAAAGCGAGCTCAGCAATTACAGGCCTATATCAATATTGCCAATTGTGTTAACGAAGGCCTAAACAAAAGCTACCATATACTTGTACTGTTCGTGGATTTCAGCAAGGCTTTTGACAAACTAATAGAAGCACTTGAAAACATTGGAATAAGAGGTCTGATGGCAGACTGGCTAAGAGAATACTTAAACAACAGACAATTCTGTGTCAAAATCAACCAGACTTATAGCCGAAAGGAACGCGTGCAATATGGAGTCCCTCAAGGTTCTAAATTGGGTCCGCTCCTCTTCATTTTATACACCAACGAGTTGTTAAAAGTATTCAAACAGGCCATCCCATTCGCGTATGCAGACGACACGGCGATAATAGTGCGACACAGATCTTTGCATACGGCAACATCAATTATGCAGGAGGAGTTTGATGATGCAGTGAAATGGTGTCATGATCACGGTCTAACGATCAACGCTTCCAAAACGAAGCTGATGCATATCCGAAATCCGCAGTTCAAGGCTACTCATCAACAAATTCTTTTTAGAAATGATTCCTGCAGTAGCTCAGTTAGCTGCCCGATTGAGATAGTGGAGAGATACAAATATCTTGGAGACACCATTGACAGCAATTTTCTATGGGACACGCATATTGACGAGTTGCGCATGAGCCTTAAGAAGCTTTATACGCCCTTAGCCATCTAAAGTTCCATGCCACGACGTCTGTGTTAAGACAAGTATACTATGCCTTAGTATAATCGAAATTGAGGTATGGAATACTTGCATGGGGAAACGCATCTGCAACACACATAAACAAACTTAATAAACTACAAAACAGAGCATTAAACAAGATAAGTGTAGACTATCGGCGAAATATTGTTGAACAAGAAGGGGCCAAAGTTCTTCCAGTAGATGATATTTTTAAGATGACCCTTATACTGGAGTACTATGACGATACTAGATTCATTACACCAATTCAACATGGGATCAACACAAGAAGACGGGCACAAGGAATGCTTCAAGAACCTCGATTCTACAACAACTACGGAAGAAGACAGCTGAAATGTAGTGTACCAGATGTTCTCAATACACTTCCACAAGAGTTAAAAAACATTGTCAATGATGCGATCAAATGAGGAATACATATTGCAATAACCAATCGCAATTTGACACAGTTATTAATTTGCTATTATTATGGATTGTGAATTGCAAAAATAATTCGTAAATTACCAATTTTGTGTTGTAGATTCGGATTTCCTCCCTTAACAAATTACAACCATTTAGTCTTGAATTCCAACTCAAAAGTGTTGATTTGCGAACAAAAGGGGTAGATTTACCACTTCCGTAGTTGCAATTTACGAATTCGTAATCGTAAATTGAATCTTTTTTTTATCAATTTGCATTTCATATTTTGCAATTTACGATTCTTGAGTAGTGATTTGAGCCATCACCGTATTAAATTGAAATTGTTTTATTGTGATATTAGAAAACTTTAT
This sequence comes from Cheilosia vulpina, assembly GCA_916610125.1. NCBI lineage: Eukaryota > Metazoa > Arthropoda > Insecta > Diptera > Syrphidae > Cheilosia > Cheilosia vulpina. The sequence continues at coordinate 39,654,168 of OU744279.1, read as the reverse complement.
TCTCAGTTTACAACTTATATCTTATGATTAACAAATCAAAATTCGTAGTTTAATTATTTAGGTTATTTTCGAATACATATTTAAAGTCACATTTTATAATATGTTTCCTCCTGATATCCATGAAAAGCATACGGCGCCATAGCGTCCGGAGATAACGGGATTTGTCTGGGGTGGTTTTTCGGTCTATGCTAAAATTTAAAATACAAACAAATCATTTAGAAGAACTTGCCATTGATACGAACATATACAATCGTTTTCAATTACATATGATATTTTAGATTCCATTCCAATTTAAACTTCTTTCTAATAGCCCTACCTACTTCATTTTTTTTTTTGTATTATTCAATATGTACTTACAAGATATATTCCAAAATTCTTTACAATTTGTTGGTTAGTACACTCACTATCACTACGAATGAGTTATACTTATAAATAACTTTGACCCGACACGAACTGCTTTAAGCATTTTTTTTTCATTTTTATTTTCAGAGAACATTTTAATATGGATATGCGTTTCCGCGAAGCCTTATAGAGGCTTTTCTGCAGAAGATTGAGTTTCAACAATTTTATAATTAACTTTAGGTAGAAAGCTTAGGTTAAATAAATCTCTACATTTCATTAATTGAAAACCATTTTAAAAAAAGATTGATTAATATTTACGAAGAAAAATAAAAAAATAAAGAATAGAATCAGATTTAGTTGAGATTAAATTAGCTACATATTTGAATTCTTGTTTAGAAAAAAGTGTTTTATGTTTTTTTTCCTAGTTTTTAAGTTTGTGATGTTTTTTAACTCTTGTGGAAGTGTATTGAGAACATCTGGTACACTACATTTCAGCTGTCTTCTTCCGTAGTTGTTGTAGAATCGAGGTTCTTGAAGCATTCCTTGTGCCCGTCTTCTTGTGTTGATCCCATGTTGAATTGGTGTAATGAATCTAGTATCGTCATAGTACTCCAGTATAAGGGTCATCTTAAAAATATCATCTACTGGAAGAACTTTGGCCCCTTCTTGTTCAACAATATTTCGCCGATAGTCTACACTTATCTTGTTTAATGCTCTGTTTTGTAGTTTATTAAGTTTGTTTATGTGTGTTGCAGATGCGTTTCCCCATGCAAGTATTCCATACCTCAATTTCGATTATACTAAGGCATAGTATACTTGTCTTAACACAGACGTCGTGGCATGGAACTTTAGATGGCTAAGGGCGTATAAAGCTTCTTAAGGCTCATGCGCAACTCGTCAATATGCGTGTCCCATAGAAAATTGCTGTCAATGGTGTCTCCAAGATATTTGTATCTCTCCACTATCTCAATCGGGCAGCTAACTGAGCTACTGCAGGAATCATTTCTAAAAAGAATTTGTTGATGAGTAGCCTTGAACTGCGGATTTCGGATATGCATCAGCTTCGTTTTGGAAGCGTTGATCGTTAGACCGTGATCATGACACCATTTCACTGCATCATCAAACTCCTCCTGCATAATTGATGTTGCCGTATGCAAAGATCTGTGTCGCACTATTATCGCCGTGTCGTCTGCATACGCGAATGGGATGGCCTGTTTGAATACTTTTAACAACTCGTTGGTGTATAAAATGAAGAGGAGCGGACCCAATTTAGAACCTTGAGGGACTCCATATTGCACGCGTTCCTTTCGGCTATAAGTCTGGTTGATTTTGACACAGAATTGTCTGTTGTTTAAGTATTCTCTTAGCCAGTCTGCCATCAGACCTCTTATTCCAATGTTTTCAAGTGCTTCTATTAGTTTGTCAAAAGCCTTGCTGAAATCCACGAACAGTACAAGTATATGGTAGCTTTTGTTTAGGCCTTCGTTAACACAATTGGCAATATTGATATAGGCCTGTAATTGCTGAGCTCGCTTTTGATACCTCCTTTATATATTGGCCTGGCTACAGCTGTTTTCAAAGTTACAGGAATATTTGCTTGATTTAAGCTAAGGTTAATGAATTTGCACAGCATTGGGGTAAATATGTCTGAGTGTCTTTTTATATCAACGGCTCTTATTCCGTCGAAACCTGGCTACTTTCTATCACTGAGTGAATGAATTATTCTTCGTATTTCCGGCTAATGTTGAACTCGGATGTGTCGATGTAACAGTGTCGCATTGATGAATAATATTTTTTATCTGAGTGCCAAAATTGTTAGCAAATGCACTAGCAAGATTATTCAAGCACATTTTGCCAGAGAAGTTCTTTGTTACAGTTTCATCAAGTCCAGGTTTTTTCCTTCCCAGTATTTCGTTAATAAGATTCCATGTTTTACGAGGGTCATGCCTGATTTGGCTGAAATAAACAGGATTTTTGAGTCGTTATTTCCTTGTTCAGTTTGTTTCTGAAAGAAACAATGTTCAGTCGATTGTTTTTCCATCTTCTGTAAAGTTCATCCCTTTTTCTACATTGGTCGATTATTTCAGTAGACATCCATGGATTAAGCTTTCTTTGGTATTTTATTTGCTTGCTAGGTGTCGCTCGATCATAAATATATATCATTTTATCGAGAAGTTTCTGATAAAGTGAACCAGCATCACTTTCATTCACGACTTCCTCCCAATTTGTTTCTGTAATTAATTCGTTAACCTTTGCGTTAGATATATAGGACAAGCTGACTTTACTTTCTTTAACAGCAGATTTTTTCATTGGTGGGAAGTATATTATTGGGTAATGATCTGTGATACAGCTTTCAATTACAGCTGAATTGATTTGATCTTGCAAAGCGTTCGTTAAGATGTGGTCAATCGTTGTTTTTGATCCTGTGTTGGGTCTACTCTGGTATACTCCGTTATCACATTAGTCAACCCAAGTGACGCCAGCATCTCCAGATATTCTTTCACGCCATACAATTCCAGATCATTCACATTAATATTCATATCACCCATTACCATAATCTCGCCATTTTTTCCCAGTTGTCCAACGTTGTTTCCGAATTCATCAACAAACGCTTTTCGGCTGTAACCTGGTGGTCTATATATCCCCATTACATACTTGTACTTGTTGTCTTCTTTAATTTGGATTAGGATATTTTCATATGACACACTTTCAGTTGTTAATCGTACATATGGTAAGTCTTTACGTATTAACATTAGAATTCCACCTCCTCTACGTTTATTTCGATTCAGAAATTCCGCTTGGAAACCATCTATACTGTAAAGTCCTTTTTCATCTTCATCTATATTGGTCTCAACTAGTATTATTATTTTTAGCATATTGATGAAGTAGCTAACGTTAAGGCAGCAACATTTATTTTCATTTAATTTGTTAGTTTTGATGCCACTAAAACCACTAATTACCCTACAATTTAAATCAACTATTACTTCATTTGAATCCATTTTGGTATATAGAGTTTTGTTTCTCTTTTTGCTTACGCACAATGCAGTTATTGAGTGCGAGAAATTTTGCTCACATCGGCAACCGTACTTATCAGAATCGGCTGCGTACTCTCATTCAGTCTAGCAAGTATTCTTCCCGCACTCTCCCACACAAATCTCCAGTTTTCCGTTCTCGCTCTCTCCTTTGCCATCCACATCAAGTGTTTATTGTGCTAGTGTCAGCTAGTTGTTAACATAAACCGTAGCCTCAGGAAAAGCTGTACCAGCGCTTGAGTTGTTGCTTGTTTTCTGCATGACAGAATTCAGTTTGATGGAGCGAGTGGAGCGCGTTAGTTTCATGAATTGCATTTTCTTTATGCTGGACGCAAATGTAGCAATTATCATTGATTTTTCGGGGTTTTTTGTTTTTGTTCGATATATGTCAGTTATGTCGGTGTCGTTGATTTCATAGTTGACAGTTTTTCCTATTCCCTTTAATACCTCTATCAGGTTTTTGATGTCAATAGGTACTGTTTTTGATCATTTGTTGCTCAAGTGTGTTGATCTGTGTTTGTAAATTTTCAATGATGACATCTTTTCTTTTGTTGGTTTCTTTCACATCGTTTAGTTCTTTTAGTATGTTGTCCATAAGGTCATTGTTTTTTCTCATGTTGGAGTTGAGTTCTTCGTATTTAGCGGCTAGGAAATCACAGCTTGCCGCTATTTCTTTAACTTCCCCTCTCAGAAGACGGATTTCCGCTATAACAGCTAAGCTGTTGTCAGTTGAGATGGTGTTAGTTGGCATACCGGGGCTGCTGAATTCACGCATTCTCTTCGACGGTTGTTCTTTTGTTGTCTGGGGAACATTGCTGGTTGCAGCTGTAGATTGGACATCTCCACAGTTCCGGCATACTTGGCACTTCCAAGCGTCTCTTCTCGTGCCCAAGTCCAAGACTTCTCGGTGACCGTGGTGCAATCAAAGTGGAACTTTCGCTTGCACGACGAACATACAGCAAAATCGCTTTCAGGGGGGAGGTCTTCATTGCAATAACCGCACACAACCATGGTCAGAGGGGAATTCAAACTCAAAAATGATTTGGCTTGTTTTCTTAATACTTTAGAAAAATTACACTTTGAGAATAGGCAATCAGATCACAGAGCGATTAAAAAACACGCCCAGTCACCACTAAGCTCTCTCAGTTTCATGATTAAATACCGACTTTCTGACTCGAATGAAGCCAAATGCGCATGGTTGGAGCTGTCCATGCAGAAAATGAAAGGACTTAAAAGGATTTCTTTACATGGATCATGGACATGCTATGACGTTTCGTTTTTGTCGGCTGCCTGTGCGCACAAAAATTTCACACGTCGGGTAGTTAATTCCATGGAAATTACAAAAAAAATATTTTGTAATTCACGATTTCTCAACGTCATTTTACGTTTTCAATTTACATGTGTTAAATTATTATAAGATTTCATTAATTCATCACTCAGTGTTTGTAAATCAGCAATTTGCGATTGTGAAGTAGTGCTTGAGAAATTGACCCTTTGAGGTTGCAAATTGCTCCAAACAATATCGCAAATCACTACAAATAAAAGAAGCTCGAATTAATAGGTTCTTCTAACCGCAAAATTCAACAAGCAGAATTTTGTATTCTACGCCGTTTTCAATGTCGAATTACGAATTTTTATATCAATCCAAGAAAAAATCGTTGTAATTTGCGACAAAATTTTGCAATTGGTGATTTTCAATTCTTTCCGTGTGACAGCATTTATCCTTTAGTACATTTTAGTACACATTTAGACAACTGTTTATCATGCTGTGAAAACTGAAATGATAAATTATTTATCACATAAATTATTTATCATTTCGCAGTATCACGGAACGGGAATTGACCTCTGAACCCTGGCGTTAGTGACATCTTCCTTAAAGCTTACATTTTTTTTTTGATTTTTTATTTATTCCTATATTATACAGATTTTGGTTATGTATGGAATAGCTGTCACGGCATTGCTTGCAAGTATACGTACTCTGATATTGAAATGTTTTATGACAGTTTCGCATAAATGCAGCTGAATTCAAGTCGTTGGGGGTCGTGGGCTTGTTTGCATATACCTTTGGCTTCAAAAAAAAACCAAAGAAAAAAGTCCAATGGCGTTAAATCTCAAAATTTGGATGGCCAATTCTGATCGCAAAATGGTCCGATAAAGCCCAAAATCGGCACAAAACGCGTTGTGGATGCATTTGTTTCTGTGCGACAATTTTGACGATTAACGAAGTCATCAAGATAAAAATGAAGGCCATATCTTGTACGAAAATTGCGGACTGTATCGTTATTTCTAAAATATTGCTCAACAATGAAAATGCGTTGTTTTTTCCTATAGCGCTTCATTTTTACTAACCCCGAAATGTCAGCTGTCACATTGTTATCTTTTCTTTCGGTTGGCATCATTGTACTTTTAAGTGGGGTAAAATTAAAATTTTGCGTGAATTATGGGACACCCTTTAGACCATGTTTAATAATTTAGCGACCGAATTTATCTTTGATGAGGAAAAATGAAGTGGAGACGCTATAGTTTAGCGCGAGCAGGATAGGTATACTAGGCTTATTTCAGAAAAAAATGCTAAAAATGCCAAAAAGTCACTCCTAAGCAGAAATGTGCGTCAAAAATGTTGTAACAGTTTTCAAAAAACCTAAAACCACTGCAAACTTGACAAAATTCAAAATTAATAACAGAAGCGTATACGCCTTGATTTTTGGGTATCTAGAGTGAAGATTGCTTAGTTCACAGATAGTAATTTTGTTGTTGAGATCAAAAAAATAATGCGTTTGCAATAATTAATTGGAAAGTATTTCTGAGGTAGACCGTATCTTTTTAAACCATTATTTTTATGATATCTCTCGTTTTGTTTTCGTTTTTTTTTGTCCATGCGTTTTTAAATGAATTTACACATAAAATTCTATGGCAAATGTAGATTTTATGGCAACTCGATGTAGAAAAGCGGCACAACACTGCGCCACTCGTATTTTTTTTCAAATGAAATATTTTGTGAAAAATCTGCCCAGAAAAGGATTTTATATGTAACCTGAATGTGTTTCCAATTTTAAACTCTTCCCATTTTACGACCAACGTAATGTCATTCTTTAAAAATAATTCCAAAAATGAATAAAATTAATTGAAACTATTTTTTTCCTTCTAAAACAATCTTCTCTTTGAGAACAAATAGTTTCAAATTTAAATAAATAAAGCAGTAAAAATTCAATTGTAGGGTGAATGAAAAATGAATTTTATTTTTAATTTCAATTATTAATTATTTTGATTTTTTTGTTATTTGAAAAAATGTTTGCATTTTGAAGTTTTTTCAAGAATTTCGCCTTCCATTTTATTCGGTGTCATCAATTTGAGAGCTGCTTCTATTTCAACGGTCAATTTGCTCATAATCATCGGTGGGGGTATTCGAAATGGGAAAACGCTCCAGAAATTCGCTGACTTCGAGTTCAGCTTCCTCCTCTTCCGAGTTCAGCTTCCTCCTCTTGGCACGTTGTGTGCTGGTATTGTCCATGTCATCCAAAACGTCTATCCACTGTGTCGCTAAGCTTGGTATTTGGAGAACTAATGATGAAATACTGCGGTCTTGACTTGAAGTTCCGTTTTGATTTTCGTTTATTCTTGAAACAGACATTTTGGTGATGTTGCTTTGTCACTTCATCAATTGAACTGATTTCCCAAAGCAAATGGATTCCACTTTTATACTACGAGAAAGGACAGCTTCAAGGTGGATTTGTTGGAATGTGATTAAGAATATAGGCGTAACCCTACACCGGTAGAAACAGGTAGCGAGTGCAATTTCACAAATAACGCCTGTGATAGAGAGGGGCGTATGCAGGCTTGGCCGAATTTTGTCTCCTTTTTTCACGTTATACATAATATTGCGTGTTTTGGCTGCTTCGAAAATGAGTCTTAAAACGACGAATACCCGTTTTCGAGGTATATGGAGAGTTTAACAAAGTCTTGGGTATTTTGAAAATTGTAGCGTTATACTTAGTGGTTTTAGAACTATTCGTAAACTAATTTCCAAGGTCTATCTGATGTGGATTTGTCGAACTAATAAAACAGGATAATTAATAGTTTCTTGGAATGTGATTAAGAATACAAGCGTAACCCTACACCGGTAGAAACAGGTAGCGAGTGCAATTTCACAAATAACGCCTGTGATAGAGAGGGGCGTATGCAGGCTTGGCCGAATTTTGTCTCCTTTTTTCACGTTATAGATAATATTGCGTGTTTTGGCTGCTTCGAAAATGAGTCTTAAAACGACGAATACCCGTTTTCGAGGTATATGGAGAGATTAACAAAGTCTTGGGTATTTTGAAAATTGTAGCGTTATACTTTTATACTTTTTCCCCAAAATTGCTTTATATATACAAAAAAGGATAAATCCCACATGTGCTGGCCCTCTTATATTAGCAAAAAGGACAACTCACAGGTAGATTTATGTCAAATTAAAAAAAAGGGTTTCCCCATAATTGCTTTATATATACATTCCGCGATACTAATAATCAATTTTATTGTCTAGGCTATATTTTTCGAACAATGGCGAAGTTTTCCACACATATTGCATATTGTGACCTAAAAAATGTATAGGGTGAAGGTTAAACATGATTATTGGGCCTAAATGAGAGATGATCTTGATGATGAAAAAGCCCTTTCCAATAATTATTTTTAAATATATATATTTTTTAGTTCACAATAGAGAATTTTGTATGAAAAATGTACCCATTCTGAGTTTGTAATGTTTAATGTAGATTGTAGTCACTGCGCCGTACTAATAACAAATTATAGACTCGACTTTAAATAAGCGGAATCTCACAATTGCAAAATTTTAATGGAACTAGCTGGAATACTGTGAACTACTAAAAATTAGAGTCGAAGCTAAAAGCGTTTATTGCTTGGCCCTCTAAAAATTGTTTTTGGTACTCCGGAATGTAATTTACCTTTGCTTTTTTTTCAACGCTTTCAGAATAATCAAAGGTATTAGGTATACACTGTATAAATCCCACGATACACAAAAAATACACACGTTTTGTACATCAGAGAGTATACATTTCATCGTCATAAAAGAGTTTCACAATTAGCTGTTCGGACTCCGGCTAAAATTGTAGGTCTTTACATTTTTCGTAAAACTTTAAACCTAATGGTTGCCTGGGGCAGAAAGCTATTTTGTACTGATATTTTAAAGATTCTAAAACTAAAATTAAAATTAAAATGCCAAAATTAGTCAAGCAATTTTGTTTTGTGAATTGAAATTTTCGTTTTTTTAAACTCTAACGAAAATATTTTCCGCCACAATAAATTCAAGCCTTGAAAATAAATTAAAGCTTCGATTTAACTGCAAATGAACTGACATAAAAAAATGTTGATGCAACAGATTCGTGTATCGCCCAGCTTCTTACAACATTCGAACGAAGATGCTTTTCGAGCACAATTGTGTTTTCCGATGTTAAAACCTCATGTTCAGAGATTCTGTGAGCCCTCAGCTGCACTCAACTTTGTAGACAATAAGCCCATTTTTAGAGAAAACTTGGAAACATTTTTAGATCGAAGCTCTTAGTCGAGTCAACTATTGCAAATTTAGTTAAGACGCTTAAATACAATTTTAAATGTTATGAAAATATTTATTTCTTTATTGCAAATTTAGTTAAGACGCTTAAATACAATTTTAAATTTTATGAAAATATTTATTTCTTTATTGCTTTCAACATTCTTAACGAACTCAATAATCTTATAAATCCTATTATCCTATCCAGAAAAGAATTTTATATGTAACCTCGGCCTTAATGAATGTGTTTCCAATTTTAAACTCTTTCCATTTTACGACCAACGTAATGTCAATCTTTAAAAATAATTCCAAAAATGAATAAAATTTAATACGGTGATGGCTCAAATCACTACTCAAGAATCGTAAATTGCAAAATATGAAATGCAAATTGATAAAAAAAAGATTCAATTTACGATTACGAATTCGTAAATTGCAACTACGGAAGTGGTAAATCTACCCCTTTTGTTCGCAAATCAACACTTTTGAGTTGGAATTCAAGACTAAATGGTTGTAATTTGTTAAGGGAGGAAATCCGAATCTACAACACAAAATTGGTAATTTACGAATTATTTTTGCAATTCACAATCCATAATAATAGCAAATTAATAACTGTGTCAAATTGCGATTGGTTATTGCAATATGTATTCCTCATTTGATCGCATCATTGACAATAAAAAGTAGCGATTCGCGACTTTTGAGGGTCAACATCTTCACTTCGAACAATTTTTAGAATTGCGAATAAAAAGTCGTGAATTAGTAAATCCTGAGCTAAGCTCTAAAACTAGACAAACTTTTCGTGATTCTGCGCTCATTTTTCTTGATTTGATCTTAAAGTTTTTTCCGTGCACCTATCTGTCCTTTGTGCACTTGTTGTTTTTATTCAGTTTGTTTGTTGAGTTTCCTTCCACGGCTTCTGGGGTACATAATAATATTTATTACCCTTCTGTCTAGATCCGTAACATCTTTTATCGGACTGGGTCCATTAACGCCGCTTTTCTGAAACATTATGTATTTATTATTGTTTCATTGATATTATTATCTATTGAACTTACGTTAAATCTATCCAATACTTCCTCCACTTCGGCCCTTCTTTGAAGCTTAAAAACTGTTCAGAAGGAAGCTTACTTCCCACTACTCATTATCACGGGTATTAGAACCGTCAGCTTTTGTAAATCTATTAATTTCATTTTTTTAAGTTTAAATATTTTCAATGCAGAATAAGGGAGAGTGGGGCACCTTTTAAGAAATTTTGCTTCCAAGTCTCATAGAAACTTGAAATTTTGATCTGTAACCTCTGTTTTCTTTTAGAAATGGAACCCAGATTTAGTTTAAACGCATAATTCTATCCGTTTATTATATTTTATTTTTGAATGAAGCAAGTTCAAAGGTGCCCCCTCCTGTGGGGCAGAGAGATCTAATATTCTGCACATTCGTAAAATGGTTAGTGAATACATATTTACTGGAGGTTAAGAATTTTTCATGCTTCGTGTGGATTTTTTAATCAAAAACAAAAGCAAATTTTACAAAAAGAATGTCCAAAAGGGATCTACAATTTTATGCCAAGTCCAAACGGCTAATTGAGAAGCTCTTTGATCGCAGTTATACTCCATGATGTTTGTCAGACGTTCGCGAGAGGTGGCGCAGTGGAAAAATAAAACCTTAAGGTGGAATTTGGATTTTTTTGGAAATCGAACCTGGCACCCACCGCTTAGTAGTCCAATGTCGTTTAAATTTCGTAAACTCGGAACAAATATACAAATTCATATTTTTCCTGTTAATGTATTTAAATCATCACCAGCTTCGGAGTTGCCCCGACAGAACCACTGTTCAAGAAACAAACAAATGGTTGCAATTCACTGTATTTTATTCTACTGATCTGCGCTAGGTGACTATACTGTAAACGAATATTTTTCTACAAAACATTCAATATCAAAGTTTTTGTTGCAAGTTTTTTTCTATCGGACCATCGAATCATGGATCTAGCTTAAATTAAAAATTTCAAGAGTCAACCTAAAGTAGTACTTGCTGGAAATGGTAGCCGCTTTAACGAGGATCAGGTTTCTGTGCGGATCTTTAGCCTTGTATGTATTTGTAGCTACTTGTCACCCTCTTAAGAGCTGCTGCGTCATCTAATAAGTGTACATAGTTACTTACAAAGCTGGATATAATTTCATTCCCAATTATTAAAAAAAAAAAAAATGCCCTTCGAATAATTTTGATCCATTAAGAATTGAATGGATCGACTATTCCTTACAGCAGTCTAAAAAATGTTCTTTCATCGTTTATATTATTTTTTTCTATGCAAGTCTGAAAACCGGAGTCAATTTCGCGTAAGTGTTTCAGTTTTTGATAATAATACTTGCATTGTTATGAGGTTGATACAAGAAGTATTTGTGGGATAAGTAGGTTACTTTCGAATGAACAAACAACAAAATTAAAAAATGTAAAAACTGAAAAGGAGTTCTATTTCACAGTCCTTGTATTTCTGTGCCGCCTTGTTCATGTAGGTATACCTATCTTTGATTATTCTGAAAGCGTTGAAAAAAAGCGAAGGTAAATTACATTCCGGAGTACCAAAAACAATTTTTAGAGGGCCAAGCAATAAACGCTTTTAGCTTCGACTCTAATTTTTAGTAGTTCACAGTGTTCCAGCTAGTTCCATTAAAATTTTGCAATTGTGAGATTCCGCTAATTTAAAGTCGAGTCTATAATTTGTTATTAGTACGGCGCAGTGACTACAATCTACATTAAACATTACAAACTCAGAATGGGGACATTTTTCATACAAAATTCTCTATTGTGAACTAAAAAATATATATATTTAAAAATAATTATTGGAAAGGGCTTTTTCATCATCAAGATCATCTCTCATTTAATGGGCCTTACCAATAATCATGTTTAACCTGATGCAGTTTTTCTACATGTATAAGGCATATGGATTTTCCAGCAGAAATAGAAGTATATGCAACCATATCTATAACTACCTGTGAAATAGTAAATTTTATAGTCCTTTAAGCATTCCAAGAACCAAGCAATTAACAGAGTTTGCGAGTTTCCAAAATGCATCCTAAATTTTCAAAATACCCAAGCCTTTGTTAAACTCTCCATATACCTCGAAAACGGGTATCCGTCGTTTTAAGACTCATTTTCGAAGCAGCCAAAACACGCAATATTATGTATAACGTGAAATAAGGATACAAAATTCGGCCAAGCCTGCATACGCCCCTCTCTATCACAGGCGTTATTTGTGAAATTGCACTCACTACCTGTTTCTACCGGTGTAGGGTTACGCCTGTATTCTTAATCACATTCCAAGAAACTATTAATTATCCTGTTTTATTACTTCGACAAATCCACATCAGATAGACCTTGGAAATTAGTTTACGAATAGTTCTAAAACCACTAAGTATAACGCTACAATTTTCAAAATACCCAAGACTTTGTTAAACTCTCCATATACCTCGAAAACGGGTATCCGTCGTTTTAAGACTCATTTTCGAAGCAGCCAAAACACGCAATATTATGTATAACGTGAAAAAAGGAGACAAAATTCGGCCAAGCCTGCATACGCCCCTCTCTATCACAGGCGTTATTTGTGAAATTGCACTCGCTACCTGTTTCTACCGGTGTAGGGTTACGCCTATATTCTTAATCACATTCCAACAAATCCACCTTGAAGCTGTCCTTTCTCGTAGTATAAAAGTGGAATCCATTTGCTTTGGGAAATCAGTTCAATTGATGAAGTGACAAAGCAACATCACCAAAATGTCTGTTTCAAGAATAAACGAAAATCAAAACGGAACTTCAAGTCAAGACCGCAGTATTTCATCATTAGTTCTCCAAATACCAAGCTTAGCGACACAGTGGATAGACGTTTTGGATGACATGGACAATACCAGCACACAACGTGCCAAGAGGAGGAAGCTGAACTCGGAAGAGGAGGAAGCTGAACTCGAAGTCAGCGAATTTCTGGAGCGTTTTCCCATTTCGAATACCCCCACCGATGATTATGAGCAAATTGACCGTTGAAATAGAAGCAGCTCTCAAATTGATGACACCGAATAAAATGGAAGGCGAAATTCTTGAAAAAACTTCAAGATGCAAACATTTTTTCAAATAACAAAAAAATCAAAATAATTAATAATTGAAATTAAAAATAAAATTCATTTTTCATTCACCCTACAATTGAATTTTTACTGCTTTATTTATTTAAATTTGAAACTATTTGTTCTCAAAGAGAAGATTGTTTTAGAAGGAAAAAAGTAGTTTCAATTAATTTTATTCATTTTTGGAATTATTTTTAAAGATTGACATTACGTTGGTCGTAAAATGGGAAGAGTTTAAAATTGGAAACACATTCAGGTTACATATAAAATCCTTTTCTGGGCAGATTTTTCACGAAATATTTCATTTGAAAAAAAATACGAGTGGCGCAGTGTTGTGCCGCTTTTCTACATCGAGTTGCCATAAAATCTACATTTGCCATAGAATTTTATGTGTAAATTCATTTAAAAACGCATGGACAAAAAAAAACGAAAACAAAACGAGAGATATCATAAAAATAATGGTTTAATACGGTCTACCTCAGAAATACTTTCCAATTAATTATTGCAAACGCATTATTTTTTTGATCTCAACAACAAAATTACTATCTGTGAACTAAGCAATCTTCACTCTAGATTCCCAAAAATCAAGGCGTATACGCTTCTGTTATTAATTTTGAATTTTGTCAAGTTTGCAGTGGTTTTAGGTTTTTTGAAAACTGTTACAACATTTTTGACGCACATTTCTGCTTAGGAGTGACTTTTTGGCATTTTTAGCATTTTTTTCTGAAATAAGCCTAGTATACCTATCCTGCTCGCGCTAAACTATAGCGTCTCCACTTCATTTTTCCTCATCAAAGATAAATTCGGTCGCTAAATTATTAAACATGGTCTAAAGGGTGTCCCATAATTCACGCAAAATTTTAATTTTACGCCACTTAAAAGTACAATGATGCCAACCGAAAGAAAAGATAACAATGTGACAGCTGACATTTCGGGGTTAGTAAAAATGAAGCGCTCTAGGAAAAAACAACGCATTTTCATTGTTGAGTAATATTTTAGAAATAACGATACAGTCCGCAATTTTCGTACAAAATATGGCCTTCATTTTTATCTTGATATGTTCTTTGTCGCATTTGGGGTTCAGAAAACCCACCAGTAACTGTTAAGAAAAAAATGCATCCACAACGCGTTTTGTGCGGATTTTGGGCTGAAGGACCATTTTGCGATCAGAATTGGCCATCCAAATTTTTAGATTTAACGCCATTGGGCTTTTTGTTTTTTTTTTTTTTTTGAAGTCAAGTCAACACGACCCCCAACGACTTGAAGGAGGTAATAAAAAATTCAGCTGCATTTATGCGAAACGGTCATAGAACATTTCAATAACAGAGTACGTATACTTGCAAGCAATGCCGTGACAGCCGTTTATCCGATGTGCTATTCCATACATAACCAAAATCTCTATAATATAGGAATCAATAAAAAATCAAAAAAAAAAATGTAAGCTTTAAGGAATATGTCACTAACGCCAGGGTTCAGGGGTCAATTTCCGTTCCGTGATACTGCGAAATGATAAATAATTTATATGATCAATAATTTATCATTTCAGTTTTCACAGCTGCTTTGCATTTTATCACTTTACATAAATAAAATGAAATTCATAAATAAGGTAGGAACATAATAACATAGACGAAAAATAACTTAAAATATGTACACAACGTAGAATTCACAGATAACTTTATTTATATAGATACCTATCCTGCATATAACGAAACAAACGAGTTATTATATGAACGAGGAGTAGCCTCATTGACCTAACTGAAATCAAAAGCAAAAGTCATCATCAAATTCAAGTAGCTAGCTTAGTAGTTGGATGTGTTTTTAATTCTTCTTAAATTTAATCAGTTTTGTTGCCTTTTTTAAAAGTATATATATATTTAAAGTACAGATTCACACAAATAATAAGACATTAACTGTTTTTAAACAAGTTTGAAAGCATAAAAGTGTTTTAATTCTGTTTTATTAACTCAAATTATATTTGATTTTATATATATATTTCTATTGCCCTTGTCATCTATTCGTGCAACATGTTTGAGTGTGGTCATTGCAACGAAAAACTTCCCGTCGATGGCGATTTCGCTGTGTGCATGATGTGCAACCGCAAGCTCCATTTCGAGTGCACTACGGTCACTGAGAGATCTTGGAGAAACATGGGAGCAAGAAGGGATGCTTGGAGGTGTCAGACGTGCAGAAACCCCGTTAACGACCAAACTGCTGCTGGATCTGGTAATGTGGTAGTGTCTGCAGCAGCTGCTGCACAAGAAATTTCATCGGCAAAAAGAGTGCGAACGGTAAACAGCCCAGTCAAAACAAAAGAAGGCACAGTTGATAACAGCACAGCTGTTCTGTCTGAGATTCGTCAAATGAGAGCTGAAATGAAGGAAATAACAGCAAGTTGCGATTTCCTAGCAGCAAAATACGACGAAATCAACACACACATGCAAAAAAACAACAGCCTCATGGAAAGCATCACAAAAGAAATCCATGAACTGAAGGAAAACAACAAAAAGAAAGACGAAATAATCGAAAATATGCAGTCACAAATAAACAACATGGAACAACAACTAATTAAAAACAATGTTGACATCAAAAACATTCCTCCAACTCCGCACGAAAATTTATTTGAAATTGTAAAAGAAATAGGTAAAACAATTGAACATGAAATAAAAGACACTGACATCACTGACATTTTGCAAGAGCAACTCGACCCATCAAACTGAGTTCTGTAATGAAAAATGCAAACAACAACAACGCAGGCTCAACTGGCATAGCGACCGATAACACGGTGTATATTAACAACCAGCTGACGAAACAAAACAAACAGCTGCTGTGGATGGCAAAAGAAAAGGCAAAACAAGAATATTGGAAATTTGTGTGGGAGAGTGCGGGAAAGGTTTTGGCAAGAAGAATCGAGAGCGCACAAGCAATAATGATAAACACTGTAAATGATGTTGGTAAAATTACACGTATTCAATAATAAATAGTTGGATTTATAAGAATATAGACAAAAGAAATGTGAAAAAATATTGTTAAAATGGAGAGCACAAATAATGTAATAGATGAACTACTCGTCAACCTCGATTGTAGGGTAATACAAGGATTTAGCGGCATAAATGCTAACGATTTAAAAAATAAAAGAATTGCTTGTTTATGTTTTAATATAAGATCATTGCGCAAGAACTGGAATAATTTTGTTCTAAATGTAAGTCATATCATTAATGTTTTAAAAATAATAGTCCTCGTGGAAACAAATATTAAAGATGAAGAAAAGAATTTATATAAAATAGAGGGCTTTGTAGCAGAATTTTCAAATCGAAATAATCGCAGAGGTGGCGGAGTTTTAATGTTTATTAGAAAAGAATTAGGCCATATGCCACTTTCATCAGAGACGATTGCGTATGAAAGTTTAAAAGTCAGTTTCAAAGAGGGAAATAAAACTATATACATTCTGGGAATTTATAGACCACCTGGTTTTAGTAAAAACGCATTTATTACGGAAGTTGAAAAAAATTTGGGTCAGCTGAGGAAAAATGAAGAAGTTATAGTGATGGGTGATATAAATATAAATGTAAGTGATTTAAGATCTAACTACGTAAAAGATTATTTGGAAATGCTAGCATCGTTAGGACTCATGAACATCATCACCGAATTTACAAGAATAGATCCAGAAAATGGAACTAAAACAGCAATAGATCATATCCTTGTCAGCAGAACAGATGGCCAAATAAGCTCTGCAGTAATAGAGAGTGGGCTAACTGATCATTACCCAATTTTATACTATACTGGTGATACAACAAACCTTGTTAAGAAGACAGACAGTGCTAAGTATACGATAAGTAATGCGAAACTTAACCAGCTCATCCGTGAAGAAAATTGGGAAGATGTTCTGACGGAGAATGATGATGAAACATATACCAAAAACTAAATCACAAGATGCAACATATATATAAAACATCAACTCTCACGAAAATGCAAAATAGAAGAAAGCCTAGTACCTGGATGACCCAGAGTTTAATTGTGAGTTGCAAGCGAAGGGATGCGAAGGGATGTACAGACGTTGGAAAAACAATAGGTTTAACAAAAGTTATGAGACCGAATACAAAAGTTTTAGAAACAAAATAAATAAAGAAATTACAAAACAAAAATCGTATTTCTATAAAAATCAGTTGAATCTATTCAGAGCTGATCCTCGCAAAACATGGGGACTAATAAACGATCTTTTGGGAAGAAAAAAGTCAAAGATCGACGAGACCATGATAGCCAATTTTCCAACGGATGTTACAATATTAACTAACAAATGTGCAAACAATTTTTTATCACAAACGATTAACATAATCCATCACTGCAATGCGATAACGTCAACTCATACAAATAAAACCATAGCGAATTCAATATTCGCCAAGGCTACTACCATTGATGAGGTAAATAAAATCATAAACAATCTGGGAGAAAATAAGTCGCCAGGTATAGATGAAATTCGAGCAGTTGACATAAAAAGACATGCAAATATATTTGCTCCTATCCTCTGCAAATTTATTACCTCAGCTTGTCACAATCAAAAATTCCGATAGCCCTCAAAACTGCAGTAGTAAGGCCAATCTACAAAGGAGGAGTAAGAAACGAAATCGGTAATTATAGACCAATTTCGATTCTCCCAGTTATTGAAAAATGTATGGAAGGCGTAATCATGGAACGATTACAGAATTTTATATCCAAGCACTCTTTAATAAACAATAGACAATACGGGTTTCAAAAAAGCAAAAACACTGGCAAACTCCTAGCTGAATTTGCAAACCTGGTCAACAATAGTCTGAACAGAAGCCACCATGTCTTAGTAGTATTCATGGACTTCAGTAAAGCATTCGACACATTGAACCATTCAAAATTATTAGAAGCTCTACGACGCATTGGCATAAGAGGAATAATGGCGGACTGGCTACGGGAGTATCTACATGACAGGCTGTATTGTGTGAAAATTAAGAATGCGATAAGTGAGAGGAAAAAGGTTGAATATGGAGTCCCCCAGGGATCAAAACTTGGTCCAATCCTATTCATTCTCTACACAAATGAGCTATTAAACGTTTTTAAGAAGGGCACCCCCTATGCTTTTGCCGATGACACAGCGATTGTGGTGCATCACAGATCTTTGGAAATGGCGACATCAATAATGCAGGAAGAATTAGATGTTGCTGTAAAGTGGTGCCACGATAATGGTTTGGTTATCAACGCTAAGAAGACAAAAATCATGCACATCCGCAACCCAAGTTACAAATCAACGCAAATACCAATATTTATTAAAAATGATGAATGCCCTAGTACCGCCAGTGAGGTTATTGAACTAGTAGAGAGCTACAAATATCTTGGAGTTGTAATTGACAGCCATTTTCTCTGGGACAAGCACATCAATAAATTGCGTATGGATCTGAGGAAGGCTTTATACGCACTAACTCATTTAAAATACCACGCAACAGCACCGGTTTTGAAACAGGTGTATTACGCTGTCATTGAATCCAAGCTTCGATATGGTGTACTTGCCTGGGGCGATGCAGCGAACACCCACATTCAAAAGCTGCAAAAAATACAAAATGCGGCGTTAAGGCAAATAAACGGCAGTAATCTACATCAATGCGAACAAGATTTCAAGGTGCTTAATGTAAAACAGCTATTCAAGATGGCGATAGTTTTGGAGTTCTCGAATGACAACCGCTTTACCAGACCAATCGATCACGACCGGAATACCAGACGACGTGCCCAAGGTATGCTGCAAGTACCAAGAAGTTACAACTGCTATGGAAGAAGACAACTACAATTCAGCGTTCCATCTATCATCAATGAACTACCTCAAGAACTTTCAAATATAACAAACTACAAAACAAGAAAAAAATATCTCAAAAATGTCTTCTTAAATGTAAACATCTAGAACGATACAATATAATTTAGTAAATTATATATACGCAATTTTCTCCTATAGAAAACAAAAAAACAAACAGGGAATTAAAATCACTAATATAATTATATTATGTACTTTAATAGATTAAAAAAACTAAGCCAAATATGTGTCAAAATTAAAATTCTTGTCACCTAATCTTCTGCAGAAAAGCCTCGGCTTCGCAGAAACTATTGTTTAAACACAATTCTTTTTATGGCGAAATTGCTCTTACTTAGGTATACAATATGCGCCAAAGGAGTCATTTCTATACATAAAACTAGCGGCGACTATGACAGCTCTTTGTTGTGAACTAAGCAATCTTCACTCTAGATTCCCAAAAATCAAGGCGTATACGCTTCTGTTATTAATTTTGAATTTTGTCAAGTTTGCAGTGGTTTTGGGTTTTTTGAAAACTGTTACAACATTTTTGACGCACATTTCTGCTTAGGAGTGACTTTTTGGCATTTTTAGCATTTTTTTCTGAAATAGGCCTGTATACCTATCCTGCTCGCGCTAAACTATAGCGTCTCCACTTCATTTTTCCACATCAAAGATAAATTCGTTCGCTAAATTATTAAACATGATCTAAAGGGTGTTCCATAATTCACGCAAAATTTTAATTTTACGCCACTTAAAAGTACAATGATGCCAACCGAAAGAAAAGATAACAATGTGACAGCTGACATTTCGGGGTTAGTAAAAATGAAGCGCTCTAGGAAAAAACAACGCATTTTCATTGTTGAGTAATATTTTAGAAATAACGATACAGTCCGCAATTTTCGTACAAAATATGGCCTTCATTTTTATCTTGATATGTTCTTTGTCGCATTTGGGGTTCAGAAAACCCACCAGTAACTGTTAAGAAAAAAATGCATCCACAACGCGTTTTGTGCGGATTTTGGGCTGAAGGACCATTTTGCGATCAGAATTGGCCATCCAAATTTTTAGATTTAACGCCATTGGGCTTTTTGTTTTTTTTTTTTTTTTTTAAGTCAAGTCAACACGACCCCCAACGACTTGAAGGAGGTAATAAAAAATTCAGCTGCATTTATGCGAAACGGTCATAGAACATTTCAATAACAGAGTACGTATACTTGCAAGCAATGCCGTGACAGCCGTTTATCCGATGTGCTATTCCATACATAACCAAAATCTCTATAATATAGGAATCAATAAAAATCAAAAAAAAAATGTAAGCGTTCCGTGATACTGCGAAATGATAAATAATTTATATGATAAATAATTTATATGATAAATAATTTATCATTTCAGTTTTCACAGCTGCTTTGCATTTTATCACTTTACGAACCCCCCACCCCCCCCAAATTGCGATTTTCGAACTCATCATGATAAACAGTTGTCTAAATGTGTACTAAAATGTACTAAATGATAAATGCTGTCTGTCCTTTGTGCACTTGTTGTTTTTATTCAGTTTGTTCGTTGAGTTTCCTTCCACGGCTTCTGGGGTACATAATAATATTTATTACCCTTCTGTCTAGATCCGTAACATCTTTTATCGGACTGGGTCCATTAACGCCGCTTTTCTGAAACATTATGTATTTATTATTGTTTCATTGATATTATTATCTATTGAACTTACGTTAAATCTATCCAATACTTCCTCCACTTCGGCCCTTCTTTGAAGCTTAAAAACTGTTCAGAAGGAAGCTTACTTCCCACTACTCATTATCACGGGTATTAGAACCGTCAGCTTTTGTAAATCTATTAATTTCATTTTTTTAAGTTTAAATAAGTGGTGTTCCATGTACATAGTTACTTTCAAAGCTGGATATAATTTCATTCCCAATTATTAAAAAAAAAAAATGCCCTTCGAATAATTTTGATCCATTAAGAATTGAATGGAACGACTATTCCTTACAGCAGTCTAAAAAATGTTCTTTCATCGTTTATATTATTTTTTTCTATGCAAGTCTGAAAACCGGAGTCAATTTCGCGTAAGTGTTTCAGTTTTTGATAATAATACTTGCATTTTTATGAGGTTGATACAAGAAGTATTTGTGGGATAAGTAGGTTACTTTCGAATGAACAAACAACAAAATTAAAAAATGTAAAAACTGAAAAGGAGTTCTATTTCACAGTCCTTGTATTTCTGTGCCGCCTTGTTCATGTAGGTATACCTATCTTTGATTATTCTGAAAGCGTTGAAAAAAAGCGAAGGTAAATTACATTCCGGAGTACCAAAAACAATTTTTAGAGGGCCAAGCAATAAACGCTTTTAGCTTCGACTCTAATTTTTAGTAGTTCACAGTATTCCAGCTAGTTCCATTAAAATTTTGCAATTGTGAGATTCCGCTTATTTAAAGTCGAGTCTATAATTTGTTATTAGTACGGCGCAGTGACTACAATCTACATTAAACATTACAAACTCAGAATGGGTACATTTTTCATACAAAATTCTCTATTGTGAACTAAAAAATATATATATTTAAAAATAATTATTGGAAAGGGCTTTTTCATCATCAAGATCATCTCTCATTTAGGCCCAATAATCATGTTTAACCTTCACCCTATACATTTTTTAGGTCACAATATGCAATATGTGTGGAAAACTTCGCCATTGTTCGAAAAATATAGCCTAGACAATAAAATTGATTATTAGTATCGCGGAATGTATATATAAAGCAATTATGGGGAAACCCTTTTTTTTAATTTGACATAAATCTACCTGTGAGTTGTCCTTTTTGCTAATATAAGAGGGATTTATCCTTTTTTGTATATATAAAGCAATTTTGGGGAAAAAGTATAAAAGTATAACGCTACAATTTTCAAAATACCCAAGACTTTGTTAATCTCTCCATATACCTCGAAAACGGGTATTCGTCGTTTTAAGACTCATTTTCGAAGCAGCCAAAACATGCAATATTATGTATAACGTGAAAAAAGGAGACAAAATTCGGCCAAGCCTGCATACGCCCCTCTCTATCACAGGCGTTATTTGTGAAATTGCACTCGCTACCTGTTTCTACCGGTGTAGGGTTACGCTTGTATTCTTAATCACATTCCAAGAAACTATTAATTATCCTGTTTTATTAGTTCGACAAATCCACATCAGATAGACCTTGGAAATTAGTTTACGAATAGTTCTAAAACCACTAAGTATAACGCTACAATTTTCAAAATACCCAAGACTTTGTTAAACTCTCCATATACCTCGAAAACGGGTATTCGTCGTTTTAAGACTCATTTTCGAAGCAGCCAAAACACGCAATATTATGTATAACGTGAAAAAAGGAGACAAAATTCGGCCAAGCCTGCATACGCCCCTCTCTATCACAGGCGTTATTTGTGAAATTGCACTCGCTACCTGTTTCTACCGGTGTAGGGTTACGCCTATATTCTTAATCACATTCCAACAAATCCACCTTGAAGCTGTCCTTCCTCGTAGTATAAAAGTGGAATCCATTTGCTTTGGGAAATCAGTTCAATTGATGAAGTGACAAAGCAACATCACCAAAATGTCTGTTTCAAGAATAAACGAAAATCAAAACGGAACTTCAAGTCAAGACCGAAGTATTTCATCATTAGTTCTCCAAATACCAAGCTTAGCGACACAGTGGATAGACGTTTTGGATGACATGGACAATACCAGCACACAACGTGCCAAGAGGAGGAAGCTGAACTCGGAAGAGGAGGAAGCTGAACTCGAAGTCAGCGAATTTCTGGAGCGTTTTCCCATTTCGAATACCCCCACCGATGATTATGAGCAAATTGACCGTTGAAATAGTTGCAGCTCTCAAATTGATGACACCGAATAAAATGGAAGGCGAAATTCTTGAAAAAACTTCAAAATGCAAACATTTTTTCAAATAACAAAAAAATCAAAATAATTAATAATTGAAATTAAAAATAAAATTTATTTTTCATTCACCCTACAATTGAATTTTTACTGCTTTATTTATTTAAATTTGAAACTATTTGTTCTCAAAGAGAAGATTGTTTTAGAAGGAAAAAAATAGTTTCAATTAATTTTATTCATTTTTGGAATTATTTTTAAAGAATGACATTACGTTGGTCGTAAAATGGGAAGAGTTTAAAATTGGAAACACATTCAGGTTACATATAAAATCCTTTTCTGGGCAGATTTTTCACAAAATATTTCATTTGAAAAAAAATACGAGTGGCGCAGTGTTGTGCCGCTTTTCTACATCGAGTTGCCATAAAATCTACATTTGCCATAGAATTTTATGTGTAAATTCATTTAAAAACGCATGGACAAAAAAAAACGAAAACAAAACGAGAGATATCATAAAAATAATGGTTTAATACGGTCTACCTCAGAAATACTTTCCAATTAATTATTGCAAACGCATTATTTTTTTGATCTCAACAACAAAATTACTATCTGTGAACTAAGCAATCTTCACTCTAGATTCCCAAAAATCAAGGCGTATACGCTTCTGTTATTAATTTTGAATTTTGTCAAGTTTGCAGTGGTTTTAGGTTTTTTGAAAACTGTTACAACATTTTTGACGCACATTTCTGCTTAGGAGTGACTTTTTGGCATTTTTAGCATTTTTTTCTGAAATAAGCCTAGTATACCTATCCTGCTCGCGCTAAACTATAGCGTCTCCACTTCATTTTTCCTCATCAAAGATAAATTCGGTCGCTAAATTATTAAACATGGTCTAAAGGGTGTCCCATAATTCACGCAAAATTTTAATTTTACGCCACTTAAAAGTACAATGATGCCAACCGAAAGAAAAGATAACAATGTGACAGCTGACATTTCGGGGTTAGTAAAAATGAAGCGCTCTAGGAAAAAACAACGCATTTTCATTGTTGAGTAATATTTTAGAAATAACGGGGTTGGGTTTGATATCCCGCTTTTTATAATACCGATTCTTAAAATCCCGTTATTAAAATCCCGCTTTTTATAATCTCGCTTTTTATAATCCCGCTTTTTTAAAATCCCGCTTTTTAAAATCCCGCCTCTTATAATCCCGTTTTTTATAATCCCGTTTCTTATTATCCCGCTTTTAGAATCAAAAGTAGTTGTTTTATTTTAAAAAATCGCGCGATTTTTTAAAATAAAACAACTACTTTTGATTCTAAAATTTTGATGAGAAAATTTAAATAAATCAAGCAATGAGTGTTTTTTTGAAATGCAGTTTATTTTAACATTTATCATTTTTAGAGGAAGTAACAAAATAAGAAATAAGTAATATCAAAACAAATTTTTAAGTAATAAATATGACAATCTTCAATAATTTAAAAAAAAAGAAAGTAATGTTATATGATATTCTGCAAAAGGGAACAGAAAAAACTTCAAACCATTAACAACATTTTTTTTTATTAGACCTGTTTTACTCATATTTTTTCTATTTCTCATTATTTTTTTTACAGCGCGTGACTTTATAACATTTGTTTTTTTATATAATTTTTCTTGTCCATTTTCTAATTTTTCTATTTCAGTTTGCACAACAATTGCTTCCTTTCTTAAATTTTAAGAATCGGTATTATAAAAAGCGGGATATCGAACCCAACCCCAATGTTTTGTTAAAAAAACGGGATTAGCGGGATTTGGCGGGATTTAAAAAAACGGGATTGTAACAGATCGGGATTTTGAACAAGCGGGATTTTAGAAGACGGGATTTAAAAAAAACAGTATTTTAGCAGACGGGATTTTAAAACTTTTTCTTCGGGATTTTTGAAAAGCGGGATTTCAAAAAGCGGGATTCCGATACGCTCCCGAAATAACGATACAGTCCGCAATTTTCGTACAAAATATGGCCTTCATTTTTATCTTGATATGTTCTTTGTCGCATTTGGGGTTCAGAAAACCCACCAGTAACTGTTAAGAAAAAAATGCATCCACAACGCGTTTTGTGCGGATTTTGGGCTGAAGGACCATTTTGCGATCAGAATTGGCCATCCAAATTTTTAGATTTAACGCCATTGGGCTTTTTGTTTTTTTTTTTTTTTTTTAAGTCAAGTCAACACGACCCCCAACGACTTGAAGGAGGTAATAAAAAATTCAGCTGCATTTATGCGAAACGGTCATAGAACATTTCAATAACAGAGTACGTATACTTGCAAGCAATGCCGTGACAGCCGTTTATCCGATGTGCTATTCCATACATAACCAAAATCTCTATAATATAGGAATCAATAAAAATCAAAAAAAAAATGTAAGCGTTCCGTGATACTGCGAAATGATAAATAATTTATATGATAAATAATTTATATGATAAATAATTTATCATTTCAGTTTTCACAGCTGCTTTGCATTTTATCACTTTACGAACCCCCCACCCCCCCAAATAGCGATTTTCGAACTCATCATGATAAACAGTTGTCTAAATGTGTACTAAAATGTACTAAATGATAAATGCTGTCAACTATCTGTCCTTTGTGCACTTGTTGTTTTTATTCAGTTTGTTTGTTGAGTTTCCTTCCACGGCTTCTGGGGTACATAATAATATTTATTCTGTCTAGATCCGTAAGATCTTTTATCGGACTGGGTCCATTTTTCTGAAACATTATGTATTTGTTATTGTTTCATTGATATTATTATCTATTGAACTTACGTTAAATCTATCCAATACTTCCTCCACTTCGGCCCTTCTTTGAAGCTTAAAAACTGTTCAGAAGGAAGCTTACTTCCCAGTACTCATTATCACGGGTATTAGAACCGTCAGCTTTTGTAAATCTATTAATTTCATTTTTTTAAGTTTAAATATTTTCAATGCAGAATAAGGGAGAGTGGGGCACCTTTTAAGAAATTTTGCTTCCAAGTCTCATAAAAACCTAAGTATTCGAATTTTTGATCTGTAACCTCTGTTTTCTTTTAGAAATGGAACTCAGATTTAGTTTAAACGCATAATTCTATCCGTTCATTATATTTTTTTTGAATGAAGCCAGACCTTATGTTCAAAGGTGCCCCCCCTGTGGGGCAGTTTTGAACTAGGCCCGGGCACCTTTGAACGAAAGTCTATATAATTAAATATTAACCTGAAAGAAGACTTTACAGTTTACTTAAATTATTAATTAGTTTTGATTTTTTAATTAGATACAAAAAAACTTAACATAACTAAACTGAAATTCATAAATAAGGTAGGAACATAATAACATAGACAAAAAATAACTTAAAATATGTACACAACGTAGAATTCACAGATAACTTTATTTATATAGATACCTATCCTGCATATAACGAAACAAACGAGTTTTTATATAAACGAGGAGTAGCCTCATTAACCTAACTGAAATTTAGAGAAATCAAAAGCAAAAGTCATCATTTTGAACACGTTCAAACCTGCCCCAACGTGTGTTGTCACGAACAGTTTAGCTTTAATAATTTTTTTGTACTCATATATAAGAAAAACGCAGCTTAATATGGTTCTAAATGAACTTTCGCCTTCGAAAAATATTTTTCACATATAAAAAAACTCACCAAAAAATTTGTATACAAAGAAAAAACAAATGTTTGGAAATGCAGCATAACACGAGCTAGTTTCAAGCGACCGAAAGCCGTTGACTTTCGAAGACAACAATATTGCTAGGATTAAAATTTAGTTTACGCTCTCAAATATTTTTTAAATAAGGTTTTATTAGTGATGTTAAAATCTACCCACGTTCAAAGGTGCCCCACTCTCCTCTATAATATTTATGGTAGTTAAATTTTACTTACTTGTCATTGGCCAAATCGGGCATGTTCTCAAGAAAGTCTATTAAATATTTTTTTTCTTGATTTCTGAAGCGCTTTTTTTTATTTTTTGATTCCATCACGTTTTCACACTTCTTCACAAATGAAATTGCTGTGATAAAAAACTTATCATATGGCAAAATTCTGACATTTCTTTTCATTTTTTCATAGATCGAGAATCGAATTCAGCGTGAACTTGTGAAAACTCTTTTCTTTTCACAGTATCACGGAACGGGAATTTACCCCCAGGTTAGTTCTCGGTTTGCCCATAGTGGCGCTATAAACATTAAGGCGTTATCAACATCTCGTACGCAAAGAAACCACGTTGGTCTTACATAAGTACTTACTACTAGGTACACAAGAAAAGTTATTATCATTGATGCAGCAGCTGAAATCATTTTTGTATTAGGAAGTAGAAGACGACACTTTGATTAGTCTCGCGTAAATTCCTATTTACAGTGGGATTTGTCCTACAAGTTCCTTTTTGCTAATTGTTTCCCCGCAAGTTTTTATTGTTTGTTTATTTTCCATCGCATAAAAAGTTTTTTTGGTTTTGCGTTTTTTTTAATGATCACACAAATGGTCTCTGTGGTTTCCTCCAAAAAAAAATCCAAACTGGAGTTAAAATTTCATTTCCCGTAAAAAATGTCAACGAATATAAAATGTGGGCTTTCGTAGATAGTTCAAGGTGCTAAAACAGCTTGAGAGGAAAACCAATAGAAGTAAAGATTTCCCTTCACTTAAGAAACCACTTATCAATATAACTCAGCCTTCGGCTAAATTCAAGTTCCAGCTTTCGAATTAGTCCAATTAAGAGCTTTCGCAACCTTCACAGCGATCCATCTATTGTCTTAGTCTGCTCTACGATCACCCTTCAAATTGATCGCCTCCATTATGTTGGACTGTGGGTTTCGTCTTCAATATTGTACCCACAAAAGAGGTCAGCACGTAACAATGTAATTTCACGAAACAATCAATTTAGCTATCAATCTTCATCCACTTCATTTTATAGAGCTCTCCTCTGCAAGGCGCCTCCGCCTTGCCCCCCGCTATCTCCGATCCAAGGTAAAGGCAATTGCTCATTTTGAGTAAATCACATCCATCACGCAATCACGATCGCACCGGCAAACGGGCAGATCTTCTGATCTTCACTCGTTCCCCATTCACAGATTCACAAAAACTGTCTGACGATCCCTCTCATTCTCCAATAAACTCGGATGTTTAACTGAGAAAGTCGGTAATTTAGCTGAAACGAGAATAAATAACACAAGGGGGACAACAAATCCACCGACGGACAAAAGTGCAAGAATGTTCAAACGGCGAACCACCAATTACCCCTCAAAACATCGCAGTGATGCCGGGTAAAAGGTAAAAGTATCTGCCACCTAAATTATCCCTGTACTGACAAAAACTTGAAACGGATTAATGGCTAACCATAACCGCAGCCGTGTCTTGTTTTCGGTTTTGTTGATCTTCGCTGATCCCTGCGCCCTGCCCGACTGAACAGTTTCTCGGTATAGGTCCATGGCAACCTGCTTGGCGATCTTCCAAACTGGATTTGCGCAGACCCCACCCGAACCTAGAAAATAGAAAGTGCAATCGATTTCGGTTGCGCACACCAAACGCGAAGCCAATGAACCGCATAACAGATTGCCATGCTTCAGTTTATGGACTTGATTCTGTGTTAGATCACGCGACGTGAGCTGTTCGCCGTAATATCGCCGCATAAGTTGGCTCCGCCGAAACGAAATGGCCTCTCGTACAGAGTCGGACAACAAATTGCATTGCGCCGCACTGAAAAGGCTAATGGCACCGAAGCGACCCCTATGGTAAGATAATTAGTCACGAGTTGCAGTTGCTTTGCCCAGCCGACCGTTGTTGTTCTCGAAACAGTCATTGGCTTCAAACCGCATTACGATCGATTGGAACTTGGAGGAACAGGTTTGCAACGAGGTGTCATTGCGGGTAAAAATTCGCCGGATTAAATCATTTTGAGCCAATGGACGTCCATGTACTCGTATGTGGAAGGGGCAATGTTTTATGAACTAAGGCAGCAGTGTTGCGTTTGTTTTATTCGACTGTGCGGCTGCGGAGGCATTTTAATTAACGCAGTTCTCACGTAATTAAAGTGTCAATTTAAATATTCGCCAGTTTTGCGAGTTTTACGTTTGAACTGGTTTGTAGTTGAGTTGGTCAGACATGGTTAGGATCAGTAGTTGGATGTGATTTAAATGTATTCGTGGGCTGGATTCTGCGAACTGACTGTGATCGATTTATTGACACTTGTCACTTTGGAGTCGTCTGAGCGTGTGAGCTGCAGAAAACGAATGATATTCACATCGAGGTATGGTCCACTTTGGTCTCGGAGTAGACGCGTGCAGAACAAAATTGAAAGATTCCACTGCTTAGTGCTAGTGCAATTCGCGAACTAAGATGTCACAAACAACTTGAAATCAGAATAGGCCCACTTGTGGCCGCAGTGATATGGTTACTTGCTGCCACCTCCCCCAAACAAAGAACTTGTTCTTTAGGCGATTTTAGAGATTCATCCATTTTTTTAACAATTAGGCCAGAAGCCTTTGAGTTCGATTTTAACACACATTCTTTTGGTTAAATTTTCACGAGTAAAAGGGTTAAAAACAAGTCAGTCGTTGGATATATCAAAGCAACATTAATTGGTTATTTTTAAAATTACATTCTTTTGGTCAATGTAACATGTGTAGCACAGTAATTAATAACCAATGATTGTGTTAAAACCCCAAATTTAGTAGTTTTTTCTTAACCAAGATACTTGTTTAAATCTAACCAAACAGGAAAACGAGACTGTTTGGTTAATATTAATATAGCAACTTAATTGATTACAACAATTTAGAGTGTTATTTTTAACACAACTTATTTAACCTTTTTAACAAAAATTACTCATTTGTTTTCGACAGAGACTTAGTTAATTTTAACCCAATTTTTGTTTTAACAGAGCAAAAATTGCACTCGGTTATGGTCAATTTTTCTGCGTGCATGTTTTGTTTCAAACGCATTTTGAAACTTGCCCTTTTCCTTACAGATGAAGGTCCTATATATGAACTTCTCTTTTGCCTCTGGATTTTTATTTAGCAGAAAATTAAGGTGCAACCACTTTAAGCTTAAGCCCTTCATTTGCAACCAGTCGGGTAAAGCGAAGATATACTTGAATTTTATTTCGTATGTGCAGGGCTATATGGGAACTTAACATCTTTATGGGAAATTTACTAAATGTTGAGCAGTTTGCTGATGAAGAATTGTACTACTCTAGGAATAAAAACGTTTCAAAAAATACCTTCAACCTCTCTTAAGCGTTTAGATGCGACCTTGAAATGAAAGAAGACAGCTGTTATGTTAAAGAAGCATTTTGCAGAAATGATTTGGTCAAAAATGTAATCTTTCCTTTCGCCATCCAGGTAGAGATGACACTACCGAACATCGATTAAGCCACGAGTCTGTTTTGATAGAGACAGCATGGAAGTAGCCAGCTCTAAATGGACTTTTGTACAACATTAAAGATAGAAACCATATTATTATTTGGTCATATTCATATGCTGGACAAAATTAAATAATAAATATAATCTTCCTCTACCGTTGATACTGCAGGGATAATAAAATAATAGCCCAGAGGTTTCCAGAGGTGGGCCACAAACTTTTAGATAGTGACAGTGGCAGAATCGAAAAGGTCGATACGAGACTGTGTATTCTGCAGGGCAGAATCGATATATATTACTAACCGCAAGTACTAAGTTGTAATCGATATGCGAAATCATTTTCGATTCCTTAATAAACTTAAGAATAAAATAAACGTGAAAAATTCGACAAAAAAAACGTGTCCAACGAAAAACTTCAATTCAATTCTATAAAGTTGATCGAGTGGAAGAGTATGGTTGATTCCTCTACAAAGAATGCTACGAGAAAGCTGTTCCTTTTAGTAAGGTAATAACAGTCAGAATTCCAACTAAAAAGGACTTTATGCCAAGGGAGAATAAATTCAAACAACTTTTTGGGAAAAAAATAAAAATTTAAAAGAACAGATAATACTTATTCCTGTTTAAAATCAATGGTTCTACTTAAATGCATTTTCAGCAGTTCCAGAGAAAAAGAAGTTAAAAATTTTAAGTTCTAAATACCGCTTAGGGCTTTTATATAAGACAATAATAAATAAATACAACAAACTGTAAATATTTCGCAAATCCTTTCTTTTCAATACAAAATATTACGAACATTAAATGCACTTGCGTTTTATTTACTTTAAAATGGCCATACATACTTTTTATGATTTTTATCAACAAATTTATAAGTAAAAAACTTTAAACGCTGATATTTTAAGAACTTCTATTTGGCTCTCTAAATACTTTCAGGCAGAAATGTCAGGTTAAGGTTTACTACACGGTATAATGAGTGGATGACGCAAAAGACAAATCTCATTGATAGGCTGCTAAAAAACAAAATCTAAGGCTGCCGTGAATTGCCAATAACCGCTTACAGAAATGGCAGAGCAGTGCAACATACTTTTTGGTACATTGTCACAGTGAAATTCCAGAGAATTTTAAGGCCGAAAAACTCGCCAGATTTAAAATTCCCCGTAACATCTCATTAGAAAATCGGGAACTGCGTATTAGTATTAGTTTTATGACTGGACACTGCTTTAGTGCCACTGAACAACTTGGCAGGAAATCAAACCCGCCCTGCAATGATTTCCAAAGGAGCTGCCAGGGCAGAAGAGGAGGAATAAATATTATCTCACTAATAAACAGGTTTAATCTTCACACTAAATATTTTGTAAGTCACATTGAGTAATTTTATATGGAAAATTTATGAGTTCGTAAAATTTTGATTGTTAATATCGCGGTCTGTAACTAAATCCAACTTTATCTAAAAAAAAAGAGTGATTTACTTAAGAACCAGTTCCTCGAGCAACTGTGGCCGCAAATTGTAAACCTACACTGATGGTTAAATTGCAGTTCAAAATGAATACAAATCAGCTGTCAGCTATCGCCGACAAAAAGCGTACAGCTATTTCTAAAAGCAAACCTCTAAAAAAAACACCCTTTACAACATAGACGCTATAAGTCATATAACAGCAAAACTAAACGTAAAATACTTGGCAAGAGCCTAGGGCATTTGTTTACTTTTTGATTTTTTTTTATTGAACGTTGGAGAAAGGATTGAGTTACGCATTTGTACCTTTTGACGCGCTTTGTGTGGTGAAACGCATATTTATGTAAGCATTAACCTTTGGCATCGCAACAAGACTCCGCGAATGCTACTCCATTCTAGTTTGTCCTTGAAGCTGTAGTTTCTATTTCTTTGCCTGAGGCAGTGCGCGTTTAGGTTTTAATTATATTTCCCCCGGATTTGAAAGGTATTGCAAGCAAAGTGAAAACAAATTTATATCGGACAAATTAAATTCTAAAATATAGTGAAAAATAAAATTTTGATTTGTTCGTCTCGACCTGATTGCTTTTATTCAAAGAAATAAAATATCAATAAAATACTTTTAAGATTTTAATTTTTAACCTCATGTTCTGAAATTCAACTTCTGTATGCAGTTAATGGATAGTTCTTAAACCAGCTTCCAACAGTTAAATTCGGGGAAAAATCGAACGATCAGGGCCATCCAGAAAAAGTGTCTACATTACGCGAGCTCGGGGCACAAAGGGCGATTGATTCACATTTTGTCTGCTCTTTTATGGTGAATCTTTGCCAGTGTTGTGCTTGTTATTTAATTTTCTTATTCGAACTCATGATTTTTACATCAGCTTCGTACATTTGGTACTTCGTAATTCAAAAACCAAAATTGGTACTCCGTTATAAAAAGTCTAGACTAAAAATACCAACGTATTTAAATTTTTAAAATAAAAACTCGTCGATTCCAGCTGAAAGAGTATATTTACAAACCAACATTTTAAATTTAAACAACTTTAAACTACATTTCATCTTTTGCCAAATTTTTACTGAACAATAAATTCTTTTTTTTTCTTGTTTTGCCAAATGGAACTTCATATTTTACTTCTTAGAAAGTAAAATGGTAACACTGGTTTCTCATCAAAAATATTGACGGCGAAGAAAGGGTACAGTGATTCAAAACCAACCGTGGGTCGAATTAGATTTGTAGAATAGTTACATAGTTTACAGAGGTGCAAACTTTGTTTCGAAAAGTGTGTATTGTGGGATTTTAAGTGCGGATAAATAGGAAAATTTTCCACGCTTCATAGGAAGGAAGAGAGAACGTTTACAGTACTGGCTGTGACATGTAACAGTTGTAGTTAAAAATGCAAACAGCACACATGCAGCTTTTACGATAGTTGAACACACAAAGTCTTAAAATATCTGACAGAGCATTTACAAGTTTTATTTTATAAAAAATAACTTTGCATACAATTGTTTTTAGCATGACATGGAAATGAAAACAAGTCACTGATATTTATTATTAAAAGTATATATTAGGTTCCATCCCCGAATAAAAATAGAACAAATTTCATCTCAAGGGTCCACATCCCTACGGACCTGTTGTGGCAACTATTTATCAAGATTTTAGTTGACAGAAAAAACGGAAAGCAACCTACGGGCTATACATGAATGTTGGGTCTTAAGAAAAATATTTTTATAAACTGCTATATTGTAGTATACTACAACCATGTATAAATTTTCTAGCTGACGTAGCAGCCATAGACAAATCACACTGAGACCCCCAACTCACAATCCTTTTGCCGCTGGCCCCTCAATGTTTTTTTTTACAATAAATTGTTGAAGGCGAATAATTTGATTTGAGATGTTCTATATGCATAAATTTAGGAACAACATGTTTTTTGTATTTTTTTACTTTTGAATATCATTAACATCGATTTGATGTTTGAATCTTTTTTCTCAAATAACAGAAAAAAAAATGTTTTTGTTTTCCCTCAACCAATCAACTTTGTTCTTTTTCCATAAATATTTTAAGCAAATGAACACTTATTCAAAAAAGAACAAAATACTATCCACACTATCTTAACGAACAATTTCAGATATAACGGATATAATTCTATGAACGCTAACAACAGCTTGAAGTGGCTCATATTTTTTGCAAGTTTGTTGGTGAGCTGGCATTTTTGAAGTTACGTGACATTTGTTAATACGCCAAACAATACTAGCGCACCAAATCGTGACCACTCTATCAAAATATAGCTTGTAGGTAGCAAGTAACGGGAAATCGACGAGATTTGGTAGTCTCAGTATGATTTGTGTATGGTAGCCGCTTCGTTGAGTATTTAGACCCACCTAGTGCTTATAAAGTTATTTTTGTCCAGTTTAAAGCTGATAAACTTGTATCATTTACTTTATTATTATTATTTTATTATATTAATTATATTTTCTGTCTTTATTTTCAGGTTCGTAACATTTAATTCTAAATACCAATGCAGGACTTGTGTAAGAGACAAAATATTAATTTTAAGCTGATATTTTTTATACAATGTTTTTGATACTGCCTATTGCTTTTGTGCTTCATTATATATTAGGCTCCTTTTATACTCCGCGAACACTGGGCCGTTTTATAAGCTACTGTGATTTATAAATTGGAATTTTTTTCTAAACATTTTTGAGTGAACATGACACAAAAATTGGTTAACAGCGACTATATTTAAAGAACTCTCTCACAACCATGTGCATGGATGAGTTTGAAAATATAAGTTTATGCGTACAACACAAGCCATCGACGCGATAAAATGCGCGATCATGTGACATCAACACAGTAGTGCAACCCGATTGTAGAGCATTCACGAGAAACTGCGAATAATTTGCTCAAAAAACTATCACGAACTTCCAGCTTCCATCTAACAGATGATGAACATTTGTATTCGCTGGGGTACATTTCCTGTGCAAATCTGACGCCACCAATACCCACAATACTTTGATATGCAGATACAGACCAAATAAACACTGCTCTATTGATAGAGCAGAACCAGAAGTTATTATCCCTTCTTGCACGGAATCGTAACGTTGTTCCGTGGCTAGCCATAGCCGTAGAGACTATTAAAGCGCCGGACTAAAAATAGCTCATGTGTTTGGAAAATAATAATTTACCAACAAACACCAGATGCAGAACGACCTGTAAAAACTCACTTCATCTCATCCTGCGGCCGGCCATTTGCAGTTTGCCATACTATGTGGTGTACTCCGGATATTAATATGATTATTACCAAGAAACATTCCTCTTCGGACGTGCCTGGATAGGAACAAGTGAAACATCTGCTGCTGCTGCTGCACAGTTGCACCGTCTTCTAGGGGATATGCCAAATGTAACAAAGCCACCACAACAACGGCTCTGTGCAAACGAGATGTGTTCATACTCCAGCACTGTCGGCCGTTAGATTGAAGATAAAACGAGAAATTTTCTTTTAATTTGTCCAAGTGAATGTAGTTTTTCTTTAATAAAGTGGCAATTAGATGGAAGTTAAGGTGCTTCAGATTGTGCTGAAGGTTCCTGTTTTTGTTAAATTAAGCAGAGAGCGAAATTTGTCTATATTGTGATATAATTTATGGTAGGTGAATTTCAAAAAAGGAACCACGAATTGAAGTTTTACGGGAGTAATCCGGCTTAAGCCGGCGGACAGTTGTGTATTATTTCGCGCTCGAAGGAAATGGTGACGACTTTCGTCCGACTAACTGAACTTAAGTCGATTCACGTGCAATTTTGACTGACACCAGCTTAAGTCCACCTAATCTAACTACGGTTGACCTTTAAGTCAATGTGTATGCCTTTATAGTGAGTATATCTTAAGTTGAAAATTCGTAGGCGAAATTATGCACATTTTACGAAGAGAGCTATCTCTCGTACATCACTTAGCTACAGCCAGACGACTTTACCATTAAGAGGCGGCTTTTAGTCTGAAAGCTGTACTGACGCATTGTCAAAGATGTGGTAGCGGAAAGTATTACAAACGGAAGTAAAATCACAAGAGCACATAAAAATGCGAGTTGAAGAAGATGATCTCTCTATTTAAGCTGTATTGAAACCTCCACTGTGTGGGCTGTGGCCCAGCATCTTTACATTCTCTAATTCGATGGATCTAAAAGCCGACAAATAAAAATTCTACGTCATGCCTAATGATAAGTTTACGCATCCAACGATTACACCAGCTAATCTTGTTATGGCACAGTGATCCTGTCCTATACCCTGCAATAGATTGCCAGGAAAGAATAAACGAGAAGAAAGCTGTGTGAAAAAAGGCCCTTAGTAAGATCCTTTACCGACTCTTGCGACCTAAAATAAAGAAATAAAAACTTTGTCGTCTTAAGCAAGGCTTTTTCAAGAAATATAAGTTTCGAGCGCCAACCTCTAGTAAAGACTACGAATATAAAATGATTCATTCAGATTTCTTTTTAGCGAGCCAACCCAACAGGCGCTTTTCAGAAATCCACTTACTCTGATAATAATGATTTCAATCTTCACCTTAAATATTTTGTAGGTCACAATATGCAATTTTGTATTAGCCATTGTGAGTTCGAACAAAATTATCCTGTACACTAAAATGATTATAAATATCGCGGATTGTGTTTTCGGTAAACAGACTGGAGCTTAGTCGATGTTTGGGGTCCATGGAAGGAACTATAAAGCTCCACCTTGGGTTTACCCATTAACCTTCAAATATTACCAAATTTTTTACTTAATAGTATTCGTTTGTCAATAGTATCTATACACATAGTGAGAATTAATCTAGCAGATCGACGAGAATATTAAAGAATGTGGCCTCCAGTCGAACGTCGTTTTTTTGTTAAAGTCCAAGGAAATAAATGCAAAGAAGTCTCTATACGGACCTGTCCTTGCAGTATGCACATTGAGCCGTTGAAAATAATTGCATAGGTATCAATTAATCTCTCCAGAGCTTGCAATTGAAAGTAATGATAACTGCAAACTTCTGGGTCGAAAATTAAGGGTTAACCTGATAAAAATAACTATGCTCTATCCTCTGCCCATGGATTTCAAATATACCTACGTTATACGTCCGATTCGAACAAACCTTTAGAGTTATGTACAACTATACCAATACCATCTAACGAAGGGTTATGTTCAGAAACAGCGGGGTTTCGGCTGGTGTTGATTTGAAAGGACTGTTGTCCAGCGAGTCTTGTCGCACTTCAAGGTTTGTGCTCGTTGTGGGCTTAGGTTGTAAAATGGAAGTGGCTATTGGAAAGTAATTTCAACGAAACTGAGGGTCTAAATGTTAAAGGTTAATTGTGTTGTATTTACCAACTGGTACTAATTTAATGGCTTTTATGTCAGTTTGTGAAGACATTCTTTCGGGGCAGTAAGACTTTAATAGGGAAGTTTATCCACAAAAAGATTGGCAAAATGTTTCAAAAAGGTCAAAAAAAAACTTTAAATAGCCTTCGCATTACAGCTTTTTCTGATACTATTGCTTTTTAAAAGATAGACTGTTTGGTCTACATAGCTGAGTTATGAGTTCTCTAATACTGCGTTTTCTTTTTAACCGCGAAGTTTTTTTTTGCTTGAAGAACCCTTTTAAGGCGTTTCACAATTGAATTGAGCCCGTTTATGTTTACAGACTTCCGGGTCCAAGAAAGCTATGGTAGTTGTGTTTCTGAAAGCTTTAAGGACGGTCATAAAGATTATTTCTGTGTTGCGGCTAGACATTGTCCAGTCTTTGCGTAAATAAAGATATAATTCCTCCGATAGCCAGGCCCCCGGACCTTCCCAAGAAAGTTCTATTAAACTCCTCAAAAAAGTTATAAAACGGCAGCGCTGGGTTATGTCAGAAGATCTTTTCATCTTTTCTTTCTTTTTTATTTCAACTTACAAGAGCTACTGGAGTATAAGGTTAAATTAGATTGAAGTAGCTGCCAGCAAGTGTCGACACACTTAGACCAAAGATAATACAAATCATGTTACCATGTGGATTGGCGGAAAGATGTGTCCCTTACCTGGTTGACAGATAATCCACTGACACGTCCTTAAAATATTTACCAAGCTCATCGACTTTGCCAATCCTAAAATGTTATGATTACAAAAGATATCGAGAAATTTATTTATCTACACTTACTCTATCACAATAGCGAGTTTTTCCGGAGGACTTATGATGTTATTTGACCTCGAGTGTCTTTTGGGCAACAATAAGTGTAAGTGGGCAACATATTTGGAAAGTTTCAGGTCACATTTGGAAGTTCTTCTTTTGATATCTAGGGTAGGCTTCCAAATCGGGGGAATTATGTACGCCTTAATGTTAATACAAAATTTCATTTTTTTAAGCTTCAAATATTCTTACGTCCTTGCAAATCGGTCGTTTGTTTGCCTTTTTTTTTAAATATACGCAACACGAAGGAACGTGCCATCTTTTGCTTGCTAGTAGCAGAAATTATTTCACCTGCTGCAGCAATGATAAATTTATTTCTTCAATTTCCTTATGTCCATTGTTTAGGCGATATTCAAATACTGGAATGTCTTTGAAGTTTGGAATTCGAAAATTGCTACGCGAATAATTCAAATTACGTATGCTGATATATGTCATGAACATGTGGTTTTTGTCCCATCTATATGATGTTTAATAATTTAGCGACCATTTATCTTTTGTGTGGAGGAACGAAGCGAAGACCAGGGATGCTAAAATTTAGCGCGAGCAGGATACTAGGCTTTAGGTGAAAACAATCGCGAGAAAATTATGCGAAGCCTTGAAGGCAGCCTTGCCAACTAAGGCTTTAATTGTCTGTTAGGCATTATTTCATTAGTTAAGGCTTTTTTCAAGAAGGCATTTTTTCTCAAATATTTTTTTAATTTTTTTTTTTTTGATTCGAATATACTGACTTTTAATTTTTTTTAAAAAAATACTTAAAAAATAAATTTAGATCTTGCTCTATAAATATTTCAGAGTTTTGCAGAAAGGCATTTCAATTGAAAAAAAAAGTTTTTTGTAAAATGTTTTCTTTTCTTGAAAAATTTGTTGGTACCTACACTCAGAGAAAAAAAAAGAAATAAAATCCGTCTGCTAAGCTCGGAAATTCTTAATCCAAGTGCAAAAATCTTACTTTGGGTATGTTTTTTGATTAACCTTTAATTCTTGTTTTAAGATTGTCCTATAACAGTATTAAGAACGTGTAAGCTTAAATTAAGCCCAAAGTCATTGCATTCGAAGAATGAAACAACTTGATTTCAAATCATTATAAACTTAAAATAAGATTATTTATTCTTAACATATCGCAGTGAAGAATGTGTGAGCTCAAATTAAGCTCAGAATCACCTTATTGTTCACCTATTTAACAGCAGTAAAAATATTGCTCCATAAAGCCCAAAGTAATTACTCTTGAAATAAACTTTCAAAAATTTAAATAAGAAGGATAACTTTATCCTCATATTAAATTTTTTGGAATATAAATTCGTATATCATGATCGTTTAGATCTCAACTGGTATGCACATTAATCCATCGGATTGGAGAGTATAATTCTTATTCTATCGTATATTTGAGTGCAGAAAACATAATTCAGGTGATATGGTTCAGATTTTAATATTGCATAGGCTTGATTTAAAATTAAAAAGTTTGATCTTAGATTTTTGTTATTGTCTTAAGAATCATTCGATTTATTTTGAGATTGAAGAACATTAAGAATAAGTCTGATGGGACTAAAATTTAGCTTGCGATT
Organism: Cheilosia vulpina; assembly: GCA_916610125.1. Lineage (NCBI taxonomy): Eukaryota > Metazoa > Arthropoda > Insecta > Diptera > Syrphidae > Cheilosia > Cheilosia vulpina. Next base: position 39,614,890 of record OU744279.1, on the reverse strand, counting down.
TTTTTATTAGTGCATACCATATTTTATGCTTGCCGCATTTTTCGGCAACTGTTGAAAGGAAAGCTGAGAAATAGGCTTAAGACAGAAACTTCAAGTGGAATTCTGCACACAAAGTGTGTTTTAAATATAAAAACTGCTATGATCTGCAATTTAAACAAACACACATTATCCTTGTTTCAAAAATGAATGTATGATTTCAAGGACCAAGACAATCGGATGGACTTTTGTTTTGTATGCAATACCTTGTACCTACTTATGAAACTAAAATGTCATGAATTTTGTTCTTATTAAGATTTGTTTCTGTGATTTGATAATTTGAGTTTTTTTTGGAAAAAAAAATTGTTTTTGTTTATTTTTTTGTATTTGTGTTTAATTTTTGATCCACTTTCCATAAAAAAAAAAAACTTAAAAAAAAAAATATTTTATTCATTATTTTATTGAAAATGCATCTGTTTTTTCAAGTTAGGCATTTTTTCGTCAAAAGTAGTTGTCAACGCTGCTTGGAGCTGTGTTTTAGCAGCGATGTAATATTTCCAGGAATAGCTGCCAAAGCAGCCGGTAGATTGCTCTTGAATTTATCATTTGCATTCTGTGACTACTGTCTATAAGCTTGGTCACTCGTCAAATGCACCTGACCATCGATTCCAAGTAGCACAAATTGTTTTATTTAAAATCAGTATTTTTTACGTAAAGCTTCAGTTAAACGTTGCAACGGAGCATAACTATCGTAACCTTTTGAAGTCACTAGTCTCGTCGCATGGTTTTGTCCAACCATTTGCATTCAAATTTGTCGTCCGTGTGGTATTGTTTATATTCATCAATCTATCCAAGTCCAATTGTAATCATAAACCAGCATCCCTTTCCAATATTTGAGCTTCACCAATGCCGCACCTAGTGTCAATCCGATGTTGCACAATACTCGTACTTTGGTTACCATAGACCGAACAACCTAAGGCTCTCCCACAGTGGATGATGGTACAAAAATAACTGAACCTTCTACAACCATAGCTATACCCAAACTCGATTAATTACGATTGCATTGTGCGTTCGCTTCCCATCGAAGGATAATTGTGTCAACAATCCCTTTCATTGAAAACACGTTACCTTCGACAAACGACTTAATCTCTATAACTCAATATTCCAGCTGCCATATATACCTACTCCGTTAAGCAGTCGATTAAAATAGGGTTGCCCATGGAAGAGGGATGGCAATTCCTTCACACCAACTGGCGCCAGTGCCAGTGATGCACTGCAAATTGAATTAAATCAAATCAAGCATTGGCAAAATTTAATAACTCTTCTGCCATTGTAATCGACCCAAGAAATCAGCCCGATACATTGGACCGTGCGGCGCGTCCTTCCAATAATCCACCCTCGTTGCTGATGCGGGTTACTTTTTGGGCTGTAATGAAATTTCCCTTTTTGAATAAAGTCCGGAAATTTGCAAAACAGTGCGCACAATGAAAGGAAACCTCTTCCACTAAGAAGTGTAGAGCTGCAGGACTATTGCGATATTGTATCCAAATGAGGGTGGATTAGTCGTTTTTACTTTTTCTTCTTTTTTTTTATGGAAATTTGGTGCTATCCCATGGGAGATATTAAAGTACTACAACATTTAAAGGTATTCACGAGTTGGGGGTGAAATTTATTTATTCCGGCTCATCCTTCAAATATTGCGTCGAATTTGTGATGAATTTCGGTTGAATTTTGGATCCTTTGCCCGGTTCTAATCGTTGATTACTGCTCAACCCCACTTGAAGTCAAACAAAAGATGCTAAAGGTAGAAGACTCTATCCCCGTTCTTTGCAAGTCGGATCATTGTACTTGCAACCTCAACCTACCCCAATCCGTAAGTCGGCCTTTGTTTGAGTGTTTGCTGATTCTGGCCGCAAGCGAAGGAGTGTATCTCTCAAGATGTTTGGCCGCCTCTCCAGAGCGTCCCCTGCTTATTAATGGCTCAGTTTGTAAAATTTAAACGACGAAAAACACCCCCAAGGATATTAATGCGTTTCCGAGGCATAAACGGGGTTCGTAGCATACTGGAACAAATTATTGCCCGTACGAGGTTGAAGCCACCCTTTGAATTCGGTATACGATTGCAGAATAGAGAGTGTGGTTCGTTTTGTTATGTAGGTATAGCGGTTGCACGAGCATCCTGTGTCGCCAATAGAGAGACCATGTTTGCGGATTGCTTTCCAGGTTTTCTAATTTCACTTTGGTGAAGGCATATTTTAGACGCAACCGGAGAGCACCCTCTTTGTTAATGTTTAACATGTGCGTTATTTATTGGTTTGTAATTTTTCAAACGCGTAGATACGTATATAGCAGCATACGTGTATGCGTGCAACAACTGTGAGCGGTTTTGGTTTTTTGTTATTAAATCGGTTAAGGGTGGATTCAAGTCAAGTTGGCTGAATTTTTTTTACGAAATCGGTGCAGTGGCGGGGTTAGTTGAGGTTTGCTGGGGGGAGCTTTTATTCTAAAGACGATATTGTTGGTGTTTCTGTTGCTAACTAAGTAGTTTCCCTCTTACAACGCTCATATAGTAAATTGACTCAATTTGACGCCCTCGTTGTTGCCAAAAAGAAGTCTACTTGACACACCCAGTCAAAAAGCTAATAAATACTCCTAGCTATAAGGATAATAAGCCTCCGCTGCTTCATGAAGGAGAGCTGACAATCGCTGCAAACTCTGTGATAAATAAAAAGGCTCTTAGACTAGATGGGATACCAGCAGAAGTCTTGGGAAATATCATGAAATCCTCATCTTCATCTTCTTCTCAACATGCACAACCGCTGGCTATGAGGTGTGGCTTTCCAAATGGAATTGAAAAAACAATGACTAGCGCTACTAAGCCTAAAAATTAAACCGGAACAGCCAGTCGATCTATATACAACCTTGCAGGACCATACGGCTTGATACTGCTGTAAAACCCTAATTGGCCGTTTGGACTCGGCATAAATTTGTAGATCACTTCCATTCGTCCCAAAAATAAAGAAACTCACACAAGACGAATGGTTGTGAGAAGCTAGGCCTACCTGTTGGAACGGACCTGTTGTTTATTATTTATTTATTTAAAGCTATATCTCTGTGCAGTTTAAAATTTAGTTGTGAAATATTAAAACTAAATTGTTACATGTATTAAATTTAATTCATTTGTTACTTTTTTAAATTTATATATATATATTTTTTTTTATTTTATTTAAATATTAACTTATCAAACTGCCGCGTTTTTGTTTAATAAAGAAGCATTAAATGCATTTTAATAACCCGGTTGCTATTATTTAATCATTATTTTTGGGTGCCAACAACTGTAGTTCCGTAGAGTGCCAACTACTGTACATGGCAGTGGTACTTTGTTTTTGAGAGACATTTTCTATAATGCCTTTGATTCTAAATTGAAACGCCTTAACTTGATAAAGTTAATTTTTAGTAAAAAGAAAATTTCTTGAGCAATATGTAAATGTATAACATTAACACATCCAAATCGCGTTTAAAGCAACAAAGCTTCGATGTTTAAAGTTAAAATGTCATTTTAAGTGGAAACTGCTATATCGGTTAAGCTACTTACTTTAGAGACAAAGTGTTTATCTATGACAGCACATAGCTAATAGAGAATACCAGTGAGAGAAAATACAGCTGGTTTCGAGGGACTTGCCTGATGGTATATTGGTTTTCGATTAATCGAGATGTCACTCACTGTAATGTTAAATCTCGACTTATGAAAAATTTTGAATACAAATGACAGCAGCAAAATATTGAAAAGAAATGACAGCGCTACGGCGAAGACAAGCTCGAAATCTAATCAAAAATTTATAGAATCAGTTGATCTCAATTTTCGACGATCTTCCAGCAATAAAAAAAAAGGTTTATTTTTCTCGAGTCTGTATTTATTCGGTAGCAGATCTGTCTAAAGAAACAAACAAAATTAAGCAAATATACCTACCTACGTGAACAACTTGAAAAGGAAGTGGAATGGATTCTTTTGCTCTTTGGATGGACGAAACTAGGAAGGAACGGTTGGATCGGAAAATTATACGGGACACAACTAATATTATAGAAATAAGAGATGAAAAGGACGAAATCCATTTTCATAATTTGTTTGATCTCTGCTTCGCATCAGCCGTTTTTATTTGTCCTTTGGAGAAATCTGGATGTGCACACATGATTTCAAACTGTTTTTGTTTGGTATGCACATTTTTTATTGCCGATTCCCTAAAAATTAAAATATGTTGCTAAACTTCATTATCACTAAGAATTTTAAACAAAAACTTTCTTTTTTCGATATTTTTGAATCTTTCCGTTACCGGGTTTGTTGTAAAAACAAATTTTTCGCATTCGAATTTTTTTTTTTTTTGGTTGCGCCTGGAGGTGAGTAATCTTCAAAAGATACCAATGGCCCGTACCATTGGTTATGCCCGATTCAGGATATATCTCGTCTGCCTACGGGCTAAACCTCACCCCTCAGAGAGGCACTATGAGATCCGGCCGCGCGAGCTCATAGTAGTATGAAATTTGTTCCTCTCATTTTTTAATTTTTTGTGATGACTACGACTAAGTTACCTTAACAAGTAGTTTACGCTTCTGTAGTGTTATTCACGTTTGGTAGGTAGCTTTCCAGCGAACGTACCTACTAATACCGTCATTACATGCGGTTTTTCCTTATGGCGCTAGGTCGAACGGTCTTGTTCTTTGTAGTCGGCGCTCAAGGTTTGTCACGTCCAAAGTACGGATTATTTGCAGTGGCAATGAATACGAGTACGAAGTTTGCGAGCAAAGTTAGTTACTTCGTTACTCACGGTAGCAATTCCTAGATCTCTGTGAATATCACTATTCCTTATATACCATGGAGCATTCACGATTGCTTTTAGCGTTTTGTTTTGGAATGTTTGTATTATAGTCATATTGCTTGGTTTGGTACAACCCCAAAGTTGTATACCGTATGTCCAAGAAGGTTTTAGCACTTGTTTATACAGGAGCAGTTTGTTGTATACGCTTAGCTTTGAATATCTTCCGAGTAGCCAATACATTTCTCTAAGTCTGATTGTGAGCTCGTCGCGCTTTTTCTTAACGTGATTCGAATGATTTTGACATTCGGAAGAGTGTTGCTTCCGAAATTCCTCTTTCGGAATTGTTAATCCGAGAGTATTATATTTCATTCCGCTTTCAAAATAGAGAACACAAAACGTTCGTTTTCAAAAAATATTACTTTCGGAACGAGATACAAAGCGGAGCCCCAGGTTCTTTTAAGGCTCGTTGCTTTTTTTAGATCAAGTCTATGAACCTTCATAGACTTCCAGGTGAGGAGAAATCTAGCCGATCACCGGTTTTTCAGATTGGGATTTATAAAGCCTTTTCGAAGTCTGAAGACTTAAGACTAGCTCCGTGCCACAGCATTTTCAATTTCGTCCTTTTCGGAACCCTTGGATATGCCCTTCCAATAATGCTAAAAAAGAATAGGCTGCGATCTCCGTTTCCCATAAGAACGTGGTCGACACCTCAATATGTTTGGTATGTATTCTAATAATACCTTTGGTGGATGCATCAGTGCAAAATGAAAGACTTTCAAATAGGCGAAAGCCAACCAAAGCTACGACAAACCTCTGCCACTGCAACAATTTACTTAAACCTCCGCACGTCACTGTTCTCTGTTCACTTATCTACGGACTTCACACTCCCAGTTAAATTGCGCACAGAACAAAGTAAAAGAAAAACATTTGCCTCCTCAACCTGCATTCTATCATAGCGATACCACCATCCAAAAGCTGAACGCAAAAAAATCATTCCACCAAAACAAAATAATGTTCCACATTTTATGTCCCTTTGTGTGTCCTGTTGAAGTGAAAATATAACGAACTCGCAAGCACAGTTGCATACACTTACATCTTTGCATGAGGGTGAAAATTTGTACTTGGAAAAATCCGTTTGCCCAAATCGATACAGCAACTCTGGGAGGACGCACGTGGTCGAACACGATACATTTTATCCGGCAAAAAAATACCGAAAGCACTAAATGAACATGGAAAACACAGTCGCAGGAGCTGCTGCACAGGATCTCAGCACACACAGAACGAAAGAACAAAAACCGGCGAAGGAAACCCGCCACGAGCCAGACCAGAGCCAGAGCCATTCTCACTCATCCCAATTAGACAACGACGCGACGACGACACCATCAGAGGGTTGATGTGTTGTTGGTTTTATTGCGTCGTTCGAAGGTTACCAGCCGGTAGTCGAACTCACAGAAATGTCCTAGAGTGATCCCAATCCCGAAACAAAGTCGAACAACCCCTAGTCGTTGTGCACACGCACACATACCCTCGGATGGATGGGAACAAGAAACAACCCTTCGGTTTGGCTGTATGGCTGCAGTACATTGTAGATCGAGCTCGCGCAACAAAACGCTGCTGCAATCGGCTTCGGCCCGGCTACCGCGCTTGGATAAATTACCGTGAGCACGTGAGGGTGATTCCACAGACGTGCGTTCGTGTGTGTGTTCCGTGGTACTTAAGTCCTTTTTTACGACCGTCGTAATGCTCCCTGGACGGAAACATAATAATGGCGGCTGCTGTCGAATCCACGTGCACTATGCCGAAAGCCGAATATGCGAATCCCTCACGGTACGCCACTGCCACTCACCAATACAAGCAGCACTAATACTAGTGAACAAATGAGCAGGGATTCAAATCCGAACTGTGGTAGAAACAATTTCTGATTAGATTCTGTTTGGCTCCTTGAACGGTGCGGAAGTCCTTCGCGATTCTGCTGCGTAATTATTTTTTTCTGTAAGTGTGTTTACGTCGCGTCGTCGTCTTCGTTCGCATCTTTAATCGCACGTGGGAATATCCTTGCGCATGACACGCGAATCATTGGTGGCGCACTTTGCACTAAGTTTGTCCGGTAGTGGTTCGATGTACCTAATTGCATCTAGCGAAAGTGTTTGCTTTGTGAAGAAATCTCCGAGATATTGTGAGAGTGTGGTGTTCTTCTCTATGTCCTGCCATCACAATGAATGAGGATTCGGACGAGGAAATCGTCAAGGGCATGGAGTTGCTGGAAGGCAACTACCAAGTCTTCAAACAATGGATACCACCGGCGCCCAACTGTTGGGATGCACCGCCCAAGGCTGTGATTAAGTCAGCGGAAGTCAGGTGAGGTCGCCATTGGGTCATCCACATTTGATTTGGTTACATGGATGTGGGACTACTTATGAAAAACAGAGATCGGAGTGTGGGGCATTTGGGAAATGCGCATGCTCACTTAATACGTTTGTTTATTTTGCTGTATTCCGACATCCTAAGGGTGCACAATGCGTGAGTTAAATAATCGCGATGGTCCTCAGTCCCGCCATTTGGGGTACAAAATTCACGGTATTCTTTTTACTTAAGTTTTCTAGTTTCCGCCAGCAGAGTCCACCATTTAGTTGTGCATTGGCCTGCAACAGTTTCTTAAACAAAATTATGCAACACATACTTTTCGAGTCTGGAATTCATTCAAGGTAGCCTGCTTTATATTGAACGGCTATAAGATAATTTTTTTAAAGCTTTACAAAACTCAAAGAGCAGCATTCAAGGAATAGTTTTTGTTCCCACTACTGCTTTGGTTTAAATGAACCCAAATATCAACATTTTTGATTTAAGAATAAAATTGTTGGCAATAGTTTAAGAAAATTTTTGTGGAGAGTATGTTTTTGAAAACTTAGTAACAAGTTGTTGTTATCAAAAATAATGGTTCAAATTCAAGAAAGAACTTTAAGTTTGCATTTTTTTTAAATCTCAAAATTATTCGCTTACCAATCTTCTTTTTTTTCGAAGTGTTGGAGTTCAGCACCAGTAATGAGTCTCCTGGCATGGCGCAAGTCCGGGGCAGCTCAAAGCCTTTTTTATTCCGCTTTGGGTTCGTAACTCCTCCTAGATGTTTGCTGCTAAAGGTCCACCCGAATGGTAAGCGCCATCTATTGGAAAGTAAATGGGATCTCCTTGCTTTGGCGCATTCAAAAACAAAAATCGACAAGGGAAATTTGTTGTCGAACTCTTAATGTCTAGCCCTTGAGTGGGGGCTATCCTGGGGGAACAATATAAAATTGCCTTTAAACATCTTAAAGGTAGAAGCAGTATCTCCTTAAAAAAAAATCCTTCGCTACAATTTTGTTAAGGCAGCTTTTATGTATTTTTGCATCGCTTGTTGGTAATCAACTTGGCCCACAAGTTCAGACTTTCCTGACCAGGCCTATGTGCAGAGCGGTTAATTGATAAGTTTGTTGAACTACTGACCGAGGAGTTTCAGGTTGAACCCCTGTAAAGACAACTACACCATGAGGCCCTTTCACTGTTCCATCTCTAGCGAACGTCTGACAAACATCTAAAAGTATGACTTTAGGTATATATACCTAAAAGGTTTTTCAAATCAGTCTTTTGGCATACACTTGTAGATCCCTTTCAAACCCACTTCGCCATATTGCAGCTCTAAGTATCAAAGCTTTAGCTTCTATATTGCTCCATAGAATATTGTCGAAAAGGTGGGCAACCTTTCTCTTCTGAGCCAAGGACTGAGGATGATGAAGTGCTCGAAGACGATAAGAAAGAGTCTTCCAAAAAGTCGTTTACAAGGATTCTAAAACTGGTTGGTGTGCTTGCTTTTAAATACTAGTAATGAGGCCGGCCTATACTTAAAAGTTCGAATAGGATTTGCTTTGTATAAAGTCTATTGGACATATCTGGCTTTTCTAATTAATGCAGCTCTAAAACTAACAAGGGTCCCCATTGGTCCTCACTCTAAGCTATCTATCTAGAAATTGATTTAGTGCAACTAGGATGAGGTCTTCTACATTGTTGAAATCAAAGACTCAAAGATGTCGATTCGAGGTAATTGTTTTAAGCATCAGAAATCGATAAAGAGCTCCTAGTTCATCGTTCATCTACCTACTATCTTTGAACGCCTTTAAAGGACTGTATGTTGAGTGAGTCCAAATTCTAAGCACTTGGATTCAGAGTCAGAGTTGCTCGACAGAGGGCCTTACTACTTCACTTAGTCCAAAGAAACCGCAATTGGCAAGAGTTGTTATTCGTTTGATATCTAATGAGTCTTCGGATGGTCAGTATCCCTTCCCAGCATTAGTCTTGGTTTTGGCTGTTGCCTTTAACTTCAATTTAGCGCGTCTGTTAAAGCTTGCTAAGTTTTACAAATTTTGTCAAGGAAAAGCTTCGAAAAGATCGTAACTCGTGTGTTTTGCACAATTCTTTAAGGTATGACGTAAATGAAGTCACGTGCCAGCGCATAAATCTATACGTTGCCCTCGATATAGCTCTAGTTCATCGAAGCTATCATAGACAACTTTAGAACCACTTAAAAACTGGTAAGCATCGAGGTGTTTTTTTTAGATTTTCAGGGTGCAGAGTCTAAGAGTGAACATTTCATCGACGGTGGACTTTCCTCGTCTGAACCTATAGCAGTCAATCATATTGTGTACGAGGCGTCGTTTTTGGCTATTTATGACAGAAAATATTAAGGAAACTGACTCATTTTTTTAGTTGTGTCAAATCAGACCTTTCTTCTTTTGTGGATCGGTCGAAAGGTATCAGAAAAAACCTTCGAAATGAGTTGCTCCTCAACCTCTGTCAAGTCGACAAAATTTGCGACCTCGTCATCGCAAAAGCTGTTCTAAGAAGATCGATAGGTAAACCTTTAGCTTCGCTAATGTTATCCTCATCTTATGTAGACAGACGTTTTGTTTATAGTCGTCTTTTGTTGGGCCTAGAGTTTGCTAAGTTCTCAGTCCGACTGCTAATTTATTTACAAGGTTTTCTTCGTCATCAAGTTTTTGTAGTCGATTTACTTCCCTATACCTTTTATATTACATTCGCTTACCTTTTTGGTAAAATGTCTTCGGAAGGGTTATCTGTTATTTTCTTCGACCGCTTGCTTCTTCTGCAATTATTTTTTCATTGGAAAGCCGATAATCTTTCCGTCACTTATTTTAATAGTCCTAGGCCTCTCATTTTGCTATGTTTTCTATAGTCTGCTTTGGTTCCCACATCAGAATCAGAGGTTTCGAGGAAGTGGTTGTCTGAGATCCGGTATATTAGGAGTAGTCGTGTTGGTAATATCGACTTTCAGGAGTAGAACCACTCTTCGTTTAGCTCCGGTTTAGGCTCAGCAATTACGACTTTGTAACGTTATACTGTGACCGCGTTCATGCCTTGATACGATTTGAGTCAATATCAATGTAGGAATGTCTGCATCGACCGACAACTTATAATAATTGGCGGAACAGGTCCGTATGGACCCAAGCCTAGCTTCTCACAACCATTCGTCTTGTGTGAGTTTTTATTTTTGGGACGAATGGAAGGGATCTACAATTTTATGCCGAGTCCAAACGGCCAATTGAGAAGCTCTTTCATGACATTTATACTCTCGGATGTTTGTCAGACGTTCGCGAGAGGTGGCGCAGCGAAAAAAACCTTAAGTTGAAATTTGGGTTTTTCTCGGGATTCGAACCTGGGACCCCTCGCTTAGTAGTCCAACACACTAACCACTAAGCCACTGCGCCTACCGACCGACAACTTATTTACTTTTATAAGTGGCGTTTCAGTTCGAAATTGATCTGCGTCTTGACCTAAAGGCCTATCCACTTAGTGAGGTCTATGGCTAACTGCCTTTAGTTACGCAATTTAAGCCGATTGAGGTCCCCTTCCACATGTGACCGCTACCTTAAAATATGCCTCCCTATACAGCTTTGTCATTTCTAGTTGGAAACGGTCGCAAATCAGTCAATTTCGTTTGCGATTGATCCGAATACAACAATATCCGACGTGGTTTTGTGTAGGCTGAACTTGCAAACAGTCCCCTCAAAAAAGTCCTCATTGTTGAACTCGTCTACCACCGACCTTAACTGTATATACTCGAACTTAGGGCTTGAAGGCCGGGTCAAGAAAGTCATCTTTCGCATCGAGGTCCTTCTTCTTTATGAGAACATAAGTGCATATTCGGCTGAAGTTTGCGAAGTTAGTTAGTTGTTTTAAGATGCTCACTTACTTGTCGAAAGTTCAAGACTTCTCGGGTAAATCTACGGACATGTGACGGATCAACATCGGAACTTATAGTAATCACTTTAGTAAGTTATAAGTGGAAAGAGCTTCGACAAAAAGCCGACGCACTTTTCTTGTAATACAAAAAAAAACACTTATTAAAAACAACCAACTTTCGGTAAAAAAAAAACTAGTTATATTGTTATTAGGCATCATCACGGTCTACAACAACAGTACAAGATCCAACTTTTGTTGTATACCATGGAAATCAATGATCTATACAGATCATGTGAGCATAATAAAAAAGGCCTATTATAGCTTCTACAGAGCTAGAGCCGGTCTGTTTACAGCTGCTTAAATCCGTGGGTGGGTTACCATAGCTTTAAATTAACCCATGATTTTAGATCTGTAATAACCGATGAGTGTTTGTTGAAAGATTTTTCACTACGGTCACCAAACCATAGCTTTGCGACAATCGTTCTATTTTTCAGTTTATTTGTCAATTCTTTGATTGACCGAATCTTTTGTTTGTTTTTGATAAGTAATTTGTTGCGGTATTTTATTAATGAATTTATTTTCAATAATCTAACTAAACGCAAAATTTGTTTAGCACAAGAATGTCATAATCAAATGAGGTGTTTTTTTTTTTAATTGAAGAATAAAATATTGTGGTTCTGAGACAATAAGCCATATTTTAAAAACAAAGTCGAATTAAAGCCACAACCAATACAATTGGAAATCACAATTTATGCAACAGTCGCAATTTTCTCATTCTTTCAATATTTGTTGTCTACGAGTGCGCTTTATACGAGCTGTCATCGGCTAATAATGTTGAAATAATCTTATTTCATCATTCGCATCCATTATTGTGTTGGGGACTCTTACCTTGAATAGACTGGCGTGTACGGTATTCTATACATCTGTCAGTTTTAAACGTTTACGAAACTGACGAGAAAGATTTTATTGGTTGAGCTCCATCTTGAGTTTTATATACGTTTATTGTATTATTTGTATTTTTTCTCCACAATGTTGTAAAAAGAGTTGTTGATACGTCAAAATTAATATCTTGGCAGTCCTTAAAAAAAACTTTAACAAACGAAATTCCAGAAAATCATTGGTTAAATCTCATTAACCCCGCAAAATCGGCTGGTTATCGTTGTCTTTGGTAAACTAACCAAACCAACGATTCTCTGGTTAGTATTTTTCTGAACAAACACATTCGATGATAACCAGCTGGAATAACCGATGATTAAAGATAACCAAGATTGAACAAACCGGTCCTTAGTGGATTAAAAATAACCGAGTCAAGCTGTTTAAGAAAAGTTTGGTTAAAAAGAACCAATTTATCAATTTCCTCCAAATTTTCTCGAAGTCATAAATAACTAACTAACTTTTTGGAATTTAGCCAACTGGTTGATATTAATATAAAAACTTAATCGATAAAATGTGTTTTTTTAACATTTTATCTCGGTTGTTTTTAACAACGAATACTCGTTTTTTTAAACAGATACCCATTTTTTTTAACCGAGTAGAAATCGCACTCGGTTAGAGCCAATTTTTGAACGTGTACACTTGAATCCATAGCAATATGTTTCACTCTACTCGTTGAACCAGTTTGAGCCTGTAATCAAGCGTCAGAGGCTTTGAATGTCTGCTTTTCTTATATCTTTTAGATCGTTGTAATAGAGGGCGCTCAGATTGATTTTTATTTTTTGGGAGGCAGCCGGGCAAGTGGTTCATACCCGCAGTTTCCACAAACATCCAGTTAGAAAATGCGCCAATCCTGCTTGTAACACTATGTCCAGTGATGATACCTATTTTTGCGCAGATTTGCTGTCTGTGGAGAGAGGCTAAATTTTAGGAACGTTAAAGATCCAGCTTTGGTTAGTCATGTTGTATCACCGGTCCAACTCAGGTTTGTTGTTTCGATAGCATCGAGCTTTATCGTCAGCTTGGGAATATTTAAGTATTTTCGCCTTCTTTACCATAAACGTACGACCAACGGTTCGAACCACTTGTAGTACACAAAAGGATATTTTGCTACCCAAAAAATAAACAGATGAATAAATTAGAGCAGTATGTTAACAACAACAACTTCGCTTAGCTTGGAAATGTAGGAAGGAACATTCAACATACTGGAAAGCTACTACATATGTATTACTTCCGCATTAACAACTGCACGTCGGTGTGTTCCTTCTCATCGCTCTCTCGGTTCGAAAACTAATAATTCACTCGCTTTCCCTTTTCGTTGTAATAATTAATCAACAGAGCAGTTCTGCAATGCTCATGCTCACCCACTTATTATTATTCATCAATCACTAAAACAACCCCCTGCAGCAGTCAATGGATCCATATACCATGGCCTCCCTCACCTCGCCCTATATGCCAGTAGTAAATCATCGATCAAAAAAAAAAAAAACATACACACAAAGCAACACAGCCGGGCGAAGAAAAATAAATAATATCATTCACAATAGCCCCGCACACAGCCTACACCACTGTCAGAGAGGACGGACTTTGTGTTGCAATTTTCCTTGTAATTAATATTCACTCGTCCGTCGTCGTCCTTTTGTGGGTCGTGGTTGGTTCGTACACCATCATCTCGGGCACCGTCCATCAAAATCACTGCCTATCGTTGTTTGCTCTACTTTGGGCGCGTTGACGGGAAGCCCATTATCATGGACGCGCAACTTGAACTTGCAACTGTTTATGTCCGTGGCCGCCAACAAAAACCAACCAAATAGCAAGTCTTCCGTGCCCAGAAACAGGCTTTTGTGCGGTGATATCTGCGAAAAGACAGACCGCAAAGCGGACACCACACCAATAGTCGTCTCCTTTATGATGCCATGGTGGATGGTGCCGAATGCCGATGGATGACTGCGTTTTGTCAGAGGGCTCGGAAGTTGTGCTGGTGCGCTGTTCGCTGTCCGTCAGCAGTATCATTCAATTCAACGGAATGCAACGGCTAAAAGGACGCAGCTGTACGAGTGTGACTGTGGTTGTGCGCATCACGAACACGGTATTGGTTTTTTTTTTTTTTGCTTAGTTCTTTTCAACCAGCAGCGAACGGATAGCATGGAGATGTCATAATAAATCACGTTCATGACGAAAAACCGGCCCATCACTGGGCTAAGGTGTACCTCGTTAACCTCTGCAGTGCAAGGTTGGACTTTGCAAATTAAGCAAGTGTCATGAACACCTGTGGGAAGTAACTGCACGTTGTTGGGACTGAGAGTAAAAGTAGTGAACAGTTGGAAGGCATAGGCCGTGTCAAACTTGGGAAAGTTATTCTGTTTGCATAAAGGTGGAACCTTAACTTGTTTTGGCGGGGCTTAATGTTTGCAAATGTTTTTCATCAAGAGGGTTTTGGAAGACTATACATTTGAGACATTCGTGTCTATTCCACTTTTGGAGTGAACAAGTGAAAGTTTGAAACGACTTTCCACTTTTTAATCTGCATTAGATATACCTACTTTTAAAATTTGGTCGACTTATAAAGATATAAGGGTTCCGTATGAGTAATCATTCCTCAACTTTCAAATGTCCCGCCTCTATTTAGCAATGGTCGTATGCTCAAGTGGACGATCTTTCGCCATCGACTATTAATCATAAAGTGCAATCCTCATAGAGGATGGGATGATATATTGGACTTGGTATAAACATCTACGGCGATTACATAATATGCCGCTTTTCATGTCAAATTTTGACAAGCCGACGTCATTATGGCGTAAACATTTTTTCCTAAATTTGCCTGTCAAGCGTCTATTGACGCGGACTGTCGCAGCGCACTCTAACACACGAGTGACCACCGATTGTCCGAATTTTTGTGACGACAGCATGTCAAAATTTGACACATAAAATGGCCCGTGTAATCGGTGCTTTAGGACCGGAGCACCTGTTCCTTCTTTTTTAACTCTGCGAGTCACGCCAGCAATACAGTGAAAAAATATATGAATTATTCAATTTTCCAGAATCTTACTTCGGTATCTTGTATCAGCTTGAAGTAAGCTAGCTTAAGCCAATTTTCGACTATCAATGGAAAGTGGACGTCGCGGTAATAAGAGGGTGACCCATACAAATTCAAATTTTGCGTGAATTATGGGACACCCTTATAAGTGGACTTTTTAACTCTGCGAGTCACGCCAGCAATACAGTGAAAAAATATATGAATTATTCAATTTTCCAGAATTTTACTTCGGTATCTTGTATCAGCTTGAAGTAAGCTAGCTTAAGCCAATTTTCGACTATCAATGGAAAGTGTACGTCGCGGTAATAAGAGGGTGACCCATACAAATTCAAATTTTGCGTGAATTATGGGACACCCTTATAAGTGGACTTTTTTAAGCGTTTTTTTAAGTAGTTTTTCATAATTGGTAGCCCAGAAATCTAGTCAACATGGTCTTGTCAAAACAGATGATTGGGGACGTTCAAGAATCTGGTTTATTAAGTGTGACTGCTGGTTGACTTGTTGTGTTTCAGTTTTTATTGGTCTGGATTGGTCACGTGAAAACGTGATGACGTTAACGAAAGGGTGACTGACAAATCTAGTCAAGAATTTTTTCTCCCACCACAAAGTTTTCGTATGTTTGGCTGCCGTTGGTACAAGTGGGTTCCGAGTTAATTTAGTCTAGACTATCTAGTCGGCTTAAGCTAACTAAATTTTTGATTGTACCCTCTTTAATAAGCAAAAGTTTGCTAAAAACGCCTTTTCTTTCAGTTTTTTTTTTCGAATGTTCAAAATGACAACTGCAAGTCAATTGAGTTCAGTCCGCACACAAATCAAACTTTAGTCAAAACTTGTCTTAATAAGTGCGACTTATATCATTTAGTTAACTGAAAAGCTCCACATAGGTACTCTTCTGTCTGTAAAAATAAATAAATAAATCGCCTGTGACCCTTGTTGACGTCTTTTCTTTGATCACGTTTACCTTAACCAAGTGAGACGTTTTCTATTTCTGTGACCAACAATTTATTTAGGCTTCGAGGCTGCGCTTGTTTAAATAGTTTTTTGGTTTTGAAATTCAATAAATTCCTTTTATAGGTTATAGCTGGAAAGTGCAGCAGTCGTAATATTTGTAGCGATTTTTAAAGCCCTCGAGAGAATAGGTGACGCTGTTAATAAAATGATGTGTAAAACTGTTATAATTTATTTAGACGGGAATTTTTTAAACTGCAAAATTGTTTATAAAATCTAGAGCAGAAACACAATTTTTTGGTGAATTCAACACCTGAAATGCTGAACTTCCAAACAACTGCGAAGTGGGAATGCTGCAGGGAAATAGCTTCACGATCAGTAACTTCACATGGCAAATAACTTCACCTTGAGTGGGAAATAACTTCACTTTTTTATGTTTTGTAAAATCATTACGCACCTATAATTTGAATATTTTAAAAATAACTTTACATAAAATAAGTGAAATTATTTCCCACTCCAGGTAAAGTTGTTTCCCATATGAAGTTATTTCCCTGCACCATGTGATTACTTGATATCACAATTACGCTGACCTTTTAAACCCATTGATAGATCTACATTCAATTTTAAATGTTCTTTATCTTTGGACGTGGTCTACCTTTAGAAATTGCAAGTACACAATTTACAATTGCGTGATTGCAGCACTTTTAAATGTTAATACCAAAAATGTGCTCTGATAGAATTGAAATATGAATTCAAAATTTTAAAAGTATACATTTACAGATAAATTGGCTTAAAAATGTTGTACATATTTTGGATGGTTGAAAGAGATATTTGTGTGCCTTACTTCTAGATCTAGGTAAAACGATCTGATGGTTTGAATGAAGCTTACCCAAATAATGAAAGAAGCTTAGTCTAAAAGACGATGGAAATTGATGGCCGATATTGTTTAGCGACCTTATTAAGTTATTTTTTAAGTGACTCTTGTCGATTGGTGACAGTTTATATTTGTGTATTCCGTCGTCAAACTTGCAACACTTTCACTGAGTTGTAAATTTAATAGACCACTTCTATGACAGTCGTTTTAAAAGTTACATGACTAGGAGAAAAGTTGACAGTTGAGTTTATGGGAAATGTTGCTTTGATGTCTTCGTGCCATTTAATTTATTGTTCATCGCGATCTCGCTGTTTTATATACATACAACTTAAATTGTTTTCTCCCGAGTGGAATAAAAAAAACAATTTCTTTATTTTAATGAAACGAGTACTCCTTTATTGGACGATCACTTACGGACTAACTTAACAATATTTTATGATAATTTATTTCTACTTCGGTTCTACTCTATTTCTGCCAGCTCAGCTGCTATTTCCATTTCCCGTGGGAATGCACTATGTTGAATGCAATCAGCGCATTTACCGGTGCGCGTGTCAGTTTAGATTTAAAATGAAAACAAAAAAAATAAAAAAAATGCATGGATCGCATTACCTCATTTCCTCAGAGGGAGAAAATTGAGTGTGAGTGCTTTACGGGGTATGTAACCTCTCCCCCCTTCAGATTAAAATTCTCCTGAATTTTATTGGGTACTGGGGTTTCTTGATTGACGGTTTTAATTGCTATTTTAAGTTTTTTATTTCTACGCTTCAATTTTAAGATTACTATTATAATAATGATTAGGATGAAGATGACAGCTGAGCTTGTTACATAATTAACGTTCTTATGAAATTTCAGTAATTTAATGTGTTCTACATTTGCGGTATTTCTAAGAATAATGTCTTCAAAATTTGGTTGTTTTGTGAAATTATAATTTATATCTTCAGTGTAATAAAATCTTTCCTTAAACTCTATATTACTGTTACTAAATGTTTCATTCATTATTCTTATCGTACAATTATTAATAACTACCAAGTAGTTTCCATTTAGCTTTATTTTCCGGTCGTCGCATTGATTTGTTATTTCTTGTTCCTTCATATTTTTACAAATGATGGTACTATCATCTATTTTCTTAATTTCCATTAATTTGTTTTCTTTGAGCTTACAATTTCTGTCTGTAATACAATTACTTGTAGGCTTTAAATCATTTTCGTATTGAACTTCTTTGTCGTACTCATACTTTGTTTGATTTATTTCAACAACATATTGATCATTTAACATAATTTCTGTTTTATTTCCTGTGGGTATTGCGATAATAAGTTTTAAATCTACTAAATGATATTTATTTGGTACTTTAATTGCCAGTATTAATGTATCTATTTTATATTTCAAAAGTCCTACCTTAACGTTTTTTAATTTATAAAAATCTAGTTTTGTTTCGTTAATCTCTGTTGCTGTCAACATGCTAGGGTGAACTAATCCATGTTTAACTGAAGCTATATTATCGATTATTTGATTTATTTTTTCTTCCAACATTTTTATTTTCATTAACTGGTCTAATTTTAATTGTTGTAGTATGATTCTTTTCTCATTTCCTGCTAGTTCTTTATATGCTCTATTTAATTCGTTTCTATCTGACTCTATGATATATTTAAGCTGACTTATGCTTTCATTAAAGTATGAATTGATTTCGACTTGACTGTTTACATTACCTATGATATTTTCTTCGTTTTCCTCCACTATTTTTAAGTGATCTGTGATTTCTTGTCTGTCCGTCTCGTCCATTGTGCCAAAGAGCCATTTTTCAGTTGTCCCGATAAAGTTAACTAGTCCTCGTTTTTGTCTTGAGTTATTTCCTGGTTCTATTGCAGTTATTTTTGCATAAAGTGTTTCTATTTCTTTCCTTATAACTACGTCATTATCTATTTGTAATCTTTTTGCATTCTCTTTTAATAGATTAACTGTTTCCTTGATTTCCCTGGTATTAACTATGTGTAATATAGTTTTGGCGTCCTTTACTATCTCCGTTTGTCCCATGTTGATGATTGTATAGCCGTTGTCTGTTGTGAGTCGGTTTATCGTCAATGTTGCTGTGGTTTCATGCGTTAACAGTACTGTTAGTGTGAGATACGCTAATATTGTCACTTTTAAACTACTTATTTTTCTCGAGATGTCCTTGTAGTTACATGCTGGTCGAAAATGTTGTTTTAGAAGTTCCTTTGCTGCTGTCCATCCTGCTGGCGGGTTGTTCATCAGCAATTCTTTTGCTCTGCCCACAATTTTTGCATTGTATACCGCTTGCCATAGCTCTCCTCTCAATGGTTCTTCCACTGCGTTCATTTGCGTTTCAACGATGGTTAGGAATTGTGTTAGTTTTTCCTTATCGCCGTCAAACTCTTTGATGTGTGCAATTTCTTTCATCCAATGAGCCGCTCTGCTTGGTCTTGGTGCAGCATTTTGGATTGCCAAAGCCTCCAATACAGCTGTTAGTCGGTCCGCAAGTTGTTCGTTCATTTCTTCCTCGATTTCTTTTTGCCAAAACTTATGAGTTCTGTTTTTCTTAATTTTTGAAGTTGGTCACTTTTCTGGGTCCGATGTCAATTTTCGCTTGACTAGGTACGCACTGTTAACTTCAACTTATATGTGCCCGGTGTTAATCACAGATTTAACTTTTCTGGGTCCGATGTCAATTTTCGCTTGACTAGGTACGCACTATTCACTGGTTTAACGTTTCCCGGTTCGTTCTCTTATGGATCTTACCAATATAGTAAAATCCTACCGACTGCGCCACTTAAATTGTTTTCTCCCGAGTGGAATAAAAAAAACAATTTCTTTATTTTAATGAAACGAGTACTCCTTTATTGGACGATCACTTACGGACTAACTTAACAATATTTTATGATAATTTATTTCTACTTCGGTTCTACTCTATTTCTGCCAGCTCAGCTGCTATTTCCATTTCCCGTGGGAATGCACTATGTTGAATGCAATCAGCGCATTTACCGGTGCGCGTGTCAGTTTAGATTTAAAATGAAAACAAAAAAAATAAAAAAAATGCATGGATCGCATTACCTCATTTCCTCAGAGGGAGAAAATTGAGTGTGAGTGCTTTACGGGGTATGTAACCTACATAACATACCCTAAAAAATTCCAAAATCATGCTCATACTGTCAACAGTCCTAGGCACCATCACTCTAGGCAAGTAGTTCATAATTCAATTTAAAATATGACTCATAATTTACAAAAGTCTCAAACTTTGTCTTTAGTTCGATTCGACTCTGTTCCTGACTCCTTGACAAAGCATATTTTCGAGCGTTTTACTGTTTATGCTGTTGCGTCTTGGGCCGTTTTTATAGCGTGTTTGGAACGACTTTTGATGTGCGTTTTGATGTGTTTCCTTTTACAAGATTTTTGAGCATTTTCGAGAACTTTTGTGAATTTAAATTTGAAACTTTTTCAAGTAAGTATTTAGCTTTCGGAAGATTTTTTGTGTAGGAAGTTCTTAGCCAGTTTTCAGGAACGATTGTCTTGTATGCTCTCCGCCGGTCATTTTTTGGAAGCGTTCAGCGGCCATGATTTCTAGACCGATCCCATATGTTGTTTTTGGAGGAAATTTGTGTGTGATTTTTTTTTTGGTTTTTGTGAGGCATTTTTTTGGATTGTCGGCATTTTTGCGGTGTTTATTTTCACATTTTATTTTATGAGTTTCCTCTGACAGATTTTTAGTTGGTTTGCAAGAAGCTTTCTTGGATCGTTTCTATATCTTTCTGCACTGAGATTTTTACGGCGTTTTTTGATGCGTTTTATTATTTATTATGCGGCTTTATTTTGCTGTTTTTTTTTCTATTATTTTATGAGGTTTCTGTTTGGGCCGTTTTGCATGGCATTTTTTGTATAATTCTTGCGAAGTTTCTTGTCGCTTATTTGCGGACCTTTTTAGACTTTTTTTAAGGCGTTTTCTGTAAAGTTTTTCGGTGCAAGTTTTGTAACGTCTTTGTAGGTTTTTTTTTTGTATTTCTTACGTTTTAAGCCATCTGTTCAATATTCCTTTGAATAAGGATAACTCGTGTGTGTCCATCTAAGCAAAACGAAACAGATGTCAAAGCGAAACTTTGGCTGCGCACACTTATCGGTGTATGAACAACCGATCGTGCGCTACCCATCGGACCTTTCATCGAGGAGATTCAATCAACTACCGCTGAAGGATACAGACGCGTCCTTGCATTCGTCTGTCAACCACCGAGAAAGCTAGAAGTGAGTAAATTTTCATATTTTCTTTGAATTCGTTTCTTTTCATACATTTTAAAACAGTCCACTAGCATCGAAACCACAAGCTATTAATCACCATCCTTTTGTCAATTTTTGGAGGCATTTTTTAAATTGTTTTTGGAACTTCCTTGAACGCATTTTTGAGTGATTTAAATTTGTCTTGATTTCAGTGTTTTTCTTGGGTTTCTTAAGCGGAATTTTTCGGGTTATTTTTGAAACCAATCGATAAGTCACACATAATTGCCACTGTGGCTTGTTTCTTTTAAGAACATGTTACGTCCACTGTCTGTTTTTAGAAATGCTACTAAGCTTCCCACCTCTCGTGAACTACGGACCAATGGTACAACTTTGAGAAAGAACAACTCAATTTAATTCAATCGTAGATCCACTCCATTCATTCCCAAAATAAAGCCCACACAAACGAATGGGTTTGAGAAACTATAACTTCCTCCTTTATGGACGTCTTCTGCCAACTGTTAATTTATTTATTTTTCTAAATGCCAAACATATCAATTTGCTATGTATTTTATTTAGAAATAAGTATCAAACGCTCCTATTTGGAAAAAAGATCACCTTGCTCATAAATGCTGTTGCTAGACTTATGTCTGCACGCTATCTCAGTCTGCTCTACTTCAGAAGTCACCCATGAAAAGCTATCACCCATTCTCATATCATGCCACTTGCTTGCATCATGACATGAAGATGCTGATGATACTCATGTGAAACTAACAAGTAAACCCATAGTCGCAATCTTTTATCTCATAAATTCCGATTGTTGACAGAAAAATGAGCCATTCCGGATGCACTTTGTTTTTGTTTTGCTGCTCTTTGTTTCACATTTGCTGCACTATTATCTCGCATTGTGATGGTTTTCCTCATAAAACAATTACTGTCCATGTGATCACAATGGTTGCCAACAGTAACAGACTGGGAAGTACACTGCTCTGATTGCGAACAATAAATGTGCTTCCCTAGATGGTGGGCAGAGGTATCTTGAGAAAAGTGTATCGTCCCTCAGCCATTTTTATTATACAAGTTTTTCAGAACTGCCATTCGAGGTGGTGTCATTGTGTGGCTATATCATGTCAAAATGACAAGCAGCACCGAGAGAGGAAGTGCAATTTAATATTTTCTTCTGGAAAATTAGAAAATCTAGTTCGACTAGCTTGACAGTGGTCGTCTTTTGTTCAAACTTCTTATGAAACGATTGCGGCTAGGACAGAAGCTTCGGTGCATGTGGTGTGGTAGGTGCTATAGGCGTTGTGAATGCAGCGAGATGGAAAAGCGAGGGCGGTTACCTTTTGTTAAATGGAATGGTACTTGGATTAGTATTTGAATAAGACCGCAAGGGTAGGTGATAGGGGAGACCGGGGCTAGTTGGCCTCAGGGGCAAGTTGACTCACAGCGATTTCTTTTAAAGAGAAGAGATAAATTGCATGTCCATTTCTGTTTTTACATTCGATACAGATACAGAGTGTCCTTGTGTATATCGTTGCGAGTGCATGTCATTCAAAAAATATCAAGGAAGAACGAATTTTTGCCACCGTAAGTAACTTTTTTACACGTATTTTCCTCTTTCCGGGCGTTTTTGAGCTAATGGCGCAAATTTTTTTGGAAAATATTATATATATATATATATATTAGTTGTCCATGCATGTATTTTATATTTTGTTATTTTTTTTCTGTTTTTGCTCCTGAAAAATCTTGCTATTTGGCAGATGGTCGTTCGGTGTTAGTTATCTCATTTCTTCGGGGCTAGTTGACTCAATAATTTTTCCTGTGCCTGTAGTCTTGTTTTGATGGAAGGTCAGTTTCGAAAGACGCAATTCCGTACAAAAACTACAAAGGTATGTGCAAAACCCGCAAAAGAAAAGGACGAAAATCCTTGTAGGTAGTGGATTATGATTGGAAAAATTGGGTTATACAAACACTAGGCAAATATAGTCCGACACAGAAGAGCAATGTTCGGTCGAATATATAAAAATAATCCTTAAAATGTATGAAATAATTCAGTTTCGCATCACAATCGAGATGCTCTAGAAAAATTAGGAAAAAAATTGTCCTCATGTTGTCTTTTTTAATTGAATAGCTTTTTTAACAAAAGACATAAGAATGATGCTTTTGGGAATTATGTTTTAACTGTCTTGATATCAGTCTTAACTTGAAGGAGAAATTGAAAAAAAATGTATATTTTGTGTCAACTAGCCCCTGTCTCCCCTACTACTCGCACTCAATGGCCAGTCATATGGTGAGCTAAGTAATATTTGGCCTATGGTAATTCTATACATGCAACTTACTGACCTATTTAGAGAGCCCCACAGTCCGAGTTGGATCAGGCCTCAATCAAACCTTGAGCACTGCGAGTTGGTTGAGGTCACCTTCCATTTGTGAGCGCCACTTTAGGCGAGGTCTTCCTCTAGCTCATAGGCGCTCCGGGTTGGCTAGAAACTAAGTGTCCATTTGCTGTATAGCCTAGACAACTAATACGGCAAATTTGCTGACGAGGAAACTATCTTGTAGAGCGTTCGCTTTTAAATTTCTCCCGACAATTTATGTGGAACCTAGAATTGTGCTAATGTTTGTGAAGAGCCTCAGCACCTCCCTGTGTTGAATGAATATAAGCCGGCACGATAGTCCCCTCCCGGTCGCCATTTACAATATATGGATCTATGATATTTTATGTCATGTCGATTCCGATTTAAAGCTGATGCATATTTGGTTCATGTTGTTGACTGCCAATTGGAAAAAGTATATTTAATAAAAAACGACGACCATAAACTATACCCCATTCTCTCCACCACCATGCTCATGCTAAAAATATTGCTTTCGAATTGAAAACGTATTCCATGCAAGGTCCTCGCAACGATGTCAATCAAATTCAACAGCATAAAATTGAAGGCAATCAAAATCGAAAGAGTTCATTCCCCCAGAACAGTCAAAAAAAAAAAACAGTCTAACCCGAGGAATAATAGGAGAAAAAAAGAAACAAACCCATCGCAAAATGCAATCAGCCCTAAAATTTATGTAACTTTCCGCGCACTGATTCCGTTTTAAATTTATAATCCGCAATTTGCATTTTTCGTCCTGGCAGAGCGCGTCAATTGAAACTTCCCGGAATCCAATTTAACACCCCAAGTAACGCTTCCTCTCGCTGTCGTCGTCGTGAGTTCGTTCTCCATCTCCATCTCCATCGCGCGGATTGGGGTCCGCTCAAGTGTATTGTTTCCAAACAAATCTATTTCGGTGATGCAGCTGCATCGTTTCTGAATCATATTCCCAGCGTATGATTGTGTCGTGCCAAAGTAGTTTCTTGGCGATATGAGAGCCGCCCACCCACCGCTCCAACAGAGTGCGATGCGATGGGGGAAAATGAAAACATTCGTTTGTTGGATTGGTTGGCAGGCACGGCACTCAGTCGGCAGTGTTGCTCCTGCAGACAAACAATTTGAAAATTTATTCAGGATCAGGTGTAAAATGATTTTATTTCAAATTGGATTGTTTCCACTTCAGTGAGCAGAAGTACCGCTCTGCATATACATACGAGTATCTTGATGAGTCTTTTTTTATGTCGCCGACAGTAATGTTCTTGTCCCTGGATCTGTTATTTTCATGAGAGTCTTTCTGTTGTTTTCTTGTTTGTAGCACATGCCCGGGGGAGTAATTATTTGCTTTCTGTGTTTGTCTTACGGTTGTTTTTACAGTAATTATCATTGGATATAAAGAGATGGCACTAAAGAGAAACTGGAGGTGTATTGAACGTCTTAATTTAAGTTCGAGCTGATTCTCTAACAGGTCGACTTGCGCAATATCTCACAAATTTCGGGTTTGCTTAATTGAAGGTGTATACATATCTAAGCAAGCGAAGTTATATAGACAAGAGATAAATAAAACGAGCCAAAATCACTTGCTCTGACGCTGAAGATATGAGCCTAAGAGTCTGCAAGCATTTATGGAAAACCGGAATAAATTGGCATACCTGACGTAAATCTTCGACATTTGATTGACGTTTAACGTTATAACATCGTTACTTGTCCGAAAAGCAATAAATAGCAAATGGTTGCAATGACAATACCAAATAAGATAGCTTGCGAGGAAGTATTTGAACGACTAATGGACAAACAAGCACTTTTATGAAGCCAGAAGTTGTAGCGACAGAATAGTATTTAGAAGGAATTTCCTTGTGTCTAAATGAATAGCAAGACAGTACCTAAGAACTGGAATCTAATGACATCAATTCAGTCACAAACTTTTGATTTATATAGTCAGAACCAATGACATATAGGGTTTCTAAAGCTCTTTAGCCGCATTTGAATGGCTAGGAAATTTAGGGTAACTCTGAAACTAAGTAGGGGCAACTTATGTCATAAGTTAGATTTATATCAAGACATTATTTATCGATGAGAAATCATCCCCAAATACTCAGATCCTTAGACTGGCAGATGCGGATATAATGCGCATCTTCTGATGCGGTAACTTACAAGCTCAAGAAGACTCTAATGTACGAGGTCCTCAAATCCTTGCCTTGCCAGATGATCAAAACAATTCCCCCAGATGAATCTGAAGAACTCCTTGATTTTTATTTTCCAAAAAAAAACCAACTCTTTGTCACACTTCTTTAACATGTTTTATATACGACTTAAAAGTAGGAATTTCGAATTTGAATTAGAAACATGTAAGTTCAACCTTCGTGTAGGAATTTTCACAGCAATTACGCAACTTTGATGAAATTTTATAAACGAAAATTCAAGGAACTTTAAAGTTTGAACAACATAGAACAAAAGTTTGAAAAAAGTAAAAACTTAAACTAAAACTTTGTCCTAGTGCAACTGGCGTTAATTGTTTTATTTGTTTGACTTGTTTTTTAAACGAAAATATTCCAAAAATATAAGATCAACAAATTTTCACGGGAGCAGATTCCTTATGACAAAAATCGTCTGAACGATATTGCTTTTGAAACTTTGATGACCATAATAAGTTATAATCTGCCCGCCTTTTTCACGCTGTCGTCAGCTTTCATTACATTTGTGGAAAATGGACTGGATTAAGCTCTGAAAGTCTCAATTTTGGCAATTAGTCGCTAGTTTTGGAGGTCTATGGTTTCGAAGAAAATCGTCTAAAAAGTTACGGAATGAGTGCTGAGTGCCCTGGCTGTGGATAATCGATCGATTGTTTTACAGCATTTCAAACATATAAGGGGCACCCCAAATTGTCAACCCTGCTAGAAAGCAACGCGTTGGAAATGGTTATACACAAGGGTGGCATTATCGCAGTTTTGTAGAATCCCTCTCAGGGGAACTTTTTGATTTTTTTAATTTATTTCTGGCAAGCCGATAGTTCTGACTTTGCGAAATGTATGCCACATAAGTTGTTCGACGATTGGCTTCCAACTCAGCGTTGACACTGAAAAATTCACGAAAGTGGGCAGAACAGTATTTTGGTCAAAATCTCTGGTCGGTGCTAAAAACTGGCGCCGATACTTGGACTTTGTCTACAACAGTGGAGGTTGTTTTGAAAATTCCTTTTAAAATTGTCACTCCCGTTTGCGTTGTTAATATGGGCTGTTCAGCTACATCGACCTGGTATAAAAATTGCGCGTTAATAGTTGAAGATACCTTGGCCATGTAGAACGTATGAGCTCACACAATATCCGGTCCGTAGAGTATTCGAGTGTAACCCAGGGTGACAACGCAGTAGAGGAGTCCCTCGCCAAAGGTGCCGCACACAAGGAGAAGGTGGACTCAACTGGAATCTGTTAGATAAGGAAAAGGGCTAATTGGAGAGCCTTGTTAGTTAGGGCATCGACTCTCCCGAACTGTAGATCCGCCTTAGTTATTAAGTAAGATCGGAAAAACTCTCAACATTTTATTTCGTAGCTGTACTGTCAATTTTTCGACACAGAAATAGGAAGTACTCTAGATTTTCCTCTTCCTGCTGACAGTTTGGACAGATGGAATGACTTTTGCAACGAGAATGACCACAACGCTTCGCACTGCATAGGGTTTCCTTTTTAGCACTATTTGCGATCAGTCCCATCTTCTACCCGGGCCTTCACAAGTTCTCTCTGCAAAAGGCTGCTTGACATAGACTAAGCAAACTAGACGGTCAGCTTCCGTGTCAGTGAATACGTGTATTGATGACCGCCGGGTGGCACTATTTCAACAACAAACAATTTCTTAAAGAATTTATAACACTAAATGTAAAAAAAGGAAATGGTTATCATGTTTTTTTAGATAGCATAACTTTTTCACTATCCACTATCCAATTCAGCACCAAAATTCATACATTATTTCAGTTTCTTTTTTTTAATTTTGTTTATATGAGTTCTATTTTCGACAGCAAAATTCATGCAATTGCATTAATAAAATCCGTGGGGGTTTTTCTAAAAATGAGTGAACAACATTCAAGTTAAGGCCAAGCTTCCACTAGGGCATAATTGAATTTTAGAAAATATTCATGAACAATGAATAAACTTCTATTGGGCTTCGTTTATTATTTAGCAACATATTTGAACAACATCGAAATATGATTGGAAATGCTTTATTTAATAACACTGAACAGTGTTGCATAATTTTACTTAGGAACAGTAAAAATGCAAAAAAAAAATAAAAAAAAAATGTACCTATTAAAATTCTTAAAGAATATGATTAAACTCCTAACAAAAAGACAATATAATGCGGTATTTAATTGGATTCTGCTATATGATTTCCGATTTCATATTTCGCACATTCAATCGAACGTAAGATCCAAATTTTTGGTTTTCTCGTGCTTTATTTCGTTTTATATACAAATATTCTTTTAGAAATTTTATAACAACGTATTTTTGAACGTGCACTGATTTTTTTATAACCCTCTCCAGATTATTAATTAACAAAAACAAGTCCACTCTCTGTTTTTGGAATAACTTCAAAACGTTATCAAAACATTTTTTTCACTGTTCCGAGTATTTCACATAAATAAAGGGCGATCCACATTTTACTTACCAATTTGAGATTATAAATTATACTGAGACTAAACAATCGTTTTCGCCACTACATAAAAAAATGTTTTCTCTTAACTGTGTTAGAACTTTCAAATTAAAAGCATCGGAATCAACGAAAAAAAAAGTGTATTTTATTCAAAAAATATAAAAAAAAAACTGCAAGTTACAAAATCTCTTTTCAAAAGAGCAAAAAACCGTGTAAGTTCATTCTTCTGTGATAAATATTATGAGATCGATTTCTGCTAAATATTGACAAATGATTATTATTTAGCATATTTGGCATTGTAACGAAATTATAACAGTAATTCCATTTAAAACCAACAATTTCATAAACTTTAAAAACTCCCAAACTCAACTGAGATGGGAACGCAGTATAACTAATGGGCACAAAATATGCCGAACCCAGTCGCTTGAAAATCCCACCAGAAAATGGCCGCCCGATGGACATCAAGTACCTGCTTAGGGCTTTCTAAGTATGCGTGCAGCAGCAATGGCGCTCCTTTCACAGGGTTGCCGTTAACTTAAAAAAAAGTCACTAATTCGAACCTAGAAATCCACCAGATATGGTAAAATTTAATAAAACAATCACTAGAAAAAAAAATGTTCACTACCTACAAATGAAAAAAATAAAATTCAATTTTAACAAAATTTTTATTTTGAACAACAAATCAAAAACTTTTAATATTTAAATACTTATAAAAAAATAACAACAAAACAATAAACAACACGCAAAAATCAAATTGAATATTGCAATTTGCAAGTGTCAAACTCGAATACTAAAATTTGTTAGTGACAAACAATTAATTTTTGTCACTAAACTTTTGAAAATTCCACTAGATATAGCGACAAAGTCACTAAAAAGGCAACCGTGTCCTTTGATTTGTACAGGCACGAATACTTAGGAATTCCTCTGCAGAACAGGCAGCAAATTTTTCATTTCTGCTCTCAGTTGACCGTCTAGTTTGCTTAGTCTATGCTCAGGCGTTATTGTTAGCGGTGCTAAAAAGCTGGTATACATATACCATCGCGTTTTAGATAGTTCTTGCACGAGTATATTGCCCAAGTTGCTTCGATTTCCTTATTTACTCCGTGAACAACTACCTCCACACTTTTCAAATGCACTCCCAATCCACCATTCCATTTACAGCATATCTAGTGTAGAGATTTGTAAACGCGCTTTATCTCACCAGCAGTACATTTACCAAAGTACATATGTGTGGTATCATTATGACCTGAATTGAAAGTTCATTGCACGCAAATCCTAATGCGAGTACGAGTGCATAATTGACACTTCGCCATACACGTCCCACTCAAGTCGTTAAGAGAACCAATTCAAAGCGCGACTAATTAGCGATTTCTTGATTTTAATCGTTACCAATCACCCGCCATCAACCATACGCTACAACGCAGATTCCAGGGCAAATGCCCAATTCCAGGGCAAGCCTGCTCTGTTATTCAGAAGACCATAAGCTATAAGCAATTGGCTCCAATTAAGCGCAGAGCCCGGGCATGAATATTCTCCGCTTAGGAAATTTATATGCGTTGCCCCTCGGTCAAATGAACTTCACTTTATATTAATGCACAAGCAGAGATTTCGCTGCTGGTTTTAGATAAAAAAAAAATTGCATACTCCTCTGTCATTAATGGAATTGACGCAGTCCAGCGCAGTAAGGGCACCGTCATCGGTTTGTCAACTTTTCACATTTTACACTCAATCAACTCCAGCGTTTCCATCTCAGCTCAGTGTAACAATCGAGTGGGAAACCTTTGGCGCAACCACCCGCAAACTCAACTTCAGGGTGACTGGCATGACGAAGTTCGAATGGTTGTAGGAGGCTGTAGATGCACATCAGCCACACACAGTATTTCAAAGCCAAGGCGCACGTTTACATTTTGCAGATTAAAACATTTTGACAGGGCCACCATCCCGTATAGATGACGACCAGACCGTGCTGGCCCGAGATCGCATCTCTGAACAGTTCATTTGGAAGTTTGCCATTCACTTTTTCTTTTTGCTTTTTGTCGTATTGCGTTTCGCACTCTGATAAGATTGAACTGACATTTGCCCATATTGCTGTTGCGTATGGTTTAATTAATCCTAACATAGGCATTTCGAGTTACTTGCAGTTTGGCATCGCATATGTCGGTAGTAGTTGAAGACGTGCGGTCAATGGGCGTAATTGAAGTCTGGCGGTGACGTACTGGTGACGCTTTGTGTGGTCACTGACCTGAGGGGTTGATGTGTTTGATAGAGTTCTTTGGTTTGCATGAGCTACATCGATGCACTTTGGACCTAAATGTTTGCAGGCATTCAATCGATGGACTGTTTTACCCCTCGTGCCCTATCCTGAATGTATGCTTGAGCTCTTTTAATGAATTACTAAGCCTAACTACTGGCTAAATCGACATCCGCATTTCCGTCGTCATTTGCATATAGCATGAGGAATGCTCTTCAGTCACTTGAGGCATCGCGAGATCGCTTAAATCAATTAAAAGACAGTTGAACCCTCGGCGCCCATTAATGCCAACGCACAGTTATTATGAATTTATTCCGGACAATCGGTCTGCACGCTCTATTTGACGAAGCGACATCTCTGCGTAGTAGAATTGAGTGACGAGCATTGCGAGTTGCTGGCGGCAATCAACATGACCCTAAAGAGCAGCTCGTCGTGTGTGACAAGCCATCATAATTTTGTATTTGAGTGAACAATAGAACTTTATTCAGCTGTGCTCTGATGGCACCCTCCAAAAGGACACTTTTCGACATTTTACTGACAATGTGCGGTCATAATTTCAACGATTGCCCTCCTTTTAAGCAAATATGGTAAACTGTCGACTGGTAAAGTTTCACACTCGAATTCAGACCTGGGATGAAAATTGAGTTACAATTGTAACTTTTACATTTAAAATTATTTCCAGAACATATTTGCATACTCATTACTTATTGCACTTATCGTGCAATTCAGATTCAATGAATTCTTGAGCTTGGAATGAAACTTTGAGTTTGAATGTTAGGCGTTTTTTTTGTGATTTTTGGCGGTTTTTTTTTTTCAGACTTTTTTAAGGCTTTTTCGTGCATTTTTTGACGCATTTTTTTAGAAGCGGGTCGAAATGCTGCTTTTAAAAATGTGCTCTGCAAAATTCTGTCTGCTTTTCGAATTTCTTTTTTTTTTTTTTTTTTTTTTTCGAATTTCTGTTTTTTTTTGTTCATAATTCTGCTTTTCAAATTAAAAGCACAAAAATGCTGTTTTTTTTTTAACTAATACGAAATACAGACAAAAACTGGGGATATTAAAAAAAAATTTTTTCTATTTATAAAGAATTAAAACTTTTTTCTAAAAAAAATTAGATTTTAATTAAAAAGAAAAATGAATAAAATTAAATTAAATATTGAAATAATATTTAAAGAATATCTATTGAAAAAACAAGGGAAATTTAATAAAAAAAATAAGAGATGAAAAATTAAGAAAACAAGAGTTAAAAATAAAAAAAATAAACAAATTGACAAAAATAAAATGTTCTCTACAAACTAATAAAAAGCGCGCGCTTTCAAACATTTTCCTTACATTTCTTTATTGTTTACAGAATTTTGTAAAGCAGCCGTGTTTTCGGGCTTTTTTTGACGTTTTTTTCGGGCGTTTTTTGGGCTTTAATTTACGCGTTTTTTGCTATCGTTCTGTGACGTTTTTAATCGCTTTTGAAACGATTGGCTTAATCGTGCTATGCCTAGTCTAAAAAGTATTTACCTATGTATATGCTGCACAAAAGACACTTTTTGATACCATTTCAATACATTTTGAACTAGGAGTCCGCCCAATTTCTTTCATTCCTGATTCAGAGCCGTACCTCTCTATACCTGCGTAATGACAATTAGCCCAATTTTATTCGGGCTTTCATGTTTCCTCAACGTAAATAATTTCGCAGACATCTGAGGTTTGTGTCGGGTGTGGGTTGTGCGTTGTGCCTTGTGCTTCTCAAATGTTGTGATGAAATGCGAAAGTTTTTGTTATAATTTTTTGTTTGTCTACACAGTTTGTGTGTGTGCGCTATTTGCATAGAAATGGAAAATTGCGTCC
Source organism: Cheilosia vulpina (assembly GCA_916610125.1). Lineage (NCBI taxonomy): Eukaryota > Metazoa > Arthropoda > Insecta > Diptera > Syrphidae > Cheilosia > Cheilosia vulpina. The sequence continues at coordinate 39,582,759 of OU744279.1, read as the reverse complement.
CTTTTGCATGTTTGTATAGGCGAAATGTGAAAATACATGTTCACCACAGGACGTTTCCGATTCGGACAGGTAAGGGACAGCAACAGCATTTTTTCCTTTTCTTTTTCTGTAAATGACATTGAGAAGGAGATATGGTTATGACTTTGAATGAAATTTGAAAGAGGGACACCTTTTAGGGAACGTCGGCTGAAATGAAAACATTTTCGGGCGGAGTGGAGTTTAATAATTCAAGTGGGTTTATTTGTATGCGCGCGTATAATTTAAAAAATGTCCTTGTAGGGGAAATGTTTTTATTTAGATGGAAATATCATTTGGAACACATCAGGCTGGTAGGATGGAACAAATGAAACTATATTCTTGACGCCAATTGACAAGCTTATAGCATCAAACATGGCTAGGATTAGTTCTGAACGTAATTATTCAATCACGAAATGATGTGACAATAGGAAGGTGTCCTTCGTTGGACCAATCCCGGAAAAAGGAATAAAATTTATATCGTTCATTGCAATCGAAGCCACCGCATAAAATAAAAAACATACCCACCCATCTCCTACTCCATATCTCCACTGAAGTTGCCGCTTTTCTATTCAAGGAATCCTTCATTCTCTCGAAAACCTTTGAGAAAACTTTACTGATTATTAAAACTTTCTTGCGGGTACCCACTTACCTTACATTTTCATTTATAAAGTCTTCCTTCATGTTGAGGGGTTTCCACTTCAACATTCTCCGCATGTGCATAAGTCAAAAGACAAAGGAAAAGTGAAAAGCTCTCTTTTACATGTGAACCATGCGGCGCCACATCCCCTTAAACACTTGCGATTGCGAAACGCATTGAGTGGCGTTTGTTGAATTTTTAATTAAATATGACACAACAACACAAAAGGGGGTGGCATTTGTGCACTACACACCAAGTAGCAAACGCATGCATAGAGTTAGCGCCCGCACTGTTGAATGTGTTATTTTGATGACAATGTGGTTTTGGGGTTGAGTGACACAAGGGTCTAGAGAGGGTTGCGTTTGTGTCATGTACTGAAAGTGCGAATGTAATTATGAGTACAAGTACACGCAGATATTATATTTAATGAAATTTTCGAAATCTCCAAAACGGCGGAAATGTTGATGTGTTAATGAGCAACCTGCTATCCGCAAATTTGAGTACTTGTGTGTGCAAATGCAACACGCTATTGTACTTGACAGGGTTTTTTCGTTGAAGGGGTCGAAGTGGGTTTCAAATTAAATAGCTGCTGGAGATGGATGGTTAATTGGAAATTGGTATTACATATTCTCTAAATGTTTCTCAGATATAATAGCTAAAAAGTTCTGGGAATCTGCTCTGCAATTGAATTTGTTTTGATGAAAATTCAACTTCCATTTTAAAAAATGGCCGACAATGAATTCTGAAAGTTCATCCAGACGAGAAGCTTAATTGCCTCTTGTTGAAGTGCGCTCTTATTAAAGCCTGATCTAGATCAGATAATGCGAATATTTAATTACCGCTTATGGTGTAGCAGGGTAACATGTTATTGGCTAATTCTGCTCATACAATGTTGCTTATCAAACTGGATAGTTGGACATACCTAGTTGGCAGCTGCTATACCTATATTCAGTGGCGATGCACTAGTAAGTAACATTTTGTAGGAATTGTGGGAGCTTGACATTTTCATGTCGTAGATTGACTTTGTCAGTCATTTAAATAGAATGCGGGGTGAGTCGAATATATAATTTTCCAGATTAAATTTTTGACCAATTTATTAAGCAGGTGGGGTTTGTGCAGTTGCAATATTGCTGCAAATTTTGGCTTCCGAGTCGTCCATCACAGAGTACGAATACATAGACTGCCAGTTTCTGTACAACTGCTCGATTGCAGACCCAAATATTGTAAGAGAATCTGCAACCTGATATTCACCAAACAAACTGTCAAAAGTATGCGAGGATTTGTGTGTTATATTACAATAATATGTTACTTTAACAAGGAACATATTATTTCACTCAAAGCAACTCAGCAGGCAGCTTCTATTTTGCGGGTCTATTTATTAGTAATTTATGACAGTGTTAATAGCACTCTATAGAATTTTTAATGAAATTTTCGCAAAAAATTATAAACTGAATGTTTTTGTTAGATTCCTTAAATTCCCACAATTTTGGTGCCTTTTAACTTCCACGGACGGCTTTTAGAACATTCAAATAACCACAAAATAGGGATAAATCCCACGATATAATATTACTGGCTTATGATGTCCATCACCTGTGGTTTATCGGCTAAGCGACTTCTTAAATTTTCCCATAAAATAGTTCAAATGTGTTAAATCAAAACATATTATTGCATGCCAGCTCATAGATAGGCTTATTATTTTTTTAAATTGATTGTGTGACTTGTTGCGCCATCTTTTGCTTTTTGCCATCTACATTAGTGTCATTTTATTGGCGAATGAACAATCAGCAACGATTGATAGCGCTTTAAGTTGACCGTAACTTTTTGGCAAGCTTTGTTTTTAAAGAAATTGGTTAGATGATTTATAAACTAGACTTATTTGTCTATGCAACAATATTTTTTTATGACGTGTAGCCATTCACCAAAAATTACCCTCTTCGGCTTGACAAAATTTGGGGTAAAAATTAAATCAAAGAGCAAACTCGCATTCCGTCAACTCATCGAACATACGACTGACATTTCTGGAATAATTCTATATACTGATGTTAACACCAAGCCAACTTGAGCACAAATCAGCTGTCAGCTGTCAAACGACGGCCAAATTAGGTCGGCTTTCTAATCTTGTACCTGAGTTCTGAGTGTCGAATCTGATGACAGTTTTAACAGCTGGAGCACATTCATTCGTGCAAATGTAGGCAGAATGAAAGAAGCTGTCATTGACATTGAATAAATTGAGACAAAACATTCTGTCAGTAGAACTATTCTCCCAAAAAAAATATATTTTGCAAAAGAAATGCGATGGATTTATTGGGATCAATTGTTCAATGTTCAATTGATCTATATTTCAATGTTTCATCCGTTAAATGCGATAGCGTTGAAGTTGACACATTGGCTAAGACTGTTGCTATGTCAGCCTAAATTTCAACTTTATTTTTAACTACAGATCAGTGATTTCAGATTGAAAGAAAAAGCGCGAATTTTGGAGATTTTTAAATTAAAAAGGGGAGAATCTTATAAATGCGAAAAAATCCAAAATCTCTCTTTTAAAAATAAAATTATACAACATATTTTCGTGTTGAAAAAAAATTAAAGAATGAAATACTCATATGAAAGAAAACGTCAAACGTCTACGTAAAAATGTTTGTGCATCTGAATGCGTTCACTCGTTTTGACATTAAACGGTACACGGTAGCATAGCAATCGATTAGTAATTCCGACGCAGTTTATGTAGCCCGTGGATAGGCATCGCAACTCTATTAGTAAAGTTCAGTTTGCTCCAGAGTGTGGTCGGACCTTTTTAATAATTACCAAGATTAATCGCCGTACTAATAAAAAAATTAAGTCTCGACTTTAAATTTACTGAAGCTCACAATTGCGAAATTTCAATGACAAATATATACACTGGGCCTTACCAATAATCTCTTTTAACCTTCACCTCAAACATTTTTTCATGTCGGAATTGATAATTTTTTATGGAAGATATTTTCATTGTGATTTCATAAAATTGTACGTAGACTGTAAATATGATTATTAGGACCGCGCATAGTCAGCCATACAGTCAGCCATACGTGCATAAAGACTTTCAGTGTCCAAGTTAAATCTTTCAAACTCACAATCACCAAATTTGCGGCATAAAATTATCTATTGTGACCCAAACTACATTTAGCTCCAAGGTTAAAAATGTTCATAATATAAGGTCCAGTCTGATGATATAGACTCGCAAAATGAAGCTTCTAAAGCCTGATGGAATAACTAAGCCAATTCACCTTGCGCTAAAATCAAGTCTTGCAACTTGAATAAAACTTGTCAACATATCTATGCGTGCCTTGTATCTACATCGTTGAGATAATTTATGTTGGATATAAGTGCACTGTGTCGGTCGTTTTCAAACTCGTGTAGCTGCAAGAAAAGTTATTTCAGTGTCACATCAGCATTGTGGTGCGATAAATAGCAATTTATGGAACATTACCGATATGCGGAACAACAATAATTGCAGCCAACTGAACTATTAAAATACTGTAAAATATAAACGGGCCACAACTGAGCGTAACGTTGTTTATGGGACTCGTCAGGCTTATGAGCAAGATAATGTGTATTTATCCAACTTCAGTGGGTGTAGACAACACGATAGTGGACCGACTGTGTTGTGTCTGGCGACTTAATTAATGATTTGCCTCACTGAAATACCATTCACAGCCGAGGTTAGCGATGCTTGAGAACAGCGATATGCTTCTGGCAAAGCAATATACCTCGGGGCTGTGTTCATCATTCAGGACTCAACATTATGAAACACGACGTCCAGGACAATTGTGTGTAGAAGTAAAGCATGCATTTCGTCCGTCACATAGTGTAATCTATTTTGAAAGCTATGTAGCAGTGATTTTCGTGAATAGTTCTTCGGCAACAACCACTCGATGACATTTTTCATGTTTGGTCCGAAGGAAAATCTCCTTTACTTCGTCGAAATATCAATTCAGACGTTCTGTTCTTAAAAGCCTCTATTTCTATTATCCACTGAATAGATCTATAGGAGGCAGCGCCATCTATCCTACCACCTATCATAATAGTGTCCATTTCAAGTCTTACAAATGACGACGGGCATAATCATTTTCAACTTTCAACTTAGATATTTTGTACGTCACAATATGCAATTTTGTATGGAAAATTTCGCCAAAGTGAGTTCGAAAAAAATTAAGCTGGACAAATGTTGTTATTATCGCTGAACACTTTTTTCAAAATTATCTATAGCTTAGGTTTAGTTAGGTAGAGTTAAAAATTATAAAAAATATATGTAACTTTTGATTGTGAATGGTCATAAGTAAGTGCACTCACCACTCTCCACTGATAACCTTTAAATTGTGCCACATCAAAGTGTTGAACCATTATTTCTCTTGCAATCCAATCTAGTACAATATTACTTATATCTCTTTCATAACCATTTTGGAGCAAATCGTAACACTTTTTGTGATCTGCGCCGGTGTCAAGTGAAATTTAAGAGAGCACAAACAAACAAGTAAACAAAAACAAAGTTTCGCTTTTACTTTTGCCACCGAAGGAGCAAGCAAAGTTGTTGCTGTTGGTTTCTCCATCATCAATGGAAAATCGCGTCAGCAACGAAATGGCTCAACGTCAGCCGTGCAGACTCTCAGTTTCGATGGACACTAATGTTCGAGAGCATTGTTGGATTTTTACCGGTCGCCTGACGGCAGACTTTCGTAGTTTACGTAGTCAAAATGGCTTAGCCAGATGCCTGAGAATATGCAATTAATGGCCCCCGTGGAAGTGTTCGACCTGATCTGTTGCTTCTCATTATTATTAGTGGTATAGTTTGCGGAGTGGTTTGACGTTTTCTTTTCGCATTAGAATTTGAGTTTACTTACCGTGTTTGTGTGTACAGTTGTTATTGTTTAAAACATAAATCCTCGCTGATATGAGTGCTAGCGGATTGCGTGAGTAAGGAACATCAGGAGTTGCTGAGATCATTAAATTAGGTAACGAGGACTATATGCTTAGTACAGTTGGTAGTTATTTGATTTTAATGGATACGAGTGCTGCCAAAATATATTTTAAACACTACCCCGACTGTGTTTTTGGCTTTGCTTTAGCCGAATCGAGTTATACGTGGTGGGATTAGGTTTTGTTTCTAATGTAGAGGCAACTTTAACTCCGCGATATGGCAGTAACGTTTTTACATCCAACTCGAAAATAAACGCAAACTGTTTTACTGACACCTGATGTAAGGGTGTAGATAAAAAGCACTGGGGACGTTCAAAACTCTAGTTTAGTATGTCTGACAGCTGGCTGCCTTGATGTGTTTCAGTTTTGATTGGCCTAGATTGGTTGCGTGAACAGTTTTTTCAGTGGACTTTTATAGAGGCAATAAGCTGACAAATCTACTCTAGAATTTCTTGATTGAGTAGGTACATAGTTGACATTTCGGTGGTGGACGCCGTAAAAGCAGTGTCATAATCCAGTCCAGCCTTAAGATGAATAAATTTTTGCGAAACAACTCTGGTCACGTGCAATTCCGCGATTCTTTTCAAAAATTACATCGAATGGAAGTTGAATCTTTATGCCTAAAATAATAGAGAAGTCATCTTTACAGATTTTAAGTCTAAAAGGTGCTCAAGCTATTCCCCGGGGATGTTGTATTTATATACAGCAAGCAGTGATAATTATTGCAAACTCATGCAGCTGCTGGCCACCACAATATTGCCGCTGGGCACACCCAATCGGTATCGAGAGACGGAAAACCCTTTGTAACAAATTTTGTTAATGGTAGTCGGCTCGAATAAGACCAGTGGAGGTACTTATTACGCTTAGAAATTTATCATTTTTGGTTTAAAAAACGTGTAGAACCTATGAGCCCATATGCAAGCACCAATATTTCGAAAACAAGTCTATGAAGGCTAAAGGTACCCGCATATGTCGTAGTGTTTTATATCGTTTTCTGAATACGTCTGGTACAGAATAGGTAGACCTCCTCAAGACCTTTATTAACCTACTAAGGGGAGAGCCATGGAATTTGTTTAAACATCAAGGTGTACTGACTTCTATCCGCTAGTTTATGACATTGGGCCTTACCAATAAACAGTTTTAGTTTCGACTCTAATTTTTGGTAGTTCACAGTGGCTTTATTTTCCATGCAAATTTCGCATAATTGTGAGCTTCCGTAAATTAAAAGTAGAGACTAAAATTTGTTATTACTACGGCGCATTATGTTTTGAATACTTTTTTTGTGGTCTCGTTAGTTATCGGTCCAATTTCTGTTCACACTGTCGAGTATTTGGGCTTTTTATTGGCTTTTAGGGCCTCAATAGCTTGCTCCACAAGAAATAATCGAATGGCGTAAAAATGCAGAGACCTGGTGGATCACACATTATTCTAGCACGTGGTTAATTGAATTGAGTTATTTTGCGTTCAGTTAGTCAATGGTTTCATGGGCAGTTTGGCATATAGCGCCATTGTGCTGAAACCGCATATCACACGAATCAATGTCGCGAAGAAGTATTGAACTACGAACGAACGAACTCCGGCATAATTTTTTTTTAAATATTAATGACGCACCACTGGCGCAAAGCGGACTTTTGTATATGTGGAATTTAGTCTCATGAATCTCTGGTTGATTTGCATAGCTCTTCTATCTATCTGTTACACAAAGTTGGGTCAACTGCATCCAACTGCCTGGCCTCACAACTCGGTTAAGATGAGACCTAGAGCCAAAATTGTCACAACTTGTAAAAACAAGTTACTTTAAAAATATTTCCATCAATCTTTTTGGTAGACTTAACTTTAAGTAACATCCTCCGCTGTATTAAGAATATTGTTTGTCAGTTTCTCTACAATCAGAAATATTAATAAAACATTCATTTTAATTAGAGCTGTAAGTTTCATTACTGATCCACCTCCGTAAGGAATGATGCAACCATTTTACTTATATCTCCAGAACAAAGAGGCAAAGCTGAACATTTTCATTTCCATTAATGAAACATTAAGATCAAAGGACATTTATTTCATCCCCATTTACAGGACACAACCTAGGTATACGTATACGTAATTTTCCATCTTTTTATTATGTCTTTTTGCGGTCCTTTGATTATCCGATACGATGAACAAACGAGAGGGAGGCGACTAACCGGCTCACACTCACTTTTCGGAAGGAACAAAATAATAACTTCCAATTTTACCCTCAAACGCCTCCTGTGTGGCTGAGCGAAGCTGTAGCTGAAGGGAATCTTTCCTTAAGTATCATAAAAATACATTGGATGTCATTAATAGATTTATTTAAAAAAAAAAGTTTCGTTCAATTTAATTGCCATAAAATGGGGATTTTTGCAGTGCGGTTGCTAGTTTAAATTGCAGTATGCGTTGGTATTGTATTTAAATATATTTTGACATTAGATTAGATTGAAAGCGCGGAAAAGCCCTCAAGTGGACTCTGGCACTGCGGCTCCTTAAAGCAGTCTATTGTGCCTAGCCTGGTAAACTCCTAGAGCCTCTGGGTGTATGTCACGATTGACAATTTCATCGCCAGGGATGTATTACGATTATAGCAGGAGGGTCAGAAATGTCATCTAAAGCAATTTGTTACTCTGAGTTATTATGACAATGACAACTGCCCTCTTTCACAAAATTGTTTGTATTATATATATTTTAAATGAGTTCAACAATTGCGATGAAATAAAAACTAAATAAAGTCCTTCGTTATTCCTGAGAAATTCATATGGGCTGGTTGAGTTGCTTGTTCCAATCCACATACAGTCAGACAAAATTTGAAGATTTTATTATTTTTATACATGAGTTATGTCAAAGGTTTTTTTTTAATGCCTCGAATAATAAAGCGCAAATTTGCAGTCTTACTTAGTGCAAGAAATCAACATTTTCTCAAATCAAATATAATTAAAACATAATTCAAATCCTCATTTTCTTAAAACAACAGAGTGACAATAATTCTCTTTTATTTTTGTAGAACTTTTTACTTAGGTAATTTAATTTCGGACGTTTTAAGCAGTAACACAACATATCCATAATCTCCCTACAATAATCACATCGATGAAAAAAAAACCCTTACTATAAATAAAAGAGGAGTATCTTCAAATTTCAACTTTATCGTATATTCACCTCTCGAGGTAGGTACACCTAAAATCAGTAACACAAGTACCCTTAACGTTTTTCTTAGAGCATCATCAGAAAAGCCATTTCAAATCAACTACCAATTAAATTGATATTCAATGACCCACTTCATGTATACCGAATTGAATAGACCCGTGCAAGTCCTAAGGGGGATGCTTCACTTTGTTTCCGAATTTAGTTGAGAAATCCTATTTGTCGTCTGCACCTGCCGCACCAATAAAAAAAATTAATACATATCAAATGACAATACAAACCAAAGTCGAACCCCTTAATAGAAACAATAAAGTGTCCTTCATCGTCATTGTCTGTATACTTGTCAGCCGTACAAAGGAATCGACTAAATTGCACCTTGGGGGAAATCAATAAATTTATTTTTATCCTATTTTTCGATTTTACTGATCCTGTTGAATTTTAAAATAAATTATATTGTCTTTCTCCTTTCAGGTAAATACATTTTCAATCTACTTACCAAAGATAATGGATATATAAAGAAGTGAGCGTTTATGAATTCTCTGCACGAGGCCAGAGGGATTATTTGAGGTAAAGCTTTATTTAGTTGGATTTTTGCAATTTATTCGATTTTTATTCCACTAGTTGCTGATAAAGTACGTAAAGAAGGCGGGCGTTTTAGATTTAACTATTTTTTTTGTATGCAAAAATATTGACAGTTTCTCAGGTGAAATTGAGAAGTAACCACATTTCTCGATGATATTTCTGTTGAGAAAACTTTGTCATGTGTGTGAGAGAAATTACTATGAAACCATTAAGAACTTTTTAAATTTAATTTCTGATTTTACTGATTCTGATGTGTTTATAAAAAGATTTTAACAAAATAGTTTCAAATAAAGAAGTGATTTGCACCGTCCCTTATTTTTTTAAACAGAGAAGTGGTCCAGAAACGTCCTGAGCAGACCTGGGCTCAAAATACATTAAATTTAAGACAATAATATGTTGTCGAAAATTGCTAAATTTGCAATTTTGTGAGCAGCAATAGTTCAGTCGCCAGAAGTGCAGGGTGGCCCAAAAGCAATAAATTTGAATTTTTATTTTTTACTGTAGAATTTTCACAAAATTGTAGGTTCTTAGTTTAACTTCATCTAAAAGGGTGATTACAGTACACGACGCATATAAGAAATCTACTTAAATTGTTTATTTTATCCCAGTTGTTTTAATAATGCGAACACGTATCGCGAAAAATATTGTTCTCGAATTTCATTACAATGGGGGTAAAAACTCGAAAAGTGGATATGGGTGTTCTGTTTATTAAGATTCGTTTCTTACTTAAGTAAGTTCGTACTCCGAGGTGGAATAAGAAAAATAAACTAGCTCTTAAATTAGCAGTACTTGTCATATAATTCTACAGTAATAGTAAAGTCTTGTATTTCGAACCGGCAGATTTTTTTTTAGACATATCGAGTTTGACAGTTGACAGCAAATGTGTGAATATTCGAGTTTGCTGTTCAATCAGTCGAAGATGGCACTTCACAAAACAACAAATAACAATTCAAAATGGCGATTTCAAATGTTTTTATATGTCATTGCCGTAGAATAGGTAAAAAAATGTACCAAACCTTTTGAGACCTGTAGCTTGTAAATCTACATTAACTTTATTTTCAAGTCTTATTTTTGGCAAACGCAACATAAAAATATGTGGACAACATTTTTGAATAAAAAAAATATCAATTTTGTTTTAAACTGTGTACACTGCTAGAGCTCCCATATAAAAATTATAAAAATCTCATCAAAATTAAGCTGAGCTGAATTTAAGCGGATCTCCTTATCCCAATAGAAGGTACGCAGCACGAGCTAAAAAATCAAACTTTTTTTCATAATGTACTTTATGTATCTGTCAAAATTCAGCGTCTAGGTCGGCACATGTTCCCAAGCTCAATTTTGACAGATCGCGGTGTTCTGTTGCGGAAAAGTAAGCAAGGATCTAGACGAGGAGTACCTAGAATCTGAAATGGTTTTAACAAGAGCGAATTGATATTTTGAAGGAAACTTTTTTTTTAAGAACAGATGTTTTCTGTTACATATATCCACAGAGTATTTTTTTTAGCAAATAAATATAGCAAATGTTTCGAGAGAAAAGTTGGAGAGCAACTAAAATTTAGTTTAGCTCGAGTAACGTACCAAGGTTAACAGTTTTTTGGGGTTCAATGTTTCTTGAAAAGTTTGCAAGAGATTGAGGTATATTTTCGAAAGGCTCCCCTTCAGCTGATCTAGATTTTTCTCTTTCATCTTCCTTCTACCTACTGTGACTAAGCGCGGCATGCACTCATGAGATATATTTTTTAAATGTTGGGGTTCAATGTTTCTTGAAAAGTTTGCAAGAGATTGAGGTATATTTTCGAAAGGCTCCCCTTCAGCTGATCTAGATTTTTCTCGTTCATCTTCTTTCTGCCTACTGTGACTAAGCGCGGCATGCACTTATGAGATATATTTTTTAAATGTGTTACAGATCGCAGTTAGGTTCTGATCCTTTTTAGGAAGTTCGCTAGTTGTTCGACCAGCTGAATACGAGTAACCAAATTGGAATTACTAATAGTAATAATTTTAAACCTTCGCTATAAACAGTTGGCACGTTCAAAGCTTTACTGCTGTCGCTAAGAATTTTTCTTACTACCGTGAGTTGACTTGTCAAAATAAAATCCTCTGCTCCTCATATTGAGAATTAAATAGATTCTCCCACTGACCGTCAGTTAGGTACATCCCGCACACAGATTTAAAAATTTCACAATAACGACCTCCATCCGACGGTATGACAGATCTTATCATAGTCCCACCTATAGGAAAGTGATTGATGTTTGACAACTCCCAAAAATATCAAAGGGCTGGTTTGGGGATAAATGCCACCTTTACCTCCTTCCAAGCTCGTGGTATGTAACCCCCAGCAAGGCCGATAGTGACTCAATTAGAATATGCTGAAGATTGTCACTGCAAGTGATCTTTTCAGCATCGAGCGGAAGACGACTCATATTTACCAGCAGTCTCGCTGATGTTTGTTTTTCATAACGGAGCGGCACTGTTAGAGGTGCAGCCTTAGATGCACAGTAAAATCGCGATGCCTTTAAGACATCTCTACCCTCCAACTCAGCAAATTAATAACCAGCACCAATCTTCAGGCCCATAAACAAAGCCTTTCTCCGACTTTCTATGCCCTACTTAAAAAGATTTGCCAATTCTTTCCCAACCAAATCGGTCTTCCCCTTTCCACTTCATAATTTTGTCGTTTTCAGTTTTCAATGGCAATGCAATATCGGCTTAAATATTACTGGGACCAATCATTTTCTGTTCTTTATGCAAACACCACGACTATGGGGAGCAGATTTAAATTTACTTGCTCGTTTTTTAGCCCATTGAAAGGATTTTCTCCTGCACACATGTGCCTGCCTATACCTACTCCAGTAAACCCCTTTTAATTGGAACCATTCTTAAAGTATGGACAGACATTTTATGTTGCGCGCTATTTCAGCCGCAGCGGCTCATGTTCGTAAGTCGCGGATTAATTAAACCATATACGCGATGCGATTACATAAAAAGCCCGAGAAAAGGATGCCGTCAGCGGTGAATGCGGCCTCTTAAAATTCATTGGCCATAACCGTGTTTACTGAATGCTGTACGCTGGTACCTACAGTGCCTATAGGCTCCTTTTGTGTGATCTGCATAACAGCTAGCTGGGAACAGGAAAACACTTTTAGTGTCTAGAACGCTCGGACATTGATAGTATGGTGGGGACTTGCCATCTGCTGTGCACCTTCTACTCCCCGCATCTCTGTAGGTCGCTGATCTTACACGGGCTTCTAATTAGCCATCGCTGAGGCAATATCTGTACCGCTGGCTTCGATGGCAAATACAAAAAAACTGGCTGCCTTGGTCTCGAGATGTAATTGGATTATTTGACCATGGAAGGATGTGCTCGCATGCTGGGTGTAGACACTGTACATTCCCGATTAAGCCATACTGAAATGGCAAATACTGACACGTGTATGTTTAGAATGGGAGAAGCGAAGCGGCCAACTGACAGGGAGAAACTGACTTCAGAATGATTGATATCGTCGCGTTTGGCTGTGGAAAATCGAGAGTACTTTCGATGATAACGCGACTTGATCTCCTTTAGATGCAAGTGCATCAATCATTCGCACTTTTATTGCGTTTTGTCACTGTGCAGAATGATTAATTGCACAGAAAGGATAGGGTATCCACGCAGTGGGTAGTATTAGCGGCTGTGTGTCGCCGCGAAGATAAAACAAAACGCGATTGCAGCAAGTGGTGCGGAAGAGATTGTGCGCAAGGCCTTACCCGACATAATAAGCGAAAGGATATTGCAGATGAAGATGACATGTAATATTGTGATCCATTGAGTGTAGGAATTTTTTTTTTTTTATGTATTGGGTCTTACTAATAAGCAAGCCATAAAGTTGGGCGTGTTCTGACGTCACACAAATTCTGCCATGCACTCGTGTATCTTTCGTGAGAGTGCGCTGCGAAACGCCGCTTGACCAGACGCTTGACAGCCGATGGCACTTAGTTACAAATTTAGGACAAATGTTTACGTCATAATGACGTAAATAGTACAGTGATGCCAACGAAACCCAAGATAACAATGTGACAGCTGACAGTTCGAGGTTAGTCAAAATGGAGCGCTATAGGAAACGCATTTTCATTGTTCAGCAATATTTTATAAATAATTAAGGTTTGTCAGTTACAGTCCGCAATTTTCGTACAAAATATGGCCGTCATAGTGATTTAAACCATCATCTGTGCGTAATTGAAAAATTCAGGGAGACTGCATCAATTAGTGATCTTAAACACTGTGGGTGTCCTGTCACAAGTCGATCAACAGAAAACATCGCAGCAGTTCTCGAGAGTATTTCTGACAGTCCTGGAACATCAATTCGACATCGTAGTCAAAAATTGGGCATTCGGAAAAGATCTCTACAGCGAACTCTCACGAAAGACTTGAAACTGCATGCTTACAAAGTTCAATTGACTACTGACCATGCACCGCGAAGAGAGTCTGTTGACTGGGTTTTGGAACAACAGCCAGTGGATGCGGATTTTTTGAATAAAAACATCGTCAGTGGTAAAGCCCATTTTTATCTTGATGGCTTCGTTAATCGTCGAAATTGCCACATTTGGGATTCAGGAAACCCACGAGTTATTGTTGAGAAACAAATGCATCCACAACGCGTGACTGTTTGGTGCGGATTTCTGGACTGCAGGCATTATCGGACCATTCTTCTTCGAAAATACGGCTGGTCGGGCAGTAATAATTAATGGAATTCGATATCGTGACATGACAACCCAGGAAATTCTGAGATGTATTAATAAAATTCAGCCGCATTTATGCGAAACGGTCATAGAAAATTTCAATAAAAGATTACGTACTTTCCAGCCGTTGCCCATTTATCTGATGTGCTATTCCATACATAACCCCAATCTGTATTCTCTATGAATCAGTAAAGAATTTAAGCTTTCTGGTTAAAAGTTTGTATTTTCTATCAAAATTCCATTTTGCGTGAATTATGGGACACCCTTTACAAGTGCATTTTCGCAGTTTAAGTCAATCCTTCCGCCACTTGTTGATGAAGTCAACAAGCACTTGTCAGACTTCTGGGCACTTGTTGTTTTGTATGTTGAAAGCCTCTGGTTGCATAATATTTGGGGCGTCGAGTCTTAAGAAAGTAAACAAAGTCCTGTGACTTTCTCGAGATTTTTTCCAAGACCTTCAATGCTTCAATGACTTACAAAGCCCTAAATTTACATGGAATTCAAAGACTTTCAACGAAGTTCCTAAGAGGTGGGTATTCAAAGGAACCCCGAGCTCTATTTTTTGCAGCTGTATCCGTCAGGCTACTGGGATACAAAACTTTTGTCGTTAAATTGTTCGGTCGGAAGTTATTCTTGTCCTCAGTACTTGATACCAACGTCTAGCTAGCAGAAAGTTTTTCCCTTCGTAAATTCGAGCGTCTCTATTCCTGCGTTTATTTTAAATACAGTGACTTGCGAAATCTTGCCCGAGTGTATTGAAATATCTCTAGCACTAAACTGTATTGGGACAGTTTCGCGTCCAGCAAAAATACCCTTTTCATTTCGAACTCACTTCATCAGTGGATGGCTGTTGTTGACTATTTCTTAGGTTATTAGCCAAATTTCGTCGTGCGTATATTGGGATCACAAGAGGTATTTAATATTTATCCCTGCTGCATCCTCTGAATTCTGGTCGCCTGTTCCAACGCTGCAATCCGTGACTAAAAGCTTGTACGTTGTAAAGTAGTTGTACGAACATTTTACGAGTACAGTGACGTTGATAGACCAGAAAATAGCCAATAAATTATTCAGATCGACATATAGGATACACCTACGGGACTTAGTGAACGGGCTTGACTTGCTCCTACCAAGTGCTTTGCTTAAGTTCCACCCAATGCCCGACAACGTTTTCCCAGCAGCTTTTCGTCAACCGCTTAGCTAGGGTTATAAAAGTCGACAAGCACGTCATCATTATTTTTATTTGCGTTTTTTTTTTCAATTTTATTTATCTGATCCGACATGGGTAATGGGCATAGATGTTACCCACGAAAGTGTTATTCATCGGCTCTTGAAGCTCTTCACCGAGCACCAACGTTTGAATGTTCAAAAATCCAAATTTTCTTATTCGTGTTCTGGACTCATATTTAATAATATTTTCTTAATGCCCAGGCAAAATTATACAAACTCACAAAGGATTTATTGCGATCTATATCAAAGTGCATACTTGAAAGCGCGAAACTTAAGATCTCAGCACTCGGCCTATAACAAAAGATCACAAGTATTTTTAGTACAAATACATTTCAACAAGCGTAGACACATTTCTATCACACAAGCTTTCAAGTTCAGTGCTTATCATCACTTTTTTTTATTTTAAATTCCAACATGCCCTTAGGCCTCTGTTCTATAACATTTACAAATTTTGTTGCTGAAGCGTGACTTTACTAGTTTTGAAGGTTTTGTCAAAATTTTAGGCATTATATTTTATGAAGTGTTTACGTTATTAATGGCACAAAGTAATGCCAATGTCGACCCCAGTCAAGAACGCCAAAATGTCAAGATTGGTTTTAGTGTAATGTTGAAACTCGCAAGCAAACAACGTCAAGCCAATTAGCTTAAAGCCTGTACTTCTTGGCTGTACAAGGTAAACGCGACAGATGTGCAATATGCATGTGGATAAATTGTCTTTTCAACTTCAGTGAAGAGGAAAATTAGATTTACAGATAATTTCAAAGTGACTTTTAATATCTTCGAAAACCTCCGTGGCTAGAATTAGTTTAGGTCTCTTAATAATTGCATCGAGGGGCGAATAGTGAACTTTGTAATCAACACCAACTAGTGGCATCACGACGGTTACCATATGTCCCGTATTTGAATAGCCAGTACCGGTTGTTTTTTAAAGAAATACGGGACATTCCAATAAGAATATTTTTGTTATTTTTGGCAATTTGTGTGCTGTTATATGTTTCAACATTTTTTTCCTGGATTTCGCTCTTAGGAATATGGTCACCGTAGGAATCATTGGCTTTTATGTTTCACTCCGGCAAACCAATTTCCGTTTTTTTTTTTTTATAAAGAAGTGTGAGAAACGAACAGAATTTCCAATTTCCGTTTTTTTTTTATAAAGAAACGAACAGAAAATAGGTGCTAAAATAATTCCAGCTCAATATCCATATCATTATATAGACCTTTCATCGATATGATAGTCTTTGATCTAAATTTTAGAGGGCGACTAAGATGGTGGAATAAAAATGTCCTAAGAAACTGGTCTATCTTAATTATTTTATTATTATTTTCAAAGCAACGACTTAAAAGACACCAAACTAAACAAAGTGAGTATCGGACAGGGGTGAGATCTGACGATCGTGTTTTTCGTCAATGAATTCTAAGTCGGAACTAGCCGCTGAAAGAGTCTTGAAAGAGCTTCTCCAATGGCCATTTGGACGCGGCATAAAATTATAGATCCCTCTTCGTCCCAAAAATCAAAACTTCACAAAAAGCGAATGATTGTGAAAAGCTAGGCCTAGGGTCCCTACGGACCTGTTGCAATAACAATTGATTTATTTATTTTATTTCTTTACTTACTAGTCGCCATTAGATGGGATCTAATCTTCGCTCATAAATCGTAAATTCGCTAAGGATAATTTAAAGATTTTAATTTTCCTTTGGACGTCCACATTATAACGAATATCCGATATAGCGAATGCGATATAACGAACGGTTTTCAGATATACATTAGTATCTCTATATAGCGAACGGAGTACACGATTTGCTATTCGAGATAATGAAGGGTTATATAAGTTAGTTTAGAAACCTTAAAATTATTTAAACGGAAAGCCATAATCGATTCAATGTAACATCAAATAAAACCATTAAAATAAATCAATTTTTTAATTACTTAATTTTTTGTAAAAATAGTATAAAAAATCGATCGATTGTTATACTGGACGTCCACTGTATTTATTTTCTTGAGTCCAACTGCGCTCGGAATCTTCGTTCGCTCAATGTAGGTTTTGCGTAGGTTTTCCTGCTACTGTCTTCACTGTGAAAAAAAAAATAATTCACTGTATGAATCGTGCTTGAAACGTTTCCTGTCCTTCACGATTTCCCAGTCTCATTTCCGAAGCAAAATGGTCCAATGATGCCAATACGCCACAATCCGCAGCAAACTCTCTGTGGATGCATTGGCATTGGCATGACGGGGACCATGAGTGTTGTCCACTAGCATACCAGTCTCACGAACTTTTTGCACAAATTTACTTCATTTCGGTCAAAAGGTCTCTTCTAAAAACGCACTCTTTGGGCTATTAAGCTCTCACTTTGGAAATAAGTTTTCAATAATTCCCAACGTTTTTCAAGCGTAAAGCGACTCATTTTGTTCCGCGGAGGTATGACACCGACTTTCTGTCAAGATTTCGAGTGGGAAATAGCTATCAGTGTCAAAATAACCTATGAATTAAAAAGAAACCACTAAATGACCGAAAGTCGACCCTTCACATTGCATATTTTATTTCGTTCAGCTCCCACAGAGAACAGACGCACAGTTCTTTGGAGGTGCTACGGCGCCCACCACCCCAAAGCAGGACCACGCTCAATAACAACGTTGCTGAATTTGGTCTGTAGCTCAGCTTCTGGGTGACACAGAAAGCTGATTGATAGCTTGAAATGTTTAGAAAAAAAAGCTGACTGCTTTAAGTTTTCTTTTGTTTTGCTTAAGAATTACTTTTTATAATGCCAAGTTAAGGTGCTGCCGCCCTTGGACAACTATAGCTACAGATTTTGCAAAGGGCAGAATAGGACACGAGCGAAATAAATTCAATTGGACTTTATTTGTCTTTTCGTTAGTTGCAAGACTTCTTTTAAATTTTAATTGTTAAATTCTAAATACATAATTAAATAATACCTACATACTTTTAGTAACCTCAATTAAATGAAATAAAGCACGGAA
The DNA here is from genome assembly GCA_916610125.1 of Cheilosia vulpina. Lineage (NCBI taxonomy): Eukaryota > Metazoa > Arthropoda > Insecta > Diptera > Syrphidae > Cheilosia > Cheilosia vulpina. Next base: position 39,564,496 of record OU744279.1, on the reverse strand, counting down.
ATGGATTTTTAATTAACAAATTCTATGAGGTTTTTTTTGTGTTTCTGACAGTTGGATCATGTCGAGGCAGGTAAAGTCAAAAATAAAAACACGGCGGTCAAAAACGCTGCCAAAAGGTAGACATTTAAATAACATTTAAATATGTACATTTTTAAATACATTTAAAAAAAGCCTCATCTTACCCTGTCCATCAGTTTTCGCGGCAACTGTGACTTTCTTGTTGTTCTACCTTGTTCCTGTTTCAAGAATTTTTTTCTATCTCTACATGCTCCCAAAAAAAATACTTGTTAAGGAATTAAAATTCTCCAAGTTGCCTTTTTGATAAAAGAATTTAGCATTTGGGTCGCTCATTTATAACTACAGTAGAATCTCCAAAAGATGAACAGATATTAAACAGATCAAAATTTACTGGAAGATATTAACTAAATAAAAATAACAATTCATTTAATTTTTTAAAAAGCAAGAAACTTAACAAAAAACGGAAATGGTATAAAACAGACTTATTTACAAGTTTTTCTTAAAAAACTGTTCAATTTGTTCATCTTTCCGAACTGTTCATCTTATAGAACCGTTCATGAGATTCTACTGTGCATTAAATTTATTTATCGTAAGTTGTTCCTTGCAGGTGAGCTCCCCTTCTCCTTCAGAATACCCAGTAAAATAAATTATACACTTTTCTGATGCCAAGCCATTTCCTTAACATGCCCGGTCGTCTCAAAATAATCACAACAGTGTCTGACAAAACAAGCGCGCCAGCGCCATACACCGATCCAACCACGAGACAGGTTTGCCCCCTTCAGAGGTAAAATTCACTTTCATTGCCATGCCACAGCTGAATAGCAGATCGATGGTCGTTCGAACAGGGAGATAACAAACCAAACGTGAAGCTTGGCTTAAGCCACCTCGCACCAGACAACAACATTCGGTTCTATTCAAATCCGGGGTTCTTCAGTCGCTCGATCAAACCTCACGATCAGTAAGTGAGAAAGCGTGATCGCGATCGGTTGCACCTGTTTGTCGGACAGGTAACGCGAGAACAAGAAACTCAAAAGAAAATTTAAAGAAAACACTGAAATTTGTCGTCTTCCTTTGCGTCTCAGTGTTTTGATAGCATTTGTCGTCTTAAAGGCCCTCTTAGTGTTCTCGACCTGTCCCAGGACGTTAAGACGCGGCGGTGACGACGCACAGCAACATTTAATATCGCGCGCGCCATAAGGTGTTGACAAAGCATTAATGGAATTCGTGTCTCCGCGCCTGTGTGGATTACGCTGTCGTACTTGCGCATAGTACGCCCATCCTCTCTGTGTCGGTTCGGATTCGGAAAAGTGCTGCAATTTTAGCCCACGACCCAAGGGCTGAGTCGCCGAGTGCGAAAATTCATTCACTGTGAGGCCCGCGCTTGCGATCGAAGTGTTACGCGTCCTACGCAACTGGAATCGGTGTTACAAGGATTCGTGGTCGGGCTGCGTTTTGTATACTGGGCGTGTGTGCCTTGAAGAATAGAGAACGAGCCGTTTCATTTGGACGGCCCATAAATCACGCTTGGATACTTTAGTGCTGTTTCCTTCTTATTTTTTGTATATGTCATCATCGTGAAGTGAGTGTGTTTGTGTACACGGATACGGGCCGCAAACAAAAGTGAATCAGTGCGTCCAAACACACGTACGGCATCGTAATTGCGGTTGATTTTCAAGATTCGGTGTCTTCGGGCACAAGTTAGTAACGCATCTGAGGCCCGGCGAAAAGAAAGGCTTTCGGCCGGCGAACACCTGGTTGTGCGGGTGTGTTGGAGTCACCTTCCCAAGCAGGCACTGGAACGGCCATTGGGCGTCGATTTTTTTTGTTTTCCTAACCATCTCGGACAACTACTGAATGGATAAATAGCAATAAAATTATACGGAGACGAAGGTGGGTTTGGCTGAGGCCAGCATTTGATATTGCCCATACGCCGCATGAATATGGGCTTCTCTTCAGAAGCTACTTATTCACAGAATGTGTGCTAGGCTGTGATTTTTCAGCGTTTAAATGCATGAATCGTCGTCGCTAGGGGTTTTTACGAACGCGTACAATACGGGCATACATACACGAAGGAGGAACGATTTGTTTTCCAAGGAATTCCCTATAGCCATTGAATCCTAACGCGGACATTAGCCGCGAGTCACTTTTTCCACCGTACGCCGAATGCCTTCACATAGATATTATGCTAATCTGGTTACAGGTTTGCGTTTTACATGGCGTTCTATCACAAAGTTATTACCTCTTGATTGTGCACTGGTTGGGTATGGGTAGGAGTGTAAAATTTATTTCGATAAGAACAGAGAGTGCTCATAACAGGCAGACTTTGTGTGCTGTAGCAGTAGCAACGCGCCGTAAGGACAGCCATGTCTTTGGTGTTTGGTTGTTAACAAATGAACATTGTAATGAGTTGAAATCCATTCGTGTGTCTGGTTGAATAGGTAGGAGGAATTTTTCCAGGAGTCTGTGAAAGAGAATGGCTTCCTGTTCGGAATAGAGCGCGTGGGGAATTCTTTTGATCGAGCTTTTTAATGCAATTGATAAATGTTTGAGTTTCAATTGAAATGTCTTCGGAATGTATGTGGCTTAGAATTTATGAGGGAATGTGATATAAATGATTTATATAATGGGCTTTCGCTGAAAGATTGAGAAGTTTTTCTTCAATATAGGGGCATTTTTCAGGCGTCTTGTTTGTCTCGTACGGGCTAAAAACTGATTGGCATAGGCTAACCAAAATAGACGGTCAGCTTCCGTGCACCTACCCGATTTTACACGCAAATTTTTTACGAAAATCCACTCTCGCGCGCTCTATATTTTTTCCTGTCTGTGAATACGTGTATACGTGAATACGCTCCAGAACGTTTTCTCCTTACCGCCGTCCGATTGTGATGGCTTAAATTCCATTGAACCACATTATCAGGTTTTAACGCTCAAGGCAAACTGTGCTAGTTCAAACTAAGCCGATAGTTCAAACGAGGTTAAACAGCGTTGGATGAGGGTGTAAACCGACGGTTGTTATACCAATTGAATAATTCTTCGTCTAAATAATTCGCAATCTTATTTGTACCTACTATACATCATATATTTGGATTATTATATATTTAAGCACAAACTCAATTACCTCGTCTAATAAAAATGGAGGTAATTCAATTTTAAACTAAATTTGAATTTGGCAGATCATTTAATTTTAATTTTTTGTGTTTGTTTTATTATTTAACTAAAGCAGATGATAAAACTCATTTCAAAGCAAACAGTTAAGTATTGTAGTTCTTAGAGAAAAGGGAGTTTCAATAATTCTGAATCATGTTAAGTCTGCAATACGAAAAAAAAAAAAAACAACTAAAACAACCATCGCATTCGTACAATTTACTACTATTGACTGCTAAAAGTTCCCTGACTTTTCGTAAGTCTTGTCCATTTGTCACTCGATCAAGCATAGTAGGTATTGACAGATTTGTCAAATATTCGTAGTTAGGTATACAAAAAGACAGAAATTAAAATAAAACCTTCTTCAAGTGTTCTTAGCAAGTGATTTAAATGAATCTATTAATCGATGTTTTCTCTTTTATATTAAGGAAATTTTACAATCCGCATGGCTACTACTATTTCGATTATTTAGATTTTTTTTAGTACTTCCGAATGGCTGTTTAAAAATTGTATTGTCATCTTCATATTTTTAAGATGACACATTACAAACAAAATGAAGAAATAATCTATGTATTAAACTGAATGGCTAAATTGTGTGTCCTGAAAAATCTTTCGCACTATTCCACTGATTTAAAACTGATTTTAAAATGCGTAAAATAAAAAAGGGATCGGTTTTATTTAATTGAAATTTAATTTAATTGAATTATTTTAGCCCACTTTTGTTTTTAAAATACAGCAGTTTTTATATGAAAGAATAATGTTTTTTTCGGGGATATTCATAAACGCACATAAAAATAAATTTCTTAGCCGGCGAATAATAGCAAAGAAAATAGTTTAATTTCTGCATTAAAATTGTAACGTTTTGCAAAGTAGGGGAAAATCCGCTTTTTGACCGTATAAATATTGTGAAGCATTGAAATAACTACCCATTTTCAATGCAGTTTCGATTTTTTTAATAATTTTAACTGGAAGGGCATACTTTTGAGAAAATTGTCGACTCACTGAGAATTAATCGTAAAATTTGTGTAAGTTGACTGATTTTCTAGTGCACGGCTTAAGAATACGCGAACGGGCTTATTATTTTCGAAAATGCTAGGTAATTTTGTCAGTTCTTCAACTGACCGAACGCGACAGTATTACATGTTGACATTTCCATTGAGCCGAGGATATGTTTCAATAGGTGACGAAAATGTTACGATAAAAAAAAACATTGCTACCGAAATAATTAATCCTTTGGATTATTTGGATTAATTTTCTGGTGAAAAATGTTCAACATAGTTTACTGAAAAAAGTCATGTGAAAGTCGTTGAATGTAGCCACACCAGCTCAATAGCTACGGTGACCATTCATCCTCTTTTCAGAGGACAGTCCTCATTTTCTCTACTATGTCCTCTCAGATTTTTTACTAAAAGAAAAGAATACATTTCCCTCTTCCAAAATGTCGTCTGTTTTCCCTAAAGACCTTCTCTAAGAAATATGCGATATAGCGAGTAGTTACCTTCTCAATTCTTACAAAGCTGGTAATCTTGTATTCATTTTCAAAGACCAAGTCAATTCCTTTTATTAAACCTACGAAAACCTACAAATTTTGATAGTTCAAATGTGCTTCAACCATTTTTGACTGTACATGTAGTTTTACTTAAATAAAAATGTACCTACTCTTTTATGTGATTGAATTAATTTAGCCGATGTTATCTTCAAAATGCGCAGTTCTCAATACGCAACGACTCATTTTTAACAGTTTCTGTATTTAAAATAGAGCCATTTACAATAAGAAGACTTGTTTAAAACCGACCTCATGTGCTTTAACAACAATTGAACGAGTATCTTATTTAGTTTTAGATACAGATCTAGTTTGGGATACATTTATTTTCGGGCCTTACATAAAATTGGATCGGTGGGGGTAGAGGTGTAACACCCGCGAACTACACGTTGTTTAAAAAAGTCCCTTCAGAGAAGTTGCGACCAAAAATGGTTTAATTTATAACTTCTAGCGTATTGAAACTAGAGCAACCAAATCAGGGCACTCATTCCGTAATTTTTCAGATGATTATCGTCGAAACGATACACCTCCAAAAGTAGCAACTAAGTGCCAAAATTACGAGTTTGAGACCTTAATTCAGTTAATTTTCCACCTATATAATGAAAGCTGATGTTAGTGAAACAAATTCCGCAGAATAGAAGTTCTTATGGTCATCAAAGTTATACGGAATCTGTCCCCAGGCTTGTTTAATGGTCAGTTGACTACTATTAGCATTTGTGTTCTCATTTTCGACATATTAGTCTTCAAAGAAAATTTTTTTATAATCAATTTGTGTAAAAACGCCATTTATGTTAAGAATGTGGTCCTGATTTTAATTTAAATATTACTTTGGTACGAAATAGTTTCATTTACAAGTTCGCTATGCAAGTTTTTGCGTTTAGGCTTAAGTCTTCGAATTATTAAATGAATCCCTCTTCCTGATTTGCTCCAGCGGATCATCCGCATTCTGCTCTGTGTGCTAGATTGCTGTTGCATCATCGTCATCATCATCATTATCAAATCAACATTATCATCATTTTTTCCGTCTCTGTGCAGTCCCGCTTTCAAGAAGCTTATAGCCAGTTTTGACTTATTTTTTTGTTTCTTAATTTCCCTTTTCCAACTCGCATTCGATTGTAAATCGCTTACCATACTACGATCTGTGATCCCATACCTTGTTGAGCCGCCAACATATCAGTACGCTAATGAGCTAATATATTTCCCCGCATTATATTCGAGTCATTAGCGTCTGGAAGCAGCTCATGCCGCAACGCTTGATGATCTGAATATCAATTCTCGGAAATTTCGACTCGAAAAGGTACACTCAACAGTTTTTTGTTTCGCAGAAAACTTAATTCCCATCGCCTAGGCACACAAAACTACAATATTACCCTACGCAAACATACCTCCGTCATCAGCGCGCTAACTAGCTTAGTTTCGCAGTTATGCAAATTTCACTATACTTATAGTAGAATTTTATTAGCCATTATGCGCGAATGTTAATCCGCAAGAACCCATTTTAAACGTTAAAGAGAAACTGCCCAACTCTGCGCACAGTGGCCCGCCTACTTTCAACGGAAGCTATACAAGCCGCTCATTCAATGTTCACCCAAGGTGCCTATATAGAACGTAAGCCCGAATGCCTTACCCTTAATTGCCTCATTCGTCAAAAAAAAAAAAACCACTCAACACATCACGGAGCAGCGCGGCGCAGTTTCCACGCATTTCCCCGTCACCATTCACACTGCCCAATTAATCATGACAAAAGTGTACCACTACTGTTGAACCTCAGCGCGCGTAGGAAAATGAAGCCCAATGTACAGAATAACTCTTCCGAGAACAGTTAAATGACAAACTACTCCGGATAAATGCGTCGTCATTAGTTTCGACGAAAAGCTGGATATCTCTCTTTCTCCCTCTCTCTCTGAAGTCATTCGCTGACTCAAGCGTACAATTATATCATAAATCAATTTGGGAATCTTTTTCCCCCTTAGACAGATACAAAGCCAAACTGATTTTCAATGGTAGCTTGTTCGATGTGGGTATGTGATTTGACCCAAAGTGTTTTTGGCTTTTACTCCTAGTGCCATAGCCATTGTCTAATGTCTACGACACCGCTCCGCTCCCTATAGATGACTCAATCGTGGCGTGGACGCTGTTCGTGGCCATCCATCTCATTAGCCACACATTCGCGAATGAAGACTTAATCCAAAGCCCGAAATCTCAGCCCAATTGAAATGTAAACCATAAATTATTACAAGATAACGTTTTAGTTATAAATTTCGTCGACGAAAACAAATAAAAAACGAAAAAAACTACAAGTCCCGTCGAGGTCATAATTTATACAGAGTAGTTCTTTTGATCTTTTGACTTCCATCAGCAGCCAGCACGACAACAACACCAACAACAATTAGGAAAAAATTAATATTTATAAATTTACATAACCACTTAGCGTGTGTTTTGTTGTTGGACCGCTCGCTTCAGTTAAGCCCTGCGACATCCTAGTGTGGATAGACAAATACTTTGTCTGGAAGAAAAAAAATATATGTAGTATCTAAATTAATAAACAGGCATCATGCGGGTATTCACCTCGCTGTCGGACAGACAGACAGCTTTTCATCACCAATCAGCGGATTAATGAGGTGTCCAGTACGTGGTCCAGGGAAATGCCTACCATTAGGTTTTTCAATTAACCACGGCCACCAGGCTGTGCTCGCACAAAATCTCCACAAAAAAGGAACAAATTCCCCCTGACGATGTAATTAAAATGTAAATTCAGCCTAGTGGCGACAGAGCTACCAGTCCACCTCTCTCTTTGGCTAGAAAGCCCATTGCGCATCACTTGCTGTAGGCCTGCAGCTGCGGAACCGATGGAGGATAAATTTAATGAATGAAACACTTTGGGCAACAGATTCAGGTTAATTGTTTCCATTACAGGGGATATGCCCCTTTTTGGGCATCACGACGCTACGTTTGAGTTGCACTTTCCAGCGATATAGCCGGAGGCCTTACTTGGCGATTGTGTTGAACGGTGTAGTAGGTAACACTTTCATAGTAGATAACACACCGAAACGTGTCTAGCGGTTTGAGCTGCTGCCGACTGCAATTGGACCAAATTGATGGACGACATGGCTAATTGGCGATAGCCTCAAAGTCGGAATGTCGCGGCTAAACTTTCTCTCTGTTAATTGCAGTCGACTGCAATTTGTTACGATTTCGAGTAGTAGCGTAGCCGGAGAATGGAAAATCAATGGGAAGAGATAAATTGATTTTTCGTTTTTTATTATTGGCACATGATTTTACCGGTTGATAAGGTGATGAAGGGCGGACATGGTCGGGGGCTGGTTTGCTTTTAAAAAGGTATGCGATTCTGAATGGAGGTTCAAAAATGTGATAGTACTGAATGATTTTAGTCTTCCCAATTATGTTTTAGGGACTGTCAAAAGATCCAGTCAAACATTTCTGCACATGTCCGTGCTTTCCTTTCGAACAGATGAAAAAAATAAAGGGGTACACTAAAAAAAAAAACCCTGGTATATTTGCTAAAAATGAGACTTAATTCAACAATTTTTTTTTATAAATATACGTCCAACAAAATTTTTCTATCAAATTGGCAAAACTTTAATAAGTTTCGTCCTAAAACTTTTGTTCTGTAACAAAAAAATTGTTATGGCAACAAAAATTGTTTATTTGTGCGTATGAATATTTTTTGTTAAATTTACCAAAATGCTGTCAATTTTGCGAAGAAATTTATCAATTTAAAATTTGTCTTTTAGTTAAATTAACAAAAAAAAAAGTTTTACCGTCGAAATTGTTTGTCTTTTTTTTTTAAATCAACAGCAAATATTGTTGATATAACATAAATAATCTGTCCGTACTACAGTTGTCTTTTGTTGAATCTTTAAGAATATTGTTGGTTATATAGAATTATTATCCCAGTTAAATAATTTTCCTTTTTTGATTCATCAAATAAATTGCTATGTGGATAGCATTGGGAATTAATAAATGATACGCAAAACAAACAAGTTTAGCAATTAGATTTATTGAAAGAAAAAACTATAGAAATTATATTACATTATTTTTACAACATAGAAAATATCAAATATGCATTTATAAAATTCCAAAATTAAAAAAGGATATTACTTTTAAAACATAATGATAACGGATGCCTTCATCTAACTTGAAAATAAACAGATCCGCTTTACCTTAAACACCGATGTAATCATCTATTTAAATTGTGTCTTTTAGTCTGGGTTATAAAATCCGCTAACATAGCATTGAATACAATTTTATCTATTTAATTTAAGATAATAAAATGCACATTAAACAATCCCATCCAATTGCAATTTTTACATGTTTTCAAATTTTACTGTCTTCATCCATAAACGGACTTATTTACTTTGAAAATGTTGAAACTTTTTAGGGAATTTTTATGCACATTAACAAACTACTTTACTTCGAGTGTCAAATAATAAAAATGACGCAATCAAAAGCATTGCATTGAAATGATTATCCTGGGGGCAGATTCCGTATATCAACGATCGACTAAACGATATCGGTTTGGAAACTTTGATCATTAAAATAAGTCGTATTCTGCTCGATTTTTTTTTTTGACAGACTTCAGCTTTCATTATTTTTGTGGAAAATTAACTGGATTGAGCTCTCAAACTTGTAACTTTAACACTTAGTTGCTAGTTTTGGAGGTCTATCGTTTCGGCGATAATCGTCTGTAAAGTTAGGGAATGAGTGCCCTGTTTAAATTGTATTTTTTTTTTCAAGTTATTAATCCAACAGAATTTATGTCAAATCTGCAAACAAATATGGCCATTTCAAGAGAATGTTTGTAGTATTTATAATCTGTATTTTGTTTGGCTAACAAACATTTTGCATAAGTTTAGTCAATTTAACATAAGTGGTTTTTGGTTCTGTTTTAATGGATATAACGAAAACTTTGTTATAATTCAACAATAAAATTGGTCAATTAATACAATATCGATTTATTAAATTGAATAAGTGAATAATTTGTTAATCTGACAAAGTAGTTTTGTAGTTAAATGTTTTATCCGTCTGACAAAATATCGTTCAAGTTGATAAAACTTAAGTAGCATTGATAAATGTCATTTAACATTATAAAATAGTTTTTTTCCAGTTCAACAAAACTATTTTGGTTTAAATTTTCAAATCGAATTTTGTCAATATTGGTACTGGTATTTTATTTTCAGACATCAACTTGCCGTCAATCGTTTTAAGACGTAACTTAAATGTTCATAATCCAGCACATACCGAATGTCATCTTCAAAAATAGTTGTAGACCACCTCCAAGCATTTCAGAGCTGCTTATATAAATTTCCTAAAATTGCCAGCCTGTGTCCATAAAAAAACATTTCATTTATAGCTTCCTTAGAAAAAAAAGTGTCATGTTAGCAGATTTGTTCCCATGTCCCACGCCCATGCCCAGTTGGCTGACACTGCATCCTGAAAGATCTATTTTTCTTATATTCCTCTTTTATTTATGTAGATGTGTATTTTCGACTGAAATAACCGACGAAATTTACAACCAATTTGTTGTCGTTATTATGCGCAGAAGCCGTGGCACCTGTTGTTCGAAACTTTTAAGTAAATTTTATACGGTCTCCCGATAATGTCTTCATTATGTTTGTCCGAAACTTGAAATTCCCATCTTATTGGCCTGTCCGCTTCTACAGCAACAGTCATAAATAACACTCACCAATCCCACTGACCGCCAAAACAATATAGTTTCAATAATGCTGGCATCGATATTTTATGTTAATGTACGCGCGTAGGGTTCAACTGGATTTAGTTGTCAATTAATCAACCGCAAAGTGTCGTTCGAATTAAGGTCCAATTAAGTGGCGAATTTACATAAAAATGCTTCAAAGTAATTTCGTGTTTTCTCCAAAAGTAAAAATAAATAATGTATAATTCAGCGTTAATCAGTTTCCACTCGTTAAGACAGCTCATCGTGTGTGAATTTGTTCCGATTTGAAATTAAATCGGATTAACAGCGCTCGTAAAGACTACAACAAATTAGCCCGAGTGTAAATAAATCACACAGCCCACGTGAAAAAATGTGGTGCACTTGTATTTATCTTGAAGTTGGGTAAGCGCAACTGGTCTCAGCATGGACTCGGTTCTAATGACCGTATTAATTGCTATAAATTAACAGATAAAGACTGCCCCAGCCAACGTTGATTATGCGAGGTTAAGACGCTAAACGTCTGTCGGTCGATGCGCGGTCTTAGCGAGTGCATTAGAGGATAAACTCTGGCTGATCACTTGCAATTACGCACGAGTTTGAAACGATGGATTTATTTAAATTGCGTCAAGCGAACGGGACAATAAATTGAAAGGAGAAATGTACGCAATGCTTGAATGGTAATTTATGCTATTCGAAGAATTTGACGCACGTACTTAACACATAAACCCATGTTTCTTTGTTTAAGGCAAGGCATTGTCGTTGAAGTGCTTTCGCAGTCTCGTCACGTACTTGGAGATGGCTGGGCGATTACAATGTCAAAAGCCAATAAAATTGTGAAGATATGTTCAAATTGAGTTTGTTTGGCGTTTAAATTTAGCAAAACCAAGAAAGAGAAAAAAATTTTGTTTACATGTGCGCAATTTCGAAAGTGGGACTGGTTAGTTGATTGAATAAGGGTTTTGTGAACTTGGTTTTGTGAACTTGGTTTTGCTTACTTTTCATTCACATGGTTTTTACGACCCTGGCCGTTGAAAGTAAGTACGCGATGCATATCTTGTGATGGCTTTGGGACTTGTGAGGCTTCAGTGAGGCTCGCCAGCATTGGTGTATAAATGTTGTAAAACATTAATTTCAATAATTCTTTCTAAAAACAATTATATAATTTTACGATTTCTCAATAGCGATATAATTAAATTGTCTAAATATAAATATTGTATACGCTCTAAGAATTATTTTTAGTGCCCATGTTAAACTTTACAAACTCAAAATGGCGGGCAACATTTGTGAAACAAAATAATCCACTGTAGCCATAAAAATAAATATTTAAGGTAAAGATTAGAAACGATTATAAGTAAGACACAAATAATAATAATATGGTCAGTTGATAACATTCGTCCGTCAGAACAGATCGATCGTTCAAACCAGTTGGATATTTCTGAAGCATTCGCCAAAACTAGGTATGGCAAAACTAATTGCTTAGAGAATTTTTCTTCAATTCCGTTTAGAATATAATAAAATGTGTCTGGTAACATTCTTAAATAATTTAAAACAGAATGTTCGCTGCGTATCCACGAACAGACTAACGATGGATGAATACAGCACCAAAACTAGTGAACAAAATAAAATATAAAACGAAACGAAAAACTTTCGCATTTAGAAAAAAAAAAAACGAAAATTTATAACTCCTTTCGTTTTAATTTTTCTCACAAACGTTAAAAAAGGAGTGTAGTTTAAATTGCACAGTATTAGGATCGAAGAACTTTTTAACCTTTATACTTTCTCGTTTATAAGTCAGATAGCGTCACATATGAGTATATCAAGGACTGCAGCTCACTAGATCAGGGTCGGCATTCTGTACGGCGAAACGTTCAAACGTTTTCGTGTGCACGAAGAAATTTGCTTGTGTAAAAAAGGGCAAATCATTCGTGCGCACGAAAACGTTTGATCGTTTCGCCATACAGAATTCGACCCCAGAATTCCCTACATTAAAATGCAATCTTTTCAAAGTGAAATTATTTTCCATTTAGAATTTTAAAAACCAACTCAAGTCCTATTCCTTGTTATGTCAAAGTCTTTGGTGTTAGTATTGTACAGAGCAACGTTTCCATTGAGAGCGAAAGTCGAGTGGGTATGAAGTGATTTTTTTTCTGACTCTTAATGTAATATATAAACATTCTTTCTTTTTTTTTGTTAAACATGCTAGGGTCCTACAGCGACTCATGAGTGTCCCCATAACGTGGGCATACGATGTTCGTATTGGGTGGCTAAAGCGAGGTCGCCTTTATATTTGCTGAATTTCTTTTCCAAATCATGGATATATAAATAAAATTGGTGCTGCAACATATCCCTGCAGTAGCCCGTTGGGTTGTCTGGGTTTCCTCCGAATGGATGGCATTTTGGGCTTTCGAGCTCGAAGCAAAACAAAATATTCTCGGCAGCCTTTTTCGAGACTCCGCGGGCGGGAGCCCTATACCTTAAGATCGTTCCTAAGGTAAAACTTCTGTTTTCGTTATTTCAACCTACCTAAAGTTGGTTTAGACATGATCTATAGGACTTGAGAAATGATGTGTTATTGTCTTAGATGTTTTGCCTGGTCTAGTTTGACCCAGAAAATTGGTTTCAGCACCATTCACTTTCAGAGTAAGCATGAAAATTCTCCAATTTGTGGTTTCCCAAGAAATCCGCTGGGGGGCTCGTAAGGTGTGTCGGTTTTCAAATGCGCTAGGTGCCGTGTTGTTACCACAACTTATTTGACCTAATTTTTATGAACTTGAACCGATTCCGCAGGTGAACTGTGGTGGACTGAGGCTTCTCGGACCGCTTATTTGCATTTTCCTTTCTATAAACTTTGCTTTAACCTGAATCCAAATTAGAGTAACACTGAACTTGTCAAGCAAGAAGATGTTATTTCGGCAGTTTAGTACTCATTTTGGGGTTTTATTAACTAAGGCAATAGTTTTGATGGCAGCTTGGCTTGGCACCCCGTCCTTGAGTCTGAGTATGGACAATTTGTTGGGATGTTTTTAATAACAAGGTCTAGAGGCAAAAGACGTAAACGTACTATTTCATATTGACTGGTGAGTAACAGCAGTCTCGTAGAAAACCTAGAAATGGCTGAACGGACTATTGAAAGAGCTAGAGGTTCTACGTTCCAACCCCGGGAAAAGTTCACAATTCAATATTACCTACGGCAAGTTTCCACTGAATTTTGTATTAAAAAGCTTATGAGAATCGTATTATGGAATGGCCCTGGCGAGCCAGATTTTTCTTAACAGCCAAGCAAACGATACAAAAAGCCTTGAGGATGGTAATTTGCAGAAAAAAAACCTCTATCGGAGGACTGTGGATTTAAAAACTGTCCTTTGCGTAGATAGTCCATTCCGTCCTTACACCACTTCAGTCTATCATTCTTGGCTCCATCTTCTTAGCATTTGAATGCACTGTGCCGTGAATAACGAGCGTCGAGGAACTGCCTAGATAAGGTCCACTGCCATCCGGGCAATAATAAATCAGTACAAATGTCTGGCTTGTTCCTTTTTCGACTATCATAGTCACCCTCGACGATACCATCCGAATCCATTGCAATAATTCCTTCGCATCTTAACTCTTGCACGCATCAATTTGAGTGCAGTCTCTTATGCGATAGCTAAATCTCAACACATTGATTATGCGGTACCAATTAATTTCTTGCATGTTCGCATATTTATGGGCTCTCGCCCGAGCAGCGAGCAGAAAACAAATCAAATTTGCATCGTTGCCCATTAAAAATATCATTCCTCAATGTCGAGTCATATCAAGTGGCGAATCTGCGCCCCAGCCCTATACCCAGTGTGCTCTGACTTACTGACAACATGCAAAGTTGTGTGTTGCTGCCTGCCCTCGACTGTATCTTGCGCCAGCATCTTCCAGAATCGAAACCAATTTATCTGTGATCCATATCTCGGCCGCATTAATCTATTATGCTGCAGCTTTAATCTGCACCCTGACTGCGATATAAATAAAGGCGGGATGCAACACAAGGGCACACACGGACTGCATAGGTGCTGCTCAACTTTCCGAGGAACAAGACAGACATGTCGAAACGTACAGATTGAACATTGCACATGCATGCGCCCAACCACCATAGGTGCAAGTGAAGATCCTTCTGGTGAATACACTCGCTGTTGCAGACACACCTCGCGCACGGCTAACTGTGCCCCAATTCGAAAGTAATTCTATGAAAGTGTTGCACTCAGAGTGCATGCTCTTGACTTTTTTGTTTTCCGAACGTGGGCACAACAAACTGTGCAACATAAACATTTCATTTCGATATGCAGACATAGTTCCCACAAATAAATTCTCCAATCAGCAGAAATTCCTCGGCGAAATCGGGGCGGTAAAAGGGACTGGCGAAATGTTTGCGCGGTCAAAACTCACCAAAACCCGTGACAGCAGCACAACTTTGGCCTGGAGTGTTGGAGTCTCTTATTTCAGTTTTGACTTTGTGCAGAGGTGTTAGATACGATTTTGAATTGATTTGTTGAACCGGTCGGCCGGTGGTAGTAATGTATCGTCGTTGTTGCTGTTGCAATTGTTGTTATGCAAACTAAGTTGTCGCAGCTCGCAGGAAATGGAACGAACAGATAAACATGTCGTGTACGAGTGCGGTCTGTGAAGGTAGGCTAACGCGCAAATGTTTCACTCGACACCGTGCTTAGGCATTTGCGTATTAATTGACATAAATCGATCGTTTATTGAGAACGCCCACGAGTGCGTGTGTGTGTAGTTATTTGGAAAACATTTTTCTTACGCGTTATGTCAAAGTAGTGGCACAGCAAAGTGGTGCTGCACGGCTTTAATGCGGTGTAACGCAAGTAGGATTTCAGTTGAATTGGTTTACCCAAAGTTGCCTTTAGCTGATGGTTTCGGATGAACACAGTAGCCACTTCACCCACCCTAGCTTTTAGATTTTCAGATTCAAGGGTCGTATTATTCTGGTCTCTAATAGAAATGTTTTGCTGTAAATAGCAAAAGATTGGGACTTGAAGATTGCCTTGGATGAGCATATTTACTCAATCTGGTAACGCATTCGTGGGTTAAGGAGAATGTAGTCTCCTTAAATCACAAAGCAACGTTTCTGGTGCCCTTTTTTTTGGTGGTTTATACATGTATTTAAAAAGATTGCGCAATTCATCTTTTTTTGTTGGAAACTTTAATAGAGGTCTGAGCCTCAAAAAGTGGTCTATTGTGCCGCCATGGATACATCTCCTTCTAAATCTGTAAATTTGACAGACTTTTTATGAAGAAGACCTTTCATCAAGCATATCAGCGCCCAAAGTCTGGAGCCGAATTCGAGGTGTCATCGCCGGTCTCAATAAATTGCTCTGGCTTGAAGAAAGCCTCTTCCGAACCCTTTCAAGTGAGCTGTTTAGAGGTTTTATTTGTAAAATGGCCTTGTACCTAGGCGAGATTAATTATCTAAAGCCTCCCGACAGAAGTCAGAGAGTTCTTGAACTTCCGCACTTTTTGAGCGCGTTTTAGGTCCTTAACCAAGGAATTCATCGCAGCCTAGCTGGGACTACTGATGAAAAGACTTGTCGCCTTTAAAGGAAATATATAAATTCAATATCAAGTTCCATACTGAAAGTCAAGACCCAGACAACAGTCATTCAACAAGGAATCGGCCACCATATGCACCACAAAAGTAGAGACAGGACGCCTCTTGGTGGGCAACCTCTAGTCATTCTCACGACTCATGTTAGTTGGTCGCTATCCATATCTTCTACCAGTGTTTTATACGCCAGGATGACTCCGCCCAACTATTTTGTTGCCTGCTTTGTGTTGTCTTTCAAACTTGCTTTCCAACATCCTATTGTCAAAATCATCACAATGGTTTGCAAATCGATTCTGTGAACGTGCAACTCTACGAGATTTTACAAGCTTTGCAGCGGTTATAATGTAGACCTCAAGTCTTTAATTTTTTGCATTGTATAAACAGCAGTCTCCGACAAGCAGTGACAATTTTAAGCAGTTGGCTAATTCAGACAATGTCGCAGTTTATACCTAGGTATACGCAATCGGGTTTAAGAGGCTTCAGACCATCAAAAACATGCAGTGGTTCGGTGGTTAGTTGAGTTTAGCTTACTTAGACCAAATTTGCTGGTCCATTGTGATACCACGTAAGTTGGACTGACGAAAATCCTTGATCCAAGCACTAGTGCTAGGCTTTGCATTTTTATATAGTTTCAGTGCGAAGCCTTTTCAAATGCCATTGCTTGTGGTTCAAGATGAAGACTGAAAGTATACACCTCTGTTGCAGGGATCATTTCTGCGACAATCTAGAGGCGTAACCAATCTCGATCTTTTCCCAAATATCTCTATAAGAGGTATTCTTCAACTTTTATGTAAACCTTATATAGTTCTTTTGATTCACGTATAAAGATTCACATTTCTTCCAAATCTGGCTTGGGTAACACGTTTAGAAGCTCCCTGACAGCCTTAAAAATTTCACACAGGTTGCCCTTGGTCTTCAGAATTTCTAATTCAGCTCAAAATAACAGGTATGCCTAGAAATTTAGAACATCTTCCGCAGTTTTTCTCTATCTGAATTTAGAGGGAGAGCTTCTACGAACTTATCTACCAAGCTAACATCTTTGTCTTGCTCTTTCAGTTTCCCGTTTCATTTTTAAACTGAAATTCGACAAGTTTGAGCTCTCCGACGGAGCTTTTCAAATGACTTTATTTTCAATCGAATTTATTAGAACTTACTTATTGCAGTCTTTGTCGTACCGATTACGGGTAGTTCCAAAACCGGATTTTATGAAGAATTAAGCAAATAAAAGGAGAAGTTCCGCAAGACTTTCGAATGTATCAAAACGTATTCAGCTCGTTCGTCTAGGAATGGTCAAATTTAGGCCGCTGTAAGGTTCTTATTAATCCGGTTACAAGCTTATAAAAATTCACAAGCTGGGGACAACATTTCAACAAGTCCTCACTGTATTATAATTCGTAGTCCAGAAGATTCTTTAACGAGCATTACATTTGCTGAAAGCCTATTGGCCCTCAATCGAGCTGTAAATCAGTCTTATCTCGATCATTTTGTCGCCACAAAATATAGCAAACATATTGACTAATCTCCAAGTCGGTGCACTTCTCGACAATGTTCAGCAAAACCTGCTGCAGCGATATATATTCAGAAGTAAACCAAGTCCAAAAGGTTCTCATCAAAAAACGGGTATAAAATTAAAAGAGGCAATAAAGATGCCAAGAAACCAGATAAGTATAGCCATTCCTAGTGATTTATTACGCCCAAGACCGTAATTTCTTTTAAGGAATTTTTATAAAATACCCGTTAAACTTCATCACCCAATCGAAGGTGTGATACATGGCTTACAGCCTGTAAAGCTTCCATTCAATTATTTAAATATTAATAGTTCGTCAAGTGAGCTAAGTTGGAAAACATAAATTTTACGATCCACTCTTAACGGTTGTTATTGGATAACAATAACTTTGCCGGTTCAGTGTGACATTGAAACAAGGTGACGGATTCCAAAATACGTCTTCATCATGCATGTTTGAGAACGCTTCACACGTGAGAAAGAAAAACCAACTCCACACGAGTCGGAATTCACCTGCAGAATGCACCAATAATTAATGTTCTGTATAGGTATAGGTGCTGGCTGCTGGTGCTCTTTACGTTCTGAAGTGTTGTCGACATCAATTTCTTTCTACTTTATATGGTAATCATATTCACTCGTACGCGTGCAATCATTTTCTTTTTGTAACTCAATCGGCCGTATGCTCTATGAAAACTAGGTCCATATGAGCTGTTAATCCGATGTAACTTTTGTTGTATGCTGTTGTGACCTAAAACCGACTACACTCACTAAATCATGAGGTGGCATGCAATAAATTGATGGGTTATTCTTATTTTGTACGAACATGTGAAAGTTGGTGGTTGGGTCTTGGATTCTATGGAAGCAAGAGCACACTCATGCTCTCCTCAACTATTGGGAGTGCTTACAGAATTTTTTGAATGTTCACAAATCGGAGCTAGTTTTGTGGGATTTATTGTTACCAATCTGGTGACGATGGTCCGCTCCGGAATTTGTGCCAGTGCGTCATTGTTCGGAGCAGGCGCCTTAGTAATCTCTCGCACCTATTTGCATTTCAGTCGGTTGGAATTTTTCAAAGTATACCTCAAAGACGGGGGAAACTTATTCCTTTTGAATTTATTTTATTCGTTGGACATCGAATTTTCATACAACCCGTCTTCTGTATTTGCCTAATCGGCTTTAACATAATTCATTCACCCCTTTGGAGTTGTAACTTCGTCGGCTTCTACACATGGACCGACTTTATGTGGAAGGTTCTTTGATTCACATCACATTTACGACTTTTAATTCTCTATTTTTATAACTTTGGTTTTATTCAGAATGCTAATTAAGTTTTTGCGCTTAAGCTCTGAAAAAAAATCAATACTAGGTGTGTGTGTAGTCCCCCAGACTTGGTTGGTGGAATAGACTACCAAACGAGCTGTTATGCAATAATAGTTTTGTCACTATTCTGATGGCCGGCATAATAAGCTAGATAGAAATTTAGGCTCGCATTAGCATATGTTTGTCATAGTTGCAAATTTTCCTCGACAGTAGCTTATGTGACGCATTTCTTTCTGGAGCGGGCCTATGGTACTTCAGCTGTTTACTTGACATATTATTCCTATAATTGGATGAGGGAGTTTATACTTATGAATGTGACGGATTATCACAAGTGGTGGAGAGAATTTGCCACAAGTATTTGGGGTGATTAACACATTTCGACTTCAACTTCAACAAGAGAGATGCTTATACAATCCAAGTAAATAAATTCTAAGCAAGCAATCATTGCTGCGATTTTTGACCACTCACGACCCAATATCTTAAGGTTTTTTTCTACTGCGTTACCTCTCGCAGTAGAGGTCTGACAAACATCCTACAGTATAACTGTCATGAAAGGCTTTTTGAATCAGCCGGTTAAACTCGGCATACAATTTAAGATCGTCCCAAAACTAAAAAAAAAAACTCACATAAATCGATTGGTTATGAGAAGCTAGGCCTAGGGTCCCTTCGAACCTATTGCGCCAACTATTTATTATTATTTTTTAATTATTTGGTCACCAAACAAAGAAGATCATCGAACAAAGTCTGAACTTTGGTAATATTTGGTAATTTCGAAGTGGACACGAGGTGCGTAACTTTGAATGAGGAAACTGTCTCGGTATGAAGATTTTGATGATGATTCTAATGAAAAACAATCACTTCTATTGAAAGACCGTATATGAAAAATGGAATAAAAATTTTAAGACCAAAAATACACGCACTTTTAAGAGCTTGTTTGTAGAGGGAAAATTCAAGCCTTCGTCAGATAGCCTTTACTACTTGACAATTCTATGAGGGCCCAATATTGCTGCACTTATTTTGTACGCCATCTAAAGGGTGTCCCATAATTCACGCAAAATGCAATTTTGATAGAAAATATACAACTTTAATTAGAAAACTTAAATTTATTATTGATTCATAGAGCAGATTGGGGTTAAGTATGGAATAGCACATCGGATCAATGGCCTCCACGGCTTTGCTGGCAAGTACGTACTCTTTTATTGAAACTTTCTATGACCTATCACCTCAGAATTTCCTCTTTCAAGGCGTTGATGGTCGAAGGCTTAAAAAAAACAATAAAAAAGCCCAATCGCAAGATCTGGATGGCCAATTCTGATCGCAAAAACGGCCGATTACACGATTAGGAAATGACTCGTGCAGTAATTGAAATGTTTATCTGGCTGTATGGTATGTGACACCGTTTTGTTGAAACCATTTATGTTGGTCACAACCATATCTTGTAATTTAGACACTAAAAACTGGGTTATTAATTAATTAATTATTGGTACTGCCTGACCAGCCGCATTTTCGAAGAAGAATGGTCCGATAATACCTCCAGCCAATATCCGCACCAAACAGCCCCGCGTTATGAATGCATTTGTTTCTCAACAATTACTCGTGGGTTTTCTGAACCCCAAAATCGACAATTTTGAGGATTAACGAAGCCATCAAGGTGAAAATGGCGGACTGTATCCTTATTTATAAAATATTGCTCAACAATGAAAATGCGTTGTTCTTTCGTATAGCGCTCCATTTTCACTAACCTCGAACTGTCAGCTGTCACATTGTTATCTTTTTCCGTTGGCATCACTGTACTATTAATTGGGGCAAAACTCAAATTTTGCGTGAATTATGAATTATTACTTTATCTTAAATCTAAGCTGCCTAAGTCTTATATCTCGGCTTTGAATTATTTGGTCACACTACACCGCATTTTCGACCACAAAAATAACAAAATTAATAATAATAAAATCTCGGCTTTGAATTATTTGGTCACACTACACCGCATTTTCGACCACAAAAATAACAAAATTAATAATAATAAGTATTAGTAATAATTGAAAAAAAAATTTGGATTATTTTAACATTAATTTCTAAAAAGACTTTAAGGAAAGCTTCAAAAAAAGCAAACAGAATATTTTCTCCCATAAATGGTTTGGTTTATAGACCTTTTTAAAGTAGACCAAATTTTGTCCTCCGGTAAAAAAAATAGACCTTTTTGTGTTTTCTTAAATTAAATTATAGCATATATAAATGTGGATGTATATTTTTCCTCAACTTAACTTACTCCTATTTGTTTTGTTTCTCAAAAAAACTTACATATTAAAAAATTAAAAATAAATCACATTATTTTTAAAAAGAAAATAAAAAAAAACACATTTTTTTAACAGTTTTCGGTGTTTGAATGGAGCTATAAAGAGGCTCTTAAAATTTGCAGGACTGAAATTACAAGTATCACCAAGCTCAACTCTTTGCCAAAACTTTTCAAAAATTTGGCTCTGACTTTTTGCACTCTTGGGAGATATTTTAATTTATTTTAAAAAAAATCGTTATTTCCTACTCCTGTTTAATTTCTCATAATAGCTAGAAGAAGAAATTTGAGGTAGAATATGATTTGCTATTGCCTTTGCTAGCTGACTGAATCCGTCGACTTTCAAGCGCCTTTTTGAAATTGTTTCTAGAGCAAAATATTCTTGTTATCCCCTTTTTCCTAAAATAAAAACTTGTTTGTATATCCAAAAATTCTAAAGCACACTTTAAAGAAGTTTTCCTCAAATGAACCTATTTTATTACAGCCTTGAGAATATTCTTAAAATAAATAGTAAATTTCTGGTGATATCTTTGTTCGTTGAAAAGTTATGATATTTCAACGAAAAATATAATTTTTGGACCACAATGAGCCATCTATACATACCGACTTCCCCTATAACCTAAAAAGACTGGATAGAAATGCATTGGAAAGTTTTTGAATCTTATGAAAGTAGTACCTTCCAAGAGTCTTGTTCCTCGAGAGAGATTATGGCGTAGTGGCGGGTTAAGTTAGCAAAGTCTTCTAGAAATTTTTCGTTCGCACAACGAAAGTCGAAATCATCGAACACAGCCCAGCCTAAGCCCCTATACCTAGAAGTTTCAAATTTGATATTGACTTCCGCTGAATAGTCAAGACGGTTGATAAGAGAAGATTTCAAAAACTTACCCCATTGAATTCATTAATCTAAATCTGTTCCAAAAATCTTGAAATTTCAGCACGAGTATGTTCAACTGTCGGTCATCTTTCTGTTCCGTCAAGAGGCTGGTGTACAATAAATTGAAAACAGACTTCAGAAGTTCTGGTTCTGGAAGTTTCCCTTTTCTAAAACCATTTACTCCCGTGAGCTATAAGTTTGGACCTTAAATGATGTAGGCTTTGCCTCACAGTCCACTTTCAACTTCAAGAGCAAGAAATGTGGTTGTGAACCTCAAAGTCGTTGCACAGAGGACAGATTTGCCTGTAAACTTTAGCCTCTGCGCAAAATTAACAAAAACGAGGACATAGTTCACATCAAAGTGTCATTTACTACTGAAATTCACAGGACTGTCTTTCTCAAAAGGCCAGCTCTCCCGAACGAGACGTACTCCTTTTTGCCCGACTGCACACAACCAGGGTTATGTGTTTCGCGCGTATCCTATGTACGTTTCATCGGGACACCCTGTGGCCTAAACGGCTTGACCGATTTTCAAGAGTGAAGTGCCATAAGATTCGTATTCTTCCCCGGAGTTTCATAGGCTAAAAAGATAAAATAATTGAATGAATTGAAACACTTATTCCATTTCCACTTGTTCTACCTTCAGTTATAAATGAAATACAATAGTAACCATGCAATTTCAGATGTTCTACACCTCTGAGTCTGCGCTTTCATCGACGTAAACCGACATTCCCCTTTATTGTGAAAGCAGTGCCTGTATGATGTACGACGCATTCATGTCCCACTAACATCCACACTCGACAGACAAATTTGTTTACAAAAAAACTCCATGCTAATTGAGCGTTTTGTTGATCAACTCTGTATTTGAGAATCTTGTATGTTGCCCAACCCGTCATAGCTCAGTAGCTATGCATCTACCGCAGCTATAAACTATACTGACGGCTTTAAATCAACAAAATCAAGACACATGAAAGTTGAACCATTAGAGACGGGAATTCTCCCAAACCACTTCATAAATTCGCAGACTCATGTTCACCGTGGCACACAAAACTCATGACTTATGTAAATACCTGGCTTTGCCAAACGGATACGCTCACCTTCAAAGCGGAAATCAATCAGAGTTCATAAATCGGATTATAAATTAAAAAAGAAAGAAAAATACAACTGGTACTTCTCCGTTCTACCATCTCTCATCGAACGCAGACAGCTACACAGCCAAAGCGTATGTAATCTGTTTTCGAAAAGATTATTTTCAGTTCCATCAATTTCCGGTGAAAGAGGCAGATGACTGCCGTCTCCCGTTATGGCGTGGCAATGGAAAATGGGAAATTGCGTCCTGTGTACACGTACATAATAGACTTCTCAAATAATTGTGTAGACCCATTTTCAGTGCGCCCCAAAGCACTCAACTATATGGACGACGTGCCTGGCTGACATTTTGATGAGGCCCAACTACAGCCGTTGCTGGACCCCAGGGCTTTGTTTCCCTGCGTTCGTTCTTCTTTCACAGGAAATCCATTTATACACGCAGTATCCATAGCCGGAGTGCGGATCTGTGCGCACAATGGGTTAGTCTTCGATTCGAATCAATCATCCAAGAGATGGTACGCGCTCGCAAGTAATGTGGTCACCATTCTGCCCACAAATCTAATCATTCAATCTAATGTTTAGCTGCTGCCCCGTTCGATTCGATTAAGGGAAACAGCAATCTTAATATAGCAATTAAGCGGGCTCATATATGGCGGAGCCAACACGCTTGTTACACAAGGCTGGTATATCTGGTTGCCTCCATTAGGGATCATCGCAAGCCACATTGTGGTCGCGGACATAATTAAGACAAAGTCTTAGGCAAAATCGTAAATGATGTTCCCTTCCATTTGTGCAGCAGAACCGCTTTAATCGCAGCGCTGCACCCTCTCAGTCTGAGCAACAGATACACGCGCGCACGCGCAGTGAATTATGCAAGCTCACTGCTGGTGCTGGCCGATCATTTGACGGACCGCTGCCGGGGGGGATCTCTCTCTCTCTCTGTTTAATAAGACATTTCAAATAACTTATGATGTTCTCGAGTCCGTATAATGGCAACGACTTCTGTTGGTAAGATACACCAGAGGTGAACGTGGTATTCTGCGTCTGGGAGTGGATTGAGTACTCCACGCGCCTCGGGTAGAATAACTTGGGCATGTCTTCGGTGCGGCTGCTGTTTAACCATCTATACACGATGCAGCTGGAACAGAGGCTTTGTTCTGCTGTGTGCCCAAGACGATGCCATTGAACTAGTGAACGTGAATTCCATAAAGTGCAAAAGTGTATTCCGATATCTCTACAATGCTGATGATGATGCCGAAGAGGTGGAGCGCGGGGGGCGCAACACATCGGACAGCACAACAGAAGCATCATGTCCGACACTTTGAGCGGCGTGGCGTATATGCAGCAGTGGTTTTGTGTTTTCCTTCTATACAAGACCATATTTCCGGTGTTGTCGGTCGAAGATTTATGCAGAAGCTGAAAGTCACTAACAGACAGCCAAAGTGAGATATGATTTGCGATTTCGCTTTGCAAGATGGTGCGTCAGATGTGTCAAACTTTGGGATGCATGCGGGAGCTTAAGAGAGACTTGCCGCCGGATTAAGACGGACTTTGTTGGAACTGCTTATAGGTGAAATGTCTGTCTGAGGACAAATTCCGACCGTAAATTGTCCGTTATTGATACCAAATGCACGCCATACTCTTTTTATATTTATTTGGATATTGTCCCAACTGACTCTGCACATAGTTTCATATTCCTTTAACACCGGAACAAAAAAAAACAAAGTTTTCTAGCGCATTTCGACTTTTTATCCCACGAGTTCTTGCTTTCATTAACAAATATTTAGATGATTTCTACTCTTAAAGTTGCCGATAGACTTAACATCGATGTTGGGCTTGTCGTTTATTTTACCAAACTCATCAACTGATTTGTTTTAGTTAAGGAAAATAGGTAATGAAATTGAATCACTTGTTACTCCTTTTGTTCTCGTCTTTCTATTCGCAAACGTAAAGGGAGCAGTGCTGTTTAAATTGCATACCCTTGGAATGAGTTTCTTAGTTCAAAAATTAAACATACCTTTACCTATAATTGTATAATTGTGCAGTGAAAGTAAATTATTACTGCTATAGGAAGACCCTTCCTTTAATACACCATGCAGTGTTGTTATATCGTGGGATTTATCCCTTTTGTGGGTTTTCGATGTCCGAAAAGCGTTTCCGTGGGATAAAGGGAAAACGCAGCAAATCGTGGGAATTTCAGAAATCTGACAAACGAAATTTTTAAAAGGCTTCCATTAAACGATAGTTCTAATAATAAATTAGAATTCCTTGATCCAAATGTATCTCTTGAAAACGTTGCAACTACAACATCTTGTTTGACTTGACGAGTAAAGTTCAAGGCTGAAATAAATTTGAAGCCAATAATGAATGCAGAAAGTTATCATCTTCAATTTGTAACATTGACAAACTCAACTTGAAAAAAATTAGACCTTTGAAGCTAAAAGTCATACGGCTCATTGCTGTTTTTTTCGTTTTTTGAAAACGAAAATTTACATGAAGCAATACTTTCGTTAAACATTTTCGTTCTTTAAAAGATGAAGCTATTTTCTAAAAAATATAAATTTATGTTCTAAATGTCATCTAATATCATAATTAATAAGTCGGTGGCACTCACAACCGTCAGACGATATGCAGGAGTAATATTGATGAGGTTCGAATTCAAGATAACGAAAGTTTTTTAACTCACTTTCTTTTAATAAGTTGTTATTGTAATTACATCGAGTGTAGCATACATATTAATAAAAAAAAATTTATGTGACACAATGATTGTAAATTCACAAAACATGAAAATAAAGAATATCTATCTATCTACTAATAAAAAAAAATCAAATCTTAATTATTGATTTTAAAACCTAAACTTTTACATATTTATTTTTTTTTTTTTATTTTTTACTATTTTTATATTAGCCCTAGTTACAGGCAATACAATTTAACAGAACACTAATACCTGCAAGTGCTTAAACCAGTTTTTTCTTCGTTCTAAGCTTCGTTATTGGGTTTTTTGTCCGGCTGAGAGCGTGTCGAAATGTTGCTTTCAAAATTTTGTCTTTTCACCAATAATTCTGCTTTTCAAATTTAAAGCAGTAAAATGCAGCTTATTCCCTTTTTCCAACAAATAAATCTAAAAAAAAAAACAAAACAATTTCCAATTTATAAAAAAATAAAGTTAAACGTTAAAACAAAAATAAAATTTAAATGAAAAAAATTATATAAATGAAATTAAATATGGAAAATAGGAAAGAAAACTGTATCGATTACAAAACTGTAAATTTAATTAAAAACGAATGAAGAATTTAAATAAGAGAAGTTACAAATTTGGAGAAAACAAAACTAAAAAACGATTTTTTTTATGAAATTACATATATAAACAGAAAAAGAAATTTTTTTCTACATTTATAAAGCAGAATTTTTATCCTTCAAAAAAGTTGACCCCAACCCGTGTGCGCTTGGAACTTTCATTATTTATATCAAAAAGAAATCATTCTTAACAATTATTTAGAAGAAAAAAAGATACTCAGTGTGACAAGTGCGTAACTAGAGAACCCAAACCCAAGTGACAATCAGAAAGAGATATCTAAAGTCTGTTCTTGTTTAGAGCTGTGTCATTCGATATATTGCTGAAGGTTAAACCTGTTGCTGCGGTTTACTACGTTCGTCTTATAATTAGGTTGTTCCAAGATGTTGAATAGAAACACGACAATATGCGATTGAGAAGTTAAACAAAGCGTGGAATACTACAAATCGTGTCTAATTAGCTGGTCATAAATTTGATTTTATGTCACGCACACACACTCTTCAAATAATTGAGTTTAATGAGAATTTATTGCCAATTTGCGGTTTTGTTTTTATATCATTCGTGAAATTTAAATAGCCGACAGTGGGATGAAAATGCTGTTAGGTGGGTAGATGTACTTATAGATTGTATGCGTAACATATCGTCTTGATGGAGGGGTACTGAAATAACTCTGTTTTCAAATGTACAATCCAGTTGGTTGTATTTTAGGCGCCTAGTAGTCATCACAACACACGTAGTTTTATTTATTTTTCTAATCTATTAAGTGATAACTAAAATATAGTAAAATCTGTAATGATACGCTGGAAATATTCACTACTGGTTTGTGAAAAGTAACTGACATCTCGCAGTAGTTCCTTTTTTGTTCCATCAATCTTTGATGGGAGATATTTATTTTTTGCTACCAGAGTGTCGATGAAAAAGGTGATATCTTCCTGTGGTAGTTGTTGCCTTCAGTGCGGCTTCACAAGCAGGTAGACGACGGGACCCCCTGCCTGAAAAAAACTACTGTGTCTGGGAGTCTAATTGCTTTTGACAACCAAGTAGCTTGTACCAATTTACATTAATAACCTCTTTATGGTTCCCTTGCAAAATTGCTTCGCTCTCTAGAGATATCCCAATGTCAAACAAATGTAACCAGGAGCTTCCATAATATGGACCTGTTGTGTAAAGACGTCCCGTTGGAAAAAAAAAAATAAATAAAGTTAGGTCTCCATATTGGAATTCATCATACATAACAGTGTCCGGTGTTTAAGAAATAATTTTGGATTGCTCACAAATCTTAATTTTACGTCATAGTTTTGTTTCTTGCAGTGTGCAAGATGTTGCCTCTCTATCACTATTCGATCGTTTTACGGAAATTAATTGTGCAGAACTGTTCCTTTTCTCTGGTATT
The DNA here is from genome assembly GCA_916610125.1 of Cheilosia vulpina. Lineage (NCBI taxonomy): Eukaryota > Metazoa > Arthropoda > Insecta > Diptera > Syrphidae > Cheilosia > Cheilosia vulpina. The sequence continues at coordinate 39,536,735 of OU744279.1, read as the reverse complement.
TGTAGAGCTCTGCGATTCGTCTTCTTCAAGACTGGTATCGGCGAAGTATTGACACCCTTTTGGTCATTTTAAAGGTAGCAGTGAACTGTGCCTATTGCATACAAGCAATGTTTTTTGTAAATTCTAAAATTGTGTTGCTTTGTTAATTTTTAGATACCGATTCTATACTTTGCATTTGCTGTCCCGATTTGTTATTCCTTTCCGTAAGTTTGACAGAGATCATGTGAGGATGAATAATATATTTCATGTTTCCAAATTGTAAATGGGTAAAGCTGGATCCACTGCACTTGATTTAATGAGCACGGTATTCCGAAAATTAAGTGCTTACTAGTTCCTACATTTTCTACTGCGGTGGTGGCACTATTTGATCGCTCTTTGGGAAGTGGGAGATTCTGTTGGGTTCCAGATAATCACTCTGAGAAAAAAAATTACCGCACTCTGTGAAGCAAACACTCTGCTCATATCTGCTGCCGAACTATTCGCTTTTAGGAAAATATAACATGAATACTAATCGAATAACCTGTTCGCTTTAAATCAACATTCTTCGAAACCACAGTTTGCAGCCCAACCCCTTTGTTTCTAGTGGGAATATTTAAAAAAAAAAAAAACATCTACCCGTTCAAAGTTTCCTAATTTAAAGTTCAGATATCGTGAAAAGTGGTCTGCTCGTCTGTTACTATTTGAATTAAAACACGTGCGCCCTACTTCAGTGAAAAGTCAATTTTATGAACAAAAAGGGAACAAGTCCACCAAATGTAAAATTAGTAAACAGTCACCCATTTTATCAAAAGAAGCTCTCAGCTCATATTAATGGGTTTTTATCGGAATTATTATTATTTATCGGAACCTAAAAAATTAAATTTACCACATTCGGATATCGGATAACGTGTTCGCCTTAAACCGACATTTCGAGTACCTCCGAAAACACATTTTGCCCCCGAACTCTTTTGTTTTTATAGAAAATCATGCAAAAAAACTACCACCTCGTTGCAACTTCAATATCTTAATACACGCAGCCTGTAGCAGAGCTCTTGCATGGACTACAGCTCTCTTATTCCACCATTGAATCAAATACCCATAGAGTTGAATTATTCGTTATGACCTCTTCACAATAAAATAAAAAATAAAATAAAAGGTATTTAACTATTTTGGTTAAAATAATATTTAACACATCATCATATATCCAATATACAGCCGATGAATACAAGGTCAGCGGACGTAGGCCGTAAACTTTATTTTATAATTTAAGGACATTATTTTTCATAAATCGGACCCAGCTCGTTAAGGCTTTATAAGGCCGTTAAAAAATGTTGACTTTCAGCCTGTTGTTACCAGTCTATTTCAAAATATTGTAAATGAATTTTCGCTTTATTGTGAAACCGGCCTTAAATTTACCAGTCAAACGTATGAGTTCTAAAGTCGGAACTGATTCACACATACCTTACTCGACCACGCTCCGGGAAGCCTATCTAATGCCACAAATTCCAAGCTACGCCTTTAAAACCAAGTTAGGATTTCTATTCTACAAAATCTATGTTCTCTTCCAAATTTGGGAGTAAACCTTATCCACAAAAGTTAAAGCGCATCTTTTCAAGTAATTAAGTCATATTTGCGCTTTTGGGAATTCTCAATTTAAAGCCGGATAAAACTGATCTGAGACTGTAACCCCCTTTCGAGGTTCAAATTGATCCAATTCAAATGTTTCATTTTGTTGAATTCTTTTCACTTTACAGTACTTTTATTTGGTATTTACATTTGTAGTCCGCTTGAATTCAAATTAATTATTCAAATTCGACCACTCATGCTGGGTTTTTTATTGTACCATAATTTTCCAATCTAAAATATGAAGCAGAGAGTGTATTGCATAAGTAGCCCGTTGACGTAGACATGTCTGCCTGTTCCAGTTTCAAACAATTCTATTGATGTTGACCAATCAATGAACCCAATGAGAGAGAAAAAAAGAAAGGAACTTTTTTATAGGAAATTGATAAGATAAAAACCGCAGAAGGTAGACTTTATTTAAATCTCTCAAGCTGATAAAATGTTGCATAAGCACTTACTATATATGAACATGTCTATAACGATACAAAACTGGTTCGATATACGTAAATTATTGCTGCTAAAAATGCAGTCTGGTTTGATTAGAAAATAATTTAAACGATAAAGTCAATAGATGACAATGGGAAGAAAGAAATCTAATGGGGTTTAGTTGTTCAGGAACTATAAATCACTATAAATCACTTTGTTAGCTTGTTATGTAGATGAAGAGGAATTGAGTCAACTTCGTCTAACTAAATAAAAAAATGTGCATCAACAAAAATTGATTTCAAAAAAAAGTCGAAGAACCCACTGTGATTAGTCTCAAGTACCAGCTATTTGAAAGCTGTGAACTTAGTTCTTAAGTATATCATTCAGTATTTGAGCTCAACTCAAATAAATCTACGGAAAAGTTCCCCAAAGAATAGAGGGCGGAATAACAAACATCAGTAGTCAAGCTCAGCATCTATATTCATTCTTTAAAGACGTGAGTTCTTTGTTGGAAGGCGCTCCCTCGCCTGCTAATAAGCTACATGATTAATTATGTTTTTTTTTAAGCTCAAATTATGGTGACTAGCCAATTAAGCGTGATGCTTTGTTTTGTTCGCCAAGTCACCTTGAAACGTTGAACTTGTTTCTTATCAGAAAAAGAGCCAAGCGCACATTCCACCTGCCAATCAGTAAATCACCACCGATCCCTGTAACATGGGCATTCATCTGTCAAGTAAATTGAATAACTTACATAACTAATGCGTCAAAACTGTATCGATCTGCTGAACTACATGCAACTGATCTGAAATTCCAATGGAGTGTAAGCACCAGCGGTGTCGCCTTTCATACACGCTGTCATTGCTGATACAACTGTCGGCGGAATAATATTATGTCACAGAGGTGTAACTATTTTTTCTGTTCTCCATTGGAAAACAACTTTTACAATGATATTGTGTTACGTAGAATATTATGTCGGCTTCCATGGTACACATTTCCAGGGTCCGTTCAACAAATGGACCTACAACCCATAGTTATGATTTATTCTTGGCAGAGTTAATTGGATTATTTATGACAAGTTCTAAATAGAATTTGCTTTTTACTCTCATCTGGCAGCCATTACTCGTATTTAGCTGTCATTGCGCTGCTCAGCGTACACATAAAAGTGGTGTTCTCTTGGACGTTCAAAGTGAGTATGTGTCTGTAATTAATGAGGTGGCTACAGCTACAGCCAACTAAGGATGAGTTGAAGTAATAATACTGCGTTGCCGTGAGTGCACGTGTCTTACGAGCTCATTAAGAAGTCTCCACTCTCAAGATCTCTAAATCCCGGAGAGTGAATCATTGCGAAATAATACGCAATGTGTCGCTTTGCTTTGACAGAGATATTCGAATGGTTTTTGTTATTTATGTCAAGCATAAAAGAAAATTATCTGCGGCACATACTTTGTTGAAGTAGAGACGGGTGCAGACAAATTGAAGAGGGAAACGTTGAAGCTGGAGATCCACGGGATATGTGTAGTTTGTTGATATTGCAAATTAATTTCCTACTAGGGCTGGGTGGATGTAGTATCAATCGCACAACGTCTTTGAGCCGCGTTCACATCAGCGAACAATTTTCTGGAGAGTAGCAAAATATGTTGGTTTTGTTTGAAAGCAGGGAACTGGATTTCTAATACCCCATTCATACCGAACCGAAAACTGGGTTTTCGCCAAAAAAAATCGAAAACTGAAGTTTTTTCAAACATATTTCAGTTTTCAACGCGAGTTGTTTACGTCGTTTTTTAGGAAAACGCCTTCCAATCGTTAAATTGTTGAAACAAACACACCTTTTCCAGTATTCAGTGGAACAACTGACTGAAGTCACACCTCACAATTTAAAATCATTTTCCACGCTGAATTGATGAGCTAATATTATTTTTAAATGATCCGAGTTAATGTTAGTTGTTAATTAATGCAATCGAAATTTGTAAGCGAAATTGTTTACACAGTTTACACAGAAGTTTAGTCTACATGCAAATCCATTGGCGTATTGCTCGCTCACGGATGCGGCGATTCGACACATAGTGTGCTGATGTGCTCAGAACCATCCTATAGAGTTGAGAAATTTTATTTGGTTTTATTCCAATTTGCATTAGCAAGCATTAGAGATGCAAGCATTTATAACAAACTGGGTCCCAGTAGCAGTGTCATGAACCCAATTGCACAAGAAAGGCATGAACATATACTATTCATTTCTCCTATCGAGTTTAGCTGCCTTCGCACGTCATTTTAATATTGATAAACGTCTGATGCGAATCCTAAAAGTGTCAAGTAGAGTGTAGTTATTGAAACTGCGCGATGAAGATTCAATTTTGCTGGAAAAAAATTCAGTAAAACAGGCCTTACGTGCAAAGTCGCTCCGCGATACTCATATTTAGTGTCCACGCAAAATTTTTCGAACTCACAATGGCATAATCCATACAAAAGCCGTATTTTATTATCAATCAACCGGATCTGTTCACGAATCAGATCACGAAAATAAAACAAGTCGGATCATTGAAAAGTTCAGTTTTTGAATTGTGGCAACAGTTGCTTTCAAAAACAAAGCAGATAATACAGGGTATTACAAATTTCATATTACCACCAGCCATATTGCAAATATTCTGCGCAACGTGACGTCACAAAAGGCATATGACATTTGACTTGCAAGTTGGGGAGTGTTACCATTTCAATCAAATTATTAGCAGCGGGTGTTTTAATTTTTGTAATTTTTGGCCTCGGGAATAATTCAAATCATCGTATTAAATGAATCACTTTCTCATTATGTATTCCAAGCTTTTCTGGACATTATTAATTTATTTACAAAAAACCAAAATCGAAAAACAGCGCAGGGAAACTTGTATAACAAAAATTATTTCCCATCACGATTGGGAAACGGTTTTTTTTGGTCTCCGGATCTAGACCAGCGAAACATTTCATAAAAATTATTTTTTTAGAAATATTTATGAAACATATTGATATTTAATTGCTTATCAAGTGTTTGGTTGGTCTGGACATACCTTTACAGAACGAAAAAATAACTCGGAATATGGACGGTGTAGTCCAATGCGAAAAAATCAATTGATTTTTTTGTGTTCCATTTTTTAGTCTGGCAATGCGATTGTGTGGCTATGGTGATCTCGATGAAAAACAGGATCACATGTTGTTGTTTTAAATCGATGATCTATATGGATCACAGCTGATAATAAAAAAGGGCTTAAATTGCATATTGTGACCTAGAAAATATTTAGAGTGAAGGTTAAAAATGGTTATTAGTAAGACGCACTAAATTTAAAATTATAGAAGAGGGTTCGCCTGGTAAGCGATTCTATTCGTGCGCCCTCTTCTTTCTTGTGGGTATAATCTATTTTAGTTCACAGATAGGAAAAATGTTTCAAGTGCGCATGAAAACAGAGAACTTGACTGAAATTAGGTTCAACGTGGTGTGAATATTGGCCTGATGCCACTGCCCTTTTTGTCAGTTTTATGTTTAAACCTTCTTGTTCAAATCCCGCCAACTGAAAGGGTCCCGAAATTCACTCGTATAGAACTTTACAACCCAAACGAATCTGCCTTCATTGGCATCCACACTTCTGTTCTGCAGAGCTGGACTGGGATTTTCAGGTTTCGAGTTCCTTTACAATATCCTACTATTCAATTGCCTTCTAATGCTAAACAGCTGTTGCCAATTTTAATTCTCCACTCGATTTTGAGAACTTTTATGTGTAGTCCATGTAAATGAGGTCCCAAACCACCCTAAAGTTAAACCCTCTGTTATAACCTTCCTTTCGATTCTTTGATGCTGTGTGTCTCTTCTTGTTGACAGCGTATATTTGATATTGTCCTCGTTTCCGGTCAACTTTTTGTTGGCCCAATATTTGCTAACGCGCCAATGAAAGCTGTCATTGATGTCAATGTCATTCGGGTGTGAAAGTACCTGTAGAAACTTTTGACGAACTGTGCGTGTACTACTGGTTTTGGCTTGTGAGTTTTCCACAAGCACGATGTTAAAAAAAATATAAGACTGCGTACCTTCGCTAAATCTTTTAGATACTCGCCTCCAAGGTCTTGGTGAGAATGTTTTCGACATTACTGGAGCAGCAACCACCGTCATTCTGCGCAACATAACGAGATTATATACAGGATGCCGAAACTGGGTATAGCTCTACAAAATCGCATCTCTAAAAATTCTGTCGTAGACTTTAAACTGATAAACTGTAGCTTACGATGGGACTTCTTGAGTTTTCTCCTAGATATTTGGTTCGTCGTTTCCGATTGACTTGGCCGACTCAAAATTGACCCACCCGAATCTGCTGTTAGAAAACCCATCAGCATTGCTCCTTAAGCTTTGATTTCGTAAATAAATTTCCGCTATTTGAAACTTAAAGTGTGGCGTCTGTCCTTCTGCAAATTTTTCCTGAAGTACTGGCTACGATTGTTGTTTCGATTTCGATCGGGGGAAGTCCTGAACGAACGCCTACTTCCCTTAAACATTTTTTTTTTTTTCAAAATTAGAGTCTTCCACTGTGTAGAGGCATTCGTCCTGCTGTCAGTGTGAGTATCAATCTCTGTAAACGTCGGCTAAGTATCGACTCCCATGTTATCCAACCTACAACTTAAAAAGTCTTTCAACTTGAGTTTCGAACTATTTTTAAGACTCGATTTCGGGAACTTTCCGAGAAGTCTTTGGAATCCCGCCTTCCGCTACAGAAGTCGTAGTATAATATCGATTTTTCGACCATCTTTTCATTTCCTTTAGCACGTTGTTCCTCCGCAACGTAGGTTAGGAGCAAAAATATTACCTTACTAATTTCGCTTTTAAAATAATATTCCCGCGTACAGGTACAAACTATGCCAAGATGCCATCTTGGGCAGAAAGCCGCGACCGATTCATGCATTTATTCCAGATTAAAAAGAAATTACCTTGTTTTACTGACAATGACATAATTTATTTAAGGCTGCTGACGACACCGCAAAGCGTATCCTCTCCTCTTGCGGCAGACTTCACCCAGCACACATACCCACAGATAGAAAAGGACCACTCACTTACAAAAACACAGCTCAGAAGGCTCAAACCAAAGATTGTAAACCAACAGACAACAAGAGCGGACAAAAAAAAAAATATAATCCCAATCGGCAACATGGAAAACATGTCATCATCAATTGAGCCGGTTATGCCGCGCACCGCCAATTTGCTAGCGTGCAAACAATGGTGGCGTGTTTGCTTTCTGTATGGCGATCAGCAGAAATATTATCGACAGGTCTACAGTAAAGCGGCTGCCCAACGCTTAGCATTGTCTTCGATAGGCCAACAGCAACAGCAGCACAACAACAAGAGCAGCCCAGCCGAGCCAACCACCATAGAAGCCGCCAGCATCGGCGATGAACAAAATAATAACAACAAAACCAGCAACAATAATAATGGCGTTAATAAAACCACCAACGATAGCTGCAACGATATTGGCAACGCCAACGCGGCCAGCCACTTCAGCCCACCATTGTTCCCGCTCAAGCAGAGCACGCAGAGGCGCAGCAAGAAATTACTCCGATCGTTAAGAGGCAACAGTAGTGGCAATAAAGCCCACCACAGTTCAGTTAGTGGTGAGCTTACAAAATCCGATGCCAGAGTCACGGTGCTGGATGATCCGTTTCTGTTCGGCGTGGATGACGTCGATGACGGCGACGATGGGAACGGGAATCCTGACCCGCTCACCCTGACCACTCACTATCCGGACTCGCTGTTGCCGAATGACGATCACATTCAGAACTACTTCAGTATGTGTGCGGACAATGAGTCGGGTCAGGAGCAAGTGGATTTTAATCACCATCTAGTCCCGGAAGACGACGAGAAACCGCAGTTACCTCCGAAGAGTTGCAGGAAAGCCAGTGATTTTCCAGCGGCCGCAACGATGGACGGTGGCGAATTGCAACTCAGCGAAAGTGACCTGAAGTTCTTGAATTTGAATTTTCGCAGCCGCAACACGGGACATGAGTGCAGCACTTTGCCAAAGAGTTCGAAGCCGTACAAGGATCCGCACGATATTAGTTTCACTTTCAGGGAAATCGCCACCGTACACCAGGATACCGGTGATGGATTACCACCACCGGCAGTCACCCAAGGCAGTCAGGATCCGTCAAGCGAGTAAGTGGTTTATATGAACTCGTTTTGTGGGGGCAGTTTCAGTTACACTTATACAGTCTGACACTGCAGGGCGTGGGAGTTTCGGGTGCGTTTTTTGTTTGTTTGAATTTTCTAAGTGTAACAGTTATTTTGCTGTTAAAATTTAACTGAATTGAGTGTGAAAAAAATCCCCTTTGAAATGTAGGAAAAGAGATAACTCACTTCATGGTAAGTTTTTGTATGTGGGAGTGTGTATTTGATGAGCAGATTTCAAAGGCAGTTTGCAGAAAGATGTCCGCGTCGTTGATGGGCAGTTGATTCAAAAGATGTAAACACAAATCTCTTCCTTCCATTTATCAATTTTTAACCCTCTCCCTTGACGGCCGGGAGTGTAGACTGGACCCTTAAAAACTCGCGATCTTCCGGCAGGAACTCTAATTCATTTAGGGCAATGCCCATACGGATAGAGGAGAGATTTCGGACTTGATTTAACCATCTCAACCACGAAAAACTAGTACATCAGGCAAAGGCTGTAAGTTTTCACTTAGACCACCAGCTGGGTCCATTATTGTGACCCAAAACATTACTGCTTCTACATTTTTTTCTCAACAACCAGTGGAAAGTATTTTTGTGTGTGACCACTCTTCTGGAGGCTAATTCATTCTTGGTATCAGATTTCTTCAACTTTGTAGACGAAACTACTTTTTTTTTGTGGAAAATACGTCTTCTTCTAAACAGAACCTACGTTCCATCTTCCATCAGTCCAAGTTGTTGAAATGATGTCTCAGGAAGTGTTGTTATATCGTGGGATTGATTTATATCTTTTTGTGGGAAATTCTGTGTCCCAAAAGCCTTCCGAGAAAGAACAGCAAAATTGTAGGTTCAAACAAAAAACATTCAAACTACAAATTTTTGCCTGAAATTTCATCAAAACACCTTAACTTTACCATGATTTATCAACACACTGAATGTCCTTAAAAACAGCTCATGAAAATCGTATTTTATTAAAATTTTCTAGTACGAAAAAATAATCATAGTAATATGTTTTCAAACTGCGATTTTTATACTAAAGGTTAATTTAACTTGATTTTCTTTCCGTGTAATACAAATTTTACTTTTAAACGCTAGATTACGCAAAAAAGCATCGTGGGCTTCCAAAAGGGACTTTGAGTACGATGAAAAGGGGAAAAAGGGTCAAATGATCTCGCTTCGTGGGATAAATGAAGAGATAGGGTGCTAACAACACTGGTCTCAGGTCACAGTTAGCTATGAACAAGCTCACCGTCTTCCTAATGGTTTCATTCACCTTCTGGATTGTCCTGATTGGCTTACGCTGAAGTCTGGCTAAAACTGACCGATTGTGATGGCTGCCGGGAAAGAAGTTATCCATTAGCCATTGTAACCGTTTTTACAAGTGCCGCAATTGATCATCATCTCACTGTGCTGATGCATACAAACCATCCTGAGCATGTGAAAAAGTTCATCCTCTGATCCGCTAGATAGCTAGTCCGCAGTCTTGGAAAAAATACTTCCCCAGTAACTGGTTTTGGTGGCCATGGCAGTGACATTGGGAAAGCGAGTGCTTGCTTAAGTCCTTCTTTCTCACCGTTGCCTCTGCAAAGCTCTTTTCTTTCTCCTGCTCAGCTTCCTCGTGTGCGAAACCGCAGAGTGTTGAATTCCCTAAAGATGGTAAAAGGGGATTTTCTGCCCTGCGCTATAAATCTCTCAGACCTGGCTTTGTTAAAGAACAGACATAGCTTACTTGTGGTAGCACACGTAGCTATGATGGTCCAACTAGCGTTCGCCTCTTATGGCTTTGTTCACCACTTCAAGCTTGAGTGTGCAAGGCGGGACATTCCAAAGGGGATCCACACTTCTCTCGAAATAGCTTTCGAACCTTGTCTTGCTAATTTGTTCCGCTTTCTCATTAACTGAAATGCCCTTGTAGCCAGGGACACGAGCAGAGAACTACCTTTTGCTTTGTTAGAAGAGCCTTGAGCTCTATGCGACTTCATTTAACAAAGTTTCGCTTTAACTTCTGATGAAGTTGTTGCCTTGATATCTCTATGTGGATAAAGAAGGAAATACCTTTCAATGGTATTTCGGACTCACGGGCTAATATTATCAAAGCTAAAACCTCCACTTGAAAGCCACTTATATGGTTCAGGGTCATTCTGAATTTGATTTGGCGCCTGATGACCTTATTTCTGTATCCATTTCTGATTCGTCTGTATGTAAACGACAATGGATTGCACATTAGGTGTAAGTCCATCTATCCATTTTTCCCTCCTGGGATAGTCGCTCAAGAAGTGTATTTTGAAGTTCGATACCGTCCGTGGTAGATCTGAGTAGCTCAAGTGTTTCTAAAACTTACAGTCTATTGATTCGGATAGCACGATTGCCGATGATTGTATAAAGCTGTCTAGAGAGAATCAGGGTGAAAATAGCCACAAGTCGGGCATTTTAAGTTGTCCCCTTCACAGACAGATACAGTCTCTAAACTTTTAAAAGGGGTTTATGCTTTAGCTAAGTGGATGGCCCCCATAGGCCATATCAAACTGGTATTAGTCAGTATAGATAGGTCTTACTTGAGCAGAGTATGTCCAGAGATTGGATTGTCTAAACAAAGCGCTGTTTCCTCAGTAGGCTAGAAGAAGTTAGTTATACCCTTGATCCCAGAAGGCGGTCTCCCAGTCAGCTGTAAATAGATCATATGCAGATTCGTTGCATGAAATACGCCAACTAACTTGAACTGTAGTACGTCTAACTAGGGATTGAAATGCTTTGAGGCACTAGATTGTCAAAGAGTCGGTCTCTAATACCTTTTCAAGGACATAGTTGTAGGAGATCCGTAAAACTCTGGCACTTGGTCTTTACCTTGGAACGCAATAGGCAAACTTTGCTGCTTGTCAATAAATGATTGATCCGTCGGTGAACAAGCTCAGACTCAAAGGGTCCGGTGCCGATACACCATTGGCCCACTTGATATGGCTCAAAACGTTTGCATTGTTCAAAACATTATTATAGAACAAAATTCTCGACTTGAGTAAATTATATCAAAATCACACACATGTCATGTGGATTGAAGGTTTATATGGCACATCATGCAACCGTCTTCGTAAAGCAGGTTTATAAATGTGCTGCAGCCAAATATGATGGCCCCTAATACCTACCTAGTGGTTTTGTTGGGCAGGAATGCGGTGGCGCATTAAAACCAACTCTGTAGCTTATTAATCTTTGGTTGCGTTGACCACTTAAGAAGTGTAGGCCACCTGAAAATTGCCTTTTACAGGCTTAACCATCAAATGTAAAGTTTTACATACTTCCAGTCTTTCGTAAGACACGCTCGGTGACATAGTTGTGAGTTCCATTAACTGTTCTATCAAAGACAATGAAGAGTTCTAGTCATCTGATTACAAAGGCCTATTTCTGGTTCGGTTTCTTATAAGATGAAGCTGTAAGAACGACCTTTAAGCAGAGCCGATGTAGGCAAAGTTACCTCTGTCTTGTGATCTTCTTTCGGATCTGCCGAGTTTGGGCCGCCCTTCTTATTATTGTACTCGCCCTCTTTAACCTACTTTAGCCTTTTAAGTCACTTCGGTCTCTAAAGGGTGATTTTTTAAGAGGTTTAGAACTTTTTAAAAAAAAAAAACACAAAAAATTCGAAAAAATGAATGAAATATTTATTTGAATCGATAGTTTGAACCTTGCAATTTAATGTTTAAAGATAATTTCATGCAAATGTTGACCGCGGCTGCGTCTCAGGTAGCCCATCCGCTGAGTCCAATTTTGGCATACTCTTTCACACATATCGGCCGGTATCTCACGAATGAATGCATGGATGTTGGCTTCCAGTGCGTCAATCGAAGCGGGCTTGTCCCTATACACATTAGCCTTGGCATACCCCCACAAAAAATAACCTAATGGTGTCAAATCGCACGATCTAGGCGGCCAATTGACCGGCCCGAAACGTGAAATTAACTGTTCACCAAACTCGCCTCGCAATTGCGCCATTGTTTCGCGTGCTGTGTGGCATGTGGCACCGTCTTGTTGAAACCACATATCATGCAAGTCAAGAACTTCCATTTCGGGCAAAAAAAAGTTTGTTATCATCGCTCGGTAGCGTTCACCATTGACAGTAACGCTGCGATTCGCATCATCTTTGAAGAAATATGGCCCAATAATACCGTCGGCCCATAAACCGCACCAAACAGTGGCTTTTTCGGGATGCATTGGTAGCTGTTGCAATGCTTCTGGCTGATCTTCACTCCAAATGCGGCAATTTTGCTTATTTACGTACCCATTCAACCAAAAATGAGCCTCATCGCTGAACACAATTTTTCGATAAAAAAGCGGATCCTCGGCCAGCTTTCCAAGAGCCCATTCACCAAAAATTCGGCGTTGTGGTAGGTCGGCTGGCTTTAGTTCTTGCACCAGCTGTATCGTAAAAGGCTTTACGCCCAAATCCTTCCGCAAAATTTTCCACGTAGTGCTGTAACAAAGGCCTAACTGCTGGGAACGGCGCCGAATCGACATTTCGCGGTCTTCTGTCACACTAGCTGATACGGCCGCAATATTTTCTTCACTACTCACAGTACGTAAACGTGTTGGTGGTTTAATGTCCAACAAAGTAAATTTGGTGCGAAATTTGGTCACAATCTTCCGAATAGACTGCTCAGAAGGTCGAGAATGCCGATCATAAAATGGAAGCAGCGCGCGATGAACATTTCGAACCGAGCACGAATTTTGATAGTAAAATTCAATAATTTGCAAGCGTTGTTCATTTGTAAGACGATCCATGGTTAAATTGCAAACCAAACTGAAGCTGTTTGACAGTAACACAAGGTACTAAACACACGTCAGCTGTCAAAATATAATCGCAAGTGCACCAGTGACAACTTACTGTGCTCTATCACTTATGTCAATATCGTCGCAATAAGTGAACAAATTTTGGAACTTAGTGTACTTTGTCAGTTGTCCGTTGGGTTGCACGCAATTGTCTCAAATGTTTTAGAAGTCGCATTTTCCAAATTAGTCCACGACATCCAAATCGTTACTCGTTCCGATGGACAAATTTCATAGGGATGCCAAATCTAGGCACGACCTTGTCCCAGTCAATGGTGTCTTCGAAATCGATTAGATTCGGACCTCAAAATCGTTTGCAAAGTTATGCGCAAAAAGACTGCAAAAAAAAAAAATAATTGTAAGTGTCAACTATATAGTGTGATACTTACGGACCTATTTAGGAAGGGACTTGGAATAAGGGTTTCAAAAGATGCACTAGTTTTGTGCCTTTCAATTAAGAGTAACCACTGCTGGTACGTGCGGATTTTGCAACCATAAATCATTAGTTCACAATTGCCGCCGATGACACATCCAACTTCCTGTCATATATTCAAATCAATTCTTCATTAGCCCCCTCACGAGGTATCGCCCAAAAGTCGTTCGAACTTTATTCATGAATTTCAAACTGCCACTGACAACAACTGCGAGAGTGAGATGATGGTGAAATCAAATTCACCACAAAAAAAAAACCCAATAAAACCAACAACCATCTACCGAGTGACGACAAATCGACAAAGGAATGATATAAAACATCTCACGGATGTCGCATTCTATTGTCGCAAGAAACGCGAGAAGAATAAATCATATCCATACCGATAGCGAGACATCCATATATGCATGATGATGTGATTTCATGCAAAACGCAGCCAGTCACCTCGTGCACCTTGCCCAACAGTGCATATTATGGTAATTGAGAAAGTGAGCTAGAATCGGATCATCGGGATTGGATTTCCTACAATGGCGAGTAACAATGGACAAAATCTCTGAGTCTGTCCCGATGCAAAGGCCAGAGATGATTCATTTCGCTGAACACCGACGACACGGTGACAAACTTGACAATGTCTCGCCCGAGTTGATTGAGTGAATGGCCGACCTCAGAGAAGTGTCATTTACCGACGAGTTTACGCATAACGCCACCATTGTCTGTGCAGAGGGACCGGGACCTCCTCATATTACAGAAGATGCGCAGGCAGCCTTTTTTTTTGTGGCTTGCGAAAACATAAAAAAAGATCAGTCAGCTCAAGCAGGATGTGGTCGGGGTATGCTTAACGACTCTGGATCAAAGGGAGCAGAGAAAAAGTGCTCACGCCGATGAATTGTGTTCAATGGGATCTCTTGGGATTGGGTGGCAAGAAAATATGTAATCAATCATCTAAAGTGCACTAGTTTGTGGGACCTCCTTGTACGGCACAATACTGACTGCGGAGCCTGAACATTGGACAGGCAGCGGCAGCTTAGGTGATTGCGAATGCGATGAGAAAATATTGGGAGGTGTGGTCGGCAGGAGAAACAATTAGTTCCGCATTGGCGGGGGAACATGATTTATGACAGAATTTTAGCGTGATGAGGAAGACGCTTCACTTTGGTGCGACACGACTTGAGGCCATTACCAAAGTTAGTTGAAATGAGAAATTGCCTTTTTTAACATTTGACCCAATTGGCTTTATGGCTTCGCCGATCCTCAGTTGAGTTATCGAACTTATTGCTCTTAGAATAATTTATTGACAAGCGTCAATGGAGAGAAGGTTGTTCTAAATAAAATCCTGGAGACGATTCTAAAAATGTCAAAGCTTCTGCTGAATGCGCTTGCTTTAGAATGCGAAACGAGAAGGGGTGTAAAAACGCTTTCACTTCATTTTCGCTTCAAAATCAAACACCAAACACTGCTGAGGGATTTATGTCTGTTACGAGTTGGCGTGCAAACTTCTCCATAAATCCTTCCTTGTTGAGAAGGATATAGGCTATATCGTTATTTGCCACCCCTACTTGTTGGAAGCGGTTTTTCCCCAAGGATGAATTTGTTCCTGCAATCACTGCGTATTGGTTGTCATAATTCAATTCATTTGTAAGCAACATTAAAGAAAAATAAAGTGCACGACTGGGTCGAACGTAACTTTCTCGATCTTTAAAAGTTTTGGTGCAAATGAAGTGGGAGTTGCTGATTGTGTAAGCACCAAGTTGTTGGAATTATTTTTAGGGTGCATATTCAACTGGTTGAAAAAAATGAGAAGTTTCTAAAAAAAAGTTTTGCGTAGCTGTTATTGGATTTTCATTGCAAGTGGGTCATATACTGAAAATATACCGTAGAAATTTAAAAATTGATCGGGATTTGGGAAGTCATTTTTGAGAAATATCCACGATTTTTTGAGAAAAACTAAGTGCGGGATTTTATTTAGAATACTTATCTCACCTTTAATACGTATTTTGATCAAAATCATAAGATCAGCTTTTGTAAAATTATGCAGACAAACCAGTAAGAACTATTGCAATATTTAGTTTGAGAAATACTATTTTCAGCTAAATATTTAAGTAATTTTGTTGGAAACTGAGTATAAGATATTGATCGGGATGTAAGCTTTACTTGATATTTAAAGTTTTATCCAAATCGAAAAAGGGGTTGTCGAGATATGAGCGGTTTCTTAAATTAGCTTTTTCGGTGATTCGAATTGAAAATTAAGCAGCCAATAAATTCGAAAGTATCAATTTTACTGTAAGTATGCATTTTTGTCAAAATCGTTTGTGCCATTTCCAAGTAAACTAAAGAAAACCAAATTTTTATAAAATGTTTTTTTTTTTCAAATATCCATTGTAGATAATACAGAGAAAAATTGAGTTTGCTATTAGGTTATAAATGACCATATTACCTTGGAATGAATTTTTGTTACAATCGTATGGACCGTTTTCGAGATATAATCAGATTTCAAAAGTACAGCGAATCGTTTTTTTTTAGCCAAAGAGTGGGTATGCAGTCATGGTAACCCCATCTACCTAAACTCAAGTATCAATTTTGGTTCAAAACGTTAGAGCCGTTTTCAAACAAATCGAACTGGAATGAACATTTTTTATGGGAAGTACCATTAAGGTTACCTTGCAAAAGAAAAAAACGGCCCGAACTGTAAGCTCACAAACTCTAAATCCGCAGTTTGATCTTTTTCTTACTACGTAATTGAGAAAGTTAAAAACACTAGGGAGTCGACACTATGGTCCCAAATCAAGCATGATCAAATTTAACTAATTGGGCCTTAACAATAATCATTTTTAGTTTCGGCTTTAAATTTTAGTAGTCCACCGTGGCTATACTTTTCATACAAATTTTGCAATCGTGAGCTTCCATAAATTTAAAATCGAGGCTAAAATTTGTTATTATTACGGCGCATTGTTCAAGTCGAAGAATTATTAGCAACGATTATTCTTGACCGAGAGCGCACTTCGAAAACACTGTGCGCGATATTAATAATCACATATAGTGTCCTGGGTAGATTTTACGAACTCACAAATTATGGCAATTTTTTTTATATAAAATTACCCATTGTGACCCATAAAATATTTTGTGGGAAGGTCAAACATGAATATTAGTAATCGTTTTCTCTGTTGAAACGGAACGGACAAGGTTGCGATTTGCATGGGAATGCAGCCAGAAGTTCTAAATAAAAACCTGCAGAGGATTTTAAAACTTCAGCTGTTTTGAAATGCCTGCTTTAGAATGAAGACAACCCCCCTACGCCACTGAATGCAGACAATAACGGCAATAGTTTTGTGGAGGAATGCTAAGATGGCTGATGAGTTTAACGAAAATGTATATGCATATGATTAGTAAAAATAACTACTCATAACCAAAATTTCGTGAATCGAATTGCGGTCACAGGGAGTTCTCAAGCTAAATTCGCCGTCACTGCGAAAAAAAAAATTCTCTGTTTCAAATCCGGTAGCGAAACGTTTATCTAATAAAAAAAAACAATACATTTGTTTTAGTTGCTACAAGAAAACGGATTTTAATTGCAAATTTATTTATTTTTTTAAATGTGCGATTTATGAGAACAAAGAATTTTTAAATAAGAATTTTAATTATTAAATTCCTGCAAGCGATGAGCCCTAAATTTCTGTCCAAAATAAATTAAAAAAACAACACAGTGTGCGATATTAAATTCACCATGATAGTTTCACGTATTGAACGAGAATCGCTTTTTAGTACTGAGTGAATCGAAAAAATGAAAGCAGTGTTTGAAAGCGACTGTGAAAACGAGAATTGACCCCCAGGATAATAAACTTAAAGCTAAATAAAACACACGCAGCCAGCGTTGCCGAAAGTACTCCCATATGAGTATTGTCCTACTTTCAACACCTCCGTACTCCCGTACTCCTCGTTTCACATTCGTACTCCTATTTTTGTTAAAGTCCTAAAATATCCCAAAGGGTAATTTCAACATTAATAAATTTAATTCACCTCAAATTTAATGAAAATTTGGCAGCATTTTTATCTTTCAAACTGTCGTAAAAAAGGGAATTTAAAAAAAAAAATGTCTGTACTCCTATTTTTTTAAAATACTCCCCTTTTCTGGCTGCAGTACTCCCTAATAATATTTCTCTCCAGTGACACATTTTTGATGTAAATTGTATTTCATTATAAAGTTTGGACTTTGCCATTAAGTGTGAAGTACAATATCATTTAAATGGCCGCCTCGGGAGGTAATTTTTAACCACTTTTGCGCACGTCTAGAGCTCAAGGATATTTCCCGTAAGCACGGTCTTTTACGTAGAATCACAGAAAAAAATCAATCACTCTCAAATCTCATGATCTTGGTGGCCAATTGACGTCGTCAAAACGTGAAATTACGCGAGCAGGAAATATCTCACGCAATAAAGCCATATAATTTGTCGTGTTGTGTGGGTTGTTGCCCCGTCTTGTAGTAAGTTTTAATATCCATTATCATAAATGGTTAACATTCAACTACTATTATGACACTTCAAATGATAGCTGAGTATGACAGGTGTCAAATGCCAGCGCTACCAACTTGAAACCTCGAAATGAATAACCCTGTGTATTATCAATATTATTCTACTGATCCATAACCACGGTTATACCTAATGATAAAGAGTGCTTTATTAAAGGGCATTTTTCTGTATAATTTATTACTTAATACGAAACACAGGAATGTTCTGTTTCCGTGTATTCCCTAATAATTGTGATGTTTAAATATAATGGTAAGTGCAAACAGGAGAGATAAAATGCAAACGTAGAATGATATTTTTTAAAGTAACATCAAGATTTATTCACTGAATAACTTTCCCTCTTTCTGATTTTATTAACTGGGGCATTTATTAAAATTTAAAATATAGTTGGTGTTATGTTCGCATTATGTTTTGAAGATGTTAAATTTCGCCCATTGTTTGATCGACATAACGTGATCTTTCCAGAGCATTTTCCATCACCTTTCTGTGAATTTCAGTTTTCAGTGCCATTACTTCTCTTTGGAGAGTCTTGGACGAACTGTTGGCTTTATCTAGTGAACCAATCGAGTTTTCTATGGAAAAAGGTGTAACTGCCGTATAAATCGGTGCGTATACACCTCCAAGTTCTAAGAACGTCGCCTTGTTGACGTTTGTTGGGGTTTTCCTTAATAATTGCTTGCACCTGAAGCAATGTTCACTTCCACACACGTGTAAAATCAAAGAGCACCTTGTGGCTGAAAATGCTGAAGGCTGAACCAATCGGTAAACTGTTTGTGCACTGGGCCGACTTCGAAAATGAAAGAAACTTCGATATGATCTTTGTGGCTGAACACGAAAATTGAAAATAAAATTGAACACTTTTCTGTTCTTTGTTCTTTTCAAAGTTAATTCTGGAAAAGAAGTGAACAAAAAAGTATTCTATAATAAAATCATAACGTGCTTAAGCAAAAGATATCCGCTGTCTTTTCTGACAGCCGACAGACAGATATGCGCGAATAATGATAAACAATAACAATCTGTCATTGACGGTGTATACATTTACATTGGTATAAACGCGCTCTATTTGATACGTTTGTGTAATAACTACGTATGCCCCAAAATTCATTTGGGTAACAACCAAAGCTGACGTCTATAAGAAATTTGCTGTCAAATTGACAAGTGTTTTGTAAACCGCAAAAATATGTTAATAAATTCCCATTTAAATTGACATATCCGCACAGACCGTTACCTACATTATCTGCGTTCCATTGACAGCTGCAACATAATACCTCTTAAGGGAGCAACAAAGCCGACTATATAGCTCTGAAACCAGCGAATCAAAAATGAAACTAAAATTTTGTTTAGGTACTTTTATTTTTACACCAAAAATAAATAAATAGCTCATACGGTAATTCAAACTATTAATTCAGTTTATTCCGACAATTTAGTATTTCCCGGTGTGTCAAGTCTAGTCTACTCATTCGCACAAAAGCGGCCATCATTTGATACCAAAAAATGGCCATCGATCACATGTCTATGTCGCCCATTTACCGCGCGCCTTTACCCAATTTATATAAAAGACATTGACACAATTAAAAGAAAATCTTAGGCACTAAATGACCGCTTCTGATAGCCTCTATCTTAAACCGCTTTAGTTTAACTTTTACTGTGAGATAGCAATCGGGAAAAAGGATCAAAACCCCATTAACCATTGTAAAAACCACCGTCTTTTGTATAGACATTTCCACCGATAAAGATAACCAAAGGACCTCATACTAACGATGCGCCTTACTTGGCGAAGTACTTGCCACGATATCCATATCTGTGCTCGTTTAATTATTAATTAGCTTTGTATATTCGCCTGCGTGTTGTACGCGCGCGCGCACTCATTGCGCGCCAAAGACAACGGCTATACGACGACGACAACAACCAGGACAACGATGTGATCTTTAGCGAGCATGTTACCCCTCTGCCGGGGCTACGACTGCGAGATAAAATCGTCTTTTAACGTAAGCTAATAAAATTGTAAATAAATCATCGGACCTTGTAAGACGCCAGCGATTTGTTTTGAGCGCGCAGCAACTTCTACCGATTCTGTTTCATTATGTTGCGGTTGCTCCAGCCCGACGCACGGTTATTTGTTTTGTTTTACCGTTTAAGGTTGTATGCTATGTTAATTGCGAGTCCTCGCACTCGAATGCGTGTCTTCTGCATGCTGTGCTTAGCGGTGCCATTGCGACGGGACAAAAACAAGTTTCGGCGATGTTACGTAACGTTGCACAGATCCTATCGCTATCACCCGTTAAGCGATCGAAATAACTGCTCAGGCTGGAGCCCGGATGTGAAACACCTACATACAAGCATCTCCGCGTCCCCAATCGGATTATTATGATTTTTCTGCTCTGTCAGCCGAACTGTCAAACTGAATGACAGCGACGAAAGATAGTCACAGATTTAATTAAAATTCCTCTCACTGCCAGAGTCGTCGTAGGTACGAGTACCTCTGCTATCCTAGTCCACTGACGGGCATGATGTGCGCTGGCTTCGTGGAAGTGTTGATCGTCGTCAAGCACTCAAGTGGTCATTGCGTGAAGGTAGCCTCAAGATCGACCTTCTGCTAGACTGCATCTGCAATCTAACTTTGGCCGCGGCCGAGCATTGGAACTCGAATTGCAAAATTACCTGGATTTGAGTGCATGTAAACACTGCCGTCAACTTATAAACTGCCGCAACTTGCACAGTCCTCATGCTATAGGTATATGATTGACTCTTCGCGCAGAGGCAGCCTGCACTAATGTTAGGCTACCGCCAATTTATCCTGTTACTGTGTGTGGCTTTTCGATGGCGTTCTTGATGGATAGCCCGCAGGCTTTTCGTTGTTTTCTTTTTGTATTTTATTTTTTACTTTAATTTTAGGTTAGATGTCGTGGTGTTGGTGGTTACCCTTTGGTTTAGGTCTTCTCTTTTGGCCGAAGCAACAGACAAGGAAATTCTGTTCACATTACTGTAATTAGTTTCGAAGCAAGACCAAGAGATGGACGCTACTTTATTCAGCAGCAAGCAAGAGAGAGACTTCTGTGTGGAGAAATGTTGTTTCGTGTAATCAAGGAAATTCCATAACACCTTGCAATTACGCGAAGAAACGTGATCAATTCGATTGACTTGGCTCTGAACAAAGTATGTGCATTAGGGCATCAACTGTGAAGTAAGTAACTCAACTATTTCGGGATTTCGGGTTCCTCAAGGCATAGTCGAAGCTTTGACGGGTCGGCTAGGTACATTTCGCAACAGTGGGGGCCTACAAAGTTTTTGATGTCGTGCCTTTGTGGACTTGAATTATTGCTGAAGGGCTTGATGGTTCTTTTAGGCCTGGGATGGTCTCCTAGTATGACATTTTTTAAAGCCGAATTTACTTGTTTGGAAATTTCTCAGAAAGGTTTTGGTCCTTCCAAACCTTTTTTAGCCCGCTTATCTGCTTTTGTTCTTCTATCATTCTCTCATCACCGGCAACCCACGAAATTTTGGTTTTGTTCCATCCGCTGAGTGTTTCTATGGCGTTCTTGCTGATTCAGAGATAAAAATCGGTGAGCTTTACTACTGTTCGACTGTCCTTATGTAAATGCTCTCGAATTTAGTACCAGAGTTGTAGATAAAGTTTACGAACTCTTTTATGAAATGGAAGTCTGCTTGAAATTGGCTGAAACTTATTCTTAAAAGGTATTTAAAAACATTTCATGTATGCCAACCTACACTAGTGTCCATTTTGGAACTATCCGTGTTCCAATTAAGGCCGTTTTGGCAAATAAACTGGTTATTGCTAACCCATGCATCTCTATTAGTGATCTCCGTATAGAGGGCTATAATATCTTTGCGAAGATCTGTGACCTATTAAGTGCCATAGAGGCTTCGAAAGCCGAATCACCAGTTCTGGATACCCGCTAATGCTTGTCTCTTTCGTTTGTGCCATACTTGCTGAGCAATTGACACATTTCTGTAATATGTCTGGTGGTGTGTTAGTTCCTTAAGAAAGCTGAGAAAGTCTGAAACGCTGTATCTTTTTTCACCCCCGAAATGGCGGTCTTTCGAGTGATTTTGTTTCACCACGCACATATGAAGCTTCTGTTATAACGGCCTCATCATCACTCTCTGCATCCAGTGGGTGGTTTTAGTGAGATCTCCTAGATTCTAAAGCATTGGTGGCCTTATCGATTTTTCTGTTGATATATAGGAGTTCAAATGTAGCCTTTTGTATATAATCACTGCCAGATGTTTTAATTCTTTCGAGTACGCAATGACTGCGTCGTTGAATTTGAAATTCGATGCAGGTTTAAAAACCTTTTCTTTGCAAAGGGAACTTTACTGCCTTACTCGGGGTTAATCAATTTTTCTTTTTATTGAATTTGGGTATAGCATGACATGACTTCATTTCGCCCTCAGGGTGATGACTAAGTCGTCGGTGTATCCAACTATGTTTAAGACTGGATTGCTTGACTTTGAAGCAGGTTATCGATAACCAAAGACAACAAAGTAGGTACTCCTCCATAACGCCTGTTACTGGTTTACTGAAGTTAGTCCTGATAAAGCTTTGGTCCACTTATTTGTAGGATGTTCTCTGTTTCTGTGATGCAAATTCATTTGATATAGAATCATCCAGTATGTAAAAAAAGCATCCTCTATATCACAAAATTACAACCTCTGCAAAAGCTTTGATTTGTGTTGTTAGCCTCAACAGAGCACCTTCGTTGAATTTACCTTTCTGACATTTGGCATTGGGACAGAGTGCCGAATTATGCTTTGCATATGCTTAAGCATTCTCTGATGTGTACGTCGAGCAGTGATGCCAACCAAGGCTTTTCATGCCTTTTAGGCATCATTAGGTTCTTTTTTTATTTTTATTTTGTTGATTCAACATAAATGCTGACTTTTTAGGTTTTAAACAATGTGTTTTCACCTTCATCTGCTCGTTTTCCAAACACTTTATCTGTCATTCTTTAAAAATAATTCCAGCTTTCACTTCCAATAAGTGGATATTAAAAATTAGAAACAAATTTAAAAGCTATTTGTTGAATAAATAAAAATTGCTGTTGTTTATTTTTTTATTATTTGTGTTCAAATTTTGATTCATTGTTCCACTTTACATAAAAAAAATATTTTAGGCATTATTTTATTGAAAAAGGCATTTTTTTTTTTCAAGTTAGGCATTTTTTTGTCAAAAGTGGTTGGCAACGTCGAGCATTCTTTTATTTATTTATTTTTTGAGCAAAATGTAGGAAGCTCATATTAAATAAATTGTTAATAAATACCCCGCTTAGCGCCTCCAAATTCATGGCGCGCAGCCCCAATTATAAATGCTCAAGTCCCACCTTTCACGGAGAAAGTCACCCAGCTCCACAGTCTCCATCACTAAAAAGTGTCTAATCACAAGCATTATCTTCTGACAGACCACACCAACGCGCATATGGAAATTGAATTCAGGTATTCACACTTCAGCGATAAAAGCCACAAAGCCCAAAACAGACTTAAGGTGTAATTCCAAAGCCTGAGCATTGATGTCCATTTTTATATTTGAATCAAAAGTGTTTATCCTACAAAAAGCCTCCTCATAAAATATTTTCCAATTATTACTTTTTAATGGTGAAATTAGTGGGCCTCTGCCACAAAAAGCCCAAAATTTACGCCCTCTTTTATGGCCTCTGAATAGACGAAGAACTCATTGATATTTTGCCTAAAAATCCAATAAACCACACATACGCGTACCTACCTCGGCTGACACGAAGCATGTAATCCCCCCGAACTCCAACGTTTTATAGCCCAATTCCAATGGAAATTATTAAACATAATCTTCTCTGATGCTGTGAACACTACTCGACAGCCAAAGTGCCCAAAACAAACATAAAACGAGTCGGAATAATTCAAACACTTTTTCTCTCGATCTTGACATCAAAAGGCGAACAATCTTTGACACTCACCTGAGTGTTTTTAATCAGAAATCGGTCTTAAAATGACAGGGCGCACTTGTGAATGACAGTGGGCCCCGCGGTTAGATAAACACACAACATCGGCCGGGATTACTTTTAAGCTGATAATTCAATAGGCGCGTTTTGTAATTGCGCTCTCGCAACACAATGTCAAGTTATAATGACCGACCGACATTTGTGCGGACTGCGGATGAAAAGAGGGAAAGAAAAAAAATCGAAACACTCTCGTGGGAGGAAACGCTACTCGCACGCCGCCAAACGCAAAGTTGTTATTTCCTCCAAATGTCAGTTGGTCGGTTATCGCGGGGCCTACATCTTGTCAGGAAATTATTTCAATTTCAATTCCACCTTGGTTATTATTTTTCTTGTTTTTAATTCACACCCGAAATACCTGAATTATTATAGTTTCCATCTTGTTGGTGGTTTCTTTCCGATGGCGAACGAACTAAAATGTGTCTGACTATCTGAGAACAAGATGTCTCGCCGAGGTACGGTCGTATCGCTTCGTCAAATCAGTGATTGATCATTAAATTGCCTCATTCCGACAAATTGAAGAACACATTTCTGCCATAATAAAACAAACAGAGCTAAAAAAAAATAAAAACAGAAAACATTCTCGAGAGATAAATCAACATGGCATCGCATAAGCAACTTTACGACTCTTGTGCATTGTTGTGCAGAAAAACTGAAGGCTAAGAATGTTAAGATGTAACAACAACATGACAGCTATGGTAAGATGTGTAGGTACGAGGTGTTTTTTTTTTTTTTTGTGTTAGGGTGCATCTTTGTCTCACACACAACTGGTTCTGTAGTTTTGATATGTGTTCGGCAGCCCCAACAAAGGTTCTGAAGGTCAGTAATTGCTTGGGCGCCCCCTTTCTCCAGACTGCGGATTTATGCTTGTTCCTGGAAGTTATTAAATTTAAAAGTGAAGGCGGCGCGCAGAGAATCGACAAGAAATATTAACGAGTAGGTTTATCTATTTACCAGACAGATGAGTTTTAATGAGCTTATCCTGGCGGTGAGCGTGAGTTTCTGCTGAAAAGTCTGTGAGTACGTAAAAGGAATTGATATATTGACCGGTTGTGCTGAGGTTGATGAGTAGAACTCGTACATCAACCAATTTGTTATGGCCAAAGGGGGACGCGCGTTTGAATGAATCTTGCATGCTGGAAGGCTTTCAGTGGGTTAGAGGCTGTCAGTGTCCTAGAGGCTTTCAGTGATTGGAGTTATAAGTCCAAGTTGGGTGCTGATGGGAACAGTCTTAAGTGGCTTGGCTCAGTGTAGGTACGTGACCTCTTGTTCACTTGTTCCATTTTTTAATCTCCTTGACGTAGAGCCATTCGACATCGTCTTGGGTGGTATTTTCGGACGGGCCATCGGAAAGCTGCACGTGATAAAGCATCGGCCATGCATTTTCAGTGTCAATTTCGACACTAGCTTCAGAAAAATAGTCACAATTTACTCCAAAACCCATCTGTTTGGATGTAGGCTTTAAGGGGCAGACTTAGCAAAGCGTAGACTTAGAAAGGCTCCGTTTTATAACATACGTCTTATTGGCTTCGATGCTTCCACCATAGATTGGAGAGACGATACCACGATGTTAAAAGCATCGACTATCATTGTCAGAGCGCACAAATAAATAGTCGGGACAATAGGTCCATATGTGACCCTAAACTTCTCCAAACCATTTATTTGAGCGAATTTTCTTCAAATGATTGAATTGTTATATAAATAGAAAGGCGTTCTCATGACAACTTAAGCCCCGAAAGTTTTTTTTCAGACGTTCAGGGCCAGTAAAAAGATCCTTGTTTGGTGTATTTTTTGATATTTCCGCAGGTCGAACTTGCTACCAGTGATAAGAGCTCACTGTAACAACTTATTCAATAAAGTAGCGCTGAAACTTCTCAGGATGTAATCGTAATAAACTGAGAGGGTCTTTGCTTATTGAGTGTCCCTAGAGTTATATGTTTAAAATACAGTAGACCAATGACAGCACTAAAGGCTGACTAGGTTAGGTTAGGTTTGTGGGCCGGCGAGGGAAAAGGCTAACTAAGGATTGGAGGTAATTTATTAAAATAATTGACTATCATGCCATCTTCGGTTTACAAGTGTCGTGACCCAAGTTATTATAGACTGCAATACCCTGGGGAAACCATTTTTAACGCAGTTCCCTTTGAATAATACTGATTCGCAATCTTAATCCAAAAACTTCATCAGCATCGCATTAGCAATAATTGTTTTCGATGGCTGACTTTTTTTTTAGTAACAATAACTGCGCATGATCGTTAGTTAGGACAACTACCACCTATCAAGAACTATAACCAAAGTGCAGGTCTGGCCTACTACCAGGGTTCTTAAGACTTTGAAGTAACCTTTGAAACAATATCCACTAAAGAGCGCCCACTTTAAGTGAGATAAGCAAATCTGTGACGGAATGTATTTCGAAAATCGATCGTAAGAGAGAATAGGATAAGCAACAATTTTGCTGCCAAGGTTTGAGATTTTATTAAATCTTTTTAACAATTTTGCGGCAGGGCAAAAAAATCATTGTCTGTACCCCCTCTGTGGAAGAATTATTCCCGCACCAAGATCAAGACCGATATCAAACTCAATTTAAACGAATTCACAGTCAGATGGGAGAACTCTAAGCTCTTAAAGGCAGTAGCTGTAGCATATTGCTCGAAGTTGGAAGCTTTGCATGAGCCTCTATGGTTGAAGGTCATAAGCAGGGCTAGGATTTCTATGTTAAAACATATTTTTTTTGGATAAAGGTAGAAGCAAACAAATGATACAGTTTTTCGAATCAGCAGATTTCCTTAAAAATGGCATTTAATTGTTAGAGCATATTTTTGCATATATTACTATAAATGCATATAAATGCATATAAATGCATATAAATGAAAATTAAAATGTTTACTTTGAAAAACGTAAAACTCTTAGTTATAAAACCTCCACGGAATAAACAGCTTGGCAGCACTAAACACAATTCCAGCTGTCATGTTTTTCCAATGTCATTCCCGTGCACTTTGCTATCTCTACCTCAAAACAAATTGTAACTTGGAATGAGAAACTTGAGAATTTTGTTCGTCTTAACCGTAAGAATTTATTTCAATGATATTTTGTTTACAATACTCTTCAAAAGAGCAATTTTTTTTTAGATAAAATGCCGAAAGTTTAGTCCTCTGTGGCCGGTTATTTCCACAAATATGTTTCCGATAATGCAGATGTATTTAAAACAGACGGGAAAGTTTTATTTTGCAAAGTGTGCAACAAATGTGTTTCTTATGAAAAAAAATCGCAAGTAGATCAACATCTAAACAGTCAAAAACACACACAACTTCGTGCACGATATCCTGCGGGTACATCTCAACAGCTGATTGCATTTCCCAGTACAGAGAATAAGTTTTGCCTTGATTTATGTGAAGCTTTTCTTGCTGCCGATATTCCTTTACATAAATTAAACAACCCTTCCTTGAGGGATTTTCTTAAAAAATACACCAAGGAAAGTGTGCCAAGTGAATCAACAATAAGAAAAAATTATGTGGACACAATTTACAGCTCTCTTGTAAATGAGATAAAAATGAATTTAAAAGATCATTTTTTATGGATTTCGATAGACGAAACTATAGATATACAAGGACGTTATGTTGCAAATGTCATTGTTGGTATTTTGCATCAAAATGAGGAAGTTAGTAAAAAGAAATATTTAGTTAATGTAGTGGAGCTAGAAAAAACAAACAATGCTATCATCGCTCGCGCTTTTGATGACTCCATTAATTTACTTGGAGACATCGATAAAAACAAAATACTTTTATTTTTGACCGATGCAGCCCCTTACATGGTAAAAGCTGCTCGTGGGTTAAAACTTTTTTATCCTAAAATGATCCATGTAACATGTCTGGCTCACGCATTGCATCGTGTGGCAGAGGAAATAAGAAGCAATTTTAATGACGTTGATACGTTGGTGTCTAATGGAAAAAAAATATTTCTTAAAGCACCAACACGCGTAGATATGTTTAAGGAAAAAAATCCCGGGATTCCTCTTCCTCCTCAACCTATAATTACTAGATGGGGAACATGGGTTAATGCAGTGGAATATTATTCAACATATTTTGAACAATTTGAAGGAGTAGTCAAGGAGTTTAATGATTCGGAAGCTCTTTCTATTAAAAAAACAAAAGAAATACTTAACCAGTCACTGTTAAAAAATCATTTAATTTTTATAAGTTCCAATTATGGATTTCTTAATGAAAGTATCACTAAGCTACAGGGATGGAGCACGCTAAAAACCCAAATAGACTTGATGGAAGACGCATTTGCAAAAATTAATTCAGTCGAAGGTTCAATAGGAAGAATTATTCAAAAGAAAATAGAAAATGTTTTAAATAAAAACGAAGGGTACATAAAAATGAAAAATATCTCAAATATGTTGACGATGGAGAGTAACGAAGAAGGGAACCTGGAGGACTATTCAATAAGTGAAATTCTCTCATTCAAGAATGCTCCAGTTACATCTGTTGACGTTGAAAGATCATTTTCAATGTATAAGAGTTTTTTTCGACCAAATAGACAAAGTTTTCTTTTTGAAAATTTCAAAAAAAACTTTATGGTTCATGTAAATAAGGCATATTCAACCAATTTGGACAATTAGTACCTTATTTAAATAAGATTGGATATGTAATTTTTAATATTTTATTTTTTTTTTTTTCATTGAAGTGAAGTTTATTTATTTTATGTTTATTTTTTTTTCTTAAGTTTTTTTGTTATTGTTGTTAAATAAAAGACTGTATTATTCTTAATTTTCAACGTATATTTTATTATTTTTCAAAACATATTTTTACTTTTTAAGCGCATATTTTCTCATTTTATGTGCATATTTTGTGTTTTTTACCGCATAAAAATCCGAGCCCTGGTCATAAGCTTAAACCACTTCCATTCGTGAACAGCCCGATTTGTTATAAGGCATTACTTCTCAGAGGTCGGAAAATATACCTATCTTGCTCGAACTAATCGTCTAAGTTTAAATCTCGAAATGGTTAAGATCGTTGAGCACCTTTACTTTTTTTAGCGTCTTTTTAAATTATCCACTTTACTGTTTTGTCTCCAAAGTAGCGTTGCCAGACGGTTCAAATATTTCCCCCTAGAAAAATCTAAAAAAAAACCCAGATTTAGCTATTTTCTAAAAAAAAAGACGATCCTTTTTACCCACCTAGATCTGGGGGGAAAAATCCCCAAACTG
The DNA here is from genome assembly GCA_916610125.1 of Cheilosia vulpina. Classification (NCBI taxonomy): domain Eukaryota; kingdom Metazoa; phylum Arthropoda; class Insecta; order Diptera; family Syrphidae; genus Cheilosia; species Cheilosia vulpina. The sequence goes on along the minus strand of OU744279.1, from coordinate 39,507,574 downwards.
GTACCGCTGCTCTAAAGTGAGATTGTAGAGCGACTCTCTTGATTTTTTTTATCGTTTGCAATGAGAGGACAAGGGTAGGGTTCGATTTAAAGAGACAACTATTCTCCGAGACTCAAACCCAAAGCATCGTGGTCATCACTCATTAACTGAGTCAGATAGAAGTTTATTTCATTTTATATATATATAACTGATGTTTCCATCTTGCCTAATTAGCTGACAGCATTTTCGACCTAACCTAAACTTCGAAAAACCGGTTTTTTTTTTTTTTTTAAATTTTCGTTTTCAACAGAATCACTCGCCCAAAGTCTTTTTACTTCCTCAGCATCGTTTGAATGAGTTTGGAAGTCATAAGTGACTCTTGTGTCTAACCTGTGCACGCGGATTTAGTTACCCGAACGTAGAACCCAGTTTCCAGCTTTCTAGAAATCAATGTAGAAATTTGGTCATTCTACTGCATTAATGAAATAAAAGCGGCAGATCCTGCAAGAAGTGGTCTCTTATTCAATTTATGACCTCCTGAGGTACATCAGGTTCGAAAGCTTTGGACGACTTTTTTACATTCATATACTCTAGAAAAGTGCTAGGCGCTTCTACGAGTGTCAATTACCACCCCAACTTGCTAATAAACGATTGAGTCTGACATACTGTAATCCCACGCTATTCGTTATTGTTTTTTATAACTTTCTATATATAATTTCGATTGAAAGTGCGAAGTGCTTTTGAGTGCGAATTGAAAACCGGCTCTATAACTATAGCTATCTACGCTAAGTTGCAACTGCCTCGTTATAACCCAAAATTTCGCATACATTTAGCAAAAAAATAGTCTCACAGGAAGATTACAATTATCTTATAAATTTTGAAAGGCTTCTACCATTTTTTCCATAATGTCATCCTCAAAGGAAGGTTCTACTGAAATCTGTGGAAGCAAATTTTCGTTACACGTAATGTTCAGCAGCAGGCGGCCTAAACCCGAGCCTTGTGGTATGCCTCCAGTAGCTTCTTGCTCTTTTATTTCCTCAAAAGTTTCATTGCAGGGGGTTTCTATTAGCAAAGCAATTCCTTGTTATTTCACAAAAACAGTTCAACAATTTGATCTGGTCAAGCTGCCCTCCCAAATCTACGAATTTTTTACCGCGCAGTATTTTTTATCGCCGCCAATCTTTCGCTTATAGTGAGAGTGACCTGGGCTCTCGTTATTAGCGCCGCCAAGAGTCCAACTGCCGTTTTAACTGGTGTTCAATTGTAAATGGTCCGATTAAGGGTTTCAAAGATAGTTTCTAATAAAGACAAGTGGAGTTGCTTTGGCTTTCCATTTGTCTATCAGTCCTTGCGCGCTTATAAAGGACTTGGCAGCTACGTTACAAACATATGGGAAAATATATGTCAAATCTTATTTGAAACGCGATTTTAATGGTTATTTTAGAATACCGTCCAGCAAGTGCTTAAAATCAAAGCCAAACAGAGCCTCGTGCACAAACTCAATTACTCCACATGCATTTGTAACTGTAGCATCGACATTTCCGGGAATACATATGTACATGCAACAGCGGATGCCTGCGGTAACTGACAAAGAATGTTCGCTGTAGGTATAACAATTCTACGAAACAAGTTCCGCAAATTAAAATGCTAACTTCCAGAGAACCTCTTGCCCCAAGGGTCAAACAAAATATTAAACGTCAAAACAATATTTTCTGTTTTTGTACATGCAGTTTAGCCGCTATCGAGTCGACCAACTAGCGTGCTATCACGCAACATTCGGAATTTATGCTTGTTTTTGTTGCCAATTAAAAGTACCTAGGTCTGCGCGTTTTTTCGCCCATCCAGGGAACACCATCAATTATGAGATCAATTTGCATCTACAGAGGGCAACAGGAAGACCAACGCAGTCCGCATTGAGTTGTCAGTGTGCGTCCACGCCCCGATTCTCAACTATTTGGAAATGGCTAAGTGCGCACTCATTACCCGGGCCTATTAGGCGATTGTAAAATTCGAATAACGCCATCCTTGAATGAATACTCGGCGGCAGTTACTTACTTTAATACCTTTCGGGTATGGCTACGCCTCAGGTTGAGCGGAGCAAAGAAGTCATCCATTTGATGGGGGATCTCGCTTTCGTTGGTGCGTATTCTTGGTCATGCCATAAAGTTCGCAATTTATGTTGAGATACTTAATTGAACTTGCAGCATGCTGTATGTGCAGTTGCTGCCAGGAACAAACTCTCAATAGGTCCGGTTACTGTGCATAGTTGTTGGAGTAGTTTTCCAATTTTACTGTCAATTTATGGTCTTTGATACGCGGGGTGCATTTACGATCATAGCCGCGGATCGTATCAATAAATGGATGCCAAGCCGTGGCATAAAATTGCCCAGCGCTTTAGACAGACTGGTAATAGTGCGATCAACATGTTAAGGGGCTTTATGATGTTTCAAACATTAGCGGCAGAATTTTGAAACGCACGTGTAATATGCTCAAGTTATTGGAGTTCAAATGGAAAATGTTTGTGTAATTAATTTGTGAGTATTTGAAATATAAATGCAAACATCTGTAAACTGCATATTGCGAACAAAGTCGCACACAAATTCCTTGAGTTAGTCGATGCGATCTTGCAGTCAGGAAGTGCCTTTTTATGACTGCACACAGGAAATGCGAACATGAAGTATTTTTTTAATAGATCTACTTCTATATTAAAAGGCGGGGCAATTTTAGCCGCAATGATGACAACAAGGGAGAGTATGAGGATACCTTGTGGAGAATTTCCTGCATTGATTGACTGTTATTTTATATTGACGAGTGCATCTTTGGAGATGAGAATTCATGGAAAACCCAAGAGATTTATTTGATAGTCGGTAGGTATCCCTACCTTTACAAATCTTGATAAAGTTGCAACGAAATAACTTCACATAAAAAAAGGGAAATTATTTTCCACTCAAAGTCCATGCGGAATTATTGCCCGTGAAGTTGTTTTCCAACCATAGATTACAGAATTCAACGTATATTCGACCGCTCATAACTCAAGAACCCCTGCTCCAAAAAATACATATTTCATAGATCTACACTTGCAACGGGTCTTATTTAATATTTTGTTACAGCTCGAAGATATCTTTGTGCAAAATAAATAAGATAAGGTAAAGTAATGAAATTTCGTAAAAACAAAAATATGATTTACAAAGCGATACCCTAAATAAATAATAAATAAATGCTTTGAAAAGAGATCAAACTCATTTTAGTATGTTCGTAATTCATTCAAGCAGTAAATCAATTTTCTACTCCATTCCTGAAACTGAGGTAAACTAAAACCAAATCCGATCCTGTTTAAATAAATTGTATAACATAACCAGTTTTAGGTCATCTCTCGTTATCAAATGACAAATCTGTGGTCACAAGGAAAATCCGCCAAAGTATATTTTACTCCTTATTTAAAGTTTTTTGACTCTAGTCACTTAAGCCTTTTCTTTTTTTTTTTTGAAATTGTGGCCACTTTTTTAAAGATATAAAGCTGATAAAAATTTACAAAATATATTTGAGTACGCTGATTCTTAAGGGCATCAAAATCTCAATTTCGTCAATTTGGTTTATGGTTTGTGGCCACAGAAATATCAGTTAAATCAGTTGAAATGTGGCAACCAACTTAAGGCATGTTCATTCAAATATCGACTCATTAGGTGAGCTACACTATTCTCCACTGTGGGAATTGTACAGTAACAATAAATATTGGCGCCCCCGTATCGAACCCGTTCGGACTCTGATTTAAGTATCGAATTTCTCTGGCTGCCCTGCCGCTTTGCTGTTGTACAAAATTTCTCCGATGACACAGATAAGGAAACCAAATGAACACCATCAAGCGCTTCCTCTCATTTAAGGTATTCATTTCAGTTGGCCGACGTTATAATTCAAATTAATTCAATCTGTCGTAATTTGGTTCACATTTCAACGGGCAAGCTGACAAGCCCGATTGACATCTAATATACGACTTCCGTCGAAATAAAACTCAAATCATTCAAGCAATACCCCAGCGTTAATGAGTGGATTTTAAAATATGCCACTGTTCATATTATGGACGCGCACATTCTCTCGGTAATAAGTTTCCCATTACCATGGACATTGTAGAATGCCTGCCTTCGATTTTGTCACACTCTTGATGGAATTCTTTAGATAGCTTTGAGGCCATCATTCCGTTGCAATGGATGAAATTGCGTGTGAGTTGGAATTAATTTAATTGTGGCAAAAAAATCCGCCATTCTATTCCCCCGATGGTATCCTTTAGAGACTCGCACTACGACTGTGACTGCGATATTGTGATGGAATTTATGAAGAATTTGATGGCGATTTGTGATTTAGTTATTTTATTGACCGCGAAATAAATATATATGGGCATGAGAGGGTTTCTTTGTACTAGGTCTCTCGGGAATAAGTTTCTTCTCTTTCACTTGGGAATATCTTTTCTCCATATCTAGATTTTCGAAAAATATTTTGTCATGCAAAAACGCGAGTAAGGTTAAGATACCCCAAGGTGGACGTTATTTATCACATCAATCGATGTATCCTGAGGGGAAGAAGCACCCTCAGTTTTCAATTTAATGTAATCGATTCAGGGTTTGATGCAGCAATTAAATGGTTCCTAGAATAGAAGTTGCGAGTCAAATATCAGTCCCGTGTCATTCCAGCAAAGGGGAATCAGTGTATTTGTGTTTACTTGGCCGATATTTATTTTTTTTTTTTTGCTTTGGAGCCACCTACAACAAAGATTCACTCTACTTACACTTTGCAACTCCGACAGTGTGTACACCTGTGTGGACATGGTTAAGTCAACAGTGACATTAATGGCGTCATGACTGTCAGCCTTGTTTCGGTGTCCATTTCTTTATAATTAACTAACCAAATTGACTACCTTTTTTTTGTACCATCGCCTGGAAGACTATTTGTGAAGGATTTGAATATATTTTCTTCTATTTAAAAGATGCCTCCTATGCAGACTATTTCAGAATCCATTTAACAAATCTGTAAACCTCAAGTAGTTCACCGAAGCCGGCTTATAAATAATAGCGAAATTCATAAGGAGAAACAACTCTGAAGGATCGCCAATAGCGACGCTAGGAAACTGTGTTAGCAGACCATATTCCAAATGAACAAGGGGCTAGCCCTCTCTTTATGTAGAAAATAACGTCAGCCAACCACAACAACGCTTCGCGAAAAAGAGTTGACCTTTGTAACGAAAATCCTGCAAATTTTGGAGCCTTTTGAATGAAAAGGGAAAAACGAGGGACAAGCTGAAAAGAAGGAAAACAAATCTAAAATATCTGTAAAAATAAAACTAAAACAGTATTTTTATTACGAAACAATTCAAAGAATGAATTGTTCATTATTATCATGAAAGAAAACAGCCCATCGAACGTCTACATAAGAATATTTGTATATCTGAATGCATTCACTAGTTTTGATTGTTCAATAGAAAAGGAAATTTTTGAAGGTATTCACTTAATCTCATAATTGTATGCAACTCGAAAATTTATAAATTTCTCCAGTGCTTTAAATGAACAATCCTCAGAAATATCATTGCCTAAATCGCGTAAATCGATTGTCAAACTCAGGTGTTAAAATTATTTCCAATATTATTTTTTTTGTTTTGCTGCAAATCATACACATCAAATCACACAAGTACTCAAAATTATTTTTTTACTTGAATTCTTACCATTTTGAGATCTTCGTAAAATAAAACTCTGGAAACAAACAAAAAACAGGCGACTGTCTGTCAAAGTTTGACATTTGTGATTTGGGCAACTTTCCACGGTTGATTACCAAAGTCTGCGTAAACTTTTCTTCCTACAAAATCTGACAAATCATTTACCAAGTGGTAAACTTCTGCAGTTAGCCCTGTTTAAGAGGCTTTTACGCGTTTAAGTGAATACCCTTATTGTATATTTTTGTGTAATATGCTTATTTTAAGCTGGTTAATAAAAACGGTTACAGTTTCTTTTAAAACAAATTTCATTTAGCGTAAAAAAGGGAAATTTTGTCGAATTTAGAGGAAAACTGATGCTTTTGTTGAGAAAAAAAGGGGAAAATTCTTGTTCAATGCCTGAGAACACTGTAGTACGGTTTTCTGTGCCGCTGATAAATTTTTAAGAAAGGATTTTAGTTGTCATTGAGAGAGAGCAATAAACTTGCGGCAAGGGATAAATAAACAAGTAAAAAAAAATGGTGAAGTTGATTATTGTGTACCCAGTTTATTTATGGAAATAGATATTTCAACATCTACCACAACACTGTATGTAATGACAGAACGGCGAACCTTAAATATAAAATTCAAGCAAATTTAAAAAACTGTAAGTTTTAACGGGTGAATAGTAACAAGTTTCATATAATAACGATTTTCAAACACTGGTGATTTGAAATGGTACTCACTTCACAGCAAAACAAAAACATCTGGAATCATCTCGTTATAGTCAGGGTTGCCAACCAATTTTGTCGAAAATGCCTAACTTGAGAAAAACAGATGCCTTTTTCAATAAAATAATGCCTTAAATATTTTGTTTAGGTACACTGGAAAAATAAATCAAAAATTAAACACAAATATAAAATAATAAACAAAAACAATTTATATTTCTAAAAAAAAAACTTAAATTATAAATCACAGAAAAATATCTTAATACGAACAAAATTCGCAACTTTTTTAGTTTCATAAGTAGGTACAACAAATTGAACAAAACAAATATAGTTTTAGTCCATCACTGGTTGTAAAACAGGTTGTCGACAGGTTATGAGACTACATATTTTTTATTAGAGATGTCATTTCTCAGGAGGGAGAATCACCACAGCGATCGTTTAAGAAGAAATTTTGTTTCTTTTATTTCCTTGTTTGTGTTTCCTTTTGTTAAAATGGGATAAAGTCCATCGAAAAGGGATTTTTTAACGGTAAATCTGGAATATTCCATCATTACCTCCTGGCAACACTGGTACAGACAGTCCTAAAATCTTTATAAGTCTGACGGCAAGCAGGAGAGAAGACTAGACGACGCAAAGACAGACAAATCTTTGTAAAGTAAAAATTTGTGGCCTGTTGCTTATCGATTATTTGGCTCTTAGTCAATCGGATGATGATCGGAGAGAGCGAAAAATGGTTTTCTAAGAGGACTTGACTGCCAGATGGCGAATCTTTAAAAAATCTCCTAAAAGCGACTGAGGTGGATTAACGAGGTTGTTCGAAATGACTTTAGTCGCAACAGTTATGTTTATAAATTTATTTTTGTGCTTCCGCAGAGGAAAGTGCCAGAAAGACAATCCCCAGAAGTGGCAAGGAAACGACACTACTGATGAAATGGCGTAAACGGTTTCGGAGTGGATGGTGTCAAGTTGAGAATCAGGAGGATGGACGGGACATTTCTCTTGTCCCAATTAGCGAAGTCCCACCAATCCTATAGGCAAAGTATAGGCCATTTGTTCATATAGACCAATCCAATAAAACCACCGAAAGTTCCAAAGGGCAATCCACACTTCCATTTCGATTATTTATGTACCTACCTGCGTTTGTTTGATTAGCGTGACTATTTCGAATTCCTTGCAACTGAATCAAAATGCAAGAACAAAGAAGACACATACACGATTGAAATCCACCCATCCAGCGCACAATTTACGACAGGTCAAAAGGATCAAAGCAAATCAAAGTGCGCCTCGAATCGGCGCGGCTCCGCTAAATTTGAATCTAATTTAAAATGCATCCGCAAGTCCGCGCACAATGCACTTGTGACCAAAGCGACTGCTCTATTCTGTGATAATCTTCTAACAGTTTTAAATATTTGACCTGCATCTTCTCACGGATCGTGATTTCTCATTCTGCAGCGTAAATAATAATAATAACAATAATAACGATCACAATCAGTACACGGGGTACTTCCAGGGGCTCACACAGCGAATCAACTGTCCACTCTGGAGGAACGGTGCCAACGGTCGGTCGGTCGTCTGGCCAACAGTATACCTGTATCGCGGTCTTCTCTCGGATTACCAATCATAACTCTTCTGACCACCATCTGGCTAAAGGAGAAATAAAATAAATTTCGCCACACAGCGGTCTTCAATTTTGCTTGCGCAAGCACTCTCCGATGATGATGCTTCGACAGAGATCTAGATTTCACAGCGCGGTACACGTGCCCAGCACCCCTGCCGTCCGTCAAATGATTACCCACATCGCTGGCCGTTCCAGACGACGAATCCATTTATTTGCGGCAATAAAGATTTTCCCATTTTCCTTGAAGCCCCATCGCTCCCTGCCAAACCATCCGATTGTGATTGGTGTGACGCGATGACGCCTGCTCGAACGTATATCAAGAGTCCCTTGGCGGAATCTGCAGCGCGCGCTCTCTGACATAGAAATAGAAACCAGCAACACTATCCTGGTGTTTATTTTTTTTTTTGGTTTTTGTCGCTTCGCTCTAGGTAACTGGAGTAACATACGCTGGCAGGAGCTCCGACTCCGACACCGATTGCGAGCCTCTCGCACTTGTGGTTTATACAGTGGTGGGCATGCATGCAGAGCTGGACGCGCCGATGCTTCGGGGCTTGATTAATTTATTTGCAAATTGCGTAGGTAAAGGCGTCCCAGATACAATAGTGTATTACTCGAATAGAGGCCAGAGTCAATAGGGGTACCAGGCACCCAGGGGACACACAATTTCCTTTTATTATGTGCTCCGCGTCGCATGGACACGGATGGATCCTTCCGTGGAATTTATTGCTGGGTTGGATTTTTACCACTTTACTAGTTTAAAGTGGGCTTGGCTGTGACGACTGCCGGCCAAGTGCTTTTCCAAATGAGTTCCTACTGGCCACCTAAAAAAAAAACAAACAGGGAACGCCACAAAGTACTCACTAATGGAATTGTAATAAACAATTTTCAAAGGCGCTCGTTGGAGTTTTTGTTTTTTCTCTCTCAGTCCTTTGGATGGAATTTTTAATTAGATGGCTTAAGGGTTGTTGGAGCTGTGCATGGGATTGCCTTTTTATGGTCCTATGTGATACCTACTCGTACTCGGGTATTGAAAGTTCCCTCAAAGGAATGGCTTTGTTGGGTTACATTGTTGGAAATTGGCGTACGTTGCGTGTTGCTGTCATTAAACAATTAAATCAGGTTTAACTATCCACGTGAAGGTGCTTCGCATTGCGATTTCGAAGGGCACGGCCGTATAATATTCAAATATAAAACTAACTTTTATAGATCTCAATAAAATGAGGACTCTGCCTTCGAAATTAAGTTTTAAAATACTGCTGTTCTAGGGGCAGCTGTGTTTTGGAAGAACTTGCAGTTTGTAGCTATGCTCAGGGCAATGCCGTTTCTAAGGGGAGTGATTGAACTGTAACACTGATTAAAGCGCGCAAACAACGATTCCATCCCAGCTTCATGGAGTCACAGTCACTTTGGGATTGACTTGAAAGGACCTCTTATCCAATATGGTCAATTTAGCGTGGTTAAAGTCAAGAAACGCCTTTTGAAGCAAAGTGGTACTTCAACTTCAGTCGGAAGCAGTTTATACTTCTCTAAAAAGTTAATGTCAACTCGTTCAGACGATTTAGGGATTTGAAAAATGTTCTAAGCGAAGGCAGGTTTTACTGTCACAGAACTGCGCCAACGGTTTTCCATCAGCGGATACCACAGCCCAGCCAGTTACCCCTGCCCGCCCCGTGCAGTGATACACAAAGGATGAACAAATTAACCAAAAGCGCACAGTTCGTTTTCTTAATTCGAAATAATTCGAAATTAAATGTCGAAAAAATTCACATTGATACCGATCGAAATCGAAAAAAATACACTTAAAAATCAGTGCATACTTTCGGGGTTAGTATATTTTTTTCGGGAACTAATTTTCTCATAGCTTTCAACTTTCAATGTGTTTTTTTTTTCGGATTGAATTTTTCCAGAGACTTCTTTTCGGTCTTGTGGATGTATTTCTTAAGGCATGTTTTTTTGGCTTTTTTTTTTTGCTTTTTGTACCTTTTGTGGTGCTTTCGGGGCTGTATTTTTTCACGAGTGCTTATTGACTTTATTATCTGTTTATGATACGTTTTTTGATTTCTGACACATTTTTCACACTTTTTGTTAAAAAATATTCCGAGGAAAGCTATGCGTGACTGCTAGTTATTTAATGTCTAAGAATTAAATCAAATAAAATCTCTTTTTAAAATGTATTTATCTGGATGGATTAAGGAGAAAAAAATTGGTACCACTGTTGAGTTATGACATTTCAACTAGTACAATCTTTCTTTAAAACTTTCTCGATTACGTAGTAAGAGAAAGATGTTCATGCTTATTTTGAGCTTCGAACGAAAATCCAATTCTAACGAATGTCACTATTCGTTCGACTGAACTTGGTGTATTTTGAGATTCGAATGAATAATATTCACAATCGAGAATGTCATTAAATGAATTCAAATTTCGAAATCAGCTGTTTCACATTTTTATTTTATATAGCTAGAGTGAACATACTTTTGCTTTTTTTATGGAGGCTCTTTTTTCATTGTTTTATTAAAACTATATAAATATTTTAAATATTAACTACTTATTGAGAAATATATGCTAAGATCTACAAAAATGTTAAGTAGCATTCTTATCTCAAATGGATCCAGGTGTATGAATATTAAAATGTGTTATTAGTAACATTTTTACACTCTAAAGTCTGATATTTAAATATGAGCTTACTAAAATATGTTTCCAAATTTTGTTATTAAATTGCGAACCCATATTATTCAAGTAAAGAATGCAAAAAAGGAAGCTGTATGTTACATACATATATTAAACCAAAAAATATCGCTTTTATTTATTCAACTCAATTCTGTTCACACTTCCAAATATGGTTACTGTTGAAATCAAAACAACATTTTTCTTGATTACAATCGGTGATCATTACGAAGAGAAAAATCCATTTCCGAAAAAAAATTCGGCTAGAAAAATATGGAATAACAACAATTATCGTTGTTCTTCTGCGGTAGGCGCAGCGGTTTAGTGCTTAGTATGTTGGACTTTTAAACGGGAGGTCCCATGTTCGAATCCCGAAATATTCCGAATTCCATCTTCAGGTATTTGTTTCACTGTGCCACCTCTTGTGAACGTCTGACAAACTTCCGAGAGTATTACTGTCATGAAAGAGCTTCTTAATTAGCCGTTTGCACTCGCCATAAAATTGTGGATCCCATCCATTCGTCCCAAAAATGAAAAACTCACCCATAACGAATGGTTGTGAGAAGCTAATCCTGGCGTCCCGAGGGAGCTTTTGCGCCAATTATTTATTTATTTAGTTAGCGTTAGGCAAAATACGGATAAAAAATGACATTTGTTTCGAACGATTAGAAAGTCAAAATGCACTCACCATTCGAATAAAAATGAACTTTCGATGAATAGCATGAACTTCTTATCTGTTCGAATGTCAAAATAAAGATTCTTCGAATTCGACACACTTTCGAAAGAAATCGAATCTCAAAATAAACATGAATGTCTTCCTACAAAATTTCGAACTCGAGATGTTAATCAATTTTGACATTACGTCAATAGAGGAACTCAAAAAAGGGGGTCTCGAATTTTTGCCCGACTCTCTGTATGTCCCGAGGCATACAGCCTAAACTACTGTATTTGATTCAAACTTCGGATTTGAAGTTCGGTCCATATTGTAACAAAAATGAATTTTTAAGGTAATATGGCCACTTATAACTTAATAGCAAACTCAATTTTTCTCTATATTATCGAACAATTTTGAAAAAGGCATTTCTTCAAAATTTAGTTTTCTTTAGTTTACTTGGAAATGACACTAAGGATTTTGACCAAAATGCATACTTTGAGTAAAATTGATGTTTGATTGATGACTGCGACCTAAATTTGTAATTCTAATCACCGAAAACGCTAATTTTAGAAACTGCTCATATCTCGAAAACCCCATTTTCGATTCGGATAAAACTTTAAAAAGCAATTATATCCCGAACAATATCTTATACTCAGTTTTCAGGTAAATAGTTAAGCAATATTGTTTCTCTAACAAAATATTGCAATAGTTGTTACTGTTTTTTCTGCATAATTTTACAAAAACCGATCTTATGATTTTGATCAAAGTACGTATTAAAGATGAGATAAGTATTCTAAATAAGATCCCTTACTTAGTTTTTTTCAAAAATTTCGAACAAATCAATTTTTTAACTATTTCTCAAAAAGACTTCCAAAATCCCGATCTGTCTTCACAGTTCTACGGTATATTTTTGAAATAATAACATGACCCACTTCCAACGAAAATCCAATAACAATAAAATCCAATAGCTACACAAAACTTCTTTTTAGCGAATATTACCAACTTCTTCCATTTTTTTCAGCCATATTGAATTTCCACCCTAAAAATAATTGCTACAACTTGGAGCTTTCACAATCAGCAGCTCCCACTTCATTTGCACCAACACTTTTGAAAAACGAGAAAGTAACGTTCGACCAAGTCGTGCACTTTATTTTTTTAGCGACTTATAACTAGCTGAAACGGTATTTTGCACGTCTACCTAAAAGGTCTATTGTGGTTAGATGATCAGAATCAAAGTCTTAGTCAGTAGGGATTCGACTTTCCTAACGTAGCTCATGATATTGTCAGCAGAGGTTTTATTTAACTCTATTAACTTATTATTTCCCTGAAAAATGATTTCCTTCTAATCCCGCAAAGGGCTGGGCATTCCGATATGATATGCTCAACAGTTTCGTCTTCCTCAAGACATTGTCGGAATTACGATACAAACCGTGGTAGCCTACAAGATTTGTGATGACATGCCTGCATCGATTCTGAAAGGCTGAATAGCCTTTTTTGGCCTATTCGAAATCTGGGATTCTCTGTCAGTTTTGAAATGTTGCGTGTTCCCAGCTTTTTAAAGCCGATACTACAGCTGATTTTGGGATTGCACAGAAAGATCGGGTCCGAGCCTTTCCCGCCGAGTTCATCAGCTTTTTCATTTCCTTCAATTCCCTCATGGCCGGGAAACCACCATAGCGTGGATTAGTTTCTGGCACTGAGCATGTGGAGGGTGGTAAAGCAGTTGAGTACTGATTTCGAAGCAATAACGGGTGAGCTAAAAGCCTTTATCGTCACCTGACTGGCCGTAAGTATGTGGATGTCAGCGGCTTTAATACCTGATTTGTATATGAGGTTTGCGCATTCTTAAATGGCCTGAAAAACACTGGGGCTTTTCATCATACGTATTGAGATATTTCAGCTTGGTCCGTGAATTCCAGCTCCCACACCTGGGTCCATTTTTGAACCATCCGCATATACCACTTCAGGCCCCCTTGGCGGTTTTATGGGTGATTGCTAACCCATGCATCTCTATTTTTGATCTCAGTGGACATTTTTTTTTAAACCATAACGTCTTTTTTAGGCAATTCGGTCAAAGGGAAAGAGATCATATTAAGTTCCGGAAGTTCCGGAATCAGTCCCATTAGTTCTAAGTGTTCGCTAATGTTAACCTTATTTGAACTTGCCGAGCTGCTGATTGCAACTTCCCAAAAAGCATTGAATGCTTTTTAATTTAGTTGTTTAGGGAGGTCCAACTTGGTATTTTATCCAGGATAACTCCAAGGTACTTGACTTGACTTGACTTGATATTCTACCAAAGAGGAATTAATTGAAGGCATTAAAAGCGCTTGGTCAGCCATTTCCTTGAATTATATTGGAAAGTTGTACGAATCGCTTCCCAATCGGATCTATGAGATGATTCTCAACAAGGGAGGATCGACTCATTATTAAAATTGTAAAAAAATGTTTAAATTAGTTAATTTATAAGTTTAAAAATAAGTTCTTACCTGAAAAAGTTAAAAAAATTAAAAAAAAAAAGTGATGTGTGGTAACCTGATGACCTAATTTAAATTTTTAATTTTTCAGTTGATTTCGAAAATAAATTATAAAAAAATATTGACAAATAGAGAAACACTAATTTTTGTTTTATTTGGTTGAAAATTGATTTGTTAATAATCGCTAGAATTTTTAGAATTTTAGCTTTCTTACTTTTATTAGAAATGATCGAAAACTATTAAAAGCAGGGGTGTGCTAACCTGATGACGCGCAGTGTAATTCGCTATGAGTCGTATCAGCAAACGGCCCTAATTCGTCGGCATACCCAACCATATTTAAACCTGAATTACTTAAGTTTTGGAGTAGGTTATCGATAACCAAAGACCACAGTAGGGGTGAGAGAACTCCTCCCTGGGGAAGAGGATCCACTGCATTTTCAAATTATTTTCCAAATGTATCCTCGACGAATAGAATTCCTTTTTTTTGCTGAAACTTGTCCTATTCTCAGGCCATCGATAAAATAAAAAAAAGGCACGTACCTTGGATCAGTGCTTCTCGAGTTAAAGGTGGCCGAACGAAATAAAAGACAGGAAGATGGATTTCAGATTGTGTCTTCAATATCCCTAAAAAGTCTTACTAAGGCCTTAAACAAATATCAGATGAATGACTTCTAAAGCAGTCCAACAAAGTGTAGCTGCGGCAGAATATACGATGTCCGATCGCCTTTATTCCACCCTACTAATTTTAGGATGGTACCTAGTTCATGTTTGCGCAATCCTCAACTCCTTGGAACATCTTATATCCACAGAATAATGCGTTGCATAACATTAGAACACCTTATTACAAATTCAAATTTATTTCCGAGACACAACTGCTTTGCCACTCCATTACTACAAATGTCAATTTATTACACCCCCTCAGTGTCAGTGCTGTTTAGCGGTACGCATATCATTTCCATGTTGTCTTTTTTTTTTGCACAAAAATGTCAGACCCACCTTCGGAGCAGCGCAGCTCCACTACGGTACACCTAGTGTCGGCGGAGAACATTGTCTCACAGCCCACTGCAATGCATCTCCCGTAAAAGATGTCCGCCGCACTATAGGAACTAAGAACACTCAAAGTATCTCAACACATAATTTATTTTAATGGAAATGAAATTCGTGAATGTCAGAGCACACACACTCACATTCTGCTGCTGATGGTGACAACGGCCGAATACCGAACGAGAACTCGACTCCAACTCATGCGGCGACAAGCGCGAAATTCAAGACCAAGATTTATAGTCACACGTATATTCAAGAAACTGTTGACATTTCTGTCTTGGTTCTCATGCAATTAATCGCTGTAATGGATCCCTGAACAAACAAACAGCACAACAAAAAATGTATATCTCTCTCTTTCAATCGCAAATTGCCGCCGCACTGATGCCCCCAAAGTGGGCGCGATGGGTTTTTCATTCCATCGAAAGGCGATACACTTCCTGATAACAGTGCAAAACTAGAATTATTTCCTCCCCTAGGATGATATGCAAAACCCGTGGCCGCTCTAATTGGACTTAATACCGGGAAAATGCCACACATCAGATGGCGGCAAAACAAAGAAATTGAAAACGGAAGTCGCTGCCACCACAGACCCCACTGGGCACTGATTGGAGATAATTGTTTTGACGTGATTCTTGCGGCTCCACGTCAATTTGTCCCATTAGTGCCTACGCCGATTGTAAAGTGACGCCTGCTGTAGCGCTGTAGGTAGTGGTAATCAAAGTGGCTGTCGTCCGTTATAATGTCATTTGACAGATAACAATGGAAATACAGCGCTGTCAAATGGAAGTGAGAACAGAGATCATATTTGTCGTTGGACACATGTCCCGCATGTTGTGTCTAGTCCTTGGAACACCCCGTTGAACAAGAATAAACAGGACGAGTCTCTAAGGTGAAATTCCGAGACGGAGACGAACTTTTATGGGCCACCTGTCGCCTTGTTGCCGTTCCGTTGCTTTTGCTTCGGCAATGTAGTTACGTGTTTATTTGTTAGCAAGTGCGGTTGTGTCTCGTAATGTTTCAATAAAAAGAAGGGCACGAGAATGTGAGAATAATGGCGACTGAATTATCCCTCCGTTCGGGATTCCACCATACGATGGCTTCCAACATATCGCTGCTGGTGTTGGTATTAAAGTGGAATTAAACGAAGAAGCGATGTGGGGTGTGTTGTGTGTTTTAAGAAATAGAGGAGCGCAAAAGAAATGTGGGGTCCCTTCCTTTAAGTACAGGCCAGAGAACATGTCCTTATAACGAGCAGATGCAAGAAACTTGTTTCTACGGCACATGTTTTGGTGTCAATTGCCAGAAATAATTTGTACTGCAAATTACAACTGGCTTTAATTGAAATTCGAGCAATTTCACAGAGCAATGCTGCAGGAAATTGAACGCGCAAGTTGGCAACGTCCTCCTAATGGAATTTGATTGGAAATTCTTCAATTTGTCGCGTAGAAGTAATCGTACTTGTGTAGGTTGAGGATTATCTCTGCAAGGATGTTCTTACTCAAAAGCAATGTCTTCTGTCTTGATAAGTAAATTAAATCCAAACGCTCTTCAAATATTTTTTATTAATAAGTCTTGTCATCATTGGCTTGAATGAATAACACGTTGCAGTTGCTTTTACTAAGATGAATGTCACAACTCACAATCGAAGCATTCGCTTTAACAATTTCCGATAGTTAAAAATGTAATGAAGTTGCTGCAGCTTCTAAATTATCTATGTTAAGAACCGTCTGCAAATAATTTTAAAGGAAGGAAAAAACCACATGACAGTTGTCACTTGTCAAGTTTGAAAGGAACTACAGAAGAACCAACTTAATGATTCGTTTAAATTTTCGAACATACTTTTTGAAATACAAAGTTAAGGCAACTGTCATAGTTAGTTGTTATTAAAATTAGGTTTTTGCGAAAATTCCTGCCAATTTTCGAACTCGCTCTTTCTCGAGGAATGTGTCATCGTCAGTTTTGTTACGTTCTTTGGATCAATTTTTCCTCCATGCGATTTCTACAATAGTGCCCACAATCTCTAAACATAAATCCTAAATATTTCCTTTATGGTTTGTTTTTGATGACAGTAGATATAACCTTTGCCTTAACCATATATTTAGGTACGAATTGTGTGAATGAATCTAGTTCAGAATAATGTGTTATAGTCGATTAAAAAATAAAGTGTCTGATTTCACGAATTGTCTATAGGCTTGAGTTGGTTTATTAATAAATGTTGTTTATTAAATGACTTCGGAACTTCGTACCGCCTAAAATTGATTAAATTATTAACATCGCTTTTGAAAGTTGAACCTCTCTATTGAACGAATGAAACCCTAACTCTCCAACCAGTTTATATTTGGTAGATTCTTATGCTCCTAAGACCTGCTAATAAAAACGTTAATAATTTTCAATTAAAAATACGTATCTTTAATAATTTAATGTATATATGTACGAGCCGAATCTGTTGACAATGCAACAAAAATAAATAAAGAAATATAAATAGTACACAACTCAAACATCAAAAAAACTACAAATTTGCGCATGACGCAGGCGCAGTGATTCCAGATTGAGGGGAAACGTATCAATTGAGTCGCTTTTATACCGAAAAAGGGAAAAAACAGGGGCAAGCTTAAAAAGGAGAAATAATCGAAAGTCACTATGGAACTTAAATTGCTTGAAAGTACAATTAAAACGCATTTTAATTACAAACAAATTTCAAAGTTTACTGAAAATGAAATGTTCATACTAAATATGAAAGAAAGCAGTCCATCGAACGTCTAAGAAAGAATTTTTGTCTATCTGAATGCACTCACTCGTTGTCACAATTTGACTGATCGAAAAGGAAATTACTTCAGATTCAAACTATTGTATGATTCAGTTAACTAATCCTTGTTTAATATGAATATTTTTATGGTGTATGTTTATTTTAAGCTTCTTAACAGAAATGACTTATGTTTTTTTAATTTGTTCATATGAAAATAAATGCGAATTTCTTTTCCGGGGAAAAAAAGGTAACTTTTTCGAATTTATCGGAAAACTAATGCTGTTCCTAATAAAAAAAAAGGAAAAACTGTATTCCAAGTCTGGGAACACCACGCAAGTGTGCAATTTTTTTTCAATTTAACACATCTTTGACATACCCAAGTGAAGTTTTGATTTAAGTACTTTTTGCTATAGAGCGAACGCCTTATGCGCCAAACTCCATTCAAACAAGATCAAAATATGCAGTTGTTCTTGATTAATACTTTAAATCATAATTTCTTTGATTCTTTATAATATTCTTATGATATTTGTTCTTTACATGGCATTTGCTAAATATTACACAAAATTCCCTATAAACAACTGTTAAACTTTGCAGTCCACTTTTTGAACTCTCCACAATGTAAAGTCGTTTTCCATTGGGCAAAAACAAGCGCCCGGGAGAGTCCGAAATCGAAAAAATCACTTCTGAAACCGTTCCATTGGCACAAAAAATATTCTTCTGATGATTCGGAGAAGAGAATTTCGCTTCTCGATTTGAAGTCAGAATCCACTCAAGAAGCACTCACACAAGTGTAATTTATGTATTTTATACAAGTCAGCTGACAGCAGCCGTAGATTATTTTTTGGCATTTCACTATTTCACTATTGTGGATTCGTTCAGAAGCTATGTTGCTGTTCCATTGGATTTCAGAATGAGTGGATCCCCGAGTGAAACCAATGGAAAACAAAATAAGATTATTATTTTTTGCCTTTAACTGGTCGCTTTCGTTACTGGACCGTCATCGAAGCAACTTGAATAAACCGTTTCTATAACCTTCCGTTTGGACTGACTTGGTGAAGTTCTTTGGTCGGTTGTCACTGTCGTTTAATTTTTCTATCGGACCTTTCCTTCGTCACACTAATTATTCATTGTAGAATCAGAACTTTTAATTCGAAAACAACAGTCCTTACATAATAATTGTTTTTTAAATGTAAAACCAACACAAACTATTTTTAGCAAATACAAATTGATGATACCTACAGTTAACATTTAAGCATCTTCCTAGCTGAGCTATAATAAATTTTTATTATTACATATTATTAATTTATTAACTAGATTTAAAATGCACTGCTAATTTTAAATGTAAAGAACGCTAGATCAGAGCTTTTTGGCTCAATAAAATTAATTTATATCAAACTTTATTTTCGCAAATGGTAACAAATTCCAAAGCTATTGCTTCCCATTGTAGCTCCGAAGGCGCATCCCACAAACACGGCTGATTTGCACATATTTTGTGTTCTCATTTTTCCATTTTTGATAAAAGTTAATAAATAAATTTGCTACACAACTATTTGCCTTTAAAGCTCCACTCCACTCCAATTGAAGCTCAGGTATTTCAATTAATCTTTCCCTAATGTTCCTCCATCGGATTCCATATCGAATGTTTACCGGCAGACGAAACAATAATATCCCCCCAATGGATCACCCTTTTAGTGGACCGCACATTCCATGCTGTAGCTAGAATCTCCACCACACAGGCAATATGTAAAACAAAAAAAAACAGTACAAGCAACAACAACAACAAAAAAGGAGTTTACCAGTGGCGAAGAATTTGCATATCTGTGCGGAATACCAATGAGCTGGGATATCGGTCTTTGTCAGGTGGAATTGTCGAAAACAATGTAGAAAAACCGCACCGCCTGGCTGTCAGAATACCCACTACTGTTCTGTGTTTTTGTGCACTCTCCGGCGCACTAGGCGGGGGGTTGCAAACGGTCATCTCCTGACAACGGTATGTTGGATGCGAATGCATTCAGCCCTAAACACAAACATTATTCCGACCCAGGGAGGGCGACACCAGAAATTAAATTAATTCTACCAGACTATTTTTTTTTTTTTTGTGTCCGGGTTCCTCATGTGTCGATTTGACAGACAGACACGCAGCGCATAGGATTTTTATAGTCACGTCCCGGGTGCGCGCGTTTTAATTAAATGAAATTGAAGCTTTGACCGCACTAAAAATATTTTTCTTTCTTCCTTTTTCAGACCAATCAGCCGAACGCCCGCCACCCAAGTATCGTATCTGCAGAAGATCCCAACACTTCCGAGGCACTTCTCCCGTGAGGGCACACTGGCCGGTGTGATCGGCTCTGCGGGCAGTATCGGACCACGTGGAACTGTTTGCGGTTTGCCCAGCAGTTCGTCAGCGAGCGCTTTATATTCACCCGCGGGTTCGTTGTCACCACCTCCGCAACTGGGCGGCGGGCTTCCAACGTCGCCACTTCCTATGCAGAGGCAATTCCACCCGTCCGCTAACCAGTCGATGCCAACAACATCGAACGCACTCGGACTGCCAGTGAACGATCGTCTGCCGCCACCCGTACCGCCGAATCTGCAGTCTGCTACGACCTCCATCGGAGTCCCGACGGGTGGCTTTCCACAGTTTCTTCCCCATCACCAGCATCCGACACATCATCATCATCAACTGCACCAGCAGCACCATCAACAGCACCACCAACAACAACAACAACAGCAGCAGCAACACCATCATCACCATCAGTTTCAGGCGCATCAGCAACTTCTACCACCGGGTGCCAAATTCAGCTCTTCTCAAAATATCGCCAATCTTGGGAGTGGCAGTGGCGGCATAATCAGTGGGGGAGGCAAAGCATCGACATCGATCTCGTCACCATCACCACCATCCCTGCTGCACCATCACCAGACGACGCATCCCAGCTATTTGGTTGGACAACAGTTGGACATACAAAGGCACTCACAATCGGACGATGACAGCGGGTGCGCTCTGGAAGAGTACACCTGGGTGCCACCTGGACTCAGGCCCGATCAGGTAAGATTGTTTCTCATTTAGTCGGCCAAAGAAATATAGCGGCAGACACGGATTACGACCATGTCATGCTGGCTCTAGTTGCACTCCAGAAATTATTCATTTAATTGTACATTTCACGGTGTGTGCTTGGTGTCAGTCAGGGGCAGCTTTGCTATTAAAGACTTCCCTACCATCGCCGTCGTAGGTTGTTGCTTTGCTACATTTCTAATTTGTGTTGCCTCTGAGAAACCCATGCTCCTCTGTGGTGTGCTCTCGAAAAGCAATTATTATCTTGTAAGCAGCCGTTCTGACGGATTATCTATTGGGTGCATGTTCATGCGAGTAGTTGAGCTTGATGCTGCTCTGAGAGTGGGTAAGGGTGCGAGCTAATGAAATATTCATTTATATTGTATCAGCAACAAAATTGTCTCAATCGAGGTTCATATGTAACGCAAGAATGATCCAAATGAATACACAACTGCGTTAATGGGATAGTTAAAAGCTTTTAGTAGTTAGACTCTGTGGAGGCAAGCCTCGTCAGCCGGAGCTGAGCTGGCTTTATAATTTAAAGGTCCTAGGTCGACGGCCAGTCATCTGTTATCAGTGTCTTTGCATGATGTTGGCGTCAGAACCCTGGAGATAATTGGGGGGTCATTTTCAAAAAACCCTGAAAATTAGCTACTTTTATTTTTCTAAAGAGTAAAATTTGAATTTGTCAGGTCTCAGAACTGTAAAAATGTCCTCTAAAACTTTAACGGCACGAGGGTTGCAAATCAAAAAATACTGAGCTACGTCTTTTGTCAAAAGTGTCTTACTCATTCTAAATTTCAGGTAAATCTGATTTAAATAATATTTGCTCCTCCTAGCGGTTGCCCCCTAAAAAAGGCTACAAAAATCAAAACCTCCTGAAACACAAGTGCAACTTTATTCTATTTTCTATGAATTGCACTCCACTATGAAAAGTGGTTAAACAGTTATAGTCCATAAGAAAAGTGCATACTTTTTCTATGTTACCCTTCAAAAGGGGGGTAGGTACCCTTCAAAGAGGGGACACTTTTAAAGAAAACTGACGAAACACCTGTGCAATCGTTTTTCCTTCTCTGCCAATTTGGAAAGTTTCAATACAATATGATTAAGGGTTCGTGAGTTATGAAGAAGCCGCTTCTGAAAAAATTAGGTAGGGTCATCGAAGATCCCTTTGCTTCTACAAAATCAATGGAATAAAAGATTTGACCGCGCATTATATGTGAGGTTTAAAGTATGCAAATTTCGAATGCGCTCATGCCGGTTGGTTAATATTTTTCATGTTTATTGAGCAACTGATTAAACTGTCGGCCGATCAAAAATTCGATAGACTGCTTCCAAGTACAGTAGTCCCCCGATAATGTAAATTACCGATAATGTGAATTTCTCTAAAATGTGAATCGGCAAAACTTTACATTGTCATGTCTATAATGTGAACTTCCGAAATTTTCAACCTCTAAAATGTGATTTTTTTTGTAAAAGTTTTTATATTTCTCTTGTTTCTCTTGCTCGTTTTTGCGTGCGATTTTGGGGTTTGTTCTAAATTAATAAACATTTAAACTGTGCTTTAAAAAATCATTTCGTGTTGTTTTTAATAAATTTGGAAATCGTTTCAATCAGTTTAGTAAGTACTGAAAAAAAGTTCCATTAATTTGAATTCCTCTTAAATCCGAGCCTTGTTTTAATTAGTTCACATTATCGAGGGACTACTGTATTTGCATGACGAATGCCGACTCGTGAATGTACTGAATGTAAATGTTGATTCTCATATTTGAGCGGGTGCCGCCATTGGACGAATTAAGCGAACCTTCCAAATCCTAGTGGCTGAATTAGGTAGCTTTCTCAGGGCAGCAATACTCTTCGATATTTTTCGGACGTTTGTGAGATGTTGCTCTGCGGAAAAAATATTAAGATATAGTTTAAAAATTCATAGTAAATTAACCATTGAGACTCTGAGGCCGCGTACAGCTGATTCCAGCTTCATTACTTTTAGCGGTCAGTACCCGAGTCGCAAATACCTACTTCAATTTGTGGTTTCCAATACTGCTTGGGGACACTCACTCAAATTTTGAGTCATATACCAAAAAATATACTCGTTTACGTCTTTTTATCCGAAATCGTTGCATACATTCAGGGTGGTTGAATATTGAATTGGTTTGCTGAGCATAGCTGTAATATGTGAAGCGGCTTAGTAGTTAGTGTCTTGGGATGCCAGATTTGATCCCTAAAAAAAACGTAAATTCCATCGAAAGGTTTTTTTTCCACTGCGCCAAGTCTGACGAACGGTCCAAACTGACCGTTTGGACTCGGCATAAAATTCCTTTCGTACCAAAATACCAAAAAGGAAAATCTCACACACAAAGCGAATGGTTGAGAGGGGCTAGGCAAATAGGGTCTGTTTTTTTGATTGCTCATTGGGTTTTTTTTTTTGTCCACTTTCTTCTATAAAAAGGACGCGCCTAACTTTTAGCATTACAAACTCTTTCAATTAGCGCGGCTCTTACCCAATTGCCTTCATTTTCGCACCCCAAGTCGGTCGTTGAGGTCTTCCTCTACTTGTGCACTCCACCTAAAGGTCCCTCTACTTTAGACTCGCAGTACATATAGTCTTCATTCGCTCTACTTGTCCTATCCATCTTGGACGCCTATTGTGCAAGTTTTGAGAGTAGGTCCCCGTACAGCTTGTATAGTTCATAGTTAAATCTTCACCGTCAACGCAAATGGGAGCGAATATTTTACAAGGAATCTCCCTCTCAAAGCGGCGAGGATATCTTCATCTGCCTTATAGACAAAGTCCAAGATTCAAGTCCATAAGGCAGGACTGGAAATTTTCAGGGTTTTTATTTCTAGATAGAGCTCTACCTTCTAGAAGGCAGTTTACCTTCTGAGCCCAAAGCACCTGCGATTAAAGAGTTATTCTCTGTTGAATTTCTAGCTGTCAATTGTGACGTTTGTTTTTCTACGCTGCCGTCATCGTTAAATGTCACTTGGTATTTTTTAGTCCCACTTGCATTTCTACCCAAAGGGGACGTGGCATTTTTCAGGCGCTTTTGCATTAAATTTCGAATTATTCTCTTTAAGAAAATTTTAATTTCGTATATATCTTCTTAACAAGTTGGCCGATTTAATTGAAGTAAAGACTAAAAGTTGCTCTCTTAAGACCTGCGATATGTCTGAGAAATTTATACAGATTTGTAGAAAGCTTTTACCGCGATACCTAAGAAATCTACGTCCACAAAAAACAGACGAAGAATTTTACTATAAATGTTAGAATTTGCTTACTTTACTTCTCTTTGCGGGGGATATTGTCCAATAAAACAAACCTGACGAGTGCATTAAAACATTTGATGTACTAGTTCAGTTTTTGCGAGGAAAAATGCATGTGCGCCCCCAGTTTCAGTGAAGTGCGACTCAAAGAAAATAAATGTCACAGCAAATAACTACAGCGATAATTTATGATCTCCTTTTATTTGGAGAGTACACAGCCAACTGTTGCTATACGCACACCACCAACTTCTGGATTACATTCGCCAATATTATGCCCGAAGATGACAGTATTTCCTCACAGCAAAAACAAGTCTTTCTGAATCTGTTGAAACGGCCATACACATGCACTCGACTCAAGCAATCGGTTGGTCAGTTGATGTCGTCAACAAGTATGTGAGGATGCGAGTATTGAGATACGAATGATGATGGATTTAGCACTAAAACTTAATGCGACAACTTACTAGTCTTAACAGTCGGCCAGCTTCAAAGTACAAGTGCAAAGCTGAAACTTGCACTTTTAAATAAATTCCCTGTTAGTATTCTGTTTTATTGACGCGATGATGCCAGATAGTATCAGTTCTGGTCGACGTAAATTCCATTTCAGACGATAAGCTAAAGCCGATTAACTTATTAATAAGCTTATGGCGGGAGACCTTTCCATTTCAACTACAGTATTAAAAGAACACGTCTGCGTTTTTATGGGTAATCAAGCTATGCAATCCAGGACGAGTTGTTAGAATCATATTTTATTGTAGCGTTGAGTAAGACCTCGATTGTGGTAAGCGCTGTGAATTGTACTTTTGAAATCAAGTCACTGTTGGGCAGTGCTGCCACTTATTGAAAATATGCAGTAAATTTTATTTGGTAGATTTTTAAACCAACACAAAAATGAATTACAGCTCTCAGTTTGGCTCCGCGAAATAAAGCACCAGAAAATAAGAAACCAAAAAATTATATAAGGCCCCAAAAATGCACAACAACAAAAAATTATCAAAACTTCGGATGCAATTTAACTTTTTGGGGCCTCAGGTATTTCATTATGAAATGTAACCTCAAAAAGTGAAATTGCACCCCAAATTTTGACAATTTTTGTTTGCCAACATTATTTTTTTTGATCCCAATTTCATTTTTTTTTTTTAAATAATATTTGGCTGTTAAATTTGCGTTATAGTTGGGGCGTTCAAAGTGCGGCTTAAATTTGACGTTATTGTAAGCGGCCAACAAAATTACTGAACATATCGTGCGATTTATTTAAATTGTAAACGTCGCGTGGACAGCCATAAGCGATCACCAGAATAGACGCGCTATTTTTAAAGTAAGTCTTATATTTTATACATTAATGTAAGCAAGTTCTAGAATAACTGAAAAAAAAAACAGCAAAAATAAACCATTAATAAAAATATAAGCCTCATTTCATTGTTCATTGACGCCCAATTTTCATTGTTAAAATGGGGATTTAAAATTTTAGGATTTATGTTTCGAGGCCTTTTTTTCATTTCATTGGGGCCTAAGTTCTATTTTAAAAATGGACTACCTATAATTTTATTATGCAAATTTATCCCAATTTTGGGCTTTTATTTCATTTTTTAATTTTAAAGCCTAATTTAAGGGGGTCTGATTTCGCGAAGCCGTCTACTTGAAAACATCTCTGTTGTATCCCACAATTGGTGGCCCAGTTCTCGTCGCTTAGTGGAGATGGCGCAAGTGGTTATCGTAGTCGATTAGAATACGAATCGAAGTGCAGGTTGACTCTCGTACGCTGTTTGAATCGAACGCAATCGATATAAATCGATCGCACAAAGTCTATACACGTACTCATCCAAAATGACAGAAAAAGAGAAAGTTAGCAAAATAACGAGTAACGAGTATTTCCTCTCTCTCCAGCTCAGAGAATTTCAACCGGCAAGTACTGATAAATCTGTCAAATGCACAAAGTTGTCAAGGAACAAATTCAAAATCCGTCTTAAAAATGAATTGCACAGTAACAATTAAATCTGTAAAAATAAAGAAAATTCGGTGGTGGTCGAATGTTGTCCTAGAACATTTCATATGTTTCAAAGAGGTAAGTTATATACTATTTATTTGTGATATGGATAAGATATCAAAGATGAAAGTTCCTCAAAGTAGCTCGAAGTCTATCCACGTACTTTGGCGTATATTTTCAGATCTTCGAGACAGTTTTGCTCAATTTTTTGAGTTTGACAGATTTGTAGTGTTTGGCTCGGGAATGTACGCGAATAGACGTATTATCTTGTCAGGAGGAATACATACAGAGAATTGTCTGTGAGAATTCAACTGCTGAAACAAATCTATTAGTGAATTTAGTGGCGTTGGTCGAAATAGATTTCATTTCACTTAAAGAGTCCCTTCACAAAGTTGTTGTTCTCTTGCGTATAATCGAAAAAAATTATACGTAACATACGGACAGTGTGACCAATTTACCATATTTCCCGGTAAATTTAGCAGGATTATTTTATTTTTAGCCTTTTTTTTAAATCATGTCAGCATTTTTGAAGTGAAACCTTCTTTAGGCGCGTTGGGCATTTTGGAAATGGGGAAAAAACCATTGAACTCGCGACACCAATGTTCCGAAACCAGTGTTTGCGTTGCCAACCACCTTTGACGAAAAAATTAGTAGCTTCTTGTTGGGAAAAAAACCATTGAACTCGACCGACCAGAGATGAATGAATAAAAGACATGCATATATTTCGTACGTCTATCCCCCCAAAACCCATTTGTTTACATTGTTCTTTTTGTAATTTCAAACCCCGTCTGTGATGACGTGTGAGCTACATAAAAGCATGTTGCTAATGGCCGGCCAACACTCCTTTTGCTTTTACGGGCATCGCGCTCAATTGTTCAATTATTTTGTGCTTGGTTTTGAACTTGTTTGGTTTTTGTTACAGCTTCGATTAAAACAAAAAACATAGTAAAATTAACATTTGGGAATAGCGAATTTTTGCATTAAAGTCTGAATCATGAACTCACATTATGCTAGAACAGAAATGAGCGCATGTGCGTGACTTCATGAATTTTTCGGGTAAACAGCTCGTAGGAAAGTTGTATTGCATTATCCTTGGTTCCGACACCAACGTTCGCGTTGCCAAACACTTTTGGCCAAAAAATCCGTAACTTGAAAAAATGGCTTTTTGTATAGTGGAATAATAAATCAAAAACTAAATAAAAAAAGCAATTTTAATTTATACAACAAATAGCCAGTTTCCAATTTTATTCCACTTACTGGAACTAAACGCTGGAATTATTTTAAATAATGACAGATAAAGTTTTCGGAAAATGGACAGAGTTTAAAGGGGAACCACATTCTTTAAGATCAAGGTTACATATCATTTTTTTTTTTTTGTAATGATTTTTTTAAGAATGTTTAAGAAAATTAAAACATCAAAAAAAATTTAAAACACGTTTAAAATGAAAAAACATACCGTTTTGAAAAAAAAACAACCCTTAGCTAATAAAATAATGACTGAAAGGCGTGAAAAGGCCTTATAATATGAATAAAATATCACTTCAGTTAAAAGTATTTCCTATACAATAAAATATTTCCTGATGATTCAAAAAATACACACATAATTGATTAAGTTTGAACTTCTGTCGGCACTCCCGGAGTGATTTCATGCTGTAGCAGGAAAAATTAGCAGGATTTTGGTTCAGCCAAATTATGAATTCAAATTATAAAATCAAAGCAGACGAACCTTAGTATGAACAAGCCATTACAATTCTCATTTGCCAACGTATTCAGCTAATAATAAAAATATTTATTTTTATTCAACGAACAGGGACTGAACTTAATTGAATTAAAATATTTTTTTTATGAAATACATAGTAAGCGTCACGAACGGATTTTTATTTAATTTGATTTTTGTGAAATATACCTTATTCTTATTAATTTGTTGGGGTTTTGGCAGTTTTTGATTTAGCATGATTCTTATCACTTTCTTATACGAAAAAAAAACATGCTATACTGCTGAACTCAGCATGATTTCAATTATTGAATTGGTTACACTGCGTACGTAAGTCTTTGGTGGAATATAAAATGCTATTGGAAATGAGAAGATATTCCAGTGTGTAGCTATTTAGAAAGATAATTTGCGCCCCTCAAACCGAAATCTATTACTGGCCAATAGCCCCCAAATGTGTCTCTAAAAAAATGCACTGTTTATCTGCATTTTAATTTTCAATTTACATGCAAATCTGCGCGCAAGGTCACTACCATTGACACCATTCATTTTTCCTTTACCACCATATGTACATTTACTTAAAAAAGACGCTTAGGTGCAGATGCTTGCCCCAAAGACGTGTAGAAACCTCTGGGGGTCATATACACCTCCCCGTGATCGTGAATCCAGCGGGATTCCTTTTGAAACGTGATGATAGCCGCGGAGATTGTTTGCATTAATTTTTGGATAGAATCGCACAAACAGCAACGACTGACATTGATTCCATGAACTGCCGAGTGCCGACTGCCAGCGATTGAGGAAACACTTATACACGAGTACCTTTGGCATTCGCATATGTTATTTCGATGGCACGTTTCATGTTTAGCAGATAAGTTCCCTAAGCAAATACTGAGGAAATCTGCGGGCTATCAGTTGAAGGTGTTGTACGAGAATTTCTGCTCAAAACATTATGTTGGACTACTATACGTGTGTGTATGTGAGGAGTTTTGTTGGAAGTATAGGTAGAACTATGAGGGTTTTAAGTAAATCAAAAAATGGGCAACTAATAAGTTCCGTAAGTAGTAAAAGGCAAAAATGAGCTCCAAATACGGAAGACTGACTTGAAGGGGTGCCATTGTTGCATCGTCTTTCCTGATGGCGGCGCTTTTTCCGCACCTATATCACCGATGACAAAACCCCAAACTTTTTTTAATTGGTTGTGATTTCTGGTTTTAGGTGGCGTTCTTCTAAGGGCAAGGGAACATGCCGGCAGTGTTGCCATACAAATATTTCGACAAATTAAAAAAAAAATGTTGAAATTATTTTTTAAAAAGAACATGACATTATTGCGAATGCAGACAAAATCTGAAACGCAGATTTCTGGTTGTTAAAAATCACAAAAATGCAGACAAATATGCACTTACGGCAGCGCTGCATACCGGGCTCCGCACCTTGAATTTTTTCCTGGGGGCAGATTCCGTATAACAATCGTCGGGACGATATCGTTTTTGAAACTTGTCATATTCTGCCCGAAATTGTTTCACTATCGTCAGCTTTCATTACATTTGTGGAAAATGAATTGGATTAAGGTCTCAAACTCGTAATTTTGGCACTTAGTTGCTGCTTTTGGAGGTCTATCGTTTTGACGATAATCGTCTGAAAAATTACGGAAGGAGTGCCCTGACTATTTGAGGGTGTTTGTCGTACCTAAACCTGTGTATGTTCTAAAGTGTCCATGGTTTTTAAGGTAGCTTCGATAATGAGCATAATTCCTGGCGTCCATTTCTCTTTGTCAGGGCTATCTTTGCTGCCATTCTTGCAGAGTTTTGGTAGTAACTGATTGCGCAACTTAGAGTCGCCGTTGGGTTTTCTATCACAGAGAGATCCTTTCCTGCGTAGCTCTTATGTTGATTGCATTTTTCTATTCATTGCACAAGACGCTTACCTTCAAAGCCTTGATTCGAAAAACTTTCTTCATTTTTTAGCTCCTTCAATATAGTTTCATTCCCATTCCGCTACCCCTACAGTAGCGGACCTGTTTTAGGGTTTACACTGCCGTCGTTTGGTATCGTCCTCAAACGGCGCCTGCCAAGCCTGTCTAAGCCAAGCCGTGTATACACATATCGCAAAGTACTTTATTTCTGGTTTGGAAATGCCAAAGCGTTGGTCCCGATACGGACCCTTGGGGAACGACTTTGCTGCTTTTTGCCGCTGTCGGTGACGTACAGCACGTTGAATAGCTTTTCCAGTACTGTTTTCGAACTGAGTGACTGTAAACTCGTCGCCAAATTCGAAGTTTTCAAGACGACTGCAACGTTCCTCTTAGGGCCGTTTGCTCATACGACTCTTAACGATTTAAGTTCTACTTAAATACTTATGGGCTACTTTTTGTAGGGCATACACTGTCACACAAGAGTTTATGTGGCACTTAATTCGCTATGAGTCGTATCAGCAAACGGCCTTTAAGCCGCGCTTCGGCTGTGCCCCTCTCATCTATGATATCCATCATGGAGCGTCCCTTCCGAAACCCGCAGTCATTGTCTTCAAACCCTCCTGCTTTTTGAATAGTATATAGTCGCTGATGATGCACTCCATAGCACTTTTCCTTCGCAGAAGAGTCGTGGGATGGTCGCCTTGTCTTTGGTATTGTAGGGTGAGGAAGACCTGTTTTTTTCTAGACCAATGTGTCTCAAGAGCTCCGGTTAATCCATCAGTTCCTTGTCGAAATCGTATCCACCATTACCATTATATCAACCGTCGGTTGTTCCGATGGTATGTATCGAAGTGAGTGTGAGACTAAAGGTAAATAAAGGACTTCGCCATAATTTGTTTTTCAAAATAATAGTACGTTACCCTTTTCCAATGCTTAAAGCAAATCATTTTACCTTCATAGCCGTTTTGGACTTCCTCTGCTGTCCAGCACTGGTCCCCACAAAAAAAAAAAACAAATTTTCCACACACACACAACAGAAGTGAGCGCACATCCTCAGGGAATTGTCGTACAGCTCAAGATTTGTAACAATAAATACGCGAGAATGATCGTTTTATTCAATTAACACAAACGAGAGTTGTTTATTCACACATAGCAGCCGGTTGCGGTCATGGTGTGTGGTAAATAAAAACTGTAAAGTTGGCTTCCTCCTAGCTGTTGTTTCCACGTGCATGAGGAACACCAAACGAACGTGGTCATCGGTCGTTAAGGATGATACATGTGCGAATAAATTCGGGATTCTGTTTGATATGCAACCGGGCAGGGATTAAAAACGTGATATACTGACATCCGGAAATGAATGTGCCAGCGCAGTGAGTCTTCGCTTCAGTCGAGTGGCGAAAGTTTTTTTTAAAACTTCAATCGGATGGACCAAAAATTGTCACAGATTGTTTTTTTTTTTGTTTTAACGGTCCTTTGGGTGGTATAGTACAGTGGCAACTCGAACTCGTACCTCCTGTCTGTTTCGGTAAAACAAATACTGCACGGATGTGAACATTGAATGAATTTTTTATCTATCCACAACCAGGAAGGGTACCGGAGAGCCAGAATGTCCTTTTTTGCTGCATTCTGCGAGAGTTGTGGCCTCATTTTTTATTAAACACATGGGAAATAGATTACTAAAGATTTATGGGGGACTTCCTGGCAATTTATTTGTTAAAAACAAAAAAAAAAAAAACTAAAAATGCTTCGCATATTTTTTGTTGGCCATTCATTTATTTTGATTTGTCTGCCATGTTTTCGGGAGTTTAAAAATAAAATAAGATACAAAAAAACACTTGCGTCCTCTTCGTGATGCTGGCATGTGAAAGTGATAGACGACTTGGTAAACGCGAAGCATAATAGATTGCATGCAAAATCTGAACAGTGACTAGCTTTAATGACTTTTGTAGGATGTAATGGTACTTTAAAAGCAGTTGGCATAGTTGCGTTCATTTACGTGTAAAGGAAAGCTAAGCTTTTGGAACAACGAAAAAAGACCACTGGCCACAAAATATTTTACTTATAGATATACTTCTACTTTAACTTATGTTTGTACTTGTACTTGCCTTATAAAGGGTTTTGTTCATTAAGAACTTGACAACTTCCTTTTTGAATAAAATACAAACTACTTGAGATATCTCAAAAAAAAAAAAGATTATCAAAACATTTATAAATGGAACTCGACTTCGTTTATATGTCCACCACGGGAACGTATGTAGCGGTCGATACGTTGAACCCAATTTTCGATGACTAGGCTTCACATTTCTCGTTCAATATTGGCTCTGAGCTCCTCTAACGTCGCCGGCTTGGTGGCATAGACCAATGATTTAATTTAGCCCCACACAAACAAAGTCTAGAGGCGTTAAATCACACGATCTCGGCGGGCTTCGTTTCTCGAGATAACACGATCACCGAACTGAGACTTCGATAACTCAATTGTTGCACCCGCTGTGTGGCTTGTGGCACCTGTCTTGTTGGAACCACCTACTACTGATGTCGAATTCATGCAATTGCTCAAAAATAACGACACAACATGTCTCTGTGACGGTCATTTTCATCGACGAAAAAAAAACGGCCCAATAACGCCACCGCAATGAAAACCACACCAAACACTGACTTTTTGCGGTCGAAGTTCTGTTTCATGAAGCACATGAGGGTTCTCACCTGGCCACTAACTCATATTTTGCTTATTGACGTTTAACCAAGAAACCAAAAATGCGCTTCATGGCTGAAGATGACTTTGCAGTGAAAGTCTTCCATCATGTCCACAGCCCAATTGGAGACCGTACATCGCCTCATATGATCAAGTGGCTTAAGTTTTTGAGTCAGCTTCATCTTGTAAGGGTGTAGGCGGAATTCCTTACGCAAAGTTCGCCATAATCTGGTCTGGGAGAGGCGCAATTCTTGAGAACGCCGTGAAATTGACTCATTTGGCTCGTTTGCAATTTTCTCCGCACTTTGGGCAAAACGTAGTCTAACTGGCACGGCAACATCAGCAGCGAATATTCTGACTCACATTTTTTCACTAGACTATGAATTGCTTGTCTATGGAACGAGATTGAAGGCCAAAAATTGGCGGTAACGCTTTTAAAGTTGCGACCACCAACTACTTCGGTAGTAAATCTTAGTTATTTGTAAACGTTGTTCCTTCGTGTACTTCACCGTGATTAAAATTTTGATTTTACTGAATATTTTGACATTGACAGTTCGGTAATCGGTATAAGGGTGCGTTCCAGTTTGAAGTTGTCAAGACGCTAATGAATAAACTATACTTAAACTAAGGCTTTCACATAAAAAGCAGCGGACCACATTTTGTAACGCTCGTCGAAGTAACAAGATTGACGTAACAACATTCAAGAAAAAGTAAACCTGTCGGCAATGTTGATCAGTATAATACGATAACTTCTCCACAATTCGAAATGGTTGCAAAAGTAGCGGCCATAGTCGGATGTGTTCAGTAACATTCGCTGCTGATGGGCTAATCATTTTTAAGAGGCGTTTTTCTAGTTGGCTCTTGGTCTATATTGCAATTATTTGAAAGGGTTTCTCACCCCATAGTATGGTTTGAATTATATCAGTTTCGAGAGACACTATTCCTGCCCATTCTCTTGCTAGGCTAATAGGTGCTATAGGTACAGTGACCATATTTTTAAGAGCGAAACCCGGGACAAAAATGTGAAAATACATAACAGCACACCCGTGGGTCAAAAATAACACAAAAATTCGTATTGGAATGTCCCGTATTTACACAAAAAAAAAAACCGGGACAGGCTATTGAAATACGGGACGTATGGTCACCGTAGCTATAGGTGACTTGAATCGCCGTCCTGTGTCCTACACAGTAAACAATCGATCTCAAAATATGCCCAAATGTCACATGTTACGATTAAAATCGGAATAAATCGACACAGCTGCAATATACCTCTGAAAGCAGTAAAAAAAATCATTACGGTTCTGCCATTCCTCTCTGTTCTTTTCAAAATGATCTGAAATGAACCACAAAACATAAAGGGTTTTCCAATAAGAGGTGTTATTTTGGTATTCAAAGAAAAATGCCATTTTTTGATATAAATGATCGGATGTTTATTTCATAATAAAGAGGAAGGTATGCCGTTAGTAATGAAAAACAACATCAGCCAAATGGCCACCACGAGCACGCATACAGGACCATATCCTTTTCATGAAATTTTCCATAACCAAATCACAAAGTGGCTGCCCTATGTCCTCGATAGCCTCACGAATTTTATCTTTGTGGTCTTGAATCGCCAGCTGTTGGCGTGGACCTTATCTTTCACCTGCCCCCAAAGGAAGAAGTCACAAGGTGTTAAATCACAAGATCTCGGTGGCCAATTGTGATCACCTCTTCGAGAGATAAAACGGTCCGGAAACTTTTCCGTCGTCGCTTGAACAACTTTGGAAAATATTGAAACAGCGCGATTTTTGAAAGGAAGTTATGGCCGAAATGAAGCAACCACCACGCCTGCTGAACGCAAGTTTGTGCAAAAAATTCGTGAGACTGGTATGCTAGTGGACAGCACTCATGGTCCCCCGTGACAGTTTTGACGTGTTGGCATCACTGGCCATTTTTCCTTGAATATGAGGCTGGGAACAACATTTCGGTCAACGGTGGTCGTTACAAAGCCAATAATTTTTTGATTGAAATTGAATACATGGATTTGGGCGACCTGTGGTTCATGCAGGATGGTGCATCATGCCACACAACCCATGCCCATCGATCTTTTGCGCACCAAATTCCCAAATCGCGTTATCAGCCGTCTTGGCGATGTTGGAGCTGCGATTTGACACATTTGGACTTTTTTTTATGCCAACAATCCGGAAATGATTTAAGCATTTAAGGCCAATATCAATGTCATCCAAGCAATCCGTGAGCTATAGCCCGAAACCATCAATAAGGTCTTTGAAAATTGGAGTGACAGAATGCGCTACTGCAAAGTCAGCCGATGCAGCCACTTGAACGACGTTGTGTTCCATAATTATTGGGTAGTTTTGCTCATACTCATAAGGCCATAATTCATGAAACAAATTTTATTTTGTTAATTTGACTGCATTTTTTAAGAGGAAACTTGTATTTGGCCCACCCTATGTGCACATAATCGGGAGGGTTCAAAAACTTCCCTAAATTAACTCTTAAAATGAATTTTCAGTCTCGTTTTTGGGAATGGTATTATTCCAACCAAAGTGTTTGTTTGCACTAACAAATCATCATTGCGCCGTTTTAATAACAAATTTTAGTCTCGACTTAAAATTTACGGAAGCTCACAATTGCGAAATTTGTATGGAAAATATAGCCACTGTGAACTACTAAGACTTCGATTCGAAACTGAAAATGTTCATTGGTAAGGCCCATTGTCTCCAAGAAAATGGAATGAATTTCGCCGACAGTTGCCCTACAAAAACATTTAGATCTAGTGTGTCACCAATAAGCTCACGTGGAATACCTTCGAGTCCTTGAATATTTGAAAGAGAGACAATTTGAGGCGAACACGCTTTCAACATTTTGAGATACTACACATTACTCGTATGCCAGATCTAGATCGAAACTCCTGATACCCACTACCGACTAATCGTTCACACACTCTCACAGAGAGTTGGTAAGGTGATTTGCCTTCCTGTCATCTTCACACCATATACCGCATGCACCTTCTTTGGCAATCTGTTCCAGTCATTTATACCATCCAGATTCGCACAGATAATTCGCAGAATATTAACACGATGTGGACTAGACAGAGGTGCTACGATTTCATGGC
Source organism: Cheilosia vulpina (assembly GCA_916610125.1). Taxonomy (NCBI): domain Eukaryota; kingdom Metazoa; phylum Arthropoda; class Insecta; order Diptera; family Syrphidae; genus Cheilosia; species Cheilosia vulpina. The sequence goes on along the minus strand of OU744279.1, from coordinate 39,472,259 downwards.
AATTCTGTATCCAAATCGTTATTGGCAATCTATCTCAATTCTCACCTTTGATCCATGCAACGTCCATTTGGTATAGGCGGCCAAGGTGTGTGCATATACAAACCGCATATACCTGTGATGTTTCAACAACAAACCAGCGGCACTCAGCTGGGTGCCACCGACCGCTTCCAGGGAAGAACAGCCCCAGCCACTGCGGCGGAATGCTAATTCCGACCTGTTGCAATCGAAGTCGATCTCGTAAGTCCTTCTTATATGTGTACATTAAGCTAATAGTCGTCATAAATTCCACGGATATTTCAAGCATAAATAACAGGATGCAAATGTGTGCGCGGACGAAGCTTTTGTGCACCTGCGGTCATGGTCAATTCCAGTTGATGCTCTTATTAATAACCGTTTTTATTGCAGCTCTCACCCGCCGCAGTTGTATCTCATGCCTGTCCTTTCTTCTTCTCTTCCATAGGTGCGATTGTATTTCTCGCAGATACCAGATGACAAAGTGCCATACGTGAACAGCCCCGGAGAGCAGTACCGAGTGCGACAATTGCTGCATCAGCTTCCGCCACATGATAATGAGGTAAGAATCACTCACTGGTTGCTGTGGGGGCATCCACTTGCCATTGTCCTATTTCAAGAGGGATACAGTTATGTATATTACGCTTTTGGAGTCGGCACTTCTTGCTCATGCCGCATTGACCGTGCGGCGCGGAGCTGTTATACAACAAGCGTACCGGATCAAGTGATTTGCATATATGCTTGTTGATGGGATGGCTACCGTTTTCGACCAGCTCTAAGTGGGCAGCCAGTGGTTTGTGCACATTCAAATGCGCAGTTGATTGACCAGTTCGAGAATGGATGGTAACTGCGCCTGTTGGCAAGGGCGGGGGGCGCTGTGCTGACAGCGTGCACGGCATTGATCGGATTGCCCATTGAATGATCATTGTTTGTTGTCATTTTAGGTTCGTTACTGTCACTCACTGACCGACGAGGAGCGCAAGGAACTCCGGCTGTTCTCGTCGCAGAGGAAACGCGATGCTCTTGGACGTGGCACCGTGCGACAACTGATGAATGCCAGGCCGTGCGACGGGGTAAGTGTACTTTGAGTGGACCCTATAAGTATTTACCATTTATATCTGCATATCTGTGTATCTATGAGTGGTTTGACAAGTCAACCGTAGCAGACATGACATGCGGCCGTAGAGTGCATTTATTTACGCATGCGTCTGAATTAATTAATGTAAGTGCGATGTCAGTATTGCCATCTACACCTGTTTGAGCATCGAAGTGGATACCCAATTGATAGATGATCTTCTGATTCCAAGGATTAGTTCGTTTCCATGATTTTGCTCACCCATAGAGATACGAGTACAGTGGACTGTGCTGGGTACTTGATGTATAGGGTGCGGAGAACAGGAAGTGGCCCATTAATCACTGTGGTGCGATGTGTTAATCTTGAAATTGCAAATTGCGTTCAAGTGGGAAAGTTCTCACTTATCTCTGTCAATTAGCGGGTACCTTGTTTGCCTTGTCGGTTTTTATTTTTTAGAACACACATGTGCGATCTGGGGGCTTAATGGATCAAGGGTTTTTATTTTTATTTTTTTATTGAAGACCATCACATGTACAAAGAGCCTAGTGCATAAAAGTTCACTTAGTTTCGCAACCCGTGTATAGGGTACAGTAAGCGTTGTTTTATTGCCTTATATTTTGCGATATTGATGAGTGTTTTGGATGAGGATATTTTAAAATTAGTCATCAAACCATTCAGGTTTTGATCTTAATTTAAAGTTTTAAGCTGTTTCGAGAACTAGTTTAAATAAGCCATACTCAACTGGGCATATTCAAAAAATTTAGTCGATTGTAAGTACTCTCAATGCAAGACTTGAATTGGTCGGTAACGTCACTTTTTTTAAGTAATGCCATGTTCCCACCAAACTGAAATCGCGAGGTTTCGATGAACTTTTACCGAAACCTTGTAAGTCGTTCCCACCGAGTTGAAGTGACTTCAAAAGTCATAAGCTCCCAAAACAGCTGTTTGTTGACGCAAAATAATAGAAAGAGAAATTACTAAAAATGATTTGTGGAAAAAATTTAGGAAATAATTAAAGCATTTATAAATATTTCTCTTAAAAATATTACTTACCTCTTTTTTTGATTCAAATTCTTTTCTTCTTTTATTATTTCTTTGATTGTCACAATTGTTTTGGCGTTTACTATTTTGACATCCACAAATGAACACAAAATAAACCAAAGTTCATTCTGTAGGCTTGTTCGGTTTGATAACCTCTCACGAACGGATCAACTCACGAACTGTCAACTTAGTACTCAGTCAGAAAATACTTTACTAGATTCGTCGGCTTCCCCTTAATAGAGGTCAACTGAAAAAAAACTGTTCGTGTTGCCGAGCTAGGCCAATAAGAACATAGCTGATACACAACAAGTCAGCCAGCAGACAGACTTACTGAACTTGATTCTTGAATGTCACTTGATTTTTTTTTCTTTGATTTTGACATTTGCAAAGTCCGATTTAAATACTTGCCATAATTAAGGGCCGTTTGCTGATACGACTCATAGCGAATTTAAGTGCCACATAAACTCTTATGTGATAGTTGAAGCCCTGAAAAAAGTAGCCCATAAGTATTTAAGTAGAACTTAAATCGTTAAGAGTCGTATGAGCAAACGGCCCTAAGTGTTAAAGATTCGTAGAGTGTATTTCAGAATTAATTAGTTCCAATCTGGAATGCTCGGATTATGATTACGATATTGAAGAACCATTTGTCAGTAGAAATGAACTAGGCTTGGGTATTTGACCTAGCAGAGCTTAAAGAGGTTATACAATTTGCTAACCGACAAGTTCAGAGGATAATAAATGGTGTGTTGCATTTCAAAAAATGAGTGTAAGTTCGGAGGATAACAAAAGTGATTAATTAATGGTTTTCAATTACGTTAAATACCTTAAAATGATTGAATATATATGTCACTGATTTGTGAGGCTAAAACTGCTATAAGAATCTCGGCAATATTATACAGCGGCGATTTGAATAACTTGATATGCAAATTGGGAGAGTCTCGCTTTTCTCAGCCTTGAGCTACAGAGCTGTGGAAATAATTTTAAGCTTCCGATTAGCTTGAGAAAACGTAATCTTCCAAACGTCGCGCAGAGATGACTCTTTGTCTTACGACATTTAGCAATAAACAGCGTAGTCTACTGAGCAGTGAATTCTAAATATTAAAATTTATGAATGTCGGCTTGTTTGACTTAACGATTGAACCTTTTATAGTTTTAAACCACGTGCCGTGTGTATGTGTTCAACTCAATTTGATGTCGGATGGACTATATTTATGAAAGTCTGTGTGCAGTCGCGGTGACCACACGTTCATTATAATAATGAACAGTTTTCTTCTTAGACGATGTGATTATGAATATTTGTTTGTAGGAAAATACAAATGTTTTGTATTTTAGAAGTTGTTCATTAAATGTCCTGTATTTCATTTAAATGATTGAAAACAATAACGCAAGCATTAGGAAAACCAAATTTCATTGAACAAAACAAGACACGATTGCCGCTTCGGTAATTATGTTTGTGGAGTTTTGGTAATTTGGTAATTTTTACTGGTTATGGTAATTTTTGAGCAGGAGCACCAAAAAAAAAACAAAATTGATATCACGTCATTTAAATGCTGCCTTACTCTTTCTGAGTGAACGCATTATTTGAATACGCGTCAGCATCACCCATGTAAAGTTATTTTATTCAAAAAATTCGAAATATTTTCTGTTTCTGCTTATAACTACAGTGATTTTAATTAAAACTAGGATAAGAAATAAACTTTACTTTGAAACTATAAATAATATTATGCTGCCTAGAGAGCTTAATAACGGGAAAAACGAAAACCATTCCGTTTGGTCTGCAAAATAATTGTTTTAGTAAGCTAACTACCTAAGTTAGGCGCTGATTAATAGCTTTAAGACTGACAACGTTGCTACTACGTTCCTTATATTGAATTAAAAAGTTTTAAAAATGTTTGTTCTTAATCAAGCAATTTTAAAAATCAAATAAAATAATTCTAGTTTAGAAAATCATGCTTTTGGTCGGCAAAAGTATTTAAAGTAGATATTACTATTAAATTAGTAAATTAAGTCTTATTTATTTTATTTTATAAAGTGCGTGTTGTTTAACAACTTAAATACTGACTAATATCGTTTTCCATTGGGACCACTAGATATTTTTTCCAAATCTCAGACATGCAACGAAATTGATCTGCTTTTGTAAATGGATTAGTGCGTTATTTGACAGCATTATCAGCGGTACAAATTGCGTTCGTTTTTCGAAAAACCAACTAAGGATATCGACTTGAAAAATGTTTCCCCTGTTGTAGATACAGATGGAGTAGTGTTGGTGATTCGTAGTCTTCAGATGATGAAGATAATAATTCCTCCAAAATTATACCCTTGGCTATTTATGTATTTCTTTATTTTGGTTTTCACGAAACTTTGAGCATTTGTTTTGAAAGCAAACTTCTTAAATTGACGTTAAACAGCTGTGCAAAGTATATTGGTTATTGTGGCAAAATGACGTTTTTACACTGCCATGCCGTTGTTTTAAATTATGTTTGTAAATCAGAGAAATGTCTTAGGATAGTGATGAGGCTCAAGACTATATATGTTTGCTATTTTTTCTCTTTGTGTTTATCAACGTCTCCAGATTTTTGGTAAATTTTATCTTGGTTTGGTAACTTTTTGTTTTAATTTTGGTAGCTAATTTTGTTTGCAAGTGGCAAAAGTGGCCCTAACTTACTAAATAGCAAGCAAGTAATCTAGTACTAAGAAATGTGTTCAATATAAGTTTTTTCTAAAGTCTCTTTTATGAAGTACAAATGAAATTAGGAACTGAATAGTTGAAAATTGTCCTAAAATTTAATTCTTTTACTATTGTTTATTATTTGGCATTCCAAAATATGGTTACCATAATTATATCCAGTATTTTCTATATCTCGAAAACGGTTGCAACCATTTTTATAAAAAGGGACAGTAGTATAAAAATTGTTGTAACCGTTTAAATAAAACTTGTATTTAAAAGTTTAACGATTTTCTAGACAGCGCATTTTTGAGATGCCACAAATATGTACGGGTAAAAAGCACGTGATACCTTGTTTTTGACTAGAACATAGGGTGGCCAGTTTTCAAAAGTTGCCAGCGTTTTTATAGTTTAGTTTAAATTTTAAATGTTGTATAAATGTTTTCAGATATATTCGAGAATATCTTTTGGAACACCCTACTAATTATTCGGTTTTCAAAAAGTCGAGGACCGTGATCAGTTGATACAGTTGTACCCTTTTAACATGGTTATATGGTATTTTCAAAGTATGTGATATATTTTTAGTAGTTCTTCCGGGAAAGTCTGATTTTCTGTGCGCCAGTGACTGTATTTTATTTAAGTGTAAGATCTGCAATTAATCTAACTGTGCGCTGCCAAAGAATAACAGCTTTGGGATAAAGCATGCCTTTGGTCCAAATAGGTTACTTGACTTTGAAGTGGCTAATTTTGCAATATTGAATAAGTGTTCTTGCCATGATTTTCCCGGATTATATGCATTTTTGTTTATCAAATTGGTTAGCTGTGTCTTTTGAGCCTTAAAAATGGCCAAGTTTTCTTTTCTTCAAAATTATATGCACAACTTATTTGTTGGTCATTAAAAATAGCTCACCGGGTGTTAAATTGATGTGCCAAAAATTGTGCCTATTCAAATAGCTCTCTCTCTAGGCAAATTTTTAAGAATGACATTCACTTCATGTATTGAATGCAACCTCCGATGCCACCGATAAAACTGCCTCTTTTAAAAAAATTTCCGTTTCAATGAAAAGATTTGAAAAAATCTTTAAAGACTACCTACTTTCAGTTTCATTTTTAGAAGCCTCACTGAGACGAATAAAAAAATATGCACTGCATTGTTAGGCTTTTTATATAGCACCCTTAACCCTAGAAAGATAATCATAAAATAAAGAGCGTAAAAGATAATCATACGTCTCATACGCCAATTAGTGTATTTAATTAAACATATGAACTTCTTATTATTTATAATTAATTTAAATAATTATATAGATACTATTCAAAAAAAATAAATTAATGATTTTTTTATATATAGTGGACACGGTCAACGCGCTGCGGTTTAGAATTTAAAAGTTATCACACAATTGTCCCGCGCCATACGTCTCGTGGACGTAGATTATCTTTCTAGGGTTAAATGGGTAAAAAGAGCCCAATCAATTTTTGAAAAGCTACTTTATAAATTGAGACGACACAAAGCTAAAACGATTGGTAAGTGCTTTTTCATGAGGTTATCAGCTTTCGAGTTCCAAAGAAGATTAATCCTGCTAACAGAAAGCTGAATGCACTTGGGAATCAACAAATACGCCTCTTCAATTAGCTTGGTCAGCTTAAACGATTGATTCGCACTCTTCTAACTTCTCTAAAGATATTGACGCTGTTCGGCCCAGGGGAGGCCACTGTTAAATGCTCTTTCCAAAGCTCGTTAACGAAAAAGAGATCAAAACTCATTCGAAAAACGTTCCTTCCGAACGACAAAGAGTATCATCATCCGCCGGCGCTGATACCCATGCTTCATCGTATATATTTAGTTCGACAGGGATGACAATAGTCTTATGTGGAGTCATCAAGAAAAAAGGCACACTACTTAGTTAAGGAAACAGCCTACTTACCAATTTTCGCAGTGAATGCGATATTTCTTTTCTGCTATATCTGTTAACAAAACTGTTATCTCTCTGTACACTGTACAGCATTTAGCTCCGTCGCCTCTGAATAAACCAGTCGACCACCAGTCGATGTACTCCGGTTTAATTTTGTGCAACAGCCGTTTTTGTTCACGTAGATTGTTCACCTAATACATAAACTGCTTGAATACCGTCCCAAATCCACTATAAAAATGTAACCGAACCTCTTTTGTTCTACTACCCCACGGTTGCACATTTGCAACGCAAAGTGTCTGCTCAATTTAGCAGCTGTTTGCGTTTCAATTTGATGTTTAAGAGCCGAACAAGGGTGCTCAACAACGCGCTTCAATGCAAATGACAAATCCTTATCCTTGCTCACACAAGACACAACGCAACAACGTTCTCTACTTTACTGTTCAGCATCTTCACAGAGCCCAGGCCATCAAAGACTAACTTCAGGCATCGCAAATATTTACCCACAGTCCCCAGTTATACTTGAGACTTGATTTTTTCCTTTGTGCAGATTTGCCTTGTGCATCAGTTTCAAAGGACACGCGATATCCTATGCAAACAGCAGTAAAACCCCCTCACTCACAGCCAAATGCAGATATCACAGGATTTAAACGGCACCACATGCCCTCCCCGATATAATTACACCCCATATACAATGTGCTCCCCCTTTAAACACTGCGTCACTCAAGTTTGAGGCAAATTCCAAGCACTCACCACTTGGATCTATGTCCCACCCATGCTCCCTCTCCGATTCTTATTAACATTGACTTCTCTCACCGCAACGCCTGTTTTGGTCTTTCTAGTGTGACGATTCTGTATCCACTGGGGACATAGCTGTGTTCGCATCACGTCTTGGCCCAAATGCGTCGTGGCACCCGGGATGTTTCTCCTGCTGCATCTGCCGGGAACTTCTAGTCGACCTCATCTACTTCCACCGTGATGGACGATTGTACTGCGGACGACATCATGCGGAAACCCTGAAGCCAAGATGTTCCGCCTGCGATGAGGTAAGTAACTCACTCAAAATCAACCTCAGCCCCATGTTCAAATGCAATATCCTCGACTTTGTTTGCTCTTATAGATCATCCTGGCCGATGAGTGCACCGAAGCCGAAGGACGTGCCTGGCATATGAATCACTTCGCCTGCTTCGAGTGCGACAAACAGTTGGGTGGCCAAAGATACATAATGCGAGATGGCAAGCCGTATTGCTTGCAGTGCTTCGACTCGATGTTTGCCGAGTACTGTGACTATTGTGGCGATGCGATTGGTGTGGATCAGGGCCAAATGAGTCATGACGGACAGCATTGGCACGCCACAGATGAATGTTTCTCGTGCAACACTTGCCGCTGTTCGCTGCTGGGCAGGGCGTTCCTGCCACGACGTGGCGCGATTTATTGTTCCATCGCCTGCAGTAAGGGCGAGCCACCAACACCGTCAGACAGCTCAGGGACGGGCATGTATCCACCTGCAACTCAACATGTCAGACCGCAAGCTCGTTTGCCCAGCGCCGATTCGAGTACACCACCACTGTCGCCGCAATTACAGCAGCAAATGATGGCAATGCAGCCTGCTCTAGATCACCAGACCATGTACCAGCTACGCAGTCAACCGGTGATGGCCGGCAGTCCGATGTTCGAGCGAAAATCCCATCACGTTCCGTACACCATGTCGCACGACAGCAAGGACGAACAGTGCACCGCTGACTTCACCGACTTTTCCGGCGGTGGGCCATCCAACTCCTCACAGAACATGACCCCACTGACGTCGCCCGGCGAATACCAACACATAATGACACAGAAAACGGTCAGCAGCGACGGCGGACCGTACAACTTCACCGAAATGAGTCTAAACCTGGACACCTGGAGTCCCAAACACAACAACAGTAGTACAAATAGTTATAACCTCTCACAGCATATCCGCAACAAAATGGACACTTCGCTCACCTCCAGCATGCCGGAGTTGTCTAATCACCCAGCACCATCATCATCCGATCCCATGTTAACCGAAATCCCCTCATCAATTGCGTCTCCGTCCGAGGTGCCAGAGCTCCCTACGCCAAATCTGTCGGTAGCTTCGACTGCCGCCCTGCCCGACATAATGGGCGCACAAACAACCCCCGAGGGCGAATTCCACTCAACCAGTCCGCCGCTTAATTCATCGCTCTCGCCGACGACGCCACCAGCTCCGCTGCCCGAAAAGAAAAAGGGTGTTCGCTTCGAGGGCATTCCCGATACTCTGCCGCGGTCCAGAAGCTACTCAGGCAATGGCGCTGGCACTGGAGGCGGCAGTGGCAGTGGCGGTGCCCACAATATCAGTGGTGGCAGCGGTATTTCGCGGCGTCGACGACGACGAAAATCATCATGCAAGAGCGGCAGTGCCTCCTCATCGGCATCGCATCCTAATCGCCACAGCAGCAAGGAACACCACCAACAGCATTCATTATCGTCTTCGTTTCAAGGAAACACGACGCCGCAAAATCGCGATGATCAATCGGACGCCTCGAGCGACTGTTCGACATGCTCGTCGAGCTCGTCCAGTTCGGAGGACTACCTGTACCAGTTGCCCCAGAGGCGTCACTACGGTGGCGTGCGTGTAAGCTATGTGCCCAACGATGCCATTGCGTACGATCGCAAGCGCAAGCCCTCCGAACTGGGCACAGACAAGGACAAGAACTGTATCATTTCGTGACGATATTTAATTGCACCATATCCAACGTCATATCCAAACCACAGTGTGGTTGGTGGACCTCTAGGAGTTCCTCCACAAAAGGCGGCACGTCTGCTGCGTAATTACGAGTAAGTTGATGTGCGGCTCTCTCCGTTGCACAATCAGAATGGCGGCCTAATGTCCGTGAAGCAAATCGTTTAACGAGTAGTATTCAAAACAAAACAAAGAAGTAAGATATTTTTCATCCTGTAAATAGATCACTAAGAGAAAGATTTAGAATAAAAAAATATGTATACAAAGATTTAAGAAATATATATATTTATACACACAAACAACAACAGAAATTCTATGTGAATGCAATGCAATTAACAAGCTAAAACAAAACACACACACACAACCATACAGACGCATATACGTTTTGGTATATTTTTTTATGTAAGGCAATAGGATTAAACTAAACAAAACTATTTTTAACAAATTTAACACGTCAATAAAGAGTTTGAGATTATAGAAATAGAGAGTGGGCTTTTATTTCGTACGACAGGGATGCACTTGAATTTGTTGCAGGTATGTCCAAGAAAAGAAAAGGAACTGACGAAGTGACGAATGAGAACCAGCGGCCAAAGTTTGACAGCATTCTAGGGAAAACGTCAAAGCGATTCCTCAGTATCTATAAAGGGCTACATAAAAGTTATCCACTGGTTACACCATAAACAAAGTACATATGAAATAGACCGTCAGCTCCCGCGTATACCTACCCGATTCCCCCGCAAATTTTGAAAATAAAATAAAATCTCTTAAATTTCCTGTCAGTAAATATATGTGAAACAGCAAAAAAGTTTTTAATGGCGGGAGGTGTAATAAAAGAAAACTGAACGAACTGTCAGGTTCCTATGAGCGGGTGTATGCGTGGGCTGATTTACTTTAACGTGGAACACATACTTTCCCACATAGTAACTCGGAAAACAGCTTGAAGGCAAATTCTCTTAAGTTGGCTGAACTGACGGTCTATTTAATACTTAGTTTATGACGTCTGCTAGTTAATTGATTTGTTCGCTTTGACAACGCAGGGTTTAAATCAGCCTTATCGTGAATAAAAATTCCCTCGGAATTGTTCCTACTTCTATCGTGAATGAGGGAAAACTATTCCCTGGAAAAAAAATACCTATCGCGAATGAGAATTCGGGGGAAATTTTGTTGGATTTTTCCTCCGATATTTCCGCCATTATTTAGTTGGAGAATTCATGACAAGCAAGACAAGTTGGTTGATTATTTTCTAAAAATTAAAAAAATTAGTGAATAGAATGTCAAATGCAATTAATAAACAGAAATTCAATGTTTTAATAACTTTAATGGATGCGAGTCCATTGCCAGCGGATTTCATAAATGGAGTAAGGATAAAATTGCTCGATTTCGGAGAATGGTCGAGAGTGAACTGAACAGTGTAGGGTCGCCATCAAAATCAGTTTTTGAGTGGAAAATGGTAAATTATTGTATGAATCCCTAATGTATTGTATTAGTAAAAGAGTTTATGTTTAGGTTTGGAATGACCAAAAAAAACATGTGTGAAAAAGAGCTGCCATAAATTTACAGATAAAAAATGGTCCTGGTGGAGGCCAGGATACCACTTTACTTCAATTGAAGTAGATTTACTTCAATTTTGGAAAAAAAATGAAAATCTGTACCCTACTTCGCACTATTGTTAAACTCTTTATATCTAATTCACTTTAGAAAACGCTTATTTAATCCGCTCCAATTTTAATAAAAAATCCTTAGATCTACTTCCAAAAAAAAAAAATATTTTTAAAATGTTTTATACTCTTTCATTTAAGCCCAGATTCACATTTCAAAAGAATAAATTGCATCAAACTTCACTTTAAACACAAAATTCTGTCAATTTTCTGTCAAAGAGGTGTTACTTTTGGTTTGGTCTTGGTTGCTGCCTGTTCCAAAAAGTTTAGCCAAATACGTGAAGGAATTATTACAAATGCGATGAATATATTAATATATTTTGAAGTACCTAATCAAAAATGTGGATAAAGATCGGTACGCAAAATTATAACCTATATTTAATAAACATATCGTTGTGCATCGTTTATGATGTTTTTTCCTAAAAAACTCCGAACAATCAAGATTTGCAAAAAATACTTTATTTTCATAAATCAAAAAATATTGTTAAATCTTAAAACTTTTTTTTGACATATTTTATATTTGTATAACTAATATGGAATTAAGTATATCATTTAGGGCCGTTTTCTGATACGACTCATAGCGAATTAAGTGCCACATAGACTATTATGTGACAGTTTATGCCCTAAAAAAAGTAGCCTATAAGTATTTAAGTAGAACTTAAATCGTTAAGAGTCGTATGAGCAAACGGCCCTAGAACTATGATTTTGAAATCTACTTCCCTTTTCTTGAATCTACTTCACTTTTTGGGTCAAATCTACTTTGTAATTTTTTTTTTTAAAGTGGTACAAGTCCTTTTTGATAGCCGCCTTTTTGTAAAAATGCGCAAGCATGCGCCTAAAATTATTATGGGTGAAATTCAAAGGATTTCTTAGGTTGTGGCGAAGGTTTGTTACACGGTTAAAAATCCTGACGTTAAATTTAATATTTTTGGGGTTGTATATGGATCAACGCCGAGAAAATATTAAAATTTAATATTCAAATTAAACAATTAATAAAAGATTTATTAATTTTAAATAATGTCTGCTATTACAAAATATGTCTGAAATAATAAATTTGAATGTAGATGGAAATGGTTTTCAATGCAGAAGTATTTAAATTCAACGCTTATTTACATTGAAAAATATTATTTTAATATAGACCGGGTTAGATTGTAGAACAAAAATACTAGATTTTAATCTTTAGAAATTAATGTTCAGCAAATTCATATTAAAATGAAAATTTTAATGAAACAATTATTAAATTTGTATATAAATATATTACAGAAAAGTTTAATAAATTGGAAATACCGAAAACTGATGTATTAAAAAACACCCCCATATTTTGAACCGTGTAACACTGTAATATTTTTGGAACCTAAAAGCAGATATATTGTAATTATTTCCTTACAAAATTAAAAGATTCCATGTTGAAATACAGTAATTGTGGTAGTTCTAACGGATTTGAACAATCCCTTAAGCGTCTTCTAACTGAACGTTGCCACTTTAATTGCATCTCTTCCAATTCCTCAGCCACTACTCTTAATGCAATGCTAAACATTTTTTTTTAAATATTTGTTTCACAGAAATAAAATTTAATCAAATATAATTTTCCGAAAATTTTCGAAATCAGCTGTTTTCCTTTTCTAGGCGACATTTCGGTTTCCGAGGGAAATCGAATTCGAGGGAGATTGGCGATATTCGGATTTTATTCCTGGGAATACACGAATTCGGGGGAAAGAAATATTCCCTTGGAATTCACGATAGGGCTGAATGTATTTGGCTTGGACAGAGTTAATGGAGGACAATTATTAAGGTCAATTCAGAACTAACTGCTATTGTTATATTAATAGGTACTCAACAATTAATATTGCGCTAAATAAAAATAGTTTTCGATCATAAATTCCATCTGTTTCATATACAATCAATATGACAAATAAATACGATTAGTCTATTAATATGCAAGGTATGTCGTCAACCTTCAACTCTGTGCTTTGTCAATATTTATATCGTTTGTAACAAAATAACATATACCTATGGCCAAATTCACCAACGGACATTCACCTTTTATTTGATCCACTTTTCATAAAATTCTGTTTTGTAATGACAATAAGTACGACAAAAACAAAACAGTTGAAGATTGAATAGTGATTCAATCTAGATGCATAAGAACATATAACTAATTAATCAGACACAATCGCTACGTATGTCATAATGTCTGTTCCCGTACTTTTCTCTGGAGTACTGGTGAAATATCAAATTTGGAAGATTAGGAAGAAATTTTATCAACTAGAGACAAATTTACTTAAGACAACGTTAACGAAATTTACAGTTTCCAGAACAGGATTACATAAACGCCAATTCACAATATTTCATTTGACAGATTATTCATATTTCCAAAAGTAAAGGGCCACGTTCAAAAATCTGTATATATACCATTAACGCTAAGACTTAGAGACTTAGACTTTCAACCGTTTTACTTAGCAAATCTGCTAACACCCAATAGGTGTCTCTAGGATTCTATGGAGGAATTCAAGATGGTTGGCATTTTGTTACACTTTTTATTCTATAAACAAATAAATAAATTTGAACATTTTTTGGACAGAACTTGTAATGAACTGACATTTTACTAGCAATCCATATTATATGTCAATGCGTCGGCTACCCATCCATTAACGTCAAAAACTTAAATAATTCATCGTAGATCGCTACGAGTATGCCAATCAAAATTGTGACACATCAAGCCTACCAACTGCCAGACTTACTAAACTAGATTCTTCAACGTCCCCACATGTTTCGCAAATATTTGATTAGAGATTGAAGACCGAAGACTCAATATTTAGGACAGAAAACAGAAAAGAAATTATAAAATATGAAAAATTTAATATAGAAATAAAAGCTTTGGTCAACGTCGGTTCCATTCAGAAGTGGTGGGGAAAATACGGTATTCAGAGACAGTCGTCCCTAGCAAGGTATTCGTCGGAACCGAAAATTCTCCGAATCATAGGATTTTTTGGTGCTTTTGAGATATTTTTCGGAATATAAAGTTCATTCGCGTACGCGGTTTAAATCGACCGCAGTCGATATAAATCAAAGTCAAAACATATGTTCTCATCAAAAATGACAGGAAAAGGGAAAATTAGCAAAATAACGAGTAACAAGTAGTTACTCTCTTGGCTTCAGGGGAATTTCAACTGGTAAGTACTCATAAATGCGTCAAATGCACAAAGTTGACAAGAAAGAAATACAAAATCGGTCTTAAAAATCAATTGCGCACAAAAATAAAATCTATGAAAAGAAAGAAAATTCGGCGGTGGTCGAAAGTTCTCACAGAATGTATCATTATATTGATCAAACGAAAAAAGGAATCACCAAACAATACGTAGACGTCAAATCAAAACGTCATTTAATTTTTTTTTTTTCGAAAACGGACACCTTGACAGTAATTTAAGCCTCCGACGGAAAGTGCGTTGGATACCTCGCTAGGGCAGCTGTTAGATTCTTAATGATAATGTGGAAGTATCTAAGTGTTTTCGAAAATGGTCTGTCTAGAGAAGCTTGCGGCTCCGGACTATCTGTGAAAGCTTGAAGACACTAAAATGGAAGAGTATACATTCTGTGTCCTGCCAGCCAAATAATAAAGGGTTCAGAGTATCTGGATGGTCGGAGAACGAGACAACCATTTGACAGATTCTGTAGTCAAAGAAGGGTATCGAGGTTTTTGTCTCTTACCTTGACAGCTTTTAACATAATGGCAAAGGAATCATCACTTGTTTATCATGACCACAAATAGAACTTTAATTAAACACCGAAAGACCGATAGCAACGCAACCTTGGAGAGCAAGTTCGGTCCTAATAGTAGTAGATGCCTCAAAACGCACACGCCTTTGACGGAGCTTTGGCCATCGTATTGACAGATTCTACTAGTCCGCGATTATGCATTTCGTGGCCTAAGGGCGGTGGATACCCTTTAGAAAGATGATGCGACTCCCGCCTTCCTTCGACCAGTTTAAAAAAGATTTTGCAGAGATTTGTGTTCTAAGCTACTACCTGATGTGATATTTGATGTCCAAGCAGATGTATTCTTGAATGTTTCAAATCAAATCTAATTTGAATACAGTGACCTCACATTGGAATAGCTTGCTTGTGCTCAATCGTCCCCCTTATTAAAGATCCGATGGGGTAAATTGAGTACACTTTAATTGCAGACCTTTTCAGTAAAGTTTATAAATTACTTCCACATGCGTATTGAGGTATACCTCCACCTTCATGCACTACGTGTCAAAATTGTATTTTACAAATAATAATTTGTGGCTTTTACCTCCATATATACAGAGCACCATTTAGCAAATGACTTTTTAAAACGTTCATTATACCGTCGGACCATCATCCCATCTGCGCTGTCCATCAATTATATTTGCATTACCACAAACGAACGTCATCTGCACAATGGCAGAACAAAAGCGTCAATAAATCCTCAGCAGTCCTTGCCTGGCCTGCAGATTCCGATTCCAATTCAATGGATGACCGGACAAATGGCAGCCCAAAACCAGTGCGAAATAATTCATTTCGCCAGTTACACGAATTTCCCATTACACCGGCAGAAGTAATACGGTTGCAGGACATCCAGTGGTATGTACAAATACTCAACGTGTAACGGACATCAGACATGTGATAAAACATGTTATGATGCGCCTAACACAAGCGGTCGATGTAGCCCCCATCCAATTCATTTTATCATTCGAATGCAAATGCGCACCACCCCAGACCACAGAGCACGAGTTATCCCAAAGTGGACATTTATTTTGCATATTAATTGCAGACAATTTGTCCTTTTCCCCCAGTCAGCTCAACCGCGCCTAAAGCGCCCGCAAGATCGAACATCTATTATATCGATCGGAAGCGGGTTCCACTGACCTTCAGCGCATCCTTTTGAATTACAGCCTTGCCAACAGTCGGCCGCAGGCGGTATAGCAGACGCCAATTAGGTCTGCCATAACTACGTAGGGGTCTGTCGAAACAACTGGATTAATTTGATATCATTTGGAGCTTCATTTGGGCCAAACTTGCAATTATAGCTCCTTGGCGCGCTGCGCGAATTAATAATCACAACTCTAGGGGGCCCGGGTACTTTTCGATTATAACAACTCCGACAACATGACTAGAAGCGGTTCGATGTCAATTTTGCTGCTGAATTAATGATGTCTATACGCCACCAACACGGCTGCTGCGGATGAAAGATGAAAAATGAGAGGATACTCCGTCGTTCGATATAGAGTGAGCCCTGAGGAATTTCGTGTTCGTAATTGTGGAGCAAATGCTCCCCCGCCGTCGCCGAGTGGTTAAGGAAACTCCGTCAAAGTAATAATGACAAAATCATGTCTTCTGTCAAATTTAATTTTCGCCTCGTTCGCTGGCGGTGGCTTACATTCTGCCGCCTTAAACGAAGGGGGCACAGCATCGTTTCCATGTCTCAACTCAGCACTAACTAATCAAATCAAAGGCAACTCCAGCCCGAGATGCAGATAACCCGATACCCGACCCCGACTCAAGAAGAAGCTGTCAGCCGCCTAATTAAATTTGAAAATTCCATCCCGTATAAATGGTAATAAGTCCCCAGGGGCGAATTATGCAAACAACCCTCCTCCTCCTATTGTAGTGGTATACTGACGAGATGGTCGTATATACCTCTGTAGATAAAGATACCGAGTCCTGCGGTTTTCGGGGCAAAAGTTTTCCCATGTCACTTCGGTTAGGTATCCCACAGATTGTTAAATTCATCCATAGCTGGATGATGCCGATGCCGATGACGACGATGTTGATGACGATGAAATTTTGCAGCTCTTTGTTCAAGTCTAAGGGCATGAAATATTGGTGCGCTTACACATACGAGTGTGTGCCTCGTTTGCGGGGAACTGTGCTCGCAGTAATCCGTCATCATAGTTTATGAGTTTCATGCATGTAGGTACACGCATCTAGATCGTCGTACATGCGATAAATTGCTAGATTTAATCGTTTAGTGTTCAGCTTTTATTGCCACTGTTGTTTTGAATACTTAGGGCGCGTACATAGCCGCAGGCTGTTGCTGTACACGTACCACCTTTTTAAATGGCAACTTAGCCGGCCGTTTGCATGGTGTTAGTGCACAATATCTCTCATGGTTTATCCATAGCGTCGAATTTATACACACGGAAGTGTGGTATTTCTATCATAAACTAAGTAATAAATAGAATGCCAGCTTCAGCCGAAAAAAATAGGGATTGACTACAAGCTAAATTTGAACTTGGATGTAGCCCAGTTTGAATTCATGTATTTGTGCCATGTTAATCAAAGGGGCACACCATACCTGAAAAAAACAGCCTACACTTAGGCGTAGGCTTAGGTAGCCTGAGGTGGATTCTTATTTCAATATCGAAGGTAGGGCTGTGTCAAAAAAAGCGTTCCTATTTGAAACGCGTTTTTTTGACGCGTTCTTTGACGTGTTTTTTGACCCGTTTTTTCGAAGCGTTTTTCGGCGCGTTATTTGATATGATTTTCGCTAGTTTTTTGACGCATTTTTTCGAGCGTTTTTTCGCACGTTTTTTGACGCGTATTTTGACTTTTCTTTTCCGCGTTTTTTCGCGCGTTTTTTCACGGGTCAAAACCGTTTTTTCTACGCGTTTATTCGCGCGTTTTTCGACGTGTTTTCCGGCGCGCTATTTGACTTGATTTTCGCTAGATTTTTGACTCTATTTTTCGAGCGTTTTTTGACGGGTCCTTTCGCGCGTTTATTGACTCATTTTTTGATACGTTTCTGGACGCGTTTTTTTAACATTTTATAACGCGTTTTTTGAAACGTTTTTTTGACGCGTTTTTTCGCGCGTTTTTTGACACGTTTTATGACGCATTTTTTGACACCTTTTTGATGCGTTTTTCGACTTAGCCTGGACATAAAAAATGCTTATTAGTATCGCGGATTAAGTTTGATATTTCCTGAGTGCGGTTACTACTTTAGACCTGCTGTGTTTTTTCGAACTTTCGTGAATAAAATTGAAAAATGAAGGATACAACGAATTTTTGATTAAAATTCAACCAGTTTAGGCCTTCGTTGTCTCAATGAAATGTTGTTAATATTAAGAACAAAATCAAGTAACTCTTTTATTGAATTAGCAATATGTTTCAAAAGTTTCATAGGTAAATTGATGGGCTCAATGTATTATGCAACGTTTCCATTGAACATTAATCCCAAGATTAAGTAAAAGAGTTTTAAAATTAATCTTGAACAGCCTAATTCATAATATTTAATTAAAGCTGAATTAGAGCCAATTTTGGGTTAATTGCAGAAAACCTCATTCATAAAGTTGTTTTAAAGATAATTCACACTTAATCAACTGTCAGAAAATAAAATGCCTTAATTTGCATTTAGCAGTGAATTAACTTTCGTTTTCCCTGTTGTGCCCAAAATCAAATTATATGGCGGATATATTTTCCATTTTTTTAGATAATTTTAGTATTTCAAGTTATCAAATAAGTAACCAAAGGCGACTAAAAAATTATAAACCCCGTTTTAACAGTTTTAAACTTCCGGAAAGTGAACAGCGCAGATATTCATGGGTTCAGTCAACCCACTCTAAGCCGAAAATGCTTCAAAGTCTCTAAGGCATCTGCCACGAAAAGACCTCTTTATATAAATATGCCAATACTGACTTCAGAACAAATTGATGTCATCTCGAAATTTAGAAGTATTAGAGGACTCACACACAGAAATACACGAGTGCAGCCAGATTTTCGGAGTAGTTTTGCTTAATAAACTGATTAGCTACTACATGGCAAAATTATATCTATGAATAAACATTTTCGACAAGAAGATTAAAGTCAAATTAACTCATTTGAAGTGAGTTAGTGGAGACACTGTTAATGTGTTGATTAAGGTAATCTAATGAATAAGGCTGGAAGTGTTTTCCTTTCCACCGAATACAACAAGATTAAGTTGAGGAATTCTCTCTGTCTCTCTAAATTCGAGAGACTGAATGACGTTCCATCAGTGTAATATTTCCATTTTTGACTTAGTTTTTTCGTTCCTGTCAAATTTAGCTTTGTTTGATATAATTTTTGACACCCCGAACTGTGGAGAGTGTGTTCACAAACCGAACTCTACATGCAAACTTAGCTAATTTTCAATATTAGTTAGTTATTAATCTCGTATTTATGAATTTAAGGTTTGTATGATAAATTTCGAGATTTGTACGAGATTTACTAAAATGAATCCTAATCTCAGAGTTAATCTACGGTATCATTACCCAAACACTAAAATCATCGAAAATGTTCGTTGTCTCAATATTTATCAAATTATCAATACAAATGCTTAAAAGAAAGAAAGCATGAACTTCGAAAAAAATAAATGAAAGCACTTTCTTTAAGTCAACAAACATTTTTCGTTGAGTCAATGGAAAATCAGATAACAAACAGAGTCACGTTTATTCACGAAGATCCGTTCAGACTTTTGGAAGGTTATACTAATAGGGTGTTAGTGTATTGTGAGATTTTGCAGTAATTTTCTGGCTACAAAATTGATCCATTTAATATTTTTTGGGGTTAACGAAACCGCGGGAAACTTTCTCTGTATAATATTTTTGAAGCCCGGTTGCTCATCGTTGCACTACAAAAGAGCAGACAAATTGTGCTGCGACGCCAAACAGATTTGATCTAAGTAATTATAATCTTGACAAGTCCAGATGTTCCCACCGAATGAGCGCATTTAATTAGGTTTACTTATGTCTAATTCAGAGATCAGTGCGTCGTGCTTTATTATGACTAGCACTCAGTTTTTGTAGAAGTTTTCCTTTTAGGGGAAACCCTGTCAACGTAGGGCAGTCAAATAGATCGTCCGGTACCCGGCATTCGTTTGGAATAACTCAGTCGTGTCGTTCGGCCACTTTAAGTGGCATAACTGGACTAGCTCCACATTGGAATGCGAATGCATGTCTATAGCCTACATGTAAAAAAAGCAACTCCAGACAAGGCACCGTGAAAGCAAATTAAATATAAATGAGCTATTGCATTGACCTCACAGGGCTCTTCCGTTTATAGCGATGCATCTCCAAACACCATAAACCCCAGGGACCTGGGTTGCTGCTTTCAGATTCTTATACCCATTCACATAAACGAACGTGGACAAGTAACAAACTCCAAGCTTAGTTATCCCAAGGTTTCTTATTTAAACAAAAATAAAACAAAAAATAGATCTTTACCTCTTCGTATTTAACTTTTTCAATTTCCGCTGGCTTTGAAGGCCTCGGGGGACCATCTGCACACCCGACCCCTTGTACACACATCCGCAAACTATGCAGCAGAAGAAATCCTCTTGTGTATGGGATTAACTTCAAATGGCACACGACTATACTGACTACAATGTTTATCTAATGACGCACACCCTTTCAAAGGCGTATTGAGTAGATCAGCCTCAGCTACCCCGACCAGGTACTTGAGGGAGAATTCAGAATTGCATCAAATGGTACAAACGCAAATATACGAGTACAACAAGGCGAGGGGCCCCGTTTAAGGATATTTCAAATGCGCCATGTTTGTTCACATAATTCAAGCGCTGTTTGCGTTCAACTCAGCCAACTGGAAGCAACCTAACATTACTCCCTTATGAAAGTGATTGTTTGCTGGTTTCCTGTTTTGTTATCACTTCTAGGCTAGAGGTTGAACCAATACACTTTCGCACCATGTGCGAGAGATGATTTTTTAATCATATTGTGATTCTTATGGGTGCGAGAATGTTTTTTGTTCTGTTTGAATTAAACGCAAACAACTTTTGAGTTATTTTCATGTTGGCAATGGGTTGCGGGGAAGTACTTTGTTTGGACTCAACTTTGGGTAGGTATATCCCTGTTTTCTGCTTTGAGTTTGCTATTTTAATTTGCATAGCTATGAAAAAATGCTGCGATTATTGAGAATTCAGCTGAAGTCAGTCTTTTTGTATTTGCACAAAATTAAATCATGAATCCGTTCGTGAGGTCTCACATCACTTGCAACTTAAGGGGCTTTTCAATAAGTACGGGTTGCTTGTTGGAATCGAATAACAAACCGAAATGGGGCTCCGTGTCCACCTGCCAAATCGAATTGCTGCTCTATTTTTACTTGCTTAATCGAAATAAAGCCCAAGACAAAAATTTTGATGCATTTCTGGTGGCCAAATTGAATTGTGGCTCCATTTCCCCTCTCCAAATCGAAATGAGCCTCCATTTCCACTTGCGAAATCGAACTGAGGTTCTACTTTCACTAACTAATTCGAACTGAGGCTCCACTTCCACGTGCCAAACCGAAATGGGGCTCCGTTCCTACTTGCCAAATCGAACTCCTGCTCTATTTCTACTTGCCAAATCGAAATAAAGCCCAAGACAAAAATATTGATGCATTTCTGGTGGCCAAATTGAATTGTGGCTCCATTTCCACTCTCCAAATCGAAATGAGCCTCCATTTCCACTTGCGAAATCGAACTGAGGTTCTACTTTCACTTACTAATTCGAACTGAGGCTCCACTTCCACGTGCCAAACCGAAATGGGGTTCCGTTCCTACTTGCCAAATCGAACTCCTGCTCTATTTTTACTTGCTTAATCGAAATAAAGCCCAAGACAAAAATTTTGATGCATTTCTGGTGGCCAAATTGAATTATGGCTCCATTTCCACTCTCCAAATCGAAATGAGCCTCCATTTCCACTTGCGAAATCGAACTGAGGTTCTACTTTCACTAACTAATTCGAACTGAGGCTCCACTTCCACGTGCCAAACCGAAATGGGGCTCCGTTCCTACTTGCCAAATCGAACTCCTGCTCTATTTTTACTTGCTTAATCGAAATAAAGCCCAAGACAAAAATTTTGATGCATTTCTGGTGGCTAAATCGAAATGTGGCTCCATTTCCCCTCTCCAAATCGAAATGAGCCTCCATTTCCACTTGCGAAATCGAACTGAGGTTCTACTTTCACTAACTAATTCGAACTGAGGCTCCACTTCCACGTGCCAAACCGAAATGGGGCTCCGTTCCTACTTGCCAAATCGAACTCCTGCTCTATTTTTACTTGCTTAATCGAAATAAAGCCCAAGACAAAAATTTTGTTGCATTTCTGCTGGCCAAATTGAATTGTGGCTCCATTTCCACTCTCAAAATCGAAATGAGCCTCCATTTCCACTTGCGAAATCGAACTGAGGTTCTACTTTCACTAACTAATTCGAATTGAGGCTCCACTTCCACGTGCCAAACCGAAATGGGGCTCCGTTCCTACTTGCCAAATCGAACTCCTGCTCTATTTCTACTTGCCAAATCGAAATAAAGCCCAAGACAAAAATATTGATGCATTTCTGGTGGCCAAATTGAATTGTGGCTCCATTTCCCCTCTCCAAATCGAAATGAGCCTCCATTTCCACTTGCGAAATCGAACTGAGGTTCTACTTTCACTAACTAATTCGAATTGAGGCTCCACTTCCACGTGCCAAACCGAAATGGGGCTCCGTTCCTACTTGCCAAATCGAACTCCTGCTCTATTTCTACTTGCCAAATCGAAATAAAGCCCAAGACAAAAATATTGATGCATTTCTGGTGGCCAAATTGAATTGTGGCTCCATTTCCCCTCTCCAAATCGAAATGAGCCTCCATTTCCACTTGCGAAATCGAACTGAGGTTCTACTTTCACTAACTAATTCGAACTGAGGCTCCACTTCCACGTGCCAAACCGAAATGGGGCTCCGTTCCTACTTGCCAAATCGAACTCCTGCTCTATTTTTACTTGCTTAATCGAAATAAAGCCCAAGACAAAAATTTTGATGCATTTCTGGTGGCTAAATCGAAATGTGGCTCCATTTCCCCTCTCCAAATCGAAATGAGCCTCCATTTCCACTTGCGAAATCGAACTGAGGTTCTACTTTCACTAACTAATTCGAACTGAGGCTCCACTTCCACGTGCCAAACCGAAATGGGGCTCCGTTCCTACTTGCCAAATCGAACTCCTGCTCTATTTTTACTTGCTTAATCGAAATAAAGCCCAAGACAAAAATTTTGATGCATTTCTGGTGGCTAAATCGAAATGTGGCTCCATTTCCCCTCTCCAAATCGAAATGAGCCTCCATTTCCACTTGCGAAATCGAACTGAGGTTCTACTTTCACTAACTAATTCGAACTGAGGCTCCACTTCCACGTGCCAAACCGAAATGGGGCTCCGTTCCTACTTGCCAAATCGAACTCCTGCTCTATTTTTACTTGCTTAATCGAAATAAAGCCCAAGACAAAAATTTTGTTGCATTTCTGCTGGCCAAATTGAATTGTGGCTCCATTTCCACTCTCAAAATCGAAATGAGCCTCCATTTCCACTTGCGAAATCGAACTGAGGTTCTACTTTCACTAACTAATTCGAATTGAGGCTCCACTTCCACGTGCCAAACCGAAATGGGGCTCCGTTCCTACTTGCCAAATCGAACTCCTGCTCTATTTCTACTTGCCAAATCGAAATAAAGCCCAAGACAAAAATATTGATGCATTTCTGGTGGCCAAATTGAATTGTGGCTCCATTTCCCCTCTCCAAATCGAAATGAGCCTCCATTTCCACTTGCGAAATCGAACTGAGGTTCTACTTTCACTAACTAATTCGAATTGAGGCTCCACTTCCACGTGCCAAACCGAAATGGGGCTCCGTTCCTACTTGCCAAATCGAACTCCTGCTCTATTTCTACTTGCCAAATCGAAATAAAGCCCAAGACAAAAATATTGATGCATTTCTGGTGGCCAAATTGAATTGTGGCTCCATTTCCCCTCTCCAAATCGAAATGAGCCTCCATTTCCACTTGCGAAATCGAACTGAGGTTCTACTTTCACTAACTAATTCGAACTGAGGCTCCACTTCCACGTGCCAAACCGAAATGGGGCTCCGTTCCTACTTGCCAAATCGAACTCCTGCTCTATTTTTACTTGCTTAATCGAAATAAAGCCCAAGACAAAAATTTTGATGCATTTCTGGTGGCTAAATCGAAATGTGGCTCCATTTCCCCTCTCCAAATCGAAATGAGCCTCCATTTCCACTTGCGAAATCGAACTGAGGTTCTACTTTCACTAACTAATTCGAACTGAGGCTCCACTTCCACGTGCCAAACCGAAATGGGGCTCCGTTCCTACTTGCCAAATCGAACTCCTGCTCTATTTTTACTTGCTTAATCGAAATAAAGCCCAAGACAAAAATTTTGATGCATTTCTGGTGGCTAAATCGAAATGTGGCTCCATTTCCCCTCTCCAAATCGAAATGAGCCTCCATTTCCACTTGCGAAATCGAACTGAGGTTCTACTTTCACTAACTAATTCGAACTGAGGCTCCACTTCCACGTGCCAAACCGAAATGGGGCTCCGTTCCTACTTGCCAAATCGAACTCCTGCTCTATTTTTACTTGCTTAATCGAAATAAAGCCCAAGACAAAAATTTTGTTGCATTTCTGCTGGCCAAATTGAATTGTGGCTCCATTTCCACTCTCAAAATCGAAATGAGCCTCCATTTCCACTTGCGAAATCGAACTGAGGTTCTACTTTCACTAACTAATTCGAATTGAGGCTCCACTTCCACGTGCCAAACCGAAATGGGGCTCCGTGTCCACCTGCCAAATCGAACTCCTGCTCTATTTTTACTTGCTTAATCGAAATAAAGCCCAAGACAAAAATTTTGATGCATTTCTGGTGGCTAAATCGAAATGTGGCTCCATTTCCCCTCTCCAAATCGAAATGAGCCTCCATTTCCACTTGCGAAATCGAACTGAGGTTCTACTTTCACTAACTAATTCGAACTGAGGCTCCACTTCCACGTGCCAAACCGAAATGGGGCTCCGTTCCTACTTGCCAAATCGAACTCCTGCTCTATTTCTACTTGCCAAATCGAAATAAAGCCCAAGACAAAAATATTGATGCATTTCTGGTGGCCAAATTGAATTGTGGCTCCATTTCCCCTCTCCAAATCGAAATGAGCCTCCATTTCCACTTGCGAAATCGAACTGAGGTTCTACTTTCACTTACTAATTCGAACTGAGGCTCCACTTCTACGTGCCAAACCGAAATGGGGCTCCGTGTCCACCTGCCAAATCGAACTCCTGCTCTATTTTTACTTGCTTAATCGAAATAAAGCCCAAGACAAAAATTTTGATGCATTTCTGGTGGCCAAATTGAATTGTGGCTCCATTTCCCCTCTCCACGTGGAAGTGGAGCCTCAGTTCGAATTAGTAAGTGAAAGTAGAACGTCAGTTCGATTTCGCAAGTGGAAATGGAGGCTCATTTCGATTTGGAGAGTGGAAATGGAGCCACAATTCAATTTGGCCAGCAGAAATGCAACAAAATTTTTGTCTTGGGCTTTATTTCGATTTGGCAAGTAGAAATAGAGCAGGAGTTCGATTTGGCAAGTAGGAACGGAGCCCCATTTCGGTTTGGCACGTGGAAGTGGAGCCTCAGTTCGAATTAGTAAGTGAAAGTAGAACCTCAGTTCGATTTCGCAAGTGGAAATGGAGGCTCATTTCGATTTGGAGAGTGGAAATGGAGCCACAATTCAATTTGGCCAGCAGAAATGCAACAAAATTTTTGTCTTGGGCTTTATTTCGATTTGGCAAGTAGAAATAGAGCAGGAGTTCGATTTGGCAAGTAGGAACGGAGCCCCATTTCGGTTTGGCACGTGGAAGTGGAGCCTCAGTTCGAATTAGTAAGTGAAAGTAGAACCTCAGTTCGATTTCGCAAGTGGAAATGGAGGCTCATTTCGATTTGGAGAGTGGAAATGGAGCCACAATTCAATTTGGCCACCAGAAATGCATCAATATTTTTGTCTTGGGCTTTATTTCGATTTGGCAAGTAGAAATAGAGCAGGAGTTCGATTTGGCAAGTAGGAACGGAGCCCCATTTCGGTTTGGCACGTAGAAGTGGAGCCTCAGTTCGAATTAGTAAGTGAAAGTAGAACCTCAGTTCGATTTCGCAAGTGCAAATGGAGGCTCATTTCGATTTGGAGAGTGGAAATGGAGCCACAATTCAATTTGGCCAGCAGAAATGCAACAAAATTTTTGTCTTGGGCTTTATTTCGATTTGGCAAGTAGAAATAGAGCAGGAGTTCGATTTGGCAGGTGGACACGGAGCCCCATTTCGGTTTGGCACGTAGAAGTGGAGCCTCAGTTCGAATTAGTAAGTGAAAGTAGAACCTCAGTTCGATTTCGCAAGTGCAAATGGAGGCTCATTTCGATTTGGAGAGTGGAAATGGAGCCATAATTCAATTTGGCCACCAGAAATGCATCAAAATTTTTGTCTTGGGCTTTATTTCGATTAAGCAAGTAAAAATAGAGCAGGAGTTCGATTTGGCAAGTAGGAACGGAACCCCATTTCGGTTTGGCACGTGGAAGTGGAGCCTCAGTTCGAATTAGTAAGTGAAAGTAGAACCTCAGTTCGATTTCGCAAGTGGAAATGGAGGCTCATTTCGATTTGGAGAGTGGAAATGGAGCCACAATTCAATTTGGCCAGCAGAAATGCAACAAAATTTTTGTCTTGGGCTTTATTTCGATTTGGCAAGTAGAAATAGAGCAGGAGTTCGATTTGGCAAGTAGGAACGGAGCCCCATTTCGGTTTGGCACGTGGAAGTGGAGCCTCAGTTCGAATTAGTAAGTGAAAGTAGAACCTCAGTTCGATTTCGCAAGTGGAAATGGAGGCTCATTTCGATTTGGAGAGGGGAAATGGAGCCACAATTCAATTTGGCCACCAGAAATGCATCAATATTTTTGTCTTGGGCTTTATTTCGATTTGGCAAGTAGAAATAGAGCAGGAGTTCGATTTGGCAAGTAGGAACGGAGCCCCATTTCGGTTTGGCACGTGGAAGTGGAGCCTCAGTTCGAATTAGTAAGTGAAAGTAGAACGTCAGTTCGATTTCGCAAGTGGAAATGGAGGCTCATTTCGATTTGGAGAGTGGAAATGGAGCCACAATTCAATTTGGCCAGCAGAAATGCAACAAAATTTTTGTCTTGGGCTTTATTTCGATTTGGCAAGTAGAAATAGAGCAGGAGTTCGATTTGGCAGGTGGACACGGAGCCCCATTTCGGTTTGGCACGTGGAAGTGGAGCCTCAGTTCGAATTAGTAAGTGAAAGTAGAACGTCAGTTCGATTTCGCAAGTGGAAATGGAGGCTCATTTCGATTTGGAGAGTGGAAATGGAGCCACAATTCAATTTGGCCAGCAGAAATGCAACAAAATTTTTGTCTTGGGCTTTATTTCGATTTGGCAAGTAGAAATAGAGCAGGAGTTCGATTTGGCAAGTAGGAACGGAGCCCCATTTCGGTTTGGCACGTGGAAGTGGAGCCTCAGTTCGAATTAGTAAGTGAAAGTAGAACCTCAGTTCGATTTCGCAAGTGGAAATGGAGGCTCATTTCGATTTGGAGAGTGGAAATGGAGCCACAATTCAATTTGGCCAGCAGAAATGCAACAAAATTTTTGTCTTGGGCTTTATTTCGATTTGGCAAGTAGAAATAGAGCAGGAGTTCGATTTGGCAGGTGGA
Source organism: Cheilosia vulpina (assembly GCA_916610125.1). Classification (NCBI taxonomy): domain Eukaryota; kingdom Metazoa; phylum Arthropoda; class Insecta; order Diptera; family Syrphidae; genus Cheilosia; species Cheilosia vulpina. The sequence continues at coordinate 39,444,654 of OU744279.1, read as the reverse complement.
CACGGAGCCCCATTTCGGTTTGGCACGTAGAAGTGGAGCCTCAGTTCGAATTAGTAAGTGAAAGTAGAACCTCAGTTCGATTTCGCAAGTGGAAATGGAGGCTCATTTCGATTTGGAGAGTGGAAATGGAGCCACAATTCAATTTGGCCAGCAGAAATGCAACAAAATTTTTGTCTTGGGCTTTATTTCGATTTGGCAAGTAGAAATAGAGCAGGAGTTCGATTTGGCAAGTAGGAACGGAGCCCCATTTCGGTTTGGCACGTGGAAGTGGAGCCTCAGTTCGAATTAGTAAGTGAAAGTAGAACCTCAGTTCGATTTCGCAAGTGCAAATGGAGGCTCATTTCGATTTGGAGAGGGGAAATGGAGCCACAATTCAATTTGGCCACCAGAAATGCATCAAAATTTTTGTCTTGGGCTTTATTTCGATTAAGCAAGTAAAAATAGAGCAGGAGTTCGATTTGGCAAGTAGGAACGGAACCCCATTTCGGTTTGGCACGTGGAAGTGGAGCCTCAGTTCGAATTAGTAAGTGAAAGTAGAACGTCAGTTCGATTTCGCAAGTGGAAATGGAGGCTCATTTCGATTTGGAGAGGGGAAATGGAGCCACAATTCAATTTGGCCACCAGAAATGCATCAAAATTTTTGTCTTGGGCTTTATTTCGATTAAGCAAGTAAAAATAGAGCAGGAGTTCGATTTGGCAAGTAGGAACGGAACCCCATTTCGGTTTGGCACGTGGAAGTGGAGCCTCAGTTCGAATTAGTAAGTGAAAGTAGAACGTCAGTTCGATTTCGCAAGTGGAAATGGAGGCTCATTTCGATTTGGAGAGGGGAAATGGAGCCACAATTCGATTTGGCCAGCAGAAATGCATCAAAATTTTTGTCTTGGGCTTTATTTCGATTAAGCAAGTAAAAATAGAGCAGCAATTCGATTTGGCAGGTGGACACGGAGCCCCATTTCGGTTTGGCACGTGGAAGTGGAGCCTCAGTTCGAATTAGTAAGTGAAAGTAGAACCTCGTAACTATTTGCCTTCGCCTATTTATATATAGGATTAGATGCAGCTAAAAAGTAGTAAGCCAAAAATTGGATTTTTCCTTTTTGCCCCTCTCTTCGCTACTGGTTTATAAAAGCTTGTAAAGAACTAAGCACAGCAAAATCCGCGTCAACATTCGATCGAAATCCAAAAAAAAAATAAAAAATCATCTCTCTTTTCGGGTCTAAGTATACCAACTTTCAAGTGTTGAGGTGTTGCAGCAACAAACTATATACAGTAACTTGAAGTGTAATTGACATTTCTTAATGAAAAATGTAATACTTTGCCGCCGAAGGTTTTCCACCTAACTAATGGTCTCTTCCGACTGCCATTTAAGAAGACCCTAGATACAAATGCTACCCAAAATACAGACAGGACGCTCTGTTCTGTCCCTACACCAAAAACACTACAATCGCTCCACACTTACCAACCTTGCTAGTCCATCGCTTAAATGTAAGGCAACGAACTGCTTAACTTAATTACAACCGTAATTCCAAATGAACGAGAACGGTATTCAAAGTTAACTCTCGACTAAAAGTGAAATTCACTTTCCAAGTAATCCCTCATAAAATGCAAACGCTCCTAAGCTGCTCATTTGCACTAAAAATAATTAAGTCCATGCTCTCTCTCGCTCTCTCTTTCTCATTCGGATACTTTGATGAGAGGCTGCTTGGGGTTGGCGTTGGATATCGTCTCGTAAATTTAACTTTTATGCTTTTACAAAGTTCGCAGTACATCAACACTGTCAAGGAAGTTGTTTTGTTTTATTACATCACCATATAGAAAGGGACACTAACTGGGACACCCCGCACGCCATTCGCTTGAATACAATCCAATTTAGTAGCTAACAATGGAACAGATACTTTATCTAGACGACAACCTTGTGGATTACTGAGGATTTGCATATTTTAATCATTTAAATTGGTCCAGCAAGGAGCCCAGATCCCATGGCATCAATGAATAATTGCTGCCGGCCCGCACTCTACACCCTTAATTTTACGAGGTAATAATTAGACGAGGAAGCAGGTGCTCGAATAAGGATATCGATTTATGTGATAAACACAGGACTCACGCCCTTTTCGGAATGTGATATGAAAACTTTGTCTGGAATTTAATTCGGCTCGCACAGACACACCCGCCCACAGTCAGGGCCCAGGGAACATGTAAAATGTTCAATATCCGAATTTCCTTCCCGGTCGTCGTCGGTAACAACCCAAATATCCGTTGTCACGGTGACGATTCGACGGCGGAATGTATACAGTGAACAGAGCACGAGGATTTTTTTAGCAGTCCCAGCCCAGTTCGACCTGCTGAAATCGGCGTTTTTGTGTCGGAAGTTTTGATTGGAATCTCTTAGCCAGAAACTCCTGTCACCCGTACCTCAGACCAAACTCTATAAAGGTACTCGCATCACAAGGATGAGTCTGTGCGCCGCCAGAAGGAACATATCAAAAATTTCGTAACCGTTTTACGAGTTGAATTTCCGCTACGGGCCGATTGCAATCTGTCATAATGGAATTTATAGGACTTGCTTTTATTGCGTTTTGAATATCCTGCACAAAGCACACATATACGAAAGTACGTTCCACTCAACTCCGTTTCCTGTCTCCTTCCCTCGCTCTCTGTTTGCGTGTATGAGTGTCAATTTAATGGTACATGCTGTTCGTATACTTTTCGGGGCGAATAATCAAAAACGTATGATGTATCCTTTTCGACTGCCCGGGGATAAGCGCACACATACACCAAGTCAGCCACCCTCTTGGAGCGTAATGTACTTTCCAACTTTTGGCGGCGGCGGCTCTTTGCCTGGGGGTGGTTTAGCATTTAAACTGTTGTATCACACTTTAATGTGTTTTTTAGAGGGGATCCCGGTTGCTATACCCCAACGCCAACCCCAAAGGTCTGGGGTCACATAAAGCTGGGGAGATAAATGTTTTGATAATATAATTATGCATGAAATTTCATCCAGAGAGGAAATGCGGCAGAGATGTTCGTCTGGCTTCAACTTGTTGCCCGTGATGGACATGATGGAGGAGTTGTTTGCACGCGGGCCTGCCGTTTAAGGCTGACAGTAAACATTTTAAACGTCGCCGTTAAATAAAGCACATATAACCTTAAGAGGGCATAAAGCGACGACGTTTTATTTAAAGACCGTCACGATGTGTCGTAACTTGCGTTACAGTTTACACGCCTAGGTGATGGTCATAGGGCACAGCCATGCCGTGGGCTGTCAAGTTGACACGTTGGTTAGATTTTAATAGATCATAAAGTTTTAATGTGGTATCGGATTTTTTTTTTATATAACTGTAGTAGGTACATTTTCCTGTTCAAATGTGTGTTTGGCACTAAGTGCACCTTTCCGATTATAACTGTCATATTCGTAAAATGTTGATGCGCATTTTAATTTAAAATGTTACTGGGTCAGTTCAGTTTCGCTATTATCTTCTATTCGCAGGTAGAACATATATTGAACTAAAGGACTATTCAGAGAGCGAATTGCGAATAAATCAATTTAACTGAATTCATGAATTAAAAATTGTTTTCTGTTTCTACCACAAAAGCATCCAATTTAATTAATCTAACAAAAAAAACTGAGTCTTAAAGCGTAGTACGCTGCAGGAGCTAAACTAAATTTTATCTGGTCTCCAACTTTTCTCTCCAAACATCAGTTAAAGTCCTAGCTAAATTTTGACTAGAGTACGTCGTGGAGTGTCACAGAAAACAGCTCTTCTTTGAAAAAACTTCCTTCAAAAATTGAAATCCCTCTTATTTCAACTATTTCTGATTCTAGGTAGGTACTTCTCGTCCATGTAATAATTAAAAAAGCTCATCCTTGCATACTTTTCCGCAACAGAACAACAATTTAGCTTGAGAAAATGTGCCGAGCCATTAAATGGGCACGCGAAATTTTGACAGACACATGAAGTACATTCTGAAACAAAAGTTTGATTATTTAACTCAGCTAAATGGGTTCGCTTAAGTTTAGGTCAGCTAAATTGTGTAGAGAATTTTGTATGGCAGCGAAAATTTAGCTCGAGCAGAGAACTAAGCTTAATTGATTTAAATAGTGAAAATTACCATTACTGCCATTTTCCCGTAAATTGAAAATTCTTGCAGCGAACTGTCACAATTTATTCACAATCCACATAATACAGTCACGATCAAGAAACCCAAGAAATTAGCTCGAACTTAACCTTTAAAAATTAAACTGAATCACGGGTAACTGCGACTAAAAAATGTTTTCGTGTGAATAAAATGTCAGAAACTTCAAATACTCGCTTGTTCGCAATTCGCTCTCATATATGAATGGTCCTTAAGATGTAAACGCGGGGAAGAATTGGGTATTTGGAATAACCGATATCACGATCAGCACTTTTTGTAATCGTTAATGAGAAAAAGACTCAAAATCAAGAGATTATTAAAAATTGGAAAACATACCTAATACTTTAACTGTGGGGTAGTAGATAACTAAAACTTACCCAATTTTAACGTAGAGAAAAAAATAACAAAGGGTCAAAAACAATGTGTTGAATGCCTCTTCGCTTTCAGTTCGTATATAATTTCAGTATAATTTAGTAATGTGACAAAAACTGAGTCTTACTCCATATTAGGCCTTTTGTTTTTTGAGAAATCGATTCGAATTGCGTGAGCTATGACTTTATGTGGGTAAAAATCCATATACAACTTTGAAATTTTATTATTTTAATCGATAGATCACTTGCCGCGAATTTCTCGTGCATATCCAACAGGCGGATGACTTATTTTGTAATTTGTGTCACCGGAAAATGTGAGTCATTTAAAAGATGTTTACAAATCACACTTTCATGGGAATTAAAAAGCTTTTATTTGACAAACGCCAACGATGTGCCTGACGAATCCAAACTTCGTATACAGGGTGAAATATAAAATGGACTAAAACACATACAAATCATAGTATACTGCTAATGGTGATGGTATTGGTATCATAATGCCATTTCTCTTTAAATAAATGGGCACATTCAAGAATCTAGTTATCTTAAGTCGACTAGATTGGTCTGGATAAGATGCAACCTGAACGCAAAAACTAGATTGGTCAGGAACGTCACTTTTTCTACGTCATCCACATATGAGAACTGACAACTCAGTACTCAGTCACGAATTTCTTGCTAGATTTGTCGGCTATCCCAGCATAAACGTCAACTGAAACAGCTGCACATATGACTGATTTCACCCAATCAAAACCGAGATAGACTAGAGAGCTGTCAGACTTACTAAACTAAATACCAGAACGTCCCCAATGACTTCGTTTAATTCTTACAAACTAGGTATGTTCCTTTACTTTTGAATTTTACAATTTATTACTAACTTTTACGAATTTTTACCCAATGCTGTTCCTTAACTCGAAAAATTCGTAAAAGAGAGCGACATCTAGAGAGCAAGATATTACACTTTACCCCATCCACTGGAAATGGGGACGTTCGAATTCATAGTTTAGTAAGTCTGACAGGTGACTGACTAGATATATGTCACCAAAACGAATAGAACTCACAAGGTGTAGCCATTCAATTTTTAATCGTATACTACTATTAAGGCAGTTGAATAAACAAATGCGTGAATGCGTCATTTTTTGTTTCTTCGTACGTCAGGAAGACTTCAACAATACAATGACAAGCCATACGCCAATAGATCCAGGGGGGGGGGGGGGGGTCAAAGTCAAATTCCTTTGGTGGCTATTTTTTGTCTTAACCATGACAGCGGGTCATAAAAAAAAATAAAATGCAAAATTAGAGATTATTGAATTGATGACGCGGCCGCATGTTATTGTCTCGAGGACCGGTCATGGCCCGCAGGCCGTATCTTTGACATGCCTTCTAAATAGATGATACAAATCTTGACCAGTAAACGAAATAAAATCAACTGGCTTTGGATCTGCACGTGAAATGTTCGGACCTGAAATCGACCCAGCGCAGCCAAAAAACTACAGAAGAGAGCCAGAACAGCTTGTAGAAGGGGAGATCGAATGGAGAAAGTCCAAGAAAGGTGAAAAACTGTGCAGGCTACTACCACAGCAAGTGCTACCTGCAGATTTGTGATTTAAAACGCTTCCGAAAAGTAGGCTTTCACTTGGATAATTTGTGCCCACTCTTACTATATAAGCAGAATGAATAAGTGAGACGATTTTTGACAAGGAAAAGCTTTGAAATCTTCCCGAAAAGACATAGGATAAGTGCCGGAAAAAGGGCATTCAACATAATGTCATTTTAAATCTCAATCGAACAGGAGAGCATGAGCATCCATGGACTTACTACAGAAAGCAAAACTTTCAGGCGCGGTTATACCTCCTAAATCGAACTCAAATGAACTGCGGGGCGAAACGTACCCTAGCACAGGACTCGCGCAGACCTCAAGGGCACTTGACGGGCTCAAGGCCAGAATATGCATCCAATACTCGTACCTTGGATGTCCGGAGCTTGGACCTCGGACTCGGACCACTACTATTTAGGAGCCAAGTGGATACGAAACAAGCCTTATGACAGATGCTGCCGTCGTCGGAATACTATCATAAAAAATCGGTCGAAATTTTGTAGACCGCGTCTATTCTACCTTTGAGAAAGCACGTCACCCGTACTAACTGCAGAAGATCATGAAGATAATGCCATAAAAGTGTCATCAGAAGTAATACGATAACAACAGCAAGAGCTGTGCAGTGGCAAAGAAGTGTGCACCAATAGCCTCAGCCAACCATTCTGAAAGAGCCATGAGCCCTATGGGCAAAAAAGGTTGAAGCAATATGAACTTTTCCGTTCAACCTCCGAAGGATGGTTATCAAAATTTCCGTCTAGATGACCAAAACGAAGTGAGGTTAGCGATGTTAAGCTGAAAGACAGATGAAGCTGGATAGCGTAATGACTAAGATTTGTAAAGCTGCGTGAGATGGCCGGGGCCACCTTTCTTGCAGAATATGCGCGGATGAAAGTGAAGAAGAATGCAGCTTCAGCATCGAGTTCCCCATCCTCAAGAAGGAAGATATTTTGAACTGCGTTAACTAAAAGTTCTTTCAGCTATTAGTTACATTTTTACGAATATTGAAACGTAGCTGTGAAGATTGGATGGTTATTTATGACTTCAGACATGGACGACTGGGGGAAAATCATCTGAATGAAAAGAAAAAGCTTCAAAGTTAAAGACTTTTGAATTTTACAACCACCCCGCAAATAAGATCAGCGCAGAGATTCACCAAACAAACGCTCTTCCCAATCGCTGTCTCTTCGGCTATGAAGTCGGACGTAAAGCCCTTCCGCTTAAAACCAAAGAAACAATTAAGAAGACTTTATTCAGCCAGAAGAAGGTAAACCTTTTCGACAGCGGATGAACGCCTCTTGGGACGCATTGCAAGAAAGATTCTTCACTTGATATTCGGTGCAGTCTGTATCGATGGAGTGCGTCGAACGTCGAACTTTATGCCTTTATACACCGACAGGTGGCGAGGTGAAGGATACGAAAAGTAAAGCATCAGCCCGACGAGTCTTTGAATCCGTCCCTGAGGTACAACAAAGGAGCGAAGTATCCCACCTTAGGTGGTGTTGACAATTGCGAAAAGCAACCTCAACCAACTGCATAAGCGTGTTAGTTGAGACCTACCCCGGATTGTGATCGCCAACTAAAGTCAACTTAAGTAAGTAAAACAATTCAATTTAGGCTCAAATATGTCACATCTCTTCGTTGCACAAGAAAACCTGTCCAGTTAATTGGTCTCAAGTTCTGTTCACTTTTCACAGACGATAAACAGTTGAACACAATCAGACTTCAACCCATCCACGTTGCTTTCCTGTCCAAATTGCATTCAAGCACAATACATCCATTGGGCAAATGCTCTCACCAATCGATACACCTAACAACAACAACAGGGCACACTGTTAAACAAACCACTCAAGTACGTAATTCACACTCTGAGAAGCATAAATCAAGAACAATGCTAATAATTCCGCCGTCCTGGTCCTATACAATCTGTTTAACCCTTTATCGGCTGCTAGAACCTGTCTCAACAACGATAAAGGCGAAATGTTTACTTACGCCGAGGAAAACACTTAACAAGGCGCTCACACAACCGAACGGTGGCCTAATGAATATTAATTTGGTTAGCTTTTGTATTTATGTACCCGGGACTCGAGGTGGCCGCAGTCACCGTTATCCTGGTAAATAAAACAAAGGCCCGTCTCCCCAGCTGAAGGAGCTCCTTCCCACCAGGTTATTGTTATGAAAATGAGCTGTGGAATCGTAAGAAGCCTTGTAAAAACGGAGCGAACTGTGAAAGGACTCCTATAATAGGCGCACAAAGTAAATTTCGCTTTTATTTGCTTCCGAATGTGCTCGAAGACAGTGCACAAGAAAGTGCAAAATGCCTCTGAGTTATCACCTGACGAAAGTGAAGCTCAGGTAGCATTATAGTCATTGTATCCCGTAAGCATTTGGTTTTTCGATCTCCTCAGCAAGGACATCAACATCATACCGCGGAAGGAAGATATGCAAATCAGCAGTTCAAGGACATGGAGTAAATTAATAGCCTCAGCGAATGTACGATGAAATTCCACCCTGCGCAAGGTGCTCTAGCTGGGAATAATTGAATTCGTATATCAAGGACAGGCGATTAGTTGCAAGACCTTTTGGCTGGGGTGCGACGACCGTGTCGCTCCACGTTGTTTCATAATAAATGTCTGTGTGGTTAATTTGCATATTTTGCTACCTTTATGGAATTTAGGCGGGCTCGTGGTGGAGGAATGTGAACAGACCTGTCTGGTATGGCCAAAAGGGTTGGATATACTTTCTATATCAGACATTGATGGCGGAAATTTTAGCTGAATGCGTAAAATATTATGGCGTCCGCGATGTGACTTACTGTAGAAAGGCTTGTACGTGTTTTGTATGAATGCTAATCCGAATGTAAAATTCAAATATTTGAGCAACTTCTTCTGGCATTTTAAAGAACAAGTCGAGTTCTCTTGAACGTAACCAGAGCAAAGTAATCAAAAATATGTCCCACACGCTGAAGCTATCACCCGCATCAATAGGAGTAGCCTGATGGATATATACTGATAAATTTTATTCAGTCAGAAATAGAAAACAGTCGAATACCTCAGACCAGTGTCCAAGAGGCCTACTCAGTCATAAAGTTAATTCTGTGAGAGTTTGTAGAGATGGGACCTAAATTGTTGCGTATGTGGACGACGTGGCCATTTTAGTTTCGAAAATGTTTCCTTCCATGATGTCACTACGGGCTCTGTTTAAATTAAGCGCTAGGTGTAAATTCAGAAACGTCAAACATTTGCGCAGTGATGCCGCATCACTGCTTATTTGCGATGCTGATGCGATGCACAGTTTATGCTGATTGATTATGACTTTTGGGTTTTAGAACGCACTTTTTACATCAAACAAAACCAAAAAAATTTATAAATTGTTCTGTCAAAAGCATTGTGTATCTATGGATACAAATGTTTATTTACATTCTCTTCTTTCTTTTCCGACATTTTTCTTACTTTTTTGCCGGCGAATCAACAGCGCATCAGGTATTTCTGTGGTGCTTTTTTTCGTTATATTTGCGCATCAGTTTGATCAACTTTGCAATAATGAACACTTGACGTTGAAAGCGATGCCAATATTTGCATTATTGAACATTTTGCAAAGCATCATGAGCATCACGATGCCAGTGATACGTTACTGAATTTACACTAGATCTCTGCGGTGTCCGTGTAGAACGCGAGTTGATGCTGCCTAGCAAAATAAAAAGAAAAATACGGACGATAAAAAAATTCAACCATATTTCTACAAAATCTTAGCATTTTTTTTAGATCCAAAAACGTAGTTGACAGCTGAATCCTGCAGTGAAACTTTTAGCAAAATGTTCCGGTCTAGACCCAAAAAGTTTCAGTTGATTTGGTTGCAAAATTATCAAGTTCCAAGGCTGGAAAAATATTGCAAAAAGTTTGAAACGCACTCTTTCATATCTCAAACACATCGAATTAGCGTTATAGAGAATCTGGGTGCTGAATTGCAACACTATTTGGCCATAGTAAAGCTAGTTGAACACAGAACTCTCAAGATCACAATGGAAATACGGTGGCAAGTTTAGAAATAGTCTACTCTATCTACGCAGGCCAGCAGTTCCATTGGTGAAGCGTATTAGTTAAGGCCCAGGTTCACCCCGGACTCTGATTCTGCCTAAGTAACTTTTGTAATTTCTTGTAGCGGCACTCGTACAGACGTCTTCTGACTTTTGCTGACTTGAGACGAGAGTATGAAAGTCCCAAACCCGTCTCGTGTTTTTTTAAAAGTGTGCAAGTTTCCACCTACCTAAAAAATACAATTTAGGTCTATCCGACAAGTGAAAAGGCTCTCAAAAAAGAAAGAGCTGCGATCTTTACAATTAAATAATTTTAATCGGCCCTAGTGAGGTATCCGTCGGAGCGGACAATTTTTCGCATCGCCTACTCTGTCGGAACCTCAAATTACATTCGCGGTGTCCGTTTTTGGAAAAAAAAAAAATGAATTGCTGTTGACGTCCTCGGATTGTTTGGTGTTTGTTTTTTTTGCTTGATCTGGCACTGAAACGCATTTGGTGAAGCAATAAATATCAAAAAAAAAAATGCGTTGCTATATTATTTTTTCTTTTTATTGCTCACATTTATTATACGTCACTGCAAATTGTAAATAAACTCCGCGACTGATTGTTGTCGGAGGCATCGGAAAACAGTTCTTATTAAGCTGTCAAAAATGTCACTCAAAAACAAACTTGATCGCACTGCAACGTAAAATGCTGGAGTGCGTTAAATTTGGAAGAATACCTCGAAGCAAAAATCCTCGGAATCGAATAAAATCGGAAAATTTTCCGGTCCGACCACCGTTGCCACATTGTGCCCGATCGGGCCATTTAGCCATCTGTTTTTTTATGTTGCCCTTGGCCCGGGGCCAACAAGAAATGGACCACATAGCTATCTTATATTTTTGTGTTCCTCAAACAAAATATTTTTATCAGCACACTTTCTTATTTCATCACAAAAAATAGCATCGTGTTTCCTCCATAAAGTAGTTCACATATTAAAACCGACAGTGAATGCATTCATTCCGACTGACGTTTCATTTTCGTTTGTTTTTTGCCTTGTACCTGTCGCTATATATTTATGTTGCCTTATAGCTTTTTTAATTTTTTGGTTTAAGGCTGATGGCCCGCACTTTTTGGAAATGGTCCTTAAAATGTTATTTGTATACATTTTTCATGCATTTTTTTTGACGTTTCTACATTAATAAAGTTGGCGTGTACGCACTCACTCCTATGGGGAATTTTCGTATTAATTTTTCGTGCTGCTCTAGTTTCATTTTAAAAGCAGAAAAAATGCAACAAAAAATGTAGTGTCATACGGGCTTTAGAAAGGCCCTCAACATTTTTTCTTTGTTCCAACGCTGGTTCCGACGTATACGGTAACGGTATAGGTTTTGATTGCCCCGAATATCATTCAAATATCTCTTTAAAATGTTTTATTTTATTTCTCTCAGCTAACTGAGTTCCATGCTGTGCCCGGTATTTATTTTGTCTACATAAACAAGAGGAAATGTCCGAGTGTTTGTGGCGTATTGACACAGAACAGAATTCGAATTCAGAACTCTTATTCAACAAAGGCTTATTGGATTAAAAGAAGAAAGACTTCTTAGTAAATTCATCTCTGATTCTTGAATTAAAATCCTTTGCTGCTCTGAACTATATCTACTCAAAACAATTGTTAAAATCATCGCCAACTGGATATCTTTACGCTGATTGCGTGATCGGGGCACTATGAACACTTCCTTGCACAGATATACCTACTCTGCCCCTGAATAGGCTAATGACAGCATAAAGCATTGTACGTAGCCCCATGACATAATAACTCAAACCGTGTATGTACGAGCACGTTGCACCTTTTCAATTATCTTTTATTGGAACTTAACCAGAGCTTAAGAACAGGCCTATAATAATTAGCCTTCAGAGCATCCGTCATCTTGACAAAAAAAAAAAAAAAACACCATCAGACAGAAGTCCACCAGAATGCAGATGATACCGCCACGTCACTTGATCCGTTACAACGCATTATGGTCAATAAAAACTAACCACAACTCGGGGTGCAATCAATTTGATTAACCGGTCGACATCAAAAGCGTCCTCTCAAATATTTATAATTCAATTTTCATACGCGCGAGGCTATCTCGCGCCCAACCACTCTTTCATAGGGCGTCCTTTCCAGTGCAGCGCTGAAGGCTAATAAGAGATCGTTATACTCGATCAAGAGACTAACCTACGCGAGAATGTAAATTGCTCCCTGCCGTTCCATACATAGCTGGGATTGCGAAGCGTCGATTATGCTGATAGCGTAAGCCTATAATTAATTGCAGGATAAAATGTATAACTTATACCATGGGATGACTCCTGGCATACAAGATCCATTAACAGCGACAGGAATTGTGCTAGGCCATGTCAGGACAGGAGTCGCGGCGAATATGTATGAAAGTGAAGGTGATTGGCCGTAATTGCGATCTATATTTCAGAGGATGTATAGATGAGTGGCAATTGCCACTTGGTATAGATTCGCTATACGTACTCGCGATGAACCGTTGCAATGTTACTGCAACAAGGAGTATTCGTGTAGGATATAATTTCATTTAATGGTAGCTTTGGATTACGGAACAGTTTATGAACGTAGAATTAGGAAAGCAAATTCTCTTCCCAGTTAGAAGGCTGAATGGGAATGAAATCAACTGTCAGGTGTCGGAAGAAGTTCGATACTGGATGTGCTTTAAATCGTGTGACGATGTAAGACCGTTTGGTAAAGTTTGTAGGCACATTCAATGGCATTTGAAATGAGTAATAATTATTACTCTCTTTCTGCCTCTGGGTCAAAAATAAATTTTGGTATGTTGAGTCGTAATCTATGTGCTATAAATTATCTCGATATCAAATTCAGTTTGTCCCGTTAAGGCAGCATATGCTTTTGCAAGCCGATTGTTAATACTTGTCCGTATCTGATCTGGTAGTACTCAAAGTTAACAATGAAGATGAAAATGAAGCACAGATATGCTCTTCTAATGACAGATATCCTTTTCACGTCCGCGTCAACAAAGATTTACATTGTGAATAATTTTACCGGCTACATTATGTGCCCACTTGACAGCACCTCCGCTTCTCGAACGCACCCTTCGCTGACAGTCTCCCAGGCCAAAATGGCAGACGTATATTTGACATCGCGACCGCTTGACTGTATACAAATCATTGGGGACGTTCAAGTGTCCAGTTTAAAAAGTCTGACAAACAAATTGATCTGTTAACCCCTGTTGTTTTATTTAGAAATTAAATTTCATTTACGCTCTAAAAGATTTATGTCAAACCAGCTTATGGATCTGACAGCACTACAAAATGAGTTCACATCTAGTTAATAAATAAAAATTAGAAAAGACCAGAACATCGTAATCAAATATCATTGCGTTGGTAAATCGCGTAAATCGATTGTCAAGTCGGTTGTCAAACCGACTTTTGTTTGCTACAAATTATAAACATTTTTATTTTATTATTTTTACTTGAATTCTAACCATTTTGAGATCTTCCTAAAAAAAACTCTGGAAACAAACAAACAACACACGACTGTCTGTCAAAGTTTGACATTTGTGATTTGCGCAACTTTCCTCGGTGAATTTCCGAGCGTAAATCGTGGCGAAAAATTATGAGGTCTGCGTAAACTATTCCCCATACAAAATCTGACAGTTCATTTACGAGGTGGTAAAATTCTGCAGTTTACGCAGTTTATAACGCTTTTACGCGTTTAAGTAAATACTATTTAAAAGCTATCGGAACTGTACTGTAAGAGAAAACAGATGTTCTTCCCGTTCTACTGTAGGAATCAATAATAACAACATTCTTAAGAAGAATAATAGAAACAGATTTTGATGCGAATTGATTAAGTTAAGAAGTTGCAAAGAAAAATAAATTTTGACAACTCGAGCTTAGGTAAAAGCTGATTAGTACAGTGTACATGTACATATCAAATTCATGGAATGAAAAGGACAACAAAAATCCTTTTCTGTGCAGCTGAGAGTCACTAAACATACCTATTATATTTAATAAGAATTAAGTTAACTAGCAGTTTTCACACGCCTACACATCATAAATTTGCCACAAAATTTCCAATAGTAACAGAAACTTGACATTTAAATGGTGTGGAATGGCGAAAGTAATGTCAATAACTGCTGACATTTTGGCTCAGTGATTAATTTGTTTGACTTCGGAGCAAGAACTTTTTTTTCACTATCCCACAGTTTGCAAACATCAGACAAACTTCCAACTGTAGACTTCTACTACTGTCATTTGTCTACGACCTGTCAAGAAAGCGGTTCCAAAGGATTTCGCTTTAATTTTCTAATTTCTGTTACCTAGTTGTGGCCGAATTTTTCTAGAAATTATTGCTAAGAATTTTGTACTTCTTTTCACAATAAATTCTCGTGTTCTGATCTGTCGGTAGTACCAACTGTCAGGGGCAAAAACTTCACTTATATCGTTTTCGATTTGGCTTTTCAGATTTTGATCTCAGATTTCAGATTTCTGCTGCCAAATTGAATATGAAATCCGAATTTTATTGGTTTTTGAGTTGGCCGCAAAAAATATTTGTTTTCACTTGCACTGGAAATCCATTTCAATTGATTTTTACACATTTATACTAACGCATTTCGAAATAATTTAATATAAAAGATTGTTTCCATACGCGAAAACTTACTCAGTTAAAAAAGCAATCCTTCCAACGAAAAACAATTCGTAACCGCCAGCTGTGTGTCATACATTTTCCGCCATACTAATAACCATTTTTCGTGTCCAGGCTAAATTTTTCGAACTCACAGTAGCGAAATTGTCCGTACAAAATTGCATATTGTGACCTACAAAATATTTAGTGTGGAGGTTAAAAATAATTATTAGTAAGGCCCAGTATGTGTAAATCTCAGAAAAAAAACGAGATTTCTCAAAAGTGCCTCAGATCAAAAAAAAATAGATTTATTTTTTTGGCAAATCGAAAGCAATCGAATCGAAAAAAAATGTATTTTTTCTCAAAAGAATTGATCTTTTTACTAAACCGAATACGACATATACTTATACAATATAGGTGCGGTGACCATATTTTTAAGAGCGAAACTCGGGAGAAAATGTATAACAGCACACCAATGGCCAAAAATAACACAAAAATTCGTATTGGAATGTCCCGTATTTATAAAAAAAAAAAAAAACCGGGATTGAAATACGGGACTTATAGTCACCGTATATATAGGTACCTGAATGTGAACATTTCCAATACAAAATATCAAAACGAGTGAATGCAGTCGGATACCAGCATAAAAATTCTTACGTAGACGTTCGATGGGCTTGATTTTTTCTTATATTAAATATTAACAACGCATTCTAATTCAACTTTAAAATTTATTTGCAATGAAAATGCGTTTTCATTTTACATTTAAGCAATTTCAGTTTCGCAGAGATTTTCGACCTTTTTCCCTTTTTTCAAGCTTATCCCTCGTTTTCCCATTATGAAAGCGCACTTTTTGAGAGGCGGCTAGTAGCATCCATAGACTAGATGAACACAGCCGGGTGGATAATTTTTGTATTCGATGTCGTTAAAAATAATTTCTTATCTTACATCACAGCAGAAACGACAGGGCACTCATAAAGAACAAGGTTAGTAGGTATATCCTTAATTCGCATATCTCACAAGTGGATAATAAATGAAACAATCATTCATAATAAGTAACTTCTAAATACTGACGCACTTTCAGCTTCAATAATGGACAGTCTGGTATATGTTATACGCTTATATCAGACACCGTACAGTGTTTTTATCTTTATCCTTTAATAGCATTTGCCATGCCACCCAGGACCCGCAGCAAGTTCGTTACCCCAACTGACGATGGTCCTGCAAATGCCAAAAATAATGGCCAGCAGTTCCGAAATAAGCTTTGGAAATATATTTTACGATTATTGTTTGTTATGATGTCGGCCATAAATGTTGACCTAAGCCACATGTACGTTTGTATCTTCCTTTAATTAGATTTTCCTGACACGTATTTTTTCGCAGTTGGCTTTCCTCCTCACATGTCCGAGAAGCGCCCGAGAGAAGGAAGTACACTATGGGATGGCTCTTTAGGGGTGGTAAAAGTTGTTTCTTCCGTGTGGCTGTCCTCAGTGTATGGTGCTAATTGAATTGCCTTTTATAAATGTCCTGATGAAATTAATTAATTTTTTTTCCCTGGCCGCATTAGATGCCACCCACACTTTGGCCATATATCAGAGAAGTATGTCTGTTAGCCCGTTTTTGTTATGACTTTTGCGCTTATGAAACTAATGAAATCTGCCATAAATTCAGGATTTTATGAATGGGAAATATTGGACACGGGAAAGCAAACGTAAAATGAGGTTTGTGCATATTTAGCTAGAAGCGTTTATATTATGCACGTCCATAAACAGGAACTAATTTATTTGCTTAATGGCACCAATGCCGTAGGGTGGAATTAGGCCATTCGTCAATAACATTTACGAGGTTCCCATTTTATCCAGGCTGACATTTTTCCATCTCCGTATATCTGAGTAGGGGTTCCAGGTTTGATTCCCAGAAAACACGCAAATTCCATCTTATGTTTTTTTCCACTGCGCCACCTTTCGCAAACGTCTGACAAACACCTGAACGTCTGACAAACAATTAGCCGCTTGGACTCTTTTAGGTGACTTTCAATCGTGCCCAAAATGAAAAACTCGCAATAAAAAATGTGCAGTTAGTAACTTTATTTTACTTTCCACATAAATAATCCTCTCTTATGCATGAAATGACATTATTTTCATTAATTGTCTACCAAAAACTTTTCAGTTGCTTTTTTTACAAAAAAAACGCTAATAAATATAATGTCTGATCACTAATGATGTGAAGTCGTATTAATTAAAAAAAAAAATTTAGGCAGCTAAACTTAAATGCGTAACATAGGGTACAAAACAGTAAACATGTTTATTTGCTATTCTGATAATAGGCGGGTTTTTATGAGCTTCGTAAAGTAAGATTTTCAGCACACAACTACAATTACTACTTACTTACTTACGAGTCTCGAAGTGTCAAGTAGAGCGGAGTTATTGTAATTGCGTGCTGAAAATCCGACTTTACTTTTCTTTGCTGAGAACCAAGCTCACAAAAACAGGCCTAATATACTTACATTTTGAGTTTCATTCTTTCCCGTACATTTTAAATAAAATAAATTAATTTTCGTCGATTGTAGCTATTGAACTTTAGAATAGAATATATGAATAATGCTAGTTTTATTAAAAACTTCTTCTTCTTCTTCTCTTGAAATTCTTTTCCGATTTTCTGTGGAATGTCCACGAAATAATTTTTCGCCAAACACAACAAACGTAAACAGACACAAAAATTGTAGTAACAAAAATATCTTGTTTTATTTCCACGAATGAGTTTTTTACATTTTATTTCTTATTTATTTATGTTGATTACATTAGCTATTAACGATTTTGTAGAATACATGTTTTCGTGGTGAAATAAAACAACGAATTTAAACCCTTAGAGCCCATCCATCAGCTGATCGAAACTAACCAAATACACTAACTCTGAATCTGTGTTCTTAGCACTCTCTCTTTGTTTTTCCCGCAAAGCGTGGTCATTTTTCCCTTTTCCCCGAACTCAAAACCCTAAAGGGCCCATTGTATTCGTTGCGTCGATAGATCCATCATTATTGACATATTCGACGGAACGAGCAGTCCCATAGAATCCGTCGCATACGGTGACAGCCAGTATTTTAAATACTCTGTCCTCATATTTCCCACGAAACGTAATAATATTTCCCTATTCACCGTATTCATATTGCCTCTTAAATAATTACTTTGATAGGTACTTTTTTGTGAAAAAATCTTATTTTTAAAAGTAAAATTTATATGTTACGGAAATAAAATAACATGAAATAATCTTTGGTATAAAAATCGCAGTTTGTTAATAATATTATTATAATGATTACCTTTTTGAATTCGAAAATGTTGGTACTAGAAAATCTTGCCAAAATGCGATCTAGATATGCCTTTTTTTATGTACATTAGTGTCTAAATAATCATGGTGAAATTAGTTACCAATTTTGATGAAATTTCATCAAACATTTATAATTTGAATGTTATTTGCAGCTTTTTATTTTTTCCCATGGAAGGCGTTCCGGTTTTTTGCTTAGAGGCATTTTAAATCATCCATTTTTATGGACATAGCGCCGTACTAATAACAAATGTTAGTCTCGACTTTAAATTTACGGGAGCTCACAATTGCGAAATTTGTATGCAGAATATAGAAACTGTGAACTACTTAAATATAGAGTCGAAACTAAAAATGTTTATAGGTATAGTTAAATGTAGTTTGAATGTTTTCTTATCCGATTATTGATTTTCCCACAATTTTTTTTTTTTTTTTTTCCTTTTACGCACGGATAGTTTTTCGGAATTCGAGATTTCCACAAAAAAGGTAGAGATACCACGATGTAGGAACACTCCCGATGCTGAGTGTCAGCTGTCAGTATTTTATTACACCTCCCGCCATACATTTATTTAATTTTTGGTGCTTCACACCACGCGTATTCACAAACAGTGAATTGAGAGCGGAAGGGAGGGGGTATTATTGAAAAAATTTGCAGGGAAATCGGGGAGACGTATAGGAAAGCTGTCAGTCTATGAACACATTCAAGAATCTAGTTATTTCATCTTAATTTATTCTATCTTAAGTCGACTAGATTGGTCGGGAACTTCACTTTTTCTACGTCAACCACACATGCGAACTGTCAACTTAGTACTCAGTCACGATTTTCTTAACTGGATAAACGTCAACTGAAAGAACTGCTTATATGACCGATTTCAACCAATCAAAACCGAGATACATTTAGTCAGGCAGCTGTCAGACTTACTAAACTAGATACTTGAGCGTCCTTTATTTCATATTTAAGGTAGACGTTTCTTGAAGAAGCAGAAAGTTCGAAATTTGCCTTTCTGTTCAAAATGTTAATGTACGCTTTAAAGTTGGAATATCTGCTTATTTCCAGCAAACAAAAATGTTGGTAACACTCCACCAGATGGACACAATTGAACGTCATTAATGAATGCCAATAACAACGGAAAGATGTCGGGAAAGTGTAATCCTTTTAATGATTCATTAGTTACTTGTAAATTTTGCTTTACTTTGGCTGCTGCCTCCTCAATATTGTAGCTTATTTCCTCTAATTCAAAACTTGTAAGTTGGACTTAATCGGATTTTATGAACGGTTGCATTGTGCATCAAATAACTAAATGGTAGGTAAACAAAATAATAGTTCCGCAAGCATGTAAAAATATACAGTCTTCCTCCAGTCCCAATCTGTTCCTCGCAAGCATCAGCTCTAACGACCCAGGAGCAGTTTAAATTTGAAATATGAAATTGTCTGCCTAATAAAACGGTGAGGCAACGAGATTACCAATTTTGTAGCGCCAAACGAATGCAACTCTTTTCAATTTGATTACAGCTACCAAAAATGCTCATACTATTTGTTCGTATCTCACGTCATCATCTTGCGGTGATGTTCACGTTATACCGAATAAGGACTTCCCGCAGGACTATCTCAAATGGTCTGTTTGAGTTTCACTTTTTCGCTACCCACATCAGCATGCAAATAGTCTAGAATCTCTGCACTTTGTTCGACGATGCACCATTCCACCGTATTGTTTGCAAAACGAGGAGATTCCTCGAATAGGATTTCTTCGTCGTCATGCTTCGTATGTATGGTGAACGTTAAACAGAATGTTTAGGATTTTATTATTATTTGCCTTCGTGATTACACGGAAAGATGACATGTTGACTTTTCCGTAATTTTGCAAAGCGCACCACAAACCCCATATGCATAGGAACCTCAAAGGCATCTGTGTCTGTGGCATTTATTTTTCGTTTGTTAGTAAGTACACAATGTCCTTTCCGTTTCGGATCCTTTCGGCACACGTCAATTTGTATGTGTGTCTGTTTCGCTGCTGATGGGTATTTTTCCTTCGCCCAGACAGCACGATGTCCTTTTCCACCACCGGGGAGTTTTCTTTTGGTTTTTCCATACATTTTGTTAATTTTCCGGCTGTGGATTTTTATTTTCTAATTTAAAAGCGCTCATTTTCTTACCCACCCCAAAGACTGTGGAATTGTAATGTTCGGTGGTTTGCTGTGAAATGAATTTCACTGTGATGGTCGCCGCCAGTAGAATTAAGTTTTTAAGAGAAATCAAGTGAAGTACCCACGCATTCGGGCTGTTTTACGATCTTTAAATCTGTAGTAAACTCAAAGTGCGTTGTAGTGGAACTCATTGGCAAACAAATAGCGGTTTTTTTTTTTGCTGCATTTTCGATGAAGGTATATCTTCCCATAGCAGTTTTAGAATAGACTGAAACAACTACGTCCATTTACACATCATGTACATGACATTTTTTGCAGCAGAGGGAATTTAAAAACAATGCGACAAAAGTCAGCAAGGAATGCCGCAGCAATTTGAAAAGAAAAATGGAAAAGTGAAAGTTTCTCTTGACAGATACGTGATTTATTTTATTTCGAGTCTGAAAAAAAATTACTTTTGTGTCGGCGCAAAATATGGCAAGGGAAGCTCATTTAGAAGGTATTCAACTGATGCTGACGATTTTATTTTGTAGTAATTTAATTTAATCAAAATAACCAAGTTTGACATAAAATAGGACCTATTGCAACAAGAAATTTTCACGTTTTGTTTTTAAAATTTACAGTTTTCTTAGCGCAATTGCGTTGTACTCGCAAGCGACAAACATTGCGGTTGTGATTTTCTAATCTAAAGACGTCATAGTTCATAGATGCGTTTTGTAAATGTTCTAGAAGTCGACGATCAACCATTGTTCCAATTTTTTGATATTACGACCGTCGGTCGGTAGTACTGCGCGGACCTTTACGCAAACGGTAGGTACGGTACAGATCCTCATAATTTTACGACATTAATTGATTGTTGTGTAAAATGGCGACGCAGTGGCTTAGTGGTTAGTGTGTTGGACTACTAAGCGAGGGGTCCCAGGTTCGAATCCCGAGAAAAACCCAAATTCCAACTTAAGGTTTTTTTCGCTGCGCCACCTCTCGCGAACGTCTGACAAACATCCGAGAGTATAACTGTCATGAAAGAGCTTCTCAATTGGCCGTTTGGACTCGGCATAAAATTGTAGATCCCTTCCATTCGTCCCAAAAATAAAAACTCACACAAGACGAATGGTTGTCAGAAGCTAGGCTTGGGTCCATACGGACCTGTTGCGCCAATTATTTATATGTGTAAAATGGTGACTATGACAGAACCCATTGAAAGTAAAATGATTGCAAATATATATATTCAAATATGGGCGAAGTTGCCTGTCAAAAGTTCTTCAAAGATAGTGAATTACACATAGCAGCAAAGCAAAAATTTAAATTTAATTATTTTTACGCATTCTAAGGAACGCAACAGTTTACCCAATAAAAAAAATTCTATTAAATAGACACTTGCAATTTGACAGTTGAGTTCGTTGACAGTAATCTTTTCGATTTCTTCGATTAAAATCTTCAGGTATTTTTATGGCGCCAAATCGTTTTGTTCTGCCAATCGTGGGCACATAGAATTTGACAAAATTTTGTCAAAAGTGTCTGCTATTTTTCGTAAATAAGTTAGATACAATTGAGTTTGTTTGAAATCAATCTACGCTTCAATCGAATGAATGAATTTATACAATTTTTCTTCTCCATCAGATAACATTTGAAAGATCGAAACTCTAATTTCTAAGCAGACGGAGTCTACCCCTCCATGTTATATAATGCAATGCGATGCTGTATACTTTTCTGGTCTGATCTCTTGTTTTTTATTTTCTTAATATCGTTTGTACTTGTAAAAAAATAAACAGCAGATTTTATGTAGGTTTAAAGAGCACTATTTTATTTAGAAATTTTGATATAATAGTAAATATAATCCCTCTGTTTAGCTTATCCAATCTTTTTTTCAGCTGCCAAATACACACAAACAAATACGTCAATCACTATCTCAAAAAGACGGATTCTTTAAGTGGCCTATATATATCAATACTTCTACTCAGGACTGATGACCGTGCTGCGTAACAGAATTTTTAAATTGTGTTGCTGCTCTTACACAAAATTTTATATTTGTACAAATTCACACCTAAATAAGAACTCACGTCAAAAAAGAAATCAGATTAGCTTTTTATAGTAGATAGATAATAATAATATGCACCTATTAAGAAATCCTGTCGATCACTTAGACGTATAGGTAACATTTTATGGAAAGGAAAAATCGTTAAGATAAGGAAAGCAAGTACTGAACGTCAAACTTTGCGGACAAACGAATATGCGCGTGTTTTTCACAACAGCTCACATTCATAACACGGAAGATTAAAAGGATGCCCAATACTAAATAGCCGTCTGAATATAAGGGAGAGCTTTACCTAACACTCAAAAATACGTGACACGTATTTTGGTCGGCCATCTTGTTAACGTGGTAGGAATGATGGGAAAGTTCTGCATGTTGATACATTTATAGTGATGGCTTACGAAATTTCGCTTTCCTATAAAACAAAATGGCTTCCGGAGGTGATGAACGGACAATTATTTATTTATTTCGTATTAATTATTAATGAATTGGTTTTATTTACTGATATAATTTTAAGTCAGAAATTCTAGAAATGTTGGTCGCTGAAACATGTGTTTATTTCCGTTTTACATATCTCTAATTATGGGTAGAACATCCATGACACTTTATGCGTCTAATTTGTGATCTCATTCTTACGCCTTTATTAGTATTGACTGCGGACAAGCGGATTTCTCTGTCTCTTCTCGTGCAAAAATGCATGTGCGTGATCTTGTTAATGCAGTATTAAATAAAAGAGTTCAGGAGTGAAATTTTATTTCACACAAAGTGTATACAGCTTTATTGTGCAGTTAATAAAGGGTTAAGAAGAAATTAAATTTTACATCGACTTAAGAAGAATCTACAATATAAAGGTTTACTTGTAAACCCCACGCAGAACCGTAAAGTACGTATATGATGCATTCAAAAGAGATTGAAATGTTTCCAGTGTCATCGGATAGATGTTGCCCACCATTATCTGCAAGTGTACAAAAAGGACACAAGAATACATATATGCAATTGTTGGTTAAATGAAACTCCCTTTTACCATCAAAGGTTTTTGGCTCCTCATTATGAACAGGAGTAATGTCCTCTTAAAGCGTGCGCTGCAATGGAACCACTCCACATCATAGGCAGCCTCGGAGACTTGAACGCTCTTTTTTTTTGTGTTTTCCAAGGGTTTCCGCCGACAAATTGTGGTAATGGATTTTTAACATTATTTGACGTTTCCTTTTCGTTTCATTTCACAAAGAATGACTTACCTCAGTCAACAGTTCGTTGGCTTGCCAGTAGTACGTGAAAAGGACATACAGCATCGTCATAATGTACATGAGCACCGAAATGATTTGCACTACGGACTCAATCTTCGAGTACAGTATATAGTTAGGTTTTCAAATTAAAGTATAATTGCATGCATACTTCAGACTTACGATATTTAAACAAAAGAGAAGTGCGCATAGGATCGTGGAGAAAATCAGGAACTCTGCGAACACGATGTACGTTACGAGCGAGTTGAAGTCCTCGACGAAGCTTTTGTTTGAGGGATAATTAAAGCTATGCATAAATGTATTCTATATGAATTCAACCTTATTATTCGAGTATGATATGCAATGCATGCAACTAGGTCAGCATAGATCACTTCTTCTGACTTCGTTCGGCTGTACACCTGCTTTAGTCTGCTCTGGAGGACTTTTAGAATGGCAGTGCCAAACATTGCGTACGAAGCAAACAGACTCACAAACGGCATATACATTGATGTGAGGACGAGTGGAGTTGGCAGCTGCAGGATGTAAATTATTTCATAAACTGGAAACGACGTCACATCAACACCGGGAATCGCAACTCCATAGGGATGAACTAATGAAATGAAAGATAAAATGCAATTATAGTTAAATACAAATCTTGCATCGTTTATAACAAAATTTCCTTCAACCTCCTCTAGGGGCACAGAGAGACAACAAATTTCTTTCGTCTTTCTCGGTCCGCAGCTTTCAAATGTGGCCATATTTTTTTTCAGGTCGCTGTCTTTCGTAGATACTGCGGATTCTTTTTTATAGCACATACATTAAAGTAAAGATGGTATGGCCACTCTTATAATGTAAGGTGAAATACTCAGGGCGACCATTAAGGGAATGGGGATAGATAAGACAGGCGATACCGGCGCGCAATGGTTTTGTCCTTTCATAAATTATGAAATAGAATAAAAACAGAGTTTAGTAAAGCATTTCGCAGGTTACTTCCTACGCCCTAACATTCCCCTTTCCTTTTGCAAAGACACATACAAAATTGTTACATGCTTTAGCTTTTCGCTGTTGCCAAGAAAATATACGAGTACCTTGTGATTTTTTTTTTAATATTAAAAATAACGCATTTCTCCAACCGTTGAATACACCCGTTCACACCGTACGAAAAGCTGTTTTTTCGAAAAAGCACACAAAACATTGGAAAACAATCGACTCTTGTTTACAATAGTTTTTGATGGAACCTTCTCGAAACCTACTGACAAACGTAGAAGGTTATTAAAGCAAACACACCTTTTTAAAACATTCTATACTGACAGGTAATCTGTCTGCTTGTCTGCTGTACTATTCATTGTTACAGGAAGCACAGCCTGCCGCATTTAAATTGTTATACATCAGTGTTTCGATCCTGATCGATGTTTGCAGAAATTTGTCTTTGCTTTAAACTTAGTAAGCTACTCGATCTAAATTTTCGCTCCCATATAAAATTCATTCCAAAATGTAGCTGAGCTAAATTTAAGCGAACCCATTTAGCTGAGTGGTACGCAGCTCGATCTAAATAATCAAACTTTTGTTTCAGCATGTACTTCAAGTGTGAGCTTTTTTAATTATTACATAGACAAGAAGTACCTGGAATCAAAAATAATAGAGAATTAAAGTTTTCAAAGAAGTTTTTTCAAAGCACAAATGTTTTCTATGACACTTATCCACGGCGTACTCTATGTCAAAATTTAGCTATGATTTTCGCTAATGTTTGGTGGAGAGCAGCTAAAATTTAGTTTAACTCGAGCAGCGTACTAAGCTTTAATAAACAAATATTAAAGCTTATTAAATATCTGAATGAAATAGTTTTTTACATTATAAATATTTATGCAAGCAAAATTTCGTTTTCCAAAAAAGTTTTAACGAGAGTATTCCACAGCTATTTCTACAGCTGATTGAAACGTCAAACAAAATGCAACTGGCATTCGGTGTAAACGATTAAAATAGTTTTGAAAACTTTTTTTCAATAGCACATTTTATTGTTATTGTATAGAATTATGACAACCAAATTTATCGAAACAGATATGCATATCAACTCATATCAACTCTGCATTTTCGTCAGATTCAAGTACCATTTTTGCTATTTTTGACTAATGTCAGAATTGCGGTTAATATCTCGAGCTCAAAACTTTTACCGAGAACGACTTCTTTCTTTTTTTGGGTACTTAGATATACCAGCAAGTTAATAAGTTTATGGTAGAGTCAACAGCTCTGATACATTGTCAATATTTTTCTAAAAGGTTTGCTTTCAAATTTGCTAGTAGTTTGCAAACGCTTATGTGTAGAGCTTTGTGCAAGTTCTAATTGAACATTTACAATCACTTTATGTCAGAAACTTAGAAACTAGGCATAAAGATCGTACAAAATTGCAAAATTATTGAAGAATTTACTAACATGGAGATAAAGTATCAAAAAAGGTACATGACCACAAAATGTTAGCAAAGTAAAATACAAGTTTATATTAGTCGGCTTTTAGATGTTTGTTTTCCTTTGCAAAGCTTAAAAATTAACTTCTTTTCCTTTTGCAGCCATTTTGTTTTAAAAAGTAAAAAAATAGTAAATGTAAGGTGACTTTAAAATAGTCATTTTGACATTGTTGACAACCATCTGACATTGTTGCAAACTAGTCCAACATCTGGGAACAAAATGTACATCTTTCTTAATGAAGCTGAAAAGTTTACCACAAAGATGTTTATGAGTTTCATATTTCTACACCAAGTCCAAAACGGTAATGGTGTCTATTATGATAGTTTAATTAATGTCACGTTAAATTTTATGGCGTTTTCGATTGAAGAAAAGAATTGCCCTTTCTATGAAAAGAGCAAATCTAGAAGTTTTCTTTCTATGTATTCTATGTTTCATTGAAAAAGAAGTACACTTCCAGGTCAATTCTTAACACGGCAGAAGTGTCCGGGACCTACATATGATGTCTACCACTATTACAAAAATGTTCCAACGAATTTCATTGAAGAGAGCAATTCTCTCGGATCTTCTATGAAAAACGCCATTAGTAACATTTTTACTACTTTTGACTAATGTCATCCGCTGTCATTAAAAGCAGACGTTCCTCTTTCTGCACATGGGGTGATACATGTCCCTGATCTCAAATTCAAGGCAATAACAGTTTATTGCACAACAGTAACTCACCTTTAGTTTGGCTAAAAAGCGGATACATTATAGCACCAATTAGATCAAGAAACGAAGCAGACAAATTGAATATTGATATTTTCCTCGCTCCCATCGTTGCCTTGTTCACAACATCCTTTGCATAGCCATCGTTGCCCTCCTAAAAATAAAGGACAAATTGATAAAGTAAAGCGAAAAATCTAATTCAATGCCACAATCTCACTCTTACCACAATTTCGGTATAAAGCGCAGCCAATTCAATCATAAACGCTTCGAATTTCCTTCGCTTGATTATGACCAAGCACGTTCGCAGCAAGGAGTTGAAGATGGCTATGGCGTAGAAAGCATTCAAAATGAATGTACTTACATCACCCCATTGCTGGTAGAGGAACACAAACTGCATGACGTTCATTACGGCAACTGGACCGACAAACAAGTACCGCCGCCAATTGTCATCTGACAATATTACAGAACAAAATTTCCAAATTTTTACATTTATCGACAGAAAAGGTATGTCCTCAATCATCATGAGCGAATAAATGAAAATCCTGCAAGCACTTGAATTGAAATTCACGAGTAATTTATATAGATTTTCGAATGGCGTCGGCTTACGGTGACAAATTGTTGCAAAATTAATGTCGCAAGTGCATAGTTACGCACCAGCTGTCAATTGCATGGTCGTTTATTAGGATATTACGAAATTTATTATTCGTTCAATTAGAGGATAATGGCATTCTGTATTGCATTCATATAATTGAAGGCAATTTTTAGCAATTTAGGATTGGTGAAATATGGAGATTGGATTTTTAATATTTTATTGCTAAGTGCTTAATTTCTAGTTGAAGGTGGGATTTACTTTATTGTTTTGTAGTTGGCTTATTTTCAAAATGAGTAGATATAACTAATGCGTGGCAATTCACATGAGTTTTATAAACAATGCCCCTAGGTACTTCCCAAAAATACTCATTGCAGAAACGATAACCATCAGAAATTAGTATTGTATTTTCAAACGAAACAGTTGCAACCAGAATAATAAAAGGACTTATCGATCGATTGATATGCCTATTTATCAAATCACGAATAAACATAATTGAAAAATATTGCCACCGTCTAAAAAGAGGGTAGATACCAAATAATTTGCACCACATCTCGTAAGATGACATTTCAATATTCCATCGCAGTCTACGAAAAGAGTTGCTTCAGATTTACGAATGCGTTTGAGTTTGACGCTAGGTGGAGTTTGTTTACGTTTTCGTCGGGTGATAATTTGTTTGTTAATATTTTATGTACAAATATTTAGAAATGAACCGGTAGCAAATTTCAAGTGATTTAATTTATAATTTAACTAGTGTCAAACAAAAAAAAAACAGCAAGTGACGTTTTAATATTCGATTAGATACACGAATACAACATAAGATGAATCGAACTACTGAACGCAACCCAAATTAATTAAGATCGTATACGATCTGAACAAAAAGACACAAAAAGATCTGGAAGATAAGTCATTTTGATAATTTATTGTTTTTGTTGTTAAATTTGTAAGCGACACCGAAAAAAAGAATCTTTATTCAAAAAGTCTGCCAACGTAAGACGTGCAGACTTAATATCGTGCTCATACCTATAAAGCAGTCGCGATTTAAGCAGCATTTTTGATTGCTTCCAAAGCGCATTTTCGAAACGTTTTCGGGTACCTTTTTAAGTATATATATTTTATACAAGTCAGCTGACAGCCGCCGTAGATTTTTTTGTGGCATTTCACCAATACTATTTTGGATTCTTTCAGAAGCTGTTTTGTTGTTCCATTGGATTTCAGAATGAGTGGATCCCCGAGTGAAACCAATGGAAAACGACATAAGAAAAAATACAGATTCGCAAAAGTGCTCTGAAGTCTGAAAAAGATTGCTTTTTTTTATACCAAACGAACATAAAAATTGGTCTGAGAGCGCCCAATCGAATACCACATTATTTTGCCGTAGTTTGCTCAAATTTTCTTTTGTAAATCCACCTTTTTATTTAAACTTATCAGTGCTGTTCGCCCGAGTTGAAACAGTACACTGACAGACATGCTCTTCTAATTTGGGAAAAAAATGATTATCCCTTATTAGTCTTATCAATAATTATTGTTCTTCAAAATTACCCACGTAATGCTTGCTGCTACTTTGTCGACTTGCAGTACGCGATTCATGGAGGGATTAGGTTAAGTTTTATTGGCCCATTACTTGCAGTTCTCGTTTTACTAACTTCATCAATAAATAAACACAAGGAAACCAACCACATTCTGCCAACAACTCATCCCTAAAAAGATCGGCCAGACTAAATAAATCTTTGAAACGGCTGCAATCAGTTTTCTCTAAGAGGCGGTAGATCCGCAAACCGACCCTAATGTCCATTGGCGAGATAAACTATCAATGGTGATGATTTACTGCGAATCAGTAAATAACGTTTGTTTTCGGACACAAATCTAAGCGCGTTCTACTGAATACTGGACGAAATTGTAGGTAATCAAATAAGGGAGATGTCCTCTTCAGAGGCCACTCTCGCCCCCCCATTTTACGTCGAACCCTTTTAATGGGTGGAAAATTAATATCCCGTGATTAACAGAAGATTAAATCTGATATAACCACCACGGCTGTCCTTTTACGGCGACAAAACGAGCAGTGCAGCTAAACAACAGCATTACAGAACCGAACAAATAAACACACCCACCCCAAACCGCATAGTCCCGGTCAATGTTATCAACCATTCAACCGCTTTGTGTTTGCAATCAGCTTTAATGTCTGTTTCAGGAAATTTATTATTCCTGGCCATCCATACCCACAGGGATCCACTTTGTTTCAGAGAATGGCTATTTGACCGGGCGCCCAGGATGCTTTCAATTCTGAGCGTTAGTTTATTTAACCGGATGCGGCCGAAATGCATTTTGACTTGATTTGCAATGCGATATCATGTGTGTCAACGACATTTCAGTATTTGCAAAAGGAGGGATTCTTTGTTTTCCTCGATTGGAGAACATCACTATATATGTATAGCTACCATCTCCGCAACAGTTTGGGGTGGTTTTTACAGCATTTTGGTTGTGGTTTGTTTGGTTTTTGGATTATTCTTTGAGAACGGTCCGGAGTGCTGGTTAAGTTGACTTTAATGAGGGTATTAACTTGTGGTATGTACGCGGTTAGTTAGATTTAATCTTTTGATGCATTTTGAGAAATTAGACATTTAACGGTTGAAGTGATTGAAACACTGTCCGGTTTGCGTTAATTCGCTTGCACATGTTTATGAGCTGAATCACCGCCACCATACATGTTTAGAGCCGAAATAATTGCAAGGCCAATGGATGCTGATTTTTGATCTCTTCAGCGGAAATTAAAAACCCAATTCAAACATTTATTTAGGACATTTATTTTCAAAACCATCACCTCACACATACCTATAAGCTCCCAAACCAAATGTTTTCGCTTCGGCGGTGAGTAGCATAGCAATACCATGGCCATGGATTTAATCAGCAAGAATTGTTTACCCCTCTGTCTGGGATCCTAAGGATGTTCTCTTTTATTGGTGTGAGAGCGGTTAGAAGGTATAGAAAATAGATCAACTTTGAATTAAACAGCACTACTATCAAGGAACAAGGAGTTTACGATACGTTGTAGCTTGAATAAAAATTCTTGAAAGATGTTTGATGCAATTTGGCAAAAACTTCAATGCTTTGTTTGCAATAATAGTGTAATTCTTTGGCAATAGCAGTGCAGTTGTTTATAGGGAACCATCAGCTTAATATGAAAATGGCTGTATTGTTTTTGCTATAAAATGGATGCGATAGGGAAATGAAGATGAAGTTTGGACATTTCGTCAATGGCGTGGGTATAGCTCGTCTCTCTCCCCCGTATTAATAAATAAATGAGCCCAAGTATGTTAGCTGGTAGATGTTAGTTAGCATACACAAATTTGACGTAACTGCTGAGTTAATAAACATATTCAAGAATCTAATTATATTACGTCGACTAGATTGGTCTGGATAAGATGTAACCTGAAAGCAAAAACTAGATTGGTCGGGAACATCACTTTTTCTACGTCATCCACATATGAGAACTGTCAACTTAGTACTCAGTCATGAATTTCTTGACTAGAATCGTCGGCTACCTCTCCATAAACGTCAACTGAAACAGCTGCTCATATAACCGATTTCACCCAATCAAAACCGAGATAGATCTAGTCTGAGAGCAGACTGACTAAACTAGATCCTTGAACGTCCTCAATAACTCTTACGTAGCGTTTATTAATACGAAGGTATAAATACTATCACCATATTGTGAGTACCGATCAGTGTTGCCATAATGTGTCTGATCGGGCCATTATAGAGGGCCAATTTTTTATTTTGGCCCTAAAAGCACACTTTATTTTTCCATCATAAAACTTAGCAATGTATTTCCTCCATAAACAAGTTCACATATCGAAAGCGACACTGAATTCATTTATTCTGACTGACGTTTAATTTCCGTTTCGTCTGTTCCCGTCATAATAATTCGACGTCGTATACTTTGTCTTGTATATCTGTCACTTCTGTTTGTTATTTATTTTATTGTTTGTCTGGAAGTTATTTGTGTGTAATTTGGAGAAGATATTAAGTATTTAATACTTAATTCTTGTAATTCTATAATCGTTTGTTTTTTAAACTAATCCATTTAAACTTTTTCATTTGACAGCCACATGTATAGAGTCAATTAAAACAGATGTGATACCTTAGTTTTTATAAAGCCATACAAAGATCTTGAATATATTTATTATATTTAGAACACAAATTGTTATGAAGTGTGAAGTGTTTTAACACAGTATATGAATTAATTAACATTTATGTTGCCTTATATTTTTTTTAATTTTTTTTTTTTTAAGTTTCTCTGAAGTCGCTCTCATTTTTTGGAAATGGCCCTTAGAAAGGCCTTAAATATTTTTTTCTTGTGTTCTTTATTTCATTTTGTCATTTATTTTATTAGGTATCGATTGCATGTGAACGGAAAATTTATTAGGAACGTAGGTACTATCTATTCAGACACTTTATCAGAGGAAGATAACATTTCATGTTTTTGTTTTTGTGTTTTCGGGCGCTTATCGAGAAATTTCACGAAAATTGCAAATCCGAGATTTCCCAAACTGACACGGTAATAAATAAAATATCAATCAGACTGACTTAAGGGGTTGAGATTGATTGTTTTACTTCACTTTGGCTGAGATATGACGTTTGATTTGAGCCGCACAAGAAAAACAATCGAAAATGGACCATTTTTTTAAGAATTCCTACCCCCGTCGATCTAGGAGTTGGAGTCTTAATCTTTGCATGAACCAAAGAGGAAAAACCCAGTACGTCCGACAAAAATAAAAATAAAACTACGGATTAACATAACTTTTCCGTAATTCACCAGGAAAATCGTGAAAATCCTGGCATCGGTATTTTATTTGCAATTTATTCCTTAGCTTTTATTGAACTAGAAAATTAGTATACTAGTAACCAGAGATGAAAGAATAAAAGAGATGGATATCTTTCGTACGTATATCCCCCAAAACCCATTTGTTTACATTTTTGTTTTTTTAATTTCAACCCCCGTCTGTGAATACGTGTGAGCTACAAAAAAGCATGTTGCTAATGTCCGGCTTTTATAGGCAACGCGTTGTTCAATTGTTTAGTGTTTGGTATTGAATTTGTTTGTTTTTTTTTAAGGATTCGATTAAAATAAAAAAAATAATGGAATACGCATTTCGGATTAGCGAATTATTGCATTTAAGTTCAATTCTAAAAAAAAAAAAATAAGCATACGTGCGTGACTTCATGAATTTTACGGGAAAACAGCTTGTAGGCAGCCACCTTTCCACTGGAAAGATATATATCTCTGTATTCCATTATCTTTGCTGGTAACACTTTAAGGGATTTTGTTCATGATTTTGTTTCGTAATCAGAAAACAAACGAACCCTATCTGAATAACATACCTGATCATATAAAATTTGACATACCTCTTAATGACATTTCAATGTTTATCAAATAAATGGAAAAAGTTTTAGGAATTGCTTCTTGTTGAATATATCACTGAAATTGCATTCAATTTTGTACAAACATGATTTGCAGACTTTGTTTAAAGGACATTCTTGAAGTAATAAACATTTTCGATGAAATTGGTACAGAACTCAATGTATCTAACATATTAACAAAGTACTTTTGGTTTGAGGTATGTTAAACGAATATGAATGTTGGACTGATAATTTCTTATTGGGACACATATTTCTATGTTTTCTAGCCAAAAATTGATGATCCCATATCGACTGCTATATGTAACGCTTGCTGGGTAAGTGTAACCAATTTTCATGAATACTACCTATCTGTGGAGGAAGCTCATCGGCTGCTCTCTGAACGGTTTTTTGTAAAAACAAACGAAGATGTTGCCGCAAAGGATTACAGGTCTGAAATGAAGGAAGAAGACAACAAAATCGATGATTTGGGTTGGGACATGCCAGGGGTAACATACACTTTTCAGCTTGAAGATGAAGAAGTAGACGAAGGTCTGTATATGCATCTTTCTCATAGGTTTTTTTTTAAGTTTGTTACTATTTAAATTTAGAAGAGAAACCAGTAGACGTTAATTCCGATGGTTTTATAATGGAAGAATTGACAGATAACGCAAGCGAAGATATTAAAGGTACTTCTACTACTACTACTACTGTTCGAATTTGCGCTCTAAATTAGTTGAAATATTTGCTTCATATAGACAATGACATCAAACTCCAAACCGAAGAAATTTATGAGCCGGACAAAAGCAGCCGGTGTTTATCTCTACGATCAAGAACTTTAAGCAGGATAACACCGTCGTCCGGAACCGAAACTAGTCCCAAAAGACGAAAAGTTGGAAAAGTGAAAAGAGAATTAAACTCTCCCACTGAAGTGGGTCTCGACAAAACGGTATCAAAATACAATTTGCGAGCAAAGGAATACGACCTTCTGATAGCCAACCACATGAAGCTAACATGTGAAATTTGCCACATCGAGCTGAGTGACTTTACTTCACTTCGTCAGCATTTTTGGCTCACACACGGCCAGAAGGGTTACGTTATATGTTGCAATAAGAAGCTCTACAAGCGCGTTCTTTTGGTGGATCATATTAACAAGCATTTAGATCCAGAGTACTTTAAGTGAGTAATGGAATACAGATTCTATTAGTTCGATCTGACAATTGAATTCTTATTCTTTTTAGATGTCATGATTGTAACAAATCTTTTGCCGATAAGCAGTGTTTGAAGAACCACATCCTCATCATGCATCAGTCTGAGGAAGAGAAACCGTTTCAGTGTGTTCACTGCCCCAAACGCTTCATAAAACAGTATCTTCGGGACCAGCATCAAGCGATACACGTGCCCATGGAGGAGAGAAAGTTCCCTTGTGATATCTGCCCTAAGGTGTAAGTACAAGTTGTTTTCCTCCAACTAGCACCATTGAACTACTGGACTAGAAGTACGTAAAACTCTTAATGATCACATTTTTATCTACGAGTTTGCCTTCATTATGTTTTTATGAATTCGTCCTGTATTCATACTTATCGAAGGAATCCTTCCCAAACCACAAACGTATGCTTCTTTAATTATAGCTTTCCCAGCGAGAACACTCTAAATACCCACCGGAAAAACGCCCACACGCATGAGTACGGTAAAATGTGTCATATATGCGCAAAAGTAATTCGTGGCAAGGCAATGTTCGAAAAGCATCAAATGGAGCACGCCGGAGTCAAGCAGCCTGAAGTGCAATGTGAAAAATGTGGATCGTGGCTAAAAAATAAGCACAGCTTACAAAAGCATCTGCGTCGACACAACGAAGAAGGCAAAGTGCACTCGTGCAATATTTGCGGGAAAGTGGCGCCCAATCAGAGCGCTCTGCGAAGTCATTTTCGCTATGTACACGCCTCAGAGCGCTCATATGCTTGCGGCATTTGTGATAAGGCATTCAAAAAGGCCCTCAGCCTAAAGGTAAACAACGAAATTTATTATATTGCTTGTTCTACTTCTGATTCTCCCTCCCTTTGCAGGAGCATATGACAACGCACACCGGAGAGGTTCTGTACTCGTGTCCGCACTGTCCAAAAACATTCAATTCGAATGCAAATATGCATTCGCACAGAAAGAAAATGCATCCCAACGAGTGGGAAGCTAACAGAAAACATCGAAAGGGTAAAATTGCCTGTGGTTCGTCGTCACGAAAACGAGGAATCGACAGCGGTAATGAGATGACCGAAGATGGTTACGATGAGCCAGAGGAGGATAATGATGACGCGCTTGAAGACGGAAACGAACTGTCGGTAGATGATAATGAAGTGCCAGACACTGAAACAACCGGGGAATTGGGATTTTTCCCAGAAATAACAGACATGGCTGACGATGAGAAATAAATTATATGCTTAGTTTGTTTTATTTTTATGTGAATAAGTTTAAAATTGGTAACATACTTATAAATAAATCCAGAATCAGAAGGAAAATGTGGTATATCTCCCGCTACAGAGTAAATAGTAGCTGTCCGAGCAAGTGGCTTAAGTCATAGTGTAGAATATAGCCGACAATGAAATGGTCCGGCGAATTGAAGGGCTTATGAAGGTTCTACCATGTTTATGTACAAAGGACACTACCCGTAACAGTGAACACTCGGCTTACAGGATTACTGCGGGCGGAATGCGATTGCAGCGAGGGCTCGGTTTCTGCTCAGCAATAAAGTAGCTACGATTCATCCCTGTGAGTCACGGTTGTGAGTAGCAACAGGGAACGTTAATGACTCAGTGGCCTTCTTAGCTAAAGTGCCTATTCTGTCATATGGCTTTTTCTACTGGTTCCTCACAACATATTTTTGCATATCTTTTCTTGTAAATAAAACTCGATAATGATAGATGTTCTTTAAAATTTGCATTTCTTTTCCTTTAAGCTTGTAAAGACACAAAAAAAAAACACGAGATGCCGTTTTTAATAACTATGTGCACAATTTTACAGTGGAATGTAAACGAAATCATAATTTACGAGCGAATTTGAATACTAACCACGTTCACAGATGATCTCGACAGCATTGGGCTCCATTAGTATTGACTCCAAGCAGCGATGCACAGCTGACCCCAGGATTTCGTCCAAAAGAAAGTTCACCAAGCTGAAAGAGAACAAAATTCAGGAATTTCTTGTATGTACATTCACAAGTGTTGTCTACTTTTCATCGGTGACAAAACGCCAGAGATTCATTTGCAGGTAATGAGTGTCGACTTGTATCTGTTGCAAGCCGAACTTACTAAATGTTCGCAGACGAACGCACTCCAATAATGTCTGAAACAAGAACAAAAATGTGTAGAGCCCTGTGCAACAGCAAAAGGTACAGGCATACCTTCAGTCCAATCTTGATTATACCGGTTATTATGGATACCTTTGAGAACTCGACCGAAGTGAAGATGTCTATTCGCTCGGAAAACAGCCGGTGAATGTTTGAAACGTAACTGGACTCCAACTGGGAGGGTGTATAATTGGACCAAGTCGATCGGTACTGTTGTTTCGATTGTGTCATATTGCTGAAGTGAGTTTTACGACTCGAGTCACTACTGGCCGCCGTTCGAGTGCCCGGCTCATACAAACTCGCCACAACATTCTCAATGGTTGATAGTTCCTCAACAACACGCTTCATAACAGCACGCACGGAGCGGGGTTCCAAACAGTTCAGCCAGTCTCTGGTCTCTACGCTTTTACGCAGCATCTGTAAATGGGGGTGAGTTATGAATGCCTTCTACTCGCGTGCCAAACTCACTTGAGAAATATTTGTGCCCTGAAGTCGCACATAGGCGTCCAATAGGGTTTGTGCCGTCTCCCGCATTTCGCTGCATATTTCTGTTTCGTGTGTCAGTATTGCACTGTTCTCCGAGTCTATTTCATAGAGGTCGTCGCCAAGGGATATCTAATTTATGAAAAGGCAGCAGTTGAATAATTGTTTGAAAAGTGACTTTTTTCACTTACTAATACATGAGCACCGTTCTGCTCCATCTCAAGACAGGTTTTCGACAAAACCAGCAACAGATTGGGGGGACTCGATGAAGATGTTTCCGCAAAGGAAGACATCACTCGTGCGATGTGCCGAAGGAATCCTTGAAAAAAAAAAATTAAATAAAATTAAATCGACATGCACTTCATGTGTTACCAATTAGCAAGTTTTCGCGTATCCCCTCCACGCACAGTGTGCCCTTGTACTCGGCTTTGATATTGAACGACCATTCGGTCTGCAGAAACACAAGCAAGTCCTGAAGAACACCCTTTACTTTCTCCACAGTGGATACATAGAGATTCGTAATCAAATCGTTCAGGTTGGTGGTTCCACTCTCGCTTTTCGCTGACACTAAAGACAAACGCACAGAGCTCAAGCTATCCGAGAAATGATCCTTCAGGTTCTTTGTGTGCACTTCGCACAATTGATGAGCGGCTCCAATAATTATGTCTAGAGCATTTCGTTGGATTTCAATGCCGCGGAACATGTTACGCATCGCCATGAGACGTCGGTGAAGGCGATCCAACCCACGCAGCATAATTTGAGTGTCACCGAAACCGATTTCTGGTTCCACACGATCTTGAATCAAGCTTAGGTACTTGTCGATATTTTTATTCACAAAGTCGTTGAGCTCCTGTACGGAGTTCTCTTGAAAGTCATCCCTGAACGACAAAGAAGAAGAACGCTTTATAAAAAATGCACATGCATTGATGAGGGTAATCATTGTAGACACAAACATTGACCAAAGACTTGTACTGGCTAACGATGATAATATTTTCGTTGCAAATCTGTATACGGCAACTGCAAGTCATTTTGTCAAAAATCTAGCAAGGACAAAACTGCCAGAGGGGTAATATCGGGTTTCTAACTATGCACAGTATTTTTGTCAACAATACCGTGCATGTCAAATGTATAACAGTTACCTTTCCGCTTCGTAATGTTTAGCGAGAAACATATCAAAATAAGACGTCACCACCAGTGTCAGATCGTTCAGAAAACCCTCGATTCCCATGTCCACAAACTCAATCATATCTCTCTCAGTTTGATCCTTTAATGCATAAAATAATAATTTATGATTTCTTACACAAGTACAGCACCAAAAAGTCACCTGCAGCATAACAATTTGCTCGTGTAATCGCTTTGAAGCGCACTGTAACATTTCTCTAGCTAGATCAGCTGGTTTCTCGTCCAACTGCAACATTAGCTCACCGATCTCTGTCAAAGACTGAGCTGTATTTCCAGCTAATTGAAAATCCTTTCGCAATTTGTTTTTCAAATCGTTAATTATAGTTTCACAGTCTCTCTGAATGCCATCAAAGGATGGCTGGTTGCCATACTGCTGAAATACTTTCTTAGCATGAATGTAATCTTGAACAGCTTGGTTGTAGTTTTCTTCATCAATGAGACTCTTCAACTTGCCAGGCAATGAAGATAGAAATTGTAAACGCTTCAGCAGCGAATGTTTCTCCGACAGTTTGCAAAGCTGTGATCGTGTTCCTTGGAGGGTGCCAGTGATTTGGTCACTAAAAGATGTTATAGATTGCATTTTAGTTTTAAGCAGATTCATATCAGTTTCCATTTGCTTGAAATCGGTTTTCATTTTGCGTATGGTATCTGTGGCCGATATGAATTTATTATAGTTTTCATACACCAAAGTTTGCATGTCACTGTGCAGTGTTTGAGTGTCCTTAATAACTGCGGCTTCCGTGTCCATTATTTGCTTGAGAGTGCATTCCTTGATACACGAATACACAAGTTTTAGTGCATTTTGTATGATAAGTAAGATACTCTTACCTTAAGCAGTTTTTCCAAATAATGCTCTGATTCAAAATTTGTGCTGTCCATGTCGAATGGACTTCCAGTTTTTTCCGACATTGCTATAGCCTGTTGAATTTGTTACAGAAACTTTAAGGATTACTTTAATTTACTTTGCAAATTGTTAAAACACAAACTAGAAATGTAACGAGTTGTCAAATATGTTTGCCAATTCGAATAAGGTTTGTTTGATGTGCTATCCGATTAGGCAGAAAAGAACAAATGTCTTTGCTCTAGGTCACTTTTCTCGGATCTAGAGTGCCTTCCAAGTCAAACTAATTTTACTAGGGCTATTTTTTTAGCTCAGCAAAGTAAAGTAGGATTTTCAGCACGCAATTACAACAATCACGCTCTACTTGACAAATCCTACTTTATTTGCTTTGCTGAAATCGATGCTCAAAAAAACATGTTTACAATCAACGATTATAAAATATGTATTCCGTTTAAGAATATAAAAGAAAATGTTAAAAATATTAGATTTTTACTAGCAAAATATGAAGTAATTATTTTTGTTGAACTTTTGCGTTTGGACGGACAGACCGTTTAAGCAAGTCAAATGTATAAAAGAGTGGCCTCGCGTTAAATCCCATGTAACGAGATAAGCCGTTCCCAGATAGAGTGGCGCTCATCCGGAAATGTCAGTGAATGATGTGATGTTAATCAATCCACTTTTTCATCCACAATCTAATTTTATTATTACGTTTTCTCAGAATTACTAAATGTGGGGAACATATCTCACCTACACGTAGTTAAGATTATGGGAGAGAAAACTCATATGTAGCTATTAATTGTGTCTTATTTAAATTAATTCATCCTATTCCTAGGAAATTACCTACCTACAAATATTCATAAAAATGCAATCCCAATCGGCACAAATGTTAGCTCCACCTAGTGCGAAATAGCTGAAACTATCAATCACTTCCAACTTCACTTGCATACGTCGACTGTGTAAAATAGGAGAAAGTCACCGATATGCCAAACTTTTTTCCGTCGTCGACGACATCATTTAACACTTGGAAGTCGGTACGTACATAGTTTAACTTTGGGGTGCGATTTTTCACATTTCTTAAAAAGAAAATTTACATTTTTCATTGATAAAATCCATTTGTAATTAGAAATCTTCATCGTAAACAAATAATTCCCATCATATTCTGTGATATTTCTATAAAAAATCAACGAAAATCATCTTAACTTCTATAGAATATTGTTTGGAAAAATGTCTTCGCTTACCTAAAAAAAAAAATGATTTCTCGAAAATAAGAAAGAAATGGAAAAGTGTTGGCAAAATGTGTGTGCTTGTGAAAGGAGCGTGTGAAACCTGAACTTTTACAAAGAAAATTTCAACTTTTTCCAAATAATATTCGAGTTAAAGTGAACTCTCAATCATTGCAGCCATTGAAACTAATTTTTCGAAAACAAAAATTTAATTCTTTTCCAGAAGAAGACACGCCAAGTTCAAGCTGGATTTTACGGTATCAATTAAATAGGCCGGATTTTTTGGATTTACAGTACAGTAAGTAGAGATATATTTTTTTGTA
This sequence comes from Cheilosia vulpina, assembly GCA_916610125.1. Classification (NCBI taxonomy): domain Eukaryota; kingdom Metazoa; phylum Arthropoda; class Insecta; order Diptera; family Syrphidae; genus Cheilosia; species Cheilosia vulpina. Next base: position 39,404,637 of record OU744279.1, on the reverse strand, counting down.
TGTGCAATATTGTACAACGTGCTCATTCACATAACCAACAAAAATAGCATTTGCCGTCGTAGACTTATTTCGTCCATCCATTTCCAACATCATCGCAGTCGGCCTACTTCTCTTCCCTCATGTTTCCTCTTCCTACACCTCCGCCTTCTTCTATACATGTTACATTTGTACACATACGTAGTAGGGGCAAAATAGTAAAAAAAAAAAAAAATCCAAAAATGTAAAAAAAAAAGTTCGTTCTTAGCTATGAGCGTCTCGCTCCCACTCGTATTACTTGAATAGAAAACGTTTCACATTTCATCCTGTTTCTACGACACGTCCGCAAGTTTCCCCATCTGCTGAACTCCGCACGATACACTGCCCGCAGCCGTTGTGTTCGGGCTATTGGCCGCGATTTCTTGCATTATTTATGCGGCAAGAAAGTATCTCCCTCCTCCGGGAGAGTGGAATGTTACACCCGCAGATTAGTGCGGCGCATACATCTGATTTCGTCCGCACAATTATTAAATAATTTTCTAAATTGGGTCATTGCATGGACGGCCAAGATCCAGTAGCATCGCGACAACACCATGCTCTTTCACTGTGTAAACGTATGCAGTTGCACACGTAAATATTTACCGGCTGATTAGCTATCCCAGTGTGTGTGGAACTGGAGACAGTCGGTGTTGTTATTTTTGTAAGCGATTTTGTGACTTTTAACTGCGTTAAAAGACGCCTGCAATTCGAAACTTGGAATTCGTTAATAATGACCGAGTAATGAGTTAATCTCTATATGACATTTCAACCGATCGTGTGAGTGAGTAGCATCGGCCCAAGAGATAGGTAGTTGGATGTTGGTTCCTCTTCAGGTAGATAGGAGTGGTAGACATTTAGATTAGGCGCAGGTACATGTGTTGTATCTCTTATGTTGTTCAAGGCCTCTCAAACGTAATGGCTCTACCCGTAGTTAGCATTTCCTCTTGGTAGATGCGAAAGCTTCAGTCTAAATTCTTTTGGTTAGTTAGTGTTATATAAGCTGTTAGACTTGTTATCTCTAGCAATACTAGCACCATTTTTGATATTTATTTCTTTGTAGCTATTCACGTTGTCGTATTTGTTCGCAAAACCATGTTATGTCTGTTTCCGCTGCTGCTGCTTGATACAGAGTGATGTGATATATGTATGGCTACGCAAGCTGACGTAGTTAGGGAGCCGAACAGAGTGACGAGGTGTAGATTATTAGCTGAGAGATAAGTTTGATCGCATCATATTGAAACTTGTTTGCCATGTTTCTACTTATTTTTTTTTTTTTTTTCTTTCGATTTCTTGTGTGCAATTTTGAGGGTGCAAAACTACAAAAGTCAATCCATAGCTCTCTCTTGACCTTAATGTGAACCAAAACTGAGTACCTTAGGTAGTAAAATGCAGTTCGACTACCTACTTATTGTTTGGCAATAACATATCCCTATCGTCTTAATTCGTATTTCACCAAGTAGGTCGTTGTTGACATCCCTGTTTTTTTTTTCGTGGTAGGTAGGGAGGTACCTTCTGCATTTACATCTGAGAAAAATGAATGAAACTAAAAATCGTTTTGATGATCGCCTTAAAGTGATGTATGTCATAGGAATTTTCAGAAAAAAAAAAGTTGATAGTGTAGAGATAATAGATCCAAATGCGCTTGTTTTTAACAGACTTCTTTTTATGAGGCTGAACTGGGCAATAGGAATTATATTTCAATCGTTTTTTTTTTTCTTGTTTCATATATTTAGCGGATTATCCACTTTTAAAATTAATTTTTCAATGCAGTTGTTCTATTAGTAGCTGCTACACGTCGGTGAATAGCCTGAAAAGTTAGTTGTAAAATGTTTCTGTTAAATCGTCTGATGTCAGTTTGTGAGTTTCGTACAATTGCTTCAAGAATTATGCTGATATAAATGCCAAGTGCGCGATTTCGCATCGCCATCCTGAGAAACTCAACATCGCTAAGCTTTTGTAAGACACTTCAAGGAGTGGCATGTATCGATATGCAATTGCGATTGTTGACATTCTTTGCATAAAACGCCACCTATGAGCTTAAATCGTTTACACAGCGAAAAGATCTTCTATATGACATTGCTCTGTATTTAGCGGCGTTTGCAGTGTCACTTGTCGATGAGGAACACGATGGTAAGGTTCCATTTATGGGACATAATTTCATCCAAACAAATTTTACCGAGTTTATGTATATTTCTACCAAGTGAACTTCGCCTTTGAAAAGTTGCACATTATACAACCAAATTGCTGCACTTATTTTTACAAGTGTTATGCTTTAAAATCAAAGCTACCAACATGTTTCTTGTTTTTTGGTGCGGCACAAAACAGTTTTCTTATTAGTTAAAAAATTGATCAACTTGTAACTGCGTCTAAGAACAATTGTGTTCACAGGCATTTATTCTTCACGTATAACTATTTGATTAGTGTTTTTATTGTTCGCCAAAGTTCGACGTCCATCGGTCATGTAAGACACTTACTGTCGAAAGTAAGCAGCTGTCCACGCCAAAATGTTAGGTTATATCTTTTGTTTGGTAATGCAGCGTAGGCTACACACCACAATCGTTGTGTGTGTTGTGTGATTCACTTTAAAAGGGATTAGCTGCGTTCAATGTACCAGATATACTAGGATAGCGCTAGTTCTGTTAGGTATTGAGTCATCGGAATGTTCTGGTAAGTAGTAGCTTCCAAACCAAAAAACTCGGGCGTTGACAGTGAGATGATTTCTCGTAGCTACATAAGTCGTCGTCCTAAAGATTAAATTAAATAATGACATGTGAAAGATTCCACCAGCTTACACAAGAATTTTCTGACAATTTCAAACCTGATTTGTTATAAACGAGCTTAAGTGTATTACATTCCATTTAGATTGCCTGCTAACCTGTCCTTTCTTTTTAGTGGTACTGTAACGACTTGGAACGAAAAAGGACTCTTCTTTTTTATAAGTAATGCAAGCAGCAGTGATGGACGAATCAAACGGTAAGTCCCATTTCGTGAGCCATTGTCTTATTCCATGTTATACGATAAAACTCTATCGCGCAGTTAACGAAGCCGTTCAAACCCAGGAAACAACTTCAGCCTTCAGCTATGACGATCTATTTCCGGCTTTACCGCAGAATACTGCAGCACCCGTGCAGTCAAGTCAAGCTACGCCAGCTAGTATGCGAGTCGGTAGCTCTGTAGTAACTCAAGTATGTTCCATAGAAAAAACCCAAATAATACCAACACTCTAATGACAAACTTACATATAGGTCTTACATGTGTCAGGCGAAGAACGCAAATGTACCGATTCCGAAAAGTTTGGCGAAGGCGAATCGAAGCGCATTTGCCAACAAATCACCAAGGAAACTGGAGCCAACATTGAGATATCCAGTGCCAAGAATCAGTCGTTGTCTTTTCTTATCAAGGGCAAGCCAAGCGAGGTACTCGATGCGCGCCGCAAGATTCTCATTCATTTTCAAACTCAGGCCAGCAAGACCATCGACATTCCTAAAGAACATCATGGTCTGATTCTGGGCAAAAAGGGTGAACGTCTGCGCGAACTGGAAAGACTGACAGCCACACGAATTAACGTCCCCAATATTGGGGAAGAGAGTGATACTATTACCATTTCGGGAACAAAGGAGGGTATCGAGAAAGCCGAACACGAAATTAGCACCATGTCCCAGGAGTACTTCAAGAGGACATTTGAGCGGATTTCGGTTCCGAAAATCTACCATCCCTTCATTGTCGGACCTGGTAATGAGAACCTCGTCAAATTGTGCGAGGAAACAGGAGCCAAAATAAATGTGCCCCCGCAGAACGTGCAGAAGGACGAGATTGTTATTGCCGGCGAGAAAGATTGTGTCATGGCGGCCAAGGATAGGGTTGAGCAAATCTACAAGGAAATGGAAAAGAAGTGCTCGACCGTAAGCGTTGAGGTGGCCAAAGCCCAACACCGCTACGTAATCGGTCCCAAGGGATCTACCATTCAGGAGATCTTCCAACTGACCGGTGTATCCGTGGAGATGCCACCATCCGATTCGACCATTGAAACGATCACGCTGCGTGGTCCCCAAAACGCATTGGGAAATGCTTTAACCGTTGTCTACGAGAAGGCCAATTCGGTGAAGTCATTTGAGATCGACGCACCAAACTGGATTCACAGGTATGTGATTGGCAAGAAGGGCGCCAACATGAAGGAACTAGAAATTGACTGTCCCAATGTCAACGTCAACTACCTGGACAACAAGATCAAACTAGAAGGCGACCCAGAACGCGTCGAAAGGGCAATTGCTTATCTAAATAACATTATAAAGAACTATTTGGAAAACTATACCTACGTTGTGATGACCGTGAACCCAAGCTACTACAAGCACATCATTGGTAAAGCTGGCGCCAATGTGAACCGCCTTAAGGACGAACTGAAAGTGAACATAAATATCGAGGAACGCGAAGGCACAAACAACATCCGCATCGAAGGACCCAAGGAAGGTGTTGCCCAAGCCCACCTCGAACTACAGGAGAAGATTGACAAACTGGAGAACGAGAAATCCAAGGACGTGATCATCGATCGACGTTTGCATCGTTCCATCATCGGTTCGAAGGGGGAGAAGATTCGTGAAATCAAGGATCGTTATCGTCAGGTGACAATTGTAATTCCGTCGCCCAACGACAACACCGATATTGTAAAGCTGCGCGGTCCCAAGGATGAGGTCGACAAATGCCATAAGGACCTCATGAAGATGGTCAAGGAGATCCAGGAGTCTTCGCATATCATCGAGGTGCCAATCTTCAAGCAATTCCACAAGTTCATCATCGGCAAGGGTGGTGCAAACATTAAGAAAATCCGCGATGAAACCCAAACTAAGATTGACCTGCCCGACGAGGGCGACACCAACGAAGTCATCGTGATAACAGGCAAAAAGGAGAACGTAATCGAAGCCAGGGAACGCATTCAGAAGATTCAAAACGAACTGGCTGACATCGTGACCGAGGACGTTCAAATATCACCGAAATTCTATAACTCCCTTATCGGAGCTGGCGGCAAGTTGATCTCTGCCATTATGGAGGAATGCGGTGGTGTTTCGATTAAGTTCCCCACCAGCGAATCAAAAAGCGACAAGGTGACTATCCGCGGCCCCAAGGACGATGTCGAGAAGGCCAAAACTCAGCTCTTGGAGCTGGCCAGTGAACGCCAGTTGGCTTCATTCTCTGCCGAAGTACGTGCCAAACAACAACATCATAAATTCCTCATCGGCAAAAATGGAGCGTCTATCCGAAAGATCAGGGATGCCACCGGCGCCCGCATTATATTCCCCAGCAACGATGACGAGGACAAGGAAGTGATCACAATCATCGGTAAGGAGGACACCGTCCTGGCGGCCAAGGAACAATTAGAAGCAATAATCAAGGACATTGATCAGGTGACTGAGGGGGAGATCGCAGTCGATCCCAAGTACCATAAGCATTTTGTTGCCAAACGCGGAGAGATCCTACATCGTATTTCTGAGGAGTGCGGCGGTGTTATGATCTCGTTCCCACGACCTGGAGTCGACAGCGACCGAGTAACGCTTAAAGGTGCCAAGGACTGCATTGAAGCAGCTAAACAACGAATCCAAGAAATTGTTGCCGATCTAGAGGCGCAAGTAACCATTGAAGTCGTCATTCCACAGAGGCTGCATCGCACCATTATGGGAGCTCGCGGCGCTAAGGTACAAAACGTGACATCCGATTACGATGTGCAAATAAAGTTCCCTGACCGCGAGGCCACCGAACCGGTCGAAGGCATGTTCAATGGCGGCGACGAGGAGGTACGCCAATGTGACATCATCCGGATCACGGGACGCGTCGAGAAGTGTGACGCAGCGAAACAGGCTTTGATCAACCTGATTCCAATAACCGATGAGATAAACGTTCCTTTCGACCTCCACCGATTGATAATCGGCCAAAGGGGAAGCAATGTACGTGAATTTATGAGCCGTTACGACGTACACATCGAGTTGGCACCGCCAGAGTCGCAGCTCGATGTTATCAAAATCACCGGCACCCCAATTCATGTTGCCGAGGCAAAGGAAGCCCTGCTTGCAAAGGTGGATGAACTCGAATTGGAGCGCAAGGATCGTCAGTTGCGTTCGTTCGAGCTGAAGATCGAAGTCGATCCGGTCTACCACCCCAAGATCATCGGCCGTAAAGGTGCTGTAATCAACAAGCTTCGCGCTGACCACGACGTTAACATTTCGCTGCCAAAACGCGTCGATGACAATCAACACGTCATCACAATCATTGGTTACGAGGCCAATGCCGAAGCCGCTCGCGATGCCATTTTAGCGATGGTCCATGGCCTGGACGATCTTTACAAGGAGATCGTTGAGATCGACCAACGTGTGCACTCGCACATCATCGGTCACCGTGGACGTAACATTCGCGCCATCATCGAGGACTTCAAGGTCGATGTGAGGTTCCCAACAGCCACCGATCCGAACAAGGATGCTGTCACAATTATCGGCAAAGAGGAGGACGTCGAAAACGCCAAGGAGCATCTGCTCGCCGTCGCTGAGGAATACATCAGCAACTTTGTCGATACTCTCCCACCGTCCAATACCGGCACCACCGCCATCTTTGGCAACAACACCGCCACCGAGAATGGCTTCATTCTCAAAGATGCACCATGGGAACGCCGCAACGACAAAGGAGCTCCAAATACTCAATCGCAGGAAGATTTCCCTGACTTTGGTGCGCCAGCCCCCGTATCTTCTGCCTGGGGACCCAAGGCCTAAACAATCCGACAGCCCCTCCTCCGTCAAACACACATATACAGATACACCACACCCCTTAAAATTGCTCCCAATTCGTTCGTCCGCAACGAAGTTCCGGTTGTGTTTGCAACTCTTATAAATGTTTTCTGTCACCCTTCAGACCAGATACTCCGCCAAACAGTTCGTCACGAAATTATTATTATTTTCTATATATATTTTTCGTTGTTTTACATCTTCTTTTTTTTACCCCCTCCCCAATTTGTTGTGCAATTTTTTTACGTTAAAAAAAAAGTATGTTTTCCTTTACCCAACAAACTAATCCCTTTCTTACTTCTTATCCCTCTTAGTTTGTCATTCATAATGTTAAGTTAATAAAAGAATTCTATTTCTTCAATAAGTTAAAACTAATTTTATCTAAACGAAATTTATGTACGAGGAAGAACACAAGTTTAGTAATGTAATTTAAAAACAAAAACAAATGATATACAATATATTATATATAATATATACGACATATATATAAATCATGTTTTTCTTTTCATTTTTCTATTCAAAACAACAAGAATATTTTTTCTCAAACAAAAACGAATACAAATCTTTATTTTGTTGCTCATGCTATTGCGAGTTTAACAATAAACTTTTTTTTTTTTTCTTTGGTTTACATTTTGTTGACTTATTGATTCATAACGAAGATAAACAAAACTAAACAAGAAATGAGATGAAATTCGTTATAATGTAAAATATCTATTTTCCTATTCCAATGAGAGAGTATGTGAAAAATAAAACTAATACAAAATAATTAACAAAAAAAACAGAAGAAAAGAGAAAACTACAATAAAAGAACTATGATGAGGAATAAAAATAAATGGAACCTTTGTTTGAAACAAATTAAAACAAAAACTATATATAAATATATCAATAATAATTAATTATTATCATTTTGATTGTGACTGCAAAAAGACATTTGTTATGAGGATAATTCAACAGATTTTTTATATCAATAAATAAAAACAAAAATTAAAACTGTAATGCGCCGCGCATTTTCATACTATACTGGTGAAAACTGGATCGCAGTCATATCTCAAGTTGTTGTACTAAAAAAGTGTTCCCAATGGCGCGTCGTCTGTTTTGTGTCACTTCACTTCTTCACTTGATTAAGCAAGGCTTGTGTGGTGACTGTCTTTTTTTTTTTTGTGTCTTGAATTCCTCCTTTCCATTTGTCCCACAAGCGAATGGTCATGGGGAGTTATGCAAAGTGGTCGGGATGGAACTGCTGCGCCTACTAGATATTAGAGCTATTATTCACGAATGTGTTTTCCTAAGCTCCTTACGATGAATGTTATTGTTTGTATTAAAAGCGATGAAAAGACGTTAGCCTGTGTTTATAATTCGTTGACCTTTTCAACCCTCAATTCGGTAAAAGAAAAATGGAGTTTAAGTTGATTTACCGAGCTGAGTCACATTGGCACGTGCACATGGAGTTTAAGGTTTTGTTAACTGTTGGGGCCGTTTGCTCATACGACTCTTGACGATTTAAGTTCTACTTAAATACTTATAGGCTACTTTTTTAGGGCATAAACTGTCACAAAAGAGTTTATGTGGCACCTAATTCGCTATGAGTCGTATCAGCGAACGTCTCTTTAAGGTGTACGTTGGATAGGATTTTATATGCGGCGATAAAAAAATAGGGAATATTCCTCAATTGTTCTTTTAAAACATAGGATTGTATTTGTTCGGAAATGCATGCAGAGCTGATAGTCCAATCACCGGGTATTCTTCCAACCAAAAAAACGCTTCCATATTGTTATCGTCTTGTTTAGCAATTTTATAGCACGGGATCGGGACAACCGGGAATCCTGGGTTTGTCCTATTACTCCTTACATGATTCTCTCTTAAGCAGCTGCTGGAAATGCTACTAAGACTGCACCATTCCCTGTGAAGAGAACCTAGTCGTTCCTATATAAAAACCAGCAGCTAGTTGTTTACTTATCAAAACGCTCTGTGCAGTTGTAGGACTATGGGCACACCTTACTAATAATCCGTGTTACTGATAATCGTGTCCATGTCAAATGATCAATTTTTCCATATAGGATCACCTATTTTGACCTACGATTTGGGAAAAGAAAGGACTAGGACGATCGACTTTCAATTTTACCTTCAGGACGGTCGAACAGCCGAGTTCTGAAACTAAATGCCAAAATGTTTACCAGTAAAAAACGTCGGAATGCGGCCTCGTATCGTCTTGAGAGAGCCAATTTGCTGTATAGGTCCTAAACGTAGGAGAGTGGAGATCTAGTAATAAACTCATCACTAACGAGCTGCTGTTAAATCATATAGTTGCCTCCACGTTAAGGCTTTCTGCCAAAAAGTAAAAAACAAAGAGTTTCACTTAGTTGAGTGCACTTGACGAATACATTTGCAGTTTCTTTAGTATTGGGCTTTTTAAAGGTTTATTTTATTTATTTATCAGATCTCTGCTATTTAAAGTCAGAAATTAACAATTTTTTTACCATTTTGGGTTGTTGCAATTTTGTGAGGCTTTCTTTTCACTCTCAAAATAAAATCTCACACAAACGATTAGTTGTGAGGAACTGCCTAGCTCTAGGTAACAAATATGAAACTGATCTTTTGCACAATGGTATTTAAGATGTAACCTTTGCAACTTGAATATTTTGCAACAATTGTTTTCGACCTAGAAAATCAACCTGTCGAATGTTTTTCCATTTGCCCGCCAGAAACATGGCAACCAAAGTTTAAAAATGCAGCACTCTTTACATTTTCTTCGATCAAACAAATCATTTGTGTTTACAAATCAATGTACAGTTCATAAAGAAACGCAACACATTTCGCTGTATAAACACAAATATTATTTTCCACAAAACAATAAACTAATATGTACTTATTAAATAAAGTGTAACAATTCAAAAATGTAAAATATTTTGTTAAAGATTAGACAGAGTTTTAACTAGCAACTACAAACTAATACTACTTCCTCGAAACATGAATAACAAAATTGCTTTAAGGGATAGGTACCTACAGAGAAAAAGCTTAGCTAACACTTTGCTTATTCCATATCTACTACTTTTAGAGTGTTTCAACCTTTGGTATGTCCTCAATGAGCTGACGATACTTTAAGATTGTATCTGCACGTTTGTGAAGACAGCCTTCGCGAAAGAGTTGGTTTAGTTGGTTTGACGCGCGGGGATAATAACAGGAGTTGGTCAATAAATCAAACGCCGTTTGTTGTAACGTAATATATTGTCTCCGACTTTTCGGCAGTTGAAAGTTGCTGGCTCGTTTCAAATCGCCGGTGTATTTCAATTGTTGCTTAAATTCCTTTGGATCAATCGTCAACTTGTTATCGACAATCAATTTGCGGCGCCTGAACACGAAGCTTCCCTCACCGGAGGGATATTTTGTTGGATTTAGCTGAAAATCTGGCAGCGCCTTGCCATTCTTTCCCAAGGGCATGGGTTTTACATGCTCAACTTTAAGCGGTGTTTTCTTTCTTTGGCCAATGCTGCTGCGAATGTATGTTCTTTGCGGTGTGATGCATTTCCTCCATTTGGTCGCACTTACTGGGGCGTTAATTTTTGTTAAAAAATACGAATGATTGGGAGACTCTGCAACGGATGATTTATTTGTAACGCTGAGTGTGGGGGGAGTACTGAACATGGATACATTGGACAGATTTCTTAGGATTTGTGTTTGTCTTGCGATTGTCTGTGGGCTCTGTATTCTTGATCGATGAATCCTGCCAAGTTTCCTCGGAGTGTTTGGAGTCGCAGCTCTGTGCAAACGCACTACTCTTATTCCTGGCGGAAGAACTGGTATCGAATCATTTCTATTTCGTAGATTGGGAGAAGCTTTTACAGGAGTACTATTTGAAATGCTTAGTCTAGGCGGCGTCCTAAAGATGGATACATTTTTAAGATTTCTTAGAGCTGGCGATTTTGCAAGTGTCCTCTGTGTTTTTGAGGATGAAACAATTTTGGCAACTTTATTAGGTGTGTTAGGAGTAGGAGCCCTGTGCAAACGCACCACTTTAATTCCTGTCGCCAAACCCTGCATGGAAGCATTTGTATTTTTTACTACAGCTCTGCGAACAATATCAGGAGTAGGGAAACGTTGCACTGGACTTAGGTTTTCTTTAGAGGAGTGAAATATTTTGGCGGGCGTACTGTTGGCCAGTGGTCGGACACGTTCGATGGATCTTTTTGGCAAATATTCAGCATTGTCATTTGTAGATTGAAGAATTCTTGAAGAACTATTCAAGTTTTGTTTGCAACATCGCCTGTCCTCTATTGCATTTCTGAGAGTTAAACGATTATTAATAATTTGAGGAACGAACACTTCGGATTCATATCCAGGGCATTCAATAAGAATTATTTTCCCACCGGAGAGTGTTTTGATGCGAAAAGCAGCACTAATTTCACTTATTTTGATCATTTTACCAGGAAAATATTTACTTCAGAGACAATATCATTTGTCTCTGATTTACTTTTTTAACGAATGTTTCCTTTTTATAGCTTTGTTTGAAAAATAAACTGACAGCGCATGAAAAAACTAAACTGACAGCGCCTAAAGCCCATCTATTGGAGAGATTTGGAAACTATTTCGTTACATAACATGCATATGAGACATTTTGCGCGACAAACATTTCGATCACGCTAATTTCATAAGCCAGTGCATACAAAACTGAAGAAAATCCAGAGAGCGGCTCTTTACACAAAATGTTTGAAAATTGTCGCCTGCCCAGAGCGTGTGTCATTATATCTGAGAACTTGCAATGCCTTATAATCTCCATATATCGTTTATGGTAGGTACATAAGAAACAAAATGAGCGTAATTAAAGTTCCGTGTTGTACTCCCAAAAGTTTCGTTTATATCGAAGAATTTTCGTTAAGTTCGCTTATGCGATGTTTATGTATATTTGGTATTAGACATTAAAACTACAATTTAACAAGTCAAAACAGTATTCGCACATATGCTTATATTCGATATTGCTGTTCACAGAATTGTCTTCATATTATTATTATAGAAACTACGTTTGCAACAGAGCTTCTTACGCAGAAGTCAATTGTTCTCAATCCGCATTTGTTTGAATCTACTGATTCGCTTCTTGGGAGTGTGCATGTCGACGAATTTCTCTTCCGGCAATGGATCGGGGGCAGTTGGTTTATTTTCGATGACATCACTCATCACCTAAATACAATTGTTATTAGAATGCATTTGCCAATCTGCATTACACTGTACCTTATTGTAGGCGCTGAGATACTCGTCTTCTTGTTTTGGCTTTATTGTCTTTTTCCGCAAAGGTTTGGCTTTTTCCTTGTTCTCTACAATATGTGTTTCACGTTTAACCGCTGATTTGTTCTTTAAAATTGACTGTGGCTCTGCAGACATACTCTCACCAGACCCTGGCGACAAGTACTGAAAATAGATCGTACAAGAATTTACGTTTATTACTCAAATAGCTGTTACTTACCTCTGATCTGGGGTCAATGTATGCTTTTCCACTAACAGATTCTTTCTCGGTTTCATTTGCTGGGGGAAAGTGTTCTTCCTCTCCACATACCATGCGATATAAATCAGCGGGGTTAGAGGGAATAGGCGTTTTCGAATTGTCGGAAGTAGCAGCCGCCACTGCTGTCGTGTGTTCGAAATGTATGTGAAGAGTTTCAACGTGATTTGTACTGGAGTCTATGATTTTTGTCACTAAATCGGCATCTTCGAGGCTCTGGGTCTTCAAGTTGTCTTCAACTTTTTCCAATATTGTCTTCCGTCGGTCGACAAGTTTATTTGAATCAGATTCTGGTTGCGGTTGGATTTCTATGAGCATTGGCTCATCCAATCGAATTATGTCCCTTTGGGGTCTCTGCTCTGTTGGCGAATCGCTTGGAATCATTTGAGCAACGGTCTCATTTTTTCTGAACTCCAGCAATTGATCTTCCAAGGCAAATGATATTTTTCTTTTCGGTACGTTTGATTGGGGTTTCTGTTCTTCAACACCTTTTTCAATATCGTCTGCCTGGGTATCAGTTTCTATTGATACTGCATCTTCAAGAATTTCTATAATTTCTTCCAGGTAATCTCGAATTTTGAAAAGCTGCATCTTCTCTTGGAGTTCTTTGTTGTTTCGAAAGGTCATTCCGACAATTTTCTGATCAACTATTTGCAGTTGATATTGGTAGAATCCCACCCGGTCGCCATGTGGTAGATATTCGGCCTGCTTTTCTATTCGATGTATTTCTTCGGGAGTGTCGGATGCAATGGACGAATCGGAATCATTTTCATCAGCCATCATTTCAAGGTTGGGTCCGTGGTTTAGTTTCCTTGCAGATGAATTTGGGATGTGATCAGTAATCAGATTCACAGATTGAACGTTTGCTTTTGTTTCTATTGGCTTTAGTTGTACAGAATAATCACGTTTGGCTACCGCTGTGCTGTGTGCGATTCTCTTTTTATGTGCTGGCAAGCTCATTTCACCTGACAATAATCGACTGAGTATTTCTTGAGTGTCATTTTGCGGTTGAATTTTAAGCCCAGACAATTCTTCATCTAATTCGTTGATCATGTCTTCCTCTTTCTCCTCCAATGTCTGAATAAGCTCGTCGTGTGCATTCTCTTTACTCAATTGCTCCTGTCGTTCTTCTTTTTCTCTTTGTTTTGCTTCTTTGACTTTACGACGGTGTTCCTCTCTCCAAACCCTTTCCTTTTCCTCGTCATATTCTTCAATGATCTCACGTTCTTCTGTGCTAGGTAGGACTCCATCCAGGTATGGTTTCTCCAATTTGTTTCTGTAATGATTATGGTATCAATTTTTTGTTTTCTGTTAGGAATTCAAGAGAAAAGCTGTAAAACGCATGTGCAATAAATCTTAACAATCTGAAAAGCATCTGCCCTGCAATCGCAATAAGTTCCAAAAGAGTATATGGTAGCAGAGACCCTTATATGACTAGACAGTGTTGTTACAGTAGTTACTATTTGGCTTTGAAATTAGAACGTGGCGGATCTTTAATGTTTCATGTTAACTGATAGCGAAGAAAACCTGTGCTCAACTATTCATTTTAATAGATACTACTTACTGAAATAGATCCTTTTCAACTTCAAGTTGCTCCAAATGTTTTTTACCATTCTCAATTCGCCTTTTACAAATTTGGATGGCCGTGTGGGCAGAACACTTGGAAAAGTAATCCTGATAGTGACCCATCAACACTTCATTTGTGTGTATCAAACGACCAGGAATGAATGCTTTACGTCCAACAGGTACCATAACGTCCACGGTTAGATGCTTACTGAACATATTTATATTTTCAATTGCAGTCTCGTTATCCTTAACATATGATTCCCATCTTTGGATTTCTTCCTCATTTTTATCTAGCCCCTGGGGACATTTGAATGGAAAATCTTTAGTTTAAGAGCAGCGTAACCAAATTTGAATATATTGTTGACCTCTCGAAGTGCGTCTTCTCGTTTCTCCATAGTTAAAAATATTAATTCACTTTTAAATGTTAAAACAAACGAAAATTGTTGGCTTTCATGCCTTCATGCAAATACAAAAATTTGATGTTTCTGGGTAGTATTTGACAGCCGGTCAAAACTGCATCAGTGTTCCATTACATATTGTAGCTTTTGTAAAGGTGAGTAATGTCGTTTTCGATTTGGCTTCTCAGATTTTGATTTTGATTTCTCTGCCAAATCGAACAAAAAATCCGAATTTTAATGGTTCTTGTGTGTATTGAGTTGGCCGCAAAAAATATTTTTCTTCACTTGCACTGGGAATCCATTTCAATTGATTTTTACACCTTTATAATACCTCATATCTCATTTCGAAATAATTTAATATAAAAAATCGTTTCCATACTCGAAAGATTAATAATTCATTTAAAAAAAGAAATCTTTCCAACGATAAACAATTCGTAACCGCCAGCTGTGTGTCATACACATTGGCATTAGTGAAAGTATGTGTGAAATCTGAAAAAAATCGAGATTTCTTAAAAGAGCGTCAGATCAAAAAAAAGATTGATTTTTTTTTGGCAAATCGAACATGAAAAGCAATCTCAATCAAAAAAAAATTGATTTTTTCTAAAAAAAAAAGAACTTTTTTGCCAAATCGAAAACGACATAATGGTTTGTATAAAGCATTAAAGAAATAGAACTTACTCTTTGATGTCCATGCTTCAGTAGGATTTTGTAACGTTGCTGTAAACTGTACAAATCAATCACAAGACAACTAGGGTGTCCGGTTTCTCATACAATAGCCCTGTTTTTTTTAACTTCGTTCTCAGCAAAGCAAAGTAAAGTAGGATTTTCAGCACGCAATTACAACAACTACGCTCACTTGACACTTCGAGACTCGCAGTAGTTGTGTGCTGAAAATCTTACTTTACTTTGCTTCGCTGAGAACGAAGCTCAAAAAAACACGCCTAATTTAAGGTTACGATTGACACCTCATATACCAAATATTTTATTATCACCACAAAGGCACTAAATATAAATTTATTTGTCCAAACTAAATGCCCACTTCACACAACTTTAAGTTATTTTCCGAAATAATCCGGCCAAAACCGTTGCAATTGCATTTTTGTCTAATATTTGTGTGAGAAAATGCATTCGATGGTTGATTTTGTAAAATTAAAAATTATACAAAAATGCAACCGTTCCCATTTTAACCATTGCTGAGAAACTCATGACGATACCACATTACTTGTGCCGGGAACGTGTAGTTACATTTTCATTTCCATAACATTCCGTTTCTCTGTTATGACATTTGGTGAAATGGCATTAAAAATATAGACTCTTCCCTAGGTTATGTTTAATTTTCTTCTTGGGATTTTTTAAATAAAAGTTGTATTAAAAACATGGCAAGTCGAGGATTAATACTACTTGGACAATGCGTACCCTGCATCAAGAAAACCGCATCAAAAATTCGCATACGCCGCATGGAATTGGACACCAACCTAAACATGGTAAGTCGGGCCAATATTCCTCACACACTGATCGAAAATATATTCTAATCCTTTAAAACTCACGCAGTATTTCAAGAAAGACGAATTCATCTTTGCTCATGATCCTCAGAAACTTTGCAAAAGTGGAGACATTGTTCTGATAAAAGAATTGCCGCAGAAATTAACTCGCCTGATTACACACAAAGTTGAGGAAGTGGTCTATCCACTGGGTGACATAACAGATCCCCTCACTGGGAAGAAGGTTGTTGTCGGAAAGTATCGTGATCAAATCGCTGAAGCGAACAAACTGTTTGGAAAATCCGACAAAGCGTTCGATTATGAGAAAGCTCCCCCTCGTGGTAGACTTGAGGGCACAAAAGATTTCACCCACGGGGAAACCTATATTAAGTACCACGACGATGGAAAGGATCAGCCATTTGCTGTTTAGTGATGAGATGATGTTCAGATGTTGTTTTTTTGGTTTTAGTTAAGAATAAATGTTTTTAAAAGCGTGTGGGTTTCTGAATTGCAAGGCGTAGCTTTTTAGATTTTTGATAGATGAGTGCTCAGTTTAAAGCGATCGTAATCCGAATATACGTCACCTCACTGAAGGTATTGGCTATCGTTGGAAAGGAATAAGTTCCCTACATTTTCTTTCACACACGTACCAGGCGAGTTTATCCACTTCGGCCTGGTCGCCTTTATGAAACAAGCAGGGATGCAACCCTGATTATAGACCTTTAAAAGGCAGTCACTTGGCGTTTTATGAAGCGGAGTGGATTTTTAGTAAGACTAAGGGCCGTTTGCTGATACGACTCATAGCGAATTCAAGTGCCACATAAACTCTTATGTGACAGTTTATGCCCTTAAAAAAGTAGCCCGTAAGTATTTAAGTAGAACTTAAATCGTTAAGAGTCGTATGAGCAAACGGCCCTAACAGACACAGTACTTTCCAACGAAGTGAGATGACCCGAGTACCTCATTGACCCCGCAATCTGACTCTAGCCAGTCGTTTAAACATAAAACATCTCCGTATCATATACAAAAATTTATTTATTTATTTATTTATATACTTCAATCAATAAAATACTAAATTCTAAAAGAAACAAAACTGGTACCTTACAAATACTCAACAAAATCAATGAATGAACCTCATCTTTCCTTCTTGATCTTAATCGGGGACGGCTCACCCAAGCTCGAATCGTTCTCATTCTCTTCAATTTCTCCAAACTCCTCCAGGTTATTAATGACACAGCTTTCGTGATCGTCCAACTTCTCGTTGTACGAAACAATCCGATATGCACTAAACTCGCCGACCTTCTTCCCATTGATGTAGTGAAATGAAAACAGACACACCGAACACAAATACGCTGGATCGTGTAATTGTCTCACGCTATTCCTGACCACGTACACGTACTCCCGCTTGCCGCACATGTTGCAAAATTTCGCATTATACGCATTTACCGACTTCAAAAGTGGATACAGTTGTCGCACTAGGCAAGTGTGCTGCGACAAGAGCTCGACGTAGGAAAACGTAAACAAATGCTCACAGTTGCCATGATGCTGATACACCTGAGGAAAGCCCAGACTGACTTCCAAGTCAATGAAACGAGCCTCTTCCATACGGCGAGTCTTAAATTTCGTCCGTTCGTAACCTTCTGCATTTCTGCCGACCCATTGTCTTATATTTTCTGAGTAGTCGGGGTTGGCTGGATTCCGCATGTCATTGTAGAACGTGTCTTCTATGAAGAAAAACCCTGGATCGAGGACTTTGTCGGGATTTTTCACTGTAGGGTGTTTGCTTAGCTCAAAGAATCGTTTGCGATTGCACACACATGAAATCTTGTCGCGCAATTCGGTGAGAAAAGTTGAGCCTAGACATTGAAACTCCTCGCTAAATGCCGGATAGGTCCTGCGTTTGTATGGGGTATCGGTCTTGGGTCGGTAGAAGCGAACCGTAATCACAATATCGCTAAACGGTTCCATATTATGTTCAGATGGTTTAGTCTCGGTGTGCACTTGTTTGTATGAATATTGCGTTTTGCGAAAGGGACTGCTCACATTTGTTTCCTTTTCTTTGATCAGCCTTTGTAACGTGTATAGCCTAGCGGATGCTGTGGGCGCCTTTAGGATTGATTTACGTTTGTCTTCACTAATTCCAGGTACATAGGGTATCACACGCACATCGTCCGGTGAGTCCAGCAGTTCTAGCGATATGGATGACTTTACTTTTTCGAATTCATCATCTTTTTCCTCCATACCCAACCGTTGTTGGACATCTTCATCAGTCTTCGGGAATTCTGTCTTGGCCAATTCAGCGACATAGTCGTCGAAGAATTTCTTAAAATTAATTGGTTCTGTCTTGGGGATGTGGTAAATTTTATCCATATTGATATCGATTAGTTGTTGTCTTTCGAAATTAATTGTTTGAGGGCTTCTTCGTATGTTAGGTCTACCTGCAAGGGATTTTTACCGTCGCTTATGTCAGATGAGTCGTCCTGGGCGGTTGGTTCTTTTGAATTACTTTCTGGTTCGACGAAGATTCGCGAGAAATTCAATACTTTGTTTGTTTTATCGAGATATTTGAAGGTTCGCTTGGCATGCTTCTCGTAAATTGCATCTACAGGTATAGGTTCTTCGTCTTCTTCGAAGAAAACATGGGTTCCCATCGAAAAGTCGTATTTACCTGGAAAGAAAATAAGGAAAATTGTTACTAAACTATGCATTTCTGGTCATTTCAATAGATATTTTCCCTTCGGTCGCACGAATTATTATTATTTGCGTTGGTTTATTTTAGTCAGTTTTTGATTTTGTATTAAAGAGTTGACAATGGAAAAAGACAAGACGAGTCAGACGCCAGACCGACCTAATAAATATTAGTGCTAGCAATACCAACCCGCTATTGGAAACGCCTGATTAAAATAATAGAAATACATCAGGTACTGTTCTGCGCAGTGAGGACAAGGCACTGTACACTTTAAGTAGAGCGAATTAATAAGTTTTAGTAGCCGTTTGTGGTCAAATGAACTGTGACAGTTCTTTCAAATCTAAATGGACATTTGAGACTGCATCATGAAAAAATTGATTTGTTAACTCACCTTCTTGGTAAATTGTTCTGCTGCCCCAGATTGTATGATAAGCATTTGAACATCTCCCCACTCCGGTGTAATTTGCTCTACCACAAACATGTTATCTTAAAATAGAAGGAAAATACAAATTTTAGGGACGTTTACGACAATTTATGTCGCCACGCAGTGAACGACGAGCGACGTCGCTCTTAAAAATTAAAACATGAGAAATCGTTTCGCGGTGGCCTGTGGCCACGTAAGCCCGTAAGCAAGAGATTTGCGATTTTGTTATATGCAGAGCGACTTCGCTCAACGGCCTACTATAAATCAATTTCGCGTGTTTGAATTTGAACCAAGGCTCTAGGCCGGTTTTATTCACTCGAAGTTGAACACAACTTGGTGTTTTTTATTTTCAACTTGCGAATTTGCTTTTATTCCTTAAAAGTTGACTTCGCTTGACTCTTTTAAGGCGGTGTCTTATATCCGTCGTAGACTGTAGGTCCTTTTATATAAAAATTCTTAAACTAATTTAGTTCCTATGTAAGGACACGCAAAACATGTTTTTACCATGGTGCAAAATTGAAATCGAAACTTTGTTTGGCTCTATTAAACGCATGATTTTTTTTTAACTGCTAAAGCGGTTTCAAAATAGGCTGATGCTATTCGCACGTTAGGGACACTGCTTAGGACGACGGCTACGTGTAAACGTGGCAAATATGGTTAATGTGGCTCGCTTCGCTCGCTTAAGGGGATCTTAACTCCAGTATTTCATTTTCGGCACGAGCCTGTACGTTTTAAGGCCCAAATTATTACTTAAAATACTATTTTTAATTATTACGTTACGTCTAATACGTAGCGGTTGACCCAAGCCGTGTCCCTAACGACGTGCGAATAGCCACTTTGTTCAAAGTTGCCGCCGCCATTCTCCAAGCCGTTTCCTGCGTATGGAAATGCAAATTGAAACCTTTTGCAATGGCTACGTAGCGTGAATTTAACTTTTATTTGGGCAACATTTGCGTGTGCATCGATTAGAGATCACTTGGCTTTTTTTTTTAACCTATATGCACACATTTGCAAATATGGCGGCATATAGAGCGGTATTTCTTCAATGCATCCAAATCATAAATTTTATAGGAAAATTCGAGCGCTTAGAAAAAGTTTCATCGATAGAGAAATAGATATTGATCCACCATGATGAACAAATAGGTATATTCTTTTGGCTAAATATGCTATAATATAATATAAATTTAAATGCACGCCATTTTCGGAAACGCATGTAAAAACTGTTCTTTTTGCCGATATATAACAGCATTGATAAAGCATTCGCATTTAAGTAAACAATGATGCAAATATGAATATGGTTTAATATTTAATGGTAATAAAGTGGGTATAGAAAATATAAAGCGAATATTATTTAATATATCAAACAACTTTACCTTTGAATATATTTCCGTTCACTTCTGCGATTGGATTGTCCGAATCGATGCCGATTATTTTAACAGAAGTGTTTGCTGCTTCAAGCTCTTCTAATATTAAATTATTTTTAAAATCAGCAAAAACTAATATTTCTTCTTCTTCGTATTCAGAATCACTTGCACTCATATTTACCTGATTTACTTAAAATACATAATTTTACTGGCTTAAAATGAAGAAAAACTAGTTCATTACTCTTCGACAAATTGATTGAAAACGAAAAATTAATAATATACTGCAACCTCCACAATGTTCATAGATAAAATTGGGCGCAATCGCAAATCGACAGACACCGGCTTCGGCGTTGGTCATTGGCTACCGGCGCTACAGCTAACGCCGGAATCCAAACAAGAGATTTCAGCTGATGGCTAATAAGGTTCTGTTTCCTTTCAGTTTTCAGTAATTTACACTTCTCTGCCCCATACTTTATCGAATTGCAAAACAAATCAAATTTTTTGATCTTTTGAGAAATCTCAAAAGAAACAAAACTAAAACCTTACTATATACTCAACAAAATCAACCAATCAACCTCATCTTTCCTTCTTGAACTTAATCGGGGACGGCTCACCTAAGCTCGAATCGTCCTCATTCTCTTCAATTTCGCCAAAATCCTTCAGGTTATTAATGACAATGACACAGCTGGCGTTTACGAATTGTTTATTGTTTTTTTAACTGAATTATACATTTTTCGCGTATGGAAACGAATATTATGTCTTTTTCGATTTGGCTTTTCAGATGTATGCTGCCAAATCGTTTTTACACTTTTATAGTAATGCATTTCGTATAAATTAAATATAAAAACTCAATCCCATAAGCGCAAAATAAGAAATTGAGCTAAAAAAGCAATCCTTCCAACCATAAACAATTCATAACTGCCAGCTGTGTGTCATAAACATTGGTGTAGTGCAAGTATGTGTAAAATTTGAAGTGATAAGAAGTGATCTGAGATCAAATAATAGATTGATTTTTGTGGCATGAAAAGCAATCTCGATTAAAAAAAATTGATTTTTTCTGAAAAAGATTAATCTGTTTGCCAAATCGAAAAAGGCATTCAATTACTTCGAAATGTGTTGGTATAAATTTGTGTGTGTGTATGAATGGATTTCCAGTGCAAGTAAAAAAAAAATTTTTTTTTGTGGCCAACTCGATACACACACAAAACAATATTTGTGTGCTGAAAATCCTACTTTACTTTGCTTTGCTGAGATTGAAGCTAAAAAAAATAGGCCTATTGTCTACAGTTGGACAAACAATTATTTTTCTAAAAATAAAAACCAATTTTGCTACTGATTTAGATTGTTCTCCATATCCAATTGCAAACAAAAATGTATACAAAAGCCATTGGTAAATGTGAAAATGAAATCGACATTTGGTTCGTCAAATATAACTCGTTTTTAACGAAATGCGGCAGTAAATCGCGTGAATATTTTTTTTAAGATTAAGCATCGAAATCAAAGCATTTGTTACGTTTCGTATGATTAAAAAAAATAATACCTAATTTAAGTTAATCCAACTTTGGACATTTTTGAAGTCCTTTTACTCAGATCGGATTGAATACTATTTGCCAGACCAATGCTACGAAAGCTAAGCAAGTATGACACTACATTTTTTTCCTCAATTTTATCACCTTATAAAGTCAGTGGTGTATTAAAACGACTGAACGTGTATTACAAAAGGATTGTTTGCAAAGCAAGTACAAATTTTCAAACGAATTTGTTATCAAATAGTCTTGAAATGTCAAAAAAAAGCTGAAAAATGTAATTTGAATAGGAATGTATTTGTTTTGTATGTTTCTACATTAATAAAAATTGGTACGCACTTGCTCCTATCGGGAATTTTGGTTATAATTTTTTGTACTGCTCTTGTTTCATTTTAAAAGCAGCAAAAAATCAAAAAAAAAAATGTAGGGTCATATACTTAAATAGAAGACCTACAGGCGTGTTTTTTTGAGCTTCGTTCCCAGCAAAGCAAAGTAAAGTAAGATTTTCAGCACACAACTACTGCGAGTCTCGAAGTGTCAAGTGAGCGTAGTTGTTGTAATTGCGTGCTGGAAATCCTACTTTACTTTTCTTTGCTGAGAACGAAGCTCAAAAAATCAGGGTTTACCTACATTGTTTCTGTTTAGAAGTACCTACCTACTATCGTTGTTTACCGAGAGACTATATAATCCCAATAAAAAAGTAAGCATGAACATAAACCTAATACGAGTCTTTGATCAAAGTATAATCTTGTAGGATTTATTTTCCCGTGGCCGCTGTTTTCTCAAAAATTAATCTTTGACTAAAAACTCATTCTATTAGGATTATGTTACGAACCCCCGTAGGTACATATTCCCTGTTTCTTGAACGTGCCCCATTACGCTAGAAGCTGTTCTTCCTCCAATCGCTTAGCTGTAAGCCGTCACCATTTTTGTTTGTGTTTTGCCTTTGCTTTTATCGTACTTCGTGGATTTTTTTTTACCGGGAAAAGACGAATTGGCTGCGCTATTGTAGGAATTTTCTGAAAAATTAAATCGATAGGCATCCACAAATTTACAATTTTCCGATCAATTCCTTGCATTTCATTCAGTAGAATAAATAAAACTTTGCAACTATCTTTAACTATTTATTAATTACCGAAACTGGTTATTCTGAATAACGAACCGAAAAAGAAAAAAACCTCCAGTTGATTCAAATTACTTCGTGTCCGACGGCAACCATTTTGAGTGCATCAATTTATTTTTTTTGCCTGTGTTGTGCGCTGATTTTCCTTCGCGTCTTTTTATTTGCACATATCCATCCATCCCATCCCTGTTTGTAAGTCAGCGCGACGTCGCACAGAAGATAAACTTGGGGGAGATAGTTGTTATATACGAAAGCCTGCATCTGTATTGAACAAAAAGCACAAGAAATGGCAGACGAAGACCTATCACTGAACGAAGATCAGCTTCTGGATAACTTGGATGATGCCAACGGAGAATCGGAAATTTTGAACGAGGTAAGACGTGTTGGGGCGTATTTTTTCAACCGCGAATCTAAAAATTATTTTTGTTTGTGCTTTTTCGTTTGTTCGGTGGACGACTATTTTATAGGAGGAATCCAATATGCAAATTGACCCAGAATTAGAAGCAATTAAGGCTCGTGTTAAAGAAATGGAAGAAGAAGCTGAAAAAATTAAGCAAATGCAAACGGAAGTTGATAAGCAAATGGCCGGCTCAAATACTGGCATCGCTACAGTGCCTCTGTCCATAGAAGAGAAACAAGAAATCGATACTAGGTCAGTCTATGTCGGCAATGTCGATTATGGGGCTTCGGCCGAGGAGCTGGAATCTCATTTTCATGGGTGTGGAACTATTAATCGCGTAACAATATTATGTAATAAGGCTGACGGCCATCCCAAGGGCTTTGCCTATATCGAATTTGGCTCGAAGGAGTTTGTGGAGACCGCCCTGGCTATGAATGAAACTCTGTTTCGTGGCAGACAAATAAAGGTAAGAGTTGTTTATTGATTATTCTTTTTTAATTTTGATTGATCAAATAAAATGCATTTGCATCTTATCCCATTTGCCATGTCTGATGTGATAAATTTAGAATTGGTTGAGGTGGGAGTGGAACTTGGGTGGAGAAAAGGTTTCACTGCAAATAAAAAAAAATGTCTGCTATATACCTATAATGTGCTAGCGTTTTATATGTTTTATTGAACGAAAAGTGGGGGTTCTTCATATTCACAGTACGTATGTGTGTGCGGCGTTCAAGTTTCCCGTTGGTATTTTTTGGAACAGAAAATGTTTGCAAGCAATTTTTGTTTGACATGAAAATGCAATTAATGTCTGACAAATGAAAAGTTTACAGAAAACAAAGAATGTATTTGTAAAATTGCAAGGCTGGAGAAAGTTTTTAACGTCGACTAAACTGGAACCAGGAAAAGTGCATATTTTGAACGCTAATATCACGAAAACAAATGTAAATGGAATAATAAGTAGGGTTTTGGCAGATATCGCAAAAGTAGGTAAGGGAAGACACAACTAATTTCCAAACCAAATAAAATAAAATTGAATTAGGTTAAGTGGAAGTTCAATCAAAACAGTTTGGGAAATTGTGTGAGTCATTTGATTGTTTACATTTACGTTTCGAAAAAAACGGTCAAAAAAGAATAGCTTCTGGTTGGTAGGTAGCGCATGAAAACTGCAATTCACTGAAGCACTTTTCAGAACGAATTATTTTAACGAATCCACAGTAACCGCAATTCCTTCTTCGAGATTTAAAGCATAAATTGAATTTCTGAATATCAAAAGTGCGACCTAAGGTTTACATGAAATCCAAGCTTCAAGGATTCAACCATGGAAGTTAACGGGCAATATTCTGTTCATAAAAAAACTGATTGATATGCTTTGGTCATGAAAATTAGCGCCGTGAACAACCTATATTTCATTTTTAGGAGTGAAATTAGGACAATTGGTTGGTTTTGCATTTAATTTCATTGGACTTTATTTCATGGTACAGTTCACGACGGATTCAAGAAACATATAAGAACAAATCGCAAGAAACGCATGTGGAAATATAGTGCCACTTTGTTTCTTATATGGATACATGTTCAACTCGGATACATATAAGAAGTTTTTTTTTTATTTTAAAATGTCCTATCAGTTGCGGACTGTATGTTTTCAAAGTGACCTTTGTTTTAATTTAAGTTTTTCAATCTTTTCAAGTTCTCATTCAATAAAATAGGTACCTTTCATTATTTCTTAGTTAAAATACATTCCATTGTTCTGCTCTGCTATTGCTAGTCCCTACCTACACGACAGAGGAAAATCTCACTCATGCAGTGTGTATCCGCGACCTTTTTATGTGGTCAATACCCAAATCTCATGAGAAGAGGTGAGAGTCTGAACTAATACCGATTGAAAGACCAATAATCAAACGTTTGGATCTATTGTCCTATGGGTTATACCATTGATTTATTATTATATGGACTGCTAGTAGACAACTTCACGTTGGTTCCAACATAAGCACTAGCTCTCGTGGTTCGGAGCGGAATAAATTGGAAACTCACATCTGTTGTTTTCATTTAGCTGCAGATAGTTTTGCATAAGACTGTGTTATTGCGATTAATTGAATAAAGATGTAAAATTAAAAAATAAAGTGTTGTATAATTGGTTACAATTTGCAATATGATTCAAGTTTCTCTGATATGATAAATTAAATTCTCATGTACTTGAATGTGATTGAAATATACGCTAAAGTGGAATTACCTACATCATATTTCTAAAATTAATAATGAAAAACAACATAAAGGACTAATTCGCAATAAATATACGAAAATTGTGCATTTTATGGGACAATGAAAAACGATTTTTGATTCAAATTTTGTTGGTTCCATCTATTATTAATTATTTAAACTAGCTCAAATTCGAGATGGCATCTATTGTAAACAATGCCGCAACAATTTGAATTTCAACCGTTCAATCCACTCACGCCCAATAGGTGGCTCTAGCATTCTATGGATAAATCCAAGATGGTTGTCATTTTGTTTCACTTATTTTTCGCATAGAACCACGAGCGCTAGTTATGTTGGCTCCATTTTCTGGGCAGAGATTGCATGGAAGTGACATTTCACTATATAATACGTCAATGGGTTATATGTATTCAAATGACACAATTAAGTACATGAACTTTGTTTTTGTTAGTTAGTTTTTTTTTTTAATTTAAATGATATCTTTTGTAAAAGAAAAAACAATCAAGAGAGCCAACAATTTGACGCAAGCATTTTTGTTTTAATTGAAATACTATAGGTATACCTATGGACTGCTAGTAAAATGTCAGTTCCTTACAAGATCTGCCCCAAAAAAAAAAGACGCCACCATAACTAGCGCTCTTGGTTCAAAGCGAATAAAAAGTGTATCGAAGTGCTAGAGACACCTACTGGGTGATAGTAGATTTCCTAAAGCGTAGTACGCTGCTCGAGCTAAACTAAATTTTATCTGGTCTCCAACTTTTCTCTCCAAACATCAGCTAAAGTCACAGCTAAATTTTGACATAGAGTACGCTGTGGATAAACGTCACAGAAAACAGCTGTTCTTTGAAAAAAAACTTCTTTCAAAAATGTAATTTTCTCTTATTTCAACTATTTCTGATTCTAGGTACTTCTCGTCCACGTAATAATTAAAAAAGCTCATCCTTGCATACTTTTCCCCAACAGAACAACAAATATACAACGATCTGACACAATTTAGCTTGAGAAAATGTGCCGACCCATTAAATGGCCACGCTAAATTTTGACAGACACATGTTGAAACAAAAGTTTGATTATTTAGCTCGGGCTGCGTACCACTTAGCTAAATGGGTTCGCTAAGATTTAGCTCAGCTAAATTTTGGAGAGATTTTTGTATGGGAGCGAAAATTTAGCTCGAGCAGCGTACTAAGCTTAAGTAAAAAAAAAATCAAGTTGAAATTCTAACTGTTGCGGAAAGTTTTACAATTGAAGTCACATCGAAAATGTGGTAGTTCAAGTTAATGACACTTGCAACCAACAAAATTGGAATAAAAAAATCGTATTGGGATGGCGATTGAGTTTTTCTGTTGTTTTACATGTTTTTTTTTTTTTTTTAATTTGCAATACCACTTTTGCATATATTCCAATTAAATAAAGTGTTAGGGACAGTTTTACAAATTTTCAAACGATATTTTGGAAAAAATTATAACCACTCTGGAAGAAGTACGGGACCGATGGAATTCCGTCCGAATTTAACAAGCGTAGGACTGTGTTCATTGCTCAACTTATAAGACGAAATGTATGCTAAAAAATTAAGCCCATAAAACGTACTTTATTTTTGCTTCTTATAAGCTCTTGTTCCCAATTTATTCCAATCTGAACCAACGCGAAGTTGGCTACTAGCACTTCCGTATTCAAATCTGTCAAATAATCAACTTGCTTTTTGGGTATACCTATAACCGTTTTTGTAGTTTAGCTCCTGACAGAGAACATTTTTTTCTCCTACTCTTTGAATTTTTACATAACATATACAAAATCGTACGTAAGCAAATTATATATGGTTTTCCATTGCGTGTTGCGTTTTCACATATACTTACTGCTATTGCACGGTGAGCTGCTTGAACTTCAGATTAATGAAACGTGGTGTATCCATTTTTTGTTATAATCAGCGTTAATGAGAATTTATGTTGGGGTGTTTTAATTTGTTTTTTTTTTGTGAATATTGCTGTCTTCAATGCTTTCACCCAACAAGTCCGGACCTTTTCCCAGACGTGAATGCTGAAAAATAATTCACATTAGTTTGGTCCTAAGCAATCGAATTCTATTAAACATCTAATTGCTCGATAGCGGTACAACACTGCTCTCTACAATGAATTGAAAACGCACCTACCATCGCTGCAACTTCTTGACGTCAATTAACTTGAATTTGTACACACAATACCAAACATATAATACGAAACAAAATAAATGATCAAAACCACTTTTATGATAACTTTAATATTTATTGGTTATCAAACAATGAGATCCTTCTTGATCGAGATACTAATCTGTAATCCCCATATGAGTATGATTATCCTTTCTTTATTCCCCTATCCTCGTCATTACTCCATATTTGTCTCGTTTCAGCGCTACACATCCTACTCGTAAATGTGCCAATTGTCATCATCTATTAATCCCTTTCGTTTGATTTGTTTTCATTTAAGGTTATGTCAAAGCGAACTAATCGCCCCGGACTATCAACGACCAACCGCTTCGCCCGCGGCAGCTTCCGAGGCAGAGGCGCCCGAGTATCCCGTGCATGCTGTCACAGTACCTTCCGAGGCACCAGACGGCCAATGTAATTTAGGATGTATGAAATAAATTTGTCCTTAAAACTAATTCCATTTTTCCATTTTTCTTTCTTAAACTTTCGTTTTAGAAGGGGTTACCGTGGCAGGGCAAACTATTACGCACCTTACTGATTATTGCTTTTTCCTTCTTATTTTTAAGGTAAGTGTCTGTTCACTTTCTTTTTTTGTTCAGTTTTTTTTTTTCTTAATTTTGTCTGCGAACGTAAGCAAAAGAAGAGAAAAAAAATTATTGCTACATCATCGGGCGGGTCTCTTAAGCTCATTTACCATTACTAGTTTCTTTGAGTCTGCCGATAAGTCATCATCGTCGGTAGAAATGTGTGTATAGCTCATATGGATAGTGTAGACTTGCATGTATGTTTGTTTTGTTCATTATTTAGGAGAAGATTTGTATATACGTGAGAAATTCTAAACTAGGGTAACAGGTATTTGCTATGTTGAAAGAAAGTCATATGTAATACGGATTGTAGGTATTTAGAGCGAACAACTGGTGGAGGTTTTGCTTACAGTGTTTAGGTAGCCAAGGGCTTTAGAAAATCATTTTGTGAAGTACGATTGCAAAGGTTCGTTGTGTAAATAAAAAGTTTATCAGTGGCACAGCAATGGTTTGGAAGAGTTATTGCCCACTTATTGAGATTCAATTTTCGAATGTCGGTCTGCATTTTTTGGATAGTGATTAAGGCAAAATCCTCCGTTGTTGTGTGTCCCAGTTGGGGTAACATGTTCACAAATTCCGAGGGACATGTTTCCCTTAGCAACAATGTGAATACGGTTGCTGGGTGCAATGAAATACTCCAAAACACAACATCCACAGCACACGTAAACTAAATTTAAGTAGAAACATGAAAGCTGGCGCAGCAACAACTGACTAGGTCTGTAATCACATTCCCGAAATACAAATGAAGGGAATTACAGTTTACTCGGAGTTATCCGAGTCAAATTACAGGCTACTTTGTGGTAGCACTATCATGCCCAAGAGGAAAGCAAGTACGAAGCACTTTTAGAATGTAATTCGTAAAGTGGTTTCAAGTGCTCCTGGATTGTTGAGCAAAAGCTATTGATGGCGGCATTATTTGAACTAACCCACCGTGCAATTCTGCCTGTAATAGCTTTATTGAACCATGTGCTTTTAGATTTTATAAATGCTTTAACTAATTTCTGGTTTTTGATTAGATTTACATGACTACTGATCGTGCTTTGCTTTTCTTTAACTTTCTCTCCCAATTTCTTGATAGTTTGGCGCCCACCACGTTTGCCCTCCACGGTATGTTACGGCTTCGTTGTAATACTTTTGTGTTTTAGCAAATTTTAATTCTGCTTGTCACTTTTCACAGTGTAAAACCCCTGATTCTTTATAGGTGGCTCTAATATTTACAGTGACAGGATTGCTCGCGAGTGTGATTGGCTTTTAGCCTTCGAGGGTCGGCGTGGTTCGTTGGTGGTATACTGAGATGGAGATCTCACGGAACCTCGAATCTTGCTTTTTATATGGGTAGCCTTTTTAAAATGAGAATATCTTATCTGGGGCAATCATCATGAAATGGAGAAGGTAGTGACGGTCAAATTCCATATCTTGCCCTTTAGGCCGATATAATTTGGCAAGTTGTTTACGTATCGACGAACCTGAGAAAAACTTAGCAAAAATAGTTTTGAAACAACAGACAAACTAAGACCATCCATTTATCAGCTAAATTTGTACATCTTTAAAGATGCAGTTTCAAACTCGTAACGTTTGAACGGCAACCATCTCAAAATTTATGTCACAGGTCACATTATTAGACCAATGTTTTCGTGAAAATAGATTTTTAAAGCTTCGGCAACGATAACTTTAATCGCCTTTCACATCACTTTCTTAGGCAGTGGGTTTTAAGGTCGAGGTAAGTGAACTTTTAAAGTATGGCAGCCAAGTGTGGTTTTATTCTAAAGGAAGAACTATAATATGCTTCAATGGTATTCATTAAAAGACATATGGACCATTTTGAGTGTTTGACGGAACGAAAATGGTTTTGCGACCGTGTTTGGCACATAATCCTATGGTTGATCGTCAGTTGGTGGGTGGGTCGAAAAATGTTGCAAGCCTATTTTGCCACGCCTATGCTTTAGTTGCTGTAAAAATTGGTACAAACATAATTTTAAAGTTCAAATGCGACAGTAACGAAACAAATGTCGGCTCTGTTTCATGGCATTTGAAACAATTACACCTTTTATATACTGGATACATGTCTAAATCATTGAAATTCATTGTCGGTCGTATGAAATTTAAATAATCGTTTGAAGTTTAATTAATCGTTGCGTTTACCACCCGTAAATAATTGGCACATACTTACAAGCAAATCAAACCAAATCATGGGCGCCATCTATTTACCCAAAAAGTAAAACTCTCGAGCGATTGGTTCTGAGAACACTTATTCCAATTTGAACTAACAAGAAGTGTTTTGTATCGATCTGGAATTGATCGGTTTTGAACTTCCCCAACCAGATGTCGATGAGGTTATTGGCAAAAGGTTCATTTAATGAGATATGTTCTTACAGAATTTAGTCGGTTCCACATGCATCTAACATTCGAAACAAAAGCATTCCGTCGTATATGGCGCGATTCG
This sequence comes from Cheilosia vulpina, assembly GCA_916610125.1. Lineage (NCBI taxonomy): Eukaryota > Metazoa > Arthropoda > Insecta > Diptera > Syrphidae > Cheilosia > Cheilosia vulpina. The sequence goes on along the minus strand of OU744279.1, from coordinate 39,373,979 downwards.
AACCCAGATTTATTGAATTATTTTGACTAAACGCGTAGTTCTCATCACCGACTGTGAATTTAAGAAATTTTCGTGTTCGTCGCTCTATGCCTTGGATCCTTTAAAAATCGTTAGAGGTAGTAGAACTTGCGACTGCTGTCCGCCCACTTCTCGGGCATTTCTGTTTCCTCCCGAGAAGCCGATATTTCCTGGTTGTATTTTCTTTTTGCCTACTTTACCAATGAATATGACTTTATGAACATAGTAAGTACAGAGTAGAACATATTGTACATTGTAAGGTGTAATTTGTTTTGTAAGTTATTGAGAACTCGGAATTCTAATAAAATGCGTGTAAGGCGATACTTCAACATTCAATATACCAATTGTTTCTGTCATATGGCCAAACTCTAACGAAGTTTTTGAAGATTCGTTACAAGAAATCTGGGTCGTATCTTTTTTTATTAAGACAAATTGGGATCATAGTAGAATTTCAAAATTAAAACTTTAATGTAATGAAATAATTTTAATGTTCACTGAAACGAGTGAAATAAAACAGTGTCAATATTTACAACTATTTAACGTGTCATCTTTCCCTATTGGGCATTAGCAGTATCTTCAAAAGACACTGCAAGGCCTGAATAAAAACAGGTTTCCTATTTGATTTATTGAGTTTTAGGTCATCGAACAGGGTATTTTGTTTGTTGAATTTAGTGCCACTGAAGCCATTTTTGTATCTCATTGTTTGGTGTTGTACATATTTGTTTGTGTTGTTGTTTTCTCTTATGTGTATACAACTAATTTGATAGACAAAAATTCGTACCTTCGCAGGTTATTTACTTTCTTTATAGGCTTTGTTTATTATTATTTTTAGTTTGATTGAGTCAGGGGAATATATTTGTATAATTCAAAAAGGGCTGTCAACGAATACGTAAGCCAGTTTTAAGTTTTTATGCAGTACAGCAACAACGTTTTTTTCATCAAATTGAAAAACAAACAAAAACAAATTGGCGTTAAATGAGGCAATAAATAAGTTAGGTTAGTTTTTCTATAATTATTGTCCGTAGTCCCTGGAAGATCCGCAATACGTAAAAATGTCTGGAGAACGAAATGGTTAGACAACAGAGTTAGTGAACTTTCAAAATGCGCGACTCGTATTTCCGAAATGATATCAAACTGTATACCCATTTTTCTGGCACTCCAAAGCGTTTATGTCCTAGTAAACTAAACAGTTGATGATTTCACAAAGGCGTGGTATAAAAAAGGTTTGCCATCTGTTGTTTTCTATTTAAAAGTGATAAAATACAAGCCGTACTAATATTGTATTGTAAGGAATAGGCCCTGTACACTGCGACCAGAAGAGATCTATTGTGTTGCCGTACTAATAACAAATTCTAGTCTCGACTTTAAATTTACGGAAGCTCACAATTAAAAATTTGTATTGAAAACATGGCCACTGTGAACTACTAAAATTTAGCGTCCAATGTTCAATATTTTTCAGAGCTTAATGCTTAACTTAAAAGAGTAGGTAAACCTTTAAATGACTGTGCCTTGACAAATTTGCAGTGAATTGCTTACGAGCAGAACTCTACTTTAAAATATTGTGTTTCCGTTTACGATTATTTAACTCTTGTGTGACAATTTGAAGGAAGCAGCGAGAGTGGGCCTAATACAAATTTCGTGACCGAATAACTCGATATTGTTTGCGGTTGTTCGGGGCCCCCCTTTGCAATTGGGTAAACACTAGATGGATACGTGCTGGACTTTTTCTATATGAGACATCGGAATCAAAATTAAAATCCCGGACATCAGCTTTGAACCCATTGGGCCCTTAATAATCATTTTCAATATTTTATTTCGCCATTCGTTAAATGTACACTAAATATGATTATTAGTATCGCGCATTATATTTAACGGTTTATCAGTCTTTTTTAGACCCTTAAAATTACCTTAAAGCTGCTCGGGAGTGGATAATTTAGAAACAGCTTTTGAAAACCTAATAAAAACTGTCCATGAAATAAGTCCTATAGAATAGGCTCTAATGGTTGTCAAAATTACGAAAAGAAGATGAGCCCATTCATAAAAGCAATATTGCGCAAAATGTGCTAAGCACAGAGTTCACAAATGCATGATTTTGCGTTAATGCTTAACAGAGAATTCATAAATGTAGTAGATTTTTATTAATTGCGCAATTTTGAAGTCAATCGTACAGATGTAAGAGTCGTACTGCGTTTGCATAACCAGTCAGTGCGCTGTTGTTAATTTAATTTTTAATTTCGTTTTGTTGAAAAGGGGTGAAAATACTAACGATAAGTAAATTGAATAAAATTCGTTATTAAAATTATGTATTTATTAAAATGGCAGCGATCGACGTAAATACCATTTTTACGCAGTTTTTTGTTCATAAACATCTGATATGTGCTTTGAAAGCGCATGCTTTGCACGAAACTATCAACTTCAATTTGCGCAGTGTTTCCTGCTTTGCAGTGCGTTTGCCTTGCACAGCTTGCATTTATGAATGGGCCCTATTTTCCAGACAAACATCTTCATTCGCAATCGCAATTGTTGACCTCGGCTTGGATACTTTACTGACAGAATAATGAAAGCAATTCAGGATTATATCAAATACACTGGCTGTTGGCACTGTTTAACAGCTATGATCAACAATAGTGGTTTGGATACAAATTAATTTATTCTTACGCTAATTGTTAGAAGCAGAGGAACTCTTTTTATTTCGTCTCAATATTGTAGAATTAGCCCGACGTTATGACTTTCTCTCGCGGTGTGCAATTACGTACACTTCGTACGTCTATGCTTCGATTGCATCGGACATTCCGAAGGATTAATAACTGACTTTCGTATTCAGCGATAGCCCTATTTCACATAATAACACCCTTCGATCAGAGCTAGCAACAATTTGTAGCCTATAATCGTGTTTAAAAAAAAAATATTTCCATAAATCAGCAACCAATTAATGGTGTTATGTTGTCTTATTTAATTTTTCAGAAGATCACATTCTCTGATTTTTATTAATATGAAGGAAAAACAGACTTTAGGTGAAATAAAAAGAAAAACAAAACATTTTATTCTACCACTTTTTCGAGCACCACTTTGCTTTCATTTGAAGAGCGTTCTAAGTTGCATTCTTTCTTTGTTTTCGTGGCATTTATGATTTTCAGTATTTTATCTATGATCTATGAGTGTGCCAGTTGTTTAGTGAATTAGTTACAGCAAAAAAAACATGTTCCGCTCAATTTTATTTCACTTCCATTCTTACAAACAGTTTTATGTTCGCTTTTATTCTATTTTATACAAGAAACACACTATTGAGAACTTACACTAAATTCACCTCCACAAAATTCAGCTTGCATGTTAGTCGTTAAGATATTTACACTTTTAATTTTAACAAAATCAATTTATTTCAGATTTTTATTGAAAAGAAAAAATATATATATAGTTCAAAAAACATTATATGTCTTCTTAATTAATAAAAAAAGACTAAACAAAATAATAAATCAAAAACAAAACAACAAAAGAACGAAAATGAGAAGAAAAAAAAATAAAATGAAAGATTTCATATAAAAAAAGAAGAAATTACAAAGGAAAACAAACTAAAAAATATATATATATGCATATATTTAACGGGCGCTTATTATTTCAGCTATAATGTTTTTTGAATGTCGGAAATATATAAAAAAAAGTAAAAAAAATATTTTAAGAAATAAGAAGAAAAAAAGACAAAGAAGAGAATCAAAGAATTGCAAAAAAGAAAAAATATATATATGAAAGGAAAAACAAAAAGATAAAAAATGATAATGTTGGAACAAAAAAGGGAGGAGGCGATTAAAAAAATAATAACAAGAAAAAAACAAAAGAAGTAAAAAAAACCCAACACAAAAGAAAACAAACGCAAAACAAGGAAAAAATCAGAAAAAACCTATTTAAACGTATATATAATAGTTATATAAAACAAAATGCTAAAAACTAATGATAAAAATGAAGAAATAATAAATATTATTCAAAAAGTGTGACTGTTTTATTTGCAGAGCAATCATATGTTTAAAAATATACTTTACATTGTACATTACAATCAATCCTTGTTTTTATTTTTCCATTCATTTTCCCTCCCTTACCATATATGTTGTTTGCTGTTTTAATTTTGTATCCTGCGGATGGACGACAATGCTATTCTTTTGTCGAGACAGTGTCCGAGTAAGTGCCTTTAGTCATCAATTTTCCTGAGATAAGTACCTAGCGACAAATTTCAAACAATCTATAAAATGTATTTTAAAACTCTAGCGGATTCACATTCTGCATCGATTTAGTCATGTCCGTCTGTTTTTACAGTTTGTATGTCCGTCTGTCTGTTGAAAGCACGATAGTGCCCAAAGGTGTTTGGTACGATATCCTGGGGTGGAATCGGCTAAGGTGTTAGTTAGTTAGCAATCAAAATCATCGCTTTGCATCCACGTAAGGTGATTATCAAATTGACAATCGCTTTTTTGCGATCAATTTCATGCGACAGCTTTAGGTGTCGCTTTCATACATTTGTGTAATTTTCATCGATATGCACCTTGGCTTTAACTACAAATAAATTACATAATTAAGTGAAAAAAGAATATACATATTAAATAAATTAAAATACAAAACTGAAAAAAGGGAATTTTGAAAATTTATTGTAATTTTTTAACATTTAATATTCTAAATTCACTTATGGCGTTTTTCATTAAATATCCTAGAGAATTGCCCCGTAATTCAGAATTGCTCTTTTCAATGAAATTCGTTGAAGCGTATTTGTAAAAGTGGTAGACACCTTTTCATAGAAAGAGTATCTAATTCTTTTCTTCAATCGAAAATACCATCACATTTTCACAACAGAAACACTTTGAATATAATTGCATCTATCGGCTGCTCGGAATGACAGCGTCGGCAAGAAAGTGACGCTCAAAGTGCTGCCAATAATCAATCAGTTTTTTGTGATCGCTGTACGCAGAGCAAGGAAGTTGATAATCAAAACGCGACAATCAACTATCACCTTAGCCCCTGCTTTTCAAAATACTGCTTTTTAAAATCCCGCTTTTTTATCGTTTTTTTTTACAATCCCGCTTTTTTATAATCTCGCTTTTTATTATCCTGTTTCTAATAAGTCCGTTTCTTATATTCCTTTTTTTTTTTTAAATAATCTAGCTTTTGCAATTGAAATCGTTGCGATTTTTTAAAATAAAACATCTATTTTCAATTGCAATTGATATAATATTAAATATTATAATATTAAAAAAAGCGGGAATAAAAAAAAAACGGACTTACAAATTGAAATGAAATAAAAAGTAGGTAGGAATGTGTATAGTGGAAAACAAAAACAGCTTGTTTTTTTTATTGTCACTTCTGTTATTTCTTTGCAAAGAAAAAGAAAAACAATTGCAATGAATAAAATAACGAGAGAAAATGGGAAACAACCAATATTCAATTTTGAACGATGACGTTGTTAATATTCAAGTGGGATTCTGAGAAACGAACAAGCGGTATTAAACGGGATTATAATAGATCGGGATTTACAATAAGCGGGATTTTCAGATGCAGTATTTAAAAAAAACGGGTTTTTAGAAGACGGTGTTTTAAAACGTGATGCCGATACGCTCCCCGCCCAAAGGAATTGATATAGGCGAATGAAATTTGGTGAAGGACCTCTTGTTATCGTCATCAGGTTAGTATTGAAAATGGGCCATGTCGGTCAAGTAGTTCTGGTACCTCCCATACAAGACCAATTTTGCATGACTTGTATGCAGTGGAGGGTATCAAAGCATTGGCCAGGCAGATGACAATAATTATTTTTTTATTGTTTATTTTAAAGAATAGTGTTGCCATAGAGGCCATTTTGTTGTCCATGACATGACTTGTGATGACGTGATGCAAATTTTTCTATTTTTTTTTTTACAGACTTGCCGTTTCTAAAAACTTTAAATAATACACTTCAAAGTTTGACAAATGACAAATGTTTGGGTGGTAGTGTAAGTAGGTGCAAATCTCGCTCAAAAATAGAGATTCGCAAATTTGCTCTCCCTCAAAAAGATTTTTTTTTGCGGCCAATGGAACATAAAATCTGACAGCAAGTTGATTTCGATAAATTTTTGAAAAAAGTGCTTTTTATGTCCCAATGGAAAACGACAATAAACTCAGCGGAGGTAAGCTTCGCCGTTGTCGGAAACTGCTGTCATTGAAACTATATAGCCGGCAAAAACTGGATTGTTGAGCTGGTGATCTTGAACTCCAGCAAGTGGCTACTGTATCTATTTATGGCCAACATTTACAGATGGAACTGGATTCTGGAGCACCGTGCGCGGTAGATACAACACAAAAATAAAGTTCACAATGAATAAAATAAAGTTAAGGTGATAACACAAGAATAAAATTAATATTAGAACACAATACATTCAGAAAACTGTCACGTCGTCAAGGTTAAGGTAACCTTTTTTTAAAGAACGTTTGGCCTAGAACGAGGCCGATTATTCGGTATTTGGTATTCGCGCGAAAATAACTATTCGTGACATCTCTAGTGGAAGGGGAAGGCTTGTATGTTTTGTTTGCGTGGTTTTGTAGGTAGTACAAATTGAGGCAAGCGTAGTACGGAGAACTGGTGGGTAGTACAAAAATGACAGCATTGTTTTATGCCGAGCACGAACGGCCGAATTGAAAAAAAACTATTCTAGGCTAGTTTATTTGTTTTATATTGGTAGTTACATATTTTGAGAGCATATCTTTAAAGCCATTACATTGTCTTGCCACCTTCGGCTCAGGGGCTGAAAATATACGGCCCTCGGGGTCTTTGTGTGAAATCTTGTTTAAGAAGTTGTTGGACTGCACTGTCTCCTTCAAATACTTACCAATAAAAAAAATTAAAAACAAAAATTGGTCTTAAATAAGCCTTCTATTTATTTTAAATTTAATTCTTAATGCTTTCCTTTACAAGAGATAGATTTTTGCTGAGAAAACATTTAAATCCACGAAATACCCAAGAGCAAGAGTCACTGCTCTGTTCGTTCTTATCGACACATTTCTCGATTTCTGTCCTCACTTCCACCTTGTCGTTGTCCTGTCCCAATTGCTTCACCAGATTTTCCAATTGAAATCCGCTCTCAGCGTTAAAAAGCCCAAATTTGTTAAAAATACACTCAATATAGCAGCGCGTTGTATCTTCATCGGGAAAATCGAATTTCTTGTACTTTTCTATTAGTTCGGCGGTCACATTTGTTGATTTGGCGCATTCCTTTCGAAATTTTATGAGGTCTGTCTTGTTTTTTACCGAAAACTCATTGGCCGTTATCTATTGAATTTGATGGGTTAATTTAAATACAGTCCTTTCACAATAATTGCTTACCACAGCTACAACGGCGAGTAAGATACACAATACGTATTTCATTTTGCTGGTTATGTCGTCAAGACTTCTCGCAGATCACTGATTCATCAAATATAGTGCGAATGGGTTTTATACCGAAATTTTGAGATCCCAGTAACAAATTTAAATTGTACTGCCTTTTGTGATACTTTTAAGCAGTAATCACTTGAACACTGTGCGAGTTAAGTGAGTTGGTGTTTTCAGAGCAGACACCAGAAAAAAACAAAAATTGTGGTGGGGATGATTGAGCGTTTGGATTTCTGTTGCTCATTGAGAACTTTCTTTGTTGGTATATAATTTTTCTGAAGTATGGACAAAAATACACATCAGGAGATCAGTTTATCACTAACGAAGCAAAGAAATCGTTTTTTTTTTTTAACTATTTTAAATGTAAAACTTTGCTCATTGGCATCCGTTATGGTCGCGTATTTCTTTGAAACAGAAGTATTCATTGTTCCCTGGACATCTCGCGCTCTGAGACTGGGATCCATAATGATTCTGCAGTACCTACAATAACTTAATAGTGTAGTGGAAAGCTCGGAGAGAAAACTCTATGATTGTTAGGATGAAGGAAGTTCATTGAATAAGAAAAACTAGTCTAGATTACATACTCATCGTATTTAAATACACGTCAACTGTAAGTCAATGCAATGGTAAATAAACATCGGATGGATCATCCGATCATGCAGGGCAATCATAGTTTTGCTTAGCGTGTTTTAGGTATGGTAGAGTAGTAAATGATTCGCATACACAGTGCGTGCCATAATTAAATGGACTGGTTCAACTTATTTGCATTACAAACCGGGGATATATATTATAGATTATGCTGAATTTACAACATCACACATGGAAGATTGAGAGGATTCTAATACTAAATAGCGATCTGACTGAAAGGGGCAACTCTACTTAAAACGCAAAAGTACGTGACACGTATTTTGGTCGGCCATCTGTGTACGTGATAGGAATTGTGAGATAGTTCTGCGTTGTGATATTTTTATGTAGTGATGACGGAATTTCATATAAATCAAAATAGCTTCCGGGTTAGACAATTATGTCGTTTTCCATTTGTTTCACTCAGGGATCCATTCATTCTGTGATCCAATGGAACAACAAAACTGCTTCTGATTGAACCCACAAAAGTATTTGGGAAATCCCAAAAAATAATCTACGGCGGCTATAAGCTGACTTGTATAAAATAAATAAATTACACTTGTGTGAGTGCTTCTTGAGGGGATTCTGACTTCAAAGCGAAATTCTCTTCTCAGAATCACCAGAAGAGTATTTTTGGTGCCAATGGAACGGTTTCAGAAGTGATTTTTTTCGATTCCGGACTCTCCTCTTTTTGCCCAATGGAAAACAACATTGGTTTATTTATTTATTTCGTACATTTGATTCATGAATTGTTGGTTTTACTCTCATTTGACATATTTTAAGTTTAAAATCAGAAATGAAAACGTTTTCAAATTGCAGAAATGTAACGCAGAACTTGTGTTTATTTCCGATTCCATGACATTTGGAATTCTAATTTGTGATCTCATTCTTACGCCTTTATTAGAAATGACTGCCGAGAAACCAATCTCGCTGTCCCATCGCATGCAAAAATACGCATCTGCTTTACTGCTTAATCAAGCGTTCCAAAACGCAAACGGATAACTATTATGCAATACATACTTTTCCAAAACGCATTATGAACGCATCAACTGCGCAAACAAAAGCAAACAGAGCATCGGTAATGATTATGATGCAAATGATATTTGACATTTCAGTTTGAAACGCCAAATAAAATTGATTGATGGCCTGAGTCGTAAGTAAAATAATACATTTTGTAATAATTTGCCAATTTTATTTTGGTTTGCAGTAACAAATGCAAAGCAGCGCAAAAGCATTCGTAACCTGGCATCAGAAATGCAGTGTGCATTCACAATGCACATTTTTTTTTGACGTTTTGGAATTCAGCCATGTTGTAAATTCAGCAATTTAATGTCGTTTTCCATTGGGACAAAAAATCAATATTTTTTTTGATCTAAATCACTTTTCGCGTTCCATTGGGAAAAAAATCAATCTTTTTTTGATTCGGATCACGTTTTGCAGATCTCGATATTTTTTTCAGATTGACACGTACTGCCACAAATACCAATATAATTTGCACAGCTGTTTTAAAAGTTTGTTTCAAAACAAATATGCAAAGTTTTGTGAAAACCAAAATAAAAAAAAACAAACAGCAATGGACATAGTTTTGGAAGAATTCTGGAAACTACGAATCACCAAAACCACTCCATTTGTATGTACAGAGGAAACATTTTTCAAGCCGATTTCTGTGATTGATTTTACCAAAAACAAATTCAATTTGAACAGCTGATATTGTTGTCAAATAACGCTATAATCCATTTACAAAAGCAGATCAATTTCATTGCATGTTCCATGTGCCGCATAAAATCTGAGATCTGAAAAAGATTTTTGGTGGTCCCAAGGGAGAAAGACGTGACGGAGGGGACTTCGCATACGTTGCTGTTGTAGGAAAAGTGACATAGATCAATTTAGGTTTTTATATTAAACGGTTTTATATGTGTGCGTAGCGAACAACCTATGAAGAATGGCAAATTCATTTCGATAAAAGGTACTCGTATTTAAGCAGCGAACTGTGATAGATGTGAGCAGAACAATGAACAATCTACAGAATCACCGAAAGAGCTTATATAGTATAAAGTCATCTGTTTAGGCTTTAGGTGAGTGCGACACGTCATGCGGTGTGGAAAAGTGCAAATCCACCAACTCACACTAACTTGGGTTAACATGTCATATATTGATATTTAAATGGCGCAGAAAGATGACGATGAGTTATAAAAAAGAATTGACCTCTGTAGCCGAGCAGTGATTATTTTAGTTTACGAGTCCACATGGAAGAATTTGAAGCTGTGAGGAACATTCTTCTTTACCATCAAAATTTACATAATCATTTCCTAAATCGCATAAACTTCCGCTTGATATTTGCATTTTCTTCTTTTGTATGGGGTTTTGGCGACAGCGAAACGTGTGTCGCTTGGAATTCTCAGATAAACTCGCCGGCGAACAACGCGCCAGAAGCGAATGCCCTGGTTGTTAATCTTAAGATCATCAACACGGTAGGACTTGATAGCATTTCCCTGGTAACTATTGCGAGCAGTGTTATCAACATCAAATACCGTTTCGTAGGGTTCCAAAATTCAAAGTAGGTGCAGATATAGAGTATATTATTTTTTTTTGACGGATCATTCCTATCCAAGATTTCGCACCCAGTTGTTTTTCGTGTGGCTCTGGACACACACAAACCCCACACAGCCCCACACTCTTTCTGGTGCTGTTCAGCGAATCGGACGCATATGTTGGAGTCAGTAACCTAATGCAATGATATGGGAACTTTTATCTGATTGTAAAGCCACCGTTGATTGAATCAAGTGCTTTCGTTCGCCGCACGTAATCGTTTTAAGGTCATGTTTCACTACTGATATTCGTGCGGGTAGTCATGTCCGACAGAGCATTGCGGTATTGCAGAAGAAAATTGAGCAAATCTTCTAGCTCAAAATTGGGGTTATGCTTATGAGTTTATCAGGTCCGGATTGACGAGGGCAGTACCTGATATGGGGAGGTAAATAAAGTACACTTTGTGCGTATAATGAAAATCAGATGCTATCTAATTGCTGCAACACCTAACCACAGACATTTTTTGATTAGGACTCCCGACGCTTCTTCCAGGGTGTGCACGGTGCAATTTTCTGATCCAGCGGCCTTACTTTGTATCTCGTTTCGAAAGTAACATTTTTCGAAAATGAAGGTTTTGTACTCTCTATTTCGAAAGCCGAATGAGTGTACTACTACTCCGATTTAGAATTCCGAAAGTATTACAGAGCACCAACTTGAAAACGGAACTGAAAGCAATTTCGAATAGGATTGACTTTTGGAACGAAATAGAGAGTAGGGCGCCAGCTTTGTAAATGTAGTCTTTGGATTTAAATAAAAGTCGAATTTGAATCACTTCCAAAAACTTGTATCTACCGAAGGATCTAAATAAGGATAAAAGCAAACGGCGATATATTTTGTTAAGCGAAATTTAGATTTATTTATATACAGTTAAAATCCGTGATATAAATCAGCTTATCTTCAGCTCAAGCGCTGCGAAAAGAAATCAAAGCCTTTAATTGGCCTTTAAGCTCTGTTGAACAAGGGGTAAGTTCTTGCTGATGAAGCACTTGAATCCACGGAATACCCATGAACAGGAGTCACTGCCTTGTTCGTTCTTGTCCACACATTTCTCAATCTCAGCCTTGACTTCGGTCTGAGTGCGATTCTGTCCCAATTGCTTTTCTAGATTCTCCACATGGAAACCAGTCTTGGGGTTGAACAGTCCGAACTTATCAAAGATGCATTCGATGTAGCAGCGTGTCTTCTCGTCATCAGTGAACTCGAACTTTTTGTACTTTTCCACCTGTTCGGGGGTCACTTTCTTGGCCACGACACATTCCTTACGAACATTCGCCAGATCCTCTTGAGTCCTGATTTTGTACTCTGTGGCTGATGTCTGAAATTGGAAATAATTAATAACGCGTACGAAAATATGCGCAGATTTTAAATTACGAATGCAAACAAAGCGAAAAGGATTCCGAAAATTGTGTACTTCATTTTCAAATAGATGTATTTTTGTGATTGTGATGTGTAAGCGTTGATTGATCAAAACTGTGTGATAACAGAGAATGCTACGATCGGGGTTTATATAGTAGAATTTTCAGATTGTAGAGAGGGTAGGTTTTTGAATGACAAAGCGACGCGACTGCTACTAATAGGAGGCCATTTAGCGGAACGTATGACTGAGTGGGCGATTTTGAATGGGCAGAATTTTGCTGGAATGGAAAGCATGGAACATTTCTTGTCGTCGTGACTGAACTATTGTACCGGTCAAGAGGGGTACTGATGGGACCGTCGCACTTAATTATGTTGATCGTTATTTGTGTGTATTAATCAGATGCGTTTGTTCAGGGTGACTTGGTAAGTTTCCATTGCGAGCATGACGCCAGATACTGCAATCGCAACTCCTCAAATGGTATATCTGTAGCATCAGATTTATGGACGGTTTTGTGAAGCCCTTATACCGATATATAGATATGCCATCGCCGGCAAGTGAACTAATTATTGTTGGGGGCGAACAAATTAAGCACAACATTAGTTACTTATTCTTTTCTTGCTTTGTTCCTCTTTGCTAGTCACTGAACTCTTTGCATAGGTTTCTGCTTTGAAGAACTTTGCATAGTTTACGGAAGGCGTGTAAGGGCAATTTAGAATAAGTATTGAGTTCACCGATCTGCTGTTTTCCAATTTTATATTAATGGTATGGTATGAACTTTCAACCCCTTTTGAACTATATACTATTTACTAAAGGCCTGTTTCCACTTGTGGGTCCTATAAGGCACACACCTAATGTGCGCCTATATTCCTCATCTTGAGCGGTTTCATGGCTACATGCCTTCGTCTTTCGCAAATCATTCCCAATAGCCATTACAGCTCGTCAACTGTTCTGTGCGTCATTTATTTCTCGGTTGGCTCGTTCGTCTTCCATCAGTTGTAACGAGTTCCATTGTATAGCATGTTTAGGTATGAAAATGTGGCATTTCCAAAGTGTGTTCCACTGTCTTGACCTAATCTTTGTTTTAGCATTTAACTTTCGGGCCAGCGACATTTGTCTCGCTCTCCACATCTGCTGTTGTTAAACATACATACGATTGGGCTTCTTCAGATTCGCTCTCAGATTTCAGATGTCGTGTGTCTAATCGAACATAAGAACGTCACAATCTTTTGTTTTTGTTGATATTTGTGTGATTGGAATAAGTGTAGCTTTCGACACTTTTCTAAGCGTTTTTCATTCACTGGTTAAATTTTATATAAAAAAATTTGAAAAGTTTGCGCCCAAATTGTTTTTTTTTTTGCGGTTGAGAAATTGTACGAAAATGTCAACAAACTCCACTGGTTGTCAAACTCAACCGCACTTGTATTTGTAAATCTGAAGCTACTCTGAGAAAAAATTCAGATTCGCTAAAATGCAGTGAATTCGGCAAAATTTATCGAACATAAAAAGTGACCTAGAGCAAAAAAATGTTCGAAGAATCCGTTTACAGTAATGTGGTATTGAAATGAGGGAATGTAACAAACTGAATTGGTCGTTGCGACGATGACAGTTCAATCAAAAAAGTCTGCGTCTAGTGTCAATGAACAAAAGTTGAACAGGTATTCGACGATCTCTTAATGGGCACATTCACAAATCTAGTCGGCTAGATTGGTTTGGACTAGATGTAACCTGAACGGAAATCGTTTTTCTATATCATAAATATCGATTTCATGCGCGTACAAATACATAACTAATGAAAGTTTGCTCAAAATGTTTTTATTTTCTCCGCAACCAATGTATGTTGTCAATTTTCATAAATACTTAAAGCAAACCACTTATTCATAAAAAAATACTATCCATATGTAACGAATTATTTAAAATTGAACGGGTAAAATTCTATGAACGCAGCCAGAAACTATGCCCAAAGCGAAAGTGGCATATGCTACGTGCGAGTGTGTTGGAAAACTGGAATTTTTGAAGTTACTGACATTTGTCAATACGAATTTCTATGTAACGATGGGCACATTCAAGTATTTAGTTATCTTAAGTCGACTAGATTGGTCGGAAACGTCACTTTTTCTAAGTCAGCCACATATGCGAACTGTCAACTTAGTACTCCGTCACGAATTTCTTGACTAGTTTCGCCGGCTGCTCCTCCATAATTGTCAACTGAAACAGCTGCTGATATGACCAATTTAGTCAATCAAAACCTAGATGCATCTAGTCAGACAGCTGCCAGACTTACTAAACTAGATACTTGAACGTCCCCAATACTAGCGTAAAAATATAGCTTGTAGGCAAGTAACGGAAAATCGGCCGAAGTTGGGGTCTCAGTATGATTTGTCTTTGTTGATAGACACATTCTTTAGCAAAATGCAGGGAGCCCGCAGCTTATTCTATGGCTAAGGAAAAGCGTTTGTGTGTTTTTTTAGGCTTACGAATGTAAGGGTTTTTCATTAAGCGCTTCATATCTTTAAATTTAAATAAAACAAAGTGTGTGTGAAATATCATCGAATTTTCTTATTCATTTGAAAGACTGATCGATACCATTATGTATGGAATATAACATCGTTCAAATGTCCGCCGCGGCTTCCCTAAGTAGCTCGCATCCGAAATGTCCAATGTTCCATGACTCTAGCACATAACATAACAGGCTGATTATGACCGATGCCATGGGTAACGTTGGCTTTAAAGGCAGCTGTCGTCCGTGGCTTATTCGAATAGACCTGCGACTTCAGAAAACCCCACAAGAAAATGTCTAATGGGATCATATCGCACGATCTCGGTGGCCAGTTCACATCGCCTCCGCACGTGAGATTACCGTGTCCTCGAATCGCTTGTGCAGAATTTCCAAAGTGGCTTGAGCTGTATGGAACGTTGCCCGAACAGAACATCCATTTTAATCAAACAATTTTATTATTTGCACGTGCTGTGCAACGCTATGTCCGTCCATGGTGATGTTGAAAATCAGCCTAAATAAGTGACAGCCGATTTGATAGATGTAGCTTCAACAATATGGCCGCTATCAACTGTCAAGGTTCGGAAGGCCCTATTTGGAAGACCCTTTAGTAGGGAAGCAAGCGATTTTTTAGGGTTAATTTCGCTCTTCTATTAGAAAAAATTAAAGTTGGTATGTATACGTATCGAAAAATCTTGAAATCCGTTAATAATGATAGAAATCAGTCGTTGGTGATCTAATCCATAAGAGGCTAACTAGCTTATTACAGCTCTATTCCCGAGCTGGTCCAAAGCCTTTGAGCAGTCCAAGGCTATCACCAAATGACTATATAAAGCTTGACAAGTCTTCAGTAAAACGAACTGCTGCGAAAAACTGCCGGTCACATATTAATCTGAGGACTCACAGACATAGTATAATATTTTCAAAATGCATTATTGCATTTGCCATTACCGTGGAAAGCATGGGGCACATATTTTTGAAAATCGGTTGAATGCAAGCGGTCTTTCACCAAAAGAGGAAATGTCTAAAATTGAAGTACGAGCTGTTGAACATCTTTCTTTGGCTAAAAGTGCATATTGCTTTCTTACAATCCAGCTATTTAAGGATGCGTTGAATTGTTGTCCTTCCATATAACAATTAACTCAGATCTCCATTAAATTCTTCGGGTATACAGGGCACTCATTCCGTAATATTTTCAGACGATTATCGTCGAAACGACAGACCTCCAAAAGT
Organism: Cheilosia vulpina; assembly: GCA_916610125.1. Taxonomy (NCBI): domain Eukaryota; kingdom Metazoa; phylum Arthropoda; class Insecta; order Diptera; family Syrphidae; genus Cheilosia; species Cheilosia vulpina. Next base: position 39,358,286 of record OU744279.1, on the reverse strand, counting down.
AACAACTAAGTGCCGAAATTACGAGTTTGAGAACTTAATCCAATCCATTTTCCACATATAAAGGGTGATTTTTTAGCTGGTTTGGTTTTGGCAACACCGGTTTTGACAGCTGACGTGTGTTTAGTACCTTGTGTCACTGTCAAACAGCTTCAGTTTGGTTTGCAATTTAACTATGGATCGTCTTACAAATGAACAACGCTTGCAAATTATTGAATTTTACTATCAAAATTCGTGCTCGGTTCGAAATGTTCATCGCGCGCTGCTTCCATTTTATGATCGGCATTCTCGACCTTCTGAGCAGTCTATTCGGAAGATTGTGACCAAATTTCGCACCAAATTTACTTTGTTGGACATTAAACCACCAACACGTTTACGTACTGTGCGTAGTGAAGAAAATATTGCGGCCGTATCAGCTAGTGTGACAGAAGACCGCGAAATGTCGATTCGTCGCCGTTCCCAGCAGTTAGGCCTTTGTTACAGCACTACGTGGAAAATTTTGCGGAAGGATTTGGGCGTAAAGCCTTTTAAGATACAGCTGGTGCAAGAACTAAAGCCAGCCGACCTACCACAACGCCGAATTTTTGGTGAATGGGCTCTTGGAAAGCTGGCCGAGGATCCGCTTTTTTTATCGAAAAATTGTGTTCAGCGATGAGGCTCATTTTTGGTTGAATGGGTACGTAAATAAGCAAAATTGCCGCATTTGGAGTGAAGATCAGCCAGAAGCATTGCAACAGCTACCAATGCATCCCGAAAAAGCCACTGTTTGGTGCGGTTTATGGGCCGGCGGCATTATTGGGCCATATTTCTTCAAAGATGATGCGAATCGCAGCGTTACTGTCAATGGTGAACGCTACCGAGCGATGATAACAAACTTATTTTTGCCCGAAATGGAAGTTCTTGACTTGCATGATATGTGGTTTCAACAAGACGATGCCACATGCCACACAGCACGCGAAACAATGGCGCAATTGCGAGGCGAGTTTGGTGAACAGTTAATTTCACGTTTCGGGCCGGTCAATTGGCCGCCTAGATCGTGCGATTTGACACCATTAGATTATTTTTTGTGGGGGTATGCCAAGGCTAATGTGTATAGGAACAAGCCCGCTTCGATTGACGCACTGGAAGCCAACATCCATGCATTCATTCGTGAGATACCGGCCGATATGTGTGAAAGAGTATGCCAAAATTGGACTCAGCGGATGGGCTACCTGAGACGCAGCCGCGGTCAACATTTGCATGAAATTATCTTTAAACATTAAATTGCAAGGTTCAAACTATCGATTCAAATAAATATTTCATTCATTTTTTCGAATTTTTTGTGTTTTTTTTTTAAAAAAAGTTCTAAACCTCTTAAAAAATCACCCTTTATAACGAAAGCTGATGATAGTGAAACAAATTCGGGCAGAATATAACTTCTTATGGTCATCAAAGTTTCAAAAACGATATCGTCCCGACGATTATTGTTATACGGAATCTGCCCACAGGTAAACCAACATTATGTAATTACAGGCTGAGAGAATGTTTATTTAAACACCTACTCGTTGAGCTACTCTATACGTTAATCAAATATGACATTATTCAATAAAACGATGTAGACAAATCGAGTTAATTTCTAATCGGTGGTTGACACGACCTCGAATCATCATGCAAAACATCGTACGAAAGCATCTGCTCAAGTTGACATTATATGCTCACATAGTCACATGCTATATAATATTGTCGTCGGCCAGACAAGTGGAAAACTTCTCCGAGCGCTATTATCAATTTAATCATACGCCTCCCAAGCATACACAGTGGATAAATCAGATTTCTGGGTTGTTAAACTACTTTCATTATGGAATAATTTAAGTGCGTCCATTCTATTAAATAATGCTGCATGAGGTCTTGAACAAAATGACCCTCTTTTCTTTGTCAATCTGACTCTGTACAGTGTGTCGCTCGGCTGAGCTGGTATAGTGAGTCTTTTTAATAGCGAATAATCCTTTTAAACTTTTCGCAATCTCTAGTTGTTTTGCTATTGAATCGTTCACCTCTTTGCTGATAGCATTCATGTCACAAATGTATCGTTATGTTCAATGTAGGCTGTCAGCTTTGTGAAAGTTCATCGATCGTTTCGAATCTTCGGTATGTTGTGTGACATGGACCAAGCCCTGCGACAAGCTTATTTCCGTAAACTACTGTGTGCGACCCAACAATATGCATTGTTCCAAGTTACAGGTGAACTTGGTACTCTGGAGGAGTAGTAGAACAACAAGAAGCCAACCCACTATAACTTTACACAGCCGAATAATGACAACTTCTGGAAATTTGGCAATTCATTACAAATACCAGATGATACCTATTCTTTTGTGGTATTCGATTGGCCACTCGCAGAGCACTTTTTTTTTTGCTCTAGGCCACTTTTAATGTTCGATGTCTTGTTCCGATTTTAGAGCACTTTTGCGTTTGAGTTTCACAACTAGTGGAGTTTGTTTACGTTTTTTAAACTGAAAAGTAACGCATTGCATCGGATGGATCTATTTTTAATTTAATTTAATTATATATGTAAAAATGTTTCAAAATCAATCTGGGCGCAAATTTCGGATGTTTTAATAGGCCTGTTTTTTTTTAGCTTCGTTCTCAGCAAAGCAAAGTAAAGTAGGATTTTCAGCACGCAATTACAACAACTACGCTCTATTTTGCACTCGAGACTCGCAGTAGTTATTGTAATTTGCGTGTTGAAAATCCAAATGAAACAGCCGGATGAAACGTTAGTTGATTTATTTCTAATAGATAAATCAATTATTTCAAAACCGTAGGTATGTCAAAAACTGTCGCTTAGGTAAAAAAGCATTCCAGAACGTATTGAATCGAATCTTCCACCTACACAGCGAAATAATGTACTTTTTACTAACATTTTATCAACCACAAACCAGAAAGACGATCCATTTGTTTTCAAATCCGCAACATTTGACATGCGGATCTGAATTGTATAGAATGTATGCGTTCGTGTGAATGAGAATACCGCACGGTATTGCCGACGTTACCGACACTAACGAGGTAAATCCACATTCGATTCGAATGAATAGTAGAATTGAAGAAAAATTCCCCTCGATGAATAGCAGAATAGGGCTCATAATAAGCGAAATTCAGTTGATTATTTGAGATATCGAAAAGAACTGAAATAAAGTGTCAATTATAATTAATAGTCCGCGATACTAATAATCAATTTTAGTGTCCATTTTTCGAACTCACAATGGCGAAATTGCATATTGTGACCTACAAAATATTTAGTGCGAATGTTAAAAATGATTATTAGTAAGGCCCAGTGTAAATAATATTCTAAAATGTAACACTCAGAACAATAAATTATTCGCGCTACCCTTGAGTTATCACAGAGACAATTTACAAATAAATATTCGACACGGTGTTCTAAATCGTACTGGCGGCCTCGATTTAATAATATCGCCATCCGAATTTAAAGGCGACTCCGCTTCATATCCTTCCTGGCGTACAGCCGTGCATTTTGCAATGGGCTATTATCACGAAGGATCCGAAAATTATTACATTGCCATGGGTATTCTAAGCAACAAAATAACAGATTCTGCTAACGCAACTTATCTGCTTTTAACACAGTGTTAAATTTAAATGCGATCATTGCTCGATTAGATCAAGCATATTCGGACAAAAGGCCATTACATGTCCCAATCCAAACAGTTACCCACAGAATAGGAGTGTTCAACAAAATAAGCCAGTTCCAATTGAAGTGGATAATCGGATTTGTTATCATAGGAGGCGAACTCACACTGGGAATAGTTCCTTAAAACACCATCCTAGTGGGAATCTTCCATAGGCAGACCAAAAACAAACCATAGCTGCTGAACGTTAACGTGGGACTACATTTTTATACAGTTAAACACGTCTGCTCTGTCTGCCTCGAAATTCATATTTAGTTGCTCATCATAACGTGGTCTGTTTAATTCCAAGTTCAAAAGTTGCGAGGAAGTAAATTCAAAATACCGATTATTACTAAAAGACATGTTTCTTTTGCAAACACAAGCCTAATTGAATATTTATTTATTTTGCCAATTTAAATATATGTATAAACGTTTCAAGCATTCGCTTGATTTATGTTTTATAAATGAAATGCATTTTATCAGCTACATAAACTTGATTTAATCTAATTACTTGTGTACGCTTTTAGCCATAGCCTTGTTTCATTAAGTATAAGTACGAATAATATTTTTAAAATAATTTAATGCCTTGCAAATGGGTATGCTACGAAGTTGAATAGATATTCTTAACATAGAATCAATGGGAGCAAAGCGCACTGGAAACAATAAATGCTAAACATAAATTCTAAGCAGTCCATATATGGGAAAACAGTTTTTGTATTATATACTTCAGAACATATTTAAAAACCCAAAACGTTTATCAATCAATACCGGCACGCATCTTTAAAGTAAGTAGTACCGCCATACGAGATATTTCATGGAAAACTAAATTATAGGATAATTGAAAATAAATAGCTTCGACTTTGTGAAGGAAATAATACCTAATACAAAAAAAAAAAAAACAATAATAACATTTACAAATAACGAACAGTGTAACCAACACAGTTGTTTATCACAAACAAATCTGGAAATATGTCTTCACTTATAAAATAATAGTAAACTAAACTAAAACGTACTCCTGTAAAACATAAAGTGTAAAAAATATGCCTGATCAGGGATAGACAATTCGGTTTCTCCCAGTTTCCACATCCTTTTCTTAGTCGGTAACATTGGCGTGTTTCTTTCAAATAACAGATATTTAATTATCTTATAAATACTTTTTGTAGAACATAGAATAAGCGATATATCACAAATGAATGCAAACAAAAATACGACATATTAGCAGTTATAAGTATATAATAGAGTGTTCTATGATTTTCTGAATAGAAATGTGTTTTTTGTTTGTTTTGTATTGCATGATGCGATAGAAACACTAGTTGTTTAAAACAAAAACGGTTTCTTTGTAAATATTCTGGTTTATGTATTTTGCGCCTATGTGTGTGGTGTGATTAAGAATATGTATTACGATACTTATATTTTTTTATTTATAGTCATCATTTTGTTGCTTTAAGTTATGTAAGTTATTTTGTTTATGGTTTTTTATTAGTTCTCTGGAATGCTGCTTAAGGGTTTCGACAAATTGCTATTTGTTGTCGGTATTGATGTCTTGCTGTCGTCTAACTCGATTTCGAGCTCTGGCAAGGGATCACGCCAGTAGTTGAAGTTCGAGAACTCGATGGAACCCTCGTCGTACTTGATCGGCGGAAAGAGTTGATCGACAATGTAAGTCATGCTGCAATATCTGGAAGTAGAAATGGAACTAATTGAATATATTTTTGCAAACATGTCTTTTGAAAATGGTTATTGAAATGTCGTTTTACTAGTTTCCGTTGAAATAAATACTTATGGGTATGACGACAATGGTTTCTATAATGTCGGTTCCGATTTCCATCAATCGGACAGTGTTTGCCCTACAGCACTTGACAGAATACAATTTAAAAATAAAATCTTAGTAACCTTAAGGAACTAATACTGATAGTGAACAATATGCAACTTGAAAGGATGAAAATCTAGTGCACATTTTAGAGTTATTGCATACTGGCATATTGGAGAGGGAGATATAAAAAGGATAAAGCATAAAGATCTTAGATTAAATTTGGTATAATCGCGAGTTCAGGTGCACTGGTGGTTAGTGTGTTGGACTACTAAACAAGAGGTCCCAGGTTCGATTCCCGAAAAAAAAAACAAATTTCATCTTAAGGGTTTTTTCCACTGCGGCCACGTCTGACAAACATCCAAAAGTAAAATTTATCATAGAGCTTCTCAATTAGCCGTTTGGACTTGGGACATAAAATTGTAGATCCCTTTCATTCATCCCAGAAATGAAAAATTCACCACAACGAATGGTTGTGAGAAGCTGGGCTTAGGGTCCCCACGGACCTTTTCCGCCAACTTATATTTGTTTTTATCATCGCGCTATCACATACGTAATTTTATTAGGGTTTGTAAACTAAGCAGAAGTGGTGGTTCAGATTAAAGCAATCAGAAGACGTCGGAGATAAACTCACTCACTCACTGCAAAACTTAAATTTTTTGAAATGAGTGAAGTGATAGGATGACCAATGACCTACCGTATTCGAGGTGCGGTTTAACGAAATGTAGAGAGATTTGTAAGCTAAGGCTGAAGGCTGCGAAAGAAGTTTACGGAAAATGGACATAGCTTGACAATTACCGACATTGAGCTCATTAAAATTCTATCCGCGATACTAATAATCATTTTTAGTGTCTAGGCTAAATTTTTCGAACTCACAATGGTGAAATTTTCCATACAAAATTGCATATTGTGACCTACAAAATATTTAGTGTGTAGGTTAAAAATGATTATTAGTAAGGCCCTATGACAAAAAGTGATACTAACGGAAACGAAATAATGGCCGAATTAAAAAGAATCGGATAAGGTACTTTATGACACATAAATTATTGCATTATTTTACATGATTGTCAGACGTTGACTGGTGGTTGCGCAGTAGGAAACAACTTAAGTGAAGTTCGCTGCGTACTCCAGCCTCCCGTACGTGACGTCCACAACAAAAATGAACATCGAACAAAAATTGAGACAACAAATTGACATCATCTAGTCTAACCGACATGACTGTCTTATGTTTTGCTACCTAAAGCCAAGGATCGATGAACGGGATACTCTATCATAAAAGAAATGAAGCCCATCAAACAGAATATACTCTGTGAATGCATAAACTAGAAAAAAAACTCAAGTTAGACGTTGACAAAAACGATTTCCAAAATGTTACTTATTCAGCGAAATTGATGAAATGAGGATACGAAAGAATGAAAAAAGACTAAATTCTATTATATTAGGTCTGTTCCCCAAAGATAATGCATTCGAACACGAATTTATTCAAACTTCGTTCCTTTCTACCAAGGACCAAAGTTCCTTCTTGCATAAGGGAACGAAGATGGAATAATGTATTCGAATGCATTATCGTAAGGAAACAGACCTACTTTGTTTGTACACTTACAAATGTTTTAAATTTTCTTTTGACCACACGAGCTTCCTACTTCCACTAAAAATGTTTGATATTTTTGCAACAGAAGTTGTTAGCTGGCAAGATGTTGGAAAGACATTGCAATTATGTTGAGTTAGTTTCTAGTAATTAAATTTGAAATTACAAACATGAGGTGACCAACTTCAACGGGAAATTTACTTGAATTAGGGTGAAAATGGAAACAGAATCGGCAAGATATTGTAGTCAACCAGACTGCCACAAACAGCTTTTCAACGTTAAAAGACCAAAACATCCCAAATTCATATTAACCGCTATGGCGGTTAAATACTAACCGAGCTTTTCAAATATTAAACAAAACTGTCAAACAGAAGAGAAGGGGTCAAAGGTCAAATAAATTAGCTGCCCCCAGCTTGGAGTCATTGTTTAGAGGTGGGAGTAGGTGCTTAGTTGGGCGTATGCATGGTTGTTATTGATAATGTTAATAAAATTATACTGAAATCTTTATAATCAATTTTGTTTTCCAGTTAGAATCAAAAAATACTCAAATTGTAGGTAGGAAATAATTTCACAAAATTTGGTAGTGATATAAATGCGAGTGGGAAATAAATTCAAATAAAAAAAAGTGAAATTATTTCCCAGCAAGGTGAAATTATTTCCCTGCACCATAATATACATTTCTTTGAATTTGCTCAAATAAAGTTGTCTACGATTAGTTAAAAACAATTGCCTATCAAGTTAAGTAACCTACTACAGCTGGGACTACACAAGGCTTTGATAACTCTGTCATCCAAAAATAAAACTGCGAAATAACATCGTAAAATACAAGAATCAATGAAACAGAGTTGCACCACCACAATGTGGCGAGTACATTTAAGGAGAAACGTACAGTAAATCTCATTTCACAGTTATATGTGAAAATGTCTATAAAATTGTATTTTGAAGACGTCGATATAGAGAGCGGTTGCCCAAAAGGTGCATTGGTTTCGTTTACAATCGAGAAACTTGTTAATGAATACTTTCGCATCCTACCTAGACAGCTGAAAAACTGGAAAAAGAAGCTAACGACTTCAAACTGGACTTGTTCCCAATAAATAGGTGAAAGTAGTACATAAGAGTGTGGCTACAAAATTTAAAGGCAAATGCAAGCTTATGCTAAAGTTATTTGTTTACCAATTCTGTTACAAGGAAGCGACCTTACTTACATGTACATTCGAAGGAGAACACACAAACTATTTAAATTCAAAACTAAACACCATAACAAAAATTAAAATCTCCTTCATTTATTTGCTTCTGCCTTTGCTCTTATTTCAAACATACAGTTCTGTATGCCTCATATAATACGTTTATATAAAATAAAAATCACTCTTAGTTTTGCTTTAGAATAAGTGGTTAGTCTTAAGCCTAATTATAACAGTTTTTAAAGCATATCACATTTAAGTAACACAATTTGTTTTCTGCTTATATACTTCCATTGATATGAAATGTCGGTTTGTTCTACTTTATATCCTTAGGATAATATAGTTATCATAATAAAGCTGGACTTAGATTTAAAGCCCAATTTCCACTTTGGTATTGTCAGTGTCATCTGTATTGGTATTGACTGGTTCACTGCGATTATTGCCAGCGAACACATCATTATAGTCTTCGTCTGCATCCGTTTGACTGAATTGCAATTCATCTTCTTCGCCGGATGAACAGTCGAAATCATCGTCGCTGTCACGTTCGATAGGTGGGAAATATTCATGTACCTCCAGGGATTGATTGATGTAGCTACAAGAGAAAGTGTCATCATAACAGACGGTCAATCATTCACAACCAGTTAACTTGACAAATGCGGACAGATGTAGAGGGAGTATCACCAATATTATGCAAATGATTTGATTGGTAAACATTAGGATAATCGGGAGCACATCACCAATGGATTTTCTTTTTGTTTTGTTATTTACGATTTATAAGGTCTTTTGAGGTAGTTTTCTTTTCTTTCTGTTTTTTTTTTTTTTTGTTCGCCAATCATATGTACATGTGTTTGTATACTTTATTATTATGATGAATCGTGAGTTATAAGCTGCTTTCTCGCTTTCATTTCCTTCTTGCTTTCATAGTAATGAACAAAATTTAAGCATAGATATTTGTTAAAAGCTACATTAATGATTATATTATAGCATACGCTTTTACCAACTATTTAATAAGAAGTATTAAGAGTTTGAATATAAGTAATGCGATTGCGGACATAAATTTATATATATGGCTTTGCATGAATATAAGATAATATGGACACTTTTCGAATACAAATACATACAGCTAACATGCATGCAAATACATAACAATATTTGTGAAAATTTGTTTCCTATCCAGTTGCAAGTCTTTTAACTCAATGTCTGACAGCTCTCAGACTAGATCTATCTCGGTTTTGATTTGGTGAAATCGGTCATATGAGCTGCTGTTTCAGCTGATATTTATGGAGAGGTAGCCGACGAATCCAGTCAAGAAATTCGTGACAGTACCTACTAAGTTGACAGTTCTCATATGTGGATGACATAGAAAAAGTGACGTGCCCGACCAATCTAGTTTTTGCGTTCAGGTTACATCTTATCCAGTCCAAACTAGTCGACTTCAGATAACTAGATTCTTGTCTATATTACTAGGGTTTTTTATTGTGTACTTAATTTAACGGTAGTAAAACAGGGCAATAACGTATTCGTAAGTAAAACGAATCGAACACTATACCTTATATAAGACCACCTCTAAGGCACAGGTACATGACGGTACCAATGGGGAATATAAAACTTTATTGAATCAAGTCGCATACATCAGGCTAGAAAGATGAATGAATGAGAAGATACAACCACAAACGTTATGAGCTGTACCATGAGGTGAATATGTGTAGTTTAAAAATACAAAACACGTCAGATATAATTAATAACACAAAGACAATAATCAGAGACAATACTGAGACCACCAACTTCGGCCGATTTCCCGTTAATTGACTACAAGTTACACATTTATGGGGTGGTAAATGCTAAGTGCGCTAGTATTGTCACATAGAAATTCGTATTGACAACTACTGTAACGTAACTTCAAAAATTCCGGCTCACCGCTGTGGGCAAAATTGCTGACAGCGTTCATAGAATTTGATCCGTTAAATTTGAAATTATTCGTTACATGTGGATAGTATTTTTTTTTTTTGAAGAAATAAGTATACATTTGCCTAAAATATACATGAAAAATTAACAAGGTAGATTGGTTGAAAGAAAACAAAAGCATTTTGGACAAATTTTCTTCAGTTATCTAAGAAAAATTTACACTGAAATCGAAGTTAATGATATTCAGAAGCGGAAAATATGCAATCATGTTTGTCATAATAAGTCTCTAGTATATAGAACATCTCTTTTAGATAGTTTTATTAACCAAAGAAATCAAATTATTCGCCTTTCAACAATATATACAGCCCTATTCTGCTATTGATCGGGGGGAATTTTTCTTCAATTTTCACTGCACACTTTTCTGTAATTCATTCGAATCGAATGTGGATTCACCTCTTTAGTGTCGGTAACGTCAGTAATACTGTGCGGTATTCTCTTATTCACGTGAACGCATACATTCTATACAATTCAGATCCGCATGTCAAATGTTGCGGATTTAAAATTCAATGGATCGTCTTTCTGGTTTGTGGTTGATAAAATGTTAGTAAAAAGTGCATTATTTCGCTGTGAAGGAGGAAGACGTACTCGAATGCTTTTTTTACTTAAGCGAAAGCTTTTGACAAACCTACGGTTTTGAAATAATTGATTGATCTATTAAAAATTGAAAATGAATCAACTAACGTTTCATCCGGCAGTTTCATGATATCTTTTTTGGATTTTCTAACGATTTTCTGCAAAGTTCTCTGTTTGATGATTCTCTTATTACACTGCTTGAAGGTGGGAAAAAAAGTCCAATACTACCCATAGAAACTTCTTATGGATTTCACGTGAACAGCTGTTAACTCCGTCCGGCAGATTTTTCTAGTCTACTTTACACCCCGACTTCACAGGAGATAATTTCTTTCATAATTCATAATGCTTATCATAAGATGAAATATCTCGTGAAATCACTCTATTTCATCTCATGATTGGATGTCAGCGATCGCTCTCTGCGATTATATCTTGACATGATTGTCTGACATGAATTTGACAAATGTTTGTTTTTTTTTGTTGCTTTTCGTCTGGAATTGCCATTTTTTACACCTACAGCCTCCTTTGCTGTTGTGATACGAAATGAAAAGCCATGGCATGATTTGCCCAGCACAGATATGAGAAAATTGTATGGTATTGATATCAGACATTTAGTTGGAGAGATATATCTAGTGTAGTCGGCGTGTTAGATAAATAACGCGATAAAAGCAGGACCCTAACCAATAGGAGTGCCAAACTAAAGATAGCGTGGGAAACGCGCCCTGGCTACCACTATGTTTCATGCCATGGCGAATACGTTGCAGCAATGTTGTGTACAGAGATGAATGAATAAAAGAGATGGATATCTTTCGTTCGTCTATCCCCCCAGAACTCATTTGTTTACATTGTTGTTTTTGTAATTTCAACCCCCGTCTGTGAATACGTGCGAGCTACAAAAAAGCTTGTTGCTAATGGCCGGCCAACATTCCTTTTGCTTTTATGGGCATCGCGCTGTTTAATTGTTTTGTGTTTCATATTGAACTTGCTTGGTTTTTGTTAAGGCTTTGATTAAAATAACAAAAAATAGTGAAATACACATTTCGGAATAGCGAATTCTTGCATTTAAGTCCAATTCATGAACTCGCATATGCTAGAAAATAAATGAGCATGTGTAAGCGACTTCATGCATTTTTCGGGCAAACAGCTTGTAGGCAGCCGCCTTTCCACTGGAAAGTTATATATCTCTGTATTCCATTAGCTTTGGTTGTGTATGCTATGCAAGCCAATGGTGTTGCCATATATGTACTTGACATTAACTGGCACTGGCACTTACTTGGCATTTGGCAACGACGCTGCCGAGAAAAATTGAATTCCTTATTCTCCTTCATCGAGTGAGCATGTATTTGTCTATGTTGGGATTTATGCTGAACGCGGATTGAAACGTCAAGACTTTCTGATTCTAATGTCGTTTTTCATTGGGACAAAAAATCAATCTTTTTTTTGATCTAAATCACTTTTCACGTTCCATTGGGGAAAAAATCAATCTTTTTTTTGATTCGGATCACTTTTTGCAGATCTCGATATTTTTTTCAGATTTACACGTACTGCCACAAATACCAATATAATTTGCAGAGCTGTCTTATGTCATTTTAAGTTTGTTTTAAAACAAATATGCAAAGTTTTGTGAAAACTAAAATAAAGAAAAACATAAACAGCAATGGACAAAGTTTTGGAAGAATTATTATTTTCATTGTCTCGAAACAACGAATCACCAAAACTACTCCATTTGTATGTACAACAGAGGAAACATTTTTCAAGCCGATTTCCATGGTTGATTTTACCAAAAACAAATGCCATTTGAGCAGCTGATATTGTTGTCAAATAACGCACTAATCCATTCACAAAAGCAGATCAATTTCGTTGCATGTTTCATGAGACGCATAAAATCTGAGATCTGAAAAAGATTATTGGTGGTCCCAATGGAAAACGACATAAGTCTGCTTCCAATCATAAATCCGAATCCAAATAGCCGCTGCTTTATATAAGCTTATATGCAATCGTTGTCCTTACGCCTTCAAATCGGTTCACATTGATTTTATATAGCATTGATATAAGTTTTGTCGATATCCAAACTCTCCATCAGTTGCTCGGCAGCAGGTAGACAGCTAAATGCATTCACGTTCCATGTACATGTACTGTACATCATTGTTGGTCCCTGTTTTTGTGTTTATCAGTACATATTTATTTTTCGTATACACGCGAGCCTATCAACTTATCAATGAGGTTATAAATTTTCATAATATATTTAACCATTAAAACATAACAGGAACATTATAATATGTTTTCGTTTCACTTTTATCCCACAATTTCTGAGAACAGATCATGAGTTTATAATTCATTTGCAAAATAGTTCAAAAAGCAAATAAAAATGTCATCAATGCAGGGGAAAATACTTTTTACTTTTTAGTACGATTTTTTCCAAATGACTAGGAATCGTAGAAACTTGTAGGGCTAGCACTCAACTAAATTTGATTCAACTTCTAAAGTCATAAAATGAGCCCTAATTTCAATAAATTTTCATGAACAAACAGATTGTTTATCTAACTAAATGTTAATATTAGTTTTATCTGTGATTTTGAAACGTGCAATAGGGTCGAATATACACTCAAACACCTGAAATGTTATAATTCAACGTAACAAAACTACTTACGATGATTGGAATGTTTGAGTCAGCTCGTGTTTGAGCTCTCCTTTGGTATTAATCGTGAATATTCTCATAATAGGAATTCCGACAGCGCGATACGCCCAAACATCCTGCAAAAAGAAAAAAAAAAAGACAACAAACAATGACTCATGTTTTCGACAAAGGACATGTTCGACAGAAAATCATACATTAATGCGGTTTCCATAACCAGCGTAGAAGGGATTCTTCTCAGGGAACAAGGCTTGGATGTCCGATAAGCAGGCGATTTTGAATTGTTCGGGTTTCTTTTCAATCACTTCCCGATGGAAAGCTGAGATCAATGAAGTAGGATTCAAGAGCAATGGGCCGTCGGGCAACTTAACATCACCCTGGCGAATTGATCGCAAGTACTCGCGAGTGACGCGCGACTGGCCAATTGCTCGCGCCGATAAATACAACAATTTGTAGCCGTTCTCTTCGATTTTTGAAAACAATTGTGCCACACCCAGTTGTGCCCAGTCCTTGCCCACCATCGGTAGGATGTGTCCCAGAACATCTGACTTGGTGATGGTACCATCAATGTCCGAGATGACTACCTTATCGCTGTGCTTCCAACGGAATAGGTAGCACTTGCAACGAGTGGTGCCCTGATATGCGGTTGTCACACTGAATTCGATCTCATTCATACCGGCTTTTAGGTTTAGTTTTTTCTAGACAAAGAAATAAATTAAGGAATATGCAAAATGCCACGGCGGAGTATACTTACAATCGCCTCCGAGCTGAGGCGCAAACTCTTCTTGAATTTCTCATTCTTAAGAGCCAATTTGGTTGACGAAATGGATTCTTGAGAGAGCTCGTCATTGTCAATGGCTGCCGAGGTGTTCTCGGCGTTTAAAGTTGAATCTTCTGTCTTACTGAGGGTGTTTTCACTCATACTGACATCTGGCGAGGTGGGACGTGAAGTCTGAGTCGCCACTGCAGTCTGATCGGCATCTAAACCTACAAAATTCCAATTTCATCGAATAGCTAAAGAAAGCGTATCAATGTCAAACCTTTGATGTCGTCATCCTTTGAATCAATCTTGACACTCTTCATATTTCCAACACTGCCACTGGCCGGGCGACGCCAATACCACCAGGAGCGCTTTGCAGCGGTGGTATTAGCTCCACCAGACGTATTACCATCGACGTCGGACTTTGTGTTTTCTAGTTTTGCGTTGTTCATCAATTGCTCAATGGCATCCTAATACAGAAAAACATATTAGATTGGGTCTACACACATAAGTCTTCATCAATGAATAGTTTAAACAAAGAAAATTCAAACAGAAAACAAAGCAAAAAGTAGAGGGGAGGGGAAACGTAAATTTGATTATTTTAAGGAATATAATTTGTTTAACAAAGCAAACTTACATTAGACAGAGGCTTCTGGAATGTGATTATGGTCATGACGATGGGGCATGCAGCAGCCCAACTGTAGTATTTACCATTCAAACGTACAACTAAATTTGGCGAGGAAAACAGGCTGGGGTTTTGGCAGACCTGAACAAACACAAATGTGCGATTTGATTGTGATATTTTAGTGGGTATGTATGTGTATGTGATTGTGAACGGATTGCATATTATACAGATTTTATTTTGTACACTGTTCATGAACACTTTATTCAAGTCATTCTGGTTAAGCACATTTCAATTTAGACAAATAAAAACTACTCGGCTTTTACGAAATGCAATATCAGATCAGCAATATAGTGAACAGTTTTCGGTGTGCGTTATTCTTAGTTTTCTTACGAGCAAATGACTGTTAGTGAAGGATTTAAGTAATTTAATATTATTTTCTAGAGACAACCCTCCCTTTCAAAACCATTGTTGTTTAAGTGAGAAGTTCTATACTCTGTAATTTTGACATTCATCGTCATACATCACAACCTATGAGCAGAGTGTGGTGGTGATCGAAAGCATTAACATTCGTTTTCAATGCGGACTTTTGCTGCTAAATCCATGTAAAAATTGGTTAGGATGACCGAACACTTCTGTCAACGAAACTTGAAAGTTGTGCGACCAAAGTTAGCGGCACAAAATATGCGTCTTAATGACAAAGTAATGTGGTTCGTTTATATAGCCCGACTTCCACCCAGGAAAATTTCTTATAATCGTGATACATACTTTAAAGTGTTCATTTCTCGATTGAAATCAACAACCCAACGACTATAACACGCGATGAAGATGAACGTAAACATCAAGCAACTGATTATTTGAAAGTCAAAAGAAAATCACACTCAACACTGATATCTAGAATAAAACTTGGCTTAAATTGAAATGTGCTCTTAATTATTAATCATTGTTTTTAGTATGTTAGCGCATTGAACAGCAACAAACAGGCTTTAAATGCATTACACAAAGCCCCGTTTACTTACGTCTGAGTATTTGATTAGATTTCTATCGAACTCTTCATCGGATGGATCCCCCTTCTCACTGCCACCACAAAGCGACATAGCAACAAAGTCTAGATATCTGCGAAGGCAAACGATATTGGAAACAAAATTGAATTAAAACAATAATTTTCCAACTAACTTGGCATCTTGAGCAAGTTTGCCATCTTCATAGTCCGAATCCAAACTCTTGGGACCTTCCATTGAGCTGGGGCTGTGCGGTAGACTTGTACCATTGCCGCTCTCCCTGTCGTCTTCATTGGCAGCCATCGAGGCGTCTTTCATCGATGGGAAATACATGGCAGCCATTTCAGGATCCATACTTTCGGTATCCAATTCAGACAAGTACATACCACCATCATTGGCATTCTTACGCATCTTATTGGTTTTCTTCATGAAATTGAACATTCCACTTAGCATCGAGTTTCGTTGACCCTGTCCCTGAATGTCTTTTTGGTCTTCGCTTTGTGTCGGCAGTTCGCCCCACTTCCACGAAGCAGAATTCATATCCACATCGTTGTCCTTCTCTCGCATTGAAATTTCCAGTTCGCTGTCACTCTGAATCGGTGTACTTGGGCGACCGGCGCGAGTACCCGATGCAACTTCAGTGTCGCTAAAGAAATGTATGTCCAGATCTGGTATTCGGCTAGATGGCGTAATGGGACTAGTTTGACACTCGCTAATCGGACTAGGAGCAATTGTTTCATCGGTTTTTGTGGGCGATTCATCGTTCGATGAATTCGTATTGTTCGACATTGAAACCGTATCGGGTTCGATGTCATTGGTTTCCATTGGTGTTGTACTGCCGACCGAGCTGCTCGACGAACTCTTGCGCTGGGCGTTTTTCTTCTTCATTTGCGACTTCTTGCGGCGTTTCTTTTTGCTCTTGGACTCTTCCTTAATACTATTGGGATCGGTGCGAAAGTCACATACCGAAGCAATTGACACTGCTTCCTTAGTAGGAGGAGTAGCTGAAATAAGCTTGTTTGATTCGTTTGCTTCTAGAGAAGGTTTTGGTAGTTCCGATTGCTCGGCAGTAGTCTCTTGCTTGACTTCTTCGGCGGCTGACTTTCCCTCCATCCGCAAAGTGCTGTTACTCCACTCCTGCAAATGAGCCATGTTAATAAGAATAAAACAAAACAACCGACTATGTCTACCTTCTTATCGGCAACATCGAATTGGAATATTTGCTCCTCGTGTTCGGCCCATTCCTGGCGAAGTTTCTGCGTGGTGTATTCTTTGATTTTCTCGCTCAAGTTCCGGCGGTCGAGGACATTGTCAGTGTGCCTAAAACGAAACGAAAGTATGTTCGCTATCTTGTTAAACTCTCGGGACATGATACTAGCTAGCTGAGCTTACAACGTTTCATTTCATGATTATTACATACGTATACTACACAAAACTACAAAACTATTTGAAAACATAAAACGAAATAAAACGATGGTGTGCCGCTTTTCGTGGACATACCTCCGCTGGCTAAAGTCTGAGAGTTGATTCTCATATTTGGGCGTGGTGTCTTCCTTAGTGATTTCTTTGGAAAAATCAATTGAATTTCGTCTTGGCAATGGCAAGGACAGCGGTATATCATCACTAGCTTTTCTAAATGTTATGTAAAGAAAAAGAAAATGCAAAAAAGTGAAAAACATCAACGAAAATAAAATCACTAAATCAAAGGAAAACCAAATTAATAATGAAGATGACGAGGCGAGGGAATTTGTGGTGACTGAATTTATGTAAGAGCATGCAGAGAATTTTTAAAGCAGCAATGACATTTTTGTTTGCAATAGGAATTTTGCAGCAGAAATAGATTTTTTTTTGTTTTGTTTTAAAGAAGGATACATGCTGGCTGAATTTGAACGGGGCTTTCATATACGTACTTGGCCTTCTCCTCGCCATCGTCAATATCCACGTCATTGTATTTGCTGGGGAAGTAGTCGCTTGGTATTGGTGATGTTGCCAAATTGTCTGGCAGCTCTTCAACATCTTCTTCGGCGCACTCTTCGACAAAGAACGCTTCACCGGATTCGCCCAGTTTCATGTGAATGTCGACCGGCTCGCCATTGATTTCAATGTCAACCTGAAAGTTAAGACATCATTTAGTTAGAATAAAATTAAATGCAGCAGCAGTTGTTTTCCCGTCTGGATGTTATATTATTTGTAAGTTTTTATTTATAGAAGGCGCAGATGTTTCTGGTGAAATGAAATATTTTGAATGAAATATGAATTTTAAAGACAACCGTTCTTCAAGTGTTGTCCAAGAAGTCACTGAGAGCTCGTCCCCATGTTTGGTAAGTACTTAAAATTTAAATTTTGGCATTGGTGTGGAGGCTACACCAATCGGAATTACAATGGACTATGTTTTGTATGTCTTTTCCAACAAGAAATGCTTGAAACGTCCTCCCTCATCAACGCAATCCTCCTCTAAGGCACAAAAGTATGGACATTAGCGATGGCAGATGAATATTCCAGTGGACGTGGTGAATGCAAAATTCGGTGATCGATTGTTATAATAGTGATCTGCCCTAAATCAGTTTAGGATAGGCAACTGGCGAGCAGTCACCCAATGATCGCTCTGTTTTTATCAGATTAAATTTTTATGATGGCAAGTTTACTTAATTGGTGGCGATATAATTTCACCAGACATTGATTATTTGGTGCCGCCAACAATTACATAAACATAAGTCATCAGACAGTCGGCAATGTTTGTTTTTTTTTTTGCCACATGTCTTGACCACTGCTTGGCTTTTATCAGCGGATGGAATTTCTGCCAAATTTTCTTTATCAAATCAAGTACCAATAAATGAAATGAGCTTCAAACAATGAACGATGCGTAATCGACATATCTGTGAGATTAGATATTAAAAGGGAAAACAAAATGCGATTTAAATATGTTTTCTGTTTGTTAAACTCACCACTTTTTCGCGACTTCTTAGAACGCCCAGCTTTCCAAATCTGACATGGAATGGAGAACATTGGTACTCGCCATCCGGTTGTTCGACAACAATCACATCGATGGCTCCAGTGAGGGTAGCACCATTTATCTCACTGTAGAACTCCCTGAAGTTACTGAAAACTTTCACCAAACTATGCATGTTGAAGTTAGCAATTTTATTTTTGGTTATACGTCAGTTGGTGATTAGAATATTGTACTCGAAATGAGTTCAGTTTTTAAGTATGAATATGGATAGTTTCCTTATTAGCTATCAGCAATCAATTGGTAAAACGTTTATTTTATTGACATTTTTTATTCATATGCTTTATTGCTTGGAGTGGTTTGCTGTGTTGCCAGTGAATTATGTTTCTGCAGCTTTTCAATCTGAAAAATAAAAATATTTTTAGTTAATTCTAATACAAACAACAGTAAAGATGCACTCAAAGTCACTTTCATTTGACAAAATACTTATAACTTATAAGTTACTTGAGCTAATGAAAGAAAAAATAGACTCATGAATGATAAATTGCAAAAGAGCACACGACTTCATTGAACTGTTATTAGGAAATATGGCCGTATTCCACTACAATTTATTCACGGTCGCTTGCGCCATACTCTTTACATACTATTGAGCTATTAAGCGCTGTTTGTGGTGACGATTTGTTTTATTTATTAGCCGCTACTCTAGACAACACAAAAGCCTGCCGAATTGCCGTTGTAAGACTATGTGTGCTCTGAATGAGTTAAAATGCGTAAGTTCTTTGACGTGTTCATGATCATGAACGCCAAAGCTCTGTACAAATATAAATGCTTTACTTTCAGATAAAAGACCTTGACACTTATATATAGTGCAATTTTGCTGTCACATTTGTTATTATTTGTTTCTCCTGTAAACAGTTTTATAGTTTCAAATTGTTACTTTTTGCATTTGTTATTGATTTGTTTATTGTAGGTAGTGACTACTTGAAGACATTGGGCACCATCAAAACTATTCAAGTCAAATAGATTATGCTTGCAGAACGTAAAAACTAGATTGGTCGGTAACCTCACTTTATTACGTAAGGCATACATTCGAAATGTCAATTTATTCGAATTTCAAATAGACAAACCGCGATATCAGTAATCATTTTTAGTGTGCTTCATTTTTCGAACTCACAATGGCAAAATTTTCCGTAAAAAAATTGCATATTGTGACCTAGAAAATTATTAATGTGGAGGTTAAAAATAATTATTAGTAAGGCCCAACGTTTCAATGGGCACGTTTAAATATATAGTTTAGTAAGTCTGCCAGCTGTCTGACTAGATGTATTTCGGCTTTGATTGGCTGAAATCGGATATATGAGCAGCCGGGGTAGCCGTCGAATCTAGTCAAGAAATTTGTGACTGAGTACTAAGTTGACAGTTCACATATGTGGTTGACGTAGAAAAAGTGACGTTCCCGACCAATCTAGTTTTTGCATTCAGGTTACATCTCATCTAGACAAATCTAGTCGATTTAAGATAACTAGATTCATGAATGTGCAAAATTACTTGTTAAATGATTAAACAAAAAATAAAAAGGATATGATTGATACAGTAGGGAATCAGTTCATAAACTAACAGCGATATTGTGTTTCTTTTCCGATTAGTCCTGTGATCAATCTAGACCACACAAAAGAGAGGCAAATGCTGGCTAACAAACACAAAAACAATTGTCCACTCTCTAATGTTACAATCCAATCCCTAAATTGTTTGTTTTTAAGATGTCAGGTTTATTCATTTTGTCAGATGTGATGCAATTTAATTATCACTGATAACCTTTTAGAACTCACTTTGAGACGTTTTAACTGAAAATTCGTAAATTGTTTCAAGTTTACGCATAATCCCTTTTTAATAGTGCCAAGTTCCCAATTTTTCACTGATTTTCATTTTAGGGAGTAAATACAATTAAGGAGATATTTATTCTTCTTCGTCGACTGTGCTCAAAATCGTACAATTTCTCTTTACTATCCCCGCTTTCTCTAGTGAGCTTTATGACTTTCAACAGACAAATACTAAATATACTAGTATTTTATTTAAAATTTAAAGGTTATAGATGAGCAAATCTGAAAGATCAAAGTGCAACTGCTCTGGATCTGGGTTGGTGTTGAGACGATACGTATATCTGCTCCACAAGCTTATTATTAATCGAATGGAATAATGCATCGAGTGATAACCTTTGGTACGAGTTTATAGTCGCTATAAGACTAACTTTATAAATCTCTGTCAGACATTTAAATATGTACATGTATAGCATTTGCCTTCTTGCAATTGATAACGATTACAGTTAAAAAATATTCAACACAATAAAAAACTTAAAAATCGCAAGTCATTTAGACATTAATCAGCAATCGCATAGCTCATGATTTTTCTGCAACTTATTTAGAGTGCACTTGCAGTTAGAAAAGATTATTTTAGTCTTTAGTAGATTCAGTTTTTCTTTTTTCCAAAGTTTTATTGACCGAAGTCTGGCGATATTGATTTTCTGCTGTGTACTCATTGAAACATGGGTACATTGTCTTTCTGTCGGTCGACAGTCAGCTAAAGGGAATTCAATTAGATCACATGTATGGCTTCGTACAAAACAATTTACGCAAGCAATGTCAGCTAAACGCCATGTTTCTTCCCTGTCACACACTTGAACTTGTGCAAGTGCGATTTCCGTTAAATAATAAAAAAAAGTATTACCTACCTGTTTTTGAAACTATTGTCTAAATATATCTAAATATAGCGAAATCAATTTGAAAGTGCATTTGAGCTTATGTTGATTTTTACTTGTTTGGAGAACTCTGTTGCTGCTTGAAAATTGTGTTGGCCGCAGGAGAATGAAGGTATCATTGGCAACATTGACAACATTTTTTTTATTTCAAATTACCTCTTGTAAATTACAATCAGTTGAAGGTGGACCTTAAAATTTGTTATTAGTTAAAGGTCTATCATTAGTCCTTAGCGCCAATTGAATAGATTTAGAGCTTTGATGAAAAACAAAGGACTTCTTCGATAACAAGGGGTTAACAAATAGCTTGCATGTTGCGACTTTACAAAAGAGTAGTCTGTTGTGAAACCATTTAAAAAAATTGTACCCCCGCTAATTTATTTAGATTATTTTTTTATTCGCCTTTCTTATTGCATTGAATAAAATTTAACAACTTTATTTCGCGTTGAGTTTCGTAAAGATCAACAACGAGTGAAGTGTACAGCACACCAGTGATGCCGGATTAAAGTTTTTATGCCTATAACCGAAAAAAAACATCTCTTTAAAAAAAAATGATGCCCTTTTGGTAAAAAGGATAAAAATTGCATATTTTACAAGGGAAGTTCAAGGTGATTGAAATTTGTTAACAGAATGTTGGTCGATAGGTAAATAAACCCTTTTTGATTTCTATTTCAACGTTTGAGGTAATTATGTCTCGTTGGCATCACTGAACACTACTAAAAATTTTTCATGATGGATTTTTTAAACCGATGGTATAACTGTTAAGTCGCTCGTTCATTGACTTTAGCCCCTCGCCGCTCTTACAATTACGGAAACGAAGACAAACGATATACCGATATCTTCAGGCATATTAACATTATCGTACCGTATCGTTTGTTCAAAATCGATTTCTTTGGCAAACACCAAGGGCATTGTTCAGATAGTTTTATCGTTAATAATAATTAAATATAGTCATGGAAGTTTACAGATAATTTTATACCATAAGCCCTCATTTGAAATTTATACTATAAAATAGTACTAGAGCAAATAATGGTATTATGT
This sequence comes from Cheilosia vulpina, assembly GCA_916610125.1. Classification (NCBI taxonomy): domain Eukaryota; kingdom Metazoa; phylum Arthropoda; class Insecta; order Diptera; family Syrphidae; genus Cheilosia; species Cheilosia vulpina. The sequence goes on along the minus strand of OU744279.1, from coordinate 39,335,758 downwards.
GATATTCGTATTTGTTTCACGCATTACTGACTGACAAGTTCATTATCCGATCAAAACGTATTGCGTGACAACATTATTCAGTAGATGTATACTTGATTGTAATATCCAAAATACAAAAAACAAAACAATTTAGCACCGCAAACATTTTAAAAATACACATTTCATTATCAAGGCAAAGCATATTTCCACGCATAGTAACAACGCCAACGTGCCAATTAGTTACATTATCTTGTACACAAACATGTGAATGATTTTCACTTTAATTGGATTTCCAATGTGAGACTTTGCCTCCTTCTGCTATAAATATTTTACGAAGAAAACAAAACAAACTGAAAACCAGAAGTCGTGAATAAGTAAAAAAAAAAACACTTCCACGAATTTATTTTAGATACAGAAACCGCCAAAGCTATGGCCCGCGAGGTAGAAAACGCTGTTAGTGGGCGTCCTCCAATCAATAGGTACGTTTAAATAGGCAAACAATGAAATAATGTACTTCTCGGTTACTTCTCGTATAAAGTCAGCATTAGAAGTAAGGATACGTCATTCAATTTCTTCTAAAATACAACCAATTTGTAAACTTGTCTATAGATTATCTGTTAACTACCATTTCGTTAAAAACCACGTTAAAGAACAAAATCCGAATGCATAGACACATATGGCAAAATTTAGGGAAACAATTTATGTGTTTGAAAGAATACACACAAAATAATTTCATAAATATGTTTCACAGGTGCTGCTCCTATCGGAAACGCTTATGTACACATTTTGTATAAATTGTCTTTTGTCTTAAACTGTCAAATGCTAAATGGAGTATACTGTATAAACTTCCAGCTCTATTAGTAGCACCCTGTATTCGAGAAGGATGACAGTTCTTAAACTAAACGCTATTATTTTGTTTCTTCAAATTAGTAGCTGCGGTGGTATTACTTTGTGGAAGTTAGTATTGACAGCTGTCACCAAACGTCAGAAATTTGTCATTTTCTAACACAATGGTCGCATTCAAGAATATAGTTATCGTCGACTAGATTGGTCTGGATGAGATGAACGCAAAAAACTCCTAAGTCAGCCACATATATGTACTGTCAATTCGTCGGCTAGCCCTCCATAAACGTCAACTGAAACAGCTGCTCATATGACTGATTTCCCCCAATCAAAACCGAGATACATCTAGTGAGAGAGCTGTAAGACTTACTAAACTAGATACTTGAACGTCCCCATTCATAACTAATAATTTGTTAAAACAAAATGGCTTACTCTGTTGTAACGTACTTCCGTGGATAGAAAAATTATGGGGGACTTTTTAAACGAACGAATGCTAAAATAAATAAGTACAAATTGATAGATAACTTTTTTGACATTTTATAAAATGGCGCTTAACTCCTGCGTTAGAAAAAAGTGAAATGGTACAGTTTTATTGAAATTTTTTTTAATTTACTTGGCGGAGATAAAAAAAAATGTATGGCCCAAAATCGTTATTAAGTGTGCACTTTGTTTTTATTTGGTAGATATTTATTGACATAAATGTATAAAATTATAACGACAGCTTTTCTAAAACTGTTCAATATGGAATATATCAATTGACTACAAAAGATCAACTCTTAGTGAATGGAAAGAGTAACTTTGATGTGTCACCGCAAAAAGTTTGTCACTGCCTGCCGTGGAACATCACGAGACTAAACTTTGTTCTCAATAATAATATCTGAACCAGTCATTCATGTGAATTTTCTGCCAAAAATATTCCCGAAAGAGCAAAATTCAAAACATATTCACATAGGGCAGGTATTGCTGCCAAAAATTGTTTAGAGATTTTCCGCGCAATTCTCAAAATACATTTACGCTGAGTGGAAAATTTGTTTTAACCGGTGAATGCCAAATTAATACAGACTGTAAATTTATGGGTAGGTACGTGTATACTTAAAAATCAATTATTTATGATAAATTTACTTTAAACACGGCAACAGCAAGTTTATTTGCTTCAGTGAATGGCTAGTGCCTTTTTATTTGAAAAAAAAAAAACATTTATTTGACTAATTGTTTAGAGGTTTCTTTAAGTAATATTCTTTAATATATATAAATATATAACTATTTTATTTTAATTTATTATATCCTCCATAGTAAAAACAAAAATTGAACTTGACTGTCACTTAAGTTTGGACTATTTTATTTTGATTTTGGTCGCATTTGAGCTTAGTTTTCTAAGTGCTGCTGGATTGTCAATGCTTATTTAGATGGGGACCTCAGAAATTCTATAACGTTTGCAAAGCTAAACACAAAATAAAAATTATTAAAATCACATTATGTACATAGAGTACAAAGCAGAAACATATAAGACTAACCTAATAACCGCAAACCCAATTCTATAAGTTCAACTGTGCCCAATGTCTTATGTAAATCTTTGTTCTAATTTCAGGTTGTAGGACTTTGTGTTCACTTTAAGTTATGCTTATCTATCAGCATAACTAACGTTTGTACTAAAGACAATTCGCCGCCTCTGACATATCAATAGTAATAACACCTGAGATATTAAAATAGCTGCTGACAGTTTTGGAGCTCAATAAAAAATAAAGATAAGCCACTATCATTGAAATGATAAATAAATTATGTTGTTTTGCCGTTTACAATAGCTCTGAAGTTAAAAAAAACACGCCACAAATATATCAAAACAACAGCTGACGTGAATACTGTAATGCATGTCATTATATTATTTGTATTATGAATTACATAAAGTTCGCACACTGAATTGCCTACATTGTAACATTTATTTTTAAATCGATTGTGTGAGTTGATTTTATTTAGAAGTTGCCTTACAGCATGTGCTGTAAGGTTGTATTTAGTTTCATCCCGCTTTGCGAAATACTGACCATTTTGTTGCATACAAACAATTTTCGTTTTGCCTAACATTTTCTAGGTACAAATTCTTTTGATATTATTTCACACACTGAATGAAGAATGATGCGAAATGTTTGCAAATATTTACCTGAGACTGTTGTACAAATTAAATTAATCAACGACATGAGTTGATGGCTGGTAGTAGACTTTGTTATTATTAAAAACACGTGTGTTAAACGTTTGTTTGCGTCATAAATAATTAATCGGTGTGTATTGTGATAAACAATGTAATCAGTGACAAAGTACCAATAAATCGAAAGAGTAACAGGAAAAGGGACCCACGCGCAATGGCCAATTATCATCCCTGTTGCAGTTGCATTTCGCATTTTCAGTCTGCTAATTTCGCATTATTTATCTAACTTTATTTCTTTGGGTTAAGAGATGCAGACCTTAGAATGGAATGAAATTCGTCTCAATGGATAATAATGCAAATAAGTACACGAAATTTGAAATAATCTCAAATTGAAATTCGAACGAAATTGATTCCAGGGGTGTACAATGTAAATATGATCACAAATAATAAGTTGCATTTTTTGTTCGTCAGGTTAAATGTTAAAGTTGAATTGGTACTTACAATGCGGAGGTTGGCTAATAGCAGTGAACTACTATGTATTATGTTAATAATTGAAATTGACATGACGTTCATTGACGTTGTACACAGTTTAAAACAACTTAACAATGTACAACAATGTTGGCAGGAAATCATTTTAAAATAACAGACTGAGAAAGTAAAAAGTAAACCAACTGGAATGGTTAGAGAAATTCTAGTACATTTTTTTTTCAGAACTGCGTTTAATTAAATCAAGCCGATCTACACACGAGTTTTTATTTCCACGATGTGGTTTTAATTGTTTGTGTAAAATGAGAATGTAGACAACTATTTTATTGGCGTTACTGTTAAATTATTAATATTAATTACTGTTGATGCGAGTTCAACATACCTCCTAGTACTTTTTTCTTGATCTGTTAAAATTGACTCCAGTTGCGCATTCATTACGCAAGCTAAATACCTAAGCAGTGGAGAGATTTCCGCACAGTTTGAGAATGATGGTGATACCATTTAAATCGAAACGCGTAGTGCTTTGATGAATTTGGTATCTAGAGGCTTCTTGTACGCGAGCTTAATTTAATAGCGACTAGAATATTAGGGTTTCTATTGCAATTTATTGGGGTTTCAATAGAGATTTATTGAATTCTGATAAATATATATATTATTTCTTTCCATGAATGTCCAAATCTTATGTTTGCATGATGAAACTGCAGTTTGACATTTCCCGGCCGTATAATGATATGTCTTCTTCCGATTATAAATGAATTGTTCAATCTTCAAAATAAAGCAAAAACTAAATTGTAAATTATTCAACCGATGTTGTTTTATATAAAATCAGATCCATTTGGAAAAAGTACTAAAAAGAAAAAATAAATTAGTAGAAATTTTCAGGAATTGTGTCAATTTTTGATAAGCTACAACTATAAAAAGTTCTGGAAGCATTAACAACGTTTGGAAAGTAGACATCAAACATCGAGAAATAAGTAGAATAACCTTTAAATCTCCATAACTGACATAACGGGTTGAATATGCATTGACAGCGTATATGTTCGTATACAGTTTTGTATAAAATAGAAGGACTGAAATAACGGTTGCAAAAAACACGTTAGTTTGTTTGACTTAACAAACAAAGCTCTTCAAAAATAGAAGATTCAAAACACATCTCAATTATGGCGGGTATCTCTAAAAGCCTACTTTATTACAGAACCTAACCTAACCACAAAATACCTACATTTCAATTGCGTTATAACCATGCACATTTGCAAATCAACTTACGTCTAAATTTAAGCAGCTGCTGTTGCTCCAATGATGTAACTAAATAATCCACAAACAAGCGGGAAACGATAGACGTTCTCCAACAGAAAGGTATAGCTTTTGGCTGCCTTGTAACGGATGATACGAACAAAACTTTCACTACCGAGATCTCAGGTGTACACACACTCACACAAAACTATATTTATGGTATATGTGTTTAGGAAAATCAAAACATTTTCCTGGCTTTTCAGCGTCGCGTCGGCCAAAATTGTTTGACCTTCAAATGCACAAAAACACAAACGTACCCAGCCCTAGATACAATCAAATTTATTCGGACAGCACGAAATCCGTTCGCAGAAGCGAAAATGTTTACTCTATATGTGGAAATGTATTCAGCTGATCAAAGATCGCTCGATTTTCTTTTTTACGTATCGCACTATTCTATAGGTATATGTTTATTGATAAAACAGAAATGCACCATACTTGCACATACAATATCAAATCAACTAGCAGCTCACTTGTTTTAGTTAAAACTATCTCAATTTATAGACTCACGCTTCTGTCGCGTTGTTCTTTTTATTTAAATTGCATTTGTTTGGAGCGTAACTGCCGCTTGAAGAGGTTTAAAGTCCGACGACAGGTAGTCTTCGAGTGAGAAGTGGGAACTCGTTTGGCAATTTCATAACAAAGGCGGGCAAGAAGCGAGAGCTTTTTGTTTTTTGTTGTTTTTTCGTTTGGTCTTGTTTTATATTTCAGATACTCGCGCGAAAGCGACTTATAAGATAGTTTGACTGTACTCGCCGATACAACTCCGACAAGTGCGGATCTCAGACTGAACGATTTGCCGGACGAGATATAGCTAAATACTGAGCAAAGAAAAGTTCGAGAAAACGCAAACAGTCAGTCGGTGGTGGACGTGGTCGTGGTATACAAAAAAAAAATGTTCATTTGTAGACACGAACGCCGGACACAGTGGTGTGACTAAAACGAAGAAACAGCCGGGCGTCCACCACCCGCTGTTGATGTTTCGAGGGTTGTTGTATGCTCGGATATAAAGCTCTAGCAAGACGAACCAAGTACTGCATCTGGTACTGCTACTGCTACTGAGATATGTACAGGGTGGGCCAAATAAAAGTTTCTTTTTAGAAATACAATAAAATGAACAAAATTAAGTTGTTTCCATGTATTATGACTTCATTAGTAAGCATTCCCATTAATTATGGAACACAACTTCGTTCAAGTGGCTGCCTCGGCTGGTTTCGCAGTAGCGCATTCTGTCACTCCAATTTTTCCAAGGCCTTGTTGATGGTTTCGGGCTGTAGCTCACGGATTGCTTGGTTGATATTGGTCTTAAGTGCTTGAATAGTTTCCGGATTGTTGCCACAACATCGGTCCACACAAAAAAGTCCAAATCGCTGATCCGGGGCGGCCAAGACGGCTGATAACACGATCGATTGTGTCATGGGCTGTCTGGTATGGCGTGCCATCCTACATGAACCAGAGGTCGTCCAAATGCATGTCTTCAATTTCATAAAAAAATAATTGGGTTAACATGGCTCTGTAACGCCCACAGTCGACCGAAACGTTGTTCCCAGCCTAATTTTCGGAGAAAAATGATCCAATGATGCCAACACACCACAATCCACACCAAACTGTCACTCTCTGTGGATGCATTGGCATTGGCAGACGGGGACCATGAGTGTTGTTCACTAGCATACCAGTCTCACGAACTTTTTTGCACAAACTTACGAACAGCATGCGCGGTAGGTACTTCATTTCGGCCAAAACTTCTTTTCAAAAAACGCACACAAGTTTTCAATATTTCTCAACGTTGTTCAAGCGTAAAGCGACTCATTTCGTTCCGCGGAGGTATGATACTGACTTTATGTCAAGATTTCGAGCCGGAAACAGCTGTCAGTGTCAAAATAACCTATGATTTAAATATAAACCAGTAGATGGCCCACCCTTTACATCAATGGATGCGGATTGTTGAACAGCGAGTGGCGAGTGGGTGGGATGAAGGGCAGCGAAGACACATTTTATGTGAATTATGTGCTTGAAACGGTAGCGGAAAAGTATATACACGATCAATGAAATTCATGCGAAGGCACGGCGCAAAAAGCTTCTAGGGGTTTTGCGACTTTGTCTGTCTAAGCGAGCTTTTTGTGACGCAAAATCTTCTGAAAGTCGGACAAAACAACTAGTAACGGGGTTATCATTTATCAGCTGTGCACACACATTGGAAGACTTGAGAATGAGTGTGCTTGGCTAAGCAGAAATTCACGTTGCCTACACTTCGCGTATTTACACGGAAACGAACGTATGAAATATGTTCACAAAAAGTGTAGTGTATCTTCAACCGAACGGAAACACCTTTGATTATATTAAACATTTGGGAATTCAAGTCGATTTTATGAACAAAGCAGGAACAAAGCCCTTAGCGTGGCGCTCGTTCACAGATAACGCACCTGTTCCTACAGTGTACACGAGAGGGCTGGGAGAGTAATAGAAAGTGTTTTAAAGGAGTTATGGGGATATCAAAGGAAACTGCTGTAAAACGTAGTTCCTAGATGGACCTGGTCCTCAAACAATAAACCACTCCAGTTGACGCGATCGTTGACTATCTGTCTGCAGCAGCAAAGTCGGTAAAGGTCTTTGTCCACTTGTTAACGCCACCAAAGGCGAAGTCTTGCTCTATGGCAGTGTCCCTCTCAATTGGAATCAAAGACTCTGCGGACCGGAACTTATTTAACCTAGACCAATATCGATGTATAGCTTGAGGGTTGTAGGGTTCTCCTCTGTTTCTTCTTCCGAATCGAAAATCACTGACAGAAAATTCCGTAGATATATGGAGTGAGTTCCTAAGAAAATGGAAAGGAACTTCAAAAAGTCAAAGGGCGACTTATGCATAATCACAAGCTTCAGAAACATCGGGGGTCATTAATAAATCTTGCAAAGTCGTTAAAAAAACGTTTTTTATACTACAAGTACTTGTCGCGTAATGTTATAGGGTATCTGTTAAGGTTGCACACACTTTCCATGCATTGCCACGGCCAATAACACAATAATAGAAGCACTTGTTGCCAAAGTTTATTTCCCTGTGTACTTTTGGAACTACGATCATAACCAACAGTCTCCATGTCAGTGGGATGTATCCCCAATTGCAGCTACCTCTAAATAGATTAGTGACTTCTGGCAGAATGATATTGTAAACTTCAGTTTTAAAGCTAGATACCTTCACAACCAGTTTCATATGGTTTTAAAAGGCTGCACTGTCCATTTGACCTTACATCTTGACAAACGCTTCTGAATGGTAAACCATTAAAGCAATCAGCCGAAGCAACACATCAGGTTCGAACTTCATCAACCTAAATTAAGCTAGAACTATACTTATATCCTTTAATGACTCATCCAAAAAGTAAGCACGCACCTTATCTCGTCATGATACACAAAACTGCGATGGTTGTTCTGAACTGAAACCTTTGTTAAAAACTTTTTTTAGTTTAGGGTTTTAAATAAGCTAGTATAGTTAATCCCCATGTATAGGTGGTTACGACCGGGAAGCCCCCTTGAGTCACGATTAAAATCAAAGTTCACCGTTCCAAGTTTATGGTGTAATGTATCAATTACGTGAACACGCTCATATGCATTTTTATTCACCTTTACTGTAATTTTAAGAGTAGAAAACAAAGGCGATTATTAAGTACCAATATTTTTTACACATAACAAATGTGTCAGCACAACAAAGCTTTATTCTACGCCAGTAAAATAATCCACTTTTATAGTCTTAGGGAAAGATTTATGCGTAAATAATGACAATGCGGCGGTGTCCATCATTTATGGTGAAATAAATAACACAATCGGTGTGCCGCACAAGTACAATATCACCGATTCTTGACTACTCTTATGAAATGGTACGTTCATTACTTGATGTATTCCCACGCGTGTACGTCACACTTTTCCATTGATTTTCCTTTATGTAGGTACTGTAATATGTGCTCATACTGTAACAGAATTCTGTGATTCAGATGTATTGCCTTTTTTTTGTGAAAAATGCGTTTGGAAATTTCCAACTTTATTTGCCAAGAATGTGACGTAAATTGAATTTTTATGGCCGTATGATGTCACGTCGTGGACTTCAACCCGTGGATGCTTTCATAAGAAAAGTGCAAAAGTGGGAGCATGTCGCATGAGTTTAGTGTAGGAGACTGTGTGCGTGGAATAGACTGAACATTGGTTCATTCATTTTCCGCGCACAGTTGAATAAATTAACGTTGAAAAACTAAGCAACTCTGTTATATCAATACAAGATTGAAGCTTTTTTTTCTACTTTTCATTTTCAACTTTGTCGTACTTACACATACTTACAGGTATAGTGAGACGTATTGTTGTCAATCAAAATGTTCAACTTAATATGTGAATCAATTCGGATATTACGATGATAGAGGAGCGTCCATCGGGATGTATCAAAGCAGGTTAAACTGCTTTAACCTTGTATATTAGTTCAAGGTTCTATCTTTTTGGAACAGGATTTTAATTGCCATTTTAACCCCAAGAATAAAGAATTTGCACTATAAGATAAACTAAGTTTTCTAAAAAAAAATAAAAAAAAAAACGACTGTAGCGATTTAAACAAAACATGATACAAGGAGCGTTACATCAGCTTTTTTGAGTTTTTTTTTATCCTTTTTTAAACGTCTGAACATTATGGCATACTAATGTCGTTTTCCATTGGTTTCACTCGGGGATCCTCTCCTTCTGAAATCCAATGGAACAACAAAACAGCTTCTGAAAGAATCCACAATAGTATTGGTGAAATGTCACAAAATAATCTACGGCGGCTGTCAGCTGACTTGTATAAAATACATAAATTACACTTGTGTGATTCCTTCTCGAGTGGATTCTGACTTTAAATCGAGAAGGGAAATTCTCTCCTCAGAATTTTTTGTGCCAATGGAACGGTTTCAGAAGTGATTTTTTCGATTCCGGGCTCTCCCGGACGCTTCTTTTTGCCCAATGGAAAACGACATAAATTTGTATAGTGCTGTCTTAAAAATAACTACTTTTACGCAGCAATTTTTTTAAATGCTGACTTTCTATACATTTTCACAAAACTTTCGCAAGCAGTTCGTGCCTATTAGACGTCATCGGCAGATTGAAACAATTATTCACAAAAACAAAGGTGGCGCTGAAGTTTGGAGTATACTTGAGGTTTAGTTTCTCGCTAATAGGCGTTTTTCTTTTTTTAATTCAGAGCAGAACCTGAACTGTTATACAAAAAGTTTTAGCTCAGACACATCAGAGCTCAGAATTTGTGTTTCTTTTTTAGTTCAGAGCATGATCAGAGCGCTGTCAGAATAAATTGACTGAACAGGCTGAGTAAAAAGCTGATTACGCACTTACAGTCACATTTGACAGAAAAAAACTGGATAAACAAAATAATTGAAATGGCGGACTAACCTTGTTCTTCTGGAACTGAAGGTTAACCAATTTAATGAATTACAATTATTAAATATTCAATTTGTACATATACTTTATTACAAATGACAGCTATGTGCTCAAGTGTGTTTCAAACTTATAACAGAACGATCAGAGTACGCTCGGTTCAGAGCGCGCTCATAATGCTCGAGCTCAGCTCTGAGCTAAATAAAACAACGCCTAATGTGAAGCGCCGCATATAAAGAAGAATTATCAATGAATGAGAACAGTAAAATATAGCCCACACAGATCTACATAAATTTTCGCAAATAGCAAATGTCAAAAATAATAGCGCAAATATCTAAGTATAAATAGATATTAATTGATCTAACCCTCATTCTGTCCGACCATAACACCTGGCCGATATATAAAACATGTATGCGAACTTCGCTTTTCGAAAACCAAAAAGAGGGTAACTGATTTGAGCAGGCTAGAGCAAATTGCCTAGAAATTCATTGTCACAAAAGAGAAGTGAAATTTACCAAATATCTAATTCATCAGCTATGCAAAAGACCATCAGCCATTAGCCGAGTGTATATTAAATATAAAATACTTCAAATAAAATATTTTTCTACATCAAATATTCATTGGCATCCCACAATAGATTTGATACTAATAGAAAAGCAAGCAAGCATCTATTTTTGAATATAACCCACTGGAATTGTTGGCATTTTTTGGCGCGACATAAAACACGGAAGTTTTTGCTAGTGGTCACCATTTTGTCAGGAAATAAATTGTAGACGTTGTTATCTAGACGTGTGATCTTGTTTTAAAAATAGTCTTAGGATTCATTCATGAAAATTCCATTCGATTTATCATACCGAGAGAAAGTATTTAGGTATTCAGTTAAGTCTTCTTTACAACGTCACACTACAATTAAAAATTGACAGCTTGCCGACACCGAAATGTATGCAATGGAAAGGAACTTCAGAAAGTTAAAGGACGATTTGGCTGTCAAATTTTACAATGAAAACAAGAAATAAGAAATCATTGCTGCGATGTCTCTGAACTTAAAAAGTATCATGTCATTTGTTTTGACAGGTCATCCTCTGCTCTGAACTAAAAAAGAAAAAAAACATTTAATTCGATTACTTTTCGAATTCTTTCAATTGCTCTCAAATTTGAGATCGAAGCCTAAAAAACAAGGCGAATAAATCAGGGCAGAGGTATGGACCAATTACGCTTTTATCTGAGAATGAAGCGATTGTGTTCAGGATTAACACTGCGTTTCAAGTTGGTATATTAACGACAAAAAAAAAACAACACAAAAGCGGTCAAATTATATTTTAAATTATTTAGCTATAGTTTTTGTAACTATTATTTTTTAACCTGTCTATTATTGAATCAGAGTTAGAACATGCTTTTTAGTTTAAAGTAGAGTTTTACTAGTGTGGAGCTATGCTCTTTAACATGGATTAACCAAAGTTTTGGATCAATGTTGTGACAATAAATGAAGAGTTCGAATATTGTTCCAGTAAAGTCGAATTCAATCATGTATTTTAAAAACCAATGAAATCTTGTAAGGCCTAACGAATGACGTTTTCGAGCTGCGCTTTAACAAAACTATCCTTGGCAGTGACAAATGTTGTGCAATAAATTTTTTACTCAAAATTGGCGTCCCAAATATTATTACATTTGTTTTACACACAACGCTCACTGCTCTTCTGTAAACAAATTCTGAATTCATTGCTTTGACAGCTGTCATTGCAAAACTGAATGGCCATGTACAAATGATTTTTTACTGTTTTTCTTTTGATGTTTTGTTGCTAAACGATCTATTAAGACAATCAGTATCTTCGTGTCTATTTGTGTGCGTTATTATTTACAGGGTGTCAGAAATATTCTCAAAATTTGTTTTTCTTCATTTCCGTGATTCGAAACAGTACTCGCTATAAGATTCAACAGCACAAATCGTAATAAAGGGTTTTCCAATGAGAGGTGTTATTGTGATTGAACCGCTATTTCGGTAGCTGTCACTTTTGTAGCTTTTATTTTTTGACATTTGACAAGTAGAGACTATGCCATTACTAAAAATGGAACGATACACGCTTCAACAATGCATTGAAATTATTAAAATTCATTACAAAAATGGTGAAAATCTTGCAGTCACAGTTCGCAAAACTAAAGCATTTTTTGGTCGTCGTGACAACACCTTGTCGGACCGCAATACAGAAATTGGTGGAAAAATTCGAGCTGTTGGGACAAGTTAGTGATGTGAAGAATAAGGCACGTCGCTCTGAGAATATTGCTGCTGTAGCCCAAAGTGTTGCAGAAAACCCAGGTTTGTCCATTCCTCGTCGTTTTTTGGAATTGGGCATTCCACAAATGTCTTTACACCGTATTTTGCATAGACTTGGGTCTTACGGCTTATAAAGTTCAGTTAAGACAAGAACTTATCACGTGAAAGACAAGGTCTACGCCAACAGCTATATACTGACCCCCAGCTAACCGCAAAATACTTCGCCATTATACTTCCGTTCTTGATTAATACACTTGAGTAGTTACTTTAATGAGCGGATAGTGTGATCCACCTTTTCTTCCTAGTGGCAGCACAGTGGACCTGGAGCACCTAGAACCACGCAACCCAATACAGTAAAAGAGAAATCAGAGGAAACAAACAAACCAGTTCCACCAAAAGAGGTCTGTGTCTTTGCTAAAAAACAACAAAACGAAATAATAATGTAAATGCACTGATATATTTTTTGCTCTTCTTCATAAGTATATGCATGTTTTTTTTTTACAAAAAAAATAATAATAATAGTAAACAAAAATATAGTATACTTATGTCGATTTGTGAAACTTTGCATAATTTAATAACTCAAATACAACCATTTGCTTTGTAAATTCAAAAAAAAAAAACAGATTAAGATTTACGCGCGCACCGCGCGCCTCATATCAACATCAGTTTTTCGACTTCCTGCGTCTAGCATCTGTTATAGCACCCCAGAGTTCAATAATAAAGTCATCCGTAAACCCAAACGACTCCAGGTCTGAGTTGTCGATCGCCTCCGCAAAGTCCATTGAGTTTGTTTTATTCGAACCGAGATCCCAGATTTGTGTGGCCAATTCCGCGTCATTGATCCCCATAAAGGATTCCAGCAAATTGTTGATAGCTTCGATGCCACATTGCGTGGAGTCGTCAAACTTCTCCTCGATTTCTACATTACCGTTCGCTTTGAAGCGTAACGTCTCCTTACCACTGCCGTATCCTTTGCCCGGCGCTTTGGGCTGTGATCTGGGACCTATGCCCTGGAATCCACTCTTCATTGGTTCAACCAATCGAATGGTAAATGTGGCACCGGTGGGAATTTCCTTTAACAGCCTCGCAACCTCGTAGTGACGTTTACCCACCATCTCTACGCCGTTTAGCTTTTCTATGTGATCCCCAATGGCAATGTGCTGGATACGATCGATGACACTCTCCTCCTTGATTCGCTTTATAAACGCATAACCAGCGCCGTTGTCAGTGATTGTCAGGCCGAGGGCATCTTCTGATTTGATAATTTCGATTTCCTTCGGCCTGCCCTTCCGGTGCGCAAAGATGAAATCATCGAGACCGATCTGTCCGCCTAAAAGTTTCGTCATATCGACTTTATGGGAATTCAGTGTACAAAATAGAATATCATCGACCGGGATGTCATAGCATTCGGCGATTTTTTTATAAAGCTCTCTGACGCTGGCGAATCCCGTTATCAGTCCAGTGGGACTTCCGTGCGCCAGTTGACAGTGGAAGACCAGTTGTGGTTTCGTGACATTGGAATCTGGTCTGGGTGTATTTGCAGGAACTGCTGTCAGTTTGTTATTGTTATCGTGGTTTGTGATTGTGTCAGGCGTAGGTTTACTGGACTTCTTGGCAAATAGCGGCATATCTGTATATAAATTGGAACTCGTATAGATTTACGTTTGTTTTTTTTTTTTTTGTTGAGAGTTTTTGTACAGTTATTAGCATGTGGTGTGTGTGGTTTCAGTTCAGTGTTGTTGTTAATTTACATGTTATTGTGTGTGCGTCTCAAGAACTTTTTGTTTTTTTGGTGGTAGGTAGATATTTTTAGTTTGATCTACAGATATATTTTTTTGTTTGTACAAAATTTAGTAGGGAAATTTACAAAAAGGGCACCTAGAAGTTGGTAAATTCTCTTTCACGAGAATTATTGCAACTAAAAAACTGTATTTTCGCATTTCTTTTTATTTTGTTTGTTTCAATTCAAAAAAAACTGTCAAATCTGACATTTCTACCATGTTAGTAAGCCAACTTTAGCTGAATTTACAAGAAGTTATACAGTTTCGAACTTATTTGTTTGATGGAGCTACCGGCGGTCCCAGCACTTACTAATATTCAACATTTAATTTAAGGGCATACACAAGCCTATATTAAGACTGATATCTGATGCCAAAATTTCCTTTTAAATAGCTGATGTCAAATGAAAGGAGAAAAACAGCCGAACACTTATATTTTAATAGCACTGATAACATGCACACATTATCACTTTTCTTCCGTTTAGAATTTTTTTTAAAAATATTATCAAAGCCTGAATAAGTAGGTAAGTTGTAAGTGTCCCTCGTTTATTTATTAAAGAATTGAGTGATCAAAAATTAAAGTAATCGAGAGGCGTTAGTGTCAACAAATCCTTGGTAGACAATTAATCGCGTTTTTCATTGGCAAAGCTTTAACACAAAGCAAACACTTAAGTGATGGGTGAAATTCTTGGCTTATTTAAAATGAAAATTCTATCACTCTCAATGAAAACCCAAACTTAAACGATAAAAAGAAAAGTGTAGCCAAACTTCTTTTTTTCTATGTTATCGATAACTTGCAATGCAAATGTCCGAAAAAAAGAGAGGATACATATTTCAAAAACTGATTTTGGTTAAGATCTTTCTTTAACTTTTTCTCATTAAAATAGAACTGTCTCTCCGTTTTAAAAAAGTGGATAGTTCATAAAAATGTTTAAAGAAAAACAGAGAAGAAAATTTCGCCATTAATATCAAAAGCTGGAGCTCTACAAGACTACATTTGTTTTAGTTTAATTTTTAAAGTGAAACTTCTTAAGGCACACTGGAGCTTGGGGGTAAACTGGTGACTCTAGGCTTTTGTTTATTTCACTCACACGATCTATATAGATCAATGATTTCCATGGTTTACAACAACAGTTGAAAACGCCTTCTGTTACGAAATGTGTGATCTAGGTAACGGAAGTGGCTGTACCATGGAATTGGTAAAGCCATTTACTCACAGCTCGAAAACACTTCTTTGCCCACTCCAACCATATTCAAAAATTGCTTAAAAATATAAAAAACCTACTAAAAGACCTGCTACTTTTCACAGATATTCCAGCCCCGAAAATAATTTTTCTGTTGTGAATCATTTCATAATTTTGATTTATATTAACTCGTCAGATTAAAATCGACTTTTCCAAATCAAATTAAATGGTTTGGGAGTCAAATCTCGAAATCGTTTTATTTCTAAGGACTAGAGTCTGATTGCAAGTGTACAAAAAAGGTTGTGAGGGTGGGAGTACACAGTACACACCCCAAATGTTTGGGGTACTATGAGCTACCTAAACCCAGTAAACGTTATATACTAAAAGGAAATGTAAATACAAATCCTGCCTAAATCTTTATAAAAATGTGACGATGATTTTTGAGCTTCGTTCTCAGCAAAGCAAAGTAAAGTATGATTTTCGGCACGCAATTACAACAATTACGCTATACTTGACACTTCGAGACTAGCAGTAGTTATTTTAATTTGTGTGCTGAAAATCTTACTTTACTTTGCTTTGCTGAGAACGGAGCTCAAAAAAACAGGCCTAACATCGTTTTCGGAATTTAAACGATGAGGAAAAGCTATTTTCCAAAGGATTTCATTTTGGTTATTGGCAGATTTTGTACATTCTACACGATGCTCTCAAATCTTAATTTGCCCTGGCTGTTTGTCGTTCCTACGATTATGGCCAAAAAAGTTTCGTAATTGGGTTGTAGGTTGGGGCCCCTTAATGCACACTCCTATTTTTGATCGAAAGGGGTTCAGAAGTGGATTGAGGTTTATAAAAACCATCAGTAGCGCCCATTTTCTACTCTTAAATAGATCGTGCTGCTGCAAGGTATTGTCAAATTGACTACCAACGAATGTATATCTAATACATTCAAGTCCCAAACAAAACTATGGCAGATGCCAATGTGAGAAAATAAATTCCTTGAACCCACAAAATTAATATACCGTAGATAATCAGCGACAATGTGAGTACATATTTTTTTAACAAATGAATGCACCCGTCGAAAATCGCGGAATTAAATTCCACCCCACGCACACTCACAACTTCCGCTAATAAAACATATCTCAGATAACAGTCGGGTAGGGGACGTTGCACGCGTCTCACATAAATTTAATAAAATCAATTGCATTGTCCCACTACAGGGGATTTTGCGCTTTTCAACTATTAAGTTAAACAAATATCGAAAATACCACAGAAAAAAAAAAACTTGAGACCACATGATATAACAAAATAACAAATAAATACAATTTAAAACACAGAAACACACATTTTTAGAAATAGCACCACAATTCACCTTTTCCAAAGTAAAAATCACTTAATTAGATAACATGAGTGTATTGAGAAAAACAAAATCCGCCACCGTGTAAAAGAAACAATTAATTGGTTAGTGTTGACTTTTTCTTTTTTTAATATTATGTGAGTACTTATTAGAAGCTAATTTTATGTACAGAGACAAAAAAAATGACCTTAGTTCACGTATTATCGCACCAAAAATATCTTTCTTAGACGAGAAATAAACTTCCACTGGAATAGGCCATTCGGTCTTATCTCGGGACGACAAGATAAGGTTCTCCAATTGCCATCCGACACAGCACACTCACACAGTTTTATGCTGGCCGACGAGTTCAGCTTCACTATAGTGCTGAGCTTTCAAAACAGCTGGCGCCCTCATTTCTGTTGTTCTAAAAATGGAATGTGCATAATTAATGCCGGCCCAGTGTGGAGTTGGAACACGAAGGCGGCGATGAAATGACATACAGTCTGTTTGGATAGAAAGCGCTTCCAACTCAGATGCTGCTCTGTCCCAAGTGGGCCTTACAGTAAAATTGAAAAGTATAAATCAGCCGTGTGATCAAATAACCCTGAATTGGAGCGTTGACGACAATTACTGTCGATCAGAATGGCTTACATCAAAGTCAATTGGATGTGAATCACTCGAATGTCTCAATAACTTGATTAATTCCGATGCCACAACACCATTAAGCGATTTTATACTTGCTGCGGTTTCTGTGTAAACTAACGGTAATGGCCACTTACTGATTTTCGAATCCACAATATTTTTGTATAAAATTTAGAATTTTAATATTTCCCAAACGAAAAGAGAACGATTTTACGCGAAACAACAAATTCTTACTGCTGAAGTGCTGAAATGTCAGAGTTTTTGTGAGAGGAAATTTTCCGAATGGTTACTGATTGATTTTGTTTAAAACTCCCGACTCCAGTGATAGAAATTTGTATAGTATGTTTGATAGGGACAACAAGAACAAAAAAATTTTTCAGAGATAGCTATCTATTCGATTGGTTATAATTGATAGCGCAGTTGTGTGTGCACTTATCAGGTTTATGTACTTTCTGCATTCGGTATCTTGTATCAGTAAAACAATTAAACAAAAATATCCGTTATCTGTTTACTATCGGTGTCATGCCAGCTTGTGCTTATGAAATGTGCGGGCAACCTTAATTGGCGACGTTAGTTAACAGTGCACGCAATATATATTGGAAAGTGTACACAAGGCGATATTTCGTGGAATGCCTGTGGGCAATCTATGATGTTTGCCTTTTTGAGATGGGACATTTTTCGAGTTTCATAGAAGAACACCCATAAGAAAAAGTGTGCATTTTGATTCAGGACTGAAGGGGCTTTTGGACAACTTCACGTAGATATTTTTGTTTTTAAATAGAAACGTCTCAAATAAAAACTTTATTCATTACGAAAAATTGCTCAAGGCATTATGTTTTGAACATGATTTCCGACGTTTTTAGGGAAGTACACTTCATAACGTTGTCGTTGAGTCGATTCATCGGCGTCATTTAATAAAAGACAAAAGGTTTGTTTGACGTGGGCCCGAGTGCGCACTGGGTTGACCCTAATGCGTTCGATATAGCACTGAACTCGTCCTGGTACTGAAAACCTGTGTTTGACATTACTTCTAGGGCACCCGAGTTGTGCCCTGAACTCACCCCAATTAATTTGTCGAGGCAAGAATTCAGTGCTGAGTTTGCTGTCATTTCGCTTGCTGTTATTCATTTTCAAACTCGTCATCTATATTCCGAACGCATTTATCAACTAATTGTATTATGGCAAAATCAAATTCTGAATTGAGTTCACTCGTTTTTAACAATAATCCGAAAAAAATGTTACCAAAAGATAAATATTTGTCAATGTCAAAATCTGACAGACTACAGGGCAACATTTTGCGAATTTTCAGGGTTGTGCAGGGTTTTTGACAGGCGCGAACATTAACTGACACTTCTCAGTGCGCACTAAGAAAAATATAGTTTCACATACGGGCTTTAGTTTCAGTTAATAAAATTATCAAACAATTATACGAATAAATAATTCTCCATTCATCACGTCCGGCAGCCATTTTGATTTGTAGGAAAACGAAATTCCCTTAGCCATTGCTATAAAAATATCATTTATGCAGAACTTTCCCATTATTATTACCATATGTAAGCAAAATGGCTCACGAAAAAACGTGTCATGCATTTTTGCTTGTTAGGTAGTGCTGTTCCTTTCAGACATAGACACACCGTACTGAGACCACCAACTCCCGTCGATTTCCTGTTACTTGCCTACAAGCTATAATTTTATGGGGTGGCAAATACTAAGTGCGCTCTTATTGTTACGTAGAAATTCGTATTGACAAATGTCACGTAACTTCAAAAATTCCGACTCACCAACTCACTCGCACCTTGCATATGCCAATTCCGCTGTGGGCAAAGTTGCTGCCAGCGTTCATAGAATTTTATCCGTTAAATTTGAAATTATTCGTTACGTGTGGGTAGTATTTTTTTTAGGATTAAAAGTACATTTGCTTAAAATATATATGAAAAATGAACAATGTAGATTGATTGAAGGAAAAAACATTTTGAGAAAATTTTCTTCAGTTGTCTAAGAAATATTTATACATATGCAATCGAAGTTAATGATATTAAAAAGCGGAAAATACGCAACCATGTTTATGCTAATAAGTTTCTAGTATATAGAGCATCTGCATTAGATAGTTTTATTGACCAACAAGATCGAATTATTCGCCTTTTAACAATATATAATAACTAAGCAATGGCATTCAGTAATGTAAAAAGGTGGTATTCCCGAACTCTAGGACATTTCCCCACGGGAAGAGGATTGCGAGTTGGGGGTCTCAGTATGATTTGTCTCCTGGTTGAAACGCCTTAAAAATTTATCAACGTATACTTTTCTTTGCGATCAAACGATTTTTGTATTAATGATAAGGACAATGAATGTAAAAAAATATAATTTTGTTATTTTTGTCTATGTATTCTATACTGCGGTTGACAAGGGGAACTTTCCGTTGGGTTTTTGATACTATTTTCGATGTTGTCTGTTTATGTGCTCTTTCCAAAGCCTCACCACTGATGGTGAATTTACTAGCGTTTTAGAATTGTCGTCTCTGCAGGCTTCTGTTCGGCCATTTTATCGTTGGAAAAATCTTCTCTGCAGCCACATACCCAGCTCTTTCTCCTTCTTAAAAAATGTTCCTTACATTTGTTTTTCCTCAAAACAGCCCTGGTTTTGGCATGCGGTATTCATTTTTTCCCTTGCAGGATTGATAGCTCCCTAATATTCCTCGGCTGAGTTCGCACAAAAAAGGCGTTTTAACTAATCCAACGCTGGCGGATGTTCTTAAGACTAACGTCAACATTTTCTCGACAACTTTCACAAATTTTTGTACTTTCAAAATAAAAGTCAACAAGTGGTTACAATAATATTTTCTACTAGTATGAACGTTCAAGGATCTAGAAGACGGACATAAGGAAAATGAATGAAAAAATTTAGTACGATCTTTTGGCCTCAAGGCCGCGATAAGTCAACGAAGTACGCGGTAGTCAATCTCCATGCTGCGTGCAAAATACAAATGTCACGTAAGAATCCTATATCGATACAGATAACGCGCCCCTTAAAACAAAAACATCGAAAAAATGCGTGACAGTATTTATATTTATGTTTTTTTATCACGAGCTTACGCGTGTGCGAACTTTTTTTCACCGCTTTTACTGAGAACTTTTAAGACTGCCAACCACTGGGGGGTAAACATGATCCGATTGAGCCGAAATGACGCGCGAATCTTCAGAGCAAGTGCGCACTATTGTCATGAATTCTTTCTTTTTTTATCACCAACACAAGTGTACATAAAAACTTTATATTAATTTGTTTTTAACTTTTAAAATACGGAACGCGTGACATATACTTTCGGCCTTCAGGCGACATAAACACATACATATGGTAGGTATGCCACTATGAAATCGAAAGAGGCCCGTTTGCCTTAATCGGATCAAGTTACCTACATAACATCTGCGCAATGAGAACAAATAATCGAAAAACCGGATTGATTGCGAGATGAGGAGGTTGTAATAATTCCAAACCCATATAAGCCTAACTGAGCGACGTCATAAAATACGAACATTGAGAGTGAGACAGGCCCACTTCGGTTAATGCGCTTCAAATAAACACGATAAACACTTGCAGCGTAGTGCGCGAGCGTTTGCATTCAAAACAACAATTTTCAATTGCATACTAATGCTGTTGTTGTTATTGACTAAAGGGAAAATAAATAAAAATCGCTGACCCTGAGCGTTCATACAAACAAAACAATAAACATTACGGAAAATGCGAAATGGTCACAATCGTCGGAAAGATCGAACTGTCTGCATACAACATACTTGTTGCTTGTTCAAGTTTATTGATCAAAGTCTTCAAACTCAATGAATAATAATATTATAGTTGGTGTCGTATATACATATATAATGTATGTTCATGTGTGGGAGACAGGCCCGCCAATTGTGGCCAATCGTGTTTACGGAAATGAAAACGCAAAGTCTAGCCGTGCTATTGACGCCAACGAAAATCCCCCCCAGCTAAATGCGGTGCATCTGGTATGTAGCTCGTTTATTGTTTAAAATAAACCGGTCATCTCGATGTTAGCCCGGAATAAAGCTTTCCTCTTCTTTGCGGCATAGAAATAAGTTATTGCTCTGGCTCTGTTGTCGCGTGGATATTTTTTTCAAAAGCTTCACAAAGAGAGAGAGAACGCTTTCATTTTGATTTGACTCGTGCGTTGACACATTTCGTTGATCACGCCACTTTTGATGGAATATGTTTTGCCGCTCAGTGAATGATTAGTTAATTAGTACCTTCTTTAAAGTGCAAATTTAAGTGCACACAAAAGAATTAAAAACTACTCTCTAACACATATGTAGTATATTTAAAGGATATACAATGTACTTCATAAGTTGATTAATGAAACGCGATTGGCTCAGTAGTTGATTTAAATACGTCGGGCTGGAGGCAGCCTTTCGCTAGATTTTATGAACGAGAACATCACAAATGTCACTTTTGAATTAGAGAGAACTTTAATGACGTTTTCCATTGGGATTTTTAGTTTTTGATTTTAGATTTCAGATTTTTTGTGGACGAATGGAACATAAAATGAGATTACTATTTTTTTGTTTGCATTTGTGTTGATGCGTAATTGAAAAGTCAGTTGTTCTTAATTTGTAATTTGTGTTTATAAAAATCCATTCATTTATGTTGATATCTATTACAGCGGTCAAATGTATTTTGTCTTTTCGTTTTTTTTTTTCAGACTCGTGGTCTAAAAACGTAAATAATAACACAAATTTCAAATGTTTTGGTGTTACTGAAAGCAGGTGTAAATCTAGCTAAGAAATCGAGATTCGGAAAATTGCTTTGACTGTTTTTTTTTTTTGGTCAATGGAACATGAATTTTGACAACCAACTGATTTAAAGAGCACAAAAATTGCTCTGAAAAAAATGCCTTTTCTGTCGCAATGGAAAACGACATAAGATTAGGGACATTTAAGTTAAGGAAGTCTGACAGCCAGCTGGCTTGAAGTGTCTTATGTCGTCTTCCGTTGGTTTCATTCGGGGATCCACTCATTCTGAAATCCAATGGAACAAAAAAACAACTTCTGAAAGCATCCACATTAGTATTGGTGAAATGCCAAAAAAATAATCTACGGCTGTTGTCAGTTGACTTGTATAAAATACATAAATTACACTTATGTGAGTACTTCTTGAGTGGATTCTGACTTCAAATCGAGAAGCGAAATTCTCTCCTCACCATCACCAGAAAAGTATTTTTTGTGCCAACGGAACGGTTTCAGAAGTGATTTTTTCGATTCCGGACTC
Source organism: Cheilosia vulpina (assembly GCA_916610125.1). Classification (NCBI taxonomy): domain Eukaryota; kingdom Metazoa; phylum Arthropoda; class Insecta; order Diptera; family Syrphidae; genus Cheilosia; species Cheilosia vulpina. The sequence continues at coordinate 39,313,137 of OU744279.1, read as the reverse complement.
TCCCGGACGCTTCGTTTTGCCCAATGGAAAACGACATTAGTTTTGATTGGCCTAGATTGGTCACATGAAGTTTTTCAACTGACTTTTAGATCGGTAGGCAAGTAAGGTATGTTGACAGTTCGTTTATGTGGTTGACGTAAGAAAAGGGACGTACCCATCTAGTTTTTGGCTACAGGGTACACCTTTTTTAATACAAGCTAATCGACTTAAGATAACTGAATTGCCGTAAGGTAAAAAAAAAACTCAAAGTTGTGTAATCAGTCACAATGAAATTAATCAAAGTTCCTGTACAATATAGGGGGAGAGGAAAGATATTCAAGATACTAGCCTTAAATTAAGAGGCCTGATTCGGCATAAGTAAGTTTTATTGTGTACGCACGAACAATAATGCTCACTACCTTGTTTTGCGTCCGTAGACGTGATGGTGAATTTGTTTGTACAAAGCTTAATAAACGTATAGGCCGTTGCTATTCGCCCGACGCTCCGAATACGGCTACGTAACGAAATGTCAAAGTTCCTATTGCTGTCAATTAGGATATGTGGTTCGCTTCGCTCGCGGAAAGGAGACGCCTGTACGAGTATTCGCTTACACCTCATTGATAGCAATAATAAGCCTTTTTTATGCTCACATGATCTGTATAGATCATTGATTTTCACGGTTTACAACAACAGTACAAGATCCAACTTTTGTTGTATACCATGGAAATCAATGATCTATACAGATCATGTGAGCAAAATAAAAAAGGGGTAATACATCCTGACGAACAAGTTTGAAATACCAGCAGCCCGAAGGGACAGGTCATTAAAGAGATTGGGTCTGTAAGAGTCCCTGTCATTAACATCGGTACGGCGAGGCATGACGACGGATACAACCCGTTTAAAAGCTGAGGAAAACCATCGTTCGCCCATCCCTATTTGGCTATGTCCATAAAAAATGTTACCTGGCGAAGCCACAGGTACTCACGTATATGCAACTCAAATTGACGTTGCATTAATTAATCTGTATTGTCTCAATGTTAATTTCTAAATTCTTTTACAATAAATCAAAAAAAATAAAACGACGGTGTGTCGTATTTCAATCACACCACCAAGCCATCGAACTTGAAGTTTTTTTTTATTTTTTTTTTGCTGAAAGCTCCTATGAATCACATTAAAACATAAAAAAGCTACATTGGCTAGGTCATATGGATTGTTTGGTGAGTGGAACTTTTGAGGCGCCAAACTCGAATTATCGTACGATATTTTTTCGGGTTTTTTCTTACTTGACGTAAAAGACATTTAATCTCTACACCCGAAGTAACCCTATCTTTTTATTAACTTATAAACACTACTGTATTGCATAAGCTATATGCTAAGCAAAAATTCGTGGGCACACAGCAATCTGTGACGTATCATAAGTTACGACTGCGAAATCCAAGCCGAGTATATTGACCTCGACTAAAGATGGAGAGCATGACTTGACAACCGAAACACTAAAATGCACGCAAGCAATTGTTTGAAGCAAAAGTAAAAAGAGAATAAGTAACTGTTGGCTTGGAGTAATAATTGCCAGGCGAACTTTTAGCAACAAAGCAGCGCTCGATAACACTTTATACTTTTCCAGCGAATGGTTTATGGTGCTAGATGTCTATTGGGTATAGGTAATTCCTTGAACAATGCAATAGGACATGCTTTCTCAAGCTTGTGCGAGCACTCTGGCTAATCTGCTTTAGCGCTTATATTTCAAAAAAATTAGCAACTACTAAGCAATTGGGTTACGACTTCCTGTTGCGTTGGAGCTACTAACAGTTGAATTACTATGCCTACCTCTCATTCTGTTGTTGCAGAGCTTTTATTTTACCATTACTGGTGTGTACCTCATAGTGTCATTAGTCAATGCCCAATTTCAATTATCCAAAACAGTGGTGCAGCGAAAAAGCAAAGTCCACGCCAGATTTGTTTCGTTCTCCTTTTTTGGTTCAGAGTAGAACCTGAACTATTCTACACAAAGTTCGTGTTTCTTTTTTAGCTGAGGCACATCAGAGCTCACAATTTGAGTTTCATTTTTAGTTCAGAGCATGGTCAGAGCGCGCTCTATGAGCTCAGAATAAATTGACTGAGTAGGCTGAGTGAAAAGCTGATTACACACTTACGGCCATATTATTCACTCCCTTTAATCCGGGTTAAAGGCTACACCCAGGTTTAAGTGAGTTTAACCCAAAAAATAAACCCAAGTCCATAATATTCACTCGTTAAACCCGAACATAAAACCAGTTTTTTAAACTTGACGGAGACCGGTTTAAGTACTTTAACTCGGGTTAAAACTCAATTTCATAATATTGACATTTCTTCACTCGCAAGAAATAAGAAAAGGGGGATTGAAAAAAAAATGCAAGAAACTAAAAAAGGACTTCATTCGTGAAATGGACGAAATTAATGTTGATGTTTTCGTCGTCAGAAGACGAATTTGTCGAAGAGCTGATGAAACAGCAGCTGATGGTAAATCAACGTCGTCCTTGTCGTCGAATATATTGAATGTACAAGCGGGCTTGCGTCAACGATAACGATGTGGTATATTTTCGGAAATATTTCGTGCTGAAAAAAAGAGTCATTTTCGGGGCTACATTCGATGATTCGATGGAAATTTCGGCATAATTAATGCTCTTTAAAATATAACTGGGCCAAGTGACAAACAACGAAACAAAAAGTCATTATTTGTGGAATTTGACATTACGTGGGTTTAAAACGGTTTAAAGTGTTTTGAATCCGCATTTAAATCCATTTTTAATCCAGCGGGTTTAATGCCTGTTTTTCAGTGAATAATATGGACATAGGTTTAAAAATTGCAGATTAGTGATCGGGTGTAAAGGTGTCTCCATCTCCACCGATTTAGCGTGACATTACGTCAACTTTGACATTAGGTGTCCAACACCAGGGGCCTGTAACACAACGCGACAAGTCGACAAGTCTAAATTCACTTGTCCACTTATGCTTGTCCGACAAGTGCAAATTAATTCTGTAACAGAACGTAAACCGTTGCACTTGTCAAAAGAATTTCCATTTTTGCACAACTGTTTTATATGTGAAGATGGCAAAAATCACGAAAGACAAAAAAAGTGTTATTTTAACAAAAATAAGAGAAGAAAAAGATATCCTATTTGGTGCTTTCAGTGGTGTCCTAACAAAAGAAAATAAATGTACAAAGTGGAAGGAAATAGACAGCCTGGCAAAAAGCCTAAATGTTCTTGCGCAAAATAAGAATTGTACGTATTAAGGCACGTATTTTGGCAAAATGTTAAGAAACGCACAATTGTAAGTTCTAACTGAATAAGTATCATTAGAATTAATATGTTAATTACCCAAATCATGCACTTGTCAGTTTTTGACAATATTCAGATCACTTGTCCTCAATGAACCACAGTTCGACAAGTGTGTCCTGACACTTGTCGTGTTCTGTTACAGAAATTATATAATTTGCAACTTGTCATCTTTCATCGCGACTTGTGGTTTTGTGTTACACAATCTTTGACAATTTGTCGAAATTCACTTGTCCTACAACTACTTGGCGCGTTCTGTTACAGGCCCCAGATAGTTCTTTTTCTTATTCTTCCTGTTTTTTTGCCATACCTTCCAAGAATAAAACAATTTTTGATTGTATGTATACTTAATAAAAATATCGAAAACTCACCGAAACACGAACAATATGAGAAAATTGAATTTGAAATAATTTTCCTTTTTTTTTGTTTGCTGAATAAAGTGCTGAAGTTTATGAAGATTATGTAGAAACAAAGCGTTCATATGCTGTCACACAAAATACAACTTCAGGCGTTGGATCGACTTTAGATCGTAAATATCGTAAATTTCAACGCGGCGCCTAAGTAGAGCTACTTTCTACTCTCAGGCGCGTTTGACAACTTTAGAATTTTGAATTGTTCGATTGGAGGTCATAGAATGTGACGTTGATAGTTGGAGTAGCACAGAACCACTAATGTTTATCACACACATGTTTTAAAAAGCAATATGATTGTTTTTTAATGCAAATTAATTAATTTAGTATGTGGAAATAACGACTACCTTTTTTTGGTGGACCTAATACTTGTTGCTCGCGTGTTTTGGCATTTAAAAATAAAGTAAAGTTTCGATAAAGCGTGTCAAAGCGCGCAGAGGCACGCACGCTTTCAACGGGACATTGTGAATTCGACATAAAGTATTCACAGCGTATATAGCTGATAATTTATTATGTAGTATCCAAAATAGCAATTGCTGCCGCTCACCCCCAGTGTTTACTGTCTACTTCTTATTGGTATTTAGTCTGCAATTACACATACGGCTATAAAAGTACTTTAAACCAATAATAAAAAATTCAAGTATTTTTTTACGACTCAGGCAAATCAACGAAAATGGAGTAGGTTCAAACCATTAGCCAAATGCAACGATGCGTAGATACACGTTTGTATTTGTAATGTGTACATGATGCTATCTGCATCCACATACAGATAGCGACACAACCCTGCAAACCAAAAGTAAGTATATAACATGAATAGCAATGACACTAACACGGAGCATTTTCCGTCACTAGAAAGGTGTAAAAGCTGCAAGTTTAATAGAGGTGGATGGAATAAGAAATTGACACAGACCAGTTGTTAAACTTCATCAGGAGTGTACGTTGTGGTGTAATTGTAATTGCGGCCAAGTCACTTCGATTGCGTGTTTGCCTTATTTGTATGTTGCTACGAGAGGCAATTAACCCTGGCACTGGCAACATAGTTCAAAGGCAGCTGTCACTAAGTGTTAGGTTAGGTGAGGTCACCAATCAGATGCTCGTGATGAGACGGTCGAGATGTTATTTTGTGATTTTGTCTACAAGCATGCAACCAGTCTCTTGCCATCTATGTCGCGAAAGCTTAACGCATAAAAGAAAATCTTGTGACGTCGTCATTTCCATGAAAGCCTAAACTTAAACGATCAACTGTTCGCCTAAGACGGCTCTTAGGCAGCCAATCATCGATTGACGCCAACGATCAGTCGTTTGACATAAAATATTTAGCAAGAAATAGTCTTCGGAAATAGACTCTTTTTTATGAAAAAAATGTTGCCTCTGTCATCGAACCTTTTCGAAAATTGACAACCAATGGTAGTTTGCATACGAGTCAAAAATACTAATAATAATCGAACGAAGCTATGTTAAAATAGAAAAGGCAATTTCCGCTTAGGTTTGGCAGATCGTGTGGTAACAGATCGTAAGCCTCTTTTGAATTATTTTCAGAAACAAATGTCCAAGTACATGGTAGTCCACCAACCAGGAAACAATAAAACCGCTGACCCAGTTTTACGATTGATTTGCTGCCGGCTACGATGGGTAATACATTTGATCAGATTTCCAACAATCATGTAAATCCTATTGTTGATTTGCCGGCATCAGTAGCAATCAAAATAATAAATGTTGAAGGACAATCGAAAAATAACTATATACAGGACCTTACCAAAACCAGTTTTAGTTTCGACTTTTAATTTAAGTAGTTGTGAGTGCGCTTCCGTAAATTATTCAGTTTAAGCCCAAGCACTTGATCAATGTCAAGATATTTCACAGACTGCTACCGAAGTAACATAATGCTAGAATTACACGCACGAATGACGTAAAAGAAGTCGGCGTCGTCGCCAACGGCGTGCTTATCGATTTTTATCTGAACCAATTCCATTTGCTCACAATTCGTTTGTCGATATCCAAGTTAGGAAAAAAAATTGATCCAAGTGAAACAATAAACCACACTCCAGACGCCTGTCGGCAAAAATGATGTTTAGATTAAACATCAGATATTAATTATGAAATATCAACCAATCGAACTAGCTGAGGAAACAAGATATCGTGTAAAAGAAAAAAAAAAGAAGAAATATAAACAGCATGGAGACTTAGACGTTCTCTGTAATGCAACAGAAAAAAAGGCGAAAGCTGATGATAAAGTTATCCACATACATGAACTGTCAACTCTATGTCACTTTTTGTTTTCGATTGGTAAGAAAAAAAGCAATATTTTTCCAATTTCAGAGCACTTTTACGAATCTGGATTTTTCCTCAGAGATGCTTGAGATTTACCAATACAAGGTGCGTTTGAGTTCAACAACTAGTAGAGTTTGTGTACGTCTTCGTGAACATTTTCAACTGCAAAGTAACGAATTGCATCGGGTGAGCCTATTTTTGTTAATTATTTATGTATAAATGTTTTGAAATTAATCGGGCGCAAATTTCGTTTGATTTAATATAACGTTCTACCTACCAGTAAAGAGAAAACGTGTAGAAAAGTGTGCAAGGCCACACATAATCCAATCGCAAGAATATCAACAAAAAAAGTGGAGAAGTGACGTTTTTATGTTCGATTAGACACACAAAATCTGAAAGCAGAATATGAGAAGCCCAATTGAATACCACATAAGTACTCAATCACGATATCCTTGTCCAGATCCGGCGTGTTGGATTAAATTAATTATTGATTATAAAGTTTTCAATTAAAATAATTTATTGTTTCAATTTCACATTTCAATTTGTTTCAATCTTATTTGTATTTATGACTCATGCAAATGCCTTTTAAGACAATAATATGTCAAAATGAAGTCTATGTTTTTTTTTATGTCACTTTAATGACATTTGAGGTTAAATTTTTTTTTTTTGGTTGAAATAAAAAAAACTCGGTATAATTGTCAAAGAAAGTGGGTTTCATTCCTTTAATTATTAGTGGTTTTGAGTACATTAATTTCAAAAATTTATAAAAGGAAATCCAGGAAATTCAAGAAAACACGGCGGCTACCGCTCCATAAACCTAAAAGTCAATTTCAAAAGCGATTTATGTGACCGATGTAAGCTCCAATTAAACCTGAAACACTTATGGCGCTTTCGATTGAAGAAAAGAATTGCACTTTCTATGAAAAGAGCAAATCTAGAAGTGCTCTTTCTATTAGTTCATTGAAAAAATAGTGCAATTCTTAACACGACAGATGTGTGTGGGATATTTTTACAGAATTGCTCTGAACTCACCAACACACACTAGCAAAATGACAGATTGAAATGTTTGTTCTGTTATTAGTAACAAATATTTCGCTTATGATCCGAAAATATACAATTATCCGTTCAAAATGTAAACTGAAATTAAAATATATTGATTTGGCCTATTAAAACATTCATATTTACTGTAGAAAAGTAAAAAAAAATAACAATAGAAAATCCCACTATTACAAAATGTTCCAACGAATTTCATTGAAAAGAGCAATTCTGAATTTCGCGGCAATTCTCTGGGATCTTCAATGAAAAACGATATTAAATCGTGCTGTCAGATTTACTAAAAACTAGGTTCTTGAACGAGCCCAATGAATAGTTCGTGATGTACTCGTAGGATCTGTCAGTATTGATTGCAAAGGCGAACCAAAATGATATGTTATATATATCTTCACTGGAATGGGCAGTTGTGATACGACAAAAAGTATACCTCCGAATCGTTGCATTCGTGAACGAGCTATACGTTCGCAAATTTAAATCGATTTTATCCTACCAAAACAAAATCAAATTCCTGCACGTATTGCGTGAGATTCGAGCTCGACAAACAAAATATCGCAAACGTCAATCAAAGTCTTTTGTTAGGAACAAAGCTTAAATCCACGCGACCAAAAACACTACCAAATTTTGTGAAAATTAGCTCTGTTCCCTTACGATAATGCACTCGAACACATAAGTCAAACTTCGTTCCATTACGCAAAAGTTCGGTAGAAGGGAAGTAAGTTGGACTAAACTAAATTTGACAAAAGTGTTCAAATGCATTATTGTTAGAAAACAGACCGAATGTGTCCTGTAAAGTATACATTTTGTCGCTTACCTACCCATAATCAATTTGAGGTTAGGGATCGATATGTATAGAGTACCAATAGACAAACTTGCAAATAGTTTAGCAAATACACAAGATGAAGACCTAAATATATTACCTAAAAATCAAACAGATTTCCAACAAATCTCAGTTTTCATATTATATTCCATATTGTTGCAAGAAAAGAACTGTCAAAGGACAAATGAATTTTTTAATTTTTTGTTTGTTTTTATTTCATTTACTTTTAGTTTTATTCTTCCACGACAACTAAATTATTTTCAACAGCAGGAAATATGTAACACACTTTGTAATACAAGGTAATTAACTAGAAATCGCATTTCCATTTTTTAGTTAAAATACATCCAATTGTTAAAAATAAATGTATACCAAACTGCCAAGCTATGATCGAAGGCTGTCCAAAGTCCAACCTTAATGCATGCTAAATCTATTCTGCACTACTGTACGCGGTCAAAGTAAACTGATAGGTATAGGTATTTGGGTTACAAACAAAATATGCGCGTGCTACCTTATTTGTATAGAAATATATGGATCATCACTAAGCGAATGCAAATTATGTTTGCTATTCCTAAACAAACTTCTTGTCTTTCTAAATCTACGTTCGGTGATAGATTTTCGCTTCGCTGGAACTGGAGTTGTGGTAGCTATCCAATTCAATTGGTCTTACATAACGTGACGACGAGAAACGATTCCCAATTGCAGGTAAATTCCAACCCAAATGAAACATTCTAAATTGAACGTCGTTACCCACTGAAGGTTCCGGAGCTCACCTTTTTGGGCACTTGTAACAATAATTGCCATGACAATTTCAACCATCAACTATTGTTCATCGAATGTTGAACCGTCACGCTTGGCACATCGAGACTGGGAAAATTACCATAGCCCATAGAGGAGACTACGCGTATGTGTTGGATGGATGAATGGAAATTAAACTCGCATCCCATTTCGATACAAAGAGAGCAATGTGGATTGCGGATGATATGGCGATTCTTTATAATGGTGATTCATTCGACTTTTGCGATGTACATATATCCTTCGCACAACAAAATCGATATTGTGCCTCTTCTACTGTCGGCAATCAATATTCATGCGGTTGTCATGAGTGTTGGGCGTATGCAAACACTGTTCCTATGCGAGATCCCAGAACCGGAAGTAAATATAAAAATGAAATATGCAAAATGATTTTCTTATGCCACCAGGACGAGTTCAGATGAAAATTAACTTCCATTGCAAGCAAAACCGGAACCCAGACCCAAATGCAATATGAAAACCAGCTCAAGACCAAAAACAACAATAGCAGGGTCGTAAAGTATCGATTTCCATTTGCTTGTGCTGTACGGCTATTTGTTCCCATTTTTTCCCAATTGGTTAACGATCTTACACCATTATTTACAAATCTCTTAAGTTATTAGTATGAAATATGGTACAACAGAGAGACAATAAAAACATGTTAATCCACTTTCGGCGTTAGTACAATTAATTATAATTTGGATATAAAATGCCCACAACTACGAAAATCCAAGATTCATTGCATGGTTTACTCACCAATTGCTCAGTGGAATGCACGGGAATTTTGTTAGCAAAACAGTTTTTATAGTCTTTTGGGCAATTTCACGGAATGAATTTTATCTGTTTCTTTTAAGGGTAATCAATTAAATTTTCATTTGGAAAGCAGAACTCAAAAAATAAAGATTCACCTGCACCGAACACTGACTGCACCACTGACGTTAGATTAGAAGAACAACGACCGAACAACGATGACGATTTTCCATTTCTTTTGGATCTGTTTTTCTCTTGCTCTATGCTACACTCATGAAAAGAGAAGATACGAGAGCCCTTTGGTCATATTAGCATGAATTGGAGTGAGATGAATAGATACGTGGTTTGGCAAAAGAAAGTTAGAAAGTGCTAGAGACCAGAGAGGGTCAAATGTGTCTGTTTTCCTGTTTTTATGCAAACAAAATGTTTTTTTTTGCACTTGTCAGTTAAACGCCAAAAAACAGTGTGAGCAACTTCAGAAGTGGAAAGGCATAGACATATAGGGTGACGCTTCGATGTTGTGTTGCTCAAAATAAGAGTAATAAATGGAAAGAGTTTCTGGAAATGGTTGTTTTAAGAGGCACAATTTCAATGCCTATACTAAAAGCAAATATTTGATGCAAATCACCAGAACATGAAAACATAAAAGTAACAATATATTTTTTTTAAAAATAGGTATGTAGTACTTGTGGCAACATAAAATTGAGACAGTACTATAACAGAAATTGGAGAAACAGTTAGCGCGCCTGCGACGGCAATGCCCTCTCATTTTTCTGCCTATCAAGTTGTTTTATGTCTCTGATAACATCAAGACACTGGGGACGTTCAAGTATCTGGTTTAGTAAGTCTGACAGCTCTCTCACTAGATGTATCTCCGTTTTGATTGGGGGAAATCGGTCATATGAGCAGCTGTATCAGTTGACGTTTATGGAGGGGTAGCCGACGAATCTAGTCAAAAAATGACTGACTGTGTCCACTCTCACACGTTGTTTCCAAGAGTCTACATTCAGTTTATCTTCAACAAATGTATACTTTGTTACCTTGAGGACAGCGTTCCTACACATTGTTACGTTTCTGTGATGTTATGAGCAGTACCTACAAGACCGTGATGGCTGCTCTTTTCCTGAACAGATTTGTGTGAATGTCTAGTTATTAATCCAGACATTGATCGAAGATAATGGAATTACAGGGATCTACCTATAATATCGTTTTCCATTGGTTTCACTCGGGGTTCCACTTCTTCTTTAATCCAATGGAACAAGAAAACTGCTTCTGATTGAATCCACAAAAGTATAGGTGAAATGTTAAAAAATAATCTACGGTTGCTGTCAGCTGACTTGTATAAAATACACTTGGGTGAGTGCTTCATGGGAGGATTCTGACTTCAAATCGAGAATCAAGTCTCTTCACAGAATCATAAGAAGAGTACCTATTTATTGTGTCAATGGAACGGTTCCTTTTGCCCAATGGAAAACGATATATCTTTCCAGTGGAAGGACGGATACATACAAGTCACGCACACACGCTTGTTTCTTTTCTAGTATATGTGAGTTCATGAATTATGTCGTATTCGATTAGGCAAAAAGATCAATTTTTTGAGAAAAAATCAATTTTTTTTTGATCGAGATTGTTTTTCATGTTCGATTTGCCAAAAAAAAATCTTTTTTTTTTAATTTGACTCTTTTTTGAGAAATATTGATTTTTCTTGAGATTTCACATATATTTTCACTAAACCAATGTGTATGACAGAGACAATACTGAGACCACCAACTCCGACCGATTTTCCGTTACTTAGCCTACAAGCTATATTTTTATGGGGTGGCAAATGCTAAGTGCGCTTGTATTGTTACATAGAAATTCGTATTAACAAATGTCACGTAACTTCAAAAATTCCGACTCACCAACACACTCGCACCTTGCATATGCCACTTCCGCTGTGGGCAAAGTTGCTGACAGCGTTCATAGAATTTTATCCGTTAAATTTGAAATTATTCGTTACGTGTGCATAATATTTTTTTTAAGGAATAAGTGGAGATTTCCTTAAAATATATATGAAAAATGAACAATGCAGATTATTTGAAGTAAATTAGAAATATATTGAGCAAATTTTCTTCAGTTTTCTAAGAAAAATTTACGCATGAAATCGAAGTTAATGATATTCAAAAGCGCAAAATATGCAACCATGTTTGTCATAATAAGTTTTTCGTATATAGAACATCTCATTTAGCTAGTTTTATTAACCAAAGAAATCAAATTATTCGCCTTTTAACAACATATAATTACTAACCAATGGCATTCAGTAATGTAAAAATGTGGTATTCCCGAACTCTAGCAGATTTCCCCACGGTTGTCGAGGTTGGCAGCATTTATTTTTGTATTTTTTGTATGTTTTTGCATGTCACACGGATTGTTAATTGACACAACACAGATAGGAAAACAAAATGGCGAATTTGAAAAAAAACTGAGGGGCCCAGCGGCAAGAGGATTGTGAGTTGGGGGTCTCAGTATCATTTGTCTCTGGTGTATGACACACAGCTGGCGGTTACGAATTGTTTATCGTTGGAAAGGATTGATTTTTATATTAAAATATTTCGAAATGAGTTATTATAAATGTGTAAAAATCAATTGAAATGGAATTCCAGTGCAAGTGAAACAAAATTTTTATGCGGCCAATGCAATACACACAGGAACCAATAAAATTCGGATTTTATGTTCGAATTGGCAGCAGAAATCTGAAAAGCCAAATCGAAAATGACAGGTGGTCAGCAGTCCTTTTAATTTCACTTTTTTATAATACCACATTCGACGATCTACTGTGAGTGGGGATATAGCTCAGTGGTAGAGCATTCGACTGCAGATCGAGAGGTCCCCGGTTCAAACCCGGGTGTCCCCTGTGTAAATTTTTTTTCTTGTTTCATCTACAATTTTTTTTCCATAATTTACTCATTAAAAAATCGACATAAGTTAATTGACCCAAAAATAACTTACGTCATCGCCGTATTTATAGATTTCACATGCAGTGCTCATTGCACATCTTCCCATATCTGTTTTAGGAAAATAAAAACACTCAAATGAGAAAAACGCAAATTTACATTTTATTTGTTTAATAACATTTAACATTCAAAGTTAAAAGGGCGATATAAATTCAATGAAAGGGGAAAAAAAAAACTGTATAGACAGTAAACACTATGAGACACAATTGCGGACTCATGACCAAGAGTGCATATTTACTGAATAAAAACGATGTATATGAAAAGAAGTAGAATGACGGCAAACACAATTGCGAGATTTCTTTTGAGCTTGTACTTGCGGTCCAGGGCCAAGAGGAAATCCCTGAACGAATCGGCAACGGAGTTCTGCTGTGTGGTGCTGCGTCGTCCCATGATGGACGACTGGTACCGTTGAGTGTCACGTTGGATTGGAATGTTTCGCGGCGAGTCTATTCCTTTTCCTAGTGGTTCCGTTTTGAGGCGCTCCAATTTCCGGGCAAAGTCACTGAGGTAGGGGGTCTCAGATTCATTTTTATCGTCTTCTTCGTCACCATAAACGTTAGTGTACTTTGATGGCACATCTGTTGCAAGACCATAGCCTCCAGAAGTGAAGCGACGAGTGGTAGTTGATGACTGAGAGGCGGTTGTTGAATACCCCGAACCCAGGGAGCCGTAACGAGGTAGTGACGACTTGTATAACGGCTCTGGTTCGATAGAGGTCTTATTCACTGTGACAGTGCGGTACGTCGAGGTACGATCTGGTTCTACTAATACTTTCCGCTGCGACAATCCATAAGTTGTGTCCTGGGGCTTGTGAGTTTGTGCCACTGGGCGAGTGATGGGATCATAGGTACTGGCGTACTTTGTAGCAAAATCACTATCCGACTCCGACTCGGTTTCGTTGACAATTGATGGTGTAGCAACCGATTCCTGACTATATGATGTGGTCACAACGCCAGTCTTGGAGAGTGAAACTGAGCGTCGATTTCTGGGTATTACGATTTCCTTGGCTTGCTGTTCGCTTCGCTCGGCTGCCTCTAACAAAACCACATCATCTTCGTCGTCGTCCTCATCCTCCTCCTCGAGAACAATTGCGGTTTTGCGCTTTTGTGACACCGGAATACCAACTGGAGCATCATAGTCCTGCTGTGAACGCACTGAACGCCTCCTGTCGGTGACTGGTGCCGTTGCCGTTGGCAAAGTTGTGTCATCTACGGTAGAAGTTACACTTGTCGCTGCAATTGTGCGGCGGTTGATGCGACTGGGTTGCCGCTTGGGAGCTTCCTCTTCTTGAGCATTCGCTGTTTCAACAGGTGATGGAATTTTGGTTACGTGAATGGTTTCACGACGACTCTTATTTTTGTCCGCCGTTTCACCGGTTATAGCAGCTCGTAATTTGCGTATTAGTAATTTGCGACTGGTATCTGTAATGGGCACATTTGGTAGACCATATTCCAAACACTTTTTGCGTAGTGACGCATTGTCGAGAGCTTCTAAATTGTCGTCTGACATTTAATAGTACTTTGAGTCACAAACGATCGCAGAAATACACTAAAAATACCTAAATTTAGTAAAAAAAAGAATGCACTAATAACAGACGTATACTTACATTGGTAATAATATAACAAAATCCCACTTGACACGTCTAATAATAATTTTTTTTCTGATTCCAAATGAAAAAGTCGCACTTTTCGTTACTAATGGATATTTCAAACTTGTTTCCAGGCAGCCGGCGCTCTTTTGAATTTCGCATAAGAATGAAAGAGACATGACGATGATGCTACAAAATTCTGACAATTTACATTTAATTCAATGGATTCCACGACCCACAAAATGTTGGACTCACTGATTAGGTATGTTAGATTGAGAAATTGTTAAAGCCTTGTATATTGCTGATGTTTTCCGCATTGCGTTCGGTCCAGAGATGAATGTATTAATGAGATTGATGTCTTTCGTACGTATATCCCCCCAAACCCATTTGTTTTCATTGTTGTATTCGTAATTTCAATCCCCGTCTGTAAATACTTGTGTCGAAAAAAAAACATGTTGCTAATGGCCGATCACCATTCCTTTTGCTTTTATGGGCATCGCGCTGTTCAATTGTTTTGAGTTTCGTATTGAAGTTGTTTGGATTTTGTTAACGTTTCGATTAAAATAAAAAAAATAGTGAAATACACATTTCGGCATAGCGAATTCTTGCATTAAAATCCAATTCATGAACTCACATATACTTTAAAGGAAATGAGATTGGGTGCGTGACTTCATGAATTTTTCGGGAAAACAGCTTGTAGGCAGCCGCCTTTCCACTGAAATGTTATATATCTCTGTATTCTATTATCTTTGTCCCCAACCAATTAAGCGCCTCTCCAATGTTTCTCTCAACCACTTCGCTTAATGTTCGCTTAATTTTGACAGTGTAAGTTCCGTAAAAAAAACAGTGTTGGTAATACCATGTTCCCAGCAACGATATTTAGCCAAAGTGATTTATAAATCACGAAAGGCATCTCCACCGAACGTAACTATTAAAGTGCAAAAAGAAAATTACTTATATCAAATTAAAAGTTAAAATGAGTTCAAAAGCTTTGGAAATCATTTCCATCTAGCATCCATCTAAAAAGCATAAAAAAAATTACGTTAATAATAGGTATGTTCGATTTTATTTGAGTACGTTCGATTTTATTTGTGTATGTTCGATTTTATTTTGTGTGGATTTGCGATGACAGATACGTAATTAAAATTTAAACACGTTAAATCACGAAAATATATGATAAATCACGTAATTTATGAGATGATTTAGCTAAATCAAGTTGATTTAGCTGAATCACGTTGGTGGGAACATGGTATAAAGCAAAGATAATGGAATACAGAGATATATATCTTTCCAGTGGAAAAGCGGCTGCCTACAAGCTGTTTTCCCGAAAAATTCATGAAGTCACGCACATATGCTCATTTCTTTTCTAGTATATGTGAGTTCATGAATTGAAATTTAATGCAAGAATTCGCTATTCCGAAATTTATATTTGACTATTTTTTTTATTTTAATCGAAGCTTTAACAAAAACCAAACAAGTTTAATACCAAACACAAAATAATTGAATAACGCGATGCCCATAAAAGCAAAAGGAATATTGACCGGCCATTAGAAACATGCTTTTTTGTACCTCACACGTATTCACAGACGGGGGTTGAAATTAAAAAAACAACAATGTAAACAAATGGGTTTTGGGGGGATAGACGTACGAAAGATATCCATCTCTTTTATTCTTTCATCTCTGGTATAAAGCTGATTGACTTTGTTCTGTTTCTTTATATGTACTTCTACAGCTCGCTCCTCAAAAACCTCTTCCATTACTCCTCGTTAAAGTATTCCATTTCTAAAAGAAATTAAATTAAAACAATTAAATTGACAACAACGAACTTCTAACCATTCTCCATATTTTTAATTTGCTTTTTCTGATCTATCAAAATTTAGCTGTGGAAAAATGTATTTTGCATTAATACACTTACTTAAATTCTGTACAGATTTTTCGTACAGTGGCTAACAAATTTAGCTTGAACTGCATACTGCTTGGCTTAACAGCTTTGCTTAATTTTATCTTTGGAGACATTTTTGTATGGGAGCTTAATTTAAGCGCGAACAGCATACTCGGCTTAAGTAGGTATTCAGGTAGGTATGAACCGTCCGAACTTATTAATAGATATTTTATTCTCTTTGCGATAACTCTCAAGAAAGTCTTGGAAAGATCGAAAACTTGTATAAAAATTATTTTTTAGTAAGCATCCATTCGTGGCTTGCAAACTATTGGAAAAGTAAAACCAATCAAAAACCAAGCACTGGCGGTTAAACAAGATAAAGCAGAGAAAAGCATTAAATGTTTAATTTAATTAAAAGCGCATTGAAAGAAATACCTATAAAATAAAAAAATAAAATAAGTAAATGCCAGAAATACCTATATATTTTTATATGTTTAGACACAAAATAAAAATACAATACTTTTCAATTTCGTGCATATATTTATACAAATTCGTGTTTGCTGGGATTAAAAACCACTAGCATTGTTGTATTCCAAAGAATATAATCAGAAAACATAAAATTTACTAAAATTAATCTATAATTATAAACGCTCAGGCCGTACAAGAGGGTATACCTATTAAAATTCGCTGTCGATTACAAAATGCGCTTTAGCCAGCTATCGGGAATATTAAGAAAGCCGTCTGGCATAGTTTTAAGTGAATAGATGTAAATAGCATTTAAAGTTGTATATTCTTGTCATAATTATTTCTGTTGATAGTTTTTCCGGAAACCTTGTAATCCATTTAAGTAGCCTGCCGGCGGCCCTTAACGCAATTACATTTGCCGTCCAATACATACCTATTTTCAGCGATAGTTTTCATATGACGCTTCTTTAATAACTGCTACCTGTGTTAATTGTCTAAATAATCTTATCAGTTTATTTAACAGTTTCTTAGATATTCCATAGCCACAGATACTATGCTGCTCGGTTGTTCGAGAAGCATCTAGTTTTTCGCTCAGTCTGAAAGTGTGTATAAACAAAAACAAAATCAAGTTTTCTTTGAAATAAGAATTGAGACTTGTGTAAGTGAAAATGCTTAAAGTTATGCAGCAGCTACATACGGTTGGAAATGAATCGCGATATACCCTATTGGCCTTACCATTAAACATTTTTATTATCGACTTTAAATTTAAGTAGTTCACCGTGGCTATATTTTCCATAAAAATTTCGCAATTGTGAGTTTCCGTAAATTTAAAGTCGAGACTAAAATTATTGGTCATTAGTACGGCGCTATTTGTTTTAGTTTCAGAGTCCCATAACTGGGGTCAGATTCTGTACGGCGGAAAAGTTTGACCCGTTTTCGTGAGCACAAATAATTAGCTCTAAGTTGCTGAAGTTTCGCCTTACAGAATTCCGACTCTGCTTCAAATAAAGCACTCGAATTGGTTAATTTGGTTCCAAAAATGAGTTTCTTTTTCTTAAGGCATCACACTTATGACAAATGTCCATGGGATGTTTTCATTGGGTCCCAATGCGTAAGTCTCAAACCAATTATTACAACAAAAATTGAGTGGACCAGGCCACAGGCAAGAGGACAGCGAGTTGAGGATTTCAGCAGTCTTGCTTCTGCCCTAAACGATGATGGGATAACTTCATTTCTTTCAAATGTAAGCGGAATTGTCAAAAAAATGCAAAGTTCCCGAACTTTTTTTGCTAAAAGACAAATTTTAATTTAGGTGGCCGATGTACCATAACCTCATCCAACTTTATTTTCATTGCGTTACCGATTACAAATTATCTTTAACATACCCTATTACAATTGAGCACGTTCGTGTTCGCTTTATATTATAGGCACAGCTTCCAGCTCGTAGTAGGTAGATAGACAATTAGTGATGCAAAAGGTGCTACAGAAAAAGGAAGTAGATCGCCAGAAAAGTGTAGTAGATATTAATAACGAAGCCCAAAAATATTGATAAGTGTAAAATGGCTTATGGGTTGTATGGTTTGTACCTTGACTTAAAGGATTGGTAAAGAGTTTTGGAGGTATAATTAAATTTCTTTACATACTAATGATTCGAAAACGAGTTATAGCAAGGGGTCAGGCATATACATACTCCCTAGAGATCGGTTTATACGTTGCCATGAGGTATAGCATACAGGATACAGTGGATACTCCACTGTGTTCCAGGGAGACTATCTGGCCGTACACAATGCAGAGGAATTATATATATAATATCCCATGGGAATACTGCCATTATTATTGATAGTCAGGCTCCATTAACGGCTATAGAGTCATACCTTACGAATAATGAATTACTCAGGAATTGGCGCAAAATGCTCAAGGAACATTAAGCTCGCAGAGCTGCTCTACAGAGTGAGAAACACGTCGGAAGGAATGTCTTTGATAATATAGAGGAGGCTGGTTTCTAATATAATATAAAAATATTTTGTGGGTCACAAACTCACAATATGCAATTTTTTATGGAAACTTTCGTCATTGTGAGTACGCAAATTTAGGCTGGGCACCAAAAATGAATATTAGTATCGCGTAGTAGTATGAATTAGTATGAATTGTATGGCCGAATTAGTTATGGTTCACTAGAGATGGCGAGGGGTTCGCTATTGTGGTTATCTGTTCTTATGTGCTGAACTTACAACCCTGACTTTTAAATTTCATGGTGGTAATCAGCGAATTATGTATAATATTCTTAAAATCACATCCGAACAGTTTCAGCATTGAGTAAATATACAAAGTACAGGCTAATCTTGATTGAAATCAACAACATTAAGGCCCATAGCGATAGCACATACTACTAATAGCTAAAACGCCAGCTTCCTACCAGATTTTCACCTCAAAAAAACGTAAAATTCCGAATAAACGAAAACTATGATAGTATTCACAAAGAACTGTCAAAATTATTAGGTAGCAGCAAGCAGTGCACGTGTGCTCTGTTTATTCAATATCCATACAGGTATCCCAGATTAAAAAAAAATCCCCCTACAAAACTATATTTTTTCCCCTTTTTCAAAAATTAAAATCCCTTTTTTTCCCCATAAACAAAAACGCTTATTTCAGTTTTATTTTAACATTTTATGTATAAGGAGTGAATAAAGTTATGCACCCTTTATAATGCCTCTATACGCAAAAACCTTATGTATACAAATTATTCAACGTTGTATAGAGCTTGTATAAGCTAAACGCGCTTGGAGGTTGTTTAGTGCCTGTATAGAGGTGGAATAGTATCGAAATGTCATTTTGACTGAACAAATTTGTCACATTTTATTTTAAATGAAATCATAAAGAAATTAGATAGATGTATCGAGGTTTTTTTTTTGCAATTTTAAAGACTCTACAAGTATTCCTGATAAGAAATATGAGCAGATATGAGATGTTTTGAATTGTTTTAAAGATTTGGTTTAATTTGTACAAGACTACCATTTCATTTCCCAAATTTCCCATCTTTTTCTTTTAACTTTTCCATTTTTTAATTCATATTTGTATTTGAATTTGCATTTCTCATGCTGTTAAGTTTTTTTTCATCTTTTCGGACAGATATGTAATAGATTTCTCCTTTTCAGTACCATTTTTGACGCAAGCCCTGTATAACTAGCATGCATGGGAAAATGTTTTATAAATAAGAATTTTTGGGAGGGTGTATAAGGGGTGTATAAATACTTATAC
Source organism: Cheilosia vulpina (assembly GCA_916610125.1). Lineage (NCBI taxonomy): Eukaryota > Metazoa > Arthropoda > Insecta > Diptera > Syrphidae > Cheilosia > Cheilosia vulpina. Next base: position 39,293,565 of record OU744279.1, on the reverse strand, counting down.
ACTGCATAACTATACAGGTGTTTAGGCGTGTTTAGCAAATTCTAATAAATACGGCTGTTTATGTTTAAATCAATAAATGTGTAGGTAACTTAAAGTTTGTACATCGCACTATTGCGAAGTCTTAAGCAGCCTTTTTCTATCCTTTTTCCCCTATTGTTAGAAAAAAAACGACAAAATTACCGACTTTCCCCCCAATCTGGGATCACTGCATCCATATCCATACCAATTAACTCTGCATGTGCATTAATATTTGCTCTCAGCTGGCGGTCTATTTATTAATAGTTTGTGTGTAGGAAAATCTGACAGATGAATACTACAATTGTAGATACATAATTTGCTACATTTTAGTAACAAATTCACATCTCTGATGTGGCAATGTGTGTATTTTTCATCTTGCGTTTCCATTCCTTTCTCATTTGCAATTGGATTGTTTAATTTTCAATTTCAAGTGCCTCCAACTCCAACCAATCCAATTCGAACCTCACATTCCGAATCTACTCCACTCCACGTACTACCTCTAGCTCTACCGCTACGTACATATTATACGAAAGCTGATTTGTATACACTTGCTTCATTGCTCATATCAGTTGACATCCAACTTTCAGATAGACTAGACGTTTTCTCTTAATGTTACATTTTTGTGCCGTACGAGTATATATTGTAGTTGTTCATAAATATTTCAGCAATGTCGTCAAGCAATAATGGTAGCGCGTACACAAGAATGGTAAGCCAAAACTACTATTTCATATTATGGTATTTTGTATTTTGTATTGATTCTGCGTGCTCTCGATAATGTAGGTATCTGCTTATGAAATGAATGCAGAAAGCAGAATATATGCCACATTGTGGCATTTTTATTTGTTGATGTTGCTGCTTGAAGCTATTGCATATTTTGTGTTAGAAATTCCTAAACAAAAGTGAAAAAAGAAATTTATTTCGTGTGCAACGACAATTAAATCAAATATAACTAGCTGAAACTACAGATATCTGAAGTGAACGATAATATATTTACAATAATTACCTTCCTACGATATAGATAAACGGGAGTAGAGTGTTTGGAAACTGCTAAAAAGATAAGCGGCAATTGACAACCGCACTCACACCACACTCCATAACGTTGCCATTTTAGATAACTTTCGTGCGACAGTATTGTGAAGGTGTTAGTAGTGTAGCTTCTTATTCATCACATTTTACTTCAGATCTCAGATTTGTCGTTGCACCTATCACATGGAACATAAATAAAATGAGATTGATCTGTTTTTGTTGTTATTGTATTCGTGCCCACTAAACAGTGACATCAGCTGTACAGTGTTCATTTTACGCATGTGTGTCGGCTTCATCTCTTGCGAGTGCGCACTTCTGGAAGCCGCTTGCGATTTTGTCACTTTTTTTTTTTTGAATAAACGCTAATGAGAACATAAACTTAGGCCGCATTCAAGAATCTAGTTATCTTAAGTCGACTAGATTGGTCTGGATGAGATGTAACCTGAACGCAAAAACTAGATTGGTCGGGAACGCCACTTTTCCTACGTGTTAGTACTCAGTCACGAATGTGTTGACTAGATTCGTCTGCTACCCCTGCATAAACGACAAGTGAAACAGCTGCTCATATGACCGATTTCCCCCAATCAGAAGCGAGATACATCTAGTGAGAGAGCTGTCAGACTTACTAAACTAGATACTTGATCGTCCCCATACCTACATTAGGTTTGTTTCTTTACTTTTGTAGTAAGAAAGTATGTAAGAATGGAAAAGCCGATCAAATTGGCAAAGGTGGCGATAAATTCTCTCTCAGAGACAAACACTTACGAAAAAGGTTTTTCCCCTAGATTTATGGTTTTTTTTTGGTGGACGGGGGAAATCTAGGGGGAGAAATTGTTTAGGGGGAAATCTGTTTTATTTTTATAAATTCTATTATATTTGTATTTTGTTATAATACCCGAATTGGCAACCTCTATATATTTGAATCATTTTAAAATTCAGTTAAATAATCGATCGTCTCTCCAAAGCAATATTTGACAATGAAAATTATTTGTGCTAATATCTTTGAACTATTTTTGCTAACAAAACAAGTCTTTCAAAAAAGCTAATGCCAGTTTCATTAGGAAATAGTTGTAGTTTTGTTTTCTAATAATTTCTTGAATTTTTTTCAGGAATTAAGCAACAAACTCGTCTGTATATCTTATAAACAACAATTTCATCAAAGTTGCGTAAATGATTTTCAAAATGCAACATCCAACATGCGTTATATGTATTTGGCGCACACTTTTGCATTCGGAAAACCAAACTTACATGTTCTCGTTTCAAATTCGAAATGCCTTCTTTTAAGTCGTACAAAAATATGTTAAAAATTTAATGACAAAAAGTCGGGAGGTTTTTTTTTTGGAAAAATAGCGAAATCTGGGCGTTTTTTTTCAGATTTATCTGGCGAAAAATATTTTGCCCGTCTGGTAACGCTGCGAGAAAGTTATCTACGCTTTTGTAGTCATCTATGAAAAGTTACAGAGACATATTGATAAATTCAAAAAAGTGGTACGGAAAGTCGTTAAAATATGTGATATACACTCGAACAGTCTTATTTACTAGAATTTGCTAAACGCCCTTAATAGTTACACAGTGTATGAGTAGTTCAACAGCATTTATACACCCTCCCAAAAATTCTTCTTTATAAAACATTTTCCCATCCATACTAGTTATACAGGGCTTGCTTCAAAAAAGGTAATGAAAAGGAGAAATCTATTACATTTATCTGTCCGAAAAGATAAAAAAAAAAAACTAAGCAACTTGCGAGAAATGCACATTCAAATACAAATAGGAATTAAAAAATGGAAAAGTTAAAAGAAAAAGTTGGGATATTTGGGACTCTTATGAAACGGCAGTTGACATTTTGAAGAGTCAAATTTAAAATAAACAGAGTGGCCGCTGCAGAATTCTGGAAAATCCAAAAAGGGTTCGGTGAGAGAAAATGGTGTCATTTCTAAAGCAACTCTGCAAATTTAGAATTTTCGCATAATATTTAACAGCCATTAGTTCGCATCACCCTATATTAGTGTTATTAGGTAACCGTGTTACATTTTAAACGCACTTATTTGCGAAAATTAGCGAAGGGCATTTTCCAAATAAGAAAGGGCAAAATATAACAAAGAATTGTTACACGGTTTCGAATTCGCCAAATTTAGACTATAATCGCACAAGAGTGTGTTTGTCGTGAATGCATCTGGAGATCTCTTGCTATGAGAGGCATCCCTGAAAAAATTGTTGCTATAATTAAAGAGTCGTACAACAACGCAAGGTGTTTCGTTTTGCACAGTGTGCGGCTTTCCGATGCATTTGAAGTGCTGCAAGGAGTGAGACAAGGAGATGTACTATCACCGATTCTGTTCTTACTTGCAATTGATGATGTAATGACTGTCATGGTGGGTACAAGCGAGAAACTTGGTATTCAATGGAACCCGTTTGATAAGCTAAGCCATTTGGATTACGCTCATGATATCTGCTTCCTGGCAAACAACATTGGTGCCCTTAATCAAATGTGTCATTCACTGCAACAGAATGGGGAGGTGGCTGGCTTGAGGATAAAAGCCAACAAGACAAAAATTATGCACACTAGCCGTGACCAACAACAGCAGGCCATAAACTGAAGAAACCAGATGACAACATAGCGAAGTCGAGCTTCCAATGGAACCCTCAAGGTGTAAGGCGAGTTGGTAGGCCAAGAACAACATGGAGGTCAACTGTTTTGACCTAAGCTCAATCGGAAAATTTGCGATCGTGGACACAGCTGAGGTATCGAGCTGTAAACAGAGAGAGATGGAAGAACCTGGTTGTCGCCCTATGCTCCAGGAGGAGTTGAAGTGTTGCTGCAACAACAGCTGCCGGAACAAAAGAAGAAGAAGAATTGGAAAAGCTGTCAGTCGCCTAACTATTGACAGATGATTTGAAAGTTGTTATCGCATTTGTCCTACGCGTGCATATGTGTTCATTTCCAGCGAATTATAATGGTATCAACAGGCTACAAAATAAAATTGAATGTTCTTCCTCAATGTAAGAACTAAGAAGGGACAATCTCCTCCACGTAATTCTTAATGCAGTGTCGGTTTTTCCTCTTCTCGAATGTATAGTTCAATCAGTACAAACTCTTTCACATAGGTACTCGGATTCATAAAAAATAAGTTCGATTAATTCCGAATCACTTTCATCGCTAGATGAATAAAACAATTTTGTTAGTAAATTAGCAAATTCTTCGAGTTTATCAGACATTTTACCGACTTTTTTTTGAATAATTACTACAAAGGTGATTCATAGTTTTTTTTTTGTAAGTGAAAGATATAATCCCCACCACTGTCATTTTGACAGTCTTTTACATTCTTACTACAAAAGCAAAGGAACAAACCTATTGCGATTTTGTTCTGAGTTTGATTAAATTTTATCTACAGTTTCTGATTTATATATTGAAGAGATTAAAAATGAATAATGAAATAAAAATTTATAATATAAAATGAAATGAAGTGAATGAATGTTTAAATTTCTAACCTAACTTATGTGAATCGCCTAATCCTAATGCATTGCCGAGACGTATGCATATATGTTTACACATCAAACTTCACGAGTACCTGGTAGCTGGTACCATACCATACTGAGACCCCCAACTCACAATCCTCTTGCCGCTGGTCCCCTCAATTTATTTTCAAATTCGCCATTTTGTTTTCCTATCGGTGTTATGTCAATGTAGAATCCGTGTGACATGCAAAAACATACAAGAAAAAAACAAAAATAAATGCTGCCAACCTCGGCAACCGTGGGGAAATGTGCTAGAGTTCGGGAATACCACATTTTTTCATTACTGAATGCCAATGGTTAGTTATTATATATTGTTAAAAGGCGAACAATTTGATTTGTTTGGTTAATAAAACTATATAAAGGAGATGTTTTATATACTAGACACTTATTAGGACAAACATGGTTGCATATTTTCCGCTTTTGAATGTCTTTAACTTCGAATTCATGAGTAAATTTTTTTTAGATAACTGCAGAAAATTTGCTCAAAATGTTGTTATCTTCGTTCAACCAATCTACGTTGTTCATTTTTCTTTAATATTATAAGCAAATGTTCACTTATTCCTAAAAAAAGTATTATCCACACGTAACGAATAATTTCAAATTTAACGGATAAAATTCTATGAACGCTGTCAGCAACTTTTCCCACAGCGGAAGTGGCATATGCAAGCTGCGAGTGTGTTGGTGAGTCGGAATTTTCGAAGTTACGTGACATTTGTCAATACGAAATTCTACGTAACAACACAAGCGCACTTAGCATTTACCACCCCATAAAAATATAGCTTGTAGGCAAGTAACGGGAAATCGGCCGAAGTTGGTGGTCTCAGTATTGTCTCTAGCTGGTACTCCCGCCTTGTTTTTCTCGACGATAAAAATCGTTTTATTTCCCCTTCGATTTTTTCCCCCTTTTGAAACTCCAAAGACTTCTCTTTGATTTCAACTATTTCAGATTCAGGTACTCCTCGTTGGGGACGGGGTACTCAATAAAAAAAACGTATCCTCGTTTTATTTTCCGCAACACAAAAACAAATCTGTCAAAATTCAGATTGAAGAAAATTTACGAACCATTACATGGGACACGAAGTACAGTCTGGAACAAAAATTTCATATTCTTTCTGGTTGAAATTCTCTGCCTGAGTTGTTTCGGTTCAAGAGAAAAACTGCTCGTTACTCGTTATTTTGCTAAATTTCTCTTTTCCTGTCATTTTTGATGAGAACGTATAAAGATTGCGGGGCGATCGATTTATATCTATTGAGTTCGATTTAAACCGCGTACCTACGCGAATGAACCTATAACTATTACCTGCATATCTATAAATATATTTGTTTTTGTTTTGTTTCAGTCGGATGAAGTTTACCAAGTGATTTGCCGCGCCATTAACATTGACAGCGATAGAGAACAATACACCAGAGCGTATGATTTTGTAAGACACAAGATCGTTGATGGTCTAAAGGAAAATAAATATTTTAAGGCTATGAGCTGTGGTATGAAATTGTGCGGTATGTTATTATTAGATTTACCTGACTGAAGAATATCACAATGGTTCACAATGTGTGGGCTGATAGTTTCTGATTATTTAAGCTACATGTGATTGGAATTAATTTTTAAGACGCATATTCAATATGGCCGGAAAAAAGAGGAAGTGGGTAATATTTGTTCGAAAAATTCCGTGTTTAACTTATTAGCTGAAGACGGTATAAGATATTGTTCAGGGTGTTAGCATTACTTGGTTTTTAAAGTTTTATCCTAATCGAAATAGGGATTTTCGAGATATGAACAGTTTTTTTTTTACATTGGCGTTTTCGGTGATTCGAATTAAAAATTAAGAACGCAATAATTTTGAAAATATTATTTTTACTCTAAGTATACGTTTTGCTCAAAATCGGTTGTGCCGTTTTTAGGTAGGTCCTACACTAAAGAAAACAAAATTTTTAAAAAATGCACTTTTTCGAAAATACATTGTATACGATAATATGGAGAAAAACTAAGTTTGCATTAAGTACCTTAGAAATGAAATTGTGCCACATACGTGTGGACCGTTTCCGAGATATGTCCAAATTTCAAAAGTACCGTTGTTCGACTTTTTAGCAAAAAACTGAGTATGCAGTCATATTAACCTCACCCACTTAAGCTCAAATATCAATTTTGATTGAGCATACGGACAGACGGGCAGAAATACGCGACCCACTTATTTGAAAAAAAATTGCCATAGCTCGTTTTACCTTAGATCCATTTCACGCTCAACCCATTTATGTATGTACTGTATCTACATTTGGATCAGTTTCTTAAAACTGGCTTCTGGCTATTTATGATCCATTTCCTGAACCATTTCAATTACATTCTATAGTCGAGTACGAGAAAATTACACGCAACTCAGTGGTGCACGTTACAAATTTAACGCCTTTTTTTAGTCTGCTATAAAATAAAAATAAAAAAATTATTTATAGCCACAGATATTTACCAAGAAAACACCAACGTATTTAATAAATTCCATCTATTTCTAGGAAGCTATGCTGATAATCTCAAAATCTCAAAACCCAATGAATTCGATCTTATACTGTATCTGAAATTTCCTTATAATGACAAAGTCATCGTACACAAGGATACTTCCAACATCGGCAATGTGTTTATCGACTTGTCAATTGTTTTGGCACAACTCAACAGGGATAAAAATATCGATATGCATACATTCCTAAAGAGGTTTGTCAATACGAAGGATTATTTCCTGTTAGATCGTTTTCAATATTGGCTGGAAGGACGAGTAACAAAAGTTATTAATGAATTCGATTGCCCGGTGTATCATCTAGGTAAAAAGTATAATTTGAAATACCGAAAACAAGGACCGGCACATACAATTGAAGTAAATAATGGACTAAATGAGTTTGCAATTGATTTCGTACCCGGATTTCGATTCGAAAAAATCAAAGCAAAATCCAAAAGGGTACCAACTGAACGCTGGTGGGAAGCAATACCAAAAAACACGAATGGATGGCATACTAATACATCATTCAGAGCTTCGTATACGGATTCTGAGAGGCCAATTTTCCATAATTGTTACCAATTTAAGAACACTCTACGCTTAATGAAGAAGTTTCGTGATATGAACCCACAGCTTCGGGAATTAAAGAGCTACTACCTAAAAACGATTTTCCTGTGGCATTCTGAAGAAACTTCTCATACTTTCTGGAACTCTTCAATCACTAACATTGTTCATGTTGTAAGTATGAATTATAGATTTTTACCAATTATCTACCATTAGTCAGAGCGAAGACATACTGGAAGTGAGACCTGTAACAAGCTACTATTACTGGTCAATATGCTGTGCAAATTCACAAACTCCAAATTGAGTTCTAAAAGAACTTTTCTGACAGTTCAGGCTCTACTCTTAAAAATAAGAGCCACCCACCCTATCCACATCGCACCGAAAACCGTGTTTTCGTCGAAAACTCGTCGACCGCATTTCGATCGCATTTGCATGTATTCATATTCATAATAGATATATAAAATACCTACACAATCATACAAATTTTATAATATATATATTTTATTGTTAACGCCAAGATCAACTAGTCGCAGCGGTATTGTCTCGGGATTTTTCAAATCGAACTGAATTATATTTGTCTACGATAATTGTGCATTTGATTACTTAAAAATTTATTTGTCTTTAAAGATGTTTGGAAAGCTTGAGGAAGCCTTGGAGAAGAATGAGATAAAATACTTTTGGGATGATAACTTGAATTTGCTGAAGAGCTTGAGACCTTCTCAGGTTGAAAGTATGTATCACGTAGTAAGGATAGCTAGAAAAGCCCTAGAGTCCGCAAAATGTTCACAGAACATTCTTGACATTTTCTGTAAGCCCTCCCTACTCATCACTGCTGCTAAGTATACTTAATCTAATTATCATCTATACATTTTCCATAGTGACAAAAAAGGAGCAAGTCAATATGCCAGGAGAAGACCAGGAAATCATCCAAAAATCTTTTATGGACGAAGCAAAGCCTTTCTTATTTGGATTAGGTATTTTAGCAGTTGCTGCAACTGCCATTTACAAATATTGTGCAAGGGACGATAATCCACCACAGACACCGAATCAAAGGCGTTAACTAACTAACTATGGTCGGCTGATAATGTTTTAAGTAGATATTTACAAGTAGTTCGGTTCGTTCGACGTAATTAAATTTAGTCGGTACACCAAAACCCCGTCGTCAATTGAGACAAGAAAATCACGACGCAAATCGAAATAATGATTATTGACCTAAATTATATTAATATGTATTTCTCCAAACTGATTGGCTTTACGTAAAGTGAAAACCCGTAAGCATTAATCTTCGGGAATCCCCATTTTACAAAAAAATTGATAAATTAAAAAAAAGGAATAACAACAAACCAAACTGAAATAATTTCGACGCAGTTTCGGAACCACGATTTTTTAAATGACGCAAAGCGAGGTTTTGGTGTAAAGAGTGTAGTTCACAAACTACTTACGAATAGATTGACATAGCTTGCGGCATGCATGTGCACCTACCATATTTCACTTGCAGTTAAATAATTAAAATCGCCTTGGGAAAAAGTTAGTACATACATACCAAGCACGAATGAAGGAAATATGAAATTACGAAACATAACGATGCGAGAAATAACTACTTGTTCAATATAACATCCCATACATTTCGCTGTCGACAAGCTGTCAAACTTTACAACAAAAACAGGGATTCATGCAAATCTCGTAGTTTTTACTTCTTTAATTCGTGCCCACAGAGGGTAGTAGATCAATTGGCCAAACTTATTAGATTTGTCTCGTACATAGTCTCTAAAAAGAAGAGCACAATCGTCTGAACGCATTTGTAGAATCCACATGACCTTCCAAAAGAAAAACTATTTTTTAAGACAGTTAAGATATTATTCAAAAAGTATATAAAAAGTGATATTGATGAAGCTATAATATTATACAACATATGCATACAACTATAATTGAAATTGAGACTGTAGCAAAAATCACAAACTAAGCTAGAAGCAAATCAACTCTATGTTGGCAACGATGGCAATCAACCCTAATAGTAATAAGCTGTCAAGTTAAGAATTTTAAATTTCAGTTTCAGCCCGAAATTTGTAAAAAAATGCATTAATTTATGTTTTAAAATCGAACTTTTATAAAATTCAAAAATGCATTACATACTCTCAGTTTTACAGATCATATAGAAACTGATTCGCAATTTGGTAAAACTCACAACAATTAAATTATTAGAGCCCCTATGGTAATCGTCGATTATCGATCAAGATCGGCATTTGTCGATCAACAATCGTTTGTTGCCTTTTGCATTTTTTAATCCAGGAGAAAAAATGATTATTAATTGATTTAATTTTACTTTAATACACACTGTGGTATAGTTATGGTGGACTTACACACGCATTGATTTGCTGGCAACAGTAGAGGCATCTGCATTCTCGTACAATTAAAATTTACATTTCTAGTTTAATTTTTGAATTAACCGCGCTTGTTTAACACTACTGGCATCAACAAATCATTGTGTGTGAAAACTCACCATTACTTTTTATAGTATAGTTAAGTAGATGCATTAAATCATAGACCATTATTGACAAATTTTACACACACCCTTGTGATCGATTACGATCGCATTCGAGTTGGCACTAATTTCGAATTTTCGGTAGACTCACTTCGCCTTTGTGTTCATTTTCAGGCGACTTCTATACCTCTGCAGACCAAAGATATTATAGTGACACGAAAGTGAATACATGCGAAGAACGCCGAAAATTTAAAATCAGCAAAATTCAAATCCAGTCGGAATTGATCACAGCCACGATAGAAACAAATCCATACTTAACCGTTTAATAAAAATTATGTTCACTAAAAATGATATGCCTATTGTGATTGCATTTTCTACAATGTCTTACATGTCGATTTTAAATAAATTATTTTATTAAAGATGTCTTATTTTGCCTTAAGAGAAGCTCAATTGTAAGTGGTATGACAACGTCAACATTATTTGACATATCGATAAAATATGCTTCAAAAGTCTGAGACTTGTATTGACAGAATGCAGAATTAGACAACTTACCGTAGCGTGAGTACGGATAATGTGTTGGAAAATCGGGCGATCAATATTCAGACGAGAAGTGAAAGCCGTATCTGAGTTCATTATTTTCAATACAAACTGTGTACTATAATCTGACAGGGGCTGGACATTCTAAAAAAAAAATTAATATCCTCAGTACCGGCGGAAGCTAGCAAACAAAGAATTTACCTCTAAAAGTAGTCGTGTTTTATTGAACAGTTAAATAACATCTAAAGCTAAGTAAAATCTACAGGACACAACAACACTGTACTCTTATCTTCCTCCAGCAGAAGTTACTTGACAGCAGTATCTTAAAACCTGTACATTCATGATCATGACTATGTCAGTAAAATGCTTTCAGCGCCATTGACTTTCGGCTAGCGGGATTAAGCAGAATGTTGAACCAAACGTTAAGTCGAGACTCACAAAAAGCATACAACCAATTTATACCACTTTTTCATCAAAGCAACTGTCACAGTGGTCTTGACTTTTGTCGTTGCAGTTATCATAGGAAACTTTTAAACGTATAACGATGTCACTAAAAATGTACCTTCTTAAAGGAAAGACTATAAAAAAAATTGTTAATTTTAAGAAAATTACTTTTTGAATGTTTCAGAATTTATGGCTGTAGTAAACGTCTCTTTCAAATATTGCGAATTTTGGAGGAAGAATGTGTTAACTGGGTCAAAAATAAAACAGTAGAAGAATAAATTCAACAAACCAATTGATAAATTGTTTTAAGCAAGTACTTAAACAGTTTTTTATTTTTACTTTGTTGCGCCTGTCCTCTATTTAAAAATGATAGTCAGTGGTAGGATCAAAATGACAGACATCTGTTACAAATAAAATCCGAGTGGCTTTTATGATCGAAGGGTCTCAGGTTCAAATTTTGGATAAAGGCGTATATAAATTTCAAGATTTTCTTCCATTGATATAGCCAATGGCTGACAAACACCCGAGTTTCATGTGGTTCGCTTACATTCGCACCGAAAATAAATCTTCGTTCTTAACCATTGATTGTGATTTATTTTTGAACAAAACTCAGGTCGGACTTTCATTTATTTACAAAATACTATTTACAGTGCGCGATACAAATAACAAATTTTAGTCTCGACTTTAAGTTTACAGAGACTCACAATTGCGAGATTTGTATGTATATAGCCACTGTGAACTACTTAAATTTAGAGTCGAGACTAAAAATGTTTATTGGTAAGGCCCAGTGTCAATACTATCATTTTTTTTTTTACAAACTACTTCATAATTAGGGAAATGCTGTCTGAATTTGCAATGTACTTTGCTTTATGAGTCTCGAACAGTGTGTTTAAGTCGTCCATGAACTTCTGATGGAGCTGGTCAACTTCATCCTCCTTCGGATTGTCAGTCTTTGGCACAGCAATAGGTGCTCCCACTAAACAAAATGACACGTTCTTAATGCGAAATCCACACCCAAAGCCTTCGCAAGAAAATAACTCACCAACTTGAACGATACGCCGTCGGTGTGGAAGCAATCCCACATTGTATTGAAAAAATCCCCTCCCCAGAACTAACGTCGGAGAGATGCCAGTAGCTTTTTTCACGAAAATTTGCATCTTTCTCACCAACGAGTCGGGCGGATTATCGATTTGATCGAAGATATCAACTTCCCCAAAGGAAAAGACTGGAACAATGGCGGCTCTATAAAAAAGTGTGCTAAAAATCAAGTTTTCGTTTTAGTATTAATCAAGAATGAAACTCACCCAGATCTCATGGCTAGCTTTATAAATCCCTTTCGCTTTCTTATGGTCAAGATATACTTTCCAGGTCTGGCGTCTAGCGCCTCTTGCGCTCCACCCACTACAACAGCGACAGCCGTCGCAGTACAACCATCTGCATTTATTGGGTCGTTGGAGTCATTTGATGTTGTAAGATTGTTAAGAAGCGACGTTCGCGTCACTGAGATCATACCCCAGGCTTGAACAAATTGCCGCCATAAAGGGGTAGTGAAATGCAATGCCAGTGTTCCCAAATTGGGCCTCACTTTGGGGAATAACTTATTCCAATGGCTAATATCGACGCCCATGTTTGTGAATACACCAATGCTGTATAGATGATACCGGTAATGGGCGTTATTGGCTCAATTCGGTCTGTGTTTTGTTAATCTTACCCGATGACACCGTGCGGATAGCATGCTAGAAGGTAGTTTCTATTCGGCGCCAGTTCAGCGGTTTTAACCAATTCCACCGGAAAATAGTCTCGAAAATGTTTCCAGTAGAAGTTATCCCTCATCCATTTGACTCTGGAAAGCGCGATATTAATAAATAAAAGATCATTTATTTCTCGTTTGTATGCATACCCAGATCCTCTGACTTGATTTTGAGATTTGTGACGGTTGAAGTAGATCCAGCCGGCATATGCAACCACAAGTGCTTTGAAGTAAATATTTCCACGCAACTAAAAGAAGAAAAAAATTACTTCAAATGTGATCAGACATTTTATCTTAAAGGTCACAGTGCTACAAGGGGCCTAACACAATACAACAAGTGTTTGTTAAACAAGTCAAATTCCACAACTGTTGAAAATTTGTGTAACACGTACTAACCAGTCTGCGAGCACTTCAACAAGTGGGAAATTTGATAATTCTACTGTTTCTGTAACTGGAAACAACAAGTGCTTAATGAAAAGAGAGTACATTTGTTAAAAAGTTGATCAATTCTAACCGACAGTGACCGACTTGTTTGAATTAAACATTTGCAAATGTGTTTAAAATTTATTTAGTGAATACCTAACAATTTGCCATTAAAAATGTTTTGAGAAAAAATGACAGTGAGAATTTACGAAATATAAAAGTATTTACAGAAAGAATAAATTTCGAAATAGATTCCAATTTGTTCGTTGAAAAATTTCGTATGCCAGTACAAGTTGTTGATTATCTGACTGAAAGGCTCTCCCATACATTAGGTTCGCAAACCAATAAAAGCAAGGCGCTTAGTGTTAGGGAAAACAAAAAAAAAAATATTAATAGCCTTGCATTGGTTTGGGATTGGATCTCAGTACCACGTTATTAGTGATGGTTTTAGCAAATTGACAGTCTGTCTGTGTAAAAGAAGTCACTTCTGCAGTAAATGAAATTGAATTTTCGAAACAAGTGTGTGGGCCTGACAGTATACACCTTACCATACAAGGTTTTTTGAGAAAGGTGGAATGCCGGAAGTTTTCGGTGCAATCGATGGTATTGTGATGAACATTGAAGGACCTTCAAACAATGAATCAGCTTTCATTGATCGGAATGGTAAGCATTCGCTTTTATTTTTCACATTTTCTCAGACTCATCGCGTAAGTTAAACTTATTTAACAAATCGAGGGAAATTTTCGATTTTAGCAATTGTTACGGTTTGTGTTGTGTTACGGCTTTAACTTGTCAAATAAACATAATTCTACAAGTGCCTCTTGACTTGTTGTTCTGTGTTATAGGCCCCAATTGACTAATAGCATAATACGTCGAACATTTTTTTCTTAGTTTAGTTCTTAAAACAAAAGTATTTTTTATTTCTTCCATGTTTAGCAAGAAAGAAACGAATGCATACGAACGGTTGGATATGGATTAACCGCTAATATTAATATTAATAAAGTACACGACTGGTTCAAATGTAACTTTATAGTTCATCAAAAGTTTTGTTGCAAATCATAGACAAATCATACTGAGACCCCTAACTTGCAATCCTCTTGCCGCTGGCCCCACTATTTGTTTTCCCATCGGTGGTATGTCAATTAAGAATCCGTGTGACATACAAAAACATACAAAAATAAATGCTGCCATCCTCGGCAACCCTGGGGAAATGTGCTAGAGTTCGGGAATACCACATTTTTGCATTACTGAATGACATTGGTTATTTATTATACAAGGTGGGCCAAAAGTGATCATGCTCTTATTTTTGCAAATGGCCGCCAATGTCAAATCTGTTTTGACATTTGTGGACTAGACAGATGTAGAATACAAGTGAACAAGCCATGGAGCGATACACCCCCCAAGAACGCGGAATAATCGTGTGTATTTTTTTGCGTAACAATTCGTCTGTAGTGTTGGCGCAGCGCGAATTCCGTCGCCGATTTCACGGCCGTCCGACTCCGACTGCGCAATCTTTGCGCCGTTTGGCCACCAACCTTGAAAAGTATGGGACCACACGAGACGTTGCCAAGAGTGGCCGGCCCCGGAGCGCCCGTTGTGACGTGAATATCGCCGCTCTTGACGAGGATGTCGAGCTGTCGCCGGAAACATCGACCAGACGCCATGCCTCGCAATTAGCCATCAGTCGGTCGTCCCTAAGGCGAATTTTGGTCAAAGACTTGCGCATGTTCCCGTACAAAGTCCAGTCCGTGCATCAGCTGCTGTCTGTCGACCGCCAAATGCGTTTTACCTACGCCCAAGCCATCCTCAATCTCGAGGACGAAGTGGACGATTTTTCGACCAAAATCATAATGAGCGGTGAGACTCATTTCCACCTCAGCGGGTACGTGCACAAGCAAAACTATCGCTTCTGGGGCACCGAAAATCCACGAGTAATGTACGAAGAGCCATTACACCCGCTGCTCAAAGTTACTTCATGGTGCGCTGTTCACGCTGGAGGAGTCATCGGGGGCCATTTTTTTTCGAGAACGCCGCTGGTCAAACGACAACAGTGGACGGTGCGCGCTATAGGGCCATGTTAACCGAGTTTTTTTCTGCCGCAATTGGACGAATTAGGACTGGGTCCTGGTCGCCTCATCTCTCGTTTTAGCGATTTGCACTGGCCCGCAAGATCGCCCGATTTAACCGTTCCAGACTTTTTTTGTGGGGTTTTTTGAAGTCCAGTGTTTACGTGAACAAGCCCGAGACCCTAGAAGCCCTCAAGTTCTCGCCGAAGTGATGAAAAATGCCATAAAACGAGCCTGTATGGCAATCAATTGTGACGGCGCCCATTTGGCCGATATCATCTTCTCGACCTGACCAATAAAATTCTAAATAAACATAATCAAAAATCAGAATCGAAATTTTTCATTCAGAAAAAAAAATGAGAGCCAAACAACATCGGATTACTTCTTTTGGTCCACCTGCTTTATTGTTAAAAGGCGAATAATTTGATTTGTTTGGCAAATAAAACTATTTAAAGTAAATGTTCTATATACTAGAAACATATTAGGATAAACATGATTGTCAGATATCAGAAACTTCGATTTCGTGTGTACATTTTTCTTAAATTTTGAGGAAAATTTGCTCAAAATGTTTTTTTTCCCTTAACCAATCTACATTGTTGAATTTTTATTAATATTTTTTAGCAAATATGCACTTATTTCTAAAAAAAGACACGTAATGAATTATTTCGAATTTAACGGTTACAAATTCTATGAACGCTGCCAGCAACTTTGTCCACTGCGGAAATCGCATATTTATGCTACGTGCGAGTATGTTGTGAGCCGGAATTTTTGAAATTACGTGTCATTTATCAATGCGAATATCTTTCTCTGTAACAATACTAGCGCATCTCGCATTTGTCGCAGTTGGTGTTCTCACTCTCAGTAGGATTTGTTTATGCTAAAGATCTAGTGGTCTTGAATATTATTCACAAGATGTTCTAGCGATCAGTGGAACGCGGACAACGTTAAATGACTTTTTGTGAAGTTTCGACCATCAAAAAAAAGGGTACATTTATACTGGTCTTTGCCAATCTGACAGAAGGCAATTGATTGGTTTTCCTGTATAATTCTCTAGTTCTACGGTACATGAAACTAAATATGAAACGCATTGCTTAATAAGCAATTAAAAATGAATCTAATCTAAATTGGATTGGCTCGTAGGCATGCGGTTCCCAAAATTGTAAATATTTTCGTATAGGCAATGTCGATACCAATAAATTGTTGTTTCGATTACTTAATACCTCAATAATAATTTAGAGTTCAAAATAAAGAAATAACTAAAGAATGCTCATAAAAATTGTTGTACATTGTTGAAATAGCTAATCGGGTATTTGATGAAATCAGTTTGTCAGGCTGCGTTTTATAATAAATTTATTGAAATCGGTTAAAACAACCGAAGATAAGAGAGTTCATTCACTTGAGTTATTTTAAGACCGATGTAGCATTTAATAAACGGCCAGTCACGGAGATGATCATAAAGTATAAGCAACTCTGAAAAAAAATCCAGATTCGTAATAGCGGTCTGAAGTCGGAAACAGATTACATTTTTTCGTACAAATCGAACATAAAAAGTGACCCACAGCAAAAAAGTGCTCTGGCCCAATCGAATACCACATAAGTAAGTAAAAGTTGAGGGGGATAGTGGCATAATCGGCAAGAGGTCCGACAAAAATTGCTCAAACAAGCGTCATAAATGGTATGACGTACGAATATCGTTTGGTGATATTTTCTTCGTAAGAGAGAGAGAGAGGATAACAGGGTAACCGACGGGCGATTTCTTAGTAAGATCTCAGGGATGAGCGGTGCTATAAGATGAAGGAAATTTTCCTACAATTTGTTTATTCAAAACGGCGAACGTTAAATCCCCATTAAATTTGTCCCTATTTCTTATACCATGTTCACACCAACGTGATTTAGCTAAATCAACTTGATTTAGCTAAATCATCTCATAAATCACGTGATTTTCATTTTCGTGATTTATATTTACGTGATTTATATGTGTTTAAATTTTAATAACGTATCTGTCATCGCAAATCCACACATAATAAAATCGAACATACCTGTTATTAACTTCAGCAAACAAAAAAACAAAAGAATTCAATTTTCTAATTTTGTTCGTGTTTCGATGAGTTTTTGATATTTTTATTAAGTTCATACAATGAAAAATTGTTTAATTCTTGGCAGGAATGGCAAAAAAATAGAAAGAACAAAAAAATAACTATCTGGTGTTGGGCTCCTAATCTCAAAGTCGACAACAATGTCACACTAAATCACTTTAAGTTCGGTGGAGACGCCTTTCGTGATTTATAAATCACTTTAGCTAAATTACGTTGGTGGGAACATAGTATTAGTCCTAAATGCCATATATTCATGTTAGTTAATAAGTTTTGTGAACCGTACTTTCGGGTTGGGTTTAACTTGTTTTGCGAATACTTTAGTCTGATTTGAGTTCTCATATTAGAGAGATATTGTCTATTAAAGGGTATGTAAAGTTTTTTTTTAAATTTCAAAACAAAAGTTTGAAGCCTTAAGCGACTTTTCATTTTATTAGGTTTTCAATTTACTTTTCCTGTTATAAACTAAGTCTTTTTGAAGACGACATATATCCGAAATGACATCCCAGCAAAGCAAAGTAAATTGTGATTTTCAGCACGCAATCACAACAACTACTCTGAGTCCTCGAAGTGTCAAGTTGAACGTAGTTGTGTAATTTCGTGCTGAAAATCGTACTTTACTTTGCTTTGCTGAGATCGAAGCTAAAAAAAAATACCTAATATCATATGCCAAGTTGAGTACCTACTAAACTTTGACATTTAGAGCTTAAATATTTTTACTTCAGTTTTTAACCCTTTTTAACCCCCCTTTTTAAAAATATAAGACAGAATCTGTTACACTTTCGATTTTGAGATAACAAAAAAATGTAATATCAACTAAATATGTGGAACTTTGTTAAGTAAACTTACTTATCAATCAGGGAGGTTTAAATTCCTATGTGGAGTTAATTTCCGAGTATATTTTTTCCCTGCATCGAGTTGAGTAGGTATATATGATGCTGGTGTTTATACTAGTTTAGACTTGGAATCATGTCTAAATTCAAAAAAAAATATAAAATGGTAATTGGTAACAGATCAAAGTGCGCAAAGCCCATCAATTACAACTGCAAAACACTGACAATAACAACAACTGAAGGTTCAACAAACACAGATACCTTAATTTGAAGCACATTCAAAAAAAATCACCAAGTTTATTCTCATTTTTACCTATGTATCTAACTACATACTTAAAATGTCGTAAACAATCACTGTAGACTAAAAGAAATAACAATTATTTATTATTTATACTCACCAAAACGAGGCCGCATACCAGATACGATGTTACTACAACCGCAAACATGAGAAACACATAAACTCCGACTGTGAAGGTTTGCATTCGCCGCTGGGGTGGAATTTTCGCCGGCGCCCATTTAATCTTAGCCATTTTTAAATAATCTTAAAAAATAAAATCAATTTCCACTGCGCAACCCGTTTTTGCCCCGCAGCAATACCCAGGCACGATTCACGAGCGATCGTGGCCAACACCAAGAGAGTACTATTTCAAAATCAGTGGTTAAAAATGTCCAAACACCTATTTCACGGTCTAGCTAGGGTATATTGATAAAAATCGAAAAAGTCGACTGATAAGACAAAAATATCGCATCGACGCACCCAGAACACCGAAAAAAACTGGCAACACAAATTCTTAGACATGTCTGACTACATTGTTCCCATTACCCAACGATACAGAGATAACATCGCACAAACGAAATCAAACAAAAAAAACACTCTTTAACTTAAGTGCGATCTAGCATTGGGTCAGCGTTAAAAAAAATCATTTACTACACCCCATTTAGTATTTTGCAAGTATAATTGGAAAATGAACGCAATATACTCCCTTTTATCATCGGAGAGTTCGCTCAGTGCTCTGTTATCGACAAATTTTAAATGAGTGCCAATATTGTTCTATTGTTACAAGTTACAACTAACAAGTTTATTGCGCGAACATGAACATGTTGGTATACATGTACAGACATTATTTACGTAATTAGTTTAACTTCGATGTGAAAAGCTGAAGTAAGTGTTAAGCTTGCTATGTATGACACTACTTATTTGCGTTTTGTGTTTTAAATAGATATTTAAAGCATATGGAATAGCTGTGTGTCATGGAAAGCAATGTGTGCAGTTAGTGACTAATGATTGCAGTTGCGTGAAGAGAACGCGTCATGTCAGAATCACGTCAAGACTAACGGGTTGACTAATGGTGTGTTAATGGTATTAAAACTGTCATAATAGTTAAGCTCCCTTATGAAAAACTGAAAAAGTACCTGCGTACCTCACTCGCTCACTTTACCAACAAAAAATTTAACTTTATTTACACATCTGTTGAGGAGTTCTGTCGCCATACCGGCAAGCGGCAACTGTAATTCATTGAACACGTAACTGAGGAATCCCTTAAATGTCAGGTGCATTTTTTCCGATTGTAACACCAATCCCCCCAACAAAATATGTTGTTTGGTTGCAAAAAACCTTGAGAAATAGAAAATGTTGGCCTAATACCTACTTATTTATTAAATAACTCTTTCAGTTGATCAACATAAAGTTTAAATGAAATGAAAAGAGTTGAATTTCGGATTTGCCTTAATTTGGAATTGATGTCACCGAGCTCCCAACAATCGAAAACGATAATTTTTACATTTTTTAGCATTTCATCAAAGATATGTTTTTAATTTGCTTTAGTTCCGGATGGAGAAGATACAGCGCTAATTTGGAAAAAGTTCCCCACTACAAGACAGCCTTCCATAAGTAAAGCTCCCTACTTCAAATATGACTTTTGAAATTTGGACATATCTCGAAAACGTTCCACACGATTGTAACCAAAATCCATTTCTAAGGTACTTAATGCAGTCATTTCTAACTTATAGCAAACTTGGTTTTTCTCTATATTATCGTATACAATGTATTTTCGAAAAAGTACATTTTTCAAAAAATTGTTTTTTTTTTTAGTTTACTTGATAACGGCCCAAGCGATTTTGACCAAAATGCATACTGAGAGTAAAATTGATATTTTAAAAATGATTGCGTCCTTAATTTTCAATTCGAATCACCGAAAACGATAATTTTATGAACTACTCATATCGCCATATCTAGAAAACCCCATTTTCGGTTTGGATACAAATTTAAGGGCCGTTTGCTGATACGACTGATAGCGAATTAAGTGCCACATAAACTCTTATGTTGTTGTATGAGCAAACGGCCCTAAACACCATAAGTAATGCTAAGATCCCGTCCTTAGTTTTTCTCCAAAAATTCGAATAAAACAGCTTTTGTATTATTTCTGAAAAATGGCTACCCAAATCCCAATCTGTGCTCAGATATCTACGGTATACTTTTGTTATAATCTCAATGCCCCACTTCTAATAAAAATGCAATAACGGCTACGCAAAACTTCTTTTCTTTTAAAAATAAAAACATTTAGTGTTTCTGAATTTATACTTAGGTCTTGACTCAAGGATAAGTTTCAATATTCGCACGCAAAATTAGATAAACTACTTTCGTGGTGCCCTCAGGCACTTTTACTCTCTGCAAATTATTTGCGGTATACTCAGCTTTTGCAAAAAATCTATTATGTAATCTTTCATTCTAGATTGCAGTTTGGTATTACCTGTTGGGGAGGAGCTTATTTAAATAAAATACAACCTCTTTTGTCAATTCAAAAACATACTTAGAAAATATGCTGAAAACCACACTTACGCCCTAGTTTTCAAGAAATACAATTGTCACTATTTTTTTATTTTTGAAGTTGCATTAGCATGCAAACATTGTAAATTAAATAATGTAATATATTGTTAGAAATAATAAAATTATATATCTAAAAAAGTAGAAATAACATTTTTAGTTTTTTTTTTAAAGTTAGCATCAACTTCATAAATATTATAGCATTTTTTTGCACTCTGTCATTTACCTTTTTGAAATTTTTGGAACACGTAAGAGCTTTTAAAATATTACAGTGAGCGCTTTTAACTCTTCAAGCCGAGTATCCTGCTCGCGCTGAATTTTATCTTCCATACAAAAAAATGAGCAAGGCAGTGGAACAAAGCAGTATTCTGTTCGCTCGCTAAATTCTTAATCTAATTTAGATGGGCCGATGCCAAGTCTCCACTCATTTAGCTCGCAAAATAATTGCCCGGTTCATTAAATCGAAGATAGATTTTGATGTCAAAAATGGAGGAAGAAGTTTGTGTTGCGTTTACTAGGGATATTTTGTTGGAGGAAACCGCTGAGAACATTTGATCGAGAAAGAAAAGAAAACGCAAAGCCAAAAAAAACCTTGTATAATGTTAATGGAAAATTCGTTTTTTTAAGCTTCAAATAATCTTACATCTTTTGCCAATCGGCGTTTCGGCAAATAGGAATTTATGGGACACGAAGAAAAGTGTCTTCTTCTGCTTGCTACTACAGAAATTATTTAAGCTGGCGCAGCAATGATAATATCCTTCTTCAATTTTTCTTATATCCATTGTTTTGGAACGATTCAAACACTACGATGTCTTGGGAGTTTGAAATTCGAAAATTGTAAAAATTGCGTTTACTGATTACTGTCATGAACAAATGGTTTTTGTCCCATCTATATGATGTTTAATAATTTAGCGAGCATATGTCTTTGGCGTGGAGAAACGAAGTGGAGACTAGGGACGCTAAAATTTAGCGCGAGCAGGACACTAGGCTTTAAGCAGAACTTGCGACAACCAACCAAACTTTTGTTGAACGAGAATGTTTCGTTCGATTTATATGTATAATAATAGGCGCGTTTTTTTGAGCTTCGTTCTCAGCAAAGCAAAGTAAAGTAAGATTTTCAGCACACAACTACTGCGAGTCTCGAAGTGTCAAGTGAGCGTAGTTGTTGTAATTGTGTGCTAAAAATCCTACTTTACTTTGCTTTGCTGAGAAAAAAATTAAAAAAAAAACAGACCTAATGTTGGCAAAGTGCAAAATAAAACGATTAAATTTGTTGGAATTTTATTGGAATTTTGAAACATTCAAAAAGAAAGGTATGAAGCGTGATAATACAAATCCTTCACAACACAGTGGAGCTCGAAAACAATTGAACTGCAATATTTATAGGAATCTGTTAAGTAATTTTCGAATTTACCCCGAACACACATGTGAGGTTAGGTTGGGTTAGGTTTTTAGCAACCTAAGCCCTGTTTTTTTGAGCTTCGTTCTCAGCAAAGCAAAGTAAAGTAGGATTTTTAGCACGCAATTACAACAACTACGCTCACTTGACACTTCGAGACTCGCAGTAGTTGTGTGCTGAAAATCTTACTTTACTTTGCTTTGCTGAGAACGAAGCTCAAAGAAACACGCCTCTAGTCATATTGTTGGGCTGCGAACAATGATCAGTGAAAGGCTTAGGTCTGGCACATAATTATAATTTTGTAGAAGTCTTACAGAGTGATTAGTGAGCTACCAATCAAATTCAAATAAAAGAAAACAAATTTAAAAAAGAAACAGTGCAGTTGGTCAATCAAATTAGTAATAAAGACTGAAATAATACTTTTTAATCTTACATTTGGTTTTAGTAAATGGAAATGTTTGCAAAAACAAATGTCATATTTTTCCAGAGCTAGAGATCTAGCGGCCGTTTTTACATCTGTGTAAATCTTTCTAAATGTCCAATGGACACCTCGGTTATTGTTATTTTTTTCTTAGTAGATGGGCTTAAAAAGAAAAAAAAATATACTCACAATTTCCCACCTTATCATGCATTACTAGGAAAAGATCTTTTTGAAAAATCCTTATTGACAACAGAAAAAAAAAAAATAAAATATATAACAACAGTAAAAATATCCCTAAATGCTCCTTAACGAGAATGTGATTGCGCTTGCTTGGTTTCATGAGTAGGCTTACGAAGCTTTAAGTTTACTCGTGTTCTCGTAATGTAGTCCAAGTCCAATTAATCGCAGTTTCACCTGTTTTTATTGAAGCAAATTTACTACCTGTCGCTGTCATAATTATTGTGTAAGAGTGATAGTAATCGATCGCACAGTTTAGCGATAAGATCAAAGTTTGATAGCAAACAAAAATTACCCTGCGTGTGTGCACAGAATCGCCGGAATGAACGACTAGATTTATCAAACGCTCGTAAACTCGACGAAGTAAAGGGCTGTCGCGCATTCAATTGACTTGTAGATCTTCATCATTGTACGCAAGTCTCGATCTTGATCTACACAATGGAAGGTTGACGTTGAATCAACTGCTTTAATTGATCACCCTCATTATCTGAAAGCTTGTTGCAGTTGACTTGCACTTATTGATCGTTGTAATGTCTACATGGACGCAGTGCTGTTGAGTGGTGACCATCCCCTACCGCGTAATTGGTTACTCCGCAGCAAACCCCCTCGAGCCAGCGATTGCATGATACAAATCATTTTTTGCTCTTATCAGTAGATACCTTGGAACACAGGTAAGTACCTGTATTAAAAAGAACGCTGTCGCACGTTCTGGCTCATGATTTGACAATTGTACTTCGTCGATGTAGGACAGTTGTCTCGCTAAAGGTTACGATTGCTTCGGCTCGGGTTAGAAATATAAACGCGTGTGCAGTGAAAGGTTAACTATAGTGGATCAGTTCAATACTCGGTACAAGAACTATGGTCAAAATAGAATGGGCGCCGTTGATAGTTCCAGCTCGCAGGCGAGTGCAAACTTTTACTGTCAGCGTGTATGTAGCCAGTTTGATCGTTTTCGGATTGTTGTCACACCTGCTTTGTGTTCTCATCCTGGTAAGTATACGGTGCAATTATAATATTAATATTATACAATGGCCTAAGACTTTTGTTTGTTTATTATTTGAAAGGGGTTGTTGTACTACGACCTTTTGATCTATTTATTTCTTACGCCTCAGAGCGTTACAGCGTTAAGTACAGGGTAAGACTTCAGTTCAGGAGAATATGAAGCGTAGTACTTTCGTTCTGTTTGGTCAAAACAATTTCCTGAATTCCAACCCGAAATAAGTTCAATTCGGTTTTTTTGTGCTATCGGTGAAAGAAAAACTTTCCGTATAGGTTCTCCTTTTTTTTACGATAAGCCTGAGTCCGTTATCGAACTTGGCGCCGTCATGGCTGTGCTTGCCAATAGTCTTATATGGTGTTAAAATTGTTCAATTTTAACGTCATCTTTAGGGCACTGCTCGTCGAGGAAGTCGTAGAAACATTCTTTGGTGTGACGTCGTCGTTATCTTCGGTGGGTTTACGATGCGTTTGCGTTTTGTTACAAAGCACTCGCTTATGTGTCGAATGGTCAAGACTTCATGCCTAAATCTGCGGCGTATGATAAATCCACATTTAAATGATCTCCCTTTAGCAGTCACCGTAATAGACGTCACAGATTTTCATTCTTTTTTGTCCGACCTGCTAGATGGCGGTGATCTGTAATTTATATAGTAATCTATAGCTAATTCTATGGCTGCGTGCGGTCTGTAATAGGCTCGAACATTCCACGAGCAGGTCATTGTCAGTGTTTCAACAGTAAGACCATTTATATACGAGGCTAGTTTTGATTTCGAAACCAATTTGTGTCTTTCCGGATTCAGTCGCCCGCTTGTCAGTTGTAGGTATACAGGTTTTGTTCAAGAAGTTGTTTTCAGCGTCAGAATAGAAAAATGTAATACAAACCTTGTGAATTTTTATAGTTATACTAGCTGACCCATGCGTGACTCGAGTTTAAAAAAAGGGGTTTGGAATATGGGTATTTTTTGACCCGGGAACATACTTTTCATTGGTTCGGGAGGTTCAGTTAAAGGTTCTAGCTTAACTTTTCCATTGGCAGAGCACATGCTGGTAAAATCTTCTACCGATTTGTAAGCTTGACAGTATGAGTAAACCTTTTCCATTTTACCTTAATGTTGTTGTTACTTATGTAACTGATATTTAAATCACAATGAAAATCTGATCTATGGTAATAGTTTTCGATTACTATACCTAATAATGCTTAAAATGTAAAAATGTTTCATTATCTTATTCTTTTTTTTTTTTTTTTTAATTTTTGTAATTCTCTTTTATTCACACATCATGCGATTTCAGTTGAGCGGTTTCGGAGATAGACAACAGCGCCACCTATCGGATTCAAACCTATCCTACACTCCATCTCACTGGATTACGAACTTTGTTTTTGTTTTAATTTTACAATATTTTTCTAACCCTTCGCTAATCTGGGAAAAACCAATTGCACAATGAATGAAGGATATATTATGTTTACATTGTAAAAAAAAATGGGATTAAGTTGATAAGTGCAACTTTTATGACGCTTTTCTTCAAAAAGGTGATAAAATTTGTCTTTTTTTTTGGTCTCACTTGATTACTTCCGTTGCAGTACCTACCGAAGGTTGTTTCATTTCCGTTTCATGCCCAACAACAATTTTTCATTCCCATTCACCAATTCACTCCCCAACACAAGCTCGCCTGTCGACTTATTTACTTCAAGGACTTTACTGGAATTATTGTTTAAGAACTTGTGCCCTATCCAGCTATAGAAATTAAGATAGGTTCATTCTGGTACTTTTTTGCAAAAGTACAATTATTAAAAATTTGCTAAGAAACTATGCGAATGCGACCACGTACTGAGACAATTGAAAAAAATGAGAGAGAAATCCATTTCCCCTCTTTTCATTTCTTCGTAATTTTTTGAAATTTTACTGAAAAATGCAAACTGACAGCTCAAAGTTTGACAAGTAAAACTCAATTTATTTTCGTCTTCGACGATGTCGGATTAAGAAGTTGTAATTAAATGTTCTCCTAGAACATATCACCGCATTCAAAATGTTAAGTTTAATAGGTTTAATAGCTGGTAAAAACTTCAATTCCAACTTATTTTGTAGATGGTGCATTTTACGATAATGTCAAAATGACATTTCTTAAACTTTTTGTTAGAAAACCGGACAGGTGCTACTCTTGAGAGATTTCTCTCTCGATTTTTGAGATTTGGAATTTTTCTATGCTGAAAGTACATTAATGAACCTAATGTAACAACGCCTTACTGAAAAAATAAACGCAGTTCTTTTTCTTTCTACTATTCTAGTGATATTCATAACTTAAGGCACTCAGGAGCATGGTGACGACTTTTCAAAAATTCTCTGTTATTGTTGTTCTACATAATTAAACGAATAAAATGCAATTAAATATAACCTACTTCGAAGTAGTTTCTGCGAACACTGCGAAAATAATTTCTCGTTGCTTGAAATACCTTCATGTCCCGTAACCCACCAGATCATTAACTTATGCGGAGTACCAAGAACCCTGAGTTCTTCGCAACAACATTTTACATGCTTCGATTCTATTTCCGTTGCAGTTAAGGCTTTTATTTCTGTCTGGCTGTCGATAAAGAAGGTGATACCGTTAAGTGATATTGTCTTTACCGCACAGACTCACGGGTCGCTGTTGTCACTGACAGGCCTTCTGCTTGGAAGACACTGCCATACTGACCAACGATTCGGAGAAGACGCCTGACCCCACCGGGTTTCTGCTGTTAATACGGGTACGGATTACTTGTTTCCGTCTCTCTATTCCTTCCTACTAAGATAGGCGCTCGATAAAAAAGTCTTGTAAACTCTAAGCATGGCGTTATATAGTGCGTAATTGGTACATAGCCAAAGTATTTCTGTTGGATCAAAGTATGACCCATTTCGTTCAGTTTCCAGTTTACTGATTGGCTTATTCTCATAGAACTAATTGTATTAATATGCCAAGCGGATTAAGGATAGCCTCAAGACCTGCTGTTGGAGTTGTTTTCATTGCACTCTGGTGGTGCCGATAACACTCTAGTATTTGTACTTTCGTAGGTGGCTTTGTTGGTGGCCGGCCAACATACGAAACTGCCATAGGTCAGCCTAGATCTTACTATAGCCGTGTACATCCACAGTTGAATTTTGAGAGATGTTCCCCTTTTTCTTTGTGTTGCCCCAACGTCATTTCTTTCACTTCTCTTTCCAGCTTTGGGGGAATATTTACCTCAAGGCCCTTGTGATTGCATACGCCATTTGGATCTACTCCGATCGCACTAGAGCCCAATACTGCATTAGAGGATCAGGGTAGGAATTTTAAAAATTGAATGCGATTTTATTTACAAAATTTTTTATTGTTCTCCATACAGTGTAAGATGGATGAGAGACAACCCCTTTTTCAGGTACTTTCGCGACTACTTCCCTGTGGAGTTGGTAAAAACCGCAGAATTGCCACCCAACCGGCACTACCTTTTGGCATGTTTCCCACACGGCGTTCTCAGGTGAGTAACTTGGTGGTGGCGGTGAAATAACGGCACCACACCACATTATTCCAAGTGATTTCATTAACCACAAGTTCTTCACAGCTTTGGCTTATTCACAAACATGTGCTCTGACGTAAGGAAGTGGAATGAGCATTTCCCGAAAGTTCGTGCACACGTAGGAACTTTGGCAATGCATTTTAATACACCCGTCTGGCGAGAGGTTATACAAGCCTGGGCAATGATCTCAGTTACAAAAAAATCACTTCTTAACAATCTAACAACTTCGCATGATCCAAAAGATCCGGTCAATGCCGATGGCTGTACTGCCTCTGCGGTCGGGGTCATTGTAGGCGGGGCTGAGGAAGCTCTGGAAGCGAGGCCAGGAAAGTACATCCTCACCGTGAAGAACCGAAAGGGGTTTATTAAGCTTGCCATGCAATCTGGGTGGGCACCTAATACCCTATTCACACCGAGCCGAAAACCGGGCTTCCGCGAAACACGCATATTTCAGTCTTCAAAACGAGTCGTTTAAAGTTGTTTTATACGGAAACACCACGAAAACGACTTCCAATCGTTGGATTGTTGAAACAAACACACCTTTTGCAACATCAAGCAAAATCAACAGAACAACTGACAACTGAGATGTCACAACTCCCAACTTAAAATCATTTTCCACACTTAATTGATGGGTTAATCTTATTTTTAAATGCTCTGAATTCATTTTATTTGTTAATAAATGCGATGGAAATTTGTAACCAAAATAGTAAGTTAGCCGATTGAAACGTCAAACGAAAACTAGTTGGTGTTCGGTTTGAGTACATCGACAAGTTTGCGAAGAAAACACAGTTTTCGGTGCGGTGTGAAAAGGGTATATAAATGAATCAGCAAGAAGAGATAGTTACAATTTTTCGTTTTAGTGCTGCCATCGTGCCGTCGTTTACTTTCGGGGAAGTTGACATTTATAATCAGATAGATAACCCGCCTGGTTCGCTTATTAGAAAAATTCAAACATTCGTGAAAAATATCACTGGCATCTCTCCATTGCTGTTCAAGGGAAGAGGATTTTTCCAATACTCTTTCGGTTTACTGCCACACCGTAGGCGTATAGTCCAAGTTGGTAAGACTTCCAGATATTATATGAAGTGCCTCGTTATTATATAAATATATATATTTCAGTGGGAGCCCCCATAGATGTACCACAGCACGATAGTCCGTCTGCAGAAGAGGTTGACAAACTGCATAACCTTTTTATGGAAAGCTTGGTCAATCTATTTGAGACCCACAAGGCAAAGTACTTGCAAAAGCCAGAGGATGCAGTTTTAATTATGAATTAATCTAGCAGGCTGGCTGTGACAGATCATAGCATATATCGATGGGCAAAACAAAAAAACGTCACAAATCAAAAATTCACACTTTCCAGAAGCGACAGTAGAAGGTTTCTAAGTAGTTTAACGCTCTGTTGATGTTTTTGGATCATCTGTGATTTATTAAATAAGTACTTTTGATTCAGCTAACTAAGGGAATTTTATTTTCCAACGAATCTTCAAAGACGTTTTTTCTAAAAGGTCGCTAAATTATTAAAACATAATATAGTTGGGACAAAAGCCATATATTCTAGGCAGATGTTAGCAAACGCAATTTTAATTATATTACGCATATTAGAGTGTTTCAATTTTAGACTTCATAGACATCAAGAAAGGTGATAAAAGATATTGTCATTGCTGCAGCAGCTGAAATCATTTTTGAAGTAGCAAGTAAAAGACGTCACTTTCGATCCTGTTCCCTATTTGCTATTGCTGGTCAGTCCTCCGTTGGCCCGCAATTTTTTTTATTTTTTCATTACATGAATAATGTATTTTGGTTTTGTTTTATTTATCACGCAAATGTTCTCTTATGCCCAAGACACATGTGCAGAAATCACTGCGCAGCAAGATTAGAATACACATGCTTATATGGATATACGCACACGTAAATTCTGCACTCACCGCAGCACTGCAACATGTCTACATTTCTAAATTTGCTGCAAAATTCAAGCGTACCACAACACAAAAGAACATAAATTCCAATTTCAAGTATTTGGGATCATCGGCTTTTGACATTTGCTGATCGTTTCCGTTTTTGTTTTGGGTGCAAACACATCAGCTGCTTAGTCAGTGAATGACAGTAGCCATATTAGCCGATGAAAGGTATGTCAAATAATTTTCTGCACATCTTTTTTTATTTGCAGCACTGCGTTCTGTGCTGCGTCCAGAATTTCTGCACATGTGTTTTGGGATTAGGTTTCCCATAAAAAATCCCCAGTAAATACAACAAACAATTATGTGGAGATTTAGTTCGCGAGCTAAATGATCAATGATGGATACTTGTCATCGGCCCACCCAGTGCTGCCAAGTCATTTTAATCACAAGGAGATAGTTATGTGGTTTTCGTTCGGGCTTCTTCAGATTTCAGATTTCGTATGTCTAATCGAACATAAAATCGTCAATCGCTCTTTTTTGTATTGATATTCGTGCGGTTTGAATATGAGTAGCCTTCGACACTTTTTTAAGCATCTTGCATTCACTGGTTAAATTTTATATTAAAACATTCGAAGTTTGCGTCCAAATTGATTTCTAAACATTTGTATCTCGTATAAATAATTAACAGAAATAGAGCCACCCGATGCAATGCATTTCCTTGCAGTTGAAAAATTTCACGAAAACTACACTAGTTGTCAAACTCAAACGTACTTGTATTGGTAAATCTGAAGCACAATTGAGAAAAAATCCAGATTCGCAAAAGTGTTTTTTTTTGTACCAAACGAACATAAAAATTGCTCTGAGAGCGCCCAATCGAATACCACATAAGATAAACAAAAAACGTTAAAATTCGCTTAATTACGCAAAACGAATTTAATCGAAAACTAAGAAGTAATTTTAACAAAATTCTCATATATTTTGATAAGTTATAACGTACTTATTGAATTGGGAAATTTTAAAGGTTTCAACTCTAATCATTTATTTACATTGTCTCGGTGACAAATCGAGCAAACAGTGAGTCTAGATCAGATATGGTGGTCATCTATTGAACGACAACAGAGGGCAATTAATTTTTTGCTGTCTTTTAGAAAAATTCTTAAATTTCTGCAAAACGCTAAAAATATGCACCCTGACCAGGGGTTCAGATGAATTTTAGGACGATGACATGTTAAAGTGTAATATCAATATATTGAAATAAAAAGCGCTAGAAATTCCGGTTGGAACTAGCATTTTTTAATACGCGCTAGAACAGTTAAGAAAGTGCCAGATCTAGCCCCGAAAGCGCTGAACTGACAGCACTGGCGACTATCTATATGAAATTAAGAATTTAGAATTTGTAGAAATTTATGTATGGGAGATAAAATTTAGCGCGAGCAGGATGCTATACCAACAATGAATTTAAAATACACTGCTAGTCTGTGACGCCAGATCGTGGGTAATTACCCATTTCGTGGTGGGTATTTTGCCTTTCAAAATAAGCTAAAAAGACAAAAAAGGGCATTTTTTATGTTCCAGAACAAAAACAATTGTATATTTTGTTGTTTTTTAACGTCGGCATGGACAAAAAGGACATTTTTAGGTATTTTTGATAGTCGAAAAAAATAAATAAAACAAATAGTTAGCACAACAGGTCCGTAGGGGCCCTAGGCCTAGCTTCTTACAACCATTCGTTTTTGTGTGAGTTTTACATTTTTGGGACGAATGGAAGGGATCTCCAATTTTATGCCAACAGCCAATTGAGAAGCTCTTTCATGACAGTTATACTCTTGGATGTTTATCAGACGTTCGCGAGACGTGGCGCAGTGAAAAAAACCTTAAGCTGGGATTTTTTTGTTGTTCAGGAATCGAACCTGGGACCCCTTGCTTAGTAGTCCAACACACTAACCGCTAAGCCTTTTTGATAATCATCGTGGGCAATTCAGTCCGAAAAGTCTGGCATCTCTGCTGCTAGTTCTAAATTTAACAAGCCCTAGCTACAGAGGCTTTCGGCTCAGTCTCGGTAGCTAGTTTCAATAATGAAACTTGAAATACGCATTCAACCACGACACTTTAAACATCTTTTCTATATATGCACCTGTTTACAAAAACAAAAATAAAAAACAGAAACAGGAACGAAACGAAAAACAGAACTGAAAGGTCGTAATTTGTAAATTATGTTTCTTTTGCGTTGCTCTTTCAAATACACGAAACTGAAATAGATCTTGAAAGAACATGGCCGCCAAAAAGAACGTTTTCCTTTTAGTATTGGTGGATTAAAATCTTATTTTTTATCTTTTTATTCTGATAGAGTCTTTTGTCGCCAATTGTGGAATAAATTTAAAAATGTTATTGAATTCTAAAACTAAAAAAATATTCTTCTGCTGAATTTGGTTCACGAAAATGAAAAACGACACTTCTGCTTTTAAGTGGTCTCAAACATGAAATATTCTTGTGAAGATTTTCTAAAGACCGGAGTTCTATCTTCTATGTAGGTATATAAAAGAGACTGATGTCCGTATTTGCATTCAATACTCGAGAATGTATCGTTTTCAAGATTTCGGGCTTGATTCTTATTGGCCCCAGGAAGGACATACCTAGACATAAACCTTAAAAACGACGAAATATGGAATGAAACTTTGTATGGGGTACCGCATTTCGAAAAATATAGACTGGATAGAAAAACAACAAAAATTATTTCAAATTTTTTCAATTTGCTATAGTTTTTTATAAAAATCATAAATAAAACAATTGATTTCTCGACTTGCAGTGTTTTTCTTCCGCACTGTATTTTTTTACAATAATTGTATTTCAGTAAGTAGCAGACCGAGAAGTATCCAATATTTCTTTAATTTATAGAATTTGTGTTTTTGGGTGAAATGCAGCCAATACAACCCAAACTAGTTACCAAGTCGTCAAGACAGGTTCAAGCTTAGGAATGCTTAATTTGTTCTACCTACTACCGCACTTTATCTAGATTTTGTTTTTGAGGATTTTATCCATACTTCCAAAAACAGGCACTTGCCATTCGTGGCAAAACAAAACTCATCTGACGTTTTTGTGCAGACCAAATTTATTATAAGATATGCATTTTTTTTTTTTTAATTTTTTACAATAAAGTAGTTTGTATAATAATTGTTCTTAGTTTTGGTCTGCCTTAATTTTATTTATTTTTCTCATCGAATGTATCATATAATAATAATCTTAATTCATTGAATTTATAGATATTTTTGAAATATATTTATACACATATATGTATATGAAAGATATATGCAATATATGCGTGTATAAAAAAAAAATTTGCACTAAAACAATAAATTCTCCTTCACCATAATTTTTTTCGTTAGTTTAGGTTACAAATTTTATTTCGTAAATATAGAAAATGCAAATATAAGGAAAAGTTTGAAACAATAAATTGTACTTTCTTTGTTGTTCTGTTCTTTTTTGTTTCAATTATTGTTCAGTCCATCGATTTGAAGTTGTTTTTCTAATTGTTTTTGTTAATGCAAAAAGAAGTTTACAATTTTATTTCAACTAAGTTAGAATTTTTTTGTTTAACCAATTTGATTGTTCCGAATTTTGTATATTAATTATCATTTTTATTAATTGCTTTTATAAGTACTTTTCCATTTTGTACCTCAAGTGCGTAAAGGCTTCCGTCTTTAATTTCATTGTTCAGAACTTCATCGGTGACAGTGACGTGAACACCAGATGGGCCATGAATGTAGATAGGGGTTTTGGACGCGTCATTAAATATATTTGAACCACTTCCTGAGTATTTCGATTGCATGCCTGTTGAGCAAAAAATAGTATTAATTGGAAGGATAAAATGGAGTTAGACTCACCCCAGCCTGGGTAGACACCTCCGTCGACCCCACCATTCATGGTTGAGCTGTTGGCGCTTAATTCGTAGAAACCCGGCAATTTGAAGAGTTTCTGAGTTAGTTCCTTTGAAGAGTTCGATGTTAGATAAATGGCGTTGTAGCTATTCCCATCTAAGCTAACATAAATGGTGAGTCGCGGGGCTATGGCTCTGAAATGTTTCGGAAGTCTAAAATAAGATTACAAATTATTGACAAATACGTCACAGCGATCCTTACTTGGTATGCAAAATGTTAAACATACGAATGCCGTCGGCAAGTCCGCATATTTGGATGAGGTCCTCTTTGGACATTCTGGAAGAAAAATTGCTCTATCATTAAAAACCTAAGTATACGATGTACATATTTGAATATTTGTTTTCGTTGGCTGAGTAATATCCTCTGAAGGGGTACTACCGGAGTGGGTGTCGGCCACTGCTGCAAACCGTATGATAATTATGCTGCATGTATGACAATTTCAGGTCTTGTATGATGTATGATAGGAAGTCAATATCATACGCAAAATGTATGATAATTGTTTGATTATGCATTACCGTAAATATCTTGCGACCACCCTAAGTGGTAATTCTGCCACTGAGCGATTTACTTGCGAAATGTACTAGTTTTGTTCCTTTTTTTTTCTATCTCTTTCTATCCCTTATGCAAATAAATTATGTATTTTATGTCGTTTTCCATTGGGAACACCAAAAATCTTTTTTAGATCTCAGATTTTATGTGGCTCATGAAACATGCAATGAAATTGATCTGCTTTTGTAAATGGATTAGTGCGTTATATGACAACAATATCGCTGTTCAAATTGCATTTTTTTTTCTGGTAAAATCAACCATGGAAATCGGCTTGAAAAATGTTTCCTCTGTTGTACAAGGTGGCGCAAAAGTAATCCTCCTATCAGAAAATGCTATAAATTTTGCGATTAGCCCCTAATGTCAGTTCTGTTTTGACATTTGTGTAGTAAACACATGCGAAATACACATTAATAAACAATGTTACACTACACTGCTCCAGAACGCGGAATATTGGTGACTATTTATTTGAGCAATAATCGGTCGGTGACTTTGGCACAACGTGAATTTCGTCGTAGATTTCCTAGCCGTCCAACGCCTACTGGTGAAACACTGCGACGTTTAGTCGCTCGCCTCGAAGAGACTGGCACAACACGAGACGTTGCCAAGAGTGGCGGGCCCCGGAGCGCCCGTTGTGCCGAGAATATCGCCTCTGTTGACGCGGCCATTTTTTTTTCGAGAACGCCGCTGGTCAAACGACAACAGTGAACGGTGCGCGCTATAGGGCCATGTTTACCGATTGTTTTCTACCGCAATTGGACTGGAGGACATGTGGTTCCAACAGGACGGAGCTACGGCACACACTGCGCGAGCCACAACCGATATTCTGAAAGCGGTGTTCCCGGGTCGTTTTTGGCGATTTGCACTAGCCCGCAAGATCGCCTGATTTGACCGCTCCAGACTTCTTTTCGTGGGGCTTTTTGAAGTCGCGGGTTTATGTCAACCAGCCTCAGACTCTTGCAGCTCTTAAAGACAATATCCGTCGAAAATGTGGGGACCTATCACCGAAAGTTTTGGCCAAAGTGATGGAAAATGCCATAAAAAGGGCTCAAATGACAATCAACTGTGGCGGCGGCCATTTACATGACATCATATTCTCGACTTGATGTAAAAAAAAAATAAAAGACCAAATAAAAATAATCCACAAGAAGAATCAAAGTTTTTCATTTTTTTTTTAAATTACAGCCAAAAAACATCGGAAGGTTATTTGTGCGCCACCTTGTACCTACATACAAATGGAGTAGTTTTGGTGATTCGTAGTTTCCAGATGATGAGGAACACAATGAAGATAATAATTCCTCCAAAACTATGTCCATTGCTGTTTATGTATTTCTTTATTTTGGTTCTTACGAAACTTTGCACATTTGTTTTAAAACAAACTTCTTTAAATGACGTAAATCAGCTCTGCTGTATTTGTGGTAGTAAATCTGAAAAAATATCGAGATCTGCAAAAAGTGATCCGAATCAAAAAAAATATTGATTTTTTTTTCCCAATGGAACGCAAAAAGTGATTTAGATCAAAAAAAAGATGGATTTTTCGTCCCAATGGAAAACGACATTAGAGAAACAAACAAACGTTTTCATTTTTCGCTCGGAAGTTTTTTCATTTACAGCGTTTGGTTTCAGCGTAGAAATTTCTCCATTATTATTATATGTGTACTCGAAGTTGCTAAATGCGAACGTTTATTATAAAATTAAATTAAAATTAAAGTCCAAACATTGTCGGCCATTATGATGCATGAGATTGTATAAGCAAAAATTAGCAATTGCTTTTACTCAAAAGAATGTCAAAACGTTGTTAGGTTTCGTATTAATGAAAACTGATTTGAGTGACTTCAAACTTTTGATATGTTCGAAAAGCGGAGCCACTTACCTTCTACTAAGATCGGTGTGAATAAAACGTAGCAATTGCTACAATAATCCAATAACAATTGCTAAGCGTTTTTACTTTTTATTTAATTAATGAGTTATTTCTTTAACTGAGCTAAGTATAACCAAAGATACAAGGTGATCAAAAATCTAGTCAAGCGCTGTAGCTAACCCATTTCGCACCCGCCATGCCCAATATAATTTACTATTTCATTTTAAGGTTCTGTCATGCTAAGAAAACCCTGTACAATGAATCGAGGCATTATTTTCTTCTAGTTATGAACACCTCACAAAGCCTTTACAAATCCTGGATGATAATTTGAGGTCTCGTATGATAAAAATGAGCAAATTGTAGAATAATTCCCCTCCAAGAATATGGCAGCACTGGCTGTCGGCAAACCAACCAGTATTGTTACGAGCTGTAGTTGAGACCTGGTTAATCAAAGTGCGATGAGTTATTCAAAGTAGAAACTTGTTAGAAGGATTAGGTTAGGTTAGGATTCAGCTGTTCGCTATTAAACCACGATCCGGCTCATTTACCGAAGCATTAACTTGTCTTTGCGATGACATTTTTCGCGACCCTTTGAAATACTTATACGAATGTAATTTTACTGCTGAAAGAAAAGTGGTATCCAATCCAAATGATCCTTCCTTCTGTTGCTCCCTTGGCGTAAGAATCATTGATGGTAAATGTTGACTTCAATAGCCGAGAGGGCTGGCTTTAGAACAATTTCTAAAGACTTTCATCAAGTTCGTTCAGCAATGGGAAAAAGAAATGGCAGAGGTAAGCCACCGGTTTCATATCAACACAGGGCTTCCCAATGGATGCAAAGGGAACCAACAAGTCCCCGTGGTTTGGTTGGTTTATGTGACTTTTGTTTTAACACAATAAGCGCTTGAGCGTCGTATTGGGGCCACGACCACAAATCGCTCATTCTTTATTCAGCGAGGAAAAATAATATTATAGGAACTGAAAACTGGCCTGTGGTGTTGCAAAATTTGATGATGTTTTGAAATGGATAGCCGAGGGGTATGATAACCCTATCTAGTAAATAGGTGTGATAAAGCTTATCTAGTACACTGTGGCTGGTTTTGACAACACACGACAGCGTATTTCCTAAATAATACTACATCTAAGTGAAGAGAACTGTTGAGAGTTGCCAATTAAAAGAACTCGTACAATGTCGCGCGGCATAATCTAAGGATTAAAGAGACCGTCAGCTCAGACAACTTTAGAAAGAGAAACTGCCTACATGCTGAATTCCGTGTTACTATGTGGGGAAGAATGTGTGCCATTTTAAAGTGAATCAGCCGCAGGCGTATACTTGCACATAGTAACCTGACAGTTCATTCCTTTTTTGTTTGTTTTATATTATTATACCTCCATTTAGAGATTATTCACAGAGAGAAATTTTATTTTCAAAATTTTCGGGGGAAATCGGGTGGGTGCGCGGGAGCTGACAGTCTATTTAATACTTAGTTTATGACGCCCAGAATAGTAGCAACAAATTTGGTGCACCAAATGAGGAATTCCATTCAAAAAGCCGTTATATAGTTGCAAAAATACAAACGAAAGGGAAACCTTGTTACTCTTTCCCTGAATATACATATCTGGCTCGGTCCTGCCATTACATTGCAGACTCTGCAAATCTTTATTTGACGACCTATTTGAAATATCGGAAACAGAGTTCTGCAGAACTGATTTCTTAAAAAATAAAAAAAACACATCACCGACTGAATGACATTCTCCCAGGGCGGCTCTCGCCATGCGCACGCAACAAGTGCATGTAAAACATGTCGGAGTGGTCGGTAAGAAACCACTAAAACCAACCCCAATCGTGAGTCGCTTTATTTCTAAAAATAACCTGGCGCCATAACAGAGGCCGCTTCAAGTCAGACTTGTTTACAGTCAAATCAAAACAATACAAAACAACTTACCGCAAAATATCTGAACCGGAAAAGTGCGCGAACGTGGACACATACGCTGTCAACCGATGATAGGTTAACCATTGAGTAACCTGAGCCGGTGTTGATTCGGTCATAATATTCGGCGATTGCTGCAAATCGGAAAAAAAAAAAAATCAAAAAATCACATAAAATACCGGTAGCAAACGAAAACATACATAATCGTCCATTTCCACCTGTTGCGGCGACACCATGTTGGCATCCATTAGTTTCAAATTATTTGTATTCGTCGACGTCACACTGTTTATTGCTATCGGGCTAGAATTGGCAGCTGGGGACACATTCGCATAAGGTATGATTCCATCGTATTTTGGTATATGAACTGGCGAGTTTGGCCAAAGTTTCATGCTGGAAATGGCAAAAATTAAACACAAATTACAAACGCACTAAAGCAAATACGGATATAAGTTAAGAATTAGTTTAAAACCGTCCTGACAGCACGATCACCGGTTACACCGATTCCGCAATGGAAACTGCATTGTGATAAATGTTTCCACGCTAACAGATACCTCTTCCGACTGTTGTTCGCGCGAAGACGGCAAAGACGAGTTTCACCAGCAGCTGGCTCCCTCCTTCTTTTTAGCCCCGCCTTTGTGATATTTGTTTTGCCAGCAAAAAAATAAACCTCGCAGTTAATAGAACTTTTTCTTTTGCTGCATATGGTGTTAAGAATTCAACCGGTTTGCAGAGTTTTATTTCGCTTAGGTGCACCATTCTTAAACGATGACAGATCCATGTGCAAATCCAAAGCGACACACAAGTGCGTCTGCTTTAGATACCTCACCTGGCTGGATAAGGCTATCAAGCAACAACAATATGGCAGCCGAATGCAACTAAGGAGACTTTACTCGATAGCTCGCATAACGAGTTTTGTGTGGCCGCCTGCCAACTGCTTTTTATTTTTAGATACAATTCTAAGGATAGTTTGCGGCTATTGTGGTTTGCATACAGATTATGGCGAAGTTACATGCTGAAGCGTTTAGATTAATTGCACTTTGATGAGCATAGGGCTGCCAAGGTGGATGATCCAGAATGCGGTTGATATAGGTAACTATAAGTTGTTAATAAAAATGTGTTTAGTTGAACTGACTTTGTTTTGCCTTGGATCAGTTTGTGGCACACAATTTATTAACGCGATTATTGGAACTACGCGGTGGACAGTGACGCTTGGATTACTGCTTCACGTGGCTATAAAGCAGGCTACGCTTGCAATAAAAATAGTCAGAATCAGTTGGTTGTGCAGCATTTTGTTCAAGAATTGTGTTTCTAAATTTGGTCCTCACCAATAAACATTTTAAGTTTCGCCTCTAAATATTGGTAGTTCACAGTGGCTAAATTTTTCATAAAAATTTGGCAATTGTGAGCGCCCATATGTTTAAAGTTGAGACTAAAATTTGATATTAGTACGGAGCTTTATCTACCTTTCAAAAACTTGACCCAACACCCCACAAGGCCATAGAAACTGATCTCTTAAGACCAATTATAAAAGCAGACAACGTTTCTATTCAAGCATTTTGGCTCCGAAAACATTTCTTACAGATGCTTTTCTGGTATTCGATATTAAAAGAGCACCATCAACTAAATATCAATGAACCGATCGCTAAAATCATGTTTGAAAAAATCACACAAAATTCTATAACTCTTTCTCGAAAATTTTACGAAAATCGATCCAACAAACGCGATCTTCACCCTGTGTCGAACCAGTGCCGAATTTAGGGGAGGGAATCCGGGGCTAAAGCCCAGGGTTCTCCACAAAAGAGGGGCCCCCACAATAGAGACTTCGGAAATGCTAAAATTTAATTTCGCATAATTCTTGTTCTTGATGATATATGTTTACACCTACATGTTTGGTAAAAGAATTTACTTGGTAAGCTTAAATTTGATAGCTGTTAAAAAAAATGTAAATCGGTTTTGTTGGGAGTTTTTTTGGGGCTGCCTATAAAAAAAAATAAATAGTTGGTGCAACAACTGAGTTGTCTGGTGAGTGTGAGCGAGTTTATTGTTTTTATTCTTAAGACGAATGGAAGGGACCTACTATTTTATGCGGAATTAGAATTTGACAGTTATAATATCGAATCTTTGTAAGACGTTCACGCTGCTTATATATCGATTAAAAAGTTGAAGAGAAATTGCCGACTTAAAACAGTCACAAAAGCGGCTGAAAAAGCTGGCAGATAATAATATAATAATATATAATAATAATAATAATAATATATAATAATAATAACAATAATATATAATAATAATAAATATAATATACAGTCGACTCCGCTTATCTAAACTTCGCTTTACTGAAAAAATCGGTTAATTGAATAACCGAATTTAGCACGCAGCATTTTTTTTTCAAAAATTCATACGAATAGCTCCGCTTAACCGAAACCCGCTTAACTGAAAAACCCGGTTAACTGAACAAACTAATTCGTCAGAAATTAATAAATTATACTAATTCAGCTCCGCATAACTAAAACAAAGTTATTGAACGCGCCCATTAGTAAGATTTTTTATTTCGTCAACTGAACTTGTCCATTGAACTTATGACCCTAACTTCATTGTGTGTCAATTTTGACAGCACGATTTCAGTTGTGTTTTTAATTCTCCTTCCTTCGGCTTTGCTACATACCCTAATTCTTCGTCGAATTGCTAACAAAACTTCGAACTTCGGTTAAGTACAACAATTTTTCAGTTATCCGAAGTCCGTATAAGTGAAAATACCGCATAAGTGAAATAAAATTTGTGGCAAATTGCCGTTTCAGATAAGTGGAGTAGACTGTATAATAATAATAACAATAATATATAACAATAATAGTTAGGAACTTTTAAGTTAGTTTAGGAGAACCGAGTGTAAACGAGTAAAGAAAAGAAACAGAGACCATATAGAGTTTTTAGGAATTGGAAGACTTCGTCTACGTATATGCTTTGGTCGCCAATTCCATAAATATAAAACTAAATGTCAAAATGGTATGCCCTAGAAAATCTTGAAAAAAAAACTATCAATAAAAAAGATTCAACAAAATTATGTATTTGTACATTTAAATGCCTGGCGAAATAGGCGCGGGTTTGCTAGTATTCTAAAAACCTGATGCCATCAACATCCTCAGGGCCTAAATAAACTAATTCGTATTACTTACTTGAAGGCGTCTAAATATCCGGACATCTAGCACATTCAACGCAAGAACACTTTCTGGACCAGAGTATCTTCATCTATAAACTTGTACTTTGAACCATAATTTACATCTTTCACTTTTTCCACAACATATGAAATCTTCTCAATATTCCCGATCTTCCTCAAATATTTCAGCCTGGTAATTAAACATTTCTATTGACAAAATAGTTTCGAGAAGATTGACATACGAGTATATCGGGGCCAACCTACAAACAATAAACCGATGAAGGCTATTCAGTTGACGCATTCC
The DNA here is from genome assembly GCA_916610125.1 of Cheilosia vulpina. NCBI lineage: Eukaryota > Metazoa > Arthropoda > Insecta > Diptera > Syrphidae > Cheilosia > Cheilosia vulpina. The sequence goes on along the minus strand of OU744279.1, from coordinate 39,252,301 downwards.
GATTCGCGGCCCTGATGGTTCATATTGTAACGCCCTATACGGGATTATATCGTCGCATTGTTGCATGATAGAAGATCACACTCGTTAAGTCATAACAACTCGTTTACTTTTTGTTATTTAAAAGAGCACTCGTACGCCGGGCGCCATTTCAACAACGCGTCAGTTTTGTTTAATTAGAAGTTTGTTTTAAAAGGAAGCGTTATAAATTAAATTCGCTTCGCAGTTTTCATGTTTCCCGTCCCATATGGTCACGCGATAGTTTACTTATTTTGTGCACGCAATTTATTGCGAAATCGCACAGAATCAACTCTACAGAACATAAAAATGTTGCAGCTGCACAATTACGTTTCGGCGATTCTAGTCACCACATTCTAGCGACTGGGGTATAAAGTGAAATATTAAAATTTCAATCGCGTATTTGAATGCATATAATATTGATTTTGTTTAAACTGTATCTATTTATACGTCATGAACAACTAGTGTCAAATTTCAATCTAACCATGTTTATTTGTCAGCTATGCTCGGGGGAATGAACAAAATAGTTTTCTAAGTTGGTACAAGTGTTTCTAGAAAATTGTTCTGTAAAACAGAAAATTTTGAAAGAGGAAAAAAGAAAAAATACAATAACAATTCAAGTACGGGACAAAGCAAGGATCGGATAAATATATTACGAAAACTTTGATTTACAGATTTTAAAAAGGATCAATACCTTTTGTTGGCGGTACAAAAAAAAAAAACAGGTTAGAAATAGAAAGCTCGTATATTGAAAAATTCCACGAATTTTTACAACAAACCTAGGGTCACAATAATTGAAGTTTTTTTTAGTAAGATTTATATTTTAAGGTCATAATTTCGAACCAAGGTATTCATGATTTCTGATTTTTATTGCAGTAGGTATTGATTTATTAAACATTAACGACATCTTGGAAGTCTACAAACACTTACGATAAAGTTGTATCAACTGTCATATTTGATGTTTGTCTCGAAATTTGGATTAAACCACCATTATACGGTTTATTCTATTAAACACTTATCCCAGAAAAGCAAAGCAGGGCAAGAGTATAGTAGACAAATGATCAATAAAATAATTCAGAGTGCCTTGCCGAAAAATTAAAAAAAAAACATCAAGAAATAAAAATAAATATGACAGCGCGAATATTTCGTTGAAACGAAAACAAGGAATGCCTTTATTCTATTCTATAAATATCTGATTTAATTCGTTGACTGGTTTGTAATATGGTTTTAAGCTTATGTATTTGTAGATACCCCAAACACCACTAATTAATTTTCGAAATTCATTTCTTCAAAGCAGAGATACCAGACTTGTCGGACAAACATGCCACGCCGATTATCAAAAATACCCTTTTTGCCCATGAAGTTTATAGAAAAAACATACATAAAAAAATAATATAAAAAAGCAAATTCTCTTTTTATTGAATTTGAATGATTTTTCTTCAAAATCAATGTTTTTGCTCTGAGAGATAGTTATTGTTTAACACCATTTGTGATACTTGACCACAATATATCGAAAACATAACGGTTACTGTCCAACTGGGGCCAAGTCCCTGTGGTATTTAACATAAAGACGGCTTAAAAAACCCAACAGCTATTAACGCCATAAATAATTTGCCACCATTAAATATTTTTGTTAAAATGGGCATGTTCAACAAAACAGCTTTACAATATTTTTCGCCATTAGAAAAATTCGAATATCGGAACTTGGGAGAATTTGATTTTTTCCCAAAAACAGCTTTTGTTAATTTTTAAAACTAATTAATGATTGAACTTATGAAATACTTTCGGCAACTGGTAAGCCGTCGGGAAAAGAGCAAATTTCTGAGCAAAAGAAATTAATTACCAATTTAAAAACCAAAATTCAGTTCTTTTGACTGTACAAAATCATGCATTTAGCACTCCAAAACCTATAGCACCTTGCAGAATCACCAGAATTGGAAATTATTTACAAAGCTCGCAAAGGTGTGCTTCGTTGAGTGGCTGCATGAGCCACAATTTTCTTCAATCCAAAATCGATGATTTTGAAAAATACAATTTGTCGCCCTGTCGCATGTACAATTTTATTGCAAGCTTTTCTCAGACTTAGGCAGGGGCTAAACAGGTTTTCCCGCGGGGGCCTATCCGATACGAGGCATTTCACTACACTGCCTTATAGTCCGGCCTTGTGACCCTAGGTGACAGGAATTATTATTTAGTACATTTTTTAGTACGCATTTGACAGCATTTTATTATAATGAGTTCGAGAATCGCAAAATGCGATAAAATGAAAAGCTGCTGTGAAAACTCAAATGATAAATTATTTGACAGATTGCGAATTGACGGCCAGGTTTCCAATATAATTGCGAAAAGTAAATGCGATTGATTATTTTTAACAAATTCCTAATTCTTAACAAATAATTCATAACAAATAAAAAAAAAGTAATTCACGTAACGCAACTTACTATTCAGGGCTGTAGCAACCAACCGATGGGGTTATTGATTCCAATGGAATATCATTCATGATGGTGCACTCATAGCTTGGTTGGAACTTTTCCTGCTCTGACTGTGGTCGTCTCTGGATTTTCTCGCGATCCTGTTTGTGTTTTCGATCGGCTCCTTTCAATTTGAAAACCTGTACAAAGAAATGCATCCATTACGACTTGCACTGACGCAACAGACATATAATGTTTCCTTTCTCTCACCTTAATTTGACAAGCTGCCGCATGTATTGGTAGCTTTCCAATTACAGTGCCACTTCCATTGCCACCATTTAAATTAGTACAATTTGTTGAACTGTCGCCCACTGGCGAGTTATTTGCATTTTCTATATACGTTTCAATTTGTATCCTAAAGGGGACACCTTTTTCGCCACCGTGCTTCTTTGGTGTGAACTCTGTTGAGATGCAATTGACCTTAATGTAGACACCCACCTCCTTGAGGGGATCCCAAAAGACTTCAACGGTATTCAAAAAATTTGGATTCAACGGCTGTGAAACATGGCACAAGCCGTAGGACAACGGAACATCGACTTCAATGATCCTTTCACCTGGACGCGATGCTTGCCATTGTTGCATTTGCTCACGTTCCATGTACTGAAGACGACGCTCATGGAAACAGATCTTGATGACGCTCTGCGAAGAGGAACAAAAAACAAAACATTACAACAATCGAAAAATGTAAAAAAAAAAAATCAAAAAATAAGAACAATAAACAAATTGATAAAGAATTTGATTAGCAATAACTCAGAATTGAGGGATCAACGACGACGAGACACTGCCGCAGCGTTTTAGTCGAAGAGAAGAGTCTTTCGAGGTCAAATGGTTTGACGGCGTGTATAGTGCCGTTGATGAGGATTTTCTATTCCCTTGGTGTATGACAGTTACTGAGTGGCTTAATTGGACTCAATTGAGCTTAATTGATTGGTATGATGCATGCAAATTAGTCTCGATTGGTAGCGTATAGTGAGACTGTCGGTCATGATGGGCTCAGCGGGTCTGGGAGCGTTGTGTCGTTACGTGCGGATGGAAATATGCTTCGATTTTTAAATGGCTGCAGATGTGGGGAGCTGTTTGACAGGATTTTATTAATCATTCGAGATGTGAAACTCATTTAGCCAATTACAGTTGGAGATATGCGATATTTCTTTACATTTATGCAGAGGCACCCGGGGTAGGTACAGTTAACTCGCCAATGTCCTATTTAATAGACCAAGCACCAACCAGTGTGGTGTTGGTTTCTGGATTCTTCTCGAAATGGGTGGAGATATTTAGTATTGGCTAGGAGGATGTATGGCGAAACTTGTTTGAATTTACGAAGAATTTCCAATTAGAAAGTGTTAAATGGTCCAGGGATGCATTTTTTCCAATAGACGGAGAGCTGAACCAAGTGCTAGGGTAATCAAAGGGTCAAGCTAGGTTGCACCACCGGTTGGTTGGAACTATTTGATATAAGTCAAAGCTCGTGTTGATACATAAAACATGCCCTATCTGCTGTGAAAAGGTTAAACTAACTCAAAAGCGTACTCGGGTGTACACAAAATAACTTTCCAAAGTTTTAGAAATACAGATAAGGATATGGATAGAGATTGCGATAGAGATAGAAATATAAAAAGAGACGCAAATAGAAAAAGAGATAGAGATATGGATAGAGATAGTGATGGAGATGGAGATGGAGATGGAGATGGAGATGGCGATGGAGATGGACATGGAGATGGAGATGGAGATGGAGATGGAGATGGAGATGGAGATGGAGATGGAGATGGAGATGGAGATGGAGATGGAGATGGAGATGGAGATGGAGATGGAGATGGAGATGGAGATGGCGATGGCGATGGAGATGGAGATGGAGATGGAGATGGAGATGGAGATGGAGATGGAGATGGAGATGGAGATGGCGATGGAGATGGAGATGGAGATGGAGATGGAGATGGAGATGGAGATGGAGATGGAGATGGAGATGGAGATGGAGATGGAGATGGAGATGGAGATGGAGATGGAGATTGAGATGGAGATGGTGATGGAGATGGAGATGGAGATGGAGATGGAGATGGAGATGGAGATGGAGATGGAGATGGAGATGGAGATGGAGATGGAGATGGAGATGGACATGGCAATGGAAATGGACAAATGCAACCTCAACAAATCGCTTTTTCCAGTTGTTTGTTGCCTAGTAAACAGGGAGAAAGATCGAATGTGGGCTCATTATAGACAACATTTTTTTTGACACAGCTAGGCAAATTTATAAGCTCAAAATGCAAACACGTAGGTACAGTTAATAATGCTTCAATAAAAAATGCTAGCCCTCAATTACGAGCCGAGGACAAGCCCTCCACGTCATCGTTTTAAGAGGAAGCCACTGCGTTTTTTTTGTACTCCTGGCAACAAGGTGTCCAAGATTGCAATGGATACAAGGAGGCAGTGTCTCAAGCAGAGATTCCTTACATGGTCAGGAGCCTGCTAGAGAAATGGTTTCTCTGACTGGCGATGCTGTCCTTCAATTCTTAATCTCATACCCTATTCGTATGAGATTCAACAATCAAAACAGTACTCACCTTCAATATCTTATCCCTATAGAATGATAAATCTCCAGTTTTCTTCAACTTGATCTCATAGCTTTGTCCCTGATTTAGGTAAGTGAGAGTCTCTTCGTTGTTTTTGGTTGCAATCGATGTAGCCGCAGCCAATATGTACTGGAATCTAAAAATTGCAAGAAGAAAGCTCAAAAGTTACGCGAACCGAATGCCGGTGAGGAGCTTACTTGTAATCATCCGCTAGGGTAGTTTCGCTCTTAGAAGAGTCTGCAGCTGGTAAGATTGGACTTTTGCGGGCTGTTTACAAACACAATCATACATGCATATAACAAAAGGTCAATTAACACAAACAGCATGACTTACCGTTGTTGGCTGGTTTATCTGTCGGTTGACTGCCAACAGCAAGTCCATTGACCGAAATCACCTTCGAACTGTCGTAACTTGGCTTGGTCACTTGCTGCGGAGATCCAATCGGAGCACTAGCTTCATTCAAATCGGCCGTATTTGCAATAACTTGATGATCCGAATCATGATTGTCCGAACTAAGGGAGTTCTCTTGGTTGACCGGATTCAGGGGGCTCTTGTTGCCCTTCAATTGATCTGATGCCTGCGGAGAGTGTATTTCCTGCTTGAGAACAGATAGTGCCGGAGAAAATGACAAAAAGGGTTCACTGAAAGTATAGAATTTGTTATTCAAATATTTGAATAGAATTTGGGATGTTTATGTACTTGTTCAAGTAGCCGTTGCTGTTGAAGTCTCCGTTCAAATCGAAATCAATGTCGTCAGCCCAACTTCCGCGGCCTGAAAGGAAAACCAATTTCAAACTGTAGCGGTAAATGTATTGTTTAGACAAAAAGAAGGTTGGTTTGGTTAGGAAAAAAGACGGTCAGGAGAAAAGAATCGCATGGGCTTACCAAATTCGAAGAGATTTCGAAAGTCTAACGGGGTTCTCAAAAGGCGATCTCTATGTCAATGCTGCTGTGCTAATGTATCTTCTAAACCTTAAAAACTAGATTTTATAATCCGTCATACCAAGAGACAGAAAGACCAATATACGTTTGACGTTGTTTTTTACCAATAATTCCGCCACTTTTTTCAAACTTTGTGCAGATAGATACGTCACAATAAAAGTTATTATTCACTTCGGTATCAATAAGCCTTCAAACATTCCAGCAAAGCACGGGAATTATTTGAAGTAAACGGGACAACGCACTCACCTTACGATTCTGACAGTCTGTGGTAAACAACAAGCAGCCATTTTTGATTTACTTCCACTTTCACAGATAAAAAAGTTGATGACGATTAGAGAGAGGATTTTATTTTAAAGTTTCCCCGCTGAATTTTTGCATAGAAGATGCTTGTTTATTTTATTTGTATTTTAAACTGTCTTTGACTTTGAACGCAAACTATGAAATTTCGAGGTACGATTTATTTAATTACCTTCCTTATACGATTTAAACATGTATTGGCTTCGCACAGGTTCTTTGTATGTGCGCATTTTGGAGTAGACACGGAAAAGATCATTCCACCTCCGTTGCCAAATCATTTCTTCCATTCTTTGAAGTTCCCAGCGCCATCATGATAAAAACTACTTCCTATTCACCACATTTCCGCTATCTAAACAAAAATCCCAATAAAATCTCTATTCATTCACGCCATCATCAATCTAATCTTTTAAAAATTACCAAAAAAAAGAATAAACTAATTTCAAGTTTACGAAAGCTCATTATGAAATTCCAACGTGTTTTGGGTACCTCCTTGCCCACGCCCATATAGATAGAAGTTCCTCTTCCCACCGCACTTCATCTGACAGCCGCTGTACTCACCTCGTATCTCGTGTTGAGTTTTATTGTTTTTATTTGAAGCACGCTACCGAAACGTGATCACAATCTACGATTATTGATCAAAACACCCAGCAAGATGAGTGTGAAACATAAATACGAAAAAATGTTGAACCTTAATTGGTTAAATGGAATTGACATCAAATTCGAAATGGGTCAAATATATTGGCCATAGCATTTGAATGGGAATGAAATTTTCAAACTGATTATCGTGCGAAAGGGAAACTGAACGCTTTAGCATATAGTTGACGCACACAAGTCAGAATAGAGTCTCGAAGATCCGCGTGAGATAGTAACAACGTGGTTGCGTAACAACGTGAAAACTTTTTGTAAGTAAACATTTTTATTGAACGGAAAAATAAAAAAAATAAAAATATATTTATTGCCGACATTGTTGGCTTTTTTTCTCTCTCTGTATAGCGACACACTTCGTGACGGTCTTATTAAAATGATACCGGGGCCCAGGCGAAATCCGTTTTCAATGCACTTGTAGAGCTAAGCCCACTTTGTTTGGGCCAAGTAAGTATACATTCGTCTCCGTTAAAGAGCGAACAAAATAAGTGCAAGTCATTAGTATTCAGGGGATACATTCGTATGTTGACGGTGAGCAATTTAGCAGTACAAATTCGACAGTATACATCATCATCTTTAGGGTCCAAGTTGCGCCAGATATTTATTCATTTACTTAAGTAATATTATACGTCACGGGAAAAAGCTGCAAGTGGAGGAAGTTTCGCTGGAGGTGGTGGAAATAATCGCACTATCTATTAAAGGTTAGATAGCGTTGCCTTGTCTCAATGCTAGACAAAAAACTGTGTTGAGGTTGAGATTAGTTAAGGAATTCACTTCATTAAAGAAAACTTTAAATCTGTGCTAATTATCTTTACATCTTTAGATATTCATTCGTTATAGCCCGTTTATTGCTTAGCTTTCTGTTTTGTTGTATTTAGAAATACATGCAAATACCTAAACAGAGTATATAACTTATCTGAAATACTGTCTTTTTATTTATGAGCCTCCATTCCAAGAAAGCACACTTGCATGTCTGGTAAAAAGAAAGAGAGAGAGAGAGATATAATAATGCTGTTTCCGAAAAGTGATAATTAAATCATTCTTCGCAATAGCATTCCAAGACCAGAGTCGGTATATTCCGTAAGGCGAAACGTTCAAACGTTTTCATCTGCACGAATGATTTACTTCTGTTACTTAGAGCAAATTATTCGTGCACACGAAAATGTTTCAACGTTTCGCCTTACAGAATCTGACCCAAGGTTTAACAAGCTCTTTTCCAAAATCACCCGCTAATGGTTTTCTTCATCGCCAGATCTCTTTGAATTTTTACTATCCATAGGTTGCAGGTCTCGACTGGTTTCGAATTTTGGCCCAATTAAAACATTTTCAGGCAGCATTCAGGTAGCTATCGCCAGTCCATATGTTCAGTAAAAGTAAGCATCGATCTAAATGACAGTTGGAGGCGACCCTGCGTACAAATCAAATTTCAAACGATTGTTGACAAGACTTTGCAAAGAACCAAGCTTAAGAGTGCCACCGCGTTCAGTCACAATGTTAATGAAAACTGATAATTGCAAAAAAAAATAATAAGGAAATCAAAAACCCAAAAACGATATCTTGCGCGATCAGTCTCATTATGTGGTCCCATGGTTCTGGAAGGTCTTTAACAGAAAGATGCAAATAAATGCGCTTTTAGATGTGAATCTGGCAAAATCACAAATGAATCCTTTTGCAATTGGAAGGTAGAAGACACAGAAAAATTTATATTTAGAATAAGAAGTTACGAATCTTTTTAAGCTATATAAACCTAGGTATGGTTTACTATAGTAATGTCGAAGATGAACATTATTTAGTAGTGAACGTGCGGAAAACAGCTTGCAATTTCCTCTACCAAGAATATGTTTAAAAATCAATTTCTATCAATGGCTGCCACCACATATGGCAAATAAGTTGTGGTAATCCGTTTGTTCACTAAAGAAGGTAGGCTACAAAAAAGAGTTCTAATACTAAAACGGCAATGAGCTGCCTTTAAATTTCAGATCCGAACAGGGGCTCTTTCGCAACTCAAGGGTCATTTATTTTGACCAGAATAAAGAGCTGAATGATGCCCGCTCTACATTTAGACAGGACCGGGTTGCAAATATACAATTTTTTTTATAAAATTAAGTATGCGCAATCCTGTTCAAAACTTCTTGTTTCTTGATGATGTACTGAAGTGTCTAGAACTAAATTGTTTGCTCTGTACTTTTTAGGAGTTCGCCAAAAGTGTCAAATGTTAAACGAGAGCGTGAATGTGCCTGATTAATCTGTTTCTGTGCATTTAGGTTAGGTTAGCTTAGGTTAGGTTGAGTGGGGTTGTGAGATCGTCACAAAAGACCAGGCACCAAGACGGGCCCATCGCCATCCCCAGGTGCTGTGCATTTAGGCATTAGGCGTTTTTTATTATGCTCACATAATCACATGGAGATCAATGACCTATACAGATCATGTGAGCCTATTACGGCCTATTATTAACTACGAACTAGGTAGATAAAGTTGCTATAGAAACCCAATCACGTGCAATGTTTGTGCAGTGCTGCCACAACATCAGAGAAAATGGACGCTAATCGTAAACCCCCTGTCGCTATATACGAAGTAATGTCATCCGACAATTTATAAAGACTTATACTTCCAGAAAAATCACATAACCAAAGCTTGAAATGAATCCGCCCAGTGAAACTATTGACAGCTCACAGACCGACTTACAAAGCCAACTTTGGTTAGCACCCCGAGTTTGAATGTTCGTGAGATGTTTCAATACAGTTTAGCAACACGAGTTATTTTTTTTGTTTTTAAACAGCTTAACCTGTGTCTAATGTGCTCATTGAAATCATCTCGAAAACAATTCGCGAAACATTACTAAACCCTCCAAGCTCAGGTACAATATTAAACTCCGTATATCTGACCTCTTAAGCATAATTAATAAATGATTTAAAGATGAAGAAGGGTTTGATAGCAGGGGTCTTCTCAGAATATCAACTAGTCCTGCCAGTTGCCGTAGTGTCTTTTAAGCTGATAAAAACAGAGTTTGTGGAAAGTCCGACAGCACTTGAAGCATGTATAATCTCCAAACTACTATATATGAAAATTGTAAAATAATACTTTGCTTTGCTGAGCTCTTAAACACTTTGGAGTATAAGCGAACGAGACAGAACATAAGATGTTCAAATACGTTACCAAATTTGACATGTTCTTATAGTTGCCTTTCGACGCAGCTTAGACCTTCTTTGATGATGGTGCATTGAACTTGCTAAAGGCACAATACAATAAAGCTTACGGTTGTGCTATCACAGTTAACACCTGCAATTGATGTTGACAGATATACCTATACTACTCCTGGGAATTTTAAGAATTCTTTCTGCAGAAGCTTCAGGGATATATAGAAAATCTTATCGATGAAAGATGGGCTGGGTCCATTAACCAACGATGCCCTTATTAGATTTAGAAAGATTCCTAAACCGATTCCAATGATTTTGTAAGCCACATGTGCTACCATGTTAAGGCCGTATTTTAGACGTGTGATTTTCGAATTGGCAAAATTTTCCCTAGTGACAGTCAATTTGACAGTTGACTTTTGATCATTTTGGTTTGCCAATGAAATCCGATGTACGATACACAGCCCCAGATGCTTGTTCTTTAATAACAGGTTTAAGGCGTAGCTACGGATAACTGACTGATATTGCATGCACGCCATCTATCGTATATTTTTTGGAAGTTTTGCATGTACCGTATTTATAAAAAAAAAATATTCTTGTCGGTTTAATTGCACTATATAATTACCGTCGGATTATTTCCTTTACTGGTGAAGAAACAAAACTTTAGCTGCCAAACAATTTTCTTTACAAAACGTTCATAATGTCTGACAGCTAGCCGTATTTTATTGACACACCGCTCGACTCAATCGGATGACGGATCTTTTTGCCAAAAATACAAAAACACCGTCGACCTTCATATATGTAAACGAAAGAAATCAGGCCGTTTAGAGTAACCTCAACCTTTTAGTCACATTTATTTAATTTCCAACTTGTCAATCAGACTCACTAGACTTTGACAAACGGTGTTAGGAACCGCAATAATTCACTATAGGTCTACGTATACTTTTCGAGTTCGAACGCATGTTGCCCTTAATTTAAGCGCTTGTATTGAGTTTACATAACAAACAAATACCAAACAAAAAGGAATACATAAAGACCTAGCTTGTATTTCTCTGCTCATATACATTATACACATACCAACAATGCTCTGATATCTGCTGAAACGTCGATTGTTATCATTTTGATTTGAAAAGTTTTGCATTTCATACAGCAGACCAAGCTGCGGAGGCCAGGTAAACAATTAAACTGCGCACGCAAAAATTACTTAGTCTTAATCAGACATTAACAAACGTCTGTGTTCAGAAAATATCACCAATTCACAATTTTTAACTCTGTAGGCTTATTGGAGACTTTGATTTAGTTATTAAGAAGTATGCGATTACGTTGTCAAAGTGCCAAAGGCAGTCATTCCTTCTTAATTTTTTTTTGTTTTTTTTTTAACAAATCAACTGATTGTGTTGACAGTTAAAAATGTTTCGTTGACAGATCTATTGTTGACGTAGTGCAATGTTGCCTTTATTTTATTTACACGCATTTGTTTGTAGTCTTATTTGCTAAAAGCCTCGTTCACACTTGAAATGACGCACACACACGCAAACACAAATACGAATGACAGCTGATACGCAAAGGGTTTGAAAAAGAATCGCTTTCATTAGTGTCAATAACCGAAAAATCACCGACAATTTGAGGAAGTTTCCGCCATAAGTGACAGTTCCGATGAGAAAAGGGAACGGAAATGCTGCCAATGGTTATAGTTATAAGCAATCCAACAGATCGGCCCACAATAATTTTGATGAAAAACATTTAATCACGGATTAGCTGTGTAGTGGATTGATTTACAAACAATGTGTACGCTTTAGTTAAACTGTAGTATGTGTAGAACCGAGATCGTACAAGTACAAATATCAGATTTTGTTATGTCAATGTGTGACACTCAAAACCGCGAGTGTATTTATTTCTCTATCTCCTTCGAAGACAAATTGACCTTATGGACGACCCATTTAGCACCTTGTAATCGGGATTTGTGAAGTGGCAAGCTGGCTGAACGGGAGATGGCACCAATCACAGTCGCTGCTACCGGTAGCAGTATTATTGTATTCGAAAATATTATTCGAGAATATGAAGTGAGTTGTTATAGCTCGCCTCGCATTTTATGTGAGTGATTGTCTGGTTGTGTGGGGGGAAATTTAAGATTACCTTATCATTGGCACTATATGTTTGTAGGTGATAGCTAAAACTGATACGCGAAGAGTTATTATGGTTGACGTATTTTTTATTGTTTTGAAAATTTTGCCTTGTGTTAGTTGTTCAGTGTCCATGAAGGGCCATGACAGACAATACGCAAAATTTATAGTAACCATGTGGAGGATCGTGAAGTTCACGAGGGCTATGCTAAACTCCTGTCACTCGTGGTCGTGCGCGACAACAGCTTCTTATCGAGGAACAGCATTCGCAAGTGTATTTGATTGAGAGTAGATTTCATTTTAATATTCATTCATAAAATTATTAAACTTCACAAATACATTTGTAAATATACATATTATGTATTCTTTTTTTTTAACTATTCTGTCAACAATATAATTTTGAATGAGAGAATGAGAGAAGTAAAATAATTTCTCTTAAATTGTTAAGTATCCTCTGACAATTTTTGTTGGGAACTTTTGTTATTTGATGTGCTGTTTTCCAATGAACAACAACTTTGTTAACAAATAATTTGGTTGCAATTGTAGACACTAAACCGCAATAAGTCATTATGAGACTCTTTTGAGTGATTGTTTAAACATTTTGGTTTGCAAGTGCAAATTGCTGTTCTATGAGTTTTAAGAACTGTATGTATGATGTTATTACGTAGTAAGGAGCTCACTAGTGAAACCTTAGTGAAAAATCACAGGCGGTATTTTAGGGGTTATACTTAGTACTACCCTTAATGGATTTGGAAGTGTTATTCGTGGAAAGTTTTTTTCAAGCTTTGACATGCTAAAAAATAGAAATTGTAGGGAGAAAATGGGGACGTTCAAGTGTCAAATTTAGTTAGTCTGACAGCTTTTTCACTAGATGTATCTCGGTTTTGATTGGGGGAAATGAGAGCAGCTGTTTCAGTTGACGTCTATGGAGGGGTAGCCGACGAATCTAGTCAAGTACTAAGTTGACATTGACAGTTCGCGTATGTGGATGACTTAGGAAAAGTGACGTTCCCGACCAATCTAGTTTTTGCGTTCGGGTTAAATCTCATATCTCAGGTTATATAACAATATAGTCGACTTAAGATAACTAGATTCTTGAATGTGACCAATGATGATATTTGGATTCCTAGTTTAACAAGTCTGACAGCTGACTAACTAGATGTATTTCAGTTTTAACTGGCCCAGAGTGGTCACGTGCATAGTTTTTGCGATAGATATTTATAAAGGGGAAGTCGACAAATCTGGTCGAGAAAATCCTGCCTGCATACTCAGTTGACATTTCGAAGAGTCACATTTAAAATAAAGAGAGTGGCCGTTACAGAGTTGGGAAATGTCAAAAAACGGCCGTTTGGAGAAAAAGGTGTCATATCTGAAGGTACTCTGCAAATTAAAATGTTCGCACGAAGCACGTTATTAAACAACCAGTAGTTCGCATAACACTGTAATAGTTTTGTGATAGGCAACCGTTTTACATTTTAAACTTATTTGGAAATGCCAAATTTTGAAAAATTTGCGAAGGGCTTTTTCTAAAAAAAGTGTCAAATTTTAATCGAACAACGGTAAGACTGACCGCGAGAACACAAAAACAATTCAAGTTGCCTAGTCAACGCATTCGGATACCTAGTCCAGCCAGATTTTAGTTGACGTTTTCCATAAACTTGGCCGTCCGAACGTCCGCAATAAATATGCGGGCACGTTCCAAAATCCATTTATCTTAAGTCGATTAGAGCAGTCGTCTGGACTAGATACACCCTGAACGCAAAAACTAGAATTGTCGTTAGCGTCACTTTTCAGACACATATATCCCAACTGCCACCTTAGTACTCAGTCAACGAAAATCTTGACTAGAACCGTCGGCTACCGCTCAATGTCGCCTAGGCCAAACAAAACTGAGAAACGTCAAATCAGTCAGCTGTCCCCACTCATTTCAATAATTAATTGTTGACGTCAAACTACCTGGTCTCCGTTGAAATGAATACATCTCTTGCTTACTAACTGCTCTTAATCGTCTCATTAATGTCAAACAAATGGCTTGTTTACGCTCTGAAGTTATTCTATGGGTGGCCATTTTTTTTTAAAAAGCTCATCAAACATGTTCTGCTCTGGGGCAGTTACGAATTTTGGCTAAGCATTCTCAAAGGCTGAAGCGAGTAAAAAGCAAAATAAAATGAATGGGAAATGCATAAATGCATCCCTAACGTGTCTTCCTTCTGAGTTAGACTTTCTAAACTGGTTTCGCTCTGAGCTTGATTTTATTAGCAACATGTCACCGGGGCTTATTGTAACTTGGATAACTTCTCTCATCGCGTCATGATTTTAAAGTTCATAGCGCGCTCGATGTCCGGTATCGATTAAATTTGGCCAAAAGTGCATAAATTACGCGTGTTTCCAAAAATATATGAGTTCGGGCTAAAATCAAAAACCCCTCGTGAGAGCTTTTCCCAGTGAACAACAAAATCAAGCTTTCGCCGCAGCGACGCGGACGTCAACGAAGATATTTTTAGACTGCTATCAGAAACAGTTGTCGTATGATAAGCGGGTGCCACGAGTATTTCATTACTTTAGTTAATTTGTAGATGCGTTTGAAGTGGACCTACGGTATTAACATGTTTTCCCAACCGGCCAGTGTCTGTGCAAACATGGCTGCCAGTGGCGGTGAGCAATTTACAATTTAAGCGCTGATACATTTTTCAAAAGGCCGGTTTCGAGTGATTTCTTTTTTGCATTGAATAGGTTAAGTATTGCATCTGATTCAAGGTGGAATATTATTCTGAAGGTTACGGATAACAAAGGTGGTTTCTGGGTTATAAATGGAAAGAGAAGTATGAGTCCCATGGTTATTTTGAGTATTTTAGAGCCGATCGAAGAACCGAATGTGATAATGCAGTAAATAAGTAGTAAGGAGAAGGGGTAAGGAAGTAAGGAGAATGTGGTAAATGTTTGACAATAAATTAACACTTGGGTGAGACTGGATTTTTTTTCTAGATTTCGTACGTTTATCGGGCGGTTGGCGAAGTGTACACCATTGGTTTGGTTTACAGATCAGTTAGTTTCACTCGATCACCTTTTACTAAGTGGAATGGTTGTTATTGTTCACTGACACCCCCAATAAATCAAAGAATTTTCACAAGTTGTCGATCAGCAATTTGACGCAACTGCTGAGCAACTGGATGACCATTTTTTGCGCAGACTTTATTGCACATGTTGATGTAAATATCTATTACAGACAGTGAGACTGTGGAAAAAGTTTGAAAATTATAACTGACCCCTCGCAATTGTGGTACCTAACCTACATGTGTTTATTAATAAATGGCTAACAAAAATGAAAAGTGAACCGAACAGATTTAACCGATTTATAGGAACTTTAATTTTACGTTAGGCAGGGATTTTGGTGACCTCGGCTCTGCTATTTCATGTAAGACAGTCTCGTTAGAAATTCAAATTAAAATAGCCCTTGCCAGCTGCTACTTCTTTGGGCTAAGAAGGCAATATTGTTGTAAAACCCATGACCGAGTTTCTAAATACTAAAACTATTTTGGCTTGAATTACTATCAAAACATTTATAAATGGAATTGGACTTCGGTTATATGTCCACCACGGGAACGTATATGTAGCTGTCGTTCGATGACTAGGCAGCACATTTCTCGTTCAATATTGGCTCTGAGCTCCTCTGACGTCGCCGGCTAGTTTGAATAGACCAATGATTTAATGAAGCCCCATAAAAAAAAGTCTGGGGGCGTTAAATCACACGATCTCTAGACGGGTCCGTTTCTTATTTGTTAACGTTGTTCCTTGCGTACTTCACCATGAAGAAAATGTTGATTCTACTGAATATTTCGACATTGACAGGTCGGCAATCGGTTTAAGGGTGCCTTCACCCTGAAAGTATGAAGTTGTCAAGTCGCTAATGAAAGACTCTACATCAACCAGTAGTCAAAGAATCGGCCATTGGGTTTTCGGCCAAATAATTTGCAAAATTAAACGACTAAAAGAAAGCGGAAATATAGACACTTAGTGGATATTTACAGCAATCTTTATTTCCAACTATGTGTAAACTGATGATGCACTTGCGGTGAAGTCGATTGTATCCCATTTCACTGTCGAAATGCTATTTATTCGTCACAACCAGTGTGACCGTTGCAGAATTCTGAAAAGTCACCAGAAAAAGGGCCAATGAGAAAACAAGTGTAATTTTGAAGCAGAAAAGCTTATTTAGAATTTTTGAACGATATTTACCAACACTATAATAGTGCTATGATAGGGAACTGCGTTACATTTAAAAGGTTTTTATTTGGAAATAACAGCATTTGAAACATTTTTGAAGCGCCTTCTCCAACTAAAAAAGGGACCGAAATAGCAAAAAAAAAAAAAAAATTTGCTAACTTTGGTGGCACAACGGTCACGCAACTACCACTATTTGGGAGCAACAAATCGATTCGATAATGTTGATTGATACAAATTGACAAGTGCATTCCAATTTCTGACAGTTATGTTTGATGCGAAGTGCGATGCGATTGCGCTATTCGGATTTTAGTTGTGCTCTGTTTTATTGGAATGCAAAATAATGAAGCCCACTATATTCTTATAGAGTGATGTTAAGTGGTGTTGCAATGAAGAGATCCATCTGAGTAGGACAATCTAAATACACTAAAACCTGGAAAAGATCCTCACCTTAAATGCCCCGTTTTGATAGGCACCGCTTCAACTTAAGTGCACATAGGCACTTATCTCTTAATTTATAAACATACCTTCGCAACAAAACAAAATTACATTGACAGTTTAAATTATGACAGTGAAAGCTACCCAGTCAGTTTCCATCATTGTAGTAGATTAAGATTATTACTTTATTTATTTTTGATTCTTAAAGCATGAAACACAAGGAAGCGCTAAAGGAAAAAAAGGATTTGTATTTTTTCTGATTTTAAAAATGTGTACCTACGTAAAAAAAATTTTTGCAGGGTAAATTTCAATAAAACTATGCTAAATAAAAGGCAATTTACCGGGAAAGGTAGTTAAGCGAAAGGTATTTTAAGTAAGATGAGTTTTATATGAAAAAAATCCTCAGAATTTTGGTTCTCAAAAAAGGTACTTATGCGGGCTAGGCACTTATCCGGGTTTTACTGTATTTAAGTTGTGACTCTGTTTGTGGCTCTTTGCAATTGCTCCTAAAGCATTAAAAATAAGCTCCGGAAAAAGTCCCAACAATAAATGAAATAATATCTGATTCTTAAAACGCAATAGGCCCTAACTAGCCCAAGAATGAAATAAGTCCTAACAATTAGAAGTTATTTTAAAATGAAACAATTCCTTACACTAAACAAATGAAAATGCACTAGAGTGCAAAAATAGGGGCAAATAATTACAATTTTCCGACGCCCTTGGAAAAAATTCCCTTTCCTTCCATTCGCTTGTGTGTTGTATCTAAATCTTAACCACCTAGTACTAGGCAACTGTCACAATTGCACATACAAAAAACAAAAACTACTCCTTGCGCTGTGCACTGCAGTGAAATTGTAATTCAACCGACTACAAAGAGAGTAAAAAAAGATGCAAAAACGGACGCAAACCTAAAATGAAACAGCTTCACCCATAGGTCAGTTAACTTTCAAATTTCCGTTGAACGCATCCAAAAATAAACTTCACTCACTCCATGTGAATCGAGGAAACCAGTTAAGTAACGTATCTGGTTCGTTCTTAAGAAAACTGCATCTGCATTTTTTTTTCGAACGTCCAGCGTGTAGCTAATTCGCATTCTGCTTCGAATTGAATTCAATTATATAGAAATGTGTCCGAAAAACTTGTCCAAAGCAAGTGTTAGCCGGCTAAACGCTTGGCAACACCGGTAAACAGCAATATGAGTTGGATAGGGTCGGAGTAGCAATAATAAATTTACAAGGACTGGTGGAGAAGTGTGTAACTTACCATTAGTGCTGCCGTTGGAGAGTTTTTTCTTTTCCTTCTCCTTGATGGCACTGTTGTTGGCTGTGCCGTTGTTGTTGTTGTTGGTGGCAGTATTTCCGTTCGTCAGATTTGGAATCTTGGACGCTGGCTGTTGCCCATTAGCGCCATTGTTTGCATTTTGGCTAATTTCGAGGGGATTCCAATCCATTCGCCTTTTACGTTGTCCACTTGCCGCTGCTGCTGCAGCTGCTTGTTGCTGCTGCTGTTGTTGCTGTTGTTGTCCGTAAATCGTTTGAACATCAATGATAGTCGGCCCTGTTGGTGGGATCTTTGCAATTTGGCGATGTTGCTGCTGCTGCTGTTGTTGATGTTGTTCGTCTGTGAATTGGAATAAATCTTAAATTACTTCTTCACGCTAACACGTGTACTAATATATATTCGAAGGAATATTCGTTTGAAATTAACAAGGGAGTGCAAATTGAATCACTTACCTGTCCACGATTCTTCAGAATTCGGTGGGGAGTCTACAAAATTGATCACTTGGTCATAGTCGTTATTGTATCCATTTTGTGATTGATTTGATGCGAAGTTGTTGTAGTTGCGATTGTTGTTGCTGTTATTATTATTATTGTTGTGTGTCAAATGCTGAAATTTGAATTAAAGATAATTCATAGAATAGAGGAGTGAAATACTTGAAAAAATTAAACTGTCTCGGGTGTAAGTTTAGTTAGGACAATGTTGGCTGGATTGTTATTTGACAGTCGTTCGCGTCAGTGGAAAGTGACAGTTTTCGGACTCGGAATGCACTACAAGTTTAAATGTTTAGTCCAATTAGGTTGGCTAACTATTTTTGCCTAGATTTCTCTAAACTCAGGAACTAGACAGGTCATTAACTTCACCTTTTAAACGCCAGGAAACAATTTAAATGCTAACCACGTACTAGACTTTAACACTACCCGTATACTCAAACATCAATTGAGACAAAATTTCGTATGATCGATGACCGCGTTCTATTGATCGCTACGTCTCAAATTTACGCTGAAATTCATAGAAAACAGTTGAAGCTTAACCCATATGGATATGTTAGATGTGAATTTGTTCACATTGGGCCTTGCCAATAAACATTTTTAGATTTGGATCTAAATTGTAGTAGTTCACAGTATATTTTCCATACAAATTTTCCAATTGTGAGCTTCCGTAAATTTAAAGTCGAGACTAAAATTTGTTATTAGTACGGTGCATTGAAAATAACATAATTTAAACGCGTCTAGCAGTCTATGGAACGCAGGCAATATACGCCAACAGAAAATTGGACACTTCACAGCAGCCAGCTGTCAGATTTAGTTAGTAATCTAGTATTTGGAATGCTCGCATTAACCACGTGAACGACAAATCTAGTAATGAGTTTGTCAACTGGACATAGAATTGTCTTTGAGGTAGTAATAGTACCCAATCTAGTCTAGAAAGAGAAATCTAGTCCAGGCAAATATATGTAGTCGTCCATAAAGATAGATAAGAAAACGATATGCGTCTGATGCTTTTGTCAACATCTTTTTACGTGGTTATTATTAGTTACATTAACCGCTAGACATCCGGCTCATATTGTGCTAAATCATGGAAAACAAAAGTGAAGTTTAGTTCTGTTTCTGCTACACCACGCCAATAACAATTTAAAGAATAATCGACGTACGCCTGACTCAGTTTTACACCACAGATTTGTCTGAGCATGTCTTAGATCATCAACTCCTAGTTACGGAGACTTCAAAACTTTTCGATGACAGTCCTAACTTTAGCATCAAGTCATGACTGCAAGTGCCTACCTTCATTGACTGAATAGTTATTACTCGATGGCACCAAACTAGAGGCAACTGGATAATGCGATTCCATCTCAGGTTCAAGTACAGCTTAATATATAATTGTGCTGAGCTAAGCCAATGCAATATTCATGACGAATAACACCTCTCTAAGTGCATCGTCCACTAGGTACTTACACAATCTAGACAAATCAGGTTAACGCTGGATTGTCACATCGAACTGTTGCAGTAACACTTGAATTATTGCAGATATAAAATGCTTACAACTTGGACACAACCTTCATAGTTTACCTGTGTTTTGTGGATGGTGCACGTCTTACTCCGGTGATAGAATTGACAAAAGCAAGAGCGTTTACTGATATTTGAATGACACTTGCGTACGCGTCTGTAATAAACACAAGTGAGTGACAAGTAATGGATGCCTGCATGCTAAATCTATGTTCGCATTGTGAAAAACGCGTTCGATATAAATAGACTTTGGGCGGTGTAAAGTTGAAGTTTGTATAAAAAAAGTGATCAGTCCTTACTGCTTTCCGTTTTATTATTATTTCGGTGTGATAAATAACAAAGTATTCTCAGTGGTTAAGGGGACATTTAAGAATTAGACTTTGAAAATTAAAAAAAAAAATATCTGTATCCAGAAGTAAAAGAATTTCAATTTTACTCAAATGCAAAACTAAGAAACACTAAACAACAAAGAGCATGAAATGATCCAAGTCCGCTAAAGCTATGATTATTGAGTGGCTGTTCTGTTTTTAGCCTGTGTCAAAGCTGCTGTCAGTGGCCAGAAAATTCCCGTGCTGGATAAATGTTCTTAGGCTTGGTTTGTTCAATCTTGGTTAAATTGAATCAATGGTTATTCATACTGGTAACCACCGAAAGTGTTTGCTCAGCAAAATATTAACCAGAGAGTCAGTGGTTTGGTCAGTTGACCAGAGAATTCAATAACCAGCCGATTTTGCGCGGTTAATGAGATTTAATCAATGATTTTATGAATTTTGTTGTTCAAGATATTTTAAGAACTGCATATGTATTCATTTTGACGTATGCTACACAAAACTCTTTGTACTATATTGTGCGAACAAAAAGAAAAATACAAATAATACAATAAACGTATATATAACGCAAGATGGATGAACCAATAAAATCTTTCGCATCGGTCTCGTTGACGTTTTCAACTGACAGATGTATAGAATACACTACACGCCAGTCTATTGAAGACGAGGGTACAGGTCCCCAAGACAATAATGGATGCGACGGATGAGGTTAGATTACTTTAAACATTTTTGTCCGTTGACAGTTCTCATAAATTGAGATAAAGCGAATTCAATAAAAGAAATTGAGAGCAAAAGAAAATTGCGATGGTCTTTGAAAACATTGAGATGAGGCCCATCAGCCATCAACTTTTAACAAGTTTTATTGGTTGTCGCTTAATTTCGGTTTTGTTCTCAAAAAAATTGCGAAGAAAAATGTTTTATTCTGCAGTTCTTTAAAAAATCTTCAACAAACGCTCATTGGTTATCGCTGATTTGTAAACATGGGTTATCCTAAATCGATGGTAACCTAACCTAGGATATAATCAGCTGTGAACAGACCGGCCTGAGACAAATATTAGAGGAAACCTAATAAACCCAGATCGATGTTTACCGACTTTTCAACGGTTTTAAAGCCGACTGCGACAGCATATGTACGTATAGTACGAGGTGTGCGAAATCAAGCAAAGTATTGAGCCGAACACTTGGGCACTCTGCGCTTAATGTAACCAAACATTCTTCTCAGACTGTATAAAATTCAGTCCACAATTTTGTATTTCCTGCTGCAATTGCAAGAAATATTTTTCTAGTGTTGACAGATCAAGAAGCAACCTATTGAGGATGTTCACAACTCTGGGGGCAGATTCCGTATATCAACGATCGTCTAAACTCTAAACGAAATCGTTTTTGAAACTTTGATCACCAAAAAAAGTTACAAATTCTGCCCGAATTTTTTTGACAAAGGTCAGCTTTCATTATATTTTTGGGAAATGAACTGGATTAAGCTCTCAAACTTTTAATTTTAGCATTTGGTTGCTAGTTTTGGAGTTGTATCGTTTCGACGATAATCGTCTGAAAAGTTACGGAATGAGTGCCCTGGTTTGATTAGTCTGAAAACTGGCTGGAGTGAGTTTTTTTTCGGCCGATTGATCTTGTTAACACTGATTCTAGTTGAGGTTTATTAAGGGGTAGCCGGAAAATCTAAATTTAAGTTTCTTCGTGCAAGAAATTATTTACGTCTTCAGAGATGCCGACAGTAAAAATTATTTATTGCTTTTGTGATTCTCAAAATGACAGCTTGGTTATGGTTGTTCTGTGTCAATCGGTTGCTATCATAATCACACATATGAATGGCCGCGTTCATTAAACCAGCGACCTAACTTGTCATAAGCAACTTTACGTCTAAGGTTCATTAACCTGCGCTCGATGGATTAAGAAATCGTTCTTCACTCCACAGCGCATTACGAATGCTAGCTTCACAATTTATACGTACGGTGACCATACGTCCCGTATTTCAATAGCCTGTTCCGGTTTTTTTTTATAAATACCGGACATTCCAATACGAATTTTTGTGTTATTTTTGACCATTGGTGTGCTGTTATGTATTTTCACATTTTTGTCCCGGGTGTCGCTCTTAAAAATATGGTCACCGTAGTTATACGACATAAATGGAAGGGACAACAAAATTACATATGCTTGAGAATTCATGTTTTCGTCCATTTTCGTGCTACTCTCTTACATAGTTTTAAAGTACATAATCATTGACTTATTATTAAAAAATGTTGACTGCTATTAGTAGTAGTAGTTCCAAAAATACAGATGCGCTAAAGCGGAAAACTTGAAACTATCAAGTTTACTTTCATTACAAATTTGCATGTGGTATATGCGTTGAGACAGTTAGAACTGTCAGCTGTAAAACAGTACTGTGCCGTTTTGGAGCATATATATTTTCTCGTAAAAGTGTATAAAAATGTCATTTCGCGAGCAGTCCATATAAGGCATGTCTACGACGTTTACTCCATAAAATAATCAATTTTGCATTTTCTTTGTTTCGGAAATGTCAAAATAAGTAAATAATACGTCGACACGAACAATGAACCTGTTATTAAAATTGAAATAAACTAAAAAAGGTGTACATTTTCTTAGTTTGTTCATTGAGTAAAAAAATGCCAAACCCGTATAATGTTATTTCCAACAAGCAACAAAACAATCCGCCATGCCAATAATCATTTTTAGTGTCCAGGCTAAATTTTTCAAACTCACAATAGGGAAAAAATTGTATATTGTGAGCTATGAAATATTTAGTGTGGAGGTTAAAAATGATTATTAGTAAGGCTCAATGTGACTTTAACCGGGCTACGACAAATGACAACTGACTTCAAATAAGAGGATTGTGCTATTACGCGATGTGAAATTTTTTTCTACTTTTGTTCCTAAAGTATTATAAGAAACTATCCATAAAAAGAAATAGAATAATTATAGTAAACACAACCATGACAGGTGATAGCAACTGACATTTAGTACATTCTTTTAGATTTACTGCTTGGCTTTGCATAAAAATGTTGCCCAAAATCACAAGATTATCCAGAAAATTCCAATAAATGTCAGCCCAACAATTCAGCGCTTAAGACCAAACTTGCTTAACCAGTTACAAAACGAAGGGGGGGTTGATTCCCATTGCCATGAATAAAACGAACCAACGTTATCCCTATTAGCATTATTAAGAGAAAAGTCTATCGCAACTGCAGCAACCAAAGAATAGAAAATTAATTTATAGGGTATCGTTAATTGTTCTAAACATTTTGCAATTTTGTATACTAATTTACGAAATGACAGTTGTAGGATTGGCTATTTTTAACCAATTAGAATAAGCTAGACTGGCTGCCAGTGGCTTGCCAAAAAGAAACCCATTTTTTGTTATAACCCTTAAAATAAATATTTTCATAGAAATGCGTATGTATTAGTGTTTTCATTGAAAACTATCACTAACTGATAACAAAAATCGTCTGACCCCAACGGCTGATAGTACGGTTTACACATTGCATTGTAACTGGAAACTACGCATTTTCCAAAAGATGTTGTTAAATATATCTACACATAGATGTGCACACAATTTTGCATGAATTTTACCTTTTTTTAGACGTTATTCAAACTAGAATTTCATGACTAATCCGCTTTGAGTTAAGCAAGTTAACCAACTGATTAAACACAGTCGACCAATGGTAATAGCTTTAAATTGAATTCAACCGTATGTTTAGCCGGGAATCAAGGTTTTCCAAAGCTAATTGAATGTGAATATAGCTTAACATACCTGTACACTACACTGAACTGACAGGGGAGATGGTTTGTAATAATTTGTCTGCCATAACTAATAGCGTATGTAACACAATAGTAACATCATTGAAGCGTGGTTGAGCCGTAATATGAGCGGGATAGTGTTTTATTCTTTTCAAAGAATCACGCTTCAAATTAAACAGCGCAAATGTGTGACTGATTTCGATGGGAATATTCTTGCTCGTAGGTGAGTGCAGTGGTAAAGCAATACGGCAAAATAGACTCATGCTATTGGACTGTAATTGTAGGAAGAAATAAAAACCACCGTGGCCTTGACTGTTCTTAAAACTTTTGAAATTTGACCATGAAGCTGCAGAGTTAGTATCCTATAAAAGTATAGATTAAGTAAAAAAGTGGTTGTCATCGTGTAACATTGTGTTACTTTTAGATTTCATAGATTTTATAAATAAAAAAAAATAAAATAAAAATAAAATAAAAACGTTCTTCAAGATGAGCGTTTCGCGAAAGTTATTATGTAAATTTCATTAAAAAATAGAAAAGGAAAGAAAGTGAACTTTGTAGTACATTGTTTTCTTCTTTTGATTCTCAGACATAATAAATGCTCCTGCATTTATTGTAGACCGTGAACCACTAGGCATATCATACATAGAGCCTATGTTTCGAGTAGGATTGACTAAAGGCGTCAAGAGACCTCGCAGTTCTCTGGTAACCTATCGCAAATCATAAATCTGATAAATCGTGTATACTCATGTTTGACTTTTCATAATAAAAACAAGCACAGTGCGAGAAGCAGATTTTCACTGCAATAGGTCAATTTGCGTACTCTTCTGAGCCAAGCACTCCAAAGAACGCCTATAGACATCGAGCCACTTACGAGTACTTCTTTGACGTCTACTAGTACAGAAAATAAAACAACAAATATGTATATTAAGTGTCCCTTCAAAATAAGTACAAACAAACAAATTCGAACAAACACCGAATTTTCTTTATTTCCACGCATTGTTGTTTTTTTGTGCACAATTGACTTTTGGACAGATTTTGAATGGGGTCGTTCAAGTATTTAGTTTGACAGCTCACTGACTAGATCTATCTCGGTTTTGATTTTGGGAAATTGGTCATATGAGCAGCTGTTTCAGTTGATGTTTATGGAGGTGTAACCGACGAATCTAGTCAAGAAATTCGTGACTGAGTACTAAGTTGACAGCTCGCGTATGTGACTGACGTCGAAAAAGTGATGTTCCCGACCAATCTAGTTTTTGCGTTCAGGTTACATCTCATCCAGACCAATCTAGTCGACTTAAGACAACTAGATTCTTGAATGCGGCCAATTTATTCCTTGTAAATTTTGTTATTTTGACATATTTATCAGTACTTGTCTGCCGTTTGAAATTCTATGAGCTGTTTCGAGCCAAGAAAGGAACTGCTCGTTACTTTTTATTTGGCTAATTTTCTCTTTTTCTGTCATATTTGATGAGAACGTATATAAATATACTTTGTGCGATCGATTTACATCGGTTGCATTCGATTGAAAATGCGAATGAACCTAATATCAATACTTTGACAGCTGGTTGGTGTCTGACTTCCAATCTCAAGTTTTATAGGGAAAAACTCAAGTGCGTGTCCAAGTATGTCTCCACTGCATTCAAGAAAATACCAAATATATAAATATGGTTATAAATTGCGGCCTTAAAAACACTATTCTTCAATAATATGATGACTATAGGCGAATATGTTGACCAGGGCAATTTTTAGACATTTCCAATGCCATTTGGATAACGTTCCTGGTGAAGTGTGCATAATCTTCTTTTACGTGTTTTCACTTCCTCCGCTTATATCTCCCTGATTCGTTCATCGGCATTCGCGGCAATGCCAATTATTGCCACCGAAACATAAATGGCCTGAGATTCTCAGATGAACTCGCCACGAACAAAATGCGAATCTGACAAACTAACCCAGCAAACTCATGTATAACAAACAAATAATTGAACTCGGCTTAGCTAAAAGCTTACACAAACCATTTAGTTTGGGAATGTATTTTTTTTTTGAGACGAAAGGCGGTCCCTTTCCTTTTATGCCGAATCCAAACGGCTAAATTGGGAAGCTTTCTCAGAACAAACATACTGTAGGATGTTTGTTAGACGTTCACGAGAAGTAGCGCAGGGGAAACACTTTAGAGTATATCTTTAATCTGTAGCAATTTGGGGGTTGAACCTAAGACCCGTTTGCTCATACGACTTTTAACGATTTAAGTTCTACTTAAATACTTATAGGCTACTTTTTGGGTATAACTCTGTGCTATAAAAAAAAGTTCCAACTACAAGTTTTACCCGACAAGGACTGCAAGTGCAATCACAAGTGTTTTCTCGACTTCATTTCAATATTTGCGTAGACATTTGTATCTATTGATTTTGAGAGCGAACTCAACCAACATAGCGTTTGATGCTTGACACAAAACAGCAAGAATTTGTTATCACCAATGGTTCCGACATAGTAACAGCCAACTTACTTTAAAGAAGGCTCTTCAATTTCTGTTCTGCACTTGAGTAGCCATAGCCAGTAACCAGAGGTGGAATTGTGCTATCAATTTGCGATAATTTCTATCAATATTTTCTTAAAATGTAATGCGACTTGGCTGTTGGAAATATAGTAAATATATATATATTTATTTGTTTAAACAAAAACGCACGATCGCAATGAATCATACTGTCAAACGGTTTGACGTCATCGAAAAACCACAAAATCGTCATCAAATTAGCAAACATATAGCAGCACGTGTATCAGCGGAATCTTTCCAGTAGATAAGCCACCAAGAATCAATTTGAGTTAGGCTGACCTGTCGTGTATATTTTAAAAGCGAGTGTGTTCAAATCTGCGAAAGCTTGCCAATGACGCACGCAGTACGTTTCTCCCTGACAGCGGTTGTCATTTAACAACCATATGTACCATAGTTACGAACCGCAGTTATGTAGATCGAAGTAATAGATTTCGAAACAAGAATTTGATCAAATAAGCTACCTCTCGCGATCGCAATTACTAGGGTACGTCTTAGTGTGTTGCGAAACTGACAGCTCTGTCTAATGATAATTGATGTTTCGAAGCAAAAAAAGAACTAAACAAAACCTGTATTCTATACAATTGTATCCATTAGGCATCGTCTATCTCCACATTGCATGCAAAGGTAAATTAGTTTCAATGAATTTCAAATTCATAGTGTTCTTGAACAACTCCAGCAACGTGATGGGTAATAATAATTATTTTACTGATTATTCAACAATTTTTTTTGTGAATTAATTAACACCCTACATGGAGAGTGATAATGTCATCTGTGAGGGGAATTGACAAGTGCTGAGGCAAATAATACAGTGCATGCATTGAATTGTGTATTCTCTGTATTCTCTGTTGTGGTTACCATTATTAATTTAGAAGTAGCACCTAAGTATGGGCAATTTAAAGTTTCAGCAAAGCTATTATGATGGTTATCTTCGACTTGATATGGTGCATTCGTACCTACTCGAAACGTATTATGTAACAGAAGACTGAAATATTAGGAAGTAGAAATCATGGCGACACGTTAACATATCTGCGAGGAAGTATATGAGTAGGTCGCTCTATTACTTTGTTTTTAGTACATATTTTTAATTTTTAGTAAAATCGATGGATTGTGAAGGAAAAGATTATATTTTTTAATGGTTAAGCGCATAC
This sequence comes from Cheilosia vulpina, assembly GCA_916610125.1. Taxonomy (NCBI): domain Eukaryota; kingdom Metazoa; phylum Arthropoda; class Insecta; order Diptera; family Syrphidae; genus Cheilosia; species Cheilosia vulpina. The sequence continues at coordinate 39,224,362 of OU744279.1, read as the reverse complement.
TGAGAATGGCAACCAATTGGAATGGAACCGCATATCTTAAGCAATCATCAGCTCATCGTTGGATGAAAACGCCGAAGACCCTTGGCGTTCTTTTTAGTGGTGCTGCTTAACGGCATTTGGAATACATTTTTTTCTATAATCGCAAATTTGGTTCCATTAGAAAGGCGATACGAATTTAAAATTCATAATAGAAATATCGGTGATTCCGTTTTTAAATTAAGCAAGTGTGGGAGCAGTCATGGCGGTTGAATCTCATTTTTTTATAACTTTCGAGCAATTTTTACCGCTGATGCAACTCCGTCGAAAATGATTCAGGCAACTTAGAACAAGTAGGGCTGAAGGTGCTGACCTCAGGCATACGATTTACCCGCCGAAAGTTTGGAGATGACTTGGCAAAAAGTATGCATCAAGACCTGTAGAGACATAACCCTAATATTTCCAGGATCTTCGGAGTATATACAATCGAAATACATATTTGTCCCTGCTTAAACTGCAAATGCAATACGGTAAGCTCTCAAAAAATATTTGTACAATGGCAGAGATTGGAAGCAGGTGCAAAAAATAGTGTACTGTGCTGTACAGTACAGCTGCATAAAACAAGACATGGAACAGTTTCGGAAGGCGTTTCTAACCCTCGACCTTTAAAATCTGTTCTTTTTGTGAACTACTCAGATTCTCTAAACAGACATACTACAAGGGTACGCGGCTGATGTCGATGTCGTTGCTAATATAAAAATAAATCTATTTTTGTTCCACGGAAGCATTCACATTTTTTGTATATCTAATTGGAGTAAACGATTAAACATTAACATCAATTAATCATACAAATCTAACCCGAATATTGCCTTCTTGTCAAAATAGAGCTTAAGAAAATGCGACCTGCCAGAATAGAACCTTAGAACTAGAGTGAAGAATGCTGTTAAAATTAAGCACGAAGTGCCTACTGCTGGTGAAATTGCTTAGCTCGACTTTATCTTTGTGGAAATTTTGTTTTGAGAGCGCAAGTAGAACTTGTTTTAAAGTTATAGACCGCCTTACCAATAAACATTTTTAGTTTCGACTTTATAGTATAAGTATAAGTATAGTTCAATGGCTTTATTTTCCATACAAATTTCGAAATTGTGAGCTTCCATCGAGATTTAAATTTGTTAATAGTAAGGCACAATGTCAAATAAAATCAGTCTAAATAATAAAGCTAGATTTGTATGAGTTCTCTGACAGTACAAATCTGGATTTCAGAACTAGGAGAATAGAGAGTAAATTTGAGTTCTATGTCGGCTTACATCGAACTCAATATATACCTATCGCAATTGACGGGATGTCAGAAAAGATAAAATTGTAATACTAGTAATTCCGATGGACTCCTAAAACTACGATTACATGTGTCAATTTTCGTGGCAAATTTTGACATGCTGACCTTATTAAAATTCGGCCATTCGGTGGTTACTCGTGTGCGTTGTGACAGCCCGCGTGACCAGTTTGTTGACAGACGATCACACGTAGTGATAAATTAGAGTCAAATGTTTACGTCATAATGACGTCGGCATGTCAAAATTTGACATTGAAATTGGCATGTGTAATCGTAGCTTAAGAGCTCAGCGAATTTCTTTCGACATTGCCCATTTTGGCAGAGCGCCTCTCCAATGTTTATCTCGACGACCACATATAGTTAAATGTTCGCTTAACTTTGACAGTTCAAAGATCAGCGGAAAAACAAACAAAAAAGGCTAATACATCACACATTTAGTAATTTTGCTCCTATTTGACTTGGTTTTTCATATACCACGTTCTTTGTCGACTTGATCCTTTAAATTTAAATTGTGAAAAAGTTATTCGGTAGCTTAAATTTTGCGGAGACTTTTTGTACACTGGGTTACAAATATAATCATATACAAACGGTTGTGCGATTTTATAACAAAAGTTGTTCAGTGAAAAGAAATGTGGATTTAAAAACGAATATTTAGCTGAAAGTCGCTCGTGTTTAGTAATTTTACGATCAATATTTTTAAGGCTACGAATTTTTAGAGCTGGGTTCGGAAAAATACGATTTAATAGATCGAATCAAATGATTATGACAAACGAGACAGTAGGCCTTTTATATTATGCTCATAAGATCTGTATGGATCATTGATTTTCACGGCTTACAACAACAGTGCAAGATCCAACTTTTGTTTTATACCATGGAAATCAATAATCTATACAGCATCATGGGAGCATAATAAAAAAGGCCTAGTGAAACGATTCAAATACATTCTCCGAAAGTTTTAAAAATGAAAATATACCCAAGCGAAAAACGCAAAAGAACTTCTTTCGTTCATAATATTGTTCGCGACGTTATGGGAACATCTGGGGGCTGATTCCGTATAACAATAATCGTTGGGACGATGTCGTTTCTGAAACTTTGATGACCATAAGAAGTTATATTCTGCCCGAATTTGTTTCACTATCGTCAGCATTCATTACATTTGTGGATATTGAATTGGATTAGGGTCTCAAACTCGTCATTTTGGCAGTTAGTGGCTTCTTTTGAACGTCTATCGTTTCGACGATAATAGTCTGAATAATTATGGAATGAGTGCCCTTAATATTTTGCTTCATGCCTTTTCAATTGCATGACTTCGACTTGAAAAATGATACTTAGGTCATTTGTAAATCGCCCTAAGCTCTCAAATGTCCCAATAACTATGGCGAATTGTGACTTTTTCCAATGACTTAATGTGCGATACTATACGTAATAATCATATTTAGTGTCCAGGCTAGACTTAACGAACTCATAAAAAATTAACCATTGTGACCTACAAAATATTTAGTGTGAAAAAAAAACTTTAAGTAAGGCAAAATGACTCTAACAACTTTGTTTAAAAAAGAAAATGGCAAAATAGTTAGTGCTACAAATTTGATAGTTAGTTTTATGAAATAGAGGGTCCTAAAGAAGGTTAAATTTTCGAAATCGCAGTGGCGATATTTCCGATACAGAATTAGTGCGACTTGCACTAACTCCAAGTTAAGGACGAAAGTGGTTGCTATGACAATTTGTAATTTCGAATTTAATTTTAAGAGGTTCACAATAGCTATGTTTATTTTGTGTATGTATATATATTTTTTTCATATTGTGACCTTCTGCAAATTTAAAGACAAAACTAGAATTTCTTTTTATCGCGATATTTTTCATATTGTGACCTTCTGCAAATTTAAAGACAAGACTAGAATCCCTTTTTAGCGCCACAACTTTTTGCTGAATCTCTTCAGTGAATGCTACACCAATTGTATTATTTGAGAAGAGAAAAGACGGAACAACAAAAAGGACACCAAAGACAGTTAAATTTTAAGAAGAAACAAATTAAATTCTCGTACTTACTTGATTAATTGTTGAATTGTTATTATTGTTGTATTCCATTTGATCGATATTGAGCGAAAAGTCAAAAGTGGAACGTATTGGGTCGAGAAATGTCTGTAAATCCGTAAAATTTGGATGCGAAAGTAGCGATAGAGCCATTCGTTACTCGAAATTGAAAAACCAATATTTGTTGCAAAATTTCACTAGTAACGTTTATTGGTTGAGTTGAATTTTTGTGTTTTGCGCAATTTACTTTCGACTTGTTCTTCTTCTTGTATTTAAATCAAATCACAAAATGTTTATAATATCAAATTGAGTCTTGTGTATGGTTTAGCTTGGTGGCGAAAAGTTTAACCGTGTCCAACGATCACTTCCGGAGAGGATAAAATTTATATGTTTTCTTGTTTAGTGCAAATTTTTTTTTTTTTTTTAAATTCCGTTTTATTTTTATTCTTTATTTTCAAACAGTTACATTTCGTTGAGTATTCATCGAAAATTGTTGTTTCTACTTAACAAAACTAATAAGGCACTTTATAATGAATTGCATGTAGCACTAATATTATTCTAATTAATATATTACTTATTTATTTCTTTAGCTTTGTTTGACTAACGGAAAAGATCACTTTCTAAGTACGAGTATAGACAGAGTTTAGATTTTCGAAAGGGCGCACAAAGTTTTTTTGTTTTTTTTTCTTGTAGATGATTTTCGGGACGAGGGAAATTTTAGTTGGGGTGGTTTCTGGTTGAGTTTTGTAACGTAAAATGTTCTTTATTTGTGGGTTGTGGTAATCCTTTTAAGTCCGATTGATTAAAACAAAACGAAGAACGAATTATACAGCTTCTTAATTCCAGTGGTTTCACGTTGTCGATGGCTCCGTAGTAAGGTATTCTCTATTTTAAGCAGCATCTTGTTAATCATGCACATAAAACTTTGATTGTATTCATTGGAATATTTACTACTTGTCTCCATTTATTGGGCGAATAATATCAGTTACTGTTATTCTAAGAAATACTTCATAAAAATTCCTTTTCGTCGAGTCTCGATGAATTTTAGCAGCGATTGATAAGTTGCTTCGGAAAAACCGATTGTTCGCCTGGGAAAATTGACGATGATTTAATTTGTCTGCGGTTTTATTTTGTTTATTGATTATTTTTTTTTTTTTTTCAAACGAAAAAAGAAATGATTTCTTTCTTTTTTCGATTAATTTCAGACAAAGTATAACGATTTTCGATAAGGGAGCACACACAGCGAAGGAGATATGTCAGAGTTTTGAACTTCACGAGAGCACAAACACTTCTAATCTAGAGAATACGACGATTGCCTAGGAACCGGTCGCGTCGTTCAGCAAAGATAAGACGGTTTCTGTTATAGTATTAAGCAAATAAAATATTATTTATTTTCAATTAGTACATCTGAGTATTTAGCACAGTTGTATATATTTGGTACAACAGTTTTTATCACTTTTTTGTGTCGCGGCCGTTGGTTGGTCTTGTTTGAAATTTTATTTATTTTTTTATGTTTTATGCATCAATTAACAAATTTTGTTAATTTTCAATCACGTTTTTTTTTTTGATATTTATTTATTAATTAGACCACTAATAGATGATGATTTTTGTTTGTTGATAAGATGTTCAACTTGTTGGTTGGTTGGAAAGATGTAATAGATATTAATATTAGTCGCTCTTTGCACTAGAGTAGCAATTTTAGAACGAAGCAATGCTTCGCATTGCGATACAAACACATCATGTTTTAAGGCAAAACGAATGGCTGAGTTGTTGCAACCGCATTCGAGGTTAAAATAACAATGAAACCAGTTGAATTTTTCGCCCTGATATCGATCAAGAATTTATTATTTTAACTTAAAAGCAACACGATCGTGTAACACACTATATGGAGAATATTAGACTTGCGCGACACGACAAGAAGTTTTCGCGAAGAGGACAAACCGATATTTGCAGAGCCTAAGATTTTGCAAAACCCGACACGACGAAGACGACAATAATATGACGTACAACGAACAAACACGACACACAATATTTTATTGTGAGCAACGATCAGCGATCAATGGCCGTCGTTGTCCGTTTCAGCGCAATGCTGCTGCCACCCGCTAAAAGCTCAACGCGATCAATAAACGATCTTCGGATGGGTATCTGGGCACAAGTGGTATGCCACACTCGGATTGCTGGTTGCAAACAAACGAAAACGCCAAAGATCCCTTAAACAGGAACGAAAACGATGTATTCGGGCGAGTGTAGGTTCAACTCTTTCTTTTGAAGCTTTTTTAATTGATCAAGTTTTCCGTTTGAAATACGAGGGCGTTTGATTTAAACACGATCAATTTGATTGCCAGCGCGTACTAGATACGTTGTGATATCGTCACAGTCCAACGAGTAACTGATCGGTGTATTAGGTGACCGAATAGTATTTTTTTTTTTTTATATTTTTGTTGTGTTGTATTTGATTGCTCTTAAGAAAACATTTGCAGACCGTAAATGTGAGTTTGAATGTGTGCTTTCAGTTGGGTGGATGGGGGATTGCAAAACCACTGCGGCTTTTCTCTCTCGCGTATCAGGTTTTTGATAAGTTCCACGACTGTGTGTTGGATTGATCGCATACACACATCACTTCGCAGATAGAATCCGGCGCTATCTCAGTTAGTGACTAGCGACTCTGTGGTTGTGGTTGAGGGGGTTTTATCCACACACAGCAACTTTGTGTACATAGTCTAGGCTTGGGCTTGGACAGATTTAAATTATAGATTAACAATATTTTTATTGTGTTTACTCGGGAGAGTTGAGAGCGCAAGGTGCGAACAAGAGTATGAACTGTGGTCGCCTCGCAAGCTCACTCTCACTCCCAGTATGCTTGTCTCTTTTTTTTCGTCACTTTGAAACAGGTAGATATAGAAATAATTATTCAAATAAGGTACAGATACCTGTTAAGAGGTGTTGTGTATCTTTGCGGTGAGATGACGAAGAAGAAAAAGAAAGAAAAAAAAATAATAAAACACTCCAGTTCCTGTTTTGTTGGATTTCTTCGAGTGCTGTATTATTTAATGGATTTCGCATTACTTTGCCAATAGAGTGGGTAGGTACTCCTACTGTTTACATGTATGTACATATGTATTTCTGTTAATAAGAATTTTGTTATTGTTTTTGTAACCACTAAATGACTTAGAACAAGCTCGTTGTTTTGTAAATAATACGTAGTTATGGACTTGAATGATTGATTTTTATTCATTTTTGCATTTACAATAAATATGGAGTGAAACGTTTTGTATAGTATTGTCTTTTTCTTACAACAAACAGAAAAAAAAAGTTTATTTATTTATGCAAATTTATGCATTCTACCGGTTTTGAAAAATTGTGGAAATTAATCTCTGCGATTGCACCTGGTGAAAATAAACAGCGTAAGTGGTCTTGGCTCGTAAGTACTAACTTTGATGTTGCGGTTTATTTACAGAATATAATGTCTCATGACATGTAGAACTATTACCTTTGCGGCGCGCAGTCTCCAATAAAAAATGGGATAGTCAAGTGATTAGATTTAATCTTTGGTATATTTTGCAATAAAGTTTTGTAGCGAATATTTGCTTCAACATGCTAATTGTGTTTTTTTCGGTCGATTAGAAACTTCATATATTTATCGTAGCTCCCGTTGTTGCTTTGCGAAAATAACAGGGTGACACAGAAAGAAAATTCCTATTTTCTGATTCGGACACTTGTGCGCTTTCCAGCGCACTTTCATTACTTTTCGTGAAATTTTAGGTGTACGAGCAGCGTTCCTCCCGTGCTACAACTGCAGTGTTTTCTAGTTTTTGAGTACATTTTTGCTAACTGAGCACGGTACTACTTTGGATCCACCGCGTACCACTTTTCGTAAAGTATAACTCATATCTTATTTTTTTCAAAATTGTTTGTAACAACAGACTTACGGCCATACAATTCATTCACTTTAATCCGGGTTAAAGTTTACACCCGGAATTAAGTGAGTTTTACAAAAAAACTAAACCCAAGGCCGTAATATTCAGTCGTTAAACCCGAACATAAACCCATTTTTTTTCAACTTGACAGCGTTTAATCCGATTGGATTTAAACTCCACTCCGGGTTAACTCGGGTTAAAACTCTATTTTATGTAAAATAAAAAATAAAAAATAGCAAGAAGGTAAAAAAATGGACTCATACGTGAAATGTATGCAATTTCGATGTGGAATTTGTCGGAGAGTTGATGAAATGGCAGTTAATGCTAAATCAACGTCGGTCACCCTCGTCGTCGAATATATACGTCGACGATTGCGATGTGGTGGATTTTCGGAAAAAGAGGCATTTTTCCCCTGCCACGAGACGTGAATGAGAAACTGTGGAATGAAATCAAACCACCTCCGCCACGATCCTTTCCAAATGCATCTCAACGAAGACAAAGGCGGTAGTAACATGATCATGAACAATAACATCAAGAACAGCAACAATAAAACCATACAGATAAAAACAAAAAATCTTTGTATAATGTGTTTCTTCAATTCATGTTAAAAATAAAAATAAATATTTCATTCATTCGCTTCCAACTACTGGTCCTCGTCTTCTATTTTATCGTCGACAGACGACACTGTATGGAAACTTTTGATGATTTTCGTAATTGTTGTCTGATTGGGGGTTTCATTTTAATTTTACGTTTATTTATATTTTTCGGCATAGTTAATGCATCTAAAAATAAAACTGGGCACCAATCAAATTAAATCAATTTAAAACTGACAAACAACATCAAACAAATGTAATTTTGTTTGTGAAATTTGACATTATGAAGGCTTAAAACGGGTTAAATAGGTTTAAACTGTTTTTAATCCGCGTTTGAATCTATTTTTAACCCAGCGGGCTTAATGCATGGTTTTGAGTGAATATTATGGATATAGATTTAAATTGTCGGGCTTAAAAAAATCGGATTAAATGGTCGGGTGTAAAAATTCAATTACAAAACTTATAATTTATTTTCAATAATTTTATAATTATATTTGTTTAATGAATACAAAATGTGTGTTTAAATAAAACAAATATTTGATAATGTTTAGTATACCTATATGCAGGGTTGCCAGATTGGGCGCTTTGTCGTATTTTGGGCTATCTTTTTTCTTAAAATACGATAAAAATGAAAAAATGAGCGCCCAACACAATTTTGGGCAACATATCGTTTTACAACTTGTGCGTTAATTTTTTTGTTTTATTAGTTCGCAAAACTAAAAACAAAAAAAAAATCTAGAAAAAAAACCGCACTTTTAAAACTTGGTAGCACTTTTGCAGTCAAGTGACATCGAACAGTCGTTCAACTTGCAGGCTCATCAATTTATTTGGCAGGCCTTTTGATTTGGCACAAGCCACAAAAGCCAATTGCAGAAGATAGAAGTCAAATAAAATTCTGGTAAAATACCAAAGAAAATATACTCAATGAATTGGGAATATTTTCAACGATTTTTGGGCTTCTTTCTGGGCAACGATTTTGGGCTACATTTTTGTATGGTTGGGACGCTTAAAGCAAATTAAATTCTGACAATATGTGAATTTTGTATAAACAAATTTCCGATTGTAATTCAAAAATAATTCTAATTCAGGTACCTTATTGCGTACTACTTTCAGAACCATTACGTCAAATTTATTTGTTTTTTTTTTGACGAATATGATCTTTATCTGGCAGCAAGTTCACCAGAATTGGAATTTAAAATATTACGTGCTCCAGAAGCTTGACCTGCTTTGAATAAGTCCTGACAATTTGGTTTTGATCTGTCAAGAGCTTGGTAAAGAAGTCAGCCAATTTGAGACTGAAAATGTGGATTCATTAAAAATATCAGACGAGTTCAACTACACACCAAGCTATCCGATTGGCAATTGCATGGTAGGGAGAAGTCGAAATAAAGAATCTTAAAAGAAATATTTTAAAAAAAATAGACAAAAATTGGCGTTTCATGTGACTTATAGCAATTCAGTTACACCAGACCTTAGGTAGGTACTGAATTTCCACCCACCGAAAAAAAGAAATTCCATTTTTCCCGATCGTTGTTAAAAAATATCCCACCGGGTTTCCCACTAAAATGTTATAAAAAAACTTAGCAGAGACACACACCAGAGAGGTAGGTGTTAGCGGAACAGGTAGCGGAAGAAGTAGCGGTATACCATCCACGTATACAACATTAGTGGTTGGTTGATAGACGAAGATGAACTTTTTATGCGCGTTGTTTTAAACCTTTTAAACTTTTTTTTAAAGCATTGTAAAAACAAATTCTAATTGTAGATATTATTTCAAACTAAAATGGAAAGACCTATTCGCAGCGTGTTGTAGCTAAAGGATAACACTTCTTGTGCTCGGAAGATTGTTGTAAACCACCTTAAGTACAGGCGAAGGAAGGAAGGCGTGATTTGATGCAACTACGGTTAAGTAAATAAAATTCAATAAAAATAATAGTTAGCCTGATAATTAGTTAGAGAGCAATGGGTTCAGGTTGAACTAGTAAACTCAGTCTGTTTGAAAATGATGTGGTCTTTTCTGATTTATTGTGTTATTGCTCATTGATGAGTTCATCATTCTTGTAGCTAATAGACGACGATAGTTGTATTTAGCCACTATCTTTCCATTTATACTACGTTAATAATGGATCTGAAATAGTGTGCAGATCTACGAGTAAGTCCATAATTGTAATAATTGCAAGACTTTAGCCAAAGTATAGTTTTCAACGTAAAAGGTTTTTTCTATTGTGCATGCAAGGCAAAGCAAACCTCTTTCTACTGGTCTGTCCTTGTAAAATACGCATGTTGACATACTGATAATAATTTAGTACTATTAAGTATTAATGTTGGATCAATCAGTCTTTTAACAAATATACAAATTTGTGGTTTAACCCTTCTCTGATATAAAAGCTTCTTCACCATCAGCACATCGCTTTTGACGGTATGACGGCCCAAAACTATTGAATTTGCGCTGTTCGTATGGGAGGTTGAAAGGTTTGAAACAGCTCATAGCCCTCTGCGATTCTGATAAACGCCGCTTCAAGGTCGCTGCCAAATCACACTCCGCCATACTAATAATATTTTTTAGTGGCCAGGCTTATTTTTTCGAACTCACAGTAGCGAAATTTTCTATACAAAATTGAATATTGTGACCAAAAAAATATTTGGTGTGGAGGTTATAAATGATTTTTAGTAAAGGTGTCATAGTTTTCAAGTTGCAACTAAAGAGCTACAACTTACCAGGAAAATGTATCTTACTTAAAATTAATTAATTAATTATTTATGCGGTGTCATTAGACAGCTGGATATAGATATGTATGATGAAAGGTCTTCTGGGGCTTCAAGATTCAGGAGGTATTACCTATGTTTGCACAAGATGATATACAAGACGCTGGGTTATAAATACCAAACAGAGGGTTCTCTTTTTTAAAGTGCTGTCTACAGCTTTTCATTTAGGTTGCAGAAAGTTTATCCTACTGTGATATTTTTTAACGTACCGACTTCAAATAGTTCGAAGCTTTAACAGGAATCACCACAATTCTATCAATTTGCTCTCTGTTTGCGGGCTTCTGGCAAGGTAACAGCAAAACTTATACTTTAGTATCTATACAGAGACTGTTTTGTTTTCTTTTCTTCTTTGTCTTTACTAAGATGGAGTGCACTGACGGTGAATGCCGCTTTGGAGTGATGGAGGTTAATCAAATGTAGCTGGAGCGTGAGGGCTGGGATCAGATACTTCCACAGTGGAAGTTTTCCTTACGAGCGGATCGTCTTCTTCGTCTGACACTCGAATGTCGTCTGCAAAGTTATTATGACCTAGACGATTAAAAGAAATTGGAGGATCTATCTCTGTTGTCTTCAAATGGACAAATGGAAATGGATTACGTAAAAGCAAATTGTAAACGGCAAAAACAGCGCGTCTGTGGCCGAGACAGTTTCCGTATAGAAGCAACTTCTAGCAATAATTCAGAATGTGTTAAAACTGAAAAACCAAAAGCATTCCATCAAATAGAAAGAGTCGGCTGAAGTTGAACCAATTATTACAAACTTGACAGCCACATTTTTATATTTTCCAAATAAATTCATTAAATCATGTATCCGTGACCTGATGGAATTGCCAAAGCAATATCTGAATGGATTAATCACTTTAATGACTTTGTTTGTCGAAAGACTTGAAGAATATAAGCCCACAATTCGTCATCGGTAAATTACTACGCCTATCTACGCACTTTTCCCGACACGACCGCCATTCCACTAAATAATTTCGTCAATTGGACCTGACAGCTTAGAAGGCCTTGATTAATCGAGGCCTTAACCTTTTTGGCAGTAGAAGGGTGGCAACCTCTATCTCAAACACACAGGCCCCCATTTAATTTTTTGTAGCTTGATATTGGGAAAAAAAACTTTCCTATCTATTTGCTTAGCCTCTTCTGGTAATTAATTTCAATTAATATATACGCGGCCCGCTGACAAACTCCCAAGACTCGATCATTTCTAAAAACAGTTTCACACTCAGACAATCGGGACTTAGCACATGTTCCGTCGTTCAATGTTGGCGTGTCTCCATCTCACAAAATGCCGGCTGACGCGAATTTAAGCGCTAATGAATTAATTACCAAGAAGCTATAAAGTTTAGCGTTTGCTGTTACTTTTGCTTCTTAAATTTGTGCCTTCATTTAGGTCTCCATCCAGATTGTAGTCAATTCAAACAAATTGGAATGTCGCAATCGAGCCAAGATTCAAAGTGCACAAAGGAATGCATGTCCATTGTCCACGTTCGCATTTCGTGCGAAAGCTTCGTATATACCTAGTCAATCTTAAAGAAGCCCTGAATGGCAAACGCCACAATATCATATCAATAAACAAACCAATTAAGCTTGAATTGTTTATGGGCGCTGGGTGACAAGACCAATAATAATTGTCTCAATGGCTGTCCATTAATTGGCAGTAGTTGCTATATTCTACAATCTAAACAATGGAAATCTGCAATTTTCAAGTTCTTTTTTCGTTTTACCCGCCCCTTTAGAGTCAGTTTCAAGACTGGTTGCATAACTGCAGTTGAGCGATACTGCGCGTCAGACAATATTTTATTATTTGCTTAAACATTGTAAATTGCTACTGTAGTTGCTGTCTGTCACGACGGGTGATATATAGTAGAGGCATCTTCACAAACTGAGTGAGGCTGTTTGCAGGGGGGAGGCGAGAAAGTTCTAAGTACCTACAATATAGTTTGTACCTAACTCATAGATGGTACAGCAATTGCAAATAGTAAGACAGCGTAACTTACATTATCTGTTATTTTTGTAGGTGGTTACCAGAAGCAAACTATGCTGAAACGGGGAAATCTTTGAGGGAATGACTGTTCTCTGTCTACAAACTTAAATTAGATATCTCTGAAGTAATTAGAAGCAAAACGTGCAGTTTCTTTTCAGAAAATGCCACGCAAATTTTTCCCAACTAATTTATGGATTTATTCCAGTACTATATTGGCCTAATGTCATATTTCGTCAGTGCGAGAGAAAAACAAAAGGTGCCTTAAGAAAAGTATACGTTATACGCATTCACTCACACACTGATAGAAATTTGGGAGAAAAAAAAATGGTGGAATGCTATAAAGAAAAATAATCAGCAGCAGGATGACAGTTCCACTACATTTGTTCAAAATCGAATATTACGTAGTGACTAATTTTTGTTATACTTTTTAGTAAACTATTTCTTAACTTTCTAAAAGTTATTTCTTTGGGATATTTAGTACAGAAGATTTTATTCTCTGAATACAAAAATCGTGAAATAGGAAAATCTATTACCAGCAACAGAAAGATAATGACCGGATTTTCCTTCCGAAAATTCGTATTTAATTGTAAAAAAAAATAACCTCGTACGTTACAACACTATTGAAAAACGTGAACGTTATAGTATGTAATCTATAATATTAAAATTGCACATATATATCTACAGTAGTGTCAAATAAAACGCATTCTTTTTTAAATAACCGCTTTTCCGTTACAGCGTTTCTTCTTAAATTACCAAAGTCCCAATTTCGAACTATCTTCATATATTCCGCGTTGCTTTGATTATTATCATGTCAAACTTCAAATAAAGAATGTTGATATTATTCTATTTGTACTTGAGCTTTAAAACAATTCATTTCAGCATCAGTATGAACTCAGCCCCCCTAGATAGTGCCCTACAGTCAAATAAACCTAAGTAAATAATTAAGTAATTGTCAAAGCATCACCCAGCAATTAGGGGAACAAAGAGAACATCCATTCGATCGTTACTATCTGTTCTCTTACTGCAGACAGTTTGGCATGCAAAAATCCACCGGGAAAAAAGGCACACTGCTGGCTGACAATTGTCACTTAATGTTGACAATTGGAACTTGTTAGCTCTCGTTGAGAAAATATTACATTGTATTCAATAAGAATACCTCTTCTAAGTTTCAATTAGGCAGTAATTTACTTTTACATTAAATAAATTAGCTGACTACGACAACCATCAGTCTTAATGGTCTTGCGAAACAGCCCATAGTACAGTACAATTATTTTATATAATCCCTTATAATGTGCTGCAATTTAGTGTTGATTGAATCACCTGTAGAAAATGATTAATTTATCTTCGTATCCCATGCAAAACTGTTAATTTATCTAAACTTTTGTTTTTATGCGAAGCGGTTTTATACTTGTCAGTTGTCACACTCGAAATTGGTTAAACTACAAAAATGTTATGATGCATTCACAGTTTGACGTAATATTCTTATCAAAACTGTATAATTGTTTATAAAGGAAATAATATTGTTATCTATGTTTTGATATTGTATTACCAATACTAGAATTTTCAATTCTTGCAACGCTCTCCTATACAGGGTGGGATGGGTTTTATTAACTTTCATTTCAAGTCTTTGATTTTGTACGTGAAGTGCTATCTTATTTCTTTGAGTTTTACGGAAATTGATAAGAAAGCAGGCCAAAACATCTGTAAATAGAATAACTAAATTGTTAGACTATTGTTAGAGATTGCATAAGGAGACATTGAATTAGATTTCGGGTGAAAGCTAACGTTTTTTTATTTAACCGCATATAGTCTTCGAAGCTATTGTTAGCCATATTCCATTGTCCAAATATTGAGGAAATCAAATAACCCATTTCTAAACACTTACTAAATTAATTATTTTCGACTTTTTGGGGTTTATTTGCAGACTTTCTAGCCTTTCTAGACTTTTAACTTGTTTGCAATGTGGTGATAAGATAAGCATTGAACTTGTAACTCCATATTACAGATATATGCAAGAGAATCTATTGTAGAGAGGGTTTTTCGATGGGGGTGTAAATATTTATTTTACCTCCAGCTATCAATCTACACCAATAATTACCTATGACCATCCCTCGCAAAGGTTGGGCAAACATCCGAGAGTATAACTGTCATGAAAGAGCTTCTCAATTATACGTTTTGGCTCGGCATAAAATTGTAGGTATATCCTTTGCATTCGTCCAAAAATTAGAAACTTACACAAAACCCCTTCGAACGGACCTGTTGCGCTATTTATTTATTTACTTAATTACCAATGACCAGGAAATGATTCGCATTATTACATTATGTGTTGGAATTTCTTTTTATTTTGTATTTATGTGCCATTTTCAGAGAGAGGGAACTAAAGGACTATTCTTAATGAGAGTGAATTTTCGCAGTTTCTGACTATTTTTAGTCGCAGACACCCGCGATTTAGTTTCATTTTTAAAGGTTAAAGCCTAGTTCCTAGTATGCTGTTCCAGGAGAGCTAAAATTAGCTCTCACCACCACTTCGCTTAATTTTAACAGTGTAAGCTACAGCTCCCTCCTCAAAAACCTCTTTCATTACTCCTCGTCAGAATATTCCATTTCTAAAAGAAACTAAATAAACAACAACGAATTTTTTTCTGTTGAACTAAACATACTCCATAATGTTAATTTGCTTCGTTTATTTTTTCTAATCTGTCAAAATTTAGCTGGGGAAAAATGTATTTTGCATTAATACGCTTACTTCGAAAGAATTTTTCATTCGTGGGCTTGTGGATCGCGAATGTTTTATGAGGATTGTGAAAAAGTGTAACATCACGCGTCTGGAAAATTGTAAGATGAAAGTTCACATGCAATTGATGTTAATGATATCGCAAATTGGTAAATACATAACCTAATATGTTTCAAATATGTTGAACATCTCCCGTAGATAGTTCTCTTAACTAAATAAATCAAATCAATTGCCTTTGAACAATATATAACTGACCAATAAATAGCATTCAGTAATTTTAAAATGTGGTATTTCCTAAATCTGTCATATTTCATAATTGTTGGCAGCATTTTTTTTATTTTTTTGTATATTTTTACACCTCATAGCGATTCAAACAAAATGGCGGAATAAGAAAAATATAAAATGGCCAGCGGCAAGCGAATTGCGAGTTCGAGTCCCAGGATGATTTTTCTCTGACTGAAATAACGTCAAATAAAACCAAAAGAAAAATTGGTATATAGTAGTCTATTACTCTTTATCGATTGGAACTGTCTACTTAACATTACTGTGCTGCTAAAATAGGCAATCAATAAAACAGGTCCATTATTAGTCGTGTTTTTTTGAGCTTCGTTCTCAGCAAAGCAAAGTAAAGTAGGATTTTCCGCTTGCAATTACAACAACTACGCTCTACTTGACACTTCGAGACTCGCAGTAGTTATTGTAAATTGTGTGCTGAAAATCCTACTTCACTTTGCTTTGCTGAGAACGAAGCTTAAAAAAACAGGCCTATTGTCACAAACTCTGAAGTCATGCATGTTAATAAAGTCTCTACTTTCGTCCCATTCTTGTCTTAATTCACTTAAAGATGAAAGCACTTCCCAACAAAAATAAAATCTAAGGATACAATTCCAATATATACTGCCCTGACAAGGCAAGGTTTATTTTAAGCAGAATAAAATAATCAAACAAATTATTCTTCCTTCGATCTGCTCCATCAATCAGTCTCCATTGGCACTTTGAAGGTGGCTGTAAAATAAATTATCAATTGATTCACAGTTATGCCTTATTGATATGCTAATTGTTAACTAACACGTGTATAGTATACTGCTGTTAAATTGAAGGACTTTTTAATAAATAATTTTGTAGGCAGCATATTTTCTCTAAACACGTATATATACAGATTCGCCCGGTCACAATTATTCATTGCACTTTAACTGCATCAAATGACGGCCAACAAGAGATTCGCATCACTTACTTGTTGCAATACCAATGACGAGACATATACAATTTTATTTTATTCGATAAATATCGATAATAGGTAGGTATTTGCTGTTATCTAAGGAAGTTTGTTTAACTTTTCTTTTTGTTTTTTGCACCTAAATACGAGTACCTAAAGCAAATATAAAGCAAGATGCTAAACGTTGCTGAAAGCATTTTCACATCTCGCACTCTCTATCAAATTTTTCAAAGAATTGTAGTATCGCCTTAATATTATGAGTATACACACCGGGGAACACTTTCAATTGGATAGCACGGTGCGCACTTTAAAAAAATTAGCATTTTAATCTTAAACATCGTAGGTAGTTGCAGCTGTATCTACCCGTATTCACTGCGCCCTTAGTACTTATTATTATTATGCGCCTTGATTATTTTGTTTGTTTTTAAAGTTTGTTAGCCGGTTATTTCCCTTTTAAATAACTTTACTCACTCCTCAGCAGCGCTGCCGAAAATAATACAAGAGGAGTATTGTAATCCTTTTTCGTCCGCCGTACTTCCCAAAGACAATTTTTTATCCGACTGGTTAGTTTGGGATTTAACTATTTTCACTAGTCTTTACACTTCCCTATAGGCAGTAAATAGCAAAACAAATTTTACGTTCTTAATGTGATTTTGTGTGTTCTATTTTGTTAACAAACTTGCCGCGGCTTCTTAACAGTACCACAGATTCGGTTGGTCCAATTGATGGCTGATTTTTTACCGAACCGTTTCTCTCGAATTTGGCCACCAAACTTTGGAGAGTCGACTTTGAAGGGCCATCACTTCTGCCATAAAATGGATGCAAAGATTGCACATTTTGATAAAAAAGTTTTATCATTTGGACGTTCTGCTCAATTGTGTAACTTGTCATGGTGATTTGGCATTAGCGACTGAATAATGCACACCAGATAAAACGGATTCCACCAAAACATCATTGGCGGCCACAAGCTGCCAACATCAACCCGTCCAATTTAACCTGTTGCAAAAAATTAATTCTTAATTTTTGTTCTGTACAGGTAGGTACTAACCGGTGATCCCCAAAAAACTTCTTATATACTCCTCAACGAAATCATGAAACGGCAGCCCTGCTCCTCAGTCGATCAAATACGATTGTAACTGACAGTAATACCCAAAACACATATGCAGAATACACTACGCAGCAAGATTAGAATACACATGTTTAGACGGATATAGGCACACGTAAATTCTGCACTCACCGCAGCACTGCACATGTGTGTAATTCTAAATTTTCTGCAAAATTCAAGCGTACCACAACACAAAAGAAAATAAATTGCAATTTCAAGTATTTGGCATCATCGGCTTTTGACATCGTGTTTTTTTTTTTTGTTTTGGTTGCAAACACATCAGCTGCTTAGCCGGTGAATGACAGTAGCTGATGCAATGCATGTCAAAAAATTTTCTGCACATATGTTTCACTTGCAGCACTGCATTCTGTGCTGCGTCCAGAATTTCTGCACATGTGTTTTAGGTATAACGATAATCATGATGTCAAAATGGCTTGGCTTCTGCCAGAGATTCATTTTTCTGCATTCAATTACACCTCGTTTTGATTGGGAGAGACAAGGTCTCTGCAGTGGCAACAATCGGCAACTTAATTGGTATGATTTATTAGGCGATAACGGAGCTCTCTGTGTCTGATAGAGGTCATCGTCCTTGGGACGTTTTTCTTCGTATTCCTTATGCCTTTCCTTAATCCCGTGTGTAGAAAGACAACTTTTTTACATGGCAAGGTTCATTATTATATTGCAGCTGGGGTTCATATGATAAAACATGCTGCCGCTGCTGCCACCGCCAATTAAACAAGGCAGTCCACAATGAAAACAAAGCGCATAATTTATATTCCAACGATTGGATTATATGGATATATATATATATAAATATTTATTTTTGCTTATCAGTTGCAAGATTACAGGTTGTATTTTGCAACGAAAGCCGTCTGAGAAATATGAGAAATTCGAACTTTAACTTTGGAAAAAAAGTAAAATAATCTACTACCTATTCTCGTATATCCCAATCTAGGTAGGTATACTACTGAACATTTTTTTGGAAGTAGCTAATTTGATTTTAAAATATGTGAATTGAAACATGTTTTTGGTTTAATTTTATTTTTCATCCCAATTGACTAGACTAGCATGTAATTCCCTCTTTGGGTATATCTATTCATATTCTGTTTTTATGTTCCATTGGGCACGGAAAATCTGAAAATCCCAGTGGAAAACGAAATTAATCTGACGGCACTTGTCTGTCTTCTAGTTGGGTTCGATTGATCAGATGATGGGGACGTTCAAATATCTCGTTTAGGAAGTCTGATTGGCTGAAATCGGTCATTTGAGCAGCTGCTTCAGTTTATGGAGAGGTAGCCGACGAATCCAGTCAAGATATTCGTGACTGAGCACTATGTTGACAGTTCGCATATGTGGCTGATGTATAAAAAGTGACGTTCCCGACCAATCTAGTTTTTGCGATCAGGTTACATCCATCCAGACGAATCTAGTCGACTTAAGATAACTATAGATTCTTGACTGTGCCCATTTATTTTTTGACGTGATCGTCCGTGAAAATTCTTTGCAAGAAAATTCTGTATGAAAGTGTACTCCAATTCAAAGTCTCTCAGCCAAGCAACTCAAATGTGAGCAAAGGCAAGTGTTGTTTGGAAACTGTGTTGATAAAGTTATGACAAATCTAGATCGTCTTACTGAAGTAGAAATCCGAACTTGCCCAATCGCAGCAGGCGTAACGTTGGGGTTATTCGAATTAAAATTCTGCAAATGATTGCATTTCGTATTTGTAATGCCAAACATTTCTATAGCAACTGATTACCCAGTCCAAGAGATCTTGAGTAGTTAGCTAGCTGTTCGTACACGTCATTACTCTTTAAGTGATCAATTCAGATCATTTGAAGAATCTTCAACAATCGTGTTATCCGCCTGAAAGTTTTAGTGTTTTATTAGATATTGTAAGTTAACTAAACAACTAATTTGTAAACATTAATGTCTTATACAAGAAAGGTAATGTAGCAACTGCTTTTGTTTGCGTTGAACTTTGAACTGTCAAAATTAAGCGAACATTGCAGAGGCGCTTAATTCTACCTTTCCTAGAACAGTATAGGCTTAAGATTATTATGTAAAGAAGAAGTAAATTTGGATCCGTTGCAGCCTAATAATCAGAGTTGGTTGTTCTGTTTTTAGTCGGCGAATATCTTCATTTGATTTTGAGTTTTGACACAGCATAGAGGATTTTCCTTGAATACATATAAAGCAATATTAATTTGCTGAGTCTTCTCTGGCGTTAATCTTTAACTACCTGCTCACATTTATGACTTTGATTTATGCATGCATATTCGTTTGTCAAATGTTCGTTGACCATCGGCTTTATTGGATATAAATTATGCGACAGTGGCCTTAAATTTATTACAAATTAGCAAAATTTGTTTCAAAACGCGCCTTGAGTTCTATATTCAAATCAAATTGGAATACATTTTAATTTGTATCAAAAGCTTTATAGATATCCACACGCGAAGGTGAAATGTATTTTATCGCAATTGTTTACTTTACCCTGCTTCGCTTCACTCAGCTCAGATAAATAAATATTCAATAAAACGCACCTATTGGGAACATTGAAAACTTTAGTTTATGAAGTTTGACAGCTACAGTGATATACTTTCATTTTCATTCATTTTCGTTTTCATTGTCCTAGATTTATCAAGTGACTAGGGCGCTAATCACGCAGACGACTGTCGGCGGAAAGATAGTCCTCCAAAACTATCAACTAAATCCTTGCTCATTTGACAACAACATCTTATTCATTCGACACAAATGTAAAGAAAACTGATGACGATCGAAACAAAATTGACCAGAAAATAACTTATTATGATCATCAAAATTATACAAGCGATATCGTTCAGACGATCATCTTTATAAGTGATCTGCCCCCAGTTCTTTTCAGTTGACGTTAATGGGAGGTGGAGAGTAGCTGACAAATGTAGTTCTCGACTGAGTACTCAGTTGACATTTCGAAGTCAATAGTCAATCTAGTTCTTATGTTCAGGGAAAATCTAGTACAGCCAAATCTGGTCGACTTAGGACCACTAGCGTTTTGAATGCGTCCAATCTGTGCGTCTGAATACTCACGTAACGGAGTATTTAATACAAATATTCGTTGTCAACATATTTATTACCTATATATCGAGTTACATTATTCATTCATGTTCGTGGAAGACAATCTTCAGATCACTGGTTTTCATGTTGGTGTATTCTTTTAGAAGGTCATCCAAACTTTGTGCCGGTAGTTTTCTGTCGAACGGAAAGCCCATACTTCGGCTATCGGGATACATCTGTTTCTTCAGGCCGCAGAATGCAGATCTAAAATACAATTTTATACATAACGTTGTCCTCCGAATGGCATCTTACCCAATATCAACGTACGGATATTGACCCGGAATTGAATCATTTGACACCATAACAAAAAGCTTAAAGACTTTTCCCGCAGTTGTACCCTTCGGAAGTAACATATGACTGGGCCATCCGCAGCTACAGAAGTCTTTGGAGCATTTCTCAATTGGATGCGGATCGCCAGGTTTAGTGGGTCGAGGTTGAAAAATCTTGGTAAACGGAATAGTTACATTAGACTCTGTTGATCGTCGACTGAATATATTCCTGCCTGGGGTCACTGAAAACGAAAACACTTCGATGTGATAAAGAGTATTTTAGTCAATAGCACATACATCTCAAGGGAAAACGATCCAATTCGACAGCCAACAAACGTTGCTCCTCAAGCGTCAGCCCAACCATACGTTCGTCATCAATGGGCAACAGAAATATCCTGCATGTTGCTAAAACGTTGTCGTTGGTCTTGTTCAAAACTGTAATGTTGTATTCAAACTCTTCGTGCATCAGATGTGTAAATCTGAAAGTGGCTAAACCATCTTTAGGATTTGGACTGAAATCTAGGTTAACGCCTATATCGACGTCACTCGTTTCCCAGTAGGTTCGCATGACATTTGGTTCGCTCAGGCTCCCCATACACTTGGCAACGATGTTTTCCACAAGAATTTCATCAAAGCGCAACTTTGAAGTGTACATATAACAATAGAAGTTTGTGTTAGGGAACCCTAACCTTAAAAGTCTGTGCTCACCTCTAGATCATAAGGCTTTAGATGAGCCTTGTGATTGGTGCCCAAATTATTGATAAACGAGTGCCAGCGGTAGAAGATCGGATCCCTCATTGCAGTAGTAGTGTCACCCATAACACTGTAATCCTCAAGATATTCCAAGTCCGGATCGTGGATGTAGGAGATAATCAGATGGCCGTAGTTGTGAAGATTTCCATAGAACCGCGGATTCACCGACAGCGTCGATGATTCTATTATATTGCCAAGAATATCAATCCCGCTACGTTCGTCAAGAAGTATTCTCTCTCCGGTGGACTGCAAAATATTATCCTTGAAACATGGATGCAGAAGGTATCAAATTCCCAATACTTACATCGAATACGTATCCTTTATCAATAGAGGCTGAAATTCTATCTGTCCAGCGTTCGAGATCGGAAATAGATACGAGTAGATCTGGTCGGTTTATGTCGTGCAGCTTTTGACCCGGCATCCGAGCTGGGTATGTTCGACTTGCGACCGATTGCAACAACTTGGGATAGTATCCCTCTGGGATGGGATCTCTTAGATTGGTCAATGGTACCGTTTTTCCCAAATTGTTGCAGAAACGATCGAGATTGTATCTAGCGACTATCTGGCTGTGCATGTACATGAACAATTCACCGCGACGATCCTTGCGTACGACATCGTCTGGTCCGGCATTTGGAAACACAAGGTGCCAATGCCAGTGATGCATATTAACACCGATGTCCTCACGGAAATATGACATTCGTTGCTCCTCCTCGCGATCGGAAGCGGTGTAGTTCAACGGTACTTCAAAGGCGACCTATACCAGGTGATAGACTTTAGCAGGCGTCGTATAGTTTGGTGTATATTTGTGGACAAACCTTTTCATTAGCTTGTGTAGGAGGAGCAATTCTATACTCTTCTCTGGCATCTTGCAGCGTGGATGGTTCGATAAAATTTCCTGGGAACTGTGAGGCAATAGAAGGTAGTTCGATGCCGCTTGTGTCATTACGGTGTTGAACTGCTACCGAATATGCATATTGGAAGAGAAACGGATTGACGCGATCCCTAAGAGGAGAGACACAAATAATACAATCGTTTTTTCATTATAAAGAAATATGAAGAACACTCGGGAGACTAATAAAAGGTTTTAAACAATGGAAATTGCACACGCCATCCAATATTCCAGAATGCTACTCGGAAACACTTACTTAGTGTTTTGAATTAAATCACCCTTCGAATAATAAAAAAATAAGAATAAAATAAAACATTCTCCACAAAATGTGTGCGGGACAGAGAGCTCCGTTTGTCGCGCAGTCAATACTATGGGAATCAGATCACAAATCAGACGCCTAGCTATCGTAAAACGGAAATAAACACAAGTTCCGGTAATCAGCATTTCTGCAATCACTTGAAACCTTTCTATTTCTGATATAAAATATGTCAAATGATAGTGTGATTACCACTCACTAAACTACACCAACTATTTATGAATCAATTATATGAAATCAATAAATACTTGTCCGTTCATCACTTCCGAAAACCATTTTGTTTTATAGGAAGGCGAAATCTTGCAATCGATCCCCATAAAAATATCAAGAAAACATGCAGAACTTTGCTCATAATTCCAAACAAGATGGCCGACCACAATACGTCTCATATATTTTTGAGTCTTAGATAGGGCTGTCCCTTTTAGTCAGACAGCTCAATAGCATTGGGCATCGCTTTTATCTCCCCAAATCCACTGTTAGCCGATTTTGTTTGTTTTTCCTCTAAACTTTGAACTGTCAAAATTAAGTGAATATTTATGTCGTTTTCCATTGGTTTCACTCGGGGGTCAACTCATTCTGTGATCCAATGGAACAACAAAACTGATTCTTATTGAACCCACAAAAGTATTTGTGAAATGCCAAAAAATAATCTACGACATCTGTCAGCTGACTTGTATAAAATACATAAACGACATTTGTGTGAGTGCTTCTTGAGTGGATTCTGACTTTATATCGAGAAGCGAAATGCTCTTCTGAGAATCACCAGAAGAGATTTTTTGTGCCAATGGAACGGTTTCAGAAGTGATTTTTTTTATTCCGGACTCTCTCGGACGCTTCGTTTTGCCCAATGGAAAACGACATTAGTAAGGTTGTGAAAAGAAACATTGAAAAGGCGCTTAAGTTAAGCTTTCCTTCAACAGCGAACTATGCTTTATTTGTAAATTTTGACGGCGTACATATGGCTATACCGAAATATATGGGACATTAAAGTATTGTGACTTAGTTATTTCTCATACTTTGACAAGGGAGTATCAGGCATGTTTTTGACTTTGTCTGTTGTAACGTACAAATGAAGAGAACGTTTAAGAAAATGAATCCGAAATTTGTAACCTTACCTTAAAAAACCCTTTTATTAAAAACGGGTGGCAGTCAAATGATTTTATTCAAAATTAAATCTATTAAAAACTAGGATAACTATTGGTGGTTTTAAATTAATATCAACGGAGACTGGTCTTAGAAGGGTTTCATTTAAAACTGTTCACTTAAAATTGCAAAGAAACGTCAGATAGTACTCAAGCAAGCATACCCGTAATGACACATCTAACTTGTAGAGAAAACTCCGATTTAATTTATGGGCACGTTTTCTTACCTGACATAGGCCGCCGTGGAGATGAAGGTTTCCAAATCGTTCGCATCCATCAGCATTGTTATCAGTTGTGTACTGGCATTCCTGTCATTGGGATTAAATAGGCAAAATGATGATTTTCTTCCATATTTGGCTGCAAAGTCTAGGTCCGGCTTTTCGATATCACGTACATTAAACTGTTCAAATTGGTGTTGTAATAAATAAAACTAAGGTAAATTATTTTACTGCAATTTCTAACCTTTTGAGTTATGTGGGAAGTTAATTGATTACGTATCGCGTCGGCCCTATTGATGAGACGTGGAGGAAAGTAATTATTTGGTACATCCAAAACAAACAGTCCGCGAGGAAGAAAAACGTATTCCTGAGGATATAGGGATATATGCCCCAGTGCGGCAAGAGATGTGGGATCCATACGTAAGACGTTAGCCTTATGTTCTAGAGGATCTTCAGAGTGTCCTTGTAATTTTAACCAAGGATTGTTCATGCTTGATGTTTATTGCTTGCAGCTCAAAGAAAATTGAAACTAACTCAACAATAGCCTTGCCACTGTATTTATACCGTTTCTTATCGGGATAATTTCGATGAAGCTATACCTAACCTCAATAAATGGTTAGTATGGCGATATCTGCGTTGCATGCACAGTTCTTATCAAATGCACTTTCAATGCCATTTTTGCCGAGTGCGGTTGCAGATAGAATAAAATTGCACGTTAAACCATAAACATAATAAAGTTCGCATTTCAAAGAGTCAAACTTTCGCTAAACATCTCTGCATTGCAGATGCGTATGACAATATTGACAAGTATAGTGATACAGCTTCGGAACTCAGCTACTTCCTCAGCGGAAATTGGTTTATTTCCAGAGTAGAGAGGAACGCAATCAAAGAAATAGAGCAGGGGGCAGATTCCGTATATCAATAATCGTTGGAACGATATCGTTTTTGAAACTTTGACGACCATAAGAAGTTATATTTTGGCACAAAGTTTACAACGTTTGGAGGTCTATCGTTTCGACGATAATCGTCTGAATACTTACGGAATGAGTGCCCTGCATTTAGTTCTTTCATTATTACAATCAGGCAACTTATTCAGATGCAAACTTTGTTAGGAATTACAAATGTCATTGCACACTAGTGACTCCCATTGAAAAAAGTTTTCGCATGGACTGGGGATGAATAAATAATCGTGTGTCGCAATGTTTTCGATCGTCCGTTCCTTTCTTTTGTTTGGTGTTTTAAGTGAGTAAGGGGGAAATAATAGATTAGTCTGTAGGTAGAAAAAAAACAGCTTCGGAGCATAAATTTCATTGGTCTGACAATAGAAACCTCGAAACTAGAGATAGGGCATTAAAAGAACGCCCGGATGTTATATTAATTACCTAACTACCTAAGTTTAAAGTCAGGGCTTGCCAACTACACAATGACTATCGCATGGAATAGGAAATTAATTGAAATATTTATATACGTTATAAAGGGGTGTAATTAGTTGATTTAATTAACACTCTCAAGTCGTGAAAAATATCTTCGTATATTTAATTAATAAAGAAACGTCACAAATTGATGCTAACCATCGCTCAGACTTGCCACATAGTTGATTATAGATTCGCTACTGTATTATGCTGTAATAATACGTAAATACGCACCCTAGATGAGCCAAGAATTTATCGCTATGATATTCAATAATTAATTAACTTGATATTTTATTTAAAACACCAGCTTTCGGAGGCGGCAAAGTCGTGTAGTTATTATTAAAATTGGATCAGATCAGTGAAAATCGTGTTTACCTGATTAAAATTGAAACCAATCCTGGGACAAACACGACAGCATAACCAAAGACACATCCGACTTAATTAGATAAACGAGGCACCATACAGAGATATGTGTTTATTACTTTTAAATATCTTGGCAACACTGGAAAATTCCATAATTATTGCCAAATCGCGTTACGCGTGTTTCAAATTGTGAACGTTTTACAATTTGTTTTTCTAAATATTAATTTGGTTGGCAATTAATTCTTGTTTGTAATGGGTGTATCTTCCTTGCGGGGTCGTAGTTCATAAAGTGTCATCGGCCAAATGGCGAAGTAACACAGTGGGGTGATTGTTACATCGTGTTTAAACGAAAATGTTAAATACTGAAACGAACAAGGGTGATGCAAGGTCTACGAATGACATGATAATCACCAACAAAAATAGAGAATTTGATAGCTCTGGCTTCTGAATTTTCTGAGTCTATCTCTGTCTACAGGTCTGCAAAAAACCAAGACCCTACATTGGTCTTAGTCTCAAACCGAATGTGTAGACGCAAACAAACATCTAGCAGATGCATACATTTCTGTATTTATGAATTTGAGAAATTGTAAAATAATTAAAACCATAATTGAAATGTGTATTTGATAATACTCTGAATTCGTCAACTTATAACTTACTGCAGTCCATTGCATTTTCAGTAATAACATACATATTTGCAAACGTCAAACAGGACAGACAAATTTGAGTACTGGGCAGCATTTCGGACTCAAAATCATTCCATTTGCGGCCAATGAAACATGAAATCCGACAGCCAGCTGATTTCGACAGCAGACAAAACAATGGCGCCCAACAATTTTACCGGCTAGTCCGATTGTAACTCCAAGGGGATGATTTTCTATAAGGAAAGTCATCGCCTTGGACTTGCAACAGACTTCGCGTTTTTTTTTTATTACTTTTCTTTTTTAATAAATTTTACTATTCTGTCTTCTTCTTTCTTCAAGTACTCTGGTTACGCTTTTGATCTCGACACAGATTGAAAGCGGCTGTCCGATTCTTAGGCCAAGAGCCAGGGAATTTCGTGAGGTAGCTTGATATCTCTGAATGGATCAAGAGCGACTTTCGGTTCTGACATAGACGGAAGATGGCTGACCAATCTCAAGGCGTATAGCTAAGAGTTCTAGTGAGGTAATCAACTGTTTGAGCTAGGTCAAGGTAGATGGGCTGATCACTAGCTGCTATCCAAAGGGTTTATTTTGAATTTTAGGTTAGAGTAGATTTAGTTTAGACTAGTTAGAGTAAGCTTCGCGGTAACTTTCCCGCTCCCTCTCCTTAGCGGTGGCAGAAGTACTTGAGCGCTTCATTTTCCCTCCTTTCAATTTCTGTCTCCTTATTTCTTGTCCAATTTGATCCGTCCGCAGTCGAATTAACGTAGCTTTCTTCCTTTTTTGATTTTGATATATTTTTTTTTTTGGCACGAGATAAAATGTGTGCTGAGCAGGTGGTGTACGGTGAGGGGGCATGAACCACCCCGTCCGACGAGCTGAGCCGAGCCACCGCAAGCGTGCCGCGCCCTCCTCACCTGCATCGAAGTTGCCCCCGTGGCCTACCCTAGCTCACAACAATGGCCAAAGGCGTTTTTCTTTTTTAGATCAGAGCTGAGCACTGAACTGAGCTCGAGCATTATGAGCGCGCTCTGAACCGAGCGTGCTCAGATCGTTCTGATACAATTATGAAACACGCTTGGGCACATAGCTGACATTTGTAATAAATATATGTGTAAATTGAATATTTATTAAATTAATTAACCTTCAGTTCCAGAACCACAAGGTTCGTCCGCCATTTCAATTATTTTGTTTATCCTGTTTTTTTTTTTTTCTGTCAAATGTGACTGTGAGTGTGTAAACAGCTTTTCACTCAGACTGCTCAGTCATTTTATGCTGATCATGGCTCTGAACGAAAACATAAACACAAATTCTGAGCTCTGATGTGTCTGAGCTAAAAAGAAGCACGAACTTTTTGTATAACGGTTCAGGTTCTGCTCTGAACTAAAAAAGAAAATGCCTAAAGAGTGCTTTTTCTGTCCCAATGGACAGCGACATAAGGCAAATAGAAACACCGTCTTACATGTACGATTTTTTGTTTTGAAAATGGTTCACACAATTTCAAAGGTCGCATTAGTTTGGTTATAAGAACCTACGCCTCGAATCCTATTTGTACCTATTAGTCGGATGAATAAAAACGCATTTTCTTTGGGTAAAAGTTGTGTATGCAGAGTAAAGTCCTTACACATTGTTTTGAATCGATATGAACAAAAACCTACTTTGCTAAAGTAAGTTCGAAATTTCGTACATAGCTGTACCAGTACTTAGCTTGCAGTAGGTACTTATACAACCTGACCAGTAAATTTGAATTTTTGTTTTTCTTTAGACATTTGTGGAAAATTCAACAAAGGTAATGAAATTGAAAAAATAAAATACCTAAAAAAAATATGTTTGTTTGCCAAATAGGTTGGTGGTGATTAATTTCTTCTTTAGGTGTCGGCAAGTGTATTCGATCATCGGCTTGTTGGAAACATTTGGTGGCACACGAGTCAATTAATTAAAAAATAGCTACGAGGACTACGGAGAGGTTTTCGAACTGTCAACCTAAAACCCCGGATCTCCTATCGCATCTTTTCTAACGAACGTCTTAGATATTTTGTTGGTTTTTCTGTACAAATAAAATTTAACTTAAGCAACTATTTATAAACAAAATGTCGAAAACTGCTTGAATTGTTTATGCCAAAAATATAC
The DNA here is from genome assembly GCA_916610125.1 of Cheilosia vulpina. Taxonomy (NCBI): domain Eukaryota; kingdom Metazoa; phylum Arthropoda; class Insecta; order Diptera; family Syrphidae; genus Cheilosia; species Cheilosia vulpina. The sequence goes on along the minus strand of OU744279.1, from coordinate 39,195,476 downwards.
ATAGAAAATATTTAGCAAAAGGTGTGAGTCAGCAAAACTGATCTGATCTGAGTAAAAGGAACAGCATAGGAGTGAGTGCGTACACACCAACTTTATTTATGTAAAAACGTCAAAAAAAATGCATTAAAAATGTAATCAAATTACATTTTCCAGCTGCTGGCAGCTTTTTTTTTTTAACATTTCACCATTTTTTGAAAATAAATTCGTTGAAAATTTGTGGTTGCTTTGCAAACAATTGCTACCCCTTTCGCTTTTACACACCGTTGTCTTTTCAACATAGAAAGAAAGAACGGGGTTGAGGACTATTTAGATGACAGCGAATTGCTATCTTTTTGATAAGTAATATACATATTTGCTAACATCAAACAGGACAAACAAATTTGAGTACTGGGCCGCATTTCGGACTTAAAATCGTTCCATTTGCGGCCAATGGAACATGAAATCTGAGAGCCAACTGATTTCGACAGCAGAAAAACCAGAGACAAATGAGACCACCAACCTCGGCCGATTTACCGTTACTTGCCTACAAGCTATATTTTTATGGGGTGGCAAATGCTAAGTGCGCTTTTATTGTTAAATAGAAATTCGTATTGCCAAATGTCACCTAACTTCAAAAATTCCGACTCACAGAACCATGTTTGTCCTAATACATTTCTTGTATGTAGAACATCTCCTTTAGATAGTTTTATTAACCAAACAAATCAATAAATTCGCCTTTTAACAATTTATAATAACTAACCAATGACATTCAGTAATTTAAAAATGTGGTATTCCCGAACTCTAGCACATTTCCCCATGGTTGCCGAGGCAGCATTTATTTTTGTATGTTTCTGCATGTCACACGAATTCTAAATTGACATAACACCGATGGGAAAACAAAATAGCGAATTTGAAAATAAATTGAGGGGGCCAGCGGCAATAGGATTGTGAGTTGGGGGTCTCAGTATGATCTGTCTATGAAAAAAACTGCTCTGAACCTGACAAAGAGTGGCTCCGTGTTACAAACATGTCAAAAGTTTGTGTTGCCAATATTTAGTCAAATTATTTTTTATTCATACGAAACGTAGCACATCCTTTGGTTTCGACTTGTCTTCGGAATAAAAGCAATTGATACGTTTTATTTAATCCACCCAATAGTTGTTCCATTTGACACTTTGTTGTACTGTTTCACATTAAACGAGCGAACGTCCGATTGAATTGCGAAAATCTTATGGTAGTATCAGTAAATATAGGTAGTGAATAGAGTGTGCTGCCAAAAACCGAACTTTTTTGAGCTATAAAAATGATACCAAAACTATGCAGTTTAAGCTAGACTGCTTGTTAAATATGTATTTGTAAACAGAAGAAGAATTCTAGATTTTGGATGATTTGTTTTTCTTTTTAAAATGCTTTTCCGTTTTTTAACGAAAATGAAACGACAATTGTTAAGTTTTCCCATTCGGTTATTTTGGTACTCATTCGAATAGTGTGTTTTTTGTGAGGCTATTCGAATGATGAGTCGATTGATTAGCGCTTTCCATAGGTATTAAAGAAGCACGCCTGCGTAAGGAATATTTTGGATGGTTTAATCAGTCAATTGCACCACTGTGACCCGTTGCGAACATTTTAAATTGAAAACAATTGCATTTAATGAACTTAAATGTAAAGTTAAATTTTTATTTCAATGTTTGTGATGAAGTCACCAACTGAGTGGAAATGTGCGTGAGATCAATATCTTTTGATCAATTAAGATCCGCAAGGATCAGCGAATATTATTATAAGAAGGCTGTTATTAAATGAGCGTGCCCCGTGTCGCGAAGTTGTCATGTGATGTGATGTTTAAATATTTGCAAGATGCCGGCTGTTAAGTTGTGTGCTTTGAAAAACAAAAGCACGCAAGTTAATTCGTGTTGCTCTTCATCTAAGAGATCTGTCATGTGCCAATAAATTTAACAAACAGAATTGTAGCAACTAGCGTACACATGCGGAAACAATGTTCACCACTTCCCTGAAACTCTAAATGTTTGTCAAATTTGTTATATCGATGAACTGACCATATCCGGCTCGGTGGAGACGTTTGATATTTGAGAAAATTGTCCGCTTCTAAGGTAGCTAATTATTTGTTCCCTAGGACATTTTCGAAAACTCACCAGTAGAAATTTGTTTCCTTATTATACAATTAAAATGTAAAAAAAAATATAAATGTTTATTAGCAACATTTATTAAAAACTCTTTGCCTTTCGCTACAAAGGTGAAAGACTTCGTAGTGGTGATTGAGCTCCTTGATTGTATGCAACTTTAATTTCGTTTGCAGGGCACCATTTTCGGATGCCTCCACGAAAAATATTCTCCGGACGCGACTATGCAGTAAAGCCATGGCGCACATCAAGCAAGGCTCTACCATTAAATACACATCGTAGCCGGTACAAAGATATGGGCCGTATTTCTCTAAATTATTGAAACTCTTCATTTCGTCAGTGACTTCCCGCCTACCTACTCTAAGGTTAACATTTTCAGCTCCGAAATCGATATCGCACTTAAACTTGTCAACAACAGTTTTATAAAAGGCCTCGGGAAGTCCTCGAAAGTTCAGATTCTCGTCATTGGATTCGTGGAACTCTTCATCGTTGTACTGCCATGCGCCTTCATTTTGACTTCGAGCGACAAAGTCCACCAAGACCATTGAACAGTGCATCACAGGGTTCTGTTTAACCCTTTCAGTTGCAATTGCCACAATTGAATTAGACCTGGGATCTACACACACCCCAAATGCTGTGCTTTCAAGATCCGATAGATTTGTTACTATTGACGCAACTTTGTTGTGAAACTCTTCTTCTTTGTTTGAAAACATGTTCCCAGTGAACAAAGTCTCCAAATATTTGTTTGGATGGAACTTGCAGGGCCATAACTGATTCATTGCTTCATATTGCCATCGTAGTCTAGTTGGTATGGATGCGACCCCGACTAGACGAATGTTCTTGCAAAGTGATGTCGCCACGTCACTGGGAATACCTCGACTAATGAGATGATCCTTAATTTTAAGATTATCATTCTCAGTAAGGCAATTGTTGGTTGTCTGGAGTTCGGCATCTAGTTCATTGCAAAGGATAATTTCATTTTGTCGCACTCTCTTTAGATGTTGGAGGTTTGGTAATGGCACGCAGCGGCTAAGTTCGAGCATGATAGACGATATCTGCTTTTTATTTTCTATTGTGCTGACTATCACTAAATCGAGTGGAATCGGTTTTCTCAGGTCATCGGATAGAATGGCTTTGGCTTCGAAAACGGGTCGAATAGATTCAAGTCGCTGTTTTTTAGCGCAAGGCTCTTCCATTATATTTTATCTGAAAATAAATATAATCAAAATTAACATGTGTAAGGGCTTTGACGGTATATTAAATTGTAATAGATTGAATGTGTGAATTCAGAGAGATATCTGAAAATATATTTTGCGACTTTGAACCTAACAGAATTAAAAACAAATTTCGCGAAAAAACGCGTCAAAAAACGCGCGAAAAAACGCGTCAAAAAACGCGTCAAAAAACGCGCGAAAAAACGCGTCAAAAAACGCGTCAAAAACGCGTCGAAAAACGCGTCAAAAAACGTGTCAAAAAACAAGCGAAAAAACGCGTCAAAAAAATGCGTCAAAAAACGCGCGAAAAAACGCGTCAAAAAAACACCCAAAAAAACGCGTCAAAAAACGCGCGAAAAAATGCGTCAAAAAACACGCGAAAAAACGCGTCAAAAAAACGCGTCAAAAAACGCGTCAAAAAAACACGCGAAAAAACGCGTCAAAAAAACACGTCAAAAAACGCACGAAAATATGCGTCAAAAAACACGCAAAAAAAAACGCGTCAAAAAATGCGTCAAAAAACACGCGAAAAAATGCGCCAAAAAACGCGTCAAAAAAAAGGCGTCAAAAAACGCGTCAGAAAACGCGTAAAAAAACGCGCCAAAAAACGCGCGATAAAACGCGCCAATAAACGCGTCAAAAAAAACGCGTCAAAAAACGCGTCAAAAAACGCGTCAAAAACCGCGTCGAAAAACGCGTCAAAAACCGCGTCGAAAAACGAGTCAAAAAACAAGTCAAAAAACGCGCGAAAAAACGCGTCAAAAATCTGATTTGAGTACCATTTTTTGCCAAGATGATAACTCTGCCTAAGGAAAAGGTAGGGAAGGGAACGCTGGCAGAGATGAATGAATAAAAGAGATGGATATCTTTCGTACGTCTATCCCCCCAAAACCCATTTGTTTACATTGTTGTTTTTGTAATTTCAACCCCCGTCTGTGAATACGTGTGAGCTACAAAAAAGCATGTTGTTAATGGCCGGCCAACATTCCTTTTGCTTTTATAGGCATCGCGCTGTTCAATTGTTTTGTGTTTGGTATTGAACTTGTTAAGTTTTTGTTAAGGCTTCGATTAAGATAAAAAAAATAGTGAAATACACATTTCGGAATAGCGAATACTTGCATTAAAGTTCAATTCATGAACTCACATAATGCTAGAAAAGAAATGAGCATATGTGCGTGACTTCATGAATTGTACGGGAAAACAGCTTGTAGGCAGCCGCCTTTCCACTGGAAAGATATATATCTCTGTATTCCATTATCTTTGACGCTGGTCAAACGTCAACTTATCTTGTTTGGATCGCAATCAATTTCCATGTTATTTATAAAATGTAGCTCACTTACCGAAAACAATTAATTAATCAAAAAAAGTATCACAACTGTGGCGTCTACCTGCAAAGGTAAATTAAGTAAAGCAAGCAATGGACACTAATAGGGATGGGGTTAATCACTTTTGTCGGTGGAACGCACGGAGTACCCGGCCGATAAGGGAAGCCCGGTTGCGTTTCTTTCCCTTGATGGGTGTAATATCTTGATCTCTAGAGAAAGACGATAATAAAATTTAGGCAAAACAAAATAAAGCAAAACAGAATAACTTACCCAAATCATTTGCTGCATGCGGCTGCGAGTAATTTTTTTTGTTTTTGTTTTGAGTGACGTTTACCATTCAGCAACAAAAGCATTCACAATAGGGCTAGGCTAAAGAGGGGATTGAGAAGGCGATTAAGTTCACAGGTAGATGGAGCGGATATGGATATCTTGGGTGTAAAAATTCGGTTGATTAGGGGTGCTGAGACCGGCTACAGCAAGAATCGAAATCAGAGTTTTTCAAATTTTTCCGGTAATAAGAGTGGGATAGTGCGAATCCAATTACAGTATCCGAGGAAAACGGGTAGTAGAATGGGAAAATGGGGGAGAAAGAAGTAACCGCCTCCGATGATGGGTCGATTAGTGCTCGGGCCATTCTTTTGCCAACATCGACAGAGGTCGTTAATGACACCGAATATAGGGCAAAGCGCGTAAAGTTTTTTGTAAGTCCTCAAAGTGAGGCAGTGCGCGATTTTTATAATCAAAAGTATTACATCGCTAAAAGTAATAGTTAAAAGCGAACAACATTCTCCACGAAGATTTGGCAAGCGTCTGGGAAGGCCTATAAAATAAGAAAGGAATTTCATCGTAAGAATTCTCTTACCAAAAAGAAGGCATTAATTGCGCGTGGCGGTCATAGACAGACTTAAAAGTCGTGGCCGCCCGATTTTCTTGGCCACGGTGCGCAGAAGTACATGTAGTACACGTCCGTTGACCATTTTGACCTTCAACGAATATCCGAACAGGCGTCTGGCGCGGGTGACATTTTTAATTCCCGCGACCACGCTTGCCGAAGCATACTATAGGCCGGATTAAGCTGACGGCGATACGAAGCGCCTAAAGACGAAATACCCGTCGGTCTGGCGGGGGACACTCAAGGCATTACGCAGATTGACCATTTTTTTGTTAACAAGCCGTCTTGATTATTACGTGTAGCAAGCTACGCTATTTATAGTTAGTTATGGAAAGTGTAGATATGAGGCTATACGTGTTTCGAAAGAGGGGATAAGGTAGTTTTAAGAATTTGATTGTTGGAAAAGATAATTTTTTTTTGGCGTGAACGTTTGTTGCAGTGATTTAAGTGATAGTTGTAATAAGCCCAGTTTGACCCCCGTTGTTTAAACGTATTCGTTATATGTCGAAAATAAAGTTTAGAGGATACCTACATAGAGCTCTGTTTAGGTAGGAAACGTGTCGTGAGTTAGCGTAAGAGGAGGACATTTTGCCCCCATGAAATTGTTGTTGTTTACGGGGCCGAGCTGAACTTAATTGGTACTTGGTTTTTCTGTTAATTTATATTCGTTTTTTTTTTTTGTTGTTGATTTTTTTTTATTCAAATTCGAGCGAGAATGAATAAATTGAATCCTATCTGAGGATGTTCTTTAAGCCACGCCACTTGATCGTTTTTTTTTATGAGGAGTGTTGCTCCACTCACTGGAAAGTGAGGATGAGTCGGTGAAGAGGTTTTTTCTCAGGGGTGTAATGGGGTAAGTTAAATCCCTTTCGGCGCCGACGGTGTGATCGGACGACAGCATCTCCAACAAAGGGGAAATTCCATCATCGGCCAACGAATTTCCAGGAGGGGTGGGAATGGCCAGCGCTGAAAAACATCGACAGCCCCCCCCCAGTGCGGTGAAGGTCCGTCCGATTATTTGATCAGGGTAAAGTAAGTACCTGTTTGTCTGGCATGTTTTATGTTTTGTAGTTGGTTAGGTCGAGCGGTGGGGAGCAAGAACCACACCATTCCGGCGAGCTGAGCCGTGCTGAGCAAGCATGCCAAGCTCTTCGCTCTCGACACTCCTGTCCCTTTCTATTTCCGTTCCCATCCCCTGTTCCTATCCACATCCTGTTCCGAATCCATTTTCAGTTCCAAACTCCCCACGATATCCTTCGCTAACCGGATTACAAATGTGTGTCGAACGCGATTCCCCCGCCGACATCGCGCTCTGTGTTCGGTTTCCCGGATTGCAACGTACACACCGCGGTGTGATTACGCCTTCCTGGCCACACTTGTAACAGAAGATGTTACGTATCGTTGACGGACAATCTACGAACGAATGGCCGTCGACCCTACAATTCCAGCACATCATTCGCCCGTTGGCGTATCTACGAGAAGCATTTGGGGGTGCATCACCGTAATGTAGTGCTGAAACCTGTTCCTCGGGATCATAAGGTACTTCGTCGTGGTAGTTCAATTCATTCGCCGTGTATCGAGCGGGAGGTCTGTGCGGTCTGGGAACATCTCGGTTTGGGAACGCAGTCTCTGCGTCCTTGCATGCATACCTAAGCTGGTCCAGCGTGAATATGGCCATTGGGTACACCAATCGGCCCACTCTCTCGTTGAGATTCCGTTTTAAAATGGTCACCATTTCGCTTTCCGGAATCGGCACTCGGAGCTGCGATCGTAATCTTGAGATGGCGGTAAAGAAATCGTCGCTAGACTCCCAGGTGCCTTGACGTCGATCCATGAGGTCGCGCATAATTTCGAAGTCGGCCTTCGAATTACGAAATTGTCGCATTAGGGCATCGCGCAATACCAACCAATCGGAGCGATAGTTCGTACGCTGGAATTGCCAGTACCACTCGTAAGCGGTACCCGAAAGAAGCAGATGAAAATCTCTTAAGATTTCATCCCAAGAGCAGTCATATTGACGCTGCAACGTTTCGAGACGGAACACGAAATCTTCGACTGTGAGCGTTTCGGGTTTACCCTCAAAATTGATTCCCCACTTATCGATTTTAATTGGACCAGCCTGAACGTATGAATCTGGAGGTCGCGGTGGGTGACCAGAGAACGCCAGAGGAGGCTGCCTCATCTGTGAGTGCGGTACCTGCTCAGGGGGGTACGTGTGGTGATACGCCCGACTATCTATCTTCTGGGACCATTATTTCGGCTCGTGGAATGATTTGGGGGTGGATTGGACGGGAGCATCGTATTAGCATTTACGGGTGGGATCGATGGTGGAGCCTCAGTCTGGCTAAAAGGCATCGACGCTGGATCCGACTGAGGTTGCGCCATGGGTACCGTCGGCTGTTTGGTCGTTGGCCAAGGAATTCCGGTTGCCTGGGCTGAAGGGCCTAGCACCGACACTTCGGATGGCGGATTTGGACGGGTAACAACATTTATATCCCGCATAAAATTCAAAAAATTAATCCTCATCTCTTCCCTTAGGCTTTGTGAAATGTCCTCTCTTAAAGAGTTTTGATACGAGGAAAAGGCGCTTCCCACAGCCATGTTGATGCAAGCCTTCAGATCTGCTGAGATACTCAAGGTGCCATGGTCGGTTTGAACGGGGATTGCCCCCGCCATATTCGAGAGATCTTGATGACTCACGGCGGCTTGGAGGGTCCTGAAACTGGATTCGGTGTAGTCTAACGCGGCGGCACCCTGTTCACTTATGCTGCTAAACGAGGGAGCGGCTACAGATTCGGAGGAACTGGTATTACGACTGATCGCACCTGTACTGGATGGAAGTTGCCCATGTGGTGGGGGTAGATCGGGTTGTTGGTGACCTACTGGAGGGGGACAGTGCGTTTGAGTCAGCGGCAATGCTGGAGGCGGATAATTCTTGGGCCCTGATCGAGGTATTGGGAGAGAAGAAACCGGAGGCGGCCCGCTCTCGGTCGTGCTTTTGGCTGGGGGAGTGCGTTGAACTGACATTTCGTTCAACTCTTGGGCTACGCGTAAACTGTGAGACCGGGTAAGTACTCGGTTGCTATCTACTATTGTTTCTCTTCTTATACGTCTGTTTATCGTATCTTTTTCCTGTGATTTCATCCTCCCGGTGCTCTACCAAAAGGAACGCAAAAAATATGAGACAACGACTTAACCCAATATAATAACGATGAACCTACACTATAAACGACTATAGCAAGACTAACACCTAAAATCAAAAAAAAAAAACAAGGTAAATGAAGGAAATAAATTAATTGTATATATATAAACTGTAACAAAACAAAACCAAAACCAAAAAAAAAAAAAAAAAAAAAACAACCTAACACAATAGTACCTAAGAACTCGAAATCGTATATACCTATAATAATAATATAATATATATTCATATATGTAATATACAACCTTCTTAACCTTCAATAAACGGTGTATGCAAACGAAAATTTACGATTTAGCGTTTTTATTTTTTTTTCTGGAGTTGGATTATTCTGACAACTCTAAATTATGAATCGGACACTCGAAAATTCACTTTGATTGAATTGAATTTATCATCGAAGTAGGGGTGCTTTGGGGGTAGTTGTCTTCGACGACGTGGTTGGCGAATCTATGACGGTGGGATCCTTCAACAGCATCTGGACTGTGTAGACTGCAGACGGACAAAGTATTTTATCCCTCAGTGTGGTGAAATAGTAACATCGATGAACACGGACTTACATTTTGTATCCCTTCCCGTTACCGCAATACCAAACAACCATTTAGATTTGCTGGCAGACGTGAAACGTTCCGTTCAACACACTGAAGAAAGCTACGGACGAGACAGTGCAACATGCTACAATAGAATCATGACAAGGTCACTATACTCGTAATTCTATATACTGACAATACTAATAGGAATTTGAAATTCAAAGTTTAGATAGGAAAGTAAAATTCACATTTAACAGCAGGAATATGGGCCGACAAAGACTACAGGTTCCAATTGGTTCGGTTGTCAGCATCAACGTTATTCGTCGCGATTCAATTAGGTACGTTCACGAACCTTCCCATTCGAAGACTTACGAGTGCGCTGATGCTGGCAACTGAATCAACTGTGGACTAACGACTACATAAAGGACATAAGACGTGCGAATACGTTGGGCGCCATTTGTAATCCGGTTAGCGAAGGATATCGTGGGGAGTTTGGAACTGAAAATGGATTCGGAACAGGATGTGGATAGGAACAGGGGATGGGAACGGAAATAGAAAGGGACAGGAGTGTCGAGAGCGAAGAGCTTGGCATGCTTGCTCAGCACGGCTCAGCTCGCCGGAATGGTGTGGTTCTTGCTCCCCACCGTTCGACACAAACCCCCAATTAATAGGAAGGGAAGAAAAGGAAAGCCAAACGGAAGAACGGCTCAGTTCTCCAAGAAGCTCCGAAATTAAAATACTGCAACGAGATCCAGGGGCAATAGTAGAGTATAAGACAAATATGGTAGAGATTAAACCGTTACACATTAGGATGAAGAATTATAATACAGTTAGGGATAGAATTTTCAAGGGAGGACTATCAGGCCCCTCCAAGAGAATACTTAAAACAAGGGAAAGATACAGGCGCAGGAAGGAGACCAGGAAGTTTTTAGCGGCCAGCGTAATAGACACTGCCGTAGATCCTAGGCCATATGCCCAAGTAAAAATTGCCGGAAAGTCGATGCTAGGTCTTTTGGACAGCGGCGCAAGCATTAACATTCTCGGGAAAGATTGCTTAGAATTAATCGAAACCTTAGGCATACCACCAACGCCATGCTTTGCCAACGTGAAAACAGCTGACGGGGCAAACCAGTCAATAGTAGGGAAAGTGCAGGCCCCAGTCGAGTACCAAAATCTAAAACACGTCGTCAGCTTCTACCTAGTTCCAAGCCTTAATCAAGAACTATACCTCGGCGTCGAGTTTTGGAAAGCGTTCCAAATCGCTCCGCACCTCATAAGTGCCATCTCGACCCCCCCCGTTTTGGCCGACCCCAATAAGCACCATCTGACATTTGAGCAGCAGTCGGAGTTGGAAGCGGTCAAGCGAAAATTCCTCTGTTACACGCAGCACGGATTGGGAAGAACGCACCTGGAAGAGCATGTTATCGATACCGGAGATGCGGCCCCCATAAAACAGCGTCACTACCCCGTTTCCCCAGCAATACAAGCCCTTTTATACGAGGAGTTGGACCGAATGATCAGTCTCGGCGTTGTGGAAGAGAGCGAGAGTCCGTGGAATTCACCCGTAGTCCTGATACGAAAGCCCGGGAAGAATCGCTTTTGTCTTGACTTTCGCGGGGTGAATGCCGTTACTAAAAAGGACGCCTACCCTCTCAACCAAATCGACGGGATTGTCAGTCGGCTACCCGATACGTACTGGATGGCCAGTGTAGACTTAAAAGATGCTTTTTGGCAAATACCGCTGGAGAAGCGGAGTAGGGAAAAGACGGCATTTACAGTTCCGGGAAGACCCTTGATGCAGTTCACGGTCATGCCTTTTGGGCTATGTAACGCGGCCCAAAGGTTATGCCGACTAATGGACAAAGTAATTCCAGCACGTTTGAGAGACCGCGTCTTCGTGTACCTAGATGATTTGCTCATCATAGGTCCGGACTTTCCGACCCTGGTCACCCTGTTGGACGAAGTCGCTAAGTGCCTGCGCGACGCGAACCTCACCATCAACTTGAGCAAATCCAACTTCTGCTTCAAGGAATTGAAGTATTTGGGGTTCATAGTTGGTGGTGGGAAGCTCAAAACCGATCCGGCTAAGATCGATGCAATCGTGAATTTTCCGATTCCAAAAAACCCGAGACAGGTACGAAGGCTTCTCGGTCTAGCAGGGTGGTACCGTAGGTTCATCCGAGATTTTTCCAGCTTGACCGCCCCTATTACGGACACGCTTAAAAGGAAGCCGGACAAGTTCCGAATGACGGAGGAGGCGTTAGAAGCGTTCGAAAAGATGAAGCATGCTTTGACCACGGCTCCGGTGCTTACGCACCCGGATTTCGCTCGGCGTTTCTACATCCAATGCGATGCCTCAGACTCTGGAATCGGGGCGGTATTGTTCCAAAAGAACGACGAGGGTGAGGAATCGCCTATTTCCTATTTCTCACGAAAGCTGAGCCAATGTCAAAAAAATTATAGCGTGACGGAGAAGGAGTGTCTGGCTGCAGTCAAAGCAGTTCAGAAATTCAGGCCATATGTTGAAGGGATGGATTTTACCATCATCACAGACCACTCCAGTTTACGCTGGTTGATGGGTCTGAAAGACTTGAGCGGCAGACTGGCCAGATGGAGTCTTAAACTCCAAGCCTACACCTTCAACATCGAGCACAGAAAAGGCACGCTGAACGTGGTTCCGGACACTCTTTCCCGACTACACGCTGATGGCCTAGAGATAGAGAAATTGGTGCCCCTTATAGACTTGAACTCCGAGGAATTCGACTCGGAAGAATACCAGAGTTTGATCGCCACCGTCATTGAGAACCGAGATGAGTTACCCGACCTGAAGGTAGAAGACAACTTCGTCTACAAACGGGCGTTAGCGCCCGAAGGAGCGGAGCCCTTGGTTGAGCACACCTGGCGACTGTGGATACCCTCTGGGTTGACCGAGGCCATAATCGCCGGAGCCCACGAGCCTCCGCAGGCAGCCCACGGAGGTGTGGCAAAAACACTGCACCGTATACGACAGTACTTCTACTGGCCCAACATGACGGTTCAAATAAGAAACTTTGTCGCTACATGTCAAACGTGCAAACAGTGTAAGTCATCCAATCAAGTCACCCGTCCACCGATAAGTAATAGTTTTTGTACCGATCGCCCCTTTCAAAAAATTTATGTTGACTTCTTAGGACCTTATCCGAGGTCAAAAGCCGGAAACGCGTACGTGTTCGTGGTGCTAGACCACTTGTCAAAATATGTATTGCTGAAACCCCTTAGAAGCGCCAACACCTTAAGCGTGATAAAATTCCTGCAGAACGACGTTTTTGACATGTTTGGGGTGCCACAAATCCTGCACTCCGACAACGGCAAACAGTTCATGGCCAAAGAGTTCCAAAGCTTCCTAGCGAAATATGGAGTTCGTCATTTTCGCACGGCTAATTACGCCCCACAATCCAACGCGTCGGAGAGGGTGAACCGAACGCTATTAGCCGCGATACGTTCCTATCTGAAGGAAGATCAACGTGATTGGGACTTACACCTCAGCAACATCGCGTGTGCTTTGAGGAGCTCAGTGCATACCTCGATTGGTGTATCTCCATACTTCGCACTTTTCGGTACTAACATGATGACGCACGGGTCGGGGTATGAACTAGCGCAGAAGCTAAACGCTATAGAAGACAGCGAGATGTTCACGCTCTCCCGGCGCCACCGATTGGAATGTGTGCGTAACCAATTAAAAGAGAACATCCTAAGAGCCAACGAACGAAGCGCGAAAACCTATAATGTGCGAACCAGGAAAATACGTTTTCTACCGGGACAAGAAATCTACCGACGAAACTTCGTTCTAAGCGACGCGTCTAAGCATCTCGCGGCTAAGTTATGTCCCAAGTTTCTCAAGTGTCGGATAGTAAGAGAGATCGGTAAAAATATGTACGAAATAGAAACCCTCGCGGGAAAGAAAATAGGCGTTTTTCACGCTAAAGACCTAAAGCAATAGAGGCCCGAGACCGTTGGACCAAGGACTGTGCAATCTTCATGTAAGCCCATCTGTGATAGGACACGCTACTCACTTCATAGTATTTGGTCGTTCCGTTGTTAGTTAAGGGCTTTAGGTACTGCATTTGCAATATATGGTGAAAGACGTATGTATTATTGATCTATTAATGTAGTATCGTAGGTTACTTATTTATTTATTTAGGGATTTAATTACGCGCTTATTGGGTATTCGTTTAGTTAGATATTAGGTATTTATTTATCTATCCTTGTAGTCATTAGACAACCAGTAGTTAGTCGCGGATGTGAACATCTATTATTTATCTATCTCTGCTATGTATTCATCCATATTATCTATTTATATTTGTTATTTATCCACCTATAGTATTTGATTATCGATATTATTTATTTATCTAGGGGTTATGCCTCCATGTATGTATATATTTGTTAATTATTTATAGGCCTATTTAATTATGAAGGGTGCAGAACATTGGCCCAACAATACCACTTAATGGAAAAAGTCGTAGAGCGTATTTAAGTATTTTGTTTGACTAATTTATTCTTCCGTATTTAAGGTCATAAGTGTATATACGTAACTATTAAAGCATGCGCGAAGTACTATGTAGACTCACCCCGACGATGAAATGATGGTGGACATAAGTCCTACCTTCCGAGCGAAGAGGTCCAACCACGGGACCTATCGGCTCCTCCTCAACGCCAGAGACCTAAAGGATAAAAAAAAAATAAAAAAAAAAAAGGAAATCAATAATGCTGGCGATATTGCTTATAGAACCCTGTAACCAGCAGGAACACTGACCTTTAAGAGCGATGCCCGGCTGAGAGTGGGATTCTTCCCCACGTCGCTAACTACTCCAGTCTAAAGGTATCCGTGGCCACCACCTCTGGCATTATTTGCATTCCGCCAGCGGGGGTGTTTTGTGGCGTCTACCTGCAAAGGTAAATTAAGTAAAGCAAGCAATGGACACTAATAGGGATGGGGTTAATCACTTTTGTCGGTGGAACGCACGGAGTACCCGGCCGATAAGGGAAGCCCGGTTGCGTTTCTTTCCCTTGATGGGTGTAATATCTTGATCTCTAGAGAAAGACGATAATAAAATTTAGGCAAAACAAAATAAAGCAAAACAGAATAACTTACCCAAATCATTTGCTGCATGCGGCTGCGAGTAATTTTTTTTGTTTTTGTTTTGAGTGACGTTTACCATTCAGCAACAAAAGCATTCACAATAGGGCTAGGCTAAAGAGGGGATTGAGAAGGCGATTAAGTTCACAGGTAGATGGAGCGGATATGGATATCTTGGGTGTAAAAATTCGGTTGATTAGGGGTGCTGAGACCGGCTACAGCAAGAATCGAAATCAGAGTTTTTCAAATTTTTCCGGTAATAAGAGTGGGATAGTGCGAATCCAATTACAGTATCCGAGGAAAACGGGTAGTAGAATGGGAAAATGGGGGAGAAAGAAGTAACCGCCTCCGATGATGGGTCGATTAGTGCTCGGGCCATTCTTTTGCCAACATCGACAGAGGTCGTTAATGACACCGAATATAGGGCAAAGCGCGTAAAGTTTTTTGTAAGTCCTCAAAGTGAGGCAGTGCGCGATTTTTATAATCAAAAGTATTACATCGCTAAAAGTAATAGTTAAAAGCGAACAACATTCTCCACGAAGATTTGGCAAGCGTCTGGGAAGGCCTATAAAATAAGAAAGGAATTTCATCGTAAGAATTCTCTTACCAAAAAGAAGGCATTAATTGCGCGTGGCGGTCATAGACAGACTTAAAAGTCGTGGCCGCCCGATTTTCTTGGCCACGGTGCGCAGAAGTACATGTAGTACACGTCCGTTGACCATTTTGACCTTCAACGAATATCCGAACAGGCGTCTGGCGCGGGTGACATTTTTAATTCCCGCGACCACGCTTGCCGAAGCATACTATAGGCCGGATTAAGCTGACGGCGATACGAAGCGCCTAAAGACGAAATACCCGTCGGTCTGGCGGGGGACACTCAAGGCATTACGCAGATTGACCATTTTTTTGTTAACAAGCCGTCTTGATTATTACGTGTAGCAAGCTACGCTATTTATAGTTAGTTATGGAAAGTGTAGATATGAGGCTATACGTGTTTCGAAAGAGGGGATAAGGTAGTTTTAAGAATTTGATTGTTGGAAAAGATAATTTTTTTTTGGCGTGAACGTTTGTTGCAGTGATTTAAGTGATAGTTGTAATAAGCCCAGTTTGACCCCCGTTGTTTAAACGTATTCGTTATATGTCGAAAATAAAGTTTAGAGGATACCTACATAGAGCTCTGTTTAGGTAGGAAACGTGTCGTGAGTTAGCGTAAGAGGAGGACATTTTGCCCCCATGAAATTGTTGTTGTTTACGGGGCCGAGCTGAACTTAATTGGTACTTGGTTTTTCTGTTAATTTATATTCGTTTTTTTTTTTGTTGTTGATTTTTTTTTATTCAAATTCGAGCGAGAATGAATAAATTGAATCCTATCTGAGGATGTTCTTTAAGCCACGCCACTTGATCGTTTTTTTTTATGAGGAGTGTTGCTCCACTCACTGGAAAGTGAGGATGAGTCGGTGAAGAGGTTTTTTCTCAGGGGTGTAATGGGGTAAGTTAAATCCCTTTCGGCGCCGACGGTGTGATCGGACGACAGCATCTCCAACAAAGGGGAAATTCCATCATCGGCCAACGAATTTCCAGGAGGGGTGGGAATGGCCAGCGCTGAAAAACATCGACAGCCCCCCCCCAGTGCGGTGAAGGTCCGTCCGATTATTTGATCAGGGTAAAGTAAGTACCTGTTTGTCTGGCATGTTTTATGTTTTGTAGTTGGTTAGGTCGAGCGGTGGGGAGCAAGAACCACACCATTCCGGCGAGCTGAGCCGTGCTGAGCAAGCATGCCAAGCTCTTCGCTCTCGACACTCCTGTCCCTTTCTATTTCCGTTCCCATCCCCTGTTCCTATCCACATCCTGTTCCGAATCCATTTTCAGTTCCAAACTCCCCACGATATCCTTCGCTAACCGGATTACACAACACACAAACAAATCTTTATCTGTTTATTCAATTATGCAGTACTTTAATAAATAAATAAATTGTCAGAAACCGTAATTTAGAGCGAACCAAACAACACACACTTCTTGTTAACGTCAATGTGACAAGCTCCCTATTATTTGTTTTTTTATTTCTTAACGACCGCAGCGACATCAACCGAAGAAGGTAAAGGTAGGTACCTAGCTAAGGAAAACGGGGAAACAACTTCCCAACGTGCATTTTAATTAGAAAAAATTTATTCGATGAAAACTTTAGAATAGGCACTCATCAATCGCTATCCGACACTCCAATGTCCTGCTCTGGTCTGTTCTTCAATCGAGCTATGAGTTCCTTGGCAGGATTGAATATTCCATTTGTCTGAAGAGTACACACAAAACAACGAGATGACTTGTTGAAATTCTCCAAAGCGCACTTTTCGCAGAAATAATGCTTGCATCTGAAATAGAGGGTTATAATCAATATTACTCTTCACTAACAGCAAACGTTGCTTACTTTGTCACTACTGGATTGGTGAAACTGTTCCTGCAAATGTAGCACTTAAATGGCAGCGCCTCGTCGTCGGAATGAATTTCGTACTTCGTATCGTCACCATCAGACTCACATTCGCCTCGTTGTTCAGTGGCATGATCCAATTCCAACTGCCAGCCTGCTTTGTAGTCGCTTCGGTCGTGCAAGAACTTACAACTGTCACCGAAGCCGCAGAATCCAGTCTCCTTGTAGTCCTTGCAAATATCTGGCTGATAATCCCAACGAACAGTTGCTCGTAAGTTAGCTGGAGCCCTCATCGGGCCTTTACGAACCATTCCCGAGCTGGCATTTCCCATCGCCGTGTCCTTCTTTTTGTAGTACTGTGCGTAGTTGTTTAAGCCACGATATATTTTATCGTCTTCCTTACCCTCCAGCTCCTCATTGATTTTGATTGCCTTTGCGTGGATGGCCTGAGCATCTCGATCCAACTCGGTTTCGAATTCATTGATCGCGGTTGCTCCTTGGTCGGACGGCCCTTGTGGTATTGCGCTTTTATTCGATTTATATGACACAACAACGTTGTCGTCCTCTGCATTCTCATCGGATGATGATTGAGCGGCTTGCCTCTCACGTTTTGCGCCGAGAAGTTTCGTACTCTGAACATTAGGATTCGTCCTCTTGCGACGGTTTTCAGTGCGAACTACTGCCGATTTCTCACCCTCACTGTCACTACCTGGAGTAAGTAAATGAAGTCAAAATAAGGATTTTGGATATTTGTAAATATATACCAGAATCTGAAGTGGATTCTCTTTTTCTACGATTTTGTTGCTTCTTGATGTTACGTTTTTTAAAACTAAATGAACTTCCACTTGCCGACATTGCTTGGTGCTTTTATTTTTGTTTCTAATCAAATGACGTTTGAGTTTGAACTGACAGTAGCATGATAGTGTTCAATGAGGCGACGGAAAAATATTTTCACAAAAAAAATATTCCTTTTGACTGCAAATATATCTTTTGTGTTTCACCCCAGAAGAACTAGGTGCTAGGTAGTTGTAGTACGTATTCAATTGAGCAGAAGAGAGCACTTGCTCTAGATCAGTATTAATATATTTTTTCCGAATGTTGATTTGTTTGCAGACTTGTTCGGGATTTACATTTTCGTTTAATTTTTCTCTTTGCATTGGTTCGATATATTTTCGTTAACTATTTATTTATAAATGTTTATTTTTTTTCCTTGGTTGCACATAATATAATGTGCAGAGAAGAAACGGCTTAATTTTTTATTAAAAGCTACAAATGCAATGATGCTTTAAGTTCCTATTCAGATCAGACTTTACCCGTTCCCCAATTCCATTTTTCTATTGCTATAGCGATTGTTATCAAAAAATACTTTTCCAAAATTCATTGACTTTCGCAGTTTTGTAGATAGAGATTATATGTCAGGTAGGCTTTCGTTTTGGCATACAAGGTAGGTACATACGTAGGTAGGTAAAAACATAGGTATCAGTTATATCCTATTCGATTGGCCTTCTTCAGGATTCGCTCTCAGATTTCGTGTGCCTAATCGAAAATAAAAACGTCACTTGTCATTTTTTTGTTGACATTCGTGTTATTGGGATATCTGTAGCCATCGCAACTTTTCTAAGCTTCTTCCATTCACTGGTTAAATTCTATATTTAAATTTGCGCGATTGCTCACTGGTTAATTCCAAATCGGAAACTACGTAAAATATTGAAAATGTTCGCCCCAACGTAGAGCAAAAAAAGTGTTCGATTACCAATTTAGTTAAACGGCGCGCCAATTACTCTTAACATATCTGCATTTTTAAATCGTATCCAACTTCACGCATGAACTGTCAAATAGTTTTCGTCGAATACAACACAAAAAAAGATAAAAAGGACTAATCGGTGATCAAGTGGGGTTCTTATTTTTTTTCTTCAACTCTCTTCTTTTGTGTTTGTGCTGTGGAGATATTAAAAAAATACTACTACTCGCTGTAGTTTAATCTAATAAGTATTGCATTCCCTGCAGTTAGAAATTCCATAATATCAATAGAATTCATAGGCTAAAATAAAAAGCCATTTTTTTGTGTTTTCATTTATTTTTTCTTGTGCCAACCCAACCCCAAATGCATTGAGTGCATTTTCGCCCCGTGTATGTGCTGCAAGCTGCTCCACCATTAATTTGATGATTTTTATTAAAAAATCCATTGTGCAGAGCAGTTGAGAAAAGAAAACAAAAATTCAAAATGTCAGCAGACTCTGATATGGATTATTCGGATAATGATTGCGAGTATGATGATTACTACAATTCAGGTGAGTTCGCCCAGCTTGCATCAAAATAACACAAAATAACCTATGTACGAAGTGCAGTGCTAGCAAGTGCACTCCTTAATTCCAAATAAAAATATTGATTTTTATCTCCTTTGCTTTCATCGTATTCGTAGAGTGATATGTGGAGGAAAATGCTAATTGGAAAATCAATACTAGCAATTGGTACCCTACATGTGTGTTCTCTGTGTTTTCCCTGAACCCTGATTCCTTCGAATTTCAGCAGATTGACATTCAAAAAGTTTATTGGCATTGAGAAATCAAATTCACAAAATTAATCACAGCCGACACCACATTGGCGGCCTTCGGTTATTTATCTTTCTTTGTATGATCATGTATATGTTTCCATTTCGCTGCCTCTGCCTGCGGTGTGGAGTAAAACTCGGCTTGCCCTAGTAGTAATGGTGGGATTGATAAGTTTAGGTAGGAAGTCACCAATTATACCAGACCTGCCTGCTCATACGCATGATATTATGATAAATATTTTTCTTTGTCGCTGTCTTCCGCAATCGAGACTATACCAAGGTCAGGGTGCAATGGCATGTGGATTTGCTCATAAACTCATGTATCTCTAGTGCTTGGTCGATTGCCATTTGTTTGCAATCTTGAACAGAGTTCAAACACCTTTGTGGTAGGTATTCATTAAAGTGGCAAATTTTAAATCAGCTTATTCAACATGCTTTGGTATTGCTTTCGATTGAAACTAAACTAGCATGCGTTTAACGTTGCAAAACTGGTTTCAGAACTCTTTCTCTAATTAAAATCAAATTACAAATGCGTTAGTACAAAATTTGGCAAAACCGCCTGAATTAACTGGACGAAAATGATTCTAAAATTAGTACAAAGTGTGCTGACACTATACGGATAAAAATCAGGTAAACAAACACCATGGGTAAGCAGGTATTTTACCACATGGACACAAGTCGCATGAATGTGTTGATTCGTGTTGGTTTTTTGTAGTGCCATGACCTTTTCTAGCAAAAGTAATGGTGCCATTTTTCGCATGGAACTAACATTACTTTGCATCAGTGGGTATATTTCCCCCAAAGTGACTTTCATAAGCAACATTGTTTTTTTGTTGTGCTAATTGGAATAAGCATAAATTTTGCATTACCAACGTTTTTGAGGTTATCAATATCATTGGGAAATGGTCGGCAAACGAAACAACAAATTAAAGGCACAGTCGTTTTGCTGATAGTTGATATTCGCGCGCCCTAATTATTCCCATCAATTCGCATTGAATAGCCCATTTGCCTGAACTCCCAAAGGTTATTTCAATTGACATTTTCGCGTCACTCTCAAGGGTGGTACTGCCCGTCAGAGTAGCAACGAACGATTGTCAAATGAGGTGATATAGTCGTTCATCTTCGAATGGAGGAACGACTTTTAAATTTGTTACTAAACCCGTAGGCCGAGGCCAAGGCGAGACATGTAAGCGCACGATAGAGCTCTGGTCAATGATTAGCAAAAGATGGGAGCAATTCTTGATATTGGGCTACAACGACTCCTAAAGAAGTTGTAGGTTCTTTGAAGAGATACCTTTCTACCGCTAGAAATTGTTTACAGCTGCAACCAGAGACGCGCTTTGGCATTTTGGCGATTATGCTCCGATGTTCGCCAGCGTGTTTCAGACTTGGTACGTAAACGTGGTGACACGGTTATTACAAACATTTTTGTGTCAAGAGATAAGGGCATTGTTTCTGTATAAATGTTGAAAAGAGGTGGTTCCCCATAGTTTCGTAGACGCTTACGCCCTCAAAAAAACTTTAGGTCTTGATTCGCAACCATTCATGTGTGCAGATTCTTTTAAAATTTTGCAACTCTCCCATGACAGTAGAAATCTTGTACGTGTGTCAGATGTCGAACAGCGTTCTATGACAACAATCGACTATTTGGACTTGCCGATGCCGATAGCGCAAAATTTAAAACACAAATAATCCAGCTATCTGCAAAAAGCGCCACAGAACTATCATTCAGCATTTTAATGACATATTTATGGAAATAACTGAAAATAAAACAGCCGGGATGGATCAACGGCTACTTCTAAGCCTTCCTCTATTGTTGGCTATGATGATTTCCCACAAACCAAATCGATAAATTGTTTGTTTACCTTTTTGTTTCAGCTTTTAATTAAATGCCATACAAGTGAATAAATTCTTCACATATCTGTAGCGATTAGTTGGCCTAATATTTGACGTCAGTTTGAGTAACCCACTACCGCACTGAGTGGATGTGCACTTTTTATAAGCACTGTTTGTTCAGACAGGTGTAATCCAAATAAACAAATAACACAGCGAGTCACATAGCTATGCATGCTGTCAACCACAATCTGTTTTCCGATAGGTAACATGAGGTACATCTTGTGCTGCAAAGGTCACCTAATGAACTTGTTGTCTCGGAACACCAAACAGCAGTTTGAACAGCTCAAAGTGTCTCGGAAGACCATAACTTTCAGCAGCAAATGCAGTTCAAACTTAAGAGCAGAAGACATATATTCAAACGTTCGTTTTGCTTGTACGTTTTGATACATGACTAAAGGTCATTCCTATGCTCCAACTCAATCTATTACTTGAACATTGAACTACAATTTACCCCATTTTTGTAATTCAAATTCAAAGAATATGCATTTACTTTTATTTCAGGAGAAGACTGCGACGTTGAGCGTATCGACCCGCGCAAAACCGACCCCGAGTACTTTGAATATGATTGCCTGACAGTCGAAGAGGTCGAGAAGCTGCTCAACGAATCAGTGGAGAAGCTGAACACAATCCTACAAATCACACCGTCATTGGCGAAAGTACTCCTACTCGAACACAAATGGAATAATCAAGCACTTGTAGATAAATACCGTGAAAATGCATCAGTCCTCTTAATATCCGCTCGAATCAAACCGCCTCCAACGACGGCATCGAGTGCAAACGCCGTCGCCACCTCCTCGTTCGCATCGTTTAGTAGTTCCTCGTATAGACACATAACCGTACCCACATCGTCCATCAGCGCGACAAGCATCTACCGAAGTCAAATGTGTCCCGTGTGTGCGACCACACAACTCAATGACAAATTCTATGCGCTCTCGTGCGGTCATTCTTTTTGCAAAGACTGCTGGTCGATGTATTTCGAAACACAAATCTGCCAGGGCATATCGATTCAGATAGGTTGCATGGCCCAAAAGTGCAATGTTCGTGTGCCAGAAGATCTCGTCCTCAATCTGGTTACGCGACCTGTCATGCGTGACAAATACCAGCAGTTCGCGTTCAAAGACTACGTGAAGTCTCATCCAGAGCTGCGCTTCTGTCCGGGTCCGAATTGCAACATAATCGTTCGTTCTGGCGAGTTATGCGCCAAACGAGCAATCTGCAAGCTGTGCAAAACGTCGTTTTGCTTCAAGTGCAGCATGGACTATCACGCGCCCACCGACTGTCAAGTGATCAAGAAGTGGCTGACAAAATGCGCCGACGATAGCGAAACTGCAAACTATATTAGTGCCAATACCAAAGACTGTCCCAAGTGTCATATTTGCATTGAGAAGAACGGTGGCTGCAACCACATGCAGTGCTTCAACTGCAAACATGACTTTTGCTGGATGTGTCTTGGCGATTGGAAGACCCACGGATCCGAGTATTACGAGTGCTCGCGCTACAAGGACAATCCGAACATAGCGAATGAGTCGGTGCATGTACAGGCGCGCGAAGCCCTCAAAAAATACCTGCACTACTACGAGCGTTGGGAGAATCACTCGAAGAGCTTGCAATTGGAACAACAGACACTGGATCGCCTGAAGGCCCGAGTCAACGAGAAGGTGATGAAGGGACGCGGCACATGGATCGATTGGCAGTATTTGTTCAATGCAGCTTCACTGTTGGCCAAGTGCAGATATACACTGCAGTACACCTACCCATATGCCTACTTCATGGAGGCCGGACCTAGGAAGATTCTCTTCGAATATCAACAAGTGAGTTTGCTAAATTGTTTTTGTGTTATCTAAATCCGTCGCACAACGTGTTTTGTATAGCTATTATCTGCACATGTTTACTACCTGGCCGTATCCGGCTCGCTTGTTTTGCACGAATTGTGTCGCAGTTGGAATACATTTGTTTACCTCTTTGTTATCAGTTCTAGTTGGTGCTGATATTGATGATTGTCGATGCGTCAGCCAAACACAGAGCTAGTCTTTACGTTGAGTAGGGTTAAACCCCAAGACCCTCTGTCTTCGTAAGTAGCAATTTAATTCCACCAAGAGAGTTGTTCTCCTCTACGGAGTTTTATTTGTTTGTTTTTCTGTTAATTTATTGATATATCAATACGAGTTTTTGTGCATTGATGGTTCAACTGAACAGAGATCCAGGTTGCTATATCGGCACGGGTCCTAAGATTGATTCATTTAAGGATGTATTTCTTTAAATTGTGTACGCTCCAGATAGCTGACAGTTGCATCCTTATAGCCCGATAGAATAGATAGATAGATAGTTAGTTAATTTTTGTTTTAAGTAACTGTTTAATGTATTCGCCCTCCCATGAGATACGGAATGCGGAATGCTATGACGGATATGTCCAACTTTGCTGGGTGATTAGTTAACTGTAACATTTCGACTGTGAATGGCAGCGATTACGATCACATCTCCCCGGTGCTGCAGAAACCTACCGCCATGTTAATACCCAGATTTAGCTGCAATTCAAATTCATTTCGGTTGCGCTATAACACTGTAATGTTTTTCTTTTCCAAATTTCAGGCTCAGCTCGAAGCCGAGATTGAGAATCTGTCGTGGAAAATCGAGCGTGCCGAAACGACTGATCTAGGCGATTTGGAGAATCAAATGGACATCGCCGAAAAACGGCGGACAACTCTCCTGAAGGACTTCTTCCCAACAGATGCGTTATAATAAACTCCCCCCGAGCGAAAGTTCCCCATTTGACATTAATCTTTCCCATAGATAAGTTTTTACAATGTACAACCATAACATGATCATCCGAATACAAAGACAACACGATTTCAATTATTAACGCATAAGAGCCGACATTTTTGCGACTCTTCACTGCTTTATCGTATGCTAAGTGAAAATATTTGTAAACCTTAAAACTTATTTCCTTACGTGTACAAATTTTCGATTAACAGCAATGGGTTTTAACTTTTTATTCGTACTTGTAGCAGTTTACTCATCAGAATCGCGAGTATTTGTTTATCGTCTGATCGTGTTATGACGCTAAAAGAGAAGGTAGTAAGAAGAGTATTATTATTATGTGCTATCTGCAGTTTGACTGAGTGCGTAACAAGCAAATCAAACACAAACGAAATGAAAGCCGCTCCAAGTAAATGTCCAGATGTGGGCGTTCGATTTGGTTTTGTTTGTGCTTCTTTTGTGCACACATTAACCTTTGCAATGATACTTTAATTATAATTTAATTATACTTTTTCACAAAATATGCATATTTTGTTTTATTTTTATCGTTTAGCATGTAAGTGTAATCGTTTCTAAGGACACATTATTATATTAAATGCAATTGAGAATATGTGAAGGATTTAAGATAGCGGAGGAAATCATAGATTATTTATTAAAGAACAAATTAATTATTTAGCTGATTTTATAATAAGGAAAACAGAAAAGCAGAGCATACACAAGTTTTCTAGTAGGTAAATCTCAATAAAAGAAAAACCAAAACCAAAACTGCAACTGAAACTGAAACTAATAGGTATTGATTGTTTGAATGAAATTAAGACCGAAAATAAAGTGTACGCAATAAGAGTTTTGTTTGTTTCATTTGATTTGTAATAGCTGCGCTTGATTAGTGGACAAACATACAGAAAATCGTGTTTCAACAGCGTTTTTCGTAATTTTATTCGACACACGGAGGTAGAGTCACAAATTAATGTGGTTTTCGATTGGGCTTTTTCAGATTTCAGATTTCGTGTGTCTAATCGAACATAAAATCGTCAATTGCTCTTTTTAGTGTTGATATTCGTGCGGTGCGAATATGTGTAGCCTTCGATACTTTTTTGCATTCACTGGTTAAACTTTATATTAAAACATTCTTAATTTGCGCGCAGATTGATTTCTAACCATTTTCGTACATAAATAATTAACAAAAATAGAGCCACTCGATGCAATGCGTTTCTTTGCAGTTGAAAAGAATTTCACGAAAACGTAAACATACTTGTATTGGTAAATCTGAACAAATTTGAGAAAAAAAAAATACAGATTCGCAAAAGTGCTCTGAAATCTGAAAAAGATTGCTTTTTCTTGTAGCAAACGAACATAAAAATTGCTCGGAGAGCCCCCAATAGAATACCAAATAACACTGCCGATATGTAAAAAACGCATTTGTCCACAAAGATGCGTTTGGATGAAGGGCGAACAGCAACACTGATACACAAAAGTGTTTCTCGCAGAAGCACCTAGCAGGTCTGTTAGAAAAAATCTACCGCTTATCTACAAAGGAAACTTCTGTCAGCACATATACAAAGCAATCAGAACAATTTCGAATAAAGCAGTCTGCGTTATAAGGCCTGTTTTTTGAGTTTCGTTCTCAGGAAAGCAAAGTAAAGTAGGATTTTCAGCACGCAATTACAACAACTACGCTCTACTTGACACTTCGAGACTCGCAGTAGTTATTTTAAATTTTGTGCTTAAAATCTACTTTACTTTGCTTTGCTGAGAACGCAGCTCAAAAAAACACGCCCTAGTCGGAATGTTCTCTGTCGACAATGCGATGGAAAGGATTTACCTTTGGCCAACCAACATCGTTATTCGAAGGATAAGAGCAAAAGAACGAGAAACATCTGTGGCATTGTGACAAGTCAGTTGGTGTTTTAAACTACAATAGATGTGTTTTTTTGAGCTTCGTTCTCAGCAAAGCAAAGTAAAGTGAGATTTTCAGCACACAAATTACAATAACTACAGCGAGTCTCGAAGTGTCAAGTAGAGCGTAGTTGTTGTAATTGCGTGCTGAATATCCTACTTTACTTTGCTTTGCTGAGAACAAAGCTAAAAAAAACACGCCTAATACAACAGCAAGAGATGCAGATAAACGTCGAAGACAGTTCCAAGTATAGGCCCACATCGAGGGTAAATTCGGCACTCATGTCCCCAAAGGAAAGTTAGTTAGTGCTCACAATGGCTTTTCTACGAGCTCCCTATCAAAACATGGTAAGCGATTTCCTTATAATAGGCGTGATTTTTTGAGATTCGATCTCAGAAAAGTAAAATATGATTTTCAACACATCCTCCAAGTGTCAAGTAGAGCGCAGTTGTTGAAATTGCGTCCAATTTTACTTTGCTTTGCTGAGATGGAAGCTAAAAAAAAACAGCCCTATGATTAACTCGTTTTAGGGTGAGGACATTTTTGGTAGTAAAGCTTACTACTGAGTTGTAATTGTGATATTTTTTAATAATTTTCGCTTGTTAGAAAAGCGTGAAACGATGCAGGTGAATCTTACTGATTAATATGACCATAGGACATAATATCAACAAAACCATCCTTTTTTTCAGTATGTTTTTGCATGTCACACGAATTTTAACTGACATAACACCAATAGGAAAACAAAATGGCGGAGGTGAACAGCGGCAAGTTGGTGGTCTCATGCTAGAGCTCAGCTCTGAACTTAAAAAGAAAAACGCCTAGTAGATTTGGTTTGTCTATGATTGTGACAGCTGGATGTTATTAGTAACTTTGACAACTGGTGAAACATAACAAACCGAAAAATTATCATTGCTATCAATTGGGATGCACAGATTACCCGGCGCCACGCTTGGAACAAAAACGGACTTAGCCTTATTAATGCTGCCAGCATCCGGTTCCCTCACCTCAGTAATCATGGCGGTCACCATTTCATTGCTGCAGTCGGTAAATTCGAAATTCGAAACGTTTCCAATCGCATATTTTTCAATGTACAAGTGTCTTCCGCTATAGTAAGCGAACTGTTTGGTCCATAAAAGTCTACCGTTGACGAATTTTCCACTCTCATAGATACTGCGGAAAGTCTAGATCGATACATTTTCTAATTGAAAACCCACATCGACCCGATTTTGCACCATCCCAAGTCCTTTAAACAAAACATCCACTTAACATTTCTACAATATTTTTCTATTGCTTTTATAGATTGCTATAATTTGATATAGCTATGTACATACAATTTAAAACGCAGACAACAATTAGTCCGTGGACACTTAATACAGAATATGAGCTTATTGATGTAAATAAAATTTGCTTAAACATTTAACGACTTGGTTGCTTTGCTTAACCCCGGCTGTAGCTGTGCTCCATAACGGTTTCGACGACACTGACCACACTTCCACAGAACTCATGCGCTTCGAATCCACTGATTTGATCGAAAACCGTCCGACACACACCACATTCATACATTGTGCTGCAACGACAAAAGAAAACTCAATGTTACTGTCTTAGTTTGAAGAAGAGCGCGTTCGTTAAACCCACGTTGGCTCCAATTTAAGCTTAGATAATGCAGCGCCATAAGTTCTGTAAGGTAAACAAATATAGAATAAGTATACAAAAGCATCCTGTGACTCACAGTGGTGGTTCTATTTTAACCTTTGCCAATGCGGCATCCGCGGCTTCCTGCCTTGCGATTTCCTTTTGATGTTTGGACAGATGTTTCTTGTAGTTTTGCGATTGTATGAATGACTTTTGGCACACGCCGCATACATAGGGCCGATAACCTTGATGGGCCATCATGTGTTTCTTCAGATTGATGCGCTGGGAGAATAAACGATTGCATCGTTCACACTGAAATGGTTTCTCTCCGGTATGGATGAGTTCATGGCGACGCAGATTTCCCTGCTGAGTGAAGGATTTCTCGCATAATTGGCACCGATATGGCCTTTCTCCGTTGTGTACAGAATAATGGCGTTGCAAATTGACGGCCTGAGCAAATGACTTATTGCACTCGGAACAGATATGCGGGCGGACATCATTGTGGACTTTCATGTGACGCTCTAGGTTGCCATGATTAGCGAACGTTTTGTGGCACAAATTGCACTCGTAGGCATTCTCAGCGGGATTGTGATCGTGTTTTTCTTTTTTATGCATCAGCTGATCGTGTTTGGAGGTGAACGTCTGCAAATAAGAGGAAAGTTCTAAGAAAGAGTACAGTACAGTGCGTGGGCAGATTGCTTTACCTGTTTACACCGACGACAGGTATATATTTGCTTGCACAGATCGTCCAAAAGTTCTGACGCCATAAGCTATGCTTTGTTGAGGAACATTTAAAGCGAGTTATTTATCTGTAAGCAATAGTAAGCACGTAAATATAACGACAAAGCCAAATCAACCGTTTGTATATAGCGCCAGATGGCAGTATCACAAAATAGACAGACTATGTAGCTCACCAAAAAAAGATGGGAGAGAAGTGAAAATTATCCTTGAGTAGAGGCTGGATACTAAACAGATTGGAAAATGCTAGAAGAAAGCAAACCAAGAAATAAATAGGGCATAGCTCTATTACAACTTAGTAGCCGAATGACTTTGAATGCATGCCTAAGGCTATGTGAAGAACATCCTCAACTATTTTGGAGAAAAATTTTAAAAGATACGCCACGAAGTACTACTGAGTGTACAAGTGTGCTTAAAATTGCAATGGATAAAAATGAGGTAGGCGGATTGTCTTGTTTGACCTGATTACTTCGCAACAGTTTTATTTCTTGTTGTTTCTGTAGATTTACCAATTCTCTTAACTAGTTATAGTTGGTCTTATGGTGAATTACAGCACGCGTATACATAACTGTCCCTTGACTTTAACCTTACGGACGCATGCTTCTTATAAAATTTTGTGCATACCAGGTAGAACATACTCCTGAATTTCATTTCATATCGGAAAACAATTAACCTCAGTGCGTTCTTCAGTATGTATGGATGTTGCTTTTAATATGTATGTATCCAACAAACGATTAAACCTAAGGAAACACAAAATATTCATATATACTTTGAAACACCCCACCCGCCCACAAAAATTGCGCAATATTATTCTGCCATGAAAACATTTTACATGGCTTCATGACCTACAAATGAAAACCCAAAGATTTATACATTTTCGTCGACGCCGGCGTTTTTCATGATAAAACAAAAATAATAACAAACCAATCTTGTTCTTCTTTGAAGAAATTCTTCATCTTTTACCCACCTTTGAAGAAGAAACAAGTTCTGCTTCTTCTTACTTGTTGTTTTGGTAAATATACGATTAGGTTTATTCAAGACTTTTTTGTATTGTTGTTCACGCCGGTTTTAACTTTCGTTAGACTTTATTTTAACATAAAAGGGAAGTAAGTTTCTATTTAATAATTTTAAAAAATTAGTTGAAACGTTTCATTTCAAGTTAATAACTTTTTTCAAAGAAAAATATCCATCGCCCTTTCGGAAACTTCTGATAAAAATTTGATCGAATTGTCAAATATGACAGGTGAAAAACAGTGTTCACTGAGGTGATCAATTCTTCTTTTACATAGGAATATTTTTAATTAAATTGAAGTGCCAGATTCACTCATTCACTCAACTATGGGAACGACTTACGACCGCCTGTTTTTTTTTAACTTTTTTCCAAAAAGTAAATGTAATAGACAGCACCAACAAAACCGCTACACTGACAGTCAGAAGAAACACCGTCTAGTACATTTTCTTTTTTATCATTCGTGGTAATTATTTTTGCTTCTCTAAATGAACTGTTTTGATTTGTGATATGAATCCCGTGTTCCTTTTCCTGAGGAAGTGAATGAGCTGTATTTGCTGTCCTGTAAAACCGTTTAATTCATGGTAGTTTGTTGCGCTACTTTCGGCCAGACGTGAATAGTTTTTGAAATCTCCCAATAGATAACAGCGCCAATAAACCATATGTGGTGAATAGATTGCTTAGTTCACTTTCGATATCTTCTTGACTTTTGACATTAGAAATAGGATTTTACATTTGTGAAATTTTGTCCGGTGGAAAGTTGCATTTTTATTTACAATACTTTTGCTAACTTACACAAAATGATTCAAAAACAACGCCAAAGAATTGAACAAGCGGTCACCCAAATGATCGATGACATGGATAAATCACATTTGCGTAAAATGCAGGTATAATATGCGAAAAAATTGCATGCTGTTTGTAAGGTTATGATTGCTGGAGCTGATTAAGAAGCCTCCAAGGTGTTATGAAAGTCCGAGTCTTAAGATAATAATACTTATTGTTATTTTTTACAGACAGACATGCATTTGTGTGCTGCAAGGTGTTGTCAGGATATGAATTCAAGCGTTGACACTGTCCAAAATTGCGTCGATAGATGCTCACAACCGATTACCAGAGCTCAAAACTATGTACAACACGAATTGGCTGAATTCCAGGGAAGGTTACAAAGATGCGTTATGGTAAATGACGAATGCCATTAGTTGCGGTCAGGGTTATTTAATATTTCGTTTCAATAGCAATGCAATGATGATGTTAAAGTTAAGA
Source organism: Cheilosia vulpina (assembly GCA_916610125.1). Lineage (NCBI taxonomy): Eukaryota > Metazoa > Arthropoda > Insecta > Diptera > Syrphidae > Cheilosia > Cheilosia vulpina. Next base: position 39,164,924 of record OU744279.1, on the reverse strand, counting down.
TGCCTCCCAGTCCTAGTGAAGCGGATATAGCAAAGTACACCGACCAGTTTGAGCGATGCGCAGTTCAATGCGTGGACAAAAATGTTGGCTTGATACCTACCATGATGAAAACAATGAAGGCTGTGCTATCCAAGGGTCCAGAGGGTATACCGAATGTCCAATAAGGCGGTCTACTCAATGGCAGCTATGAATAATATTACTTAGGTGTTGTTTTGCGTTTATTTGTTTAATAAAAATGTGTAAACGTGTACACTAAAATTAATTTTTGAGCAAAATATTGCGTAAGGAGCCGAAATTAATAGTGCCTAAGACGAGTGACTACAGAGTCAACATAATTAAAGCGGTAAAATTTGTTTAGGTTGGCGGTCAAATCAGACACTTCAAAGTTCCTAGTATGACGTTCGGGGCAGGAACTTCAATCTAATTGAAAGTCAGTAAGACGACAGTACATATTTTAATAGATTGTATTTGCTGGCCTTACAATTCTCTCGAGTGCCAATTAAATATTAGGTTTTTACACGTTAGTGGGAGTGCTTTAAAAGGTACCTCGTTTTTTCATCTGTGTGCTTAGAAGGAAACAGGGGACTTCAATTCTACAGAGGTATTTCTTTGTGAACAAAACTTAAATGCTTCATTGTTCTTTCTCTAAGATTTTTTAGCTTCAAAATATCTTAGTGAAGCTTTTACTAAAGCAAGGTACTAAGATTTCAAACAGCAATAAACAGTGCACTATGCGAATTGTTAACTTTAAATTGTTGTTGTGCTCAAACAACACACACAACTCACCGCCCTATCGTCGATTTTTTTCCGTATTGACCTAGTGCGCTGTTGAGTTTGTCTTACAGGTATGTATGCACTGATAAAATGACGCCAACATTATTGTATGCGAAAAATGCAGGTGTCATATAAAGAGAAGTAAAGTAACACAGGAGTCAAATGATAATAACCTTGACTCAGAAAGTGTGTCACCGAAAGAGAATCCAAGACATCTGAGATGATTGATGGGTACTACATGGTAACAGAAAAGGTTTATTTCCAACTTTATAGACGAACTCTTTATTCAATCTTTTTCCAAATGTGCGTGCTTTAATTTGCAGATCTAACGGTCGTTAATCCACCTGAAATGTGCTAGATAAACGTCTAGTTTTTGATCCGACTTTTGACATTTAACCACCGGCATGTCAAACTTTTAACATTCAACACTTTGCTATGGTAGAGCTCTGCACAATTGATATTTCCCTTAAAGGGTGATTTCTATTTCTAGCGCAAAACTACTCGCTGTATTCAGAAAAATTACTTAAACAAATGTTATGTCGTTTTCCATTGGGCAAAAGGAGGGGCCGGAAGAGTCCGGAATAGAAAAAATCACTTCTGAAACCGTTCTGATTCTGAGAAGAAAAATGCGCTTCTCGATTTGAAGTCAGATTCCACTCAAGAAGCACTCACACAAGTGTAATTTATGTATTTTATACAAGTCAGCTGACAGCCGCCGTAGATTTTTTTTTGGCATTTGACCAATACTTTTGTGGATTCAATCAGAAGCAGTTTTGTTGTTCCATTGGATTAAAGAAGAAGTGGATCCCCGAGTGAAACCAATGGAAAACGAAATTAGGAAGATTAAAAAAAACGCCATTTTTATTCCACGGTTAAGATTTTGGTTATAAACCAAAGCTACGCGTCTTACGTTTAAGACCCAGCCATCGCAGATGCCAAAGTCTAGATAAGCCAAAGCAGCGCGTATTCAATGAAAACTTCAAACGTATTCATTAATAAATAATCTTTATAAACGGCTATCAGGGATGGTCACTGCATCCCCGAAACACCACTCTATTACATATATTACACATATACGTACATACTTTAACAACAAATAAAATTAGCAAGACAAAAAAAAATATTTTCATTGCGTCAATAATCATAATAACTTCTTATAGTCTAATTAAGTTTTAAATTTTTTTTTCTCTAGTTTTAAAGTACCCGCACGGTTTCAAATTGTTCGCTACTGGCTTTGGGGTTGACGTACTCCATATTTACTCCAGAAAGTCACTTGACATTCGATTTTTTTTCCCGAGTTCTTCTGGAACACCGAACACGAATTGAAGGGTGGACAGTATAAATGCAAGGATACGCAACCGTCTGTATGACTAGGATTCTCCACACGATGCAAGCCAAGATTGTCTACAAAGGAAAACAAAATTTGTTGAAACATAAATTTCCCGCAAGCGTACCTCAACCATTGTATATACACTTTAGTCTCTATACACAATGCTTCAACTCACCATTTATATAACACACATCGTTCAATGCCAACGATGACTTTTCCAACTCTTTGAGTTGATTTCCATCGAAATTCTCATCGGAGTTTTCATCACTACTGCGACCAATATCAGCCACTGCATTGATGATTGTCTGCTTGGACTCTGGGAATTCATAGCGCGTCTCTGTCAGTTCACCTTTCAGAATTTTCATAAAACAATGCGAGTCGGAGTGATCGTGAATAGCTGAGGCGTGGCCTTCACCCCAACAAAGTATCATCAGATTGAATTTTCCATTTCCAGCGTCAACAAGATTGCGAGTGTATCTGTGGAAGAAAAAAGAAGAACACATCAACACTGGCGTATATGGGTAATATGTCTTACACCACTTACTTGTAACGATCGAACTTGGCGAATTTGTGCCACTCTTTTGGATTTGACTTGTACGAGTGGAGTAGGTGGTTCACCATTTCGATATTGACATAGTTGGTCTCAAACTCCTTGTGCAAAGCTGTTATTAGGTCCTGCATACTGTCAACCGATGGTCCATATTTCAGGGGCTTTTCGATCCCTCGAAAATGATGTGTTGCTTCCCGCAGGAATTTCTCCTGTTCGTTGTCATTTTTATTGACCTTGGACAAAGCCATCTCAAACGCTGAGCGAACCTTTATATTAAATATACAGAAACTGTTAGAAAAGAGCCAGCGTTTGTTGAACGGAGGGTTTAAAATAGTATAGAGCAGCTGTCTGTAATACAAATGTCCGCTAATTTTGTCGCATTGTGTGTTAATATACGTAAGAGAACTCATATTTTAACAACTACTGTTCTCAAGTAATAAAGTTCAATTCAGGAACAAGTTCTATTTTCATGGGATGAACATAACCTCTCCTTTGAATGAAGGAAATACAAGACATCTCAAGATTAAAACTAGATTGATACAAATTTTTATAAAACCGGTTCAAATTAAGGTCAAAAAGATGATTGACTGACGTGAATTGACGTCTGGTTATTTCAACTTTTCTTTAAAAACTCTAACAAATTTTGTTAAAACTGCTCTTAACTGTCACTTCGTAAAGAAAAACGTATTTTTATGTATACCGTCGATTTGTGTGAGCTTTTCATTTTTGAATGTTTGGAAGGGATCTACAATTGTATGCCGACGCCGAGTCCAAACGGCTAAATGAGAAGCTCTTTCATGACAGTTATACTATCGGATGTTTGTCAGACGTTGGCGAGAGATGATGCAGTGGAAACAACTTTAAGACTTTATTCGTGGTTTTATTGATTGATTGTTGAGCTGTTGTCACTGAACAGCTAATTCCAGACGTTGATATTGCCGTACATGTAATTACTGTAGTGATTCGATAGGTCATTCAGAACTAATAAGCGATTTCTGATTTTGTTATGAATATAGTTGTCATTTGAAAGGAATCTGTCGCCCCTCCTCAGTTCATTCTTTACTGCGTTGACCCTTCTTTGGGCTTACAATTAAGGACACTCCTGGCCGGAGCATTAATGTCCATTCACTCTAAAGATTTTTTTTAATTTGGGTTTGGTTGATCTCTATTCACTCTAGAGGGTTCATCGATAGGTCGATGTAGCTGTACAGCTAGAAGATACAGTTCGTTCTTAAATAGCCTCTTCCCAGACCGGTTTTGATATCTTCATGTATTTTTCCAAGTTGTCCATGCTTTAAGTCCTTAGAGGAAATCTTTGTTTAATACATACTTATAGAGTTTCAGTAGTTGTTTGGTAAAGAGTCTATTACTGAGCTGTCTTAGCAGGGCAAAGAAATAACGATTGACAAGAGAGATAAACAGTGGGTACATTTAAAAGCCTGGATATCTTAAGTGGACTACATTGGTCTGGACTGGATCTACTTCAAAGATTGGTTGGTAACACCGAACTGTCAACTTTCTAATCAGTTACGAAATTTTTCACTAGATTCGTTAGCTCAACAAAAAAAAGTCAATTTTATTAAAAGTAATAATGTTATGTCATTAATCCATCGCCTCATGTCATTCTGCCCAGAGCTCACCTCATGTACCGGAAATCTATTACATATGTATATACAAAACGGAAAAATAGCAGGGAGTGCAATACTAATTAAACTAACAGTTTTCTGTAAGTTGGAGAATAATATTGTTGCAAACGTTTACGTACGTCTTTCAGAGATAAGCCAAACAAATGATAATAGCCATGTTACAATAATTAATGTAAGTATAACACATCATGTGTTAAATCTTGAAATGAGATTGATAATGGAAAATAAATTCTGCTGTTATTTTGTTTTAATATTTTCAAATTGATAACGCCACCTAATTTTTTTTTTCTTTGCAAAAATTAACCACAATTGAGGAACTTTTGCATTCTACTCACAATTCCATTTAAAAATTCTTCTCAGAAGACTATGACAGATAATCGCAACATTTTAATGGAGGGCTTATTTTACTCAATGTTATCTCAGTAGGATTCACCTCTTAAGATAACACTCGGTGACACCTTCGCACTTTTCGATCAGATAAACTTACAAAAAATGAAAAAAATCTAGTACAAAATGTTTTATTTTTTCTGGGTATGTCCCTGTGACGGTCGAGCCTTCTTTTTGTTGTTTATCAGGTCATCCATCATGTTTTTGCTGACGAATTCTAGAAAAGTGGGATCATCCAAACGATAATACGTTGACGTGGTGTTTTTGTTTTTTGAAATTTGTAAAGAACAACTACGTCAGAGACCTTACAATTACAAATGTGAGCTCTCTTTTTCTCAAAGCGAGATATAATACGTTAAGGTTCATCTGTTCAAACTTAGAAGTGCACAAGCACATAAGTGTATAATAAAGTGTATGCTTGTCAGGAATTCACAGAGGCTTCTGTTGCTTGAATGTGGATTTGCGCAGACCTGTTTTAAAATTTTACTTATCAGTGGATTTTTCTATATGATTAACGTGAATTAATTATATATAATAAATAATATTTTTAAACGGTTATTCCCAGGGACGTAGAAGGGAACTACAGTGGCTATTAGTTTGGTTTTTTTTTTCATTTACTCATCATAAGGCGCAAATTAAAAGAGTGTGCAGTCACACTTGTGAATGGTATAAATTGGTATACTTTATTGTACGGCTACACTTTTAGTTTGATTCGTAGATATACTAAAGTAAATAGCGCTGAAAGCAGTTTCCTAACATAGCCATAAACAACATATCTCGAAAAGGCTTTTAAAAAAGATGCTGCTGTAAAATCACTTTAACTTTGGATGAATACCTAGAGTGAGACTCGAAAATGCCAAGTAGTTTCCGGAAATGCTTTGCTGAGATAGATGTTCAATAAAACACTGATTTTTATAAACATAGCTAAGCTAACCTAACATAAAGAAACATTTGACATTTTAAATCCATCGCAAATGTTGTTAAAACGTATCAAATTGCTATCACATCTAGTTCAAGTTAAAACGATTTATAAGAATAACACTTTTACAACGATATGTATTCAAAAAATGTTAGTCTGAAAGACAGCATCCAACCATTGGCATGTGTACCTTTACTGTACCCTTATGTGGTATTCGATTGGGTGATTTTAGAGCACTTTTTTTGCTCTAGATCAACGATTCATGTTCATTTGGTACGAAGTGGAGTTTCTCGAGGTAGTCATTTACGCCCTCTGCTCTTCCTTTTATTTATTTATGCCATTATTGATTTGTTTTTGAGTTCCCAGTATCTCATGTTTGCCGTCGGTTTGAAAGTGTACGTTAATTTTTTTGCATTTGTCAGAAAACATCTCGAGTAGTATGAACTCCATTCTATGAGAATAGAGAAGATTCAAAAGCGTCTAACTAGAGTAGCCGTTCGTAGACTGCAAATAAGAGATGCAAATTATTTTGTATTTTCCAATTATGTTTATCCGCTATTTGATAAATGGTCATATCGATTGTCATTTAATATTTCCATTAATTGGATTTGGTTCTTGGAAAATGTAATTTATTTGATGTACCTTATCACAGAGTTAATTATTGTTGCAATTTCTAGATGCCTTAGGGAATCCAATAAATATTCCACCTTAGTGGGGATTCTTTTAGGATTAAATTAGTTCTATTGTTAGGCTTTGGCGGTGATTTTTATATATTTTGTTTATTAAGCTATCTATCGAGAACAGTAGATGTACTTATTTTCGAATATGAAATTCAATCAATATGAAGGTAAATCGCTTAGAAAAAATGTCGAAGGCTACACATATACCAATCGCACGAATATCAATATGGAAAAAAATAAGTGACGTTTTTATGTTCGATTATGACGCGAAGTCCGAAATCTGAGAGCGAATTTGAAGAAGCCCAATCGAATACCGCATTAATTTTAAAGTAATCGACACGTTAAAAAAATTATCTTAAGTCCACTAAATTGATCTGAACTAGATGTACCTTTAACGCAATAACTAGATTGGTTGGTAACGTCACTTTTCCTACCTCAGCTACATAAACGAACTGTCAGCATAGTACTCAGTCACGGAATTTTGACTCATTCTGTTATCCAATGTTACAAGAAAACTGCTTCTGATTGAATTCACAAAATTATTAATAAAATGCCAAATAATAATCTGCGGCTGCTGTCAGCTGACTTGTATAAAATACATAAATTACACTTGTGTCAGTGCTTCTCAAGTGGATTCTGACAATGTGTACTTTTTAGAGCTCTCTTCACATTATAAAATGCATTTAAACACTCATTTCCAGTGAGATAACCGCAGATGGTAAAGTAGTAAGTGTGTTGACCTACTGAGCGAGGGATCTAAGGTTAAATACCTGGAAAAATACCTTAAGGCATACAATTGCAGTGGTGCAGCAATAAAAATAAAACACTCACACGAAACGAAGGGCTGTGACAAGCTAGGCCTACAGTTCTGTATGCGTTAGCTACATTTTATATTTTAAATTAATCAGAGGAAAGATCACTCCCCATCACAAATTTTAAGCTAAACTGATAATGATTGTGATCCAATGAACATTTAATGTAACCGTAAGATCTCCAAGGTAGCCTTCAGGTTTTTGTTGATAGATATGTGGAAGGGCTGATCAAATATGGATGGCATAGGTCGTAATTCTTGAAGAGAGTTTTCATTTAAAAAATTAAGTATGTAATGTTGGGCAATTTCCTCTTCTTATCTACTTTTTGAAAATTTAAATACTGTTGTGTTAAATCTGACCTTCGTGGCCTTTGAAAATATATTTTTGTGTTTATTGGAAATTTGCTTAAGCCCGTCTGACACTACATTTTTCCCTCATTTTTATCATGTTGAAAAGTCAGCGAAGGGGTACCCCCGAAAGGGATAGCAATTGTTTGCAAAGCAACCACCATTTTTCAAACGGATTTATTTTCAAAAAATTTTGAAATGTCAAAGCAAAAGCTGCCAGCAGCTGGAAAATGTGACTTGATTATATTTTTAATGCATTTTTTTACGTTTTTACATTAATAAAGTTGTTGTGTACGCACTCACACCTATCGGGAATTTTCGTTCTAATTTTTCGTACTGTTTAGTTTCAAAAGCAGAAAAATTTAGCTTTTTTTTGACGGTGCAAGTTGCCGATGTTTGTAATAATATTGATTTTGATTTTGTCAACATTTATTTACCCCTCAGATGTAGCTGCATAGGTTTCGTTTCATATTTATTTTTAACTGAAACCTTTTAGGTTGCCAGCGAAATGAAAATCTTTAAAAAATTACTAAGACAAACTGAACTAATTATCAGTTTAAAGTTTAAAGAAAGGAAAAATTGTTACCGCAATTCAAGACGTATTTCTGATCAGTTTGGTCTATAAGTCTTGACGAATTTTCATTGAAGAAAAAGGCGGATTTACGTTCGATAAGAGTTGAGTAAAGTTTTTTTTTTTCATTAGCGTATGGTTAAAAGTATGGTCTTCAGCATTAAGTTATGTTAGACGTCTGTCTCCCTGTAGACAGCAAACACAACTCTCCAGATATACAGAAATCGATCTAGAAAAGAAGATGGGAAAAGAAAAACCCTCTTGCAATAAGGGAATAGAATAGAAAATGTTCGAGGGACAATGACAGACAGAAGTGCCAGTGTCTTTAATAACGTTTTTGATGAAGTTTCGAGTTTCGAAGTTTTCTTCTTATTTTTTGTACCAAATAAAAGGAAAATCATAACACTGTAGAAAGAAATAGATTTAATTTATTGGCAGTGGATTTATATTCAGTTAAATTTCATAGAAAATTTTAGTAGATCATTTGTGTTAACGCGGGTATTGCTAACTAAGTGAACTAAGTGGAGTGATCTGTTTACAAAATGAGTGATTTCCACCAAACCATCCCCCATTCGTCCGAAGTCCTGCATTCATTTTATTTAATTAACATGTGCTGGTATATAATAATAATATAAATTAAATAGCCGTCACATGAAAACGATCACAAATCGCAAGGCGAAATCGCAATGAAAATACGTAGAGCAAAAACAAAAAAGTGATTCTGATTCTGACAGTTAACTTATGGCGTTTTCGATTGAAGAAAAGAATTGCCCTTTCTGTGAAAGGAACAAAACTAGAAGTGCTCTTTCGATGCATTCTATGTTCCATTGAAAAAAAAGTGCACTTCCAGGTCAATTCTTAACACAACAGAAGTGTCCGGAATATTTGTAAAGACTTGCCCTGAACTCACCAACACACACTAACAAAATGAATGTCAGATTCAAATGTTTGTTGTGTTATTAGAAACAAATTTTTCGCTTGTGATCAAAATTATGTGAGCAAAATGTAAACTAAAATTGAAATATACTGATTTGGCCTATTAAAACATTCATATTTACAGTAGAAAACGAAAAAGAAGTAGCAACAGAAAATCAAGTCTAACATATGGCGTCTACCACTATAATAAAAGCGCTCCAATGAATTTCATTGAGAAGAGTAATTCTGAATTTCGGGGCAATCCTCTCGGATCTTCAATGAAAAACGCCATTTAGATTCCACATCTCTATTTAATTTTTCCGGATATAACTTCGGCAAAATCTTCTGTTAAGTCATTTATGATTCGCGAGGGGCTTAACTTTTCGCATAATGATCCTGGCACCATAAGATTAGTCTTACGGTCCCTGATGCACGACAAATTAACCTATATTCTTTAAACTACTTGAGCGGAAACTACTCGAAATTACTTCGAACGATCTTTATTCAGATGACAAAAACCCCAATGCGGGATTTCCGGTAGGTAAATTCACCATTTTCGATAATCTTTTGTATACTTCGGATCGGAGTCACAATAAGCTCCACCAATTGAGGTGTATTAAGATTTTTTAGCTTCTTTCTTTCCGAAAAATAAAATTATGTACGTATGCGATTCTGAATTTGTATTTAATTATTTGAAAGGTTTTTTGGCAGCACTTAGTCATTCTCGTGACTAAATGGAAAATTCGTTTATCATTTTTGAAATCAAAATAGTATTTTCCCTTGAAATAACTGCCAGACAAATATTTACCTACCTCTCTTCTCGAACGTAAAATAAAATAAAGAACGTATTCCCTTGACTGCTAAATGAGCAATAATATTGTCAATATCCTTTTGATGTATCTACACACTTTATAACAAATTCTAAAGTACACTTGTTGACAACTACCGACGTGAATGGTATCCGCGTTCTCAATTCAATGACCAAACGATTAATGACTAAAACAGCAAGTTTTTTGCGAAGAGTTGCAATCGCAATGTTTTCTCGCTCCAACACTAGCTTTATTTCGCTAGTACTAGAGCGTACGTTGGTCTTTTTTTCGAAATCAAAATCTGAACTTGTTATCTCTTGGGGAATAGATGTTCGAAGGCAAATAAGAGCAAAAGGCATAGCCGTTCTCCTATTGTTCATTCAATAATATTTTGAATACGTGTAAGCAAAACGAAAAAATTCCCTGGAATTACGCGTTTTCCAAGAACCGTAGTGTGTGAAAGAAAAATCTAAGATTATCTGGTAAATGTCCTCAATTGCGGTGATCTTATATGCGTCGAGATCATTGCCATTTGAAGAATCTATGCTCGCATCAGTTCGCATTGGGAATTTATTATCACTATCAGTTGCAATGTATAAGAGATACATAATTGATTAGCAATTTAATGACAACGATTGGGATTAGTTTATCTCGTAGGTTCACCTCTGTTGGCCCACGTGTTGTCAGACGATTCCGTCTCTACATGATCATAGAACAAATTGCGAGATTGTTTGTAATCTAAGATTTTTTCAAATGGAAATTGATTGACTTGTATATAATGAGAAATAATCACCAATCTACCTACGGCTTACAAAAAATAGTCATAGGCGAGCTTGAAGTTTTGCATGTGCATCAGGGAAGAGACTATGTATTTACTGAAATTACAGGCTGACTTCCTGACAGAAGCGGGATGATGAGATCTCGTTATTGGACTAGAGTATGACTCGTTACGGTAATACAGTGATACCTATGCATCAACGGAAGAGTGGAATGAGGACAACACTTTAACTACTATTATTTTCATACCTATGACCGAGTTTGTCTTGGTTTGCGCCTTCTCGGATTAAAGTTGAAATCTGCTTGTTTGTTTGTTGTGTATACTTAGCGAAATATCCGCTAATTAAATTCATTTTACAAATAACAGATATAACAGAAAATAAAATCTCATTTCTTTTGAATTGGCCAAATTTATTTCATTTTGTATTTCCTGAGGCATTGAGTTAAAAAATTGAAAACCTCTGTACACAATACTATTTTGTATGAACTTGTTTGGTAGGGAGGAAGTCTGAGTTCTTCTTTATTTCATAAATATTATGGCTAAGATTATATATATGCTCACTAAGATAGGATTAGAAGGAAGTAAAGGGAAGCACCTAGGCAGGTACTTCTTTAACAACTTAGAGGAGGTTGGTTCCTCAAACAATGTTGGAACAACAATTAAATTCTGTAGGGAAAATGACGATTTGGTTTAGGATTTTAACCGCAATGGTTCCCTGGGGATGGCGATGGGTCCGTCTTGGTGCCTGGTCTTTTGTGACGATCTCACAACCTAACCTAACCTAACCTAAGATAGGATTTATTGGCATGACCTTTCGGGGGATATTTTTTATAGTTAAAAATATAAACTATTCAATGGAGAACTCTTCAGTGTAGGAACACTTAAAGTTAGGCCGATCCAAAGCGATATAATTTTAGTTTTTGGCAGTTCCAACTTAAGTGAATGATGCGTAAGCATCAGCATATGACAAAGGATCACGCCCCGAACGTCGCACAAGTTTTCATTATAATCAAGCTCGTCCGCAAAATAATTTTAAAGAATGACACTCAGGGCCTTACTAATAATAATAACTAGAGTTCGCCCAGTGGTAGAAATCCTAGCACTATACTGACCTGGCTTATACAAAACAAATTGAAAAACAAATAACACATTACATCTCCGCACAACCTTCTCAAAAAAAAAACAAAATCAAGTGAATATGTTTCGGCTAAGGCAGTGAAAGTGGTTCTTAACTACATATTTGCCATCGCATATTTATATATAAAATCATTTTTAACCTTCACACTAAGTATTTTGTCACATTTTGTCATTTTTTGTGGAAAATGTTGCCATTGAGAGTTCGTAAAATCTACCCCGGACACTAAAATAAGGTTTTTAGTACCGAGCACTGACGATAACCACAAGTGTGATGCGTGTTACTTTGTAGCTTTCTAGACAAAAGGAAGAATCGCCTTCGATTCGCTAAAATACACGCAGAAGAACAAAATACGAACGTCTAGAGGAAGCCTATTTACATAGGCATACAGAGAAAGATCATGCAAACTTGTTAGGAAATAATACGCAAATTTACGGGTGTGGTTTATGCAATTTCACGGGAGAAGAAAGAATAATTCTTATATTTTTGTAGGTTTAAGGATTTAAATGTTTTAAGGGCGATAAACTTACGAAATTACCTTCGTCACATTTGTTTTATATTTTTTGGTATACATCCTTTTCCACAATACCAAATATCAAAGAATATGATGGCTTGTACAATAATCGTGCTATGCAAAAGAATTGGCCAACCGAATGCCCTGAGTGCAAAAGTGTTTATTTTATTTCAATTTAGTGCTCTTTCGAGCCCTATAAATACCGTAGAAAATTCAAAGCCATTGCTCTTTATAAAGGAATTAACGTGCGTGTGGTGGAGAAAGCTATCCTGAAACTGTCTCTGACACCACAACCCTGTATGTGCCTGGCTAATAAGCCTACAAATGGTGATAGAATTAAATTTATTAAAATTGGAATTCTGTGTTTTAGAAACAAATACATAAGTAGATCTTTACTATTTTAAAAGAAGAATAATAGTAGTCGAAGTTATTGCAGGGATGGTGTCGTAAGAAGAAGTGTTGATCATTTATTCCAGAACAGGACAATCAAGTAATCATACCATTTGACAGTTTATGCGTATATTACTTTGCGTCAATATGAGAATTTCATCTGTCAGTTTCTAGCTGGGTGTTCTAAATTTGTATAACCTTTCTAATGTCTTTTACCATTGATTTTCTAGGGGATCCACTCATTCTGAAATCCAATGAATCAAGAAAACTGCTTCTGGTTGAATCCACAATTTTATTGGTGAAATGTCACAACATAGTTTTCGGCTTATATAAAATACATAAAAAACACTTCGATTAGTGCTTCTTAAGTAGATTCTGACTTCAAATCGTAAACTAAGTAAAATTGACTCACAGCTTTCGAATTGAGAAGCTTGGAAAAACCAGCATTTTATTTTTGCTATTTAAACGGTTTCAGAAGTAATTCAGAAGTCCGGATTCTTCCGGACAATTTTGTTCTGTTCTGCCCAATGGAAAACGACTCAAGTAACAATGTACATACATTTTCAAGCGCAAATTTAAATATCGACTACCTACAGTTTTGTGTCAACGGGTTTGTATTGTTTTGTTTAATTTTTATCACTTTATTTCAAGTATCAGGAGAAAAGTTCAAGTTAAATTGTTAGCTAAAGATGTCGAATGTCAACCCATTTTACGAGTATTTTTATATTTTGTAAATTTTGTTATCACCTTTTCGTACTTGAAAGATGTCCTTAAAGAAATTCCTTACAATCAAAAAGGCGTTCACAGCTCTAACTATGAGTAGATTTGTTTTTACGTAAATATGTGAAAGGTAAACTCTATAAAGATAATAAATCCAATTGTCGCGACAGTTAGTTCCTTATTCAGTCAACAAAAGTTTGGTTCTTTTAAATCGTTCTACTTCTAGAGCAATCTGCCGGGGATATTGTATCATCAATTTTGATTATATGTTCATTTTTAAAGCTCGCAAAATGCAAAAGCCGGGATCAACTTAGTACTTTAATTTGGCAACAGAATGACGGAAAGTAAAAGATCCGATTGAGGCAGCAAAAGTATCATCTGTCACATTTTATATTTTGCCATATATGTTTATGGCTTTATTTCAGAATTTACTTCTTTCTTTAAGCCTAGTATACTATTCCAGGAAAGCTAAAATTAAGCACCTCTTCAATGTTTCTCTCCACCACTTCGCTTAATTTTGACAGTGTAAGTTCCGTAAAAAAAAGAAACCGTGTTGGTAAAGTTGATTGACTTTGCTGTGTTTTATTATTTGTACTTCTACGACTCCCTCCTCAAAAACCTCTTCCATTACTCCTCGTTAAAATATTCCATCTCTAAAAGAAAATAAATAAAAAACAACGAATTTCTTTCTGTTGCTTTCGTTTGAAATTTTGTTGCGAATACCGATATTTTCTCTGATCCGTCAAAATTTAGCTGTGGAAAAATGTATTTTACATTAGTTCGCTTACTTTATTTCTGTAGAGATTTTTCGTACAGTGGCCAACAAATTTAGCTTGAACTGCCTACTGCTTGGCCTAACTGCTTTGCTTAATTTTATCTTTGAAGACATTTTAATTAATTTAAGCGCGAGCAGCATACTAGGCTTTAGTATGAAATTTAATTATTTCTTGTGTGTTTGTTGGGTTAGTTTCTTTTAATAATAACTTTTTACTAAAATTATATTTATTAAATTATTTGGATTTATTCAGGAATTGGTATTATATTTTCCTTAAAACTCCTACTCCTTCTATCATCAGTTTAACTAAATTTGTGTCAAATTATGAGATGTGCAGAAGGCGACAATTCACTGAAATTTTACTGGTACCAAGCAAATCATCCCAAACCCGTTTCATTTACTATAAGTTCCCCAGATGAAAATTTAGTTTTTATGTCGAATTCATTCAAGTAAAATTTCGCCAAAACCCTCGCGAAATAGCTAAATTCGAACGTTAGGAAGAAGCTTATGCAAACCAAAGATAATATTCGAATTTACTAAACAGATTAGGCGAGCTCGCAAAAGAAGAATATCCGAAAATTTTTTAAAAGCTTTATACCTTTTTAAAAGAATTTTCAATGTTGAAACGAGTTCCACATTTATCCACTTCTCGGTTTCACAAGTGAATCTGTGGTTTGAACATTACTTTTAATGAAGGCATTTTCTATAAGGAAGGTACCTATCTTATTGCACAAAATGAAACTTTCCTGATCCGCCTACCAAGATCACAATAATGTTTTCCTAAGCGATATGTGTTATATAACCATCATGCTTCTTTCCGGGGAAACGACGCCCTAAACAAAAATACGAACATCGCATTCTGACAAGTACCTTCAATATGCACATAATTTTGTTCATGTCACTCACTGGCACAAGCAAAACCACTCAAATTCAATATCGTTACTGCGAGCAATTGAATTGTTGTTTACATAACAGAACCCCAAATCAGAGCAGATTGCAGAGTTATTAATGCCTGATGAAATTTGCTCACATACTAGGTGTTTCGACAACAAAGTTCAATTCCTTGAACTTCTCTAAATTTATAATGAAATGCACTTTTGCAAAATTCTTACCATCTTTACAAAGTCTTCTGCTGTTTACCGGTCTCTGGAGTGATTTAAAGCGCAATGCTAGTGCGAAGTACACTGGTTTCACTTTCTACACACTTGTGTCAGTAATAGCAACAACTACAGTCTGTTTTGTCTTGGGTATACAACAGTTATGATACTTTGTGGAAAGTCTTGAGGCTAACACGCTTATACGCACCGCACCTGTTGGCATCTACCAATCGATTGGTGATGAAAAAGAAATGGTTTTTGCATTGGTTCACCAGACACCACCGACTATTTATGCATCGTCAAAAGATAAAGGTGTAAGCACATGGCCCAATACTCGTATACGGAACAAACAAAAGCAAAAATCTCTTTGGGACATCTTGCTGTAACTGTGACTTGTGAGGCGTGCTACTCTCTTTGTTGTGACGATCGTCTCCTTATCGACAATTGTACCACTTTCCACCTGTCCACAAGGTATGGTAGTTTTATTTGTTTGTTTTGCTCTGTTGTTTCGTTCTTTTGATATGGACGGTGTTCTGAGTGCAAAGCGTGTCCAGAATTTACCTGACAAAAGAATACCAACCACAAGTACGTGGATCGATAATAGACGTCATGTCGTTGAGATTTACGACCTCGCCTTACGTACGTCAAGATGAGCATCTCGCTGTGGGAATAGCCAAATTTTAATTGGATGAAAGTGGAACTGTTTTGCGAGGCGCGTATTCCGTTTTATGATTTGCGTAGTCATTAATGGCAATTATGTCATTTGGGTTGATTTGCTTTTCGCTTACGTCTTCTTGTTTACATCTGCGAAAGAGATACATGAAATGCGTGACGGTTTGTTTACAATGTAGGGATATGATTATGATTTTATGTTTACCTAACGCACAGCGTATTTTGTTCGTCCCTGTTTTGAATAAGTTTTTTAATTTTAAAAGGATTATGTGATCTAGATCGCAATGGATCGCTGTGTTTTAAAATTCTTTGGGTCAAAGTGTTTAACCCTCCGGCAGATTGTTGTTTTGATTGCGAAAGAGGTTCATCAACCGTGTTCGATATTCATGCGTCTATTGTTAGCTTTTTGACTTTCTTCTCGTGTCTGCAGTAAATCAGAAATGTTTACATAAATAGCAAATATGAAATGCGAATGTTTGTTATTGTTATCCGGCTTTAACAGCAACTTTGAGTGACTGGTGCAGACTAGCACACGTCTTTCTAATCCGCTAGATGCCGTACTGTCTGCCGAATTCAGCTTAAATTAGGTGACCCCGCTATCTCCATTATGGTGGCACCAAGTGGTACCATTGGAGCTGCGAAGTTTGAAGAAAATTCGCGCATTCTGTTACGACCCCGGAGGCTATGTTTATGCGCTGAGTTGAGGAGAGATCAATTCATTGCAATAGTTCAGCGGTCGATTCTTTAAAGGTCAGAGTGCCCGGTGACTTCTATTCTACATTCGTGTTTGTACGACAGGACGATCGCTTTGAATCCATATTTATAGTTGCAAGTAGCCATTGGGGACTGTCATGACTGTGATAGTTCGAGTGAAAAAAAAACAACTTAAAACGACAGATGCGCTACTATTTTAAAGCGGATAAAGGAAACAACAATTCCCATTGACTCGTTTGAATTATCATAGCAACGTGTAAACCAAAAAGTTCCATTTTCTCGAATGATATTTAAAATAGGTTTTAACTTGAGAGAAAAAATTGTTTAACATTCGAAGTAAAAAACTGTTTTCAATGCAAGGTACTCGTATTGTCAACCAGATGTCGCTTTATTGTTTTGTTTACGTGGTACTAAATATGGAAACTAAAATTTTTCGAACGCGTGGCAGTGGCATGCACAGCTGCGTCGAGTTGGTCAACATTTTCAAAATATTGATCCGCTCATTACCTTTACAACGAGTTGCTAATTTTTTTTTAATTATTAACAACTTGAGCTCTGTCGGTTGATGTTTTATTGCATGATGTATTGAGATGATTAAAACTTAATGACAAACACTTTGGTTGGAATTTTAGCCATTTTGGGCTACCTCACTTATTCATTATCAGACTCCTTTCAGTGATTGTTCGAATAGCTGAATCCGGACTGTTAGTTTTGTATATACTCCTCCGATGTATTTTTTTTCTCTATCAGAAAGTTAATCTGCACTTCGCTTCGCCTAGCACCTGCGCGTATTAAAGTTAAGCTTTAGCCCCGTAAGTTCATAACCAACCAAATGTTTACGCTACGATAAGTCCGGGGGAAGATGTCAAAAGTTCAGACCGATGCTCACCGCCTATTAATTAATACTGCCGCATATTACAGCACTTAAAGACAGGAGCTGTCTAGTCTAGTATTTAAAACCTGTCAAACTAGTCAGTTTGTGTAGTATGACGAAATAGAATACTTACTATAAATGTCACCGCGACCATTGACGCCATAATCATTTATTGATTTCTTCACAACATTCCTGAGGAAATTAGGCAAAGCACTCAATCCAACCAGTTACAGACTGTTTCGGGTCATTTGGAATGCAAGCAATTTACATAGGTAGTTATTGACAAAATCGTTTTCATCAGTATAAAAGCTTATTTCAAACCCTGGATGCACTGGATATCGACAACTGATACTATCCAACGGCCCTTAGATCCACTACTTTTTCCGGGTGACATTTGCAGCGGAATGAAAGGTTGAATAGCGAAAAGTAAAAATTCAAGCACTGTTTAGCTTCTCAAAATCATTCCTTAATAATCCATTTAAATGCCACGTTCATATGTCAACTCATTCCCAAAAGAAACAGCTATTCAATGATATAGATAATATTATAAGTCGCACAAGGAAGTTCCACTTTACTTTTGCTCTCCTTAAAATAAATCTCCAACAGTCTTAAATACTCAACCACCTGCAAAACGTACCTCGATATTCACATATACTATTAGAATTCAGTTCCACATCTCCAGCGTCCTGCCTGTCATGATAGCATCTTGAAAACTCTCTTGAAAGTGTGACACATTCCTCATAAGTCGGAACTCGTACTTCCCGCAACCAAACCAGCTATGTGTGTATAGTGTAAAGTATATTTGCTTGTACCCGTACCCGCATAGAGGTGTTGAATTCTTTTTATAGTAACAAAGTTATCTCGTGCGACGATTTTTGTTTTCAATGGTAAATGTCATCATCGTATAGCTTTGCAAAAATGTGTAACGAAGTTGCAAGGGCTGCAGAGATTTCATTCGTTCAATTTATGATGTGCTTGGTAAACTCTTAAAGTGACAGTAATGTGTGAGAATTATGCAAACATGCAAAAGACCTTAGTTTATGTCAATATTTGCGATTTATCTGGGAATTGTTTTCGAATGTCCTGACAGCCTGTGTCATACTTATAAATGAGTGATTTGGAGCGGAAATGTTTTACTGAGATGCGGCGCTTAGAGCTGGTTGCTCGTAAAGTTATTGGTCAAAGGGGCATACATTTTAAAGTGCTAACTGCGAGCCCGTTCTTGTTTAATTTTTTTTTAATCTTAATGACTACTGTTTTTAATAAAATTTACTAAACTGTTGAACAAACTGCTCGACTTTGCGACTTTGTTTTTCTTTTTATTTTCATGGTAGAAGGGACTTTTCTTTCGCTTTCTTTTATTAAGTTTTTTTTTAACCGCTCTTTTAACTGTAATTATATTCACAAAATGTGGGCGGTTCTGGGTAAATACAAATTTTCGTTCCCCGAATAGTGGTTTACGTAACCAATCGTGGAATTTACACAAATTACATTATTTTCCACGCCACCTATGCGAGAACTCCAATACGAAAATGTCCAAATTTCATAAAATGTTTGTTTTCAAATAATGCCGACGCGTGGCTTATTTATATAAAGATCTTCTTAAGTAGGTTATTATGGCTCTAAGTATGGTAAGTTTTTCTTTGCAGTTTCTCCTTCAAAGTCCTTCTATACAAACAGTACCAAGATCAACTAAGTCCATGCTTTGGCATCATAAAGCAGAACTTGGATAGTAAGCGTTTTATATAACTGTACTGCTACAATTCACAAATGCTACACTGACAGCTCGCTCCTAATATGGCATCCCGTGTATGCGAGTTATTGCAAAGAAATTTAAAAGGTTTCATCAACTGCGTTGGGTTTGTAAGATTCATACTTATCTTTCAAATATGATGTCGAGAAGATCATTTCATAGCACGGTACCCTGTCCAAGAGCTTTTCTGACGTCTTTAGCTCTGCATCTTGATTGGGGAGGAAAGTTCTTCAACGCCAGCCTGCAAAAACGGAAGAATTTGATGAAATATGGCAAAATTAAAAATCACAGCTAGTCTCTATTTACGGAGCGTGATTGTATATTCGCGCGAAACACCCCAACCATCTTAGATTTATGTTATTTTTCAACGAATACCTCCTTTCCAGCTCAACCAGCTTTCTTACTTCATTGGTCCCTCGGTGTTACCAGGACACATTGCCTGTGACTTTCCGAAGCCGTATTGATGGTGATGATCCAGAGCTTCTTGTGCAGGCCAACGTCTATAAGTAACGAAGAGTTTTCTACAGTCAAAGACAGTTCTCAAAAACAATCAACTTCATTAACAAAATGCACTTTTATAGGTGCCTATAGTAAATGCATGCACTAGCCAAACTATCAAATTATCAAGGATACTGACTTTTATGAATTCATTAAACAAATTTCCAATACATGCGGCAATTAATGACTCAAGTTCGAGCTCAACACTTTCCTTCTAACCGGATTTGGTAATTTTGCACACAACACGAATCCAAATTACAACTCTCCTCTGCAAAATGAAAAATCGTTGAAGAAACTCGAAACTATAAGTTGTCTGCTTTAGCATAAACAAAAATTCGAAAATATAAAAACAATGTTTCCAGAATTTAACCCTCATCGTGGATACAAGTGCATGTCTAACATGATTCTATTATCGCTCCACTACACTCGAGCACTCTATACACAAGAGTTTAATATTTGTAATCTGATCCTGATAAAAGTTTTCCTCAGCCTTCTACCGCTAGATGGTCTCTCATCCATTTGAATCTGCTGCAATGATATATACTCTGTATACAGTACACTGATATCCGTATGTTGTGTCATCCTTTCGAAATGAGGTCGTCCTTTTGTTGGATAACATCGCACACTCAGGCGGTCTCAGCTGTTAGTGTTTCTTGAATGGAGCATACGAATATAGCAGCAAATGCCAGATTTAGAAATGATGAAGATGTCTTATCCCTTCGTTAATGAGAGACAGAGAGGTAAAACAAAAAATAGAAATTGAGAAAGGACTATAAGCAAACCGTATAAACCAAATTACAAAGAAGAACTCTCGAATTTGGGTGTGAAAATCAGGACACATCCTTCGAGGTGATATAAATATTCTTTTGACATTTTATGATATATCTTGGCATGGGAAAGAGATATGCCTTAGGGATGTAAATTTACGATTTCTCGCAAATTGTCTGCAAAGAAAGGATGCCATTCAGAGCTGGCTTGGATGTGTGAATTTAATGAAATTTCTGTTTTCATAAAATTTGAAATAAATATTCAAATTCTTGTTATGTCAAATTGATTGTTTGTTTCGAAACGTGTCGAATTCAGCTTCGTTCTGTACATCCTCAGGTTTGAAGAATATGTTTATGATCCTGCATGACTGGTGAAGGAAGGAGCTTTCGTTGAATGAGTTTAGATCTGTGCCATTAATGTTGGAAGTTGAAATCAAATTATACTTGCGGAAGAGTGGATTAGAGTGTAATAGGATTTTGAAATAGTTTTCTTTGAGGATGTTTAAAGTGGTCAATACTCTTTCTAAAGGTTTCCTGTGCTTTTTTATCGATCGATGCGATGTCTCAAAAATGAAGAAACATCAACCATCTCGTTTTACAAACTTTGACACATTCAATCTCATAACATATCGATTGCATAAGACAAAATTCAAATAACAAATGTAGCGCCCAAATGTCATTTAACTCAAACATATCACCAACGATTCTGTCACTTATCCTGTAAGTATTCGAATCACTAAAGCCATCATACCCTTTATCAAGGCAAACACACCCAAAGATGTATTGAATTTTATGAGTCCTAATAGTATACCGCATAGTATACCGCACATCTTCTCAGCGCATCATCGCCAGCCCCACTTCCATACTTCCAAAGATAAATGTAACTCAGCTCACGCGTTGAGGATTGTGTACTTCAATTTGGAATAATAAATGAAGTTACACTCTTCTGTTTTTCTTTTTTTATTCCTTTTAGATGGCAACGACAAAGCAAAACAAAACCTAGTCTCGTTTCTCGTAATCTTTAAGAACACAAGGCGGTGAGTCGTCAAAATGTATGTCTTATGTTTTGCCTGTGTTATTTAATATTATGTAAATATTCAATATACAATAAGTAAAGACATCTCCTAATAGAAAAACTTCAATAGAAAAAAGTATCACTTACGTGACAGGAATTTGTACGTCAAGAGTGGACTTGCATTAGTTACTGGAACATTGACGACAGCACTCTTTGAAAGACGTCTGACACACGTTTTCAAATGGCGTAACGTCATGTAAGTGGTATAAGATTTTATTGAAAATTGAAAAGCTTTTTTTTATGGGATGAAGTAGATGCCGACGTTTGCATTTTGTTAAATTGATATTTCTGCGAGGAATTATAAATCCAAAAAGATCTTCCCATTGCATGCAACTATAGCTCATTATCAAGTCAAGAATTCATTGTCTGAAAAGGTGTTCTAGTAATTCCGCTCTCCCGTCGTCCTTATTTCTCTTTTATTCTTATCGATGCTATTCAAACAATCACATTTTCAGGCCAAATAATAATAATAAAACATTACATTCGATTTTTTCAAATACTCACGCCATTTTTTAATCGATATTTGTTCACTAAGTTGCAGTCGACATTTATTTTTATTCATTGCGTTTCGTATTTTAATGCTATTTTGCCAACGGAGACCAAATTCGTTTTCCATTGGGACGGGAAAAGCAATTTTTTTCAGATTCAGAGCAGTTTTCTGCTCTCGAAATCAGCTGTCAGATTTCATGTTGGCCGCAAAAAACAAACACTTTTTTTCAGAGTCAGAGCAATTTTGCGAATCTCGATTTCTAAGCGATTTAAACCTACTCACACAAACTAAAACATTTGTCAAACCTTAAAGAGTGCATTATTTACGTTTTTAGACGAAAAATCTGTGAAAAATAGGAAAAATGCACATTTGGCCGCTGCAATAGATATCAACATAAATTGAATGGATTTCTGTAAGCACTCTTAAAACATGCACCACCACAAATACAAAGAAAGAAAAATTAGAAATCTGAAAGCATAATCTGAAATTCCCAATGGAAAACGACATAAATCCGAGAGTCAAATTTAAAAAAAAAAAAAGCAATCTACTTCTTTTTTTCATCTTGAAAACTAACCAGGTTTACATGTAGAGTCTCTTTTGTGAACACCGTCTCCTCACAGCTCGAGATGTCAAAAGTAAGAATCAAACGGTGCCTGTATTTGACATTTGTCTGTATGAATGGGCACATTCAAGAATCTAGTTATCTTAAGTCGACTAGATTGGTCTGGATAAGATGTATCCTGAACTCAAAAACTGAATTGGTCGGGAACGTCACTTTTTATAAGTAACAGATATGTTTGCGCACTCAGTACTCAGTCACGAATTTCTTGACTAGATTGGTGGGTGACGCCTTCATAGACGTCAACTGAAAAAAAAACTGTTCATGTGATATAGGCCAATCAAACCTGAGACACATCAAGTCAGTCAGCTGTCAGATCTAGCAAACAAGATACTACTGAGCGCTTCGCAATAAAAATTAACAAACGTTCATAACAAAGCAAAAGCACTGAGCAAATGATTTAAATCGGTATGAATAAACCCTTTCTAAGGAATGTTCGCAAATTCAAACAAAACATTTACCTCGTTGCACCTGACTAGTGAATAAACATTTTTGAATTTTTTTGAGGGTCTAACGATTTATGTAGAAAACTGAACAAAAGTGAGCATAGCAAAAGTCGGAAATATGAATTTTGTTGCCAAATCGCTTGGGGATGTATCATTTCTCATTCAGGTGCCGAAAATTGTATGTCCGATCGTCGGCTTATTGGAAATATTTTTTGACACACTAGCCAATTAGTTAAAGAAGAACTATGAATATTACTGAGAGGTCTTTGAAATGTTTACCTAAAAGCACGGATCTCCTATATACTTTAGGATAGATTTTATTTATTGAAAATTTGAAAGTTCGCCACGTATCTCCTAACTAACGAGTAGAGTTTAAAAGACTCATGTTCTTAGAACATTAAACGATAATTTGTAATGGTGCAAAAATATCTTCATCCTATAACTATTGGTGGCTTCGAAAGGCTTGAAGCTTCTTGCCTCATTAATAAATAAATTTAGGACCGCCAAAAAGTATGTTTCAATTTAATTTGTGTCACATTCGTATTCTTATCTATTGCATGAACCATACTAGTGGAAAGTTACCGAATTAAGAAAATAAAGGTAGTTACGAGTAATTTAATAATATTCCCAATAAAAATTTTAGTTCTTCTTGTAGTCGAACTAACATACAACAGTGGATTCCAAGAATAAAAACTACAATCGATTCGCGTCCTGATATCCGATTAACATGGAAAACTTTTTCATCATTAAAAACTTTGAGATTAATTGTTTGTTTCCTCTATCAACTTCCTAGTAGTAAATAAGTTTTCCCGGCAAATCTGTTTGTAGTGATTATTTCAAAGAAATGCCTCCAAGTACAGGACGTAGGTCGACACTCACCTGCTGCTGTGAGTTTCACTGGAATTTCGCAACGCACCAGTTTAATACATTGCCAAAGGGAAGAAAATGAATAAAAAATCGTTGCTTCCTTCACATTCCCTAAAATCGATTACTACAACGCAAGCAACTAGGAGAAAGCAAAGGACGAGGAACTTAGGAATTCCTCCAAGACTACAAGGAATTCCTTAATCTGATTGCAAAGTGGATTTACATGTTTTCGAATAAGAAAATAAATCTCAGTTAAAGGACAATTTCTATAGTGAGCCGGAGAAGTTTCCTCCCAGCTGAAGTGAATATTCGATTTTTTAACACTGACAATTGATTACAACACTTCACTACTGGGAGAATGCAAAAAACTGAACACTCTCCACACTGAGAGATCGCATTACCAAAAATCATACAATGAAACTGTCAATGAAGTGTCTTCGATGCAACTCAATTGGACTTACCAATGAAGGAACATTGAATAATTGTATTTATTGTATTGATCGTGTGGCAACTCATATATTTAAAAAGCTCGTCCAATTCAAACGTTGTTCAAGCCTAAGGCGATCCATTCCATGCCATACTTCGTTCTTCTGACATTTTTTATAGCGAAATACCTGTCAGTGTCAGAATAACATTTCATATGGCCCCTTTCTCTCAGCAGATGAACCACCCGTTTCACTTCAGATTAGAATGACAATACTACGCTTTAAGCAGAATACCTACTTCCAAACTACAAAGCATCCATCGTAATGCATACATACTTTAGCCTCTAAATGCAATTGTCTTCAAGTTAAAGTCCATTAAATGCGAAAGGACACAATCATTCTTGTTCGAAAGAATTAAATGACTTCGAATGACTCTGCTGATGGCGATGATGGCGATGATGACGATGTTGATGACAACGACGAGTTTGAAGTGAAAAACATTCACCGTTGGCGAGCAACAAATTGTGTCGTGCTTAAGTCTCATTCCAAGGGCGATGCACGATGACTACAATACATCCTCCTGCATATCGCCATTACTCTTTGATTAATTAAAAAAAATATTTCAATCTTATTTTGGTTGTCCTAGTTTCAACACAAAACCATATACTCGCAGTATCCACAATCCACATAAATTATCATCTCCATGCAACACATAGAGCAGCAAGTTCATATGCAAGCTGGTGTCAAATTGTGAATTCAAAAGTTCACTGGGGCGTATGTGGAACATTTCATCGTATTCCACTTCATTAGGGAAAAATTCTGTTTTTTTTTTTCCTTTCCTCTCTTCATAGACAAAAGGAATTTGCATATATCTTACGCATTTGTTATTTTGAATGCCACTGTGTGTGCATTGTCATTTTGTTTCTATTTTAATGGCAAGCATCAGATGCTGGAAAACAGAAACAACAATTGTAGAAAACACAACCCAAACAAGGACATTCTGAGTTCAACTTGTTTTTTTTTTTACTTATTTTCGTTTGGATCTTCCATGGAAGTTGGTGAGGTGGGGCCGAATAGCGGCACGAAAAGTGAATTGCTTTGACTCGAATGCACCTACATTCAAAATGTTGTGAAGGCATAATTTGAGCGTGCACGGATGGCAAAGTTGAATTTCCTTCAAAAGAAATGGTCGTGTGCGGTTCTGTGTTGCACATGCAACTTTAAACTTTAATTTGAGTTAAATTGCACGTTTATAGCATACTGCAGGAGCAGAAGAGTACCTAAATAAGTTTGCATTTATCTCTCTAACTTGAATGAGGAGCAGGACGATAACGTTTTATGGTTCAAACTCACCCAAAGGTGGATCTCTTGAACAGGTCGATGTGCGTCGCTGTCGGGGTAAGAGCTTTATCGTGAAATATCCACGAGGAACAGGGAAATGTCAGACAATGGTTAATACATTTATTCATCCACACTTTTTGAGGAAAATGAAGCAGGTGGACGTGTCGCAAGAAGAGGCTTTTACGAGTCTAAATGCCATTACTGTGCCGAGATAGAACAGCGCGAGACCAGAATTTAAGGCTAATTAAACCGCAGAAGAACTTTATGACTTGCATGTAGAAAAAGGTAATTGTCTCGAGTCGTGAAACTGCAGATATTGCATAGTTAGATAGGTGATAGGTATCTGGATGTTATTGCAACGAACTTACTGGTCCCAGTTTCACCTACGGCGGTATTGACTTAGGGCAAGACGTTGAGCCTTTTTAATAATCATTTTTAACCTTCATATTTTGTTTGTCTGAATGGGTAATTTTATATGGGAAATTTCGGTATTATGAGTTCGTAAAATCTTGGACACTGGTGAGTCGGATAGAAATTTCTCAAACTAACCAGCTGCGGTAACTAATCGAAAATCTCGTGCTCTAATTCAAGAAGTTAATTCACAATTCAAATCAAAATTACTGCCAACGAAGAATACGATGTCTAATACCCTGTTCACACCGCACCGAAAGCCGTGTTTTTGTCGGAAACTAGTCGATGCATTCACACCGAACACCAATCAAATCACCAACTAGTTTTCGTTTGACGTTTCAATCAGCTGTGAGACACTAGTCGTGAAACTTCTGTGTGAACTATTTTGATTACAAATCGCATGAATTAACAAATAAAATGAATGCAGAGCATTTAAAAATAATATTAGCCCATCAAGTAAGTGCGGAAAA
This sequence comes from Cheilosia vulpina, assembly GCA_916610125.1. Classification (NCBI taxonomy): domain Eukaryota; kingdom Metazoa; phylum Arthropoda; class Insecta; order Diptera; family Syrphidae; genus Cheilosia; species Cheilosia vulpina. The sequence goes on along the minus strand of OU744279.1, from coordinate 39,138,353 downwards.
ATGATTTTAAGTTGTGACTTCTGTTCTGCAGAATTTGCTGAATATTGCAAAAGGTGTCTTTCTTTCAACAGTCCACCGATTGAAAGTCGTTTTCGTGGTCTTTTCGTCGAAAACGACATCGTTTCGAAAACTGAAATAGGTATGGGAAAACTTCTGTTTTCGATGAAGTTTTCGGTGCAGGGAAATAAGTCCCCGGGAAACCTAGTTACCACCTAGTGGGAAATAAAACCACTTTCGTCAAGTGGACTTAGTTCCCCTATAAGGTGGGAACTTAATACACATTTAGAAATAAGAAGAGGGAACTAAAGTTCCAACATTTAGGATTGAACAACAAACTGAAAAGTGCAATTAGTTTTCATATTATTTTAACAAAATCTTAAGCGTATCTTGGATAAGTGCAGTCAATGTGATTGAATATATCACAGGTTTCAGGAAAAATAGTTTGTTAATATAATTATGATCACGAAGAAAAACAAATATATATAAAAAAGTACACAAGAAATAATATTTTTTCGATACAGGTGTCATTTTGATAAGTGTTGCAGTGGAAACGTAATAATTAATGAACTAAGTAAAGAACTTATGAAATAAAAATTAAGCTCATCATCTACATGAGAGCCAAGAAAAAACGGTAAAAACAAATGAAAATGTTAAATGAAATGAAGTCAGATTGTGTGAATAAACCTTTAAAGCGGAAACCAACAGTCTGAGAGATTTTTGACGAGCACCGCGCAAATTTAAACGACGAATCAGTGAGCATTAATTTTAAAAAATGTAAAAAGGGGACTTTTTTTTTAAATTTAGTTTACTCTTTCTGCCAATTTTTATTTGATTATTTTCAGAGTCTTGCAAACTGAACTGAATTTTTTAAGTTATTGAAGATTTTTCTTCTCAGTTTATTATTGGTTGCATTACATATACTATATGTATGTATTTAGATATATATCTTTAATTCGAAATGTTCAACATTTTGTTTATTAAATTTGTTATATAGATATATATTAGTCTGACCAGTTAAGAGTTAATTTCTTTTTTGTTAATAAAAATTGGAAAGTTCCTACTTGATTTTTTTAATTTTACTTTGTTCTTACAGTGGGAATTTACTTCACATTAAAAGGGAAATAAAATCACTCTGAGTTTTCGTAATGGGAACTGAGTCCACTTCACGAAAGTGGTTTTATTTCCCACTAGGTGGGAACTAAGTTTCTCAGTAGACTTAGTTTCCGGGGACTTATTTCCCTGCAGCGAAGTTTTCGAGTGTTTTCGCGAAAACCCGGTTTTCGGCTCAGTGTGAAAAGGGTATAACGAGTAACGAACCATCGATTTAATGTGTGAGTGTAAACACCGAAGCAATTGACTTCGAAGTTGCTCAAAGCAACTATGCGACACACAGAAGCATTGAAAAGGAAACATTTCTCGAAAATGTCACGCAGCTCATGAATGCACTAATTTGAAAGCTACACACTCGACAAGTACAAGAATTGTATAGAACAAATGCATTAGTAGCACAGTAAGATGAATAGAAGTGTGCAATGCAGTAGATGAAGTTACATAAAGTAGGTCATTGCAGAAATACAAAGTTCAAAGGCATAGCCACGCTCGGTGTCTCGTTAACTAACTTTGAAGACAAGGATAACGTAGCGCGTATTAATCCTCCAATTATCCAAGTCGTACATCTTTGTGTCTTACATTCACCACAACAGAACGGGTGCAATTAAATCTTCCCGAAAAATTGCAATTAGCATAAATCAAACTGTTAAATCCATACCACCTAGTGTCCTAGAAAGGTCTCCTTATTCCTTATTGCAACATAAAATTGCTTCACATAGTGATCTAATTTCAAACCCAGATACGCGTCGTGTAAAGCTAAACAAAGCATATTCCGCAACAGCACGACCCTGCTGACAGTGAGCCCTCTGGGCTCTGGGAGCATTCAAATATTTATACCGCGCGACAAAATCGCTCTCGTTTTGTCTAATTAATCACACACAACAGTAAGAAAACAGGCTCAAGGTATGCGACTGTGAATCCTTTTTTTGTTGGTTTTGTTTTGTTTCCCTGCGTCAATATTGTAAAGAATATTGTGTGATGAAAATTTGACGAAAGAAAACATAAATTACACCGAGAAATGTAAAGCGGATGGCATATTGTATCTGTGCGTGGTTGTGTAGGTCATATAGTACAGTTAGCAGTGTATGTTTGTCGAAGCGAGAACAATAAGAAAAAGTGGGGCGGCCAAGGCTCCAACATTCATGTACCTACATCGAAGGCGTCCATGGTTGAAACGCGTGGGCGCGTGAGAAAAACAATAAACGTGTGACTGAACATGGTTGTGTAGTCGACAAGTGTACGTGGTTTTTGTGAATAGATACAGAATGTAGTCGTACAGGAGCAGAGAAAAAATCCAATGCTATCCTCTTGGCACAGCATTTCAACAGGAACTAAGCCAGAATGAAGAAGGCGCCGGTAATAAAGGGAAACTGCAATGTTGCCCTCTTGTGGAAAATTGCAAAAGCCCTCTCACCCTTGTTTGAGGTTGGTCATGGTCCCCTTCGTGAAACGGTTATTTTTTCGGCGGGGAATTCATCCCAGTAAAAGAGGAAATAAGGGTGGAAATGTGGTTGTGTTAAATGATACCTTTATTTAGGGGAAGAGCTCTAAACTCGCATATTGGGACGTTTTAGCATGAGGGGTGAATACATCTCTGTTACAAATTTCCCATGTGTACTGAGGAGAGTGTACCCTGACAACTCGCAGCAAAAGGGCTAATTCCAATCAAAGTTGTGCACTTTAAATAACACTAATCGGAGTACAGCCATTGCGCTGTGTAAACGGGACGGAGTCAAAGGGAAATGTAAATGAAAGGGATATTTTGAAGATAATTTTGAGGTGAAATTGTTACTTTAATTTGAAAGGTTGTACAATGTACATTTTCTTATTCTTTGTGGGTTTAAGTGTATACTTAGTTGATGTTTTTCATGAGGACATTTGATTTACAAATATTTTTTGACAGAACAAAATGTCCTTTTCCGTTGTAATGCCAATTGCATTTAATTTAGAACTTTTCGTAAGTTTTGTACAGAGTTGCTTATGTGTGAATGCAAACAATGCCTGTTGAAGTTATATTCGACCTCTGGTAGCGAGTTTTTTGGTCTCAATAAGATTTGAGTACGCTGAGCTTGGGCATTAAATATTATCCAGTCAATCGACCGTGACTAGAAGTAGGTGCATGCTGGATGGTTTTTTTTGTTGGGATGGACTGCGCATTTGGAGAGTAATGTCATTTTGCTCTTTTTTGTGTTGATAGGGCCATGTCTCCAGTAGGCGAACACTTAGTGGTTCATTGTAAAATAATCACTAACTGTGAAAGAACCGTTGAATGTAATATGCCACAAAAAATTAATGATCTGCCATAACTCAAATGAAGTTACGTTTACCCCTGTAATTGTTATTGTTTTTTTATAAGAAAAATAAAACTAAAAAAAAAACATTATAAAGTTTCCTTACTTCGAACGCTAGATATCGTGTATACTTTAAATTAAGAAAATGAGAAAAATTCATATTTTAAAAACAGTAAGAATACTACTTAAAAAGAAATAAATAAATCGAATTCACAAACAATTAAAAATTAAATTTGTACATTAATTAACACTAGTGTTCGAATAGGAAACTCGAAGAAGTTTGGTTTCCTATGATCGAACGGTCAAAAAATAATAATATTATTAACTTTTCAGTTAAAAACTTTACTACAAAGACATAAAATAGATATAAACTAATAAATCGAGCATTGAAAATAAACATTTATCTGCATTTTCAAACAAAATAAAAATACTTTCCTCCGACACTCGCAACAGTTTTATTTTTTCTGCTGAACTCGCATTCAAACGCAATCCCTGAAGACTAAAATTAAACTGCAATTTTGAAACGTTAACAATAATAGGCCTGTTTTTTTGAGCTTCCTTCTCAGCAAAGCAAGGTAAAGTAGGATTTTCAGCACGCAATTACAACAACTACGCTCTACTTGACACTTCGAGACTCGCAGTAGTTATTGTAATTTGTGTGCTGAAAATCCTACTTTACTTTGCTTTTGCTGAGAACGAAGCTCAAAAAAACACGCCTAATATTGTACTGGTTGATATTGCAAAAACGATTAAAGGTAATACCACAATGTAGCAGTTTATAGGAGTTGAAAATATTAAAAATATACAGTTTACACAGCTTTTTACAAAAAATGTTCGACTACTGGAAGTGTTCGAAATTAGGCGACCCTACGATATTCGTGTGGTTAGAATATGAGTAGCCTTCGACTCTGTAACTGGTTAAACTTTATATTGAAATATTCTGAATTTGAGCCCAGATTGTTTTCTAAAGATTTGTACATAAATAATTAACAAAAATAGATCCACCCGATGCAATGCGTTTCTTTGCAGTTCAAAAATTTCACGAAAACGTAAACAAATAGTTATCAAACGTACTTGCGTTGGTAAATCTGAGGCAAATCTGAGAAAAAATCCAGATTGGCAAAAGTGCTCTGAAATCTAAAAAAGATTGTTATTTTTTACCAAACGAACATAAAAATTGCTCTGAGCAAAAAAGTGCTCGGAGAGCGCCCAATCGAGTGCCACATTACAGTCACATTTGACAGAAAAAAAGAGGATAAACAAAATATTTGAAATGGCAGACAAACCTTGTTGTTCTGACACTGAAGGTAATCCAATTTAAAAAATAACAATTAATAAGTATTTAATTTATGCATTTATGACAGCTAGTGTGTTTCATAAATACATCAGAACAATCTGAGCACGCTTGATTTCGGTTCAGAGCGAAGTTGTATCTGCCAATTCAATGTACATTTTTGTTTTATCTACCGGCCGATGTACAATACCTATAAAACGAGAACACAAGTTTCTGGGTAATCCTCTGTTCGTAGCCATTGACTCGCTTTGTCAAACAGTACCACAAATTTTACAGTAAAGCGGTAATTAAACTCGAAAGTTTGCATAATCAAACCTAAGTTTCCAAAACGCCTTTTTCACTATTTTCTGACCGCAAGTTACTGAACATACGTGTGCACATTTAAAATTAGATGCAACACAAGTCCTTTCAACGTGGTGCACATCGGCGAAATCGAATCGATGTGAAATCATCACCCCAGACAATGTTTGCCATAACATGAAATCCAATTGCTCTAACTATAACATCGAATGTGTGTGTCACCCCGAATCACTGCATCCTGTATATTAGATGTACATGTGCAAAAACCGATCCAACTATGTCGTCAAATGTGACGCTGCTCCACCGCCCCACCCCAACACATTAACATTGCGAAAAAGAAAGGCATACAAAAACAAAAAAAAAACATCATTTCCGAGCTTGGATCTTTTGTTGATACTCTGGGGTGGCAATGTTGGTAGGTAGGTACTAACACTTGATGCATTTTCAATCATGGTTTTAATGCGACTCTTCTCCTTCTCTTTCGGCGCGCACACACACACACGCACATACATACACCCGACGCGGAGGGCATTATTATTAAGGGAGCAGTGACAAATGGGAATGTGGAAGCAGAATCGCTTTCATTCGCTTCTTCACTATGTCCGCAGGATATTTTCGGTCCCGCTGACAAGAAACTATTCATAGATAGATTCTCTACACCACATTGCTGAGGTTCAATTTTCCGGAGTCGATTTTTTCTGCTTCATCTTCTTTGCAAATAGATTAATGTGTAGATGGGATGGGGATGCGCGGTGGGGAAGCAATCCATTGTATGAATGTGGCACAAAGTCATTTGGTTCAGTTGCATAACATGGTAACCTAGTTTGTTTTCTTCTCAAGATTGACTGAAGAGAGCAATTTAACATGATTACAAACTGTTCTACGTTTATTTACTGCAATAAATAATATAAGCGCTAATGGAACATTTTTTTTTTTTTTGACTTATAATAGAATTTGAAAAATGCATATATTGCGGAAGGCGGAATTATTCGTCAGACAGTTCAAAATCGGAATCATCACATTCGATTATCTGGAAAACATAAACATTAACAGAGGTTGCTGCATAAATATATAAAACAAAATTACATCAGCATCGAGATTCATCAATTCGGAAATGCCCGTTAGATCCTCCAGATATTTGGTCGTTTCGAACGCTTTCAAGAGGAACTCGATTCCATTTGCTTGGAACTCGTTAACGATTTTCTAGAAATAAAAATAAAACAAATAATATTAATGCAACTTTCATTTCTCGATTGAACACATTGCTTTGACAGATATTATAAGTGAATAACGCAGTGCAGCCCAACTTGGACCGGCTTAAGACGTCTGACTTTTGACGTCTGCTTTATTATTTATGCACAGAATTCTTCCGATTCAAGTGCAAGTTGAACCACACAAGACAAGAACACAAATTCACTTAAAATATCGAATACTGTCAGCTCTTACCTCAGAACATGCGATACACTGGGAGAACTTTTTAGTAGCTGGTAGGATATTCTCATAGTTGCAAAGCATTCCACGTATCGAATGCGGGATGATCCCAAGAAGACCTTCGGGAACCTTGGCATTTGGTTTTCCACTTGCGCAGAAATAGGCTGGCGCTGAATCCTTATCCGGATGTTGAAGAATCGAAACAAGTAGCTCTACTGCGTAGCTAGCAGCAATGTTAGAAACACCAGGACGAGTAACTGTACATTGTTGATCTAGTGTTCGGTCTTTTAAGGACTGCAAATAAAAATAAACATGAACACGATTAAAATTGAATTTTATTTTAAAAGGCATCTGTTCAATGCGGTGGTGGGATCCTTTAGAAGAGAGTCACAATCGGTGTTGAGAATATGAGAATGGATAAACCAAGAAGACTGTCAAACCGAGAAGATGATATGCAACGAAGCATTGAACCCGCGCTTTGAAAACCTCTAGGTTTTCGTGCACTCGAGTAATACGTAGTGAGAACAGCAAAATCAAATCTGTGGAGTTAATTAAGCTAGCAGCAGATGCGCACGATCGAAAAATTGTGCCTCCAGCGTTAACTTGCGAGAATAATTAAAAAACAAATCACACGACAGCGCGTCACTTTGGTTAGTTCCTTATTATAAATCGATACCTTGGTAACCTCGATGAAACAGCAAGTATTCTCCATCGTCATTCGTCATACGGGAACATTGGAGCTCTTTGAACTAAAAAGCTTCTTTTAGTATAAGAACTATGTCAACTGCAGTTCATAATTTTTAGATGAGCGGTAGATTCGAGCAGTCCCTAGAATAATCAACACTCAAGATAAACTTATATCCAGAGACTACTAAATTTCGGGTGGTATTACAGATCCTGGCGTCTAACTTAAAAGCGACATACAACCCAACGAATATTGCTGGCCGTGATGGACGCTTCAGGGTCATTGCTACCAGTCGCGCTGTGTTAGCTCCCCAGTTTAAGGAGAAAATCTAAAGGTAAAGTGAGTTATGTGATCTCAGACTTTGTGTCGACAATTTTTCGATCTTCATAGGATTAAACGTTGGTTTCCTTTCCTTCCCTATTCTATTTCAAATATTAACACTTTTGTTCTGTTTAAAAATTCTGACGTCAATGCGGGAAAAATCCGGCAATTTTAATTTTAAACCAACGCGTGTAATGTTGTCGATTCTTTTTACCAATCAAATTTAATAATAACACGCAATAGTGATTAAATAAATAAATGTTTAAAATTCCACCTGTTGTCAGACACAGGGCCGGACAAGCCATATCTCTAATACGTGTAACTGGGCAGGGCGCTGGAAGACGATGTGCGCAAAGTGCAAATTTATTTAAATACAAACGAAGCTCTTGTTTTGTTTTTCTTTGCATGACATCATTTAGTCATATTGAATAGAAAAAATAGTTTGTAAAAATAAATAGTTGCAAAGTAATTCAGTCAGAAAGGAACATTTAATCAGTAGAGACTCGTGAGCTGTACTAAAATAAATCTACCGCTTGCGTAAATAAGAAAAATACTTATTGAATCACCTACCACGAGTGAGGGGCCCAAATTCAAGACTAAGAGCAAACTGCGATCGAGCCGCACCTGGCCGAGAATTAGTTTTTTGGTTCATCGCTCGCCAGTCGCCACCCACTCGCAATCAAACAGCTTTTAGTTTTTGATGATACTATTAGTACACTCAGGTTCAAAAAGCTTTCAAATATACTCAAATATTTTAAAACAATACGCTCTCTCTCTCTTTTAGTGAATACAAAAATAAGCACTAACCAGCGCTGACCCCTTGCTACTTTTCTACTACATTTTGTTGGTCAAAAAAGTGAGTACCAGTGTACTTTGTACTACATTTTCACACATCAAAAATTTCTCAAACATTTCGTTTAGTACTTTTTATTTTTCCCAACGCTTTAGTTACAAGTTCATAGAAGAGAAGACTCCGATATTTTGTGGGTGCACAAAAGACTACAAATTTTGAACAAAAGCCTGCATTTGAAAAGACATGTTACTATTTCAAGTTGTGTTTTCATTTTTTTCTATATCTTGTTAATTGTTTAGTTATGAATTCAAATGTTTATTTACTTTAAAAAACAATTGGAAATAATTTGTTCGTGCTTTAATTTGTTTTCTTAATTGTACTACATTTTATAAGCCCCCGTACTACTTTTTCGACCTCTTAGTGGGGCAGCACTGGCACTGACCCTGTGCTGCTGTTTTATAACTATCTCAAAACGAAAGCTTTGCCTCTCAAACAAAACACAAAAATATCTGTGTCGAGGTGCGTTGGTTTCCATCTTAATACCTTTCAAGCATAGCACCATAATCGCCTTCTCATTGTTAACTCTTTCGAATTGAGCGGTTAAGGCAACAATATTAGGTACTTTGACGCGTCATATACTACCGTGTTGTGTCACCGATTGGTTTAAAGAATTTTCAACTCAATGAGCAACGTGCTGTTAAGTGTAGTTCCCATAGTATTCGAACACGATTACAATTCAATTTGTTTACAAAAAACAAAAAATATATATACCTTGGTGCGATAAGATAAATTAAGGTGAAATTCTAAAAATGTGATAACACTAGGTTGCTGTCGGCCACGATATAGGTAAATAAATTTCTCAGACAGTCAACTGGAAAGCAACAGATAGTGAGCCTGCATGTGTAGTTGATGTTTGCATTTGAAATTGCTTACAAAATAACAAGTATTTGTTTGCCATTTGTCTCTTGTAATATAAATATAAATAATATATAAAATGTTAACTGAATTTGTTGGAAATCTTTCCCATCATCTGGAATTTGGACATTCTCTAGTGATTGTGGGAAAAACAATCGACGGAGCTTCTAGGTAAGACACAGGTGGTGTTGAATTGCCGCGAACTCGATTTGCACTCGTCAGTGCGGTGAATTCGTGTAAATTATCCAACGCCAATTATTTAAGCAGCCGCGGAGCTTTGTAATTGGAATTATTATTTGTTCATAAACTGCACAATTAACGGATATCAGTTGTATTACGCGCATTGGAATAACATCACAAGGAAGTAATTTAACGCTAAAATGGACGTGATTGCACTATCTAATTATTTTCTTAGAGTTATAGTGATCTAGAGGAAAATGCCTTGGGAATATGATTTCTCATGACATTCATACTGACAGTTGAAAGTGACGTAAGCAGCAGATTATAAAGTGTCGTTAGGTAGAACCTATTTATTGCTGACATGCTTAAGTTTGGGTCGGAATTCTATAAGGTGATAAGGTGAAACCTTACAACGTTTTCGTGTGCACGAATAATTTACTCCAAACTGAATGATGTAGTCCCGCCAATGCCGGCCGGCCGGCAAATCATAAATCAGTTGAATTGACACTTTTGAGCACTAAGTGTGATGCAATTGGAAATGTTGAATGAATGTGACATCGTAACAAAAAAAAAAACAATAAATAGTTGGCGCTACACGCTTCCAACCCTTAGGCAAGGTTCTATTTTTGGGTAATCATTTTTTTTCTTTGCCTTATTCGATAGTTTTAATTGAAAAGCTTTCTCAAAACGTTAACAATCAGACAGAGGCTAAATATATATTGAACATGAAACCGAGTAAAAGTGCCAAAACCTATAATTTCTAAAATATTCAAGATAATTAAGTGGAGTAAATTTTGTTTTAGTGGTGGAAGTTTTTATATTAGATTAATGACAAACAAATTTAAGGATCTTTTATTTTTGTCCTTTAGTGAAAATTTTTGTTTTTATGCAGTTTTACTTGTTAAAATTATAATAAGCAGACTTTGGAAATAATTTTCTTTAAATGGTATCGTTTTATTTCATATTTACCTGTAAAATTAAAACTGGAAGAGCAAAATTAAGCAACGAAAAGTTTTGTTTTATTGAAATAAAGTAAAAAAAAACTAACCGGAGCAGAACTCAGTTACTTCGAGAAACTCACAGACATCTGGTTGATCCACTGGATCTTGGAAAACATTTTTTTTCCGGTTCAGGTGGAAACTATGAGGACAGACGGCGCGTGTTCATAGTAGTGTGAGATTTTTACTCACTATGCCTTGTGAAGCAATTTTTTCATCACGAAGTTATACACGTTTGGCAGGCAACATTCCTGCTGGTTCCGTAAATTTAACGCGGTTGATAATTATCGGGCTAAGTCAGAAGGTTTAGTTCGTTGTCCCCAATAAATAAATAATACCCGATTTCTATAATCTTTCTTAATCGTCGAGGTCTTTGTCTTCATTTCTAACGTACCACGGTGCACTGACGAATGATCTTAACAATTTATTTTGAAAAGTTTGTAAGATATTTAAATTTGTGTCTCTGGTAAAACCCCAAAATTGTCTACGTCCACACAGGCTTTAGCACTTGCTTATAAAGATAATAAAAACATCTACATCCATAATATCTTTTCAAAATTTCAAGTCTTTGGTTTTCCTCCATTTTTTTCCGCAATTATGTTAAAGGCGCTTGTAGACATCATTCTTTTAGCTTCTGTAGTAGAAACCCCAAGGCAGTGATCTTAAATCGATCAGATCAATTCTTTTTACGCATAAAAAAAAAAATAGTTGGCGCAACAGGTCCGAAGGGACCAGGCCTAGGGTCCCTTCGGACCTGGTTGTGGCAACCATTCGTCTTGCGTTAGTTTTTATTTTTGGGACGAATGGAAGGGATCTACAATTTTATGCCGAGTCCAAACGGTCAATTGAGAAGCCCTTTCATGCGAGTTATACTCTCGGCTGTTTGTCAGACGTTCGCGAAGGTGGCGCAGTGAAAAAAACATTAAGTTTTTTTCGGAATTCGAACCTGGGACCCCTCGCTTAGTAGTCCAACACACTAACCACTAAACCACTGAGCCGACGCGGACGCATAATGGACCTTAAAACTCGAACGTCAGTTTTGTAGCTTTTCCTTTTGATAATGCCACAAGCTCTTGTAAGGACATTGTTTTGGGCTTGAACTTGAAATACCAATTATTGGTTGGCTTCAAGTTTTCTTGGACAGCCACCTTCCAGTACATTACTGGACACTCTACCATTTCAAGTTTGTTTTGGTCTAAATTACATATGAAGTTCCCTTTTCAAAATTAATCCTATCTTTTTGATTTTATTTAGAGAAAAAAAAACAGCCATTTTGGAAATTAGTGCTAGCTTTGTATGAAAAATAGGTCGGTTTTGATTGATAGACAAAAAATATATAGCCTCGTTTTGAAAGCAAATTTAAAATCTATACGTGTCTTTAAAACGGACCGTTTTGATTGCAAATGTTCTACTATTCACGCTGTTAATTAACTACACTTTCGGACCTGACCTGTACAATGAACATCAGAAGCATGTTTTAGGGAGCCTATTTTCTTTTTAAGAAGAAGCATCTTTTTTAGAGTGAAGTATTTTCCAGGCCTGTAGAAATATTTTATTTAAATGGATTAAACGACAAGAATTCTTTCATACAGTCAAACTCTTGATGAGGAAGGACAACAGGTACTCGTAGTTGCAATAAGTAGAGTCTAAGTCGGAGGCAAACGGCTTTAGCTAAAACCAACAAGTGACGAAATAAATAAAGGATTTTTCAATAGGGACTGGTCGATGTTGAAATGAAATAAAACAAGTTGTGTGTGATAACCCCACAAGAAAAGTCGAACGGGGTCGTATCGCACGATCTTGGTGGCCCATTCACGTCACCTCTGTGAGAGATAACCATACCCTCAAACCGCTCGCTCAGAATGTCCATCCTCGCGTTCGTTGTCTGACACGTAGTCCCGTCCTGCTGGAACCACATGTCGTCTACCTCCATATCGTTCAATTTGGGCCAAAAGGAATCAGTTAGCGTTCGCCGTTGATTGTGATGAACTTACCAACGTCATTTAACAAAAAAAATATGGACCAATGACGCCGCCAGCCCAAAACCCACACCCAACAGTAACTTTTTATGGAAATATTGCCACAAGGTTAGCATCTACCCATATACGGCAATTTTGCTTCTTAATATAACAATTCATCCAAAAATGCGCCTCTTCGCTAAAAATGATTTTTCGTTCAAAATTGGAGACCTCTTCCTAACGCCACGAAGCACAGAAAGTGAATAAACAGCGTTGTCTATGGTCATTAACTTTGAGCTCTTGGGTTAGTTGGATCTTGTAGGGCTAAGTACCGACTCAAATTGCACGGCGTGGAATTGACTGCCTTGGTTTCTCCCGTACACATTCATAAACCGCGGCGATGTTCTCGGCCGATCTACTGTTCCTTAAAGATTAGTATCCTGCTTGCGCTAAATTTTAGCGTCCCTAGTCTCCACTTCGATTCTCCACACCAGAGATAAATGCTCGCTAAATAATTATTTTGTATTTCGGTTTTGCGTTTTTTTTTATTTATCACGCTAACGTTCTCTGCGGTTTCCTCCGAAAAATCCATAATAATCACAACACAAACTTTTCCCTCCTTTTTCTTCTGTCAACATTTATCTTCGATTTAATGTACCGGACATTTATTTCGCGAGCTAAATGAGTGGAGACTTGTCATCGGCCCATCTATATGAAGTTAAGAATTTTTGCTAAACTGTCTCGCTAAATTTTATCTTTGTAGACATTTTTGTATGGGAGATAAAATTTATCGCGAGCAGGATACTTAGCTTTAACATATAGCTGTTGGTTGATTGTTTGGAGAGTCGACCCCCGGTCGTTAAATAAGGGCAATGCGGAAATGTTTTTAATGACGAACACTCATTTTGAAAATAAAGTTTTATCATTTGGACGTGCTGCTCCATAGTGATTTGGCATCGCAGTGACTGAATAACAACACTGGAACAACATGGCCGCCATAAGCTGCCAGCATCGATTCTTTCTAATTGAAAAAGCCTTTAGCTACCAACATCTTCTTCTTTTTTTTTAATAATCCCCTGCCCTGTTGGCTTACACTGAAGAAAAGAAAAGATCAATTGCATCCATGGGGAAGAGAGAGATAGTTTAATAGCCGAGTGACCTTCCTATTGAAAGCAAGTACGTCTTTAGTAGCAGTGTAAAAGGCACGTTTCCGTAACAGAGAATGTGCTTCCAGCTAAAGGGACTGTTTTGAGAAATAAAATAGCTGCTCATGTACAGTCATTCAAGTTGATAACTTAGCATGTAGTAAAATCTGCTGATAGTTTGAAGTTTAACAGAAAAATAAATTCCCACAGAGGCATTATTGTTTAAGAAAATGGCGCATTTATATGAAAGTGGGTATTCCAAAGGTCTCTACCGAACGTCAGGTGGCAGACCTTTGTCAGACTTTTTAAAAAAAAAGTAACAGAAAACAGAATAAAAATATTCCGCGCCGTTATCGCACTCTCCATAAGCGTCGCAAATCGTTGTGTTGTGCATCTTTTCAAAAGCATGGTGCCCAGGCAGAACTCGAAGTCTTCTTCGCTAGTAATGACAAGAATGTTGCGAACGTCGTGTTAAAATGCGGAAGACCCAGTTCGAAGAGTCATGCCATCAAAGAGTGTGCCAATATAATCAGCCTTTTAAAGGGATGGATATCTCGCGCCAACTCAGGAGAACTAGTCAAAAAACAGTGACCGATGGCCTTCCTGTCTTGCTGTCCAGCTATTTTTGTACCCATAAAAATAGACAAAAAAGTTCAGTGTTGACATGTGACAGTGTTTACGATGCATTCCAAAACCTTTTAATCAAAACTATTTTTTCATTTAACACTAAAGTTAATACGCATGGACAGGCACACAGTGTGAGCGATTCTCTCGTTCCCTTTTCTTGCCATATGCCCGCCATCATGTTAATATCCTCGTGTTTTTTTTTTACCATGGATGTAAAACCAAAACTCTCCATAACGTGAACACTTGCAGTGCACACTATTTTTTTATCGCAGTCGGCCAATTCATTTTGCCTTACGCAAACTTTACAGTTTTAAATGTCAGCTCACAGGTGCCTGTAGTAGGGAAATGTTTGCGCTTGGCTCGTGGTAATGATTGTTTTCTTTGTTTTTGTTTTGAAGAGGATAAGAAAAAACGCCATCTGTGTATGTTTCACTAGTGTGCGCGTGCACAGCTAGTTTTTTTTTATCCTCATTGATTACAATTCCTTTCGACATATTTCTTACTTGGATTGGTGTCCAAACTGCCCATCTAGCACATTCCAGCTAGTTCATTACCGTTTACTGTGCATGAACTGTTATTTGAAATGGCTGTCGGGCCAGCTATACCATATACTTATATATTAAACCTACTCGATTACATATCCAATCAAATTATATTTTCACAGATTCCATATCAACTTGTGTACCTCTAAGACCGCGACAAATCCCGCCTGTGACATTGGCCTGCGATTTTCCTGTTATTTTCGCGAAGATTGCATCATTCGAAATTCCCGCATAAATGGAACCTGGGGCGAAGAAGAGACTCAAATTCGGTTGGATGAGAACACCGCTCGGAATCCAATCGTATCAGGAGATTTCTTTATGATCTACATACTAGCAACAGAGGAAAAATTTCACATTTCCATTAACAGCCGACCGTTCTGCACTTTCCCGTATCGTATACCACTGGAACTGATTCGAACGCTTGAAATCCGCGATCACATTCAAACGATAAAACAAATCGATCACCGATCGCTTTTCCCAGTGCCGTGGCCAGCGATACATGCGTCTGACTTTGGCAAGGCCTTCAGCAATGATATACCTATTCTATTCAGTCCGGGACATGTAGTTGTTATAACTGGGAGATGCTTCGACAATAAAAAGGGACAATTTATTATTAAATTCATGGAGAGTGATAGCAAACGAGAAGAGTTACATTTCAGTGTGCGCTTCGATCAGAAAGTCATCGTCAGGAATTCAATGAACAAGAACTTTGAGTAAGTATATCTGTCTGTATGTTGCTACAGCTGAAAATAACTACAACTTCTCATGTATTTTAGATTTGGCCACGAAGAACGTCACGGCGGTTTCCCGTTAACTTTCAATCAGCAATTCAATATTGCCATAGCGTTTACGGAACACGAATTCTTGATCGCCATCGACGGACGACAATACTGCACTTTCGCGTTTAGAACTACGAATATTTTGCAGAATTTATGTGGCTTCAAGATCACTTGCATAAATGGCCTTCGGATGCATGTGACGCGAGTAGATCACGTGCAAATGGGTGATCCCTCGTGTACAGGATATGTGGCCTATTCGGGCCATGATTACGAAATTGCATAACGTGATAGTAGAAGTGGGGTGTGTCTGGGTAAAACCCTATTTCTTTTGTTTCAATAAATTGTGGACAAGCGCTGTTGAATTGGGAATGAACTTTTTAAACTTAAATATTAGGCGATATTGATCAGAGATCAGTCAAATTGAACGGAACCATGTAGCGTGTAAATTTCGCCTAGTACAAGTCAACTGCAGGTACTTGTATTTATGAAAACAAACTGTAGCGAGTAGGTACTTACATTTCCAGGAGCAGTTATGTCATTGCAGAAGTAGCAGCCTAGCTCTGAACCCGGGATGCACCTGAGATCTTCAATATCCACATATTTGGAGGCATCTGGTGTTCCCTTCATGTTGCCGTGACGCATAACCAGATAACTATCAAACCCTAGTGCAGCATTTACAACGATCTAAAGACAGGCAACAAGAACTTCACTATCAGAATTAAAAGCGTTTAGTGTTAGGTCGAACCTTTTTGTATGTAGCGCCGAGCATCGTTGGCAGCCATCGGCTTTCTCTCGAGTCAGTAAGCAAAAACAGGACATCGTTCTTTTTGACCAATGAAATGATAAACTCTAAATCGTCGACAACATTTTTTTTGATTGAATCGCCAATAGTATGACCCGGCATGGGAATTTGCATGACAAAACCTTCTGTTACCTGAAATATAGACAACAATGAGTCCCGGTCAGGTTACTTGATGTTCGCGGACACTCACAGCGTTTGGATTGATTTGCCGTAATCTTTCGGCGGCAATTGTGGCCTTTGAGATGTTGCCCATAACAGCGTCATCATGAGTGTAGAGACTCTGTCGAACAGGATTGGCAAAACTAACTTTCCCGTTATCGATCAGGGTGATGTTTTTGAATCCCCAACTCTGAAATGGACAGGCAATTTAAATAAGTTTGTTAATTCGAGGCGATAGTAGCTAACCAAAAGGTTTCTAGCAACGCCACAGCCGAGAGTTCCTGCTCCAAAAAGCAGACATTTCGTTTCAGCCATCTTCTCTAGATCCAAATCAGGTACAAGTCTCCACTTCATCAGCTTGAGGTTCAAATTTACAGAGTTTTCGGCTAACCTGTGAGGAGAGGCTTTTAAAATAAAACACTTTAGGTATTGAGCTACTTACTTTGCTGGATCCATGCTGTCCCTCATGGAGACCATTCGAGGTCCCATTTTATGGTTCTTATTTCGTTCCCAGCCGACAAATTGCATCTGCTCGCTACTGCTATTATCCGCTGGTAGATGCACATTCCACAGAAGGCTGCTGCCATACAACGCCTCTGAGTTGAACCTTACTCCAAGGAAGTTCAAATCCTTTCCTCTTAAAGCCGGGCTACAATGAGAGCATTTGCACGTAATGCTTGTTAAGCAAAAGTTAATACTTACCACATGAGGTGCAAAAACGAAGCGTAAGTTCGCATAATCCATGAGGGGCTGTCATGTAAACTTGGATCAGCAAAACAGAAATACAGCTCCTCAAGGATTTCATTTTTGAAATTTGACTCCGGGGTGTTTACATCAATGAGGTCTTTTAAAGCGTAATGTCTCCCGCCTACGGAACGCTTCAAAATAAAAAAGCTCCGATCTGAATCGGGAATGGAAGCGAATATCTCTGAAAAATGCGCTAGCCCCGGCAGATTTTTCAGTGATTTCGTCTTCGTTTCGGGCTGAACTTGCAATGATGGTTTCATAGGACACGGAAATGCAAACCAATAGTAGTAGTTGTGGGTTTTCAGATCCTAAAAAAAAATAACATAAAATCAAAGTTCCGTAACTGTGGATATCGAACATACAGCAAATGACAATATAATAAACCGAGCCAGCAGCCTTGGATCTTCCAGCACCTTTCCCGATCTGACATCATCCATGAATTTGGTTCCTTCAGCTTGCAGTAAGTCATTCTTGTTGCACTCTTTAAAGTCTTCGATTGTGTTCTTGTTATAGAGAGTCCCAATCGACGCTTGACAATTTTTTGGTGGATTGAATGACCTAAAAGGTCGATAGTTTATTGGTAACCAAATGTTTAAATACACCTGTTTACTTACGTGTTGAAAGAACTATAATCTACCTCTAACAAGCATGACTTTGAGTTGAAATTCGTGTAATATCCAAATACGGGCCTCGCTGCATCTGATAAGCGATCGATTTCGATTTTTATTTCAGCTAATTTATGCCAAAACGTTGGACTAACAAATGAATTTAGTGGTATAAATTGGAGGACGTCTTTGTCTTCGTTTGTTGACATCGCTATTGTTCGAAATCAAGGTGTGCAGCCTAGCCACTTGTAAATATACAGATAAACTGTTTGTATTTAACTTTTAAGTGTTTATTAAGCAAAAAGCCTTTTCTTTTGTTTAATTGTGTAGTGTTAAAATCTTTTGTAGACAAAAAAATCAGAAAGTGTATCAAAACAAGTCGTATCAGCTGTTTTATGTGACTGTTCTCATTCTAGGGATGTGCTAAAATGAGTACATTATTCACAATCGTGAAAAAGAAAAAACAATTCGCTCGCGATTTGGTGAATTTCAGAAAAGTTTCTATCCAGAGTTATTTTGGGTTTTTATTTTTGTCGGACGTCAAAGGTTTTTCCTCTTTTGTCCATGCAAAGATTAAGACTCCAAGTCCTAGACCGACCGAGGTGGGAATTCTTAAAATATGGTCCATTTCCGATTGTTTTTTCTTGTGCGACTCAAACCAAACGTCATATCTCAGCCAAAGTGAAGTAAAACAATCAATATCAACTCCCTTAAGTCAGTCTAATTGATATATTATACGGAATCTGCCCCCATGTTTACATTGTTGAGGAATCGCACAACAGTTATTTAATCAGTTTTGTTACGTGATCATATTCGTTACCTATTGAGAAAAGAATGCGTTAATGGATGAATTACATATTACAATTGTAACTTTAAAGATACAGTTGACTTTGTGCGAATACACAGTACATTTCTACAGCAAAAATTGCATTCATATTGATTTTTTAGAGAAAATAAATAGACTTGTTCACATACTCATTCAAAAAATCAGCTGAAAACGCGACGGAAAACGCGTTCAAGAACAGTTTGAAAACGACACCCAAAACGAATCCAACGCTGTCCCGTCGCATTTGTGTTTTCTAGTAAAGATTTATGCTTTTTTAAAATTAGTCCATAATTTTCAAACAATGACCAGGTGCACTCGCTTTCAAAATAAGTTCATGGCGTGGCATCTATTATCTATGGTTCATATTGTATATAGAGGATAAAAATAAAATCAAAATATTCACTTAGGGCTTTTATACTGGGCATTTCAGATTTCGATATACAATACAATCGAATACACAAACTGCATTAGTATCCTAAATAGAACACCGGGCGCCTGGTCACACTTATAGGGATCGTGCATTTAAATAGTACAAATCACAGACACATCCCATTTGTCTGCAACAGTTATACTAGATTATTCACCAACCCGGTTTGAGTCTGAATGAGTGCACCCAAGATACTGTTTCTATTGTTTTTCCTTTCCAATTCGCAGTAATTTTTTCTTCACAACATTGTGCCAAATACATCAACAAGTCTTGCCTCTATCGGACGGTTGGTAATCTCGCACTTACGAGGTTGATCACATTCCTTAATTGTGGTCAGAGCGTAGCTCGCTAGTATCGAAATAATGAGAGTTGGAGTCAATCATAGTTGGCGGTCTAACCATGCAATGAAGATTGACCCAGTGTTAAGTTAGCCAAGGTGTTTGAGATTGAAGAGAGTTGACCGTTCTTTTTTATTTTTTCATTCAAATTATTTTTTGGTTTGATTTTCGGCATCCCAATCATCTTACGTGCTAGGTTTCTGATAAGTTCATTCGGTTTTATAGGACGAAAATGGGTTTACGCTTAGTAAATGGTACAAACATATTATGTTAACGAGCCAGTAGATAGTAGGTAGGTGGCATAAAATTAGTTGTTGGGCTGCCATCGAAGTACCTTGTAGCTCCTTACTTACGGTGCCTGTGCGAAGAAATGAGCTGTAGAGTGTCGCTGTCTCTCACCTTTATAAAAACAGAAACCCAATCATAAGATCAACAAAAGCGAGTAGGTATACACGACAATTAAATTAAACAGTTGTTTTGAAATTTTTACAGTAAAACTATCGAATTAAAAATATATGTATCAACAAAGATTTTCTACTCTGAATACCCAAGCTACAAATTTAAAATTCTGAACCTAAACTCAGTCAGTGCTTTACAAGAAGATTAGACTTAATGCTTACTGGCCATAGAATTGATTGATTCCAAATTACTTGGTATATTAGAACATAAATTACGAACAGATTCAACTAAAATAAATATATTTTATTTGAAATGTATAAGAAAAAGGTATACGACGTCAAATTTATATCAACCAAAGAATGCACTTTGTTGAATTTTTCCCTGATTTACATACATCATTGATTTTTTTTAGTTCGTTTTCTGTTTTAATTCTACTTTTTTATGTGCATTGTTTATGCAATAGGCAAATATAACTGTACATATAAACCAGACCATTGCATAATTACACACATATTCAAATTCTTTTATAAATAAGAAAAAAAATTGTGTCATTTTTAAGGGTTTAAAAATGTCATATAAGGTAGTTATTTGTTGGGTATCGTAACTGTACGTCATGTGGAATTCGATTGGGCACTCTCAGAGCACTTTTTTGCTCTATGCCACTTTTTATGTTCTATCCAATTTTAGAGCACTTTTGCCAATACGTATTTTTTTCAGAGTTGCGTTTGAGTTTGACAACTTGTAGAGTTTTTGCGTTTAGGTTATTTGTAGTCCATACCAATCTAGTCGACTAGCAGTGTAGTGTACACGTCAGAGATGAATAATTAAAAGAGATATATATCTTTCATATGTCTATTTCCCCAAAACCCATTTGTTTATACTGCTGTTTTTGTAATTTCAATCCCTGTCTAGGAATACGTGTGACTTAAAAAAAAGCATGTTGCTAATGGCCACCATTCCTTTTGCTTTTATGGACATCGAGCTGTTCAACTGTTTCGTGTTTCATAGTTGTTCAAGTTCAAACTTGCTTGTTTTTTTAAGGCTTCGATTAAAATTAAAATAAATAGTGAAATACAGATTTCGGAATTTCAATTTTTGCATTGAAGTCCAATTCATCAACTCACATATGCTATAAAAGAAATGAGCATATGTGTGTGACTTTATGAATTTTTCTTCCAAACAGCATGTAGATAGCCGCCTTTACACCGGAAATTTATATATCACAGTATTGCAATATCTTTGATTCGAAGTCGCATAAAATATTTGGCTTTTGCTTAAAAACAAAAATATTTGGAGGAGAGCGGGTTAGAAATTTATTTGGATTTTCAATTGTTTGTTTTTCGCACATTGAAAAGAATTTTTCAATAATAGGATAAAATAAACTATAAAATGTTAATAGTTACAATATTACTACCTAACGATCGTTAAGAAACTGAACCTACTGCTGTAAAGGACTATTCACTTGAGCGCGAATTGCACCTTATTTAAGGCATATTAACAATAAAAACAATCGCGGCGATTATCATTGTTGTATTTGCTGTCACCGAACAGCCCCCATATTCATTTTCCATTCCGTTCCGTACTTTGCCAAAATTCATTTCGCAGAAAAGTCAAAACAGCTGATTACCACTAGACAAAAACTGACGAAGAAAAAAATATTTTGATAATTTTCCACCTCAGATTAAAATACAATATCAAATTCGCAATTATTGAAAAGTGTAATCAAATAATTAGTAAGAAATTAAATTTCCTGATAACTAGCCAAATAATCGAGAGACAAAGTCTTAAAATAGAGTGCGAGTGCAACAATGAAATTATGTCTAATACGATTTTAAGAACCTTAAGATTCAGTGCTCGTTTGGATAAGAAACAGCTTTTAACCTCACAGATAAATCTCCTGTCCACGTCCAGTGTGGCGTTGTACTCACGTCGTAGTGATTCAAAAGACCTCGAAAGTGCATTCAAGGTGGTGAAGAGCAAAGTTCGCGTCGAAGGTTGGTTGCTTCACTAGCAGTATTCTGCTAAATTTGACAAAAATCTGCTAATGATGCAATAATTGCGATTAATTTGTGCTTCTCTGTTAGAGAACGGTGACTTTTTAGGTGGTGAATGCGGCCCCAACTGGGAACTGCTCGCACCCAGAGGCAATAGATTCTATTTTCCAAATTCAGTGGGACCTGCGTGGCAGAGTGCTGCAACTACAATACCAATCGAAGTCCCACTAGAAAATTTAGTCGACTTTGATGGAAAGGTGGGTAAATGTTTGCTTCCAGTGTTGTTACTATTTATAGATGCGACGCAAATTGTAGTTGACCACAATGTTGACACTCGTGAGAACACTACCAAGTGTTATTTATTTAATTGCTTTGTGCTCTGCGCGATGGTTATGTAATTTTTTGTTTTTGTGTTTGCTTTTAAATTGTAGGAGGACGCAAAGTTGCAATTTAGTGTTGCTGAATGTCCCTCATTGATAAAGAAAAGCCTACACGAGCTATTTCCAGCACCCGAAGTAGTGTCCAGTGAGAAGCTCAGTTTAATGACCCTCAGATACGAAGGAGATATTGAACAAGGAGCCAGTAAGGTGAGTTATTTTATTAGCTTTTTAGAGCAAACTCTTTTTTGCTTGCATAGTTTACTTTCCCTTCGCCTAGCTGTTGGCAGCGAAGCCAAGTGGTTTTATAAGCAGAGAGTCTTATGTACTATCGACACTTGAAATGCTTACGATACATCCGTTCATAGTAAGGAAGTGATTGAACGCGCCCCAGAAATTAAGCGGGGACATTTCGGGAACAAAACCCTTCATGCTACTGAGTAACCAAGTTCTCTCTAGATAGCGAACATATTTTATTAATTGTTTGCTTCCGCAGTGTGTCATTTATTTGCACCAACTGTTTAGATGTCATATTTCCGATGGCTCCGGTCGCTGCTTTGGTCTTTTTAAGATTGTAACAATTTCAGTTATCACGAATGGGTTTGCCGTCGTCTCTAGGCTGAAAAACAACCAAATTCAAATACTTTCTCTTATTCTTACCAACGGTTTTCAAATATCACACAAGTGAAACCTTAATCGCTGCCAGCTAATCGACACTGTTCTCGTGCTAAAAGCAACCAATTGCCCGTAAAAGTTCAGCATCGGAAAAAGGTCAAGAGAATTATTTTGGTAATTACCCAGAGCCCAAAAGGCGAAACGATTCTAAATTGGAAACCTACCTTTCATTACGCCACAAATCGGTATATCTGTATTTGGTCAGTATGGTGCTGGAGAACACAAGTTAAGATCGACTTTGTGTAACACCTTACTCACCCGTTAGTAGTATATAGTTCCATAATTAATTTACGATTGTCTCCCCCGCATATGTACTTAATGGTTTTATATTCTTCATTTCAGTTTGTTCTCGCTGCCAGAGAGATAACGTCCCGCCTTCGGTTGCACGGCTATTGGGCGGACTTTATGAATCCATTCAGCGGCAAGCCATTCTACTCGTGGTCGAATGGAAAGAATCTGTACAAAATAGACGACCGTTTTCGTGGCATCGGCATGAAGCTCATCTCACAAAACAACTGTATTATAATTAGTTCGGACAAAGACAGCGCATTCTCAGGAGCGATCTACTCGAATGCACCGTCCAATTTCGATTTATTAAAGTCACTGATCGACGAACAAATTTAGGCTAGAACTCTATAACACTCTTCCTACATCTAGAGCTATACATCCCTACAAGCTAGATAAATAAATTTCGTTCAATTGAGATTGAATGTGAAATCCTATATAAAATATAATATATGTTTCGAAATTATACATTGTGATTATAAAACGTTGTTGCTGCAATTGAAATAAATTGATGTGTACAGATCGATAAGCGTGTGGTTGGTGCTATTTTGCTGGTGTGTCTACAGACGACAGCTTGGCACAGTGGCGTTCGATTTCTTTCAGTTTATTGATCAGCGATTGGAGCTCTTCTGTGTTGCAGACAAACTCAACGATTGTCTCGCGTTCGCCGGTCTTTTCTCGATAATTGCCTAGATTCACGTGGAATGTGAGCTCACCCGAACTGCAGTCAGACATGGCAGACTTGACGTCGCAGACGATTTTCCAGTCAATGTCAGTGATGTGCGGGAACGCGTGGCCGGTTCGTAGGAGTCTCATGAGGAATTCGTTGCGATTGGCTTCGTACGCTTTGGCGAGTTCTTCGATGATAGTTGCATTAACTGAATGTTGCTCGAGGAAGTTGCGCAGCTTAGTGCCATCGTAGCCGTGCTTGGTTGAGAGAAACAGCAGGGTGGCAACAGCGAATTCGCTCTGTTTTGCATAGTCTGCATTGGATGCGTAAATCTCTGGATTGGGAGGCACATCTGAAGATGAAATTGGTGGATAACTATGCTGGTGAGATTTATAGAGTGCTTACTTGCGTCGGCATAGAGCGATAGTTTGACGGTGCTAGCGATTAGTTTTCGGCTAATTTCGATGTTTATCGTTGACCCGAGATGTCTCAGGCCGTCGATTGCTAGTTTTGAAAGTTCTAAGGTCATTATTTCACCGAAGTTTTAAACAATTTTTTTTTTTTTTAAACAATTTGTGAATGTTGAAAACACAAATTTTATTTCTACAGCTGATTTTTGATATGACATTTTTCATCCATGACATAACTGTTATACTTAAATTACATGGGGCTGTTAATGATGTATAATGTGAAAGAGTTGTTTTATTGGTTTGTGACATTTACACAGCGATTCTGAAAAGACAAGAATATTTTGAAGAATTCTGGTTAAATTTCCGATTTCTTAAGATAAGTGAACAACATTTCTACATATTACGAGATTCTTTCTTCTCTCAAAAAAAATATTTTCATTCGAAGAAAGATTTCGGTTTTCATTAATATTAATATTAATAACTACCAATTCACGCGGAAAATTGCTGTAATTGTAAATTTCGTGGTTTAATTCAATTAAGACTCAGGTTTTCTTAGATAAAATGTAATGTCGTTTACGATTTGGCAAAAAGATCAATTTTTTTGAAAAAAAAAAAAAATCATTTTATTTTTTTTTAATGAGATTGCTTTTCATGTTCGATTGGCCAAAAAATCAATCTTGTTTTTGATCGGATTCTCTTCTGAGAAATCTCGATTTTTTTCTCATATTTCACATAGTTTAGCTAATACCAATTGCTTTTTTAACTGAATTATTAATTTTCAGAATATGGAAATGATTTTTTTCATTTAATTATTTCGAAATGAGTTATTATAAATGTGTAAAAATCATTTGAAATGGATTTCCAGTGCAAGTGCAAAAAAAATATTTTTTGCGGCCAACTCAATACACACGAGAACCAATAAAATTCGGATTTTATGTTCGATTTGGCAGCCGAAATCTGAAATCTCAGATCAAAATCTGAAAAGCCAAAACGAAAACGACATAAGATTAATTAAATATGTTAATGGTTTTTTTGGTAGGAAAAATATCAAAAAGACAGTAATTCGCTGTCATCTGAATAGCCCTCAACCCCGTTCTATTTCAGCCGTATGGCACTACATTTTTTCCTTATTTTTATTATGTTGAAAACTCAGCGGTCTGTAAAAGAGACTGAAAATGTATTACGAACGGGGTAGCAATTGTTTGCAAAGCAACCAAAAATTTTCAAATGAATTTGTTATCAAATAATTTTGAAATGTAAAAAAAACAGCTGCCAGAAGCTGAAAAATGTAATTTGAATATGTACATTTTTAATGCATTTGCAAAGCAAATTAATGTTTCTACATTAATAAAGTTGGCGTGTACTCACTCACTTCTATCGGGAATCTTCGTTCTAATTTTTCATACTGCTTCAGTTTCATTTTAGAAGCAGAAAAAATTAAAAAAAAAAATGTAGTGTCATATGGGCCTTAACACAATTAAACAAAATTCCTATCAATCAATTTGTATTCTGTTCGGTACTTAACGAATTTCTCAGAACAAACATATCGTATAACAGCTACAAACAGCTGTGTCAATATATAAAAGATTTTTTTTTTTTTGGTTTTACTTCAATTTGCATTTATTTGTTGATAACGAAGCCCAGCGGATTTAATGCGAAAATTCGATTTATTGTAAAAGTGCAAACATATCTCACACAATGGATCAACCCGATGATCATTTTCGTTACATATATAGTTCGTCGATAAACGAACGTATTCAAATTAAAATGTAAGTACACAACCATAGTACAAAATGGTAAATTCCCCGAATTTTATCTTGTTTTCTCATTTCTTTTTCTACGCTACAAAAAGTGGGACGTTAGAGGGCAAAAAACAAAAACCCGACTACGAGAAACTTCTCGAAAATAAAATTTTGGCCTTTTCCGGACTGTATTCGGAGTCATGTCCACCATTTCAGGTGCGTCTTCAAGTGTTCAACAAGGGCAAGCCATACTGTTTGCCTGTTACAACATCGTACAAAGCCTTTACCAAACGCTGGAGTTGGAACGAATGGATATCGTTGCCGATACTTTTCTCTGACTTGCCACGAACAGCAATTTTGGTGTTGACTATTTTGGATTGTGCTGGCGCTGGTGAAACATCAATCATTGGTGGTACTTCAATATCGTTGTTTGGCAAAAACGGCATGTTTCGGCAGGGTATGTACGATTTACGTGTTTGGTTGGACGTCGAGGGTGATGGTAGTTATCCATCAAGAACCCCCGGCAAAGGCAAGGAGTCAAGTAAATCCCAAATGCAACGATTGGGTAAGCTAGCAAAGATGCATCGCAATGGCCACTTGCAGAAAGTCGATTGGCTGGATCGGCTTACTTTTCGCGAAATTGAGTTGATAAATGAACGAGAGAAACGCTTGTCCAATTACATATACTTAATGATTGAGTTTCCGACCGTCACTGTGGACGACTTCAATGTGAGTTATAGCCTGTCGTTAGTTTGAAAATGTTTAATGTTCTGTTTTTTTCTTTCTTCTCTTTGCAGTACTCAATTGTGTACTTTGAGCCAGAGGGTGACAAAACAAATAAAATCATATCGAAGCCCAAGCTGGTGACGGTTCCCGATGCGGAGATACTACAGGTTGGTGGAATAAAGTTTATTAGATATTATAATGAAAATCAATATGAGGCTAGTGTTCCTTTTTAGCACTGGTTAAATATATAGAAAAGCCGTGAGCATTATACCTGCGGGCCTAGTGAAGAAAATCTGAAAGTTCTTTTGTCTGAACCGCTGAACACACTGCAACGTGGGTCATAAGACCTCTTTAATGTAGTTCCGAGCCCCACTGTACTGTGCATTATTACAATATACAGAAAGTCATTTCCCACACCCTCTTTCTGCCAGTGCAATGTCACTGCCACCTGTGGAATGCATTCCCGCAGATTAAAACAAACGTCTGCTAATAGTTCCACACCTCCAACAGAATTAGACTAAGTTTCGCTGTTCACGGTTGTCTACACCACTCGGTTTCAATTTAAACATTTCTCATTGCCTCAGTTGCATTTCAGCTGTTGGCCGTTCTAGGTGCTCACTACCTTATGCGTTTCAAAATCGATAAAACTGTGCTTTTGTTTCCACACACAGTCTGCGTTAAATCGCATTAGTGTCACATCTCTCATCCGTAGTTATGCAGGGTTTTCCTTTGATGACCGATCCGTTGCTTATATGATTCCCTTGTCGTTCTTCTTCTTTAAAATCAAACTCAAACTCAAATGGTCTCGTTTATGGTTGACCATAAAACAGTTGCTAACTCAGAAATGGTTTCACAAATGCAAGGTTCATATATTCGAAGTCGGTTGTCTGTTGCCACATTGAACGAATTGTATTTTGCTTGCAGGAGAACTTGGTGGAACGCAAACACCATCGGCTGGCACGTTCAGAGAGATCTCGCATATCAGATCGTGACGCTAAACCAACTGCAAGGTAAGTGTTTATCAATTTAAATACCAGAATCACTGGTAACACATTCTGTTTCCGATAGCATTCGCGACCAATTGCACACAATCGTCTATCGTTATCCCCCGACATGCGTGCTCAGCAGCGAAGAGCAGGACCTCCTTTGGAAGTTCCGTTTCTACTTGAGTTCACATAAGAAGGCGTTGACAAAATTCCTAAAATGCATCAATTGGCAAACGCCTGCCGAAGTGTTGCAGGCGTTAAGTCTGCTTGCCAAATGGACACCGATGGACGTGGAGGACGCACTCGAGCTGCTGAGCCCCTCTTTCACCCACCCGGATGTCCGAAAGTATGCTATAACCCGCCTAATGCAAGCACCCGATGAGGATCTTCTGCTTTACCTACTGCAACTTGTGCAAGCGCTCAAGTACGAGAATTTCAATGACATCATAGAATCCTACAAGAGAATCGCCCCCGACAGAGATATCGTCAAGTCTCTTGACGATAATGTGTTCGATCAAAGTTCATCCTCTGATGTTAGTATGAGTGTGAGCACTAAGCAACAACAGCAGCAACAGCAATCAGTTATACAGAAGAAGAGCTCTGTGCAAGTAGATGTGTCACAACTTTCTCTGCACATGGCGATATCTGTGAACTCAGGCGATGAAGACAATGCAGCGACAAGTGCTTCGATTGCTTCTGTCACATCCGATCCCTCGAATACGCTGATGACTGACAACAGCGCAGCTGGACCTAGTGATTTATCCACATTCCTTATTCAGAGAGCCTGCAAGAACCCGACCCTGGCCAATTACTTTTATTGGTATCTATCGATTGAGATGGAAGATCAGGAATCGATTAGGGAACAGGACGAACAAGTGCACAACATGTATGCGATGGTTTTGAAAATGTTCCTGAAAGTCCTCGAAAATGGTGAGTTCAATAAGGTGGCTTTCAATATGAGGTCTAACGGCGTCTTTTGTTTTTCTTTCAGGTAATATTCAGCTGAAGCATATACACAGCAATCTTAAAAAACAACAACGCTTCATAGACGAACTGGTTAAGCTGGTCAAAATGGTTGCCAAAGAGCCAGGCAACCGACACAAGAAAACCGAAAAATTTAAGCATCTCTTAGCCGAATCGGATGCATTTAAGATTAATTTTACTAATTTCGAACCGATTCCATTCCCGCTGGACCCGGATATATATATTAATAAGATTCTGCCGAATGACACCTCGCTTTTTAAGAGTGCGCTGATGCCAGCCAAGTAAGTACACTACAAACCAGTGGTGCGTTTGCTGATAGAAGTAAAATCGTGCCTGGCGTTAAATGGTTACAGTGGCTTCCAACACAAATTTTCTGAACCGATTTTTAGTCTTTATTTAACTACTCCTTTTGTTTTCTGATTTACAGACTCACATTTGTGACCTCAATTGCATCGCACGAGTATGTTGCGATATTCAAGCATGGCGACGATCTTCGGCAAGATCAACTTATTCTTCAAATGATAACGCTGATGGACAAACTGCTGCGCAGAGAAAATCTCGACCTTAAACTTACTCCCTACAAAGTTCTGGCGACTAGTTCCAAGCATGGTTTCCTGCAATACATCGATTCGTACACAGTCGCCGATGTCCTTGCCAAAGAGGGTAGCATTCACAATTTCTTCAGAAAGCACAATCCATGCGAAACGGCACCGTACGGCATCACCGCCGAAACAATGGATACATACATCAAAAGCTGTGCTGGATATTGCGTCATAACATACCTCTTGGGTGAGTTCCACTTTCGCTTCTTCTCATTTCATAGTTGTGATATATGATTTCGTTTCTTTCGATCAACAAGGCGTTGGTGATCGTCATTTGGATAACTTGCTTCTAACGACCAATGGCAAACTGTTCCACATCGATTTCGGATACATTCTCGGTCGCGATCCAAAACCAATGCCGCCACCAATGAAGCTCAGCAAAGAAATGGTCGAAGCGATGGGTGGTGTTACTTCCGAGCATCATCATGAATTCCGCAAACAGTGCTATACTGCCTATTTGCACTTGCGGCGGCATGCCAATGTCATGTTGAATTTGTTCTCATTAATGGTGGATGCTTCAGTGCCAGATATAGCACTCGAGCCGGACAAGGCCGTTAAGAAAGTCGAAGAGAATCTGCAGCTGGGACTGACTGATGAGGAGGCGGTACAGCATTTACAAGCCCTACTGGATGTTTCCATATCGGCTGTGATGCCAGCGCTAGTTGAACAAATACATAAACTCGCACAGTATTGGCGAAAATAAAACGACGAATTAGTAGGCCCACTTGATGTGATGAGACAGACGTTGCATGTGTGCGAGCTCTACAAGACAATTTATTAGTAATAACTAAACTGTATTACATCTAGAATCATATCTACTATTTTCGTAACAGCTACTCAGATTAATTTAAAGAGATTCGCTTTAGACTAGTAGTTCTTTAAGTCTTCTATAAAAATACACATTTTATTTGTTGCTATAACATGTTTAAAATGCGAAATAAAATCCTGATTTAAGTCAAAAGCGGAGTATATTACTGCCGCAAAGATCAAAACGTGTTCGATAGATAGGTACTTACGAATCAATGGGAGCAGCTTCGTCGCCTGCATGTGTGCTCGGAAACAGGCATAAAACTGACTTCTTCGGAAGTTATATTTTTATATTTTCATTGGACAAAAATCCGCTAAAACGGACATCACAATTTATTCAGTTTCGCAATTTTCTCGTTCTAAACTTGATTGCAAGTGCGGGTTTAATTTAAAAAGACAGAATTGCGAGACCCACTTTTTCGAATTCCTCTATCGTCTCAATAACAGATTTGGAAAAAGCCACAGCCACATTTGCTGTGTTTTTACAAATTGCTACGAAGGCTTTACAAAAAAAAAACAAAAAACATTTTTGGTTTTTCTATGAATGTTGTGTCGGTTTTTTTTTAAAAGTCAGACATTTTAGTTTCACTTACATTAAACCGTACAGGGTCATATGAGCGAGGTCAATGAACATCATGATGTAATAAAGGACAGAAGCAGTTCATCCACCACGAGTAGTTTTTAAGGCGTCTTTTATAAATATCGGATGAACCATTGCCTTTCATTTAAATTATGAAAATTGTTGATGTTTTCAAATTCAACCACCAATTCAATTTAAAAACGTCACAGAAAATCATTTGAATCCAATCGCATTCATCGAGCTGATGAACAATGAATTGCAATGAACTATTTCTTATTATTGTTCCATTTCCATAAACCCAGCGAGCTAATTGTCAAAAAAATGAAACATCATTTCGTGCCTAACAAGACGTCACTTTTCAGTCAAGCAAATTGTCGAAAAGTAAATAATTAGCGCAAATTTTATGTTTGTTCTCCGGGTAAAAGTATATTCTGTAAGAAAACGCATAGAGTAATCGCACCAAATCATTTCGGCTCGCCTTAGAAGCATATAAAGTCTAAGCTCAAAGTGTTCAATGTTATTTTTGTAAGCATCCTTAGTGAAATTATATGCATCTCTTCGCACAAAACACTTTTTTTTTTGTTAGTTCATCTCTCTTGCTTGTTGTTTGCTGATCACTGATGCAAAAAGAAATCCACTGCCTTCATCTTATTTGCTAATTTGTTATTGAAATTTGTGCTGACGAATAAAGTTCGTGGTGCTGGTGCGAGGTAAGAAAATCCAAAAGTGATTTTACACGGTTGATACGACACGACACATGTACCTACCGACTTTTGGGAATGTATTCGCGTAAAATTTAAGTAAATGCCGCAAACCTCCTTATCTCCAGTATACCGCAGCCGCAGTAACTAATAAAGAATTTTCAAATGAAATAGTGAGTAAAAGGCCAGAAAGTGTAACATTAAACTCATCCATTTCACGGTGATAAATTAAACACGCGAGTGTGCATAAATCGAAAACGGATACTTCATCGGGGAATTCAATCTCGGGCGAAACTAGGACATGTAAAGGATCTTTCAAGAAAAGAGGGTAAGTCATATTGCGCTGCTGATGTAGTCTTTGCCACTCTTGTGCTTTCCACAAACGACAACGTTTGTATTTGTAGGACACAGGTCAGTGGGATGGGGTGACCCCCTTTTGTGTGTCACCTTGTAAGTTACCATGGTGGTGGGAGAATCGGTTGGCGTGTAAACTGGATGCAGTACCTCATACTGCAGATGTCCTATTTGAATATTATGCACGAAATCATTTTGGGAAGAAAAAATTTAAACAAATATTGAGTACAGGCGAGATAACTACATCTTGGAGTTGATTATCAGCTATGGCACATTTTGGGCAGTGAGGTCAACGATAACACTGAAAGCGATTTGTGCGCGGTGACTTGTGACAATGCAGAGTTTATTTACAAAACCATTTGAATATACAAGTGAATGGTTTCCTTTTTTGTCTAGCGTTTCTTATCGAATAACGAAGTGTACACTCGCCACGCCAGTACAGAGGTTACCCAAAAACTCAGCGGCTTATCAAAACAGGGAATGGTCTTAACAATCTTGGAGTTATTATTAGATTTTTTGTATATCTACATAACTTCAATTGAATGTAGTTGATCTTTGATGTTATTTAAAGGATAATTGCGCATTTTGAAAACTAGTTTGTTTTGAAACGCGCTTACTTAAAGGTGCTTACTTCTACGTTGGATAATTAACAACACACTGTGTCTTTCACTTTAAACCAAAAAATCAGGTTGAGCATCAAATTACGGAGGTAAGTATGTATATTGTCTATCGAATATGGAGTTGACATGCCTAGATCTAAGCATCACCTTTCTTCGGTTATTAACCAAAGGAAGTATATTTGCTGCAGCATTATTGCCCATTTGGTCGATATTCTTGTTCATATACGAGGAGGAAATATAGTGAGCTATGAACAGCTGTGTGCAGAAAAGATTCGACTTTCCTTTGTTTTGCTGAGAAAGGATCTCAACAAAAACACGCCTAATTTATGCTTAAAAGTTTGTCGCGGCAAGCCTGGTTGGGTTCTTTTAGATTCTCATTTCATTCCATTTATGTGTTCATGACTTGAACGAAACCCATAACACTTCCCGGGCTTTAGTTTCCGATTGTGGTGTCGTTAAGCCTGCTGATTGTATCTATGCATGCGTAAAAGATGCTCCTTCGCTATTTTATGTGTATCGTACCGGTTCATGTCGCTTGCGAAGCCTGTTAAGTTGAACTTCTCAATTCAATGATGCGATTGCTTGAACGAAGGCATTTTTTTTTTTAGCGGTTTCATGATTGCTTTTAAAATAGTCGGTGTTCCTTTCATCGCACCAGCAACCCCAACACCCACGATGTTTTGCTTGTACTTTTAGCAGCTGATTGTCTCAGTTCGAGACACGAAAATTAATGCATTTGGATCGCAGATCGTGTCTCAAATTGAAGCAATCAGCTACTAGAAGCAAAACATCGTTAAATTTTATGGTGACAGATTTACCATTTCTGTATTAATTTTTATTTTGTGTAAAGGGACAGGTTAAAAGGTCGATTGAACAATTGAATAGCAAGAAATCAGTTGGATTAAGTGCAACGAAGTGATCAGTGCAGCGGTGCGGCACTAGACTTAATTTAAGAAGAGGCTTACCAATGGTTCCGCACAGCTTTTGTTAATGCATCTCTTACATACTCAATAGCCAATACTGAGTCGCCCAAAAGTTCCTCAAAATGGTTTCGGAACGAGATTTGTTTTTGAAAACGTTTTTTTAAGATTTATTTTCCTGAACTAAACGAGTCGGCGCAGTGGCTATGTGGTTAGTGTGTGTTGGACAGGTTCGAATCCCGAAAAAAACCCTAATTCCAACTTAAGATTTTTTTCACTGCGCCACCTCTCGCGAACGTCTGACAAACATCCGGGAGTATAACAGTCAGAAAGAGCTTCTCAATTGGCCGTTTGGGTTCGGCATAAAATTGTAGATCCCTTTCCATTCGTCCCAAAAATAAAAACTCATCCAAGACGAATGGTTGTGAGAAGCCAGGCCTAGGGTCCCTACGGATCTGTTGCGCCAACTATATATATATTAAACGAGATCAATTTTCGAAAAGATTTTTCTATGATTTTTTCCTAAACTACCCACTGCCTACTGGCCAGTTCACGCATCCTGTCAACTATATTAATGAAATCATATTGCAACGAGTCTATCTACAGTTTTGTGTCCCGATTTATACTATTACATCTGTGGGCCAAATTCAATGATTTTCTTTTGAAAATAAACAAAGCTATTTAAAAATGCCAAACTATCACGATCACGTACCTAAATCGAAGCATTCGCGATTTTTGAATATTTTAAAGCTTCCTGTACGCCTTCCCTCGGACCATTTCCCAATCCGATCGATCTATAGATGCAGAGGAATGCCGTGAGAATAGTGCCAATTTGTAGTGCAGCCACAGCCGCCGCCGCCGCCGCCTTTGCCGTTGCCACCTTTAAAGCAACAACTTTCCATCTTTATGCGTTCGTCTCAGCCAATAGCACGGGACGTACGCTGGCGCGTGCGAAATATGCCCTAGCAGGTGTAGTGTACACCCGTGACAGTCTAATTAAAATTAACACACAAAGCTATTTCTAAAATTAGAAACTGAGAACCGTCTACAGTGTTTATAAATAAGAGGGCAATTTGCTGCGCGAAAGATATGTTTCTTTTTTTTTTATTTTTGTTTCTCGCCTGTGTAACATTTATAGAAAAAATAAAAAGAAAGCGACAATAAAAACATCACATAAAAGGTAGTTGAAATAAATATGAGCAATCTAATCAACCCTCAGGTCTCCGATACGAATCGTCATTACAAGGGCTTCCTTCAGCACTCGGCCATATCCAAGCATAACTAACTTGAGTCGAGTCGAGGTGTAGGCAGAACTATTGCCAACATATAGTAGCACTTGGATGTGATTCAGCAGATACGACTAGCGGCTTTTACTTACTCATTCGCTCATCAATTTCGCGAGTGTCCCGTTGTGTATCTACTAGCTAGCACCATTTAGTCTCGAGACAGAGAGCAATTATAATAATACAAGTGCCTGAGGTGTGTCAGTAAACAGAGAGTATATTTCCTTTGCTGTGATCCGTCGAAGTTGTATATTCCCGTCATCGTCATCGCCGTCGTCGGTCGTTGAATGTCGTCTGTTGTAACGTTTGAGTTTTATTCGATATAATTAATCACCGTATAGCCATGTGATATAATCGCTAGTTTAGTGCTTCTGTGTAGTGGATTTTGCGACATTGAAAATTCGATTCAATTTCGATGCCAGCGAACAGTCGCTTCGCTAAAAGTGCATTTCTAACACAAAACAATGCAATAGAGTGAGATTACGTGAACAACAGCTGGCTGCGCTATTGTTGATGAAATGGTATCGTTTCGAAGGTGGGTTTAACTTATTACTCTTACGTTTGCCGGCGATTTGAGTGATGTTTTCTTTCGTGTACCATAATGTGTCAGTTTGCATTTGGAATAACGTTTCAAGCAACTTGATAGACGTATCAGGTGTACCCTCTGCCAGTCGGCATTAATTGTATTTTTTTACTTAACATCGACTGTGTGGCTACTACAATTTTGGAAAACCTCTCAACGTTTTTTCTGTAATGTCACCAATTTCTTTCAACTCGCGGTTCTCAAAGACGCTCATTCTTTTGTCTCTATAAAGAAGCCTATGTTTTTTATTTGCCATCGGTCTTCAGCTTTAAATGATGTCTAATGTTCAAGCCCCTCGGGAGGTAGGTAAAGGGAAAAGTTTCTCACAGATTTTTTAAATTCTTTCGTACATTGGCTAAAAGAAAGACGTTTCTAAGTCAATAAATGTAAGAAGGACGTTTGGAGTTCGAACGGCTATCATGGTGAACTAAGCAAATTTAGCATTGAAGCTGACTTTTTTTATATGCAACAGTTGCTGCTGTTTAATTAAATTATTTTCTCCTTCCCTCAGAGTATAGGCCAACATATTCACTAAAGAAACTTACCTTTAAAAACGTTTCACAACTTTCTCAACCAAAAACCAGCTGATTGTCCAACCTTTGCATTTGGCTAAAAAAAATGACTGATTACCCCGCATTCTGCCATGAATTACTGTGAATGGCCGAGGTTTCTTATTTCGAAATACGTATTCATTTCGACAGTGGCAGTTTGTCATAAGTATTGTCTTGCACAAAACAAAAAAGGAACCCGCCCAACCTTTGCATGCACAACGAGTATGTGGCTGTCACAAAAAAAAAACCGACAATGAACCACATTCATGTCCACCGTACATTTCACCTTTACCCAAATCTATAGCGTTTTACTTGTTCTATTCTTTTTCTTGTTGTTGTTCTTTTTTCCCACCTTAAAGCCTGTAAGCAAATATGCGCGTCGAACAAAACACCGAACTGCCAATGACCCATATTATGCGAGTGCTATTGATTTTGGATTATTGTTACTTGTTGTGCTATGGATGGGTAGATATGGTATATGTTTTGGTTTGCCGTTTCGTATTTGACTGACAGTTCCTATAATACCTCTTGTCTGATTTATTACTCTCCGTCGAGTAGGTATACACGATGCATAGCGTCGAATATGTGAAATTTGCAAACAAAAACCCGGTAAAACCCTCATTAAGAAGCATTTGACTTACATAGTTGCGCTTTCTGCTTAGCTGCGTCGCTTTGCTGGTTAATCTATTCCCATATCTTCTGCGGTACAAAGACGCACTACACGTACGTTTATATTCATGCGCTTACAACGAATGAGCTCAGGGAAGGCTTACTCTTCATGGTTGGTGGACCTCTTGTCGTGGGTTGTTTCACCAAAAATAACTTTTAATCTTAATCTATACACACTTCCGTTTTTTGTTGTTGTATGGTTACAGAACTAAATGTTTTGGGTATTATTATTCGACCCCACCGACTGCATTTAGAAATGAACTTCGCGGCGAAAAGAACAACAATAACTTCTGTTTATCTGGAGACTTGGCGATTTTTTTTTTCCTAATGATTTTATTCAAACTGTCAGATGTCAACAGAATATTGAAATACGTAACATATAACTTTTTACTACTGTTTCCTGGTGTGATACGAAAACAAACCCACAAATAAAAAAAAAACAATTTGCAGCGGGTATTGTCGCCACAAATAAACCAATTTGGGTTATCAGAAGTGAATCACTTCGATTGCCCACATGCGATTACGGCTTAGGTGAAATGCTACATGTCAGACATATCACACACCAATCGACGTGGAATGAGTCTTTACAAAGTAAATAGTTGCTGATGCGCTGAGTAAAGATAAATTTAATTTTGTAACGATCATTGCTGGACTTAAATGACCTAAAATATATTTTAAGCTCTCTCGAGAATCAGGAAAACTTTAGAAGTTATGCCACCAATAGAAGGCGAAAACAGTTCTACAGTTCAGCTCCGAAATGCTGAATTAAGATGGAGGATGACAGTTTTTCAGACGTTCGTGGAATCTACCAAAAACCAGTGAGCTCTAACTGAGTCCCCCGCAGTTTTGGTAAGACCTACACAAATTGACTTTCAGACGGTAGGTACTCATATAGACCAGAGTGTCTTATCCTGAATTTTTTTTCTCTTAACCGGCTTATTTGAATGTCTGAATGATGTAAAGGACTACTTTTATGAGATCCAATTGTTTGCAAATCCATTGTCACATGAACAATACTATTTTGAGGTTAAGTTCGATTGAATTTGTTTTTTTTTTTCGGTTGTTTGCGGTCTAACGCCTTGAGCACTCTGGTTGTGATCTAAAAGGCACCAAGTGACAAAGAACAGATACAGGAACAGAAACTGAAACAGAACAGAAAGTTTTTTCGTTCTGTACTAAATTCTGGTTCTGTTTGCGTTGCTCGCTCAGCTACACAAAACTGAAACAGGAACAGATTTATAAAAACATGGCTGCCGCCTATTTTGTCAAATTGTGTTTCGTTTTATTACTCTCCTCTTCGTCTACTAAAAACTTTCTTTTTTTCATCTTTCGTTTGTTATTAATACGTGGTCATCACAATATACAATAACACGATGCCAAAATAGCAGCTAGATGACAGATGCAGAATTTGCTGGCAGCAAAAGAAAAAATCAGTATTACTTGTTTACGTTCTGTCGTCAAACAGCTATTTTTCTGTCGCTAAATTCTGTTGGTGAAAAAAAATGTTCTGTTCCAAATTCTGTTTCTGTTGCAAATTAATGGGATTCTGTTTCTGTTCTTTGTCACTAGGTGCCTTAAGTAATGGCGAGCTCTCTTCATTCTCCTTAAATCAATTTTTACAGCTTCAATAACTTTTCACTGGTAGCTGTACTTCAAATACGCGCCTCTATCAGTGGCTGTACTATAGACAGGAAAGTAGATTGACTGTTTTAAAAGTGCACATACATCCATTTTGGACTTGACTGTCAGATTTCCGAAGTGTATTCAGACTACAACTTTTGACAAGTGTCCAAAGTATTACCGTCTTTAAGAAGCTATACTTAGCTTGGCTCTTATATCACATCGACATTAAATTGAAGGTCCCTTCGTCCAGAAACAAAAAAAAACTTAGACATTCGATCAGTTGTTCCTGTTCCTATAATAATTCCTTTAAATAATTGTTGCTGTCACTTTTTAAGACAGAAACAGATAAACCCAGCAACATCAGCGCCTTTGATAACAAGAAAAACTTAAACAGTAGAGGGCGTAGTAAATAAAATATAATTAAAACATCGACAGCAACTTTGTCTTACTTACTTACTTAGGTGGTCCGGGTTGGACCTGGGCCTCAACCAGCCCAGTTGCGCACCCCAAGTTGGTTGAGGTACTCTTCCACTTGCGCGCGAGTTACGATGCACACATAACAACGTACTATTTGGATGTAGCACTTCTACAAAACATTGCCCTGGTACTATATAAACGTACACGGAAACTCTAATCTAAGCTTAAACATAAGTCTCCAAAACTGTAACTCGTAATGTTGTAACCATTTATTTTATACTCTACTCTCACTCTCTCTCTATATAATATAACCCGTTGCCGTTTGTCATGAAAATTATGTTAACATTACTTTTGGAGTTTGTAAATGTGTTTTCGGCAGCTAAGTCAGTCGGAGCATGTAAGTCAAACAATAATTTGAGCTCTATTTTTCTATTAAAAGAAGAGAAAATTATAACGTTGTCCCTCCGGGTTGAGATCGAAGACTCAATGAAGATTCGAAGCAACTTTGTCTATGGTGGAAATAAATGCATTGCCAAAAGTTGACTGGAACACGTCGTTACCAGATTGTGTTTTCATTTTAGTCCTGTCAAAGTAAAATACTGGTAAAATGGAAAAGATCATTGATTTTCAAGCTTTATAACAACAGTTGGATTTCGTATTATTGTTTGTAAGCCATGGAAATCAATGATCTTTTCCATTTTAGTAGTATTTTACCTTGGCATATAGATCAAGTGGGCAAAATAAGAAAAAACGCCTATTAGGTAGGGGTAACAGGCCATTCTTGACAAACTGTAACATGCTAAAAATCACTGAACATTTTGCTCATGTTGTAATCTCATATTCATAACTTATCTAAAAGTTATATTCTCTAAATCAATTTTTAAACGCTAAGACTTTAACATGTGTTAATTTTTTGAGGTACCTGGCAATGCCGAATCTGAGAAAAGTGGCACATACTTCATTGCGGCGTTTTCTGCATTTACACAGAAAAATTACATTTAAAATTTAAGTCGATGTCTATGCATGATCATGTGTTACAATGGGAACATTCAAGTATCTAGTTTAATAATTCTGACAGCTGGCTGACATGATGTGTCTCAGTTTTGATTGGCCTAAATCGGGCACATGAACAGCTTTTTCAGTTGACGTTTGTCAACTTGACCATTTGTCAAGAATTTTTGACTGAGTAGTGAGTATTAAAAATTGTCATTTCGCAAATGTCGCGGACGTAGAATAAGTGAAGTTCCGTTACCGATTAATCTAGCTTTTGCCTCCAGGTTACGTCTAGTTCAGACCAATCTAGTAAATTTAAGATATCTAGATGTGCCCAATGCGTCTAAAAAGTACACTGTTGCTGTCAAAGTTGCTGTTTGACATTTTGTTTTGAGTAAAAAGGAGTAGATTTTCACTGAGGTACAAAATTTATGATATCTGTATTACTTTTTTTCCATGTTAGGGAACTGCATTTAGTGTCAAAATGCGTAAAGGTTAATACGGACCTGTTCCGGAACGAAATTTTCCGGTGGTCTTCTAATGGACAGCGAAACTTCGGCGAAAAGGCAGTGGAAAATAATTTGTGGAGAGCTGATACACAAGTAGCAGTGTTACCAGCACTGGCTTTTTATATCTGATTTGGCTACTCGAACTTTTCACTGGCTTCTTAAAATTGTCATTTGGGATTTATCCTAATTTACGCTATTCACTTTAAAGTTTGGCGATTTTTAGGCTCCTTAGGATTTATTAAATAAATACCTACTTCAATTGCAAACGTACTCTTTTCGTATAACTAAAACTTTCTAAACAATTGTAGTTTTCGATTGGATATTTCAGATTTCTGCTGCCAAATCGAATTCAATCCGAATTCTA
Source organism: Cheilosia vulpina (assembly GCA_916610125.1). Classification (NCBI taxonomy): domain Eukaryota; kingdom Metazoa; phylum Arthropoda; class Insecta; order Diptera; family Syrphidae; genus Cheilosia; species Cheilosia vulpina. The sequence goes on along the minus strand of OU744279.1, from coordinate 39,098,256 downwards.
TACATTCTTTTGCGTATTGAGTTGCCCGCAAAAAACACTTTTTTTCATTTGCACTGGAGATCCATTGCAATTGATTTTCACACATTAATACAAACCCATTTCGACAAAATTTAATATAACAACTCGTTTCCGTTTCTTTTCTTTTAACATTTTTAACAATGAAAACTAGAAAAGTCTCTCAATTATGAGTATGTGTTTTGTTTTTTTTTTTTTTTTTATTTAATATTGTCGTTTTTAAAATCAAAGTAATCAGAATTTAAGTGTGTCGAAAGAATTGCAAAAATGTGCACTTTTGATCCTTGTATTTGTTTTGGGCTATTTTTGGCTCCAACATTTTTGATTTTTGGCTCCATACCATACAAATGTCAAATTTTCGCAAGCAAATAATGTGGAGAATTGTACCAAACAATCTACTACAACTACTCACTTTTCCGCCATCATTTCGCAGCAGCTGGGTACTGCAAAACGAAAAGGAGAGCGAAATTTTTCGTTCATGATATCGTTGTGTCATTTTTGTATGGGATTTTTCGTTTCGGATCAGATCCGTACTAGCCCTTAAGGCCCTTAAAGGAACGGACCATATTTTTTTTATAGAACATTTATACAAACACTGTAATGTGCAAAATAGTTTTACAAATAAAGTGTTTGCGGGCAGCAAATCTATAGTCAACACGTTCTGGGAATTTTAAGCGTCGACAAATCAAAATTAACTTACCAAGGTAGGAATATGAATTTACCTTATAGGAATTTTCCATTTATGTAGTTTGCTGTGTGATTAGCGGGAATTTTGTTCATAAAATGCCAGTAAATATTTTGCTGTCTTATTTTTTTTTATTTACCCATTTCTTTTGCTACGTCAGCATACGACTAGTACCGACGAACATTCGAACAAGTCAAGTTAGTGCGATGACATTTTAATTCACTCACTGTTTGTCGTGAAAAACAACATACTTGGAGACATAACGTGTCGCCAGTCATTTAGTTGTTGCTACTTCGAGTCGTGCATGCACACCATGCCCAATAAAAACTTTAATGTTTGTCTTAAACACGTGTATATAATTTTATTTCATTCAACACTTGTATTTACATAATACAATCGCTTGCTTTCGGTGTTCTAAAAAGTGCTAAATATGTATGCCTTGTCCTTTCAAATATTCGCAACAAAACACAAAAACATTGCAACAAAAACAAAACTTAGCGGCAATTTTGAAAATTGCTTAAAACTGTCCGCATTGCTTATAAAACTTATACATAACCACTAGATTCTAATTTTAAGGCCGCTTCATAAGTAGGTAGTCCAGTTTTATCGATAATTTTGCTCATATCCAAACGTATGATTCCGTTGTCATTTATAGAGTCAAGATCGAGCGTCACATCGTCGGTGGCACGATGATTGTCACTTGCGAGTGCGTTGGCCGCCGTCGCCGATGAACACGGTGCCGATGTAAATGCAGCGCCAGTGGTGGGCGTATTGTTGTCTCCTTCGACATTATTGTTGTTGATTGCATTTTCGCAATTAGCTGCGTCGAGTGCTTGAAATGAACACACACTCCTACGGTCATCAATTGCGAGCGCAAAGTGTGATTCGTGATCGTCAGCGTTATTATTGCGATCGTCAGTTATTGGACTCTGGAGTGGCGTACAGTAGCATGCGTTCTTATCAGCAGTGTACCCATTACTAACATCAACAGCTAAGACCACCTGATCTAAGCCACTGTCGCTCGACAGCGACATGGAGTCGTCGTGACGAAATTTCCCACACAGCGGGCATCCGCGGTAGTATGGTTGATTTACGGGTCTCCCCTCGCGGGCGGTAGTATACAGCAAGGATTTCCTACCTAAGGCACTCATACAAAACCGTCCCGATGCGGCAGCAGGGAGTACAGCAGCCACCCCCATGTGATATCGATTCTCTGCCTCGGCACGTTGCAACGAACAGCAAGAGTGGGCACTGAGCCTTTTGTGCTGCATGCCCAGGAAGTAGTTCTCCCTAATGAACTTGGGAATCTCACCGGGGTTCGATGGCCCTGATACATCATTCATTGACCGATAATCCGGTGGCGGGGATATTCTGGTCGCCTGGCTGTCTTCCTGTATGGCCACAACTGCATCGTAGGAGGGTGGCGGCTCGTGAGTCAACGCCGGAACTGCCAGCCCCTCCGAAGACTCCATGAAGAGGCCAGATGTCTCGTAGCACTGTAACGAATCAGCAAAAGATAAAGACTTTAATTGACGCATAAAGGAAATCAACTTGTGCAGTGGTGTGTGGTGGTGGATGGGATACGGACAGGGACACCGTCTTTCAGGGCATAAATCACTTAATTAGTGGAGAGACGACTTTCTTTTTAATTATACAGCGGCGTGGTGACACATTCAGTTGGAGGGGGAGGAGGAGGAGACAACATACCAGATCTAGGTTCATCTCGCTCTCTGCAAGATTTCGGTTTTGAAATTAATTGCCGACCGAGTGAGCGACGACAACAACGACTTTACGAGATTTTCCACACCTGCCGAGTGGAGTCCTTCGTTTGTGACTGCTGCGGGTGGGCTATGATGAGTCACAAGGAGTTGATGCCAGAGAAGGGTTACTATATATAAACGGATTTATCACAGTAGGGGTGGTTTCACCTTTTCACTTTTTGAATGTAAGGTTCATTTGCTATGGGAACAATCTTGAATAAATATGCTTTTCAGGTTGTTGGGTTGATTTGTATCGCACGCTTGATTTGGCGCAGTACCTTTATTTCGATTTTATTAGACAATTTGTTTGCTCAGCACGATGGATAGTTGGGCGTACATTGATGACAGAATAGAGATAACGATGCGCCCATGTGTGTGCGATTGAATTTGAATTTGAAAGAGTGACATAGTTCAATATTTTTAGAGAAGAGGGACCTCGTAGCTGTCTAGCTACTCACAGTCAGTCAGTCATAATAGGATTAAGTGGGCTTAGCTTAAGCGAATTGAATAGGCCAACAACCCAAAAGGAAAATGCACTGTGTTGTGCACAACATGCGACCTTTTTAACTTGCTAGTACAGCGCGAAAATTGTTTTAGCGAAAAATGTCGGTGTCGAAGTTTTAATTTGGTTTGACCAAGGAGCCCAATCTGTCAATTTGTACCTTGGATCTAAAATAAACATACCCATGCAATGATTTAAAAAATTTGTTCGTGATTACACTCAACTGCAGCCTGAACGACACATGACAGCAGCTTAAAATTTAGTTTTTTGACTACCCTCGGTTCACACCTCGATGTGGTACCGAATTCTTAATAATAATTAATAATTGTTTAAAATTAACGGTGCTTCCCATATAAAGTTTATAATTTTTTTTTTTCGAGATTTTTTTTTAATTGGCAACACTTTTTCAATTAATTTGACATATAAAGTTCATCATTTGCTTTTTTTCGAGATTATTTTTTTTTAATTGGCAACTCTTTTTCAATCAACCTGACATATAAAATTTATAATTTTTTTTTTTAATTTGTAACACATTTTCAATCATTTTGACACATAAAGTTTATCATTTGTTTTTTTTTCGAGACTATTTTTTTTAATTGGCAACTCTTTTTCAATCAATCTGACATTTAAAGTTTATATTTCTTTTTTTAGAGAATAATTTTTTTAATTGGCAACACTTTTTCAATCAATTTAACAGCAGGCAGCGAATTTGTGCTTCTTTTAGTTTACCAAGAGTGGACCTAAGTGAATGTAATGCTTGTAAATTGGGCAAATGTCTCCAAAAGCGAGAATGCTCTTGATGCTTATGTTCAGCGATGAGGCTGTTTCGATTTATTTTTTTCTTCATCAAATTTACAGTAAATATTTTGTTAACAATCGTTTAAGCATAGGAATAGCTGCGTCACTATGAAAAATGGTCCCATTTGAAATGAAAAACAACAACAATTGAGACGCTGTTACGTCACTGTTTGCTGTGCTTAATGGGTTCGTGTTATTATTGGTCCATATTCAAATATGATAAAAAAAGATATGATACTGTCCAAAATTGTATTGTCAATGCAGAGCACTATAGATCTGTAAATAAAGATTTTTCTCTACCCAGTGATAAAAGTGTAAGAGCAATAGATTAAATGTGGCGCAAAATGACACATAGTACGCGCCACATATCATTTATTGAAGGAAACTTTCGATAAGCGTATAATTCCGCGCACTAAGCATATGGATTGGCCTCTATGGCGAATTAACACGCAACACTCTTGCCACAACAACAGCAAGATCTCCACTACGTCAACCATCTTTTTTCCAGCTGTCACATTAACCTTTTCCGGTCTCTTCCTTTTCGGACAGCGACCGCTTTCAATTGTACCTACACGTTTTTATAAAGGTAGAATTCCTAAGTTAATTTAATATACTTTTTTTTCTTTTCATGACAGTCTCCCATTTCGTGTGATTTTTCTTTTGGAGTAGGGTAGAGCAGGGCTAGAAGTAACATTTTCGAATAATTTTGATGCTGCTCATGTAAATGACTAAGCCAAACGTATTTTAAAACAGACAGCAATATTTAAGCTGCAAAATTCACTAAAAAAGTCTCGTCAGAAGATGTCAAAATATTGCATTTTAAAAATAAAAAAAATAAAGAGGGCTACAGGGTGAGTTATAACATAGGCGGCGGGTAAGTTGTAACAATGATTAAAAACAAGGAACTTGTGTTGTCTGCTTTTAAGAAGATTTATTAAAAAAAAACAAAATCGCAATTCACTTGCTGTAAAAAACATATTCACAGAGCAACGATAGAGGAATCTGAATTTGCGCCTGAAATTGGGTAGGTGGACGATCTTTTTCATGAAAATTATTTGTGATGTAATCTCACATTTACTTAAGCCGGATTACTGCCATGCCATCCTGTCATTGTTCTCTCTGAATGCCGGTTGTCTGCTGCATGCTCATATGCAACACGACGTCAAAAAAGGTCATTAGCACATTACGCAAAGTTAGTTGACGACAGTATCCAAATGGCTGGGCTTTAATCAAATGTTACGTACCCATTAGAGCAAGAAAGATGTGTGGAGGCAGTGTAATTACGTCAGTAGTTTACACTGCCTCGTTTTTTTTTTTTTTTTTCTTATTTCTGTAAGTTACTACTTTACATTGTTTTATAGTCGTTTCCCCTACAAATTATATGGGCGAGGTATGTGATGATACGATTAAATCAAAAACTCATTATCCGCACATTTGTTTTCGCATGCCCTGAAACTGCTGACTGTATTTAATTGGGCAATAAAAAGCGAGGTTAATACCGTATCTAGAGAGCGAAATCGAAACGACGTGTTTTGCGACAGCCCTTCCACAAGGCATTAGGATGAAGCATAAAATTTGTAAAAGGACCGGATTAGAGCAAGCCAATCAAACGGCCGTGGAAACTAGAGCAATGAAATGCGGTTCTAGGAACCATTTCGCGAACTACCAACAATATTATTGGCGCAGGTCTACCAAGGGTGGTTTTATTACCCTTTTACAAGCTAAACAATTTATGTTCTTAACTTTAAAACTATAACAGCTATTCAACTATAGACAGAGGCAATATGTGCGTGAGGCCAAGACGGCAACTAATACCGAATCAAATATAAACAGCTTTTTTTGGCACATATGGACATCAAGATCAGAAAAGTCTGCGTGTTACCCCAACATTCCATGTAGTCGTTCTAATTATACATAATTCGTGCAGCAGATATTTTAATTATAACTGAAGATATATCGTTGCTTGATCGCAGGTTTGTATACAACAAATTTTGCTCATTTTACTGAGGATTTGAAGCTCATAGAAGACAGATTGGACGAGGTTTTGTTACGAGATTTGTAGATCTGTCAAACTTCCCACTAAACTCACAACACGACGGAACACGAAGGCGGGTCGTCTCTGAGACCGCCAAACGAAATATTGAACTGACATGTCCAGTTCTCAAATCGCCCCCTTTTAATCCCCGGTGGATGAATGCAGACTTTGTAAATTAACCACGATGCTTTGAAACAGGTCTCTCAAGACAAATTTGGAAAAAGACTGAAATCTTTAAGGATCTGTTGCAAGATAGTTATGCGAAAGTCGAATGTTGTATGCTGATAGGGAATTTTGAAGATTAAAATCAGCTTGAAAGGTGTATTTAATCTGATTAAGCCATCGAAACTTGTTGTGTTCATCTGACTAGACTCACTTTCACTCCCATCTTGCTTAAAATCATGAGAGAACACAAGGTTGTATCCTGCCGATGTTAGCTATGTTTTGAGAGATTTTAGTTCCAGATAATTACAATAAAAGGATGACGCTTGACAGTTAATAATAAGCAACTTGTATTTTTGTTGATTTAAAGGGCCCTTCAACAAAGCACCTTTTAATAGCATGTGCGCCATTCTGCTATGCTATAGACAGCAAGTTTTTAATGAAGCTTTTGTTTTCATGATGAAGCTTACGTTCAAAAATACCGCAGTTTAGGCTGAGTTGGGGTGGTAACTAAATTTTAGACTAAACAAAGGCAGTCTTCTTTTTAGAATTTTTGAATTGTGTATCTGTCATTTAGATTACTACAAAAGCGTTTCCTTAATTTACTGTAAGTCTCTCTTTCTGTGAGAGAATTTATACCCACCACTGCCGTGCTGACAGTCTTTTCCATTCTTCCTACAAAAGTAAAGGAACAAACCTACCGCAATATAATATAGGAAGTTTTTCAAATCGAAAACCAATGACAGGCAATTTGACAGCCGTCGTTGTGATGAATAGAATCGGATCAAGAACAATCTCGTTTTCGGCCGTCATTCATTCAGCAGCTTATTTTTTGTCGAATGGCTTCAAGTAAAATCATTATTGAGCCACCATTACATTCATAGATAACAATTAGTGTGATTAGAAAAATTGTGCCGGCCAAACATTACAGTCAATGAAAAGGATGAATGATTGACGTCCTAATTCCATGTCTGTCAATATTGCAACCCCTGATGGGGTAGGAATTGTGCTTTTTACTTTGTGGGAGCGTCCATCAACTTAACTCGTTATATATAGTACCAAGATTTGAAACCTAAATGCGGCTGCCAGAACAAAAACTATTAGCATCCTTAACAGCTGTTATTAAGACCATTTGCGGTATTATCCTGAAGCATCAATCACAATATTGATGGGCTGAACTGAAGGAATTCTTTATACTTGATATAAAGGGTATTTAATTAAAAACTTCACCACTTCTTTTTTAAATAAAATGCAAACTACTTGAGATATTTAAAAAAAATATATTATTGGGTTGAATTACTAGCAAAACATTTATGAATGGCATTCGGCTTCGTCCATATGTCCACCACGGGAACGGTGGATACTCGGCCGCATTCGGCCGAACATTTTGAACATTTCTTGTTCAATATTTGCTCTGAGCCCCTCTAACGTCGTCGGCTTGTTGCGGCATAGATCATAGACCAATGATTTAATGTAGCCCCATAAAAAAGTCTAGAGGCGTTCAGTTTTTCGAGATAACACGTTGACCGCATTGAGAATTCAATAATTGTTGCACCCGCGTTTGGCATGTGGCACCGTCTTGTCGGAACCACATATCACTGATGTCCAATTCACGCAATTGCTCAAAGAAATAACGTTCCAACATGTCTCTGTAGCGAATACCATTTCCCGTAACGTGATGGTCAAAACACGAAAAAAAAAACAGCGCAATAACCTCACCGGCATGAAAACCGCACCAATCAGTGACTTTTTGCGAATGAAGTGCTGTTTTATTATGCCGATAAACGCGTTGAACGCGTGCGTGACACATTTTATCGAAACTTTACGATTTTAAATGCCAAAGCACGCGAGCAACAATTTTGTGAAACGAAATGCTGCTTTGAAGCGAATGCGCGTTGAGAAAGTAGAGTATGACAGATTAAAAGTTCGGTTATGTTTTAACTAATGTACACAAATAGAGAGCAAAATTCAAACATCAAGTCTACTCTCTTTTTTCTTGTAGCTGTAATTTTTGTGCAAGAATTAAAAAATGGTTCTCCAAAATAGATAAATATTCGTATGTAACAGTACAATAATACAAAGAACAACCTAAACATAGAAACAAGACCAATGATTCATATTTTGTTTACAAGAAAACCTAAAGAAATGAGTATTAGCTCCACCAAAAAAAAAGATATTCATTATTTCCACACACTCAATTAATTAATTTGCATTAAAAAAACATAATATTGCTTTTTAAGACATGTGTGTGATAAACATTAGTGGTTCTGTGCTACTCGAACTATCAGCGACATATTCTATGACCTGAAATCGAACACTTCAAAATTCTAAAGTTGTCAAACGCGCGTGAGAGTAGAGAGTAGGTCTACTCAGGCGTCGCGTTAAACTTTACGATATTTACGATCTTAAGTCGATTGTTGTATTTTGTGTTGCAGTATATGAACGCTTTGTTTCTACATAATCTGTCAACGCACGCGCGCGTCAACGCGATATTGTGAATTCGGCATTAAGCACATGACGGTTCTCACCTGTTGAGTAAGGCATATTTTGTTGACGGCGCCGTTCAACCAAAAATAGGGCTTCATCGCTGAATATGATTTTGCGATGAAATTTGGCGTTAACGCTCTTGAAGTTGCGACCAACGACTCGGATTTTCGGTAGTAAATTTCAATTACTTGTAAACGTTGTTCATTCGTGTACCTTACCATTATGAAAATGTTGATTTTACTGGGCAGTCATTCGCCGTAACTTTTCAGGCGATTATCGTCGAAACGATGGACCTCCAAAACTATCAATTACAAGTTTGAGAGCTTAATCCAGTTCATTTTCCGTAAATATATAATGAAAGTTGACGTTTGTTAAAAAAAAATTCAAGCAGAATATGACTTATTTTGGTGATCAAAGTTTCAAAAACGATATCGCTTAGACGATCGTTGATATACGGAATCTGCCCCCTGAATATTTTGACATTGACAGTTCGGTAATCGGTTTAGGGTTCGTTCACACTGAAAGTTTGGAGTTGTCAAGTCGCTAATGAAAGTGCCTTTCTAAAGTTATTGATACATGAATAAACAATAAAACAAAAACATTATCACTGCAGAGCCCCGAAAAATCAACGATCAAATTCAGTTTTCTTAAAACCGTGTTTGAGAAAATCTTTTAAATCAAATCAGTTATTCACAAATCGGTACAACTTTTCTGCTACTCGTACGACGTTTTCATTACATCATCGACAGAACAATGCAAACAAACATTTACGCCTTCATCCATAGTCGGAAGCTGCTCAAATGGATGTGTCTATTGAAAAAAACTCAGTCGAATTGATTATCGAAATAACATACACATAATTTTTAAGATCCAAGTGCTAAGACTTGATCGTGTAAAAAGTAACACAATTGATTGAAATCGGGTATACAAAGATGACTTTGCAAAAATCATTCACAATGACTTTGTGAAGAATTGTCTTTTTTTTACGTTTGTCGTGTGGGTGTGACTTAATGGCGCCAACGTATTCAATGATGAACCCAACGAGACAGCGAACATTAATTATAATATTTCCCGTATTAAATCAACCGTGTAACACTATTACCCTGACTAAAAACAATTAAGAAGCCAGTATCTCAATTGGAATAGAAAGAGCATCATATAACATTTCGAAATAATTTCACAATTCCGCGACAAATATGCTTCGGGAATTTATTGCTAAGAATTTGTTCTATTACCCAAGTGTAGAACGACAATGCAACTCAAGTAAAGCGTTTGTTAGTCAAACTTCACACTTTCACCTTGATTTTACCGTTGTGAATACTCACAAATCACAAGCTCCTGTGGGGTTTATTTCTGAAGAGCTTTCTTGTGATTCGATGATGTTTTCCGAATTCTTTGACAATCCTTACAAAAAAATCACCTCGACATGGATGGATTTTAATTTCATTCATTTTTTCATAGAAGTTCGAATTTATACACAAAGTAAGTAGGAAGATTTAAAAATATTTGTTTAAGAAGTCAAGAAAATAAGTTATTAACGGCATTTGTCACAAATCAAACTTCCGACCTTTCTTAGTTGGGGAGTTGTAAAATATTAACTCGCTTAATCTGACAGCTGGCTGACGTGATGTGACCATATTGATCACGTGTTTTTAATGTGAAGTATTGAGAGGTAACCGACAAATCAAATCAATAATGTCGGAATCGGGATTGAGTTAATCAAACCGATGGGAAACCGGTGACTTTTACATTGTTGAGAGAGTTACCGCGTCAAAAACGAAAGTGATGTATAGCCGAAGTCCACATCCTTCAGCTACAAAATGCTGCCTGTCCTAAGAGGAACGAGGCAGAGAGATCCGATTGTCTAGACTCAGTGGTAATAAAGCTGTAAGAATGTGAACACAAATCAGACGCTTGGATGTGCTACCCATAATTAAAGAAATGTAAAACGAAGAAAAACATAACCCGCGACCAACATTTCTGCAATCACTTGAAAAGGTTTCTATTTCAGATTTAAAACATGTCAAATGATAGTGACAATTAGTGTCAGTAAATTAAACCAACAATTCATCATTCAATTATACGAAATAAATAAAATTGTCCGGTCATCACTTCCGGAAGCCATTTTGTTTTATTATTTTCCCATAGTTCCTACCACGTAAACAAGATGGCCGACTAAAATACGTGTTGCGTATTTTTGCGTGTTCGGTAATGCTGTCCCTTTCAGTCGGACGGATCTTTAGTATTGGGCATCCGTTTAATCTTTCGTGTAAGGATTGTGGGATGTTGTAAATGCAGCAATAATCAGGCAGTAAGTTGACGACGAATAGATTGAAAATCATTTCATGACTAGATTCGTTCAAATGTGAACAGCACATCTACGCTATCAGGCCACGGCACAAATTTTTTAAGCAAGCAATGGCAAGCTTTTGTTGAATATTAAGGTACGGGATGCATTCAAAGACATTCAGCGAAACGTTTAAGAAACTACAAAAGTCAGCGTTGAGGCAAATAATTCAGCCGAGAAATTCTCTTACATTATCCATTAATTCTTCATATTTTTATCAACTGAAAAAGCTGTTCTTGTGACCGAAACGGAGACACATCAAGACAGTCAGCTGTCAGAATTATTAAACTATAACTTGAACGTGTCAATTTTTTTTTAAACTGTCAGCTTTCAATTTCATTTGCAAAAACCCGTATGACACTACATTTTTTCTCATATTTATCATGTTGAAAAGTCAGCGGTGTGTAAAAGAGACTAAAAGTGTATTACAAAAGGGGTAGTGATTAATATAGCTTGTGGTTTCGATGCTAGTGGACTGTTTTAAAATGAATGAAAAGAAACGATTTCAAAGAAAATATGAACATTTATTCACTTCTAGCTTTCTCGGTGGTTGACAAACGAATGCAAGGACTCGTCTGTATCCTTCAGCGGTAGTTGATCGAATCTCATCGATGAGAGGTCCGAAGGGTAGCGTACGATCGGTTGCTCATACACCGATAAGTGTGCGCAGCCAATGTCTCGCTTCGACATCTGTTTCATCTTAGATGGACGCACACGAGTTATCCTTATTCAAAGGAATATTGAACAAAAAGCAACCACAAATTTTCAAATGAATTTATTTTCAAATAGTCTTGAAATATCAAAAAAGAAAAAGCTGCCAGCTGCTGAAAAATATAATTTGAATACATTTTTAATGCATTTTTTTGATGTTTCTACATTAATTAAGTTGGTGTGTACGCACTCACTCCTATCGGGAATTTTCGTTCTAATTTTTTGTACTGCTCTAAATTCATTTTAAAAGCAGAAAAAAATGTGCAAAAAAATGTAGTGTCATACGGGCTTAAGTCATATGAGTTAAATGAGTGCGTTCAGTCCACCGACTTCCTTATTTTTGATATTTCAGAAGAGTGGTTATTTTTGCCTTTAGTTATGCATGAATCACAATACTTGTTCGCTTTATATCTTGTGTAGAGCTCAGGGATTTGTGTACAAAATATTCAGTTGTGCGTTCTGACCAGCGTTGCCACAAAGGAAAAAAATATTGACGGCCTTTCGAAGGACCATTTCCAAAAAGTGCGGGCCACCAGCCTTCAGAGAACAAGACAAAAAATATGAAGTCGAATTATTATTTATTATGACGGCAGTAAACGAAAATGAAAAGTGACAAAGAATAAATGAATTCAGAGTCGCTTTCAATATATGAACTTGTTTATGGAGGAAACACATTGCTAATTTTTGTGATGAAATAAGAAAGTGTGCTTTTTAGAATATTTTGTTGAAGGAATATAAAAAAATAAGATATGCGTGCCATATTCAGATGGCCTCGGGCCAAGGGTCAAAATAAAAAAAAAAAAACAGAGGGCAAAATGGCCCGATCGGGCACATTGTACTAACGCTGGTTCTGACTTTTGGTTCCCCCGTCCGGAATGTAAGACTAAAATAAAATCAAACTCTATTTTGCTCCTTCGTTTCACAACAAACTCACAACCTTTTGGTTTTATGATTGCGAGTTCATCCTTGAAATTAAAGGAATCATTCAAAATTGCCAAATGTTTGAATATTATGCATGTAAAACGCAGTTCGCTAAAATCAGGGTTTGCTTCCAAAAAGTGGAATACGTAAAGTAAAACAAATCACGACCGACAGAACGAAAAGTTTTGATTTAGCCATTGTCATATAAATAAAGCTCGGTGTCGTTGAGTGTGTAAGTGTGACTGCATTACATAACCTCAATAGTGACAAAACGCTATTGAAATCAGTCTCACCATCAACGAGGTCAACTTGTATAAGGTACAACATTTATAACGACCCTCAGTATCCATCCTCATCACTGTGATATTCATTAAATTTTGTTTAACGACAAAAAGTCAGACACGCACAGACAGTCCTTCAAGCAAAAAAAAAAAACATTATTTTGAATACACCGCAGGCAGTAATAATTAAGGATACCCCGCTCCTTTCTACCAATAAAATTAAAATCCACATACGGTTCTTTAAATAACTAAATTTATTGTCCACTCACCTGCTCCACACTGTATATTTCCATGTTAGCGTCATTATCCATCCACCTTTGGCGGTATGCGGCCTCGGTACGCTTCTTTATATTACGGTGACAGCAGTAGCAAACGACACACAACACAGTTGTCACCACAGACAGCATAGCACTGCAAACACACAAAAGGCATAAAACATTTATTAGTAAAAGGTATTTTCAGCTAATAACCGACAGAACAAAAGGAATCTATAATCCGCAGGACTCTTTACTGTGTCAGTGTATTGTGGGTGGGTATTTTAAGAACAATGAAACTAATAGCTCTATATGGACGTGTTCCACTTTAACTTATTACGCACGTTTAAGCACGCCTGTCTATACTACGATGGGATATGTGTACTCCATTGGTATCGCCAACCCTCTGTTTCGAACACAATAGACCACAGGTGTCTATGTTCGCATGAAGCGAAGATAGTGAGGAATGGGCATTCTGTTTTTAACTTTTTTTGTTTCCTATATATGTTCTGCTTCCTTATTCAATGCGAAATGACAACATCTCCTCCTCAGCCCATTATAAACCTGTCTACCTTTTCTCATGCAAATTTCGAATATCTCATTCCCTTGATTGGCAATCGGATTGGTAAAAGGCGGATCGCAGGATATCGTTCTCAGACGTACGTATGAGCAGCGCAGGTGGTGTTAATGTTAGCCAAAAGATTAACATTTAATTGAATTCACGGTGACAATTTGCCACTGTCAAAGTCGACGCAATCGTTGCGCAAATGAACCGGTGCCGCAATTGCCATGAAATTCGAAACCGAAATCATGGCTAATCAAAAGTGGATTACTTAGTCGTCTTTCCGTCAGCCGCCTGCCTTGATGTGGGTTCAAAATCGAAGGTTAGGGTATTAGTTATGTGGATTTTGAGGTTAGCAGTCTCGTTCTTCGGTAGAAAGAAAAACAAAAATAATAATCAATAGATTGTGGTGGCGGAGGGAGAAGGCCATTAGTTCTCAGTTTGCGTGTTCGTACCACAAAAGGGGCTTCGTGTCTATATTTCGAAATGAAAATTATCCACATAAGGTGATTTACTCGGGGTAGCAATGGCGGTGCATCGCTATCTGTATATAAATGTTCTTGTGAGGCTATATTTGTAGAATATACTGATTTGTTGATATCGATTCGATGTCGTGGACTCTCGTGTCTGTTTCTTGTGGTGGATCGTTTCTTTTGGCCTTTGAAAGCTCGTTAAAGGATATTCGAAATGAAATGACTTCAATTAGGGATAATTAGCTTGTTAAGTGTGGAAAATTATGTTTTGACACACAGGAAGGCAAACCCATGGCTTGTAGGAGAATTTATTTCCTCAGTAGGCCGTGAATGACAGCAACCAAGAAGAACTAAAACTCCAAACGTTCTAAAATATTAAAAAAAATTGGCCCATGACTTAAAGACAGAGATGGCAGAAATGCCTCTTTTTTTGAATTACAACATTTGTAATGTCTGCTACGTAGCTGAGGTAGTTAACGTAGTTAAATGTAGTAAACGTAGCGCTAACTGTCAAAATGTGGTTAGCGTTGTCAGATTCGACCGTCAAACTGACAAACTGAAATATTTCAATTCTGTTCCGCTTTAATTTTTATTGAAATTCAACTTTTTTTTACGTACATAAAGCATGTAACAAATGTATGTAGTAAATGAAACATATCAGGCGTGTAGTTTACTCGATTTACTACGCGTAGTTAATTGAGTAGATTATCTCACGTAATCTAACCTGTCATCTCTGCTCATAAACCGACTAAACTTTCGCCTGTCAAATTTTATTTACATGGTGCTACAGCCTCGCGTGTATACCATAACCTCTAAACTAACAAGCCAGCTCCGTCACTGGCTAGCTGTCGCGATTGGGGTGGGCCGGTTCTGTCCTGTCGTTACTATGAGTACACCGTCACCCATCCGTTGATTAAAACTAAGTAACGTAACAACTCGCTTACACAGAGATGGCAGCACTTGAGTACAGATCGGAGCCAACTTCACTTTCGTCGAGACAAAACAAATATGACTCGAAAAAAATAAAGCAAAATCCACTTTAAAAAGTGAAATAATATTTCTAACAATAAAGAAACATCTCCTGTCAGCCTGCTGTCATACTGGCTTTCAAATTCTCAAGCTCGTTCATATTGAGCGTGATGTATTCAAATTTTTGCCACTGAGTAGTTGTGCGCCGGTAATCGCATGTGCGTAAGACTGCTGCAAAATGCATGACCCCGGATCGATTCGGCGCCCAAAATAGAATACAATTCCCTCAAAAGTGTTCACTATGAACATCTCCATGAGTGTTGTAAAACGTTCCAATTTATCGCCCACATATATTATAGATTATGTTTTCATTGAAATAGTAATTTTGCATGCGATTCCATAATCCCCAGCGGGATCAAATACAACAAAGCAATGCAACGTCTACCCAAAAGTATTGCTTAAGAAAAAAGTTGCTTGGTAATATTGAACCCGATAATTGGGCTCTGGGAAAACTTTCCCAGCAACATGAACCTACTTAGCCCAAGCGTAACCAATTTATTAGGTTAATTTGTGAATAAACGGAAAATGTGTCCTTTGTTACGCCACTTGTACTTCTTCACACATTCGATGAGATAATTCGAGTTAACGATGGCTTCTCCTCTATACGTCAGTGCACTTAAATCGAGACCCTTCTTGGGTAGCTGCCGCGCTAAACTACGCTACATAAAATCAAAACCATAAAACGGATCATTTTAAAAAAATGTACGTATCTATGAGAGCTCCGCTCTGAGGTGGCGTCTACATCGTGAGGAGGTAGTTTTCGCTGCACGAATGAATAAATTTACACATCCGCATTACAAGGATCTTTATGCAAATTATACCCTTTCCTAGCCATCAGATAGCACACTGCTGCGTGTGCTGCCATAAAGTACGCGACATAAAACAGACTAAAACAAAAAAAAAAAAAACTCCAACAACAATGACAGCGAATGTGTAATATAATAGATCATCACAATTTGGCGACTGCGTTTCAATTGGATTTTTTTTGGTGAAAAGAAACTCAAGGAGCTGTCATCGCATAATCGTTTCCATATTCAAGGAGCGGTTATTCAAATATCAACAATCTCATACAATATACACCAAGTGTGTAATGACAATAAAAGGAAACATTTAAATTGAATTTCAAAGACGTCTTAAGCATCCATCATGCTTAATGATATTTTTCTTGTCCATCGCTGTGACAATCCCACTCCCCTGCCCTTTAGACTGAGGTTGTGATTGTGCAGCGAGCGTAAAACATAAATTATCGGCAATTTTCCTAATTCAAGCGAACGAAAGCCGGAAGGGAAGGAAAAAAAAAACAAATAAATTGTGAATTGTGCGGATGGCTTACATGAATCGGAGCGAATCCTAAAATGATAACTAAAGATGCACAGTGGGGTCTGGAAGTGATGCTCTCAATGGGAGAAGCCTAAAGTTAGACTCATTTTTGTCGTTAACAGGGATATTACTTTTATTAATGGCAACGAGGGCAAATGACACCCATTAGTCTTTGACACTAAATAATTTATAGGTTACTATGGGTAATTTTATATGGAAAATTTGGATTTGCATGGACACTAAAAATGATTATTAGTCTCGCAGATTTAAGTAACGTCGTGCAATAGAAATCGCATTAGCGTGGCTTGCCTAAGTGTCACTATAGATCGCTCTTAAAATGTTCTCATTCAAAAATTCTTTTTTTTTTCTTCAAAAAAGTGCATGTGTGCTGACCCTTAAATTCAAAAGAAAACAGATTCAGTAACATGCACGAATAGGAAACAATAAAAAACTAAAACATCTTAGTTTGCATTAGGAAAATGTGAAAGAAAACTAATTAAAGACTGAAAGAAACCGATTTAAATCCATCGGAGAATTTTTTTTCATGGATAAAAAAGTGACGTTTCATTGAAATGATTGTACTCGTATTCTATTTTTTTGATGATAGCAATCAGTTTTGCACAGAAATATTTACAAGAATTTTTTTTAAATAGTTTTTCCTACAAAGTTTAATTTTAAGATTAATTGACATATTTTGATATATTTCATACGTCATAAAAATGTAAGCTAATCTTGCCAGAACGCAAGATATAACATAATATAACTAGTACTGTCTGGTCAACGGATTGGGCACATCCTTAAAATAAAGCGTGATTGAAGTCAAATGCATTTGGCGGATATCAAAAACACAACAACTTTCTTTGATAAGGCACTATTTCATGCACAAAACAAAAGAAAAATGAAATATTTTACGCACGGGCATTTATAGATGTCAGATATAATATGGCAGTAAATTGCAAACAAAAAAAATCACCATCTTGGGGATAAAAAATAAAAAACAACTGCAAGAAGATTTTCGTAGATGGAACAGACAAAATTAATCATTTCATGGGAACGAAAGTGGAACACCAGTTTGCTGTATTAGGCCGCAGTTTAGCCATACGTAAAATGTCACTGAAAAAGTTAGAACCGTGTGAAAATTAGTGTTTTTTTTTTTGTTTAGGTCATAGCAAAAAATGTGTCAGAAAATGATTTCCCTACAACAAATCAACCACCACATTGGATTCCATTAGAAAAAAGTTTCCCAATCGTGTTCTTAAAATGTAGCCCCAAACAAAGTTAATCAATTGAGTTTAAAAATGTGAAAAATGGTTGAACTCAATCAAGTTAGTTTATCAAAAAAAATTACATAAGCAAACGACCTTTAAATTTTCTTGAAAAAATAATTTATTCATTTTTCCGTATGAAAAACTTTTTTCGATCAACTTCTCAGTCAATTCCACAAAAAAAAACCAAATCATTCCACTGAAATATTTCATTTCTTTATGGAACAGACATATATCCGGAATTTTTTTTTCTGTTGGAATCCAAGCAATGGTGGTTGATTTGGTCGGGAAAATTTATAAATCATTTCCTTTAGAAAATTTAAAAATAGTTTGCTCAGCTTTTTAAACAATCTTTCTAATTCTGTGGCTACAAGAAAAAAACAGCATAACTCATTTTTAGCCACTTTCCACGAGCGCAGGTTAAAGGTTTGGCTTCAGATGTGGGAATACGTCTTATGCGTTTTTCGTGATGCATAACACAGCAACCGTAAGATATATTTGAATGAAAATATATAACATATAGAACAGGGTACATTGGTCCAGCGTTGCCAACCAATTTTGACGAAAAAATGCCTAACTTGAGAAAAAAAGTTTTTTCAATAAAATAATGCCTAAAATAATTTTTTTAGGTAAACTGGAAATATAAATCAAAAATTAAACACAAATATATAAAAATGAACAAAAACAATTTTTATTTCCAAAAAAAAAATTAAATTATAAAGCAATTCTTAATAGGAACAAAATTGAAAAATATTTGAAATAAAAAAAAATGCCTTTTGGAAAAAATAAGCCTTAAAGCCTAAAGCCCGTATGACACTACATTTCTTCCACATTTTTTTCATGTTGAAAAGTCAGCGGTGCGTAAAAGAGACTAAAAGTGTGTAAAGAAAGGGGTAGAAATTGTTTGCAAAGCAACCACAAATTTTCAAACGAATATATTTTCAAATAATCTTGAAATGTTAAAAAAAGCTGCCTTCTGCTGAAAAATATAATTTGAATACATTTTTAATGCATTTTTTGATGTTTCTACATTATAGTTGGTGTGTACGCACTCACTCCTATCGGGAATTTTCGTTCTAATTTTTCGTACTGATATAGTTTCATTTTAAAAGCAGAAAAAATGCAAAAACATATGTAGTGTCATACGGGTTTAAGCTAATGAAATAATGCCTAAAATGCACGAAAAAGCCCTAGTTGGCATCACTGGGTGCATCCGATCGTAACATTAACTCAATTTTGACAAAAGTCGACTTATGCTGTTCTTTCTTTTTGCCACAGAATCCATAAGCAACATTTTAAGGCAAAGATTTGTTCAAACATCACATTTTAGTACTCAATTCAAATTATTTAAAAATTGTTTGAAAATATTTATCCAATCCATAGGGCTTTTTGTAACAGACATTACAAGCTGTTTAAAGTGCTTATATATCGCACTTAATGGCCGCATTCAAGAATCTAGTTATCTTAAGTCGACTAGATTGGTCTGGGTCTCACCCTGAACGCATAAACTAGATTGGTCGGGAACGTCACTTTTCCTACGTCAGTCACGTATGCGAACTGTCAACTTAGCACTCAGTCACGAATTTCTTGACTAGATTCGTCGGCTACCCCTCCATAAACATCAATTGAAACATCTGCTCATATGACCGATTTCACCCAATCAAAACCGAAATACATCTAGTGAGAGAGCTGTCAGACTTACTAAACTAAATACTTGAACGTCCCCAAATGTCTCAATTATACACTTCCTGTAGTCTTTCGAGCCAAGTAGAGGGGTTAAACTTGGTATCTTCGAACTAAAATAGATTCTTGTTTTCTTTTATACGCAGACCACAGTGTATAAGAGAATATAATTTATTTTTATTGTTTATTCGCACCTTTATTGTAAAGATCCAAATGTAATACATGACGATCTGCGCTGTTCTAGACAATTATTATAAAATTTGCAAGAAAACATAATAACGATAAAATGTAATTTGTACTGACACCAAAGTGACAGTAAGTGTTTCTGACAGCTTTTTTTTTGTTATGACCGCCTGAACGTAAAAAACATATTCTCATACTGTTCCAACCTTTTCGGTTACATTTTACGTCTGGCTATAACTATCGTTAATAGAAGAAGAAGTGGAACGTTTTGAGAACGAAACATTGCATAAATACGGTGATTTAATATTTAAATATGGATGATTTGTCAACTAAGTTTCTTTTCTTTGAAATGTCTCTCTGACCATGAGATTTAGCCGTTCATACAGTTATATGAATAACCGTGTGAATTTAAAGTCCACGTTGAAATTCTTTTGAGCGTAATTGGTTGCTCCGCGCCTACACATGCACGTATTGAAACACTCCTTTCAGCCTTCCGGTAGCGAATGCAGAATTTCATGTCACGCATATCGAGCTCGCTTAAACCCGAGTTCGACAAGGACTACACGGATATGCAATCACCCAATCCGATCTACAATATCTGAAACAAAAGTTGTGTTTTCACATAACACCCTTAAACTGTGGAAAATGCCTCAAATCGATAACACCAAGTTCGTTCGTGCACAACTTTAGCTATCTTCCCCGCTATCGCTTCACATTAATAGCACGAGTACATTATCTACATCACGCGCATTTGACGTTCACCCCTGACCGTTTGGAGGCAAAAAAAAACAAAAAAAAAACTTTTCAAATAATTTCCCACAGCAAAAGCCACGATAAATTCAACTCCATTTCCGAATTAAATTTCGAGTGCTATTGCTAACTCGAGAGTCGAACAGAATCAAGTGTCGAAATAGTTGGCATTCCTTTTTTGGCCACCTCTCTGCAATTATTTCGTGATGAAGACATTTCAATGAGTCAACACAAATAAAAAGCTGAAACACACAATTTTATACACACCATCCAAGGAGAACGTTAACATTTCCATTTATGTTGTTGGGTCCACCAGGACTACCGCTGCTGCCACCCATAACAGGTGCTCCGCCACCAATGCCTCCTCCGATGACAGCATTCGCACCACTTCTTAAATTCTGCTGATGAAGTAATCCCAGTCCGCCAATTTGTGAGTAGCTATCACCACTATTTTGATTATAAGCCGAAATTGCGGCAAAGGACATAGTCGTTGCCGATATTGCCGTTTTCGTTGTCGTAGTCGTTGTGGCAGTCGGCGAATTATGATTTGAGTGGCCGTTAAAGTGGCTAACACTCGGCAAACGCTTCAAAGACATTAGATTAGAGAACTGAAAACGCGCGCGTTAATCTGAAATTGTTTGACTTTTAATTCGAGTCCTAGATCTCGTCGGTGGATAGTAGGCTCTTTCTATGACACTTTTTAAGGCTCATAATTGCACTAGACAAACACTCACACGCGAAACGTAATTAATTTATTTTTATCCAAGGATGTTGTGCTGTTGGTGTCGTGTGTTTACTCAAATCCTTATCATTTTTAAAAATACACACATTCACACACACACGTATCTTTGTTAGTTAGAAGGTCCTAACTTGCGTAATGATGGGCTTAAAATTCGAACGGCACACATTTCTTTTCGTACGAGTAGGTCGCGTCGCGTGTCCGACGGCGAAGAATTTCCTTCGTCGAATTCGAATTCGACCTTCCAACCTGGTTACTCTAGTCGGACTGAATCGACTCGACAAGGTAGTAGACTAGGAGGTTTCCTTTTGGGGTTCGTTTTGATTTTTTTTCCACTCTGTTATGGCGTTCGCCTTTCTTGGGGGGTGGTGGGTATGCTTCCACTTTCACTTGCGCTAGTCAGAGTTGTGTCGGAGCAGGAAACGACGATGGTGAACGAGGAACAAAAAATAAAAGTTATAACATTCAACTGACAGCAAGGAGCACAAGGCAAAATCCAAAACACAAACACGTTGTTTAGTGTTGTTGTGTTGGAAAGGATATCTCTCTGAAACAGGACATTCCCGTTGAACGAGGTGCGGAGGTGGAGATTTTAGTTGCTCTGGTGAGTTGTTAGTACAGTGAAGGATACTAACGCGAAAGAGTGTGCTCTCGCTGTACGCGCACGCAGTGCAATTGGTGTAGTGTAGTGTGATGCCTGCTTACAGTCAATGGACAAAGCTATATTAATGTTCTAAACTGTTCGTTTGGACTGAACGCGCGCCCGGCTATATTGATGATGACACAACGCAATGCTGTTTACACGATGAAATTGAAATTGAAAGATTTTTCAACAGGCGCAGTTGTGGGGTAAGGATGAGGATATGTTTTTCTTCGTCGGCGGAAAATTAATTTCAAGCCGCTGGCTGTGAAAAATACTTGATTTTCGAGTGTGAGTGTGTCGTGTAGTGCGCTCCGAAATGAGAAGTCATTCACAAAATGAGGAATTTTGTGATTTTTCCACTTTTTTTCTTCTTTGCTGTACAATCTATAAATGACATGTGATTTTGAAATCGGCGCAATTTTTTGCGAGAGCTTAAGATCGTCGCACAATTTAAGTGAACTGTCCACAGTGGTAGCAATTTTTAAAGCTCATTACACGAGCAAAGGACTATGTTTATAAGAACTGACAGTTAATATCCGGCGAAGTTAATTGGTAGTGACCAGTGGTGGTTATAAATGTTCGGAGGAAGAAAATGTAAAAATTGATTCGATGACTACTTCGGTGGGAAACCGCTGTATCTCACGTTTGTGGAATATTTGTCCAAAGTAGGATGAGTTATGAATTCATACTATTGATATGGAATAGTTATTTTAAATTATGGTGTTACACACGTATAATAACATTCCGAATTCCGATCTACGATACGAATACGAAAAAATGTCCGAATGTAACCGCAAAAAGCATTGCCGCACTTAACAATCATATTCGAAATTTCGAAATCAGCTGCTTAACGTCAAAGTAATTCGAGATGGAAGAAATAAATGGACTATCCTCGATGTTTTGTTTATTTTGAAGGAAAAAAATGGATCCTGTTGCATTTGCAATTGTTGCTAGTGAGAAGGATAATGTTAGACGCAAAGAAGAATTAAAAATGCATCGTATGATACTGAGGTATACGTTTGTAATCCGTTTGACCACGGGGATCAAGTGTGAGTTGTTGCAGAACATTTTGTTTTATTCCAAAATAAATTAAAGTTTACAGGTTAAACAAAATTATCGGCTCAACAAACGAGCATTCAAGTATGTATTGGAGGAACTACAAATAGGAACTTGGTCCTACTCTTTTATCCTCTTCAATCACTCCTTCAACTCGGCTTGTAGCCGTATTAAGGTTTATAGGGGAAGGCAGATACCAACACAGCGTTGGTACTGATCACTCAGTTGGAACAGCACAATTTACTTTTTCAGGTACGTTAAAAATGCTGCTGAATATTTCGGAAGGAAGGCTGTGTCCAGTCCGGATAAAAATAGACATAAACGATCTGGACAAAAGACAGGCAAAATTGGACTTTTACTCTAGGGGGGACAGTCCCCCTTCTTCATACAAAAATGCTGTTTGCCCCCCCCCCTAATACAAACCATTGTCCCCCTTATCAAGTCAAAATTCAAAAAAGAAAACATTCAATTGAAAATATTGAAAATACTTTCTTTGAATATTTTTAACAAGATTCTCTGGGAACACATCCATTTGAAGTGCAAAATAACTTCCAAAGCTGAATGCATCAACTCACGAACTACATCTCACTTCACCTGCTAACGTTGTTCTAGTGTAGGTACGTTTTTGTTTTGTACTGTCATCTGTCTCTCTTTCAGTTTTTGTATTAAAACCGAAATTTACTTTGGTAAAATATGTACACATTATATGTATCTAATGAATTGTATTTTTATTTCACATTTTTTTGACTCTGGTGTTCAAAAATAAATTGTGTCGCCCTTTTTGAACACTTGTCCCTCTAGAAAACTCACGATCTCCCCCTTTTCGTATTTTTTAATCTGGCAACCCTATTTAACACGGAGGCCAGATTTCCTGGTGTTCACATTATGTGCATTGATGAAACTCATATCAAAATTATCCCACCGGCTGAAAAGGATATTATATGTGGTACAAATGTCATGTTGGTAGGCACTTCTTTTAAATACTCCTAAATCAATTATTCTCTGGTACTGCGATTTATTTGTTAAAATTTTCTACCTTTAATGAACAAAAACTGATTATTTTTCCATTAAGCTTAGTAGCCTGTTCCAGGAATGCTAAAATTAAGCGTCTCTCCAATGTTTCTCCCCACCACTCGCTTAATTTTGACAGTGTAAGTTCCGTCAAAAAAAAAACTGTGTTTGTAAAGCTGATTGACTTTGTTCTCTTTCTTTATTTTTTGCACTTCTACGGCTCCATCCTCAAAAACCTCTTCCATTACTCCTCGTTAAAATATTCCATTTCTAAAAGAAATTAAATTAATAACAACGAATTTCTAACCATTCTCCATACTGTTGCGAATACCGATATTTTTTCTGATCTATCAAAATTTAGCTGTGGAAAAATGTATTTTGCATTAATACGCTTACTTAAATTCTGTAAAGATTTTTCGTACAGTGGCTAACAAATTTTGCTTAAACTGCGTACTGCTTGGCTTAATAGTTTTGCTTAATTTTATCTTTGGAGACATTTTTCTATGGGAGCTTAATTTAAGCGCGAGAAGTAGACTTTATTCTGTAACAATCTTATGGTTTTTGCATTTTGAATCCAATTTATCTGTGCACTTCGAAAAATGATATAGTTCGTAGATTTAAATGTTAAAATTCCGATTCATTCGGATTCAGTGATACCACTTTCTACGAATTTCGAAATTCGTAGCATAAAGTTTCACTATGTCGGATTGCAATAGACATGACAGTGTCTGCCTCTGCACGTCGGTCTTTTTATTACTGATTTTTTTTAGATGAAAAATTACATTTTACTTCAAATTAAATGCATATGGTTTACAAATTAGCTTACAAAAATCAAAAAGCATGGCATTGCGGTCTGCCAGAGTGACAACTATCATTAAGAGTTCACTTGGTCTATGTATGTAAATTTGTATTTTTATAGCGGCCATATTCAATCCGGGTGTAAATCAGATTTAAGTTAATTTTACAACCGTTCATTAATCCGTATTTTTTAACCCGAAAATTTGAAATAAATTCACTCAAAAACATGCATTAAACCCGTTGGATTAAAGATGGAGTCAAATGCGGATTTAAAACAGTTTAACAGTTTAAATTGTAACCCATTTTAAATCTGTTATAAATAATGTCAAATGTTGTCACTTGGAAATTTATTTCATTTGTTTTGGGCCCCAGTTATATTTTAAGGTTCATCAATTATGCCGAACTTTCTATCGAATCATCGAATGTAGCCTCCAAAATGCCTCTTTTTTCAGCCGAAAATATACCACATCGTAATCGTCGACGCAATCCCGCTTGTGCATTCAATATATTCGATGACGAGGACGACGTTGATTTACCATCAGCTGCTGTTTCATCAGCTCTTTGACAAATTCGTCTTCTTTAGTTAGTCGTTTTTATTTTCTTGCCATTTTTTTTCTGTTCCCCTTTTCTACTTTTCTTATTTCTTGCGAGCGAAGACATGTCAATATTATGAAATTGACTTTTAACCCGAGTTAAAGTACGTAAACCGGTATCCGGAGTGCGTTTAAATCCAATCGTATTAAACGCTGTCCAGTTTAAAAAAACTAGGTTTATGTTCGTGTTTAACAGCTGAATATTATGGACTTGGGTTTAGTTTTTGGGTTAAACTCACTTAAACCCGGGGTGTATCCTTTAACACGGTTAAAGGAAGTGAATAATATGGCCATAAGATTTAAGATTAATAATTACAAATTGGGACCTAGAACTTTTCTAATAATCCTTTCCCGATATGCTAGGGCCAGTTTGCAGGAATGCAATAAATGCGGTACTTCCAATTCATTTAGTTTTGTAATACATTGAGCATCCGATAAAAAATCGCTGCCGAAAATGGATCTTCTTGTCTCTTTCAAAACAGGTCATTTGCCTAAAAAGTGCACAATATCCTCTCTTAACCCACTAACGATCCCGGTGAGGAATGTAGTTTAGGGGGAGAAGTTCCCCACTTAATCCAAGCACTATCGATATTATGACTATAGTAAACTCATATTGAAAGCAGTTTTTGTGCTGCAGATCATGACCTAGTCAACTGTACATAGTCCTGTGCAGTGAATCCGATGCCTGCTGTAGGAATGTCTGTCTACATTGTGCATCGACAGTTTTTATTAGAACAGAATTGTTTTCCAGTGCATGTAGTTCCCGCTATTTAAATTCCGTTCAGTTCCACAGCTGCGCGCTGTTTCCACTCACTCCACATACCAGCCAGTTCTACTTTTTTGAGATCTATTATTATCCATATTTATTACTTTCAAAATGTTGTAAGTTGTTGAATTTTCCGTCTTTTCTTTCCCGCTCCTTTCTTCTCTTTTCTATTTTCGATCTGTCCGTCCGAAGACGTTCAAAGTTAGTTCTCCGCCTATCCTTCTTTTGATTTTCTCTTGGCACGATTTTTTTTTGTTTTGAGCAGGTGGTTTAGTGTGAGGGGCGACAAGATCTACCCCGTCCGACGAGCGATAGCCATGCGACCGCGAGCGTGCCACCGTCCCCCTCCACTACTCCAAAGAGGCCTCTGTGGCCAGCCAAGACTCATAACACTTATTGTTTTTATGAAGAGTGGAGAAAGACCTGTTTCCATTTCCAGCATTACCATATAGGTACCATGTGGTTGAAGGAAGGCGAAAGATTCTTTTAATAAAATATCTAAGCAACTTTTCGACCGTTTCATATTCCTTATACACTTGCGCCTCGTAAAAGAAAATTCTGCCTTAAAAACTTGGTATTTATTGCTGTGCACAATATTTTTTTGGCAAAATATTTCTTCCATGTTGCACTTATTGCACATTTTGCCTCAACAAGTTTTTTCTTTAAATGTCTCTCCATATCTAAGTTATTGGTGAAGTCCACCTCCAGATAAAGGGTCCACCAAATAACTTTCCTTTTTTTTTTTGAAAATGCTATAAAAAAAAACTACTGAATATTTTCTCAAATTTCTTTTTTTATTTGAAAGTACAATCCTTCCGGTTAATAATGGAAAATAATATCATTCAAATGGCTGCCTCGGCTGGCCATGCAGTAGCCTACACGATCGGTCCAATTTTTAAGCACATTATCGATTGTGTGCAGCTGTATTTCACCAATGGCTTCACGAATATTGTCCTTTAAAGCGTCAATTGTCTCTGGCATGTCGGCGTAACACTTATCTTTTACGGCACCCCACAAATAATAGTCCAACGGTGTCAAATCGCAGCTCCGTGGTGGCCAAACGACATCAGTTCTGCGGCTGATAATGCGATCTTCAAAAACAGGGCGCAAAACATCGAGTGTAGCTTGAGCTGTGTGGCACGTAGCGTCGTCCTGTTGAAACCAAATGTTGCCAATATCCTCATCTTCAATTTTTGTGAACAAAAATTCGTTCAACATGGCCCGATAACGATCGCCATTGACTGTAACGGCCACTCCTTGCTCATTTTCGAAGAAAAATGGCCCAATTATGCCTCTGGACCAAAATTTCAATTTTCTCGGGTGTACGCACTGTTTTTGGCTTTTCACGCTTTGGTTTATCGATGAGGATGCCAGTTTCTTTCACTTTTTTTCACAAGATAACGAACATACGGAGCTGACGGTGCTTCTCTTCTTCCAAAATCCGTACGCAATTTTCGCACACATTCTGCAACATTACCATGATTTTCAAAGTAATGTCGCAATATTTCCCAGCGTTGTTCAAGCGTATACACAACCATATTCGTTCAGCGGAAGGATAAAACAAATTATCTGTCAAATCAGATATGAGCTAAGTGTTACCATTCGCGAAATAAGCACTAGTTGGAAAAAAAAAGATGGCGGGCCCTTTATTTATATTCCTTAACAATCTCTATGTTCTTCCCCATTGAAATATGACTTTTCATTTGATGTATTTCTTCGACTACCTACGACTATTGTCCTTACTTTGATTTTCGAGTGGTTTTTTTTTTAATTTTTATAAAAGATGTAGAATAACTACGACAATTCTGTCATGTTTTGAAATAAAATTCAGAAATCTGTAATAAATTCAGAAAATTGTAATATTGAAAAGTTTGGTATTGGGCCGGTTGACGTATAAAGGGGCTCTCCTAGGCGGCCCTGGACAAATAGCTTTTCAAACAAAACAAACAACAAGAAATTTAAAAAAAAAAACATTCATTAGGCCAAGTACCTAAATATGGTGCAAGGAATTGAGGTGAGACATATCCCTGTCAAGTTGTATTTTGACAACTGCCTACGAGTATATGCTAAAAAGACGTGTTTCTATCCGTCGCACAGTGGGGCAGCCTATATGACGAAGTCGGAAACAACTCCAAAAATTAATTGAGAGAGATGAGTGTACAAAGTTGTTTTTGCGTTAATATACATTCCAATGCATCATTTGCAAAAACAGTTATGTTTTTAAGTTGCTTTGTCACTTCGTACAGTCTAATTGAGATTAGCAATTCAGTTCGTCTTGCAACGTGTGTCTAAGCAAGTAATTGAATTGGCAAGTGTTTGCATAGCTGTATTTTTTTTACAAATTAAGTGAAAGTTAAACATTAATATGGAACCGAAAGCTTCAAGTATGTACTAACTTTTAAAATTAAATTTTAGGTAAAAACTATAAAAATTATTTATTTATTTTTTTTGTGAATAAATGTGTATTCAATTTTGGAGGAAATTTAGTGTATTTTTTTCAATTGCTAAAGCAAAAGTAAAGTATCACACGCTCTCACACCGAAATTTTGATTTGCCAATAAAGCTTAACATCTTGTCTATGCAATGGAAAAAAAAACGGGTGAATACGTGTGCTCCATTTTTTTTTATTCCGTTTTTCCCTGAAGACCACTTGTAGCAAAAGTGTTTTTTTAATTTGCGCATTTTTCTTAATATTGTTATTTTCGCGTAGGTTCGCAGTCAAACGATTTGTTTTACACAAGGATGGAGTTGTTTAACATCATGAAGGAATCGGGACTTCAAAAGCTGGAAGAAAAAATAAAATTTTTGAAGGGACACCTTGAAGGCCACCATAATATTAATGTTAAAGAGCTACATCATGCAATTGCTCAATTTGGAATAAGATATAGGGAAAAATGGCTAAAAGCTGGCAGGAATGAAAAACGTTTTAAAAAACAAAATGAGTCTTGGCTGCAGACATCGATTGGCTTTAAACTTCTTGATAAAGTAGTCCCATTAAAACAGTTAGGTGGCCGCCCAGAGAAATCGTTTGAAGAAAGCAGCGATCGAAGCAAACGTCTCAAAACGGAAAGGATGCGAAAAGAGATGCCAACTTCGCAATTAGGGTTTGCCACAAAGGTAAGTTTGAGAGCAGCGGGTCATCCAGTTGCAGCAAAATTGGTAGAGGAGCTAGTCCGTTCACCTCAGCGCGCAATTAGGTATAAAAATGCCATCCGTAAAGAAGATCAACGAGCTCAGCAGATGTCAGGGGAAGAAGCACTGTCAACCGTAGTCGAGGCCAAGCTAACTAGACAGCAATACAATGTTATTCGAGCTAAAGACACTGAAATGTTCCCTTCTTACAAAATTGTTCAAGCTGCCAAAATAAGGTGTTATCCGAAAAGGGAAGACATTCATGTAACAGATACTGTAGCTGAAGTTACGGTCCAAGCTTTGATGAACCATACCGTGGAACGCTTGATTGAAGCTCAAAAAGAAGTATTATTTACATTGAAAGACGAGAAATTACGCAATTTGTGTTTGATTTCTAAGTGGGGATTCGATGGCAGTTCTGGACACAGTTCTTATAAGCAGAAATTTGTTGGAATGAATGCTGATGACTCAAGTGTGCTCATAAGTTCTATGGTACCCCTTCAATTGGTGTGTGAGAGCTCGGAAGAAAAAGATGTCATATGGCAAAATCCCAGACCTTCTTCAACCAGGTACTGCCGTCCGATAAAAATTGAATATGCCAAAGAATCAGCACAAGTTACGGTATCTGAAAAGCAAAACATAGATGCTCAAATTCAGAGTCTTTGCCATTCAGTAGTTAATGTAGAAGAAAAAGTAGTTGAAGTAGCACATAAACTCGTCTTTGCAATGGTTGACGGGAAGGTTTGCAACGCTTTGACAGATACCGTCTCTTCTCAGCGTTGCTATATCTGCGGTGCGAGTTCAAAAGACTTCAACAATATCGAGAACTTGCTGCTGATGCCCTACAATCCCAATGCATTGCAGTTTGGTTTGTCAGTGCTGCACTGCTGGATTCGAGTTTTTGAGTGTCTTTTACATGTTGGCTATAGAGTTCCAGTAAAAAGGTGGCAAGTTCGTAAGGAAGATAAACTAATTGTAGCAGCAAATAAGGATCGAATACAAAAGGAGTTCCGAAATCGTATGGGTCTAATTGTTGACCAACCTAAGCCTGGATTCGGAAATTCAAATGACGGCAACACTGCTAGGCGATTTTTTGGCAACGCAGATGTGGTATCTGAAATATTGGGTATCGATAAGACACTTATTGAAAAACTGCATGTTGTATTGGTAGCGATTTCAAGTGGCTATGATATAAATATTGAGAAGTTTAAAGTGTTCACACTCGATACAGCCAAACACTTTGTCAATTTATACCCTTGGTACTACATGCCTCCAACTGTACATAAGCTTTTAATACATGGTCCAGATGTGATTTCTGCTGCACTTCTTCCAATAGGCCAACTTTCAGAAGAAGCACAGGAAGCCAGAAATAAAGACTTCAAAAAATACCGCGAGGGCTTTTCAAGGAAATGTTCTCGCAAAAAAAGTAATGAAGATGTTTTCAATTTAATGTTAATTACATCAGATCCACTTATTACGAGCTACAGACAACTACCCAGAAAAAAGCTCAGATCATTTCCAAAAGAAGCTTACGACTTAATCATTGCACCAAGTGTATTTTGTTCTGAGAACTCCAACACCAACATAAGCGATGAAAGCGCGAGTGATTGTTCTTCAAATGAAACCGAATTTTAGTTTTATTAAGCAAACATATATGAATGTAAATAAATTGAAAAACTAGCGATTTAATTTATTTGTTTTTTAATACACATAATTATGTAGCTTCAAAATATGAAGTACAAAAAAAAATTTTTTCTTTAGATTTTTTTTAAGTGTTTTCTTGTTTCTAAGTTAAAAAAACATAATTTAAAAAATTAAATAAAGCTGCTTAAACTCAAATGTCTATTTTTTATTTACATCTAACTGTTTATCATAAAAAAAAAATATTTTCAAAACCGCTAGCCCTTCAAATGAGTTGTTTCCAGTTTTGCAGGTATCTTGCCCCACTGTGCGTCGCCGGAATTTAATACAGGTCCAGTTTGCATAGATATCCCGTGCAGGTTGGAAACAATAAAAAAAACCCACTTATTCACAAAATTAAACAAAAAGTACAGCTGTGTAAATTGTCCTACATTATATTGAAGCCTCCTCCCCTGTTCTAGCGCAAGACTCCCTGAGCAAACTTTCTTATAAAACGCTCTGCCCATCCCTAAACATTGGGTTTCGTGATGAGTTCAACTTCGAGCACCTACCTAGAGCTACAATAAATAAATTGATTAGTCACTGACCTTGCTATGCTATGGTTAATTCACGTTCGTGTAGCCCGCAGCCTCCTTTATATCCGGCTTAAATTTTATACCAAAGTGAACCGACAAGTGCAGTTCAAAACATTTGGCCTGCGTGATTCGAAACAGTTTACCATTTTCTAGTTAACATGACAACTTGTTTCGATTTTTTCTCACAACAACACCAACACAAGTAAATACGCCTTCACTTTGCATGCGAACAATGAGTACCCTCACCCCCAGCCATCCATCAAGCAACTAACAACCATTGCAGCTAAGCAGGCTAACAAAGCGAAAACGCTTAACACTTTCTTCTGGTAGAATGGAAAGCTCACAACAACTCACCATTCACAGAGGAGAGTGTATCCAACTTACATGAAACGTGTCCTTTTTTTCTTGGCTTCTGCTCAAAGTTGCCAAACATGTTACGTTACGGTCTCAACAAATTCCTTGTTAGTTCGTTATTTTATTTACTTTGTTCGTCCTGGCGACAAACAACAAAACGTTGGGTTAGGTAAATTACAACAAAAACCGAACAATAACAAAACATTGAAATACCTATATAAAAGTTTTCAATTTCATTTAGGTGCTTCTTGCCCTCCATGTAAATGGTGTTTGCTTTAGTTTTTTGAACCAAAGGGTTTTTATTTTTATTTTTAATTTTGTTCAAACTTTCCTAACGAATCCTAGAACCTATGACATTTCTCCCTCTAGTTAGGCATTTTGGCCTTTTTGCACTGTGAATAATTTAGTGAAATAAAAATGCAAGCAGAAAGTGAGCGAGCGAGTTAACTGTTGCTTTTTCATTGTTGGTCGATTCACAGGAGGCACGTGGACGTTGAGTTATTATCGATCGTAGGTATATCAACCTGAATGTCCTTCAAAAATGTACGCATGCAATTTGAGGTAGATTTTATTGCATGTAATGCATGCTGACACTTAAATCAGTTGTTCGCTTTTAACTGCTGGCGATTACACATTTTTTTCTTTGTTCCGTGCATAATAATAGTTGATTTGATTTAACGGTTAACGTTACGTTCATTGCATTCGTCACTATTCTTCTTTTGAGCTAAAAGAAAAATGATATCCTGTGTGGAGTTGTAAGG
This sequence comes from Cheilosia vulpina, assembly GCA_916610125.1. Taxonomy (NCBI): domain Eukaryota; kingdom Metazoa; phylum Arthropoda; class Insecta; order Diptera; family Syrphidae; genus Cheilosia; species Cheilosia vulpina. Next base: position 39,065,964 of record OU744279.1, on the reverse strand, counting down.
ATTATCGGTTGAAGAGACATATAAGAGAGTTCGCACGAAATACACCTCGTTAATAGATGGCAGCACGCGTGTTATGGTATGTAATTCTGGTTAAGGGTGAACGGTGAGCGCATTTCGTTCGGATATCTTATAAAAACCAATCAAGCTGTGAATGTTGAAAGTAGAATGTGTCTTTAAGTCGAACTCGTATCTGCCGGCAATTGGATGTGTCCTATTGTTTTTTTTTCCTATCATCATCTTAGACATCTTAGCTCGAAAAAGTTTTTGAAACGTTTTCTTTCGAAAACTCTGTTTGTTTGTTAGTATTGTCATTCAAAAGTTGTTCCATTTGACTGGAGTAATAATTTTCCTGAAATCGAAGAGCGCGCAACCATTCTGTGCAGTTTATCTCAGGGTCTGAAGCCTAATACGAACAAAGGGGGAGAAACTGCTGAATTGAAGAAGTCACATGATAGCAGAAACCAAGCGAAGAGTTACACTTGCCAAGGAGAGTGTTACTTTGGCCTAAGGAGACAATTGATTAATATGGCCTTGTCGGGTAACACTAAGGAGGCTCTAAAAAAGACCTAATCTAATCATCCCAGTCCTGCTTTGTGGTACCGAAGCATATAATATTAAGTGAGGCATCATCAACTAATAGTCAAGTTTGCATTAAAATGGAAGACATGAACCAGAGGATCAGCACTTGGTTGCAACAGCAAGTAATAGAACAAGAATCGAATGAAATTTTCGAATTTAATTTGGTTGATGGCCGATAAAGAAAATTAAAAGAACTCCAGGTTAAAACTGCTATCCTATTACCGCCGTATTAATAAACACTCCGCGATACCAATAATCATTTTTAGCGACCAGGCAAAATTTTTCGAACTCACAATGGCAAAGTTTTCCATTAAAAAATTGCATATGACCTACAAAATATATAAGGTGAAGTTTAAAAATGATTATAAGGCCCACTGAGTAAGAGTTATCAACTCGTTACTCAGCATTTACTTCAAATTTGTGTATGCTATATGACAAATTGAAACAAATGAATGACAAGTTAGTGATGTGCAAAATGGAAATGAAACAAGTAGCTAATTATATATAAATGAATCAATCGAATTTCTCAACTCCTCAGGCTGGTTGTGAGCTCTCTTAACGTCCTTTCTCCCCCTTTTTTTCTTCAGGTTCCGTGAGTTGTGGTCTCAAAACGGCGCTCAATGCGTTATTTGTGTTTTTACCGCGTCAGGAAACGGGAAATACATCCACTTAAACCAACCAACCAACCATCAATCAATGAAAATGGAACGAGTTCCAACAAAGTAAACTTCTGTATGAATAGTAGAATTCGTGCACAAATTCTTTAACAGACCTTTTGTTTATAAATAGTTTTCTACCAAATAATGTTAATCGTGTAAATATATCCAATTCCTGCAATTCATATTTTTAGACTCGGCATAAATTTGTAGGTTCCATTCCATTCGTTCCGTGCATACAAAATTCACCCAACAAATAGCTGCGAGAAGGTGTACCGCTGTCCGAATTTTTACTATTTTATACTATAAAGTAGCAAATAGCATGCGACCCATGTACATTTTACCAATAGTGGACTTGTTATCGAAGTCCAAAATAAGAGAGTCGCTAAAAAAAGTGGCCTAGAGTTTTAAAAGCAAAACTCAGATCATAAATAAAACGAATATCCAAGTGCACAATCAAAGACAGAAAGGCAACGGAATAACGTGGGAACGGAAAATTCCGCATGGGAATGAAACAAAACCAAACTTTTCATTTTGCTTGGCCTATGGATGTTGTTCAACAGTTTTAAGTATTTTTTATGGAAATAATGGCCCAAAAGTTGCCAATGTTGTAAAAGGGGGCGAAAAAAGTTAAATTTTTGAAAAGTCGCCGTCGAGGGTCCGGAGATTTAAAAATTGGTCAAATGGCGACTAATGTCGCCTGTACCGATAGGCTGCTTGTTAGTTTAAATTACTCATTTTCACTCAAATTTGAATTCTGCAATGACAACAAATGTAATAGATTCTAAAAAGCTGTCGGACTAGGTAATGTGGAGGTCTAATTGCTTATTTATACCGTTTCATGAATGCTGTACATTTCTACTAAAGTTGGCAACCACCTAATCGTCGACATTAGTGTGTAATTTTTAATAATACCGAATGATATTAAAAATGTTGCACATCTCCTTTCGGTTGGATTTGATTCACTTTCTAGGTTTTATTCGAAGTACCAACCTTGAAACAAGAAAATAATTTATTTCTTTCGAGGACAATCTGAATAAATAAATCCAGTGGCTCTTATGCTTAATGCATGTGGGGGGAACAGCTTGTCATTGTTCATTTTTTCTTTTAACCACATTTTATAGATTGAATGAGCGCCATTTTTACGCGCGCGGTATTTGTCAGCGGGAAAGTCGGTGGTTTTTTTTTATCCTTACTGCCTTATGGAAAATCAAAACGAAAAAAGAAAAATACATATGTTGCTCAGAGGAAGCGGAAGGATGTTAACGATTGAAATCGAACATAAGCATATCGTATGCGTTTTTCAATTTTATGACTGTGTGAATGTACTTTGATATTTTATTGGAATTTAAGTGTCTTTTAGGGTTTCTCTTGTAGATTAGATTTCGCACATTCAGTTGATCCTCAAACAGACATTAAATCTACTTTGGGTCGAGCCACCGATTCGAAGGCATACTGTCAAGAGAGGATGAAATGAGTAACCCACTTTGGAATCAGTGTATTGTAAGTTTCATTAATAATCGGAACTGCAAGTAGCTAGGGAGCGATGTACGTGCCATCTTCTAATTTATATATTATTCACTTGGTGGATGGGCATGTGCAGTGTAGTGCACACTGTGCAGATACATTCGCCCTTAGTGAGAGTGCCCCAGGTACCTGAATGGTTTATACAACGTATTTGCTTAAGCACCTCTTTCACTAAATAATGAATATCGCATACACGGTGGCGTCTACATAACATTTGCGGTTAAGGACAAAATTATTACTTTTATGCGGCATTTAATTTTTAAATTTTGTGTCAACTAATAGAGGCGTTGAATAGTATTTGTCTATTAGTACATAATAAGTAGCAACACGTCCTGACTGCAATAGTTTAATTTTAACCGATTTAGGAACCAAGATGGCATCTAATTCGGGAAATCCCCAACTAGTTGTCTTGTTTTTTTTTTAAATATGAAAAAGCACTAGAGATGTCAGGGGATCCTTCAAAGTCAGAGCGCTTGGTCTAAATAACTGAAAGTAACGTCTCCGAGATGGCAGAGGAGGCAAGGCTGCCGCTGCATTGTCTAAGTTGGGCCTCGGTTCGTTACGGCGCTAACAGTGAGTTTTGTGTTTTTCCAAAAGAAGTCTAAGTTAGCCTAGAATCGTCGCTCATTACATTAGGTTTTTGTGCAGATGACTCCTCCGCGTATTTACTATTTTAGTTCTATATAATGAGCGAGAAGGGGGCAACGTACTCTTCTTTGTCCTAACTCAGGCCCAAGTCGTATGGGCGACGTGACGGAAGATATAAAGTAATAGGTTTTGCAATTACACATCCTATACACAGGCAACTCTTGTAAAACGCGGCCAATGTATTGACAGTTGTTCGTCTTCTTGCCCTTAGAGTTACCGGTGTTTTTCTCTACTACCCGCTATACGCAAACACACCCTCTTATTAAAAAATCAGCCGTCTTTATTAGTGTCCCTTTCGTCGATGTCTTATTTGCAACTGACAGAAGCTTTTCAGTCAATCATTAACCTAACCTATCTTCGGGCTTCAAACACAAAGCTCTCAGTATTCAATATAGATAGATGGGTGCAAGTTTAGAATGAAATTAAATATTTTGTTACATTGAATTGCGTATAAAAAACTCTTACGCTATGGTATATTTCCCATTTGCTATAAAAGGGGAAATGTGTGTAGAAAATGACTATCAAATCGATCCATTTATTAAACGCGAACACCTTTTCGGAATTTTATGCGTTTAGTCCTCAGTATGTTGATTTTTTCACAGCGGAAAGGGTTTCGGTTTGAGCAAGAATGTATGCTATGTATTACAAACCCCATATACTTATCGCGTTTATTTACTTTCTCTTTTCAGGATACGGTTTGCGTTGAAAATGGCACTCGCAGTATCTCTGCGTAGGGCGCTACTTATGCTGCTAACCGCCACTGTGTTCATATTGGTAGTATTATATTGGAACCAAGGTGCTCTGAAGCATCAGTCCTTCATAAGTACTTTTGAAAAATCCATCAAAAACCGAGCCGAACTTAATATGTATACTATGTAAGTGGATGACTCTGTTAGATACTAAAAAAACATATTTAACAACTTTATTTGCAGACCATCCGAAAAGACTTGGACATACAAATGCGAGGGTGACAAGTGTGTCCGTTATCATTATCTCACCGAAATTCAGGCAGAGAAACGTGTTCCCTTCCTCACTTGTGCCATGACTTGTGGCGACATCAACATCTGGCCACATCCAACAACCAAATCGGCAGTAACTTCGAAATCCTTGAAGTTCACCTCCGAAGATGTAATCCTTACAATGGACACCCCATTTCGTAATGTGGATGTACTGTTTCGCGGTTCGTTTAATCTTTTTCTCAAGGATCTGAGGCATATACAAAAGCTCGACTATCAGGATACTGGGGGTAGTGTGAGCAATATAGTTAGTAGTGGAACTAGCAATAGCAACACAAATAGTGTCAGCAAGGAACAGACAACACACGAGCATAGAAATAGTTTTCTATCGAAGATGCAGCGCGGCAACTGTGATATAGATAGTTTTGAAGTCGAGGTGACGATTAAGAAATCCAGTGATACAACGTTAAGTTTCGACACTGACGAGGGTTACAACATAACCACATTATGTGAGTAAATATGTCCAGCAAAAGGGTAAGCTGTAACGTAAGCTATATTTAATCTGTTGCAGATGATCAACGAAAAATGAAGGCAAGGATCTACGCGAACTCGTTCTTTGGAGCACGACACGGTCTTTCGACACTGCAGCAAATGATTTGGTTCGACGATGAGGACAATGTTCTGAGAGTACTCTCCAAGTCGTTGGTGATTGATGCACCGAAATTTCGGTAAGACCAGAGCGGTAACATTGAAGCTTTCATTATTTGGTGAACTATTGTTTTGTTTTTCAGGTATCGTGGTGTCATGTTGGACACATCAAGGCATTACTTTTCAGTGGAATCCATTAAACGCACGCTGGCTGCAATGTCACTTGCGAAGCTCAATCGCTTCCACTGGCACATAACCGATTCTCAGAGTTTTCCTTTTGTTTCGAGATTCTATCCAGAGTTGGCGGCGCATGGCGCTTATTCGGAACGTGAAACTTATACAGATGAAGATGTTAAAGAGGTCGCTACTTACGCGAAACTAAGAGGCATACAGGTAAAAACTATGTGGATCAATCTATACTCGTCCGTTTTCGATTGTATGACATTGTTGAGGTGTTTCTGCATGTTGAATGGTTTAAGGCATGTAAAAACCTTCGACTAAAGTCAAAGCAGACAATTTAATTCCCCAACTGGACTCACAGTGCTGGACTCACTACATTCGTATTTGTTCTCCCAATTAAGGGGTTTTATATCGTTTTCGCTCTATTGTGGAGCTTAATGTATACGGCAAAAGTTGGCCGTTTAAAGACTGTGTACACAAGCCAGACTTCTGTTATTTAATATGAACTGCCCCTCGCTTTAAACAAAGAAGCAAGTCTTTTAAAAAGTCACGTTTAAAGGAAAGATTCTACCAACTCTTCCATGGCATTTGTAGTTTCCCACTAAGTGTGCACCAAATTTGTTCTGTCCTGTCCAGTGTCCAACCATCCGAATAATACAAGTGTTGCACTCGAAATGCATCACCAATAAATCAGAATCTCTTTTTATTTTTCTAGGTCATTCCCGAAATAGATGCACCAGCCCATGCAGGCAATGGATGGGATTGGGGACCAAAACGAGGTCTAGGCGAACTGAGTCTCTGCATCAATCAACAACCTTGGAGTTTCTATTGTGGTATGTCATGTGCATAGTCAACAAAATCACTCGAAAACCAATTCATTTCCGTAGGTGAACCACCCTGCGGCCAACTGAATCCAAAAAATAACAACACATACCTCATACTGCAAAAGCTCTACGAGGAACTACTAAATCTAACCGGACCAACAGACTATTTTCATTTGGGCGGAGATGAAGTCAACCTAGAGTGCTGGGGGCAATATTTTAACGACACCGATTTACGAGAAATGTGGTGTGATTTCATGCTTCAAGCTCTGGGGCGGTAAGTTGCAACTCATCATCCACTTGACAGTGACAATAACCAACCCCATACCCAACTGACTTGATATTTGTTCTGTTCGTTCCGTCGCAGACTAAAAATCGCAAACAATAACTCTCTACCGAAATGGGTGTCGGTGTGGTCCAGTGGCTTGACCAACACTAAATGTCTCTCTAAAAGCCAATTTGCCGTACAAGTTTGGGGTGGGAGTACATGGCAGGAGAACTACGATCTCATCGATAACGGTTTCAATTTGATATTCTCGCATGTGGATGCATGGTATTTGGACTGTGGCTTCGGCAGTTGGAGAGCAACAGGTAAATGGGTGGATGTGGTGTTCTGTTTCTTTCACTATTGACTCAATTTGGATTGTGTCTCCGTTTTTGTTTTTCGTTTAGGTGATGCTGCATGTTCGCCATATCGAACGTGGCAAAATGTATACAAACACAGACCGTGGGAGCGAATGCGTTTGGATAAATTCAGGATAAAACAAGTAAGTATGCAGTGATGGAGATGTCGTTATGAATACTTGTTAATGTGGAGATTTTATAGGTTCTCGGTGGTGAAGTTTGCCTATGGACGGAACAAGTAGACGAGGAGCAATTAGACAACAGATTGTGGCCGAGGGCAGCTGCTTTAGGAGAAAGGTAAACGACGCGGATTACAGTTTGAATATATTTTCTTTGTGTGTAGGACGTTGCTAACTTTAAACAAATTGTCAATAGTGATGTCTTGATTCTTAACAAGATTTCCGTTTCAGAATTACACAATTTTTTTCTATTTCATTGTGTAACTGAACTAGAAGTACACCAGTTTTGAACATTTGTTTATTGCAAAGTTGCAGGATTATTTTTGTCTGAAATTTTGTTTGAAAATATATTTTCGGGTGAGTTTATTTTAATCTTGCCAATGAGAACTTCAGAATAACTTCCGAGTGAAGATTTAAAGAAAGACAACAGGCTGATTGATTGGTAGCCCACTTGCTGCATAAACTCGGTCTCATATTTGATTTCCAAGGCGGTTTTATCCACAACTTCTTTCTAAATTTCTCTGTTAAGCGGTCAAAAACCCGGCAATTATATCGATTTGCTCAAACCCAGAAGCGCAAATTCTCTATAGAGCTAGAGAGACGATTTTCGAATTTCGAAGACTGCTCCTTCATATTTGATACCTATCACAACATCCAATTTTCATTACTCTTTTCTTTCAGGCTTTGGAGTGATCCAGATGACGAACACGATATGGATACCGTCCCAAGGGAAGTATTTGGTAGAATGTCTGTATTTCGTAATCGATTAGTTGAATTAGGCCTAAAAGCTGAACCGATATTTCCGAAATATTGTGCTCAAAATCCAGGCGAATGTCTGTGACCTTATTAAGAAAGTATCAACAACTACGTACATTTAAGTTTATATTTTATTTCGATTCGAACAAAAATTTTAACGAGAACAAATTTAACCAAAAGAATTATGCAAGAACAAAGTTAAAAAACACAAACACAAAAAGAAAACAGTAACATAAAAAAACTCAGATTTATTTTTTCCAAATCATTCGATTATTTTGTTAACTAATATTTAAAGACCCGTTTTTAGTTTTAAGCGTAGAACCAAACAAAGAAGTATGCAATTTCTAGTAAAATAAGAAGCAGAAGGGCCGAAACTGTCCGGTCTGGCTGCCGTGTGGGTACTGGTACAATCACAATGTCAAGAACAATATCACACACCGAATGTGGTCACAAAGGCATGAGTTGGTATTGAAACAACATCTTAAACCCTTATAGTCTCTCCAAAAATAAGCAAAGACATACACAAACGAATGGTTGCTAGAAGTTAGCATTTTCTACGAACCTGTTCCGCCAACTATTAACTTAAAAATTCACTACCACCAGAGGATGTAATCAATCAAGACCTGAGTGTTAGTAAATTTCCAAACTTTATTTTATGTCTTAATGCGTAAGCATTCAATTAAAACAAATGAAATGAAATGGAAATAAAAAAAAAACAGCATTCAGTCTGGATTCAGTGAAGCCTTATTCTGAACTAAAATTCTGATTCTCCGGTTTCCGTAGGGTACATCAAAAATCTCATTTTCTTAGGTATATTTTTTCTTTATGGGGTGTCGTCAGATTTATTTATAAGAAGTTGGCGTTTGAAACGACGATGGATTCCCTAACGTCCATTCTGTGGCATATGTAGAGACTGGAATGTTAACGGTCTTATAAAGAGTTTCTTGTTCTTTTTGGCCAAACAAACATCGATTGGCATTTGTGTAACTCTTCGCTTGATTGCTAGACAAACTCACTTACTATTTCGAAGGTATAGCTTTGTTAGGTGTGCCTTTTTGTTGACAGCATACTCTGCTTTCGCTCTTGTTAACAGCTCAAGCAATTTTTGCCGCATTTATCGTAGTTCTGACAAAGCTCCATTGATATTTTTAAATTTATTAACAAGTAATTAAATAGGAGCATCTCGTAATCAACTCTGTGGCGAATTTTGTTTGCAATAAACAATTTTGAATGCCATTAAGGCCAGTATTTATCAAGAACTTAATTCATAATATGAACTAGTAGCTTTTTGAAAACAATTCCTCACCAATGTTAAAATACGGATTTGTGAATTATGAGTACATACAATTAAAGTAACGATTCATTAGTTGTGGACGCCACTTTGTTACATTTCATTATCGAAACAAACTGACTTTGACGTTTAGTTCTGAATATAAACATTTGTTGCACACCTTTCTTTAGGTCATAAGTGCAGCCATTGAGTCTGTCTGCACTGATGAATATGTTTATGCTGTTAATCAGTGTTTGTATGGTTAGTGGCCTTAATATTCGAGCTTTATTATTTGCAAATTCCTGCCAACTTAGAAATTAAAGTGAAATTATTATTTATTTGAACAAATTGAATTGCATACAGTCGTTAAGATCAAACTTGTTACCAGCTCATTATTTTAATTTTAAAATAGGAATAGTTCTTAAATCGATCAAAATTGTAATCAAATGTTTTTGTTTTCTAATAAGTCTTCCATTTTATTTTATTTTTATTTTTGAAATGTTTTAAGACTTGATCTGCCTGCCTGATAACGCAATTATAAATTTTATTTTATTCGACTGTATTTACATTTTTAGGTTTGTTTTTAGCTTCGATCTCAGCAAAGCAAAGTGAAATAGACTTTTCAGCACGCAATTTCAACAACTACTGTGAGTCCTCAAATAGAGCGAAGTTCCTGTAATTGCGTGCTGAAAATCCTATTTTACTTTGCTTTGCTGAGATCAAAGCTCAAAAATCAGGCATTTTACTAAGGTTCGGTTACGGTTTGGGAAACATGGATAGAGTGTGCTTTATTTGTTCGTTATAGCCTTAATGCTGTTTAGACAAAGCTTTGGAAAGTTGACCGGCTCTTCAAAATACAGAACTGGGCGTTTTACTTTTCAAAATTATCCGAACTGTTAATTAACACAGTTACAGCGGAATGTTTGACAGATTTGTTGTTAAGCCTATACTTAATGCATATATTTGTTTAAAACTCGTTGCAAATGTTTTTAAAGCGAATACATTGACGTATGTGTTGAATTGCAAGTGTAAGAGGAACATCTTCTTGTCAGTATCAGTAGTAACAGCAACAGTTCATGTTGGTGATGTCTTCATGAAATTGCAAATAAACTGCTTCAGCTAGAGGCAACTAGGAGAACTTTAAATGAAACTAATGTCGTTTTCCATTGGGACAAAAAATCAATCTTTTTTTTGATCTAAATCACTTTTCGCGTTCCATTGGAAAAAAAAATCAATTTTTTTTTTGATTCGGACATAGTTTTGGAGGAATTATTATCTTCATTGTCTTCCACATCATGTGGAAACTACGAATCACCAAAACTACTCCATTTGTATCTACAACAGAGGAAACATTTTTCAAGCCGATTTCCATGGTTGATTTTACCAAAAACAAATGCAATTTGAACAGCAGTTGTCAAATAACGCACTAATCCATTTACAAAAGCAGATCAATTTCATTGCATGTTCCATGAGCCACATAAAATCTGAGATCTGAAAAAAGATTTTTGGTGGTCCCAATGGAAAATGACATAACGTAACAAAATATACCAGTTTATTTATATTTTGCATTTGTATACTTTACTTTACTTTGCTTATGTGGTTTTCCATTGGGACAAAAAATCAATCTTTTTTTTGATCTAAATCACTTATCATGTTCTATTGGGCAAAAAAAAAAATATGTATATAAATAATATAAAAATATTTTTCAATGAAAAACGACATTAGATAGGTGCTAATTGCCACTTGATTAGCGTATATTTGAAGTAAGTGCATAAATCGTGATTCTTTGCTGGCAATTAATGGCTTGATGACATCTGGTGTCCAGTTAGCAAAATTCTGAGCACAAGAAGAACTAAATTTGAATGGGTATAATTTTGTAACTGACTATGCATGGTTACTGTTTGAAATACTGTCGGTTAATCAAAATTGTTTGCAAGATTTTAGTACAAATTCTGTAAATACAAACATGATTTATTGTTTGGCAAACAACCATAACTTTTTCGAAAGCAACGAACCTTAAGAACTTTAAATAATACACTGTCTTTGTACCCGAACTGTTAATTAATTATTTTGCATAGTAATACACTTCGAAGTAGCCACATAAACAAATATCTATATTTTTAGAACAAATACTTATTTACATTTTATTTATAATTTAAGATATTATAATTTAAGAAATTCTGAACAAAGTAAACCATACATATTTTATATATAATTATTTATTGCCAAAATGAAGAAAAAAAAAAAACAAATCTCTAGCATTGCTTTCAACCTTTGTACACGCACACATTTTTAATGTTTAACGTTTTCATATTAGAAGTCTTAAACACATGATTTTAGGTAACCTCAGTGACATCTTTTAAAAAAAATACACATTAAAAATCAAAAACAAAACTATATTAAGAGAGCGTAGGTAGGTACATACTATTATATTCTTATTATGTATGAATGTTTCGTTTAAACTGCGTTTCGATTTAATTTAGTATATAATGGCACCAATTGGGCGCATCTAGATATTTGATAAATATAAATCTATATACATAGATTCGTTTATATATTTATATAGGTATATATGAATTTTTGAGTGATACCATGTGACCTTAAAGTAATATTGTAAAGTAAAATGGTTATTTAATGCGTATTGTAAAAATTAGAACAGCAAAAAACAAACAATAAACAAAAAACATTATGAATTAACAAAAAACAAATGCCCATTTGATATTATAGAAGACAAACCAGTTAGATAGATAGGTTTAAAATTGTTTATAAAACGCAAAAGAAAGATTATTATTGAATACAACAAAATTAAATATATATTGTGAAGTTTTTTGTAATGTTTTAAATTGTAAACAAAAAAAAATATTTATAGAAAGTAAATTAACAAAAAAAAATGTGTAGTTGCGGACCTAGAGTAAGCCTATTCCAGAATTATAAGAGTATGATTTTTTTTATTTCTTCTGTACTTAACGCATTTTTCTTCTGCAATAGTAATATTATTTTTTTTTATTTAAAAAAGTTGATAAGTTTTTTTTTGTAACTATGATGTTTTTTAATAAAATACGTTTGTAAATAAGCTCCCTGTATTCCACCAAAATAGATGAATTTGTAAATAAAAATAAAATAAATCTAGTTGGGACCGTGCTTTTATTATTATGAAGAAGTTACTATGCTACTACAGCTACGATTACACATGACACTTTTTATGTCAATTTTTGACATGCGACGTCATTAAGACCTAAACATTTGTCTTAAATTTGTCAAGTGTGATCGCCTGTCAAGCGTTTCGTCACGGGCTGTCGCAACGCACTCTTACGAAAGCACACGAGTGACCACCGAATGCACGAATTTTTGTGACTTCAGTGTGTCAAAATTTGACACGTGTAATCGTAGCTTAAAACCCTTACTCACCAAAGAAAAGGTGTTTCAATGGGGGCGGGACGATGTTGGCAGCCTGTGGCGGTTATGTTGTTTTTGGCGGCGTCTGTCTAATCTGGCGTTAGTATTCAGCAATTTACACGGTTATGTTCCGTTTCCAAATGATAAAACTTTAGTAACGAAATGAGTAATTGTCATTGTAACCGTTGCGCACGTTTTTCGCAGACACGTTAGCCCTTTAAAATTGACTCTCTAACGTTTGGAGGCCAAATTCGACAAAACTGGTTCGGCAAACAATCAGCCAACACCGGTTTGTCAATGGAACGCGAAAATCCACTAAGCTCATGAGTACAGGAGAATCCGAGGCGGTCAATTCCTCGCCATGCCAAGAAGTCGGCCATTCGCCGATTTCAACTCGAAAGATTTTGCGTTCGGACTTCGCCTACATTCGTACGAGATACAACTGGGCCAAGAGTTCAAAGCTAATGACCATAGACAAAAACTTTTTTTCGCTGACTTAGCTTCGAAGCGTTTGGAAGACGTCACCAATTTTTGGCGAACAATATTATCGACGAGGCGTATTATTGGATGAATCGGTACGTTAATAAACAAAATCGGTACGTTAATAAAAAAATGAGACGCTGACCCACGTGATTTTTACCAATAGACAATGCATCCACAAAATATTAGTGTTTGTTGCAGATATTGGACAGGCGGCATCATTGGTCCATACTTTTTTGAAATAACTTTGGTGAGGCCATAACTGTCAACGGCCAAAAATTTGAACGTATCGTAATCCGCATACTGACTTACATGACCCTTTCAAATAAAAGAAGAATCTCGTTAATGGGTACATTCAGGAATTTAGTTATCTTAAGTCGACTAGATTAGTCTGGATGAGATGTAACCTGAACGCAAAAACTAGATTGGTCGGGAACGTCACTTTTCCTACGTCTACCACATATGCGAACTGTCAACTTATTACTCAGTCACGAATTTCTTGACTAGATTCGTCGGCTACCCCTACATAAACGTCAACTGAAGCTTCTGCTCATATGAACGATTTTAGCCAATCAAAACCGAGATACATCTAGTCAGACTTACTAAATTCGATACTTGAGCGTCCCCAATCCATCACATACAGCTTGTCTTATGTACCTATTACATTTCAGTAGGCGCAGTGGTTTAGTGGTTAGTGTGTTGGACTACTAAGGAAGGGGTCGCAGGTTCGATTCCCGAAACCCAAAGTTTTTCTGCGCCACCTCTCTCAAACGTCTGACAAACAACCGAGAGTATAACTGTCATGAAATAGCTTCTCAATTAGCCGCTTAGGCTCGGCACTAAATTGCAGATTCCTTCCATTCGTTCCAAAAAATGAAAAACTCACACAAAACGAATGAGAGAAAGCGAAGTTCGGCCTAAAGTCCACTCCCCACGGACCTGTTGCCGAAAAAATAACTTATTTTATTCAATTTCAAAACCGTCCCGTTCCTTATTCAAACACCCTTTAGTTAAGAGACTGTTCCACGGTGTTTTCGCCTTTATATCGAATGAACAAACCTAGAAGACGTTTCCATATATGTTTTTCGATATATTCGACGACAAGGACGACGTTAATTTACCATCAGCTGCTGCTTCATTAGCTCTTCGACAAATTCGTCTTTTGAAGACGAAGACATCAACATTAATTTCATCCATTTCACGAATGAAGTCCTTTTTAGTTTCTTGATATTTTTTTTTCTATTCCCCTTTTCTACTTTTCTTATTTCTTGCGAGCGAAGAAAGGTCAATATTATGATAAATCCAATCGGATTAAACACTGTCAAGTTTAAAAAACTGGGTTTATGTTCGGGTTTAACGAGTGAATATTATGGACTTGGGTTTAGTTTTTGGGTTAAACGCACTTAAACCCGGCTGTAACCTTTAACCCGGATTAAAGGGAAAGAATAATATGGCCGTTAGAATTTCATTCAACTACGAAAAATAAATGCTTTCGAAGCGATCTCGATGGCGACCACTTTTGGTAAACTTTTCGTCAAACCTCGTAATTTCGGTAGCCATCCTGAAAAATGAAAAATTTAGTATGTGTGTATACCTGTGCAAAACACTTTTTTTGTTACGTACATACATGGCTCTACAACAAATACGGTCTTCAACTTGAAAAACACTGAATAACTATACGTTTGCTCTATTGAATGCATATAACGCATAAATTTATCTTTAATTTTTGTTTCCTCTCCTCTTTTTTTAAACTAAAAACCCAATATTCAATAAGAATATATTTATTAAAATAAAACCAAACTTTCAAATAAAATAAAGCGAACTACTTGAAAAGAAAATAGCAAATCTTGCTCTCTAACCGACCTTCTTATGAATAATTGTACACAACTTGAACTTTGAGATAATTTTTTTCTGTTGCACATGCTCCGAACATAAAAATTTGTTCACAGTTATTTAGTCGGAGGTGTAGGCTGCAAGAAAAGCCTGTTTTTGTTTACATTTGTGACAGTCAATTTTTTAATTAAATCCCGCTAAATAGGCAGATTGTCACACTGTGGTCGCAGCGAATGTTGAGCGAAAAATCTCCAAAGCCCAAGCGGAAGAACTAAATAAGAACATTTAGAGGAAGTGTATGCCAGTTCATAGAGGAAGTATTTGCAACCCTCCTTAGTTGAAGGATAATCACATTACTTATCTCTACATAAGGAAACTTATTTCTTTTTTATGATCACAATGAATCTGTATTCCGTTTAAGGCTCATTTTAAATGCAGGTTAATAATAAGTGTTTCGCCAAAAAAAATGTTATCAATTATGTAGCCAACAAATTGCACTCAATCATCCGTAAGATCAAGGAGCACGTGACCTATAGATATTTAAACTGCGTGTAGATTGTGAATGCCTTTTTTGCATTTCAAACTTGACATGTAACTCTAATTACACACTGTGAAGGGCGGACATTAAAGACCGCATCGAAGCTTTATTCAATTGCAATCCAAGTTAGAACTTCAAGTCAATTCTCGATTTTAGTTGTCAATTTGTCTTAAACGCGATAGATCGCCTTGCTCCAGCAATTGTAGTCTTCTCTATTGACAAGCTACAACAACTGCAGTGCGTGACAGTAATTGAACAGTAAACTTATGTGTTACTGACAAAATAGCTAAAGTTATTCAAGGTGTTTGTTCTGTAAAATGAAATTATTTACTGCGTTTTTGTTAATCCTGTGTCCCTTGGGCACACTGTGTACATTTAATAGTAAGTCATCGATTGATGCTCTATTTAAGAAAAAATAAAAAGTAAAGGTTTATCTGCACAGTGACGAAATATAGACAGATGCCACCGCTGTATGACCTAGACGACTACGATGAATGTTTGGAAAATTCAAAGCCGTCATCTTACTGTTTAGTTATAGGAGAGATAGAACCCAATGACACCTCAATTCTTTGGCATCAAATTGCAGTAAGTCTAAAATCGTTAATTTAGGCAAAATTGGTCTTCCGACATCAGCCACATATACGAACTGTCAGCTTATACTCAGTCCCGTAAATCTTGACTAGATTCGTTGCCTACCCCTTCATAAACGTCAAATGAAAAAAAAAGTTCATGCGTGATCGATCTGGGCCAATCAAAACTGAGAAAAGTCAAAATTAGTTTCTAACAAAACAACACAACACACATTTAAATCTGACATTTTTTGTGTGTGTGTTGGTAATTCTTGAAAAATATTCCGGACACTTCTAAGAATTGACCTGGAAGTACACTTTCTTTTGCAATTTCACATTGAAAAGGGGAATTTTAGATTTGCTCATTCAATACGAATTACATTATTTTACATTATTATGAAATAGACAACTGATAGTTTTGTAAAATACTGCAATCATTCACTTGATAATTATTTCTTTTATTACGGTTTTAATGAGGCATGTAAATACGTAATCTTGAGTCTTTCTTCATTGACAATGATATGCAGAAAAATGCTACGACACAAAGTTTAAATAAATGCTGTGAACAACTATACCAACATATTTTGAAATATTTTTTTTTGTGTGACTTGAGCAGTCTTGTCAGCCATTGCAACTGTAGATAACCCTCCGATAACGCCACTTTTGAATGGTTGAAATGAGAATAGCGAGCATTCGCACGCGATCAATCTCTATTTATGCTCTTTACACGAATCTTTTTATTTCCTACTCCGCGTCTTCGTGCCTCCCTGACCGCTTTAGGTTTTATCGGAATTCGCAATTACTGCCCAATTACATGTCGTTTTTACGTTTCTGTTGTGTACTTTTTTCAATCGAAAACGTCAATCAACCATCATAACACAGAAAATGCGAATCACAAAACGAATGGGTTTTCTCGTGCCAAAGAACGACTTCTCTAGAAATGATAAAATTACCCACAAAAGATATATATTTTCACATTATTTATCATCATTCTGACACTTGTTACTTTCCTAACACGGACTATTAAAGGGATGCTAAATATCAATAGCCGTGTGACAGAAAGGGACGGCATTTCCTATCACGCAAAAAAACGTGACTCGTTTTTTGGTCGGCCATATTGTCTATATAATAGGAATTATGGGAAAGCTTTGCAAGTTGATATTTTTAAAGCTATGGCTTACGAAATGTCGCTTTCGTATAAAACAAAATGGCTTCCGGAAGTGATTAATGGACAATTGTTTATTTATTTCGTATAATTGACTGATGAATTGTTGGTTTAATTTATTGACACTAACTGCCACTATCATTTGACAGTAATTGCAGAAATGTTGGTCGCCGGAACTGTGGACTGCAGCATTACACAAAAAAAATATAAATAGGTACCTGCTAGGTACTTTTTTAGTAAGAATGGAAAAGACTCTCAAAATGGCAGTTGTGGGGATAAATTCACACTTACACTTACGAAAAAGTTAAGGAACGCTTTTGTAGTAATCTATAAAAAATGTTGTTCAAATGTCTGATAAACTCGACGAATTTGCTAGGTTATTAACAATAGGCCTGTTTTTTTGAGCTTCGTTCTCAGCAAAGCAAAGTGATGTAGAATTTTCAGCACACAATTTACAATAACTACTGCGAGTCTCGAAGTGTCAAGTAGAGCGTAGTTGTTGTAATTGCGTGCGGAAAAACCTACTTTACTTTGCTTTGCTGAGAACGAAGCTCAAAAAAACAAGGCTAAGTATGTACTCTGTAATACTCGCATACATGTACGTGAAGGACGTATGTAGATTGAACGCTTTTTCTGTACACACTTTCAACTTTATTTTGGCTTAGAATTTTTCAGCTGTCTTCAAGCGCCATTATCGTCATGACTATCTTTATTTTGGAGTTTGTTTGAATCCTTGCAAGGAACTGGTACATCCATTTAGCCCATTTCGAAAGGATCAACTGTACGCGGGAAATATAAAAAACACTGAGGTAATCATCTTCCATCAGTTCGGTTGGGTTTACGCTAATATATCTCTTTTCAGTTGGTCGATTTTTTCACTGACGTCAGTCGACATGACTCTGACACAAGGATTCGTCACAATAAAGTCATAAACACTTGTCTAAACTATAGATTCGAGAAACAGTACAATTTACGAGTACGATCTTTTATTGAGTATTGTGTTAACAATGATGAGCCATCAGATTTGGGTCAGAACCAAGTAGGTATAGTTACTGTTGGATACTCATTGATTTTATAAATTTTGTAGACTATTTGGAGATCATTTTCGCTACAGTTGTTGGGGCGATTTTGCTTTTGGTTGCACTCTCGTCGACATACGATCGATTACTGAAGAGGACACAGCCTGAAGGTATGCGAAAAAACGAGTTTTACAAACAAAAGGTGCATTCGATTCGTAAGTTTATTTATACTAAATTGAGTTATCTGTACTATAGCTCTTTTTGTACTTTAGAGGATAATGTACTTACATCATTTTCGATGTATCGCAATTACTATCGTCTAATTTTACCGTCGCATGGTGTAGTAGCACGAGACTTAAGATTTCTCGAGTGTTATCGATTTTTTGGAACTCTATTGGTGGTATTTGCGCACGTACTGCTATTGCTTAAGGGGACACCTGTGAGAAACCCGCAGTTTATTGAAGAAACCTTCTATAAATTTGGATCAAATATTATTATTAACGGTAGCGTGGTCATTCAGGTGTTTTTGGTAATGAGCAGTTTCTTACTGTGTATTGGCTTCCAACGGATGATGGCGTTAAAAAAACCTGGTATTATCGAATGGGGGACACTGGTTTTATATCGATATTTGAGGTTAGTTTGAAGCCATACTATATATAGATGGCGCTGTGTACTTATATATGTATGTTTGGTTGTTCTCCTTTAACAGATTAGCACCGTCCTTAGCTTTCGTAATACTGTTGAATGCTTCGATATTACCACGTTTTCAAGATGGCCCCTTTTGGAGACACGTCGTTGATTCGGAGAATATCCTTTGCAGAGAGACATGGTGGAGTAATCTGTTATTTATCAATAACTTCACATTAAAGAAAAGCGTAAGTACTAATAGTTGACTATCTCACATTGCTCTTGAAATGTTGACTGTGTTTTTATTCATCTAGTGCCTTCATCAATCCTGGTATCTTGCGACTGACTTTCAGTTATATGTTATATTTGCAGCTGTTCTTATTTTCATTACGAGGTAAAGCACTTATATGCGATCGCTAAACCTTTAAATTTATTATATAGTGTAGGTGTATTCGATCCGTAGATGAAGGAAATGATGGATATGTTTTCTTGGAAAGTACAACATTTCAGAAAGGAACGGAAAAAGCCACACAACATTTGCAAGTAGGCTGGATATGAAATTCTTCGATTTTTTATCATAGGCATGTTTTTTTTTAGCTTCGTTCTCAGCAAAGCAAAGTAAAGTACGATTTCCAACATACAACTACTGCGAAGTGTCAAGTGATCGTAGTTGTTGTAATTGCTTGCTAAGAATCCTACTTTACTTTGCTTTTCTGAGAACGAAGCTAAAAAAACAGGGCTAATATCCCATGAAAATTCGATTGAAAAGAATTTATAAATTGACTTCCGCAGCGCGTTCATAGTTTTAATATTGGCCTTGTTCCATTGCCCGCTAGGCATCTAGCACAAAATATCCCAGATGAACGAACGCCCGCGTTAGAACCCTAGCGCCAGGGGTAAAGTGACATTTGACACTAATTATTTTCACACTACAATTAAAGAATTGATACAATAGCCTGTTTTTTTTTTATCTTAGTTCTCAGCAAAGCAAGTGAAGTAGGATTTTCAGCACACAATTCACAATAACTACTGCGAGTCTCGAAGTGTCAAGTAGAGCGTAGTTGTTGTAATTGCGTGCGGAAAATACTACTTTACTTTGCTTTGCTGAGAACGAAGCTCAAAAAACAAGGCTAATATATTATAAAAACAATATCTGAATTGCTATTTAACTTATTACCAATTTTATCACAATTACGCTTGATCGGTTTCGCAGTTGTTTTTATTTTGTGAACGTTTGAACGATTTCCTTTGACAGGTGGGTTTTTTTCCCCAATGCAGCAGGTAGTGGTAGATTGAGAAATTTCCCTGAAAGGAATATTTCACGAAAAGTGCTAGACGTATAGCGAAAATGGTGAAATGTCAATTTTTTTATATGGAGTTTGGCATGTGGCTAGTCATCTAGCGGGCAGTGGAACACGTCCATTGTTACGATCAGTATAGGATGTGTCGTACTCCATTTACGTTTATATGCAAACCTATACCCATGTTCATACTAAAACAAATATGAATTGAAACAAAATGTTCCTAAGTTTTCGATGCGACAATAGTCGTGTTTATTTGAGCTTCGTTCTCAGCAAAGCAAAGTAAAGTAGGATTTTTCGCCCGCAATTACAACAACTACGCTCTACTTGACACTTCGAGACTCGCAGTAGTTATTGTAAATTGTGTGCTGAAAATCCTACTTCACTTTGCTTTGCTGAGAACGAAGCTCAAAAAAACAGGCCTAATGTATCACGTGAGTTACAAAACTTGGGCTCAGCAAATCGTTTCGAATTTCCCCGTAGAAAATTTCCTTCGCTGATGAGTTAACATTTTAATCTGAGTCACGTCAAATTGGGATTGCCGGTAAAAAGATCTCCGGCGATTTTCAAAAGTCCACGTGAAAGAACAAAATGCAAAGGTCTAGAAAATGTATACAGGAAGATTGGCTGTATTTCAAACGAAAGTTTTTGATTATCAATGCGTTCGCTCATACCAGTACTTCCTCTACAAGCCCCCACTTCTTTTTTTTTATATGGTTTTCATCAAATCGCCGAGCATTCTTTATCGACGTTTGCCGCCATGTCAACTTTTTCTTAATATATCGCCCGGGATTCTAAAATAAACTCGTGGGTGAACGGGACTGTTGTGTGTTCTAGGAATCTTCTTCTGGGATTCAGAGTGATCTGGCGAGTTTAACTAGCAATAGAGAAATATAGTGTCAGAAGTTAGCATTTATTGATTCGTGAAAAGTCGTGCGAACTGGCATGTCTTCAAACAGCTCACAATTGCCTTAAATTGTTACAATTTTCTATGGCTTTCTTATGGACATGTCTGCGAAGTTTCAAAGTTCCACAAAAGTTTTGCAAGTGTATATCTATCTACTACTGTTTGACTCACATTTTTTAGGCTTCCTCAAACAAGAAACTTCATTCTGGGTACAGGAGTTGCCATATCATTTCTATCTACAGGATTGGTAACATATTTCTTGAAGCTTGATGCTATCCATCAGGAAACTCCGGAGTAAGCACCTACGACCCATAAGTTTCTTTCTCAAATAATACCAAAAAAAATCTTTTTCATTATAGCTCCTATCGCTATAATTTCTGGAGTGATGGTGAAACTATATACAAAGGCTATACACCTTTTTACACTAACTTTGGCGGATTTGTTTTCGGTACAATTGCTGCTTTCGTATATTTAAAGTACAAAAATGAAGGCCTCAGTCTAAAGGGAAAGAAGTCGAAACTAAATATAATACTCTTCATGTCAATACCGCTGCCATTTCTGCTCCTACTCTCCGGAGAAATATTTTATCGATTTGAGTTTAAAAAGCCCTCAATTTGGGTGGGTATCTACTCGGGATTGTATCGAAATATATGGGCGCTGATGTGTGCTACAATAATTTTATTAATGGCCTTCAGAGTGGGACGTGAGTGCAACTATTCTTTTCGATAACTTATCGTTAAAAATTATTTTCTTTACAGTCCTTATGTACAAGTTTTCATCGCTTAAGATATATCTGCCATTAGGACGGTTATCGTTTCAAGTTTTCTTGATCCATACTGTCGTCATTCGATGTCTGACTGGATGTATTCGTCAACCCGTTCACCTAAATATTATAATTGTGGTAAGCAATTCTGCAGAAACAATTCATGAAAAATTGCTGACACGTATTTTATTTGAAGACAATGTATGTTTTGGCAAGTTTTGTGGTGTCTTTCCTTGCTGCGTTTTTCTTGTACCTATTTTTTGAATTACCATTGACAAATCTGGTACACACTTTTCAAAGATGTGGTATGGGTAAAACTGATGAGGCTACAAAAACGATTGAATTGAACCAGTCAAGTGCCAACAACAACAAGGAGGAGACCACATCGACTACTACTTTGGATAACCCGTCAATATTATAATTTCGACAATAAATAAAAAAAAAAACTTCTGAAATTATTTGTTTTCTTATATATCAATTTAAATAAATATTAAAATTACTAGAGAACTAGCAAGTTTCTGCTGCTGAAAAATGTTAGTCCAGTTTCACAAACGACTGAAAATTCAATCAGGAACTTTGAAGAAAACCGCGACCGAGTTACAAAAACCAGGAAAAATAAAAAAAAATTAATTTAAAAAAACAAAAAACCCGACTGACTGTAAAAAAATAATTAAAAAGATATGAACAAGACACATTCAAGTACCTATACCTATGTCGTTTTCCATTGGGCAAAAAGAAGCGTCCGGGAGAGTCCGGAATCGACAAAATCACTTCTGAAACCGTTCCATTGGCACAAAAAATACTCTTCTGGTGATTCTGAGGAGAGAATTTCGCTTCTCGACTTGAAGTCAGAATCCACTCAAGAAGCACTAACACAAGTGTAATTTTATGTATTTTATACAAGCCAACTGACAGCAGCGGATTCTTTCAGAAGCTGTTTTGTTGTTCCATTGGATTTCAGAATGAGTGGATCCCCGTGAAACCAATGGAAAACGACACTAGTTAATTGACAATAGGAAACTATATACCAGAGATGAATGAATAAAAGAGATGGATATCTTTCGTACGTCTATCCCCCCAAAACCCATTTGTTAACATTGTTGTTTTTGTAATTTCAACCCCCGTCTGTGAATACGTGTGAGCTACAAAAAAGTATGTTGCTACTGACCGGCCAACATTCCTTTTGCTTTAATGGGCATCGCGCTGTTCAATTGTTTTGTGTTTAGTTTTGAACTTGTTTGATTTTTGTTAAGGATTCGATTAAAATAAAAAAAATAATGAAATACGCATTTCGGAATAGCGAATTCTTGCATTAAAGTCCAATTCATGAACTCACATATACTAGAAAAGAAATGAGCATATGTGCGTGACTTCATGAATTTTTCGGGAAAACAGCTTGTAGGCAGCCGCCTTTCCACTGGAAAGTTATATATCTCTGTATTCCATTATCTTTGCTATATACCTACACAAGCCTAACAAATATATGAGTATTGAGTACCCTCCGACTGTCAAATAGTAAGGTATAGGTACTTGCATGTGTCTTGCTCATATCTTTTTAATTATTTTTTTACCAGTCAGTCGGGTTTTTTTGTTTTTTAAATTAATTTTTTTTTATTTTTATCTTTTTAGCCTATGACACTCCGAGGAAGAAATAATGACACCTCACTCTTCAAAATCGGTCAAACCGTTTGGGCTACAGGGCATCACCTAGGAACGTGCATAGGGTACGCGCGAAACATATAACCCTACCTACCCAAATATATTTTTTAAGAACAATAAACTCGCAGTAGTTATTATAATTTGTGTGCTGAAAATCTTACGAACGAAGCTAAAAAAAAACACAGCTATTATGTAATTTATAAGGGAACTAAAACTAACTAGCTCAACTAATTTTTTCAATGCTTTTTGTGGCTTGCACCAGTCTTAGCTGAAGAAGTTAGCAGTATAGTAAGAAGGTGCATGGCTACGGTAAGTAAGATCGTTTCGAAGTACTATAATCTATGTAATAGATTAGAGACTTTATATTTTTCTCTGCGCTGAAAGTCCTACTTTACTTTGCTTTACTGAGATCGAAGCTCAAGAAAACAGCTACACTAGGCTTTCTTAAGAATTGGAATCCTAATATTCAATTAATTATAGACCGTAAAATTAACTTTCAATTAACCGAAATATCATTTCATACAAAGCAGCTAAATCTATGCACTTCGACGAATAAAGTACTGGGGTATTTCATACATTTTGACGAGCGCATGGCAAAGTCCAAAAAACTCCGGATTAACGTAACTTTTCCGAAATTCAGGAACATCGTGAAAATCCTGGCGAATCGGCATTTTATTTTCAAATTCAAAATCGTTTGAAAATTGTTGGTTGATTTGCAAACAATTGCTACCCCTTTCGTAACACACTTTCAGTCCCTTTTACACACCGCTGACTTTGCAATATGAAAAAAAAAGGAATAAATGTAGTGTCGGGCTTTAGCAATAAAACAAACTATTGCCAAAATAGTCGCCTTTTGGCAACGCTCATTAAAACCACTTCCAACTTCACAGCAATGTGACAGCAACGTCGATTTCGAAAATTTGTCTACTTTCGTAATTTTTTTTTTTATTCTCGCTGTCAACTTGTAGACATCCCCAAAAATTGGTAATTTTTCAAATTAGCCCTGCGTTCTTCCAATTATATTATTAAATAAAATTTTACAGAACATAAATCAACAATGGCAGCGGCACAAGCACAAGTTGAAAAATTGAAGGAATCCATTGATAAATCTCTGCGAGACAACACCAAACCATGGACACAGGCTTTTGAATTTTTAGAATCAAAATCAAGCGTACCTCGACTATATTTGTTCTTGGGTGAGTAATCTAGTCATGCTCCCATTGACCCATCCCACCTCCTCCTGATTTAAGGAAAGTTAAATGTATGTAAATCGCTGATATAACCCATATTCTTGCCGCCACTTTTGACCTTTTTTTTATGGACTTTACCTGTTTTGACAGAAAAGTTGTAAATTGAAATTAAATAGATAATTTCCTTATCGCGAATTTTTATCAATATTCCCCTCGGAGTGGATACATTTGGAGAATGTTCGATTTCATAGCTGTCGCATTTTCACTGTACCATTGGGATACCTTACGGAGGTCAATCGTAATCAATAGAAGTGACACGTATATGCTTGGGTTGTGTAGTTGAAACGCGTGGAAGTTTATGTTTATTTAATTTGTTCGAATTCGTGTTACCTATGACGCCACCAGCGCGCGCCGTTAATCCAAAGTCCGATGTGGTCGGCGTAGAGTTGATAATTAAAATTTTGAAAGGTACTTAATTCCATCTATTTAGATCATTGAAGGGGAACAGCAACTCAAGATCAAGGTCGCAGTAGCAGTCAAATGAGATGAAGCCTTTCGGTGTTCTGTATAACGTGACACGCATGCTGGGTTTCAAGAGTGATTACGTTTACGCTATCGGGTTCTTTTTCTTATTCGTAAACAAGCTCGCCTTTGAGGGAAATTTATCATTTTCTGGATAAGTAGATAGTTTTTCATTGGACGAGGTGTTTATTTTTGTTGTCCCTTGACGCCTTTATATATATATATACCACACTCACCATGTGCATATTAGACAGATAATACGAAACGAAATGAAGCTTGAAATCACACAATGGAATGTGACGTAGGAATTTGCGAAAAATTTCAACTCACGTTGGTTAATGATCATGTGGCTGGCTCTACATAGGCTTGTTAAAGTTTATTGTGCTCGATAGATTAGCCTGTTGTCAAAACCGGTTTGCACTCTGTTTAAATTAAAAGATAATAATTGCTGGTGGAGTTTGTTTTTTTTTCTGTGAAAAATCGTATCCAAGTTGGTCAGTGGTGCTCCCTAATGGATTCCCCAATGCAGTGTAAGTTTTTATGCATCTCGATTTTAAAGGGATAAATTCCATGAATATTTATGTTAATCGGCAGTCGGCACCACAAACAAACAGGGAAATTTCTTGCCGCAGATTTATATTCTGTAAATAGCACGAAAGCGGCGAATGGCAACATTAAAAATAGGCTTTAAATGCGAATTTGCTCCAGGCGACTAAGTCGGCTCCGAAGATTGTGTTAAACAAAGACGTTCTTCGCCACCTAACTACAGTTGCGCTCAACTCATTTTAGATGATTCCTTCTTTCGGACAGGACAAGCGTTCGCGTTAACGCCCCTAGTCACCCATTTCGGGATATGAGCCCTGCTATTGGCACACAAAGAGTTCAAACGCCACCAACTCTTTGTCCGTTACCGCTTCGAACTTCTATCACCAACATTGAGGTTAGGGCACGAGTTGATATTCAGCGGCATTATCGCATCACTGTCTTTTGACGGCCCACTTCTCCTGCATGGGATTAGGCATACATCCAAAGCTCCGTTTTGTTGTTAATGCTGTTAAAGTGGCAATGAGACTTTACCCATCTCGAAGAACCGCAAACTGATGTGACTAGACTTTATAATAACACACAAGCATCGACTTACCTACGTATTTATTTGGTGCCAAGCAAATGCTTTGGCGGATTAACATCAATTTGAAATGTAACTGACTTACCAATGTATAATACCCTTCAATTGGGTTTGTAAATTATAAGCGACTTTAATTTTTAAATGTCAATAAAGCTAACGATCTTTTTATCAAATCACCTGATAGTTTATTTGGTTTCTGTCCCAACTCTGAATACGATGCGCATGCATCGCCAAAGACTATAAGCCACACTGTGTGCCTATCTAATCGCCAATTATCTGAAACAATTTGCCAATCTAAATAAAAATATGAAATCCATTTATGAGGACATAAATGAATGCCCTTTCTAAAAATACCCCTATACACTACAGCCGTACGCTCTCCGATCTTTCTCTCTATGCTTGTATGTTGTTGTTGGTGTCTGCGCACATCGAGATCTCGTGGCAATTCATTGTCCGCTCGGCAATTATATGAGATGCATATTTACATTCTTTGACAACAGCTAGGGAACATTTATAGAAATGGCATAGGCTGGCAGCGATTTCATCTGACCGACTGATGTCCCTTCCCGGCGGCGCCGAATAATTGTGCGAAAAAATAATTCATACATTTATTAGCTCGAACCAGAAGTGCTTTCATTGTTTAACCAATTGTTTAACAGCAAATCATTTAATAAATTTAAAAATGTTTGAAAAACTAACAGACAAACTAATTGAACTGTTGGCCAGTGATAATGGCTGGCTTTTTCAAATTGGTGAGGGAATTTACTTCTGATTATGTTTTTTTTTTTCTTTGTTTAACCCCAAAATCATTTGATGTTTTCTTTCTTGTTTTGCAGGCGTCGCTGGACTTTGTGCTCTCTATTTGATCTTCGGCTATGGCGCACAATTGTTGTGCAACATTATTGGCGTTGTTTATCCGGCTTACATCTCCATTCATGCAATTGAATCAAGTACAAAATTAGATGACACCAAATGGTTAACCTATTGGGTAACATATGGCATTTTATCAATTATTGAATATTTCTCCGTGATTTTGACATCGGTTATTCCCCTCTATTGGCTGCTGAAGGTAAGTCTATGTCGGTTATGAGTTTGAGAACTCTTTGTATGTGTATTTTGATTTTAAAAAAGTGTGCGATTGAATAGGTTCTATCGAAGAGTTACTTCCTTTTCGGTTGTTCTAGTAAAGATTTCAAGAAGGAGTAACACTCTCGATAATGCTTTGGATCTGACGAATAAAACGAAACCCTCGTCAGACTTGGCTTCCGAAAGATGTATACCACGTTGCTTTTTCGGAGTTGATGGCCATAGAACTTTTTAAAATAAACTGTTCCCGCTACACTTCCCATTATATCTGCATAATAATCAATAGGACATATTCAAAACAAATCAAGCATCTTTAGATCGTTTTTGTATGAAAAATTGACTTTTTCTTAATTTACCCGTCATTGTTTTCTTTCCGGTAGTTCATAGTTAAGCCTACTTGAAGGTTGATTTCCGGAGACAGGTGACCGGTTACTTGGGAGAATTGCACGCTTCAAAAATATTAGCGTGACCGGACTTTTAGTCTCATGCTTTCTTATTGTTTCGTTGCTAACATTAGAAGTAGTTCAAAATGTGCAAATCAACGAATAATCAAATGATGTAATTTAAAATCTTCACTCTCTTCCAGTGCGTCTTCCTAGTCTGGTGCATGTTGCCAATTGAGAATAATGGTTCGGTAATAATCTACCAACGCGTTATCCGCCCATATTTCTTGAAGCATCACAAAGGTCAGTAGTCATTTCGCTTGCCCTCTCATATATGGTTCAAAAACCATTTAACGCATTCTTCTTCTCTTTGCAGCCGCTGATAAATTAATGGACGATATGATGGACAAGGCGAAGAAGTCCATAGGAAGTGTCTATAAAAATGAATAAACCCAACTCTTCGTTCACACATTTTATACTTAACACAAATCAAAAAGCATCTATATTCCTGAATAGTATATGTTAGGAGTGCATTTTTTTGACATTTTTTCTTTCATCGTTTTGGCCGGCTTACATTTCTAAATCTGGTGCATTTTTTTTTTCTCCATTTCACACACTAGTCTCTAGTTTGCGGTGTAGTTTATTTTCCTTTCTTTTTGTATTATTTTGCATAAGAAAACTGAATATCGTTTGTGTGGAATTTTGGTTGGATCACCCATCCCACGGAAGGGTTGTGTTAATCAATTATATTAGTACACAGTGGTTTATTGGAATATGCCTTTTTCGATTAAAAATTTGTAAAACAAAAATAACTTCTAGTTTTAAATAAATAAATTGAAAGACAACATCAGTTAGTGAGTTATTTTTAGTTTATTCCTGTTTCTTTTGAGTCTCAAGTTCACTTTTGGCTTCCTCTTCGGCAGAGCGTTGCCTGTTTCGCCATGCACTCATGTAAGTTTTGGGATGAATCGGTGTAAATCCGGCAATACCCAAGAGTTCAGCGGCGGGTTTAGATAGATGAGCACCATTACCTAACCAATGGCGAATGCGTTCAAAGTTAAACGACACCAGGCGTTCGTTGTGTTCATTGACCAGAGGATCGTAGGAGCCAACTTGTTCGATAACGGGTTGATGCTGGTTTTTTCTTCTCTGGAATAATGGTTGGTGGGTTAGAAATAAGGGTAAGTTACTGAGACGTTACCTCCATAACAACGATGTGATAGAATGGCCTGTTAGTACATCCCCAACGTACGCATCTTATTATTTTGGCGGAACGTTTGTAGAAACGACCAATTCCACTTGCCGGTGACAGTGACATTATTGTTAATTATTAATATGAAACTTAATTAATTTTTCGAAAACTGTTCGGTCGGAGCCCAGGAAAAAATTGACAAATATACTCGTGGGGTTGTCAAAATTTTTTTGACATATTTGGTTAACAATGGGTGGGTCTGTTCCAATGTGCTGATTTAGTACGTGAAGTGAAGGAGAGTGTTCGGAAAATCCTCTTTTAGTACAAAAGTATTTTTATACCTTTAAAATTAGTTATTTTTTGCATCTTCATAATGTATCTACCTATATCATCAAGAACAAAATAAATAAAAAGGAAAACCTAAAGCTTGCCATTTATTATTCGCGTATGTCAATCAGTCGCGTATGTCGTTTTTGATTAGGCAAGAAGATCATTTTTTTTTTAAATAAGTTATTTCAAAATGCGTTGTTTTAAACATATAAAACTCGATTGAAATGGATTTCCAGTTCAAGCTTAGTACGCTGCTCGAGCTAAATTTTCGCTCCCATACAAAAATCTCTCCAAAATTTAGCTGAGCTAAATCTTAGAGAACCCATTTAGCTGAGTGGTACGCAGCTCGAGCTAAATAATCAAACTTTTGTTTCAACATGTACTTCATGTGTCTGTCAAAATTTAGCGTGGCCATTTAATGGGTCGGCACATTTTCTCAAGCTAAATTGTGTCAGATCGTTGTATATTTGTTGTTCTGTTGCGGAAAAGTATGCAATGATGAGCTTTTTTAATTATGACGTGGACGAGAAGTACCTGGAATCAGAAATAGTTGAAATAAGAGAGAATTCAATTTTTGAAAGAAGTTTATTTCAAAGAACAGCTGTTTTCTGAGACGTTTATCCACAGCGTACTCTATGTCTAAATTTAGCTAGGACTTTAGCTGATGTTTGGAGAGAAAGGTTGGAGACCAGATAAAATTTAGCTTAGCTCGAGCAGCGAACTACTTCAAGTAAAAAAAAAATAATTTTTTGAAAGATCTTTTCCACTTTCCATTTCAGGAAAAAGGCGAAAAAAAAATATTATGCTTCGTGTTTACCCATCTTATTCCAGCTTAGCAAAATAAAACAGTAAATGTAATTATCGACAAGCGAAGATCTGCTTGCTAAATATATTACGCTATTTTTTTATTTTTTTTTTTAAATAAAACGCTCGGAAAAAACATTATACTCTGAACGTACTTAAAAAAACAAATGTGGCGCACAGTTTCTTCGTCAGCATACTAACAAAAATTAACTAACAACTAACTTCAACGCAAACTTTATAAATACTGAATATATAAAGCCTGTTTTTTTTTAATTTTAAACTCAGTAAAGCAAAGTAAAGTAGGATTTTCAGCTCGCAATCACAACAACTAAGCTCTACTTGACACTTAGAGGAATCACAGTAGTCGTTGTAATTGCGTGCTGAAAATCCTACCTTACTCTGCTTTGTTGAGATCGAAGCTCAAGAAAACGCCAATAATTGAAACAAACATTTATTTATTTTTTTTAGCGCCGATGGTTAGAGATTAAAAAAAAAAAAAAAACCGGTCGAAGGTACCTTATATTTTATTCCAGTACTAAAACTATTACGAAAATATCACCGAACATAGCCCGCGGGGTCACGTGACCTCCATATTGAAGTGCGTTTTCTCGACGCATTTGCAGGTACGGTTTGTTCGCTCTGTATAAATCTACTTAGTTTTCATATAAATAATTCGTCTATAATCCAAGCAATTGTGGTAAATTATAGTTTTAATATTACACAACAATTTTGTGCTAAATCTATGTCAGTTAATTCTAAATAATTAAGTGAAATATTGAAAATAGAAAATAACCATATCTCGGAGCCGCTAGTGTGGAAAGTTGCCATTACGTTCCGCTAATTGTCCCAAAAAAAAAAAGAAAAGAAAAAGAAAACCATATTAAATTCTCCAAGCAATGGCGTCTCTGTGTATACTCCGTGGGCACATGGCCATAATTAATTTAACCAACTTGTCCGGAGTGAAAGAAATATAAAAATCTGTCGAAAAACAAAGCTTCCACTATGTGAGAATATTTCGCCGATAAGTCATAAACTCGGCAATTCTTGAAAATAATAATGACACCACGAAAAAGAAAATTGAGTTTATGGATTTTCGTTCAGCTGTGTGTTAGCTGTTCGTCTCTGTTCTCTGCACACAGAATTTACCCCCATTTTGACTCTATCTCCGGCCTTCGCTTTTGTTCCTTTTCTGTGCGTTATATATTTTTTTTTTGTTCCTATTCGGCCCAGCATTTGCCCTCTTTTTCACTAGCATTTGTGTAGGCAAGTGACTAGAACGAGCACAATAGAGTTCTCTAAAATGCCGACAAACGACAGGTCTGCCAATTTGACGAGCCGAAAAAGAAATCGTCTGCCACACATTCACGCAAACAGCGCAATTTGAGTGGAACACAGCAACGGCAAGACGGTAACCAGCCGCGAAAGAGGGAGTAAGCAAAAATCAGAAAAAAGGAGTAGAGGTGCACGAACGCGATTGAAATAAAAAAGTATTTTTTTCTCTTCTAAATCAATTTATTTTTGTGTATGCAATTTATTTGATTGAAAATTTACAATTAACTGCTAAGTATGTTACATAAATCAAAGAACTTCTATGTTTTCTCGGCAAAAACAAAAGTGAAAAAGTTGAAGAAAAAATTGAAAAAGTTTGCTTTGTGGTGTGCTAATACGTAGAGTTGCGGAGTGCTTGAGGAATATTTCTGTGAACAAGGAAAAGTTTTGACTTCACCCACAACAATAGAAAAAAAAAAAAAAAATATGTTATCTCGTTTGCGTTTCTCCTCACTTTAATTGTGTTTTTCAACATTTTGACATTGTTGATTTGTTATTGTGTCCATTGCATTTTATTTGCAGTAACAAATTGGTCGGCCAATGTATACACGCCGCTGATTCATCAGCTTTGTCGTCGTGTTGTGTTGATATGATATTGTTCACACCTCTTTTGTTTTTTTCTCTTTTTTTTTTTTTGTTGCTTAGGGTTAATGAAATAGCAACCGGTTGGAATTTGTATTTTAGTCTGCAGAAAATTTATTTTATTTGAATAACTAGCAGGCAAGTTTTGCCCCAAATTATTGATTGCACAACGCAGGACGAAGAAAAACGCTATCCCGGAAGTGGGAACGCTAATTGGAATGAAAACGCATAAAATCAATACCACCGATGTAGATGTCACATCTAATCGAATACCTACTTATTTGTTTTGTTTCCCGTCTTTGGCCAACGCCAACACCACTTGTGCAATAGATGGGATTTGAATAAGCAAATGGCCAACCTTTTGGGGGTGTGCTGAGCTACGTGTCTCATCGACTCTGATGTCATTTTGTTTGCCTCTTTCATTCAATAAAAACCCTTGAGTGTTTAGCAACAAATTTTATCGCCCCCCTGGTAGTTTTTAGGGTTCCGTTCCAAAAATCCGAACCTTGTTAGTTTCGCTACGATGGCTGTCCGTCTGTGCGAACCAACTAGACCAAATTTTCATTCTTGAACAGAGCCTCGATCTACTTGGTTGAATTTCACCAAATTTCATCATAATTGGAGGTACTTTTTCTTGGCTTTGGGTCATCGAACCAACTGTATCAAGTAATTGTTCGTTCAATCTTGAAACAAATACTGGTTCAATGTACGAACAGGCTGATAAAAATGTGTGTTTTACTAAAGTATTTCTTGCATTGACTCTAGACGTGCATCAGGACCGGTAATTGATTAAAAGTACGCTATCCACAGGAGTTTTTAAGTAGAAGTTGTTGTACGCTTACCAGCTTTTGTAAATTGTGGTGCTGTTTGGCCTATTCCGAGTACCTACCAAAGATCGACCTACTCTAGATTTTGTGATCTGATCCATAATGAATGTATAATGCAGTTGATCTTTAATCGTTCATCCAGATTCTCTTGTCAGTTTGCTGTTCTTAATACATAAACTCTTCTGTGACATTTTTTGGCTAAAAAAAACGAGCACGATGCCTTCCTGTGTGTAGGACTTAAATCGTTCTGCGTGCAGTATTCCTTTGGACAGCGGAGAGTTGGTTTTCATTACCTCGGCGTTAAATATTTGTCAGAAATTGTAGTAGCTTGATAGAGTTTAGCAAGATATACTGCTGAATCCGAGCAAACCACAAATTATGCCGCCAAAACGCAAACTATGCCGCCCACCATGTTTTTTGCGCTGTCAAGTTTGCATTCTTTTTCTATGTTTTCCAAGCGTCAAATCGAAGAATGTCGGTCAATAGAATCCTATTCTGTTTGCGCCCATCCTATTTCTGAAGCCATTCGTTTATTTTTGCTTCCCTATGCAGTTGCTCCGCTGACATGCTATTTTTCAGGTGCTTTCTATTCATCCCGACGCTGCTGCATTGTTTAATATTGTTATCAGAATATAGTAGGTTGCCCGAGTTTTTTTTTTTTGTTTAATTTTGTTTTCATTTTGTTTTCTTAAAACTAGGACACAAGGAATTACCGACACCGGGAGACATGGGTAAAGGGATGTGTTCTTCTGTGTTTTTGTGTCCGATACTGAACGCCATTTTTGTTACTGCTGCGGTTACCTTTGCTCCTTCTTGGGTGTATGGTGATTCTGAGGTACTTCAACTTTTTGGGCTGGGAACCTTGTTTTTGCTAACAGTCTGTAGTTGCCGATGATTTACATTTATTTTTGCACCCTTCACGGAACTGTCTGTTAAGCGCCTTGCTTTACGTCGCCTAGTGCACGTCTTCTGCCAGTTTGTAGGCATATTTCACATTTCATATGAGACAGTTTAGAGCACTCCAACAGCATTAGTTTAGTTTATCGCTGGCCGATGCTGCAGTGCTTTGCCAAAAAATTAACCGGCATTCATTATCAACCCCATGGCAAATAGAACACAGGAACACAGTGGAGCATTCTCACAGTAGCTGTTGTTCTGATCTCATGCTCGTCGTAGTTCAATAAACTGAACTGACTTTCGACGGGTATGCTACGGCAAAGATTTTCTTGTTTCGAATTAATTTGCTCCTATGAGGAACAAAGGACCGCGATGTATGTTTTGTAGAAATGCCTTCATTTTCTGTGATCTATTCGTCACAAGGCGACTCTGTGAGTTGAGTTCGCGTCGAACGTTTGTAGTTTGATTTGGATGACACAAAATGAAATACTTCACATGCAAAATATATTTGCGTTAATGGTTTTACTAGCAAACACCGTGTGAATCGACGCTTATATTTCAGTTAGAGTAGATTTTTATTTTTATTTTCCAAATTTCCTCCATTACAGCTAATTTGTAAATACAGTGTACATAGACATGAGCACACAAACTCGAACTAGCGGCGGTGGTCGCAACCAGAAGAAATCAAATTCTGGTGGCGGCGATACATCCAACAAAAAAGGTGATGTAGGCAAAACAGAGAAAGAAAAATCACAACCAAAGGTACTAAAGGTTAACTATGATCACACTTTACCCGCCCAAAGTCAAACCACTAATGTTTTTGTTTTTCCCTGTTTGTCTAGCCCACATTAGACCAGATTCGTATCGCCCAGGCCGCAGAGATCAATAGTGTTGCAGAAGATCCAAAAATGCCTGAGAAGGTCGCAACATTGATCGAAATGACTCAGAGGTCCGAAGAAGAAGTCTGTTGTGCACTGTATGAATGCGATTATAATCTGGAACGAGCAGTCGTTTTCTTATTAGAAACCCTTCCAGTGGTGAGCTATGATTTTTTGTTAGGCATTCATTGAAGTTGCTTATGGAATTTGTTTCGATTGTAGGGAGCATTTGAGACGTTAAAGAAGAAGAAGAGTCGCCCCGCAAACCCAGCTGGTGAAAATACTGGCGATGGCGATTGGAGTGATGCCAACGCCAATACGGATAAACGAGAAAAGTCTCGTAACAGGAGTAGCACACGTGGCGGACGAGGTGGCAACGACAGCCGCGGCTGTAAGTATCTGTACATATTTGCACTCGAATTTCCTAAAAGTTAACTGTGGCGTGTATTTTGCTTTGCAGGGCGCGGCAGAGAGGCACGAGAAAACGAAAGGAATCTCGCAGACTCGTCTGGTCGTGGTGGTGGTGGTGATGGCGGATACCGTGGCGGCAATCGTGGTCGAGGATCAAGTCGCGGAGGCGGCTATGTTGGCCGAGGTGGCCGTGGTGGTCGCCTTGGTCCACGCGGAATGGGCCGTGATCAAGGTGGTCGTAGTAATTACTCCTCACGCCACCAAGATCAAGATCATCAAGAGGTTGAATTGTGGGATAATACAATTGCCACGAACGCTGAGAAGCAACAGCAGCAACAGCATCAGCAGCAAGATGACGCTTGGGGCGATTGGGACAACGAGGAGTACGTTGGCTCACTGAAGGATAGCAAGGTGTTTACACCCAGCAATTTGCAGCAGAGCCAACAACCCATTGTTGGTGGTACTGGCAGTGTTGGTGGCACTGAGTTGTCGGCCCCACCTGGCCTGGAGCTTCATCTAACTGCCGCTCAGCAGGTACAACAGCCGGCGCAGCAGCAATCTTCTCATCTGGGCAACGATGATCTGGTTCAGCAGTACAGCAGTGCTGTGGTGAACAACAATTCGAGTGTAGCGGTGTCCGGTGCTGGTACTCTGAATCCGGCACAGTTCCCTGACATTCATTCGTCGAATGCAGGTCATAATATGCGACTGAGTGGCTTGGATGCCCAGCAATTGAAGAGTTCCTCGACCCTGTCTGCCGAACAATCTCAGTATTTCAACTCGTTGACATCGCAGAATGCAGTTGCTGCAGCTGCAGCTGCAGCTGCCGCCGCGGCCGCGGCCGCCGCTGCCGTTTCTCAACAAGCCGTCAATGTGAATTCGTATCAAAATTCATCTGTGCAATACCCGACGTCATATGCAACAGTATTTGCGGAGCAGAACGCGTCGTCGCAGCCATCTGTGCGTAGGGCGCGAGCCAAGGTGCCTCCACCGTCGAAGGTATGTAAAGTTTGTATGCTTAGTATTTCAAGTCAGTGATAAAATCGTTATATGCGTGGTGGTCACTAACCTCAATTATAGTTTTAAAGGTTTTAGTGCAGTCTGCGCACACAATTTAAGTGGATGTAACTGGAACAGTGGCTTATAGTCCATTTGCATGCTTCCTTAACTCTTGCCCACTTTAACGTTCAATTCTTTGCCATAACAAATAATCATCTATCCACATTTCTAGATTCCGGCGACTGCAGTGGAGATGCCCGGAGATACCCTCAATAATATTGATAATTTGGATGTGCAATTCGGTGGCTTGGACTTTGGTACAGAAGACTCCTTTGATGCGCTGCCAGAGAAGTTCAATTTCGCAGCAACAATTGACAATCAGCAGATTGTTCAATCGCAAGAGGTTGTTTCGAACGACTACCAACCAAAGTCTAACTCGCAGCAGCAAGCTGTACTCTCGGCTGGTTTACAGAATTCCCAAATCGTAAGTGAAGGCATTCATTGCAAACGACTTCAAATTAAAAAGGTCTCATTACAGTCGGACAGTCTTACATCGGGCTACACTCAGCGTAATTCATCAAATGTCCAACAACAGCAAAACACAAGCGGTGTTGTTTCAATGAATGCTCAAGCGAATAGCTCGTTGGATCAATTGTCCAAAAACGATCCGTACAATCAGTCGAATGCATCAAATACGTCTGGCTACCAAAGCTCGTACAATTCGAATTCACCGGCAAACAAATCATCGTCATACCAACCGACAGCCAGCGGCCAGGGCTACAATAGTACTAGTTACACAAACGTACAAGTGAGTTTCCAATATCACAATCTGTATCAACGGATCCTTTATTCATTTTTTGGTTTCCTTTGTGCTCTAGGCTTCGTCGGCCAGTACCTACCAACCACCGTCGAATAACTACAATTCGTATAATCAGAATTCTGTGAATTCTTATCAGCAACAGGCGAATGTATCTTCTGTGAATAATGCATCAAATTCTGTTGCTGGTAGCGCTGTGAATAGTAGTGGTTCAACGCAAAACATTCCCGTGGGTGGAAACAGTAGCAGCACCGTAAATAATGCAAGGTAAGTGTTTTTTCTTTTATTTTCGTTTCCTTCTTTGTTTTGTTTGTGTTAAGTTTTTTTTTCTTTTTTTTTTCTAAACTGGATAAAACAATGGAGACTGCTAATGTATATAAACAGAATGAGAAAATGAAGTTGCGTACATAATGCGGTAGCAAACTTTATGAGACGGCATTGTATGCCACGAGATTTGCTTTGCATTTGTTATTGTGATTAAAAGGAAATTAATTGAATTGGTAACAAGTACTCAGGCAATTGCTTTCAAGTTATCCGCCGTCCTCCGTGGACAAGTTACGGAGGTACTGTTTAAAGCATAATGGCTGGCATGTCCACAGGATGTGGTTTTTTGTAGTTCGTAATCTACTCCCATTGGTTGTGTCTGCTCTTGCCGGTCGGACTTGAAAATTAACTTACATTGCTATTTCAACTTAACGTTCAGTTTTCGTTATTCTAAAGCATGTTTCGATATAATCGGTTACTCTTCAAATTGGTGTCAGTGTCGATGCCTGAACCAGAATACTTTTTTCAGTGGTTCGTTGTTAGGCATTTTATGCAGATCACAGTAAATTGCTAGTTTCTCCACACAATAACACGTTCTATGGATCGCATTATCTACTTCGTTTAAACCTTTCGCTATAACCAAACAACTAGAACACGAGTAGTGCGCGGAAATATGAAAAACACTACGAAACGGTTTGATTGAGGCATAACGTGACAGTCGAAATCCATACATCCTTCTTTTGACCAAAGTCGCAACTTTTTGTCATGAAGAACCGTCATATTCGTTGGTTAGTCTGTGTCACAGAAATGGAAATAGTTTAGGGTCGGCATTCTGTAAGGCGAAACATTCAAACGTTTTCGTGTGCACGAAGAAATTTGCTTGCGCAACATAGGGCAAATTATTCGTGCGCACGAAAACGTTTGATCGTTTCGCCTTACAGAATCTGACCCCAGTTTTATCTCTGTTCGGTTTACGTGAGTGAAGATTTTTTCTTGGATGTACACATATTTCCCGCGTAAGAAAGGGCGCTGCACAAGAGTTGACTCTAGGCGCCCGAATGGTTCACTCTATACACCCGAATGTTTAGGGTTGCCTATTTTTGTAATCTCATTCTGTTTAATCCCAGAAGCAGTCTCCTCATTAACCTACACGAGACTAATAAAGCTCAATTAACCTCTTTGCTAATTCAAGCGAAATTATTTGCGTGTTTTAAAAACCATGTATGCTATTTTCTTTCTTCATATTAATAACTTAACATATTGACTAGAATATCCCAAACGAACATTTGTTTTTTTTTTTCCCCTAAACAATTAACAGTGCAAATTCCAATGCCGGATATTTATCCAGCCAGTACCAAAGTAGTCAAACTACATCGGCTTATCCATCACAGCAAAGTGCGTACCAAAATAGCCAAAGTGTTTACGGCGGTGGTACTGGCCTTTCAAACAATACAGGGTATGTATTCTATGACTCACTACACGGTTTAACTAATGTGTGGCACATTCATTTTATTGGTTTATTGTTTTTATTTTTGTTGTATACAAAGTTAGTTTTATGTTCTACCACTACACAATTCCCTTGGATGTGCTTTTATTTCTATGTGTGTACATGTACATATTATGTATTTTGATTTTTCACCGCTTCTTATATATGAACAAACATTATGTGCTTATTAATATTGGTTTCGAGTGCTATAACAATTGACTGAGATTCAATTTAACTGAAACAAATGAATGTAAGTGTGATAATCGAAATTTTGTTGACATTGGGCCTTTTTTACACATGATCACATGATCTGTATAGATCATTGATTTCCATGGTATGTAACAAAAGTTGGATCTTGTAGTGTTGTTGTAAACCGTGAAAATCAATGATCTAAACAGATGATGTGAGCATAATAAAAAAGGCCTATTACGAGTATGGGCTTAACTCTCATCTGCATTTGACATCAAACATCATTTTAGATTATATTTTGCTTGAGTAGCGATCGTCGTTAGAGTGAATGTTGTTTCTCGGTGTGTTTGCTCACGGAACTTGTACATTTGATAGGTTTTCAAGGAAGGCATTTGGTAACGGACTGCAGCTAGAAATACAGTAAGCTAAAGATGGACATAGGTTTCAATGACCGCCACAGTAAAATTGACGAAACCATGGTTATGTGGTTGTGGATTCGTGCTTTATAGCAAGTTTTGTTTCCTCTTCAGGGGTCCCCGCACTCCACCTCATCTGGGATTACATACATTTAAAGGATATATGGTGTGACTTGCTCTGGAAAATATATCGACCTTAGAGCACTAAGAAATAACTGATTTTCTCGCTTAAATTGGGAGCAGCCTCTGGCATTTTCTCTTGGATAATGTTTGACCAGTTTTCATATAATGTCAGGGAACAGCAGGTTAGGTTAGGTTAACGGGTGGGCAGATCAGGGAAATACCCTGCGCTACCCCACTTTGGGTCCACGTGGACCCGTTGTGATGCCCTTGTTGGGGTCGACAGTTGGTGTTGCGTCGGTGTTCTTCATCCCCTCTTCTTCTTGTTAATAGACGCTGTCTAGCCATCCCGATGTCCTTAAAAACTTGAAAAGATCAGACGGTGAGACATCAGACGGGCAATGACAGAGGAAGTGAGGTGTATCCTCGTGGACCTCCTCGTCTCCGCAGCCTCTACATATGTATGTCGTCATCATTGCGTGGTGGTCTTAGGAAGTTATGACCAGTTGGAGCCCCTACTAATTTAGATAGCGATGACCTGTCAAACTGAAATAGTTTTTTGGTTCGGCTTTTATTATATTCTGGCCAAAGCTTGCGCGATATTTCACAGGTAGTGAATTCTTTCCACCTGTTGTTGGTTTTCATTCGAATTTTGTTTTCCACTCGTTCTCTAAGATCGCAAAGTGGTGGCTTGATCGATTGAAGAGCTCTATGAAGATCCATTACAGAGCCCTTTCTCGCCAGTTCATCCGCCTTCTCATTACCGGTTTTGTCTCTGTGTCCAGGGATTCATGGTATGCTGCGAGCAAAGAACCTTGAGTTCTTCGCGGCAGCGGTGAACTATTTTGGACTTAATTTCATTAGCAGAAACTGCTTTTATGGTCGCCTGACTGTCAATAAAGATAGTAATATCGCAGCGGGATATTGCCAATATTGACGCCTTGCGGGCCGCTTCAGCGATAGCCAGAACCTCCGCCTTGAAGACAGTACTGCTATCAGGTAGTCTGATGGAGCAATGTGTATATTCAATTCCTCAGAGAATATGCCGGCATGGGCATCGGTTCCACAGTTCATCTTTGAACCATCTGTGTAGATGGATATTGATTTTCTTTTTGTGGGTTCATTGGTGTTCCATTCTGTACATGCCCAAAATTGCAAGGGTTCCAAGTGTTAGTTTGGCTGATCCTTAAGGCACTTTTGGCAGCAGATTCTTCCATGTACAGGTCTAGAACTAGAACTTATCGACTCTTTGGTTTGATTTGTGTGTAAATATTCCAAACTACCCCAATAACTCATTTTCTGGCTTCCTCAATTTCTGACAATAAATTCCACCTACTGGGAAGACCTAGACCTATTGTTTGATCGCGCTCAGGATGTGGGCCCACGCTTCCAACTCAACGATGAGAACTAGGTCACGAATTATTAAAATCAACAGAGCGGTTGCGAACCGTAAAACATTTTTATTTGTTGCTTACACAGTTTTATCTGTCCCTTTCTGTTCTGTAACAGCATACCGCAATCGTCCTACCGTTTGATGTCAGTTTCATGTCACTTTTTGTTGTTAAGCATGAGGTCGAACTTTGCGTTGATCGGTTGAATGGGGTTAATTCCTTTTGGAAATTTAAGAATTAGCTAGCAGTCGTCCATGGACGATACATCCGTACTTGGTATGAGGTACTTTCCTGCTGTTTAAGTCAGTGCCCTAAGGCATGCAGAGTCTGATCTGGAGTTACTTATTGCACAAACTGCAGTTTTTCACAATCTAAAAAAGGTCACCTACCTGTAGATGGTCACAATTTAATTTTCATTCAAGGATTGAATGCACGTTCTCCACTGCCACTGCAAGGTAAACAAGCTAGAAAAGCTAACCTACGGTTTTAAAATAACGCGCATTAATTACTGAAAAATTACTCAAGGCGAATATAACCTCACTTTTTTTTTGTACACGACGGCCTTACTAATAATCAAACACTAATGTCGATTATTAGTTTAAATAAAAATGTACAGCATTTTTGAAATGGTGCCCATAAACAATTTGACCTCCACCTTTACTAGTACGAAGACTTTCTGATGAATCTATTACATTTGTTGTCACGCAGATTTCGAATTTCATAATTTGTTTTTGTGAAAAACAATGTCTCAGTGGTTTCTTTCGCAACGAGGATTTTATTGTAAAAAAAAGAAATACATAAATTAAAATTAAATTTGCCCAACAGATATCGTTCAAAGGCTTATTATAAGCAAAAAACAAAACACAAAATAGGAAATCCACAAAGTATCCGCCTATCTGTTAAATATCAAATGCAAATCAGTAATGCCCTATCGTTCGTTCGGGCACAATTTTCGGTACTTTTTATAGTACAATGTCCTCTGATTTCTAATACTTCATGAATGATTGATGGAGTGCATTTGTGTCGTAATAGGATCCCTTTTATCCAAATTATTCAATAAACGGAACACAGTTTTTTTTAGAATGCTTTGATGTAAATCAAACCTTATTGGTGGTCTAAAGATCACAATTATTTAATCGAATATTTTTGCAAATGGAAGATTTCAAGAGATATTCGAATCATACCACCATTATCGGCTCTCTTTTCATCTTTGCAAATAGATAAATAGCTTGCTAATTCATTTCAGAAATCTCACGTTGGAAGTCATAAGCGTTTTAAGACCCTATTGCTATTTAAATTTGCAACAAAACAGTGCCTGCCGAAGTATATAAAGGGTCCGCCAAATAACTTTTTTTTTTGAAAATGCTATAAAAAAAACTACTGAATATTTTCTCAAATTTCTTTTTTTATTTGAAAGTACAATCCTTCCGGTTAATAATGGAAAATAGTTTCATTCAAATGGCTGCCTCGGCTGGCCATGCAGTAGCCTACACGATCGGTCCAATTTTTAAGCACAT
Source organism: Cheilosia vulpina (assembly GCA_916610125.1). Taxonomy (NCBI): domain Eukaryota; kingdom Metazoa; phylum Arthropoda; class Insecta; order Diptera; family Syrphidae; genus Cheilosia; species Cheilosia vulpina. The sequence goes on along the minus strand of OU744279.1, from coordinate 39,024,107 downwards.
TATCGATTGTGTGCAGCTGTATTGCACCAATGGCTTCACGAATATTGTCCTTTAAAGCGTCAATTGTCTCTGGCATGTCGGCGTAACACTTATCTTTTACGGCACCCCACAAATAATAGTCCAACGGTGTCAAATCGCAGCTCCGCGGTGGCCAAACGACATCAACTCTGCGGCTGATAATGCGATCTTCAAAAACAGGGCGCAAAACATCGAGTGTAGCTTCGGCTGTGTGGCACGTAGCGCCGTCCTGTTGAAACCAAATGTTGCCAATATCCTCATCTTCAATTTTTGTGAACAAAAATTCGTTCAACATGGCCCGATAACGATCGCCATTTACTGTAACGGCCACTCCTTGCTCATTTTCGAAGAAAAATGGCCCAATTATGCCTCTGGACCAAAATTTCAATTTTCTCGGGTGTACGCACTGTTTTTGGCTTTTCACGCTTTGGTTTATCGATGAGGATGCCAGTTTCTTTCATTTTTTTCACAAGATAACGAACATACGGAGCTGACGGTGCTTCTCTTCTTCCAAAATCCGTACGCAATTTTCGCACACATTCTGCAACTTTACCATGATTTTCAAAGTAATGTCGTAATATTTCCCAGCGTTGTTCAAGCGTATTCACAACCATATTCGTTCAGCTGAAGGATGAAACTAATTATCTGTCAAATCAGACATGAGCTAAGTGTTACCATTCGCGAAATAAGCACTAGTTGAAAAAAAAAAAAGTTAGATGGCGGGCCCTTTAGATGTAGAAGTGTGAAAATAAATACAATTTATTCTTTTCAAAAATGTACAGTTTATATTACTTAAAAAGAAAAATATAAAGCAGTGGCGTACATTTTTATGGGCGAAAACTGTCATGTTTCCCCCTCCATGAACTCACACATACTACCAGCTATTTCTCCAGAAGTTCCTAAATTTGTTAATTTGCTTGGATTTTGATGAGTGGTGACAATTCTATTCTTATATCTATATTTTCCGTGAAGTCCTTTTTACACCAAACATTGTTTCCACAGAGATCCTCATTCTCAGTAAACAAACTCCTTTTGCAATGAGTTTAATAAGGGTTTGGTTGCAGCAAAATATCTACCAGAGTCGCCTAAGGGTCTGAGAATTGTTGAAAACAGTAGGTATTCAGGTATGAGCCATCCAAACTTAAGTAGGTAAGCAGATATTTTATTTCATTTGCGACGTCTTAGAAATATCCCAAACTTATATAAAATAATTTTTTTAGTAAGCATTCATTCATTGCTTGCAAACTATTTTAAAAGGAAAACCAATTTCAAAGTAAGAACTGGCGGTTAAACGAGATAAAACAGAGAAAAACACAGAAATATGTGGTTGAAGCGTTTAGAAAAATAAAACAAAATTGCAATATTTTCAATATTTTTTGCGTACAAAATTGTGTTTGTTAGACTTAAAAACCAGAGACAAATCATACTGAGACCCCCAACTCACAATCCTCTTGCCGCCATTTTGTTTTCCCATTGGTGTTATGCCAATTTAGAATCCGTGTGACATGCAAAAACATCCAAAAATAAATGCTGCCAACCTCGGCAACCTTGGGGAAATGTACTAGAGTTCGGGAATACCACATTTTTAAATTACTGAATGCCATTGTTTAAAAGCGAATAATTTGATTTCTTTGGTTAATAAAACATCTCATTGTTTTATATTCTAGAAACTTATTATGACAAATATGGTTGCGTATTTTCTGCTTTTGAATATCATTAACTTCGATTTCACGTGTATTTTTTTCTTAAGAAAATTTGCTCAAAATGTTTGCATTGTCCTTTAACCAATCTACATTGTTAATTTTTCATTAATATTTTAAGCAAATGTACACTTATTCATGAAAGAAAATATTATCCAAACGTAACGAATAAGTTCAAATTTAATGGATAAAATGCTATGAACGCTGGCAGCAACTTTGCCCACAGCGGAAGTGGCATATGCAAGGTGCGAGTGTGTTGGATTGGAAAGCCGGAATTTTTGAAGTTACGTGGCATTTGTCAATAAAGAATTTCTATGTAACAATACTAGCGCACTTAGCATTTGCCACCCCATAAAAATATAGCTTGTAGGCAAGTAACGCGAAATCGGCCGAAGTTGGTGGTCAGTATCGTCTCTGTTAAAAACCATTAGCATTGTTTTATTTCAACGAATAAAATTAGAAAACATTTACAATTTACTAAGATTAATTTATAATTGTAAACGCTCAGGCTGAACAAGAGTGTATTTAAATTCGCACCTATTACGAAATTTAATACCGTGACTTTAGACGGTTGGGCAACACTCGTCTTCAAAATGACATTACGGGAGGATTTATTAAGCTAATGCCCGAGATAAACATGACTTTCTCACCATTAACATTTAACCCTACAGTTAGCGATATTCTGGCAACTATATTTGTTTATTGGTAAAGCGATTTTGGAAAGTCTGGAATCTTTGTGTAAGCTGTCAGACTGAAGTTGATTATTGGTAAGGCCGAGAGTAGATAGCTTGAAGAGTTGTTTCCTGATTCATTTTGGCAGTAAGAGTGCTCGACGGGGAACATTTTACAGAACTTAAGACTTAAGACGAATATGCTTTGTGCCAATCATTGCGCTAAATCTCCGGCTTTTATCCGCGATACTAATAATCATTTTTAGTACCCATGCTAAATTTTTTGAACTCACAATGGCGAAATTTCCCATACAAAATCGCATATGACCTGCAAAATAGACAAACTGAAGACTAGAAATGATTATTGGTAAGGCCCTCTGTCACTGCAAGTGTTAAAGAACAAGCAGGCCAAACTCTAGTCTTTAAATATAGATTTCTCTAATTCCAAATCAGTTTTCTCATAATTTGGCTGCATAAATTGCTGGCAACAAAATTACCGTAACCATTTACTGGTCAACACAATTTTAAGACAGAAAAGGCGGCTTTAAAATAGTTCCCTCCTCGATGGGATGATGCCTTCCTCCCAAACCTCAAGCGTTCCCCTTTCATTCGCGGTTTTTTATATATTTTTTATTATTTTACGTATAGCTATTTCAATTTCATTTGTTTTCAAGTCTCACCCCACAAAGTGACGTTCTTTGATTTCCTTCTCTTCTTTTATTTTTTATTTTCGTTTTTTGTTTTTCTCCTCTACTCGCATTCTATTTTCTAAATTGTGTGACCCAATTAACTTACTAAACAAACAAAATCAAATCGCATCACATATAGGTTCACTGGTAGCACAAGCACTTCATCATCTCAGTACAGTAACTTTAGTAGTGCTAAACTGAAGGATACTTCCACTACATCGTCTAGCTCTCATTATGAAAGGTAAGAGTTATCGATTGACAGGTGCAAACAGTGCATCTTTGCTGCATGAATTCCTACGTAATTCTTGTTTATTTTAATTTGTATTCTTTGTGTGAATGAATTGAAATAAATTTTTTAATGTAATGCTTCTCTTGGGTTTGCGATGTAGTTGATCAAACGAATCATGTCCATCATTATAGCAGAAAGATGGTGTGCGAAAAGAGCCTTTCTCACACTAGTTTCTCAAGCACTGTCTTGTTGAATTATTCTTAATTTTATTTACTTTCAGATGCGGCGCTTGTATAGTTGTAGAGACATTTTTGTTATTATTTATTAGATGGCGACAGTTTCGCATTCAAAAATTGTAAACGAAACAATATTCAGTTTAGTTTGTTGGGCGATTGACATTTTTTTTATATGGTATGGCAAACGTACACAATTGTTGTATTGAAGTTGACCGCTTGACATCAACGACAGTTTGTCTAGGAACGGCCCGCTTTTTTTTATTTTACTTTACTCGAAAGTTTGTCAACACATTCTCTTCTATCTGTGGTCACAGGGCAAAACCGTTTAAGTCTGTTTTACTCATTGTTCAGGAGAGCAGTTTAAAGTTTTTTTACTCCATTGACTCTAGTGACTTAAGCAGTTTTTTTTTTGAAATTGTGGCCACGTTTTTAAAGATATAAAGCTGAAAAAAATTTACGAAATAGATTTGGATACGCTGAATCTAATGGCATCAAAATCTCAATTTCGTCTTAAGTCGACTTAAGCGGTTATGGCTTGTGGCCACTGATTTGTTTTCCAAATTTTGTTTACCTTTACTCGATTTTCATAAGAACTCCTTTTTGCTTAAGCTTTTTTTCCATTATTCCATCATCAACTGGTTACACAGCAGTCGCGTCAATTTTTTTAATTCTAACCGACGATTGGACTAGGGAAAGTGCGTTAGGACGAATTTCTTCCGCCAAGGAGAAACAAGAGTACTAGAACCTCTAAAATGATTCCGAAATGAGTTATAATGTGAGCGGAACTCTTATGAGAGAATTTACCTCTCTGAGGGGGTACAATAGACCAAAATTTTGCAGTACGACAACTCCTTTCACATAATAATAATAACAATAACTCCCGTGAGAGAGGTTCTCAATTTAGTCGTTTGGATGCAACATGTATCCCTTTCATTCGCCCCAAAATTAAAAAAGAAAACTTTGTAAAGCGAGTGGTTAATTAGCCAATCTATTTGTTTAACGCCCACCCTAAACGCAGACTATGTCCATGCTTTTACCCTGTCTTAAACGACTCTACACCGCAATTGGCGTTTTCGAAAGCGCTGCAAGGCGTTTAACTTCTTCTTTTGACACCCTTCTCAGTTAATTTACGCAACAGATCTTTGTACACCCCTTGCATACTAGGGTCTTAATTTTCTGCGAGGATTAAACATGATACAAATTCAATCTAGACTTTGTGTAGGTCGCGCAGGTAAGTATAAGGAAGCGCACCAACTTAAAAATTACCAAATTTAGTGTATATACATATTTCTTGTAGATTTGCTTTCCATTTATACTTACTCGTAAAATTTTGTAAACTGTTTGAACGATTTTAGTAGATAAACCCATTCGTCGTTTCCAAGGATGAATGTCAAAATATTTACTTAAACGAATAATCAAAACATAACATCATGTACATTTATTTATAGTGTTTCAAGTGTAACATCAAGCAGCGTCGTTAGTAGCACCGTAAGTTCAGTTCCCAGTTCAACAGCGACTACCAACAGTATGAGCTCACCATCATTAGGTTTGACAAACACTAAAGTAACAAACTCAGCCACCAATGCCAACAAGAACAGTGCTGGAATGGTGCCCAACATCCAAATGGTTAGTCAATATATTCAGACTGGATTGCCCTACTATCAGCCACAAGTATATTCTTACGAGGATTTACAAATTATGCAACAGAGAGTGCCACATGTGGTGAGTTCCTGCTGCTAAAATGCAAATGACAACACACACATTCCAAAAAAAAAAAAAATCCACACACACACACATCTAATTCACGCATAATGCACGTCACTTTTTCATGGACAAACAAAAATAATAATAAAATACCAAACCCATAACTAAAGCTCTTTTTTCATCAGCAGAAAATCATAAAAAAAATAACAACCCACGACCCTCCTCTCTTCTAACACAAGTTACGTTTCGACCAAAGACTAATTCAAAAATTTAACAAAACTCTTTGTGTCCCGAACATTATCCAAACTATTGGTCCATTCTGTTTGTTTTAAGTGTTTTGAGCCCGAAGCTCTGTCTCTCGCTTTAACATCTTAACGAACGCATTTCCATTTTCCATTTGCCAACAAATGTCGATGACATACTAATCGGGATTTTTTATTTTATTCTCTGTATTAGCAGGGGTACTACGATCTGAATTACACGCCAACAAGTTTGGGTGCAGCCGGTGTGCGTGATAATTTGGGCTCTGTAGCATATTCAACAATGACTGATGCGCGCTTCACCAGGACTGACAACAACTCTAGCCCCGTTAATAATGTAAGTTGCTACCACTACTGGCTACATGAGTAATCGATGATGAACGGCGCATATTTCTTTTGCAGGTGTCTAGTACGATGTCGCAACAGGCGGGATCTGGTGGTCCAATGCTTAACGTTCCTTATGCATACTTCTATGGAGGCAACATGATGCCTGGTAGCTTCCAATATGGTACACCAGCAATTTATCCGGTAGGTGTCTAGATAAAACATGATCTCACCGCACTGCTAAATAAGTTGTATTTGTCATATTTTGTGTGTTGCAGCAGCAAATTCCAGCTGCCAACACAGCATCCGGTGGTCAATTCCCGAAACCGTCCTACAATACTGGCTATGGTTCAACCAGTTACGATGCCCTAACCCAGGCAACACAGGACTACGCTAAGGGAGCGTACCCATCCAGTGTGACTCAGCAGACTAAATCGCAAAACGTGACAAATCCACCACAAGCCGGAACTGGTTCCGATATTACATCTTCTATGTATGGAAAGGGCCATGTAGCACTGAACAAAGTCAATGTGAGTAAAACAAAAACACATTACGTGTGCACTCTGGTTATGTATGTCCCATTCTCAATTGCAGTCATATGAGAAGCAGAATTTTCACTCCGGTACCCCACCACCATTTAACATGCCGAACACACAGACTGCTGGTGGAACATCAGCTCAACCCTATGGAATGTACCTTCAGCCGATGCCAACAGGACATCATAATATGATCCATCAACCCATTCACCAGGTAAGTTGTCCCAATCTAATATTCTAAAGTTAACCATCCCCTCAGTCAATGGCGTCAGATATCATAAACCAAAACAAAACATAATAATAACAAAAGTAAAATCTGCTAGTTGCATGTGTTGTTGCGTGATAAATCTATTTATAACCTTGGTAAAAGAACAGCTTTGTGGCTAATCATACTGACATACAACACACGAATAGGTGTGCTAATTGGCATACATGTGTACTCTATTTTGCAGAATAACATCGCTCATTATATTTACTTTTGAGAAATCTTTATACAAGGTGGGCCAAAAGAAGTCATCCGATGTTGTTTGGCTCTCATTTTTTTTCGATTCTGTTTATTTGAACCTTTTGAATTTTATTGGTTAAGTCGATCCGAATCGGCCAAATGGGCGCCGTCACAATCTTTCAGTATGAACGCACCCTTAAACCGATTACCGAACTGTCAATGTCAAATCAGTAAAATAAACATTTTCACTATGGTGAAGTACACATAGGAACAACGTTTGCAAAAAATTAAAATTTACTACCGAACTTCCGAGTCTCAGTGGTCTCAATTTTAAGAGCGTTAACAAAAAGAATACCATCTTCAGCGATGAAGTGCATTTTTGGTTAAACGGCTTCGTCAATAAGCAAAAATATGTGTTACTGGACAGGTGAAAACCGCCATGTGCTTCATGAAACAGCAGCAAAAATTTGGTCCAACGTATCGACCGCTGCATACGTTCCCGTGGTGGACATATTAACGAAGTCGAATTCTATTCATAAATGTTTTGATATAATTCAAGTCAAAACATTTTTTTTTGTTGAGATATCTCAAGTAGTTTGCATTTTATTTAAAAAGAAGTTGTCAAGTCCTTACCCGGTTTCTCCACGTGCAATATTTTATAGCATGTAATATTATCATTCTATGAAAATTGCCAATGGAAACCACAAATAGTATTCTATATATAGTTCAGCTGATCAGGCTGTCGATAGTATGCTATGGGCTGTCATTTCTGTGAATTTTGGCACTTGGAATTTTTTTCCCGATAGCTGAATTGCGAATGGAGGAATTAGTAAGCATCTAATGCTAGAATACAACGACATGCTCTTCCCAGCGACATTTGAATCAATGAAACAGTAAGCTATGAAGCTATGAAATGCCCACACTACGTTTTATTGACACGTAGCAAGCTATGAAATATTGCTCATGTAGACGCGGTGTTAACGAAAGACCCCTTAGAAGGGCTTATCTAATAAATAAAATCATAAAATGAATGATCGCGCCCCATTTACATAATATGTGTAAATTCAGCAACGCATCACTCGCATCATGATGCTCATGATGCTTTGCAAAATGTTCATTAATGCAAATATTGGCATCGCTTTCAACGTCAAGTGTTCATTATTGCAAACTTGATCAAACTGATGTGCAAATATAACGAAAAAAAGCATCACAGAAATACCTGATGCGGTGTTGATTCGACGGCAAAATGTCGGAAGAGGAAGAAAAGTAAGTAAATAAACATTTGTATCCATAGATACATATGCTTTTTATAGAAAAATTTATAAATTTTGTTGATTATTGTTTGATGTAAAAAGTGCGTTCTAAAACTCAAACGTCATATTCAATCAGCATTCGATCAGCATAAACTGTGCATCGCATCAGCACGCAAATAAGCAGTGATGCCGCATCACTGCGCAAATGTTTGACGTTTCTGAATTTACACTATGTACACCAGATGGAGGAACTTTCGCCAGAGGTCGTTAATAAACAGTTTTCCACTGCAAGAACATAAATTAAACCTTTAACTGACGGTCTCCACTCCAGAGCTCTATTGCAAACGGTTAAATGAAGTTTTTTCATTATAGAGTTTGACATGTCGGTAGACATCTACTTTCAAAAAATTGCCTATAATAGTAACCCATTCAAAAATGTAAAACGTCCTGGAATTTTCAACAAAGTTCACACGTAAACGTAACATTACACTGCGGACGTTAATCAAATAAAGTTTATTGAGCCTTAACATCAAGCCCCATCGGAGAACTGGCACAAGATTTTTGGGCGACTTGACACTACCCAGACTGTTATCGATCTACAGGCCGTTTTGAATAATTCTACCTTGGGTGAAAAAGGTTTAAGCAAAATAATTTTACACCGTAACCAATCATTTCCTACTAAATTTTAATAAGACGTTTATTTTCGCGTTTTTCACATCACTCACCCCAATATTGGTCCACATTGTATGTTGTTGTTTTTTTCTTAATAACTTCATTCAAACAAATCCATACTTTAAAGTAATTAAGTATTGAAAACAACGATTTCTTGCATGATTTATTATTTTTATTATTATTTTTTTTTTTTTTTGGTTTTTTATGGTTCGTCATTAGATGGACGGCAGAATTCATAACTCATCCCGTCGGGTAAGTTAGATGACTATTTGTTGATTTTTCTTTCTACTTTTTTTTTTGTTTTAGTCATTGCTTTATTTAATAAATAAAATCGAGTAACTTTATTGAACGATTTAAATATATAACCTCACAATTGAATTCAACACAAATTTACAAAAAAACTAAAAGCCGCTTATCAAGATATTGTAGGACTTTGGGATAGAAAAGTACAAATAAATATTTTTTATTGATTTTAAAATACTCAAAATATTCTCCATGAAGGTCAATACACTTTTACATGCGCTTGGACCAATTTTGCAAAGCACTTTTTCCACTCTGGATTGTGGTAGCTCTAAGACATGAGATTTGAATAAGAGGCAACCATTTTTTTTCGAAGTGTTTCGTGCGGGAACATCTTTTGTTGGATTTGGCTCGTCTTGAAAGACCCACACATTCGAGTGATGTTTATTTTCGGTGTTCATGTGCATAAATTTTTGATTTATGGTCTGTCACGATTTCTTGGCACCAATCGACACGAGCCTTTTTTTGTTCGATTGTCAAATTATGCCCTATCCGACTCGAACGAATATTTTTGACGATCAAGTGTTTGTGAAATATTGAATGTATGCAAGTAGAACTAAGGCCCAAGCATGCCTCAATCTCACGGTATGGCACAACACACGACTTTGGACGAATTTTCACGAATTTGTAGCGAAGTGCGACCACAATTGAATTCAGAAAACCAGCAAATCGCAGTGGCTCGAGATTGTGCTTCACTACCAAAAGTATAAGTGTTGTTGGTGTAATCCACGTCGAAAATCATAAAAAATCTTTGCTCGAAAATATTCACGATTGAGTTCTCACTCCTATCGAGGTATCCGTTCGAAAAAAATTTCCGATACGAAAGTCAAATCTAATCGGAACTCAAATTGCGTTCGAAGTATCCGTTTCGGAACAAAATAAATGAAGCATATAAACGCGTTCATTTCACATTAAAATATTCCGCAGCAATAAGTTGTCGGAGGTCGGGGACGTCACTTTTTTTCTACGTCAGCCACATATGCGAACTGTCAACTTAGTACTCAGTCACGAATTGCTTGACTAGATTCGTCGGCTACCCCTCCATAAACGTCAACTGAAACAGCTGCTCACATGACCGATTTCAACCAATCAAAACCGAGATACATCTTGTCAGACAGCTGTCAGATTTATTAAAGTAGATACTTGAACGTCCCCAATAACGTTTCCGTGAAAGCGACTTGATGGGTACATATTTTCCATATGACTTTTCTTATTAAATCTATCCTTTGTCATTTCCTCTTTTATATGAGGGATTATCTATTGGCCGCAGGGCGTTGCCTCTTTTCGACGTCTACGGATGAGAGGGATAGTGGTGCGTTGTCATGCTACGTATGGCAGGGCCAATATAGCCTTACTAGAAATTATTTTTAACCTTCACACAAAATATTTTGTAGGTCACAATGGGTAATTTTAAATGGAAAATTTCGCCACTGTGACTTCTTAAAATCTAGCCTGGATACTAAATATGATTGTTAGTATCGCGCAGAGCCTATGAGTTCAGTAGGGTTCGCTATATATATATATATATATATTATAAACGCACAATAACAATAGCATGTGCGTTTTTCTATTTCGTATAATAAGTTTGTTACATTCTGTTCTTAACGTTTGGGGTGTGTTCAGTTGTTGTCAGGAAATGTCACAGTCACACTACAACCGATTAAATTGTCAGTATAACATTGTAATCTTTTATAAAACAAACGACCATCCTAGAGAGCTACAATTCTATAAGAAAATTCCAAAACTAATAAAAATTATGCTAACGCAATTACACATACATACATTCTATACCATGCAACTAAAAGAATAATCAATTAAACAACGCGATTTATTTCAGTTCAACACTACAAATGTATTTAATAAGTATTAAATAAATATTTCACAGGATTCAAACAGTACCGGACAACGTCAGCAGTCGAGTAACCAAACAAAATCGGCTACCAAACAGGGATACTCTCCATCCTATTGGGCTGGACAAAACTAAGCAAATTTGTCTATCCACCACGTTTGTAAAACCGAAAGCCGTAAATGTTTTCCCATTGACACTGTTTTAGTCTCCAAAATAAACAACAAGAAAAAGTTTCCATTAACACACTCTACAAATCCGATTATAATTTATCTATTTAAAATTAAAAACACAAATGAGACATAAAAACAACAACAAATATACCTTTTTAAACAAACTAGCTGACGGACAGATTTTTTTTTTTTCGAAATGACAAAAATTGTTGTACACTCTCGTGGAACAGCAGATTATTTGAGAATAAATAAAAACACGCTGTTCCCTTTATGCATCAATTTATCGATGTGCGCGCTCTTGCTAGAACAGAAAGAAAACACCTTATTTCGATAAATTCATACATTAGTATATAAATAACATCCTCCTTCCCCTCCCCCCACACATATATGGAAAACAGCAAATAAAACTGGATACTGTTTCTTTTAAATGTTTAACTTTTTAATATATATATAAATAAATATAAATTAAAACATAAATATAATAATTATTAATTAAAATTAGTAACACGTCTTTTAATGCTAGCATATATGGAACATAAATATATATTTAATGATATGTATCTATTACAGAATAAAAAGAAAAACACTTCTACGTATATATACACACTTAACGATAGGAGAGATACATTTTTTATGAAATCTAAACAAAAGAATCGATCAATTGGCATGCTCGTATGTAAAGTCTCTGTTTGTAAACATTAAATTCTAAATGTAAACATGTTAAATTTGTATTTACGGCATGTCCTTCTGGGAAATGTCAAAAGTATAGTCGACGGAAATTGGCTGTCTCTCTGTAAGGTTTTTTTGTTTGCTAGATTGATAAGGTACTCGCATAAAAGAAGGAAATATTATTAGATATAACCACCAAAACACGCATTGGTTTTTTTTTTTTTTTTAATTATTTTGACATGTCTACATATTCATCGTTTATTGTTTGCCTACAGTTTAAGGAAATGCTTTATACCCCAGAAGTTGCCCAAGCTGTGCTAAATTTTGAACAAAAAATCGATGAAAACTTCTCAATAAACGTGCACAAAGTATGTAGTGCAATTTTAACCAAACAGGTAGAAAGTAGACCAATTACAACAAGTGTCTTTTTAATATTGGCCATCAACTTTTGTTACCATCTTCGTAACCGCAGGAAATCCAGAAAATCACTGTAGTTGCGTCTTGATCTCTTGTAGTTGACCGCTTAATGACTAGCGGAACGTACAATTAACGTCAAACTCTGTATAATTGACATCTACCACAAATGGCTAGAGATCTAGAGCAAATGGTAAGGTATCAATTTTTCTTTATATAGAATTCGGCATTCATTTTCCGTGTCCTCAATCATTTGGCGGTCAATGGAACCCGAGAATAATTAATTTGATATTATTTATTTAAAGTCCCATTCTTTAGTTATTTGTCACCCAATTTTTGTTGACAGAAAATGTCAAAGTCCGTGTTATCACTTACCCCGGTGTAATTAAACGTTTTCATAAAGTATACAAAAAATATCACGTTACTTCAAAACAGCGTTTATTTAATACGGTGTACGAGTACAAAGTTTAACCAAGCTCTTCAAATCGATCTAAACCTACTTCCCATTGCGGTACGCTCGATTTGTCCAAAATTTAGCTTCAACGGCTGACCTCCGTGAAAACGTCGCCGAACCGATTTTTTGACATTCTCATTTCTTCCAATTCTATGTCAGTTAAGGTCTGTTCTGTGTGCGTGTTTGCTACAGTTTGATACATTTTAAACCCTCCGTGAAAACGTCGCCGTACCGATCTTTTGACATTCTCATTTCTTCCATAAAGTCTGTTCGTGTGTTTGCTACAGTTGATACATTTTAAACAATTTCCCTGTGATTGAAATATCGCATCCATGTTTGAGATATACGTAACGAAATTGTAAAGATTTCACAGGAAAATATGGTCCGTCTCGTACTTTTAAACTCGTTGACGGATGCGGTAACTCATTTCAAAAATGTACCAGATCAAGGTTATACTTAACTTTTGCCATCAATCACGCACCCTATCGTATAGATGTTATCCAGAAACCTAACTTTAAACAATTATCCACAGCCCGAAATTGATCAAGGATTAATTCAATTAGTTTAGTTCAAACTATTGATAGGAATTCGTATTAACTAAACTATTTGTGATTTAAATGTTGAAAATTCATTAAATGTGGCTGCACCAGAGCCAATACATATTTGTATACCTGTACAATTAAGAAAAAAATTCCGTATTACATATGACGCAGCAGTTGGAAAACATATGTAATAGTTGTTGTAAAGTTGTTTAACGGTGATAATGATAATCTACAACTCATTATTGGGCATTTTATTAACTTTAACCAATCTTACATATAACATTGTCGGACATAACTATACATCTCTCTCGCTATTCAATAATTAAAGTTCAGTTAAATGTCAATGGATGAGCTGTTCCATATAAAAGGAGTGCAAATGAGGGTAAGCTACGATTACACATGTCACTTTTCATGCAAAATTTTGACATGCCGACGTCATTATGACATAAACAATTGTCTTCAGTTTGTCACTACATGTGATCGCCTGTCAAGCGTGTGATCACACCGGTTGTCGCAGCGCACTCTCGAACCCGTTATGTCGAATACAAAACGCTAAGAGTTAGTATTACAATTATCTCAGGTTCTTTAGTAAAAACCTGAAACACGCTTGACATTGACTCTTCAGAAAATTTAAAGTTAGGGACTTGATAAGATCTATTAAATGAGGTACCTATGTATGCAGTATACGTTTGATTGGTGGCAAAAACTTGAAAAAAATGCGCTCGTTGCAAACAAACGCTCTTTTGGACAAAGCTGACAAAATTCCCTACATAGATTTACTCATTTTATGGCATTTTCGAAAACAAATGCCAACCAAAAGGACATGCAAACCGAATTGCTGATTTTAACAATAGAAATACAGAACTAAAATGCGAAAAATAAATTGTCATTGATGAACCACGTAAAATATATGTAAATGTATATTTTTAGATGTTGTAAACATTTTTGGATGTCTATGTAAAAACAAAAACAAAAAACAAAAAATGAAAAGGTAAAAGCCCTTAAACATAGGTCACATAAGAATTCCTCTTGTCTTTTTTTTACGAAGCAAAATGTTTTTTTTTTTGCAAATAGATAATGATTGATGTGTAGTTTCTGTGCTACCAATATATATTGACTTTATTTTTTATTTGTTTTCTATTAGATAATAAATGTAATAAGTAACACAAAATCAATACAGAACTAAATATGTGTGTCTAGATGTAATAAATAAACAAAAAAAAAATAAACAAATCCTCGTTTCTTCTTCACCCTATTATAAAGCGAACAAAAAGTAAACAGTTTGTGGAATTTAAAATGTTGCAAAAACACTAGATCACACCAAACACTCGACACCCAAAAAAAAGAAAAAAAAAATGCCGATAGTTAAATACAAATATGAACAATTTGTCATTATATAGCTAACAAAATAAAATAATTTGTTAAACAAACAAATTGATCAAAGAACACATGCGTTTCAGTTTGAGACTTATTATAGGACGAACAATGGATGAGTACGGCTATTTTATTTGTTTCGTTTCGTAGTATCTCATTTCGTTTTTATATGTCTGAAGTTTTGTTTTTCTTTTTTTTTCTGTTTTTTTTTTAATATAATATACAATTTTAAATAGATACCTATTATTATAAATACAGAGATAAAAATGAAAATGTATTTAATTATAAAGAAAAACACTCATTTTTTATATATTCACATCTTTATATTTAAACAAACGAAAATATATATATTTATAGCTTTATGGTAAATAATTCTTTTTTGTTTATTTTTTTTTATTGAGAATAAAACCAATTCATTTAAAAGAAAACACAAGTTATAAAAAGAAAGTATAAACAGAGAATTGTAATACAATATAAACTCTATGTAGAATAAGAGTTGCTTAGTTTAAAAAAAAAGAATGTTTATATAGAAGAAGAAAACAAACAGAAACTTGATTTAAATCGATAAAAACAAAAAAAAAATATTTTACAAAACTATAGACGATGAGCATAGTTTGTACTTTTTGAATGCATACAAAATTTATTAGTATTTTTTTTTATTAAAATTCAATGTGAAAATAAAAATACAAACGGAAATTTAAACTACTTTTCAAAGACATTACATAACTCAACCAGGAAAAAAAAGAGTTAAAAATAAGAAAGAAAAAAAATAATAAGAGAATATTTATAATGGATACGAAACAAAAATAAAACAAAACAGAAAAAAAACATTTAATGGCATAAAACGAGAATTTTTGTTTAACTTAATTTGAATGCGAAAAAAAAATGGATGAAAACCGTTAAATTGTTTGAAATCGGACATTAAATCGACTGATTGTTAACCAGTCTGACAAAAGTCCGGCAGTATAACTCCTGAAAAGGTTTTTCCATTTAGCTGAAATCAAGTAGCCAGATGTTTCCCGAGTTTGCGAAGGATCATAGTCAGTTCCGCGAGTCTGCTTGCCTTCCGGTGAGTTCAATATGCAAAACATTTTACTTGATTAGGTAAGTATTTTGCAGACGCTTGTTGAGCATGGTATTCTTAAAACAAATTCTGTCACTCTCGCCACTTTGTGGGAATAGGGCAGCAACAGTTCGATTCATTCCTGTTTCGTTTTGTGATGTTCTTATCCGACCATAACGAGTGGCGGCAATTTTTCACAGCGATTGAATAGGTGTGTTCCCTTACTTTTGTAGTAGAAAATAGGAATGGAAAAGACTCTAAATGGCAGTGCGCAGTGGTGGTGATAAATACTCTTTTAGAGGGAGACACTTAAGAAAATGTTAAGGAACGCTTTTGTGGTATAGTAATCTATGAAAAATGACATATGTAATTTAAAAAAGTCGTTAAAATGTCTGATAAGTTCGAGAACTTACTAGATCATTAACAATAGCCCTGTTTTCTTGAGCTTCGATCTCAGCAAATCAAAGTAAAGTAGGATTTTCAGCAGGCAATTACAACTGCAACAAATGCTAAATGACACTTTGAGAACTCAGAGTAGTTGCTGTGATTGCGTGCTGAAAACCCTACTTTTCTTTGCTTTTTTGAGATCGAAGCTAAAAAAACACGCCTTATATAATTTGATTGATTTATCTAGCAATGAAAGTAATTCGGAATTAATTTGTACTTTGTACTGATTAAAGGCATTCGAGAAGTGGAAAAAACGACACTTCATTGAAAAGTGCATGAGGGCGATGGCCAATTTTTACAGCCAGGAAGAATTTCATCGCCACTTTCGAAAACAATCTTGAGGACATTCAATTTTATATTGCCGCCTTTTGCTATACCATTTTAATACACAGGAAATCAAAACAAATGCACTCATATGTCAAATGGGACGACAAATTTCAAATCAGGTGTTAATTGAAAGGTAACTGACAGCTTTTTCAATTCTTACACCAAGAAATTTGTTGAGTAAAAACTCCTATCCTATCCTAACCGTAAGATTATCAGTGTAGTGGTTATATCTTGCTCTCTCCATGACGCTCTCTTTTACGAATATTTCGAGTTAAGGAACGGCACCCTTTGTTCGTTGAATTTAAAATTAGATAAACAAACCTAATGTGCAATTTAACCAAAGTGTTCACACAAACTTAACAAATTCAATACGAATTATAAAACAATTGAACAGGGCGATGCCCATAAAAGCAAGAGCTAGTACGAGTATCTCATACGTAGATATTCTCAGTTCACACTTTCACAGACCGGAATTGAAATTAGGTACAAAAACAACAATGCAAACATATGGGTTTTGGGGACCTCTAATAACTAAACGACAGAGATTATTCATTTAAAAATGAACACCACTCGCTGTTTATTGCGCCCCATAATTCATCGGGGTCTTGAGCTACATTTATTTTGTTTAATATAATTTTTACTAAAAAGTGCAACGAATGCCAAAAGGAAGCAAGCATGCGCAAACTATTCAAATATCTTTGTTTCGCTCAGTAGGGAAATGAAAATCGTAAAAAACTCCCCTCTAAATGGATACTTTATGCTCTTTGGGCATAATTCTTTGACAAGTTTTCAGCCCATCGGTCTTGTTGCTAGTCAACCTCGACCCATAAATCAATAGAAGACAATTTATTTATCCAAGTCTTTAATTTTATTGTAATTACGATTAGTGCTGAATACATTTTAAAATATTAAAAATAAAACTGTTAATAAATGGAAAAACGAGAATAATGAATTCTATCACGTTGCGATACTAATGTGCTTCCGAATAAAAGACCGACCTATTGATTGTGCAAAAGTTTGGTGAAATCTGTGTATGCCGACTCAAGATCGAAGAGAAATTGTCGAACTTGGCCATCAGTCAGTTCATCAGACGCCTGCATATCGTTCAGCGTGGACAACCAGCCTTCGACTTTTGCTTTTGCTTCGAATTCGGCAGGTATTAATGACAGGCGATTCATAGTGTCGACCAAGTCCTTCAGCTCAAAGTGCAACTCGTCCATTGTCTTGATTTTAAGTCGCAGCTTGTCCATGATTGTAATGAACAGCGATACAATATCTGCAATACATTTGCTTGTGTTGCCTTTGTCATCCTTTATTGTAATTGGGCGATCCTCCTTGATGCGTTCCAATGCAGCTGGGCAGTCCAATCGAAATTTTTTCACGAATGTGTCGACCGTCGGAAAATCATCGCCCTGGACCTGCTTAAATGCAACCTTATATTGTACCAAGAACTTGGAGCATGCAGCTGTGTACTCCTGTGGAGTAATGCAGTCTCGTATGTAGGCTTTTTCAAGATTCTGGAGTGTGTTTATGATTGCGTACAAATCAGCCATATTATCGTACTTCTCACGTTCTCGAGCATTTCGGAATATTTTTACTTCTTCGTAGAGTTCGGGATTTTCCTGCATTTTATGCGATTTATACAAAAAAATTAACAAATTATCTCTAAGTTTATTTTTTATTCTGTAAAACGATGACACATTTGTGACAAGTTTGTTTGCCATGCAATCAGCTGGGAGGAACATGGAACAAAATCGATTTGGAGAAACGTAATAGATTAAAATTATTAAATGTGTTCAGTCAACCATTATAGATATGGTAAATTATATTTAAAAATGATTTCGCAACCAATGCAAACGAGTGAACATATTTTCGAATAACCGAATGTAAAATATTAATTATTATTTATAATAATCCTGCGCTATTAAAACGCTGGACTAACAGCTCATTGTATTCCATCTTGTGCAACATTCATAAACATTCGGTGGAGAGTTTCACGCTCTTTGAAGACATTGGCACCCATCACCGAATTTTGTTTTGTTGGGTGGTAAATGATTTAAGGCCTTTTCTTGCTCAAATCAAAATTGCGAGTTCTAACGAAGTGGTTAGGTTTTACCAAAAGAACTAGATAAAAAGCCTGAACGCGTTGGCTCATCTTACAACCAATCAAACCAACACACCTTTTACCTTGTTGTCATTTGGTCCTTGAGTTTTCAAAAAAGCCGAATCAAAATGAGTGAAATCACAACAATTTGGGAAAAAACCTATGAAATATTTCCAATTTTAAATAAATCTGTAAGTATATGCACTTGCTTACTACCTGAAAAGATTCTTAACAGCATTTTCAATATTCAAGCTACAATGCAATCCCATAACAAACGAAGATTTCGAATATGTGATTGGAAAACTCTGCCAACTTGAGATAACCGATTGTGTTTACGAATCCATTCTTCTTGAAATTAATGCTCTGCTTCGTGGGAAAATTGTTCCGGATTTCTGGGCACAGTTTCACACGACACACGAAGAGGAAGAAAACCAGTATTTACTGTTCATCAAGTTTCAATTGGCCATCATAAAGCTGGAAGAAGACTATCGCAACCTTCTTGAACTGATTCGCAGAGTGGAAATACTCAAAAAAATGTGTCGATTTGAGAATCCAGAAAATAAAAAACGGGATGATAATGAGGAAGTCAAAGACATGCTAAGAAGCGTGCTTCTGTCGCAGTTACCGGCTAATTTTAACACCGTCGTATATGCATTCTATAATGTTTCGTTTAAGGTATTCGCCAACAGTCATCAGAGCGGCGATGGTAAGTGTTGTGGGCTGAGTTGCGTAAATGATAACGTGATTTGATTTGTCTTCTTGTAAGATGACGATATGGGTGACATTGACGAAGTTAAATGCAATGGATGCGATCGGGAAACCGATGTGTGTCGTTGCCAGAATCTGGTTTGTTCTTTCAACAAAACCAATGAACATTTAACAAATATGGGCCTTTTGGATCGTATTGCTGGACATACGCTGACTACCCTTATTCAGCAACGGATTGCAACACATGTGCGGGATACTTGTTTGGGGATCTTTGATAAGTGTCACCTGAAGGGATTGGAGAAGGTAAGAAAGAGCCTTTTTAAATTCGTTGAAATACTTTTCTCTTTACGGGTGTGTACTTTATCTTGTCAGTGGCTAGATGTGATTGTTTTAAATTGGCTGACTAGAATCTTCAATCGTGGCCATCTGAAAATCGACGCCAATGACTCCAAAACACAGTCTGTTATACAAGACTTCAAGGTAAAACTTACCTACTTCTTGTATGAAACCTATGCCAACATCATCATCGAACAGTTCTTCAGCATCATTATTGGTTCGTCCATCGAATGCACTTAATTGTCTCCTTCTAAACTCTGGTTTCGATTTTCGCAGACTATCCCGACTCCATTCCGGCAATCGATGATCTGAAAATCTGTCTTGAGAAGATTGATCTACGTAAGCACCTGATTAAATCGCTCAAAGAATCGCTAGAGGCGAGAATTCTTCATCCGGGCGTTAACACAATGGATATTCTCACCGGCTATGTAGCTGCAATCAAAGCCATTCGCCATTTAGACAGCAGTGGAGTAATTCTCGAGACAGTCACAGAGCCGGTTAAAGAGTATTTGAGGAAACGCAGTGACACTGTGAGACGGGTTGTGACTGGTTTGACCGAAGAAGGCCCAACCGACTTGGCCGAGGAGTTGGCCAAGAGTGAAGCACTAAAAGAGAATATCGATGCTGCTGGAAAAGACGAAATGGTCAATTGGGAAAACTGGCAGCCGGATCCAGTGGACGCAACACCAGGTGGGTCAAGGTAATCAATACCTGAAGCAGCTGAACTGAGTTGTATTTTTTTTATAGCGGTTTTCAGTCAAAACCCCCGAAGCAATCGCTCTGCTGACATCATTTCGATGGTAGTGGACATATATGGCAGCAAGGAGCTGTTTGTCAATGAATATCGAAATTTGCTCGCTGATCGGTTGCTTTCGAGTCTTGATTTTAATCCCGACAGGGAGATCCGAAATCTAGAGCTGCTCAAGCTCAGGTTTGGTGAAACACTTTTGCACAGCTGTGAGGTTATGCTAAAAGACATCAGCGATTCCAAGCGGATAAATATGCACATTCAAGGAGATATTGGCTACAACGAGAGTAGGGTTTGGTATATGCTTAGTTTTTGAACGGGCTAATGTGTAATGCACTTCTTAGGTAGGAAATTTGATTTGAAGTCGTTGATAATTTCATCTCAGTTTTGGCCTGCGTTCAATAAGGAGACACTGGAGCTGCCCGAAGAGATAGAAGAGGAATTCAAAAAGTTTACCAAGTCCTACGAAGCCTATAAAGGGAATAGAACACTTTGCTGGCGCAATGTCACAGGCAGAGTTGAGCTAGAGATAGAATTGGGAGATCGAACGCTGGAAATCACAGCGGCGCCAACGCAGGCCATAATCATCTACCATTTTCAGACGAAAAGTAAAAAGCGTGAATTTATCTAAGCAGCTAACCATGCAATCGTTCTCTTAGATCAATGGTCACTGGACGAACTGAGTGCTATAATGAAGATACCCCCATCTGTTCTTCGACGTAGAATCGTCTTTTGGCAAACACACGGCCTTATCAGAGAGACACAGCCGGACGTCTACGTTCTAGTGGATGAAAGCGGCGGTAGTGTAATCGAGGAAATGCAAACAACCGACATTGCCGAGGATGATGAGAGCGAAAGCGCCATGGCATCAGCAAGTGATCAGCGTGAGGAAGAACTTCAGGTAAAAAAACAGATACCCCCACCTTTTCCGTGTGCGCAATTCAACAATCTCTTGTTCAGGTCTTCTGGTCATACATCGTTGGAATGCTCACAAATCTCGATTCGTTGCCAATTGAGCGGATACATCAAATGTTAAAAATGTTCGCATCTCACGGACCGGGGGTGGAATTCTCACAGGAAGAGTTGAAAAACTTTCTGCAACGCAAGGTGCGAGAGCACAAACTAATATTTAGCGGCGGTGTCTATCAATTGGCAAAGTAAACGAAACCCACTATAACTTATTTTTTATTTTTATTTACTTATAAAATTGGAATACATTTACTCGTCATCAATCACTTCCTCAATGTCTGCTGCAGCATCTTCCTTACAACTTTTTGCCTTGGAGTCCTTCTTCTCTTTGACCATCTTACGGTGAGTCTCGAGGTCCGCTTTAAGTGGATCGAGGAAAGCCTCAAAGTCCAACTCCTCTAATGCCTCTAGTATGTTGTTGGCTGTGATTGTTTTGTGATTCTGTTTCTTAGCCAGTGCTGTGGATGATGATGTTAGAAATATAACAAATACGGACGCAGCTCTGGCAATCGCCGCGCGGGCCTCCTTGCTAACGATGGCTCCGTCAGGTAGCGATTCTTTAATGAGCCGAGCAACGACAGATGTTGGCAAATTTAAATCTTCGATCCTTTCTACCATTTTCACTCGTATTTATTATTTCCGCTTTATAATTATATTCCTGTAAAATATAATCGAACGTACTATTTTGGCGGACAGTTTGCTTGCCGAATTTTAGCGATGTCAACAAAAGTGTCAAAAAATTCAATTGACAGTTGTTTGCAACCAGAGATGAATGAATAAAATAAATATATGTATTCCATTATTTGTTTGCAACTTTACCGGTGTCAAGTCATCGACAATGATGTGATCAAACGAATTCATCGATAACTTATATCGTATATGATTAGAAATAGAAACGATCTTTTTTAATGTACAATTTTTTATCAGCGATAAAAATTAGTTTACTCTATGATTAAGATATATTTTTTTTTTTTGAATCTATATATTTCGAAATATTTACACATCCTTAATTAAATTCGGGAATTATTTCCTTTTCCTCTTCTTATATATTTTATATGCCGTGAACACTGAACAATTTTCAGAAGACACGTAAACTGATAGAACAAAAGTCCAACTGGTTCTGGCTTTCTCTATTTCGACGCTCGCGTCGGGGTGACATTTTGATCAGATGTTTTGTGCAATGCACTGCAAACATAATCAAAATTATCGATTATTCAAAAATCGAGCAAATAGTGCACATTCCTATTTATGTATGTTATCGGGCTGAGTTTCGATAATTACAGAATACGATATACGATTGAAAAAAAAATATTGTTGCTAACGATTGGTTTCGAAGCTGAGCCGAGACTTAAATTTGCAGATATATATGGCTATGTGCCCGATTTAAAAATAATGATTCTTGCATGCTCAAGTGGCCCTTATGTGCATGCAGAAAAAGTGGTTTCAAGTCAACCCAGGTAAATCGGCCCTTAACTATTTGCAATTGAATTGCGATTCGGGTGCGGGAGGTGAGAATGTATTTTTAGCACTCATTTCATTTTCCTCACTTACAATAAAACTGTACGCAACTACCTTGACTATAAAATACAAAAAAAATCATAGGAAAAATAGGTTAGAACTGCTAACTTGGCTGCTTCCAAATAAATTGAAGGTAGATGGAACCTATACAGGTTGTAGTGTATACAAATGGTTTTTCACAAGCAGTCTACCAAATGCTCCCCGCTTATTTTTGGTTTATAACATATCAATCTAATTAAACAAAATATACATTCCCAAACTCTGTACCTACACCTACAAGTAGCACATTTCTGGCCGATGACACAAAACAAACGTTATTAATAAATCAATAAATTTAATAATAACTGCACCTGCACGAAGCTTCACACTCATAAAATGAGACAATCATCTGTGTCCTTGTTAAGGGTCACATTCAAAGTGAAAACTTTAGATCGATAGCAAACTATCACTTTGGCAACCAGCTTAAAAGTAAACAAATTTAACTGAATTCAGCGTCAAGTTACGTCTAGACAGTTATGTGAATACACTGCCCATGACTTATAACTGCTTATCGACATCCAATTAAAATGTCGAGTACATAACTGCCTTATGTAAAATAAGTTAGCAATAAAAAGCAACCCTAATCGAGTCGCCGCCGCCCAAGTCGTAATAGTACGCTTCTTGCAGAACGTGCACTGGCGAAACCATGAAGCACAAATCCTACATCAGCCAGATAACGAGCTAAAGAAGGGATAACTAAAAACGAAAAAGCAGACGTATTCTTGAGTTGTTTGATTTTTATTTTGTTGCCCAATGATTGTTTTTACGATTTTTTCGTGTTAAGAAAGTTGGAAATGCTTTACGAATTTCTGCTTATAATACTAAGAACGACGAAACCAATGCAGTAGAGCTGCACCTTATTCGTAGACCCAGTTCTCGGCAGCTGGAGTCCAGGACACCAATTCGCTTTCATTGAACCACAAAGCGATTTCCTTGTTGGCAGATTCAACAGCATCGGAACCGTGGAGAATGTTGCGTCCGACTTGGATACAGAAATCACCACGAATGGTTCCTGGCAAAGAGTCAGCTGGGTTGGTGGCACCCAACATCTGTCGGCCGGTCTTGACGACGTTCAAACCTTCCCACACCATTGGAACTACTGGGCCAGAGCTCATGTAATTAACCAAACCGGGGAAGAATGGGCGAGCAGACAAGTCGGAGTAGTGCTTCTCCAACAAGTCCTTGGAAGCCTGCGAAAGTAAAGAAAAAGAAAAAAATAAATTAATGACGTATACCAGTTGAATCTGACATATCAGAGCATGTTAATTTGAGGTTATAATAACCACATGCGGTTGCTTGTGATTCTTTAATTTTTCAAGCCAACTCGTTGCCATTTTCTACATTTTTATTTCGTTTTCAACACTTTGCACAATGTTACACAATTCTAAACTTCGATTCTACACTATCTTTGACATGACTTACCCCTGTAATCAGTTTATGATCACAATGGGGCAAGTGCAATTACAAATGGCGACGAAGTGGAAAATTGATTTTTCTCGTTTATTTTATGTATTGGAAATATGTAATACATACCCACATGAACTTCATGGCGACCAATTTGAAGCCCTTCTGTTCGAAACGCTCGATGATCTTGCCGACGAGTCCACGTTGGACTGCATCGGGCTTGACCATGATGAAAGTTCGTTCCTTGTTTGCTGCCATTGCTGTTGAGAACAACGAGAAGAATGCCAAAATTGAAGCAATCATCAAAATGCCTGAGCCAAAGCTACGTTGCTGTCGGCGGTTGCTGTATTCAAAAAACGTCATCTAGAGCAGTGAAGTAGTGGCAAATATACGGATATTCTATGTGTGAAAGAAAGAAAGGAATACATAATTGGATTAGTGTTGCCAACAGACAAGACCGGTAGATATCAAGGTCAAAATCAATAAATTATAAAATGTGAGCACAAAGGAGATAGAGCGAGATAAGTGTAGGCACGTGATCGAAAATTTACGATATGGTAGGGATGTGTTCGAATAGTCGAATCGACTTAACGTATGTAACGATATGATGAGGTTTCAAAATTCCAGCTACACTTGAAGTAATAATTTAATACGGAATAATTCAACTAATCAGTTGATGCCTTCAAACATAATTTTTCCAATCTAATACGATAGATTCTCTGAAGCTCACAAAAGTCCATAAAAAGATGGATTCAATTTTGGACAGATTGTGTAAAATAAATTCAATAAGCACCACCCAATGAAACCATCTATCGAGTCTATATAAATCATGTTATAGATTATTGTAGGTATGAGTTGTAGTATACAGTTTGATATTATTTGATTTTTCGCACTGGCTATGAAAATAGTAAGCTGAAATGCAATTTTAGATACACCTGGTTCTTCATTTTGTAAATTGATGAAAAGCATGACAAGGACACGCCGCTTTAAAATATTAAAACCGTGCTAATAAACAAATTTGCATAAGCGATTTGGCTAGGAGAAGCAAAATACAATAAATCGACGGGTACAATAAACTTATTAATCTGTTTATTTGGTAAAAGATATTTTATTTAAACAATAAATCAAATGTGGACCAAAGTTAATTTTCTGTTCGTTATCAAATACCCACAGATATTTAAAATTGGCAACCTAAAACTAATAAAAAATCCAACGAGCGTTTTAGTACTTATTATTTAGTACAATGTAACAAAAATCATAAATCTGACAAGAGCGAGACAACAATCCATAGCAGCCTCTCTGATTCACTTCTACAGACATTTGTATTATTGAATTTTTTCTACGGACGAGGTTATAGTGTGGTCTTATAATTTTGGTGAAATATTGGTTTGCCTGCAATTGTTCGCATAGAATATCATAACAGTTTCTTTTTTATGCCAATCTTTCATAATTGTGCATATTGAATTGTGAATCTGTGCAACTTAACTACCTAAAATTCGCACCAAAAAA
Organism: Cheilosia vulpina; assembly: GCA_916610125.1. Lineage (NCBI taxonomy): Eukaryota > Metazoa > Arthropoda > Insecta > Diptera > Syrphidae > Cheilosia > Cheilosia vulpina. The sequence goes on along the minus strand of OU744279.1, from coordinate 38,998,426 downwards.
AGTGTTTGACAGTGTAAAAACAAGAGTGATCCACTTTATACAACAGCAGCCTTTATGGAAAATTTAATAAAAAATACAACTTCAATCCTAATACCAGCCAAAACTAATGAAAATCTTCTAAATTTGACGCATAACGCAGTCATAGACAAATAAGTGAAACAACAACAAAAATTCATATCCGATTAAAAAAAAAAAAAACATTTCCCAGTACCTACCTACCGAATTGGGTGGATGTTTCGTAATTTTCCATCGACTTTTATGTAGAGTCGCACCGAAAGCACAAGCGGAAAAAAACACACCACTACCAACAAACTCAAGCAAATTTTACGCGTTGGTACGAATTGATTTTCTGTAAACACTATTGTCCACTTGCCACAATTCTTTTAACAAGACGGAATATTGAAATTTCTTTAAAATCGATTTTTTGCTCGAAGAATTAAAAATTTGAATTGCTCGCATAATGCAGTCCCAACAACAAAGTCTTAACCATGGACAGCAGCAACAACAGCAGTCCCAATCGCAGCAGCAGCAGCTCATCCAACAACAACAACAACAGCAGGCAGCCGCAGCTGCGGCAGTCGCAAATAGTGCAGGTTCAGCCAAAATGAACGACAATCAGCCATTGTCCTCTGTAGGTAAGTACTTTTGTGGCAATTAATTTATTATTTTCTCAATTAAAGTGCAAAAATGGGTGCTGCTGGACAACCGTTTCTAAAGGAAAGGTTGTGTTTAATTTTTTTTTTGTGGTTGTGTGGAGAAGTTCAAGGTCGTTTAGGTAACATTTTCAAACAAAAATAGGCATAGGATAACAATGATTGATTAAAAAAAAAAAAACAACTAAATTCATAATTCGTAGCCTTAGGTATATTATGTATAAACATTTTGGGTGTTATGCGTTTATGTCTACATTTTTAGTTGAAAATAGATTAAAACGAATCAACTGGAGGTAAGGATAGTTGTTTCTTACTTGTGTTGCTGGCCCCTTTTATGCATTACCTATGTACTAACAAAGAAGCAACAATGCAATGCATTGTTCGAGGGAGACTTATCTTCGTGTGACAGAGGGTTGCTTACAGCACATGCGAGTATCCAATGATACGTATCCATACTTGGCGATATAAATAAACATTCGCACTGAGGTATATACCTACACAATTATGAGTACAAAAGTCGCGTGTATGCAATATCAGCACATGCGGTTTTCTAATCGAATAACATTTTATTTGAAGAAACTTTAACAAGTTTTATAGCTTTGTATAAAATGAATTGGTTCCTTTCACAAGGTACCTGGTAGGATGGGGACAAACATATTTTTTAGATTCCTTGCTTGTACTTTTCAAGACTTTGTATGGTGGGTAGGTACCTTCTCATTTCCGTTGCAATGTGTATTGGTGTTGGATGTACGCATAAGGCTGATGATGTAGAAAAAAGGGTGAGGAAGATCTGAAAATTGACAAAATCATCCACCCTTTACTAGTTTTTTTTTGCAAACTTGTTTTGTATGGAAGATTTAATATGGAGCGAAGGGTTTGTTGGTATCTGTCCTTTGAGCCTATAAGTTCTAAAAGGCTTTAACGCAAATAGACACGTAGAGACAAGATTTGGAACTTAGGCCAACATAATATCCGTATATAGAAATGAAATTGGATCAGATATTGTTCAAATGCGCTTCTATTGGTGGGTGGTACCAACATAGAACGAAAAATTAAACGCTATGCTTTCCTTTATAGTTTTAATATCGGCTCTCTACTTACTTGATAGTTTCTCGACCCGTCACCTACTAACCCAGAAACTGAGTAAATCTGTACAAGCAGCAAAGCATCACAGTCATACAAATATTAAATGTTTCATTACAAAATGTTTGTAAAATGTAAGATGAAATATTTTTTAAATGTTTATTTGGTCTCAACGCTAATGAAACACTTATTAGATGTTTCTCAGTTTCCCATTTGCGACAAGCAGGAAGCAAGAGTTTTATTTTGAATTCTTGAATTAGGTAGGATTTTTTGGACTAGATCGATCGTCAAAAAGAGACAAACATTTGGTGCACGTTGATTTGTCATCAATAATCTACGCATTACTAAAATAAAACTTATCAAAGGAGAAGGACCCAATCGATAGATTCCCTTGCAAACATAGTCTCGAAAAATGCGACGTAGTTCACGTATCCATCTCACAGGTGTACTTACCTCCATTGTTTATCACAAATCGGACTCTTGGTATTCTATAGTTTGAGACATTAACTCATTTGCCTTATTACAAACAAAAAGAATTACAAAAAAATCATTGGTTAAAAAGCGCTAACAAAGCCGGCTGGTTATCGAGTTCCCGTGTCAGAGTGTTGCTTAACAAAAAACCTTCGCTTGCTACTAGCCGGAATGACCTCTGACTAAAGCAATAAAGAACAAACCTTCCATAAGAAAATACCAACTGTCTACCTCACATAGTTTTGTTGTAAAGTAATCCAAGCTCATATAGTACGAAATTTGAAATTTGATAAAAAATGTTGACGAAGTTGTTTGATACGTCAACGTTCAGACTAAATGGGGTTTTAGATTGAAGAAAAGAATTGCCCTTTCTATCAAAAGACCATTTCAAGTAGTGCTCTTTCTATGTTTTCATTGTTGCATTGAAGGAAATTTCCACGACAGAAGTGGGATATTTTTTTAAGAATTGCCCTGAACTCACAACACACACTAATAAAATGTCAGATTGAAATTTTTGTTGTGTGTTAGAAACCAATTTTGCGCTATGTGGTGCGAAAATATACAATTAGGCATGGAAAATGTAAACTTTAATTGAAATATATGTATATTGATTTTTCCCATTCATATTTACTGTGGCAAACAAAAAAAAAAAATAACAGAAAATCGGCATAAGCATAATAGGTAAGGCGAATTTTCCACGATGTTGCTGTTTTATTCTGTTATTCACTTCAACTGCTTATGCTGTATTTACACCTTAACGCACGCGCATTTTTGCACGATACGGGACAGCAAGATCCGTTTGTCCGCAGTCAATGCTAATAAAGGCGTAAGAGTGAGATCACAAATCAGACGCCTAAAGTGTCATGAATGCTCTATCCATAAACAAACACAAGTTCCGACGAACAACATTTCTGCAATCACTTGAATACATTTATATTTCTGATTCAAACATTTTAAATGAGAGTGGTCATTAATCAATCAAGAATTTTCATTATACGAAATAAATAAATAATTGTCGGTTCATCACTGCCAGGAGCCATTTTGTTTTATAGGAAAGCGAAATTTCGTAAGCCATCGCTATAAAAATATCAACATGCATAGCTTTCCCATAATTCCTACCAGAGACAATACTGAGACCACCAACTCCGGCCGATTTCCCGTTACTTAGCCTACAAGCTATAACTAACCAATGGCATTCACTAATGTAAAAATGTGGTATTCCCGAACTCTAGCACATTTCCCCACGGTTACCGAGGTTGGTAGCATTTTTTTTTGTATGTTTTTGCATGTCACACGGATTCTTAATTGACATAACACCGATAGGAAAACAAAATGGCGAATTTGAAAATAAATTTAAGGGGCCAGCGGCAAGTATGATTCCTACCACGTAAAAAAGATGGCCGACCAAAAAACGTGTCACGTTTTATTACGTGCTCGGTAATGCCGTCCCTTTCAGTCACACGGCTATTTAGTATTTATTGTGTTATTTATTGTGTTATGGTGTAAATGCAGCATTATCCCAGCAAATATTTGCCTTCAAAAATGAATCATAAATGATTCGTTTAAATGAATTAAACCTACAGATATGAATTCATTTATGATGCAATTTCAATCCAATTCCCTGAGAAATGGGCCTTCATTTATGAATCTTTTAAATGATTGGAGAAATATTCACTGAAATGAATGTTAAAGCTTACATTCTATATCACTAAAATGAATATAAGTTCATTTTAGTGATAAATAAATGCATTTATTGATATCATTTATGAATCTTTATGATGACTTAAATATTAAAAATGATTCAGTCAATATTCACTTAAATGAATAAAATTAACTGTGCACAAGCAATCGTCAACGACGTTATAATTTTGAATTCTGAAAACGTAGTGCAAGATATTTTTTTTTGAGATAACTAGCTTATAATCACTTTTGTTCATTTATTTGAATAAAAATCCAAATTGGTTCAATGAAAGTATGTTCTTCATTTTACTGAATATAAAGTGATTCTTCATTTTTGCTGAATGAAATGTTTGCTGGAATGCCATTCCAACTCAAATAATTTTTTTTTTCTTGATTTCTCAAAATTAATGTCGTTTTCCATTGGGACCACCAGATATTTTTTCAGATCTCAGATATTACGCGCCTCATTGAAGCTTTTTTTATAAGGATTAGTGCGTTATTTGACAGCAATAATAAAGATTAGCTTTTCAAATTGCATTGTTTTTTGGAAAAATTACAAATATGGATATCGACTAGAAAAATGTGTCCACACTCCCCAGTTGAAGATACAAATAGAGTAGTTTTGGTGATTCGTAGTCTTCATATGACGAGGAAGACGAAGAAGATGATGAATCCTCCAAAATTATATCAATGGCTGTTCATGTATATTTCTTTATTTTGCGCATTTCTTTAAACAAAAAGACAAACAGCTGTACAAAGTATTTCAGTATTTGTGGGAGTATATGTAAATCTGAAAAAAAATATGCAAAAAGTAATCCAAATAAAAAAAAGATTGATTTTTTTTCCCAATGAAACACGAAAAGTGTTTTAGATAAAAAAAATTAATTTCTGTCCCAATTTTGAAAAATTAGAAATAACGAAAGCTGTCATTGTATACATCCATGTCTAAAAGTTTGCGATTTTCCTGGAAGATAAATAAATAGCATTTGTAACAGTGTACAACCTTTTGAAACTCTTCTTCGATTACAACTTTTTTGACTCGATTATTGAGCTGTCATTCCTTTTATTGTTTTTGCTCAAGTCAAGACGTCGCAATAGTAAAACTCCAAGTAAACAAATAGAATTTCTTGCTCAAAATTGTTATGGTGGAAATTTTTCTATAAAATGTTTTTTGCCATGCAAGTAGTTTGTTCGAGATAATTTTTAGAAGATCTCTTATGTTTTTGACCATTTTAATGTACTAGACGAGACAGTCCATACTTCTGCTCGTTTCCACAAACTTTTCTTGAGTACAATGTACATAATTAGTTTTTGTAGTTATATTTCTGTTCAGTTCAGAAAGTAGGTACATTTCAAATAATGTCAAAATCTGTTGTTTGCTGACTTAGGTGACGTTGAATGTGTTTTCTCTTTGTTCTTCTTCTCGGCAGTCGTATTGCAATTTCTGTTGAACCTTGAAGAAGCCCTCCGTTGATCCAAAGGGAGAACTAGTTTCCTGTTCGTTTTATCAATAGTTGCATTACGACTATTCGGCGCCTATTTCTACGCCATTAGATTCGATTATTGTTCGGCTTTCAATTCCAGATACCATTGCACGTCTAAGTTAACAAACGAAACATCGGTTTATAAGAAAAAAAACCAAAGAAATAGCTTAAGCGCTATCAGTAAGTTCGGTATGTATGTTCTACAGGTTGGCCAACAAATGTAAGTACTTCAATTATCCAAGAAACTAGTAGTACAACACAGTCGCAACCTCGAATGATTAAACAGTAGTCAGATAAATATTGTGCAACACGTATGTAGTAGTTTTTATTCTTTCTTTGATCAAAGTCATGCGATTTTTCTAATCTTCAACGAATTACACTATTATTATCACGCAAAGATTGCAAGAAAACAATATTATTATTACGGATCGCTTGAAAACAATTTTAATAAACGGTACCCTAGAACAAAGAAATATATAGAAATAAGATTTCAGCGTTTCACAAAAAGTCTTCTGGGTAAGTTGCATTCAAAGAAAATATAATCTTCACTAATTCCACGTACCAAATGATGTAACGTATTGTACGCATTTGGCGATCGTCGATTGTTTTTCTTCTGTTTTCTTTTGAATTATGTTTTTTTTTAAGATAATGCCGACAATATTTATACAAAAAATGCGCGCCGAATATTTTCGTAAGTTTTGTTTATTTACTTAATCTACATATTTTGTATGCATTCTTAAATAATCTAAACAAACGTAATATACTTATCGAACCTAGTGTGATAACTAATTAATATGACAATCCTGTGTTTTGTACTATTTTCAGCTTTGTCTAAACGGTACTTTCAACCACGTAAGTATAGTTGATCGGCTGTGAACACTGTTGTCTGTATTAAAACAAAAAAATAATATTGTTTTCTTTCAGTTCAATTCTATTGCCATCACACGTTATCGATATGAATTCCTTTGATCGCAAGGAAGGATTGTTGTTATGAGTGCGTAAAAACAAACAACAGCTTCGTAAGCTTGTTGTTGTTAAGGTGCATAAAACTGTTGGTTATGTCTTCCTTCGAGCTAGTAATTGAGGAAAATTACCTAAAAACGTTCTTTGGTTGCATTTTTTTCTTATCTGTTGTTGACTGAGCTTTGTTCAGACTTTTTACTTTTCTTCATCTGAACTGCTGAATACCAGGCGTTCTTTGCTACGCTGCAGCAAATTTATTTCCTACACCCGTGACTTCTTAAGTGAATAAGTGCGACAATGAAAATAATCTTTTACTCATATAAAGAAACCGGTAGGTTTGGTTGACGGTAGGTTCAAGCCCGACTTCATGGTTTAGAGTAAGTGGCGGACGATCGACGGTTATATACTCTAATATATCTGGAACCGTTGTAGTAGAAAGGAGTAATGACAAACATTTCACATTCAATTTTAATGTAGTTTTTTGTCATCTTTAATACGTGACGGTATTCTACTAGAACCACATCTTGCTTGAATCAATGTTGCGCAAATTTTGGAAGTTCCGGTAATGCTTGTAATCGTTTAAATTGTAAACTCTGGCAATCGTGACTCTTTAAGTTGCTCGAAATGTTAGGGAATACCAACCTTTCAATTGTTTAATATATTTTGCAGTTCAATTGTTGATTTGCCTCAAAAAAGATTCTTCGACGACATACTTAATCTGACAGCTGACATATTTTTTTTTGTTTGAAAAATTATCAGAATGACTCCTTCTGTCTTCTGAATTAGTGAAAAGTCTTTTTAATAGAACGAACATACATTTATCCAGCCTCTGTTCGTTACTACAATATCACCAAGGGATATTGGAAGCCGAGAGGTTTTTTTCAAGTTCCTTTGTCAAAAAAAAAAACCTATAAAATGCACTTCAATGATAAAAAGGCTAGGAAACACAACACTTTAATATCAAATACATAAATGGAACGTCTTCCTCCCACGATATCTTGCGAGCAACCCATCATAAATATTTCAAAAGGCTGGAAATGCATCAGATTATTTGCCGCAGGCTTTCTAGGGGCTGAAATAGTCCTTTGAATTTGCCAAATGATGTATCACATAAAGCTGTAAACGTATTCCATCCGATCAATAAATGCACGGATAGAAATGATTTCTTTTCCGATTCTCGACGCAGCTTGTTTTTAAGGAACAGGTACTTTAAGGCACTTTTGCTCATTTTGACGTAATAAACAAAGAAACCAATGAATGTACACCTCCCCATAAGCCAAGTTCGTTAATGTAACTACCAGTTACTGCATCTTAAGCTGACTTGCCCAAAGATCCTGTAAGTTAAAACAAATCTATTCTGCAGGAGTTGCAGAGACAAAGTCAATGATATATTATGATTACCACCAGTCTGATAAAATCTGTACGATTTTCAACACCTTTAGTTCAGATGATGGCCTAGAGATGGCTGATAAAAGCACAGCACCTTACACGAACTTGTGGGTTATATTCGAATTTCGTCAAACGCATGTTGTTACTCTGTTCGTGCGTTTAAACTTTGATGGACACATTGGGGATTCCATGAGACTAGCATCTCTTAAATATGTATACCGCTGTAGCGCCGAAATGGATTGTGAAACACTCTGCAGCGTGCGTACATTGGGACCTCGCTTTTTTTGTGACAGATTCTACTTATGATTTCGTGTAATAACACACATGAGGAGTGTTCTCGTACTTTTCCGATATTCGTTAAACATCGCGTTTAAAAAGAGCGACGCCTTTCTCGTGCATACAAACAAGAGCGGGAACGTATTCAGTTCACGTCTGTTCTGACATACCATACTTACGTAGGCGATACAGTCCGTGGTGGACCTGGGCCTCAATAAATACACCTCTCCAGGGTGTACGATCTTTGGCTAACTTTCTCCAGTTGGTTGAAGTCCCCTTCCACTTGCGCGCATCAGTTAAGACGGGGTCTTCCTCTACTTCGGGTAGGAATCGAAGACTCTTCGGGCCGAAGGGTTAGTATCCCATCGTAAGTCTGTACAGGAGTCTATATGTTTGTCTCTATAGTAAGAATATAGCGCATTTACAATCGATGTCATTAGGAAGATCATTTTCAAGGAAATCCTCGGTCACACTGATCTCATAACGATTCGTTGTTCAATCTGGAAATCCCTTTTTTTATTTGTTCTGTTGGAAGAAACAGTGAAACAGTGTGTCCTTTTAAGAGCGGTCAGCAAGTATGTGTATTGTTACTCTGCCTGAAGGTTGCCTTGGTTGGAAAACGTTTTCTTATTTTCGGAAAATCACATGAATACAAAAAATATAGCCTTCGACATAAATAGTACTAAAACTGCAAGAATCGTAGCAATCAGTGAGTGCACTTGGACATTGTCCAAGATTTGTTTACTCTAATGTGGACTAGGTAAATACTCCATTTGCGCAAAGTAATCCGTCACTTTTTTCGTTCTTCACTTACTAAAAACCCACTAAACCATTTTTAAATTGACATCATCCATCAGTTTTCGCATTTCTTTGTGACGTTCAGGAAACAAGATTTTGTGGGCATGGCCCAGTTCTCGCGTCTGTCCCATAACCATCCCAAAAGCAAGAGTAAGTTCATCTATTTAGACGTTGGGATACTACATACAATTGCAGGTCTTTCCATTTGTGACCAAAATAAAAAAAAAATGTATAAAGGAATGGTTGCAAGAAGTGCGACAGTGGCGCGCAATACATTTTTTCATTTATATTTAACTTTGCAGAGTTATGCTGATGATGATGAATATATTTTCGAACAGATAAAGTTTCCTAATATTGTCGGCTGCTTGTCGTCCCGAGCTGTACCTAGCACGTTTTATCAGCCACCATCAGTATCTTGCCGCAGATGTGCACTATCGTTTTTTTCGGTCAAAGCAGCCTGCGGCTGCGTTTCTCTAAAACAAACCAATATCAGGGGCTAAACTACCACATCTGTAACTATCACAAAATTGGCCATGCAGGTCGCGGCATATCCATCAATTTCGAATCTTCTTCTTCCTCCTATAAAACGGATAATTGAAGCCCCATTTTACACAACGTATGTGCATAAATATTGCAGATAATGTATTACAACTTCTTTTTGTTTCGTTTTTCATTAAAAGGGGTCACAACGGTTCTCTCTGTAATGTTACAGAGAGGACGTTGATGCTGAAATGCCTTCTTAAACGGCAATTGGGAAGAGCGCTTATCAGGACTTTGTTGAACCAACTCCTTATCTCTTACAATTTGCAATGTTTTCCCTTCAAAGTTCTGTTATTGTGATCATAATATTGTGTCATTTCATATAGCGCTTGCATCGTAAATTATTGGTTAAGAAAACTGCCAGCAGATTTAACTCCAACGCTGCTTGGGTTTTATTGCGCATTTGCTAGTGCAGTTGCTTGAAATAATTTCAAATAGTTTGATTGATTATCCGGCCACTAAACAGATGCTGTTATCAATAATCGCCAAACTTGATAAACGTGGCTAGAGAACGACTGATCTTTATCATAATTTTGACTGTACGCGTTGTTTATGTTGATAAATATAAAAAATTGAATGTTTGGCAAAAATCATTAAAACTTATCAAACTTCGATGAATAAATTGCACAAAAGGTCCTGAGGTTCTAAATATACGTCGAAGTGTTGCATTTGCCTTTATCCGACATTTATATTTAAAGTTTTATTCCAGCTATCTAAAATCGTTATGCAGCCGATTCAATGTTAAAGTTTATACATGGATTTAGTGTGCGAGAAGGGAACACAGCTCATCGATGACGTTTCATTCGTCCCACCCTCATCAACCAACAAACAGCAGTACTTATCAAATCTCATTACTTGTTGAAGAACGTGCATGCGATGGAAAACAGCTTCGTGTTTTGTATGTAAAGAAACAGCGACTGTGGGAATCGGGCACAAACATGTCCTTGGTTGCAACCCATTAAGCAAACAAGTTGACAACTTCAATGGGAAGGAATGCCGATAATATGAAACATAACCGTATAATAATCTTTAATATTTCTTTAATTATTTCAGCTTTTTGGAGTATCCGTCAAACATAATATGAATATCGTTCTTATTTGCAGCTTGGAAATACAGTTTTAAGTCCATATTTCGCTTTAATTAGGCATCGGTTTCTGTTTTGTTTACATTTGTGTTTTATTTCTGTTCTCTTCTTAATTCATGAGGGATTTGCATTCATTTTTAAAAACGGGTTATCCGCGCAATGAACTTCTCCACATGATGGCGAAATTTGATCGAATTACTTTTACATACTAACTACCTATTTAAATAAAAATGTCCTAACGCAATTTCAACTAGTATTTAATCCTCTGTCAGGTCTACTCGAGTTGGCCCACCGAGAATACCAGGCTGTGGACTATGAAAATGCCGAGAAACATTGTATGCAATTGTGGCGACAAGACAGCACCAACACGGGAGTTCTGTTGCTGCTCTCATCGATTCATTTTCAATGTCGGCGATTGGATAAGTCGGCACAATTCTCAACGCTGGCCATCAAGCAAAATCCTCTTTTAGCCGAGGCTTATAGGTATACCGAAGAGGTTTCAATTTAATTTCAATGAACTAACTAACAAAATGACTTTTTTTTTGCAGTAATCTTGGTAACGTCTATAAGGAACGTGGACAACTTCAGGAAGCGCTTGATAATTATCGTCGTGCAGTTCGATTGAAGCCCGATTTCATCGATGGTTACATTAATTTGGCAGCTGCTTTGGTTGCCGCACGTGACATGGAGTCAGCGGTTCAAGCTTATGTGACTGCGTTGCAATACAATCCAGTGAGTAAAGAGCATTTCGTTGAAAATATATATGCAGTGAAAATCAGTTTAGATCAGTGAACGCGTTACTCACAAATAAAGCCGGAACCACACTTGTAACGTGTGGAGTTTTGTGGAGTGGTGTGTCGTTATCGCTCAAATGGATTTCATATGCGTAGAAACATATTTTACCCCTGTTCCGATTACGCCACAACGCTCTGTGGCGTAATGAAACGAGACAAATATATTTTCTTAAATTGCCTATGTGAAAGAAAGAGTACACATGAAGTAGGGAATTGATAACGGCAAAAAAGCAAAACAAACAACATTTGAATTCATTTAAAAAAGGAACAGCACACTAGAGGAGTGTGCACAGAACGTGACACGACACACCACAACAAAGAATTTGTCTGAGTTTTAAAATACTTACTTTACTTTGCTTTTGGTGTCGCTTACAGACCGCGGTGAACCACGTCCTTAACCAACAAGTCCCTCCAGCCAGCTCGGTTCCTAACCAGCTGCCACCAATTACGCACACCAAGTTAATTGTGGTCTGCGTCGGGGGTGGACTCAAAGACTCGTCGGGTCGGTACTGAAATGCTGTGATCAAATATTTGCTTATTGCTGAGCAATTCTAATTCCATACAACAAGGGAGCAATACAATTTTAGACGTCGGGCATGGACGTCCGAGATTGGTGACCTAAATTTGTCCCAAATTACTCCACAACAAAGTTGTACAGAACTTCATTTCAACGGACTTGGTCAAATTCCACAACAGTGATTTTTACTGAGTGTTTAGTTTTATTCACTATCTTATGTCGTGTCCGTAAGCGGGAGTCTAAATATATTTGCCCGAAGCAGTGGTTGGTGTCCCAAGGGTCCCAGATTCGAATTCCGAAAAAAAACCAAATTCCAACTTAAGGCTTTTTTTTTAACAGCGCCAACTCTCGCGAACGTCTGACAATCATCCAAAGTATAATTGTCATGAAAGAGCTTCTCGATTGGCGGTTTGAACTCGGCATAAAATTGCAGAACCCTTCCATTCTTCCTAAAAACTCACACAAGAGGACTGGTTGTGAGAAGCTAGGCCTAGGGTCCCTACGGGCCTGTTGCGCCAACTATTTATTTTATTATTTGATGCAGTATAAATGCACAGTCGAACAAATAATTCACTCTTTCTGAGCGTGAGTTAAGAAAAGACTGTTCCTAATAAAAAAGGAACACAGTTAAAAGAACCGAAACTTCTCCCTTTGGAAAGATGGGAAGGAAAGTTTTTGGAATTGTTGTTTGGTGTGTGAGTGTGAGACCCTATTATGCGTACATTCGGCAATCGTTAAAAATAATAGTCATTGGAATTCCAGCGTATTTTTTTCTGATTTTCACTGCGGTTTTAACGTGTTTATCAAACGAGTTATTAACCATATGATTTTGTATTTCTTGCAGGATTTGTATTGTGTACGCAGTGACTTGGGAAATTTATTAAAAGCTCTGGGTAGACTAGAAGAGGCAAAGGTATGAAATCGACAACAAATATATTATTTCCTATAAATGAAATGTGATACACACACCACCGCGCAATATATTATATTTATCTAATTTTCAGAGTGAATGTTGTTAAGCTTTTTGCCAAATTGAATTGATAAATTTACCTACGAATGAAAAAGCATAGGGAAGAAGCATTCACTGCCGCCTTCCCACAGACCACACCACATTAAGTTTGCCCGCCTGTGTCGTATTGACCAATGTAGCGATCATCTGCCAAAACACTTTGAATTCATTTCCACTATTATATTATTATATATTATGTTTTACAACCAAATGACAATTATAACTTTTACTACATTGTAAATATTATTGTGATGCTTTGAAAGAGCTCATGAAAACAACCAAATAATTCCTTTTCAGTTAGATCCTCCTCTCTCAACAAAATTGAAACGAATCCATATGCAATTTCAATTCCATTTGTATTTTATTTCATTCTTATTTTGCTCATCATTTTTCCATGGTTACTATTGTCGGTTAGGTTTTGATTTCGTTTTCGTCTTTCCGTCATCATCACAACTGTGATTAGGATCAAATGAAGCATGGAGAACAGCTGTTTGATGATAGGAATGCTTCATTCCTTTGCGGTCCCCATGCGATGCTGTGTTTGCTCATAACCCTTGGCGTAAATTTGCGTAAATTGTAGGTGTGTGTGTGTTTTTTTTTACTTGATATACTAAAAATATTTTAGCAATTTTGTATGCGTAAGTTTTAAAACAACAAAAATGGCTTCTGTCGGTAGGTTAAGCGTTTCGGTAAATATTTTTTTTTCCTACTCAATAACTTGAAGGCTTATTTAAGAATACCAAATAAAGCGTGAAGTTAGCGTTAATACGAAAAGCAGCAAACAGAACGTGCAATGTTGCATTAGTTGGTATTCTTAAATGAGTCTCAAAATAAATATCATTCATTCAATTTAAATGAATTCAGAGTGGTTATTTTTTTTTTGGGCAATTTAATGTGCTTAGTTGAAAGACAATATTATGAGTTTTTTTTTATTTTACCGACCTGATTATCGATCATTGACTTCCACGGTTTATAACAAAAGTAGTACGTGATCCAACTGTTGTTGTAATCCGTGGAAATCAATGATCTTTATAGATCATGTGAGCATAATAAAAAAAGTCTTTTAATGAGAGAACTCAACGAAGTGGGTAAAAATTGTAGGATCTGGTAGTTGAACAGTTGGTGGGCATCGCGCTGGGGCTTAATCACGTAACTATTAAGGCGATTGCCATTAATCATAATAAAATTATACAGATTTCCCTGTTTTCAATATAGCCATCGTGAATTTAATACTGAATTTCATTAATTCTTCCTCCAAAACGAGGCTTACAACTGTCCAGCCATAGTCACTCTTATTTGGACAAAAATGACGTGCCACGAACTGACGTCTGCTGTCACCAAACCATTCGCGAAGGCTGTGACGATGAAAGTGACCGTCAACCGTTAGGTCTTCTTTTTTGCTGCCAAGTTAAATGATTGCCTTCTCACGATCTGTACTTTTGAATCTTGGCGGAGTTTTTCTGGCTTTTGGATTGGGTTCAGTGTTCAACGAGGTAAACAGCTTCCTATTTACAGACGTTCGAGTGTATGTTCAAAACCGACGAGGAGCGTTGTTACCAGCGTTAATTACTTTCACAGCCAGGCAACGGCGAATACTAGCGATATTTTCGAGAATATTGAAAGAGCAAGGAGGAGATGGCAAATGTTCGCTCATCGCCATTGTCGCCTTACTTGATCTAGATTTAAATCGAGTTACTTAATTTCTGAGTAGCGCATTCTGGCTTCGCTTTCTTTTCTCTTTCTCGAGAAGGAACTTTTTTAATCGATTAGAAGTAAATCCTGGTTGTTGGCAGCATATGTAGCTTCAGTTTAATGTCATTTGTATAATCTCCGATGAAGTGATGTCTTTCTTGTTCTTATAGTGGTTACCACATCAACTGCTTTCTAATACATACCTAAACTATGAAAGTCTTGTTCAATTATGGCTATTGTAGCAAGTAGAAGAGAGTCCGTTTGTAACGCGAAACGTTCAAACGTTTGCTTGTTTGCTTGTGTAACAAAGGGCAAATCATTCGTGCGCACGAACAATTTTAAACGTTGCCCTTACAGAATCTGACCACAGCACTTAGTGGTTCCCTCTGTCTTTTGGAAGTTTCCCCAAACCAGATAGATTTTTCATTCTGCTTTCTGACCTTTACAGAATAGAATCCATTTTATGTTCTTTGCTTCGGCATAGCCTCTTTAAAAGAGCCGCTTCTTTTGCTGCCAAAGTCTTCAATATTCATTCCAAGTCTGTGCAATTGATTTGCAGTGTCCCTTTTAATATAATCCTTTATCCAAACCAGCGATTGTGATGCTCTACCAAACACTCGCCCATACGAAATGTGTTGGACAGTGCTCTATCAACCAGTTAACCCCACTTTGTTGAGCAAAATCTAGTACAATGTAAAAGTAAAACATAAAAAGAAGAGGAATAAAATGAACATGAAACATCCTTCCCTATGCTTTTTGATTACATCACCGCTTATGCTGTAGATATTTGAATGCATGACCAAATATATTTAGTACAATTATATATATAAAAAAAAACACAAACACGCAAAAGATAAAATATAATAAAACCAAAAAAAAAACAAAAATTTTATAAGAAAGACAAACATAAATGCCATTTTATCAAGATGTTCATTTCTAATTTACATTTTTTTTTATTTCTCACCTAATCGATTTCAGTGTAACTCTCGATTTCGTCATATAGAAAATAATTCACACACAGAATTCAGTGTTCAAGTAGCAATGATGTAAAAAAGTTTTAAAAACAAAACAAAATTGAACCATTGTGGTGTATAAAACAGTATCGCCTTCAACGATAAATCAATCACAGGCGAATATTCTCTTCCTTTGTGCAAAAAAAAGAAAAAAAAAATAACCATCCGATACCTACTTCTAGTACGCTCAATTCTTGTTGACCAAAATTCATTGTTTTTGGTTTGTTTCCACTCAACGGTTTTTTTCTTTTCTTTATTTTCAAACTGGAAGAGAATAAGTTGTAATATCGTGGACTACTATTTTTTGTTTTACAAAAAAAAAATAAAGAAAGAAAGAAAAAAATGTAATAGAAAATGAAATTCTACGTAATGGGTTCTCCTACACACACTCTTCCTGGCTCTCAATACAGTGTGGTATACAGTGTTTGAAATACCAATAGCCTCATTGATTCAACAAACAGGTAATGTACAGTGCTTCACGATGACGACAACATACAAATAAAAAAATAAAAATTATATATGAAGAAAGTTACAAAAAAAAAAAATATTCCCAAGTCATTAGTCCACTACCCTTCCCCAACCTATTGTAAAAAAAATCCCTTTCAACTCATTTCATTCCAAAAAAAAACAGAATATAACCATAATTATTCAGAGATTTGTTGAGGGTCTCAAATTTTACAGATGAACACTTGCACCATTTCAAGTTAATTTCCATGCTTCTCTATTTGTCTCTGATGTCATCGCCGGCCGTTGCCTGCATTACCCTGCGTTACGACAAAAAAAATGCGTTGCCACCATTAAAATAGTTTTACCCGTGTCTGCGTTGTGTTTTTATTCTGCGTAGTTGCATGCGGTGATTGAATTATCAGAAAGGTTGTAACAAATAACAATTTTTAAGTATATCCTCTTGGAATGAGTATACCTTTCTAATGCTTGGATCACTCAGTGCAATATTTTCCTCTACCTCATTTTATTATATTTATTACTAATCTTGTCATATTTTAAAGCATTCACATCTTGAGCGGAATTGCGATTTCGAAAACGTTTTCGAAGATCTAATTGAGACGTACGATGTGGCCATATGATACTCAGCTGACTACTGGTTTGTTTACCTTCGGCTGTGCCTAAGCACGCAAGATGGCGCTGTTACGAATGCTCCACAAAAACATTAAAACTTTAGCGATTTCTTGTGAAATATTGTCGAGATTGGGTCTCTAATTAAAATTCCAAGTTTTCGACCTCGGCGAGCTATCGATCGTGCTGCCATCTTGTTGAAATTCGCCATTTCTACTTACCATTCCCCCCCTGAAGCAGTGTACTTTTTTAAGCCCTTGCCAGCCGAGTATTTGTACTTTTGCGGGAAGATTGCGTGCTGGGCACCGGGATTGCCCATTTCTATCCAACATAATGACATACTGATCGCTTTACTGAGGCACTTATCTGGCTATTGATTTTCTGGCGAATGTCACTGATTGAAAAAATTGTTGCTCAATTTGAACTTGTTTCCAAAAGCCCAAAATCCAACAACATTTTTTAATTAGTATATCCTTAGGTTTGTGCTGAAACTTGTGCTGTATTCTTGATTTTCGGAGACCATTTATTGGAGGCAGTGCTACAAAAATTGCGCGCATACAGCATTGCAATGAACAGCTACATCTTGATTGAATCGTGCATCAAATAAAAATAAATAGCGATCGAAGGAACCTCTCAATGGATTCGAGAAATACTTGTTTAGCATGGGCATTTGCTAGTGTCTGTTTTGTGATAAAATATTGGACCACTGCCTCTACTATGCTGTACGAAAGTTTAGACTGCTCCGCCTTAAGTACAATTGACGTGAAAAATCTTCTCAGATCAGCCTAGAATTTATTTATATATATTCAGTTTTTAATACTGCCAACTGACTATATTTAAACTAAAGTCCTTTTGCATTGTTGTCTTCTTGTTGAAATCACTATCCTATCAGTGTCAGGGAAAACGTAACTTACTCCTTTTTCACTGCGCCAGCTCTCGCCAACGTCTGGCAATCATGTAATAAAAATAAATGTCCATTTGTCTCAAGAACAGAAAAATCACACAAACGATTGAGGTCCTCTATGAACCTGTTGCGACAGCTTTCATTGAGGTATTTGTGTTCTACAAAGGAAACTTTGAAAATCGCTTTGCAATAAGTCGTTCGAAACTACTGTCTCTCTCCCACTTTACTTTTGATGGTGCTGAACCTGGCACCGTATCCGAAATCCATTTCTTTCAACAGTACGAACAGCTTCATATTTATTTCTTAGATATATAGAATGACGTAAAAGGGACAGAAAAGTTGTTTCACTAGTTTCACCTGATCCCTCGAAAAAAAGCTTTAGGCGCCATATTTACAAGATGGTGAAGTGCCGCAGGGTTCGCCGAGGTCGAAAACTTGGAATATTAATTGGAGACTCAATCTACTATTCAAAAGGCGAGACTTTGCAACCTTTGCTAATCAAAACTACTTGTTAAATGTAATACAACACTTGTTATACAAATGGCGTATTTATAAATCGTCATTTTAAATTATTTTCATTCAGTCTTGACAATCTTAGCAAACAGAAAACAGACTCTTTCCCGTTTTTGAAAGTTTTCGAAATGACCCATGAGTTGTGCAATAGACCGCTACTTATGCCTCGGTGTTTATCACAGAAGTAACCTGTAGGTTCTGCTCATAATCTGTCTCCGTTTTCTTTCACGTGCAACCTTTAGATCTTCGAAAACCTAGCCGTGCAAAAGATGCACCCGTGCCAGCAAAATGTCAACAAGATGTGAATGTAGCGTCAAGCGTAATGCAGTCCTTTGGCGTAATGGCTCAAAACCGCTTACCGTCGGCTTACCCGGATATGCGTAGCTCATAGGTTTTTTTTTTATTTATTTGTATAAGCATACAAATAACTATAGTGCGTAGCTAAGATTTTTTATTGCGTTCTATAATATAGGTGCGGCGTAAACATCGTGATCTTGCATAATCTACGCGAAATCTACCCAAAAACAAAAATAAACGTTTCTAACAATATTTACAAAATAGCAAACGAAAAAAAGACAAAAAAAAAGAACCACCACTTTGCTATGTTTTTTTGGGAAGTCCTCAACAATTTGGAGCAATTTTACCAATTACACTTTTTTATATTTTATTTGCTTTATACTCCAAAAACAAACAAATAAAACAAGGATTCAAAGGAGTTACTTACGATGGAAAAATTGCAACATTTTTCAAAATTTGGCTTAAACATAAATTTTGCTTTGCGACAAAAACAAAACAAAACAAAAACATCTGTAATTTGTTCCATCATATATTCTCCACATGAAAAAGAAATGAATTCTGTTTTATTATATTTAGTTTCCTCTCTAAAACAAAAAAAAAAATGCTTGTTGTATGAACAAATTGTTCTAATCATAGTTTTTTATCTTTTTATTTCGTTAAAAAAAAAATCGACATTTGTGTAAACAAAACAAATTCGAAATGTTTATTTAAAAAAAAAACGAAACACAAAATTTAGGCATGCTATTTAAAAGCAATCGAGACGTGTCCAGGATTTGCTGTCGCATGGAGTAACCTCGGATGTGTATTCAATGCTCAAGGAGAGATCTGGTTGGCCATACATCATTTTGAGAAGGCCGTTACCCTTGATCCGAACTTTCTGGATGCATACATCAATTTGGGCAATGTCTTGAAGGAGGCGAGAATTTTTGATCGGTAAGTGACGACTTATTTTCTTTCTGTACAGTTTGTGAATCTCTTGAAAAGTTTATGGTTAATCTGTCTGTAAATATAGAAATATTTCGAAAACTGAAATTCAAATAAATTTGAAATTTTTGACCTTTTAAGTATTTTACGTAGCATTATGCTGCATTCAACCCATCCCACATTCCTGACACGGAAGATTAAAGGGATGCTGAATACTAAATAGCCGTGTGACTGAAAGGGACGGCATTACCTAGCACGCAAAAAAATATGACTCGTTTTTTGGTCGGCCATCTTGTTTACGTGATATGAATTATGGGAAAGCTATGCATTTTGATATTTTTATAGCGATGGCTTACGAAATTTCGCTTTCCTATAAAACAAAATGGTTTCCGGAAGTAATGAACTGATTAATGAATTGTTGGTTTAATTTACTGAAACTAATTACCACTTTCATTTTGCAAGAAATGTTTTCAAGTGCTTGTTGAAATGGCGGTCGCCGCAACTTGTGTTTATTTCCGTTTTACGTATCTATAATTATGGGTAGAACATCCATGACACTAGTCGTCTGATTTGTCATCTCATTCTTACGCCTTTACTATCATTAACTGCGGACAAACGGATCTCTCTGTCTCCCGACTCCTGCAAAAATGCGCGTACTTGTTGTTGTAAATGCAGGCATATTGAAAAATCTACTTAATTTTAGTCAACTACATTGGCCAAGTGCGTCTTGTACTGGCCAATGTAGTCGACTGAACGTTAAAACTAAATATACGAACTGTCAACTTAGTGCTCAGTCACGAATTTCTTAACTAGAACGTCAACAGAAAAAGCTGGGGCCCTACTCTCTATTTCGTTCCGAAAGTCAATCCTATTCGAAATTGCTTTTAAGTTGGTACTCTGTAATATTCTATTTCGGAATTCTAAATCGGAGTAGTAGTACATTTCATTCAGCTTTCGAAATTGAGAGTACAAAACGTTCATTTTCGAAAAATATAACTTTCGAAACGAGATACAGAGTATGGCCCCTGCTCATGTGACCGATCTAAGTCAATCAAAAATGAGACACATCAAGTCAGCCAGCTGTCAGACCTACTGAGCTAGATACCCATTATTAAATATTTTAGTTGTTTAATTTGAAGTCTCAAAGTCAACCGCGCTACGTGTTACTCTTGGTGCAGTGGTTTGAACTTTTCTAAATAATATTCATATATATATTTTGAGTTGTGCCACGTCGAAAGGTGGTTCTTCAAAAAGCGGTACCAGCCGACCTTAGACTAATTTGTAGAGCTGTTCTAGATTTAGAACACTGCAAAGAGCAATACAAGCAAATGCGTCGATGCTTCTAACAGAACGTTAGGTATTGTGCATACTATGATCACCAGCTAACTTGTGTCCGGCAACCTTAAGCATAGTTCTCCGCCATGAATATCTTGGGCAAACTGCTCTTCTTCCATATTGCATTAATCCCAACCCTACATCACTGTGTATCTGGCAGCGGAACTGTCGAAGGTTAACAAAAATTATTCTGTGATGGGAGCCCATAGAGCCTCTCTTGTATGCGGGCTGTGTTTCAGTGTAGACCCAATGAAACGCAAGCATTCTTCAAGTTGGATCAATTTGGAGACAACTAGATCTGAAACAGAACTGTGATGAACAGGGCTTATATCAACATTAGAACAAAGTCCCGAACATAGTATATTCATGACTCCCAAACGGCTTGTACTGTATCGCCCAAAATTCCAGGGCTCAATAAAATAGTACAACAAGTATTTCGAGTACCACAAGTGAGTTACATATTTCTGTAACACAGAGTTACAGGTATAATACAGATGTTATTACCTTTATAAACTCACATACACAGGCAGAACTTGTGCGCGCTTTTAGCTTGTAACACAACGCAACAGGTCTTACAAGTGCCTGTTTGACACTTTCTGTAGAGTGGCGAGGTATAGACAGCTTCACTTGATGAATCACTTGATGAATCGGAATGCATTTGCATTTTCCCATGAAGTAAAGATACTGCAAACAGTGTTTTTTTTTACGGAATTGGGTAAAAAAGTTTTTGGCAGCCAGGGCGAGAGTGGGAACTTTCGCCATACATTTAAATAAAGTAGTTTACAACCATCGCCGAATGTCAGAGGAAATTTTTTATTTTCCAATCATTCTTTTTATATGTTGATTCGTTCCCGTAATCAGGTTTCCCTCTATTTCCACCCATTAAATTTCCACGGGTATCAATAACGGCAACAGGGGGCTTATTCCCAACTGTGCGGCGGATCGCTTTTGATGACGGATTTCAATTTTTGTATAAGCGAAAGCACTTTCAACGTCAAAGCGATAGGTGTTTAGGTGACGGATTGCTGGCGAATTGTCTGCGGACCTAATAAAAATGTGGTCGAATGGAAATACAAAAACTCAAATACACCATCAAAATCGATCCGCCGCGCATTTGGGAATAATCTCTCAGGTAGGAATTTTGTGTTCGACATCAGAGAGGTTCCATTAGCAGATCGAAAAGCCAAATTACCGCAAGCGTGATCGAGTATTACGCGACGGAATTTGTTATTGCTTTGCAGGTAAAATAATTCAGTGACGTATTGCTCGATCAGGGTTGCCGTACTTTGAAGTTTTTCTTAGGGTCTACCCAAACACCATGTGAATGTTTAATGGCGTTCGGGATTTTTTGTCCTTTGTAAGCACCACAATCTAAGTAAAACTCCACAGCATGGCATCATCAGTTCACCGTACTAATCTAAAAAAAAATAAAACGCTACCTCCGATTTCTGCATGCCAATTGCGCGCATTAATTCCATTCCGTCATCTTTAGAAAAAAAAAACCTTTCTATCAAATAATTCCAAATAATTGCAATCGACCTTGAACTTACTAATCACAAAACTACTTGTGTTCCCATTTGCGTGACAGCTTCTTCTGCGTGTAATTGTACGGTCGTAAGTCTAGAATTTGAATTTCAGACGCTCTTGCTGCTATTTACTTGACAGTCTCAACAAAGCAATCAACTCACAAATCCCTCTCTTTTTAATGACTTAACCTCATTACTTCCGGTCAATAAATTGCTATCCCTACTCCGCGTATAGGCGATGAATAAACGCCAGCATTATAACAAAACGTTCCCGTGTATGGTGAAAAGTTCCGAAAAAACTTTTACCATACCCAATAAATCATCCCCATTGTGGAGGAGAGTCCTTATCAAAAACAGCTGATTTATGAACTTCCGTGGTGTTTCTCTTTTTGTTGTTCATTTCCCCAACACTCATCCGTCCAATGAAATGTTGTTGATAACACGCCAGAGAGACTATCACATCACAGTACCTGTTCTCTCTCTGTAGAGAGAACAAAAACTCCTTCACCCCCAACGATGGGATGGGCGTGATTTTATGTATTCTCTGAGACAACAGTCGCAAGTGTCAGATGGCGCCAGTGCTCTCTGACTGAGTGTTTGTGTGTATAATACCTTATCAGGACACATGTACCTAGAAAAGAGAGCAGCGAGAGCAGAATGCTAACGCGAATCCCTCAATAAAATAGTCCTTGTGCTCTTCTCTGTTCATTTTGCTGTCAGGAGGACCTATATCACTTTTTTCACCATTCATATACCAATTTAGTTGTCTTGCGGGCGTTAAGCAGCAAAAACCACGAAAAGGATAACGTCGCGAGACTTGACAAAAAAATCTACTTATCATTTTTGTTCATCTTTCACTTTTTTAAATAATTTCTCGCGTTTTTTGCTCTAATTATTCGCTATTGTTGTTGCTTAATTATTATGTGTGCATATTCGTATTTCTACGTGTGAATCGTTGTTAATTGTTTCGCCTTCGTCTTCGCTTGCATTTCATTCCTTCGTGGTCGGTCGGGCTTGATGCGAATTTAAACTAGAGACGAACAAAAACTCACTTCCGCTTCAAGTTATCCTCTTCTCTACAGCATTTGCCTATAAATTTTTGTGTTTTTGAGCTTCGATGTCATTGTGTGCGTATGTGTGTGCCTCGTTTAAATTTAAATAAATGTGTCAATTTCTGTGGGCAACCGCCAAAAGTTTGTCTAAGCGTGGATATTTTTTACAAGTTTCCCCTCACGACATTCGGATCAGTGTTTCTACTTAATATGTGACTACTTGGTAAATATATAGATGGAACATGTATATTGGTTTCCCACCACCCTAATCCATCTTGGGCCAATACGAAAGTAAACAGAAAGGACTTGTCTAACTGAAATTTATGTTTGTTCCTCTTCGGCGCCTAATTTCGCAGACATGTGTTGGAAAGTGTTTTCTATTTTCGCCTTACACTTCCATTCATATCTATTCGACAGTATTATGTTAAATTCCTAGCAGGATCCGTCATGTACATATACAATAATTTACGAGAATCTCTAATAAAATGTGCGCCTCCTTAAACATAATGAAAAAAAAAGACAAGAAAACGACGTTTTCATAGTCCTTTTTGGTTTGGGGTTAACAACTTTCAGATTTTACTTGAGAAATTTGTCAGACGCCATGGGAAACTCTTTTGGCCATTCCCTCCATTGACAGCACCAAAGGAGGACGAGTAGGAATACCGAAAGGGAGATTTCTATTTTTATGCTCTAGCGATGATGATGATGGTTGGTTGTTTCCTAGTTTTTTTGGGTAACATTTTTTTCAATGTCGGGATTGCCGCAAGAAAGAACGTCTGCTTCTTCTTCCTATTTGTTGTTCTCAAAGTTTTTCTGCACTAAAATAAAATAAAATTCTGGGATTGCTGTATTTTTGGGTTTCTTGTTAGAGTTTTGTATAAATAAAATGTCATTCGTTTCGGGGGCGTATGTGGAACATTTAGTTTCCCCTTGGAATTAAATGCGTATGTGGGAACCTACTTTCAACTTGCGGTATTAGTTCTGTAGAGAAGACTGCACAATGCGGGCATGTACTGCATTAAGTACCTAGAAGCACTGCTTACACTATAGGCCTATGCATTCTGGTTCAGATGAAGTGCACTCAAACTAATCTTCTTTCCCAACAGAAATTGACAATCGACTGTACTTATTGAAGTAGCTTGTTCATCTGGTAAATTAAGTTCTAGTTTCAACCGTCCGGCATTGTTTGTGCTGAAACTTGATTGAGTGCAGAACTATAATTTTGTCTGTAAAGTCATAATTGAAGTTCGCGAAAGTGGAGGCAGTAAAATGGTACAAGTATTGAACCACAAACTTCCCTACACAGAAAACACAAAGTCATAGTGATCCTGACTGTGTCCGACAACGAATTGGCTGGATAACCGAATTTCTAAGCCTCTCCTAGATGAGCCGCCCATAGTGAAAGTCAGAGGACATTGTTTCATACTTAAAAAAAATGCGTACTTAGAAACGAATCGATTGGAAACAAATTTAGTTATTTTCATTACGAATGAGCTAAAATTGTTTTGCTTTCTCAATAAATAAATAAACTTCATACGACCCAGCTGTTTTTGGTTATGTTCTCCTAAATTTTTTTTGTATATGAATTTGTTTATATATGAATTTGTTTATATATGAATTTGTTTATATATGAATTTGTTTATATATGAATTTGTTTATATATGAATTTGTTTATATATAAATTTGTTAATGCATTACATTAAAACAACACGCACAGTCTTAATAAATCAGAACATAACGACTTGATGCAGCAACATTTAATTTATAATTCATCGTCATCGCAAACTTTTTGTAGATGAATAAACGAATATTCTGAAAGATGGCATGCTGAGTGCAAATATGTTATCACATAGGCAATAAATAATCAAATTCACTTGTAAAGCAGGGACAACAACCATGTAATGAAACGGCCTTACCAATACTCAAATTTAGTCTGACAGTTTACGCAAAGACTCCACACATTCCACAGTCCCCTTACCAATAAACAAATAAAGTTGCCATAGAGTCAAATGTTATTGTTGAGGAAGCCATGTTTATCTCGGACATTAGTTAAATAAATCCTCCCTAAATGTCACTTTGAGGAGGAGTGTTGCCCAACCATCCAAAATGAGGGTATTGAATTTCATAATAGGATCGAATTTAAATACCCAGTGTTTAGTCTGAGCATTTTTAATTATGTATATATTAATTTTAGTGAATTGTAAATGGTTTCTGATTTTATTTGTAGGACTACAACAATGCAAGTGGTTTTTAAGTTTAACAAACTCAAATTTGTCCAAATGTATGCACAAAATGGAAATATATTCCATTTTTGGTTATTTTCTAAATATTAAAAAGTATATTTCTGTGCATATATTTCTTTCTTTCAATGCACTTTTTATTAAATGAAATGGTTAATGCTTTTCTCTGCTTCATATTTAACCACAAATGGATGCTTAGTTAAAAAATAGATTCTATATAAGTTTGGGATCTTTCCAAGACTTTCTTGAGAGTCGTCGCAAAGAGAATAAAATATCTGTTCACTTAAGTTTGGAGGGCTCATCTACTTTTTGAAACAATTCTCAACACGACTCAGGTAGCTATTTGACTGCAACCAAACCCCTCAAACTATTTGAAAAAAGGGGTCTGTTCGCCGAGAATGCGAACCTCTAGTAAAAAATTTGTGGTCCAAAAATGTTGACTTCCCGGAAAATATAGATAGAAAATTTGTCAGCATTAAGCAAAATCTACGCAAAATAAAAAAAAACTTAGGAACGCCTGGAGGAATAACAGATCGTTTGTGCGAATTTTTAAAGGAGCGAACATGACAGCATTTGGGTAGAAAAATGTGCGCCACGGTTCATACTTTTGTACAAGAATTTCAATTTTTTTTCGGTTTCTTTAAGTTTCCCGAATTAAGTAATATAAGCTATACAAATTTTAAAAGATGAAATTGCATTTCTTTCCACACTTCTATAATCTATATAGTTTAGCAATCACTGCTTGAAATTTAAAGACGGAAGATATAGGTTCCCTCAAACGCTTATGTCTTCCTACATGAGACTTCAATTTATTCTGAAATAAATTAGCAGGCTTTTATTTTTATTTTCAAAAATTTTCACTTGCTAATGATTCAATTGTGGTCCTTAGACCACTAATAAGATTTGCATCATCAGCCTATGAATAAATCAAAGCATTCTTATAAAATGTTTATTCAATAATTTGAAAGGGATATTAAATCTACACATTTGCACTCATAAATCGATCGTGAAGTAAAAGAAAACAAAGGAAGGCGTACTATAAAAAGTATCGAAAATTGTGTCCGATCGAACGTAAGGACATTACTGATTTGCATTTGACATTTGACAGATTAGCGGTTATTTTTTGCGTTTCCTATTTTGTGTTATATTTTATTTATTTGCTTAAAAAAGCCTTTTTAAAATATCTGTTGGGCAAATTTAATTGCAATTGATATATACATATTTTTAGAATATTAATCTCGTTATGAAACAAACTTTTGACATTGTTTTCCACGAAAACAGGGGGCAAATTCCTTATGACAATAGTCGTTTGAACTATATCGGCTTTCAAAGTTTGATGACCTTAGTTAGTAATATTCTGCCAGCATTTTTAACACAATCGTCTGCTTTCATTGCATTTGTGGAAAATTAACTGTAATGAGCTATCAAACTCGTAATTTTTGCATTTAGTCGCTAGTTTTGAAGGTCTGTCGTTTGAAAGATAATCGTCTTAAAAGTTGCGGAATTAGTGCCCAAGTTATGAAATTTTAATTATGTAATGACAGCAAATGAATGGATTTTAAACACTGGTAAATGTGGAGGTCTAATTGTTTATTGGTATATTCTCACTGATGCTGTACAGTTTTACTAAAACATGGCAGCCAACTGACAGTCGACATTAGCTTTTGATTATTAGTTAGGCCGAATGTAGATAATTAAAATTACAATAGATCTTAGCGGCGGATCACTTTCCATCAAAAATTCGCAATTTTTAGCATTCTTCTTGTGGAATATGTCTCCACATTTTCTTTTCTTTAAGATGTGACACTAAGCATCGAGAAAATTCGACTGAACCTTTGTTCCCAACCATTTTTATATGATACGGTATACAGGGCTGCCGTGAATAACTTCCGATGGAAATGTTTCTCTTGTCAGCAAAATAAATCGGATTGCTGAATTGGAAACATGCCGTGGGAAATATTATTCCCGATAGGGGTGGTTATTTTTATTTTTTTTTTCATTTTCCTTACTTCCACTGCTAACACAGGATCAATTAAATATACCTATTCAAATATTCAATAGGTTAACCAACCTGCCTTCAAACAGATGTTGAAACTTAATGGGTTCTGATATCCAAGGTCAATACATACAGCCATATATCCAGCATCCTCACTCAATCAATATTTATCTCTATAATCGTTTGTTTATCCAAAGCCCAGTATAAATATCAACTTGAATTATAAATCAATTACTCATTGGGCGCATGGAATGCTACCCAAAATGTAATGTATCTATCGAGTAATCGTATCTAACCTCAATTCAAGGGAGTGGGTGTCATAACACTCTCGACCATATCCGATTTCTGTCCGGTGCGCTGCTGTTGAGACTCTATTAACAAGCATCATCACTCATAACACCGAGTTAACATTTTGTTACAAGGTTATCCTTGATTTAGGATAACGTGAACCCCAATAAATATGGCCACAGATATAATTATTATGACAAATGTCCTCCCCTCTATTTCGAGAACTAAACAGGCATCCAAAGAGTCTCATCACTGATAAGAGTCGGTGTTAAAAATCCGATTAATCTGTACATCCCTCACCAGCGGAACCATAAACCGCCAAGCGGCGGATGGCATGTCAAATGAACATTACGAACAAATGGAATCACAACCTTTGGTAAATTGTTTCGCCAAATACCCAGTTAAGCTGTCTTGTTAAAAAGATTTCGTTCGAGAGGTTAGAGTGATTCGTATTATAAATATTATAAAAGTCCAGACAGAAATTGTATTGACTTTATATCTTTTAACAATGGTCTTATAAAACTCTCATAAAGGTCTGCAAAGTGCGAAATGGGTGAGTCTTAAAAGTGCGCTGGCACAAATGAAATGGCAAAGGGACGAATCTTCTTTTACCGAGTTCAATGATATCAATTGTGCGTGGGCGGCGGCGAGTGGTGTAGGATGCATGCTAGTGTTAAGGACACTTTGCGGGAATTACATAAAAAAAACATTATTTAAAAAGAATATCCGATTAAGGGGTAAGGTCCATAGGGTCTTACGGATGTAGAATATTTTATTGCAGCTGGTTCAATGGTTACAGTGTTGTCCATGAATTTGGTACTCATTTTGCTGTCAGCTTTTTTTTCACTGTTTAAACTTGTGAATTCGGCATAAAAGCCATGAAATCCTAAATTGAATTTTTCAAAGCTTTTCTATAAGGATACATAAATAGTTTCGATTCGAGAATTTTTCGACCGATTCTTGAGATTCTGCATTTGCAGCAGCATACACAGGGTTTAAAAAATGCTGGAAGAGCTTTAGAAATGTAAAGAATTTCTATTGAAAACATATTTTGCAAATTAAATCAACTAACTGACAAGTGAAAAAAACCACTTACGTACATAACGTGTTCCTGAGCCGTAAAAAGTAATAGCCTGTGACAGCCATCCGTTTTCTGCGCTCCGATACTTTTACAAAACGCGATGTATTGGCGATGGTTTGGTTTTTGAAACAAAAGTTCGGTGTGTTATGTCCAAAACACATGTGCAGAATTCACTGCGCAGCAAGATGAGAATACACATGTTTACATGGACATAGGCATACGTAAAAATTCTGCACTCGCCTCAGCACTGCAACATGTCTCCATTTGCTGCAAAATTCAAACATACCACAACACAAAAGAAAATAAATTGCAATTTCAAGTATTTGGCATCATCGGCTTTTGACATTTGCTGCGCGAGTATGTTTTGAATGCAAACACATCAGCTGCTTAGTCGGTGTATAACAGTAGATATATTAGCCGATGCAACATTTGTCAAATAATTTTCTGCACATCTGTTTTACTTGCAGCAATGCGTTCTGTGCTGCGTCCAGAATTTCTGCACATGTGTTTTGGGCATTATTTGTAGCTTTCTGTCGGAAGAAGTTTTCGAATGATCCGCGTGCCTATCTACTCATCTATAATTTTAATTGTTAGAATATAGTATAACAAAAAACAATTAATAATAAACGAGTCTACATTTAGTTGCTTAAAATAGTACTTTTTTACTTGCGCCTAAATGTAGGCACGTTTTTCCTTTTCATGTTTCTATAGTGTTTTTGTCCAGCTTAGACAAGTTAGAAAAATGTCAAGTTGATGCGGTGTTTGTTTGTCACCGGGTGTCGGCTACAAAAGTAGAAAAGAGTTTCGCGAATTTAACCACAAAATGGGAGAACTTAACCTAAGAATAACTTGACGTGTTGAGGCAAGCAAAGGATAACAACATTTCTCCCTTAAATTCAGTAGCGGTACTCGGATATTTCTGTTTTTTTTTTTGTGAGACAACAATTTTGTTTGCAAAAAATTTTAACTTGTAAAGGGTGTCGCATAATTCACGCAAAATGTAATTTTGATAGAAAATACAGATTTTTAATTAGAAAGCTTACATTTTTTATTCATTCATAAAGTATACAGATTGGGCTTATGTATGGAATAGCACATTGGATAAATGGCCGCCACGGTTTTGCTGGCAAGTACATACTCTTTTATTGAATGAATGTCGCATAAATGTGTCTGAATTTCATTAATACACCTCCCAATTTCGTCTTTCAAGGCGTTGGTGGCCGTGGGCTTGTGTACAAAGACCTTTGACTTCGAAAAACCCCAAAGAAAAAAGCCCAATGACGTTAAAACGCATCAATTACGCTTGGGTTTTTTGAACCCCAAATTTGACAATTTTGCCGTTTAACAAAGCCATCAAAATGAAAATGAACTCCATCACTGAAGATGATTTTGTACGAAAATTGCGAGCTATAGCTGACAAACGTTCATTATTTTTAAAATATTGCTCAACAATGAAAATGTGTTGCTCTTTTGTATATCACTCTATTTTTACTAACCCCGAACTGTCGGCTGTCACATTGTTATCATTTTTTGACGTTGGCATCACTGTATTATTAAATGGCGCAAAATTCAACTTTTGCGTGAATTATGGAACACCCTTTAGTTTCAAAGTACACCCCTAACTTATCATAAAGTTCCTTTAAGTGATTTTGTGACTTTGTGAGTTGATGAGAGTCAATTCTTCGTATAACTATATTGAGCTTGGAAACACACTTTAGATTTGTCACATTTCAGAACACGATCCCGGCACCATCATTTGACCAACACGATTATGAATCGTATGTCAAGAACCTCACCCACTTCCACTTTGTTACAATATTTTATTCCACGCAATCCACTTAATCACGACTTGACTGTTAGTGCAAGTACTTTTTGTGCCTTCACTTGCCTTAACAACAACAGTTCACACCCATAAGCCGTACCATCCACAGTGAGCAATAAACGTATATTAATTTTTGGTCCTTCCTTTTCTTCGCAGTTTTCGTTTACGGAACGCATTTTCCTGACGATAAATTTATGTGTTTATGTGTAGTATCCGCCTGGTGTTGCATGCGCTCCTTTGGCTGTGAATTGAAGGCGATGACGATGACTACAACGATAAGGTCTGATTAAAATTCAATTGGGTAATTGCAGGTTATGAGTTATGAATATGATGTTTAAATCGCCGTAAAGTCCTCATTTCACAGCGCAGACTGTTGGTGTGACATTGATGGATTTGGCGGTTTTAGAAGGCGAAAGGAACTTAATTGGTAGCTTGACTGTTAAATATTTTAAGGTATACTCACTTTCTTGTGTTTGTAGAAAGTCTCTCGTACCTACCTCTTTCTGCTGTTGGAGCTGGAGGCGGGTGAGCTTAGATTCAATTTGTGGGGTTTAATGTGTCATCGCATTTTTTACGAAATGGTCTGGCTGCCAATCCGTTTTTGGAAGCTCAAATTGGTGTATACTTTTCCCTCCCTACAAGGTTCAATTTCGAGCAGTATTATTTCCAATAATCATTAGTGTGGTCGCAGCCTTATGTATTGCGCCATAAAGGTGGGGCGTGTTTTAGCCGACAGACAGTTTTATTGTTTTCCATTCTTGTCAGTAGAATGTTCATCTGCGAAATTGGTTGTGTTTGTGATTGAATTGAAATTGGTTTTCAGCAAACGCATTATTTTTCGCATAGAATTTTTCACGGGATCTTAAATGAAAACATCTCTTTATAAATTCGGGTGAATGTCTACCTCACCGAAGGGAGTTTTACTTCCAGTTGTTAGTTAGGACATAATGAAGACGCCAAAAATACAAAACCCACATATGCCGACCCGATGAACCCAGGTAGTTGTCAACTGCCAACTCAGATATAACTTAACACAGTCCTTAGTCCGTAAATCAAAAACAGGGTTATCTAACTACAAATCAAATAACCCTAAGAAAAACAAAAAAATGTTATATCCATGCAATTTGCATAGTTGTTGCCGCTCCGGAGTTTATTTATACATCTGGGGGTTGCCTCATTTTCAATTTAAAACTCATCAATCTGCCCAGAATGGCAACTATTCAGAAAAATAAAGGAACTTATGTGTCTCCATCATCATTTGCATACACCCAATACCGTCTACTTTGCACAAATGGATTCCGATACTCTTTCCCTAGGCGCTTTCCGGCGACGACGACGACGACGCCGACGGCATCCATTAGCTAGAATTGTATTTCCCAATGTGGATGTAGCTACTTCTGCGGAAGATGAAAGAGGGAAAGATATTACTGTGTAACGCCTGAGGGTCAACTTCTGACTCCTGACTCTGAGTCACTTGGGTTATAGATGAGACATCATTACAATTCGGTTCTTCAATTATATTGTGTCCCTGTAAGGACAAGGTATAAGCAAACTGGGAGGCATAAATAAAAATATCGTTCCTCTGCACTGTGTATTTGATTTTTTATGAATACTCTTTTAATTAAGAAGTATAAAATAGTAGTTGCAAGAGAAGAGTCCCCTTGACTGTAAATTTATTCGATTTCCTAAAAAGTTTGAAAAAATGTTTCGTCGGAAATTACGATATCAACCGGAGCGTCTGTCACCCGAGTGTTCAAAGTTTTTGATTCGATATATCGTCACAGTCTTTCAAGTTGTCACTTTGTGAGATTTTCTTTTAAGAAACTGCAATATTGCCGCTGATTTGTGCGATCTACCTGTAAGTAGATGCCCTAGGAAATTGGGATTGGGGTACAGATAAGTCTAGATTGGATTCTAATGCAGCTTGAAAATAGACCAAACGGTGGACCCTATAGCGTTTAAGCAGTTTTGACCAACTTATGAGGTGTTTCTTTTAAAACAGCGTTTCAACAATCCAGTAATTGCAAAGGCTTAAACAAAATGGGCTAAGCGTATAAATTTGTTCACAAAAAACTTACATCAATATCGTCGTCTCTCAAATTCAACGCAAAATCCATTTGAAGGAAGACAACTTGTAGTGAGCATTAAATTAGACTAAGTTTTGTTAAAAAGGGGTACGCGATAGTAAGGTGTCATATGTCATCAGGCGCCATAAGACCCCGATGCAATTTTGTCAGACCAAAGAGATTCATCAAGCGTCAAGTTACGATTACACGTGTCATTTTTTGTGGCAAATTTTGACATGCTGACGTCAAAAAAAAATCGGCCATTCGGCGGTCAATCGTGTGTCTATCGTGAGAGTGCGCTGCGACAGCCCGTATGATCAAACGTTTGACAGGTATTCTATGAATACTTCGTTTATACATCAGCCGCCATTTTGTGTACAAATGTTCACGTTAAATTGACGTCGGCATGTCCAAATTTGACATGAAAATTGTCCTATGCACACAAAAAAAAAAAACGTTATATGCACGAAATAATTGTTATAGTTTACGAAACCGTTTGTAATGTTCAACAGACGAACGCCTTTGTACAAATTACAAAGTACGAATTTATTTGTGAACGGAAAGTTTTTGGACAATATATAATTTGTTTGTTCTTACAATCTACAAAGGGTCCCACTAGGCATACGTCGGCTGAAAGTAAAAACGATTTTATTTAATGTATCGATCGAACGAACATTTTGTGCATGAGAAGTTTCTGTAAAATGTAGATACAGTTTTTTAACAAATTTGTTCGTTTATGGAAATGCTCCACTTTCGCTAGGGCTATTTGCAGTCGATCTATTACATGGATGCGCTGTAAATAAATTCATGCTATAAGCCTTCGTGCCTCACCAGTCAGATAACTGACCTCGGCTTACCGGCAACCATTGAGGCATAATGTTATTCAACAGGGGAACTATGCCATTAGCGTGAAACATTTTTAGTCAGCGCCAATTTATGAGTACCGAATCACCGCCATGAATTACAGCACGC
Source organism: Cheilosia vulpina (assembly GCA_916610125.1). NCBI lineage: Eukaryota > Metazoa > Arthropoda > Insecta > Diptera > Syrphidae > Cheilosia > Cheilosia vulpina. Next base: position 38,964,890 of record OU744279.1, on the reverse strand, counting down.
TGAATAAATTTCACGCTATGTTTTGCAATGCTCCAAACCAATAACCACGTATATTTTCACTACATGTTTTTGAATACACATTTTTCCTCACACGAACGTTAAAAGAATGTATGTCACTTCGCACCCACAATACATAGTAATAACTAAGAATCGACTTACAATTTCATTTGAATCCCAAATACAAATTAGATTTTTTTTTAATTTTTTCTTTCACTAGTTATGGAAACACATTTCCTCTCGGAAATATTTGATCGAACTGAAGCGAAGCAGAACAATCTAGTAGCTGCACGCTTGATTAAAGTTTTCAAATAATGTTCGTGTACATATTTCGACAATATTTTATGAATCGCAAAACACGTTGTACTATGTACTAAACAAATACTTCGTTTATATTTCAGCCGCCATTTTGTATACGAATGTCACTCGTACTATGTAGCAATCGTACATTTTACAAACAATTTATTTGTTATCAATTCGGCCGCCATTTTGTATACGAATTACATTCGTAATATGTAAAAAGCATTTGTACATTCTACGAATACTTCGTTTATACTTCAGCCGCCATTTTGTATACGAATGACATTCGTACTAAATACCAATCATTTGTACATACTACGAATAATTTATTCGTTATCGATTCGGTCGCCATTTTGTAATCGAATGACGTTCGTAATAAATACCAATCATTTGTACCTACTACGAATAATTTATTTGTTATCAATTCGGCCGCAATTTTTAAACGAATGGGATTCGTAATATGTGAAAAGTATTTGTACATTCTACGAATTACTAAAGATTCTTATTTTTGCGAATATTTTATTTCTTTTTTTAAACTTTCCATCGCCGACATATATTACGAAAGCTCGAACGCCGTTCGTAGAATGGCCGAAACATTTGTTTATTCTACGCACTGGTGTAGTTTCGTATTCCTACAAAGGCATCATTTGTACTTTTATACAACTGTTTAAACCATTTTGCCGCCTTTTGTATATGTACGAATGGCATTCGTACTATAAACGCATCATTTGTACATTCCACGAACGATGTTCGTACTCTCATCCAGGGCACTCATTCCGTAATTTTTCAGACGATTATCGTCGAAACTATAGACCTCCAAAAGTAGCAAAAATACGAGTTTGAGACCTTAATCCAGTTCATTTTCCACAAATGTAATGACGATAGTGAAACAAATTCGGGCAGAATATAAGTTCTTATGGTCATCAAAGTTTCAAAAGTGATAATCGCCCCTACGATTATTGTTCTATGTACAAAGTATACAAATCCAATAATTTTTAGAACACGACAAAAACAACGAATGTTCTTATGTACAAATATATTGTGCATATTACGAATATTCACTGTTCGGAAATCTACAAAGATTTCATTTGTATTTTTATACTAACTATTTATTGAAAGATGTAATCGTAACTTTAGCATCGCCGCTATTAGTGAGTCTTCAAACTGTAGGATATTTTAGATTTATATGGCTTAAGTGTATATTTATACATTAAAACTAAAAAGGAAAGTCTTGCATATAAATTTAAGAGTTCATTCATTTTAGTGCCAGTAGTGTTTAATGTGGTTTGAATGAAATCCGATAGATGTCGTTGTTGGTTTTACGCTGTTCTCCATCAAATAGCCCGCTAAGTGAGTTGCTAGATCGGCGTTATTATGTTTGCAGTGAACATTCATATGACTTTATTTTTTTTATTATTTTATAATGAGGAACCGCAACTTTTGTAGAAAAGAAAGTATATCTCGAACTAAATTGTCCTAAAAAACTGACAATCAAAAGGATTTCAAGACACTGTTCATCATTCGACCTTTATCAGTTAGTTATCACTTGGAGAACCTTTTGTATTGAACTGTTGTTCTACCCATCACCACGAGTTCAACTAATTCCATTTGAAACATCAAACACGTCCACATGTGTTTTCTTCTTTTCATGCCGCATTTATTTCACACATAATGGCTGGCCAATGCCATAAAACAATCACGAAAAAAAATCGTTTTAGACCAGACAACTCCTACGCATACGTGTGGCCAAAGCTTCTGTCAGCTATTGTCTTTTTTTTTGTTGTCAAATTTTCATTCATCTTTTTGCGCCAGACTCATTATCAGAAATGACCTATATTCCGGTGCCTGGTTCAGTGATTAATACACGCGTTTGCAAATTGAAAATCTTTTACTGTCAGATTATTTGAAGTATTGTCTAAATCGGTGGTCTGTTTACACAGAGGTTTTGTGTACAAAATCATTAAAAACAAAACAAAACCCAATTCGCAGCTTATGAGCGCTAAATCGAAGCAATTTCAACGATTAGTTGCTGTTAATTGATCGAAGTCACATTACACACCGTAATGACTAATTTGCGCCTTGGGAAACACATTTTTCCCATTTTCCCATACACGTTGCCAGAAGCCAAAAATACCCTCTGATGTTTCAATGGCTGCTGTTCTAGAGGAAATCATTTCGCCTTCAATTAAAATTTAATTCCTTTCGACGAAAAATGTAAGTTCAAGATTAGGAATTTCTAAAATTCAATTGCAGTGAATTGCATCGCGTACAGCTTGAGGTTGCGTGTCCGCACTCTGATTGTGCAGCGATAATTCTAGGAAACACATATGCAATCAAAAGATGTATAAACAAGTCATTCGAAACATTTGTGTTTATTTTTAAATTTACCTTTAAAACTGTATACACTTGGAAACGGAAGACCATTCGAATGTCTGACGTTCGGAAAAATGTATATACCAGATAGACGCAAAAAAATAAAATAAATAAGAGACTTCTCCTTGCTGACAGAAATTCCACTTGTGTTCCTACTGACGTAGAACTTAAATGTTTTTCTGACATTGTGTCAATTTAAAATTAATATCATTTCGGACGTCATGTGTAGATTTTCAAGAAAGTCAAAAAAAAAAAAAAACTTTTGCATTAAAGGACGGATATTTGTGGTGACACAGTTTTTGTATATTCATTATTTAATTGCTCGCTGTAGGTAACTGTTGCGATTATTCCTTTTATACGTAGTTCAATAAACATTTTTTGGTTTTCTGGAAGGTGAAAGCAGTGCAACCAAAATTATACAGAGATTTTTTTAAAAATATTTCAGATTTCACTAAGGAATAAAAACAAGGAACCCAACGATGTCCTGTTAATTGCTAAAGTGACTACACTCTTCTGTGCGGAAGCGACATAGATTTGATTCAATCACCTTTTAGTCAAACGGGTCATCTATGTGTTAAATGTTTTGGGGCCAAACTTTATAGAGCAACATTTGACACCTGGTCTAACATATGTGCTTTATAGATAAGCAGAAGGAGGGCTTAAGTACCCAGCCTAAATGGCGCTGATTTGGATATATGGAACATGCGATTCTGCCATGTTACTCCCAAAACGAGAATGCATTCCAAAGAGGTGGCTGGATTCAATCGATCGATCTGCCTTAAAGAAAGCTTTGCATTCATCCACAAGGTTGTTGTGTTAACCCATGGGAGTCTTGCTCAGTAGGGCTCCTTGCTCAGTAGGAATCCTTGTTACGGATTCGCTGTCTTGTTCGAAAGCCAGCGTTCATAATTGCGGCCGACTTTCGTTAAAATACCTTTTCTCCGCTGCGGTGGCTTGCATGTGTTCCATATTGAACCAGGGTTTAAACGCAGCTGTTTTTTTTTTTTTTTTTTTGGTGAACTGAGTTCGTTTTGAGTTTTAAGTTAGTCGCCCAAAAACAACTATCATCTCATGGAAACGATGAAAACAAATTTACTGAAAAGATTAGCTATAAGCCCGACTTTGTGGAAACTTCTGTAATCTAGCTTTAGTCAACGTGCAAACACATTTGAATTGTAGGTGGCGTATTTCAAAGGAAATGGTTGGCATAATTAAAAACTCAAAACTGACTTAAACTGTCATAATCCGAGATCTTTATTAGGAAGCCACATGCGAAGAAATATAATTCTATTTTATATTTCAGCGTGTTAGAAGCTTGTGTCTGAACCTTTTATAGCCCACATTGCAAAAGAAAGTTTTTAAACCGTAGTGTAACTGTAGGCGCAGCTGTAAAAGCTACAGGTACTGCTCGTACCGCTTTGTAAAACTTTCTATGTATACTTTCTTAACTGCAAGTTAAGGGCTGATGCAGTCTAGCCTTCCGCGCTAATTGTCAGTTGGTGAATTGTTGCTGTTTTTTTTTTTTATAAAACTCCTCTTCCCGATGTGAAGAAGACAACATGTCTGAACATCGAGGCACCCAATAACATTAAATGCTGGGTTGAAAGCAGATCTCACTCTGCTGTTCCTGTACTAATTCATAAAAAAGACTGCTGTCAAAATTGCCTTAAAGAACACTCCCAGCAAACAGTCAACACTCAGGTCTCTTATGACATTCAAAGACTTCCAAAAGATACCCGAGGCTTTGAAATGAACTGTTCAACTTGTTCATATTGACTGCGAGTAAACTGCTTATCTTTCAGCGAGCGGGGGTTAGTAGAACGATGGATCAACCAAAAACCGAGACACACACCAACATAACTAGTTTGTGATAAGGTTTGCATACCCGCAGGCTGATTCGGAGCAAGTCACTCTGAATGCTTTCATTGGACATTAGTCTACTCATGTACAACTGTGCCAAGATAGATGTTCAGAAAATCTAACCTAATAATTGCTACCATTTTTATTTAATTTTATTCACTGGTAGCCTGATAGTTTTAAGAGAATACCATCATCCCAGAGTATAACTGTCATGAAAGAGCTTCTCAAATGGCCGTTTGGTCTCGGCATAAAATTGTAGATCCCTTCCATTCGTCCCACAAACGAAAAACTCACACAAAACGAGTGGTTGTGAGAACCTAGGCCTAGGGTTCGCGCCTACAATTTAGTTATTTTTTAACTCATTTGCAAAAACATTTGTTGATAGTCACAGTGACGCGACTCCTTACTGAACATATTTCAACATGAGTGAAGAGTCGACAATTCACATCTAACCCTATACAGTGGGTTTGAAATTAAATTTGGTAAAATGTTAAAATCATATTTCAAAATCTCCAGGGTCCTTTGGAGCTACCTCCTGCCTTCCAGTTAAATTGATGACTGCTCCTAAAAGATTAATAGCCGCACTCTCCGCGTAGGCTTTTCATTCAGAAAGAAAAAACTGCGGAAAATCGTTGTCGATTAATGTTAACGATGAAAGAACATGCTCACCATTAACACGGACCATGTCCTTTTTGCAGGCAATTTTCTCGCAGCAAACATTTCAATACAGCAGCAAATCCAAAAGTGACTTGCCGATGTAAACTATTTATTAAGCAATTAAGCTCCTTCTATCTGATTAGCTGAAAGGGGGTGGAAAAATCCACCACACACCGTGGACAGCCTTTTCTATTTTCATTTAAACACCACTAACGAGCCTCGAATATACATACTACACTCGAATAGATAAAGTGTAGCGACGTGCCAGGAACACTGTATGCCCATTGCCCACATCTGATTTAGTCAGCCACGAAAACACACACTTAATCAGTTTGTGTTCGCATTCGTTTCCGAACGTTGATCATACATTTTGAATTCCAATTCGAATAGTTCGCGCCTCTTTTGTTTATGTTTACATTTGCAAAGTTTATAGAAATTATTTTTTCCATACAGTATTATCAAACAAATGTAAAGTTTGGCAGTATAATAAATTTAAAATTAATACGCTAAAATGTGATTACAAATTTTTGCCAAGTCACGGGATAACTTTTCCGGTATACATACGAGTAACAAATTCATTTGAAATTTGACAATTTGCCTAGCAGCCATTTATAGTTGGTTTTACGATTTCAATTCGTCATTTGAAAACTTGTGAGTAATTGAATTAGTTTTGAATTTAATGCACGTCAACGAGTTGGCTGTCTGCGTGGTTAGTTTCTCGTCCGGATGACACGGGTTTGGGCTCAGATTTCCAGTACAGTTTAATTGAAGTTGAGTTGTGATGTGGTGGCATTTTTAATGAAATTTTTCAACGGTTTCGCTTGAGTGGCGTTTTAAGTGCATAAAATTGATGAACACGAGGGGTGTGTTCAGTGCACACATTATTTGAACTTCTTCCATGGTGATTGCGTTCATGGCGAATTACCAGAAAATCTGCAAACGGATGCATAATTGAATTTGACTTATTAACTAAACGTAAAATTGAAGTTGATTTATTAACCTTACGTCAAATTGAAGTTGACGTATTAACTATACTTCAAATTGATGTTGACTTATTAACTTTACGTCAAATTCAATTATGATATAAAATAAAAGAAAAACACGTAAACTGTGTTTGTGTTATCGACGGCGCAAGTAGGGTTATGCATTTTTGAGGAATAGGCATAAGAGGCATTTTGTAGTAATAGTCGTCTGCCAAATTGATTTTGTGACCCCGCAGCCGGGCCAGTAAGAATTCATTAATTGGGACCCTTTAATTCAGGGATTGATTTATTGCATCCGTGATCAAGTACTAAACGACTGATTTTTTGTTTGTCATTGTTTTGCATGTAAAATCGACAAAATCCAGTGACGCATTGCTCGCTTGCTCATGCGATAATTTAACCCCCGAATTAGAGGATCACAATTAATGGATTCTAACTGGTCCGGCTGTAAGGTCTGTCGGTTTTACCTCACAAAGGACGCCTCAGAAATTCCGGATCACTGTCACTTTTATTATTGTTTCTTTTATTGAAGATTTATATTAGAAAAAAAATGTGGAAAAATAAAAAATAGGAATAGCGTCCCTCAACCATTCGTTTGTGTGAGCTTTTATTTATGGGACGAATGGACGGGAACAATTGTATACCGGGCCGAAGGGCTAAATACGAAGCTATTTAATGACAGTTATACTGTCGGATGTTTGTCTGACGTTCGCGAAAGGTGGCGCATTGAAAAAAAGCCTTAAGATGTAGTTTGTGTGTTTTCGGGGATCGAAACTGACACCTCGCTCAGTAGTCTACCAGACTAACCACTGATCCGCTGTGCCCGCAAAGTAGAAAAATGTTTAATAAATTAATTTAGAGCAACTGTGCCTGCAGATATGCAACCATTTGTAATAAAATGCTGTAAACTGATTATTTTGGTGTATGTCTTAGCTTTTGGTTTGATTCAACGTTATCCTAGTACCCGTTTGGTAAATGTGTGAAGGCGAATTCAGGATAAATCAATTAAACTGCATTTGTGAATTAAAAGTTGCTACTTGTTCTACCACAAAAGCTTTAATTAATCTTACATCTTATCTAAAAAAAACCTGAGTCTTAATTGATTTAAATATTCAGCATTTTTTCTCGCAAATTGAAAAATCTTGCCGCGAACTGTCACGATTTATTCACAATCCACATAACACAGTCGCGTTCCAGAAACACATGGATGAAAAATTCGTTCGAACTTAACCTTTAAAATTAAAATGAATCGTGCGTACCTATCTGCGACATAAAAGTTATCATGTGAATGAAATGTCAGAAACTACTCTTGTTCGCAATTCGCTCTTATATTTATGAGTAATCCTTTAATTTTTGAACGAATTTCAACGCAATCCACAAGAGATGCACTTTTTGGAACCAGCACATAATTTTTTAAATAATTTTTCAGCTAAATGTTATGTTCTGCTCCCAATAAGTGCTTTCCGTGTGAAATGCGCTCAACTTTAATTTGCTACACAACAAATCAAGGCTACACGTATAAATATAGTAATAGTCATCGCAAACTACATTTTTCAATCTCTGACAACTTAAATGGCTTCGTAGAAATGCAAATGTATCACATCTTTCTTATCCTTATCAAGGAATATCTCAAAACCCATTTCCACCATAACGCTCTTCCAACGAAATTCAACTCCAAGAAGAAGAATCCGACACAATATTTAAGCACGATACTCGTAAATCAACTTGTGAAATCCCTCGTCTGGTCATCTAAATCACAAAGGATAAAACCAAAAAACGTATATGCAAAATATCAACTTCTAAAATTTAAATTTAAATCCCTACTTTCAGACGAGCGAACATAATACATTGTTGGCAAATTGTACTAGTTCTCCATTTCATTTTGACCTCTTCGAACTAAATGCCCTAGGCATACTCAGAATGTTTGCGAAACTAACTACAACAAAAATGAAGTCATATGAAACGTGCTTCGTTCGAAAGGATAACAGTTTAGAGACGAAAATATCGGAAAATGGTATGACATCGTCATCGAAAATAACCAATTTCACATGAAATGTCTCATTTTTGTTTTGCATATTCAATTTGAGTGAACTCGCCAAAAAGTCTATTGGGAGAAATCATCCGCAAACTTTATGGATTCATTCCAAAACTCTCTCAGGCAACAAATTATTTTCCAAGTTATATTTCAGTCCGTTGAAAAGTTTGCTTTATGGTTGTCATTCGAAAATCATTATTATTGGATCATTATGAGGTCGAAAATGGTTGGTTTTGAAACTTTTACACTATCTGAAAGATGATGATATTTTTAGGGTGCACTATTTTTAAGAAGTGGTGGGAATTTCCGAAACTACTTGCACTCTGTAACGATAAATCATACAGACGACGAGGAAAATAAACATTAATCCTAGCGGGACATACATAAATAATTTTTGAAATGTTTTCCATTGCAATGTAGACACGGTCACAAGTTGGTCGTAAATATTCGTGGATGGATTTTATTAGTTTTCTACTACATTTGTCATTACTCGAGTTGGATATTTATAGGTAGCGCTTTACAGAAAAAAAAAGGCCGATGACCAGCTACCCTGCGTATTCAAAAGTTCACAACAGGATTATTTTAAGCGAGTATTAGTTGTATATCTAAAGGCTACAAAATGTTAGAAATTTTAAAACTCATACCCAGTAAACCACTGGACGAACAAGTTCCCCAATAGGAATGCGAATATCGCCACCTTCAATACAAAGAAGCAAAATGTGATCTTTGTAATTTTTATTTTACCTACCGTTTGCCTGTTTAGAATTGTGAATTAGAAGCGATACAAAGGAGCACGACTATAAGGACTCTTTCTCAGTTGAGTTAAGTTAAATAGAATCTTCAGTACAACGCGGGCACTTTACTTGACATTTCTGAGATTCACCCAGTAGGTAGAAGTACAGCGATGAAGCATAATTTAAATCAACATTTGGTGTGCATTTCAACAGCATAATTGCGATCGAGGGATAGTTACTATAAATGGAAATGTAAAACTTAGCATAAACTTCCTCTGAATGTTCGCATAAGTTTCCTCATGACGTTTGCATAAGTTTCTTCAAGACGTTTGCATAAGCTTCCTCACGATGTTCGCATATTGTTCTTCCGTGTCAATATTGGCGAATCGCAGGCGATTCTTCTACGGGTCAGTTACATAAACCATTTCATACGAAACATCTGTCGCCTGCGATTCGCTGATGAACTCGCCGCGAACATTTTTGTTTCTCTTTTTTGCTTATAGATTGTAAGCCAAATTTCGATTTTGTATACAGAAATAAAGCCTCAGAACTTCCGCTTTAAGACCTTCGAATTGTAAAGGGTTATTCATTTTTCGCTTTCAAAAGTAATGCTAAATAATACACACACAGCGATACACTTTTGATGAAAATTTTATTTCATTATAAATTTTGGATTTTGCCATTAATTGTGAAATAAAATATCATTCAAATGGCCGCCTGTGGACGATTTGCAGCATGCGATTCTTTTGAGGTAATTTTAAACCACTTTTTCGCACTTTTCGGGCGATGTCTCGGCCATAACTTGAGTAATGTTGGTTTTTAATGCGTCTAGAGTTCGGATATCATTCGCGTAAACGCGGTCTTTTGCGTAGCTCCATAGATAAAAAATGTAACTGTGTCAAATCGCATGATCTTATTGCCCAATAGACGTCGCCTAAACGTGAAATTACGCGACCAGGAAACTTCTCACGTAATAAAGCCATTATTGGTCGTGTTATATGGCCGATTGCCCCGCCTTGTAGTAAGTTTTAATAATTTTAACGCTTTGTTCGATTGTTAAGCGCTCCATTATCGTAAATGGTTAACATTCAACTAATATTATCACACTTCAAATGTCAGCTGAGTTTGACAGGTGTCAAATGCCAGCGCTACCAACTTGACACCACGAAACGAATGACCCCTGTACTTCAATAGAGACTGCGTTTCACACAAGTGCATGCAAGCCAAATGCAACAATAGAGTTGAAATTGATTCCGTCATTGAAACTTTTCCCTACCCGACATAGAGTGAAATGCAAATGCATTGTATACACATTCTGTTGAACTGGTGGCATCTGGTTGCTTGCGAAAAAAACACTATAAAAGTAGGACGCCATTTCTTTATTATATCTCCAAAAGAAAAAGCCATTTTCAGAGCAAACATTTCCCACTTACAATTCGAACTACACCTAAAGCTGAAACTCAAGATGAAAAAGGGTTTTTTGCCGTCTGAGTCGTGAAGAAAATACAACTCGTCTTTCAGCTGATTGCTTTTATCAAATTTATTCCTTTACAAAAAAGGTCCCAGCTGATGGACTATTACAATTCCTTTGATTTAGTCAAACATACTCGCCTGCAGAAGAAGATAGAGATTTACAGCATTTCCCACTCAAAACTAACCACAAACATGGAACAACCCTCGGATCTGTTTCTTGTCTCTTAATGTGTATTCATTAATGAAGACAGTAATTATCATCTGAAGTCTGAAACATATGTTGCTGTCAATTTCTCTTGCAAACACAAGTTTTGTTGTCATTCTCCACTAAAAGCGGAGCGCAGGTAAAGAAGTATTTCATGTCACGATGACAGGGAGAGCTCACCACAACAACACAAATGAAACAACTTCCAATGACTATTGAATTATTCTGCAAAACTTTTTCGGTTGGCAATTTATTGTTATGTCTTATAAGTTTGATGATGTGTTGAAAATGTCTACGTGAGTTTTACGGGAAATGGCTGTCTGGTAACAGACACTTGACGTTTTTATGTTTGTCTGAAAACAGACACTTAACTTGCCTGAAAACTAGGGCACATTTAATGTGACGTTTTAGAGCGCCTTTAGAGGATATTTAAGGTTATCTTTATGTGGGCTTAAGCTAGTGTCAGAATTTAATAACTCACGTAAGTTTAGCAAATGATGTCCGCAATGGGTTACTGATACTAATTTTTAGTTATGAAATGCAATCCCAATGTTATCGTGCGTTGGCTTAAGACAGCTTAAGTTGGCTTTTTTCTGCAGCTCTATTATGCGGCTTCCGTAATAACAGCATCGGCTTCTGGTATTATCAGGGGAATTGGTGAAAGAAAATCTTCGTCAGCCACTTTGTGGAAGCTGTTGGTCGACTTGCTATTGAGTAACTGTACTTCAATTGTTTATTCTTTTAAGTGACAGCTCATTTTTAGATCTTTTGAAAGCAATGGCCCATTCTAAAAATGTTTCGCTCTTCTGCGTTTTGGATTTCATGTTGGATAATTGACTTGAACTACTGGATCGATGCGGGTTTTGATTTTGGATTTTTTAAACTTGCTGTCTGTTGCTCCGTACTGACTTTCTTCAATGTATATTGACTATGTGTCAAAAATTAAAAAGTTATATGCAATCCAATGTACCATTCTAGTACAATATGTGCTTAATCTGTACTTTAAAGATGCAAATTGTAAGCTTGACGGCGACTTTTAACAAACACAATGATTTGTAAATCTTTCGATTTTCCTCGTCCTTGAAACGAAATATATATGTAAACTAAATTTCCTGACCGATGCCAGTCTGTACTATCATTACAACTGTATTGTGTCACAACAGTGCGAATCATGGGTGCTTGCTGAGATCGTATCTCGTATTGACTGACAGCACACAGTTGCATGTTTCGAACTGGAACAATTGAACGGTGTCATGTGTCACCGAGAAACAGAGTACAAAACGAATTGAAAGTGTATATTCATACAATGGATACAAAGTGAAGCGTTGTTTGGATTTCCGTTTTTCTTTCTCAATAATGTCTTTCCATAGATTTTCCATCCAAAATGGAGGGGGCGTTCCATCAGTTAATCCCAAAAATATACAGTTTTCGTAATTTTTATGGGGGCCAGTGCTTATGTGACAAATCCATCCCGCAGAGAATACTCGAATGGTGGCATATGTCAATTATTATGTATTTAATGTCACGAAGAGAGTATGCTGATGTGCGTCAGGTCTCAGGTGTACACAGGGGTTCACTTTCCAAGAAAATAAACACGTGAATTAGAGCGACTTCTTGTTTTGAGTGAAAGGGTGAGTTTGCAAAATAAAGAATAATCAATGCTAGGGGCTTAAGGGGAACAAATACCAAGAAACGCCTTTTAATTGCTTACAAATGGAATTCAAATGCAATCGAGTTTTCTAATTAACACAATGTAATCTTTTATAATTAACTCTGTTGGTACTCGGGGATTTATGACCTCTCTCCCTCATGTAGCACCTATGCAAATGGGAAAAATGATAATCCTGAAAATTGCAAGTTTTATTAGCATTCAAAGCAGTGTTGGTATTTTATAAAGCTCTCCAGTTTAGACAGCAACATGATTTCGCACCATCTACTTTAATAACACATTAAAAAAAAGCACCTGAAAGTATGAGCACTTTCAGGTGCTTTACTAGTTAGAAAATGAAAATGGCATCGTTAGAAAGAGTGCTTATCCATTAAGGACATTTCTGATCTAAATCATCGTTACCGTGGAGATGACAATATTCAGAATTAATTTGTTTCCCCCCGGGGAGGATAAGAAAACCGATTTAATGTCCCGGCATACAAGCGAACTGCTTTAGGGACTTTTGAAGATATGACTTTGGGTGGTGTCTTATGTGATTTGCATGAGTGAGTTTCCAACTTCTTTTGTATTTAAGGTGTAAACTGTTGAAACTTGGAACATGGAAAAAAAAGGTTTAAACGGTTTCGGAATTACAACCTATTTTGGAAAAGGCTTAGATAGCAAATGTAGCTCAGGGGACCTACTCTCCATTTCGTTACGAAAGTCAATCCTATTCGAAATTGCTTTTAAGTTGGTACTCTGTAATACTTTCGGAATTCTAAATCGGAGTAGTAGTACATTTCATTCAGCTTTCGAAATAGAGAGTACAAAACGTTAATTTTCGAAAAATATTACTTTCGAAACGAGGTACAGAGTTGGGTCCCAGGACTGAGGCGGAATCAAAAATGTGTAAACTGCCAATGCAAATTCGCGACGATTTTCTGATCATTAGACCAAAGAAGTGATACTCTAATGATCAAATGATTAAGTAAAATCTTTGATGTCCTCTTCCTTGTCAAAATTTAATAGTTTTGGTTCGAATGGGGTTGCGAATTCATTTCAGTAACTTTTTTTTCTTAGAAAATACTACAATCTGCCCTCAACTTAAATTCGAATTACATTAATCGATTTTGAAAAGTGGGCGTGGCTGTTATAGTTCGTTACTTGGGAAGCAACATTTCAAACTTAAGTTGTTGTCCATATTCCCACTATCCACAACCCACTTCTCCACAAAAATCAAAGTCTGTATCAATATATTCTTAATCTTTTGACACCGAATGTGTCGGCTGACTTGACTTTATCAGAAATTGTCAATCCAAATTTGCAGTGCTATTTTTACGCCCCATTCACAATGTCGCTTTGACACCGCGTTTGTATGTTCCAAACCAAAATGCATCTCCAGTCGGTGGATCGTCTTTAGATCGTTAATATCTGTCAACGAACGCGGGTGTCAACGCGACATTATGGAAGTTCAATTAATATTGCCCCTTTGGTAGATCTTACCAATGCTTTCGATCTTCAAAGGTCTCAAACTAACAAATGTCATATAACGTCAAATAAGAGATGCGAGGAGGACACCATTATTAAACTTTGTGCGAAGAAAGTTGCTTTAACTCCAATTTTTGCTTTTATATAATTTTTACTGCAAACCATTTGTCAGTGTCAAAAGTTGAAATTACGTTTAATTTTAAAATAAACCCTCAGAAGTGTAATTTTATTGTTAAAATTTACAAGTTACACATATTTATAAAAAATAAAATAACAAAAAAAAATACTTTATAAGACAGCTCCAAAATAGGACTCTAACCTAGCTTCTCACAACCTTTCGTTTAAATTTTATTTTTGACGTGCAAGTTAAATTCCTTCTGCTTAAATTTATTGCAAAACACTTGCAAATAATAATTACAGTCCCCCAAAAAGTGGGCGTGGTCCATGAGTTATTTATTTCATTTATTGTGTTCTAACAGTTTTGTCAACTGACGAGTAAAGTGCGGACTTTTTAAAAGCAGTGGCGTGTCTGTGACACTTGTACGTTCAATCCTCACACAAACAAAAAAACTTTATCTCTCTCTCTACTGTTTTTTCGTTCTGTCATAATACCATTTATGCGTTTACATCGAAAGAAATGTCAAAGCGGCAACCTTTTTCGATCCTTTCCCAGGGACGAGTAAACTTCCAATAAACTTTATATAGCGTTACGAGGAAATCCCGTTCTATTACAAGAGGAAAATAATCGCTTCCTAACTGCATCCTTTCAACAGCCTCCCCCGCCATTTGTTGTCATTGTTGAGCTGATAAAAACGTACGTGACAAGTGAAGACACCCTCACTAGAGTACGGTACCTGAAATCGGTAGGTAGTGCAAATATTCAACGGAACAAATAATACACCCCTGGCTCTTGGGTAGAATTAAATTCGAAAAAAAAAAAAACTTTTTATGGTTAAATACAGTCCTCCTCAGCCGGCAATTTGACTTATGAAAATTATGATAATTTTTATTCATCCTAATGACTGCTTTCATACATTTTCCCACGAAACACATAGACATATCTGTTTCTGTGTATAGGCGCCGAACTCCGGTTGACTTTTTGTTTACTTTAGAAATACAGTCAGCTAACTGAGAGGGAAGGTAATTATGGCACTGGAAGTGTAGATGTGATTAAAAATTATTGAATCATTTGTAGAAGGGCTTAGTGGCTTTGAATACCGTTGTTAAATTAACGACGGCTAATAGGCACACGCGGCACACTTACAAATTTAAGATTATAAAGGGAATTGTCAAACTTTATTGCTTTATCACTTTTGAGCGATCTCTATTTAAAGAAGTAGATACTCATGACTCATTAAAAGACGATCAATCTTTGTGAATGCACTGATGTTTGGTCGATCAATTTTAGATTGTAACAAAAATGGACCTCGTCCGAAAGCAGTTTTTTTTTTTAGTCAAAACCAGGATCTTCGGCCAACATTTTCAGTTCAGCAGACAATTAGCGAACTCACGGCGTTCTTTACTGTCGTCCGATTTTAATTCTTGCGTCAGCACAATCTTATATGGATAAAGGCCCAAATTCAACCGGAAACCGGCTGACCATATTTAAGCTCATTGGCACCGAATCGACATTTCTTGGTCTTATTCCATACTTGCCCTATGTTTTCTAAATTTCGCGCCAATCTCTGTCTTGTTGGTGGTTTAAGATCCAAAAGAGTGAACTCACGGTCAGGGTTTTTCCAGGTTGCCTACACACTGAAATCATAATTGTAGTGTTCGTAGTCGTTACTAAGACAAAACATGACCGAGTTCTATAAAGTTAATTTATGAACTGCTCCCCAAACAATATTGCTGTAGGTATACATATGTATAGCGTATTATAAGAAAGTGGTAATTTCTTTTATATATTATAGATAAATATGTTACATTATGTTTAGTGCGAAAGCACTCCAAAATAATGATGACAGACCTCACTACAAAATTCTTGTTTTGTATTTACAACTGAGCTGGATTTTTTTTTTTAAATTTCACAAGCGTGAGAATGTAAAATGGCTTACTGAATATTTTGACAGCTGGATGTCATTGGTAACTTGGACAACTGCTGAAACATAACAAATGTAAAAGATATCATTTCTGGTCACCCTTGGGGTATGTCTTTTTGTGAATTTTTAACACGGATCTCAGTTTAACCACTCAACCAATTCAAGGTAGGACTGATTGGAGCAATATTTAGCTTTTGTTTCATTGCTATCGGCCAACTCATTCAAGGGGAGCGTTGCCAGACGAGACAGTCAAAATATTTCCCCCGGATAAATCAGAAACCCTCCAGATTTGACTATTTTTCCAAAAAAAAAAACCCAACTTTTTGTCAACATTTTTTTTTTACATATTTTATGTACAACTTAAAAGTAGAAATTTCGAATTTGAAACGTGAGCATGAACGTTTGGTTTTTCGAATGCAAAATTGTCAGGCAAACAAATTCAAATAAAATGTTGCATTTTGAAACCATCTTGAAAGAATTTATACAAATTGGTTAATTTTTTTTTATTATAGTTAACAGACGAGGTTTGTGCTTAAATCCGAAAAAAAATATTTAAGCTATTACAAAAAACTATAACTTTTTCCTATGGAAACTGTAATTGTTTTTTTTTTTGAAAGACTTGTTTTGTGAACGAAAATATTCCAGAGATAAAGATAAAGAACAAAACATTTTCACTGGCAAATATATCTTTCGAGAATCGATCGATTTATTTTAGACTTACACACACATTTATTTCATCCTCGATTGTCATGCTCAATTATAAATCGTTTCGTTGTGGACAGAACGACTTAATTTTAAGGCACCCGGCGTTTCTTACATTCGCAGAATGCCTATAAATTTAATTTTTCTGTGGAGGCACATTCTAATAATAAGATAATATCCTTATCGGGAAATATACCAAAACCTGCGTCGTTTCGAAGTTGCGTCATTTAAAAATGATCGTGGTTTCGTCGTTTTTATTTCAGTTTGCGTCGTTCACAAAATGTCGTGGTTTCGAAGTTGCGTCGATATTATTTCAGTTTGCGTTTTTGTTATTCCTTTTTGTTTATTAATTTTTTTTTTATTTAAACGTAGTTTAAAAGTCACAAAATCTGTGACAGATGCTGTCAATTGTTACAAAGAAATTTATTTGGAAAAAAAGGCAGTGACAATTTAACAAACCTATGGACCAATTTTTAATAAAACCAACACGCCAACCAAATCAGTCGATTAAAAGTCCACTGAAACTTTCAAATGAATTAAATTTTCTCATATTAACATGAAGTTATACTTTCTGTAACATTTATTGATTTATTATTTGGTTTTATGAAGTACATATTGATTTTTCATATTATTTGAATTAATATTAAAAATCGTTATTTCGATTTGCGTCGTGTTTTTACTGGTCCCAATTAACGACGCTAATCGGGGTTTCGGGTACAAATAAAATAGGATTAAAAAAAAAAACAGATTTCCCCCTGTCGATCCTAAATCCCCAAACTGTCTACCCTGAGGAGCACAGAAGTCACTGTTGGTCATTAACCGCACATACGATATATGAAAAACAAATTTTGTACTTACCTATAAAATATTGAAAACGTAATGACAGCTTCTCAAGCCAAAGTCGAAGATGTTAATTCGGTGTGGCTACTCATACACATCGATAGAGTACTACTCGCAATAAATCAACTGCGGAATACTTTTCTTTTCCTAAAATTCTTTGCGCATTTAGATTCTTAAGAGCGAATGATTGAGATCATGTTTCTACCAAACTTTGACAAGTCTCTTTGCAAATACTTTCACATTGACTCCACCTACCTTTCTAAATCTTATTTCTAATAAAAAAAATTCCACATAAACACCATTTCTATCTATATAAATCAACATTTACCACGTAGCCCCTACACAATCGCCTATACTGAAATAAACAATCAGAACAAATGTTCATAAAAGCGCTACGCACTTGTAAAGTCTCAACAATCTAAGGAGAATCTCATTCGTGGCCAAATAAAATTTTAGAAAACCAGAAAGTTAACACCGTCCAAAAGTATTTTACACCTAAACCAAAATAAAAACATTTATAACAACACGTAGTTAAAAAGAATAAAATGAATATAACTTAATTATTAAAAAAAAAAAACAAAAATTTAACTTAATTATTAAAAAAAAATGTCTATTATACGTGGCTATATATAAACAAATAAAAATTTAATTAAAAATCACTGTGCTGTGTTGGTTGTGTAAATTAAAATAAAAATAATTAATAAATACAAATGTGCTGATAGTTTTATACAACATAAAATCAAAATCAAAATAAATATAAAAAAAAAACATCTTTTTATATGTACTACCTATCCCACCCCGAAACCATATGTCGGTAACTCGCGACTGTAGTGCTCATTGTATAATATTCGCCGCCATCTCCGTTAACGTCATTATTCTAAACGTACTTTTAAATTTAATACAATTTTTTATCGTTAATCGTTGTGATAATCATTATAATCGTCGTTGTCTTAAATATTTACAAATTAAACAAAGAAAAACAACAGCAATGGACTATCAGTGTATCGTTGTGTATACAATCGTCCGGATAAGTCCTTTTTATCCAGTGGTGACGGCAGATAGTGACTTCTTTGCCACGCCAGGAAGACAAAAAGGATGCTTAGATTGGGTTAAAGGACAAATTAAAAGGTATATGTTTGTGTGTATATATATGTGTATGTGTGTGTACTTAACCCGATAGAAGGGAGTTTGAGGCAAAAAGGGATGCGACTTTATTTAAGATCCACTTATCTAACTATTCTTTGTTCATTTGTTTTTTGTTAAGGGGATATTTTTCCAAGGGCATCAGTGGTACAGGCTTTGTATTTTCAGTATGTGTGTTAACTGGGAATGCTTGGATGTTATTCACTGAATTGATTCGTTTTTTTTTGTGTGTGGTTTCTCTTTGGTATTGCCTTGACCATTTGTTTAGGTTTCGTCAGATTGAGCATACAGTTTACTTTGATGTCGATTGAGATAATTGTCATTCATTTATTCATCCCCCTCATTGTTCCTTTTTTCGTAAAATTCTAAATTATCACAGTCCCGGGCAAGCTACCCGTGTTGATTTATAGATTGTTTACTTACATTAAGTGGGAGCTAAAACTCAGATTGTTTTGAAATGCTGTGCAGGCCTTGACAGTTACTTAACTTGAGTCCTTGTGCTCTTTTGTTTGAATAAACTCAGCGGTCTTCTGAGGCTTTAAAACGCGGACTGATGACATGAATAAGTCTACAATATTCACCATTGGATTGTGTTTGATTGTCATTGCTATCGGAATGGATAACAACTTGCAAAGCAGCTTCAGTGACAGGCGCCGAAATTTATTCTTTGCATGACCGCAGCCTCCAAACTCTCGCGCGCTTCCCACAGTGAATAACTCGCTCACTAGGTGTTTTAAGATGATCTTTTCGACAGTATAAATCATTTCAAAGTATGTACATATAAACCTTGTACATATTTTGACATGATTTTTCAAAGCGCAAACTTTTAAGACGTCACTTTCATTCAAAACCTTTTTGAAGAGTACAACTATATAAGTATTGTGTCTAGGGCTTGTATATCACTTACACAGAGTTTAACGTCAGTTTAACTTTCTGTTATAGTCACTTGCTGTAGGTGGCGCCCCACACAATGGGCTTGTTGTTCATCGCGTCCAAAAAGAAATGCATGAAAAACACATCAAAAACTTAAAAAAAAGGATATACAAAACCGCATAAAAAGACCCGTCAAAAAATGATTCGGAAAACATCATAAAGTACACCAAGACCACAATAAGAACGCGTCAAAGAACCTCTTAAAAAGCTGAACTGAAAAGCCCATCAGTAAACGCTTCAAAAACTGCAATAAAAACATAAAAAAAATAAACAATTAAAAACGCGTTGAAAACCGGGCTTAAAATCACTTAAAATACAGCAAAAAATACAAAAATTCGAGTCAAAAAAATAACAAAATAAAACGTCAAAAACGTATAAAAAACTCCAAGTAAAACGCGTAAAAAACAGGTGAAGGGTCCATCACAAACCCGTCGAAAACTGGAGGCAGATTCCGTATATCAGCGATCGCTTAAACGATATCGTTTTTGAAACTTTGCTCACCAAAATAAGCTATATTCTGCTCGAAACTTTTTTAAACAAACTTCCGAGGTGGGATTCTGTCAAAAAACGAAACGAAAACCACTTTCACATTTCAAAAAACGAAACAAATCACGCGAAAGCGAAAATTTGCTTGATGTAACTCCTAACGTTTTCTTCTGCACATTCGTTTAGGTTTAAGAAGCTGTGTGACAACAAAATTTGAGTTCGGACGTCTCAGTATGTCGTTTTATTTTCGTTAAGTTATTTTGACAACTTACAGCTGACAATTGAACATATTTCGATATTTTCTTTGTTGAATTTGATTGAGGCGGACGAAATAAAAATGTAGTAGGACGAAGCTAACATGGGTCCCATCAAAACAGCCGATTACTAATTAATATTGTAGATAGTTAAAGTGGATGTATTTATGTTTTATGTTGTAACTTACCACCAGGAATTTTATATTTCTGATAGAAGTTGATTTTAGCCATATTTTCTTCTAGTTCTCTTGGCCAATGAATCTATTGGGGACAAAAAATGGATCAACACACTCGTGCAATATTTTAGATATTGTTCTCTGTGCTAGAGGAGAAATAAAATCATTTCGAACTAACCATTGGTATCCTCCTCCAGCCAGTACAAGGTTTCAAAATAGGAATCACGTATGTATTTCGTGTACCTGTCCGAAAATTAATATTGTCCAGCACATACTTAAAGGCGGCTTTGTTTAATCTAAACAAAACTAAAAGGAAAAACGAACTTTTAAACTAAGAACCAAATTAAAATAAACCAAGGGAGGATTTAAACAATCCCGCAGTTTTTTTCTAAGTTTTCTTAAGTTTACATGTTCATTTTCCACTTCACTTTCGTCACTATCACTGGTAAACAAATAATAGATTGCTAGCATTTCTAATAAAATATTCAGCACAATCAAACACCACCAAATACAAAAAAGAATAAATAGAAAAATGTTAAACGTCAAGAAAAAAGCTTTCGTTTTTTTGTTTTCTTTCGAGGAGACGATAAAATCTGTTCGTTTTTAAGGTTACATGAAGCAAGAAAAGCGAAAACGTCAAAGAAAATGTGATCGTTTGTTTTTTTTCTCGGCCACGAGAATTTCTTTCGTTTCTGATGTTACATGAAGCAAACTGTTCGTGCTCACGAAAACGTTTAAATGTTATCGCCTTACAGAATGCCGGCCCAGTTTTCATTATATTTTTGGAAAATGAACTGGATCTAGCTCTCAAAATTGTAATTTTAGCACTTGGTTGCTAGTTTTGGAGGTCTATCGTTCGACGATAATCGTGTAAGAAAGACGCTTTGAAAACCATATACATAGATACTTGGAAACTGCTTTTTATAGTTTCATATTTTCAGTATTTTTATAACAGTAGCTTTGGCAAGGGTGGCGCAGTGGCTTAGTGGTTAGTGTGTTGGACTACTAAGCGAGGGGTCCCAGGTTCGAATCCCGAGAAAAACCCAAATTCCAACTTAAGGTTTTTTTCACTGCGCCACCTCTCGCGAACGTCTGACAAACATCCGAGAGTATAACTGTCATGAAAGAGCTTCTCAATTGGCCGTTTGGACTCGGCATAAAATTGTAGATCCCTTCCATTCGTCCCAAAAATAAAAAAAAAAACTCACACAAGACGAATGGTTGTGAGAAGCTAGGCTTGGGTCCCTACGGACCTGTTGCGCCAATTATTTATTTTTTTTTATTTAGCTTTGGCAAGGTCTCAGTGGTTTTGTGAATTTGTTTCGCCCGCTATTTATAAGTAAAAGGTGGCGCAAAAGTTGTCACCCGATAGCCTTTGGCTGTATTTTTTTGTGAATGAAAAACGTTAGCTCTGTTTTTAGGTTATGTTTATTTGATGACATTTATTCATTAAGGTGAGAAAATTAAGTCTGCTAAGTGGCCGTCATCAGAATTGATGACCCGATTTGTGTCATTTTCCATCGCTCTTGCCAGAAATTCCGGCGATTGGTCCTCGTATTCCTGGCGGATATTCTCTTTTGAGGGTTTCAAGATTCTAAGGCTTGTTGACATAGACTCGTGACTTCAAGAAACCCCACAAAAAAAAGGTAGGAACAATTAAATCAGGCGATCATGTCGGCCAGTGCAAATAGCCAAAACGAGACATTAGGCGGTCAACAGTTAACAGCTGATACACTATTAAAAATAAATCGGATACACTTCAATAGCCATCCATTTATTTAATTTACCGCATTGCTCAAGCGTTCGTCTTAAATTTATGAAAACAATATCCTTTCGACGACAGGTGAACCATGCACACAGTACAGCACATCAGTATTCGTCCTCTAAATTGTCTCCATTGTTGCCGCCTGTGTTAGACATTATCTGCGAATTGTCAATAAATCTCGATGTGTACGTACCACTCGGCTCGGAAGACAATAGATGCTCGAACTATTCGACTCTGTGTCGTCGAGCTTCCCACTCGAATGATGACGCCTCTTAATAGAATTATACTGTTTGGACGTGATGTGTCTTCATGTACCCTTTCGATCGCCTTTATTAAATTGATAGCACACTCTCGCAATTATTAATTACGAATCAATGTTGAAACACTTTCGTGCACTTTGCACAAGTCAAACACAGGCGGTCACATAGACAGGCGGCTGTACAGAGCCGGGCTGCGTGAATCTGAACGATGTCTGAAACATTCTTGTTTACACTGCCATTCACATGTTCGTGGGATGAGGATGTGGCCCATGGGTCGAATGTAAACACTACGATAGATGATTTGTTTGTTTTTTTTTTCCCCCCATTCGGACTGTGTTCGTTTGGAGAACAAACAAAGTAAAGGGTCGACTTGACAGATTGTATACGTTTGTTGTTATTCATCGTGATTTTTATAGCCGGCCAAGCTCTATAGGGATTTAATCAGAAGTTCTTTACGTCACTGTCACTTGAAGTGTTTATTACCCGCAAAATTGGGCGCACAAAGTGAGGCAGTGTCACTCAGATTGTTGGTCGTCACAGATGACAGCTTTCACCTGAAGTGACCGTACAAGTACAATTTAACGCTGAAGTGACAGGGTTGTAACTACTTTAAGGAAGTTGGTGCAAAATGCTGTTCTTCGGGGCACAAAACCGCCCGGCACAAATAGTATCACCTCTTCAAAAGATCGCATTCTTGTCAGCCTGATAAGCTAGCAAAAAGTTTCTAGAATACGAGAGCCTTGTCAAATTAAATTCACTCCACACTGTCCAGTGAAAGGAATTTCAATGCTGACAGCTTGACTTCAAACAGCGGCGTCAAAAGGAACTTCAGTATTTGGTGTAAACAAGCAGACGAATACGAAGTCGATCCTATCCTTGGCTTTTATTTGTTAACAACTTTTTGCTGTTTTTAAAAGCCTTGATTGAAGGTGACAAAATAAAATATCAACTAATGGATCCGCCCCCCTAATCTCAATGTCGACACATAAGTAAGGCCTGGCAATAATGTAACATGACGACCTGCCAATTCAATTAAATTTGAGGACTTTAATCTTCAATAAATCTTGATCATGCTCCTCAAATGGAACCAATCTAAAAAGGTTGTCTCAGGGTACAAGTAATATATGTCAACTCTCGCCTACATATTGATGGCATTATTTTCGTCACAAATTACTTCGATTTTTTGTTAACATATATCCACAAGTTGACTTTATCCCCTCCGGATAAGACGTACAAAATGAATATTTGATGGCATTGTATCTAAGGCTATGCTTCAGTTAACATTTCCACTTCATTAGAGCGAATATTCGTCGAGAAACGATGAGCGTAGGTGCAAAATAATGGCGAATCTTATTGAATTTTCTAAAAATACACAAAAACTTATATCAGTATGTGGAACAAGTCCTTTTCTTGAATTGGTGATGTCCTTTTGGCCTGTTATTCTATATGGAACTGGGAACGTGCAAGTAAATTTTAAATATCATTTCGTCACGTACTGCATATGTCGTTCTGAACAAATGACGCGACAGTCTGTTCTTTTGAAATCGTCTCATTTAGTGTGTTTTTATTTTTTGTCTGTCTGTTTAGATGTGCGTGTGCGTGTTCTTTTTCTTTTGAGGATAATATCGAGAAATTCAATTAGCTCACCTCACTGGTTGACAGGTTGAATAATGTTTTTAATTGTGTTATTGACAAGAATTTCGTTTCAACTGACAGTTCAATTTCGTCGATCCCTGAAGGTTATCACGTTTTGAAATCGTTTTGTCGTATCTATGTCGTGACAAAAATATTTTGCACACTGATGGTATGTGGGTGTGATAGAAAATGTTCATGAAAAAACCGTTGCTGATTAGTAAAGATTTCGGCAAGTTATGGTACTGCATTTAATTACTGCGAGTTGTTCTGTACCGATGACAATTTTGTGGGCACTAACTATTTTTTCTCACACAAAATACTTTAAAAAGAAAATTCTCCAATGGAGACACGATCAATTATTTTGTGTCACATACATTCCTTAAAGCGCACATCATGTGTGCGACAACCTAATAACGTTCCGTATCAAAAAAATTAGGATCCACGCACATAGTCTTAGAATTGACATATGCTAAATGGACTGGTGGTCCAAATCAATTCAAATAAGAATTCGTGCATCCGTGAGCAAGCGCATTTTTTTGATGCAAAATTGATCTGTAATTTTGTACCGCACACCTTTTTTAAGCGCTCATCGTGTGCGGAAACCAAATAACCTTTCATATCAAAAAAATGAGGATTCTATTCTATGTAGATAATAGGTCTTACTATCTAGAAAAGCACATTGCTTCCAATAGAATAAACTGTAATAATGTAAGATTGACGTGTCCATATCGACGGTTGCTCAAATAAATTCTCATAAGAATCACGGCTGGAATTGCATTTTTTCATTCAAAAATGATCTGTAAATTTGTATCGCACACATTTTTTTAAGCGCACATCATGTGTGCGAGAACCCAATAACGTTCCCTATCGAAAAAATTAGGATTCACGCACATAGTCTAAATGGACAGGTGGCTCAAATGAATTCTCATAAGAATCACGGCTGGAATTGCATTTTTTCATTCAAAAATGATCTGTAAATTTGTATCGCACGCCTTTAAGCGGTCTAGTTGTGCAATTTTTTGAGCTTTGCATGACCTAAAGCAATACCGAAGTTCCGTGTCTTTCTTCCCCTTCAAGGACTTACATATAATATAGGCTTGGGGCAGATTCCGTATAACAATAATCGTCGGGACGATATCGTTTTTGAAACTTTGATGATCATAAGAAGTTATATTCTGGCCGAATTTATTTCACTATCTTCAGCTTTCATTACATTTGTGGAAAATGAGTTGGATTAAGGTCTCAAACTCGTAATTTTGGCACTTAGTTGCTACTTTTCTAAAAAAATTGGAAAAATTACGGTAAAAATCACAAATGAGTGTGCGATAGAAAATATACAATTGTATGTTGTAGGCCAACGTTTTCTCATCGCAGTAAAGCTTTCGGATGTTTGTCAGACGTTGGCGAGTGACGAACCAGTTGAAATAAAGTCGAAAGCGCAATTTATGTTTTTTCCACTGGTTGAACCTTACACACTTACCACTGAGTCACTGAAGAACATTTATGCACTTTATTTTTTGCATGCTAAGATGTCACTTTATTTCTAATCGCACACTTTTTTCTTTAAGCGCACATATATGTGCGGAAACAAGATACGATTTGTTTTCATATAGACAAACCATTTAAAGAACAATCTTCCACTTATAAAACCGTCTAAGGATACCGGAAATTATTTGTCAGCGTTTATTAGTGTGCGTTATCATCAGGATATATCTTTTTAATACAACTATTTTCTGAAGTAGTTTGCCTTTATGGGAAGATTGCCATTTGAAATTGTTCTTCAAAGAAAGGACACTATGAGTCGATTTCATCTTTCATCTAAGTCAACGCAGTAATTGCGTGATTCATTTCACATAATCATTATTTGTCTGGTGGCGATATATCTATTGACTATGTTGATATTCCTAGCAATTCAATCGAATCCACGAAAATGCTTTTGTCGAACCCTGTTGATTTAATAAATGGACACTTTGAACTTTGGTGCTACTGATATCGACACAGAGGAATCCACAAGCTCTTGCAAACTCCTCAATTTCAAGTGTCCTTTTGTAAATGCTGAACTTGAACTACCACACTCTTTTAAAATTGTCACACAAAGATGAGCGACAACACAAGCAAGCACTTGTTCTATGCATTGAGTGTCCTCCACTCGTTGGCACAGAGTTATTTTTAGTCTTAAGAGCGTATCAGGATCTGAATCTTCAACTATATCATTACCTGAAGGATTTTTACGCTTTGAATATTTTTTCTAGGTCCACTCTTTCGATTTCCTTTTTCCTTGTTCCGTCACTTTATACAAAGCGAACGTAATAAGTATCTTCGAACAGTTTTCTGCTTCGGCTGGCAGATTCGGTTTAACGATTATTTTGTCGACGAAATTCAATTGGAGTCCTTCTGCTTGCGTTTATGAAAAAATTATCTTTTATATTTCAGCGTATTAGACGTCGTGCCATTGTGCATGGGGGGTGGATGAATCGATATCCTTTGAATTGCTGTTTAGTTTCACAGTTAGACTTTCATTTTGCGGATATTACTGAACGGATGTTGATGGGGTTTGTTTTTAGCTTGCTCCTTTCACCAGACATCTTAGATGCAGAATGAGCTGTTGGTAGTTGTATGGTGGCGCCAATTTTGATCTGAAATGGTTAATGGCTGGCGGAAGGGGGTTTAACTTTGTAGACATATTTATGGTTCCATTTGGTCTGATGATGATTGTAGGGGAAGATTACAGTTCCGTTTTGTCTGAAAATCGAATAATGGTCGGGCTGTGGCCATATGAAATTGCTTTCTGTCATGTCATCAGTTTGAGCTGGATATTGTTTGTGCAAATGTGGCTCTTTGCTTTGTTAATAATGAGTTAATTAGGGGACTCTACTTAGTCTCACCAATTGGATTCTTTAAATTGTGCGGGGTTAGAATTTTATTCTAACAATAAGTCATCTACAGTCAGTTCCAGTTTTGGTTTCGATTTCGAAGCCCTTGCACCAACGGAGATCCTTTTTTGAACAGGATGATAAGATTCCTCAGGGAGTATCCTCATGGATACCATTGGAGATACAACGAATATGGAATCGTTCGAAAGGGCTCGTGATCCACCACCCGAGTGCACTGAAAAGGTGGATGGTTTTGAATTTCCGCACCAAAGAGTTTCCAATGATTTTAAGCGATCTTGTGTCACACTGCCGCCATCTCTCAACCGCATTTGGAAGTTTTTTTTTGAGTACTAGTCAGAAGACTTGAAAGTTGGGTTCCATATATGTAAAAATCATTCAATTGTAATCAATTTTAACTGCTACCTGGCTTTGGCGCCTCATTTTTGTGGCTGTCCACTGTCATAGTGGTTGTACTAAAATATTATGTACAAAATTTGGAAAGATAACATTTCGAATATCATCAAAAATAACTCTTAAATTTTCGCACTGAAAATGAGTAAGTTGGATTATGGTACATCCTATAAAAAAAACTCTACAAGTCACGAAAACAAAACACAGTTGATATTTCACTACACTGCAAAGGCAACACTTTTTGAAGCGACAGCCAATTTTACATCTGATTAGTAAATTTTTCCTCCCTAATGCCGAAATATTTCACATTCGAATAAAAGGTCTTTCATTAAGGACTTGACAACTTATTTTTTAAATAAAATGTAAACTACCTGAGATGTCTCAAAACAAATTTTATTGGCTTCAATTACTATCAAAACATTTGAAAATGGAATTCGATTTCGTTCATCTGCCCACAACGGGAACGTATGTAGCGGTCGATACGTTGAACTCAATTTTCGATGATTCGGCTGCACATTTCGACCAATAATAGAGGTATTTCTCCCTCAAATTTGGCTCTGAGCTCCTCTAACGTCACCGGCTTGTTGGCATAGACCAATGATTTAATGTAGCCCTACAAAAAAAAGTCCAAAGGCGTTAAATCACACGATTTCGGCGGCCAATAGACGTGTCCGTTTTTCGAGATAACACGTTCACCGAACTGAGACTTCAATAACTCAATTGTTGCACAAGTGTGGCTTGTGGCACCGTCTTGGTAGAACCACATATCACTGATGTCCAATTCACGCAACTGCTCAGGAACATAACGTTCCAACATGTCTCTGTAGCGAATATAATTTAACGCAAAGTGACGGTAATTTTCATCGACGAAAAAAAAAACGGCCCAATAACGCCATCGGCATGAAAACCGCACCAAACAGGGACTTTTGCGGATGAAGTGCTGTTTCATGAAGTACTGTTTCATGAAGCACATGACGTTTCTCACCTGTCCAGTAACGCATATTGACGAAGCCATTTAACTTGCCTACCGGGAAGAGAATTACGGCCGAAAATTGACGTTTGCGCTCTTAAAGTCGCGACCGCCGACCCGCAATTTCGGTAGTAAATTTTAATTATTTATGAACGTTGTTCCGTCGTGTACTACAACATGATGAAAATGAATAATTTTACTGAATATTTTGACATTGACAGTTCGGTAATCGGTTGAGGGGTGCGTTCACACTGAAAACTTGACTAAGGAAAGACCCTTTACATTTATCACAGTTTTTCGAAGATTTTCGAACCGCACTGCTGTAATGAATTTTGTTCAAATGTAAAGTTTCGTTGGACCCAGTCGTGCACTTTTTGTTATATTCTCCATTATACGATGCACCATTATTGAAATATTTTAAAAACTCCTCCGATGGAATATTTTCGGATTCCCGCTTTCGTACGACGTATTATTGCAATCTGCCTGCATCCACACCGAACCCAGTTATGAATTAACTTTATGTTGGAAGGGGTAAACTGAATTTCTAATTCAAATGCATCTCTAAAGATAATCCAGTCCCACGTGAAAGTTCATTTTCCCCAGCTAATGCGGATTTATAAGCTGCTTACAGTCGAAAACATCTAAACACCACTTTAGCGTCATATACGACTGCTCACATGAAATGTACAAGACCGGATTACCTTTGCGGTCGTAAAATAATTAACAATTCCAGTCCCACGAAAAGGACTTGCTTGGGGGTCGTTTTTACATGTCAGAAGCGGAACTCACTCTTAAGAGCACTCTGCGCAAATATTTAAAACCGACACATTTCAAAAATATACCCAAAGTGATAAAGTCGCTGTGTACGCACCGAACGAACAAAGTTAATGTCCTTACAAACTATACTCGCGCCAGGTAACACAATTGGTTGTCCTCCCTTGTGCATTTTCAAAATGCCATAGGTACACGATATATTTCGAGAGAACTATGAGTAGTGGGCGAAACTATAAAAACCAACTTCCCTTTGGTTGAGTGCAATAAGTGGTAGATAATAGCGAGCCGGCGATTTATTTACACAACTTTCCAGTGGAAGGAGAACTCCATGAAATACACATGCCATGACCTGAATTTGTTTCTTTTGTATTTTGACTGCGTAGTGGATATGAGTCCGTATAATTAACTTGCAGAGAACAAATGCAAATCCTCGTGACAAATATTCAAAGTCCTGATGGAATAGTATGGTCACGCAGTCATTTATCGCAAGGATCAAATGGGATGCGGTTCGTTGATGGGACAAATCACGAATGAGATGGATGTGATTTCGAGAGGGGCCTCTTCTCTTCTTCCGTCTTGTGAGTGGCCTCGCACAGCCGGATGAAATTTTGTCGCACTGCAAGAACACCCACAACTGGCAGTCGTTTACAATTTGCCAGCAAAGTCATTAGGGCACTTAATCCACATTTATTCGGTACGGTTATTGCGGTTTAGTTGCGCTGAATTATGGAGATGAGTGTTATTTTTCGACTTGAAGAGATTAGGGGGGACTTACCGGCACCTAGAATAAAGGAAATACATTAATGGGCACTTTTTTGAAGTGACAGTTTGAGTCTTTCTTACTGCGCGGCGTTAGTGCAAATTCTTTATTGAAATGCTCCACGATTGCTGGTGCGCAAAAAAGTAGTGCTGATATGTCAGAGATAGATTTTAGTAAACATCTATCCCTGAAAAGTTAAATGCACAAAAAATGCTCAATAAAACAATTCTTGCCCGTGATCAGCCTGCGGGTATGCAAGCACTTGTGGCCAAGTGCTGCAACTTGTAATTTTGGTGCATGTTTCGACTTTTGGTTGCAATCGGCGTTCTTCTAGTGTCCGCTGGCTCAAAGTGAATGGCGCTGAAAGCAGTTTACTAGCATGAACACAAGACGTATTGTACATTTCCTGCAGTGACCAGAATTTAGCTGCTCTCAAATCATAACTAGAACTACCCAGCGTGAATCTAAGAATTCTCAAGTTTTTTAATTGCGTGCTGAATATTCTGCTTCCCTTTGCTTGCTGCGAAAACATGCCTGATCTGACAGCAACAACACCTAGCCATGCAAAACGTCGGAGAATAAATTTAAAATCAACAATTTGGCAAAGTGTCTCATTTTGTGATTGCCTTTAAAAAGGTAGACAGTTTTACAACTTCCAACCGCAATTATCTCCTCCTTTACCTCACTACGAATTGTCCATCAACAAACATCGCTTACTTAAATACGCGCCGTTTAAAGTATGTTTCGTCAGCCAAAAGTTGATAGACTTGGTTAATGGATCGTTGTTTTCAAGTTGGTTGAGCTTTTATTTTTGTTGAAAGTTTATATTTGTACTTTGTTCTTACCTCAACAACCAGTTGTCCTTAATTAACATGAATGAAAATGTTATTTTTGTTCTTGCTTCGAAATTGTAAATGGCTAATATACGAAAATCCTTTAGTGGAGTGTTTTTAAACTTTCTTCCATTGCCGGCGGCACAATGGATAAAAAAATTAACAAAGTTTTTATAGGTATATGGTAATTTGTTTTACAAAGTATTCGTGTAGCATAATCAAGAAAATAATTAATGAGTTGCTTGGGAGGGCGTCATTAGCAGAGGATTGTTAACACAACAGGATTTGTTGCAAAATTGTTTAAAGTTTTATTTTTTATTTTGTAGATTGCTGGGGATTGACATTATTTCGCAGAGATTTATTTGCAATTCGGCTACCGATGTTAACGGGGCTCGTTTTTCAAGTCCCTTGGTCCATTCGAGCTTTGTTGGTTGGCTTATATATATTGGTACATTCAAATAAAATTGTTAGCCCCGAATGACACGTACAGATTTAGTAATTAATTAATGCTGGCACATCTTTGTATTGTTCTGTACTGTCATGAACATCTTCCCCCGCGCTTACTTTTTCAATTGTTTTTTTATTTGCAGATTAAAATATTTCTAAAGAAAAGTGAGGAATAATGAGCAACAACTTACTTGAAGTTGGTTGCGTTTTGCTTATTTAATTAAGCACTGACCACATTTCTGCAACTGCCAACCAGAACAAAACTAAATTGTGTTCGTCGTGGATAGTAATGTACTACAGTTCTGAATGAAATTGCAATCAAAGTTCTTGTTTGCAAATATTTGCTGTTTTTCTCTCAACAAAAATTTATTTTTATCGATGTCTTACTTGGCGCATCTAAAGCATATCCTCATACAAATTAAATAGTAAGCAAAATTCGTCCACTCGTCACAAAAAAAAAACACACCAACAATTGATTATGAGATGCTAGGCCTAACGTTCTGCTTGAGTAGATCATTTCACTTTTAATCTCTAAATAAACGAACACTGGGCCTTAAGTTAGGGGATAAAACATAAAAACGTTTCGTTTGATTTTGATTAGATTAGGCAAGAAGGGTTAAGATAAATAAATTCATAACTAAAAATAAATTTTTGCTCAGTACTAGCTGACCCGGCGAACTTTGTTCCGCCAAAATCCCTAATGCGAAAATAATCATTCCGAGCATGCACATGTTGCTTCATGTAATTCAAGTTCTTTATTCATAAGTTAAACTGAAGTATAACAACTTCGATGTTTTTCAATCAGACCACGACGATTGACGTGCCGGCCAACATTGAGTTGCCTTATGGTACATTTTTCGTTCTATTCTAGGGCGCGTACACCAACAAAGAATAATGTTTGCCGAGCGCAAGCCACATACAATTGACCATGTGAGAAATGGGGGAATTCAAGATTGATGCCACAAACATACAGCGTTTGTCCTTGCGACTTATTAACTGTCAAAGCGAATGCAAGATGCACGGAAATTTGAGACGCTGAAATGCGAATGTCAAATCGTACGCAATAAGCGGAATCCGCGGAAAATTAAATGACATTCGATTTGAGATTCTTCACAATCAAATGCGTTCCGTTACATTGTTTCGGTGGCGTCTTTTAATTTCAAATTGTGGTGAAACGAAATCAAATGCAATTGACTAACCTCACTCTTCACAATGCAATATTTCTGACTGCACGCAATGTCAAGTCAGTCCAAATTATTTGGAATAACGAAACAAAAAGGAAACCCTTCATATTGTGCAATGAAAAGTGGATCAACCACGCTCAGCGTTACCAAGTCAATGTTTTCAGCGTTAATTTGAGTGCCCGAATTTTCATTTTAGTGCCGACAAAGTAGATTTAGCGTTTGGGCGTTTTTTCTAGTGCTTTAACATTTTTTTTTTTTATTTTGGAGCTGTTTTAAAAAAAGTGACAGTTTTGGGCCCAACAGGTCAAAATTAACGCTGATAATTTTAAAAACGGTGCTCTAACGCCAGAATGACTTGCCAACGCTGACCACGCTTCCTAATCTTCGTCCGGATTTTCCTTATTTTCGAACAGTCCCCATACGTCGTGCATTACGACTGCGACGTGGAAAATTTGACCCTCACTGGTGGCATGGTCAAATGAGACTGGGAACCGCCGAAGTCAATCAATAATATCATTTAAAACAATTTTAAATAACTTTTGTTGTATTTGAAGTGACACTCCCAGTTTTTCTATCCAGTTTTTTTCAAAGTGCAGTTCCCCATACAAACTTTCATCCCCTTAAAGTTTTGTTTTCGCGACAAAAGGCTTATGTCCTTCCTAGGGCAAATACGAATAAAGCAAACATAAAATTGTGAAAATCGAACGATCTGTTCTCGAGTTATGCGTACGCATACGGACGTCAGTCTTTTTAATATAATACTAAAAGGTGGCGCAAAATTATTCACCCTATTGGCAGATGTTATAATTCTTGCAAATGGCGTCGTACGTCAGTCATATTTGACACATGTGAACTAGACAGTTGCAGTATAAAACAGACAAGCAATACTCCACAAGATCGTGAAATAATTGTGACGATTTTTTTAACCAATAATCGGTCGTTGGTGTAAGCGCAGCGCATTCGTGTCGCAGGAATATTCGACAGGAATGCGAACAGTTATCACCGTTACGTAAGAATTAGGATAGGGTTCCACATTCATCATTTTTACGCAAAAATCCAAAGTTTCCGTACACTTTTTTTTTTTTAGTATTTATTATGAAATAATGAATGACTGAAACTTTTTATATTATTCCAAAGTTACTGTGATATAGATGTGCACAAAAAGAAAATCTTGGACATATACTAAGCAAACTTGACAGTCAGCTTCCGTGTCCCTACCCGTTTCTCCCTGCAAATTTTATAGGAAAATGCTCTCTCGCGCGCTCTTTTTTCCTGTCTGTGAATAAGGGTGGCACTATTTGAATAACAAACAATTAGTAAATGAATTAATAACAACAATAATAAAAAAGTAAATGTTGAGTATGGTTTTTTAGATAACATAACTTGTTCTCTATCCATCTTCGGCACCAAAAAACTGTTCATCCATTCACATTTCAGTTTTTTTTTTAATGTTGTTTATTTGAATTCTATTTTTGACAGCAAAATTCATGCAGCTGCATAAAATGTTGTTCCTAAAATGAGTTAACAACAAACAAGTTAAACCCATAACCCATGCATAAGTGCATTTTAGAAAATGTTCATTAACATTGAATATATGTATTTCTATTAAAATTTTGTTCATTTCCGTTTCCTCACGGGAGAAATAATTTTCTTACTATATGTCTAATGAAATTTCTAATAAACAACAAAAAGTATCCTACAAACAGATTTTCCACTTACAAAAAGAGTACAATGAAATTTCGCTTTTTCTTAAATAAAAATCTAATGCAAATTTTGTTTTCTATTTTCCTTTCAGGTAAGTTACTTCAATATGTACTCAACAAGTCGTAAGTAGATACGAAGTGGTGTGGGATCATTAGCAGAGTTTACCAGAAATCACTCCCAAATGTATTCCTTAAACATTCTTACCTGCGAGGATTATATGTAATCGCTCTTTATTTAATTTGTCGTCCAGTGTCAGTTTGTAAGCAATAGAAGTCCTGACATTAGCAGAACAAACAAGCTTTGTGGTTGTACATGGAAGGAATTTGCTTTATTAATTGGCGGAAATTACTCTCCATCATCGTCTCTAACTTACATTCCCATAAATTATCCAGAATTGTAATTTCCGTCTCTCCAAGGGACATTATAAAAACAACATCAAAAACCGACTGGAAAAACTCGATTCCCCTCGTTGGTAAATCTCAGTCGATCGTAAACAAATAGTGTTGTGGCAAACATTAAAAGGACGAAAATAAGCTGAAAGTTTTATTATAGACGCCCAAAACGATGACAAAGGCATTTCCTGTGCTACCCACCCTGTCAGTCGCCATGGCGTCGCATGTGATGATGCGTATTTGCTGACAGATAATCCATGTTTCAGCAGGCTATTCAGCGCTCCCTTGTTACATGATTCAGCAGTACCATTAACGCACCAAACTATGATGTTAAGCCTATCATGCGTTGATGGACATTCCCTGAATGGAATGACACGCGGCTTGGAATTATTTACCAGACACAAGACACACTTGTGAATAAGCCCTATAGATTAAAGGAAAAGTGATGATGAATCGAATTTCTTCTATAATTACGTAGAGATTTGAGTTGGGTTTTGTTTCCATCCAGCGATGGATGGTGACTGGTTGCTGACAAAGGAGGGATCCTGAGAATTGAGGCAAGTTCCATGGACGAGTATGTGCATGGAATTTATTACGAACTTAATGAAATGTTTTATCGCCTTGTGCGAGTTTTACTGTGCTGTTCATGTGCCAACAGCACGTTATATTGATAAATATAGATTTGCGGTAGGTCGTCGCAGGACATTTTTATTCGTTTTCTTCTCAAGAAAATATTTATTTTTATCGATTCTGTTTACGATGGAGTTTTATTACTTTCTGATGGGCTTACTCAGTTTATACTCGTTTCTGGCAATTATTTTCTTTATTGAGTGTAGGACTGTGCAAATATCTGGATTTGGAAGTTGTTTAGTTAATCCGTTGGTCTGCGGGCGAATTTATTCTAAAACAACGTATAAATGATTATGCAACTTGGAAATTTTCTTCCATTCGTGCCAAGATTAAAACTACCATTCGCAAAAATGGTTGTAGCTGGTTCTAGAATGTCATATGCGCCTGTTTGGGGATTTGAAGAAATTTGTCCGCTTACCTGAAAATAAACATTTCGAAAGACCTTTTTAATATAAAACTTGCAGATTTCTCTTTAATTTTTATTGAATCAATTCATTTTGCCCACAATTGGGGATTTGGTCAACCTTTGAAGTGCGAGATTTTCAACCGTCCTATTAAGTTGCTTTCTCTTTGATAGATCGGTAACAACTACTTCATATTTTCTATGTTTTCTGGGTAATTGTAATTTTGTTGTCATAAAAAGGTCCGCTTTTGACAGAACTGTTTTCAAAAACTATGTTTCTTTCCGTTCTTTCAGAGCCTCAGTAAAGTTTTCTTTTTAAAACTGCCACAAGATAAACAACGTTAAAATTTGGTGGCTTTTTCGAAGAAAGCAATCACTGTCAAGGCAACAAGGCCCGAATAAAGACCTATGAGGCGAAAGATGAACTAAGAAACCTTGTAGTAGAGTCACAGGGCCTTACCAAAAAACATTTTTAGTTTCGACTCTAAATTCACAGTGGCTATGTTTTCCATACAAATTTCGCAATTGTCAGCTTGCGTAAATTTAAAGTGGAGACTTAAATTTATTATTAGAACAGTGTACAGTCGGTGTTGGATGCATGCAAACTTTTGCCGACTGTTAAACAGCGAATACAACCACGATTCCGTTGTCAGGCAGAACAAACCCTTCAAAAACCTCCGTCCGTCTGGCCGAAATAAAGTAGGCAATATTTAATTTGTTAACTGACACCCAACTAAACTGCTGGACCATCCGGACGGAGCATAAACCAACTCAACCCATTTTGTAGGAAGAAAGTATGCCCGATGAATGGATCCTCAAGATTATTTGTCTAAAGGAGATCATTGGTCGGGGCCTTGTCAAGAAACACAAACTATGCTCCAATCGGTCCAGTTCTGGGGCACTGCTCTGTATACCGTTTCGAAAGTAACATTTTTCGAAAATGAAAGTTTCGTACCGCCGAATGAAATGTAATACTACTCCGATTTAGAATTCCGAAAGTATTGCAGAGTACCAACTTAAAAACGGAACGGAGCGGATTGACTTTCAGAACGAAGAGAGTAGGGCCCCTGCTCTATGTTTCAGAACCATGGACATTAACGAATATTGAACAAGATATCCCTAAGCGTTTTGAACACAAAATTCTTCGAGTTATATTAGGTCGCGTTGGAGTTGACGGGGTTTGGATAAGAAGACTTAACAGCGAGGTCTATCGCCATGAAATGCTCAGAACAGCGCGATTCACTTGTCTAAAATCCTTTTCATATGAGAGCGACCAATTTCCCACGAACGAAGGAGTATTCAAAAGTGTTGACAGTCCATGCACATGATGCTGTTCATTGGGTCGCAAAATGAATATATTCATATAAATTGCACTGGCATTTCTATTTTGAGGTTAAGCTCAAACGAATTGTTGTGGAATGTATTGTCCTCAAATAAATACGACCCAATCACTCTTCCCGCGGGAACGCCGTACCACACAGTGCCTTTGATTGGATGGAAGAGCTCTTCGAGCATCAGAAACGAAGATTTCGCTAATTGACGTAACCACTTTAGTGGAAACGCGCCTTCGATTCGAAATTCACGCCACGCTAACACCACCGACCGATTATTGGTTAAATAAATCGTCACAATTATTCCACGATGTTGTTGAGTATTGCTTGTCTGTTTTATACTGCAACTGTCAAATATGATTGACGTACGACGCCATTTGCAAAAAATATAACATCTTCGCCGGTAGAGTGATTAATTTTGCGCCACCTTGTACAATGTTTACAGAGACTCACCTGATGCTCTCAATCTTGTGTCCTAAGCACTCAATGATTGTTTTGAATTTGAAACAAAGGGCCTAACTAATAATCATTTTTAACCTCCGCACTAAATACTTTTTAGGTCACAATATGCCATTTTGTATGGAAAATTTCACCATTTTGAGTTCGAAAAATTTAGACCGGACACTAAAAGTGATTATAAGTATCGCGGAAAGTATGTCACGTAATTGACAATTCACGGACAATGCGACTCTGTGCGACAGTTCAATTGTTAAAGCCTTCAGTCACAATTTTCACTGAACCTAATTTTTAAATTATCATTAAAATACGAACTCAAACTGTGACCTAGTAAAAGATCGAACAGAGCTGCTATGTCAATATAAATTCTCCCAAATCCCAATTGGTTTTCCAGAAACGTCCATAAACCCAACGATAATCCTGACACCCTGCCACGTCTTCACTGCTCTAACTTTCTGCCGTAAGTACGGATATTCCATTTGGAAAGTTTATGTCTCGCCAAAGGCAGGTGATAGACACCCGCATTTAGTATAGAGATAAAGGACTCGTCTCTGTGCCTAATAATGCGGGATAGCATGTACGAAATGCCATTAATCATGTTACGAGCTCCAATTAGTAAATTGCTTTGCAATGTACCTGCGTTCTGGGTAATCCTTTCAAATAGTTTTGCAAGCACTTTCTCTCAATTAGCAATAAATCTTGCGCACGTGCCAACACTTCATCTCTTCGGTTTAAGTCGTAATTCGCATTAAATTAATTGGTCAGAAATTCGATGGCACATGCACACAACGAGCTATATCAGCCGCAATTAATGGCATAAATATTTGAAGCTTGTCAATCGGACTCCATTGGTGGGCCCACACTTCATATACCTGCGGAAGTCGTATGCAAATTCTGAATTTCCCCCAGCAATATATAATTTCCATTTATGGAGGCGAGAAACAAAAAAAAAAAAATCCAATATAAAAACTCATCAGTCCCACAGGAGGCATTCCAGTGTCTCCCTCAATTACGATTTCTCCTCGACTCGAATATATTAAAATTAAAAAAAAAATCCATAACCTAAATCACATTTTGCCTTTTATTCAATTCGTATGCAAATTGCCGGAGTGTGTCCCTCGGACATGTACACTTCTATTCGAGGCAAGGATACTCGTACTACATCCGGCCAATAATAAGTGTATGCGTGATTGGGGAGGAGAAACATGAAACGCACATACCAACGGGGCAATGCACAACAGCTTTAAGCAGACAGCGTATCCCTTTTGAGGTATGAGTCTACATTACACTACAACGCCAAGTCCTTTGAGGGAGTACAATTGGTGTTAATGATTGTTGTGTACGTACGATGTACGAGTGTGCTGCTTGATTCGACTTGCATTTACAATTTGAAATTCCCAACACGATTTTTATTTTTTCCTGCATCACACGTTTTCTGTGGCGTATGAGTAACCTTTTTTTTATTCTGTTGAACTCGGGAAATATGCATTTTGCTCGTGGAACTGTTTGAATCCTATTGGCGGAATTTTTCCCACGAACAATGGGCGCACAATCCTGGGGATATGGATACGGAACTTGTTTATTCGCCTGTTGGCTTATGCAACACGAATTATTCGGTGAATGTTGTAAGCCAACTGGTTTTGTTGGTTTACCTTGCGGAGTGAAGGTTTCGTAAGGGAGTTTTTGAATATATGGAGATTGTGTGTTGGAACGTTGAAAAGTTTTGGATTTTGCGATTGACAGTATCAATCGTTTACACCAATTGAAGTCGTCAGAAGGGTACAGCTGGCGTAAGGCACAAAGCAGGTGGTTCTTTGCATTTAGATAGATGGGGTGGAAATTCCGGTTTTTGGACGGACGTCGGAAACACTTTCGATCAGTGTAGGGGATAAATATTGCTTGACAGCTAAGCTGGTCCGGACATTTCGAGTGTAAATGCTCCGGCCCGCACCAACGTGGCGGTGTACTGGTAGCAGCTCTGATGGAGAGGCATGTTTTTTTTTTAGGCCTTTGCTCAGAAAGTAAGAAAGGAGGTACAAAAGGCCATTTCTTTCGAAAGTACCTAAAGAGATGCCTACCCACGCGATATCTGAACGAGACAACATTAAAGAAGTCACAATGGCGCAGTTATCTACCAATGTCATCCACAGCGATTTTGAGCTGTCACTGAAAATTTCTCCGTCAGATATAATTTACACAGCATTTCTGCAGCGAATGAATGTAAATGTGTGGACCGTCAGAGGGCGCTTGTTAAACAACACAGTGCGTGATTTAACTGCTTGATTTAACTGCTGCAATTTCTTGTGGCCGCCGCTTTCTTTTATTGGTTACTTTATATTATCTTTTTCTTATTTATCGGCGCAGTGGCTCGGAAGGGTCAGAGGTTCGAATCCCGAAAATAACCCAAATTCCAACCAAAGGGTTTTTTTTTCAACTGCACTCGCGAAAGTCTGACAAACATCCGAGAGTATAATTGTCATAAAAGAGCTTCTCAATCAGGCGTTTGGACGCGGCATAAAATTGTAGATCCCTTCTTTTCGTCAAACGAATGGTTGTGCGAAGTTATTCTTGGGCTCCCGACGGACCTTTTGCGCCAACTATTTATTTATTTTATTATTTTATCCTTTTTACTAAAAGCAATAGTTTAGTCCAGACGCTCCGTGAAGTTTTTGAAGGTCGTTTTTGCCGATCTGATGAAGTTTTTTCGAGGCTCTGGCTTTGCTTTTTTATCTCCAAGCGAGGCTCTTGTGTGCAGTTGTTTGCGCCGTGTAATTGGTTCTCAGTTAGAAAAATGTGTTCGGCTTTTTGTCCTATGACTTACATGAAGATCTAGCAACAGCGGAAAATGCTGCTTAAACACATCTAATCCATCTCTTCGCTTCGGTGACAAGAACTAGCTTTCCTTCGCTTTTTTTTATAAAGTCTTTATGCCGGCCTTGAAGACAGTGGCAACCTGGCCAGTTGCGCTTGGCTTTTTTTTTATTAAACGATATAGTATTCATTTGCAAAACTCTTCGATCACTTTAAACTAGGAGACGACCAAGGTCCTTTACAGTGCAGTCAGTATTTTCCCCTCATTAAAACGCTTCCGTAGCTATCGTGGTCTTTCGCTGAGGTTCATCACAATAGCACGCGCTCTT
Source organism: Cheilosia vulpina (assembly GCA_916610125.1). Taxonomy (NCBI): domain Eukaryota; kingdom Metazoa; phylum Arthropoda; class Insecta; order Diptera; family Syrphidae; genus Cheilosia; species Cheilosia vulpina. The sequence continues at coordinate 38,924,593 of OU744279.1, read as the reverse complement.
CCTCTGGGATGGCCTGGTGGACCTTTGGTGGTTTCAGCTACCTCTATGATGACGTCGAGATACCTATTGTTTCTTGGTTTCTCTGGTCAGTGGAGAGTTTCTTACTCAGGCGCTTTATGTAGGCAGTTGTAAGTTGAACTATTTCTTCGTGCGGTTCGCACCTTCTTTTTATTGAGAGACGTTCCAGTGTATTTTCCATTCCTATTTTGACTTTTATCGCCCAAAGAAACGTTTTCCATTTTTCGGGACTGTAATTCTCCTCAAAAGGAGGAACGTTTCTGGTGTAGGGTGCCCACCAGAGAAGAATACAATTCAAAACTCCCAACACCATGAAAGAAAATCTCGACTTAACAATCACATTGTAAGGTCATCGATTCACGTGGGAATCTACTTCACAAAGTATGCGTAACATAAAAATGTTATTTCGTCGGTGTGTTGTAATGGAGGCAGGGTTGATAGAAAAGAAAAGGGGAAAATTTGCCATTAGAGACGGGATGAAACTTATAGGAATCGGGAGTCGGGCAGGGGACGGAGGAAAGGGGATGAAAAAGGAAAGATCGTGGTTCGGTTGCTGGATGCGGGGTGCATGCCTTGCTGGTCTCAACTGAGCTCGTCGGGGGGAGGGGGGGTCCTTTCATCCAATTGGCCAAACCAATCACCACTACATAAAAATATTGCATGCATTAGTACAGGGTACCACGAAGTAACAGGAATTGAAAGCAAAAAAAAAGGATAGTCAGGCATTACCACGGGAGGAACTGGTGGTCGTCCTCTCAGCGGATCGGTACTGTCTCTACCCACCCTACCATGTGCAAGTTACTTACCTACCGCTGAAATTCGGAAGAAAACTTGCACCCGAAAAGGAAAGCTCTAGGCTATTCCTACGAAGAACCACAACTCCGCCATTGAAATGAGACGCTAAATTATTTCAGCCTTAAATATACATATTTATTAATTCAAGAAAAAAAAGGGACTTAACATAATCCATTTATTGTGAGTATCGATACCAAAAGTTGATGCCTACTGTATATAACCGCAAGAATACTTGACTTAGACTGCATTTCCAAATGCATGAAGCTATATTTTTATTTTTTTTTTTTTTTTTCTTTGATAAATATAAGTTCAAATATTATTACAAAAAAAAAATATCTTTCCTGCGATTTCGTTTCGTAAATGTATTATGGTAACCCTAGAATGGTTGCCTTATCAATCAATCGGTATGTGTATGAGGAGAAAAAAAAACTCGCGAAGGAAAAAAAAAAGAAATGTATTGTTATTGTGTCAATTTTTAAACTCTTACCTAGTCATCCACTGCGTCAGGCCTGTCGAAGAGGATTCCGTTGCTAAATTTGCTGCTAGGAGAGACAAAACCAGATTAAGGTGGGAGGGGGGGGTAAGACGAAACCCTCCCAAAAGAGAACGTCCCGTTTACGCTCTTGGGCTCCGATAAATACCCACACAAATACCGAAGGAGGAAAGAAAAAAAAAAGAACACAAATCGCAAAATAAAGATAGGAGAGGGTAATAACTGATAATGGAAGGAGAAAAGAACAAAAAAATATGTCTGCAATTTTAAAATGGAAACTAAACTAATCTTAAAACTAACACTAAACTAAGTATACGCCAGCTGATGAGTCTGCGTCCACTGTGATTTTGATCATGCGGTTTGATGGCAGGTTCAATTTTGTAGGGCCATAAAAAAAAGGCATGGACCGGTAGAGGTATACAGGCTTTAGGGATCCGGTGGGATGGGGCACTATCTCCGTGGTCTGGAGTATATCGCACTTGGTTGGCCAGGCGAGACTGTCACTATTTCGGTTTCGGGTACACGTGGATCGTTTTTTTTTTTTTTTTTTTTAATTCGTTCATTTAGGGCCAAGCTCAACATTTATCTTAAGAGATAAAATGCACGCCCGAATATCTTTGGTGGGCGGGTAACATGGTTGCCGTATAAAAATTAGTTCTTAGGTGGAACCAGCAGGGTTATAATTTAACCGACTGACACGTGTTGCGGCACCAATGATCTGTATAGAGGCGGGGGGACAATAAATGGAATCTTTACGCGCGGCGGCACTTGACACGAGGTCACATGGTAGAACCTGCACACGCGTTATCCCCGTAGGGTGGGTTTTCTTTTTTCTGTTTTGCGTTTTTTTTTTTTTTTTTTGTGTTTTTTTTTTTTTTGTTTTTTTCCTGCCTGAGCGATTAACGAAAAATGTATACCCGTATTATAAATTTCCGCCTTACGCACAGAAAAGTAATGGAAAACGTGTTTCGATCGCGTGATTGTCCCTCTTTTTTTCTTTTTTCTTTGCCGAGAATGTCAACCGCTTAGATGCGCGACTATAAACCAACTGCCTTAAGCTTTGGGGTTTGGTAAGCGTCATCACCGCGGCTAACCGAACCGGTTAGCTCTCTCAATCCTGCAGCATGAAGACCCCGTCACTCATCTCCCAAGCACACACATGCATTTTGACATTCCGATGTAAATCTGCACGGGAACTCTAGCCCTCTTCGCCCTGTCGTACCATCATCCCCTGAGAAACCCCCCCATAGTGCGATCGCGCGATATAGAATCGCTCGTTCTCGTTTAGAGAAAATAGGCAAAATAAAGAAGGGGAAATTAATTTGAAAGCAAACAAAAGGGAGAAGAAAAAAAAGAAATTATAAGATGGAACATAACAGGAAGAAAGTTGAACCGGAAACCGGGCCATTACACCACAGGATAGGATTCCCTTTTCCCTCTTATAACATTTATAATAAAAATGGAATCCTAAGCTGAGAGAAAGAGAAACAAAAAAATTAAAAATCATCTACGTATATCTTTGGCGTGGTATGTTCCCAAAGTTCGACCAGCTAAATCTTCCAACACATAGTAAGCGGAGCCTTGTTTTTCCTTAATACGAGCTTTTAGGAATGCTGGAGCAAGTTTCGCATTGAAACCTTTCTCAAACCGGCTTTGAGCGAAATTGCGCCTATATACCTCGTCGCCGACCTTAAAGTCTACCGGTTTGGACCTCATGTTGTAGTGGGAAGCGTTTCTAAGAAATGACAACTGAATATTTTTGCGTACCTGATCACGCACTCCTCCCAACATATCACTTCTATGGAGAGGCACATCTTCACCGTTCATCATCCCTAAATGCTTTAGTAGCACATAGTCTGATCCGTGCTGGATCATGTTTTGTCCAAATAGCGCAAAATATGGACTACATCCGATGGTGCTGTGCAATGTCGATCTTAAGGAGCAGGCTATGCTACTGAGATGTTTGTCCCAATCGCTCTGACCTTTGTCCACGTAGGCTCTTATGGCAGCGATAACTGAGCGATTCACTCGTTCGGAGGAATTAGCCTGCGGAGAATGAATAGCGGTAAACATGTGTTCGACTCCGTATTTGGTGAGGAAGCGGCCAAACTCTCCGGACTTAAACTGCGACCCATTGTCACTTACTATAGTTTCTGGCACACCGTAAGCGTGAAAGATTTCTTCTTCCAGGAAATCAACCAAAGGCTGTGTGGTAAATTTCCTTACGGCTTTTAGGAACACATACTTTGTGAGGTGGTCCAGAACAATAAATATCCCTATATTCCCTGCTTTGGATCGTGGGTAGGGCCCAATCAAATCGACGAACAACTTTTGGAATGGTTTAGATGTTCGAACGGGCTGTCCCATGGGCGGTCTTAGAACCACATTAGGACTTTTGGTCATCTTGCATACATCGCAAGACAACACATGAGCTCTAACATCTTTCACTAAAGTAGGCCAGAAAAGATAGCGACGCAGCTTTTCCAACATCTTACCAATTCCGCAGTGAGCGGAGCATGGTGGGTTATGAGAATTGTCCAAGATATCTTGAACAACACCCGATGGAATCCAAAGCTTCCAGGTTTCATTGTCCTGCACGGGAGAACCCGGTGAATGGGCAGTGCGCTTGTAAACGTATCCGTCAAGAATTTTAACATCTGGAAGTTTGGATTGATTTGCCAAAACATGTTTCTTAAGAGAGTTGTATTCCTCAGAGGAGAAGTGTGGCGAATGAAGATCCACTATGGGAGCAACTTCTCCAATGGAGCTCAGATCAAATGCGTCTCTCCGGGAAAGACAGTCTGGCACCACATTATCCACACCCTTGCGATGTTTAATGGAGAACTCGAATCCCTGGAGTTTCAAAGCCCATCTGGCTAATCTACCGGAAAGGTCCTTTTGCCTCATCAACCACTGAAGGCTGGCATGGTCCGTTATGATTGTAAATTCGTGACCTTCGACGTAGGGCCGGAATTTTTGAACAGACAGAACCGCGGCCAAACACTCCTGCTCGGTAACTGAATAATTCCGCTGCGCCTTGTTTAGCTTTTGGCTCATGAACGCAATGGGGCGTTCCACTCCATCTGCGTCGACTTGAGCCAAAACACTTCCCACGCCACAATGACTAGCGTCACATTGAATAATGAAGGGGCGCTTGAAGTCCGGCGTTGTTAGCACCGGAGCTGTAGTAAGTTGATCTTTTAGCCCCTCGAAGGCCTTTTGCGCTTCAGGGTTCCATTCAAAGAATCTGCCCTTTTTAAGTAGATCTGTAAGAGGGGTTGTGAGGGAGGCAAAGTTCAAGATAAACTTGCGGTACCAGCCGGCCATTCCAAGAAAACGCCGTAGCTGGCGCACGGATTTAGGAGGAGGAAAATCCACAATCGCACTTATCTTCTCCGGGTCCGTTTGTACTGAACCATATCCCACTATGTAACCCAGATATTTCACTGCCTTCAAACAAAACTTACTTTTGGCCACATTTATTGTCAGGCCGGCTTTTCTGATTTGCAACGCCACCTCCTGCAACACACACATATGAGACTCGAAGTCGTTCGAAACCACTAAAAGGTCGTCGAGATAGACGAAAACCTTTTCACGAAGATGGAAGGGGATGACCTTATCCATCAACCTGCACATTGTCTGCGGGGCGTTGCAGAGTCCAAACGGCATCACTGTATATTGATACAGCGGACGATTCGGCACGGTGAACGCCGTCTTTTCGCGAGAACTCATTTCCAGTGGGATTTGCCAAAAGGCATCCTTCAAATCTATACTGGAAATGAATTCCGCTCGTGGTAGGCGACTTAAAATGCCGTCAATGTGAGGAAGTGGATAAGCATCTTTTACGGTCAGGTCATTTACCTTTCGGAAGTCAATGCAGAATCGGACTTTTCCGGGTTTCCTAATAAGGACAACCGGAGAGCTCCAGGAACTGGTCGATTCCTCAATGACTCCGAGGGCAAGCATTCTGTCAATCTCGGCGAACATCAGTGACTCGACTGCGGGTGAGACAGGGTAATGACGTTGCTTTACAGGCTTGGCCATTCCAACATCTATGCCGTGTTGAACTAAACTGGTCTTTCCTAAGCCTTCTTTTTCGAAAGATGGAAACAACGAAGTGAGGGCTTTGAGTTGGTCTATCTGATAGGAGTTCAACTCATGAGCAGGCGATTCGGGAGGAGGCAGGGCATTCAGTTCTCCTATTATGCCTGGAGCAAGGTTAAAGCTTCTCCAAAAGTCTACGCCGAGATACAGGTTTTGACTAAGGGATGGGACTATATAAATTTCGAGTGGTTTCGTAATGCCCCGAAAAGTTACATTTACGGTAAGGCTGCCGCGAACGGTTTGCAGTCGCCCTTCGGCGGTTTTGACAAACGCATTGAATTTGTTAAGTTGAGCGTCAGAGAGCAAGACCTCATTAGCTGCACTCGCTCCAAAGCAGCTAATAGCTGCTCCGGAGTCCAGCAAACCGCTAATGGATTTTCCCAAAATTTGCACCTCGGCGTAGGGTCTTATATCTCGCGACTCTCGACTAAGAACTGCGGAAAGTAAAAGCTTTCTCCTCGTTCGCACATGTTTCCAAAACTTACGCAAACGTGCTGTAGATCTTTTGGGTTTGACAACGGTGTTACTTGCAACTGAAAATATTTGTTCTCGAATTCGATTATATTCACGCAATCTTTCGTGAAACGATTTTGCTGGGTCTATACCTTTCGGTTGTCTTATTGATCCGTTTTCCGAAGTAGATGGAAGATCAAGGTCTACGGTCTGCACTCCTACATCCTTGCTAAATTCGGTTATTATCGCCAAATTGCCATGTGACAGTAAGGTAATTGGATGTAGGGGAGGAGGGTTAGGATTGGTTAGTTTCTGAGATGGGGATGTGACCTGGTGTTGGTAGCCACATCCACTTTGGAGTTTACCGAGTGGGAAGAACACTTTGGACATTGTGGTTTGTAGGTCTCTTTTAAGCCACAACCGTAACAAAATACTTTCCTCTGCTGTAAGCACTCGATGTAAGTATGTCCTGCAGCATCACAATTCCAACACCGAAGGACATTCTGCGGAGGATTTATTGCAGAGATCTCCTCCTCGATTGTCGCGGGATCGATTTCGGATATGAACCTCCGACAAGGAGCGCTACGATTGACACTCACTCTGTTCACTTCTTGAATAAAGTGTTCATGTCTATGACATGCCTTGCGTAACTCAGCTATTGACGCAATGTGGAGGTGCAAAAGTTCGTGTCTAAGGTCAGGCTTTAGGTTTCTCATTAAAATTTCCTGAAGTTGACGGTCCGGGAGTGGTTCCGCTAAACGGTCAGCTATAGTAATAACAGCGTCCAGAAAATCGTCAAAGGATTCTCTTTCCCTTTGCTTCCTATTACGAATCATTTCTATAACGTCAAACCCGGTTCGGGGGTCAGAATATTGGAACCGCAAGGCTTCACAAAATGCATTCCATTCCATGGATTGCTCTCGGCGGTGATATCGCCAGAACCAGTCCTTTGCCTTCCCGGTGAAAAGAACGTGCATGTTATTGCAAAGTAATGAAAAGTTTCCGTTCAAGGTATTTTGAGTCAATGCTTGTATCCGGTAAATGAACTCATCGGCTCGTATACCATTGCTGGAGCCATCGAATTTAACATTCCAGTTCAAGATTATACTAGAAGCTTTTTCATTACTGGGAAAACTATTGGGGCCGGGGTCGTTATAAGCCCCAGATGGATTTGGTCGCGAAGCTTGGGGTGGGGGTTGTATATTTGTTTGTGTCCAGCTGGTTCGGTCCGTCAAGGGACTGTTTGGCGGAGCGGCATTTTGTGGCTGCGAATGGAAGTTAAGATAGCGCTGAAACATGGTTTCAATTGACTGGTTTATCACGTTCATATTTACTCGTCGATCCTCTTCTATCTCTTCCCTCACAAGCCTGCGGAGAACTTTTTCCTGGACTTGGGCAGCATTCTCTAAGGGAATAGCTAAGTTCGTGCTTGATTTTGACGCAGATGGAAATGACAAGGTCGGGGGTACTGGGGAATTCGTACCGCCCAACGAAATCCTGCTCTCGAGTATGCTCGAATCTTGACGGCTCCAATCCGCAGTGTTTTGCTGCGAGGTTGAACGAGTGTTAGGGCGCCGACCTTTGGGAATCGCGCCTTTGTGATGCTTAGTGGGGTTGTCGGAAGGGATATCCGGAGGGTTAGGTTCTGCAATAACTTGTCGGCAAACTGGACAGGAGTCCGAATTTGTAAGCCAGTTTTTAAGACAGATTTTGTGAAATAGATGACCACAAGCCGTCTTGCCCGGTTCCTTATCTAGGGAAAATTCTTCATGGCATATGGAACAGGTGTGCGGAAATGGGTCATCAGCGGGAAAGTTTAGTCGATCTGGGGTATGTACTACTGCCATAATTTTTCAAATAAAGTTGTACTAATAGTATAAAACAAAACTAAGATCTACGGAAATGAAAGATAAGAGATATTTGGTAGAAAAGATATATGCGTTATAACTAATTAGAGGAAATATATATATACTTAAAAGGCAAATAAGGATAAAAGCAAGATGTATCATTAGTGTGGTCTCATTTCGAGGCTTCGTTATGGGTGGTTCATTCGTAGGTACGGTGGTAATGCTGAAGAAAAGAAAATGTAAGTAAGTTAATGTTTCTTTGTATTTGCGCTGTATTGTCTAGGGCGTTTCATCAAGCAAGGGGAATCAGTGTAACGCGATACCAGGACATCTATTGTAAAGAAATGGGAATGCCGGGCGAAGGATCAGTGCCTCGGGCGCGTCGTTTCAAACCATCAGTGTTGGATTTGGAAAACGATATTCGCGAAGCCCTAGCCTGATTATCGCCATGACATGTATTTAAGTGAACTGTAGTTTAATAAAATTTTGAGCAACGATTGAAAGAAAAACAAGATAAGCTGTGAATAAGAGGTACACGGGAAAATGGTAAACTTTTAGATGATGACCCGCAATTTGCGGGCCCCACGTTGGGCGCCATTTATGTAATGGAGGCAGGGTTGATAGAAAAGAAAAGGGGAAAATTTGCCATTAGAGACGGGATGAAACTTATAGGAATCGGGAGTCGGGCAGGGGACGGAGGAAAGGGGATGAAAAAGGAAAGATCGTGGTTCGGTTGCTGGATGCGGGGTGCATGCCTTGCTGGTCTCAACTGAGCTCGTCGGGGGGGGGGGGGGTCCTTTCATCCAATTGGCCAAACCAATCACCACTACATAAAAATATTGCATGCATTAGTACAGGGTACCACGAAGTAACAGGAATTGAAAGCAAAAAAAAAGGATAGTCAGGCATTACCACGGGAGGAACTGGTGGTCGTCCTCTCAGCGGATCGGTACTGTCTCTACCCACCCTACCATGTGCAAGTTACTTACCTACCGCTGAAATTCGGAAGAAAACTTGCACCCGAAAAGGAAAGCTCTAGGCTATTCCTACGAAGAACCACAACTCCGCCATTGAAATGAGACGCTAAATTATTTCAGCCTTAAATATACATATTTATTAATTCAAGAAAAAAAAGGGACTTAACATAATCCATTTATTGTGAGTATCGATACCAAAAGTTGATGCCTACTGTATATAACCGCAAGAATACTTGACTTAGACTGCATTTCCAAATGCATGAAGCTATATTTTTATTTTTTTTTTTTTTTTTCTTTGATAAATATAAGTTCAAATATTATTACAAAAAAAAAATATCTTTCCTGCGATTTCGTTTCGTAAATGTATTATGGTAACCCTAGAATGGTTGCCTTATCAATCAATCGGTATGTGTATGAGGAGAAAAAAAAACTCGCGAAGGAAAAAAAAAAGAAATGTATTGTTATTGTGTCAATTTTTAAACTCTTACCTAGTCATCCACTGCGTCAGGCCTGTCGAAGAGGATTCCGTTGCTAAATTTGCTGCTAGGAGAGACAAAACCAGATTAAGGTGGGAGGGGGGGGTAAGACGAAACCCTCCCAAAAGAGAACGTCCCGTTTACGCTCTTGGGCTCCGATAAATACCCACACAAATACCGAAGGAGGAAAGAAAAAAAAAAGAACACAAATCGCAAAATAAAGATAGGAGAGGGTAATAACTGATAATGGAAGGAGAAAAGAACAAAAAAATATGTCTGCAATTTTAAAATGGAAACTAAACTAATCTTAAAACTAACACTAAACTAAGTATACGCCAGCTGATGAGTCTGCGTCCACTGTGATTTTGATCATGCGGTTTGATGGCAGGTTCAATTTTGTAGGGCCATAAAAAAAAGGCATGGACCGGTAGAGGTATACAGGCTTTAGGGATCCGGTGGGATGGGGCACTATCTCCGTGGTCTGGAGTATATCGCACTTGGTTGGCCAGGCGAGACTGTCACTATTTCGGTTTCGGGTACACGTGGATCGTTTTTTTTTTTTTTTTTTTTAATTCGTTCATTTAGGGCCAAGCTCAACATTTATCTTAAGAGATAAAATGCACGCCCGAATATCTTTGGTGGGCGGGTAACATGGTTGCCGTATAAAAATTAGTTCTTAGGTGGAACCAGCAGGGTTATAATTTAACCGACTGACACGTGTTGCGGCACCAATGATCTGTATAGAGGCGGGGGGACAATAAATGGAATCTTTACGCGCGGCGGCACTTGACACGAGGTCACCTGGTAGAACTTGCACACGCGTTATCCCCGTAGGGTGGGTTTTCTTTTTTCTGTTTTGCGTTTTTTTTTTTTTTTTTTTGTGTTTTTTTTTTTTTTGTTTTTTTCCTGCCTGAGCGATTAACGAAAAATGTATACCCGTATTATAAATTTCCGCCTTACGCACAGAAAAGTAATGGAAAACGTGTTTCGATCGCGTGATTGTCCCTCTTTTTTTCTTTTTTCTTTGCCGAGAATGTCAACCGCTTAGATGCGCGACTATAAACCAACTGCCTTAAGCTTTGGGGTTTGGTAAGCGTCATCACCGCGGCTAACCGAACCGGTTAGCTCTCTCAATCCTGCAGCATGAAGACCCCGTCACTCATCTCCCAAGCACACACATGCATTTTGACATTCCGATGTAAATCTGCACGGGAACTCTAGCCCTCTTCGCCCTGTCGTACCATCATCCCCTGAGAAACCCCCCCATAGTGCGATCGCGCGATATAGAATCGCTCGTTCTCGTTTAGAGAAAATAGGCAAAATAAAGAAGGGGAAATTAATTTGAAAGCAAACAAAAGGGAGAAGAAAAAAAAGAAATTATAAGATGGAACATAACAGGAAGAAAGTTGAACCGGAAACCGGGCCATTACAGTGTGCCAAGTCCCAATCACGTATTCCAATTCAAGAGGATAAGCGTCTAATGCTCTTTGATATTCTTAAGCCACCGCCAAATAAAAGAGCAAAATAAAATGCCTTTCGAACCAATGCACCGTGTTATTCAAATTGGATACAAAGCTACGTCTATGTCCCTTTTCTAGCCGTGAAAACCCACAAAGGAAAAGAAAATTCAAATTTCAATTCTCTCCTTCGATCGAAATAGACCGATGGAAGGCGAAATTCTTCTCATATCCCAGCGAGAGGAATGTAATTTGCATAATCCCGAATCCCGATTTCCGAAGCCGATATCATAGCTGAAGACAAACAAGAAATATTTTGTGACTACTCGTGTGTCCTCGCTAAGCACATAACGGGGAGTGCACAGCATATAGAAACAGAAACATTTTCTTTTCTTTTATAATAACAACTGTCAACCCATTGGAAATTGATTTAAGCCAAGCCGCGCCAAGTTAACTGACACTTATTTATGTTTTTCAATATATGTACGTGTGGGTGTCCTTGCGAAACGTGACTTAACCCGTTAGTGGTATACTTATTGCACATAAAATCTGATATGTTAACGGGATTTGCTTGAAAGTATGCCTTGGGGATTTTTCTACAAGAATGCTCATCATTGACTTTGAACTTTGTCTGTCTGCTAGACTGAACCCGTAGGCCAAATTTATGCTGACATTCATTGGCAGGTTTATTCGTGTAAAAGGAGAATCGCCCATGCGTCGGGTTTGCTAAAAATACTTTCAAAAATAGTTGAAAAGTAATTAATCCGGTTCAGGGAATGAACGAGTTTTATTTTTCATTTTATCCTCGAATGCGCTTGCAAATGTTTTGAAAGTTCTTACCTTTTCAATGGGAAAGTTCAATAAAAATTCTCTGGTTCGATGGTGCGTGAAATCATATTGTAAACGAAAACGAACAAAAATTCTTTTTTTTCCAACGAAAAACCGATAATTTGTAAATGTGCCTTTCAGGTGGGCGTATTCCAATGGCGGAGCAATGTTGTTCACATAATCGAATCAGATGCCAATGAAATCTGTAAGTGATGTGGAAAATTTGTCCAGTGGAAATACGCAGATGATACGAGTACAATGTTCAAGGATTGCCGCTCGGTAATTGAACAAACAGCGGACTCAAAAAATTATTCATGCAAAAAGAAAAGAAGGACGCACGGGGGTTCAAGTTTTTGTTTCTACATGAGTCCGGAGAAAACTGAGTGGCATCTGCGTGCAAAACAAATGTCAATACTTTGTATACTGATAAAGGGTGATTTTTTAAGAGGTTTAGAACTTTTTTAAAAAAAAAAACACAAAAAATTCGAAAAAATTAATGAAATATTTATTTGAATCGATAGTTTGAACCTTGCAATTTAATGTTTAAAGATAATTTCATGCAAATGTTGACCGCGGCTGCGTCTCAGGTAGCCCATCCGCTGAGTCCAATTTTGGCATACTCTTTCACACATATCGGCCGGTATCTCACGAATGAAAGCATGGATGTTGGCTTCCAGTGCGTCAATCGAAGCGGGCTTGTCCCTATACACATTAGCCTTGGCATACCCCCACAAAAAATAATCTAATGGTGTCAAATCGCACGATCTAGGCGGCACACCAATTGACCGGCCCGAAACGTGAAATTAACTGTTCACCAAACTCGCCTCGCAATTGCGCCATTGTTTCGCGTGCTGTGTGGCATGTGGCACCGTCTTGTTGAAACCACATATCATGCAAGTCAAGAACTTCCATTTCGGGCAAAAAAAAGTTTGTTATCATCGCTCGGTAGCGTTCACCATTGACAGTAACGCTGCGATTCGCATCATCTTTGAAGAAATATGGCCCAATAATGCCGCCGGCCCATAAACCGCACCAAACAGTGGCTTTTTCGGGATGCATTGGTAGCTGTTGCAATGCTTCTGGCTGATCTTCACTCCAAATGCGGCAATTTTGCTTATTTACGTACCCATTCAACCAAAAATGAGCCTCATCGCTGAACACAATTTTTCGATAAAAAAGCGGATCCTCAGCCAGCTTTCCAAGAGCCCATTCACCAAAAATTCGGCGTTGTGGTAGGTCGGCTGGCTTTAGTTCTTGCACCAGCTGTATCTTAAAAGGCTTTACGCCCAAATCCTTCCGCAAAATTTTCCACGTAGTGCTGTAACAAAGGCCTAACTGCTGGGAACGGCGCCGAATCGACATTTCGCGGTCTTCTGTCACACTAGCTGATACGGCCGCAATATTTTCTTCACTACGCACAGTACGTAAACGTGTTGGTGGTTTAATGTCCAACAAAGTAAATTTGGTGCGAAATTTGGTCACAATCTTCCGAATAGACTGCTCAGAAGGTCGAGAATGCCGATCATAAAATGGAAGCAGCGCGCGATGAACATTTCGAACCGAGCACGAATTTTGATAGTAAAATTCAATAATTTGCAAGCGTTGTTCATTTGTAAGACGATCCATGGTTAAATTGCAAATCAAACTGAAGCTGTTTGACAGTGACACAAGGTACTAAACACACATCAGCTGTCAAAACCGGTGTTGCCAAAACCAAACCAGCTAAAAAATCACCCTTTATAATAGCAGGCGGCGGTGTGGAAATATGTCAGGATGCCAAGTTCGCTTCACCAGCGATCACCTAATCAAAGGTCGAACACTGAAAAGCGATTGAGACATTGTAAGAAGAAAGAAAGTACTCGTATCTCGCTCAGCCTACAAAGACTTTTTCAAAGGATTTCAAATCCTGGAGCACTCAGACAAATCCCGGTCGAAGTAGAAACCCCTTTGTTTGGTGTAGTGGGGGAGAAACTCTGTTACTAGTCGTTTCTCTTTTCGGTGGCCGAGTATTGCTCGGGTAACAACCACTACACCATTGGTACCCCCGCCACGGAAGACAGTTATTGGGCTGGTGAGGATGATCACTCCTTACCACATTCGGTTAGTTTGGGTCTTGGTGTGCTGAGAAGCTTGTCCAGATCCCACTAGAAGTGACTCACAAAGGGTTCGTTTCTGGGGTGTTGGAGCCCCCGGCAGTGGCATAGAAAGTTGCTTGTGGGTCTTCTTCTTAACGCAACCTCTGCAACGTTTTGCGTTCAACATGAGCATATTTTTCACATGGTACAGTCCATGGTAGCAGTAGTGGTAGTATAGTGACTTTATTAACATTTTATATAATTTTATAATCTTCTTATTCGTATTTTCTACTACTACTACAGGCCATGGAATTGTGTCCTTAATAATTCCTACAAAGATGAATAAGTGTATTTCCGTATATATCTCTCGGTTCTGGCTATGTCGAAGAACGCTAAAAGGTTTCTTTTGGCGACACGAGTTTCTATGAAGGTCCATCTGCAATGCAGTCGCCTTCCGAGACCCAGCAGAGCACATCCCGTACTGTTTTCCAAGAACCGCGAGCTCTTCCTAGACAGCATTTCGTAATTTGATACAATTCAAATTCTGTTGCAGTTATTACCATAGTTTTTGAAATTTTTATAACCATAATAAGTTATATTGTGCCCGAATTTGTTTGACTATCGTCAGCTTTTATTACATTTGTGGAAAATGAACTGGACTAACGTCTCAGACTTGTAATACGATAATCGTCTAAAAAGTGATACCTTCTGTCGGACTCAACAGTTGCTTGAAAGATTTGGAGAAGACCGGTTTCCATTTTTGATCCGTCGGCAATGCATTGCATGTTGTATCCTAAAATGACGCCAGAGCCAACTTCGAAGAGGTGGCTGCAACCACTTAATTAATTATAGTCCAAAGCAAAGACAGCGAGGCTATAAGTTTCAGTCTAATCGTTTTGTAATAAATACTTAAAAAATGTACGGAAACTTTTCATGTTCATGTTAATATTTTGAATTGTTAGCCTCGCGTAGAAGACCATCCGCGACTAAGTGGAAAAAGTGCCCGAATTTCAACGCGAGGCTTACATTTAACAATAACTTACTTGTAAGCAAGAAATTTAATAATAACTGAAAAAAAACGAGCGCTGAAAACCATATTATTTAAATATTTCCATTTAAAAAACGGGGCATAATTTCGTTCTTTTCCAAAAAAACTATTTCCCTAAATATCTCGTAAGCATTCGCCATTACCAATCACCAAATTTAGTCAGCCAGCTTATGCAAAGACTCCACACTTTCCAAAATCCCTTTACCAATAAACAAAAAAAGTTGCCATAGAGTCAAATGTTATTGTTGAGGAAGCCATGTTTATCTCGGGCATTAGTTAAATAAATCCTCCCTAAATGTCACTTTGAGGAGGAGTGTTGCCCAACCATCCAAAATGAGGGTATTGAATTATAAAATAGGAGCGAATTTAAATACTCAGTGTTTAGTCTGAGCATTTTTAATTATGTATATATTAATTTTAGTGAATTGTAAATGGTTTCTGATTTTATTTGTAGGACTACAACAATGCAAGTGGTTTTAAAGTTTAACAAACTCAAATTTGTCCAAATGTATGCACAAAATGGAAATATATTCCATTTTTGGTTATTTTCTAAATATTAAAAAGTATATTTCTGTGCATATATTTCTTTCTTTCAATGCACTTTTTATTAAATGAAATGGTTAATGCTTTTCTCTGCTTTATATTTAACCACTAGTGCTTGCATTTTGATTGGTTTGTATTTTCCAATAGTTTGCAAGCAACAAATGGATGACTAGTTAACAATAGATTCTATATAAGTTTGGGATCTTTCCAAGACTTTCTTGAGAGTCGTCGCAAAGAGAATAAAATATCTGTTCACTTAAGTTTGGAGGGCTCATCTACTTTTTGCAACAATTCTCAACACGACTCAGGTTGATATTTGACTGCAACCAAACCCCTCAAACTATTTGAGAACCTCTAGTAAAAAATTTGTGGTCGAAAAATGTTGACTTCCCGGAAAATATAGATAGAAAATTTGTCAGCATTCAGCACAATCAACGCAAAATAAAAAAAAAATTAGGAACTTCTGGAGGAATAGTTTGTGCGAATTTTTAAAGGAGGGAACATGACAGCATTTGGGTAGAAAAATGTGCGCCACGGTTCATACTTTTCTACAAGAATTTAAAATTTCGTGTTTCTTTAAGTTTCCCGAATTAAGTAATATAAGCTATACAAATTTTAAAAAATGAAATTGTATTTCTTTCCACACTTCTATAATCTATATAGTTTAGCAAGCACTGCTTCGTTGATTGGCAAGTTGAAATTCAAAGACGGAAGTGATAGGTTTCCTCAAACGCTTATGGCTTCCTACAAGAGATTTCAATTTATTCTGAAATGAATTAGCAGGCTTTTATTTTTAATTTCAAAAATATTCACTTGTAACAATTCAATTGTGATCCTTGACCTCCAATAAGATTTGCATCATCAGCCTATGAATAAATGAAAGCATTATTAAAAAATGTGTTCCGTTTATGGAATAATTTGAAAGGGATATTATTTCTACGCAATTGCACCCATAAATCAATTGTGAAGTATAAGAAAACAAAGGAAGGCGTCTATAATAAGTATCGAAAATTGTGTCCGATCGAACGGTAAGACATTACTGATTTGCATTTGACATTTGACAGATCAGCGGATATTTTTAGCGTTTCCTATTTTGTGTTATATTTTATGCTTTGCTTAAAAAAAAGCCTTTTAAAAATATCTGTTGGGCAAATTTAATTGCAATTGATATATACATATTTTTAGAATAATAATCTCGTTATGAAACAAACTTTTGACATTGTTTTCCACGAAAACGGGGCAAATTCCTTATGACAATAATCGTTTGAACTATATCGTCTTTCAAAGTTTGATGACCATAGTTAGTATCTAATATTCTGCCAGAATTTTTTTTACACAATCGTCTTCTGTCATTGTATTTGTGGAAAATTAACTGTATTAAGATATCAAACTCGTAATTTTTGCATTTAGTCGCTAGTTTTGGAGGTCTGTCGTCTGAACGATAATCCTCTTAAAAGTTACGAAATGAGTGCCCAGGTTATGAAATTTGAATTCTGCGAAGACAGCAAATGTAATAGATTCCAAAAAAGTCGCACTAGGAAATGTGGAACTCTAATTGTTTATTGGTACAGTTTTACTAGTGCTGTACATTTTTACTAAAACATGGCAGTCAACTGGCAGTCGACATAAGCGTTTGATTATTATTAAGTCTGATTATCAAAACCGCAACGTTTGGTTTTTGTTTTTTTTTAATAAGACCCATTTACGAATTACACGACAAATGCGGTTAGTTATGTAATATTTGTAAACTTAAAGTTCAATGAACTAATAAACATAATTATTATTATTATTATTATAATTATTATAATTTACATAACTCCGCAAAATTACATGCAATTGCAACTGTATGAGGGGTATAATTGGATCCAAAATGAGGACATGTTGGCTCGTTGTTCTTTTGTTTACCTAGTTGATTCAGAATTTCAAAGCTATTACTATATGGAAGGGAATCGGCCCTGGCATAGTTACAGTACAGGTCGAACAGCGTGACTTATACTCCCTTCAAATGAATTTTTTATTAAATCTCATTAATTGCCAGGGTTGTTGCAGAAAATGCTGCCGGGCATTATTCAGTTAATTATTACTCACATAATTACGCTCGCAATGTTATTCCGTACACTGCCTGATGAAGGACATGGTGGTTGCGTTTTATATTTTCGTGGTGGATGGCGATGTCATTTATCTTTCTTTTTAAAGGACAAAGTAAATGTGCAGTTAGCAGTGCTTCTCCCTTGTTCTAACAGACAATAGCGAGTATTTTTCACGTTCTTTGACACATTTATAGATAGATATTCGCGTAACCCATGAGGGTTAAAACGAACGAAATATTTATATTTTTCAAAGCGATTTTCTCCTTCATTGGGCGCCAGATAAACTGTAAAATAATCTCGAAAGTGTGACAAAGAAATGTGTTCGCATTTGTCAGTTTTTTTTTAGCTTAAAATATTTTACGAAGCATTGCCTCCTGTTAAAGATTGTTATTCTAGTACGCTTGTCCATCACCTCTATTACCTTTTTTTTTAGAGTTTATTGTTTGGTTTCATTGTTTATATATTCGAAATTAAATGTCAAAATTCCTTAAATGTCAAAATGAATTGTCACAAAAAAAACGCCTAGAATTGTCTGGATGGGATGTAACCTGAACGCAAAAACTAGATTGGTCGGGAACGTCACTTTTTCTACGTCAGCCACATATGCGAACTGTCAACTGAGTACTCAAACACGAATTTCTTGACTAAATTCGTCGGCTACCCCTCCATAGACGTCAACTGAAACAGCTGCTCATATGACCGATTTCAGCCAATCAAAACCGAGATAGATCTAGTGAGAGAGCTGTCAGACTTACTAAACTAGATACTTGAACGTCCCCAATTATATATACCTATATTATATTATTACCAACCACTATTAAAGCGATTTTTATAACGAGAGGTGCGATTTTTATTTCATTGCAAGAAAGTGTAAGTGACGGCGAATTTATACACCTCCTTTAAGTATTTTTTGAGTAATGACAAGTTGAAGACAGTGAAGTCGAAAAAAAAAACACATATTGGTCAAAAAAGAAACCAAAATGTAGGCGTGGCAATGCACGACGTAACCCATAGGCTTCTGGGAGTCCTTAGAAACATTTAACGAAAAAAATTTCACCGAAATCTGTTCGGTATAGTTATATTAAATTGCCTGATACGTAAAAATAGACAGAATGACTGGTTGATTAGCATGACTAGAGCGTTATTTACTTCTGGGGTTGACCTGTGCCTCAACCAAGACGCCTCTCTATTTAGCGCGATTTTTAGGCTAACTCCTCCAGTTGCGGACTCCAAGTTGAGGCCTCCTTTCACGTGCGCGAGATATATCAAACGATAATAGGCCACTTGAGCTTATTCATTCCATCCCCATTAAATTATAATTACCTTTTAACATTTGGGACACAAAGTAAAACAATACTTTGTGGTCTCTCATTAGAACTATTCGGCGACGCTCTGTCGAACGTTTGTTTAAACAATCCATAACATTTTATGGATCGACACACTTATCAATTCGAAATGCCTTCTGCAATTAAATATACTTTGTCACCAATGACAAAGATTCCTCGATGTCGCTCTGTCGAACACTTGTGTAAACAAACACAATGTTCGGACCGACGATTCTGTTGCATACCGAGGTAACATTTTAGATGAAGAGTTTTGACCCAAGGAGTCGTAGATCAACCCGCGAAGTAAGAACAATTCTCTTTCCATCTTCAGTCCCCGAAGACAGTAATAAATAAATATATTTTTTTGTTAACCCTCTGAATTAAATAGTTTTCTCGCGCGCCAAGTCGAGGACTTCCTCTACTGCGTTGCCCCCTTGGGTTAGAATCAAAGATTCTTCAAGCCGGAGCTTATTGTCCATTTGCTCGACATTCAATCTTAGGCAACTGACGCGTATTTTTCGGACCAGGTCGATGTCGCTGTATACAGCTCGTAGAGTTGGCTGTGAAATCACCTTCTCCAAAGCCCGTCAACGCAAAACCACCGAAAATCACACGAAGAATTTTGAGTTCCTGAGGCTCGATTCAGGGCGTACTTTCCTCTAACCATCTCTTGGAGACGAGTTGATGTATGTTCTTTACCAAGTCAACGTCCAAGTCGTCCAACGAGGGTTTTTTTTTTTTTTTTTACAAAAAAGAGAGATATCCGACGTTCCCGGGAAACATTGCTTCTAATCGACGATTGGTTTTAACTCACGATTTTAAATTGTACTCTACTAGGCTTCCTTCCAAAATCCACCCTGTTGTCGATGTAAATTTTAAATTGAATACCTTTTGAAATTTCTGTTTAATTCTTCTCAATTATTCCATTTCCCTTCCACTGGAACTCCACAAAGGCGCATGTTTGACCCGAAAAGACATCTTTAAATCTGAATGAGACCTTTTCCAATTCAGTTAACGAAATAATTTAAACAGACATTAAGGTGAATAATTCAATAATAATCGGCCGACTGTCGCCGTATTTCGAATTCAACCAACTGCTCGTCAACACTTAAAATACCCACGGCTCCATTTAAGCTCCTGATAATTATTTAAGAAGATTCTCGCAAATGGAATGCAGATGAAAAATAATGCCAACGCGCACATGTTAAATTGGATTTGGGGGCGATTTTATTTGATACCCCAAATGGCTCAGATAAAACACGAGGAAGCGAGGAAACGAGGAGATCAATGAATGAAATGAATTGGTGTTCTTGGAAAATTAATATGCGTAAGCTAAGTTCATAGAAACCAGAAATAATTTTATCTCAATGCTAAAGGTGGCGGCTGTGAATGAGTCTGTACTGTCTCTCAAGGAATTGCGCGCAAATTAGTTTTTGGATCTGTACACTGAGTCTGTCATCATATTACATTTAATTATCCAGCAACAAATTCATATTACTGTCGCAGCCAACGCAGAACATTTATTCTCATTAGTTCGTCCCTTAGGAAGGATTTCCCAACCAAAGAGAACAAGTAACACCATGGCAAGACATTTAATTGAATTATATGTACACATCCTTTGGCCACCCCTGTGTGGTGAACGCAAAACTTTCACATCAAGTCCATAATTAATTTATATTCTCATGGTCGACCAAAAGCGACCGTAGAAAAGGGTTCTGTTCAAAACAGATTCAAAGGGTCGTCCGTTCTCTGTCGCCAGTGGAGAGTTAACTGGGAACATTTTAAAATTATTGCGTTTATTTATTTCGTTATAAAACTACTGCGAGAAACCGCTGCCAATATGTTGGATACTGTAATTGATAGAAATACCCGTAAGGGGTTTTTGTTTTGTATACACATCTGTCAAAAAGGTCATGGGTTCTTTTTTTTTTACAACTTTAAACATCCCCAAAGTTGTCAATGGTGATGCGTCGAGAATATATACTGAATTTATTTTTCTCCACGCACGTCCGCAAATAAACAATTCTGAAGTGAATTAATTTTTTGCCAGCAACAGGACAAGATTGCAGTTAACCCGCACGCAAAACCAGCAAAACTGAGCTCACTCAAAAGATGTAACATTTTCAGAGACCACGCTTACATTTGAAAGTTCTAATAAAATTACACACCCTTTTTAGCTTTATTTGTTTCTTAGCTTTTACCGGCTACTTTTGACTTGACTACCACCTTTGTAGTTAATGTGCTAAAAAAGGAAGCTGAACTACACCCACCGTTTAATTACCTTCCACACGGCTGCTAAGAACTATCGTTCCTTCTAAACATTAATGCTCTTAATACTATTCAATTAGCTACGTTAGTTGATGGCATTTTGTGTACTCTTCGGTTATCAGCAGCAAGTTGACACTCTGCCTTGTCAATCAACACTGTGAGCCACTCGAATCTCATTGTAATTTGATTTATTCTTTAGATTTTGCTATTTTAATGGCGTATGCACATGTTTTGATAATATTTTTATTCTTATTCGTTGCAGAGCTGTTGCCGCCTACCTCCGTGCACTAAACCTATCGCCTAATAATGCTGTCGTCCATGGCAATCTTGCGTGTGTTTATTACGAGCAAGGACTCATCGATTTGGCCATTGACACTTACCGGCGAGCAATCGAATTGCAACCCAACTTCCCAGACGCCTACTGCAATTTGGCAAATGCCCTAAAAGAAAAGGGTCAGGTAAGTGTGAATTTTGAAGAAAGTTGTATTGTGGGTTGAAAATGGCATTATTGATGGAAGTTCGTGGTTAAGCTTAATAAATAAAAATGCCTACCTGACGGAATTGCAGCCGTGGGTTAGTACTTTCATTTCAGCCTGTCGGTCATATTTTTCCCACCTGCTTTAAGGTACGCTGCGAAGAGGAGTGTTCTCCGCAGTGCGAATCTGCAATCTAGGAAACAGAATCAAAATCGTAGCTTACGCAGATGTCTATGAGAATTTGGAAATGCTTGCCAACAATCAGTGAACTAATGGACAATGTTTTAAAAGAGCGCTCTGTGTGGCCAACGTAGAACAGTAGGCAAGTCTTAAAAAAGCTTAGCTCGTTCTGGAGTAAAATATCACAATAAATTTCCGATTTGAGGTGAAACAGCTCAGCGCCATTCAAGGCTCTAAGTTATCTGGAAAATTAATTTTTGAAGCAAGGACATGCAAATTGGAAGATGATGTAAAATGATGAAAAGAACCTGTTGGAAACATTGGTAATGTTAAACACAATGAGTAAAAAAATTACTCGCAAAGTTTTACAGATAATAATAACTTAAAGCTGGATATTCGCATCCCACTCCCGAGTCGGCCAGAATGGTAGTCCAATAGTACCACTCGAAAAAGATCAAGGGACTACAATCTACAGATAACAAAATGGAGATATGTGTGGAAGCAGGTTTTATTCAGCGGGACTGGAAGAACAGCTGCATCACAAGCTGGAATCCTGGCAACAGAAAAAGGTGCAAGAAATACTTAAAAGACAGTCGCCTTTTCGTCGTCGCTTATTACTATCTTCGTTGACAGTCAATCATCAGCCAGGTCAAGTCCGGTTAGGAAAGGTCGTGATGAACTAATCACCAAAAGGTCAAACTCTGCTGGGTTCCCGGACATAGAAATAGAATGTTACAAAAAGGCTAATGCTTTGGCAGGATATGGGTTGGAAATTAACATCAGCGAAGTGGACACACCCATACTGCCACCAATTGGAAAATTTTGAAGCATAATTGAGGGAATAATAGAGAAAGTGACCAACTTATGCTGGCTATCTGGAGAGGACTGTACTTTCTCACCGAAATTAGATATTTTTGGCACTAAATCGAGCCTCTATCCGCATCACAGGTGGAAGACCCTCTGTCGCTAGAGTCAGGGGCCCAACCCATAGAATCCGTCGCAAAGTATTTGACTGACAGGTTGATAGAACACACAGCAGCTAATGGAAGGTGACCCATAAGAAGCGTGCGTGCCGTATGCCACGGATAAAATAGGTTTACTTTCTAGTTTTCACCCGTTGACAGTTCGCACAACGTGACAGGAAGCATTTTCATTGGTGGAAATATTGAGAGAGTGAGATAAGATGGGATTGGCCGTTAATGAGGGCAAGACGAAGTATATGCTGTCAACTAAAAAGGACACCCACAATAGGCAGATATAACTTTGAGGTGGTAAAGGACTTTGTCTATTTAGACTCCGCTTTGAACTCAGGCAATGACACCAGGGCTGAGATTAAACGTAGAATTACTCTTGCCAATCGCTGTTTCTTTGGGCTAAGAAGGCAATTGAGTAGCAAAGCCCTCTCTCGTACAACTAAAGTGACCATTTATAAGACCCTATCGTCCCAGTCCTGCTATATGGCGCAGAGGCATGGACTCTATCAAAAGCGGATGAGGTAACTCTGGTTTGTTTCGAGAGAAAGATTCTTCGAGTGATTTTTGGTCACTTCTGCATTGACGGTGAATGGAGGATGAGATTCAACGACGAATTGTACGGTCTGTACAGCGACATCGACCTAGGCAAAAGAGTGAAGGTCCAACGACTGACGTGGCTTGGTCATGTAGGGCGTATGGACACGAATGCTCCGGCCCGGAAGATCTTCGAATCCACACCCAAGGGAAGGCGCAGTAGAGAAAGACCGCGACTCAGAGGGCGCACGCAAGTAGAAGGGGACCTTAACCAACTTAGCGTGCGAAACTGAAGACAGCTAGCAAAAGATCGCGCTGGCTGGAGACGCTTGTTGGTTGAGGCCCAGGTCCACCCCGGAATGTAGCGCCACCTTATGTAAGCAAGTAAGAGAAAACTGCCATTGTCACTGTATGCGCGACGGAATCTGTCGGAATACTCGTTCGGTCTAATACCTCATTGATAGAGGAAGCAACGGATTCTATGGCGTGCGCCGTTCATGCTCACTATAAATGGAGGATAAAGTCGAACGATTTATGCAAAAGAACGTATGACAAACAGACTTTCCGATATCAAGTCTTCTACACTTCATTAGCAGCGCCAACGTGTTCTGAAGCCGAAATATTCAATGAAATGTCTTACAATGTTTTCACCATCGTTTGAGTTGCATTTGGATACATTTTCCATGTTTCCTGATCAATTTATCTAATCCCCACTGCAAGTATATCAGACTTGAATCACTTGGCTAGAAAAATATGCGAATGGAGCTATGTCAAGACGGGAATGGGTATTTAGAAAGCAGACATGAGAAAAAAAAACGAGCCAAAAAGAAATGAAATTCGTTGCTCAAAGGGGATTTCCTGTTTAAAGAAGTCACATACAAAGTGCTTTAAAACGGCACATAGAAAAAGGACTGTTTAACCGACTCTCAAAAAAAAAAGAAGACAAAAACTTACTTAAAACGAGTTAAATAACTTCACGACTAAACACAGATTAGCAACAAACACCGGGTACAAATAATCGTCACCCTGATTAGTTGCTCTATAAATAGACATGTTACCTTCATCATACCTAGAACTAGCTTTCGGGTTATTGTCTGACTTTGAAGGCAATTACGAAGCACCATAATTGCCAACTACCTATCCTATTCGTTTGCGATTGAGGGTCGACAATTTAATTAAAATTTCACAACATCGGTACGAGTTTTCGCAATTTAACAGCCTCCCGGTCAACCGAAATACAATTAGTCACCGCAAAGTCCATAAAGGACTCAACGGAAATTGTTTTTTTTTCCGTAGTTTTGCGGTAAATACATTTATTGCAGGTTTATTCTGCGACAAAAAACCTTCGAACCAACCACCCTCCAGAAATAATGATGTTTTTAATGAATTTACAAATGACAAAGGACCAAAATAAACAAGCAAAAGGGCGCGTACATTTGTTGGATCGGTGACATAAAACCCTTACACAGCACATTGACTTAAAAATGAGGCAAATACGACTCCATTTGGCGCGGCGCTTTAATTAAGTCTGTTTTTGGTTTTATTGAATCCACACCTGTGAAAACATAAATAACGTTCACTAAATATTTGTCTGTCCAATTACCAGCAGCGGAGAGAAAAAAAAACCCACGATACACAACCTTAGGACTTCAAAATGCAACGTCTATGAAAATGGTGGGCGGAAATAACAAGGACACATCACCAAACGATGTCACTTAATATCACATTTTTCTCTGGTGAGCGGTGCCGTTGCTACACTCATTTGCAGGTATCCTATCAGAGCTAATTGCAGTCGGATGCAGTTTCCTTAAGAGAGTAGTTAAGCACAAGCATCCTATAGTTTGCCATTGAAACGGTGAGAGTGGGAGAGGCCCATTAAAGTCGCTCCTTCATTTGAGGTGGCTTAAGTGCTGCGACGTACATTGCTCGTGGTTTTCGTTTTTCAATTCTTTTACGAGCACCCGAAGGGAAAAATAAATTTTAATGACAATGGATGTACGCGTCGTCTGGCGTTAATGCGAAGACATAAAGTGCCACCGCTATGTCATGCATGAGAAAATAAGCCAACTAGCATCTGGAGGGTGGATCATAAATGGAGAAATCCGAACCCTTTTCGGTGAACACATACAAATGGCGAGATATGAATACTAATTGAATATTCTCCAGAGTTGAGGGCGGTCGGTGTCGGTCAAGAATCAGGATGAAGTTGGATTATGGAATTGATTCCCGACCCCAATTGACTGCAGATGGGATATTAACTCGGCAGTTCTTAGAATTGTTATGGATGTATGGAGAACAACATTTTTCAATCCAGTTTTGACAGGGAAGTCGACGTTCGCACAGTGATTTACATAATTTCCTAGGAAACCACAGCATAAATAAAGTTTATTCCGAGTTATTTTCGTTCTATAAAGGTATGTCAAGACCAGCCAAACACTTGATAAACAATTTTATAAATATTTCTAAAACATTTATTAAACAATACAATTTTTATCAAATGTTTAAGACATGTTTTGCTGGTTTCACAGTTTCCCAATCGTGATGGGAAATAATATTTATATTTACAAGTTTAACTGCAGAAAGGGAGCGCTGTTTTTCGATTTTTATTTTTTTTTTTAAATAAAATAAAAATCTCAAGAAAAGCTTGGAATACCTATTGAGAAAGTTCTTCATTTAATACGATTATTTGAATTAAATCGTGTGTCACGTGATTCCCGAGACCAAAATTACAAAAATATAAACTTTACTCACTGCTAATAACTCTACCACATTATTTTCTTCTAGTTGGACTAGAAGAATAAAATTGAAATATTTCATAAACATCTAATAACTGCATTTCAGATGTCTTTTATAATTGTGTATGAAATTTGTCCGATTTTTTTTTAGAAATATTTCATAAACATTTCTGAAAAGTTTCGCTTGTCTGGGCACACCTTAATATGCCAAAATAAACGTAAGTGCTAGCAGCAAAATATTGTTCATGTGTTGCATATTTGAACATAAAATACTAAATTTGTTTCTAAAAAATATGGAAAAGAAAAATTATTCAAATATGGTAACACCCCCGACATTGCATGCGAAATGACAAGTCCTGTGTGTGACGTCACGTTGAGCAGAATATTTGCAATATAGCTGGTGGCAATGTGAAGTTTGTAATACCCTGTATTATCTGTTTTGTTTTTAAAAGCAACTGTTGCCACAACTGAAAAATTAAAATTTTCAATGTACCGTCTTGTTTTATTTTCCAAATCTGATCCGGATCAGATCACGCTGATAATAAAAAACAGCTAATGTCGATGTTGTTGATATTTTTAATAAATGATTGTCAGCCATCTGAATTTTTGTCGACGATATATTTTATATTCGTCAACATTTGTGATCGTTTCGTTAGTGAAATTTTAAGGAAACCCTTTGGTACATTTTCCATCTGCCATACACGGCGATAAACGATTAAAATTACCGCAGGGGCCATGAATCCTGTTAGCTGTAACGATATCAAACAACAATTGATCAGTAGACGGATTTGGATTTTTCCCAGAAATGACACTATCGATTTCTCCAGGACGTATTTTGTTGATTAACCAAAGCAAAGAGTGTGCATGAGGTGATCCCCGCCTTTGCCTTTCAACCCAATACATCCAGCAACGTGTGGGACCAAATACATGTAATTTATTAAAGACTTTAACTTTTGTCTGAATGGACGTGCTGCAATGACATGAAGATGTATTGCATTTTGGCCGGGCAATATCAAAGATGTAATTTCCGGCCATTTTGGATTACACGTGAACGTGATAAATAAACACGGTCGTCCGAACTCTCGCACGTAAGCCAGAGCATCCTGTATATATTCTTGCATATTACGTGGACTGCCTATACACGATGATGGTAGAAATGACAGAGTTACCAACTTCGGCGGCATCGGCGTTGCTGATAATAGCGTCTCGCAAGTGAATGTATTCTTTCGCACGCAGCTGTTGTTGATTATATCGCAAGTAACGTAGTCGTTCACTCTCTATCTTCACGTATATTTCGACCACGAATTGTTAACAAAGCTCACGATATCGTAGAATGATGCTGTCCTGACCGCGTCTAATCAACTGATACGCATAATAATCCTTCGCACTAAGGTTCTTGTTTGATTTAAGTATTTTACGGCCCAAATAAGCCCCTCTACGTCGTGATGGCATTGTTCAGTAATTGTATTAATTATTATTATAAGAATGAATAATGACATCCCTTTTAAGCTACCATTTAAAATATTTTTCCTTTACAACAATACAGTAAAAATACTCTAACACATGGCGTTTTTCTTTTTTAGTTCAGAGCATAACCTGAACTGTTATACAAAAAGTTCCTGTCACATCAGAGCTCCGAATTTGTGTTTCTTTTTTCGTTCAGAGCATGATCAGAGTGCGCTCTATGAGCTCAGAATAAATTGACTGAGCAGGCTGAGTATAAAGCTGCTTACACACTTACAGTCACATTTGACAGAAAAAAAAAACAGGATAAACAAAATAATTCAAATGGCGGACGAACCTTGTTGCTCTGAAACTGAAGGTTAAACCAATTTAATAAACAACAGTTAATAAATATTCAATTTATACATATACTTTATTACAAATGACAGCTATGTGCTCAAGTTTGTTTCATAATTACATCAGAACGATCTGAGTACGCTCGGTTCAGAGAGCGCTCATAATGCTCGAGCTCGGTTCAGAGCTCAGCTCTGAACTAAAAGAGAAAAACGCCTACAGTAGAAATACATAATTACAGCACTGTAAAAGCCACCCTTACACTTAGGGGTATACATATATAGTTATAAAATTCGTCGACCCGTTTCGGAGGAGTACAAACACTAAAACTGTGACATGAGATTTTTATATATAAGATTACATTTTGCGTGAATTATGGAACACCCTTTGAGATAGTTCAGAAGCATCATTTTAGAGTCCTCGCACTTTAAACTTGAAATTCCCGGTTACCACGAATGAATCTTCATTCGAAGAGGCATTCAAAACGGCGCCCGGTTATTTGCAGGAGGGCTCCACTGGGTCACACCACTGTTTGATGGCGTCATAGCGACGACACCTAGTGTAGTTCGGATTCGGAATTTGGCAGTTTAAAAAGGTTCATGTTTGCTATGAAACCAGCTCTATGCGTGCTGTTGGTGCCACCGCGGACATTCGAGTGGTTTCACACGAAAAACACAATTTAAGCGTTTTACTTTGGGCACATGTTCTCGGCTAATTCCAACCTGACACTTGTCACTCGTATTGTCATCATCACCGTTCCAATCGTTAATTGGTTTGTGTTTATCGACAACACTTCAATGTGTCTTCTTTCGCCTAGAATATGTGGCCAACAAACCGATTAAAGCGTTCTTCCCCTCGAAAAAGCGACACAAATAGATTTCCTCTTCATAACACAGTTCGTTTAGTATGCGCATATTTCGTAAAAATCTGTCCAAAACCTTAAAATTAGGTTCCACTATGTGCAGTCACCGGAAACAAACTTCAGAAGAAAGAGAGTGGTTATGTATTGATTTTAAAACTCAAATGAAATGAGTGGCCCTGGCTAACCCTTTTTAGCTTAATTACAATTTGAATTTTGTAATTAGATAAAAGTTATTTAGGGCTCAGCGCTCTGACGTGCTCTAAAAATAGACACATCAGGCTTAACATCGGTCCTTCACGGTTCCCCGTAAAAAAAGTCCAAAGGGGTCAAATCGCAGCTCTGAGGCGGCCAATTGACATCGCCAATAGGGCTGATAACACGATTTGGGAATTTGGTGCGCAAAAGATCGATTGTGGTATGGGCTGTGTGGCATGGCGCGCCCCTGCATGAACCAGAGGTCGTCCAAATCTACGTCTTCAATTTCAGTAAAAAAAAGGTCGGTTAACATGGCTCTGTAACGCCCACCGTTGACCGAAACGTTGTTCCCAGCCTCATTATCGAAGAAAAAATGGTCCAGTGATGCCACCACTCAACAATCCGCTGTCACTCGCTGTGGATGCATTGGCTTCTCGACATGAGTGTTGTCCACTAGCATAACTTTTTGCACAAACTTGCGTACAGCAGGCGCGGTGAGTGCTTCATTTCGGCCAAAAATTCTTTTAAAAAAAAAGGCCTGTTTGGGCTACACAGCACTCACTGGAAATAAGTTTTCAATATTTCGCAACTTTATTCAAGCGTAAAGCGACTCATTTCGTTCCGCGGAGGTGTGCCACTGACTTTTTGTCAAGACTTCGAGCGGGAAACAGCTGTCAGTGTCAAATTAACCTGTGATTTAAAAAGGAACCACTAGATGGCCCACCCTTTATCTGCTTTGACTGATGGCCATGGCCATATATTCCCTTCCTACCCCAAAACGGGATGGCATTCCATCACTTTGACTTTGACAATGACATCGTATATTAGTTTTCTGGAATGCGATTATAATTTATGACAGAGCATGTCTCGCGGACGTCTTACAAGCATTGGAGAGAACAAATTTCTTGGTCGAGCTACTCAATTTAACCGTTTGGATTCGGTATAAAACTGTAATCGTTTGGGTTCCTGAGGAATTGCAATTTCATTTGCAAAACAATCCCTTTCGCAGCAAGTCATAAAGTTACAACCTAATTCAGTTCTCAATAATATTCGTAGCACCATCGTTTCTAATTTCCTGGCCTTATTTCTTCCGTTTTACTAATCAACCATTTCACGATATTTTTATCATAACGTTACGAAGCCCATTCCATTCGATGAAACAATTAACCCTTAAAGTGGGCTGTAAATGACCGATTTGTTTACTTCGATCTTGTGAATGATATAGCACGGAAAATAAGTCACAAAAGCGTGCTCTGAGTAAAGTAAAATAACGATATGCAAGGGAGTAGCAGAAAAATGGCGCCAATATCTCTAGCATCGGCAGCGGCAATGAAATCCTGCACATAAGTTCATAAATAGACAACAATACACAGAGAGAGACGAAACAATGAAGACAAGATGCTGCTTAAGTGGATCTGTTTGCGATTTAATGGCTAAGTTCGTAAAATATCCATTGATCCCATGTGCGATTAAAGAAGTAATAATTTTATTTGGATATATCGAATTGTAAACGATTGCCGATGCCACAGAGCCACAGATGTATTCTTCAGGATATTAAGCCAAAGCACACATCATTATATATGGAAACGAAAATAGATATTCATCTTAAATGGAGAGAGGTGGCGAATACAAATGTGTTATTTCTACCCCTCACAGATCGAAAGATGTTTTTGTATATGATAAAATGTAAGCAACATATTTACGAAGTGTGTGTGGGTATATTTGGTCGGTGCCGTGGAATTGAAAGTCTGCGTTGGGACTTTCGCTAGAGGTAGGACAGTTTTCGATCGATTGAATATCAAACCTTTGACACAAGTATAGCCTAATGCACTGGACCACTATAAGGACTTTGGAACGACTTGCTCCCTATTCACGATGGCTTTCATTCTCCTTCTTTAGTGTAGTGGGAGAGACATTTCGTGGTTATTTGCCCATCGACTGGAGCTTAAACGTACACTACTGGGGTCATAAATAAACACCTAACCACCGCACGATGGATACCGCCTATAGCTAGTTTTGTGTATATATTTCTGTTCGAAGAATGTGTAATTTGTGTTATTTTGCATAAAATGCAAAGCACGGTATGCAATTTACCTACTTGCTTGCTTAGAGAGCGGTACAGTCCTGAGTAAACTTCAATAATAAGCCACTTCAGACAGTGCGGTGTTGCGCACCCAAAGTTAATTAAAGTTCTCATCCACTGCACCACTTCTCTGGGTTGAATTTGAAGATTTTTCGGGCCGAAGCATAAGCGTTCGTTCAGTCTAAATGATCTAGCCGTCTTAGACGATTGATTCGCAGGGTAAATGTCGCTGGTCAGCGATAAATAACGTTTTGATTGAACTAAAGTCGAATTACTGCTAACAGCAGTCATCTGTAATATATGTTAACTTCTTCTGTGTGTCTGACCGAAATTAAAGCATCCGATATATTGATCTGTAACACACGACAATAGAACGTTCCATCAATATTAACAATATTCCCTTGTTCTCCTTCCTAATGTCAGTTTGGTTTTCTTTTCGTTTCCCATTTTAGGTGAAAGAAGCAGAAGAATGCTACAACACCGCCCTTCGCCTCTGTCCCAGTCATGCGGATTCTCTGAACAATCTAGCCAACATCAAACGCGAACAAGGTTACATCGAAGAAGCCACCCGTCTGTATCTGAAGGCACTCGAAGTGTTCCCAGAATTTGCTGCTGCACATTCCAACTTGGCATCAGTACTACAGCAACAGGGTAAACTTAACGAGGCTCTCATGCATTATAAGGAAGCGATTCGCATTCAGCCAACATTCGCCGACGCCTATTCAAATATGGGTAATACCTTGAAGGAGTTACAGGATGTCGCCGGGGCACTTCAATGCTACACCCGGGCCATACAAATAAATCCGGCCTTCGCCGACGCACACAGCAACTTGGCGAGCATTCACAAGGACTCTGGCAATATCCCGGACGCCATTCAATCGTATCGAACGGCACTCAAACTGAAGCCTGACTTTCCCGATGCCTACTGCAATCTGGCACATTGCCTACAGATTGTATGCGACTGGACAGACTATGAGGCGCGCATGAAAAAATTGGTCAGCATTGTGGCCGAACAATTGGAAAAGAATCGTCTGCCATCGGTGCATCCGCATCATTCGATGTTGTATCCGTTGACGCATGAATTCCGTCGAGCTATTGCAGCCAGACATGCGAATCTGTGCCTTGAAAAGGTTCACGTGCTACACAAGCCGCCGTATAAATTCTCCAGAGAGGTGCATGGTCGCCTAAAGGTTGGCTACGTAAGCAGTGACTTTGGCAATCATCCAACTTCGCATTTAATGCAATCGGTTCCCGGCTTGCACGATAGGACGCGCGTAGAGATCTTCTGCTATGCCCTAAGTCCAGATGACGGCACGACATTCCGCGGAAAGATTTTAAGCGAATCCGAGCATTTTATTGATTTGTCACAGGTGGCATGCAATGGAAAGGCTGCCGATCGCATATTCGCCGATGGTATTCACATTTTGGTCAACATGAACGGCTATACCAAAGGTGCACGCAATGAGATCTTCGCTCTGCGTCCAGCTCCAGTGCAGGTGATGTGGTTGGGCTATCCGGGCACCAGTGGTGCCTCGTTCATGGACTACATCATTACCGACTCGGTGACTAGCCCAATGAAGCTGGCCGGTCAGTACAGTGAAAAATTGGCCTATATGCCGTACACTTATTTCATTGGTGACCACAAGCAAATGTTCCCCCACTTAAAGGAGCGACTGATTGTGAGCGATTTGCAGGCCGGATCTGGCGCCAGAGTAGCTGATAATGTTGCCGTAATTAATGCAACTGATTTGTCTCCCTTGGTTGAGAATACTGACGTCAAGGAGATCCGCGAAGTGATTAACTCGCAAAAGCCAATGGAGATTTCGCTCAAAGTCGCTGAACTACCAAACACCACACAGATCGCGTCGATGATTGCCCAAGGACAGGTACAGACTTCGCTGAATGGAGTCGTTGTGCAGAATGGTTTGGCCACCACACAGACAAATAACAAGGCAGCAACCGGCGAGGAGGTACCACAGAACATTGTCATAACAACCAGACGCCAGTACTTCCTACCCGACGATGCCATTGTGTACTGCAACTTTAATCAGTTGTACAAGATCGATCCGTTGACACTCCAGTCGTGGGTGTTTGTGCTGAAGCATGTGCCAAACTCAGTGCTGTGGCTGTTGCGTTTCCCAGCTGTGGGCGAGCAGAACATCAAAAAAACCGTCGAGGACTTGGGTAAGTGAAAATGTTTTGAATACATACAGTACCTTTTGTTTGTCCTATCCTGGCTTTTTAAACATATTAATCGAGCGTATAGTCGGACTTCGGTCTACATACCTAAGCCCCTTGAATCTACCCAACTCTATTGTTGTTAACTATCCCTGCTTAATTTTTTTTCCGTTTATACAATGCTAACGCATTTCCTTTGTACCTTTGTAGGAGTTTCTTCCGAGCGAGTCATTTTCTCAAACGTAGCGGCTAAGGAAGAACACGTTCGACGTGGCCAATTGGCTGATGTTTGTCTTGACACACCACTTTGCAATGGACACACTACATCCATGGATGTCCTCTGGACGGGAACACCGGTCGTGACACTTCCAGGCGAAACACTGGCATCAAGGTATGTATAAGCACGAGTATCACCGTCCCCGTTATTAACTCAGCCTTCTTTACAGAGTGGCTGCTTCACAACTGGCAACTCTCGGTTGTCCCGAGTTAATTGCTCGCACACGTCAAGAAT
This sequence comes from Cheilosia vulpina, assembly GCA_916610125.1. Taxonomy (NCBI): domain Eukaryota; kingdom Metazoa; phylum Arthropoda; class Insecta; order Diptera; family Syrphidae; genus Cheilosia; species Cheilosia vulpina. The sequence goes on along the minus strand of OU744279.1, from coordinate 38,891,271 downwards.
ATCAAGAGATTGCGGTCCGTCTTGGCACTGATCGTGAATATCTCAAGGCAATGCGTGCCAAAGTGTGGAAGGCGCGTGTGGAGAGTCCGTTGTTCGATTGCTCGCAGTATGCGAAAGGTTTAGAGATGCTGTTCTCACGGATGTGGGAACGTTTTTCAATGGGCGAAGAAGCCGATCACATCGCCGCCGTCGATAATAAATAAAGTGGAACAAACTTTTCAAACAAAATAATATTGTTAGTTATTCACGACCTCCCGTTCGACTATCATCATCGTCATTGTCATCATAATACCGTATGATTCATATTTTATGGCTACATTATGAAAGAATAGAGTTATCCACTTGATCACAACTAGTTTTAATTTTTAGATCTGATCTGGAACTCAAGTTGATTCATGAAATTATTATTTTTTTTTTGTTTATCCTGAAATACGGGACAGCCCAATACAATTTTCATTTTTAATCAATTTTGAATAGTTTAAGGATTCTTTGATTATAGTTTTAACTGCTGCTCCTCCATCTTTGTTTGTTAACGCATTGCTGACCTGTAACCTCTTTCCCCAACCACAATGGAAGTTACATTGTAACAAGACGATTTGAAAAGATTTTCTTTGAGTATTGTATGCTTGCTTTATTTTCTTAAATAAAGGAAATCATCTTTTTCATTTTGAACACATTTTAGCAACTTATCGCGTTTGTAAATAGACACGGTTTTTATTTGTAACTTTTTTTTCTTAGCATTGTGGAGAGATTTCTAATGAAATACATATGATTGCAAAGACACTGCAAACAATGTACTTTCCAAACACAAACGAAGTTACATAAGTTTAAGATTTAACAGAAATTTTAATTGAATTGTTTAGTTAATTATAATTTGTATTTTTATTAGATTCTTTGCTCGTTTCAAAGTATAACGTTTAAAATAAAGAAAATTGTAAACGGATATGAGTGACAATTATATTTATTAAAAATATACATAACATATATATTGTAAATGTTAATTTGATGAAATGAAAACAGACAACAACAAAAAGAAAAAAGAAAAAATATACACTATACAGAAAAGAGGAATTGGTTTTTTTATTTATATAGAGTTTTGTAGGAAGTTCGAACTAAAAGAAAATTCTTCAGTTAAAAAAAGAGAGAGAGATGTGACCACAAGCATAAACTAAGTATTTAGTGCAAGTGAATGCATGCGGTTAATAATTTACTTCAACCACTTCCCCCATAATAACACTGAAAACAGCTCTTAATTTGTCTGAGCTAACAACAGTCGATTAAAGGTTGCTTGTAGTTTGTTTCTAACTAAAACAACATAACAGAATTTTCGAAATCAGTTTTATTACATTTTTACACCGCAACATTGCGCTGAGAACAAAATGAACATTTGATACCTTAAAAACACAGAAATTCGAGCGCGAAATCCGCATTTTGTGGTGGACAGCAAATCTCTTCTGTCATTTTTTGCAGCTCCTGTAAAAAAATAAAATTGTCAGTTATATTATTTTAGCAATAACCGATAAGTAACTAATGTGGTATTCGATTGGGCTTCTTCAGAATCGCTCTCAGATTTCAGGGGTCGAATCGCATCGTCTGTAAAAGAGCTATACGTTCAAGGAATTAAGTTGAAACAAAAACAAATTCCATCTTTAAAGTACTTTTACTGTTATGTACTCTGTTGCACTTTGGAAATGAAAAAAATAATATAAAATAATATTAATTCCACATTCGGAATTCTAAATCCGACAGCAGTCAGTACACTTCATACCGCTTTTTGATGACGTTACACCACCACATCCAAACACCATTGACAAAATTGGCTGAAATGAAATTTTTTCCTAAAACAACAGGCACCCAGAAAAAGTAGCAGGTACCTTACTCATACATCCGGCCATCTGTGAACTCCTAATCGCATGTTCACTCATATTCATTGCGTGTTTATAGGAGTGCTGCAACTAAGTGAATACATGTACCTTGTAATTGACATTGGAGAGTGTCTACGCTGAGATGTGTTCTAGCAGTGATAGCAACCAGTGAGTACAATTTACTGCGCGATTTTCTGGGCGCATGGTAGTTTACGAATAATTTTCAATCGGTGTTTGGGTTAGAGAAAAATCAAAAAAAGGATTGTCTCTGGTTTGGGTGGAACGACGTTCGAAAGCGGAATGAAATGAAGTTACTGCTGTAGAATTCCGAATGTGGAATTAATATTATTTCATTTTTTTTTTTCATTTCGAAACAAATTTCGATGACATCAGTCACATTTGGTGGAAGCATTCAAATGAAACTGCTGCGAGGAGCCCTCTGTATTCCAGGATTATTCACAATAAATTACTTCTGTATGAAATTGTGAGTGTGTTCGTTTAGTAGGGCCAAATATTATTCAAATTATAGAAATCCATCCTTTATGTCTAGTCATAGAATAATATTCATACTTTTTCGTACTCCTATCGTAAATGATGTTCGAATGAGGGAAAATAATTCCCTGAAAAAAAATACCTATCGTAAATGAGGATTCGGGGGAATTTTTGTTGGATTTTCCCTCCGATATTTCTGCCATTATTTAGTTGGAGAATTTATGACAAGCAAGACAAGTTGGTTGATTATTTTCGCAAAATTTAAAAAATGAATGTCGTTTTCCATTGGGACCCCCAAAAATCTTTTTCAAATCTCAGATTTTATACGGCTCATGGAACATGCATGAAATTGATCTGCTTTTGTAAATGGATTAGTGCGTTATTTGACAACAATATCAGCTGTTCAAATTGCATTTGTTTTTGGTAAAATCAACCATGGAAATCGGCTTGAAAAATGTTTCCTCTGTTGTAGCTACAGATGGAGTAGTTTTGGTGATTGGTAGTTTCCAGATGATGAGGAAGACAATGAAGATAATAATTCTTCCAAAACAATGCCCATTGCTGTTTATATATTTCTTTATTTTGGTTTTCACCAAACTTTGCACATTTGTTTTAAAACAAAATTCTTTAAATGACGTAAAGCAGCTGTGCTGTATTTGTGGTAGTATGTGTAAATCTGGAGAAAATATCGAGATTTGCAGTGATCCGAATCAAGAAAAAGATTGATTTTTTTCCCAATGGAACGCGAAAAGTGATTTAGATCAAAAAAAAGATTGATTTTTTGTCCGAATGGAAAACGACATAAGTGAATAGAATGTCAAAAAGAACTAAAGTCCCCCATAAACAGCAATTCAATATTTTAATTGTTTCCAAAATGGCTTAAAACTCTGAAAGGACTTCGCTAAAACATCGCTATCTTTATAGCTCCTTTTTGATATCCGCCTTCATCAAAAAAACGCAAGCATGCACATAATTTAGTCATGGGTGAAATTCCAAAGGATGAAAAAACATGTTTACATACAGTGATTGTGGTAGTTAGTTCCAACGGATTTGAACAATGTCTTAAGCGTCTTCTAATTGAAGGTTGCCGCTTAAATTCCATTTAATCCAATTCCTCAGCCACAATTCTTAATGCAATAGGCGTTTTTCTTTTTTAGTTCAGAGCACAACCTGAACTGTTATACAAAAAGTTCGTGTTTCTTTTTTAGCTCAGATACATCAGAGCTCAGATTTGTGTTTCTTTTTTCGATCTGAGCATTATCAGAGCGCGCTCGATGAGCTCAGAATAAATTGACTGAGCATGCTGAGTAAAAAGCTGAATACACGCTCACAGTCACATTTGACAGAAAAAGAAACCAGGAAAACAAAATAAATGAAATAGTGAACGAACTTTGTTGTTCTGGCACTAAAGGATAACCAATTTAATAAATAAAAATTAATAAATATTCAATTTTTACATACATTTAATAAAAATGTCAGCTACGTGCTCAAGTGTGTTTCATAAATACATCAGAACAATCTGAGCACGCTCGGCTCAGAGCGCGCTCATAATGCTCGAGCTCGGTTCAGAGCTCAGCTCTGAACTAAAAAAGAAAAACGCCTAATGCTAAACATTATTTTGTACATATTTGTTTCACCGAAATAAAATTTTAATCTTTGATTCTAACCAAATATAATTGACAGAACATTTTCGAAATCAGCTATTTTTCCTTTCGAGCAGACATTTCGGTTTCCGAGGGAGATTGGCGATAAGCGGATTTTATTCCTGGGAACATACAAATTCGGGAGAAAGCAATAATCCCTTGGATAAGGCTGATTATTTTTCAGGTCAAAAAAGGTTTTTCTGGTTAAAGAATTTTATCGTTTCAGTAAAAAATCCGGTCTAACCGGATTTCAAAATATTCTCCGGTCAGATTGAAGAGATTTCGGTCAGAATGGTAACACTGGTCGTGGTCTTACAATTCGATTTACTTCTTTTACTTCCTTTCTATCGCAAACGATAAGATGGAACCTTTTTTTAATGGCATTTTAAGATTTTGTGGGAAAAAACCTACAGTTCGAAGCCAAAATGCAGTCATTTCTTAGAAGAGCTATGTGTACGAAAACATTCTTAAATCTTGTTCGGTGGGACATATTTGTAATTTCCCAGCTACTTAACCTGTTTTTTTTTTTGTCAGCACGTCCGTAAGAAGATTATTTCCCATTTTTCCCAGTTCTTTAAGAATAACGACAAAAATAAACGACGTTTTAACTTCCGCAACCGAATTACAAATTCTTTATTTTATTAAATTGTATATATACAAAAACAATGATTTTTTTTAAATATCGACCACCTACGCTATAGTAAAAGGGGAACAACATAACAATTTCTTATAGATTCTGCTCAATATTTCAGTATATTTATATTTTTCGTTAATTTTTTGTTTGTTTTCCTATTAAAAACGCATAACACGAATGAAATGTGTGCACTATGGAATTATGTATTGAAAAAACACCGTAAAGATTTAAAAAAAAAAATCAAAAGTACACTCGTGAATGAATTTTGATGTATTTTACAGTAAGTTTTGGAAAAGAAAACAAACATATATTCACGTATATACCTGTGTGAGACGATAAGAATTGTGTTTGAAAAATGCGCTTTTGTTTTTCAATAAATGAGCAAAAGTTTTATACAATAGAAGAGTTCGAATGAGAGAACTATACACGTTCAATGCAAATATAGTAACTTTTTCACGATTTTTATTTCTGTATTATTGTTTAATTTTTTTTAATATAATACTTGGTGGAACGATTCATTACTACCGTTTAAATAGTATGCAACAATAAATTCATTATCAATAAACTAAGGTTATTCTAAACATGTTTTTTGATTTTTGTTTTTTATTAACGTTGGGATTTGTATTATATGCTTTATGTATTTCTAATTAAGGCCAATTTCGTAATAATCGTACTTATTTAATGTTTCTCATTTTATTTAATAGATTGGCTAAATCGAACGCTAGTTTAAAGTGTTTTCTTTTGTTTTTGTTTTAAATATTAACCGAAATACTAGAAATCGTAGGAATCCAAATGAAATTGTGTAGTATTTAATATTTTATTGACTTGGCACGCTAAATTAATACTAGAGTTGATCTAAGATAACAACAAATACGTGCATAAAAATAGAGGCCTTTGGTCCAACGGAAAATATTAAGGCCCTACTTACATTTCCGAAATGAAAAGTGTTTGTTTTTTCTTCTTTTGTTTCGGTTAAGAAAACAGATATCGTTGGTATATTCAATAAGTCGCAGGAGAGTTCATTTGAATACATATGTTCTTAAACTATGTGAATGAAAACTGAGTGTGGCAGCAGGTCTACTTTGTGGAAGTCAACTCGGAATATGACGACTTGAGCGAATATACTGACGATATGTGTAGTGTATGTTGTGGATAAATGGTATTGGTTGTACTACAATAGCAAGGATTTGTATAAAATATAATTTACATATTTATTTACTATTCTGTTTGTTTTGTTTCAATTGCTTCACAACTTTTGTATTGGTTTTCTTTATTATATTTCTTTGTTTGGTAGGTATACTCGTAGACAAATATACGCCGCTTGTAAATATATATATGTTTCTGTGTTTTTAGCTCCCCTTTTGTATGGTATTCAGTTAATTGAATCAGCATTATTTCTACTCAATTTTCTTTCAAACCAATCCCTGAGTGTTAGTGGTAATTGATCATCAGAATTTTCGTTTGTGATTTCAATGATATTATTTACATGTAAGCAATTGAAAGGAAGAAACAAATTTGGTTTTTGGGAAAATATGTTCATTAAGTGGGGAGGGGAAACATCAACGTGTTCGATTGTTAACTTTTTACGATGTAAGGTAATTTTTGTTTTCTTTTATTTTTCATTTTGCATCAATTCGTTTTTTTTGATCCGCATTAGCTATAACAATTTATTTTTATTTTTCTTTATATAACAATTTAGTTAAGTATGTATGTACTTTCTACCATCATAAGAATGATTTATCACCTACATATTGGTATTCACGGTTCCTAGAAGCATTTACTTGTTAAATAATTATGTTATAAGTTTAAAGTTTGAATGAATAAATAAAAAAAAAAGTGGTTTAGTAATATGTTTAGAAAATGATAACTTTAATTCACAAAAATAAGTACGAAATATAAAAGGTTTAACTTAAAAAATAATAATCCTTTCGGATGTTCATATTGTAAGTGCTCTGGCCTATGTGGGTGTCTGCACTGGGGTAAAGTAGTGTAGTCCATTTGTCTGAGAGAGGGGGGAAAGTGAAATGTTCGAATTAAAGTTCAGAGGCATTTTTTTTTTTCATTTGTTGGTACTTACAGCCATATCGTACTCGGTGATGTATGCGGGAATTTCTAGTTGGTCTTTGGAAATAGCAGAGTACAGGTGTTCAACACCAGGCAATGAGTGAACTTTAGCTTTGATTGCGGGAGCCATAAATGTTGTGAACCACCACGTCATCATCTGGAAGAGAAAGATGAATTGTTCTTATTTTTTGTTGGATTAAATATCTCGTTATTGGTGCTGAAATTCGTAAGTAGCGTTTAAATACTGCGAATGATGCACACAAATATTACGCGAAGGTTAGGTTAGGTTAAGGAAGGGTGTGTGGTGCACTAGCACCATTTCCATTTCATTTATTACGCGAATGTACCTGATAGACTCAAAGGTTATCAGTGCAGTTTTGTCAGGAGGAGTTGTATAGTTAGAATTAAACAATGTCTTGGCTGAGTAGATGTTAAGTCGGATTTAGGAAATATTATTCTACTATTGATAACGTTTACACTTAAAGTGTTCGCAAGCCACGTACTCTTACACTTTGTCAGCTTTATGGGCTGGAAAATAACTTTCCGTGAATTTTGACTGTCTGTGGAGCAAAAAAAGGGTGCACAACATGTTTGTTTATTCTATATGATTGATATCCTTTTTGGGGGGAGTATGGGCCCATTCATAAATGCAAGATGTGCAAAGCAAACGTACTGCAAAGCAGGAAACACTGCGCAAATTGAAGTTGCTAGTTTCCGGCAGAGTATGCGCTTGCAAAGCACATATCAGATGTTTATTAACGAAGAACTGCGTAAAAATGGAATTTACGTCGATTCATTTCAATAAATAAATACTTTTAATAATGAATTGACCTCTTTATTCAATTTACTTATATGTAGTATTTTCACCTGTTTTCAACAAAAAGAAATTAAATTATCAAATGACAGGTTATGCAAATACAGTACGATTCTTACATCTGCACGATTGTGCTCAAAATTGCACAATAAATAAAAATCTACTACATTTATGAATTCACTGCTTAGCATTAACACAAAATCGTTTGTGAACCTCTGCTTAGCAAATTTTGCGCAATATTGCTTTTATAAATGGGCTCTAGGTCTTTAAATTGAGAAAAGAAATTCAAATGTCGGCACTGTCTGTATGCTGGCGTTATATGAAATTTTAATTGCAGAAGGCATTCAAGTTATATCAAGATTTATACCCTGCGTACTGTTGTACGACACTTCTTAATTTCCTTTTGGGCACACATCGCGCATTTATACGTTCAGCGGGCAGATTCCGTATAACAATAATCGCCGGGACGATATCGTTTTTGAAACTTTGATTACCCAAAGAAGTTATATTCTGCCCGAATTTGTTTCACTATCATCAGCTTTCATTACATTTGTGCAAAATTAATTGGATTAAAGCATCAAACTCGTGGCACTTAGTTGCTACTTTTGAAGGTCCATCGTTTCGACAATAATCGTCTGAAAAGTTACGGAATGAGTGCCCTGATTTTTGCCGGTCCGTGCCTTGATTGGAAAACAAAGAAAACGCAGAAAAATACGAAAGAAAGAAGAAAAAAAAACATACAAGGGGCAAACTAAAATAGAAGCCTATGCGTAACGTGCTGCCATGCTAATGGGGCTGCCTAATGCACTTCGAAGCTCATCTACCATTTGTTGTTTGATTGGCCAAAGCGCTGTTATATGCACTTTGACATTTTTGCGGTGTAAGCGTTATTTGATTTACATCTTCTCCTAATATTGACTTTGGCTTTAATTGCCAATGCCCTTCTAATTAATTCTGTACCATAACCAACAAATTTAGTCTGCTTTCGATGATAAATACTGAATGCGAGTAGATTTTGATACTGATTAAAATCAATGGCGAAACACCCAGAACTACACCCTTTGTGCGTTTGGATATATTAGGACAGAAGCGGCAAATGTGGATTCAGTTCTGAACAAAAGCAACATTTATGTGGTATTCGATTGGGCACTTTTTTTGCTCTCAGAGCAATTTTTATGTTCATTTGGTAGAAGCAATCTTTTACAGATTTCATAGCACTTTTGCGAATCTGGATTTTTTCTCAGATTTACCAAAACAAGTACGTTTGGGTTTGACAACTAGTGGAGTTTGTTTACGTTTTCGTGAAATTTTTCACCTGCAATGAAATGCATTGCATCGGGTGGATCTATTTTTGTTAATTATCTATGTCAAATGTTTAGAAATCAATCTGGGCGAAAATTTAGAATGTTTTAATATAAAGTTAAACCAGTGAATGCAAAACTATTAAAAAAGTCTGGAAGGCTAAGCATATTCAAACCGCATGAATATCAACACAAAAAAGAGCATGTGACGTTTTAATGTTCGATTAGACACATGAAATCTGAAATCTGAGAGCAAATCTGAAGAAGCCCAGTCGAAAACAACATAATTGCAACAACACACTGTTGACAAACCTAACAAAACGTCACACGACGTACAGCTATACCCGTCAGGATGATAGTGACTTATCGGCACTAGGCACTGAGTAGTTTCAATCTAAGTGTATCGGAGACAGACACCCTACCTACCTAAACACCTTCATATTAAAAGAATCAATTTGAAAAAAATGTCCATGCTCTGTTTGCACTCATTGCTGACGTGCCAACCAAAAAAAGAACCAAAGGAACATTGAAGAAATACCCTACTACAACAATACACAAGACAAGGGTATTAGAATATTAACGCCTCATTAAAAATTAATTAAATTAAACATTTCGATGACGTCGGCTTCGGCATTTCATAAGTATTTGTAGAGCGTACTTTCACTTCTTTCTAATATTGGAAACTTATAAATAAAACACCTTGGTAGATAGTCCTGTACAAGGCGTAGGAAAGTGCTGAATAAACGTAGGTATGTATATTAAAAATGCATTCGGTCATAAGAAAATAATCACCAAGACAACTAGTGTCGGACTATGTCTGACTGTGGTATTATCGACGTAATGATGACACTGGACAACAAGGCCAATATGTTCTTACTTCTGAATTCTGACCTGGCGATATATATGTCCTCGAAATGGGACATATGAACAGTCTTAAAGACGACTGACTATGAATACACATCGCCTTTTAGTATCCACACTTGACTACAGATAGGATTAGCTATTGTCAAAGCCTGTGCCCTATGAGTTAGACTTGTTTCATTATGCGTAACCAAACATATTGGGGCGTACTAGGACTCATTTATAAGGAGTTGGTCACCAGAGGTTTCACAATGGGCATATTAATCTCCAATAGGCGGACTTTAGAGACTGAAAATGGCTTCAATTCTTGCGTTTGAATGGAATTTTGTCAGCGAGCCCAGTCACATTTTCACCGCAGCAATGCGTCCGGCTAATCCGTGAAGAATAACCAGAATTTATCGTAAGTGTATCGCTTGGTTTGATGAATATGGAGATGCAACCTCCACTTGATGCCTCCTGATTACATTGTCGATGATCTTATTTATTCGCTCGACCCTAAAGATAAAGAGTCTTCGTTTAAGTTAAAAGAAAAAAAAAACAACCGATTTGGAGTATGCAACTGAATGCATTTTCGGTCAGCGGGAAATGCGTTTTGACTGAAGTAAGTAAGTCCGCTATAAACGCAGAAACACAAACACAGTTAATAAAATTTCTATGCTTACCTTGGTCCAGAACGTTGGGTGCACAATATAGAATGCCTTCAAATTCTTTTTGTATCTTAAAAAAAAAACCAACATCAATTCGAATTATACTCAAACGAGAATAAAATAATCAAACTCACTTATATGGCAGTACACTGTATACCTCACGTAGCCAATGCAGTGAGGGATAATTGTTTGTCGAAGTTAATGTGTGGAAGTACGCTATTACATAATCACTTTTGACAATTGGATCCAGAAGTTTAATCAGGTACAGCAGTGCCTTTGAAAATTAAGAATTATAAAAATATTAATGTGTCTCAACTCATGGGAAATTCAAATGAAATACCTTTTCTAAATCAATATCTTGCGCTGGGAACCATTTACCACAAAATACAATCACAGGTCTGCCTAACCGATCGACACCGCTTTGGTAAAGGCATCCGATTCCAGAAACTTCATTTAAGTCCTCGACTTGCGCTCGGCGCAGTAATCTTTCATATCTGTAAAGAAGCGAGAATAATGGATGTTATTGTAGTGGCGATAAAAATATATAGATTAGGAGCTGACGAGTTTAAAAAACACAAAACCATGCGTGACAGAAGACAAACTTAGATCTGGATAAGTTAACAATTGCAAGTAACCACAGGCAACCAAATGCGCCAAATGCGGTTTGTATTTGCTTTCCGACGACAGTGTGTCGTTTAGCCACTCTTATGGTCCCTTTTCATTGACGACCTACTTCAGTCCCTGGCAAACCAAGTGACATATGTCAGAGGATATGAGGTTGCAATCGTTGTTAGTGGTAAATTCGAAAACACGGTATCAGAATACAGAAATAGTGCGTACTATCTGATGTTTCGAAATCGTTTTACAAACAGGACCTTTCTGTGAATCAAAAAAAAAAAAACGAAAATAATCCTTTTTATAAAACGGAGGTAGCTATAGATTTTCTTATTCGCCTCACTAAGAATGGGGAAATCAGTGCGCCGTACGAATAACAAATTTTAGTCTCGACTTTAAATTTTCGGAAGCTCACAATTGCGAAATTTTTATGGAAAATATGCCACTGTGAACTACTAAAATTTAGAGTCGAAACTGAAAATGTTTATTGGTAAGGCCCATTGAATGAATCCAAGTACCTGGGAATCATCCTTGACGCTTTCACTGAACCAGAAAATATCCTCACGAATTTGATGATGAGCGTGCGGTAACAATCGTGGTCTTAGATACCGCATGATATACTGGCTATACAGAGCAGCGACTGCCTGGCCCGTTGGACAATGACTAACAAAGTCAAAAAAATAAAAAAAGTGACTAACAAAGTCACCACAGTCAAAAAATTAGAATGGGTCCAAGGTATAGCCAGAAACTGTTTGACGGGCTGCCTACGCTCCACCTCGACTAGAGCACTGAGCTGTAATCGCGGGTCCAACAAATATTCAAACAGTTATTCAACAATGTCCCCTATTCCTATCATATAGGTCATCTGTATTTGCCTGACGCTATGAAGCCTGAAAGCTCATTCAGCGTACTTCTAGACGAAGTGCTACCGGAATACGGTTTTACTCAAAAACTTCTCTATCGTCAACCCACCAAGGGAGGAATGGGAAAACTACAAACCCAATCCATCGCCTGGTATGCAGACGGTTCTAAGATGGAGTCAGGGACTGGCATTTATGGAGCGTCGCCTCAACTATTCAGTCAGCCTTTCAATTAACCATTGTGCTAAAATAAATCCAACACACGTGGCAAATTTGTCTTCTCATACAGCCAAGTAGCTCCCAAAGCTCTGGACTCTGTCATAAAACCGAGGCTTGTTCTAGAAACACATATGGCCATCCAGGAACTTGCTAAGAAAAACCTAGTCATGCTCCACTGGATTCCAGCCCACAGGGACTTTGCTGGCAACGATACAGCTGACTCACTGGCACAGTCAGCGCAACAGTTCATTTCAGGAACTTAGCTATCTTTTGAAGGTTGGCTTTAAAATAATTTTTATTTACGGTCAATGCCGAAAGTGATTAAATCACAAATCCTTTAAGGGCATTGTCGTCAGCGCTATTGTGCAATAATCCTCTCAATTGATAACTGCAAATTTCAAATTCAATCACCCCTTCCTGAAGCCAACTAAAATATAGGACACAAACAAGTATATAGCGGGTGTTACACATGTTCAAAAATGCATTTCATTTCTGAAGACACAAGACAGTACATGGGGTATTCCAAAATTAAAACCCCAATGCTGCCCGATAAGAGCTAAAAATGAATGGAAACAGCATGTCCCTGTGTCCTTAGTGCATGAATGAACATATTTTAAGGGGAGGCATCCGCTTCGTGTCTAGAAACTTCAATAGATTTTGATTTTAATTAAAACGCCAGCAGCGTACAATTCAATCTATTGCAAATCTTCGTCTACTTGCCGAATGTAGGGCATGCCTTGAAGGACCTTCACAAGCACTCCACATACGTGCCGTGAATGGTATTCGATGGAAAGTTCACAACCCAAACACACACATAAATGAAGTTTTGAATCGATAGCAAACGAGGTACTGTCCCACAATATGAAAGGAGTCATATGGACGCCATTATGGTTGATAATAATTATACTGGGACTAACTAAAGTGACCAAAATAATGCCAACACAGTTTCGTTGTCGCCTTTAATTTGAGTCCACTTGGCTGTCACATCACAAGGTTGCTGATCAATGAAAGAGATAGGCAGCGACGGCGGAACACTTATTGCTTGATACCATTCACATTCAGCTTAATAGTGTTCCGGTTTTTGTTGCGTGACATTTTTAAAAGACTGACGAGGTATTAATGTATACCTGCACATATCGGGATTGCCATACAATCAGATTGTGACAGGTTAATTTTGATGTGACAATAAGAGAAATACTGACGATAAGGGATCACGTATACAGTGGCCACCACAATCAAGTGAAATTAGTAAATGTTTTCGTTTTAATGACAATATGAACTGGAACTGGTAATGAGTCGCTGTGTGTAAAGGGTGTCCCAAAATTCAGGCAAAATGTAGTTTTGGTAGAGAATACAGATTTTTAATTAGAAAGCTTACATTTTTTAATATTTCATTAATACTCCTCCCAATTTCCTTTGGTGGTCGTGGACTTGTTTGGATAGACCTTTGACTTCAAAAAACCACAAAGAAAAAAGTCCAATGTCTTTAAAACGCATCAATTACTCGTGGGTTTTCTGAAACCTAAATGTCAAAATTTTGACGACTAACGAAGCCCCCATCAAGATGAAAATGAGCTTAATCACTGAAGGTGATTTTGTACGAAAATTGCGGACAAACCTTCATTATTTTTCTTTTGTATATAGCTCCATTTCTACTAACCCCGAACTGTCAGCTGTCACATTGTTATCGTTTTTTGCGTTCGCATCACTGTACTATTAAATGGCGCAAAATTCAAATTTTGCGTGAATTATGGAACACCCTTTACTTTATTTGGAAATTTTTATGACATAAAAAGGTGAAATGGATTTTATAACGAAACTGGTTGAATCGCAACAACCTTCAAAAGACGCTACGTACATTTGAAAATGTTCCTACCATTCTGCAGGTACGTCTTCCTTAATACAAAGAACAGAAAACTGCCTTTAGGGCACAAGTTGAGGTTTAGCTATTCAGTTGTCATCCCTTAGATTCCAAACAAGGTCATTAGTTGATGTGTATTTTGAGAGAACATCAGTTCATATTTCCAAAAGTATTACAACTTACAACAATTTAAGAGCAGAACTAACAACTATCTGCAAACTTATCATGCGCTGATGCAATATTTTAAGTTATTCGGCTTTCCCGCGAGAGAAAACTTCGGTTAGAACAACATTTGAATTCTGACAGTCAATTTTCTTTCCGATCTATTGGAAAGGCTTTTGTGTTTTTTTCTCTGTCAGGAAGTGAATAACTGAGCGATGAGCACTGTACAATCAAATATATAGATGGCGCAACATGTCTAATAACACCCTATTTTCTCACAACATTTCGTTCGTGCGGGTTTTTATTTTTTGGGATAAACAGATGGGGCATACAATTTTATGCCTGAATTGCCAGTCGTTCGTTGCCAGAAGACACAAAACCCCAGAGGAGTTTCTAGGAGTTCAAGTCGAATTCCCCCGCTCAGTAGTCCAGCACACTGACCACAAATTCAAAGGTCATGTCAGGAATGCGGCGAGGTATTAATTTCAATTTGCGCTCACAAGAGTGACAAATGCGTCTCTGAATGCATTCAAGAACTGCATTCAGAGGCGCATTTGTTTGTGCATTCAGAGGCGCATTTATTCTATTTGTCAACTACTCAGCGAGGGATAGCAAACTCAATCATCATATTGTTTCAGCATATTGTCCTTAAAAAAAGATGGCCAAATTTTCAAAGCTGCTGATTTTTTTGGGGAGACCCCATAAATTTGATGAATCATAGTTCAGCCTGTGAAAAAAACACAAATTTGGACAAATTTTCCCGTGACATGTAGCGCACCCTGTCGCGTTATATCACTTTCTTTTGACAGCTACATGGAACATTTTTTCCGTGTGCTCTCCGGCAACTGCGGAATATACTAATGTGAAATGAACGCGTTTATATGAATCATTTATTTTGTTCCGAAACGGATACTTCGAACGCAATTTGAGTTCCGATCAGATTAGACTTTCGTTTCGGAATTTTTTTCCGAACGCATACCTCGATATGGGTGAATAACACTTTCTTGTCAAAATGGAAAGCTCAACAAATCCACAAAAAAAAAATAAATAGTTGGCGAAACAGGTCCATTGGAACCCTAGGCCTAGCTTCTCACAACCATTCGTCTTGTGTGAGTTTTTATTTTTGGGACGAATGGAAGGGATCTACAATTTTATGCCCAGTCCAAACGGCCAATTGAGAAGCTCTTTCATGACAGTTACACTCTCGGATGTTTGTCAGACTTTCGCGACAGGTGGCGCAGTGAAAAAAAACCCTATGTATGGAATTTTTGGGACTTAGTAAAAAA
This sequence comes from Cheilosia vulpina, assembly GCA_916610125.1. NCBI lineage: Eukaryota > Metazoa > Arthropoda > Insecta > Diptera > Syrphidae > Cheilosia > Cheilosia vulpina. Next base: position 38,875,947 of record OU744279.1, on the reverse strand, counting down.
ACAAGCCTAAAAAGATCTTTTAGCAATAAATTTTTCTAAAAAAAGTTAAAACGGTTCCGAACTGTGAGAACACAAGCTCTGTATTTGAAATTTGAAACAAACCCCTCCAGACGTTTAGTCTGCAGCCACTGGATGCGCCAAACCTACTTCTTTGTCTTGTCTTTCTCTAACAACACAAGTGCCAGCGAATGTCATTAGCGGTAAATAGCAGTACTCTCAGTAGACAAACAATGAACCATTTAGCACAATTATTACAATCAGTCAGGGTCAGCAACATGTCAATCCAAGGGCGTGCACAGTGCACCGTGTACGACATATGTAGTGTGACAAGACGTGTACCTATTCCATGACAAACATTCGAGGTCACATTCCGAACTTTATATAGCTCAACAAGCAATCAACTTGTCAGAAATCAGGAAAATCAAGTCTCATCTAAAAAAACCGACTGACAACTTTTGCAAAATTAATCGCAGCCGTATTGGTAAACATACCACGAAAACGTGTCATGGTAGAAAATAGTACTAAACCTACAATTTCTTTTTTTTTTTTATTAACCTCGTCGTTTTATTGCTTTGTTTGTTTACATTTAGGTGGGGACGTTCGAACGAATTGATTTCGCATTTGCTGAAAATACGCTTCTCTCACACCACACGTCAATGGTATTATTTCAATTACCATTTGCATTCTAAACAAATTAATCGATGTACGATCGTGCGCCTGTGATTTTTCTCAAACGCTCGTTAGGATCCTCTTTTAAGATCCACACAGTTGATAATTAAATTATTACATTCAAATGAGCACACACACAAGATCTATTGTTGACGTTCGAGCTTGTGACACATCGGGGCTGATCTGATTTTTATTTTTTTATTCTTTGCTTATAGCCAGTTGTCATAACAAGAGCTGAGAGCTATTTACATATTCAGCGATAAATTGTGTCACGTACTAAATAACACTGATGCGGTGGTAAATCACTTCTGACGCGTTCTCGAAAAGAGATTAAACTTTATCTGTGAGGATGAAATTAAATACATGTACGAATAAATATGTAACAAGCGAACATGTGGTGCAATGCGATTTGTGCTGATTGTTTGGCGTTTTTGTTTTTTTGTTGTTATTTTTGTTTAAGTAGCTATAGCTACCAGCCTAGGTGATAAATCAAAAAATGTACGACACCGTTTTGAGCACCGTGTAAACACGTGAAGATGACATTGTTTGTGGTGCGGAGAAAAAAAAGAAACACATCCCTTTAATTAGATTAGAGAATTTGCCGGGGTTGGAATGTAAACCGAACATGTGGGCAGCTGGTGCGTTTTAATGAATCGATTGCACAATTAATGACTCATAATTGTATGAGGACGAGAAACGAAAACGACTGCGCCTTAAAAAGGAAATATTTTGAGGAGTGTCTCCGGGCGAAAGCTCTATATGTAATGAATATTTTACGAGTCATCCGGCGGCAATTTCCATTGGAAAATATACGAGACGGTGGTATGAATCGGGGACTAAAGGACACTGTTCCTTTAATCAGATGCTGTTCAGCTATTTGCTGTCAGGTAATAAAATATCTGGTAAAATTGACAAAATTCGATTGTTAAATTTCAACAAAAATTGTTTTGTTGAACTGAAAAAAAATTGTTAAGTTAACTTAAGTTGTATCAATTTGAACGATATTTTGTCAAATAAAGCACTTACTACAAAACTGCTTTGTCAGATTAACAAAACACATTTACTAAATGGATATTGCATTAATTGAACAATTTTATTATTGAATTAACAAAGTTTTTGTTGTACCCATTAAAACAGAACAAAAAAATCGATTTTGTGCAATTGAGAAAAATTATGCAAAATGTTTGTTAACCAAGCAATATACAGATTAAAAGTACTTCAAAGATTCTGTATAAATGAACTTTTCTGTTTGCAGACGTGACATACATTTTGTTCAATTAATAACACAAGTGTTGAATTGAAAAAATACAAATTAAAATAGGACCTTTCGATGCAATGCTTTTGATCGCATCATTTATTATTTGACACGTGAAGTAAATTAGTTTGCTTTTGTGCATAAAAATCCCTTAAAAAGTGAGTTCAGCATTTTAAAAGTAATTAAATCCGTTCATGGATGAGGACAGGAAAATTGGAAAACTTGTAAACGACCCCTTAGATATACATTAGTAAGAATTGCAATTTGAAAATAATAGGATTGCTTAATATGCATTTTATTAACTTAAATTAAATATATCGAATTTGACTTCAACGCTATGTTCCCGGATTCTTTAAGCGAAACTAAAAGAGCAACTTTAATAGTGAATGAGATGACTAAATCTACATCGTTGTCGGTGTTTTTTTTTTTAAGTCAGATAAAGGCATTCGATTTCATTGTCTTTTTTCAATTTTTATTTTTTTATTTATGCATATTTTCTATGTTGTCCAGTAAAAATAATGTAATGTTGTTTTTTTTAATAAATCAAATTGCTAAATTTATTTATTTTGCCTATCATTTATTTATACCTAATGCTACCCACATAACAGTATATTTGTTAATTCAATAAATTAAAATTATGGAACTGAGAGAATAATTCTAAACAAACAGCAATATTCTTATAGATTCCACAAAACACAACTACAGTACTGACAGATTATTTCTGTAATATCAACAAAATTGCTATTTAACAAAATAACAAACAATTTCGATGGCAAAGGGTTTTCCAATAAGAGGTGTTATTGGGAATGAGCCGATATTTCGGTAGCTGTCATTTTTGAAGCTTTTATTCTTTGACATTTGACAAGTAGAAACTACGCCACTACTAAACATGGAACGATACACGCTTCAACAACGCATTGAAATTATTAAAATTCGCTCGTGGTGGCCGTTTGGCTGATGTTGTTTTTCGTTATTAACGGCATATATTCCTCTTTATTATGAAATAAACATCCGATCATTTATCTCAAAAAGGGGCATTTTTCTTTGAATACCAAAATAACACCTCTTATTGGAAAACCCTTTATTAACAACTTTTTCTGTTAATTTAACAAAAAGATAAAGGTCTAATGCCGAATTCACAATGTCGTGTTGACGAGCGCGTGCATTGAGAGATTGTGTAGAAACAACACGCTCATATGCAGCCGCACAAAATACAACTTCAGGCGTTGGATCGAGTTTTTATCGTAAAGTTCAACGAGACGCCTGAGAAGACCTACTCTGTACTATCACGCGCGTTTGACAACTTTAGAATTTTGAATTATTCGATTTGAGGTCATAGAATGTGCCGTTGATAGTTGGAGTAGCACAGAACCACTAATGTTTATCACACAAATGTTTTAAAAAGCAATATGATGTTTTTTTATTGCAAATTATTTAATTTAGTGTGTGGAAATAACGAATACCTTTTTTTTTGGTGGAGCTAATACTTATTTCTTTAGATTTTCTTGGAAAAAAATCATTAATCATTGGTCTTGTATCTATGTTAAGGTTGTTCTTTGCATTGTTTTAAAGAATCATTTTTTAATTCTTGCACAAAAATTACAGCTACAAAACAAAAAGAAAGTAAACTTGATATTTGAATTCTGCTCTTTATTTGTGTACATTAGTTAAAACCAAACGAACTTTTAATCGATCGTACTGTCCTCTCTCAACGCCTATTCGCTTCAAAGCAGCATTTCGTTTTACAAAATTATCGCTCGCGTGATTTGGCATTTTAAATCGTAAAGTTTTGATAAAGCGTGTCAAAGCGCGCAGACACACGCACGCGTTCAACGCGACATTGTGAATTCGGCATAGTTGATAAATGTCTTCGCAAAATTAACAGCATTTTTGTAAATTTGACAAAAAATTTCCATACGCAATTTTTATTAAAAAAAAACAATTTTTTTGTTATTACAACAAAAGTTTTAAAACAAGATATATCTAACTTAATAAAATTTTGTCAATTCAAATAGGAACATTTTGTTGAACGAAAAATATTGTAGAATCAAGCCTCATTTTCATCAAATATACCTAGGGTTTTATTTTCAGTGTAGGGGTTGTTGATTCCTTGACTTGCGGTATTTTGATTATAATATACTAGATTATAGGGAATTTGTCCAGTGCAAATGGATTATATTGAAACAAGAATTAAACTTGTACACAGTGTTCCTAGACCTTGAAGACTGTTTTCACCATTTTTTTTAACACCAAAGGCAATGGTCTTCCCCTAAATTCGATAAAATTTTCCAAAAAATAAAGTTAACATTTATTTTTAAGTAAAAAAAATTAAAAAAGTAAGCCGTTTTTATTAACAAGCTTTAAATAAAAAAAAAAATATGTAAAAAGGAAAAATTAATAATATACAAGGACCAGTTAACTGAATCATATTAAAATTTGAATTTGAAATGGTTTCCTTTTCTATTAAACGAAAGGTCTGTTAATTTGCTTTTAAATTTTGCGAGTTTTTAATAACTCTTACGAATTTTTTACTCAATGCCATTCGTTAAGTCGAAATGTTCATAAAAGAGAGACTGCGCTTTTGTAAAAATAGCGAAAACGAGGGTCAAGCTTAAAAAAAGAAAATCGAAAATCCCTACAAAATTTAAATGGTTAAAAAGTAAAATTAAAACACATTTTTATTACAAACAAATTTCAAAGTTTACTCAAAATGAAATGTGTACTCAATATGAAGGAAAACAGCCCATCGAACGTCTACGAAAGAATTTTATGTGTATCTGAATGCATTCACTTGTTTTGACATTTTAGGTTTGTTCCTTTACTTTTGTAGTAAGAATGGAAAAGACTGTCAAAACGGCAGTGGTGGGGATAAATTTTCTCACAGAGAGAGAGAGAGAGAGAGAGAGAGAGAGAGAGAGAGAGAGAGAGAGAGAGAGAGAGAGAGAGAGAGAGAGACACTAACGAATAAGTGAGGGAACGCTTTTGTAGTAATTAGTAAATGACAGATACCTACAATTCAAATTCAAAAGCTAAAAAAATCGTTAAAATGCCTAATTAACTCGAATTGCTTCATTTAGCAATGAAAGTGATTCCGAATTAATCGCACTTCTTTTTAATGAATCAGGGTATATGGAAAATATTGTACTGATTGCAGTAGAAGCATTCGAAAACGAGGAAAAAGCGACACTGCATTTAAAAAATGTCTTGGGGAAGATTGTGATTGATTATAGCGAGGAAGAATTTCGTTAAAAATAAATAAAAAAGAATTTCGTTGCCACTTTTCAAAAAAATTGTATGGAGAACATTCAATTTAAATTTGTCGCCTGTTATACCAATTTAATGCGCAGGGAATATGCCAAATAGGAAAACAAGTTTTAAATCTTCTGTCAATACTCGTTGTCAGGTGAATGACAGCTTTTCCAATTCTTACAAGTCAATTGTTAAGTAAAAACTCGTAAGATTTGCAGTGGAGGGTAAAATCTTGCTCTCTTGATGACGCACTCTTTCATGAATTTTTCGACTAAAGGAACGGCATTGAGTAACAATGCGTAAGAATTCGTAAATTGGTAAAAATTTGCGCTTTTATCCAGAATCTGGGATAACTGCTTGTTTATCTAGATTACATAGCTAATCACCGGCGGAACGCGTTCTTTTGGATAAATTCATCGTGAATTTGGTTAAATTTGATTTGAAAATACGAGGACAAGGTGGACCCATACTACTGGAAATTAGATTTGCAAACGAAGCAGCACCAAATGCTGGGGAACGACACTGATACCTACGCCTCAAATCAGGATTTAAGCCACAGGCAGTATTGATTCGTCTTCGGCCTATTGGACACATCTAAACGAGTGCATATAGTAAAATTTGTCAATTGTGTCTGATTGTTTGAGGATTTGAAAACGCATTACGTTAAAAGTACTACAAAGAGTTAACTGCCTTTTTAGCAAACATCTGGACAAGATCTAATAGAGGACACACGAATGGGGCCACTTGTGGGTACCGCAGGAGCGACGATCGTTGAACAATGCAGAAAAAATACCGCAGGACATCATAAAAGGACTGGCGGCAGCTGCGATCAACAGAAGGCCTAGCCGATCGGCGATATCGATCCGTAAAAGTGGGCTCCATATTATCGAACGACATCAACAAACTGAATAAAGTTTTGCCCCTTTTGAGGACAAAGGAAAGGTTGGACCAAACTAAACAACTGCCATTGAATAGTGCGTCTGAGAGAAGACTAAGCATTACTGATGGTGCAGTTAAAAACCGTTAAACCACAGCCATTGAATAGTGCATCTCAGAAAAGACTTAGTGCAGCATTACGATGGTGACGTTCGTGGACGATGGCTTTTGCTGTATCCTCAAAAAAGACGCAAAACGGGGACCATAAATGAACGACTTATTTTCATAGAGGACTACGACTGTCGGAGATAGGAGAACTGTTACTTCATATGCAGTAGAAAAGTTATACAGACGTTCGTGAACAATTTTTCATAAAATAAGGTCTAAGAGAAAAGAAAGAAACAAACTTGAGGGACTGACACAATTTGCAAACGGATGCTTTAGAATAAGAAACAAGAGAGTAATATTTAGTGTTGTGGCTTGCCGCAGTTGGTACTGATTTCTTACCACAGGTGGCGCTCACGCAAATTTCAAAGAGAGATATGACTGATATCATACTCTCTGTTAATTTCTTCCGAAACCGGCCGAACAAAGGCACTCTTCCAAAATAGACTTTCTACGATCTAATTTCTGAGATTCCAAATATCGCACAGTGTCCCTCCCTATTTTATTCACATACCAGAGATAACCTCACCAGTAGCATGAGATGGCCTATAGAGATAGAGGAGGGTCTCAAGAATACAAACATAAAACTGTCCTCCTAGTTACTGCTATAAGAAAGAACACTTTTAGGATTTTCTGACAGATTTGCCGAGATATTTTGCAGGCATTGTGTATGAAGGCAATTTGAAGACAATTCTGTGCTGTTTTCCATTTTCTGTCTGAATAAAATTTACACAGTCTTTAGAGCTTAGAAAGATGAAATTTACAAAATTTGGTACAAATATCTTATCTTATCTTCGCTGGCGGAGAATGCGTTGAATTATTATCGGCAAGGGAGCCTAGATATACGATTAGTTTCCTGTTTTTTTTTTTGAACGAACGCAGACAGAACAGAAGCGTGACACTTTCAGAGCTATTCCAAAAAAAGTACAAGACATAAAGTCCGACACTTTCAGAGCTATTCCAAAAAAAGTACAAGACATAAAGTCCGACACTTTCAGAGCTACTCCAAAGAGACTACTGGTTGCACCGCAATCAAATGAAGTCTATGTCCGTCTTCGTGTCACAAACTGACCTTGCATCCAATTTCACTTCGATTTGTCGAGACCTTGAAGTGTACACTGTACAATCAGGACAAATAAACCAAACCGAACCGAAGAAGCGAATGAGCAAGTCTATTTTTTAACCAGTTTCCGATCAGCTGGCGCCGTAACGTATATGATGGGAAAATGACAAATGAGCCCAAATTAAATTACCCGATGAAGAGACCTCTAAAAGAACACCACTTGCCATTCACAATCAATAATATTTAGGATACCCCCCAAGCACTAAAGTAGCTTCAAAAAGTGGAACCAGCGTGTGAAGTATTTTTGACAGCGACAGGCGGAAACAATGCTTTCATCTGCACTCCATTGGGGGTGATTACCTTCATGACATTTGTGTTCAAATCAGTCGCCTTAAGTTTGTAAAGCAAATGAGAAACATTAAAATCGGGATCAGTTGCCGACGTAGGTAATTAGAAAAAAAAAACCCTTATGCAATTAAAGGTTTACATGCCGCCATCATGAGATGAAGAAGCCCTAAACATTTCCATGCCACGGCGGATCCGAAAATCGCTTACCCACTTCATGGTGATGTAAACAAAATGACGCACATCGCAACTTAAGAGGAAAATCCAATCCGAAAAACGCACTGGAAAGGGATACAAGAAGTCACACACCCAAGCTCTATCCATCATGATTTATGAAACTTCTGCGTGCCGACTTGGGCATGACGCAACATTCCATACAAAAAGTTGTCGCACAGATCAAATATGATATCATAGACCATGGCTTGATGCAGTCAATTAAAAGGGAAACTAGAGCACTCAATGGTAGCAGAAGTGACAGAAAAACTTTCCGCACACAGCTGTCTTATCAATGTGCATCGAAGAGCAAATTTGAGATGGCAAACAATCAATATAGATACTCGAGTGGACACTTCCACTGGCTCCAATATTGACAACAAGCAAACACAATAAGTCCACAGACTTGTCATAGAACAACCAATGAACATCCAGATTCAATTAGATTCGAAGTTTTCCCATTAGCAGCAATTATACGACACGAGCTATGAATGAATGAGTGAACGAGCACAATGAACAAAAAAAAATGTATGTCTAACCGAATATATAAAGCAATTTAATTATACGAAACCATCACGAGAAAAACAGAATTGAATTCAAATTTATAATTCGACAAGGAAAGTATTACGTAGAACATAAGTGTAGCGAGAACGTTCACTTTTTATTAGAGCTTTCAGTGAAACAGAAGATAAACGATGTAAAAGGGAAAGGATTTAAAAAAAAAAAAAGTTAAGGTTCACATTTACATAAGAGAACTTTTCTTGTTTAACTAAATTATAAATTATATAAAGCGATGACACACACCGAACTGATTTCATCGTATTCTCGCAACTAAAGGGTCCTTTCAACTTGATATATGACATCACTTTTGAGTAACACACCCGATTTGACACTGACACAACAAGGACACACGACGGCAAAACGGCGGCGGCGGCGTATCCTTACACGGGTAGCACTCCACCGTTGAATGACGCATCGGACAGTAAATATACTTTAATGGCATTGTCATTCAATGAGCGGAATTGTTATCGAAATCGATGGGGGGCCCTGTACAAATAAACGTCACTCTTGATTTCTCTAATTCGTTTCGGCCTACCCCTCGCCGATTGCTGTTACCCGATAACGACGACGACATTATTGCTACACACTATAAACAAACCTCTCTTCAGGTGTCTCGATGTGCTCTTCCTGTAGGCCACCATCGGTACTCCCACTGCCCGATTCGGGTGTTGTTGGTGGGATAGGCCCCAAATCGATAGACGTCATTCCTTCCACCATCGCCATCCTTGTGTGTTACGTGCGATGAATGTATCCTAGTGCGAGCGCCAACCCAAATTTCACACAAATTATACCCGACGAGGTATTCTTTTTCTTTACTTATCGATTACGAGAGACGGTATAAGGAATTTTTATAATTTTTATTATTTACTGTATCTAATTATGTATCACACTTTTCGTTGTACAAAAAACTTATTAATATTCTCGATTTTTTTCTTCTATTTTACACCATTACGATGATACGCCCGAATCTAGGGATGATTATAAATCTAAAACAAAAAGCAAACAAATCTCGAGCCCGGTGCGTAGAAGCTTATTCTATTATTCAACGTCGCTGTGAAACTAAATTTAAACTTATTCGCAACACAAAGATGAATAAGAAATTCGTTTCTTTTTTTTATTGTTTTATTATTGACCGCTTCTTAGTTTTCGTATTCGGCGAGAGGCAAACTTTACCGAACTCGTCGTGTTGAAGTGAACATCTGAACTGAATCGAATTGCCGTCTAATTGTTAGTAGCACCCTCAAGCCTCAATATCATCGGCAGAAGCAGCAGCACGATGCTTTTTCTCTTTTTCGTGTATTTTGCTTGAGTGTGCGAACAGCTACTCACACCACCAGCATTACCACGAGAGGGATGAAGTTTGTTTATCGTTTGCGTTGTTGCATATTTATTAAAAGCAATTGAAGATCTAATCTAAGCAGTTTTCGGATTTTTACTTTCTGTCGAATTTCATGCTGAAGGCAACTTTTACCCGCATTGTGAAAATAATCAGTCGTTCCCGCTTATGCCCATCAATCTTTTTCGCGCTCACAGAGAGCGAGTTCGCTTTTAGTACGCATACTCTGTAGCTGTACATAAGACAGAATTAGAAGTTAAAGGGCGCCACAGTGTCGCATGTACTTGCTCATAGGAGGGCTTTTCGAACAAACGGAGTTAAATAATTTTTAATTTCAAAATCATAATTAATTTTCAGACGATTATCGTCGTATTGATAGACCTCCAAAGCTAACAACCAAGTGCTAAAACTAAAAGTTTGAGAGCTTAATCCAGGTTATTTTCCAAAAATATAATGACAGCTGACGTTTGTCAAAAAAATTCGAGCAGAATATAACTTATTTTGGTGATCAACATTTCAAAAACAATATCGTTTAGACGATCGTTGATATACTCACTTAGATTGAGGCCACTCGATTATTTGTTGTAATTTTTGGTTATTTTCAGTGAGTTTTTTTTTTGTAACAGAGAACTACGAACTTGTAAATGTGGCGCATATGTATTTGCAATGAACTGCATGTGCCAATATGTTGTATCCTGAAAATTTGTAAAAATTTGAACATTTTTCCACTGGCACGGCATTTGATATAGTACACTCGCAAATTAGTGAGAGAAATCAGACAGAGCAAACTTGGCGATTTGCATTTCATTTGCCAGCGAGTTCATCTAAGAATCCCTGGCGATACAGGGAATCAGACCCTGGAAACTTGGCGAATCTCATTTCAATAGCCAGCGAGTTCATCTAAGAATCCCTGTCGATACAGGGAACCAGAACCGGGAAACTTGGCGAATCTCATTTCATTCGCCAGCGAGTTCATCGAAGAATCCCTGGCGATACAGGGAATCAGACCAGGGAAACTTAGCGATTCGCATTTCATTCGCCAGCGAGTTCATCGAAGAATCCCTGGCGATACAGGGAACCAGAACCGGGAAACTTGGCGAATCTCATTTCATTCGCCAGCGAGTTCATCGAAGAATCCCTGGCGATACAGGGAATCAGACCAGGGAAACTTAGCGATTCGCATTTCATTCGCCAGCGAGTTCATCGAAGAATCCCTGGCGATACAGGGAACCAGAACCGGGAAACTTGGCGAATCTCATTTCATTCGCCAGCGAGTTCATCGAAGAATCCCTGGCGATACAGGGAATCAGACCAGGGAAACTTAGCGATTCGCATTTCATTCGCCAGCGAGTTCATCGAAGAATCCCTGGCGATACAGGGAACCAGAACCGGGAAACTTGGCGAATCTCATTTCATTCGCCAGCGAGTTCATCGAAGAATCCCTGGCGATACAGGGAATCAGACCAGGGAAACTTAGCGATTCGCATTTCATTCGCCAGCGAGTTCATCGAAGAATCCCTGGCGATACAGGGAACCAGAACCGGGAAACTTGGCGATTCGCATTTCATTCGCCAGCGAGTTCATCGAAGAATCCCTAGCGATACAGAGAATAAGACCTAGAAAATAATAAAATCTTTTGGTTTGTTGCTGGATTTAAGACACTTGTCACCGCCATAATAGCTTTTTTGACAAGCAGCTTTTTTAAAACTAGTCAAACCATTGGACTTCCAGATTACGCTTGATTCAACCCAGTCGCTGTCTATTTGCCCGAAACCTTACTCAGTAGTGACATAAAATGATCCTTTCAATATTGTTTAAACGTACTAAAATGATTTGTATCTACTCGATTTTAAAATTCTAAAAGAATCAAGTTATATTTATTGATCATACAAGAAAACTCGTAACCTATACTGTATCCGATCAATCAGAGAGCAACCCATTTGTATTCGATTTTAAATGCATTTGTGGTTCACATTTCCAGAACAAATTTCCAGAAGATCGATGCCCTGTTAAATCGCAAGAAGAACTTTAGTTTTTCACCAAAACAGAGGTGCGCAGTATAAATAGCCATATTCGCAATCTTATTTACCAGCAATAGATCATTGCTTTCGAATGATGCGTCATTTCTTTACGTATGAGTCGAAAGCAATGACGTCTTATCGTCAGATCTAGTGATTATTCCGCGAAACAAACTACCACTGCAGAAAAAAAGCTTAAATAAAAAAAAAACCTTTTCAAATCGATGTTGATCATCAAAGAAATCTAATAGAATAAATGAAACAACTCAGGTGATCGATTTTGTAGAAAGTTGTAAACCCGTTTCAAACTGGTTAAATGCAACACTCCAAGTAATCAATCTAATCAGGCTGCGATCTAATTACTGTCCATAAAAAATAAAAATAATAATAAATAATAGTAGAACCGATAACCACAGTAATTCTAGTTTGGACTTTAAATTTAATAACCAACAGAAGAAAGTTAACAAAACCAGCATTTTCTATATGCATTTGGGAATTGTTATTGTGAGTCGTTTTTACAACAGACGACAATCTTTCGTGTGCAAAACTAACACCTATGTGCAAACACATTGAAGAGCTTTATAGGTTCGGCCTTCCCTGGAGTTATTTCAAAAAAAAAAAAACAACGTAAACGAAAAATATTACGCATACGCCCCAATGTCCGTCATACTCATGGGTGGAACAAAGTTTGTGTATATGTGCTACAAGAGGTTTGCCCCTTCCTTTACAGATTTTTCATACAAATACAACGCACCGCTCGATTATGTCAGGACCTACACAAATAAAGGGTCATTCATTTTTCGGTTTCGAGAGTAAACCTAAATAAAACACACACACAGATTTTATATTTATATACATAAAGTTTGGACTTTGCCATTAAATTTTAAATAAAATATCATTCAAAAGGCCGCCTCGGGACGATTCGCAGCATGCGATTCTTTTGAGGTAATTTTTAACCACTTTCTATCACATTTCTGGCGATATCTCGGCCATAACTTCAGTAATGTTGATTTTTAACGCGTCTAGAGTTCGGGGATTATTCGGGTAAACGTGATCATTTGCGTAGCCCATAGACAAAAAAATCGAACGGTCTCAAATCGCATGATCTTCAATTGACGTCGCCAAAACGTGAAATTACGCGATCACGAAACTTCTCACGCAATAAAACCATAATTGGTCGTGTTGTGTAACTTGTTGTCCAGTCTTGTAGTAAGTTTTAATAATTTGAACGCGCTGTTCGATTGTTAAGCGATCCATTATCGTAAATAGCGAAAATTCAACCAATATTATGACACTTCAAATGACAGCTGAGTTTGACAGGTGTCAAATGCCAGCGCTACCGACTTGAAACCACAAAACGAATGACCCTGTATGTTCATCGTTCGAAGTAAACGTTTTGAAAATTTCCACAAAACAAATGTCAACCCTTTATGTGCTCTCTGGCAGTGTAGTAAAGAGAGACTGTACTGATGACGAAAGAAATATTACTCATACGCCTCAGTGTCAGTCATTCTCGTAGTACATACCTTATGTACAAGAAGAGGGCTCTTTAAGGACAATTGCAATTGAGATCCTTGTTAAAAAAGTTTTTTGTTGTTTTTTTTTTTGTCTGAAAGTTCGTTTCCATGATAAGAATGAAAATAGTTTGTGGGCGGGGTTACTTATAAGGTCACCCAAGTGTCACTTAATATTACATGCATTTTACCATGACGATCACGTTCTTCAAGGTTAAGAGCAATTTACGTCCCATTGAAGAAGAAACTAAATGAAGCGTGCGTTGCATAGTGCAATTGCGAATTAAAATTATCAGTCATGTGTAGTCTGTATGGAATAGATTCATACCAAGAGAGAGAGAGTGAGAGGGAGGATGACGATTGACAGAGATTTATTAAGCGGTTTGGAAAAATACAGTACAGGTAGAGGAAATGAGCGAAAATAGATGACGTGACAGTATATTTTGTTTACTTGTGAAGCCTTTATGTGACTGAAAGTACGTCGAGGGGGTAAAAATGATTTCCGTGCGTGTTCAAGTGTAGTTGATGGAATTTCGATTTTGAATATCTATTCCTTTTATGGTAAAAATAGTTTTACACGCGTTTCGTATAGAATGTGAGCTAAGAATAGATAAATATAGGGATGTCCCCATCCATCTTTTGAAGTAAAGTAAAGTTTATAATTTGCCCTCTATTTTAACTGAAACCTGTGAGGTGTAAGCAAATGATGTACGTCATATTTAAACAGCATTTTAAGTAACTATACCAAGAAAATTTTCATTTTAAAACGTTCCTGTGGCCCCACTCTATATTTCGTTCCGAAAGTCAATTCTATTCGCAATTGGTTTCCGTTCCGTTTTGAAGTTGGTACTCTGTAATACTTCCGGAGTTTTAAATCAGAGTAGTAGTACATTTCATTCGGCTTTCGAAATATAGATTACAAAACGTTCAGAGATACAGAGAAGGGCCCTACTGACCAACACCCTTCGACATAGACTGCGCTTATCAAAGCTTAACATCGAATTATTTGCAGTATTATGCATACAAAATTCAATTGGGCCAACAACTGCTGGACAGAGACTCCAAAAGGTTGTCATAGACCGGTACACTGTTTGCAAAACAAAATCAATATCGCTATATTTTCATGACTGACCCGTTTTCACCTTAAAAGGTTCATCAATTGACGAAACACACACGTGTTTCTGAGGACAACTCGTAAATAATTCGAAACCGACAAATGCCCCCGCTTTGAGTGACCGTCCTATTTCTTTGAATTTCTCAGAACCAGTATTGAAAAATGCAAACGGATATAGAGCAAAGCATCCACAGGTAGGGCACCTATTGCGAGTCTTAATGTATTTTGAACTGGCCATATAAATACAACCCGAGATAAATTGATAATTTCTAGAGAAATATTTAAAGGGCAAACCATCACAGCAGACGTAAAAGTTTCAGATCTCTTTCTAAGGGAAGATTTACGAAAATAAATAAATTAAGACTCTTGCAGAACTTAAAAGGAGAATTAAGTCCCGCTTATTCGCATTGAATCGACAAACTTTAGATTTGCCGATAAAAGACTAAGGAAAGAAAATGTGAGTGCCGCTAAAGAAAAACCAACTTGTGGAATTGCGGAAGACGATGATGATATTGAAATTGATTCAAGGAAACATCAAAAACAGGTTGGCCGATATCTACTTTAGTTAAAGCCGGACATTTTGAAAGTAAATGAATGTGGGATAATACAAATTTGCTGCATCCATGTAAAAATAGATTTACTACTTTTGGACCACTGAGTATTAACCAAGTTAAGATGGCCCTAGCTAGCAGCCACATGAATCTGTCCCCATCTTCAAAATAGGAGACAAAAGAAATTGTTACGGCTGATTTAATAGGGTATGGAAGTGGTTCGCTTATGTTTTCTTTGAGTAATTGCAAGTAAAGGGCAGTGAAGTCAGAAAGATAATACATGTTTGTTAAAAACGCCCACAAATAGTAGGCGTGACAATGAACATGTCTCTTTGAGGTCTTAAGAAACATTTGAAAGACCATTTAATCGATTTTTTTGCAGTAGTTTTGACGCGAACTCTAAGGCTGAAAACACACCGGATAAAACAAAACGTTTTTTATTTGAACACACTCCAAGCGAAACAGAATGTAACAAAACAAAATGTTTTGTTTTCTTGTTTCGTTTGGTGTGCGGTGAAATAAAACAAAATGGAATTTTCGACTTGCTTTTAGTATTGTTCAACATGGTGGTCGGACTCAGACGATGAAATTGTGCCAATCTTATACACGGAATCAAAATTTTGTTTTGCAAAAAACAATAGGCAACGAAACATGTTTTTTCTGTTTTGCTTTGGTTTTTATGTTTTGTTTTATTTGGTGTGTGTTGCACCATAAGAAAGTAGGCAATTATCGTCAACGACGCTTGTTCGAAACAGTTTTGATGCACTCGGTGTGTGTTGCTCGTATACAATGGCATATATTTTCGACAACCACCACCAAAACACTTCAAAACAAAAACGTTTGCTTTGTTTCGTTTGATTTGGTGTATGTCGTTTTATAAGAAACAATGTTCTCTTGTTTCACTAAACAAAAAAACACGTTTTGCTTTATCCGGTGTGTTTTCAGCCTAAGGTGTAAAGTTATTTCAATTAGAGTTATTAAAATCACAAAAAGCGTGTTTACAAAATTTGGCTTAGGAGTTGCAGAAATATACTCAAAAAGGTGTGTGGAAGTTGGCGGTTGCTTTTTAACGATCGTTTTGAGTAACCATATTATTCTTAATTTATAAACAAACTATTACGAATTTAACTGTGTATGGAAACATGAGTTATTCAGATAACCCAACAGTAAATTTGCTTTCAAGACCACCGGGAATATGCTTTGGTTTTTTTCTTTTTAAATTACTATACCTCCGAAAAAATGTTATTTAAATATTTGATTTTCATTTATGTTAAGCAACATTAGGGAAAAATAAAACTCTTCGTAAAATATATGCAATAAGTGGTTAGTCTGTTGGACTACTCTTACTAAGAAAAACACAAATAACATTTTTAAGGATTTTTCTACTGTGCCACCTCTCGTGAACATCTAATAATCATCCTAAATTAAAGCTGAGAGCTTATCAATTAGCCGTTTGGACTCGGCAAAACAAATTTTAGATCCCTTCTAATCGTCGTAAAAACGGAAAACTCCCACAAAACGGATGGTTGTGAGAAGCTAAGGCTAGGCTCCCTTACGGACATGTTGCGCCATGCTTTTTTTTTATTGCAAAAAAAAAGAAGTTTTGTGCTTTAGAACTAAATTAGAACTAAGGACATTTTGAAGAAATCTATAAATTAACCGGGGTACCAGAAAAATTTTTTGTTTCCGGTTTTTGAAGCTCTTTTTTTTTAAATTGGAAGTCAAAAACATACTATGTATTCAAAAAACCATGGGATACTTTAACATTTTCGGCCACAGGTCGTAGTCAATGTAACTTTCTTATGGGACAATAAATCCATGACATTCTCCGAAACTCGCATAGCCAAGCGGGTACGAATATTTCTTACTTACGATTTTTTTTTGATTTGTTTGCCTTAAAAACATACCTGGAAATAAAAAGAAATAATTGATTAAAACTTTGGTTTACTTTGAAGAGATTTTTAAAAACGATTTTTAAAAACAGTTCTAGAGGTTGTCACACTTGATATATTTCAACACTTTGATGGTGTCTTTCTGTAGGCAATCTCTGACCTGGGCCCCAACAATTTATCAACTTTTCACTTTCAACTTATCAAATTATATTTTTTGGCATAGTGATAAGTGTTTCTGTTCCACAAATTCCTTGCAAATTTCACTTTGCACTAGAAAAATTTTGCGTTTTCCTTCAAAGTCTGCGCTCTCCTGCAAAGTGAGTGTGCAAAGTGTTCAACAAATCATTTAATCATCTTTGCATTTCACTTTTCACTTTGAATTGCTAAATACAAGTTGTTGACGCCACACCGGTTTCAACAATCAAACGCACCCAAACCCAAAAGTCATTTTGACACAAGTGACAGCTTGACCCATGCGGTTTTGAATCTTCCGTGCTGCTGCGCGCTTTTTTTTTGACTTTTTCTTTCGATCTGTCTTACTAACTAGTTCAGTCCATAATTCTCGTTAATAAAAGTTCTTGTACCAATTACGTTCATTTTTATTGGCCCAATACGCCACACAAGTTGTAAAAATGAGCCGCAAAATAAAAATTGAAAAAAAACTTGCAATGTTACATTTGATCAAAGAAAAAAAATATTTTATTTTCTAGTTTTCAAAACAATAAAGTAAGTATTTTTTTATAAAATTATTGTACATATTTGGAACATATTTAAGTTTACATTTCATATTGAAGGTTAATAAATTAGATAAACAGCGTTATGAATGAAGCTGACTTGGCCATCGTCGATATTCCAGAATCAGACTCAGCTGTGGTAGATGGACTATATTTGCCAGAAAGCTGTGGAAATTCAAATTTCGCAAATGCCGATGAGTCTGTTGTTTGAGGAGTTTTCATTTTTTTTTATTTATTATTATTTTTATATATTACTGTTGATTTTGCAAAACCATGCATAGCTGCAACACCATGGCACTGGCAAACATTTCCGAGCACAGTTGCAGTTAATTTTCAGCCGACAAAGCATGACTGGCGCTGTGTATTGTGGTCTAATTTTTCTCCAATTTTATATAAAAGGAAATCAACTTGAATTTGATTTAAACGAAAGCACTGTTTAAAATTAAAGTTTTGTAGTACCGAAAAATTAGTTCGGTCTCTAAGATTTCTGGTCTTCATTATCCTTGAACAAAAACTCACGTCTTAACTTTTTGAAAGCTTCACTAGTTATAACAATATGAATTTGTAAAGCGATCGTTTACCTTGCAAACTTTTGACAAACTTATCAAAATTTGCTTTACAAAAATAGAGTTTAGAGTTTTTTTTTTCGGAACGAAACAGCATAATTATTTGCAAAGTCTTTGCAAATTAAACTTTCAATTTCAACTTATAACTTATCAAATTTTATTGTTCCGAGGAACATAAAGTTTTTGCAAATTGACGAAAAAATTGATAAATGCAGAGTGAAAAGTTGATAAATTGTTTTGTGAAAGAGGGCCCAGCTTATTATTCTGAAAGCTCTACCTTACTTTATCACCGTATACAGATTTTTCAGTTGGTTGGTAGTTGAAAAATGCCCCCATACATTGCGTACTGAATGCAGCCATTTCTGACAATTTCAACGGAGCTATTTGTGTCTCTACTAGGTGCCTCTATTCTGGTGGAATCGACTGTACGTTCTGACAGAGATTAACTTTTCTATTTGTTAATAGATAAATTTTGGTTTACAATTTCTCACCAGCGACACAAAGATATTGCAGCGTAAACAACAAAAGAATAAACATATTTATATTGGTTTAAATAATTCCTACAAAAGTGCTAATAAACTACATTTCTCCAAATTTGGCACGTCAATTTCGGTTATATTGTACCGTTCATAATTTGATGTTAGGGGGGTTAACTGCCAGCAATTAATCTAAGGAATTGTTTTCAGGAAACAATTGTTTGTTCTATCTAATCGACGCACACCTTGCACTAGGGTATGTTCCTTGAAAATGTTAAATAAAGCAGTCCCCGCTTTCGGCTTGTTCTGCGCCTGACGTCGTTGCAGACAACGGTCAAGCCAATGACTGGGCACACGAGAGGCGGTGTCCATGTTCAGTGATAACATAATGGTTCTGCCACCAGAAAGGACCGCTGATAGCAAGTAGCTGATAGTAGGGCTAGTAGCGGTGCCAATGCCATATTGGTGTAGACCTATGATTTAACAAGAAGTACAAAGGTGCTTTGATATAACACGTAGCCTTGGAAATATGTTAGCTAGTTGAATGTTATTTAGTTAGATGTGCAAATAGGCGGGCAGGAACACCTTTTCAAGCTCATTTTACGGCAGCGTAACAATGCCAACATTTTTAAAAACAAGCAGAGAAAGTGGGTAACAGTTTCCTTTTCTTTTCGGCAGTTCCCACAGACGTCGATTGTATGCAAACTATGTCCTTGCAACCATGTCGGTGTTATGGATGGTAACAACGGCCAACTTTTGTCTTTCATCACTTTTATTCGCTCTGTGATGAGAAGTAAAAAACCAACACCGTCCCGTCCGTATATGATATTCATATCTTTATAAGCAAAACTAAATTGCACCCATGGAAGTGAATTTGTGGTTAGTCACTGCCACTAATAAAAACCAGTACTCCTTTTATTAAGGTACAACGACTGTATGTCTAAGGGGCAGAAAAACACAATAAAAACCACCATATACCCACTCTAACTGGTGATGTTGTACTTTTATATAGAGCCACATGAAAAGATTACTTGCAACAGTTGTTTTAAAAGAATAAAGGGATTTTCTACTATTTCCGTAGTAAGCTAATTGCATGCCATAAACTAAAAATAAAAAAAACAGTATTGTAAAACGAGGGTAGGTAGATTTTATTTTCTCGTAAAATGGGCACAAGCGATATGCATCTGTGTTGGATGGCGCAGAAGTCACGTTAAGGGAAGCTTAGCAAAGAAGTAGTGCCCTATCGAATTGGCAGAAAGGTAGTTCATAAACCTTTCATGTTAGCACTTGTGTTCGTGATTATCGCAGCAGGAAATCAGTAAATTGTTGCTGTACGCTTACTTTGTACTTGGTCCTAATCTGGTTGATTATTTCTTTGGCTCATTTTGTCGAAACAGTTTGAATATTCACCGACTTTATTATTGTCATATGACTAGAAATCTATTGCGAAGAAGGCGGTTTGTTTATTTGTTTTTTTTTCTTTTACTCCATTTGGAAGTTCGCAGTTAAGTGTCAGCATTTAAAAAAATCTTAATAGTTATAAAACAAATTATAAAATGACCGCGATAAATTCCCCAGCTGATTGCACAGCTTAAGCAGGGAAAAGTAGCAGCAAAACGGTTCCAATGTGCTTTGGCCCCCAAGTGTTTATTTTTAACTTTTTATTTACCATTTGGCCTTACTTTGACTGATTTTGAAAATGGAGATTTATTTTAGAAAACTTTGAATTTGGATACCTCTGATTGAGCTGGCCGATTGCGATGAAATTAAAACGAAATGTTGCTCTATTAATCCCTCTGCAATGCCTGAGAAATCCATACATATTGGGTGGGTGGTTTTAACAAATCCAAACCAGCATACAAATAATTTTATTACATGTTCTCGGCCTTACTAATAATCAAATACTAATGGACGACGATTAGTTGGCTGCCAGTTTTAGTAAAAATGTACAGCATTAGTGAAACTGTACCAATAAACAATTAGAGTTCCACATTTCCTAGTGCGACTTTTTTGGAATCTATTACATTTTCTGTCATCGCAGAATTCAAATTTCATAACCTGGGCACTCGTTCCGTAACTTTTAAGACGATTATCGTTCAGACGACAGACCTCCAAAACTAGCGAGTAAATGCAAAAATTACGAGTTTGATAGCTTAATACAGTTATTTTCCCACAAATCAAATGAAAGCAGACGATTGTGTTAAAAATTCTGGCAGAATATTAGATAAAGGGTCCGCCATCTAACTTTTTTTTTTCAACTAGTGCTTATTTCGCGAATGGTAACACTTAGCTCATATCTGATTTGACAGATAATTAGTTTTATCCTTCCGCTGAACGAATATGGTTGTGTATACGCTTGAACAACGCTGGGAAATATTGCGACATTACTTTGAAATTCATGGTTATGTTTCAGAATGTGTGCGAAAATTGCGTACGGATTTTGGAAGAAGAGAAGCACCGTCAGCTCCGTATGTTCGTTATCTTGTGAAAAAAGTGAAAGAAAAGCGTGAAAGCCAAAAACAGTGCGTACACCCGAGAAAACTGAAATTTTGGTCCAGAGGCATAATTGTGCCATTTTTCTTCGAAAATGAGCCAGGAGTGGCCGTTACAGTCAATGGCGATCGTTATCGGGCCATGTTGAACGAATTTTTGTTCACAAAAATTGAAGATGAGGATATTGGCAACATTTGGTTTCAACATGACTTCGCTACGTGCCACACAGCCGAAGCTACACTCGATGTTTTGCGCCCTGTTTTTGAAGATCGCATTATCAGCCGCAGAGCTGATGTCGTTTGGCCACCGCGGAGCTGCGATTTGACACCGTTGGACTAGTATTTGTGGGGTGCCGTAAAAGATAAGTGTTACGCCGACATGCCAGAGACAATTGACGTTTTAAAGGACAATATTCGTGGAGCCATTGGTGCAATACAGCTGCACACAATCGATAATATGCTTAAAAATTGGACCGATCGTGTAGGCTACTGCATGGCCAGCCGAGGCAGCCATTTGAATGAAATTATTTTCCATTATTAACCGGATTGTACTTTCAAATAAAAAAAGAAATTTGAGAAAATATTCAGTAGTTTTTTTTTATAGCATTTTCAAAAAAAAAAGAAGTTATTTGGCGGTCCCTTTACTATCAAACTTTGAAAGACGATATAAAGGGTGATTTTTTAGCTGGTTTGGTTTTGGCAACACCGGTTTTGACAGCTGACGTGTGTTTAGTACCTTGTGTCACTGTCAAACAGCTTCAGTTTGGTTTGCAATTTAACCATGGATCGTCTTACAAATGAACAACGCTTGCAAATTATTGAATTTTACTATCAAAATTCGTGCTCGGTTCGAAATGTTCATCGCGCGCTGCTTCCATTTTATGATCGGCATTCTCGACCTTCTGAGCAGTCTATTCGGAAGATTGTGACCAAATTTCGCACCAAATTTACTTTGTTGGACATTAAACCACCAACACGTTTACGTACTGTGCGTAGTGAAGAAAATATTGCGGCCGTATCAGCTAGTGTGACAGAAGACCGCGAAATGTCGATTCGGCGCCGTTCCCAGCAGTTAGGCCTTTGTTACAGCACTACGTGGAAAATTTTGCGGAAGGATTTGGGCGTAAAGCCTTTTAAGATACAGCTGGTGCAAGAACGAAAGCCAGCCGACCTACCACA
The DNA here is from genome assembly GCA_916610125.1 of Cheilosia vulpina. NCBI lineage: Eukaryota > Metazoa > Arthropoda > Insecta > Diptera > Syrphidae > Cheilosia > Cheilosia vulpina. The sequence continues at coordinate 38,853,679 of OU744279.1, read as the reverse complement.
ACGCCGAATTTTTGGTGAATGGGCTCTTGGAAAGCTGGCCGAGGATCCGCTTTTTTATCGAAAAGTTGTGTTCAGCGATGAGGCTCATTTTTGGTTGAATGGGTACGTAAATAAGCAAAATTGCCGCATTTGGAGTGAAGATCAGCCAGAAGCATTGCAACAGCTACCAATGCATCTCGAAAAAGCCACTGTTTGGTGCGGTTTATGGGCCGGCGGCATTATTGGGCCATATTTCTTCAAAGATGATGCGAATCGCAGCGTTACTGTCAATGGTGAACGCTACCGAGCGATGATAACAAACTTTTTTTTGCCCGAAATGGAAGTTCTTGACTTGCATGATATGTGGTTTCAACAAGACGGTGCCACATGCCACACAGCACGCGAAACAATGGCGCAATTGCGAGGCGAGTTTGGTGAACAGTTAATTTCACGTTTCGGGCCGGTCAATTGGCCGCCTAGATCGTGCGATTTGACACCATTAGATTATTTTTTGTGGGGGTATGCCAAGGCTAATGTGTATAGGGACAAGCCCGCTTCGATTGACAACATCCATGCATTCATTCGTGAGATACCGGCCGATATGTGTGAAAGAGTATGCCAAAATTGGACTCAGCGGATGGGCTACCTGAGACGCAGCCGCGGTCAACATTTGCATGAAATTATCTTTAAACATTAAATTGCAAGGTTCAAACTATCGATTCAAATAAATATTTCATTCATTTTTTCGAATTTTTTGTGTTTTTTTTTTAAAAAAAAGTTCTAAACCTCTTAAAAAATCACCCTTTAGTTCAAACGATTATTGTCACAAGGAATTTGCCCCCTGTTTTCGTGTTTGTTTTCTTATACTTCACGATTGATTTATGGGTGCAAATTTGTAGATTTAATATCCCTTTCAAACTATTCCATAAACGGAACACATTTTTTAATCATGCTTTCATTATTCATAGGCTGATGATGCAAATCTTATTGGAGGTCAAGGATCACAATTGAATTGTTACAAGTGAATATTTTTGAAGTTAAAAATAAAAGCCTGCTAATTCATTTCAGAATAATTTAATTCATTTTAGAATAACCTATCACTTCCGTCTTTGAATTTCAATTTGCCAATCAACGAAACAGTGCTTGCTAAACTATATAGAAGTGTGAAAATAAATACAATTCGATCTTTTAAAAATTGTATAGCTTATATTACTTAATCGGGAAGCTTAAAGAAACCGACAAAATTTAAATTCTTGTAGAAAAGTATGAACCGTGGCGCACATTTTTCTACCCAAATGCTGTCATGTTCCCTCCTTTAAAAATTCGCACAAACGACCTGTTATTCCTCCAGGCGTTCCTAAGTTTTTTTATTTTGCTTAATGCTGACAAATTTTCTATCTATATTTTCCGGGAAGTCAACATTTTTGGACCACAAATTTTTTACTAGAGGTTCTCATTCTCGGCGAACAGACCCCTATTTCAAATAGTTTGAGGGGTTTGGTTGCAGTCAAATAGCTACCTGAGTCGTGTTGAGAATTGTTGCAAAAAGTAGATGAGCCCTCCAAACTTAAGTGAACAGATATTATATTCTCTTCGCGACGACTCTCAAGAAAGTCTTTTAAAGATCCCAAACTTATAATAAAATTTATTTTTTACCAACCATCCATTCGTTGCTTGCAAACTTATGGAAAAGAAAAACCAATCAAAAAGCAGTCACAAAAACAATATAAACCAAAGAAAACCATTAACATTTGATGAAATCAAAAGTGCATTGAAAAAACGAAATTTATGCACAGAAATATATATTTTTTAATCTTTAAAAGTAAACCAAAAATGCAATATTTTTAAATTTTGACGAAATTTGAGTTTGCAAGACTTTAAAACCATTTGCATTGTTGTATTTCAACGAATAAAATCAGAAATCATTTACAATTTACTAAAATTAATATATGTAATATATTATTAGTATTATTAATATATTTAAATTAATAAAAAAAAATAATTTAAAAACAATCCCAAAAAACCGGCTGACTGTAAAAAAAAAAAAAAAACAATTAAAAGGATATGAACAAGACACATTCACGTACCTAACTAATCGCCAGCCGGAGAATATATACCTGCAAATATATGAGTATTGAGTAACCCCCGACTGCCAAATAGTTAGTCCCCTTTAATTATTTTTTTTTTACAGTCAGTCGGGTTTTTTGGTTTTTTTAAATTAAATTTTTTTATTTTTATCATTTTAGCCTATGACATTCCGGGGAAGAATACGAATCTAATGACACCTTACTCTTCAAAATCGGTCAAACCGTTTAGGCTACAGGGCGTAACGTGGGAACAGACATAGGATTCGCACAAAACACATAACCGTCGGGTAAAAACGCTCAGACTGAACACTGAGTATTGAAAGTAGCTCCTATTACGAAATTCAATTACCTTCTTTTTCAATGTTTGGGCATCCTCCGCAAAATGATATTATGGGAGAATTTATTTAGCTAATGCCCGAGGTAAACATGGGTTTTTGCTTTCTGAACATTAACGTTTGACTCTATGGTTAGCGATATTCTGGCAACTACATTTGTTTATTGGTAAAGGGATTTTGGAAAGTGTGGATTTTTTGTATAAGCTGTCAGACTAAAGTTGATTATTGGTAAGGCCGATTGACAATTACATTTCAATTTTTTTTAACGATTGTTAATATTTCTGGCTAGGTAACGTACAGCGAGAAAGCGTCAATGCCGTTACATTTTACCATCTTTTCGTTTTTTTTGTTAAAGTATATTTAACAATTGGGGAAAGCTGGACATTGTTATTTTTGAATTTAAGTATGTAGTTGACCAAAAATCACTTTATTAAAGATGGTCGACCTAACAGAGTCACTGACAAATTTTACATATAAATTTTGTAATTTTCTTTTTTGCATTTTCAGTCACTTTAAACATCATCACGCATACCTAAATTTTGTAAAGAAATCGATGAGTTGGTGTAAACAAAATGAAATTGTTGGAGCTGAGGTATGCATAAAAAAAAATACAAGATTAGGACATTTGCATGATTCCTTGTTTTAGTTACAAAATTTGACAGCTCGCCGACACCAACAACTGCAAGAAAATTTATATTGTGGTGTCTAGTTTAGTAAGTCTGACAGCTCTCTGACTAGATGTATCTCGGTTTTGATTGGGGGAAATCGGTCATATGAGCAGCTGTTTCAGTTGACGTTTATGGACGGGTAGCCGACGAATCTAGTCAACAAATTAGTGACTGAGTACTAAGTTGACAGTTCGCGTATGTGGCTGACGTAGGAAAAGTGACGTTCCCGACCAATCCAGTTTTTGCGTTCTGGTTACATCTCATCCAATCTAGTCGACTTAAGATAACTGGATTCTTGAATGCGGCCAATTGATTGTATTGTGACGTATCTGCGCAGAGTGAGAGAAAATGTTAACCACATGTGGCGAATTTTACAACGCAATACAGCGTCATGAACACGTTTTATTTTTCGATTAAATGTTTTGGTTTGTAATAGAAAAAAGAGAACGTGAAAAAATGTTTACCGAATATCGTAAAAGTATACATCTTTTATTTATGCAGCTAAGATAAAAGAAATAGTTGGTGCAACAGGTCCGTAAGGAGCCTTAGGCCTAGCTTCTCACAACCAATTGGTTTGAGTGGGTTTTTTTTTTAGTTTTGGTACGAATGGAAGGGATCTACAATTTTATGCCGAGTGTAAAGACTCTTTCATGACATTTTTACTCTCAAAAGTTTCTCAGACGTTCCCGAGAGGTTGCACATTAGAAAAAACTGTAAGATGCAATTTCTGTCTTTCCGGGGATCGAACTTAGTACCCCAAAACACTAACAACTAAGCTACTGCGCCAACGATTCAAGCAACTGAGGTACCGCAGATGGATGGACTTTTATAGTGGGAGGGGAAAGGATGGCGGTTTTCACAGAGTCAGTTGCTGCCTGTGATTATTTAAGCTGATTCTTGGAATTTCAACTGCAAAGTAGCGTCTCTTCGAAAGCGACATAGGCATTTCTGCAATCGTGTTTTTTTTTGTTTTTGTCCTGCAATAACCTGACGCAAGGAAAACCTTGTTTTTTACTATTCCCCCTCATAGGAGAAATAAAAAATGTTACTTCCCAAAGTTGTCTGCCTAGATTCTAGTGAACTGCAGTGTCACCTTTTGCGACTTTGATATATACTAAAATATTCTGATTACCATGCCAAATACAAATCACATAAACATCGATTTTAATGAGCTCGCATTTGTATCCAAAGCCCCCCTGCTGCGCAAATGCATTCCATGCATAAAAACCTGTCAGCCTCAATGCAATCCCACTTACAGAGGAATATTAATTCAAACAGTACAACTTTTAATTGTTTCACATACAAATTAACAATTCCTCATTATCACCCGCCATTCATAGCTAGCCTCATATATACCTATAGTTTGCTGTCAATGAAGTCAGCTGTAACCATATCCATGACCGATTACCATCAATGCAAACGATAATTGAATCAGTGCTCGAATTTAACATAACAGCCTTAAGTGATGATAGCCCCAGACTAATAAGTTTATTGACTTTTTTGTTCGTTAAATCTGGTATAACTCAATAAATCGAGTTCGTTAAACTGCTGAGCCGAAGCGGTTTTGGGCCAGTCCCATACGTCCAATGACAATGCGCTGGATGTAAATGACGATGAGTGACATTTCAACATGACTGCTGTTGTTGTTTTGTTTTTTATCCACCACGCTTTTTCATTGTGTTTAATGCGCTGCCAAACTCACATTTATAATAATTATAATTTATTGTACGTGTTTTGGCATTTTCTTTGGTTCGAAGAAAAAAAAAAAACAATAACAACAACAAAGCCCCATATCTACATTTTCACGCAAAATAAACTTGGCAATTGATTATTGTTATTTAACTTCACACTTGTACGTACAGTTGAGGCTGTGTGCACAGCCATAAATATTCAAATGTACCCGCAGCTTCATAGTGAAATGCAAACAAAAACATTCTCCCGGTGTAAAATGCAATAAATTTGAAAGGAGAATTCTGTTTTTTTTTTAGATTGAAAGCTTTAGAAAGGCAAATAAACAGTGGCATACGTAGTTGGGGTGTACTATTTTAGGCTACTGCGTCTTGGAAGTTCGAAAACACGATTCCACGGAGAAGAGGACCGTAGTTTCGCATGGGTCTTGTTTTTCACCGCAACATTGGGTGAATATTCATGTGTCAGATGTTTCAGGTCAAGGTGTGTGAATTTCTCACACACCCGATGAGCGAAGAAAATGTGTTAAATTCCTGGTTGGCGTGTGCAGTCGGCAAGTCAATGTGCAGCCATCCACTGATTAGCACAAGGTACATATTCCCATGAGACACGCGTTTAGTAAAGTCAGTCCAATTAAAGTGGTTAATTGCAAATATATCTATACACGCGCGCATGTACGAGTATGTAAAGAATGAGTAGGTATTTAGCTACATACGTTACACTACTGGACGTGGGCAGGAGGCACACGCCACTTATATCATTACATTGTTTCTTGGTTTTTAAATAAGCTTAACGTGAGCTTGTTACCGACAGCACCAAGTGCAGGACTCTAGGATTGTATAACTGCTCATTCGCAACCTTGTCATAAACGAACGCATAACCATAACTTCCGAAGCACACGGAAGCGCAGTGGGTGAGGCCCTCTAAGTCCGAAACCAAATATTCGGTTCCACAGATCCTGGCGAACTTAACTCGCAAGAAGTTCAGATTGCTGTCCGCCATTTGTTTATCAATTTCGAGTCGGTTCACAACGGTCCGACACAGTCTCAGTGAGAACGTTGCTGTCTAATTAAAAGAAAAGCTCTCATGTGACTTCTTCAACATCAGACTTGAGAAATTTGTGCAGAACTAGGAAGCCGACACCTGAAGCCGGGTTTGCAAAAGTCAGTTCAGATGGGACAAAATTGGGTCTAGTTGCAAATGAGGTAGAAATCAAAGTAACAACAAGCAGGGACACAAGACAAATCCAATAAAACGTCACTAAAGACAGATTTAACTTTGAAATTGTGACATCGGCGTACTAAAAACAAATTTTAGTCTCGACTTTAAATTTACGGAAGCTCAAAATTGCAAAATTTGTATTGAAAAAACAGAAACAGTAACCTTCTAAAATTTAGAGTCGAGACTAAAAATGTTTATTGGTCGGGTCCACAGACGTCTTCTAGCTGAGCTGCACAGAGATATCTGGTAAGAAAAGTGAGACCTGGTCGTGTAGGATTGATATTAAAACCAAGGCTCCGGGTCACGAGCTCCGAGTCTTTCCCCGATACCAATAATCCTTTTTAGTGTCCCCTAGTTCCGTGAAAAAATGAAATGAAATTGTTTTCACCCCTTCACCGCAATTTCGATTCCAGTTCTACGAAAATGTGAAACCAAACTTCAAATATTTTCATATGAATAATTTTTGTTCACGTCCGTATTTTCAAGTGAATGTTTTTAGTGAAAGATTGAAAATTCAGAACCTGATATCGTACAACACAGTGTGAGATATTATATTCACCACGATATAGTTTCACTTATTAAACGAGAATCGCTATTTAGTACTGAGTGAATCGAAAAAATGAAAGCAGTGTATGAAAGCGAATGTGAAAACAATTTATTCGATTTACCCTTTCACAGAACCAGAATTGACCCCCAGGCTAAATTTTTCGAAGTCAAAATGGCATACTTTTCCACATAAAATTGCATAGTGTGACCTACAAAATATTTAGTGTGAAAGTCAATGAAAATGATTATTAGTAAGGCCCTTTGATTACAACAGCCGTAAACTGGGGTTACTTTGTGCCAGGTTTTGATGTTTTTGTAAGAACAAATTTTATTTCTTTAAGAAAGAAAAAAAGTAATGTATACCATTTTGATCAACGTTTTCGAACTAGCGAAAGGACTTTCGATTTTAAGCATGTAAGCCTTCAAAGTGCGACACAAAGTAACCCCACGTTTGGAGTAAGTGCCGCACTTTAAAGACACTTTGAAGGCTGACGAAATCCTTCGATGATCTTGTCAAAATGTAAGTTTGGTTGAATATATTACCATTAAAACACATGATAGCAATTTCTAAAGAAACCACTGAAGGATTTTTATTTACGATAAAAAAAAACTAAAAGCCTTAAAAAATTAATTTTTAATAAAATATTTCTGGGATGCTATAAAGACCATAAATATTTGTGTCGGTTCATAATTGATTTTGTCAATTCAGGGCCAGGCCTGTTGTTCCGGAAACGAGTTTCTTTGCTCCCTGATTTGTCGTAATAGCTTTTGACAATTCGTCTTAAATCAAGGGGAGTGACTGGAAAACCATTACCAATTATTTGTGTTTAATAAATTCCGACTTCGACTGAAAACGGCTTAAAGTCCCGGAACATTTAAATGAGCATCTTTTAATTTATTCCCTAGAGTATTCCTTGGCTTGGCGTATTATGTAATCATTTTTGCAGAAGCTGTTTTGACGAGGAAGAGGAAGAAACTATTCTTCACTTCCTATGCACTTGCCCAGCTCTCTCACAAAGACGAAAACTACATTTAGGAGAATTCTACTACAGCGATCTAAAAAACACGGACATTCGTAACCTCTTACGCTGTATCAGGAGCTCCAACTGGTTCAACGAGTAGGAAGAATTATATACATAGATTCATGTGGTATCACAAGGGACCTTTTTATGGTCTAAGTGTGTCGGCTGCCGACAGCCACTTCAACCTAACCTAACCAAGAGTATTCCTATGAATACCGTACCATTCGCTCGAATTGATTTTCGTCCACATCGCGTTTTTCAATGAATCATGAGTGAAATTGCCGAATGGCCGCCCTTCAAAAGCTATTACGACAAATCAGGAAGGAAAGAAACTCGTTTCCGGAACAACAGGTCTGGCCCTGAATTGACAAAATCATTTTTTTAAATTTTCGAGGCATTTCGGCTCAATTCTCGAACCTTCAAATTTAAAATTAAAAAGTAAGGGGTTACTTTGGACCAAGAACGTTGAACGTGGAAAAGAAAATCGTTTCACGGGGGTAAACTTTGTGCCAAGTGAAACAACAAGGACGGTGGTACAAAGTTACCCCATGTTCTTGAGATTTTATTGAAAAGGGAACGTACAAATTTAAACAATAGGTTCTACTTATATTAATTCTAATATCTCGTCACAAATAAATCATAAAGAAAAATAGCCCACCTTCAACTTCGCAGCGATTTTAGTTTTTTTGTTGTAGATGAAATTTTTCGCACTAGAACTTTTCCGTCAAAAACTTGATTTTGAATCTCTCGTCATTATTCAAAAACATAAACACAAAGCAATTAATGCATATTAGAGGAATCACTGGAAAAGCATTCCAGCAGCCTTGCACAGTGAAAAAATGTGCATATTTTGTGTAAAGGTGTTGGCTAAGTGGAATTGAATGTAAAAATGCATGGTTGGCACACAGTAATCCTGCAGGCACAAAGTAACCCCAGCTTACGGTGAGCAGTAAAGGAAGACCTCAGCCTCACCTTATGGAAGCCGATAGAAATACAATACTAACATTTTTAGTGTCCAGGCTAAATTTTTTGAACTCAGAATGGCATAATTTTCCATATAAAATTGCACTAGAAAATATTTAGTGTGAAGGTTAAAAATGATTATTAAGTGAGGTTCTTTGTGTGCAACTGTTAAACATATTCCACTTCATCTGTTCTTTTATTGGCTTTAGTTCAGAACCTCCCCGAACTTTTGCAAGTATGTATGAAACTCAATGCTTCGGGCAATAAATTTTCAAGTTGCATCGGTTTATGGTTCCAGTTGGAGACGCTGCTAGCATATTTTACAACATTTGTGAAAATTCTATGACAAAATTCGATAATAGTGCGTGTAAATACGTGCCCATATCCCCCGAAGTTTGGGTACATTGGGCCCCATTTTGGGCAAGACGGGCAGTATGATTCAAAATTGTGCCAACAGTTAAATTTTCGTCCTTCAAAACCAAGGGGTCTATATGAATCCCAGAAGACTTTGAATCTCTACGTTATTTACGTTGATCTCCAATCGGCTGTTCTTTTGCCTAGTAAGTGATGTATATTCTCTTTCCAATATTCTTAAAAATTTTGCTGTATAGTTGAAGTGCTTTACTTATCGAGCACTGACCTGAAAAGGTCATCCTGCGAATTTTCTCTGTGGTTTAATCCGATTGATTAGGCGCAGTGACTTAGTTTTTATTAGGCGTTTTTCTTTTTTAGTTCAGAGCACAACCTGAACTGTTATACAAAAATTTCGTGTTTCTTTTTTAGCTCAGATACATCAGAGCTCAGATTTGTGTTTCTTTTTTCGATCTGAGCAATATCAGAGCGCGCTCGATGAGCTCAGAATAAATTGACCGAGCATGCTGAGTAAAAAGCTGAATACACACTCACAGCCACATTTGACAGAAAAAAAACAGGAAAACAAAATAAATGAAATGGTGGACGAACTTTGTTGTTCTGGAACTAAAGGATAACCAATTTAAGAAACAACAATTAATAAATATTCAATTTATACATATGTTTATTAAAAATGACAGCTATTTGCTCAAGTGTGTTTCATAAATACATCAGAACAATCTGAGCACGCTCGGGTCAGAGCGCGCTCATAATGCTCGAGCTCAGTTCAGAGCTCAGCTCTGAGCTAAAAAAGAAAAACGCCTATTGTGTACTAAGCGAGGGGTCCAACGTTCGATTCCCCAAAAAAAAACACAAATTTCAACTAAAGCGATTTTCTTTCACTGTGCCACCTCTCGCGAACGTCTAACAAACACCCGAGAGTATAATTGTCACGGGAGAGCTTTTCAATTGGCCGTTTGGATTCGGCATAACATTTTAGATACCTACCATTCGTCCCAAAAAATCAAAAACATTCAAAACGAATGCTTGTAAGAAGCTAGGCCTAGGGTCCCTATACAAACCTGATGTGCCAACTGTTTTTTTTTTAGCCGATTGTTTCAACCATTGGACAGAGGTCTCTCTTATGCCTGTAAGTGTTTCGAGATTGGTTCAATGTAGATTTGTTCTGCTAGGACTCCAATCTTCGTTACAAGTGTACTCAGCCAAGGTCTTAAGTGCTAGATGCATACATTTTTGATCCTTTTTCTTACCAATTTCATGCGCTTTTTCCGTTTACTGGACCTCAACCAACTTCAAGTGTGCAACTGAAGTGGGTTAGCTAAAGACCGCGCTAACTGGAGACGGATTTTGGTTGAAACCCAGGCCCACCTTGGACTACATTTCCTTATCAGTAAGTAAGTGTTAATAAGTGATAATTCGATCAACTTTTCCTTTGCATTTTTTTACCCAGCAAACTGTGCAACTTTTCCACCCGCCTGGCTGTAAGAGTGTCCGGGGAAGTTTTTACCAACATCTCCGCGTCTTTTTAAGCAGCCATCTCTACTTCAAAAGCACTTGAATTGTTATTTACTTAGGGTCAGTCTTTGACAGACGACTACTGCTTCTGCACTGATATCCATCTTTGATCCGTTTTTACATATTCATCTCCTGTGATTGCTTTAATGCCACATTCTTTTGTCAGAAATTCAAGTAAAAAATCTTCATAAAAAGCCGAAGTTGGAAAGCATGAAGAATGTGGCTACCTTTCCTTCTGATTCAATGTCCATTGGTTTAGAAGACCAGATGTTTTCTAAGCGGGATTGCGGTTTTGACCGACTTTTTTCTAGAGTAAATGTCCAGCGATTTACCTTCATCTCCATTTTTTTATGTGGTGTATTCCGTAACAATACGGCAAGCACCTGAAATTTCGATAAAACTGAGTAAGATCACATTTCCTCTCAATAGCTTTTCACCACACAACTGAACCATATTTAAAAATGGATCTTAAAACCACTCATTCATCATCCCAGTCCTGCTTTATGCAGAGTTATCAAAGGCGGATGAAGATCTCCTTGGTCGCTTCCAACGCAAAATTCTTCCAGTGATTTTCGGTCCCATTTGCGTTTACGGGCTCTGGAGGAGGAAATTCAACGGCGAACTCTACGAGCTGTACATCGACATCGACCTGGTCGGAAAAGTACGCATCAGTCGTCTAAGATGGCTGGGACATGAAGAGCGAATGGAAACCAAAGCTCCGGGTCGAACAGTCTTCGATTCCAACAACGCAGTAGAGGAACATCGCCTAAGTTGGCGCGCGCAAGTGGAAGGGGACCTCGACCAACTTGAAGTAGTCAAAGATCACGCTAACTGGAGAGACGTATTGGTTGAGGCCCAGGTCCACCCCGGACTGAGTAAGTAAGTAAGATGAAGCGTGGGCACGGTTGATGTGCTGGATATTGTGTAGTTATACAATGTTGGGAAATTTAAAGATCACAATCTTCCTTGTAGGAGACAAGAGTTATGTCTCCGACTTTCTAACACTGAGGACAAATGGGAATTTTTCTGTGACACGTCATCTGTGAAGACACTCCTGCTCCAGTGCCTAGAACAACTCGTCAACCACCACCAACCTTATGAACGAGAGAACGCCATTCCTTGGTCAGCGGTGTTCCTCTTTTGAGTTCCTTTTTAGGCATTAATCCAGGGGCCTATCTTCGCCTACCCAAATTCTAATTGGCCAACTTCGTACTTAGTACCGTAGCTTTTGTTTATCGGGATCAAGTTGAATGGCGTTAGCACACCATCCAACACAGACATTCCTTCCATGTTTTTCTGACAGCGCACTTCGTTCTTATCACCCAAGCACTCCAAATTCAGAGTCCGGCTTCAAGTAAAATCATCATCCGCTGGTAAATATTTTGCGTATACCAAAGATAAGAATGAATGAGCTACGTTCACTGGTTTTGGTTAGACGATTCAAAAACAATTAGGAATATTGTATAGCATGCCACAAACGGGAAGTTAAGTTGCCATGACTGCCTTGCGTGTGAGTGTGTGTCGCGGTCGCGGTCACTGACTCTGACGTCCTACTCCTGCTCGGTGACGTGCAACTTTCACGGCACCTACCAAGTTCCGATTGAGTGCGTCACATTCGGTTGAATCATAAACTTGAAAACTTTGACGTAATCGTAACGTGCCTTCAAAAGTAGCTGCTTGTAAAGGCGTCGACTATGTTTAGATATCGTATTTCGCAGCAGCAACATGTCATAAGATTAATTGTCCCACCGAGCAGGTAATTAGAGTAGCAAAATACATGCCAACCCATGGCAGCTAAGTGCTGTTCAAATTTAATTTACAATAAAAATTATGATGAGGACGAATTGTTTGGCAAAGTGATAAGCTTGACGAAAAGTGTACACGGAAAATAAAGCAGATAACAATGCTGCAGATATATGTTGAGGCTGTCATATTTTGATAAGGATTTATTTGCGATTATCACAACATTGTGTAGACATTTCATTTGGTGTGACATTGGCAGTTTTTTAGTTTTTTTTTTTTAAGAAAAGTTGATGATGAAGTATGGCAAACGTGCCGTGGAGCGGACGCACGTTTAAATGAAGAAAAACGCTCCAAGGCTGAAGGGAATATATGGCTGGGATGAGGGTATAGTTTATGGGTTCGTAACGCTAGTGGAGCTTTTTCGGCCCTAGACAGGTAACCGTTGCAACGGAAAATTCTGCAAATATTTTACGATTTTAGGAGATTTTCGCTTTCGCTGTTCGGCACTGTTTTGCGTTGCAACGCGATAAAGTTTGGTTATGAGTGTCATTTTTGACAGCTTCATAAGAATTTTTTCCGGTATTCTGCGACAGCAATCAGTCGATATTAATAAATCTAAGCAACAACAAGAACAACATCTTAGAACAAACAAGTAAGCAGCGCAATTTTTTTTATACATTGCTTCAGTTTGTGTTTCCAGGACAAGATGAAGCGAAAACAAGTTAAAGTGTTATCATCGGCCTGGGCGATTCTGTGATACCCTCCACTGCATACAAGTCATGGAAAATTGGTTTTGTATGGGAGGTACCAGAAATACTTGACCGACATAGCCCATTTTCAATACCAACCTGACGACGATAAAAAGAAGTACTTTCACCAAATTTCATTCGCCTATTGTCATAGGCGCTATCGTGCTTTCAACGGACAGACGAACATGGCTAAATCGATTCAAAATGTGATCCTGATTCATATTAACTTTATGAGGTCTCCGGTGACTCCTTCTTGGCGTCACAAATGTAATGACAAAGTGAATATACCTTCCTGTGCGGAGGGTATAAAAAGAGCATCGAAGAATAAGAGGACGCCACCTGAATGCGTCAGTGCATTTTGCTTATTCTATTTCGAAAACGGATACATCGAATACATCGAATGTAAAGGGTCTTTCCAACTTTGACAGTTGACAGCGGCCATATTGTTGAAGCTACATCTGTCAAATTGGCTGTCATTTATTCAGTCTGTTTTGCCAAATCCAAAACGGACGGACATAGCGTGCAATTGATTTCCTCAGCCACAACTCATAATGCAATGCCAAATATTAATTTTTAAATATTTATTTCACCAAAAAAAAATGTTGATTCTAACCAAATATAATTGACAGGACATTTTCGAAATCAGGTCTTTCTTTTTTCGAGGAGACATTTCGGTTTCCGAGGGAAATCGAATTCGAGAGAGAGATTGCCGATAGGTGGATTTTATTCCTGGGAACACACAAATTCGGGGGAAAGCAATATTCCATTGGAATTCACGATAAGACTTATTTTTTTCCGAAATTAACGCATTAAAAAATGTGGAAATATGGAAATGGCAAGGAAATAGGGAAACAGTTTCATCACATGCAATATCATCATCACTTTTTGGTAGCCTTTAAGAATTATCACTGATTTTGAGTGTTGTGACCTGCTCCATAAGAGATCACAATCATCGATTGTTTTTGTGAGCCTCACAAGTTGTGAGTTTGCTGCCAGAATTCGAAAACCTGATAGAATGAATTTCACCTCACGTTGTGATTGTTTTGTGAGTTGTGAGGTATCAGTGAGGTTTGCCAGAATTCATATTATAATAGTTTTTTTTTTTTTTAAATTGTCTAAATGGGTTTGTAGCTCAAATTGACGAATAAATAAATAAATAAATAAATAATGCCACCCTGCATAACATTCACTTCATAAAAATATGCCAAGAATTGTTTGTTACACGCGAATGTTCGCTCTGAGGTAATTCACATCCCTGATTTATATCACATCCCATTTTAGAGAAACATTCTCGGGAATCGTTATCTTTGTGTACCTACCCTCTAAGGTTTTAAAAATATCAAAAGTGTACTTAAGTTTAACTGCGTCTGGTAGTAATTTTGTGGAAAACATTCAGTAAGCATCAAGGTTATTACAAGTTTACTTACGAACAACCACCCATGCCCACGGAAAGAAAAATGACCACACTGATGAAGGTGGAGGATATAGACAGTTTCCGGGCCAACAACCCCTTAACGAAATTGACAACTTTGTAACTGAAGCATTTTTGATATATAAACTGTCTCAAACATTAGGTAGAACGACTGACTTTTTTTCTGAGTCCGGACAACATAATAATTGAGAGATTTTCTGTTGCCAGTTATGTGAAAAGTAAGTCGACCAGATAGATAGATAGATAACTTTATTTTATTTAGTATTACAAAGTATTATTTCAAGTATTAGTATATTACATTCTGTAATTGAAATTTAAATTAGAGTTTATGAAGGGGTGGGCCATAAACAACAAAAGTAATTCAAAGAAAAAATAAATTAACAATAAACTTCCGATAAATGTACGTTCAGTTTTGAAATACGTTCGCCTGTGCAGGGGTATGGCGATGACTGCTTTATAAGGTCGGCAACGCAGTCAGTAAGACCTCCACTGTCGAAAAATGATACTAAGAAACTCAACCAGGGGTCGAGTCGCCGCTTCCGTGAACGAGCTATATATGTTCATGGAATTAGGTTGATTTTAAATGTGAAATAAAAAAAACAAATTCCATCACGTAATGCTCGTTCACGGACGACGCGATTCGACCCCAGGTTCGATTTTTCAGAAATATGGACAATATTGAAATACGACAGGATGCAGCAGGTTGTCAATATTTCAATAGTACTTTACGAGAATAAAGAAGTCGTTCAATAAGCCTCTCATGGATGTGAAAACAAGAGAGAACTATTACTTAAGGAACATGCAGATGTTTTTGTCATTTCTTTGCCAGGTTTATATATGTAAATCTGGTTAGCGCAAAAGGTCCATACAGGACATAAGCCAAGCTTCGATTGTTTGAGTTTTTATTATCAAGATGAATGGATGGGACCTACATTTTTAAAAAGCTTTCTTATGACAGCTTAGGACATTTACCAGACGTTGGTACAAATCGGCGCATTATTTGCAACTAGTCCCACATACTAACCACCAAGCAACAGCGCCAAGTAAAACTATGACTGATGTCAAAAGATTCGGAGGCGTATGTGGAACATTTTTTAAACACGTATGTTGTTGTGTCGTGCGACTGATTTCCAAGGAACTACGTCGATGAGTTGGTACTTCTAACATATAATTCGGCGAGTGTTTGATTATATTTGTTTAGAAGACTACTTTACACTTCAAAGATTGAAAAACATGAAAAGCTCTAAGAAAAAAAAAACAATTGTTGGCGCAACAGGTCCGTAGGGAACCTAGGCTCAGCTTTTCACAATCATTTGTTGAGTGAATTTTTATTAATTTTTGGGACGAATGGAAGGGTCCTACAATTTTATGCGAGACGAAAATGCTAATTAAGAAGCTCCTTCATAACAGTTATAAAGGGTTTTTCAACAGGGACGCTACAAAAGTAGAGCGACAGGGACAGCAAACAACGCCGAATATCTTGCCGCTCTTTTGAAATTTCTCTTCAGTAAGGTTTGCCATTTTATGATGGAAAGATATATGAGCCAACAACGAGTCGAAACTATGAAAATTTACTACCGAAACTCGGAGTCAGTGGCCTCAACGTTAAGAACGCTACGTCCAATTTATGGTCGTCATAATCGTCCTAGCAGATCAACAATTGAGCGTCTAGTGGAAAAATTTTAATCCACAGGCACAGTACAAAATGTTCCCGTGCCAGTGAGACAAAGAAGTGCGCGTAGTGTCGAGAATATTGCTGACGCTGAGGCTTCAGTTGAAGAAAGCCCAAATGTGTCTCTCACACGTCGTTCTCAAGCGTTGGGCATCTCTGTGACGTCGTTGTGGCGAATTTTGCGAAAAGATCTTGGCCTACATCCTTACAAGATTAAATTGACGCAAGAACTGAAGCCGCTTGACCACCAGAAGCGTCGTTCGTGAATTGGGCTGAGCAACAAGTTGAAAATGATTCGGAAAAAACATCTTCAGCGATGAGGCTCATTTCTGGCTGAATGGCTTCGTCAATAAACAAAATATGCGGTATTGGTCAGGCAACAATCCACACGTACTCCATGAGTCATCATTGCATCCCGAAAAAATTACGGTTTGGTGTGGTTTATGGGCCGGCGGCGTCATTGGGCCGTACTTCTTCCGTGATGATCAAGACCGGCACGTTACTGTGAATGGGAATCGCTACCGTTCAATGATAACCGAATATTTTTGGCCCCAATTGGATGATATGGACTTGGAGGACATGTGGCGCCACAAGCCACACAGCGAATGTCACAATCAATTTATTGGAAACCAAGTTTGGAGAACGTGTTATCTCACGAAATGGTCCAGTCGCTTGGCCGCCTCGGTCGTGCGATTTGACGCCGTTAGACTATTTCCTGTGGGGCTACGTCAAGTCTATAGTCTATGCCAACAAGCCAGCGACGATTGATGAACTTCGTACGAATATCGAACGTGAAATTGCAACAGTATCGGCCGATTTATGCTTGAAAACCGTCGAAAATTGGGTTCAGCGTCTGGACTTCTGCAAGCATGCCCGTGGTGGCCATGCAAAAGAAGTCGAGTTCCATACATAATGGCATCGAACGTACTTTCACAGGAATAAAGAATTTCATTGATATCCAAAACCGTTTTTGTTTTATTTAAAAAAACTTTTGTAGCGCTCTTATTGAAAAAAACCTTTACTATCGGTTGTGTGTGAGACGTTCGCGAGATGTGCCGCAGTGGAAAAAAAAACTTAAGATGGATTTATTTTTTATTTTTCGGGAATCGAACATGGGACTCCCCGCTCAGTAGTCCAACACACTTACCACTTAGCCTACAAAAAAACACTTAACAGCCCTGAAAAGCCCTTACATCCAATATCATTGTTTGCCGCAGATTTGGTGTTGGCATTTTCCAGTTCAAATTTTTGACGGAAAAACGCGTTTCTGTCGAAGAAGCAGTCACAGATAATCAGCAATTCTACTGACAAACTGATCAATCATCCATTGAGTTACTTTCGGAATAGTTCGAAAATCCTCTCATGAACTAGCCAGTCAATTGGAAACGATACCAATAAAACTAACAACACTGGATTACTTCTTGTAGCTATTTTGAAGCTTGGAAGGACCAGCATAGATTACGATATTGTAAATAATAATAATATTTATTGTATCATACATGCTTACACAGTAATAAGAGTTCACTTATAAGTCTGTGAAAGATAAACTGTTTTTAATTTAATAATCAGACTGCTTTTATATTAAAAAGGTTTTTCTTAATTTATTTTTGATTAGTTTTAAATTTATTTTATTTTATTATAAGTTAAAACTGCTTGAAGAGGGATAGGGATGGGAAAAATTTTGAAGTTCGTTTTTAAATCGTCGTGCATTATATTACATTAATTATTCGAAAATATGGTCAAAAGTTTGACCTTCCGAAAGTACGATTCCAGAATTATTTGCCGTCTTTCATCCCATTTTGCCATCAAATACGAAATGCTACAAAATAAGTGCGCAATATATTTGTCATCCCATGACTTCTTATGCGTCTCCCTTTAAATAAGTAAAAATCTGTGACGCCTTCGAACAGAAAGAACATTTCGTTCACTTTCGAACTATTTGTCGAATCTATTTATTTGGATTGAGAGGTGCAAAAGTGAGAGTACACAAATGCAGAATAGAAAAACAAATACGTCGTGAATAAATAAAAATCCACACGAAGTCAAATGCTGACGAAATTGATCGGTGGAATATTTAAAGAGCACCTCTAATTGCAAGGCAAATTTAAATTAAAAATGCTGGGCCAATTTTACCGAGTTTTCGGAAATACGTATTATGCCGATTCTATAAATGTTCCATTTAAATAATACGAACTTTGTATTTTTATCCTCAGGTTTACTAGGTATATATTTGATGGCTTACACCAGTTGAGTTTATTGGTTGTTAGTTTATGTTTATGACCAAGCAAAGTACATATTGGTTTTATTTAAAAAAAGGAACAGAATAGAAAGCTATCCGCTATTCAATTAGGTTTTTCTTTGTTCGTGCAGTTTACTTTTTGTGGAATGCCTCTACAATTGGCGATTCAAATTCATAGACACGTTTTTTTTTCTTATATAACCTACAAATTGGTACTTCTCAGAAGGTAGTTTATCTAAATTAGTTCTTACATCGAGAGTTTACGTCCATTAGAAGTTAGGCACGTATGTTTTTCTAGTTAAATAATATATATTTGGTATGTGAAATCATTTCAGATATAACACAGCCTGTCAGTCACTTCTTTTCACAATTGCGACCTTATTTCAGCAAAACACTTGAGTTACTGCTTCCCAATTATTAAAAACTATGCAGAAGGGACTTTCACTCAAACAAGAGTCAATTGGCGCTAAACGTGAAAGCCGCCACGGCTCCACCAAAATATGCAATTGTGCTTTATCAGTTTTCGCAGGTCCTCGTAAAGAAATCCACTTCGTTTATATCACAAATAATGCAGGCAGAACTGACTGTTTCTTTAGCCAACTGCCCTTTGAGATCAAACTTCATCGCTTGTGGCCCAGACGACGAAAAGACATACTCCTTGATGACATTACCAAGTTGACGGTGATCTAAGCCTGCATACCTTTTTTATGAAAACGTTTCATTTGCACTTACGGTTTGCATGACCTCACATCCTTACATAGGTCAGATGTGGACTGATTTGGTCCTAAATTCGCGTATTGTAAAATTCGAGTGTTCATCAATCAGTAAGTGTTGGTATTCAAGTGGAAAAGAGTCAAAAGGAGTGAAATTTGCAAACTGTCAAGAAAAAGTTACGATCATCAGTCTTTGGGATTTATGTAAACCTACAGCACCTGTAGAAGTATTAAAACTTCTTTCTCTTTTAATGGATCTCATGTCAAATGCTAGTTCGACTATAGGTCTGTTCCTTTACTTTAAAATCTTACGAATTTTTACTCAGTGCCGTTCCTCAACTCGTAAAAGAGAGCGTCATCTAGAGAGCAAGATATTACCCCTCCAGCGAGATCTTACGAATTTTTACTAAACAAATTTCTTTGTGTAAGAATTGAAAAGGCTGTCAGTCACCTTAAAATTAACAGCTGATTTGAATGTTGTTGTCCTATTTGGCATAAATAAGTACATTTGTTTTGATTTCTTGCGTATTAAAGTGGTATTACCAGTCGAGAAAATAAAATTGAATGTTCTCCTTAAATTATTTTCGAATGTGGCGGCGAAATTCTTCCTCGCTGTACCTATCTAAGGAGTAAGAAAGGAAAATCTCTTTCACGTAATTTTAAAAGCCGTGTCGCTTTTACTTCTTCTCTTCCAAAACTCGGATTTATAAAGAAGAATTTCGATTAATTCCGAATCACTTTCATCGGTAGGTAGATGAATGAACTAATTTTGTTCGTAAATTAGCAAATTGTTCGAGTTTATATGATATTTTAACGACTTTTCATAGCACTTTTTTGAATTTTTTGAATTATTTATCAGTCATTTTCATAAATTACTACAAAAGCGTTCCCTAACTTTTTCGTAAGTATCCCCACCACTGCCATTTTGACAGTCTTTTCCATTCTTACTACAAAAGTAAAGGAACAGACCTTATATGTATTTAAATGAAGTTTACGTTTAATATCGGCCAACTTGCGAGCATTTAAATTGCGAGCAGCCTATCTGCGTTACGCATATAAATAAATTAGTAAACTTGATTCAAGTTGCCGTGCCTTGTGCACACTGTGTGCTAGATATCACATTTCAAAAGTAAACGTATTATATGAACTTACCTTTCTTGGTGTTCGAGACCTTCAAGTCCGTCTTCTATTACACTCTCGTAGACACCGCTTCTCTGTCGGTCACCAAGTAGGTGCTGCCGGTCCAAGTCAAATTGCTGAAAATATATAAAGAACATTTAAGCAAAGGTATAAATAATGAAATAAAAAGTTGCATCTTTGAAGAAGAGTTCGTCAAGTTTATACAACATTTCAATAATGAAGATAAATTTCAATCTATACGTCTTTGGAAGTCTTGTTGTCAAACTTTTCTATCAACTTAACCTAAGTTTGCACACATCTGGAGGTTGGATAAATAATTCACGATATTTACCCAACCTCGTCACAATAAAGTTCTGTCGAAACATGAAACAATCTAAAAAGTCACTTCAAACAGTACAAATAGGCGAGAAGTGACCGTAGAAGTGAGTTATACGAGTACCGGATCTAGATATCAAGCAAATTACTGTAGAATCAAAAAAAAAAAAAAAACACAATCTCGAGCAGGTTTTTCTTCGTGCGGAGCGGTCCATGCATCGATGGTTTCGGCGCCATGACAAACTCTCATTAGATAGGTATCACCTACGTAGGCCTACTATGTATGATCAAGTCCGACATGTCTCCTCTAATCGTTTGGGCATTGAACCTAATAATTGATGGTATGAAGAGGTCGAAAATCGAGCGTAAAAAGTAAGAATCAGCTGCTTGATGGGCTGCCACCGATCATTTATTTACATAAATCAGTCAACGACATCTGTTAGCGAGTTGGTACAACGCTCTTCGCTTTAAGTCATTCTGAACCTGTTTCAAAGTTTATGAGGACTATACTACGTATGTGTTTTTGTCTAGTGACAACCCAGTTCTGCTGATAGCAATAAC
This sequence comes from Cheilosia vulpina, assembly GCA_916610125.1. Lineage (NCBI taxonomy): Eukaryota > Metazoa > Arthropoda > Insecta > Diptera > Syrphidae > Cheilosia > Cheilosia vulpina. Next base: position 38,832,718 of record OU744279.1, on the reverse strand, counting down.
TTTTGATGGTTCTGCAAGGGTTCATTCATATCAAAAATAAAATATTCTGCCAGTTCACCTTTAAGGAAGGAGAACTGGAACGAAGCTCTTTGAAAGAAACATTTTTGAGAGGTTTTGGTCCCGGGCGAAAATGAAGGCAGAGAACTCTGTGACCTACACAAAAATATAGATATTGTTTAAAAACCAAAATAAGTTCCAAACGATGTCATATTTGAAAGTTCTTTAATGATTTTGTCCAGTTTGTTGTTTTGCAAACTGTCATTAGGTGTGTTTTATTGAAAATCTATCTCAGCAGAACCAAGTAAAGTAGACAAATAATAAAATAATTTACAGTGAATTACTCCAAATCTGCCTGCGGGCGTGCAATCATTTGTGATTAATTTCAATAAGCTGATTGTTTTGGTGTGTCTTGACGTTTGGTTTGATTGGGCGTTCACCTAGTACCCAATCGCAAAAGCGGTTTACTAGCAGTATCGAAAACATTTCCCCTTGCCTTTTCAATTTAACCGCAGTCACTTCTTCTTGTGACCCTTGATTGGGTTTTATATGATTCAAGGGTGAATCTAAGAAGCTTTGGGTAGGGTGTTGTTGTTTACTGATCTTTTCTGTGGAAAATGTTTTATAAAACAGTCCTGCTGCTTGACAAATTACGAGTATCATGAACAGAACGCTTCCGTATCATTCAATCCTATAAAAGGTGACTATTTTGTGTGATTTTTTTTTGGGCAGAGGCAACATGGAATTGATCCTAATTTTTGTTTTCAATTTGGCCGGAACGATCAGTGCTCAGCCGTACTGCCGTCCAAACCATTTTGTTTCGCCACCACGACTTGTAAGGCGAAACAAAAAACATTTGTGAGGTTATATTTAGCGCATATTCAGTGATCCTCAAATCGCCCGAAATTGGACCAAACGGATATGCAGAATCACAAACAGCCTGAAAAATACATTAACCATTCTTCACAATGAATAAATATTTGAACTCAAAAGCAATTGAAAAAAGTTTTTTAAGAAAAAATCCGCTAACTCTTCGAGGAACTTGCTGACATTCAGTCAAATAAGGAAACCTTTCCAAATTCAAAAATACCATCCAGAGAAGTGCACGAGTATCCTAAATGGACCTAAATTATTTAACAAAACTCAGCCAATGAAATTATAACTTAAAGCGCGTACCAATTCCAATAGAAGGAATATTCTCCGCCGCACAAAGCCTGTACTTCTTATTTGTACTAGCAAACACTATTTTCATTACTTAAAGACAAAATGTAGGTACGTCATCTACAGGCAAAGAAACCAACCTACCTCACTAGATGCAAGCTGCTTCAATAACATGTGACTATTTATTGAATTTCCAAACATCTGACAAGTTCGACAACGATACCATGACGAGCTGCTAGACAGAAATAAAACGAACAACTACTTGCATAAGAATTAGCATAACTACACAAGTTAAGCTGACAAAACAAGGCAAGGACTTGACGTCTTCATAAAAACCAATGTCAATAAAGATTTCCAAAATGTCTACACAGTAACAGATGAAGTATACATATTTAAAATGTTGTTGAGCTAATTTTTTTTTTTTTTTCTGTATATAAAACAAATTAAATATAAAGCGGTTAAACGTGTAGAACAACAATAAGGCAATAAAGTGACAGTGCACTCGTAACTAGAAAGCTCGAGTAAACAGTTAGTCATATTAAATGAAATGGATGTCAAAAAACACATTCGAGGACCGGCTTCGACAAGAATTTGCTGTTTATATAAACATTTCAGGGAAAACTCCACAGCAAATGTTTACATTCGTTAAGATTCGACACTTTATCGAGTATAATAACCTTTTTCGAGAATACAAAACTTGTAGGAGCTTTCTGTTTGTCACAAAATGGAAGTCACGACTCACCGGAATTTGAGCAAAAGAATTGTGTCCATTGTTCTGATGGGAGTTCAGGCTTAATCCATTCAAGTCAGCCAGCCCGCATTCCAAATCCGATCCACCGCCTTCCAAGTCATGTGGACTGGTGTCTGAATCGTCGTCAGCTGTAAAAAAAAAATAACAAACAAATTAAATTTATTATACAAGTAAACAAAAAAATAAATATGCAATCTTTTTTATTTACAAGAGAACTCAAAGGAGTCGTTTATCATTTTCAGCGCGATATGCTACGGCGGATTGAGAGAAATGAATACCAAACGCAAGCAGGGTATGTGTAATTTTGCATGTGTCGTGTTTTGTGACTCGCTTGCAGTTGCAGTACTTTTGCGCAACTTATTTAATTTAACCAGACAATGATAGGCACTGTGCCGTGAAGTCTTGTGTGTCCCTGCAGAGACACACGTTGAGAAACCAGAATCTGAATGGCAGCGAACCGAAAGGAGAAATGAATATCTCGCGCACCGTGTTTTGTTGTGTATTGCGATTGCGAGTACAAGTAAGATATAAGTTTATCTCGGCTATTTAGAATTTTAATGATCTGACACAGGAGCTTGGATCGAGGTTGTTGTGTCGTCATCGGCAGTGGATTCCGTATGGTTTTTGTGTGTGCAGCTTCGGTGATAAGGTGTTTGTGTGTTTGCTGTGCTGTGTGATAAGGTTGGGGTTCGGTGGCAGATGTTGTTAGATTGTAGCCCCTTGGGATATGCTAATGTAATGTTGGCTGGACTGACTGATTTAATACATCTTTACGTGTTTTTCAGCTTGACTATGCAAGGGGGCGGCATTATTTATTTGAATAAATTACAACGGTGGATGTCTCAAAGCAAACCTTATTACCGAAACCTCACACAGAAACCACACTGAAGACGAAACAACCTCTAGCCTTTGAGGACATACAAATTCCACTGTTCATTTGAACAATCCGAGTGGAGAGCTTCAAGACTGACGAGCCATCAGCTTCGTGACAAATTCGCGAGATGAAAAAGCCTTTTGTTTAATATTCTCAATGGTGTTGGTGTAGCGACAGATAACAAGTTTTATCTTTCGAATGGGTGCTAATAGTGTAGAAAATAGCTCGCGGTTTATTTATTCTCTGCTTTGCATTTGTGATAATTTATTATTGTTTTCCATCTGTTTGCGATTATTCTCGATGACAAATGAGCCATTTTAAGCCGGTGGGATTTGAAACAAAACCAAAAATTAGGCAGTATTTGCGATGGATTGGAACTACAAACTGTGGCATAGTTCTAGGCGTGGATGTAAGCCCCTTCGGAGGTAAACAGAGTATATAGATGGGCGCAGGGTGTTTGTATCACAAAACTGAGCGATTTTACTTGACGATTTTCTCGAATGATCAATGGGTGTGTAAGTGTTGACAAAGACATTGTGTTCCATCATCGATATTTAGAGGTTCACATCCTTTAGGAACTGTTGGGAGGATTTATCCTAATACATATGTCCATAAGGTAGATAAAATGTGTGAAATCAAAGCCTTAAAATTTACAAATCGATTGCAGTGATACAATTTATAAGCTTAAGATAACTGGCTTTATTTAGTCAGGACAGACGGCGCTATGGGTCCACTTGGACGATGTTGGATGGTTAAGTGTTTGCCAACATTAGAGGCCGTTTGCTGATACAACTCATAGGGCCACATAAACTCTGACACTGACAGTTTATGCCCTAAAAAAAAAGAACCCTATAAGTATATTTTTAAGTAGAACTTAAATCGTTAAGAGTCGTATGAGCAAACGGCGCTATATCAATTAAAATTTTGTTTTTACAATTCGTATTAGGTGTGATAAATTCTGATACATATTTTGAAGCTATCGAGCACTCTTTTTGTTCGCAGATCTCTTTTTATGTTCTTTTGGTACAAAAAAAAAACAATCTTTTTTCGGATTGAAGAGCACTTTTGCGAATCTGGATTTTTTCCCAGTGTTACTTCAGATTTACCTGAAGTTTGTTTACGTTTTGGTGAAATTTGTCTACTACGAAAAAAGCCATTGCATTGGGTGGATCTATTTTTGTTTATTATTTATGTACAAATCTTAGAAATCAATTTGGGCGCAAATTTAGAATGTTTTAATATATAATTTAAAACGCTTAGAAAAGTGTCAAACATATATCAATTGCATAGATATCAACAAAAAAGCAAGTGACGATTTTATGTTCGATTAGACAGGCGAAATTTGAAATCTGAGAGCGGATCTGAAGTAGCCCAATCGAATGCCACATTAGAGAAGTAGTGACGAGAAACCCACAAAAGGATGCGTGCGTATTATCTTGTAAAAGTATAGTATACAAATTTTTAAGTATTAGACAAGGTACTTCAGATCGAAGTGAAACAAATATTCAGCCTGATAACAAGTGTTGTTTTAATTGATTAAAAAAAAATCATCTTTTGGGGTAGGGTTGTTTGAGCTATAAACGTCTTATCTATAGACAATTGCGATATCTTGGTTTATCATGAACATACATACATACCGAATGAGACACTTGGTTATTCGAGCAGTGCTGCTGTAACTGAGTGCTATTTTCCCCTTTTGTAATTTGTTTCCCTCCCTCTTGTGCTATTTATTTCCCGAGACAAGAGCTTTCAGACAGTAGAACTTCATAATAGTCAACTTCGAGCTAGTAAAAGACTTGCTACTTTGGGGCGTGCTGTCATACCCGAGACGCAAGCGTGCATTTTTCGCCTAGTCAAACAACCGACTTATTGATTTTGAGATTATTCTGACCATAAAAAAAATAATCTTCAGCTCACATATGTTATAATACTGTCAGCGGTCCATTGAGGTAGTTTTGACATTTTTGTGCATGTCAATAGGCACAAACATAAATCAATTCTAATTTTTCCTCATGATTCATGAGTTTTGTTTTAAAATCCGTTTGTTAATAAAAGGAATTGCCATTTTTGAAACAAACAACAAACCAAAAGCATTCCGAAGACAGAATACAAAATATTGTTAACATGGTTACACAGGAAATGTGTACTGAGACCCTCAACTCGCAATAACTGATGCGTCACGTTGCACATGGGGCACTATTTTGTATAGTAGAACAACTCGTGGGTTTTACTCCGGCGGGGAGGACTTTCGAATCTACTCCAAAAGATAAACGCATCAGTGGAAAGGCTTTGACTTCTAGTGAGCTATCGAAGACAGAGAGATAACAAACCGCTACCTTTAACTGAGCATACAACTTATGCGGATTAATTATTGCTAAATGGTTGGTAGATCTCAGTCAGGTGGGCAACCAAAAAGTGTTTTGATTTGACTTTCCTTTGCAGCCGATATAGTAAACACTGCAACTGCTGTTCACAACGCGAAATGCGCATACAGGGAATTTGCTAATTGGAGATATAACGGGTGATTTTAAGAGTTAAGTTTTTCAGGTTGGCAGCACCGGTTAGTAATGGCGTCCAAACGTCATCTGTCAAAGTGAAAAGTTTTCAGTACACTCTGCCATTTAATCATGGAAAGACTTACAAACGAGCAACGATTGCAAATTATTGAAATTTATTATAAAAATTCGTGCTTTGTGAAAAATGTGCACTGTTAGTTACGACCATATTATGGTCTACATAATCGACCTGGTGAATCCGTCAACGGCGAACGATATCGAACCATGATACACTTCTTTTGTTTTTGCCCCAGCTGGCTCAGTTGAACTTGGTTGACATGTGGTTTCATCAAGACGGTGCCACATGCCACACAGCTCGTGAAACAATGGAAATGTTGAAGTGAGCAGCTTATCTCTCGAAATGGCCCTGTGAGTTGGCCGCCAAGATCATGCGATTTAACGCCTCTTCATTATTTCTTGTGGGGTTATGAAAAGTCGTTAGTCTATGTGGATCAGCCGAACACGATTGAAGCCTTACAGGATAACATAACACGCCTAATTGGTGGAATACAGGCCGAAATGCTCAAAAAAGTGACACATAATTGGACCTTCTGAATGGACCATTTGAAACGGAGCCGCGGACAACATTTACATGAAGTTGTCTTTAAAACGTAAATGGCAAAGGCCTATTTATCGACTACAATAAAAATTTTGAATATTTGATGCAAATTTGAGTGTTTTAAACGATTTAAAAAAAACTACGCTTATCACCCGTTATTAAACAACATAGTTCCACTCTGAAGACGTCAACGAAATGCACCTCAATCTTTTTAAACCAACCTGTCAGCAATGAAAACGGTTTCCATCTATTGTAATCGTAACGCAAAGGCCGATAAAATTGTAACAGTGTCGGAATTAATCTTGTGTCCATGTTTATACTCTCGCTGAATGAACACTGAGCTCGAACTACTGGACACGGTGTGTGCAATAGAAAAAAGTGCTACAATAACAACTGTTTGGCTACAATGCAGCAGAAGTGTGAATTAATGTGCTCCAGGATAAACTACAACGGCCATTGACGTCAAAATCGCGTCACAAACCCGTCATTTAAATGTCGTTGTGTGTGATCGCCATTTTGGGATAACATTTTCCGCGTCTTTTAAAGAAACTGGCAGACCAAATGACATGAATTTTGTGCCATTAAACGGACGAAAAAAAATACCGTGTGTTTGCCCTTTAATGGGGCCTAGGACAAACGACCAAACTTTTTGGCTGTTGCGTCATTTAAATGGCAGCCTCCAATCAATGACTATACACGAAATTCATTGATTGCCATTTTTCTACGCAAATGACAAATGACGTAGCATTTAATACGATATCTGTGCTTTCAATTAGTGTTTTCCTCGTGGTAAGTAAATTGTTTTTTTTTTGTGGTTGTGTTGTTCGACGCAGTCGATATAACCGAAACCAGAAATATACCTCAACAAATAATCGAATTGATTGGCTGACATACGAAGGACATTACGATATAGTTCAGGTTCTTCTACGCGCAATTCGAACAGTAATTCAGCACAAAATCCACTCTTCGCGCGACGGCTCAACCACTTATTTTGCGAAATACTCCGCTTTCGTTGCGTTGGTTTGGTATCAAGATCGTCGTCACTGCTTTCCAGCATACATGCTACCAAATACGATGTCTCCGCAATTTCCACCATCGTCGAAAAAGTTCTTTTCGCCATTTTTCATTTATTGTAATAATTTTTGTTCCACTGTTAATTAATTGAATTAAAAAAGTCGTAGCACATTTAAGCGTCTTCGCCGAGAGAAAAACACCAAATGCCAGTAGCTATATTTTTTCACATCGGTCAATATCAACACCGTCTGATCGCAAAACAGATAAATGACGCGAAATCGAAATAATACGAAAGGTGACCTTTGTCATTTTGATGTGGCATGTCATTACCGTGTGATCGTCATTTTTTCGCTTGCGCATTTAATGGCATCCTAACGGAAAATTCTAAAAGACGCGCAGTGTTCGTCATTTCGTGTGATCGCCATTTTTTCGCAAATGACCAATGACGAATCGTAGCCTGAAAATCACTCTAATGCGACATTTTTTCCTGACGTCACAGTGCCATTTAAATGACCAGAAAAAAATGGCCGTGTAATCGTACCTTAAGTCATATTCATTCCGTTTATCTGTGCAAGTTTTCGAAACATTTGCTGCTCTTAAACAGAGCAAACCAAATAACCAAAAGCGTTCTGTCACTTTCAACTGAACACACCACAAGAGCTCGGCATTTTGTAGATTCTTTGATTTTTGATGTTTTTGAATTGGCCGGAAGTACGTTGTCAGTATTTGTTTTTTATATGAAACTGAAATTCTGCTTACCCGCTTTGTCACTGGTACACTGATTACAACAAACGAAGTTTAAAGAAAATAAATCTTAATCCGTCTGTCGTTCTTTAATACATCTATGTCAACATTCACTCCTATTCCCAATAGTAATGGTCGTTTTTGAGTCATCATCCGCAACGTTTTCAATACCAACAATAACAATTTATATAATGAGAGAGAGAGCCAAGTTTGAAATATAAAAGTTCGTTTAGTTTCCGTAGGGTTTCCCTGGGCAATTCGTTACAGTCTCAAAATTTAGTTATCTCTGTTCCACAGCAGGCGAATGCCTGACATACAATATGATATGTTATAAGACAGCTTCGCATTACACAAAAATATAACACGCACTCATGAGTAGTTCGAGATGCAGATGACGCAAAGTCATCTGATATTATGTTATACGGCGATATTATGTTGTACGGCTCCTAATTCATTTGTCTAAATGTTATGTGGTATTCGATTGGGACTCTTCAGATTTCAGATTTCGTGTATCTGTTCGAACATAAAAACGACACTTGCTCTTTATTTTGTTGATATATGTGCGATTTGGCACTTTTCTATACGTTTTCCATTTAGATTTTATATTAAAACATTCGAAATTTGCGCCCAGATTGATTTCAAAACATTTGTACATAAATAATTTACAGAAATAGTTCTACCCGATGCAATTCGTTTCTGTGCAGTTGAAAATTTTTACGAAAACGTAAACAAACACCACTAGTTGTCAAGTTTAAGCGCACTTGTATAGGTAAATCAGAATCAACTCTGAGAACAAATTCAGAATCGCAAAAGTGCTCTGGAATCGAAAAAGCTTGCCATTTGCGTACCAACCGAACATAAAAAGTGACCTAGGGCAAAAAAAGTGAGATTGCCCAATCGAATACACATAAATCTGGCTGTCAATCACAGCCCTAAACAAGGTTACACCTTTGAGCCATGCAGAAACGGCAACAAATACAATTTACAACCGAAATTAAGCAAATATTTGCTTGAGATTGAGACTTGTGGTATTTACCTACAAGATAATACCGAGTCACATTCTTGGCCTTTGTTATGAGAAAGAAATGTCGTCTACGATATTTGCCTAGCATGTAGACAGTCAACGAGTGAGGTGAATTGAAATTTTGAATTTGAAATCAGCAAGAAACTTCGTACCCGGTATTACTTCTTGTCATTTTCTACACCAGACAAGTTAATCAAATAATAATCTGAGCAAGGTGTTTCGGTGCAATTGTGTATGAATAACACTTCGAACATGACAGAAAGATAACTCGCGCTGTCAGAGTCTTTCCACTGCTCTTAAGTACGACAAAGTCGGATATTTATTATACAAATAAATCACACCCATTCATCCAATAAAAAAAAATAAGATAAACACAAACAACTTCCAGATAAGTTTCACACAGAAATCGTCTTTTTCACATTATTTATCACGCGATTAGCAGAACATCTGTCACCCAATAAGTTTGCGTCTATTTCATTTAAATTCAATTAATAACAAATTAAAACGTGTACTAACTTCTCTTACTGATTCTGTTCATCGTGTATAAATCACAACCGATATGGCGTTTAAACGAAATCGAAACAAAATAACAACCAAACTCGACGACTAATAACGGAATAAAGTGAACCTTCCGGTGCAATAATAGCGTCTGATTCGAAATGTGTTTTTGATTCGGTAGATCCTATGCCAATCGCAAAACGTCAATGCGCGTTATCTTATCGAAGCTCATATTGTTGATAAGCAACGGGAACAAGTAATAGCAGTAAACTTACTATGTCTCATAATAACTGTGTGCTGGGGATTACGTATAATACGAATCTGACGATCCGGATGGTGGGGTTCACCAAATTCACCACCAATGTCCCTGGGTAATTGCCAAAGTGCACTGCCCTCTTCGAGTTGATCCCTTGGAAAGTACAATGGCGCTAATACTTCATAAATACCACGTTCGTGTGCATCCACACACAATATCACAATAATTTCCGAATTAGATTTCTCTAAAAATCTACGAATAGTACCTGCAAAAAGTCAAAACAAACAAGTTATTAAAATCACTTAAAAGAAAAGCAACGGACCAACTTACGTAATGCTATGTGAGCTTCTAAGTCCGATGGAAAATTTCTTTGAATTGTACTTATATTACATAAAGCGATTGTTTTAAGATTCAGTTCTTTTGCTTTGTATAGAACGTTTCTGCCAAAAAAAACGAATAAATAGAAAAAATTACATTAGTTAGGCAGAAACAAACATTAGGTATAATTTGGCTTTAAGCATGCAAGGACTCTTTCATTAGCAAAATACTTTAGTCATTGGTATGACTAAAGAATACTGTGAGCATTAGCAATCACAGGCCAGTCATTTACAAAAATCGAATTCGAAATCTGTAGATATTGCAGAAATGAGATCATGTGAACGATTAAAGCTGCGTGTACTTTGAGTTTTATCGCACATCTTATTGATAAGCTGTTTATCGCCAATACAGACAAGAAATAGCTGGATTTGTTGAGTGGGTTTAAGGTTAAAATGAAATGATTAATGACGCATTGGCCGCGATTCGCTGACACATTGTTTACGAGGAAGGTTCAATTATAATGACGTCTGTACGGAAACGAAATATTAATCTAGCCAATAAATTTGAGCACGTAGTACCTGACTTTCGTTCTGAGAGTTTAGCCATGAAAACGAATGCTACAAGGATTTGTTCACGTTGGCAAGGACATAGTGTGGGTTACAACCTAAGATGGTCAATTGCAGCCAGATAACGAGTCGAAATGTTGAAAGTTGCCTCTTATAGTGAGAAGTGTTCTAAAATGCGGCAGTTATCGAAGAATGAACTCAAGTGCAAATATTGCATGCTATTCCATTCGCCTCAAATGCGAAAACTCATGATAGTAAGAAACTAGGCCTAGGGTCTGATACATAATGTTGCAAATAAAAGGTGTGCAACGGAGCGTCAAGTATCAATAATCTCGCAATGGAAACAGAGAACCGATTACACAATCATCACAAAGTACTTTCATGAATTCATCGTTCTCGCCAAGACTTTGACAATTTCGTTACGGAAGAAAATTAGCGGTGGCAAGAAATGTACCAAAACCAAACTATCGGAAATAACAAATAACCGAAGACCCATCGGAGCTCGCAGTAAGCACTATAGCTCCACTGTAGGGGTCAAAGTTCTTAAGATCAACAATAACAACAACAACAACAAAGTAGTAGTAAATAATGGAATCCCAGCGATTACACGATGTGACATAGAGTATTATTGCCTAGCAAAAGCTGAAGAGGCGCTAGTTATGCTAAAGGGAAATGATGGCTCCAACGTTATATTTTCCAAAGCGACCTCTTTGCATACCTTCAGAACGACAATACTTTCTTGGGTGTTGTATGAATAGGACCGACACTTTTTCATTAACCTGGTAATTTCCCCGTGGTGTAACTAGCCCTTACACACCAAAACAAGTAGCATCTCGGCTTAGTTAGCTTAACTAAAAAGCGTCATTTTTAACAGGGAGCAGCACTTTAAAAGTTTCCCGAAAATGACTAACAACTGTATGAAGCCGAGCAGAAGTTAATTGGGCGATAGTAGACACGATAGCTATCTTCTGACTTGGTTCAACGTAGTTGGAGTTGAGGTCATTACAAGGGTATTCAATACCAGTCAATGGAATCAGATATGGTATCGATATAACCCTTAGTAGGTCTTCGGGAACTCATAAACCCTCCAAAGTGTACGTGAGATTGCCCATCCCAACATGCAAATACCACATTAACACGACCAAGAGTGTTGTTGAGCGAATCTGCCTCTCAAAGCCTCCACAATAAAAATCCGAACAAATCTAATAGTGATTTGACAAAGTATGATTTTATTTCCTATAATTAGCAATGGTTAATTGAACATTTTTGTTCAAGAATGAATTTACTGTTGACGACAAGGCAAAGCAGAAAAGAAGCAACGACGTTCAGATTAACAAGTGGAATGTCTAGACTCTAAAAGGGCCACGTGCTTTCATCAATTAGCAGAATCCCTAGACTTCTGTAAAGCAAATATCACCACCATCCAACAAAAAACAAAATCAAAAACAGGTTCGTAGGGACCCGAGGCTTAGCTTCTCACAACCATGGACGAATGGAAGGAATCTACAATTTTATACCGAGCCTAAGCGGCCAATTGAGAAGCTCTTTCATGACAGTTATACTCTCGGGTGTTTGTCAGACGGTCGTCAGAGGTGGCACAGTGAAAAAAATCTTAAGTTGGAATTTTTTTTTGGATTACGGCAAATATGCAGGTGTACCTCAACTAAATTGGAGAGCGTTATTAAGGGCAGATTATCAACTACCACACTGTTTTAAGAGGCGCATTATTTGGGATCCAATCGGATTCTAGCACAGCACGGCATTAGAACGCACTTAGATGGTATCTCGGTTCGAAGTTTACCACAGTGTTTGACCAATTTATTTCTGACTACAGAGGGTACTTTTATGGTTGCCCAACTGTAGATGTCTGATAACAATGTCCGACTTTTATTAGAAGATGATCGGCTTTATGAATAGTCATAACATCTGTCTGAACATCACTATAACCGTTTGTGAAAAAAAACAAGTATCGCCATTATTTTCATTTTAATTGTAGCAAATGTCTAGTGAAAATCAGATTTTCCAAAAGCTGCGTGTAAGAGCCTAATCTTTCTGGACAGACTGTGTCGCTTTTTTGTTTTAAAAATAAAGCATCAAGGCTTGACGAACATTCAAACAATTTTCGTAAAGCTGCATGGACGAGGCGGCGACTACTCTCAATATCCTCGGTATTATATCCGGATTTCTTCCAAAACAGAAAACCCTATATTTCTTTTTTTCTATTAAAACGATATTAAGGATGAACGGATTGAGAGAAGGGAAGAAATTGGAGTAGTGTGAGTATCACAATGGTCGCATGTGCTGTTTTCTGATTATGTTGTACATAAATGCCAAAGGGCTACCTTTTGTAAGGCACAATCGGACGTATCAACCATCGGCTTTTAACTGTTTTCGATTAAATTTTTAAACAGCATTCAGTAAACTAGGGTAAATAAATCACTAAAATCCCATTATGCACTAGAATTTCTCGTTGGTGAATTGGACAGAATATGCCATGAATAGACCAGGCCCTACGGGCCGGAATATACTTTGAAAGTGCAGTCCTCTTCAAAACTATAAAGCACGGTAAAGTAAACTATGAACATGCTGCAATGCAAGCCGCTTAGAAATGCTATAAACAAAAACGTTCCCCAGGAATTTACGCACCCTTGCCGTGAGTTACACATACTGAATGCCCACTGCATCAAGGTCGATGCAACTCAATAGAACGACATTCTATGCACGTATGAATAGAAAATTCGAATTAATAAGGCATACATGACGGACAAAAAGACTGCAATTTTCGCAAAAGGACTTGAAAACTAGAGAAAAGCAATTAGTTAAAGGCGGAAGTCAAACTTGACATAAATTCCCTGTGATAAATGTTTCGTGAAAACGATAACTTAAATTATTTATGTAATTGATGGTCAAATCTCACCTATAACAATAATGCAATGTGTTTTCTGCTGCTGTTTTAAATTTGTTTTTGTATATAGGCCCGACTGTGTGGATAATATATCGCGCTGGTAAGTTGTACCCCTTTGTTACCTGAACTTCCCCAGTGCGGCACTCTGTAAAGCAAGCGTTCGGGAGAGGAAAGCGCAAAACAAATTTTACATTAGCCATTTAAGTTTTAGCAATAGAGCTTAGCTTTGTTGTTGGTGGTTTGTTTTACTAGTTACCTTTTATGTTGCTTTGAATATCCTCCTTGAGTTGGTTACCTGCCGCAGCTAAGACTCTATTTGATATGATATTGCTTTCGGTCAGAGTTTCATCTGTGGTATTTGTGATAGCATCGACTTCGAGTAGTGTTATATCACCATCCCTGTAAATTTGCAATTGCAATTTATTTGAATAGCGTTATTGTTTGTTTTATTTTTATGAGAAATATATAATGACTTGCCAAATAACAAAACGACTATTAATACTATGCGCTACAGGGAATGGACTGGTGTTATGACGTGGTCCAACAACACTTGAGTAATTGCTTAAAGGCAGCCTTGTGACGGTCTTTTCCAATCCGCCCCACTTTAGCAGAGTGTCTACTTTTATCTTCTGTGAACGAGAAAAAGAATTGTTAATCGTGGGTGGTGGTACTGAATATGGAATACTTACATTATATTTAGCACCTAGGGATTTGAAATCTTCATTGGAGTTAGAATCAAGTCGCATCTCTCTGCAAATGTGAATAAAATAAAAAAAAATCATTCTTTAATTTTAACGTCAGATGATTCAGAATAAAAATATGATTCGTTCTACATGCACAGTATTTTCGGTTGACAGTTGTACTCTGAAAGGTATTCAGAATCAGATTGTCTCCGACTTGGTGTAACAAGTTGTTAAACATGAGTGTTTTGGTATTATTTACTGGGACCCAAACAATCTACTTGAAATAATAAGGGGGTGCTTGAAATTGCTTGCACAGGCAAATTGGTTTCGAACTGTGGGAATTTATTCGAATAATAAAAACTGATTCAAACTTTGCAGGTCGGACCTGAATTCCCCTACGCGTAGTAGGGTTTTTGGCTTTTTGCCTCCAGTTGCGCACGGTTGATGCGCTCTAAATGGACTGACCAGATTGGATTTCGTAAGAACGCTTTCTGGTAACATCATCTTTTTTCTGGTGCTGGCGTACAAAATATTTGACAGATCAACGGTGAAGTTGCTTATAGGGTAGCAGCTACTGTGTTTGCCTGCTAAAAATGTCAATAGCAGTCAGACGCCGCATTTACTTGTTGACATCTTTTTCGACCGTAGGGCGCAAGAAATAAAAAGAGTAGAAAAGTAAAACACATTTATGTTGATGTCTTCCATTGTCAGAAGACGAATTTGATGAAACAACAGCTGATGGTAAATCAACGTCGTCCTTGTAGTCGAATATATTCGAATGCATTCGTTGTTTCATCAGTTCTTCGACTGGGTTTAAATTCGGCTTTAACGACTGAATATTATGGACTTGGATTTTTGGTTTAATCTCACTTAAATACGGGTGTAAACTTTAACCCGGATGAACGTGAGTGAATAATATGGCCGTAAAAGTAGCCATTGCCAATTTGACATAACCCAGCAGTAGCATATAGTGAGTATGGCTACTACTATCTAGCCTATCACGCAAAAAAAAAAAACAAAAAAGGGTATGCTCAGTAATCGATGCCGGCTAATTGCTAATTGCGGCAAAAGGGATGTGTTGGTGAGGTAAAGTCATATTAAATGCAGTTCTAAATTTTTGTGGGTTCTTTTTCTGGAATTGTATTTTATTTATCGAGTCGTATTTCGGTTTACCCATGGTATTTAATGTTTGTATAATATCGGAAAAATAGAAATTGGGGCGAAAAAAAAGCAAAAATCGGAGCGTCGTATCAACCTTCGAAAATCGTTACATTTACGATAAATACGACCACATAACAACGCTGTGTATCAGCAAACGGCCCTTAGAAGTCGAAATAAAGTTTACACAACACCGTTGATTTTGTTCAAAACCGACAAGTAGAAATAGGACACAAAATTCACTACAGTATTTTAAAGTATCAACTCTGCCGACAAGTATGTTTTCCAAATTATTTCTATTATTATTATCTTTGTTTTTCAAACTGAAAGCGCTAAACTCAAGAAAGTACATTATGCTGTCCACCAGTTATCTTAAAAAACAGATTCGATATTGACAGTTCGTTGGCTATTCTTGGGCGTCCCAAGGAGCTTCCAAAATCAACACCGTAGCCGTAAAGTAAGATCCAAAACAAAAAAAAAAACCTACTCCGAATTCAAGTGTTCGAATCAGCACACATTTCAAGCGCTTACTTATCGCAGTCGATTAGATCAAGTTCCATTACAAAATGACTGCATTTTTATTCAACTTCCATAAAGTGTTTCTCATAAAATGTGCTTTACAGAAAATCTTAATTTAAAATGAAAAGTTATTTTAATAGCTGTCGTGAGGGGAATAATTACTAAAAGTAATGAGTTAATTGTTTAAGTTCGGTAGTAGATTCCTGCAGCTTCCCAAGGCACCTTAAGCGTTGTCCCTACTCTGATCTTGGTTGGGCAAATAACCGACAACAGCCAATCAACTCATTATTTTCCTCAAGTGACCATTTTAGCTTCATGTATTCGTATTTAAAAACTATGATTCATTTTTGGTATACATTGAAAGGGTCACAACCGACTATCTATTTAAATTGCATATACGGGCTGGGGCTATTATGATCACGTACAAATTGCAGCTAATGCACTTAACGTGCGTAGCAAATTGTATGTGGTTACCGGTAATTTATTTTAATCCTTACTTCTATTTGGCATGCAGCACACGAAAGCTAAACAAATATTTACTTTAAATACCGTGTAAACAGTGGAATGGCAACTATGCGCTTGGAAGTTCGTACAAGTCTGTGTTACTTCATTTTGGAATTTTCAAATTCAACTTGGCGCGAGTATATAGTGACAGGCAGTCAAATATAAATGAGCTGCAAGTCAAAATGATTTGTTTGCTCTGTGGAAATTAAAACGGGAATACGTAAACAGAAAGACATGCATAAACAAACAGTGTCATTACAAAGTTAGCCCAATTACTCGTAAGGCGACAGATTTGGAATATAAAGTGCAACTTGTCGACTTAATGTGTTCTATCTTGTCACCTGGGGCCAATGAATTGTATAGGCATGCTGGGGTAGCAATGACTCAGTAAGTGGATGCGCAGGAACAACCTTCAGGTTTGAAAATTCGAAATTGTTTTTTTTTTTTTAAGTTTTGACAGTGTTTTGAATGTTGTTGAAATGGGGTGGGACTGTGATTGGCAGTAGCTAGTTGACAAAACTGTCTGCCACCCATCAATTGTGTTAATTTTTGCTGCTCGTGGCACCATTGAGTACTGGGGGCAGATTCCGTATATCAACGATCGCCTAAACGATATCGTTTTTGAAACTTTGATCATCGAAATAATTCATATTCTGGTCGAATTTTTTTGACAAACGTCAGCTTTCATTACATTTGTGGAAAATTAACTGGATTTAGCTCTTGTACTTGTAATTTTGGCACTTAGTTGCTAGTTTTGGATGTCTGTCGAAACGACGACAATCGTCTGAAAAGTTGAGGAATGAGTGTCCCGGTTCTGTTTATCCAGACTCGATTTTGTCTAACACGGCGAGCGTTACAAAAAGCAAAATCAAAGACTAAGTATGCGGGTTGAAGGTCTTAGGCTTACGCAAACTTAATGCTCTGACATAAACCGATGAAGAAGCATACACAAAGGGGTTGGAAACGGAGTCAACATTGCGTACACTGGTACTGGTAGGAGTTGTCGTGTCAGTCGTAATATTGATTCTGTCTCGGTGCTTCAAACTGAGAGTGCACGCTTATTGGGTCTGCAATAATTTCTCATACAATACTCTTCAGAAAAAAGAACTCAGCGATGGCGAATCACACTTTAGCAAAACAGCTCCAACATATTGCTTCATCCAATTGGAAATGCACAGCACAACTCCCTAAATTGGCTATCGTCCAAATGGTGCATCGGAATCATATAATCTCTCACGGGTCGGAAATTACTTACAAATGTATCTCGTTCAACGCCCACTCCAACATGTAATGTTGCGGTCTAATTGAAACCGGCCACGTGGAAACGACTCTCCAATCTCATCCAATCGATGTCGTATCGAAACGTGCCTCGGGGGCCAATTACACAATGGCACAGTTTATCGGGATTCGAACTGGAGATAGCGGAGTGCATTTCCTCGACTGCATTGTCTATCGATTCGACATGTCCTTGGAAGTGCAAGTTTGACCTTGTTTCCATTGGAAATAAACTGCTTGATTTTGTCTGTCCTCATGCATATTCAAGGCGGGTGCGGTGCAGTATTAATTGAACTGTCCCCAACGCGCTATAAGCCGGGGGTGTGTGTTCATTGAATAGCGACATACATTTCGAGTGCATAATCCGACTGGTGCCGGCTTGATGATGCCAGGCAATGGGATCAATGAATTTTCTGCTGGGGGTATGGCACAGGAAAAACAAACTCGAAATTGAATAGCAGCGGGTACCGGCATGGGGGGCTACTATATACCGCAGAACGGTTAGACTTTTATTTTTGTTTTCCTAATGAGAAAGTGTGCCAAAAGCAGTCGCATCAATCCACCAGTGGGGACGGGGAGCAAAGCAAACTCACAATCAATATCACCTGGGAGAGCAACGATGATTGGAAATGAAGGTTCCCGCTGACGCCGACGCCGATACGCCGACACCATGCAGGCAAGGCGACCGAAGGTAAATTTGATTAAGCACCCTTTGTGGGTTTTCTTTTGTGCACTGGGTGTTGTTGCAGTTGGCTCTATTGTTGCGGCCTGATGACGAAATGCTTGCATAATTGGAAAAGAGACTTCCATTGCTGGTTATTGAGCTTTTAATAAACGTTAAAGGTCCTCCTGCCACCCCTTGGTATACTGGTGATACCATCATCTACAGGACGATGTAATGTCCCTTACTTAACACAGAGGTGTTGTAAACGAGCCGATTGATTTTCCAACTGCAGGGCATATAGCATACGGAGTCCTTTGAAATAGTTGAACAGAGATTTCCCTATCATCGGACGAGGTGAGAGTGATTTCAATTTATGTCCTCACTTGGCTGTGTTAATTTTAGAAAGCGATGGAAATTGTTTTCTAGTCGTTGTCTTTATGTGAAAAGAGTTCCTTCGAGTTTCTAAACGAGATCCTGTTGATTGGAAAACACTAGTAATTCTCATCAGCGGGATGGGGAGAATGGAGCGGGAAGTTACACACGGACAGGGGGTGAAGTTCGGGGCCAGAAAAACTGAAACAATTCCGCACAATCTTAGCTAGTTTTCTGCTGCATAGCATTTATTTTAAAAGAGCCCACCAATTGAGAGCAATTTTTTAAGGTCCAAAACTGTCTGAAAACGACAGCGAAATTTCCGCAAAATCTTGCTCAGCGAAGTTACTACTCGCAAGTCTACATTGAGAACAGACACAACGAAAGGTTACAATACGTTGGTTTTGCATCGTCTTATATACAGGGGTCGAGTTACCCCATCCGTGAGTGAGCCATACGTCAGTGAATTTTGTGGATTTTACAAGCAAAACAATTACAAATCCACAAATCCGTAATTAAACCCCAGAACTGACCCTTAATATTCAGAAGGTGTGTTTTTCATCTTGAACTGAAAAGTTTTCGACTCAATTTATGTCCCGGTTGTTTTGATGAATTTCGAAGAAGGATGTTTAACAGCAAATTTACAATTTTCCACCGTCTTACGAAATGTGGAAGTGGATAAATAATTTTATAGACAACCATTTCCTACATTCCTACCTATTTTTCAAAGTAAATTTTTACCCTTCAAAAAAAGCGAATTTAAGAAACGTTTGTTTGGTGAGCTGACAGGAAAGCGAGTGCCGCTATGTTTCGCTACAGATGTGATGGCCAGTGATGCCATTCTGGCATTTTTAATGTTAGATCTAAAAATTTTTGAAAACTTGAAAGCATTTTTTTTTAAAGACTCCTCGAACTGAAAATGTAATTTGTTTTTTTTTTGAGTACATACAGTGTGGGCCAATTACAAGATTCTTTTTAAAAATGCAATAAAATGATCAAAATTAAATTGTTTCCGGATTGCTTGGATGATAATGGTGCTTGAATCGTTTCCGGATTGTTGGCATAACATTGGTGTTGTTCCCCACACAAAAAAAAAATCCAAATCGCAGCTCCGAGGCGGCCAATTGACATCGCCAAATGGCTGATAGCACGATTTGGGAATTTGGTACGCAAAAGATCGATTGTGGCATTAGCTGTGTGGCATGGCGCGCCATCCTGCATGAACCAAAGGTCGTCCAAATCCATGTCTTCAATTTCAGTAAAAAAAAAGAAGTCAGTCAACATATCTCTGTAACGCCCACCGTTGACCGAAACATTGCTCCCAGCATCATTTTCAAAGAGTCTCACAATCTCGGCAAATTCTCCTCCCTGCGCACCGTACGATGACGGGGACCATGAGTGTTGTCCACTAGCATACCAGTCTTATGAACTTTTTACACAAACTTGCGTATACCGGGTGCGGTGTGTACTTCATTTCGGCCAAAACTTCATTTCATTCCGCGGAGGTATGATACTGACTTTCTGTCAAACGTTTTCGAGCGGGAAACAGCTGTGAGTGTCAAAATAACCTATATGATTTAAAAAGAAACCTCTAGATGGCCCAGCCTTTGTATACAGTTTAAATACAAGCTTTGTTGTTTTCTGAAGATGGATAAATCTTTTGTATCTGTTATTATTATCTAAGTTATTTTCAGACACAGAATTCCTTACTAAAGAACTATACAGATGTACAGGAAAAATACATTTAGATGAATGTGTATTAAAAGACAAGATAATATTTAAAAATAAAGTGCACGACTGGGTCGAACGAAACTTTCTTGTTCATCAAAAATTTGCTTGGTTGTTTTCGTATTTTATTAGGTAGGTATACTTAGGTGGCGCTACAGTCCGGGGTGGACCTGGGCCTGTAAGTATATGTAGGTAAAAAACTGAAAAACAATGCTTCTAGCATTGATAGAATAGGTATAGGAAAAGGAATAGTGTTAAATAAAATTCACTTTTGGGTAGTTCATCTGACAGGCAGCAAATAAATATAAATAACAATGTCAGATTTTAAAAGTTGAAGCTGTCAGCAAAAGGGAATTGTCGCAAGTTCTGGTAAAGTGTCACTATTTTATAAGCTCCTGCACTTTACAAGATTTTTGAGTACGGGGACAAGTGTAGTAGGAGTTTATGTTTTCTCATCTGTTAAGTCATGTTTTTATTTTGATTACTAACGCTGGTAAATATAAGGTGTCTATGATTGGAAGCAGGGTTCGTGATAGATCTATATCTTTACATAGATATAGATATATTGTAAGAATTCGGAGATTTGTTTTTGAATATGCGTTAGCAGTTATAAACTGAATATCCCAATTGACGTGTGTGGCGTGAAAATGAAGTGGGAGTTTCTGATTGCGGTTGGTATTATTTTAAGGTGCATACTCAATATGGTTAAAAAAAAAGAAGTGGGTTATATTTGTTTAAAATAATTTTTGCTTAGCTGTTATTGCATTAATATTAGAAGTGGAAAATTGAAATTCTTACAAAAATATACCGTAGATATGTGAGTCGGGATTTGTGAAGTAATTTTTGAGAAATAATTGTTAATCTGATTCATTCGAATTTGTTGAGAAAAAACTAAGTACGGGATCTTATTTAGAATACTTTTAGTATCCTTAATAAGCATTTTGATCAAAATCGTTAGAGCGGTTTTTGTAAAATTTGGCAGACAAAACAGTACCAAATATTGCAATGTTTAGTTTGAAAAATACTATTGCTTAACTATTTATTAAGTTATTGTTCGGGATGTAAGCATTACATTGAAGTCTCACTTATATGAACTCTCAGTTATATGAATTATTCCAATATATATACCACAGAATTTTTGTAATGGAATTCAGTTATATGAACTGATACTCTTATAAATGTACTGCAGTGTCATATAAGTGAATTTGTGTTGAAATTTTTCTGAAGTAAAAACAGTTGTTTTGTCTAGACAGATTTTTTTACGTTTTATTTTACTTATTTGTATTTGGACGTGCAAGTCAGTTCGTGCTCATTTTCGAAGAAGCAACATCGATTCGGTGGTTTGTTGTGTAAAAAGTACTAACGTTATAATGTCGATGGTTGCGCGGAAACAACGAAAAATTCGTAAGTGTTTGAATATGGAGCAAAAGGGACAGATTATAATGGAATTAGAAAAGGGGCAGTCTGCTAAAACTCTCTCAAATAAATTCAACATTGCAAAGTCCACCATTGTGGGAATAAAAAAAAAACAGTGCAAAAATTAAATCTTTGACAGCTAAAATGGTTTCTGGAACCGCAAAACAAAAAAAGGTTCACCAAGGAGATTTTCCGGAGATGGAAAAGCATTTGTACAAGTGGTTTCTCAGGCAAAGAGAAGCCAATGTGCCCATTTCAAGTGAAATCTTACGAAATCAAGCTTTAATTTCGTTCAAACTCAAATACGGAGAAGAAAAAACCTTTTCTGCCAGTAACGGCTGGATGGCGAAATTTAAAAAGAGGTTTGGCATCCGATTGTTGGCTATATGCGGAGAAAAGCTATCGTCTCAGCCGGAACTTATTCCTCCATTTAAGCTTGAACTTGCCAGAAAATTAAGCAACTTGGACTAGAAAAGGAGCAAATCTATAATGCAGATGAGTCTGCTTCAAAATGCTTCCAGGTAAAACATTTGTATCCGCCTGTGAAAAAACTGGCCCCGGAAGGAAAATAGCAAAAGAGCGCATAACATTCTTAGCATGTACTAATGCTACTGGCACTCATAAATTAAGGCCTTTAGTTATTGGTAAAGCCAAAAAGCCAAGATCATTTAAACATTTTGAAATTCCAGTTGGTTATGATCATTCAAAATCAGCTTGGATGAATGCTTCGATTTTTAGAAATTTTTTCAGGTCCAAAACCATCTAGTGGAGAGTGGATATCCTCCAAACGCATTGCTTCTTTTCGATAATGCTCCTAGTCATCCTCCTGCCGATGAGCTGATTAGTGCTGATGGTCAAGTTACAGTTATGTTCTTGCCACCAAACGTCACCGCACTTATACAGCCCATGGATCAGAACATAATAAGGCTGACAAAGCTGTATTACCGCGTCCTTACGAAGAACTACTGATGCTGAGAAAAATGCAGGAAGGAGCTATTGAACTTGGATTTAAAAAAAACTGCTCAAACAAAAATATCCAACTTCTTCAAACGAGTTTAGCTCAACAAAATTAAAACGAATTATTTGCTGTATTGTAATATGTAATTTAACTTCATTACATTAACCGTTTCAATAAAATATAATTTTTGCTACATAGTTCCAATATATGAACTTTTCGGTTATATGAACTAGCCCAACAATCATTAGTTCATATAAGTGAGACTACACTGTTCTTGGTTTTTAAAGTTTTTTTTTTTGAAATCGAAAATGGGGTTTTCGAGATATGAGCATTTTTTAAAATTAACGTTTTTGGTGAATAGAATTGAAAATTAAGGACGCAATAATTTTGAAAATATCAATTTTACTCTAAGTTTGCATTTTGGTAGAAATCGTTGTCGCAGTTTTCAAGTAAACTAAAGAAAGCTAAATTTTAAAAAAAATACTTTTTTCAAAAATTCATTTTACGATAATACAGAGAAAAACAGAGTTTGGCATTAAGTTGGAAATGACCATATTACCTTAGAAATTAATTTTTGTAACAATCGTTTGGACCGTTTTCGAGATTTTTTTTAGCGGAAAACTGAGTATGCAGTCGTGGTTACCTCACCTACTTAAGACTAAATATCAATTTTCGTTGAAATCGTTAAAACCGTTTTCGAACAAATTAAATTAAGGTAACCGTGCAAAAAAAAACGGCCCGAACTGTAAGCATCCAAACTCCAAATCCTAGGTTTGAAGTAAATCCGGGCAGGCGGTTAGGCTGATTTTTATTGCACGGTGACTAGCTACATAATTAGGTTCACTTGATACCAAGAAATAAGAAAAACGAACAACTATTTATATGCTTTTATGTCTGTAAAAATGTAGCAAACATTTTCAACCTGGAACTAAGCAAAACTATTATTTGCAACATAGCCACCTGACTCCATAAAGAAATGAGAGCCCAGCAGGCTTCAACCGGAAGTGTAGGCTGTTGTTTTTTTGCAGGTATGTGTCTGCCCCCTTTAATTAACACAAATACATGAACTCAAACTGGGCTACATCCAAGGTCAAATTTAGTTTGTAGGCAATCTCTCTTTTTAGTCCGAAGCTGTCAGTCCATCTAGTACTTAGTTTATGATAGTTATACAGAAAAGTCGTTGTCACCCCCATTTTTTTCTCATTTAAAACTCGATTGCATACAACAATATTTCAACACGTGTTATTCTGCTGGTAAAGGAGGAGTAATAGTCAAGTCACTCGCTTTTTCCCCGCTTATGCAATTAATGCAAATATTAGGAAGGTTCACAGTTCAGCCAATGACGCATTTAATAAACAAAAAATCTACGATGATTACTGCCACATAGTTCAGCGAAGGTCTGAGCTCTGAATTTGTATATTTTATTATGATTATAATAAATCTCATTCATTCATTCAAATGTCCACACCTGTATGTGTAAAGCAATTATGAAGTCATTCCAGCGAAGTAACATATACAACAAAAGCATGTGCTAAACTCACCTCGGTAAAAATAAACCATTTTCGGTTGGCAGAGCACACTTTTTAACTGTGTGGACAACAAATTATACGTGTCTCCTCTACGTTATGCCGGTTTAATCTAGAAACAACAAACCACAGAGGTACAGTAAACGATTTGTCATTGAACGGCTTGCCGTTTTGGGTAGACTCCAAACAAAGAACCTTTCTGTTTGCAATAATCTGTACAAGAGCTCTCACAGCAGATACAAGAGCTTTACAAATAATTACGTAGTTCTTTTTAAACGAATATATTTCAAATGTTTGTGGCTTTTCAATTATATAAAAAGAAAAGATTACGTCAGTCACTTGAGTGTTAGTTTGACAGTTGATTTGCGATGTGAACTTTGTATTTATGAACTATACTGTAAAGTTTAGCGTCAACTACTCTGTTGGTAATGGGGTTTTAATTTAACTGCGCAACTTTCATGATGAGTGTGGTATGCTATTTAGAAGTATTTACATTTAATTGCAAGTCCAAACAAACACAGTGACCCAATCGTGACGGCTGCTATTCCCTTCGGATGAAACAAGTTGTGGGTATTTTTTTGTGTAATTTATCGCTGAGAAGCGTGGCCATATATATTTAGAAACTTTAACTAAAATAGTTGTCGCTATAGGTCCATAGAGATGACATAGTTTCTGAGTTTAGATTTCTTTCTCAGGACCACGGATATTTGTCAGACAAAAGGTGACGCTGTGTTTCTCGTTCAGTAGACGAGCAAAGTATTCGAGCCACTGCGCTCACAAAATAAGTTTAAACGGCAATTTTAAAAACTAAGAACGCGGTGATTAACTAGATTTGCTACGTATACGTAGTCGTACACTTTCCAGTCATATGTTTTGTAAATAATATTGATAGGCGTACCATAAAAACAATTATAATTTGCTGCCAAACGACTTTTTATTTTCAGTAAAATTCCGCAACATATTTTGAGTGGTTTGAGAAACTTTGACACAGCGATATGTCAAGTGAAAACTCAAGCAGGTAATTGGGGATATTCGGATTCCTAGTTCATGTCAAATGTCAACTAGATTTGTCCAAAATAGGTATACGAACGCGTTGATTAATAAATTTAAATTGTTTTTGTATTCCTGCGGTTTATTTTTAATTTTGACACTTCGAAATGTCAATTTGATTATGCAGGTAGGATTTTTTTTTTATAAATTTGTCGAATATCCCTTCATGAACATCAACTGAAAAAAAAAGTATTCATACGTGACCAATCTGTTTTAGGTGGCGCTAGAGTCTGAATGGACCTGGGTCTTAACCGCGATCTTTCGCTAGAGTGACCAAGTTCGGCCAATAAAAACTGAAATACATCAAGCCAGTCAGCTACAAGACTTACTGAACTAGAAATCCAAATCTTTCCATTTTTTATTGAAGTTTCTTTTTCCCACAAATGCCAATACATGCTAGACAAATTTAAAAAGTGACAAATGCTGTCAGCCTAAGTTAACTACTGATCAGAACGTACCCATATTTATGCACAGATTACACAGGCTCCTTTTTAATTCCATACGGAAATAAGTTTTACAATTTGTCTTCTTTTATTTAGTATATAGGGTTCAAAAGAGCTAACAGTTTTTTTTTTTCAATAATAATAAATTTCCGTTAGTGTTTTTTTTTTTTCTTAAATTGCAACTGTCAAAAAACTCGATATATACTTTGAAGTTTTAACATGCGTTTGGCGCGAACGAAACTGTTTGAAATTTAGTGAAAAATATTCAAATAGTTATTGACGTCAGATATAGGTGCTCAATGTTTGTTAAGTAGAGAATTGGTTTAACGAAAATTGCAGCTATTGGGTCAGTCAGTGTAAACAAAGCAGTCGTTGACTTTTGAACGATATATTGTTCCGAATATAGCTGCTTTGTCTAAGCATAAAATTAAACACAAACTTAAACAAACTGTCAAACGGTTGTTGTTTTATTTGAAACTAGAGGGTTTGGCAGTCTAAATTTAAAACACAAAACTATAAAAGAAAACAATGGGAATTCGATTTGAAATAACGTATGCGTGTATGATTCGGATGAGTACAAATTGACAGGTCGGCATCTATGCAAGTGTATCGTTTTTAAGTAAATCAATTATTTTAATATGCTTCCGATTTCATTCGCCCATTGAAAGCTTGAGTTATCGCTGAAATGAATTAGGGGAGTTAAAAAACCTTTGTTTTTATAATCCATAAGCCATTGTTGAGTTAAGCCTGTTAAATCAGCTTTAAATGACAGAAGGTTAACCTTTCTGCTATTTACATCTCGAGAGCTCAGCTATATTGATATATAATCATAAAAGTGAAAACCAACTGAATCCGTTCGCTAATACATACATATATGTATTTACAACAGCGCCGCCTATCGGATTTTCTTTAAACCACTCCATAAACACTTAATTTTCAGAAAAAAAATGGGTGCGGTTGTGATTCAGTCAGGCTACAGATAAAAGTCCCACTCCTACCTAATGTCTTAATGAAAGACGGGACGTAACGTAACAATGCAAATATGTATATTGACATTTTGGGCGTGAAATACATTCACTTCTTAATTTGTTCCCAACATGCAAGTACTTTCGGATGTCACTGTCACTGTTCTTGGATGGAAATTTATTTCTTAGTAATAAAGCTGATTATCGTGTCACAACGGGATGAATACTGATTAATATGTCTGTCGGGTGAAATTAGTCAGCTGTATTATTTTAAACTCAAGGCCAAGTCTTAAAATCTTTAAATTGGTTAAATCAATCTAAATCACCCCGACAATAAATATTTCTGCGTCAGACATGAGCTGACGGCGTACATTATCCTGTGTGGAAAACATTTTATTTTAGCGTTTATTTACGTGTAATTAATCAATAATAAAATACCACACACGTCCGCCATTGTGCATTGCATTCCTCCTTGAACAAACACTTCAACTTCAAATAGAGACAGACTGACGTCTGATGAAAGGTGAATGTTCGAGTGATGCACGATTCAGTCTTTCGCTATCGTAGCACTTGGTTTTTGTTTATTGCAGTAGGTATTGAGTTCAATTGCAGTATTGAAGGACAATCATCATGGAGAGAAAATTATAAAATAACAAACGATGAGATGGTATATTTTTTTATTCAACAAAAAAAAATGTATCTAAATTAGTTATAAAAGAGCTGACACTCTTTCGATGTTTAAAGATGGCGCACACATCTCTACCGAGAAATTTGTAGAAATGCCTCCAATTACACTTTAGGTGGAAACAACTATTTTAGTAATTGTCTCTCCATCAATGAAATAAGTACGATTTTTAAGGGTACATAAATGAGCCGCATTGGCAAGCTCTTTAACGTATTTGTAGCTTTGAACATATTTAAATTATCTACAGCAAAAAACAGAGGAAAAACTACAATAAAGGTATCAAATTAAATTTATCTCATCGAATCAACAATATCAGCGATTGTTTTTGATCGAAAACCTGTGCGTGGCTTTCTCTATTAGAGCGCTTCAAAAGATAAAAATCTGAGTGTAATTAACAAAGGCAATGTTTTTTTTTGAAATATGTACAGTAAAGTCAAACTTGTAATCTTTAAAAGAATAAACCCAAAATTGATTTTCAAAGATTTATTTCAGTTTTTGTTATATTTAAGGAAAATTTGTGTACTTCAAGTTTAGTCTCACGTCTCTTCTGCACAAATTCCATATTTCAACTGATTACTTAAATGTTGTAGTTGAATTGAACAGCATTTCAGCCCCGCAGCCCAAGTTCCAACATTCATTCAGGTTACTTTACTTTAAAAATCTATTACTGGCTGTAGGGATATTCAGTGATTTTTTTTAATAAACATATAGAGATCAAGATGCCACCGATGATGTTTAGGATGACATTCATTTAAATCGGGTGCCTGGTACAATAACCTAGGCGTCAACAAATGCAAACATTTACTATATTAATATTCAATTTAATTTAAAAAATATAAAAATAAGGTTTTTGTGATTCTTAATTTTCTCAAAAACTAGACCACATAAATCAATCTGGTTTCCAGTTTTGGATTAACAATTACTAAAGGGCAGTAAACACTAGCAACAATTTAGTGTATATGTTCATAATATTAAAAAAAAAAAATCAGTATACGATTTTTTTTAAATTTTTTCCTGAAATTTCAAGTTTGAAAGTATTTTTTTCAAAAACTATTAACAGAAATAACTCGATTTAAAATCATATAAGAAACAACAGATTTCTGTCTTTAAAAAATGTTATAGTCCTTTATTGTTTTTCTAATATATTTTTTTTCCATTTTAGGTTATTTTTTACATTACCCCTTATGATCCTTTAAGAAGCCGCAGTGCCAGAGCCCCCTTGAAGGGTCTCCCGCTCTACAATCTAATCTCATCTACATACCACATTACCCCCCTGTCTAAAGGAAGCGAGTGTAAAAAATGCATGTAAAGGGTGTCCTATTCACGCAAAATGTAATTTTGATAGAAAATACAGATTTTAATAAGAAAGCTTAAATTGTTTACTGATTCATAGAGTATACAGAATCGGGTTATGTATGGAATAGCATATCGGATAAATGGCCGCCACGGCTTTGCTGGCAAGAACGTACTCTTTTATTGAAATTTTCTAGGACCGTTTCGCATAAATTTGTCTGAGCTTCATTAATACACCTCCCAATTCCCTCTTCCAAGGTGCTGGTAGTCGTGGTCTTGTTTGCATAGGCCTTTGACTTAAAAAAAAACCAAAAAAAAAAAAGTCCAATGGCGTTAAATCGCAAGATCTTGATGGCCAATTCTGATCTCAAAAACGGCCGATTACACAATTAGGAAATGACTCGTGCAGTAACTGAATTATTTCTCTGGCTGTATGACAAGTGGCACGGTCTTGTTGAAACCACATGTTTCATTTAACGATTTCATGTAACGATAACGAACACCATTAATTGTTACTGCCTGAACAGCCGCATTTTCGAAGAAGAATGGTCCGATAATGCCTCCAGTCCAAAATCCGTACCAAACAGTCACGCGTTATTGATGCATTAGTTTCTCAACAATTACTCGTGGGTTTTCTGAACCCCAAATGCGAAAATTTTGACGATTAACGAAGCCATCAAGATAAAAATGAGCTTCATCATTGAAGATGATTTTGTACGAAAATTGCGGACTGTAGCTGTCAAAAATTCATTATTTTTAAAATATTGCTCAACAATAAAAATGTGTTGTTCTTTTGTATAGCGCTCCATTTTCACCAAACTCGAACTGTCAGCTTTCACATTGTTATCTTTTTTTGGCGTTGGCATCACTGTATTATTAAATGGCGCAAAATTTAAATTTTGCGTGAATTATGGGACAGCCTTTATTTAATCGTTATAATTTTTAATTGTTTTTGTTTCATAAAAATCGATATAGTTACATGAACTTGTTCCTTGTTTACGGATGCGCCAATTACCCACGAATTCAATGGTTTCGGTAGAAAGATGTTTTTTTTTCAGCACCTTTTTCGAACCGATTCGTGCATTCTTCCATGTGATATGTTTGCCAAATTCGAATACACTTGACATCACAACTCTACTAAAGCCTATGGGCTACGATACAAATAAAATAATTAAATTGTTATCACGTCATTTGGCTATCGCCATTATACAACGAAGCGAAACAAATTTTAATTACGAAAATGGCACCACATTGAATGCGTCCCGATGGACTTGCATGGCAATTTATCTATGCACATGCATAGTTTTCATAAAATCACTTTAAGTAAGCTGTTCCAGATGGACTCCGTTTTATATTAACAGTTTATGTAAAATAAATTATCAAGCCATCGAATTTTAAGTCTACAAAGTATGAACATTGTATCTCTGCCACACTGCACAACACTTTGCCTAATTATATATGGCATGCGCCTTATGACTATTTATTATAGTGAACAGTTTGGCGTGATAGAAGCTACACTGCCTACATGTCCTCAATTTAAGCCAACCGGTCTATCAAGCCACCCTGTTAACTGTTTTGCTAGATATATATTACGACACTCGGCGTATTTTGAGAAGATAAATGGAAAACTGAAGTAGTACGCGTTGATTTCTCGCATGCAGGTGTCTAGTCTCTTCCAAGGAGGCAATTTTAAAAATGTGCGTATAGTTTGCCGAGACTGGGAACACGCGGCACACACTAGCTCGGCCCAGTGATAGGTGTGAATTGAATCGATCTCTTAATTCTATGAGTTCTCCTCGTGTATAAGTCAGCATAGCTCTCCATTTCACTATTCGTTTATTGATTTAATAATTTGCACCTGCTGTTGAACAGTGCAACTCTGAGGCACTTGAATTTTTGGGGGGCGAAACTCGGCTTCAGATAATCCAGTGATGAGTATTACGACGTATTTGGTGCGTCACGTATTTGCTTAGGTTATTATTGCCTACACCAACATCGCATACATACGCATGCTCACTCATATGTGGCAGTTAATCCAATTACAGATAATAATTCGTACATATACGTGGGATGGTATAGGCAATTGTTATTCGCTGCAATAACCAACGAAGAGATATTATAAACAAAAAGTTTACTAATTTAGGTATATGTACTGTCGTCAGTAAAGCGATTCGGAGATAATGAGCGCACATCAGTTCTAACTTCGGTAGATTCGGGATGTTTTCGGTTTTCTTTCATTAAAATTTGTTTATTCTCTTTAAGAATATGGTTATAGCGAATGTGAATAAATTTCCCGGAATCAATTTTGGAGAGATGTATATTTTAATAGAAGTCGATGTTGGTGCACATGCTACAGTTAGGAGAACTCGTTAAAAAATACGACGATTCATCGATTCGAAAGGGTTTGTCATTGCGAGATATTGCGCCATACTGATACCAAAAATTAGTCTCGAGCTTAATTTTACGGAAGCTCACAATGGCGAAATTTGTGTGGAAAATATAGCCACTGGGAAATACTAAAATTGAGAGTCGAAACTAAAAATGTTTATTGGTGAGGCCCATTTTTTTTAAGGGCAGGAGTATAAAAATAGTACACTGTTTATCTTTAAAAAATAAAAATATCTACGTTTTAAAAAAAAAATGAAATGTCAGCATGGGCTCATCACTTTGATGATAAATATACAGGGCGTCCCATAATTCACGCAAAATTTGAATTTTGCGCCATTTAATAATACAGTGATGCCAACGCCAAAAAAAGATAACAATGTGACAGCTGACAGTTCGGGGTTAGTGAAAATGGAGCGCTATACAAAAGAACAACACATTTTTATTGTTGAGCAATATTTTAAAAATAATGAATTTTTGTCAGCTACAGTCCGCAATTTTCGTACAAAATCATCTTCAATGATGAAGCTCATTTTTATCTTGATGGCTTCGTTAATCGTCAACATTTTCGCATTTGGGGTTCAGAAAACCCACGAGTAATTGTTGAGAAACAAATGCATCAACAAAGCGCGACTGTTTGGTGCGGATTTTGGGCTGGAAGCATTATCGGACCATTCTTCTTCGAAAATGCGGCTGTTCAGGCAGTAACAATTAATGGTGTTCGTTATCGTGACATGAAAACACAGTTCTTAGTGCCTAAATTACAAGATATGGATGTGATCAACATGTGGTTTCAACAAGACCGTGCCACTTGTCATACAGCCAAAGAAATAATTCAATTACTGCACGAGTCATTTCCTAATCGTGTAGCAACCGAATTGTCCATCCAGATCTTGCGATTTAACGCCATTGGACTTTTTTCTTTGGGTTTTGTTTGTTTTAAATCAGAGGTCTATGCAAACAAGCCCACGACCACCAGCACCTTGAAAGAGGGAATTGGGAGGTGCATTAATGAAACTCAGACAAATTTATGCGAAACGGTTCTACAAAATTTCAATAAAAGAGTACGTTCTTGCCAGCAAAGCCGTGGCGGCCATTTAGCCGATGTGCTATTCCATACATAACCCGAATCTGCATACTCTATGAATCAATAAAAAATCTAAGCTTTCTAATTAAAAATTCTGTATATTCTATTAAACTTACATTTCCCGTGAATTATGGGAAACCCTTTACGTAGTAACTACTCGCAAATTCCAATTGGAAACAAATTATAAGAAGTAGAAAAAAAGTAGGTTCTTCATTATTAGTATGAGGAATTTCAAAATAACTTCTTTAAAATAGATTGTGGACAAAATAAGCTTAGAATACAGTTCGTCTTGTAAGTCTGTGGCAAAAAGGAAATCATCGTCAAAATTGGGCTAACGCTGCGATCGGGTGGACTGTTCTATCTGTCATATTTTTCATAAACTAAGTATTAAATAGACACCGTCAGCTCCCGCGCACGTACCCGATTCACCCGCAAATTTTGGAAAGAAAATTCTCTCTTAAATTTCCTATCTACGAATACGTGTGAAGCAGTAAAAATTCAAATTCTAAATGGCGGGAGGTGTAATAAAATACTGACACTTAGCAGTGTTCCTACATCGTGGGATCTCTACCTTTTTGAGGGAATTTCAATTTTTTTCACAAACTTTCTGTACGTTAAAGGAAAAAAACGTAAAACCTGTGGGAATATTAATAATATGACAAAAAAACATTCAAACTACATTTCACCACGAATATCAACGCACTAAATGTACATAAAATGGAGATTTGCCTTTCATTGCCATTATAATGTTAGGAAACTGCGAGTCTTATATTGAAGATTAATTTTGTGTGATTTTCTTTCCTTGTAATACAAATACTTTTAAAATTATGTCTTTTTTCATAAAAAATTGAGGTAATTTGAGTTTAGTGAAAAGAATAAAATGAACACCCTTAGTGGGAAAAATAAGGACAGATTGCTAGGAACACTGACTGAGAGTTAGTGTATTTGGTGAGTTTCTGTCAGCTGATGGATGCGTTCTGAGAGTTTATATTCGTTGTTGCACTTCACCACGGAAACATGTGTTCTACAAAACGTGTTATAGCGAATGTTATCAACATAAATAAATAATAGAATAAAGTATGAAAAATTCATTCGTTGAAATAAAATAACATATTTTTTGTCCTTTAATTATTATGTCTGTTTTCGTTTGTTGTTTTTGGCGAATAATTATTTCACCGGCGAATGTCGATGGAAAAACTGCAAACAATATGAAGAGAAAAATTGATTAAGGATATTAAAATTTAAAGTATGTTTCAGGGGGAATTTCTGTTCGGGTATAATTTTTGAGTTATAGAGTTTAGTATAGACTTTAAATTTACGGAAGCTCACAATTGCCAAATTTGTATGGAAAATAAAACCACTGTGAAATAAGAGTCGAAAATAAAAATGTTTATTGGTAGGGCCCAATCTTTTCATGAAGATTCCGATTATTAATAAAAAAAAAGGAACAAAATAAATTTATTAGAAAATTTGAAACAATTGACAAAATGAATGAAATTACTTTTGAAATCAATTGCGTCAGCCGAGAATATAAATAATGTTCACGAACATTTATTTTCTTTAAAATGTACGGAAAAGAACGAAACTCAAAATGTATGTAAGTAAAATTTGAAATAAACATGTTTGCTGATTTGTACTCTGATATGTCACGTATTTAAGTTTTGCTGCGTACAATTATCTTTTTATTCATACGAATTCATAATGATTAGTAATAGAATATTTTTTTATCTTAATAAGCGTTTTTTTTTATTTTTGTCGATGATTCACATTATAGTTCATCGAATTCCATTGTTTACAACACAAATGTAGATATCCCGTACCTATATATGTTTCAATGCAGCAACATCTGTGTTTTGTTTACACAACGGGAAACAAGAGAGAGTATTAGCAGGATATATATTATCCAGGTTAAATGAAAGAAATCCTCTATACCTATGCGTTATAATACATTTGGTACTAAATTCACCACACCATACCCACCGTTTTCTTAACACGTCCCGCTAACAGGCAATTATTTGAATTTTTCCCAATGTTACCACAGAATGAACTGTCAGGCATCTGTCAGGTTCCTATGTGCGAGTGTATGCGTGCATACTTTGCCACATAGAAACACGGAAAACAGCTTGTAGGCAAATTCTCTTAAATTGAAAGAGCTGACGGTCTATTTAATACTTAGTTTATGATATTTGTTTATCTCTCACGGTTGCTGTGTTGTGGATCAGGAAAAAAACGCATAAGTCGTCTTCCCACATCTAAAGTCAAACCAAAGCTCCTGGCTTATTGGCTTAAAATGACTTGTGCTGTTTTTCCTTGATGTCACAGATGTTCAAAAATGTCATAAATTTGTAAAATTCAGACGGAATTCCATCCGATCCTGTAGCTTTTCCATCGTTCAGACGTCCAGTATATCTTCCAGAGTGGTTATGAATCTATCCGTAATATCGTTTGAAAATTGCTATTGCATAATATTTCCAAAAACAACAAAAACAAATGCAAACAACAGAAAAAACTCATTCGCCATAAATATACAAAAATTGTGCAATGAATGTATTACAATACGGTTTTTGTTCAAATTTTATTGGTTCCATCTTCTATTTACAATTTGAACTACAACATTTTCGATGCGACATCTATTGGAAAACATTGCGCAACAATTTGAGTTTTAAACGTTGTACTTAGCAAATCTACTACCACCCAAAAGGTGTCTCTAGCGTTCTATGCAGAAACCCAAGATGGTTGGCATTTTGTTGCACTTTTTATTCGCGCTAGTTATGTTTCCGTCAATTTTTGGACAGAGCATTTTTGGAACTGTCATTTCACTAGCAGTTATAGCCAGTATGTCAATGGGCGTGTTGTTTTTCCTACTCGTTGGAAATGGAAACGGTTTCATATAACAATGCTGCAGTGAAATTTACAACCAACTTTATTTGATCTTTAAATTAAGCTATTTGGAGAACTTGTTGCAGCATTTAAGAAATTCATTTTTGTTATATATGTACAAAAAATGAACGTTAAATAGTAGATGTGGCAAATTATTTTGAAGAGATTGAGGGTACAAAGTGTAAGATAGTATTAAAATGAATTTGAGTAAACTTTTAGACATATATATAATGACAGATACGCCCCCTAGTATCAAGGAGAAGTAAGTAGAAGGCACGGCCATATTGGAAATACAAACTTCCGTAAAGGAGTCATTGAAAATGTGAGAGAGGTATTAGCCGGCAGCCATATTGAGAAGATAAAAATAAAAATTATAATTATTGTGTCGTTAACTGGCCGTTTTTCATTCAAACTTTTGTGGGTCTTTTAAAAGGAAATAAAACGCAACTGATTTAGGGAAAACCCATCCAATGGAGGTAGTAAGACTTTACTTGACGACATAATGCTGTGCTCTGAAAGATCGAGTTAAAAGATGAGAAACTCGAAATATCACCTATTATTTGTTGATGAGCACCCTATCACAATTTAAAACGACAGTTGAGTGGATTTTTTTTTATCATTTTAAGGTGTTTTTCACTGTTCTAGCTTTCGCCAAATTTCAACAAACATTCGAAAGTACAACTGTCCACAAAGAGGCTTTCCATTCAGCCGTTTGGACTCGTCATCATCAACTTGCAGGTGCTTTTCATTCGTCCCAAAAATAAAAACTTCCATAAATCGCTAAGCGGAGGGTACTACCTATATCTGTTGTGCCAACTATTTGCTTATTTATTTTAGGGGGCCCAAATACGACCCAACAAAATGTAAGTTTTGCATAAATGCTTTTGTGCTACTTTTTGAAAGTCAAAAAGTGTCCATCGAGTGGCTTAGTGTGTGACTTAGTTCGATGAGTCGTAGCAGGAAACGGCCCTATATTACATCTATTTTCAGATCTCCGGATGTTGACATAAGACAGAGCACTTTTCAATAAAATAAAATAAAAAAAAATAATAAATAAATAATTGGCGCAACAGGTCCGTATGGACCCAAGCCTAGCTTCTCACAACCATTCGTCTTGTGTGAGTTTTTATTTTTGGAACGAATGGAAGGGATCTACAATTTTATGCCGAGTCCAAACGGCCAATTGAGAAGCTCTTTCATGACAGTTATACTCTCGGATGTTTGTCAGACGTTCGCGAGAGGTGGCGCAGTGAAAAAAAACCTTAAGTTGGAATTTGGGTTTTTCTCGGGATTCGAACCTGGGACCCCTCGCTTAGTAGTCCAACACACTAACCACTAAGCCACTGCGCCGACTTTTTAAGCACTTTTCAATACATACTAAAAATAGAGCAAAGATACTTTTCAGGGCACTCATTCCGTAACTTTTCAGCGATAGACCTTCAAAACTAACAACCAAGTGCTAAAATTAAAAGTTTGAGAGCTTAATTCAGTTCATTTTCCAAAAGTATATTAAAAGCTGACGTTTGTCAAAATAATTCGAGCAGAATATAACTTATTTTGGTGATCAAAGTTTCAAAAACGATCGTTGATATACGGAATACGCCCCCAGAATAACAAACCAACACAATAACAGGTCAAAACGTAAAATTAAAAAGTGCAAGCCTTTAGCTTGTCAAAGCCATCTTTTGAAAACCAAAGACCCACTCCATATTTAGACAGATTTATATTGTTGCTCCCCGATTTCTCCCACTCAGAGTTAAATTTCTGTTAAATACCAGTAGGCACCCAGATTTTGAAATCAATTTTGAATTCACCACTAAATGCAAGTTCCATTTAATTGTCACTCTAGATAATTAGGTAACTGGTAACCTTTTGTGGAATGGAAACCGCATATTACTGAACCGTGTTAAAGTGGAAAATCGCTGTCTCTGATAATAGCGATTACTCATCTGTCAACTGTCACAGTGTATGCTTCAATGATCGCAGTAACCGAAAGGCGTAAGCAAATACTAATTAAAGCACAAAGTCAAAAGGTATATTGACTGCTACCCCATTTGCAGTGCATCAAGCTATTTACTACCGTAGCAATATAAAAATACCGTCACATCCGCCCAAAACAATTGCAGGCAGGAAAAAAAAACCAATAAACCACCACAGTAATCGATTCTAATTAAAAGTTAGACAACGCCCCTTATGCAACATTACTTCTACCGCCTCCCGGCCGGCCGGCGTATGAATAATTAAATAAGGAGAGACAAACAATTTCCCTTGGCTCACAATTCAGAACTCAGGTTTAGTCGCACATATTTCACAGTGCGGGTAATGGGTTTACCTGCAAACGTCATTCAACTCATCGTTTGAAAAAAAAAATAAAATAAAATAACAAAACAGCTACAACGAACCACGAATGCATGAAACTATGACACACGTGCAGTACCAAACCAGTATTAAACTCTAGGCATTGGAAGCCGCAGGCAGAGCAATTATCTGTGACTTCTAATGCGGACCGAACAACGTCAAACCCAGTTTGTCGAGTGGTATTGGCATGAAAATTGTTAGCATGCACACTGCACGCGGTGGTTGAGTAAGGTACTTGAACTGACTTTTAGAAATGTTCATTGGTTTCAAGTGGAAAATATTACTGAGAGAAAAGTATGCGGCAAATGGCTGAGCGATACTCGTTTATTTGAATATTTAAGACGAGGACTTTTGAGTAACTTAAAAGCAAATAAAATAAACTCCAATTCAATTCGAATAAATTTGAATTGGCCGGCTAAAACCGGTGCCGGCACCTATTTTGAATGATTTTTTGTTTGTGGCGTAATACTCGTTTACGTTCATCAACCCTGACAATATATATAGAAAAAACGTCCTCTTGCTGTATTGAGTAGACCACCATCAACTTTGTTAACAAACACTGTGCGGTTAGATTCAAACCAATCAGAGATACCTGTGAGCCGACCTCTAAAAGTGGAAGGCTTATATCGCATACAGCTTCGAACAATTTTATGCGCCGTCAAAGACCGACAGTGGCATCTGTCCTTATTCAGAAAACTTTAACTATGCTTCCGACTGAGATGACCTACGGCGATGGAATAAAATTGAATTGTTGCTCCATTAACCCCTGCTGCATTGAGAAATCAATTCATATTGGATGATTAGTTTTAACCTATGATCGAATCGCCACATCCGTGCGCGAGCTATATGTTCTATATGTTTTTTTTTTGTCGGAGGTTGTTACTATCCGATGGAGCACTCAGACACAACTACAGGTCCATTGTACTGCCAAAATAGACACCTTACATTATTGTACATAGTTTACCCGTCCTTCGAAGAAAGATGAGAAGGAGCTTCAGTGATGAAGAGCTTAGATGTTCGGCACTCACGACATCAGCCCAAAAGATCCGCCACCTGATGCGAGCAAAGGCGGGACATCTATAGAGGAAGTGTTCCGCTGTATCGTCGTCCTCTCCACAAACACGACATATGGTTGTGTAGCTCAAGCCCAACAAGTTTAAGTGTTTGGCAAAAGCTTGGTGGCCCGAAAGGACGCCCACAAGCAGTCTGCAGTCGATTCTCATAAGAGACAGAAGGAAAGACGCGGACCTTTTACAGATGTCCGGACGCAGACGTTTGGTCTGCCTACACCCAGCACATTCACGCCACCGACGCTCGTGTTCACGAGAAACAAGTATCAGTGGATGACCTAGCCACAGGCACACCCAACGCAGGTTCAGGTCCTGAGAAAGCTTCTTCTGAACCCTGCCTGGCAAGCTCATCAGCGATCTCATTTCCCTGGATACCAGTTAGACCTGGGACTCAAACAAGATTCACTGTGTTAACTCTTCCGACCAAGTTCAAAGAAAGCTTGAGTTCGAGCACTAAATTAGACGAGGTAAGAGGGTTAAGCAACGCTTTTCATGCAGCTTGGCTATCACTGCAAACGCATATGTTTCTAGCCCTCCACCTGTTTGTCACAATATAGCGCATAGCCATAAGGATAGCGAAAATCTCCGCTTGGAAGACAGACGCATGGTTACCAAAGGATAATGTAGTCTAATGTTCTCGCTTTCCACAAAGACTCCAGAACCAGACCCTTGTCCGGTTTTGGAGCCATCCGTGAATACACGATGGCATTCTTGCCCTGGCTCAGAGTCCGGCCGAAGCCATTCCGTTGTCTGAGGAAAGTTGACGTGGTAGTTTTGTCGCTGTAGGATTTCTGGTGTCATTGCGTCAGACGGCATATCCATAAGACAGGGGTCAAAGGATAATTCTCGCACAAGTTCTTCAAAATTTCAAAAGCCACCTCTCTTTAACTGAGAGATGGTTTTCAGCGTACAAGCTATGATAAAAATATCAAGAGGGGGGACCGGTTTTACATACAAAGCAAAAACAAATTCCTTCAGCTACGGTCACTGCTACGATGATATTTAGAGCCATGCGCTCTCGGAGCTTGTTTCTGCAGACGACGCACTCGTTATCATGTAGTTTCTTCAACATAATCCTCGTACGAAAATCAAAAGTCAGCATTGGAAATGCAATTTGTCAAACGTCCATTCCACTCTGTCAAAACGAGGCGTTGTTCGTATGCAGTCATCGAGAAAGGACTCGCAATATCGGCCATTCAAAAAAAAAAACCGACTTTGGACAGATACAACTTTGAAGTATGAAGTTGACTACCTCGACGCTTCAATCACCTCGCAAAAAAAAAACAGTCGTTGCAGAGGTCAAGCGGCGAGCAATACTGCTGCTGTCATTGCAAAAGTTCGAAAGTTCCACGTTTATAAGCTGACTGCAGCTTCAAACTGAAAAATTCAACAAAGAGATCGAAATACGAGTATATGTGAATATTTTTAAGTGCTCTCCATTCCCCTTCCGCTGCTCATATGATAATATTTTCATAAGAGGACAAAGTCCTTAATAATGTACAGCATGGTAAAATGATTGATATGCAGACCCTGTGCGGGACAAGTGACTTGCATCGTTACCGTGTAGGCAAGCACTATATTTTTTCCATGAACGAAATCATCTTCGTTAACCCCATTTAACTATCCATGAGAATTGAATGTCCTCACAAACGGAACGAATATAAAAGTTGAGAATATATTCAATAAGAGACTATCCCGTACACTGGTCTTGATGTTACCATGTTACAACGGTCCGATAGATGATCGACCGCACGAAAATACTTGAAGAGCTTTGCCACATACGAGTTTGTACGAGTGGGCTATGATTCATGAAAGTTGTGTACTTACATTGCCATCAATTGCAGTTTGATGTCTGTGGTGAATTTCTGGGAAGAGGATTGATGTTTGTAACTGGTACAAACCGCAGACCATAGGTTGGTGATACTACATGGATCCATAACGGAAGGTTGGTACTCAAAACCTCAACCAATGGGTGCTGTTTTTATAAAGTTTCAGGGGCAAATGCCTTCTAGAGCATACACCTGAACATGGTTGCGTTTAAAGATCAACACTCTGTATTGGTTATGACGAAACATGAAACATTTGGTGTGTCAAGTCAAGTTTGCATAAACGGCTCCGACAATCAAAACCAATCACTTAAAAACAGAATCGATTCTGTTAAATAGGACGATAACCTCTTCGACTTGTGGTGAGTCAGACCAATATCATGTTTTTTAATGCATTTTAATGGAACTTATTTGTAATTAGTACTTGGGTGGACACTGGACACATATAGTTTTCGAGGGTGCCGACAAAGGAAACCTCACAAAGGGGTACATTTTTAATATCAACTGGACATAGTTTTCCCAAACGCAACGTTTGTTAATGTTACACACGCAACATGCAGCAGTAGCAATTAAAAGTGCCTTGGAAATATGTTTAACCACGCGACAGTACAGATATAAAGACTGTAAAAGTGATGGCAGAAACACTGCAGTGAATTAAAGTACTACTTTCGAATTGTGTCCTTTTCTGATTATCTGCTCCCAAGCACTTCGAAGGGGTGAGTTTTGTTAAACGCACTCGAAACACTAACAAACGTCTCTGAATTAGTTAACTTTTTAGTTTACACGTGAAACTGAATTGAAATAAAGATTTTTGTATGTTTTACCGGACGTTCGTGAAGGCGGTGGAACTCAGCTTCGAAATCTAGACGATAGTTCCTCATAGTAAAACTTCATCACAAGGATTTTAAGACACGCAGTCGATCTCTGTGCTAGGGATACTCTATATTTTACAACATAACGCAACGGCCAGCTGCCGTTCCTAGTCGCTTTTTCGTCGCATTGCAGTTGGGTG
The DNA here is from genome assembly GCA_916610125.1 of Cheilosia vulpina. NCBI lineage: Eukaryota > Metazoa > Arthropoda > Insecta > Diptera > Syrphidae > Cheilosia > Cheilosia vulpina. Next base: position 38,791,639 of record OU744279.1, on the reverse strand, counting down.
ATCTAAAAATGAAAAAGACTTATTTTTATAAGAGACGTACACAAGAAATGTATTCTTTGGAATAGCGCTGGCATTGTATTTTCGCAATTGTGTGTGCGAGAACTACTAAGTACAGGGTGGCGCACGAATCGTGCTACAAAAATAAAACGTAATAACTTTTTTTCTGTGTGAGTAATCGGCTTATTTTTTTTTTATTTTGTAGGTTACTATTTAGATTTATAAAAATGGATATTTGGGATACGGAGAAAAGAATTTGGATAGTGCAACGGTACCATGCTTTGCAGTCCGTCATTTCCGTCCAAAGGGAATTTAGGCGGGAGTTTGGCGGTAATCCCCCGAGTAGATGGACCATTATGAGGTTTGTAAACATGTTTGCCGAATCTGGAAGCATCGCACGAAGGCCGTACCATCGAGATGCCAATGTTCGGGTTCAGGATATAATCGCAGCAGTAGCATCTGCAATACAGGCCAATCCGAGCGTTTCGACCCGAAACTTATCGGGGCAAATTGGAGTTAGTAGACGGTCATTACAACGGATACTTCATGACGATTTAAACTTGTTTCCGTACAAAGTCCAAATTACTAGCAAGTTAAACCCTCAGGATTTGCCTGTTCGCCTGGAATTTTGCCAAAAAATGATATCAATGGCCGAAGAAGACAACACATTGATCAATTGTTTGTTCATGTCTGATGAGGCCCATTTTGATCTTAACGGCAATGTAAACAAGCAAAATTGCCGTATATGGAAAGAGTCTAATCCAGAAATGCTCCATGAGACGGAACTGCACCCAGAACGAGTAACTGTGTGGTGCGCAGTTTCATCAAGGTGTATTGTCGGGCCGTACTTCTTTGAAGAAAACGGTGTAACCGTTACTGTCAATGGGGACCGTTATTTAAAGATGTTGAAGGAGTTTTTTTACCCAGAACTGCGCCGAAGACGTATACCATTCAACAGCGTTTGGTTTCAGCAAGATGGAGCAACTGCACATATAGCCAGACCAGTTATGGCGGAGCTAAACAAAAAATTCGCAAACAAATTAATTTCTAGGAACTCCACTCTTCGCTGGCCCCCAAGGTCACCTGACCTGACTGCACCAGACTTCTTTTTATGGGGTTATGTCAAGCAAGAGGTGTATAATACGAAGCCCAGGAATTTAACTGAATTAAAGCAGTCCATAACGACAATAATTGAGGCGATCCCAACTTCAACTCTTCAGGCCGCAATGAATAGTTTTTTGATCAGGTGCCGCATATGCGTGGGAGAGCGTGGAGGTCATTTGCGATCTATAATCTTTAAAAACAACTAACTATTTAAAATAAAATTAAATTTTCTAACCAATAAAAAAAAAATAAATGAAATACATCGATTAAAAAAAAAGTTATTTGAATTTCTTATTGTAGCACAATTGGTGCGCCACCCTGTACTTACTTACTTAACGGGCTCCCGACCCGTGAAGAGTCGCTGCCTGAGACACTGTAGTCTTCCATCCTCTGCGATCCCGGGCACGTTGCTTCCAGTTATCCAGACCAAGCGCTCTGGCATCCGCGATGGCTTGGTCTTTGAAACGGAGGTTCGGTCTTCCTTGTCGTCTTGAACCTGGCGGCTGGGATTCGAAGATCCTCTTAGCTGGAGCATTATTGTCCATTCGATCGATGTGGCCGGGCCAATGTAATCGACGTATTTAGGCCTTTTGGACTACATCCACATCTTGCTACAGCTCATAGAGTTCGCGGTTGTATCTTCTCCTCCATTCGCCCTCCTCGCACACAGGACCAAAAAGCCGCCGAAGAATTTTTCTTTTGAAGGAGCCCAGTATCAGCTGTCCCTTCCTGCTTATCGTTCAGCACTCGGCGCCATAAATCAGAACTGGATAAGGGTTCTGTAGAGCATACATTTTGTCCTTCGAGTTAGGAGTTTTGAGCCCAGTTGTTTTGCCAAAGCGAAGTAGCAGCGGTTTCCTAGGGTAATTCTTCGCCGGATCTCCACTAGGATGTTATTTGTGGAGTTCATGTTTACTCCGAGGTAGATAAACTCCTTAACTACCTCGAAATTGTTGCTATTAATAGTGGACAGATGCTTGTTTGTTTGTTGATAGCAAGTCCTTAGTCTTGTCCTACAAGACCAACGAATTTCGCCTGTTCTTCAATCGCGGTAAAAGCCTTTATCACCACACGCTGGGAGCGAGCGATGATGTCAAAATCGTCTGCATACCCCAGTAGCTGGACGGATCTGTTGAAGATAGTGCCTTCCGTGTTGACACCTGCCCTGCGCACTATCTGTTCCAGTACGAGATTGAAGAAGTAGCATGATAGCGCGCCCCCTTGCCGAAATCCGGTGCATGTTTGGAATAGTTCGGAGAAGCTACTTCCAAATTGCACGTTGCATCGCGTGTTTTCGAGTTTTCGAGTGTCACGCGACACAACTGAATCAATTTTGCCGGGATTCCGAATTCGGCCATCGTCAAATAGAGCTCCTGGCGGTTTATACTATCATACGCGGCCTTGAAGTCGATGAATAGGTGGTGTGTCTCGACTTGAAATTCGTTGGTCTTTTCCAGGATTTGCCTCAGTGTGAAAATTTGGTCTATAGTCGATCTGCCGAGCCGGAAGCCCCCGATTAGTGTGTTGCAGAACGGTTTAAGACGTTCACACAGTACGTTGGATAGGATCTTATATGCGACATTAAGCAGGGATATGCCTCGATAGTTCCTGCAAGACATAATATCGCCTTTTTTGTAGATGGGCCATATGGAGCTGATAGTCCTGTCGTCGGGCATGTTTTCTTCCACCCATCCTTGGCTGATGATTTGGTGCATGCGCCCTTAAAAAACATCAAAACCGCATTTGAAGACCTCCGCTGGTAAACCATCAGAGCCGGCGGCCTTGTTATTGCTATGCCAACTAAGCGAGAACTACTAAGGTTGGTTTTTATTCAACTTAAGTCAGCATTTACTCACAAAAACAACATGATAACGTTTTCAACAAAAAATTAGTATTCTAAAAAACTTCTTCAAAGACTCTCAGCTACTACACGGTGAGGGCAGAAATTTAAGCGGTTAAGAAAGCCCTCAAACAGTCTTAGCGGGGGAACTACCAGTAACTGAAATAACCCTCTGCGTGGACAGCCAAACAGCACTTAAAGCGATCAAATTCAACTTGGTAAACTCAAAGTCTGTAAGCGATAAACCATCACTCAGTACTGCTATGCTGGGTTCCTGGACATGTTGGTGTGAAAGGGAACGAGGCAGCGGATAAAATGGCCAAACGTGGCTCTGAAATTGACATACTAGTGCTAGTACTTCCAGCTTTCATGGCTGTTAATAGCTTCATTGACATTGTGACATCAAATTTTTGAAAAAGAACAATGCAACAACTCTTACTCGTAGGTTGTTGTCCCACAATTGACACTAAAAGATCACAACATCACTTGATAGAAACCGAATGCGAGTGCTCGTCGGGGTGATAACCGGACATTGAATCTTATATATAAATAGGCGAAGGCCGCTTTCACTGCCTTAAACAAAACATATTCGCTTGATTGTTTTTTTTTTTGGGAAGATTGTGCAGAGATGGAAGTTTTCCAATGTGTTGTGTATAGGCCAGGTCACTACAATCGATATTTTCAACCACTGGGCGAACTCTTGTCATTGGAAACATGGCTTAAAAGACGGGCATCTCTACAAATGACTTCTGCAGAAGTTGCATAGACAAATAGGAAGTAGAACAACTCCTGTGCCACAGCCCAGCTCTCCAAGAACACCACTACTCTTGTTTGGTAGCACGGTTCTTCGAAGGCTTGCAAGATCAAGCATCGATACCTCTATCTGATCTAAGAAGAATCATCAACAAATGCGAATGGTTTTGTTAGTTGCATGTCCGACCATGTACTACATAAGGCTAATCACAATATACCCGGCGCGAATTGAATATAATGCAAACACCCCCTCTAACCTGCCGAACCTAACAAACATCAAGATAAATTTCAAGTTCTGGGCGAAGCTCGGACTACCTTCTCTATTTCTCTTCACAGTAGTTGCTGTCAAACTTCTCCTTTGAGACTGTATCCACATAAGTCAAGAATGAGTAAACGGGTCTTTATTCAATTCACAAACAAATACCACATGACTCAGACACACCTCAGACTCAGACCAGCAACGAAATGTTGACGCAGGTTTCTATATTTTTATATTCCTCGTTCGCAGAATGTGTTCTCATTCGGCTGAGAAATGCACTCGTTGCACACACCTTTCACAAAAGTGGAAAGTCTTTATACAACGTGAACCCAATTCAGAGAGTGTGCATCGAAACCGCAGCACGACTACGAGTACAAGTTCTTCATTCGATGCACTCATCACGAGATTACTTTCTGCAGCCTTATAGATGGCATATAGCGAGATCTTCTTTAAGCCATCACAGCGGGGAGGAAACAAATTAAGTGCTTAACGTATACCACTAAAGCCGGTTATGGCATTTGTCAGAAGACATACAATTCTCAAGATGCGGCATTTGAATTAAACTACAGCACAAATTACCACCCACTTAGCAGAGAGATGTTAAACTTGTTGAGAGTCCGCAAGAAAATGTTGACATATAAGGAAGTTTTTTTTTCGAAATGGATAGATAAACAATATTGCACGGAAAAGGTACGAGTATTAATTGAGTTAATAACTTTGAGTGGGCGACAGCCTATACAATACACTTTGCGCACCATGTAGTCATTCGAGTGTGTAGGCGTTTAGTCGAATGTATTTTTTTGAATGACAGTCGTAGTTAGAGCAACGATACCGTGACAACGAGAGGACATGCTAAACACTGTTACGGATATGATGGAGTACTTGACGATAAGACGATTTTAAGATAGATCAAAGTAGTTGACATTGTGATAGTGCGAATGAAACAGTTTGGACTACATCACGCTACAGGATACGTCAAGTAGTACTGTCTAAGTTAAAGTGATTGGCAAGTGGGTTGATGCGACACTGATGGTCATCTTCTTGATAAAAATAAACAAGTAAACAAGTTTCCAATTCTTGTCTTCTGCGGCTCATCATGCAATTAAAATTGGCAAGACGAAAGACCAACAACAGCAAAGGCAGACCATGGAATGCATCTAACCAAGCTTCTACCAAGTTTTTGTGTTGTTCACATAGCCCGCCACTCCTGTCCTATATTTTTAGTTTAAAAAAAAATATCTCGGTTGCGGCTTTTCGCTCTGATGAACCTTGATACTTATCTGCTAAAATTCTAAATCAAAACAAAGCAATTAGACAATTTAAACCGGTTCCCTGTCGGCTTAGCTTCTTAAAGTGTAAGCAGAAGAAAGACAATGGCTGCTCATCTCTTCACGCGTTGTGTGCCAAAATAAAACCTTTCCACTTCCTAAGGATTGTGGGTTCACCACACGGTTCTACTACTGCTCATAGAAGACAGAACTAAAGAGTGCTAGCCTGACGCTCAAGACAAAAAGGATCACGAAACTGCACTCTCCAAAAAACCCTCGGAATCTCATCAGTAGATAAATAAAAGTTCATTGGAAATATGTCCAAGATTAATAGGAAAACGAATGGTACACAAAGTTATTCGGAAAACGCTACAAGGTGCAATGCGCAAAGCGCCAGCGGCTCTAAAAGGTCGTTAGACTTTTTAAGTAACCATTACCTTTGATGATCAAAATTTCCACTGTTAGTCTTATGAGTGCAAAACTACAAGGTGGCGCAAAAGTAATCCTCCTATCAGAAAATGCTATAAATTTTGCGATTGGCCCCTAATGTCAGTTCTGTTTTGACATTTGTGTAGTAAACACATGCGAAATACACGTTAGTAAACAATGTTACGCTACACTGCTCCAGAACGCGGAATATTGGTGACTATTTATTTGAGCAATAATCGGTCGGTGACTTTGACACAACGTGAATTTCGTCGCAGATTTCCTAGCCGTCCAACGCCTACTGGTGAAACACTGCGACGTTTAGCCGCTCGCCTCGAAGAGACTGGCACAACACGAGACGTTGCCAAGAGTGGCGGGCCCCGGAGCGCCCGTTGTGCCGAGAATATCGCCTCTGTTGACGCGGCCATTTTTTTTTCGAGAACGCCGCTGGTCAAACGACAACAGTGAACGGTGCGCGCTATAGGGCCATGTTTACCGATTTTTTTCTACCGCAATTGGACGATTTAGGACTGGAGGACATGTGGTTCCAACAGGACGGAGCTACGGCACACACTGCGCGAGCCACAACCGATATTCTGAAAGCGGTGTTCCCGGATCGTTTATGGCAATTTGCACTAGCTCGCAAGATCGCCTGATTTGACCGCTCCAGACATCTTTTTGTGGGGCTTTTTGAAGTCGCGGGTTTATGTCAACAAGCCTCAGACTCTTGCAGCTCTTAAAGACAATATCCGTCAAGAATGTGAGGACCTATCGCCGGAAGTTTTGGCCAAAGTGATGGAAAATGCCATAAAAAGGGCTCAAATGACAATCAACTGTGCCGGCGGCCATTTACATGACATCATATTCTCGACTTGATGTAAAAAAAATTAAAAGACCAAATAAAAATAATCCACAAGAAGAATCAAAGTTTTTCATTTTTTTTTTAAATTACAGCCAAAAAACATCGGAAGGTTATTTTTGCGCCACCTTGTAGCTACCTTTGGAACACCGTATAAGAAAATGGCATCAACTTAGAAGAAGGAAGCAGGCCCTTTCACTTAATTGACCAATTTAACTCACACACAATGTTTGCGCGCAAATTTTATTTATTCACAGAGCGTATTGAACGGGCTAAGCAGTCATTCAAACCAAAGCTGGGTGGCTAAAGACGGACAATTAAACGATCACTTAACAGCCTGTTGAGAAACCGGCTGAGTTGCACATGCAATACTTGGGCGAGGTAGGAAAAAATATGTCAGGTTTCTTAAGATTATTTAAACCGATGATTCGAAGCAAACAATGGGTTGAGCTGCAATTTAAAAATGCCAACACCATTGAACAGGATTCCTGTATAGACGTTGACAAGCAAACAGATGAGACATCCGGCAAAATACCTAACGTTACCTTCCTGGACGAAACAACTTAACTGTGTACAATGTTGCGCAAATTGTGCCACTAAGTGCACAAGGTCTGCTTTGTCACTAAACGCCTTTTGCATCGAATGAGGAACCCACATAATTTCGACTGAACACAACTAACCACATTCCAAACGATGGCATGACATGCTGCGGACGCCTCTTAGCCTTTTCAAGCCGATACAGGTTTCGAGATAAAAAAAAACCACTCGTGATAATTTATAAGAAACATGTTAGAATTACCCTGCACATTTAAAATTGGGAAACCCCAAGCGAACGACACCGACCGGAGAAACTTTCTTGCGAGCACTCTAAAACAAAACTAATCATGTCGATGGACTGCATCGTTGCATGCTTCTAAATTGCATCCCGAGGAGTAGGTACAAACCGAAAAACATTGCAATACAAGACAAGGGGATTACATGCACAAAGCACAACTTATTGCCCCGACCTCTGTCCGGGTGATTGCAGTTTTCTTGTTTCGCTATAAGCTGCTGCGGATTAAGTGCACAGTAGTATCCGATAAAAAAAACACAAAGAACCCGCTTTACAATCCCTCGAAGATGGCGCAAATTGTAGCAGCGATTCTATAATGAGTTGGGGGAGAGGTGTTTCGGTCTCTCAGTGCGGCGACATGTAGACCGGATTACCTAGATGGGCCTTTGTGTGACTATTTACCATAACAGTGGGAGGACACCCCACTCCGATTCGGATTCGGATTCACCTTGAAGCGACCATCTCTCGTGTTTGATGTCGTGCCGTTTATTTACTTTTACTCTGCAAGTTATTTTTGCTACGATGGCACACGTTGACACTGAAAATTCCCTGACACGGGCAACACAGAAACGAAAGGGGAAGGGATAAGGCATAAGGGAACGGCAATGTCTTTCTTATTCATAACTACGAGACGATAGGTACTTTCTCTGGGATTTCAACTGAACAATAATAAAATATATGTACTCACATTCTAATGGAAATTAGTTTCCGCAAAGTGTGGTTTTGCAATTAGGTTCTTCAACAGTCGTCACAACAGGAATACGAGAAATTTTCCTAATCCAATTGGAAATCACACAAGACAACTAGGAATACTTTTGAGCACGAATTCTTCTATGAATTGCATTGGACAGGTGAACGAGACCGTGTAGTTTAGCACCGAAAATCAAGGATATATTATAAGTTTATTTTTTTACACCCAAAAGAAGACACAAATTAAATTAAAAAAAACCGTAAAGCATCTAATGAACGATAAGAAACTAACAACAATAATCACACGAACAAGAAACAAACACTGAGTAGCGAGTGAGAAAATTTTTATTCTTCTACCTCCTCTTCGTTGTGTCTTGTGTGCATTTGACTTTTCTACTTATATTCGTCTTTTGATTGAAAAGAAAAAAAAACTAAATTCGAACTGGAACTGTATATTGGAATTGGAAGTGTATCTGTTGGCTTGCGGCTGGTGGCTTAGGGGTACAACAGTGGCTCTCTAACTGGAGACAGGGGTTTTTTTCGACCCAGATCCAACAGAGTAATTTCTTAAAAGACTATTTTTATTGGTCAATGCAAAAATTAATATTCCAACTTCTAGACCGACAAATTTCACAAATTTCAAAGATTGGTCCATTTTTGTCTGTTTTTTTTTGTCTTAAAACAAATATCCTAGAAATCTCAGCCAAAGTTAATGACACAATCAATCTCACCTCCTCCGAATGAGTCTGAAATTATTCAAGCGAGTGATTAAGCGCCAGTTAGTTATCGCGGCTGTTAATTTTTATCAAAATTTGGGTTATATCCCGTGAATCTGATTCGGCAATTATGCAGGTTTCCTGGGTACATAAATTTTTAATATGCAATCTACAGTTATAGGGCTACTGTTGTGCTTATTAGCACCAGCCGTAAGTAAACAACTTCCAATAAACTTTTCCAGTTCGAATTTTTCTTTCTTAAGTCGAGTTTTGAATGATGTCTGGACTGACTGAAAGCGCCGAAAGCACCATGCAGAAAGTGGCGATTCCTAGAGGTGGTAACGGCAAATTGGGTTCTGATATTCGCTTATCCTGTACTTAAATCTGAAAGCCATAATACGACTTTAGGTGCCGATTCGCCAGGATTTTCCTGGTGAATTATGGAAAAGATACGTTAATCCGGAGTTCATATTATATTTTTTTAATTTTATTTTTTTTATGTTTTTGGGTTTTTATTTTTGTCGGACGCCCTGGGTTTTTCCTCTTTGGTCCATTCAGAGATTAAGACTCCAATTCCTAAACAGACGGAGGTAGGAATTCTTAAAAAATGGTCCATTTTCGATTGTTTTTCTTGTGCGGCTGAAATCAAACGACATATCTCAGCCAAAGTGAAGTAAAACAATCAGTCTCAACTCCCTTAAGATAGTCTAATTGATATTTTTTTTATTATCGGGTCAGTTTGGGAAAACTCGGTTTTGCAGTTTTTCGCAATTTTCGTGAAATTTCGTGCCCTGTATGCCAATTCATATGGCCAACAGGAAAATGACTAGATTAGCTGTCAAATGACCAAACTGTCAGGATTATCAAAACTGTATATTAGACTAACACGACCAATACTACCAATATGGTCATATTTGCCTTGACGGTCATTTCAGGCATTTGTTTGTTATTTATTACCAAATGTTGTAGTACAAAAAAGACAACGAAAATGAGAATAAATTGCAATTCCGCGAACTCAAACACCGCTAACAACAAAACATTTTTTTTTCTTTTTTTCGTCAAAAATGCCAGCAATGCCATAACGAAATTTCAATAAAGTGCATTGGGCTTATAGGGATTTATGCTGGCATTCGTGCTTATTGTCCGATTAGACTTTATGCTATTTGGGCATTTTTTCTGTCAAATTCAGCCTGGTCATATGTGGCATTTAGTCATTAGAGCGTATGTGATAATGCCCATTACATTGTATGACCATATTTTGACAGGAGAACTGTCCGAAAATGCCACTTCATGACCACTTGGCATACAGTCTCCTCTCACTTTTAGTTTAATCCGGGTTAAAGTTAACACCTGGATTTAAGTTTTTTAAAACTTAAGGGTGTTTAATCCGATTGAATTTAAACTGCACTCTGGAGGCCATATTATTTCATAATATTGATATTTCTTCGTACGCAGGGCACCAGAAATAAAAAAAGTAGAAAAGTGAAATAGAAAATAACAAGAAACTTTAAAAAAAATAGACCTTATTTGTGTAATGGATACAATTTGTCAGATAGGTAATGAAACAACCGTTGATGGTTTATCTTCGACTGATTTTCGAGATCATTGCTGTTATTGTGGTTGTCATCGTCGCCGGCATATTTCTTTTTCCGTTTACATATTAACATTTACTTTCGATATAATTAATGTACCTAAAAATTAAACTCGGCATACAACAAATCAAATCATCAGTGACAACATTTTTTTTGTAAAATTTGACTTTCTGTTCTTTAAAAAACGTTGGTCTAAGAAATGGTGTACGAGTGCCGTCGCGAGAAATTAAAAATGCTTTTTGTTCTTCCTTTCACGGTGGTAGGTGTCGCCATGAGAAAATTTTAACTTGTTTGATTTTATGGAATAAAAAGGGGTGGAGTGTCCACCATTGAAAGCTACTTACTACGACTGCAAAGATGAATAACAAAATGTCAAAGTCGACATAAAGGGTCTCTCGCACCCAGAGACAAAATGATATGATCACAAAAAAGTAAAGCGCCCTCTATGCGCTAATAGCATACTACTGAAAATTAGCTAAACTTAAAGGTGGATACATCGTATGGGTGGAAACCTAATTGAACAAATGATTTAAACTGTTTTATAATAGCTTTTAAATGCATCTTTAATGCATGTTTAATGCATATTTATGATTGATTTAAATTGTCAGGTACAAATTTTTCTAACCAGATTTACAGACGCATCGAATAATATAGCCTTAAATTCTTACATTCTGTATTAAATTCGCTTAAATTAAGCTCTGCTAAATTTTGAACAGAGTTTTGTGTAGGAGCTAAAATTACGCTAGAGTAGCGTAATAAGCTTTTCACTACTTGTCATACCAATGTAACTGTGTAACATCCTTGCCTGAGCAGTAACGATAGCGATATTGTTGAAATTAAGTATTGACATGGATATGGATGCTCTCAAACTTTCATTTTTGATTAGTTTTTTTTAGAAAAAAATATGGCGCTGTCGCAAAATGACGCTTGACCTTGGAAGTGGATAGATTGGCAATTTTGTTTCTTCCAACAATGCCAACATTTTATCACTGCAGCAAATGTGTCAGGCCGGTTTGGGAAAGCCTTTGATCAAATAGGCCGTGTGCCTATACCTGTGTGGGACAGATTATTATTTGTTCTTAATGCATACCTACATCTAAATAACAGAAAGATATAATTCCAATAAAACACAATTTACATTAACTTTGTCAATAAACATTTGAAAGTGGTTTTGCTTTTGTTTAAATAACTTTTTGGTTCAAATCCTGTTTCTCAAGTTTACTTTGATGACGCAAACTCTGATTTCTGAAAATTCTTACCCAAATTCATTAAAAAAAAAAACCATAAAACGTTCCAATTTTGTAGTGTTTTTTATTTTGTAATGTATTCAGTTAAGCATATTACATATTCATTGGATTCTCACTCCCGACACAACATGTTCTGAATATGAATTAGAAAATGAAACTGTTTTTAGTTTGACGTCTCTTGTGTTGATTTTAGTTTTAAATTTAAGAGACACAATATTATCTATTTAATTTGCATATTCTGTTCAAGCTTAAATTAAGCGTAGCGAGACTCAATTTATAAAGCCTTCAATTATCTGTTTTGCAGAATCTCAGAAAAAATGTGCAAGTGGCACATTGACAGGTGTCAAAATAAAATTTTTGTTGACAAAAACGTTCAATGCACTTCTTTCTAGAACAGGTATATAAAAAAAATTACCAGCATTACAAATAAAAGAAAAATTGGCTTGAAAGCGTTCTCTTTATAAATTAACTTTTTAACAAAACTGTCTACAGAAATATCATTATTTTGTTTCACTACAAGTTTTTAGGCTGTCAATTGAGATTTTTCTTTTCTCATTACTGACATTAATGTTGTCGAAAACTGTTCTATAGATTGATTTACTGAAATGTCAAAAATACTACTTATTGGGTCGTATGACTCGGCTATTTTGACTTAAACCTTTTGCTAAATATTTTGTACGCACATAATTTACATAAAACAGTTGCCACTTGTCAAGTTTGACAGAAATTGCAAGGCAGGGTCATGTACAGCAAAGTAAATGCTATGCTCGAATTTTCGAACTTACTATAGCAAACTAGGGTTTTTTTCATACCGATTCAAAGCATTTGCTAAGGGCTTTTACTTCGCTAAAACCTTTTACTCAAAGCAAATGCTAGTTTTTATTCATACCATTGGTGGTGTCCAATTTTGACATACTTTTTCTAGTGTCGACATCTACTGAGGTAGAACTGCAACTATCATTATTCGTTGATACATTTAAGCTTAAGGCTGCTACCTGGCCGTAGCTAATAATTAAGTTGTTAATAAGTGTCAGCATTACTGGCTCACCTTAAAAACATAAAACCTTTTATGGTCATACTCTGGTGCTTAATCGCCAATATTTTTCATCCAATCGGAGGCCCATGTATAAAACGCAAATCCAAACGATCGCCTGAGAATCCTATTCGGTTCACGCAGGCTTAAACTATTTGAAAAATTATGTTGCATCATTTAACGACAAAACTTCTGCTGCGCGCAAGTTTTTTCTACGCCAGCCTGATACCTAATTATCTGCAGTTAAATCTCAAACAGTCGTTTGTAAAAGTTAAACATCCACTAACAGACGGACATCTTCGCAGCAATACCGTTCCGTTCGTAATGTGCAATCTCATAAGACACTAACATCATAATTAACTCGTCGCTTTCGTTTAATTTAATAGGGTTGCCTATGGCATGGCACACAAGATAGTAATGACACATGGACAACCGTTTAGCGGTTCAGTCAATAGGATTAGATAGCCACTAGCCACTACTGCCGATCAACTTATCAGTTGCGTTGCACACTCTCGGCAATAAATTGTACAATTTCGTGAATATTATAATGGAATACATGTTATTTATTGTACTTTGCAATTACAATTGGGAAAGGAGTTCCACAAGAGATTGCGACATCGCTTGACTGCATACGACGACGTTTTCGACGACTTGCGGAAATAAACACGTCGTTGTCGTTGCTCGACAGACAGGCGAATTTGAATGACTCTCTATAGCAAAGCAACCTGTCCCTGTGTCGCCTGTCGTTTATCGTTTGTGTTGGCAGAAGAATACAGCTGTGTATTCCGAGGTGATGGCTGCGAAGTTGGGGCTAGTTGATTTATTAGTGGATTTGCATAGAGATGTGTTTGAACAGGATTAACGCTAGATAAATGTCATATTTTTAGGTAAAGCTATTTGCCATTTACCGCTAAAGTGTTTTTCCGAAAGTGCACACTTTCAAAAAGTTTGGTTCAAATAGGGAACGAAAACGAATGACTTACCGCGATACCTACTAATAATATTTTTTAGTGTCCGGCTAAATTTTTCGAACTCACAATGGGGAAATTTTCCATCCAAAATTGCATATTGTGACCTACAAAATATTTAGTTTGAAGGTTAAAAATGATTACTACTAAGGCCCATAACCTATCAAAAAAGGAGACTTTCTTTATATATACTTTCTATTTTTATCTCCGTGATATGTAAATATTTAGTAAAAATAAAATGTGAACCTACTCGAATGTGATATTAGGGACCATTTTGTATAACGAATCCTTTAAAAAAAATAGGCAGGACCTGGATGAAAATGATATATCTTACTATTGTCGATCTTTTAAAATGATAAGCTGGATTTGTGCCTTTGAATATAACAAGGCGCGTGTAGCCATCTTCACAGATTCCCATAAGAGTAAGACACAAATCGAGTCGAGCCACTATGCGTGGAATACTTTGCAGTCAATACAAAAATGTTTGCTCGATGGTTAGGCTTAGTACGCTGCTCGAGTTAAACTAAATTGTAGCTGTTATCAAACTTTTCTCTACAAAACGGTAGCTAAATTCCTAGGTACATTTTGACATAGAGTGCGCTGTCTAAGTGACGGATGTTTCTTGAAATTAACTTATATCAAAAATTTCAATTCAAGTGAGCAAAAACGTACCAACTTAATTATTAACAAAACGAGGACACAACCGATTTGAATCTTTTTTCTGCAACGTTAAAAATCGTTTAATTTCCGTTTTTTTTTGTTACTTTGGTACTCTCAACTTCGAAGATTTCTTTCTTATCTTAGAAGGCACAGAATTCCATTTCGTGTTTCCTTCTTCTTTCGAAAAAGGGTTATCTTCTGTTTGGACTCCTGTTTCCTGTCCGGCGTACATGCTGCATGTTTTAAGGCGTTTCTGGATTGCTTATAGATTATTGCTTGAAAACCGAAAGACCAAAACAGCTGCACTTTCCCTGGTCCTGGAGTAGCGTAATGCCCAAAACACATGTGCAAAAATTCTGGACGCAGTACAGAACGCAGTTCTGCAAGTAAAACAGATGGGCAAAAAATTATTTGGCATGCCTTGCATCAGCTTATTTGGCTAATGTAATTCACACGATCAGCCAATGTCAAAAGCCGATGATGCCAAATACTTGCAATTGCAATTTATTTTCTTTTGCCGATTTCAAAACAGCAACACTGATTAGACTCGTTCTCAAGATCCATTTTACACAATTTGACAAACACTAAACTAAATTTTAGCTGCTCTTCAACTTTTCTCTCCAAACATCAGCTAAAGTCCTAGCAATATTTTGACATAGACTACGGATAAGTGTGACGGATAAGTGTCACAGAAAACAGCTGTTCTTTATTAAAACTTCCTTCAAAAATAAAATTCTCTCTTATTTCAGCTATTTCTGATTCTAGGTACTTCTCCTTACATACTTTTCCGCAACAGAACAACAAATACACAACGATCTGTCACAATTTAGCTTCAGAAAATGTGCCGACCCCTTTAATGGACACTCTAAATTTTGACAAACACATGAAGTACATTCTGAAACAAAACTTTGATTATTTAGCTAGAGCTGTGTACCAATCAGCTAAATGGGAGATAATTTATACAGCGATTGTCCTTGCCACTTATTAACTATCGTAGAGAAAGCGACGCACACAGGAATTGACACACACTTGAATACGAATGGCAAATCGTTCTCAATAAGCCTTTGAATTTTTCCCTCAAAATCATTGCTTGAATGACATTTGATTTGAGATTCTTCACAATCAAACGCGTTCGGTTACAAAGCAATTTTGCGACAAATATCTGACCGCACGCAATTGCAAGTCCGTTTAATTTATTGGGTATGACGAAACGAAAAGGATCAACCACGCCACCTGGTGGTTTTTGTAATCATCAACAAACATCAAAGTCGATGTACAGCGGTATCTATTTTCGAACCAAATTTCGATACAAAAATTAGCATTTTGTACTGCTATGTTGATTCCGATTGCGTTGCTGTCTATCTCGGTATCTCGTTTCGACGACGTTGTTCTTGTGATAATCTTTTTCGAAGTTGCGACATGTTCGCTCGATTATGAACATTACTTTCCGATCTGAACTTTAAGCCTAGTATCCTGCTCGCGCTAAATTTTAGCGTTCCAAGTCTCCACTTCATTTCTCCACACCAAAGATAAATGCTAAATTATTAAACATCATATAGATGGGACAAAAACCATTTGTTCATGACAGTTAACGTTATTTTTATTATTCGCGTACAAACAATTTTCGAATTTTAAACCTTAAAGACAATGCATTGTTTGAATTTCTATTTGCATTGGAATTTTTTTGCAATTTCCATATTGCTGATCGTTCATCCATAAGCCCTGCAATTTTTTTTTATATTTTTTTATAGCATGAAACGGAATTTTTGGTTTTGCGTTCACTTTTATTTATCGCACAAATGTTTTCTGCGGTTTCCTCTAAAAAAAATTCCAAAGTCAAAATTTATCTTCGATTTAATGTACCGGACATTTATTTCGCGAGCTAAATGAGTGGAGACTTGTCATCGACCCATCTACATGAAGTTAAGAATTTAGCGAGCGAACAGGATACTGCTTTGGTAAACTGCCTCGCTAAATTTTATCTATGTAGACATTTTTGTATGGGAGATAAAATTAAGTGCGAGCATGATACTAAGCCTTAGCTCGGATTTTCGTTTTCGGGAAGAGTCGCCCTCGCCACACGTCCTGCATTATGACTGCGACTGGCGGCATGATCAAATGAGGGAGCTGCCCAAATCAATGAATAATATGATTTTAATATTTTAACATCATTTTTGTTTTATTTGAAATGACACTCCTCGATTTCTATCCAGTTTATTTATTCCAAAGTGCATTTCCCCATACAAACTTTCATCCCCTTAAAGTTTTGTTTTCACAAAAAAAAAATCCTGTTCCTTCCTTGGGCCAAAACGAAACCAGCAAGTCCAAAATCGTGAAAATCAAACGATCCGTCCTCGAGTTACACCTACTACAACGATTAAAGTACACATTTAAAATCACTGTTAAATGGATACCTGCATATTTTTTGAACAAACGCAAAACAATTAGTTTGAGTTTGTCAGTACATTTGTCCGTACCTACAATAAATCTTAAATATAAAATCATTTTAAAAGTTACTGCGAACAAGTTTAGTTGAATGGTGAGCGGAAAGTAAATGAAAATTTAAGACCTTGGCGTGGGACTTCTCCATTTCAAACGTCTGAAAGCAATCAATTAATTAAGAACCATCAAAAAGTTTTCAAAAACTTTGTGCCACAAGCGGCACAATTCTTTCTCTGTGTTTCTCAGCAATATGTGAAGTTAGCTGCGGTTTGTTTTTAGCCTGATTTTCGTAGAAAACGATTGTTGTAAATTCATATATTTTTTTTAACAACAGCGGAACAAGGAATCACACCTTTTTTGCCAATTGAACATAGAAAGAACAATTTTAGATGTACCATCAGTTTCCTCAATCGAAAATGCCACAGTTCATTATAACTAATTCGCGAATCTGCAACAATCGCGATTGTGACAAATTTGGGCAGATAAAACCACCTACAACTGGGAGTGTGGTCAACTGGAAATGCGTCACCTGATTGATTATACAATGCAGGTGTATAATGTTAGAAAGAGGCACGACGCTGCAGACACTCACACCCCCATTATTACGGTCGCTATAAAACGCTTTGCCCCGCAGTGAGATAACTGTCATTATAGTTGAAGTGCTTGAATACTTTTAATTACGTTTACTCCTTTACCGTTTTTCACATCAATTAGTGACAAAAATTTAATTGAAAGTACCACAGTAGTAGATCGGCCTTTCTCTCTGCGAGGTCAGAGCTCTGACTCTGAGCTATCTACCTCAGATCCTATTTGTAAGTGTGTTCTTTGACTTCATCATTACAGGACTGCACCCAGGTATGCCTAATTGTGTTGATTATACTAATGATACGGTTTCAACGAAAAACAATATTCCCTTCCTTCTTCGTGTCAAATTGTGTGGCACCAGCACCAGCACCAGCACCAGCAGAGTCTTTCACTTTTTCACCAGCCAAATTGATTATATGGATACTGGTTCGTCTCTCCAAGTTTAGCTGGGGGCAGATTACCGAATGACCAATCTTTGCGATGCATCCGCGGACAATCAAGTGAGTTTTTTTTTCGGCTTCCTCCTTTCGAATGGTACAAGCATGAACATTGGTTATGACACAATCATCTGCGCGGACTTTATTGCCGGTTTCACTGATGCTACCTCCTCGGTGGATGATTATTGTTGTCCTCCACCGATTAGTGCGGTCGAACAAATCAACCCAACTGCAGGCAGTGCTTGGTGGTTTATGGTAGCTCTGTGGCCGGTTCATCAAAATCATAAATATACTGGAAATAAATGCAACGGCAGCGACGAGCTATTAAAGTAGGTACTTTCAGCTTTTTGTTGACCCGTGTTTGGTGTAGATTAAACACGATATTTTATTTTGTTTCTTTTTACTTCTTCGTTTCGTCTTGTTGACAGATGAATTTATTAGAAAAGCTGTTCTGTTGTCCGGATTTAATCTATGGCTTGGGTGTTCGATAGAGGATTTTATAGCTATGCCTCTAGTGATTAGCTGAGGTATTGCATGGTCTGATTATATCCCGCTGGCCTTCACTTGCATTCCATTGAATGAATCGGTTAGTGATGACATTTACTCTGATGGCTCCGACCGACAATTGGTCTTTCACATTTTTTATTGAATATTGAACTAACTAAATGTCCAACAAGCTCCTTGATCTAAGGAGATTAAAGAATAGGACTATAATACAGATTGAAATAATATACACTTGAGCGAAAATGTAGGAGAATCTGACAGCTGTCAATTAGTAGGTACTTCCCATTTCAGTTATTATTTACTGTTTCAGATTTTCGACCAGACAGCGCTTTGAGTGTTAAAACAAAACAGCAATCAACTAGGTTCAAATTTAAACACTTTTCTTAAACTAATTGGCATAGATTGATAAAAGTTTTTCCTAGTTATTTCTGACGTTTAAATAATCAACGAATAACTGAACACTACATAAGAGATAATTAGATAATAACTAATGATACCAAAATATCAACTCCGGGTAAAGTTTTATTAAAAATTTGAAACTTTAACAAGTTTTTTTTTCTGAACTGAAACTAGTTGATTGCATAGTATTATTAATAGGAAACTGCCTTAAGGACCCACATGAGAGCGTATTGCGAACAAATGACTTTAACTGCATTTGTGAAAAGAAAATTGCTACTGGTCTTACCACAAAAGCATTCCGCGATACTAATAATCATTTTTAGTGTCCAGACTAAATTTTTCGAGCTCACAATGACGAAATATTTCACACAAAATTGCATATTTTGTGACCTACAAAATATTTAGTGTGAAGGTTAAAAATGACTGTTAGTAAAGCCCATTATATTTAATTAATCAAACATCCAATCTAAAACAAACCTGAGTCTTAATTGATTTAAATAGCGAAATTTACGATTTACTGCTATTTTCCCACTTTTTGAAAATTCTTGCCGCGAACTGTCACAAATTATTCACAATCCACAAAATACACTCGTGATCCACAAACACAGTAATAAAAAATTCCTTCGAACTTAACCTTTAAAAATGAAACTGAATTCCGGTCTGCGTTTTCATGTGAAAGAAATGTCAGAAAATACGAGCATTCACTTGCTCACAGTTCGCAATTCGCTCTCATATGAATAGTACTTAATTCACATTCACAGCATAGTTTTAAGCTTTGGTTTTAATAAGGAAATATAAAAGAAAAAAATTGCACATTAAATATACTTTCAAAAGTATATGAATAACAGAAGAATGGGCGCATTCAAGAATCTAGTTATCTTAAGTCAACCACAGTCGGGAACGTCATTTTTCTACGTCAGCCACATACGCGAACTGTCAACTTAGTACTCAGTCACAAATTTCTTGACTAGATTCACCCGCTACCCCTCCATAAACGTCAACTGAAACAGCTATAAAACCGATTTCAGCCAATCAAAAGCGAGATACATCTAGTCAGACATCTGTCAGATTTACTAAACTAGATACTTGAACGTCCCCAATTAGTGAAGTTAAGTTCTTTATTCATAGTTAAAATATAATTTTTCTTGAGCTACCTCTATTCATGTGAAAGAAAAGTCCATGTTCCTGCCCCTTCTTAAATTCGACTCTAAAGCCTGACTTTAAGTCCGATTTAGGATCTTATAGAATTGGTATAAATTTATCAAGAGTCAAATTCGGCTCGCTATTGTAACTCATTTTTCATCTGTCACCAGAAGTTGAGTTTCAAGTTGTCCTCCTTGTGAACTGAGTACACAACGAATTAAAAAAAGTTTTCGTTGTTAGCACTGCCCCTAAAAATGAACACCCACACTTCAGATTTCACGCATACAGAACACTTCACATAAAGAGCGGCAAAACTCAAGTTCCAACAGTAAGTAACTAAACAATTATTGCCGGTTTAAGTAGTTCACAATAAGCAACTTGCAACTGTCAGCTGAATTTGACAGATGTTACTTTAGATATGAATTTATCAGCGGTGACTCGAATCTAATCGCCCAAGCGCTAAATCGACTTTGACGGCACTAAAATCAAATTTTGGACACTAAAATTAACGCTGAAAGCACTGCTTTGGTAACGCTGGATATGACTGATTTTTTAATACTTTGTAAGTGTGCCCTGGCCTCGGGAGTGGGTACCTACTAAAGTAGTTGGTTAACATTAGAACAGTCAATAGGTTATATTTAACCTTAATAAAGTTCTAAGCGTTGCAGGTCCTTATCGATTGCTGTCAAAAATGAGCACGGCATTATCGGATTATATCAAGACATTGCTGTAAGCTTTCGTAAATAAAAAAGTTTAAGGAGCTCATAAATCTCGGCCTATTAGTAAAAAAAAAGTTTATAGACAGTCATAAAAAGGTGTTTTCTGTAGCAGACATTTGGCAAAAGTAATAAAAACATTTTCTCAGACAGCCTTACGTCTTCATTTGCAGTTTTATATACAAATTAATTTTAGTTAATGTAATTGGACAGACTGCAGACTGAACATGGGTTCTCATGTAAAAAGTTACAAATAAAATAAAATATTTATTACATAGGGCTTTCAATTTTCGGACAACATTTTGGTGCTTGTCTATATTTTTTCCCATCTCACATACGTTCAAAACATTCGTCAAGCAATTAGTCTCTCGAAGGAGTTTAAAATCAATTCGATACACAAATACGCCTCCACCAACAAATCGATTAACACCGCCTGTCGAGAGGCAAAACTTCACAAATTCGAGAGATAAATATACCAATTTGACTCTTGTAATTTAGACAATAACCCGCCTATCGATACAAAATTAACAGTCTGCAACGTAGTAGATAAGCACCAGCGACAAGGCCTTCCGATAAGTATCTCCCAAAACTTGATTTAGATCAGCTTTTCAAACCAAATCAGATTAACTAATATCGCCGCTCTACACGATATAATTAGAATTCTAATTATTATGATTACATACGAATTTGCATACACACATCGGTCAAACACTCAAACGCCTTGAACATGCTTGAGGTACGTGATTAAACAAATGCACCAATACCCTATGTAGGTATATGTAAATTGTAGGCTTCCGATGGTTTCTATGTCATGCCAAAACTATGGGAACTGGTTCTAAAGAGATTCGAATGCTGAACACCTTGACAAGACGACGAGTTTCTTACGCTAAGCACCGAACCGGAGCGATCACTTAGCTTCAGCTATGGTCCCGAGCTAATTTGTTTAACTGGCATTTAGTTTCTGTTTTTTTTCTTTTTATTTCAATGTAATTGCCATTAATTCTTTTTCGTATAGTTGTTCTTCTATCTATAACCCAGCGAGGCGAAAATAATTTTAATCATTTTATTTGACCATTGGCTAAGTGACTGGCTGGCTGTGTTGATGTGGCGACAACGAGAACGACAACGACAGACACACACTTCCAGTTCCAGTGCGTGTAATGTAAACAATTTCAGTTCTTGTGAAAACCACTTGTGGACTTACAACCAAATCCGATCTCTAGTGCTGTGCTATGGACAAGCAGACTAAAGACTGAAGTGAACAGCAGTTATAATTGGTATTTACGGACAGAGGGAGAGAATGCTCTTGGCGTGGTTAGGTGGAATTCGAGTTTGTTGGTAGTTGGAAAGGCTTAACTTTAATTGATAGATTTATGTAATGTTTGTATTGAGTTATGGAAAAAGGTTGGCTATTAGATAAATTTCTCAAGGTTGGCTCAGATAGATTGGTAATTTTGAAATCTTTTTAAAATCGAGAGGATATCTCTCCCAAACTGGACTGATATTGCTGGCAATTTTTATTTTGTGCAAATGGATTGATGCATTCCAGTGAGTTGCGTAAGGTTGTTTGTATAGTTAAACGCGTTACAATTTGTAGCAGGGCAACATTTTATTAATAATTTCAGATAAAATCGGGACGAATTTTGGTTCTAGACTGCGGTGCGCTAAGGACCAATTTTTGTTTTGTACAGTGCACACGACCTCAAGAAGGAAAATTGGGATTTTTGCAGGTGATCGACATGATTACTTGACGATATCTGCAGGTGGGCTACAGTTCGTCTGTCTGCTACTCATAGAAACAGAATAGTACAGTGAAATCGAAAATAAATTGAGCAGAGTGCGCCGGGGAGTAATATTGCTGCCATAACTAAAGCCATTAGCAACGAATCTTGTGGTGGTTAAATCTTGTTCTAGAACACTCTGCGGCAAGCCTTGCTGCCCCGATCCAATATATTGAAATATTCAAGTTCATTAATAGCTTTGATGAAAACTCCAGTCTCGGGACCCGTTCCGAATATCAGTCTAAAAGACAAGTTTTAAGAGCTATAAACCGACAAGGCGCACAATCTCTCTGAATTCCATGGGCGTTTAAAGGGCTTAAGGCCTTCAAACCTACAGAGGACTACAGGAAAAAATGAGATTTCTTTATGAAACACCCACGGAGATCCATAAGTCAAACAAGGGGATAACTGAGCAAACCCTTTACCCAAAACTTTTGGGCAGTTGTCAATTCTATTAGCTTATTAATCGAGGTTTGGTGGGGAAGGTTATTAATACCACCCTTCAGCAGGTGGTATGGTCAGCGACAGGCCATAATGCTGGCGAAACCTTAAATTATACATATTACAATTCACCATTGCTGTGTTTCGACTTTTTAACGAAAGGCGATACAGACGTTCAAAATCTGTTAATCTGTTAACAGCTATTGACACTCCCTCGCCACAGTCAAATAGGTACCTTTCGTTGTCAACTGTGCTACCATATTCTTGAAAGTAAGTTATTATACAATTTGCTAATTTTGATCATACGAGACTTCAAATCATAACTATACAAAATAAGGGAATCTGATTCATTGTACAAAGTAAATAATGAAAAGTAAATCATCTTGGGCATACTGGTGCGAGCTGGGTTAACGACAGCGCTTGACTAGATTTTTGAGCATCTGGTATCATTGGTTTTTACCCTAAGGGCCTTTACTTAGTTTCAATTCTAAATTTTAGTTGTTTACAGTGAGCCTCCATAAATTTAAAGTCGTGACTAAAAGTTGTTTTTAGTATGGCGCTAAGTCTCTAAAAAAACTCACAACTGTTAAAGAAATAACTCATTATTTAAATATATTTAACCAGAATAAGTTACACAATATCTGACGCGTTCTCTAAAATAGCATCATAGATCTGGCAGCACCTAACTAATTTGCACATAAATCTAATTGATTGCAATTTGCAAACAGTCGGGATCATAGACAAATCATACTAAGACCCCTCAACTGGCAATCCACTTGCCGCTGGCAAATTCCGCCATTTTGTTTTCCTGTCAGTGTTATGGCAATTATAATTCGTGTGACATGCAAAAACATACAAAAAAACAAAAATAAATGCTGCCAATCGCGGCAAACCATTCTAACTTAATGCTGACATTAACATTTTTGGGCGTTTTTCTTCCATTGAAAATATATTTGCTTTGCGTAAAAAATTACAGGAAAGTAAAAGCACTTAGCAGTTGCTATTGGATTATTGCAACGTTTTATTCACACCGATCTGAGTAAAAGGTATAAGTGTCTCTGCTTTTCGAACAGTTCAAAAGTTGCAGGTACCTAACTCAAATCAATTTTCCGTAGTACGAAACCTAACAAGCTTTTGATATTCTTTTGAGTAAAAGCAATGGATATACGTTTTATTCCCACTATGCAATGTATGATAATGGCCGAGAGTGATGACAAGTTTCGTTTTAATTAGAAAGTATCAAATGTTTGATAAACGTAATAGATTTTGTGCGAAAGTAAAGGACAAATATTCTGTACTTCAGTTTGGAATAAAGCATTTGCAAAATGTTTAAGCTTTGGTAAAATTACAAAATTATTATTTATTCGTTCGCATTTAGGAACTTCGAGTATAATAATTTGGTGACATTTCCAGGCTGAAATGAAACGTTTTAAATGAAAAAAAACTTCCGAGCGAAAAATGAAAACATGTGTTCGTTCTTCTAAATTACAAAAGTGATTCCATTCATTTGCATAATTATCATACGGTTGGCAGCAGTGGTTATCAATCTATTCTTAACAATTTGCATTTGGAACGTTCAAGTATCTAGTTTAGTAAGTCTGACAGGTGACAGCTGTCTGACTAGATGTATCTCGGCTCTGATTGGCTGAAATCTGTCATATGAGCAGCTGTTTTAGTTGACGTTTTTGGAGGGGTAGCCGTGATTAGTTAGAACTGAGTACTAAGTTGAAATATGTGGCTGACGTGGAAAGAGTGACGTTCTTTACCAATCTAGTTTTTGCGTTGAGTTTACATCGCATCCAGACCAATCTAGTCGACTTAAGATAACTAGATTCTTGAATGTACCCAATATGTTGTGTTTAAGGCAGTGAAAAGGGTTCCTAACTATTTGCCTTTGCCTATTTATATATAAGATATTCACAATAATATAGGTAGCTGTTTGCTTCTTGTAAAATAATGCGAAATATTTGTTGGCTAGTTATTGAAATCAGCTACAGATTCATTCTTACGAAGATAAGGCCACTCTATACCGATTTCCGTTGGAGGACTGCTAGCAACACATTTTCAAACATTCTTTTTTTATTGTGCCAAAGACTACTGGTTTTTCAAAATTAAAAGCAATCTTCTACTAGAAAGGGTCTTTTTCGCCGCTCTGTATTTTCAGGAATTATGATTGAAGTCGACCTTTTCTTACCGACACGTTTTCTGCATGGACTTATGCTTGCCTTTAATGAATTCACATGAAATTCATTTCCTACAAAACAAACACACGTCCGATCTGCTAAGCCCACCTTGAATTGTGCGAAGGTGCGAAAATCGAAAAATGTTTATCGCTTTGATTGTCGCGATTTTGCATGGAAATAAATTAGGCTCAACGTAAACAATGGAATAAATTTACACACTCGATTTTATTTTATTAATTTCGTACAATTTGCATATACGTAGGTGTGGAATTTCCCAGTTCTGCCATTCTCGCTTATCTGATTTATTTATGTAAATGTTTCGCTTCCACTACTAGCAGTCAAATAGGAGCTTAAATTCATTGAACATACTTAAATGCCTGCAAAGTACTTAAATGAATATCTAATTTATTGAGAGCAGCCCTCGTCATAAATCATCCTTAAACTAACATAACATTAGAGAAAAAGCACATTTCACTGCATTTCGTTTCAAAAGTAAAACACAAGAAGGATTGCTCTGCGTAGAAAAATTATTTCATTTTCAGGTATCTACCCATCCACCCAACATGTATTTCCGTAACATATTGACGCCAATTCTATAACTACGCAGACAGTCTTTCATAAACTTGTCAAATTCATTTATCGTTTTGAGTTAAATTTACCTGAAACCACGTAAGACTTGTCGTAATAATGTCAACCTCCTGCTGCTTATATCTGCTCCAGAACAGTGTGTCGGTAATGAAACATGTCACGTGTCGTAAAATGTTTTGTAAACACAAACGAAATGAATTTCTTCGAACTAGAAGGCGGGGGAAGTAATGAAAGTCAGATGAAATTTGTATCGATTCAGTGGCCTTTCTGCGAATTCTTTCCGATTATACGTAAATATTATTCGTATTCCTCTTTGTGATGTCTTCGATGAGCAATTTCGTCAACCGTCCAATTAGATATCTATATCGGAGAGCTGACGTGTCAATTGCGATTACACTTGTTTGACGATGATACAAGAGTAGCAAATTCCAAAACTGGGTCGCCCACCTTACACCTTTTTGAATCAAAATCAAAACGTGCCCTTTTTTGGTTGCTGTCGTTTAAAATTCATCCTGATGAGGAGATAAAAAAAAAGGTTTCAATCTCATGAGTCATTGGCAAATAAATCGCCTTTAGTGATTTTTTTTTGACATTGATGTCTTCGATACAGAAAGCTGTAACGCATTTAACAAAAAATGTGGACTAAGTGGAGAAATGTATGAACAGTGAAAAAGTATGTTCACTTCTGTCGAAGTTTCTGTGACAGTTCCATAAGCACAAACTGCGCTCAAGTTATCAATTGCTCATCAAAAATTACCTATTGGATAAATAAGTTATCATCGCTGACGGAAAATTTAAAGGGAGGACCATAATATGATTGAGTAAGAGTAATCCAACTTAAGCCAATGTTCGATTGGATTTACATTTCCTGACCCCAATTGCATTAGTATATTGGCCGCATTCAAGAATCTAGTTATCTTAAATCGACTAGATTCGGCTGGATGAGATGTAACCTGAACGCAAAAACTAGATTGGTCGAGAACGTCACTTTTCCTACTTCAGCCACATATGCAAACTGTCAACTTAGTACTCAGTCACGAATTTCTTGACTAGTTTCGTCGGCTACCCCTCCATAAACGTCAACTGAAACAGCTGCTCATATGACCGATTTCCCCCAATCAAAACTCAGATCTAGTCAGAGAGCTGTCAGACTTACTAAACTAAATACTTGAACGTCACCATTCCCTTTCAAAAACTTTATAGAACTAAAATATTTTTCGATTTACATTTGGCATTAGATTAAGCCTACTTAATCATAAGATTGTTGACATTCCAGAAGTTTTCTACTGATACGGTAAAGAAGAATAGGCGGGATTTTTTAAGCTTCGATCTCAGCAAAGCAAAGTAAAGTAGGATTTTCAGCACGTAATTACAATAACTACGTTTTACATGACACTTCGAGCACTAAGAGTAGTTGTTGTGATTGCGTGCTGAAAATCCTACTTTAATTTGTTTTGCTGAGATCGAAGCTCAAAAAAACACACCTAATATAAAGTATATTGAGGACGTTCTGATACCTAGTTTATGTCACTAGGCAACGCGTGGACTAATCAACTTAAATTTGTTGTTTTTAATTTTGACACTTCAAAATGTTAACTGAGTATGGAGACAGAATTTTCTTTACTAGTTTTGTCTTCTACTCCCCCATAAATGTCAACCGAAAAAAAACTATTCACGTGACCAATTAAAACTGAAGCACATCAAGTCAGCTTACTGCATTTATTTTCTGAAATATATCCTTCTATTTTGTGATCTTCTACGGCATTAATCCTGGCCAACCCAACCTACAATTCATTCGAAGCTCATATTGGATTTACGAGTGTAGGTTTCGGCAAAAGTGTGACCCAGATTGTATAACAACGGACATATTACTCTGCTAGGAAATGAGCAATCTGGTAGCCACTTTAACCTAACCTTTCTATGGATATCTGTAGGGTCTGTTGGTAAAGTTGCTGTCGTATTAGTAGAAAAGCAGGTAATTTTGGTTTTTCCGAAAACGTCAAGGATGGCAGCTCGGGTCTGCTTTATGTGAAAAATGTCGATGGTAATGAAGTTGACAATCTGCCTGCATATTTTGTCTGCAATTATCATTTAATGCCTAAAGCTTACAAACAAACAGGACCATTTCACTGCGAGCTAAGGCCGGAAAAGTCCACCAGATCTTGGAGAAAAACCCAAGAATTTCAAAAGTTATACCATCCCCCTTAAACGGGATGGTAGAATATTAAACTTGAGTGGCATCACGACGGTTGGAACACTGAGGGCAACGATAAATTTCTATGCCTTCAACAGGTTAAAATAAATAATTAGCGCAACAGGTCCGAAGGGACCCTAGGCCTAGCTTCTCACAACCATTCGACTTGTGTGAGTTTTTATTTTTAGGACGAATGGAAAGGATGTACAATTTTATGGCGAGTCCAAACGGCCAATTGAGAAGCTCTTTCATGACAGTTATAATTATACTCTCGGATGTTTGTCAAACGTTCGCAAGAGGTGGCGCAGCGAAAAAACCCTTAAGTTGGAATTTAAGTTCTTTCTGGATTCGAACCTGGGACCCCTAATAGTCCAACACGAAGCCACTGCGCCTTCAACAGGTTGTTCGGGCAAATTTGGGGCTTTAATGACTCTATTCAGTGATACGGGCCTGCAGAATAACTCCGGCATCTCCAGGTGCACTGAAAAATGGGGGAACAAAAAAACTGATTAACTGGCAAAACTTTTCGGCGAAATAATTGATATCCTATATCCTAGCCAACGAAGTGCATCGGAGCACTGGTTAGTGAACGCCTATTTTGAAAGACTCTGATATCATTAAAATATTTCTACTAAAATTCGACACGTTTTATGCCTAAAAGCCTATACTGCTATGGAAAGCGGAGCATCAAAAGAGAGTACCTACACTAAATACTGCAACTGTACGACTATAGGATGTGTAAAATATAATAATTTTGATGTTTTGGGAACACATTACTTACTACGGGAGCACTTTTGTTTGTTGGCAAACCAATTCCACAATTAACAAGTTAGACCCGTAATTAGATAACTGCCTCTTTTTGCTTACTCCAAAATGATGTCTCCGTTGGATCAAAATTACAGAATATCTTCGAACGAAAAAAACAAACGATTTTTCAGCCACCGACTGACTGTTTACGGTCAATTTAAAGTTTTTGAGTTACATAAAAAAAAAAATACGGTTCCCCCCCAGATTGCCCTAAGACCCTAGTTATAGCCATACGTAAAACGAAACCGAAAATTTTGTTTCCTTTTTTAGACCACTTAAATCTAATGGTTGAATTCAAGCTTGGTCTTTAAATGTTGCTTTTGAATTTATAGCTCATCAAAAAAAAATAAGCAAATGATCTTTAAATTTTCTAAAATCAACTTCATATCAATTTTTTTCAGTTTCGTGGCTATAATTATAAACATACTTAAAATGGACTGCTAGTGAAATGTTATTTTAATATACTTCTGCGAGAAAATATGTTCGAAAACAGCACAGGCGCTAGTGTTTTATAGCGGATAAGCAAAGAAGCAAATGTCGTCAAGTTTAAATTTTCACAGTAGTAAAAGAAGTGACATTTTTTCAAAAAAAAAGTTCGTTTCCATAGAAAGATTTTAACAAAAGAGTGGCTTCTTGTCCGAAGAGATTTATTCAAATTAATTCTGTAATGTAATTTCTGAACTTATTGACCCATAAAATAAAAAAGAAAGCCGACCAGTGTCTTCCATGTGTCGTTCAATCCCACTTATACTTACGAGTTTATCGCGGGAGATCTTCGTTGGAATTGAATTGTCAATCGTACCGACGTATTTTTTTTAACTTCATCCCACTGAATGTGTTTCTCTATATTCATTTTATTCATCATGAGATATGCAACTAATTTCGTATTTTTGTCCTAAAGATAAAGTTTTAAGATATAATACGTCCAATAACTTTTTAGTGAATCCAGCCGTCACTTTGATTTTGAAAAAATATACCATATGAGCTAGGCGTTTTTTTTTATTTTTTTAAATAGTGTGAGCTATACAAAGACAGTAAGTAAATAAATTAAAATTTAGCGCCACAGATTCATGTATAAACCCTAGGTCTAGCTTCTAACAAGCATTCGATTTGTTTGTTTTTATTTTTGTGATGAATGAAAGGACCTATAATTATTATATGTCGAGTCCGAACGGCTGAATTGCGAAGCTCTTTCAAGAGAGTTATAGCCTCGGATGTTTGTCAGACGTTCGCGGGAGGTGGTGCAATGGAAAAAGCCTTAAGAAGTTATTTGTATTTTTTTTCTCGTCCAACATACTAACCACTAAGCAAGTGCGCCAAAACTATATAAAGAGTAAAAATATCAAAATCAAAAAATTGGTTTATACTCTCATAACGCCATACCACTTGCAAATTTGAAATGAAACTAAACTTGGTAGTTTGATGTTTACTCTGTTTTCCGCTGTAAAAAAGCTGCGCGTCTGTATTTTTGGAACATGCGTGAAGTTGGCTACTAGCAGTCCATTGTATAATAAGTCAATGGCCGCTTTTATACCATAACGAACGCACATTTTTGCACGAGACGCGACAAAGAGATCCGTTTGTCCGCAGTCAATGCTAATAAAAGGCGTAAGAATGCGATCACAAATCAGACGCATAAAGTGTCATGCATGTTCTACCCATAATTATATATACGTAAAACGGAAACAAACACAAGTTCCACCGAACAACATTTCTGCGCTCAGTTGAAAACATTTATATTTCTTATTCAAAGCATGTGAAATGAGAGTGGTAATTAGTTTCAGTAAATTAAACCGACAATTCATCAATCAGTTATACGAAATAAGAAAATATTTGTCCGTTCATCACTTCAGGAAGCCATTTTGTTTTATAGGACAGCGTAATTGCGTAAGCCATTGCTATAAAAATATCAACATGCATACCTTTCCCATAGTTCCTATTCTTATCACGTAAACAAGATGGCCGACCAAAAAACGTGTAACGGTATACAGAGAGACACATTTCGGGGAATTCTTTTGTAGTGATAGTGTATTTTTACTTGAAAACAAGCTTTTTTTTACAGCCGAAGTATAATAAAGAAGTGAACTATCAAAATCGACAAAATTGCTTTAAAAAAACTGCAAATCGTGAAGGTAGGGATATTTTTCGCAAAAATCTAAACTCTTATCCACTTTCCAAAATCGTCACAGTTACGATAAATCCGATGAAGCTTAGAACTCACATCATTGACAATAAAACATAATTTGCTACTGATCGTCATTAGTTTTTTTAATGATAATGGGGGCGGTCGGATTCCTAGTTTATTAAGTTTGACAGCCGACTGACTAGATGTATTTCAGTTTTAATTGACACAGAGTGGTCACGTGAATAATTTTTTTTTCAATTGAGGGAAAGAAAAGACAAATTTATGTCGCTTTCGATTTGGCAAACAGATCAATGTTTTTGAGAAAAAATCATTTTTTTTTAATCGAGATTGCTTTTAATATTCGATTTGGCACAAAAATCAATATTTTTTTTGAACTCAGATCACTTTTGAGAAATCTCACTTTTTTTTCAGATTTTACACATACCAATGTTTATGCCACACAGCTGGCGGTTACGAATTGTTTATCGTTGGAAGGATTGCTTTTTTAACTGAATTAATGGAAACGATTTTTTAATTTTTCATATTAAATTATTTCGAAATAAGTTATTATAAATGTGTAAAAATCAATTGAAATCGATTTCCCGTGCAAGTGAAAAAAAAATGTTTTGCGGCCAACTCGATACACACAAGAACTAATAAAATTCGGATTTTATGTTCGATTTGGCAGCAGAAATCTAAAATATCAGATCAAAATCTGAAAAGCCAAATCGTAAACGACATTAGTCAAGGAAATCCTGCCTGCATACTCAGTTGGCATTTCGAAGAGTCAAATTTGAAATAAACAGAGTGGCCGCTGCAGATTATAGAAAAGTCCAAAAAGGGCGGATAAGAGTAAAAGGTATCATTTATGAAGCTTCTTTGCAAATTTAGAATTTTCGTAGTGTATTTAACAACTATTATCTCGCATAACACTAAAATGATAGGCAACCGTGTTACATTTTAAACATATTTTATTTGGAAATGACAATTTTTGAAAAATCTGCAAAGGGCATTTTCCAAATAAAAAGATCAAAATAGCAAAAAATTGTGACAGGCTAGGGAAAAATTCAAAATGAAAAATTTCGACTTTAGTCGAACAACAGTAACGCTGACCGCGACAATACAAAAACAATTCAAATTGCCCAAACGCGTTCGGATACCTAGTCCAGACAAATCTAGTTAACGTCTTACGTAAACTAGATATCCGAACATACCCAATGTATGGACATAAAAGTACAAGATAAACTCAGGGCCACAGGTAACTTTTAAAACTGTAATCGTCGAAGCTATTTAACTCTATACGCAACTATTCAGTGATATGTTAGATGGTTTTATGACCTGTTTTTATTCATTTTGCACAAATAGATGAACTATAACAATAAAAGGATTTGGCTGTTCCCGTTGCAAGATCTTATTAAAACGAAAGCTGTCTGATCATTGGCAGATAAATCGACTCATTTCACTTGTATTTAAATATAGCAGTCTTCCGAATTGTGTTCACAGACTTTCAGCTTTTTTTCCCCCTTTTTTCATCAGCAACAATTTTCGTTTTTCTTCGTTTTAGGAAGAAAGTTACCTACCCTCATTTTCCCCAGACAAATTTGAAATTCTATATTTCTGGTTAATGAAAAGAAAATAAGTCTTTTCTCATAACATAAGTCCTTAGGATTTGGTACAATCTCTCAATTTTAGCTAAGAATGCATAAAAAAATAAGTTCCATTTAGCCCTTTTGCTGTCGTTGAGCTGCAATTTGATGAAGGTTTGGCTAGGTGAGTGGGTTGGCGAAACAGGAGGCACGTGTACCCGCCTTTGGGGTTCTAAGACCCCCGCACTATGGATACCCATATAACCGGGTTGTCAAGCCATATCGAGGCTGCAACAAGTTCATTGTCAGAGAGATCTTCCAAGTCTTCAAAAAGGTGTCTTCGAAGAACTCTGTATCTGATGTGACAGAGTTTCGGGCAGTTGCAAAGAAAGTGCGAAGTGTCATCATCCACCTCCTCGTCATCGCATCCTCTGCACAGGTCATCAGTGTTGATTCTCGTTTTACTGGTGTAGCATTTCAGCAAGCTATGTCCTGTGATAATACCTACAAGAAAGGATAACGATTGTTTGCTCATTTGTAGGTTGCCATTTGTCATAAAATGGCCTTATTGCCCTGATTATGACTCCATCTCCATCTATCATCTGTCGGAGTATTTTGTTCTCAATTGCCTGTCTGACACTACATGGGGAGTCAACACTGTGGTATCGGCCTGGCTAAGTTCAAATGAAAAACCCTTTTCAGCCAGCTCATCAGCTTTTTAATTACCAGACACTCAAGAACGTGTAGCGACTTCTAGATTTAATCGCTTTTATTGCCGCATGGCTATCAATAAAAAGGTAATCGGCCCTAGCAAGGTATCCGTCGCATACCCTGTCGGAACCGCAAATCACATTCGATGTATCCGATTTCTGAAGAAAATAATTGCAATGCGATGACGCATTGATGTCTCGTCCTCGTATTGTATGGTACTTGTTTTTTCTCTTGATTTTGCACTGGAAACACAAATTGGAGCAATAAATACAAAAAACCTCTTGCCATATTGTTTTTACTTTCTATTGTTCACTTTATTGCAAATCTTTAATAAATTCCGCGACTGATTGTTGCCGGAGGATATCGGAAATAATTCCTATGAAGCTGTCAAAAATGTCACTCAAAAACAAACTTGATCGCTCTGCAACGCAAAACGCTGGAGTGCGTGACATTTGTATCGGAACAATTCTCCGAACAGCTGTTCGGAGGAATACCTCGCAGCAAAAATCCTCGGAATCGTATAAGATCGTAGAATTTTCGGATGCCTTACTAGGGCCGAATATCTGCATAAGGGTGTTGCCACCATTGCAACCTGTTTCGCAGCTGTTGTCACACCACGATACTAAAAATCTTTTTTAGTGTCTAGGCTAAAATTTTCGAGCTCACAATGGCTAAATTTTACATATGAAATTTCCCATTGAGACGTCCATCGTGAACCCATTTTTATAGATGGGTAGGGCTGATTCGTTGGATAGCGGTTGTTCTTTTCGTCGTTCCTCCGTACAGGGGAAATTAGTGACAAATGGTCCTTCGAGGTTAAGACTGTGAGTTGTGTAGTCTGTGCATATATATTTGCCCGCGTATTTGTTTAGAATCTACACATGACCCGTGAGTCTTTTCTTCCAACTCCTTATCTGGCTTAGCCGACTACCGCTGTTTGCATCAGGTTTCTGTACGAAAAGGTCGAGGGGCTTAAGATTAAGTTAAGCTCCAAGCCCCGCACCCTATGGGGTTGGTTCTCATTACCCCTCTTGTGCCAATAAAGGCCTTTCTCTGGATCTTTGTTTTAATTTTTAGATTGGTAACTTTTGGATGGCCGCAGGTATACAATATTTTCATATATAAGTACCGCTCTTTCAATTACCGTATACAACAAACACATTACAATTTTAGGACTAGGACCCTACGTACGGCCGAATTTATCTATTGCAGGTATAGAAGACACATTGCCTTCTTTGCTTTCCTGAAGGAAGTGATTTATATCGCCAGATAAAGCTCCGCATATTTTAAGCTTGTTTCTCGGTTTAACCTTTTTCATTATTCTTATAGCGTCACCTTACCCTCAACCTGAGATTACTGCTTCCACTTTCCGCTCAGGGAAGATTCAAATGTTCCTTCGAAAATAAAACGCAAACAAAATATTTTTTTCAATTTTTTTTGTGGTATGACTTCAATTCACAAAAAAATTTATTTTTATTACAAATCTCAAGAAATGTGGATTTTTTTTTTATTTATTTATCAGTTTAATTTATAATAACTATATTTATTAACTATTATAATATAACAATATCAAAAAACAAAAAAAAAAAAAGATAAAGGAAAATATATATATTTTTTAAACGCGCATACAACACGTTTTAATAAGTTTATTGTTTATTAAAATTACACTGAATAATCAGACAAAGAGCAAATTAAAAGAAATTGAAGACAATGCAACTAAAGTTATATAATGTAATAATATTCATAAAGTGTATTAAACCATTAAAACTTAAGATATAAAAGTACTCGCATTTTTAATTGCTGTAGGACTAAATACATTGTGTGTGTATAGTGAGTGAAAACATTAAAGAGCTACAAATTTGGAAGTGATTTCAAAACTAGGTAAGCATTGAAAAAGAAGAGACTTTCTCAATCGAATAGTTTCAACTGTTTTGTGGAATACGAAAAATAATTCTCTTCGTTCTATTGTTGTGTTGGAAACTTGTGTAAAAATCATTACTCATTCATATAATAGATATTTTTTATAATAAGCAATGTAGTTATGGTTTGATTATATGAACTATTTTATCACCACATTTTTATTTTTTTATTTTTTTTTAGAGACTTAAATATATCTCTGGGTTTTATTTTTATTTTATTTTTTTTTGTTTTGATAAAAGAATTCTATTCCCGCTGCGATAGATTTTTATTTTCCTAACAGGAATACTCTAGGGTTTATAATAATTATTTTCTGTTTAAACTTATTGCTAAATTAGAAATTAAGAGAAAAACAAAATTCAAAAATAATATGCAAGCAGAACAAAAATGTTTTTTTTTTTTTACTTTTACGTTGATTTTACACGTTTAAGTCATTCACCTTAAGATATATATGTATATATACTAAGCTTATGTAATTCATCTTCTTAAAATGTATATATAGAAATGATTAAGAAAATCGCAAGACAAATGACATTTACATAAGATATTATATATAATATTTTCTGTTTGTTTAATACAAATAGGAAGAATTACTTTTTGTTTTGATTTACTTGTTGTGTACCCAATGCAAGTGTGTGAGTAGTTTTGATAGTTTCCTGTTAATTTACGTGTATAAGTTTATAAATTTAATAGGATCTTACTTTAGAGTCATTTAATATGTTAAGTTGTAAAAGTTGTTTAGTTACTTGTATTTATTTGATTTTGTGTTTTGTTTTTATTTATAAATTTTTTGTTTTTATGTAAAAAAATCATGATTTGACTTTTGTGAGTTTCAAAATATGTGTGTGTGTAAATTTTATTCTGCTGTTTCCGTCTGTGATCACCTGTATGGGGTTGGATGGTGAGTGTCTGGGGTGGCGGCGCAGATACGCCCAACTGTCGTTGTTGCGGAGTGTATGCAAGTCCATGGGGGATCTGCGGGAAATTCGATCAATTTTGTAGTGGTGGGCCATATGTAATAGACAGGCATTAGAAGATGATGCCCCTCGATGCATTCACAGCTCAGACAGGTTTGTGTTGCGTAATCGCAAGCGTTCATTGTAATATTCTCTGAAAAAGATGATGAAGATGATGGGCATGAGTTAGATGGACAAGTTAGCAAGGCTGATGATGACACTGATGATGATGGTGGTGGTGTTGGTGTTGTTGAAGAAGTTGATGTTGACGGTGAGCTTGCGGGAAGCAGCGCTAATCACGTGCTTAGCCACGTTGAGTTGCATGTGCAGATTGTCGCTGGGATCACAGGTGCGTAATAAACTCCATTGGCATAGATGAGACCGGGAGGGCCGGCTTGGATTTGTATCGTCTGAGGTACGGTCGCTTGAGTCTGTTGCTGTGTTACGGCCAGCATTTGTTGTTGCTGACCATCTTGTGTTTGGCTTTGGCAACAAACTGTTGCGGATACTTGATTTGACTGTGGCGACTGTTGGACCAACATGTGTTGGGTAGTTGCTGCATTCTGTTGAGCTTGCATGTCGACGACAATCGCTTGTGTTAATTGTTGCTG
Organism: Cheilosia vulpina; assembly: GCA_916610125.1. NCBI lineage: Eukaryota > Metazoa > Arthropoda > Insecta > Diptera > Syrphidae > Cheilosia > Cheilosia vulpina. The sequence goes on along the minus strand of OU744279.1, from coordinate 38,755,269 downwards.
CTGATGCTGTTGGTGTTGTTGTTGATGCGCTTGTTGGTGCTGCTGATGTTGGTGCTGTAATTGCTCTTGTACTTGTGCATGTTGTTGTTTTTGTGTCTCCCGACAGAGCACCTGCATTGCTAACGACTGTATTAGCAGTAATGTCTGTCGTCTCTCGTGCCCCATCAGGCAAACCGTCGATGTCTCGACCACTTCACGTAAATGCATCAGGTACTGATATTGAAGGGGCTCCTCGTCAATGCCCCAGAAGTGATTTCTCAGATATGCATCCAATTTGACAGTCTGTGTGTTTATGTCTGGGAAATCAATGAAGAATCTGGAGCACATGTATCGCTCGAGTGTCTTGATTCGTTGTGTGTCGACCGGTTTGTACTTCCTTACCAACAAGTTACAGTATTTGAGTAGACCACCGCCGCGGATTTCCTCTGGCTGTCGTGTTGAGATCAGTTTCTTTTGCAAGTGGTACAGAGCCTCTTGGAAGTCTCCATAGACCGATTCGCCAACAACTGTTGGATAGAAGTTCTCGGAAATCGGCAGAGCAGCACAGTCGTAGAACAGCAACAATGAGTCCAAGACAATCTGGAAGGAATCAACACTGAATTCGAACTGCCTGCGCATGGTGTCGACAAACTTCAGTTCGACATTCTTGTGTCCGGGCGAATTGCCCAACGAGATGAGACTCCAACGGTCGCCGTCGTTGCTGTTGTTCACCTTGACCATTTTGGCGACGTAGGCCTCCTTGAGGGCGCACGGCATGATGCGACGCTTGGAAACACCTTCCGGCAAGAGGTCCAAAAGTGTGTTCAGTACAGCGGTCTTGACTCGATCGAAATGACGGTGTGAACTGAACTCAATGGCATAGATTAGATCCAAATCATTGTATGGCTGATCTTCTGAAGCTAAAACATGACTAGCGGCTCCACCGTTCAAGCGAATGTCCTTGACTATGACTCCGGCGCCGCCGGCGACAACGTCTGTCTCCAGTTTGCGGCGCACTGAGTTGACTAAGTCTTTTAGTTTAACCTCCAGAGTGGGGAAGTTTCCCCGGCCGTGTATGGCAACTGTTTCGTCCATGACGTCATGCAGTTTGCGAACCTGCTCGAATGAGAGCACAGCCAAGCGCTGTGCTCCGCCAGTGTCGACGCTCTCTAGCGATCCATGATCGGATGTCGATGCAATTGAGCTGCCCGAACTGGGGCTGGGTGGCGGAGTCTCTGTCCCACCGTCCGAGTGGAAACCGTCATCAATTTGAAAAGCGTCCATTCTGGTTGATCTCTGATGGTGATACGAATCGGGTGCTTCTAATGTCCCGCACTGTAAAAGAGAACAGAACAAAACGAAAAAGTGATTAGAAAGTGCACCAACAATCATCCAAAACGTACGTCTAATAAATTAATAATAATGCACTCTGAGTGCAAAGAACTGTGAGGTGATCCTCGTGGATGGAGACCTCTGAACTAATTGAAAGCAAGCGAGACGTTTTGGCGAATCGCGCACATGACTTGCTACCCTTTCCCAACTGCCACAGCTGATAAGAGTTTTTGTTTTTAATTAGTCAAATGTCTAATTAAGACACGAAACAAATGTTCCGCTTTAAATGTTATCAATGGATTTTTAAGTGCTCTAGCAATTTGCTGTAGCGTCGCAATACATGTGGCGCAAAACAATCCCAAAGAGGCGTCACTTCGCTGGCGAAACTTTTTCGAGGGGAAAATTAATTATTTTGCAAATAGTGTGTGATAAACATAAATTAGACATCAATTATTGATAACGATATTTGCTCATCTATTTGATCGCAATAACTGAGCAGATGTGAAAGCGAAAAGTCTTTAAGTGATTGCGGCCGGCCGGCGTAGTAGTTGCACTCGGGCAGTATGCAGTTTTGAAGTCCCGTGATCAATTTGTAACTATTTCGCTTGTATTTCTTGGAAGCTAACATTGTATTAGAACGATATTCTTTTGAGCATCCGACAGGTACCTTGATGCTTTTGTTGAGTTGTTTGGAATGACGCAACTGACGTTAAATGACTTCCAATCGAAAGTTGGTCTGATTACACAATGTAGTTGGAATTGAGAAAACGGAATGAGAGGGCACACTAACTAACCAGAATTTGAACTTCACTTCGAATGATAATTGAAGCACAGTCTGCACGAAAAGGGGCAACCACAGGAGTATAGCGTGGTAGTTATTTAACCTAAGCCAGTAGGGCTTAAATTCAATATAACCATATTGAATTTCTATGTCGTTATCGTGGATTTTTCAGACTAGATTAAGACGAAATAGCAGCATTATCATTGACCCTATAGCTTTCAATCGCTTAGGGCCATAAGAGGCACCAAATCTCCATATTAACATTTTTCTTTATGAAAGATGAACTGTCACTTTTGACTTTTCGGCATACAAAAAACTTTTTAACCAATATAATGTGGGACAATTTGTCTCCTAGGTCTATGTTATCCATTACTTTTTCGAAAACGCATCAACAGTCGACATATTTTAAATTCGAACATTCTTTGACAAACAAATCGAATATATTCGAAAAATGTAAATCTTTTCTTAAGGCGGCAGTAGGATAACTAAAATTCTTATTTTGTTGACATACTTGCATACGTTCTAAAGACTTCAGCAAATCTGCATTCGAACAAGTTTTTCGAATATTTTCGACAAAAATTAAAAGGGTACGGTAATGTTACGAGCACAAGTTTGTATTTAATTTACGTTCTTGGATTATCTTAATATAATAAACTAAACATTCATTCAGATACATATATCATGTACAAAAAACACTAAACAATAATTACGAATTCCTATTTTTTTGTAGAAAAAAAAGTGAATATAATAGGAAAGCAGCAGCAAATTGTTCATACTGTTTTCACAATTTTCGTGGGCACACAACTTTCTCCTCTTAATGACCGTATTCGAGATAATTGATTTTCGAACATGACTATTTCGAAAACTAAAACATTTTATTTTAGTTGAATATTTCAGCATTTCTTGTATACATCCGAAATAATTAAAATCACCAAGCGCCAAATAAAGAATAATTTTTGTTCGAAAATGGGCGAAAATTCGAATTCAAAAAAAAAATCGAGTGGACCTATTTATAATAGGTAATTACAATTATTATCTCCCAAAAACACCATCATCTTATACGCGAATTGCCTGGTTCCACGAATTTTTCTAATGAACCTAGAAATTCTTTTACAACAACCGATGTCGTTATAAGCGACTTTTACTGTAGTTTTCAATATTGGTTTATTTTACAGAAAAAGTCGCAAGAAAATTGTGCCTGTGTGTGACAAAGAATAAGAATTTATATTAAATTCAGTCAAATCACTACCTGAACTGAAAAATAAAGTAAGAAACAAGACCAAGAACCAACTCTTGGGCGTATGGCACACAAGTTCACTTTCACATCAGATAAGAAACTTTCCAGACTTTGAGGTCTCTCTACTCCACTATACCCAAAGCATATTTTCACATAATACTAAATCTAAATCTTACCCAATCCCCTTGACCATCTTATCTTGAAAGCTATAAGGGCCAATGGGGCTAATCACCTATATTTTCCTAAAATCATTATATAACAACGAAACGTAAGCATTGAAGTCATAAAATTTACATCATCGACGGTTTATATCTTTCGTATTATTCGTCACGCAGAAGGCATATTTTCGTTTCACAATTTTGGAGATAACATTTTATTTGGTTGTTTTATTTTCCTTGCATAATTTTCTACGACACATCAGTTCTTGATGTTTGAATAAAAAAATCAAAATCTCCCTTAAATCTCCTAGCAACAAAGAATATTTTTATGCAGTTATTTTATTTACCTGTTAGAGTCGTAATCTAGTTTAGGTCTTATTCTAAAGAACCCCACGACAAAAAGTTTTTTTCAACCCTTTAAACTCGACATAGAAATGTTAACCAATTCCACTCGTCCTCAAAGGATTCAGCTTTGCCAACAAGTACAACCCGCTTACAGCAATATTTATCTTGTTGGTATATTTTTCCCACCGTTGTATCTCATTCAGCTAGCACATCACATAGGAGTACCCACTCTGTATCCATAATTATAAAACTTTAAGCAACGTCCAGACTAATGAAATCTTTTCCACTAGCTTTGCGGTCAAAATCAAAGGAAACTTAAACTCAGTCTGAACTGATTTCTCGTGGGAAATCAACTGCCAACCTTAAAAGTGTTCAACCATATTTTCCAATTTGAAAAATTCAATTTATAATAAATGGCGCTTCGCCCGAGATGCATTATTTATTTTTTTTGTTAATAAGTGTTAAAACAAAATTATGTCTTAGTCTAGTTTTTGCTAATTGCATGTGAGAAACCATTTAGCTCGGTAGAAATACTTTTACCTACGAGTCCAATAACAAATAATTGATAAGTATATATCTGTAATGACATTTAATCAAGCAAATTGGGCGACCTCGGGCCATGAAGAAACCCATTTAGATGTTTACATTGTTAATAATAATTTGTTCGTTTTCTTGTTGCAACGATTCGGGTCCAGTGATCGCAGAATGCGAGCAAAATTACATTTCAATCGAATTCATTTAAATTATATATAAGGAAAGTGACTTTAAGGACGCCTTGAACAACAGCAATGGATATTTTCGCACACTTCATGGGAATGAATCATTTCAGTGTTTATTTGGAGGATCGTAAAGAAATTTGTTTATGTTGAAATTTATATAGCATTTTGTGTACGAGTGCGGATTTGTTTGGAGAGCGATTTTCCTTTGTCGGAAAAGTAACCATTATGGTATTCAAGTTGGGAGCGCAACGATAAACAAGATGTGTTTTCATTGAGCATTCAAGCAGTTCTATCATAAGCATGATACTTGTCTTCCATATGTCGAGCTGGAGTTGAAAGAACTAATGAACAGTTTCAGCTGGACATTGAGTAAAAATCACACTTCGGCTGCAAACTTCGTAGAGAATTACTTGTCGACGATTTGAAATGGTGGTCTGTTAAAATTATTTGGTAATTGGGAATTTATGTCGGTTTTTCACTAGTAACTGTTAGATCCGGGGAAGAACACAAATTCGGACTCGGCATGAAATTTTAAATTGCAGGTCTCTTCCATTTGTCCCAAAAATACAAATTCACATCGCCACCTATTTATTTTTATTTTCACCAGTAAATGTCAAACTGAAGTGACGTTTGCCAAACTAATTTGTCAACATGCTCGCTCTTTTTGATTTTCGTTCGTAGATCTACACCATCACCATCTCTCTCTTCTATGTCAAATTGAAAAATGTCATCAAAACAAAATGGCCGACTCTACCTAAGACAAATTTGAAATGACTTACCCAAATGGAAAAATGCAAAGAGAAATAAAAAATGTTGCAGCTTGACAGAAATTCAGGGGACCAGGCGGCGCACAGTGGGGCAAGATACCTGCAAAACTGGAAACAACTCATTTGAAGGGCTAGCGGTTTTGAAAATATTTTTTTTTTATGATAAACAGTTAGATGTAAATAAAAAATAGACATTTGAGTTTAAGCAGCTTTATTTAATTTTTTAAATTATGTTTTTTTAACTTAGAAACAAGAAAACACTTAAAAAAAATCTAAAGAAAAAATTTTTTTTTGTACTTCATATTTTGAAGCTACATAATTATGTGTATTAAAAAACAAATAAATTAAATCGATAGTTTTTCAATTTATTTACATTCATATATGTTTGCTTAATAAAACTAAAATTCGGTTTCATTTGAAGAACAATCACTCGCGCTTTCATCGCTTATGTTGGTGTTGGAGTTCTCAGAACAAAATACACTTGGTGCAATGATTAAGTCGTAAGCTTCTTTTGGAAATGATCTGAGCTTTTTTCTGGGTAGTTGTCTGTAGCTCGTAATAAGTGGATCTGATGTAATTAACATTAAATTGAAAACATCTTCATTACTTTTTTTGCGAGAACATTTCCTTGAAAAGCCCTCGCGGTATTTTTTGAAGTCTTTATTTCTGGCTTCCTGTGCTTCTTCTGAAAGTTGGCCTATTGGAAGAAGTGCAGCAGAAATCACATCTGGACCATGTATTAAAAGCTTATGTACAGTTGGAGGCATGTAGTACCAAGGGTATAAATTGACAAAGTGTTTGGCTGTATCGAGTGTGAACACTTTAAACTTCTCAATATTTATATCATAGCCACTTGAAATCGCTACCAATACAACATGCAGTTTTTCAATAAGTGTCTTATCGATACCCAATATTTCAGATACCACATCTGCGTTGCCAAAAAATCGCCTAGCAGTGTTGCCGTCATTTGAATTTCCGAATCCAGGCTTAGGTTGGTCAACAATTAGACCCATACGATTTCGGAACTCCTTTTGTATTCGATCCTTATTTGCTGCTACAATTAGTTTATCTTCCTTACGAACTTGCCACCTTTTTACTGGAACTCTATAGCCAACATGTAAAAGACACTCAAAAACTCGAATCCAGCAGTGCAGCACTGACAAACCAAACTGCAATGCATTGGGATTGTAGGGCATCAGCAGCAAGTTCTCGATATTGTTGAAGTCTTTTGAACTCGCACCGCAGATATAGCAACGCTGAGAAGAGACGGTATCTGTCAAAGCGTTGCAAACCTTCCCGTCAACCATTGCAAAGACGAGTTTATGTGCTACTTCAACTACTTTTTCTTCTACATTAACTACTGAATGGCAAAGACTCTGAATTTGAGCATCTATGTTTTGCTTTTCAGATACCGTAACTTGTGCTGATTCTTTGGCATATTCAATTTTTATCGGACGGCAGTACCTGGTTGAAGAAGGTCTGGGATTTTGCCATATGACATCTTTTTCTTCCGAGCTCTCACACACCAATTGAAGGGGTACCATAGAACTTATGAGCACACTTGAGTCATCAGCATTCATTCCAACAAATTTCTGCTTATAAGAACTGTGTCCAGAACTGCCATCGAATCCCCACTTAGAAATCAAACACAAATTGCGTAATTTCTCGTCTTTCAATGTAAATAATACTTCTTTTTGAGCTTCAATCAAGCGTTCCACGGTATGGTTCATCAAAGCTTGGACCGTAACTTCAGCTACAGTATCTGTTACATGAATGTCTTCCCTTTTCGGATAACACCTTATTTTGGCAGCTTGAACAATTTTGTAAGAAGGGAACATTTCAGTGTCTTTAGCTCGAATAACATTGTATTGCTGTCTAGTTAGCTTGGCCTCGACTACGGTTGACAGTGCTTCTTCCCCTGACATCTGCTGAGCTCGTTGATCTTCTTTACGGATGGCATTTTTATACCTAATTGCGCGCTGAGGTGAACGGACTAGCTCCTCTACCAATTTTGCTGCAACTGGATGACCCGCTGCTCTCAAACTTACCTTTGTGGCAAACCCTAATTGCGAAGTTGGCATCTCTTTTCGCATCCTTTCCGTTTTGAGACGTTTGCTTCGATCGCTGCTTTCTTCAAACGATTTCTCTGGGCGGCCACCTAACTGTTTTAATGGGACTACTTTATCAAGAAGTTTAAAGCCAATCGATGTCTGCAGCCAAGACTCATTTTGTTTTTTAAAACGTTTTTCATTCCTGCCAGCTTTTAGCCATTTTTCCCTATATCTTATTCCAAATTGAGCAATTGCATGATGTAGCTCTTTAACATTAATATTATGGTGGCCTTCAAGGTGTCCCTTCAAAAATTTTATTTTTTCTTCCAGCTTTTGAAGTCCCGATTCCTTCATTATGTTAAACAACTCCATCCTTGTGTAAAACAAATCGTTTGACTGCGAACCTACGCGAAAATAACAATATTAAGAAAAATGCGCAAATTAAAAAAACACTTTTGCTACAAGTGGTCTTCAGGGAAAAACGGAATAAAAAAAAATGGAGCACACGTATTCACCCGTTTTTTTTTCCATTGCATAGACAAGATGTTAAGCTTTATTGGCAAATCAAAATTTCGGTGTGAGAGCGTGTGATACTTTACTTTTGCTTTAGCAATTGAAAAAAATACACTAAATTTCCTCCAAAATTGAATACACATTTATTCACAAAAAAAATAAATAAATAATTTTTATAGTTTTTACCTAAAATTTAATTTTAAAAGTTAGTACATACTTGAAGCTTTCGGTTCCATATTAATGTTTAACTTTCACTTAATTTGTAAAAAAAATACAGCTATGCAAACACTTGCCAATTCAATTACTTGCTTAGACACACGTTGCAAGACGAACTGAATTGCTAATCTCAATTAGACTGTACGAAGTGACAAAGCAACTTAAAAACATAACTGTTTTTGCAAATGATGCATTGGAATGTATATTAACGCAAAAACAACTTTGTACACTCATCTCTCTCAATTAATTTTTGGAGTTGTTTCCGACTTCGTCATATAGGCTGAAAGTCTCGGAATATTTGACCTCTTTTTCAATTTTAGATAAATTGGAAAAGCTTTTAGAAATCCTTTCTTGATTTCATATTGATTTTTGTGAAGTCAAAGAGTCTCAATTTGGGTTGTCGGACGTAAATTTTGTCGGCATTTCTGGTCACATACAGGGTCTTACTAAAAATCAAATTGAACGTTAATTTGAAATATTTTTTTAAGGTCTCACTTCTCGAACATATCCATACTTGGAATATAGGAAATTTTGGAAATACTGAAGGAACAAATGAAGTTGCTAGATTTTTAAGGAATATTCTTGCCAGAAATTCACTAGAGGTTCCCTTTTTATAGTTTCCAACGATAAATGACTATTTGAAAGAATTTGTTGGCATGTAACAATGCCGCGTAATGTTGACAAATGTTTGATATGAACATTCTCACGTTCAGAGATATAATTTCTTTTATCTTTTTTGTCATACCCACACTTTTTGGTTCCTAAAACAAACCAAAAATTAATTATATTATGTACGGCTATTGTCTAAAAAGACTCGTGAAATAGATTAGATTAAATTAAATTAAATTTTCGAATATATACAGATTGATTTCAGATATGTCAAAGAAAAATTCTCGCAAATTGCCTCTGCCTGATTAAAAGTCGTCTTATGTTTTTTTTTTTTTTAATTTTTACCAAATTACAGCGCTTCCGAACAAGTTTTTTTAAATTTAAGAAAAGAAAACCAGAAAATTCATAAGTACACAATTCTAGCAGATAAAAAGCTAATTATTTTCCCTTCAAGCTCATTTTGAGTTTGAGTTTTTGAAACTATTTCTAAAGGGGATAAATTCCGCGATTTGGTACCATTTAGTCAAGTTTGTTGAAATGTTGAGAAGTTTGAAGTACCTAGCAAAAATTCTCACTGATAATGATCATTTTGGAGCAAACCATTTTGCGAAGTGTGGGCGTACTGGCTGAGTGGTTAGTGTACTGAGCGAAGGGGCTTGAAGTTGAATCCCCGGCAAAACACAAATTACATCTTAATGTTTTTCTTAAGGCCCCACTTAAAGGTGAACACTTTCGAAATATCAAGGGAAACCACTCCCTACACTGTCGACACAAATAGGAACAATCTGGAAAATTTGCAGCCAAATCGGCAGAGTGGATTTTAATTCTATGGCACACACACGAACACTGCTTCTTAAATGGCTTTAAATAGTTTCTCCCTTCCAAAAGGCGTTGCAAAGTATGGCAAAGTCTTCTATATATTCAACAACAATTTTGGACTAAAGTTTGAAACTTCTTTTTAAGACGTAAAAACAAAACCTGAAGTTCAAAATATTTGATTCTGAAAGGCACGCATTATAAATAATATCACAAAAAGAAATTACCAAACTTAAGAACAGTTTGGTTAATAAACTGCTTAGCTTCGTTCCTCTTTTCCCATTGCTTACGAACAATAATTAAAGAAACAGCGTTTGCCTTAAAAAATAATCAAGTAGGTAATAACTATTTTGTTTTTCAACTTTCATTTTTAATTACACACATTAAAGATACTTTTAGATTTTTGCTACGCAACCATACGAACCGGTTACTTTCAGTTTATATACAAAAAAGAATAGGTAGGTACCTATACTTCAAGAATCTACACAAAGATATCCAGAAACCAAAACACAAACACTTGGAGAGAAGAACGTTCATCCGAAAGTCACACCAGTCACAACAGCGAAACAAACCATCAACCCGCATATGGCATGGTAATGGAATGTGCAATAATATTATAGTAACACAATTAAAAACCTTGGGTTTGATGTCGGCTGTTTGTGGGACTGCCTTTCCCTTTTTAAATCGGCAACCTATACAAACCGCGGCTGCAACTACGAGTATTCTGTTTCTGATACTGACTGAGACTCTATGCCAGCACAATAGTCGTCTTCGCCCGCTGGCTGATGTTACTACACTTGTATGCTTGTCGGAGTACTGCACTCTTAGGATCACCTGCCTTAGGTATAGTATATCCGCCGTGCTATTGTGTGAGTGAGACGACAACAAGATCGACTTGGCCAACAAGTGTTACTATACCATCGACATCGTCGAGCTGATGCATTTCAAGCGCTGGAAATACCTCGAAAACCAGTTTCCAGCGGATCTATATAAAGCTGATACTATTTCAGTTTTCAGATTCTGTATACCAAAGAAAAGATACAAAATGTATCTCTGTATATGTATTCCTAGTTCATTCTTGAAGCTGCCGCAGCTCCTGTTGTGTAATGCTTTTCGTGCAATGAAAGTGAAGAGATAGGTGTGCTCAGGGGATGCACAATAGGTACTATAGCAACCTCTTCTTTGAGATGCCCACCCCACACAGATGCGTGTCATTCGATCAGATCCATTATGGTATACATTACAGTGACTTTGCGCCAACAATGGATGGCGATATGTGCGACAACTGTGGAATTCTTGCGAATATAGGTTTATGTCAGTCAGTCTCCCTATAGTCGGCGACGACAACAATGGCCCTGACCCAATAATTGCGTTTAATTGGAAGCCGAAGCGCGCATAAAGAAAGAGAGAGCTGCAGCTGACTGGAGTATACCACTGAAGGAATATAAAGAACGTTTCGACTTTCGAGTTCTGTACGTATGGCTTTTATTTACGACCTTGGGGTTATTGTTTAACCGACAGTATCGAAGAAATAACTCTCGAGCAGGATAATTAATGTGCGGCGCGGGGCGAGGAAAACAAACTCCAATGGATCACGAGGATTGCCTTCAAGGGTAATAACAACAAAAAGAAAAAAACCATTCCGAATGACTGGCACAAGAATAAACCGCATAATATGGCGTTAACCAGCTTTAACGATGGACGTCATGATTCCTTGCTGCCATAAACCGTTCTAAAAATGAAGGTCGACATCTGTCGTCAAGGTGGGTTGAGTACAGTCATTTATTTAAAATTAAACTCTTTCGCGCTGGGGAAAAGCAGTTTTTATTTGGTTTTCTTATTTCTAATATTTCTACAATTCAAATTGTATTGAGAACAAATATTTCATTCACTTAGCGATTGTTTTGATTGACTTTTCTATCGAGGATGTGTTTGAAACATTCGTTTCTAAACATTTTATAGAACCACTTTTTTGATGGCCAGAAGTGTAGTCAGTTATCGAAATTGGGCAAGAAAATTCCCGTAATTATGAGCTTGTCGACAGACGTTGCCTTTTTGCACCTCGCTTCGTAACTTACCTTCCGAAAATGTGCACAGAAAGAGGAACCGGGTATGGGCTACAATGATATCTGCGAATAGGATTTATTTAATTAGTCTTAGAGGTTAACGAACCAGTAAATATACTCGGCGACGAAAAAGAGACCCGACAATGGTGGTTTGATTCGAATATGTCTCGAAAAAATATACTCCGCGATCATTTTTAGTGTGCAGGTCAAATTTTTGGAACTTACATACAAAATTCAAAATTTGGTTACCTACAAAACATATAAGCTGAAGGTTAAAGATGATTTTTATTAAGGCCCGCTGTCAATAGGAAAAGGGAAGCCTAGCATCAAAGCAGAGGGATTAACGTCAAATCGTTTAGAGAAAAATTCTTCACAGACGGCTTTTGGAAGGCAACCGCTTCAACAACGAGCTGTACAGCTGCACATTGTTTTTAGAACTTTGCTCAACTCGATGCCCAACGAGTGACACGTTAGTGCGATATCAATACACTTGTCGAGCAAAGATCTCCAATACTTTACAAAGCTTTGGTTAAACTGGGTTTAGATTTGCAACTTGCGACCCATGTGTATTCGACTTAAAAGCGTTGAAGTTTAATTTGTTTCGCATGCTGTGTTCAACCGGCATAAGAATAAGGCTACTTGAGGCTACTTGAATAAGGCTATTTTTGAATTGTTTCGAGTTAAAATGCGTGCCAGAAATAATTTTCAGGGTACATCTTTTTAAAGGAAGTACAATTAGGTTGTTGGATGATATCTCTGGAGCTACAGAAACGATTCCAACAAATATATTACTAATAGTAGTAGTTTTGTTATAGGAACTGTGACCAGACCATATTTTAGAAGTCCTAATAATGAACAATACAAAAAGGAACAAATTTCAACACAATTCTCAATAATTGAAATAGTAATTAATATACAAAATTAGAAACGCACTTTTTAGTACTAGATTCTTGCTTGTTTGTTCAGCAATTTAGAGCACGTTAGCATTATCATTTCGAGCATTAATTTAAGGTTTTCGTAATGTTTACTTTTAAGAATTTCAATGAAATACGAAACCAATAATGAACAACTTATAAAATACTGAAAATTTGTATGCTTTTGTATACAAACAATGAACATCGTCAACAAATACAGAACTGTTCATTATAATAATATAATATATTATATAATCGTATGTAGCTTTTTGTGTACAGTTGGCCGTTGTAGTTCGTCATTCTAGCTTAGTTATTTAAGAGCAAGCGTTAAATAAATCTCCCTTGACTTATATTATAAAAGAAAAAATATGGTTTTATTTTATCAATTAACGAACGACATAACTATATGCTATGTTTTAGTATGAGATTAAAACTCCGCGATAGAGTTTACGTGATAACGCTTAAATCCGTTTTTAAGAAATTACATATTTTGATTTAACTGTAGTCAATTTGCCATTATATCAAAATAAAGACCTTTACATTGTTTTAGGTTGAGTATTTTGATCTTTCAATCAGCTTTTCGCTCCGGAGGCTAAGCAGACAATTCAAAATAGATAGACGGGCAACAAAAATTGTGATGGGGAGAAAATGGTTTTGAAATATTTTGATGACCACCGAATTTTAAAATATTCGGCCCCAGCTAGGCATCCGTCGAAACGGAAAATTCTTCGCAACGCATACTCAGCCGAGACCTCAAAACACATTCGAGGTATCCGTTTTCCACAAAAAAAAAAATTGCAATGCAATGACGCATTGATTTAACGTCCTCGTATTATTTGGTGATTGTTTTTCGCTCGATCTTGCGCTGAAAACACAAATTGAAGCAATACATACAAAATATGCGTTGCTATATTGCTTGTCCTTTTATGGCTCACATTTTTAGCATTTCACTTAAAACTGTCAATAGACTCCGCGACGGATTGCTGTCGGATGATATCGGAAAAGAATTCCTATGAAGCTGTCAAAAATGTCACTCCAAAAAATCCTCCGAATGGTATAATATCGGAGAATTTTCCGTTCCGACGGATACCTCTCTACGGCCGATTGTTAAGTGAGGTACCTATCCTCAAGTGCCACCATTGCTGCAGCCAAAGACATTAGGATCCGAGCTTAAAAAATAAGGAGGCGATACTCTAACATGCATGCGGCTTGTGTGCGGTAAAAACGAAGGAGTTATAAGAAAATACTTTGTAATTTTCAATGCAAATGTTACCTTTTGCACCCCTTTGGGTCCTCCACTATCTACGTTAAACTGTCTGCTAGTAACTGCTTTCCGAAAATAATCAAAACTCAAGGATGGCCTCGGTTAAGAAGCCATACCTGGCCTGCCTTTTCTGACTATTTAAATACTCATCCTTAACATTTTGCAACTAATAATATAGACCTAACTAACCTATCATATTTGCACATATATATTGAATACTGCTTGTTTACTCATAATTTTTGAACCTACATACTCACCGACAACATTATGCTGACGTCAAAAAAAAAACGTAACCCACATTATACTGCGATTATCGATTTTATTTTAATAAACCACTTGGAATGGAGGAAGTCCACGATAAACACAAAAGTCAGGAAAAAAAAACGAAAACTATACCACCTAATCATCAATTTCCCAACACGACACACAGGCTAATTCGATTTACAACTAAAAGATATGTAGATTGCAAATACGTCATAAGCGTCGATTGTTCAATGAGCTTACGAATTCAGAATCACAGAAAACAAAAAAAAAGAACCCAAGCCATCCCAAACGATAAGTACAGTCACTGCTTTAGCAATTAGATTGTGTTTCATTTTTTTTCCTCAGCATGTTTTGTAAAACTAGAATTAACGTTAATAACGTATCTATTGTGCGGTAAACATTTCGTAAAAAAAACCGACCGCTCGCTCTGTATTTATGAGAAGACCTTGAGATTTATGAATGAATATAATATGCTTTGAAACGTGACATATATAGATAGATAAAGCGTGAATAATTAGCGTGAAAGTAAAACTTGTTTACGTATCCGCTCGCAATATGGGTTTTAACTATTTTAGCCGAAAGCCGGACACACAACACTTGTCAAGGTCGTGCATTATTGGATTCAATTCTCTTGAAGGCTGTTCGAGGCAAAGAGGGTTGACCACTGTTTGGTTCTCCTTACTTCAGGTGGTGTGTGTTGAGCAGTACTAAATTACTTGATTAACATCGCTAGGCTGTGAGGTGACCTACATCGCAACTAGTTGTGTGAAAACAATCACGAATGGGAAGACATTCCAATCAGCTTGTCATGCGAAGAACTGAGAAGATATCACAAATGTAATAGCATAACCAGCGAAGCGACAGTGGCAACACACAGGTCGGACCTCTGTCGAATTTGAATGAGAAGCACTGGTATGTGAGTTAATTCGCCGCAAGGTCTTCAAACAGAGATCTAGATCGAAGATTTAAGTTCACAGTGACGTTGATGTGCAATCAATACAACGCATCTCTGTGTGGTAACTTTTGTAGAGATGCATTTGTATGCCAGCCACGGAAAGGTGAAAACCCGCAAAACTGTATGCCGAGCGCATTTGTGGCAATACTTAACATTTATAGGTTATATTTATATAAGGTACAGTACATGGCATAGTTGTGAGAGTTTTTTGTTTGCCACTCATCAATATCAGTGATCCAGCAGTCCTTTTTAAGAAATTAAATCAAAATTAAATCGTACTTCTGTGTGACTCCGTTTCGGATACAGTGGCAACACTGCTATTCTCTGATACTGGCGTTATTCAGAGCTCCTTCATTGCTATATCAGTATATAATATATATGCTTTAACCATACGAAAATCATTTTCTGTTGTCTTCTAACACAAGTTCCTTTGTAGGTACAATAGGAGCATTTTTAAAAGTCATTATGGTGAAATGTTCACAAAGTATCCGTACATTTTGTACAGGTTGAAGATTACTTACGTGACAACAGCAAAATCTCTTGGACTCTAGGTTCGTGCGAATAAGACTACAATCGGTCAAGTCGTTCAAAAGTTACACGATCACAATCACTCCGCAGTATAACATGGGCTTTAAGCCACAAATTCAAAATGTGTTTTCTCGTATGACTGGATCACAAATATATGTGCTTCCTCGTTTGACAAAAAAAAAAAAATAATAAACTAATTTTAGTGCAAAGATAAAATTTTATAAAAACCACAACAGCAAAAATTTATTTAATAAAAAAATAATCTAAAGGGATTTAAGTGGCATGTTAACAATTATAAATGGCACAATAACTCTAAATTCGTGGATTAATCAATAAATATGCGATTAAAAAAATAACGATACGTAAAAAATCTTAATCGATACTTTCAATAGATTTTCGTTAAGTTCATATCGAAGAAAGCTTTTAATAAATTTCAATTTCCGTGGTAATTTAATTCATTTGAATTAAATTGTGTCAATAAAAACAAATTGCCACAAAATAATAATTTTCCCGTGATCACCAACATCGAGAGGATTAAATGTAAGCACTGCAAAGAAATGGAAATTCAGTACCTACTTAGTACAAGTCACTTACTAACTCAAAGCATTATGCAATCAGTCCCAAGCGAACAGAAAATAGAAAAATTGAGCACTGGAATTGGGTTTTGTTAAGGTCACATTACAAGGGCGTTGAATGAGTTTCTGTGACATTTATACGCCGCACAAACTACAATAGGTTCGAGGTATTATTTCAGTAAGAAATGTTAAGAGTGTTCGAAGTAAAACATCAGAGAAAAAAAAAATAGAAAACCAAAACCAAATCTCCCGAGTTGTGAGCAGCTCAACGAAAATCATGTAAGGCACGTGCTACAAAATGTATTTTTCGAAAAATATCTATTTTATCAATATCTACCATGGGTGAACGGTTGGTTCAATTATTAAGGCCATATACAATAGATAAAATGGTTTTTCCGTATCCAACTGATTCGATAGATACGCGGTTAATTTTTTTAATTTCTTTTCTCGGTTTTATTCACGATACTTGCAAATCACCAAATGTGTAAACACACTTTCAAAACAGTCTCTTTAAATATTTATATTAACATTCGTACGTTCGATTTATAAACTCACTTGGCGGCAGCAAATTACCGAAAACACGACACAAACAAACTAACTTCTAGAAGTCACTACGAATTGTTTAAACCAATGGGAATCACTTATCAATGTAAAATGAAAATGAGTTTTACCACAAATACATTTTTCAATAGGTAGGCGCACAGTAGTCCCGACTTATCTTTTGCCAATTAAAATAAAAAAAAAATACGTATGAACGTTTTTTGTATTTTTTTTTTGTTAATTTGTCTCAATTTATTTGTTGCACTTATCAAATCTATTCTTATCGCTGTCAGCGGGTAGTTTGCAATTTTTGTTTGTCCCTATTTTTATAAAATTTCTTTGTAATCAGCGCTTGGTTTTTTTATTTGCAAAAAAAAAAGAAGAAACAGCAAACAAATTTGGGCGCTGTATATTTCAACAACACGTTTTCGTGATATGACTCTTCGTGTGGTCTGATTGTTAGTTCATGAAAGTTTGTTACATAAGATTGCTTGTAGCCGATATAAATGTATGAACATATTTAAATTGGAGGTAAGCCAGGTGTGACGTAAATTGCACAATATGTACGTATTTCTGGGGTGAGGGTATTCCCTATTCGAAAATACCTAAGTGGAAGGATTTTTAAAAACAACATTTTTAAAAAATATATTTTTAAAAACCACATTTTTAAAAACAATATTTTTAAAAAAAATATTGTGAAAACAATATTTAAAAAAAAAAAAAAATTGTGGAAACAATATTTTTAAAAACAATGTTTTTAAGAGTGTAACATTTTGTTTGCAATGTCACTAGATCGATTATAAAATGTTAATCGGGATTTTTAAAATTCGAGCAAATTTTAAAAATTAAATAAAAAAATATAAATATAAATATATATATAAAATATAAAAATGTAGTTAGTTCCTCGCAACCCTTTGTTTTTAGTTGATGAAGATTTTGAGTCTGAAAACTTTAAAAAATCGGACACAGATTTGTTTGCCAGATTGATGACGAAGACATGACGTGTGATTTCTTTGCTTAAAGTGATCTTCAGATGCCCTTAAGGGGAGCGAACTTCTTATAAAACTGTCTTTATGAACGCAATACTGATATGAGCTAAGATTTTTTTTCCCAATGTAAAAATTGGTCCACAGGACTATTAACTTGTAAAAGAGATACTTTCAATACAGTAACCAACTGAACAGTAGGTAGAACTGTCCAAAGGCTAAGAGCTCCTCCAATGATTTGTGCAAGAGAACCAGGAAGAGGAAACAATTGTGCACTTCTTGTACAACATGCATCTCTAGCGCCATCTACCTGCGACGACACGAAAGCGACCTTAGACGGGCAAGACCGAGGACATTCATATTTTGACCGTAGTCGAAGAAGGAAGTGAAAGAAATTTGTATGTAAATAAATTATTAGAACAGAACATGTTACGCCTCGTATTTAATTCAACACGAGAGAACCCCCTTTATACAGCGCCAACCACAAATGCCTGGATTTAAAGCTGTTTCCGCTGTCCAAAAATATTTCTACCGGTCGACGACCTGGTGGTTTGTACGACTATTACCTTCCATTCATGTTTCCCTGCTTCGGTGAATTTAATATCCAACAAAAATTGTACACGGATTTCAAGTGAATACCCTGCTAATATCATGACCTCGATATACTCGTAGCATGTCTCGATAAATTAAAGAACACTCAGCACAGTGAACTCTGAAATTTAGCAACGAAAATAAATTCAATGCCTGGCTGCAGTCAGTGCGAGGTCAAGACCTCTCTCTCCTTCACTCGATGAAATTAAATTGAATTTTATGACCTGGTCATACTAATCATCGGTCACCAGTTAAAGGCGCAAATAAAAATGTCTCCGCATTGATTTTAGTATCCCGTTCCAGTCGCCAAAAGTGGGTGGACAAATTGCTCTCGTTAAGTTCCGTGAGACAAACTGCAGGCGATTCATCTTTGCTCCACTTTTAAATATTGAATTTCCTTGCCCAGTATGCTACATGTCCTTCTGTTGACCGAAGAGACTACGGTATACGTGTTTACCCAGTTTCATTATTCAAATCGTGTTCTGAATACCAAATAAAGGGGTTGCCTCTAAATAACCACTTAAAATACCACTTTCCGTTTTCTGTTTCTTGGCAGGCGGTGCATGTAGGCGCACCCATGGCTAGAGGGGGACATATTGATTAGACTGTTGGTGAACTATTTTTAGTTATTCTTCGTGACTGGAATATGAATTCTCCCTTTTGGATGCTTCGTGTTCTCTTTAACTGGGGGATTATGAACGATGAGCACTTGGGATTGTTGTTTGTAGAGGACTTTGGCGATGGCCGACATATACGCTGACAAAACGCAGCTCACAACAATGTGCTGGACGATTAGTTGTGTACAGTGAATGCTGTGATCTAATTTGTTGGTCCTTTGTGGCTGCTGACCCAGACACTAGACAGGGTGTTTGTAACTCAATTTGTGTGATCCAATTATGCGGGCACTTGCTGTGATTTTGGCTGCAAGATTTCATAAATTTGTACTTTTGTTCTTCAAGATGCCATTGTGTCTGATTATGACGTAGACCACGTCGGTGTAGATCGACCGGAGTTATGTATTTTTATTAGGCATATTCTTTATCAGTGATATCTGGGAGGGGATGGATTTTGTGCCGGCCTGAAGCTGAGCAACGTTTAGTCTGGTCGAGTTGTGAAAATTGCTGGTCCTATTGAATACGATGAGCCAGACATGAAGCAAGAATAAAAACAAATTATCGCACAGAGAAACCTAATTCGAACGGGATGAAATAACGAAGCGGTGATGGGACAACGGGGAAGTGGGCGGATGGTGCTTGCGAAAATCTGATACGACTTTGTTATGGGCTCGGGAGGTCCAGACCGCATCTGTAAGCAATTAGGCAGATCAGTATTGTGTTGGATTCTAGATACAATGAGAAAAAGGAGTGATCTTCCAATGATCTGCAATAGGGACGAAATTTCAAAATATGATAAAATCCTCTCAGAGAGCAACGTCTATCTGAAAAATAGCAAACGCTGGTGTCCGCAGGGATCTACAGCGGAACCTCTTCTCTTTTATTTCGACAATTCCTACCTTCAATAACCTTGCTATAGACAAATAAATAAATACGAGCAGTCGGCGCAATGTCTGTAGGTCCGTTTTGTGTGATTTTTTTAATTTTTGGGACGAATGGAAATTGTAGATCCCAATTTTATGACGAGTCCAAATGGCTCATTGAGAAGCTCTTTCATGGCTGTTCTACTCTCGGATGTTTGTCAGAGGTGGAGCAGTAGACACAAACCTTACGATTTAATTTGTTTTTTTTTTTTCGGTAATCGGCTATAGGAACACATGTAATTTTTCTCCCACGACTTGGTGTTCCCTTTAAAGTAGCAAAAAGTAGAATGTATGGCTTTCAATTTGAACGAGCACATCAAATGCGTTGTAATCACAGAGCTTAACTATTGAAAGTCAGTCGCGCGACAAAAAATGTAAGAGCAAGTAAAATACGTATCACTACATCGTGTCGCAATCGAAAACTTAGGTAAACTTAGGTAGGTAGGTAGGTGTGGCGGTTTATCTGAAAACCCAAGTAGGACTAAGTTCTGTTTTCATATCACAACTCAATTGACCCGGTTGTAAAAATTGTCGAACCGGAGAGTTTAGATCCAGCCTGTGGAATTCAAATAGGTTATCAGTTCCCTAATACTACTTTTCGAGACCTTCTCAAGGGAGTCGAAGAAGGGTTTACCCATAAATCGCTGTCCGGCCCTAGCTAGTGCTGCACAGGCGCGAAGGCATAAACAAAAACTTACTTCTTGCATTGATAATATTGTTGTAGACATTTTAACACTGGACACATACCTGAAAAGAAAAAAAGGAACAACATTAAATCATGTGTTGTTGTGAATTGTAATTTACAAAATATATCAGTTGCAAATGGTTCAACAGAAGCCTATTCACGCGACATGTTTCGTTTTAGTTTCAGGCATGTTTTTGACAGAAATGGAATCAACTCAATTTTATTAGTATGTTTCCCAAAGTTGCTTATGACAGCTGTATGAACAGAGATTGCTGTGTTGTCTGCGAACTTTCCGGCAGAGTGTCCTTTGCCATCTTGACAAACAAGTTCAAGATTTGAAATATATTCAAGGAGCTTAGGTCAATGGTGTCGAATATTCTATATTAGTTTGAAGTGAGTTCTGAAACGATTTACCTCGAGTAGATATATTTATTATTCCTAGTCACATGTTAACAAACTAATCAAACGGTGAAAAGTTTGTAATTCTAAACAGTAGCCAACAAATAAAAATAAATAGCTGCAGCTGGCTTTTCACAACCATTCGTTTTGTGTGAGTTTTTAATTTTTTTGGACGATTGGAAGGATTTGCAATTTTATGCCGAGTGCAAATGGCTCATTGAAAAGCTCTTTCATGACGAGAGATATTTGTCAGGCGTTTTTTGTCCCTTTTTACCTTGGCCTTTACTAGACATATTGAAATTGCATATACATCTCCTGGCAGACCTTTAAATTGCAAGCATTTTGGCAAGCAAAACGTTAGTGTCTGTCTTTTGTCAAAATAGCTATAGCCTATTTCAACCTCTTACAATTTACTGAATCGATGAACAAACCGAGGTGAAGTGCGAGTGTGTATACCACAGTAGGTACAAAGACTGGCAGCTCCACAAAAAGACCAAAGCAAATTTCTTTTACGCTCTATAAATGACTAAATCTTGGACAAATAAATACTCGTAGTTACATCGGAAAATGTTTAAAAAAAGCACACACTTCTCCCCACATAATTTCATCAATCTTCATCTCATCTTCGATAGCATCTCCAACATCACTATCTCAGCAGTCAGTCTGTCTACCCATAATCGCACAATGCTGGTTCTCTTAGCTAGATTATTATTCAACTTATAATCCATAATAATGACTGAAAAATAAAACATGACACAAACAAACAGAACGACAATTTTCATTTCGATTTTAAATGTATGTCGTTCGTTCGTACATTATCACTTGCAGTCGACCGCGGGAGCTCGTTAGTGCGGTTTTAATGGACGTCTTTTAGAATATTTATAGTTTCTATTTATTTATTTTTATTCTCCTTTTTTCTTTATTTGTAATGTGGCATATGTGGCAACAAATCGGATTACACAGAGAACAGAACTATAGAGACAAGTGTTGCGGTGTTGATTTGAACATTTTCAGGTTTTATTTTGTATTTTTGTCTTAGACCACGATCACCATTTGTGTGCATTGCCCCGCATTTACTGCGGTCAATCAAGTAACCTTATCTCGCAGTAGTTATAGATACGAATAATAATCAGTTGACGTTTGTTGAAAGTGCGGTGGCTACATAAATGTGTGTATCACTATTTATTTGGGACAAGATTGCAACGATGCGACGCGGCAACATTTGAAGCATGCTAAGAGGTAGCAATCCGCCTTTGTGCTGCGTCACAATAGGCAAATTTTATTTATTGACAAAAATATTGGTGGGCATTAATTCGATGACAAGTTCATCTCAGGGTGTTTGTTAATTATTGAAATAAATGTAGTATAGGAAGCTTGTGGGGCAATCGCCGGATTGGATATTTGCAATGAGTGAAGATCCGTTTTTATAAACGCAAGGTCTCACTAGGGCGTTTGGTAATATACGTATATATCTGCTGTCACTTTATACTCGGTGACATTGCTCCACAAAATAATTTGTATTTCCTTTCTGACTTGAAAGGTATATTTAATAAAATATCACACACGAGCAAAACAAAATCGTCCACAATAGTCTTCGATTGGAGACTCGTTTCAAGGTTTATGCGAAGCACAGTCAATTTGTGAAGGCAAGTCTATAAACATCGACAAGCAGTCTGAGTCAAGAGCGAAAGTGTGATCTTCGATTTTCGGTCAGCGCATTCAATACAATGGACGAGTAGAGGCCACATGAATTTTCAAACATTTTTGAACTGCAGTCGCTACATCTTATCGTGTACGAAGGTTGAGCTCGTGTGGACTTTTGTATTAATGATAAACCGTAAAGTCGACGGTGTCCCAGATGCAGACTTTGTCCCTGCACACCGAAGGATTTTCTGTCGTCGCCAGTCTTTTTAGCAATGAGTTCATTTATGCAGTGGTACTACCAGTGTTCCCAAACTTTGAAGACTCTTTTCACTTTTTTTTTTAGCACAATCATTAGTTTTCCCCTAAATTCGAAAAATTACCTTTTTTCCCCCAAGGGAAGTTTGCACTTGTTTTTATATGAAAAAAAATTAAAAAAATGTGACCGATTCTATTTTATTAAAAAAAGCATGTAACCAACAAATTTGTTTTATTTTTATTTTATTTTATTTTATGTTATTTTATTTTATTTTATTTTATTTTATTTTATTTTATTTTATTTTATTTTATTTTATTTTATTTTATTTTATTTTATTTTATTTTCAGAGGATACAATATAAACGAATTTATACCGTCCGGATTTTAAGCCGGGGAACTATGCCCATATGGCTGCAACAAATTTGTTGTTAGACATAATTTCAAAAGGAGTGAATGCATTCAGGTACGGACAAATTCTTAGGTAGACGTTCGATGGGCTGTTTAATCAGGGGTATCGTGAACAAATTCCGATGGAAATGTTTCCCTTGTCAGCAATGTAAATCAGATTGCTGATTGAAAACATTTTGATGATAAACATGACAGGGGATGATTATGAACAATTTATTCTTTGAAATTTGTTGTATTTAAAATACGTTTTAATTAAATTTTCAAGCAATTGCCGTTTGATTTTGTTCTCTTTTCTTGTCCCTTGTTTTCCACCTTTTCAACCAAGAAGCGCCAAAATTTACGTTTTTCCTCAAAATCAGGGGTGACTGGGTACTACACATCGAAACCTGTTTTCATTGATCAATTGCATTGCTCAACAAGACCATTAAAAACTTCTTGCTACAGGGACTGGTCCACTTTATGATTCGGATTAATATTTAAAAATTGTATCTTGTGGGCTACTTCAAAAATATGCAGTTGAGGTGTTCTCCTTGTAGTTTGACTTTGATCATATGTTAGTCTTCTGGAAGTAAGTTCCCTACCAGTCTTCTAATAAAACCACCTTCGCATTTCCGTTTCCTTAAAAATTCATCGAAACTTTCGAAGGTCGTAATTATTTCGCACAACAGAAATATTCCCCGAGGTCACAAATGCATGATAAATGTACGGCGAAATATTTTAATTTTAATTTTAATATTTTTATCAAATTTCTGTCAAAACTAGTCCTTGACCAATGTTAGTGCCAATAATAATTCAAAACAGAATTATGCACCGATCGACATCATATTTTTTTTTGCGCCCGCTCACCGGTAACGTGTCACGTTTTCCAACCAACCAAATGAGTTATTAACTCATTTTTACTATTTCAAATTAAGCAGAACACCGTGAGAGCCCAACACTATCATAAACAACAGCCGCAACTACATTGCGAATACGAGTATCTTGTATCTATGGTGCAAACATTTTTGCGTGGCACTTCCTGTATCTTTGCAATAATTTACGATGGCGATGGATCTCCGCTCATCATTAACAAACAAAAACAAGAAAATGACGACAAAGGCGAATGGAGGAATAGAAAAAATAAACCGCGCGCCGGTAAACAATGAAATAGCACAGAAAAAAACAACAACCAAAGACTGAAACAAAAATAAAACGATATCAGCGAGTGTGTCTCGCGATTGTCGTGTATATCTACTTCCGTTGCGAACGGGAAATTTCATCTAATTACGAAATTGATGCGATAAGAAAATATTTGTGATTTATTTTGCACACACCCACACACTCATAATGCGATGCGACACAGTGTGTGAATAGTGAATACACATTGCCACAGTTAGGGGAATAGCGTCTTAAACAACAATGGTAGTAACGACATAATCCAATTTGGGGCGCAGCCGTCTAAAATAGTTGCAAAGAAATTAAAGTTACAGCTACAAGAGCCGAAACAGAAACCCTAGGAGTTTATACACAGTCATCTGCGTTATGTCACCTCTCATATTATACCCGCAGAACCGATCGAATTCAGAATAAATTTCTAGTTTCGAAGAGGGCGCCCAAAATTTGTTTTCATTCGTGCTGGATGTATGGTCCAGGCACGTGGCGGCTTCAGAAGTTTCTATATTTATTCTCCACTCAGGCACGGTTTTTTATTTGTTTAGGAATCATCATCATCAAGTCCTTATGGGAGCAATATTTTCTTTGAGCGAAAATGGGGCGACGACGACGATAGTTCATTTATGGCACACTTACATGTATGTGCTGAATATATAGCTGTGCAAGTAAATTTGTTATTGAAGCCGTAGTTGGCTAGAAATTAGGAAGAATCGGGTTACAAATGAACGCCCAACAATGGGATGTAACTAAAACTATTCGGGTATGCATAACTCAATGAAGAATGATGAAAAATAATTGACGTCGCAATGACAGGGAAAGTCAACTTTTTGTGTCCGCTGTATATGAGCCCAAATTACTTTGACTAATTGCCCATCTTAAAGCTCAGCTCTTCCAGTGGAGGGGACTGGATAACATCCAGCAATTTGTTTTGCTTCCGTCTTTTCGCGTTTGTCCTCAATTAATTTTCTGCCTGACCAATTGATATTGGCTAGGAGAGGTCAGTCGGAAGTGACTGTCAGCAATGGTCAAGTCAATTTAATAAAACCAGGATGCAGTATAATGACCCTTCGATATCACATGAACATGGAAAAGGTTTTCTTTTTCTTGAAATTATATGAACTTCTCTGAAGGATCTGTTTAAAACACATTAGGACAAACACGGTTATGTATTTACCTCTTTTCGATATCATTAAGACCGATTTCATGTGTAAATTTTTCCTAAATAACTGAAGGTTTGGTCAAAATGTTTTTATTTTCTTGCAACTATTCTGCAATGACAATTTTTCATAAATATTTTAAGCCAATGTACACTTATTCCCCAAAAAAATACTATTCACATGTAACGAATAATTTCAAATTTAACGAATAAAATTCTATGAACACTGCCAGCAACTTTTCCCACAGCGGAAGTGGCTCATATTTTTGGTGAGTGTGTTGGTGAGTCGGAATTTTTGAAGTTGTCAATACGAATTTCTATGCAACAATACTAGCGCACCAAATCGTGACCACTCCGTAAAAATATAGCTTGTAGGCTAAGTAACGGGAAATCGGCCGGAGTTGGTGGTCTCAGTATTGCCTCTGGTATTGTCTCTGACAAAGCAAAACCATCGATTTGGTTTTGCTTTGATAAAATAAATGGTTAGTGAAGCAAATATATTCGTAAAATGCTCCGCCATCTTTTTATTGGCCGCCATCTTTCTATTGGGTTAGCGGAGGAGTTAAGCGCTGTCAGGAAGGGCGATACTACTTATTATATTTAGATTTTTCAAACTCACTATGGAGGAATGTTCGCGAAACTCAAAACCAGCGTGCCGAGTTGAGGTTTTTTTTTTTTTTTTTTTTTACTTTAAAAAGAATTAATCTTCTTAATCTGGAAATTGTACTCCAACCATAGACCACTTGGTATAGCGGGGAAGAAACTCTGATATTATTTGTTTCTCTATATTTTTGAGTAACCGAGTATTGCTCTCACCAGAGGGATGGATAGAATCTCCACCACTCGGGTCACAAGCAATGACTCTATCCACTACACTATGGCCACCGCCAATTCGATGAGGCTATTAAGTTTGATACCTGCGATTTCTGAGAGGTCATCAAAAAAAAAAAAACGAGGTTTCTTGAGGCAGGATTCTTCACAGAAAGTGGAACACTGTTTCATTCTTACTTGCGTTTGCGCAGCGATACGGTAGTGGGAAGAGTTCCAAGAATTTAAAGACTGTAGTCCTCATTTTCAGCTTTCTCCATTAAGTAGTAAGAGAAAGATATTGGATTTCGGTCCAACTTCGGATTTGGAGTTTGGGGGCTTACAGTTCGGGGGCGTTTTTTTTTGCACTGTAACCTCAATATTAATGGTACTTCGCATACAAAATGTTCATACCAGTGAGAGTTGTTTGAAAACGGCTCTAACGAATTTATCCAAAATTGATATTTAAGCTTAAGTAGGTGAGGCATACTCAGTTTTCCGCCAAAAAATCTAATAACGGTACTTTTGAAATTTGGACATATCTCGAAAATTGTAACAAAAATTAATTTCTAAGGTAATATGGTCATTCCCAACTTAATGACAAACTTAGTTTTTCTCTGTATTACCGTTAAAAGGATTTTTGAAAAAAAGATTTTTTTTAAAAATGTAGCTTTCTTTGTTTACTTGAAAACGGCGACAACGATGTCTACCAAAATGCAAATTTAGAGTAAAATTGATGTTTTCAAAATTATTGCGTCTTTAATTTTCAATTCGATTCACCGAAAACGCTAATTTTAAAAACGGCTCATATCTCGAAAACCCCATTTTCGATTTAAAAAAAAAAACTTTAAAAACCAAGTAATGCACACATCCCGAACAATAACTTGTACTCCGTTTTCAGCTAAATAGTTAAGCAATAGTAATTTTCAAACTAAACATTGCAATATTTGGTACTGTTTTGTCTGCCAAATTTTACAAAAACCGCTTTAACGATTTTGCTCAAAATGCTTACTAAGGATACTAAAAGTATTCTAAATAAGATTCCGTACTTAGTTTTTTCTCAACAAATTCGAATAAATCAGATTAATAATTATTTCTCAAAAATTACTTCACAAATCCCGATTCACATATCTACGGTATATTTTTGTAATAATCTCAATTTTCCACTTCTAATAAAAATGCAATAACAGCTAACCAAAACTTATTTTAAACAAATATAACTCACTTCCTTTTTTTAACCAAATTGTGTATGGATCTTTAAATAACACCAATCGCAATCAGAAACTCCCACGTCAATTGGGATATTCAGTTTATAACTGGTCACGCATATTCAAACACAAATCTCCGAATTATTACAACATACCTACATCTATGTAAAGGTATAGACCTAACACGATCCCTGCTTCCTATCATAGATGCCTTATACCAGCGTTAGGAATCAAAATTTCAACATCATAAATTCAATAACAACAATTTAGACTTTTCAAGTGCTTAAAGTCAAGTTTAATACACTGAGGGAAAATCCACGACCCGAATTTAAGTACTTTTAAGATTAAATTCAGAAAACACACATTATTTACCGAAAATCTTACATTTAAATTGATTCACCTTAATTCAGTAAAAAACATTTAAGTTTTAAGAACTTGCAATGTTAAAGTAATGCAGTGAGTCTAATTATAAGTTCAAAGTAAGAAATAAAGCGTTAAATACGAGAAAGTAAATATTACTGAATGCCTAGTTGGTTAATTGAAAAACGATTACACTTAATTTAATTACATATCGTTCTTGATTTTAATAATACTCAGCTTTAAGAATAAGACAATTCAATAAAAATTTACGAACGTGTACTAAAAGAAAAATTCATAAAATGACCATGCGAATTCTAGAAGCAAAAACAGCGTATCACCAGTTTTAGACCGACGCGACGAGATTGATTTAGGCACAGATCGGATAGCGATGAATATGAGTTGGAATTTAATTAGTTTAAGCGTGTTTTTGGTTATTATTACAATATTTTTCTCTCGGTGTATATTAAATTTTTGTGACGTTGGATGGGCTGTTTATGTTTACTTTCATGTTTAGTACGAACATTTCATTCTTCGGATTTTTTTCGCAATGAAAACAATTTTAAATTAAATAATTTACGTTTCAAAGAGATTTTTTTGACCCCTGGTTTTAAGCTCGTTTTCCTCGATTTCATCAAAAAAAGCTCCAAAATTGACACCTTTCCCCTCAATTTTGGATCTAGGGTTATGGGGCACGCCAAGTTTGACTACCTGAGTTCCAGTTCCAGTTGCACTCGCACTTGTGCAACAAAATTTTGAATAAGTTGCTTTTCGTTCATATTTGGCAGAGAATTAGTTGAAAATATAATGCGCCCAATTCTACTGCCAGATTATTACAAAAACAGCTTTTAGCACTCTCCTATACTTATCCCGATTGATCATTTCCATTAAAGAAGTTAGAAGGTCCAATCCGACACTCTTCTTAATCAAGAAACTGATAGCTATACATTTACAATAAATCGAACACAAATTGTAGCTCATCTTTGGAATGGTGGACTAGGTGCACATCAAAACGAGTTTATTCACACAAACACTGTGTCGTTTCTGTTGCCCTTTCCGAATAGATATTACAAGGAGAAACGGCATTGACAACATGTAACGCATCAACTGAGTGCAACGACCTTTCGAAAAGAGAAAAAGTCGGTTGTCGTGTTATTTATCAACACCCGGCCTTGAACAACCTGAGGTAAGATCAGGCAACGATGCATACTACGAGTATGAATCCGAGAAGACAGCCACAATTTATGTAAAATAGATCTAAGAAAACCAACATTGTATACCGTCGGGCCGCTGTCGTTGAGCCAACACATTTAAATATTAACTATTCACCATCATTTGTTACCTAGTTTAAGTCAAATTGCATATACTAAAAGTTCAATAAAAGCAAATGTAAATGTAAAAGTCGTGTTATTGTATTCTCCACATTCCTGATTATATCAATAGTGTTATAAGAATATCGTTGCCGTGTAATTTTTAAGCAGATGTAATTATGGTTTCTTGAAAAAAATGTTCTGTTTCCCTACAGGAAAAGTTATAATAAAGCAGAAACCGTTTTCGAATAGAGTTTCTCTGGTTTTATTTAAGTAACACTCGTTGTTTATTCGATTACACTGTTCCCAAAGGTGTTTCCTCTTTCATACTATAAGCTATCTCAGGGTCATTCATTGAACATGATTGTGGTGACTTTGGCGGATGACTATTTTCCCTATGACCAGCTGTGTTTGACTCAGCTCTAAACTTGATTTAGAAATTATTTCTAATAAAACAAAAGGTCAAAGTCAAAGGTGTTTTTTTTAAATTTACTGCGGTTATACAAAACCGAAATTTAACTTGGTTTATATGTTGTTTTTTTTTTTTAAATTAGCAAAGCGAAGCCCGCGCAGTTCTTCTAGTGAAGATCAAAGAATTTTCATTGCCAAACTGTTTGTTATTTCACAGACCAAACAAAAAATATTTCGCATAAACAATAACCACTATTCAATCAATCAATCGTACAACAAATCATGAAAATTCAAATTCAAATTTAACAAAAATACTACCAATCAATTATAATTTACCATATGCAAAGAAAAAAACAGCAACGATTACACTGATAACAAAGCGAGCCATAGCGTGACTTACATGTCACATAAATAAATTACAGTCATAGCCTCGTTCGCACGATCTCTTTTTAATATGATTTTTCGTTTCTAAATATCCGCACACATGAAAGGCGCCATAAATAGCCCTGAATACAACATCGCGGGCACTATTTAAATTTAAACATTTATCTTTGTTACACCTTTTCAATATAGATATTCATAGTTTCTCATAAGAGCCAGCACGAATCATGTGTGCAGCAAGGAAAGCCCGCTTTTGGATTCACCAGAACATTTGAATAATTCGCTAAAAATGTCAGGCGAAAACGATTTATGTTCAGTTTTTTTTTTTTTTTTATATATGGAGAGTGATGCATATTTTCGCAAGCGCAAACAGTTGACAGGTGTCAGACTTCATTAGAGGCAGTGTTTGAATTTCTATTCCGTAGAGACATACCAAATTGGACATAAACTATGTCGCTGGGGAGGGGAACGCCGACGGCTGTTTCACTGAATTGATTGTACATCAATGCAGAGGACTAGCTAGGTGTGTGTTTTGGATACTTAGAGGTGTGCTGCTATTAAGGATGTGAATTGTGTTTCTTGAAATCGTTGGTAATAAAATAGTCGGCAGCAATTATAACACGAACACGACTTTTGAATTTCAAGTTGTTGTTATTTTGCAATGAAACGTATTTAGGAAAAAATCTCGTAACGCATTTGGTTTTACTTAAGTGGCAACCTAATTTAAATGAAAGCTGTAAAAACATTGGGTCTTACCAATAAACATTTTTAATTCCGATTTTAAATTTAAGTTATTCACAATGACCATATTTTCCGTACGAATTTCGCAATTTAAAGTCGAGACTAAAATTTGTTATTAGTACGGCGCATTGTTTAGAGTGTCAATTTAATTTGTTTGTCTTAAGACATTTTTTAACCGTGGGTGGAAGCAAAAACATCATCATGTCATGTTCGAGTGTGCTGTAAATTAAAAGGCTAAGGGTATAAAATTGTATGTATGATTTCTTAGCCGCAAATACGATAACATTTAAAGGCACGAAATATAGTCGAGTCATCCAAGGCGGACTTGTCAAACTTTGCCAGACGGAGAATACTTGTTGCTCCATTAAGGTTGACAACAACCTCACCGAGACGTTTGATGATAAAAGTAGGTTTAGTTGCGCGTTTTTAACATATAATTTGTCGGTATATAGCTTCGCGAAACTCTCAAGTCAAGAAGCGAGGATAACTTTTGCTAAAGGCTGTACAATGCAAATGCAGATGAAATTTTTATGGAACTTAGTACGCTCGACTGGAGTGTTTGAAAACATTGGAACAGTTTGGAAATATTGGGACAGAAGATGCAAAAGTGGGTTAAGTCTTGAAAGAGGGCAACACCAAGTATATCCTGACAACAAGGGGATAGAACGCATCGACTGAAATGAGTGAAAAGTCTTATTACCACACGGCAGCTGTAACTTTGAGGTAGTTAGAAACTCCAGCTTCGCCAAAAACCTGCATTTGGGTGTCATAAAAATATAAAACATAAGTTATGCAAATAATTGCGCATGGCAATTGCTTTTAGTAAGGCCCTCTTAAGGAACATTGAGGAGACTGTACGTATAATACTTTAGTCATCCCAGCCGTGTTCTATGGCATAGAACCATGGATGTTATGTTCTGGTGGGTGACGCGTTGCTTGTTTGGAATGCAAAATTTTAAGACTCATTTTCGGTCTCATTTAAGTTGATAGAATTTAGAAATTTTTCAGCGAACTATTCGAGCTCATCGACCTTGTCAAAAAAGTAAAAAAAGTGTATATCAGTCGTTTACGATGAAACCTAATCTTTCATCTGCATAGAGCCCGTACTTATATACCTAAAGTTGATTTAAATGCTCTGGTAAAGTGGAACAACTTAAGACATCTCAGAATTTCGTAACAAGTCTGCATCGCTTGATCTTGTCTGTTTGAATATATTGGACAGTTTTGTTTACATCAGACTTTAAACCATGTGTGCTTAGGTATGTGGCGAATGCTGAAATTCAGAGTTTTTAGGCACTTGGGCGTCTTCCTGATTGTCTTAAAATTTCAGCAAACTGACTACAGTAGAGGGTAGTAAATATCTGATTGGGGGCAGTATTCTCAGACTTTGAAGCCTTTTTAAAGTTAAGTCCATTTTATAAGTAAAATTTGTACTTATTTTTAT
Source organism: Cheilosia vulpina (assembly GCA_916610125.1). Classification (NCBI taxonomy): domain Eukaryota; kingdom Metazoa; phylum Arthropoda; class Insecta; order Diptera; family Syrphidae; genus Cheilosia; species Cheilosia vulpina. The sequence goes on along the minus strand of OU744279.1, from coordinate 38,723,168 downwards.
ATGAAAAAATTAAAAATGCAACCGTTTTTAGTTACAAACTTTAAATAAACATATAACATAAACATAATTTTGATTATTAATTAATTTTGTAATTTTGACCCCAACCGTAGGTCAAAATACTGTTTTAAAAATTCTGCTTAACAAGCAAAATTCTGCAAACAAAAAAAAAAAAGGATTGGAAAATGAAAAGCGGGCGCTTTTTAATATTTTCCAAAACTTTTTTCATTCTTCGCAGAATTGCTTTTTTCTCATTTTTTAATTTGTATTTTTTTCAAATTCGTTTTTGAATTTTGTTTTTTTTTTTTTCAATTTTATCTTAATTATTGATTCGTTTGTAATTAAATTTGACATTTGTCAATAGACATAGTTTTCTTTTTGATTTTCAATATTTAATTTATTTTTATTTTTTTTTTTCTTATTTACTTTAATATTTTATTTTTATTTTTTATTAATTTAAAATTGGTTTTAATTTTTTTTACATTATTTGTTAGTTGGAAAAAGCATAATAAGCTAAATTTCATTGCTTTAAATTTGAAAAGTCGAAATTTTGTGTGAAAAGACTGAATTTCGCAAAGCAGAATTTAAAAAGCGACCCACGCTTATAAAAATAAAAACCATATATACAAGGATCAGTTAACTGAATCATATTAAAGATTGAATTTGCAATAATTTTGTTTCTATTGGACAAACATTCTGTGGTGTGGTGACAAAACAAGCGCATTGATTCAGGCTCAAAAATTCTTGCGTAGACGTCCTATGGGCTGTTTTCTTTCATGTTTATAATATGAACAATTCATTCTTTGAAATTTTTCGTAATAATAAAACATTTTAGTTTTATTTTTAAACAACTTACATTTCACGGAGGTTTATGAATTTTTTCTCGTTTTTAAATCTTGTCCCTCGTGTTCCCTTTTTTCATTCAAAAAGCTCCAAAAATTGGCTCTTTTCTCCTCAATCTGGGATAAGTCCCTGGTGCGATTGATTCTTTAGTCTGAATATGCATTACAACAAAGTCGTTTGGCCACATCAAGTTTTATCTTTTTTTCTTTAAATGGATCTACAAAATTCTTGAGAATGCTGACTCGTTATTCGGTGGCAAAGAGAGTAATTTTTTTTTTGTGGTCAGTGCCCACAGAAATTCGAACAAATGCCCCTCCGAAGCTAACCTAGTAGCTGCCGAATTTAAATTTAAATCTTCTGTACTTCATCCCCTGATTTGGTAGGGCATTAACTAAAGGGAAAAACTCCCCTTTCAGGTTCTATATCTTATAGCGCTATTGCTATTGCTAATCAACAGGATGGGTTCCGCTCCCATCATTATCCAATAAATTGTTAATATTTCCTTCTCTCATTTATGCGAATGACATCCTGAATCACCGTTCCCGACAAGCTGTGTAAATGTTTGCCAAACCTAGCACTCCAGTGGGACGTGCTTTTTTCGCAAATTCCTCACCATTTTCCGACAGTCGATAGTCGATAAGTAAATCATGGTGCGCCTACGCCAAAGCGTACGTGTACTACTTCTTACTCGCACCAACGTTCGTTTATCTCTTTTTAAGTTATGTGGGTACGCATTAATGGCGCGACACACATTTATTCAGCGGGTCGGCTTCGGCTTCGGCTTATCTAATTGCGTGCATAATTTGGGCAAACTGATACCACCACCTCTATCCCTGTCAAAAGTTAATTAATTAGATTGCAATTCAAAGAAAGACTATACGACGAACAAAAACAAGTCCTTGGGAAATCCAAAATAAAAAAGAAGTAAAACCTGGCAGGTGTGATCTACAATTTTATTTTAATTACATACGCGCGGCGAGTGCATGTCGCAGTCTATGGCGTTATTTATGCGTTCTTTTTCGTTTGCACTCTGCGACTTATTTATTATTATTTATCGTCATGTTATGCACTGAAATTTAATTTAAAATAAACCCGATTTTGAGGTTGCGTTCTACTTTCGTGGCGCTGTTCTTGTATTCGTGCGCGCACCAGCGATTGCAATTTTATTTATGCACTTAGTAACATGAGAATGATTGGTTACTGCGTGCTGCTGCAAGAACCACTGCGCATGATTCGACGATGACAATCGGCAGAAAATAAAAATACAAATAGCAGAAACAAAATTGGCTTGAGTGGTGCACGATTTATTGAGTTTTTCGCTCATGACCACTAACCAGCGCGCCAGCGAACCAATACCAAACGAATTTCGAAATATTGATATTGAAGAGCATTCTTGGGGCTTGAGGTCATTGGATTCGATGAAATATAAATGAGCACGTTGATTCGAACTGGCCGGGCCCGAGTCGACTAAGACAAACACGGCAATTAGCCAAAATGCGCGTAATTCGGGTCTCATCTGAAGGGGCTCCATCATCACTTTGATTGAGGAAATCGCTACCCAAAAGTGGGTAAACTACTACGAGTATTCCACGGGCACTCTTAGAATTCCTTGAAAATCTTCGTCTCGTGAACTGGCCGCTAAAAATCCAATACTTAGCACGTAATTGGATTTCAGTCATTCGACCGAACGCGGATACGTTGGCTTTGATAGAGAACAATAAATCATTGGCCGGACGTGGTGAGTGTATCTGAAAATCTAGATACGAAAAAACCTATAGCCGATGGAGGGAAAATAGATCATGGTGGTGGTGTTCTTTGAAAATATGCGGTAGTGTTGATTTTGTGAATATATACACAAGGCACATCTCCTTCTTGCGTTTGTTTGTGCTTCAATTTGAGTGGTGTCAATGTGGGGGGCTGGGGGGATGGAATTTGTTTTTCCGTTTTTTAATTTTATGCGCGCACACGAAACATTTTGTTTTTAGTGAGTGTGGCGCAGACAAAATAGAATGCCAGCAACTGGCGCAAAATTCGACAAACAAATATTTTTTGTTTAGCACCTTGAGTTGGTTATACTCGCATATATATTTTTAAACTCAATCATGCGCGCTATAATTGAGACATTCATATGTCTGAACTTGGCGGCTACTTATGTTGAGTGTTCTGAATAAAACAGTTTATGGTGTGTTTTTAAGGATCAAGGTTTGGTTGAAGGGAAACGAAAACAATCTACAACCGAAATTTGTTTTCAATGGTGGAAAACATGTTTTTCTGTTTCGAAAATATCAATTAAATTAAATTTCGAGGAGTGATAATATTTTGAGAGGGTGTTATTTTGTATAAATTGTTTGTATCAGCACTTTGGCTGCGAAGGTTACGTGTCTGCAGAAATGTATAGGAAAAAGCGAGGACTACAAATTTTTGCACATCAGACAATTTCGTCTCTGCTCACCCTTTGCGATATTTCAAGGATTTTTTTGTGCGGGAAGGAGCCCATGTACATTTTTCTTATAGTTATTTTCCTAGATTCCAAAAACAAAATTAAAAAAATTCACGAGACAATCAATTGGAAATTGAATTCTAACGAGAGTATCAAAAGCTTTTGAATTTTTGGGAATACCGACCTTTGACAGTCGTGTCTGGTGGCTGGCAGTCATTAAGGATACTTGTTAAATGGTTGCCATAAAAGTTTGTCAATACATCGTTAGTACAATGGTCATAGCTGCAAACAACTCTTTAAATCAAATGAAACCACTTTCGCGTTCAAAAAAACGAAAGCGAAAACTTTCCTTTCGGTTTCATCTTTCATGTTTATGCTTAAGTTTCATACTTCTAGAATCATTTATTTGTTGAGTTGAAAGGAACAGCTGACACCTAATTTAAAGCGTCAGTTCATACTATAATAAACGAAAACGAAAATCGGGAAAAAAATGTATTTCGTTTTGAGAGTTATATAAAATAATACAATTTATTTATCACGAAATCACAGTTAACGTTATATTAATATATTAATATCCAAAGTTTCCGTACACTTTTTTAGTACTTATTATTAAAGATCTGGGGATTTAAATACTTCTTAAATAAAATAGTGTTAATAAAAAAAAAAAACAAATAGTTGGCGCAACAGGTCGAAATTATTATTATTATTCTTTAATCATCTACCGAGCTTAACTCTAATAGAGTAGGATTAAATATTTTAACAAGTGAAATTATATAAAATATTCAGTAGTGTATCATTTAGGATATATTTATATTCAATAGAGATAATTTAAAATTTGATCTATCATCGCATAAATCTATTTCACAGCAAAGAGAATTAAAGGAAATAGCTACCCTAAGCCCCGATTCTCACAACCATTCATTTTGTTAGAGGTTTTATTTTTGGGACGAATAGAAGGGACCAACAACTTTATGCCGAGTCCAACCTGCTAATTGAGAAGGTCATTCATGACAGCTAGACTCTCGGATGTTTGTCAGACTCTCGTGGCTCAGTGGAAAAAAAACCTTAAAACGGACTTTTTTTTTTCCGTGAATCGAACCTGGGATCCCTCCAAAACATTAATCAATAAGCCACTGCGCCTACTAAAGTATTACATACTTATAAAAGCTAGGGTCGACCACAAGAGTTCACTAGAGTCTTCCGAATACTTCTGACTTTTCACAAATTTTGGAGCTTGGAAAATTGATTACCAATGGCAAACTTGGAAGGCAGCTGCATCAGACGAAATCTCCACCCCGTTTATAGACAAACGGTACAGTTAATGTCCTAACTAGGCTGTATAAGTATCCTACTTCCTTTCATGTGCAGTTTCCAATAGATCAAACGCTCCAATAATAAAATCCAACATTTTGAGTGCTTTCCAAAGATTTATTTTCGAAAACAGGGCGCAGATTCCTTCTGTCAATAATCGTCTGGACGATATATCTTTTGAAACTTCGATTACCATAATAAGTTATATTCTGGGCGAATGGAAAATAAACTGGATTAAGCTTTCAAAGTCGAAATTTTTGTAATTCGTCGCTAGTTTTTGAGGGCTATCGTTTCGACGTTAACCGTCTGAAAAGTTACGGTATGAATATGCCCAGGATGAAAACAAATGGCGTATTCGTACACCCAAAGTCAAGCCAATACTGGCGGCATTTGTTTTTACTATCTTTGCATTATTTCGAGCTTAAATTTTAAAGCAGATAAACATAGCTACTTTGAGAGGAGTAACAAGTTTTGATGAACCTATGCTTTCAAAATATTTGTGTTGTAGACTTAATTGCGTGGAAGCTCTCTAGTTGTTGAAGAAATTTAAATAAACCGCAAATTGGGTCAAAAATGTTTGCGCTATTGCAACGAATTGCATCAAGGCAACCCGCGCTGGCCGCCACCAGGTAAGTCAATACTATTTGCATTGTTTTTCTTAACTACTCGACCAATTTCGCTGAAAATTTATCAGATGGGTTGAATAAGTGCCGGCAGTATTAGGAGATTGCTTCGACGAAGGACCGATAGGTGGCGCAGTGTTTACCTTTTAGGTCGTCTGAATGACTGCGCTAATCTCGAGAACTTGTGAACTGCTTTGGATGCGGTTTTCACTGTTGTTGTCTGCATTTTTTTTGGGAAAATTAAATATTGTAAAAAAATACGTTTTTTTTTTAAATTCACAACACACAACTTAACACACTTCATTGCGAGGTACATTTTCCTATACCAGCCATAGCGAGGTAATGGTTCACTTCCTGACAGAGGAAAACTAAAAATGTCCTTCCAAGAGGATTTTCTATCGCTTTCAGAAGGCCGATGATAAGTTGATAGTTATTTACCTGGAAAAAGTCAACTCAACTCATTTTGTACCGAACAGTATTCACTCAAAGCCAGATGTTGGAGAACCTCACCTCAAGTGGCCCATCGCATCGCACTTGGCTGCAGAACAACCCAAACATTATGTTCGAGACAATTTAATTAATTTAATTGCAAATATGCCGACAGTCGGAATTCATTTCAATGGAATTGGAAGTACTAAAACGTAAACATGTCTGTCAGCATAATATCCCATACACAACATCAGCATCTGCGTATGTACGACGCACGTAATCTACATCCTTCTCTTGACGTTTTCCACTGAACTCCGGTTATGTGCTTCGGCTTCGTCTATATCATAAATTGTTTTCGCGAATCTTAATCGAACAAAAAAATCACTCCGCCCCGCGTTGCCGGATACAAGAACCAGTTCTTATCCGTACAGCCAACGCACGATTCAAATCTCTTTCGGAATGGATTTTTCTTGCCTGTAAATCCGAAACGCAAACAGGTTCAAAGTAAACTCGATACAAAGATTGCAAGCAGCTATGTACATTTATGCTACCAAATAAAATCTTGTTTGCGCAAAGTAAACGTTCTCGATTATTTGCAATTAGAAAAACAGCCGTGCACTGGCTGTGATCTGTGACAGATAGAAAAAGTGAAATTTTGGCCACCCGCGCTTACCACACAAACGGCATACTCTATCGACAACCAAATGTCATTTGCAACTGCAATACTAAGTGGCCAACCTGCCCCCCCGATAGAAAAAAAAACCGAAAGTGTTAAAGTGAAATTGCCAAAAAAAAAAAAACCGATGCCGGAATGTATCCGTAGCCGTACAAACAGCAGCTGGTGGCGTTTAAGATACTCGCGCGCACAACGTGCCATATCGCCATTTGAATTCATTTGCATTTCTTATATAGAGAGCAGGTACTGTCTGGCATAATTTTGCCGGTCAGCTAACTGTGTTCGGTTCCCTTAAATGTTTTGGCTTGTCCAACGATGAGGGCTTAAGGCCGTTTTTTCCTGCTCCGATAAGGTATGCGCGCACTTCGAGAGGGAAATCGGAAATAATTGAATGACAGCGGTGCGTTCGAATTATCGCACATGTACATGTAGCCGGTCTCTCTGTCCATTTTGGAGATGTATCCTCTACTGTGTATGCACATAATAGTTTTTCTACTGGCAATTCCAAGTGTACGAGTACTCGTACTTACAGGCGAGGTGTTTTTCAACTTTCACTTTTGTAGACCCCGCTAACGACTTGATTGTTCACGTTTGGGCCGTATAACCCGTAGTCTGATGTTTCTCACATATCAACAACAAAGAATAAATTACGAGTACCAAGCTGAGTTTTTTTTTTATTTTTTATTGCCGATTAGATACTTATTTCGTGTACCTATTGGATGTTAATGCGGCTGTCTGCGGACAGTCTGTGATGATTCGTTCGGTGTTTTGTGTTGTTATTCTTCACTTTCTGTCAAGCGATTTGATTGCTTTCGTGATTAGGCGAATCAGTAATGTGCGTAAGAGGAGATGACACCGCGCAGCAGGAAAAGTTCAATATGACATAAGCGGGTGACATGGCTTATGAATGCGAAAGTAATTAATGTTGTAATGCATTCTAAGTGCCAGCGAAGAATGCAGATTGAACGTATCTGCGGGTATTAAAGAGTTATTTTGACTGTCGAAGAATAACAATTCGTAGTTGACGACATTTTGTCACGTTGACTTGTGAATTTGCACGACATTATTGTGTGCTAAGTGACAGTTGGACTTGTTGGGAAAAGTTAGTTTTTTGTTTGTTGTTTTTGGTTGTGACAGATGTACATCGTAAATTAGAGGAATAAAAGATTGTGAAGTTCGTTTCTGTTTTCAAATTTGACAGTTTGGACATGGACTTTTAGTTGTTTCTTTTGTTGTGACGTATTTGTGTGGAGTAAAAGAAAATGCAAAGTACAAGTGGCGGAATCATTCACACAAAAACCGCCATGCACACATTTGCCCTTTCGGTAATGTCGCTTGGTATGCAATGAGAATGTGAAGAATGTCAGTCGATGAAGTAAAATAAAATGCAAAGTACAAGTGGCGGAATTATTCACACATAAACCGCCATGCACACATTTTCCCTTTCGGTAATGTCGCTTGGTATGCAATGAGAACGTGAAAAATGTAAGTCGATGTATTTCTTTCAAATATATTTGAATGACAGCTTTTCGAAGGCTGATTTTTAAATGTAAGATCAACATCGAAGCAACTCATGCGAAATGGCGTCGGCATCAAATAATTTAAAACATTGAAATCTCTGTTTTTGTCCTAAAAACGAATGGACGTTAACGCGTGAGTTAATTTTACCACTGGTAAAAATCGAAATAATTCTCTAGTTGCGTCTATAGATTAATGTTATTCGAGAACACCTTGCGAGCCATCTTCAGTGGCGATATCTACTTGTAACGCTGAGTTCATGGTCTCAATATCGTATATAAATCACGTGCCTTCCATGGTGCAGTCTCCGACAGATGTTTTTCAAAGGATATAATTTCCATTCTTGTCGCTGGTTTAATTTAAATGCCTGGCCAATTATGAGGACTTCGGTAGTTACATTAAATTGCAGCTAAAAGAAGATCTACTCAATTAGTTCTCACGTGTAAAATAAGATATAATCTGGCATTTCTCAGGGGCATAAACTTGGCCCAAATCGTTTGATTTTATATATTCCACGAGTTAGCTTCTGCTTGGTTCGATACCACGATAGTGACGGGCCACAAGTCTCCGGAGATGGCGGCAACTATAACGCAGGGACAGCCAACATTAATCAGCTGATCAACATGGCTGAATCAGAATAATGCTTATTTGAAACCCAAATCACAAAGCTACGAAGCAGCAATTATGTCTGCAAAATAACACCTGCACTTAATAATAAATAAATAAATTATTGTCGTCATTACTAATTTTAACAACATCAAACATTTTAAAGCAAGTCTTGCCCTGATCGAATCGAAACTAAGGATTGGGACACTTGGTTGCGACACATAACCAAAAGCTTCAGCAAAACTAAAAAAAAACTCCGTTGCGGCAAAACTCCTTCAGGTTTTCAACTGCTGGTGGAAGCTTAATCTCAATATCTCTTCAGGTTATTTACAAAAGAGGACAGCGACGAAAAAATGTGTCCAACTTAAGGAACAAGCCAAAAATACTATGCGGTGTTTTGCAAGAGATATGATAAAATAACCACATTTGAACTTTCGTGAAATATAAATAAAGTCTTCAATAAGGGCGAGTTTTTTATTTAAAAGAAGCGAAATTTCTCGGCTCTTGGAATGTATTATTTTACTACTCCCAAGTTTTGAAATATCCAGTCCATCTCGCAGTTTCATACTGCAACATCCGATTCTTAATGACCGTTTAGAAAATTTTAAAAATTACAACCCAATTGTGGGTTATTTTTTTCAAAAATTGTGTAATCACAAATTGGAGCAATCGGCTGCGTCAGTCTAAGCAATCTGGTGGTCATTTATTAGAAATTTTCTTCTGAATATAATCAGAATGTTCAAGCTTCAAAATAAAGTCCAACCATTAAAGACGAAACCAAACGGATATAATAATGAATGACTTCTTCAACGTGATTTCCGTCTCTGTCAATGAATACCAGCTTAGGTTTAAGCAAGACCGTATTCATTGACAGCGACTGAAATCGCCCTGAAGAAGGCATTTATTCTTAGATCAAAGGCATATAAGCAGGTCGTATAAATCGTGTACCCATCCCAAGTAAAATACTCTCTAGCAATAAACACGTTAACAACGAATTCAACCTCAAACATTAAAGTCTGTAAAATTTATAGATTTATCAACAAGTCTGACTAGTTCCACTTCAAAAGCAACCACTAATCTGAGCTCATCGTGTTTAATCCGTTCTGATTGTATAACGCTGTTGAATATATTACTGCGGATAGGCATTTCACAATAAAAAATAATTGCCCACTTTTCACATGGTAAAAAAAGCTCACATACGCCAGAGTGAATAAAAATTTCTGCGTATATGTTTGCCGATTGCGTGCGACTTTTGAAATGAAACTATATTCAAATAAAAATAGAATCAATAGGATTCGTTAAGAAATTCGAGTAAAGAATTATATTTGTCGCAGCATATTTTGTATAAAAAAAAAGGACTTCGGAAATCAAACATAAGCCTACGTTCAGGACTTAAACTTTTTGTTGCATTCTAAAACTCTTTAGTAGTAAAACACAATTAAAACTTGGCGGTATTTTAGTCTTTTCAGAGGAATTATTTTGTAATTGATAATGCCTGATGTACCGTAATTAAAATTGTTAATCAATTTATATATCGTTTTATAAGAATAATAAATAGGCGGTTTAAAGCCCTGAAGAATCCATCAACTCGAGGGCAAAGTGATAGGTTTTCTTATGGGTTATTGCCAGCTTCGATACCACTTACCGAATTCGAAAAAAGAGGTTAATTTTGTTTCTGCAATAAAAATTACTCAATCTCGGAGGGTACACTTTGCAAACACCAAGCTCTTGAAGCTACGAGTATAAAGAAACATTCTTTTCAGATAAATAATACACAGTAAAAAATATCTCCAAATAGATCCTCAAATTCATGCAGAAATTTAATCGACTCCTGGGCTCTGTTTCACAAAATTATAAGTCACAATTTGCCTTCAATTTTCATACAATTTGCTTAAAATAAAAATTCAACAGACTTTCTTTTGAAGAAAAAATAAACAACAGTTCCGATGAGCATTAGCTATTAATAATGGGTCATGTTCCATAACAAAAATGCAAATAAAAAAATAAATCAAATATGCTCAAACTTCGTCCTCACCCAAAGAGAAAACAAAATATGTTCCCTCCGTAAAAAACCTGCAAATATTAACTCAAGAAATTTCTTTGGGCTAGTTGGTTATTGTTGACAAATGTTTGTCAAATGGTGGCTTTTTATTTGATTGCGTTTATATTTAATGCATAAAAATAAATAAAAAAATAGTTGCCACAACAGGTCCGTAGGGGGACCCTAGGCCTAGCTTCTCACAACCATTCGTCTTGTGTGAGTTTTTATTGTGATCTACAATTTTATGCCGTGTACAAACGGCCAATTGTTATATACTCTCGGATGTTTGTCAGACTTTCGCGAGAGGTGGAGCAGTTAAAAAAACCTTAAGTTGGAATTTAATATTTAATACTTGTATAGCATTAAAATAGATGTAAAAATGAAAGGAAACAAACTCTTTAATGTCTGCAATAGAAGCAAGTAAACACTTGCTCTTAAATTTTTACTTTGTTCGACTGATATTTGAATGTTCCCGCTTAGGAATAATTTACATTTGCGGTTCAATGCGTTCGTTTTGTTTTTGATTATTTTTCATTTCGGTGAGCGAATTCTCACACAATGAGAGAAATGTGAAATATTTCTAAAATTGACCCAGAAAGTAAGGGAACAAACCTACAATTAAATAGGCAATTTTAAATATTTTCCAATGTCACTGCAAAAAAAGATATATTTTGGCACAAGTTTTGTCCCGTAATTGCGTTTTATTATTATTTTTTGCAAACATGGTTCTAGCCTGTTTAACCTTTAAGGCATCAGTGCAATTTAAAAAATAAAAAAATCTATTCCAATAATGCAATTAGCTTTTGACAGGAGCAATTTTTGTCGGCTCAGTACTTGTAACTAAATGTTCATGTTTCAATGGCCAGTTTATAACAAAAGTGATATTCTTTTGATATGTGTATCCCCATATCGAGGTCATATTAAAAAAAAGTTTTGTCTGTTTGGATGTGGATTTGAAAGCGTAGCATGTTAAAAATACCCTCCCAATCCATATGGATTTTTCAGAATGTTTTAGAGCTTAACACGTTGCAAGATTTAGTCATTATTTCGTGACAATCGGCGAACTCAGTATTATTATTAGTATTTACTAGCTGACCAGGCAAAAATTCATTCAATAATATAGTTTTAAGAATGTTTAATAATTTTTGTTGTATTTGAAGTGACACTGCCCGTTTTTCTATCCAGTTTTTTTTTTTCAAAGTGCTGTGAACTTTCATGCCCTACAAGTTTCGCGAAAAAAGTGGCCTATGTCCTTCCTTGGACCAATACCAATCCATCAATCCCAAAATCGTGAAAATCGTACAATTCGCTTTCGAGTTATGAGTGCACACACGGACGTCACTCTCTTTTATTTATATAGTAGAAGAAGATCGCATTGGTACGACATACTTACTCAAAGTTTTCTTCAATTTCAATCACGAAACATACATTTTTTTTAGCAGAGCATTTAAAAAAAATAAGGAAACCAGCAGAGAAATGGATTCTGCTCTCTTACAACCTTGATGAGTTCCCAAAATAAAATTCACAGCAACGATTAGTTGCACGAAGCTAGACCTAGAGTCCTGTATATGTACAAACATTTATGGGCATGTCCGGATTTTTGTTTGGTACCTTTAAACCACGAAATGCAGTCACTCAATACTTGTGGTTGGGATTGTTGACATCAAGGATTTTGTGGCATGTCTATAAATTTTACCTATAAATTCGCTTTCAAACGACGCACTTCAATCCACTTTTAAATATCCGCACAATCTAATGGCGATAACTTAATTTCAAAAGTCTGCATGTGTTTCAAAGTTTCCACGAAATGCAAATGAATATTATAATAAATTATTTTTGAATGTGCTCACTCCATATAGACTTTGAGGCACGTTGCCATCGCCATATTAATCCAATTTGTTGTTCTGCGAAATTCTAGCAGCCGAATATTTTTGCAAAGTTGTCGAAATTTGTCTAAATTTGATTGTACATCATTAAAATTTCATAATCTATGTTTGTATTTGCTTCGCATCCGAAGATGTTGGCATGTGTTGTCTCCCGTCGATAAGTTTATTTTTTTGATGAACGCTGCAAGGCTGATTCTTGTTTTCAAAACAAAAAATGTAATTTCCGTGACATGAAGGACAGGAAACAAATTGCAAGGGCGCAAGGGGTCTACCTTTTATGTTCTAGCACGAACATACACTTCAATTAAAGCAGTCCTATGCCTACAGTATGAACAAACATTAAATTACCAAAGAATTTCTTTTTTGTCGACAGTCAGAGCGTGGATTGCTGAAGGGGTGGCTTTGAAAGCGAATGAAAACAAACACAATTTCAGCAATCAGATTGTTAGAACTCAATTCTTAATATGGCTCACTTAAGTATCCTATATTCGGATGTGAAAAATACCCGATGGCGGTAGGCATGTAACTATGTCAGCAGTCACAGTCAAAGGAACCAGGGATTATATAACAACTTGTTGCTCAAGTAACATTTGCAGTAATTCTGGGCAAAGTTGGAAAGGTTTTTATCATCTCCCCATCCAGACAATTTCTCAATAAAACTGTCCTCCAATTGACTGCACATTTTCGATGTTTGATGAGCTTATCGACAGTGGCACGACATGAACGATGTGGTTCGAATTCCGTGTCGAACGGAAAAGCAATAACCTTAATGGCCATTCGTAACAAGCCACATCTAACATGCATTGGATACGATCTAATAATTTTTTAACAGCTCCGCATTCCATTAGACAAAGACCAGCTTTATTGGTGAGACTATCCAGTTCAGAAATTGATCAGAATTCGGCTCTCCTCGCGCATTCATACGGGGAAAACACACTTTAATTGCGGATTTAGGTCTGTTATTATTATACCATTCGAGTTGGCCGCAAGCCATTTATTTATAATTACGAGATACATGGAAATACTGTGCACATTCAAAACTTGTGTACCTTCCATGGCAGACGGCAAAACAATCGCACAAATCTTGTGCAACTAAGAAAAAGTGAAAGACGCTGATTTTTTTTAACTAGCGAGACGCTACAACAAAACCAGTAAAAAACAAAACAAAAAAACAATCAACAGAAACAAAAAAGATGAACAGCAGAGGGAGACCTCTGACAATTATTTACCATTATGTAGCAACTAGTAACTAGCAGCTATCTGCAGCAACTGGTCTGAAGTTGTTGAATTCCGACATCATTTTTTTTTTGTTGGTATCTACATTTCGCGAAATGCACATGCCATTACCCAATGCGACGACATTTAAAATCGTAAAACAAGTTAAATTGTTAATTATGTCAGTATCCCATTTGTTGGTTATCGGGAGTCTTGTCCGGGTTGAAGGTTGGATGGGTGGACTGTTTTGATGCGCGGAAAATAAAATGCTTTCGGTCGACTTTCGACCAAGTTTTTGTGTAAGACATATACCTCTATCTCGCACAGTGAACTTTGCCGTCACCCGAGGATACAAAGGAGGAAGAAGCAATAACTTCAACTTTAGCTGAACAAAAAGATGGCGGTGTGGTATTTACTCGCACGATAAAACCTAAAACCCGCATCCATCAATTTATGTTTGAAGCGCGAGCGAAAGATGAAGCGAACTACGCTGAGAAATTCAAGAAGTTGGCGTTTCCAAATTGACGGACGAGCTGCCGGAGGGTATTTATATTTATGGTGGAAATAGAAACTACGTATATATAACAACAGGTGATTGCCCTCTTCACCTGTAGTGGAAAAATTATGCTCGTATGCCCGTTTTTTTTTAACCGGGAAAAGTTTAAGGAATCCGGTGGAGGAGCCTTTGTGTCGGTAGAAAATTTCTTTGAAATTATATGAGTAACTCACCGCCAACGAGTCGGGCGAGCTGAGCTTTAGAAGATACTTTGATATTTGTTATATATCGCCAACACGATAATATTTCTCATTAAAAGCTATGCAGGTTTCACTATTACTTCAAAGAAGTCGGTCGCCTTTTATTTCTAAACAAAAACGGTTTAAGCTACGGTCCTCCGATTAAGGACATTATTGTAAAATACGAGTATGTATGTCAAAAGGCAGTCACCATCCATGGAAGCATTGAGGTCATAGCTTATTCAATCTGTGTGCGACTTGAACATTTTTTATCTAAATCGAGTTTCAAAGACGGGCCTTTTGAACCAAGGCTTTTAGTTTCAACTATGCGGAGCTCTGAAGAAAGCAAGTACCTAATTGGATGTCAATCGTCTTACTTAAAGTGGTTCATTTTATTTACGGCAGAAAGTTTGTTGACTGATATCTTCTGAAGCCTTAGATTCTAGAGGTACCATCAAAAGGCTTGTTTTGCCTCCCTCGGCGATGTTCAAAAGTTGGACATTTAACAATTTATTTGCTACCTGACCAGGATAGCTTCTCTAAATTAATAGCACCACCCAACCCCGATTTGTGTCGTTAATTGGTACCCCAAAAACACGACTCAAATCGAAATAACGATTCATAACCTTAATAATATTAATATATATTTCCCCAAACTGATTGACTTCACGTAAAGTGTAATAATCCCCTTTTTACAAACAAAAAGTATTACTTCAATTAATGCAAAAAAGGAATAACTAAAACGCAAACTGAAATAAAAATAACGCAGCTTCGAAATCACTATCATTTTTAAATGAC
The DNA here is from genome assembly GCA_916610125.1 of Cheilosia vulpina. Taxonomy (NCBI): domain Eukaryota; kingdom Metazoa; phylum Arthropoda; class Insecta; order Diptera; family Syrphidae; genus Cheilosia; species Cheilosia vulpina. The sequence goes on along the minus strand of OU744279.1, from coordinate 38,708,050 downwards.
GCAACTACGCCAATCGGAACGACGCAAACTGAGGTTTTGATGTAATTCATTTTTAGGCATTTATTTTTTCTCACCACGCTCATTTCCCTACAGTTTTATTTTTTTTTAAATTTAATTTTAACTTTATTTCAAGCATTAACTTAAAACTAACATTTTGAGTAAAATTTAAGTCGATTTTTAAAGAGCTGAGGTAAAAGTTTCAGTAATTAAGTCAAGTTGTTCTATTTCTGCAGACTGTCGGGGCGACGAAGATCGAAGCTTATGCTCAAGGTACGGACAGTGTGTTTCATTTGGAAGGTCTATAGAAAATAATCCATTTAGACTGAATATGAAACGATTTAAGATTCTGAGAAGGAATGCTCTAGAGACATCTTCCTATATTCAACAACTTTTTGAAATCAAATGAAAAAATGTTACCAAAAGACTTTCTTATGGGCCACAAATATAATTTGATATGAAAAAAAGGCGCCAGTGTATTCAGGCTAAAAAAATATGAGCATATTTTACATGAAAAACTTATTGAACCCTTGTAAGCCTAGCTTGAAACAAATTCTTAAATAAGAAACAATAAAAACTACCTACGCAAAATCAAACAAAAATTTCCAGTAAAATTTCTAAAAAATATTCTTAAATAAACTCGTATGATTTATGCTCTTACCCTAAATTAAATAGAAAATGTTGAGATTTTATAAATAAATAGTTGGCGCAAGGTGCAAGGCGCAACAGGTCCGTAGAGAAACTATTCCAAAAATGAATAACTCACACAAAACGAATGGTTGTGAGAAGCTAGGCTTGGGTCCATACGGACCTGTTCCGCCAATTATTTATTTTTTTATTTTATTTTCACCAATTTAAAAGATCACCATAGTACGAAATCGAACCCCATACCATTACTCCTCCTTGTCTTGAATGATGACGGTCTAAAAACATATTTTCTTTCCGGAGATCATGAAAGTAATAGTTGTAGCCATCAGGACCATCTAAGTTAAATCCATAAAACCAAATGAACCGCACTGTACATATTTTTTCTGGGCGGTTTTCCAACCATACGAATCAGCGTTGCCAAACGGTTCAAATATTTTCTCCTAGACAAATCTGAAAAAACCCAGATTTAGCTATGTTCTAAAAAACGATCCTTTTAAAAAAAATAAAAAATTGTGTTCAACTATTCCAAAAATAAAAACAGATTTCCCCCCTCGGTCAAATTAAAAAAAACCCTAGATCTGGGAGGAAAACTACCAAACTGGCAACGCTGAAACGAATACAACACACGTTTTGCTCACCGCTAGAAACACAGTGTATAACTGTATATGCTGTGTATGTATATAATGCTTTCGATTTGCGTACAGGCATATATTTGTTTGTCGCATTTTATTAAATAAGTTGTGATGGGGGGCCCTACTCAATATTTCGTGCCGAAAGTCAATCCTATTTGAAATTGCTTTTCGTTCCGCCAAGGTTTACTATTCCCTTTGTGTATTATTTCCGAAATGCAAAAAATAATACAAAAAAATGATTAATCCCACTTTCTTTATTCTAAATCCGACAGTAGTACTTAGTACTTTTTTTTCCGTTTTTGAAATAGAAAGTACAAAGCTATCGTTTTCGAAAAAAAAAAAACTTTCGAAATGAGAAACAGAGCAGGGCCCCTGTTTTGAATTTATTGTAGCTGAGCTTCTAAATGGAACAAAAATATGAGCGACAGTTCAAAATATTTGGAGAATCACTATCTCAAAACAGTTTCAAGCATGTTTGTATTGATCTAGAGTCATGAAAACAATACCAAGTTGAATGAAGTAAAATCAACAAGTTCATTTGTGGACTTGCACATGCATCATGTTAAAACTGTTCACTGCTAAGGATTTCTCAAAAAAATTACATAGCAATATGGCAACTCGTTCTGATTCACGTAAATTTAACAATTTGAGTACCTTAACAACCAGAACAAAATTTCTCGTTGTTGAAAATAAAAAAAAAATCATAATAAAAATAAAGTAACAGTTCCCGAAAGTGGTTAGCTCCTACATCCCTCTAGTACGTTCAAACTCAGAACCATCTTAAAATGCAATTTAATTGTGATTGAGGCGTATTTCCAAAGTGACGATAAGTAGTCTATTTCAATACTCAATATTATGATGATTAAAATGAAAATTAAATTATACGCTCATCAAATCCATAAAAAACCACGTGCTACAGATTCCTACTGCTAGTTAAAATTTATCACATCAACCTACCCCCAAATTTGACTCTCTAAAACCCACTAACTGCGGTGCTTGTTGTCAAGTATCGTGTATAGCCTGCCTAAGATTCTGCGCGTTATCGTCCTTACATTTCGCCTGCTGCAACCCAAAAGTGCGATTTATTTCTCCAATTTCAGCCATAACAACATCCTCAGTTGTAATCTGTGTTCCTTCCCACGATAACGAAAATAAATCGGGAAAAAAAGTATCCTACGAAAATAATTCAAAGTCATGCCGCACATTTATAAAAAGTAGGCAGCCCCAAAAATCGTAAACTCAATTACACTGTACCGACTTTTACTTTTTCCAACAGAGCCAGTAAGCTACACACCTAGGTACCTACACCGCACTAGGTAAGGTATTACCTAACATTTCGAAAAAAAAGAATGTGGGCAGGTATGTGAACGGTGGTATCCACCGTCACCGTCACCACCACCGCCAACGACCCACTGTGCAGTGTGCACTCTGCATACTCGTTTCTAATAGGTTATGGTTTTCTCATTACTTCAATGGTGGTTGCAATTGTATCTTACCGGAGCTGGATATGGTATACTTTACGGTACGATCATGCATATAAGGTCATTGGGTCGACACGTTACACTGGCTGATTTCGCAGCAAACGTTTTTCGCGAGTATTTATTCAAAAAAAAAAAATATATATATCACTACAAGAATAATTTGCTTCTATGTATTTCTTATGTTCTGGATTATTCCGCGAAGACTTACTCATATTGGGAATTTTATTTTTTTAGATTTCGTTCATACCTGAAAAGAAAGAGAAAGACGACAAGTTAGATATGCGGTAAAAATGTCAATGATAAACGAAAACGAAAATAATTATCATAAAAAACAAAACTCTGCATGAGGTGCGGTGATTTTTTCTTGTTTCTTTTTTTTTCTAAAAGTACCAACCCACGACACTGTGGACAAACCGCATGCTGTTGTCGTATTTTGTTGTGAGACATCTCACGAAATTTATTTATAGAAAAAGACCGCGTGAAACTTTCTTCATAGAAACAGAAAATTGAAAAATTTCATTTAAATAGAACAAAGCGGTTCGGCTGCGCTTTATGGTCTCGCCTTTCTTTGCAGGTCTTCGCTGCACGAAAATTATAATTATAATGAAACGAAGAAGTTGTAAATTTTAACAATTTACTTTTCTCGTTCTCAGAAGGCTGTGTGCGCGTTTATAGGGCAAGGGTACCTAAATCATCGCTCGTGCTATTAGCTATTAGTGGATTACGATAAATTTCGAAGAGAGTTTTCAATTTTATCGACTTTTGTCGTTTATTTGGGAATGCGTTGGTGTTACACTGCGTCTCAGATGTAGGGTGTTTACTTTTCCATTGGGCATTTTACGTTCTAGTGGATGGGGTACGCTACGTAGTCTACTACAACGTGAGGACATTAATTTGGGAAACAAAGGGACTTGTAGACATTTTAGAATGTTTAAGGGGTCGTCAAAAAAAAATTGTCCTTGAAAGTATTAAACTCGCTCTGGGGGAAGTCAACTGAATTGATTTTTCAAAACTGTGTACAAAACTTTAGATACAACCTACATTATAAAAAATATAAAACAAATTATGATTTATAAAATGATAATTTTTGTTTTGTTGTGATATTTTTAACAAACAAAAACCCAAAAAAGTGTTCTTCTTAAAGAACGATAAATTTAGGTCTATGATTGTTCAGATAGTATCAACTGCAGGTGGAGAAGAATTGCAAGTTTTCAAAGATTAAAACCATAAAATTGACTACTTACGTCATTCTATGTAGCAAAAGTGACATAAAACAAACAAAGAAACATGTCGAATGCATATTACCTATTTTTATAGTAGACGGCCTATGGCCAAACCGTTTTGCAAGAATTTTAAACAAATAGTCAGTTAAACTAACTAACTAACTTAATTATCTATTTTTGTTCATAGAAAATGTTGGGTGAGTAATTTACTGAACACATCGTGTTCCACAATCCACATTGTCACACCTACCGTCCACAACAAGATGGCCGTCTTTTGGTATTCTTTTTTTTTGGTTGTTGGACTTTTCCCTTATTTCACGATCTTTAAATATTTATTTTCTATTTAAAATCGAACGGACTCGTCTTATTTTCGAGCGCAACCCATCAACAAAACCACTGGAATACATTTATCCTAGAGAAATAAACCCATTTCGAATCCGTTCAGGCGATCAAAATTCTTGCAGCTGAATTATTTTCGTCTAGGAATCATTTGCACCAGCAGAACTCCAAAATATATATTTTTAAAGGTTTTCAACTTACTCTCAGCTTTTAACAGTTTTAAATACGATCACCTAATAACCCAAACACATTTATGCATTTACTATATTATTGTTGGCAAATTAAAAGCATTAGATGTCTGTGCTGTTAGTTCTTGAAGTAACTTTTTTAACTCCAATTTAAATGTGAAAAGATGCAGCAAAATTTCTAATTCCATTGAGAGTTTACTTCTATATAAACTAATTATGTTAAAATATTTTTTTTTTATTATTTTATCCTTTGACAGCAAAGGTATAAAATGTTAACAAACAAAAACGCAATTGTATTGAATGTTAAATTAAAGGAATTCAGTTCATTAAATAACTTAAATAGTAATTAATGTAATGAATATGGCACAGCCACATTCGACCGTGTGTAGTGGTAGAATGAAGGAGAAAAAAGAACAAAATTGTGCGTTCATTGAAAAACTCAACATAAAATGTTAAAAAAAAATATTTCAATTTCTTCCAGATTTTTATTCGAAGAAATAGGTTTAAGGCGGATCACTTTCATTCTTTATTTGTCATAGAAAAAGTCAACATAGGAGTAAATTATTTGAAATTACAAAATAACTCCCAAGCAAAGACCGACAGCTTTAATATACTCGTATATAAATATATCTCGGAGCGAGGGCTTAAAGTCAGTGTCAGTGACAAATGTACAATCTCTCAGTGAGCAACCAAATGAGAATAAAGGTTGAGTTATTTTCGAGCTCTGTGCACCAGTAAACAAGACTCCTTGTTCGTATTTTTAAATTTTAAGTACACAAGATACTATCCAGTGACGGTAAACAATAACGATTAAGGTATTTAGTATTAAAATTTATAAAAATGCCTGATTTAAGAAAAAAAAATCCCACAGGCAACTCTGAAGATGTCTGAATTTCAGTTAAAAAGAAACCCTGTTTTCGGTACTAAACTTGTAAGTTGCTGTTGCAGTAAATAAAAGAATTAACGAATGATGGACATACAATTGAAATGTATGAACATGTTTTATGGATATATTTCCTTGCAAACTGACCCAACTTGAGAGCATATCAGTTACGTCAAATTAAAAGGCTAATTGTACAAATGTTCATCAACATGGAGGTCAATGTTAAGGTTACTAATACAATGCATTGGATGTACAAACATCCGCATCGAAATAGTGAAACTGTGTCAACTCAGAGTTCATCACTTGTCTTCCATTATAATGAAAAATCTCAGACAATTATGTTCCCAAACAAAAATTCCACCGCCAAAGGTCACTTCATAAAATTATGACCACGATCTGTCTTTGTGTTTACTGAAAAGGGCAGATGTTCCGTATTAATAATTAGCAGGCGGTTCACATTTATAATGCGTATTAAGCTGTCACTTTTGAAGACCATGGGGATCAACTGTTGAAAGAGTGATTTTGTTTGCCGTTTGTGGTAGCGCTTTGATTTATAAACGTCGAATGGGCGTTCTGCCAGAAACACAGGTAAATGTGGGTTACATAGGTATAACGTACATTGTTTGAAGCTGGCAAAATGTTGCAAAATATTCATTAGGAGATGTCGCACCTCTAAAATGAAATAAGACCGCTTTTCTTGTAAAAATAGATTCGAGTTCGTTGATCAGAATGAAAGGTGTTTGCCAAAATTGAGCATTCTGCTCATTGAAAAAATACAGAAGCAGGAATTTTTATCTTAAGTCGCTGACGTCTTGTTTTGTCTTTAATTTTTTTCCTTCTTTCAAGAAAATGATTAATTTGACTGATGGAAAGTGACACATACGTACTGGCACTCACAACTCTCGAGTGATTTTAATCTTCTCAAAGTGTCTTTGAATATGACTTTTAAGATTTTGGAACAAAATTCCACCAAATTGGTCAAGGTAATTGAATTTCATACCGTACTTGGTTTATCAACTGTTTACATCTAACTTTCACCTGTTGTGAATTTTTGCCAGCGGCTGTCCAACGGTTGATGCGGTTATCTTACCAAAATAATCATCATTCGCTGGTTTATGTAATTTCGTTATGTTTTCTTTGCCACTACAGGGACAAAAGAGTGTTGCATGCGATTAGTTGACAGTAAATATGAAAAAAGAAGGAAAATACATGCCAGTAATAAGTGTTGGGAAAGTAAGGTGCCTCCTTTCATTTACCCATATGGTGTTGAGCTGGAGTTAACTAGCAGTTATTGGGTAGTTGGCCATGTACCATAGTTGGACAAGTTCTGCATATTTCCTTCTTCAGGGCACTTTCAATGAGGCTTGGTTTCTTATAATGAATACCTTTACAATAAGGAGTGTATAGCTTCAGCTGCTTTTTTAGCAGTAAGGAGTGTATAGCTTAAACTCAATTTAAAGTAAATTTTAACTCAATTTACTTTCAGTTTTTTATACCCTCCACAGGAAGGTACATTCACTTTGTCATTACATTTGCAACGCCAAGAAGAAATCACCGGAGACCTTATAAAGTATATATATTCTGAATCAGGATCACATTCCGAATCGATTTAGCCATGTCCGTCTGTCTGTCTGCCCGTCTGTCTGTTGAAAGCACGAAGCGCCCAAAGGAATTGACCTAGGCGAATAAAATTTGGTGAAAGGACTTTTTTTTTATCGTTGTCATGTTGGTATTGAAAATGAGCTATGTCGGTCAAGTAGTTCGGGTACCTCCCATACAAAATCAATATTAGACCCATGTGTCTCTCTGTCGGTTGAAAACAGGATAGCGTCAAAACAAATCGACCTAGGCAAGTGAAATTTTGTGGGAGGGCTTACTTTCATCGTCGTCAGGTTAATATTAAATTTGGACTATGTCGGGTCAAGTAGTTCTGGTACCTCCAATACAAAACCAGTTTTGCATAACTTGTATGCAGTGGAGGGTATCAAAGCATCGGCCAGGCCAATGATAACACTTTTACTTGTTATTTTTTTGTAAATGCGATAGGCCAACGTTGGGTTAGGTTAATGACAGTGAATTCGACTTTAACCAACTTTCTGTCGTTTAGACCTCCAATTTTACTCCACATTTATGCAAAAGTGTATTTTGAAAAGTTTATGAACTTATTTTTGAGAAATGCAGGTCATAATAGTGCAAAACTGCATTAAAATCCGGTTCTCAAGACACTCGTAGATGCGTCAAAAGGTAAGCACTGTTGAAACAACAGCGCCACCTATTGGATTTCTATCAGTTCCAAAGACTTGCCTGCAGAAATAAGAACAGACTGTCTTTCGCGCATTTTTGTGAGTCCTTGGGTCACATACGAACTCTGCTTTTAATAAAATACAGATTGGAAACCTTTCGTTAAAATGTCCAATAGGGCTAAACATTTTTAGCGCGTCTATGGAGCTATAAAATGTGCAGAATGGAGGTATGCGAAAGTGAGCTTTTATCAACTACAGATTTTTGGTAACAATCTTTGAAGAACCAGGAGATTTGAACAGCGTATAGCTTAAAAGGCTCATAGAATTCATACATTATTTGAATATGAGCGGTTCTAGAATTAAAGAGACGAATTTTATGTTAGCCCGGTCTGTAGCTGACTGTCTCCAAACTCCAAGTCGACTGAAGTTCATTCTAATTGTGCTCGCCACCTAAGCCGAGGTCGTCCTCTAGTTCTAGTCTGACCTAAAGTTCTAGGACAACTGGGGCCCTTCGCTGTATCTCATTCCGAAAGTGCAATTCTTTCGAAAAATAACTCTTTGTATTTTGAAATGTACTCTTCTCGGATTTAGACAAAAGTGGAATTAAAATTATTTTATATTATTTGTTTCTTATTATAAAATTGTAACAGAGTACCTATTTAAAAGCGGAAAGGAAATCAATTTCAAATGGGATTGTCTGTTAACAATTTGTTGACCAATCCAATGTACAGTTCGTCAGTGAATCGTCTCCTCAAAAACCCGTCGACAGGAACTGGAGCCAACATTTTGCGAATAGTCTTTCTCTTGAAGCGACCGAGGATACCTTTTCCTGTTTAGATAAAGTTGAAGCTTCTTTAAGCAGGTCTTGGATGATCAGGGTCTTATACAGAATTTCCATAGTTGAATTTCCAAATGTTGGGATACCGATGGAGATGCTCCGAAAAGATAGGTATCGATAAGAAATATAGAAAAAACACCCGGGGGATGTCTTACCTACCTCGTTGAGTGTTAGAAAGAAATAATGGAATAGAGCTACACTACTCAATTTTATTCACTCAGGTCAAAAGGAACAGTTGTTAATTTTCGTGAAGAGGTTACTGTCACAATTTGCAGCAGAAGCAAGATAAACAAAGTCCCTAACAATCCCAAAGCTGTAACTGTCGGTTGTGACGTTCTGTCCGACTACTTTTCGATGTTGGGTGTCCCTTCTTGTTGACAGCATATATTTGGGTCCATGTCAGATCAACGGGTTATTACTGCACCTACAGTTTTCCAATCTCTCATACCCTTCGCACACTATAGCAATATGTTTTCTCTACAGTAAGGAGGCAATCGACTTTTGTTGAGAAAACAATTTATAAACTTAGTTGTAACGAACATAAAATTCGAATGGAATCATCTCGCACCAACGCATTATCTGTCAATAAAGCAGCTTCAACTACTCCCGTCTCTGACACGAATGGAATTTTATTGCAAGTTCATGGCGAGAAAACTTGGCGATTATTTTCTACTTCATCTCGTTTTGCTACACAACAGCGCTATAGCGTTTCTTAGATAAACTAACAACGGAATTACGTAATTCTTTAAATTTACCAAAAATATTCGAAAATAGATAAACCGATGTTCCCGTTTTAGCGTAAGCTTACCCTAAACCAAAAATATCGACCGATTTCTATTTTTTCCACATCCCCATCTGTCATTGTTTGGTTTTTGTCGTGCTTACACTATCGTCCGTACATGCAGTTTGCACTGCACAATTTTGTTTTGAATTACTTCTCGAATCCCCCGAGGTGATGACATTTTAAATTGCATTGCAAACAAATATCAAAAGCTCGAGATCTAATAAAAATAGTTAAATATACTCGAACCGAAATACCGTCTGTGTCTCTTTCATTTGGATATTTGTTTACGCTCGTTTATGCAATCTTTCGCGAAAGCATTCCTTTTTTTTCGCTCAAAGCAGACATACCTTCTGATAAATTAAATATGCACACGGTAATTTCGTTTCGGCAATGTTTTGCAATCTGTAATGAATTTCGCAAAGAAGTGCGTTCTGAGTAAGTCTTGTAGACAAATCTATCTATTTATAAATTCCTGTATATCTTTTGAAGAAAATTTCCCCGGCAAATTGTTTATTGCCTTGGAATGGCATTGACAAAACTTAAACATTAATTCTTAATCAATCAGAAGCAATTGTAAATGTGTGTGCGCATATAAATTGGTTTAAGGCGACTTTATTGGACTTTATGAAGTCACTACCAATATTTATTATCAACCAGAATGTGCGCCTTTAGGGATAGACGAAAGTTCGATGAGTACCTGCGTAAACAAAATATCCGTTGATTGATTGATGTGAATTGATAGCAAGCAATTTAATTTTATTTATTTTTCAACCCCATGCAATCTGAGGTTTGGGGAAAGAATCTTTTTTAGTTTTGTGATCTGTGCTTTTTTATAGAGCGAATTAATTATTATTATTATTGTTTTATTAAATGGTAAATAAATTACAATTTAATACGATTTACAGCGTTAGCTACCTGGGCCTTCGGCTAATTAAATTCCCCCCAAATTATTTGATTCCCGGTTAAATGCTACCGCACGAATTTGGTACTAATCTTTTAATTATGGTGAACAATAATGAATGGAATTGAATAAATCCCCCGATCGAATGAATAAATGTAAGCGTATTCCAATTTGCATTATTCTGTGATGAGATTGGAATTTCATTGCGTTAGCTATAATTTGTTGGAGTTGTACTTTTTTAAAACAATTATCAGCAATCAGTTATTTTATTTGTGCTTATAAAATCTGGTTTGCATACAGTTTGAGCTGTTTACACAAATTTTGGAGTGAAGAGGAACATTTCGATAGGTCAGCGTCGATTTGCGCAATCGGTGTCGGATTTGGGGATTAAAATTGCATTTATCAGCCTCAAATAGAAGTAGGTACAATTATTCAAATGTAGTCGTGTCTTTATCGGGGCCTTAAACTATTCGAATCTATCGAAACGTATCGATATTACCTACGAAAGGAACAAATAAAAGCGATTACGAGTGTGAAATGAGTTGCATAAGATTGCTTTAATAATAAAGGCATTGTTTTGTTTTTTTAAGAAAAACACATTTTGCTTATATAATATGGTTACGTAAGTCATTCGCCTGTCTCTTATCAATTTGGCAAGTAAAGAGAACGACGTGTGTTTAAATAATTTGCGAGTTCAATTTTGTGGAGTACTGTGGACATGTCTGCATCATTCGTAAAAAAATACGTATCCTAGGTTTAACCCTTTTGCTTTTGCCCGTCGACATGAAAAGTATTGCTAAGACAACTTTTGTCAATCACTATTTGAGGATGGATGCACCTTAGTTTCAGTATCCCGAAGTACTAGTTGTCTACGTCGGTATAATGTTACTCAAAAATTGTGGTTAGTCTTTCAGATTTCATATTATGAATGAAGATTGCCTCATGAAGACCATTTTCTTACCTTGAAGCTTCCTAATAATCATTTTTAAGCTTCTCACTAAATATTTTGTAGGTCACAATGGGTAATTTTATGTGGAACATTTTGACATTGTGAGTAGGGAAAATCTAGCTTGGACACTAAATATGATTGTAAGTATCGCGCCTTGTATAGATAGTCAATTGCTGCGGGGTTTAGTCCTTGCTGTAGTCGTATTTTTACCTAAATGAGAACTGACTTTATTGGCGGGGGCAGCTGGTCTCCACTGATGGAAAATTATCTGCACAGTCAATGAAACCAGTCATCTTTCAGCAAATTTTAAACACTTATATCTTCAGAATAAGTCAATCGATTCGGATCAAAACAACACGAAATGTTGGTCCGTTGTGCCATATCTAATGCCGGAAAAATCAACACCTTTTGAGTGAGTATTTTAAATGTGAAGTGGTAACAAATCTGAGCCAACATACAGATGACTTTACTTTTTGTACAGATGTTCTACTACTGCAACTAGTGTCTAACGTAAAGTTCATGAAAGCTTTCTTTCCCATAATGGTGATATTTTAAAAAGTATTTTTATGGATACCGTTTTGTTTTAATGAAAACCTCTCCTTTTAATCCACGTTATAATATTCGATCGTTTATTTTTGTATTAATTTAATTAGGTATTACAAATTTTATGTGTGTAGGTCCGTAGGGACCCTAGGTCTAGCTTCTCACAACCATTCGTCTTGTGTGAGTTTTTATCTAGGTTCAGAAAAACGAGCAAGAGGTTAGATCAACGCGTGGTACCTTGTCGAGGTCGGTGGTAAGAAAAAAGAACTGTCAAAACAGCTGTCATTGTCATTGTGTAGCTGTTGGTAGCAGTGTCTCTCTTAGTCATAGGGTGTACGTAATAGTCGCTTTTATAACAGTACAGGAAAGCGACGAAAGTATGACAAGCTATGGTTTTTTTCTTCAGAGCGAGACATTTCCTTAATGACAAAGCTGAGGCTTTTAAAGTCAGTGGACGTCGCTCAGTAGATGAAAAATTCACTTTAATAAAACAACGACTGATTGCGAACGAAGCGATTTTAGATTTATATGAAGTTACGTTTTTAGCATGCGAACAGAACTCGGCTTTGCTAAACTGCCTCGCTAAATTTTATCTTTGTAGACATTATTGTTTGGGAGATCAAATTTAGCGCGAGCAGGAAATTAGGCTTCAAAGCCTTTTTTTGACAAGTGAAATTATTTTCCCAAAAACCCAGACAAGTTTGAAAGGGAGTAATATAGACCTACCCCTTTCCGACCCACCTTACTCATTTGTGAGATGTGTTTTAAAAAATATATTTTAGACTTATAGTTGAACATTTCATTTAAAAGCCCAAAAACAGCGATCGTGTTATGTGTTCTCTTTGCTTCGCATAACTGTACATACAAGATTTTTTTTTTTATTTTTTCCGTTAATCCTATATTAAAAAAATACAAATAGCAAAGTTTCACCCTAATCGAGCAATGTTTTTGTATTTGGGTCTGAAAGGGCTACAAGCTTTAAAACCATTTAAAGGCTTTTGGTGTTTGGCTTTTATGGGGTTTTTAGTCGTTACTTTTCGAATGCGAATAAAAAAAAAGCTAATATCCCAATGACTTTTTGGAGTTCAAACTAAAAGTTGATTAGAACTAACTTTTCTTTGCACGACACGCAGTGTGATTCCTGTTGAACACTACGATTCAGTTAAGCATGAGTGCGTAATAGGTATTTATTTACTTAAGGTGGCGCTACAGTCCGGGGTGGCCCTGGGCTTCAAGTATTTAAGTATTTATTTAAGTAACTTAATAATTCATTATAAAAATTTCTGATTTGTTATTGTCGACAACATTTGACAGCTTTCTGGTAAGGTGCAGCTGCATAAATCCCAGCTAGAACATGTCCTATCTCAATAGTCTCAATAGTTCAAAGCAAGTTTTGAAACGCAAAGCGTCCATTGCATTGTAATGGAAAATTGGCAAAACTGCTCCCGATTCGAGTGACCAGCTACTTGTCGAGGAACTTAATTTAAGCGCAAAAAAACAGGTGGTACGTGACACCCAATGATACCGAAATCTTTCAAGTTGCACTGCCAAGACCCTGAATAAAGGGTATAAGAAAATATTAAATATAATGATGAACCAACGATTATAGCCAATAGCCATTCGTCGGACAAACAAACTCAGGTAACCCAAGACTTGCCCAAGACACTGCTTCCCTATATCGAATATTTCCCAATCCAAAATTCATGAGACTGTGCACAAAGCATATGCCATCAAAACGGCTGCAACACAATAACACTTCTTGCATTATCGGTTCGGTTCAATTCGGTTGGGTTTTCATTCCACTGACTGGTTTCGTCTAGCAATTAACGAACGCGCAACACGACGAGAGTCACAAAGATTAATTCCCCGGCTCTTAACTGGGTCGACCTCAGGTGCTTGTGATACCAGTTCGATGTAATTGTGTATGGATTACAATGGGGCATTTTATTTATGAGCTGCTATTGGTTTTTGTTGCAGTTGTTTTGTGGCAAAGGTGCCTGTTACCACCCAGCGATTGCGCGAATAAATCAAATTTCAAAATCACTACTTTTGGTTACCTCTTTACTTGAGAAGCTACCTTACTACATGGGCACTGATGGGTAGGGTATGTGATATCATTGATTCAGCCGCAAGAACTCTGGGGTTTTACTGTCGATTCGCTTTGAAGCCGAACAGGTAGACACAATGGGGGAATGGCTTCCAAAGGTTAATAACTCTGCAACAAAAAAAAACTTTTTTCTAAATTGGCTATAAGTGGCATATGCCAGTAAGAGTAAAATATCCAACTGTTCATTTACAAAGATATATATCTTGCAGTTTTTTTTTTAAATTTTTTTTAATTTCATTTTCGTTTTCTCATTCGATTTCTTTCAAATAGGTTAAACGGGCTCGAGCAAGAGGTTGATGACTTCTTGCCAATAAGCTCGAAACTGTTTCACTTTTCGTTTAAATTTATTAATGCGCAGCGTTTTATGCGTGCGTGGTTTTTTTGTTTTTATGTATGTGGTATGTGGGGTTACATGATCGCTGAGTGAACAGTAGCTATAAACATTTTATTTTTAATTGCGGTGTTCTTGTTAGTCTGCAATGTTGCATTTAAATATTAGGTGTTGCTGCTGAAATGGGTCTGTTGTGTAAGATCGATGGAGTTGAGTGATTTGTAGAGTACAACCAACTGTCAAAAATATTATACAGAGCGTGCATTTTATTGTAAGGGCTTAGCTGGTCACGCGAATTAGGATGGTGATGATATCACATGACTTGGAAACACACGACAAACAGTGAAATCTTCCCCCTTTTTGAAATGTTTGAATTCGTGTACATTCCGACCGAGTTTCAAGTCTTTTAAAACCAAAATTAAATGTTGCCCTATGAAGCTATAACGTCATAGAAATACATGCGGATTGGTTAAGTACTTTTTAAGTGATGTCGTAGCAAATCCACATCCAAATAGCAAAACTGTTTCTTGAATGTCAGGATTTTACTCTTCTCCAGGAGAAGAAGGCATAGAACTAAAATTATTCCACAGCTAAATGGGGAAAGTAAGGAGTAACGTTTTGCTCCTAAATTACTGAGCGGCCACTGACATTTTCAGTTGGGTAAAGCGACGTCCAGCGTTGCCGCTGAAAAATTTCAAAAAGGGGAATAAAAAGGGGTCCAAGGCAAAAAAGGGGGCCCAACGTAAAATACTAATATATAACAAAAGCATTTATTTATAACAAAACCAAACGATTTATATTTTTAATTGCAAACAACTTTTTTCATTTGTTTTGCATTCTTTTTCGTTCAATAAAGACCAAAATCTTAGTTAAACTAAAAAAGGCGCCATTTTGATCATTGTTAAAAAAAAATTGGTGGAGCCATTTTGTCCCTAAACGCTCACATCAAATTTTTCGACTGTTTGAACTGACAGACAGAGAAATAGGACTCAATCTTATGAAATGTGACCCACAAGCAATGCAAAGGTTCCCTCTAAGTTTTGACTTTCGTTGACAGTGTTAGAAATTTAAATAAGTTACATTTGTTTCTGGAAACATTGAAATGACAATGATCGAGCTTAGTACGCTGCTCGAGCTAAATTTTCGCTCCCATACAAAATTATCTCCAAAATTTAGCTGAGCTAAATTTTAGCGAGCCCATTTAGCTGAGTGGTACCCAGCTCGAGCTAAATTCATCAAACTATTGTTTCAGAATGTACTTCAAGTGACTGTCAAAATTAAGCGTGCCCAGTCAATGGGTCGGCAAATTTTCTTACGCTAAAACGCTGTGCATTTGTTGTTCTGTTGCGGAAAAGTATGCAAGGATGAGCTTTTTTAATTTTACATGAAATATGTAGTTGAAATAAGTGAGAATTAAATTTTTTGAAGACAGTGTTTTCAAAGAACAGCTGTTTTCTGTGACATTTATCCACGGCGTAATATATGTCAAAATTTAGCTAGGACTTTAGCTGATGTTTGGAGAGAAAAGTTGGAGCTCGATACTATAAAACTTTTCAGTGTTCAGGATAAATTTTTCCAAATCACAATGGTGTAATTTCCATACAAAATTGCTTTGCTGTGACCTACAAGATTATATTATAAGGTGAAGGTTAAAAATGATTATTAATAAGGAAATTATTTAGCGAAAAATTATCAGATTCTGCACAACGGGAGTGTAGTATCTAGCAACATCTGAGTTTGCTATTAGACTTGGAGTTTAAAAATAAATAACTGGGCACTCGACCGACCGATACCGAGTAGTATAGACGTATTTTACTGTCTGTTACAGGGAGATGTGGCGTATTTTATGGGTATGGAAGGAGTAAGTGGAACTCCAACCAACAGTGGTTGCAGCTTGACAAAATGGAACACGTCATAGTTTTGTGAATATTCACTATTGGCAGCCAGATCGCGACATAGTGCAAGCAACCCCATTCGAGTTTATACCTACGTAACAGCTTAGACATATAGCGGTAACAGTTACCAGCTTTATCTGGGAAATTCATGGCTGTACGAACACGTCGTTACTGTGGTAATATTGTTTCTTAAATAAAGCGCAGTGGCTTAGTGGTTCGTGTGTTGGACTACTAAGCGACGGGTCCCTGGTTGGAATCCCGAAAAAAAAAATTCAAAATTCCAACTTAAGGATTTTTTCCACCTCTCGTGAACGTCTGACAAACATCCGAGAATAAAACTGTCATGAAAGAGCTTCTCAATTGGCCGTTTGGACTCGGCATAAAATTGTCCCATTCGTCCCAAATATAAAAACAACCTAGGGTCCCTACGGAGCTGTTGCGCCAACTATTTTGTTGTATGTTAAGTCCATCAGCTGAAGCCATGTTGGACATGGGCTTAGTATTGCTATATATATCTAATTAAAGAAGGAGTAGAAAGGTGGCAACTCAAACCTAGTCGCAGTAGATAGGTGGCAACTCAAACATTTTGTACTCGCTCCATACTGCAGAGTCGTCAACATTTTTGACATACTCGCTTGAGGCTTTGGTTGCCTCTAAACTAGGCCTGGGCCGGTATTCTGTAAGGCGAAACGTTCAAACGTATTCGCACTAATGATTTACTTTTGTAATTTAGAGCAAATCATTCGTGTGCACGAAAACGTTTCAACGTCTCGCCTTAGAGAATCTAACCCCTGACATTCCTGTATTCAGTTCGTTATTTCCACAAGTGTAATTAAAAAACCGCTCAGTTCCGCATAAAACTGTAGCTGCCTCCAAATTAAAATTCAACCTCATTATAGATGAAAAACAATTTACATCCGAATGCCTTCATTAATTGGGATTGTTAATCAGAAATCAAATCAACACCTCTTCCCTGGAAGCACCTGCACCGCGCCGGTTCTTCTAATCTCACTTGTAGTTCCAGATGCTTTTCAACAGTCCCTTCCAAATTATCCTAGCCCAGAGGCACGTATACTTATTTAAGTCGGTAAGCCTATCAAAAATAAATTGCTACTAAGTATTGTCGCCCCCCGCACGCAACCTAATCCCAATGATGTCAGAAACCCATTTCAAATGGATCTAAGGATTGTACTCTTGGCCGGGTTGTTTCCAAAATATCATTAAACGAAAGGAACACATCAAATCCCCCGTATAGCAAAGTTATTTATTGTGACATCGAAATCTAAAGGAGTATCGTGTTCCACAGAAGTCTTGAATAAATTATGGGTACACCTCTGCTTCACCGTACCCACTTTTAAATTCCCATCGATACACATAACACCAAAAGAAGAAGAAAAAAATAAACTCATTAGTACAACAAAGTCTGCAACCAGATATATATCGACCATTTGCCGTACATCTGTAAAGACACACTAAAGTTGGAAGTGAACCCAATACCCTAGTTCTTAGCTCACGGAATCATCAACTCTGTCACATGAATACACGTTGAATGACACTTGCAATCGATTTATTGATTTTGCCTTCTCCATACTTATGATTAGTGTTGATTTCAAGGCATACAACTATGGGCGCGTGCATTGTTCTACATTATGCTCCATTGAGCTCCCAAAAGGTAGAGATGCAATTAAATTTCTTAGAGAGTATCTTTGACGTTTGAATTTGTTGCCTCTTTCGCCATCTAATCCGGTTTAATGATTTTAATCCTTCGCACATAAGGTTATCTAAACCTTTGCGATGGGGGCGCGAACCAGATAGCACTGAACTTAGAAATAACAAATTAAATTAGTTGAACCCGAGCGAACCTAATCCAATACAAAAAGTTTCAATATAGACAAATAGCCAAACAAAAAAAAACTAAGTGGTGGAAAAAATTGAATGCGCAGTCTGTGGACTGTATTGATTGGTTCAATTTCGTAGCCAACTGTATAAACACCTTCTGCCGATAAATGGGTTCTCGTATTTCTTTTAATTTCAAATGACAATAGTTGTGGAGTATTTCAGGTGGTGTTTCACTTAAGTGCCGTTGCATAAGCGCAAGGTGTCGATTGAAGACAATTTGGAAATATAGCGATTGTTTGTAGTGGCACAGCAACAAGAAAGTTTGAAAAGAAATCGCGACTGATGATCAATATTGTATAAAAGTTCTGCTCATAGTCTGACAAGTTAGCAATATTCCTTTGACATCTAAGCTACGGAGAACCGACTATTTGGCTTGAGCAAGTGAATGGGTAATGAAAATCCGCATCAATGCCTGATATACGCTTACCTACTGAGGAAAATAACGATCCTATAAGGAGTTCTCAAAAAAGAGGGTTATTCCCGACTCTTAAGTCTAAAGACAGTTGTTTAAAGGTTTACATTCTCCTGGCTTGATTTACTGCCAGAAAAGGTATGGAGGAGGTAATACAATTGGCGAGTACAGTCTTCACGACAACCCGAATGGAAACGGACTTTGGCTAATTGACTCTGCTGCGAGGCGATTAGCACACGATCGAATTACCTCAATATTCATACATGGCGCCCACCACCTGACAAACAATATCGAACATGTTGCGATTGCCGTATGCCAGCCCTGCACTAATCAAGAAGTCCGAATACACCCGAATGACCAATCCCACTCAACATCAGGTACTAATGAAACCTCATATAGAAGCGAGTGGGAACTATATGACGAATTATAATCTACTACATAAAATTGAATGCAATAAATTCAATCGTCTTTTATGCGTTTCCAGAATCTTAATAGGATCGGATATCCATGAACTGTCGAGTATCAGTGGGTCGTCTGTGCTTCTAGTTCTCTACGAAGAGTTTCGGAATAGGGGGCGTAGCAGCAAAAACACTTACGACGCCAAACTTGGTACAGGAAGAGAAATGAATACGCTTTTCATGTCGGTAAGTTTTGCAGCTTTAGTTACGAAATTTAGTACGTAGATAAATTGAAGGTGTGCATAACTTTAAGATAGAAAAAAGGGGCGTGGCAGTTGGCATTCAATGAGCTATTTCTCTGCACTCATGAGGGATAAAGTTTTTAAACTTGGAACATTGATGTGTTTTATTTGCACAAGGTTTCCCCTAAAATTTGGGCGAGGTTGGACAAAAGGGCAAAGGCTTCGCAGCTCATTATGGCCAATTCTTTCACCACTTACCAAAATAATCAAAGGCTGGTATATTAATCTTATGCGTGCCTGGGTAAAGAATATTTATTTCGAAACTCAGCAGATAATTCGTCACACCCTCGACCCCTTTATCCATAACCACTATAAACATACCTACACACAAAACTAACGCACAACAAATGAAACTTCAATACAAAAGAAGCGTGGCGCCATCAAGTGGCTCCTTGTTCCTAATAAGGAAACGAGTGAAAGATTTCAAAAGCACATTAAGTAACCGTGTAATCAAGTATCGAATTTAAAAGGTATTACACACGCTATATTTGAACGAGACGATAGTCGGCGTCGCCGAACCGTTGGTGTGAAAATTATTCATGGTTTCGTGTGGCATGTTGATAAACGTCGGGATTTGATAAAAAGCCTTAAATACTATGCAAATTGGCAATTGTTTCGCATAGAGCAACCACTCTGTAATTTGATAGAACCATTTCTATAGAAGATTCGAATGGAGGACAGCCTGGGAAAGGAATATCACGGCCAGAGTGTGACAAAAGTCGGACAAAGGAACTTTTACATTTCGACAGAACGATGTTCTGAAAGCAAGCAAATTCTTTGGTGGGTTATGACGGTTTTAAGCTGAAAACGAAAGTAGTTTTCGTATTTAAAAAAAAAATCAAAAAGAAAACGAAAAAAGTCAAGCGAAAGCGAAAACATACTTTATGCAACTCTTTTCGTTTTCTTCTTCGATTTCGTTAATATTTGAGAACCAGTGAAAAAGTTGGAGGAGTCCCAGTTCCTGAAGGTTTAATTCGCCCCACTGGACCAACAACTGAACGTATGTTTATTTGCACGTCTGACGTGTCTGGCTGGCGTAAACGTAAATTTTTTTCGTTTTCAGACCTACATGAAGTTTAATGTTCGCGTAAATAAAACCGACTGAGTATTTCCATTTTCCACAGGTCCACATTTGACAACATTTTTTCATTAAATTAAATAGCATCGCCCTAACATTTTCGGGTGTACAAGTATTTCGGTGACTTCAAGACGACCTTTGACTCACTCATTTGAGAAACTTTGTGGTTTCAAAAAAAATTACTTACGAGTTTTAGAAAAATCTACAGCACAGCAATCTGAGATGGAAGCATTCGGTCCAATTGGTTCTAATCAAAATCGAGGAATTGACTTGAGGGCAGTTATTAGATTGTATAAGGCGAAAACGTTAAAACGTTTTCGTGCGCACGAATGATTTTCTCTAATTTGCAGAAGTCAATCGTTCGTGCACACGAACACGTTTGAACGTTTCGCCTTACAGAATACCGATCCAGTCTTCTGATTTCTTATTTCCGGAGAAATATTTTTCGAAATGTAGCCTAAATGCCCCTTGTTCTAAGTCGAAATACTTGCAGCGATCTTAGGAAAAAGGTAAACTTTATTCCCACATTTAGAATTTGCATGTTACATGTTAATCTGCAAATCTGAAATTGTGATCGTGAAATGTAAAGTCGGGCAAAAATTAACCTGACAAAACAAGGAAATTTGATGGTTCCGAAGAGCTTTCGTTTTTAGAAACCACTTTTATATTAGAAGTTGAAAATGTGAGCACGATGTCTACAAATATTGCATCAGTGAGGAGGTCGAACAAGGTTATGAGCACTCTCGTCGCAATCAAAAATACTCCAACTGGAGCATGATGCTCTGGGAGTCTAAGCTTCCTACAATAGCTGCATATATGTTAAATCTTCGTCTATATTTCGTATGCTTTGAAAAAAAGTGAACCAAGAGCAAGTCCTCCGCGTAGAATAAACCTATGCATACTTAAACAAGAGTTCGTTAATTCTTTGACAATTACACAAGCCGTGAACATAACACTAACTAACTAAGAAGTATTCGTAAATAAAATAAATATAAGGGAGTAAATATAATAAATATAGGAAGCTGTTCCAACCCGAGGGACTCGTTTGGAAGCCTTTCAAGAGCTAACTTCTATAAATTTAAACAACATTTTATAAAATATCAAAATCTCCATGACAAAAGTCAGTTGCTATATCTGCCAATACAAAAATCACTAGAAGAACTCACAAAATGAACTTGTCAACTTTAAAATTTGCTAGAGCTCTTCCAAAGGTCCAATCTGAACAATCACTGAATGGCGTCTATGCTTTTCTTTCACAATACCCATATTTCCATCCAAAGTGTCATTCCCCCAATAAAAGTCCTGGGCAATATGTCATTTTTGTTTCAACGTCGACTTTGAGGTCAAATTTGTCATCTAGTGTTCAACATGCTGAATATAAATTAAAGTTAGTGTTTGTTTTTTACGTCACTCCAGACACTCGATAATAAGCGTCAAATAACCCGTACCTCAAATCAATATCAGTTAAAATAATTCATTGAAAAACAAGCGCCAACTGCCTATATTATCATACATTATATCCAATTGAATAATACACATTTTAAAAACAAATTTAAAACTAGTACACAAGACTAAACTATCTGTAAAATTGAACTTTCAATATATTTAATTTAATTAAATGTCAAAGTTAGTTACATCCGTTGCTTATTCAACCCACCGTATATCTTTTCGTTAATCACATTTCATAATATTAAATTCTGTGCAAAAATGATGTCCGATGGTTATGTACGTATTGCAGAAAGCTGCCTTTTTACGCAGCTGACTTAAATCCCACAATAATAAATTAATTTAAAGAACTGCACCAGTCATGTGCTTCGAATGGAAAGAATAAAGAAATAGAAATAAAAACAAAAATACAAAACCCCGCTCTTGAATCATCTGTGTGCTCAACAACAAATTATTTTTTGTAATAATTCCATGGGATGTGGCAGTGGCTGCACACACCCATACAGACAGAAAGTGCGAGATCATGCTGCCAACGATGATTCCCTATTCAAATCATTATAAATAAAATTATTACTCATATCAATTATATGAAGAGTACACGCCGTACTCGTATCTAGATATAATTTTGGTGATGTACAATTATTGCACGGTTGTGGCGGATTCTCTATGGGGCAGAACAAAAAAACAGCTAATTCTAAATCTATTGTCATTGTGCTGAGTGTTGTGAGTTGTGCGCCAATGATTCGCACTGCAGAAATGTTTCATTAAAAAAATTCACTTAATTGGCGATTTTTTATCGTTTGGTCTTTGTGCGAGTATTGTGCGGGAAGTTTTCAATTGGATAGAAATAAATAGTTATTCATACTTTGTACAGCATTTCAAGCATTTCAATGAAAATTTACAATTTTTACTTATTTATTTCACAATTGAATATCAAAACTCATTATAGTAGGCATATCATCCAAGAATTGAATTGAGCCACGGTTGTAATTGTTTCGAGCTGAATAATGTTGGCGGATATGTAAATTTTTACGAGCAGCTACTTTGAATGTGTTTAAATTGTGTGTAGCTAACAAGTATTCTCAATCATAATCACAGTTGTTTGTACACTGAAAGTGCTACTCTACAAATATAATTGAATCGAATTGATATTGTGGGCTTAACCGTGTGTCAAAATTTGACGTAAGTCCACTTAAGTTCAGTTAAATGCTTGGTTTAGATCGCACATCCTATTGTGGCCACGACATACCAATTTAACGTAATAGCACCCTTGCTTAAGCTGGAGGAATGCTGTCATTATGGATTCCCATTCAGTGTCCAACTTAAATGTTGCATACTCACAACGGAGATATGTATATCCAATGTAGAATTATTTATTATTTATTTAAATTAGCTATTATGGCATGAAATAAGTTTAAAGAAGTTGGCTTAAGTCAGATTAAACATAATTTTACGATTATTATCTGAAATCTTTTAAATAAAATCTGTTTCGCGACAAATGTAAAGTACATTGAAGGTTAGGACTCAAAAAAAAAGTTCCCTTAAGCTGGATTAAGCTATCCTACTGATTACGATTTTTGGTTTAGTGTCAATACGTTGATAATATTCTACCAAAAGTTAACTTTAGATTTTAAAATTCGTAGTTATACCCTCTTAAGCTGGATTACTGCCGAGTAATTCGCTTAATACTTCTCCTATTTGGGACTTGTAGCAACTCACAGTGACCACTGTAAATTGCGGATAAATATTGAATATGGTTACTATGGATTACCTAATGCTTATAGTGTTGTAATACCATTGGTATAATTTCCCCAATGGGTTTATTTTAAATAAAAAAAACTAGAAAGAAAGACAACCACTGTGAAATTGTATTTGTTCTCGAACATTTAAATAGAATATTATTGCACACCTCATAAAGGTTTAAAAAAAAAGTAGTTACATATTTATTTGTTAAACGAGGAAAGGTGTTCGATTAGTTTTGGGGATACAGACTTTACAATCTAGTCAGTTCCATCTCATTACACAAATAAATCCAACAACCGAAGTATGATTGAAATTTTTTGACGTATACTGGGGATGGAGAACTTACATTTGCAGATCTAAACGACAGCGGGAGCAGTGGTTCAATGGTGTACTGAGCGAGGGGTCCCAGGTTCGATAGCCGGAAGAATACGAAATAATTTTCCTCTCAATAAGCCGTTCGGACTCGACAAAAAATGTATGGTCCCTTTCATTCGTCCCAAAAACTCAAAACACTAACACAAAGCGAATAGTTGGGAGTTGCTAGGTCGCCCAGGTTCACCACGGAATGTAGCGCCACCTAATTAAGGCCGGTAGTACTAAGAAAACATTTCTTTGTAAAGAGGGCGCTGCGGATTTTTAAATAAAATTCAATAAGATCGTTAAAAGATTTCATTTCCTTAGGAAGTCTTGAAATATAGCTTAAAAAACCTAGATGGACTTTATATTTTAACAACGAGAAGTGAAAAAGTACTAGATTCGAGTAGCAGATATAGAAATTTGCGAAAAATTTAAGAATTGATTCAGAAACATTTTCCCACAAAATAATATTTTTAAGTAAAATAATTTCCCCAATAAATCAAAACAGCACTAGGAATGCAAAATGCAAAAGTACAAATAAAGTGTTAAAATAGTTATACGTGGATTTCTATTTGAAATTTTCTTTTCGTTGTTGTTTACCATCAATTAAATAAATTTATTACAATTTAAGATAAAACCAAAAAAAAATGTTTTTAAAAACTAACCAGTTTTTTTTTTCTAAAAATAAATGGAACATTCACTCGAGTCTGAAAGGCGAAAAAATCGCCCCGACAATTCAGATTACTCTGATGATTGTTATTGAAATAAAAACAACAACAGTTTGATTGGAATGATTTCAAGTTTTTTTTTTTAATTGCACAAACACTCGTAAGATCTTTGTAGATTTTGGGTTAATCATTGTTGTATGTGCTTATTGTCTGGAATCGAACTAGCAATTAAATAAATCGCTCTTGCAATTTGTTCTAGATGCCAGTGGAGTAGACAAACGTTGCGCCCCCTTTTCTGGTTCCCCAATCTGGTAACCTCACAGCGACCAATAAATTATGTTGTTTATTTGATGTGTTCTGTGTTGTTTAGGAGACCAACAAGTTGTTTGAAAAATACTTCAATTGGAATGGTAGTTGTATTGATTTACATCGCTGATTACCCTTTAGAGTTTTTAAAGTGATTGTTTGACCAGCTAAAGTCTGACAGTCAATGCTGCTAGTGATGGCGGACCAAATGAACTTTTGAATAAAGAAAAAGTGTGCGATAACTCTAGGCGTAGGCATTTAACCTTTAATGCAGTTATCGTTAATGGAGTATACACCGAAAATACCAAGAACTCATTAGGTATACATATACATGTAAAAGTTAAGAATTTACCACCTATTACTGTCTTTTAAATTTGGAAGACGATATGGTCAACTTGTCATACCTGCTCAGCTCGCTGGCATCGATACATGACAGAGTCGTTATGCGCTGTATTTAGTTGTCTCTGCTGCAAGCACGATTCGGTAAAAGGTGTAGATTTATAATTAAGTTCAAAAAATAAATAGTAAATTTTATAGTTTCGTGGGCTCTTAAAGTTGTCTCAGATACCCTTTACTAAAAATTTACCGATTTAGCAAATCCTTAGTGGAAAAGTAATCCTTTTTTGTTTAATTAAACAAATTTAAATCAATGAGAACAAGCATTAAGGCTTAACATTATTTCAAAGCAAATTGAAGTTATTTTATTTGAAAAAAAGGATGTCAAACTAAATATATTTGGGTAAGGTGTATATATAAGTTTTTTAAAAAGGGTCTTTTGGCTTATCCATCCATTAATATCAATTTTTGTTTCGAGTTTAGAATCACATGTAGCAGGTAGACGTACATTCATAAGACCCTCCTTAACATGGAAATTGGTTACAGCATTATACTCTTGAAAGGATTGGGGGAAGGGACCCAATATGGTGCATATTTTTCTATATAAAATAAAAATATGTAGCACAAACTCAACTGGTGACAACTGACACAAGGAAGAAGGTTCATCCCAGGAAAAATGTGATGGATTAAGGCATTCTATAGTAGGTCTTGGAGACGTAATTCTGTCTGAAGAATAAATTTTGTGCTAGGCAATATGGTCATATAGGTTGAAAAATGCCCAAGTCAAACCTTAATGGTACACACCGCTTTCCGACAAATTTAGGTAGTATACGCAACACTTTTACTATGTTCAATGGCACTTCTGAACCGCTGAGCCTTGTATATTGGCATCTAAAGGGATAAAAGAGTCAAGATATCCCCAAAAGGACTCAAAGTAAGGCTCCGCAACTATGTAAACTCAAAAGTGCTTTAAAGGTTGATGATAATTTTTTTAGCAGTATTAAAAATTACATAAATTTCCGATTAGCACCCATTGGAGGGATGTCTTTTTGAATATTAAAGTGGACTGTACTCTGAATGCCTTTCACCACATCGTGCGGGTGGGTTCACCTGTGCTGAATCTCTACATCTTTCTAGACTCACCGGGCCTTACCAATAAACATTTTTAGTTTCAACCAACTGCGAACTAGTGGGCTATATTTTCCACACAAATTTCGGAATTGTGAGCTTTCGTAAATTTAAAGACGAGAGAAAAATTTGTTAGTAGAACCGCGCACCGGGTGTTTCTAGTCCCAATCTATCGCAAGGGATTAAATTAAGTGAGCACTCAAAAGAACGCCTTGAAAAGGCACGAACAATTGTTTAAAGCTAGTGAACAGCATTTCAATCCATTCGAACTCTAGATTTCATCTAATTTATAAAGCAACCGGTTGTACATTCGAAATACGTCACAAACTCAGTGACAAAGTACTTACACATTTTACCAGAGTAAGGTTCATTCAAAATGTACTCAAAAAAAAAATATTCAAATTTATAATGCCCGACATTTTGGGTCTACCAAAAGTACTTGGATCGAACTATTCAAATTTAGGAGCAACTTTTACGCAGGAAATTAAAAAATCTTAAGAGTGATAAAACATGATTTTCCAAATCGATACTTTTTAAAAAATACTAAAATGGAAAAAAATATTGCTAAATCTCTTTCTAACTAGGAATCTCATTTCGGTTTAACAATTTTAGTAAAAAAAAAAAAAATATTTTACTGCGTAAAACGTTCAATGGCAATAACTTTGACGAACATATGTATATCATAAATTTGGTAGGTAGTCTGCCTTGAAAAATGTTATAACAAATGATGTCGATTGTTTAACCTTTCGAATGATTAATGCGTGTCGAAGATGCTGGCCATAAACTTTTCTCTACAAAATGTCCGTTCACTTACTTGAGGTCAGCGTGTAAGAAAGTTCTTCTTAAATGACCCCACAATACACCGCAGGAAGTCTCTCCCGTATCCACATGATGCCACCTCATCAGAAGTGAGCACACAAAATGAAAAAAACTTCACCACATTCGAGGTAATTCTTCAGCCAAAGTGTAGAAACGTCAAGTTTTAGACGAAGGACGATAAAGTTTAAATTGCGCTTCCACCAGATTGTCACATTCCGAAACGTGGAAACTTCGCATTAGTATGCAGCAGCACTACTCAAAGCAGCACATTTTTTATTATTTTCAGAGAAAAATTACAACCCTGCTATTTGAAATAAGCCAGTTATATGTAATAGCAACTCGAAGCCACAAAATGTAGCCCCAACCCCTTAAATATCGCCAACATATGTTTCAAGAGTGAACACTGAATGTTCCCACCCCCATAATGCTCACTGATCCCAATGATCCCAACCCACACCATTGGTAATTCGAAAAATATTTTATTTATTAAACAAAAATATTCACCTTTTCATTGTAGGATTCGATCCAGTTTTCCGATTTCATAAGAACGCTGTTTTGTTTATCACGTTTCACAAAGGGACAAGAAATGGCAATTTCTTTTCAATACTATTCCACTAGTTTGCACTGAATTACAAAAAAGAAAAACAAATTCTACTGCGTGATGGTGTTATTCAATTGAATTCAAATGTGTGCAACTGTTTCCAAGAAGAATGACGACTGGCAAATGGCTCCTGCTGATAGGGAGGGTCGGGGGGCGGTGAGGTTGGTTGATACTCGCAATAATGACGACGCAGACGACGACACAAATAAAAAAATGTCTTTTTCGCACTTTACACACAACAACAAAAACACTCGTAAGGGCTATCTTCGCAGTTGTATTAATAACTTCACTGGCAAAATGCACTTTTCAGATCACAATATGGTTAACACTCTTGTTGCACGACCAATTCCCAACATCTGTACCTCTATGTCAGTCAAGGTGCTTGTAGAATATTGTAGATACTTTGTCCTTCTGATTGCGTCGTTTGGCACTCGGAATTGATTTTGCTTACAGAGTCACTTGTATGAGTTCCCTTTAAAGGAATACTTGACAACAAATCTACGTGCGAGTATATGTCTTCTAGATAGTACGCAGATTTGTCATAGGTATAACGTAATTATACGTATGAAATTCGGATATTCGTGTGAAATAGTCAATATAGTTGGGGTTTCTCTTTATACTCGGCTTTCTTAAAATAGCCCACCGCACAGAGACTGGTATTGGTATAGAGGAGCGAACAGCAAAACTCACAACTGCCGATTCGATTCGATTTCTTTTATTTCTTTGCAAAATACCTTCGTGTATGACCCCGAATCACGTCACTAGAATGTACACCTCCTTTGATGTATGTAAATGCTTGGGTTTGTATCTTAAGTCAATTTATTTTACTGCATAGAAAACTGTGGCGATGCGGTTTTTTTCAGACAACACTTCTTTCCGATTGCTTCGAGAAAATTCTATTCTACGCCTGAATGTCTGTATCTATGTGATTTCTTCTCACACGGATTAAAAACAACAGCACAAAGTCAACAGAAAAAAAATCAACCAAAAATATAAAATTCGACTGAGAACAGAAAAATTGAACCAAAGTGTTTTACTATAGGCACACGAACGATCAGTTAACTATATGTGATTTGTATCTTCTGCAGCTACTCATGAAACTTCACTTTCGTACGCGGTCACACTCACTGAACGACTGGTTGCTTGCCACTTTGCCAGTTTCATTATTTCATTAATTGAGTGAAGGAAGAGTGAAAACGAACATTTTTTTCCCCGACTGTTTCTCTGTTGTATATACAACGCTTTCGGATTGTGGGGGGCTATTCACACACACACACACACAGTCAGACAGCTTCTATGCTAGATAGAGAATACTTGTTACTGTTTAGGAGGGGGCTCATGCCATCACTGGTACTAGATGTGAGTGGCTTTTCGGTAGCAGTGCTCCTAAATTGACATTTCCCCAACTTTGGTCTACTGAACGACTTCTGTGTGTTTGGCTTGGCGTTGGCATTAACCAAACACGACGGGGCTATAAAAAGTGCTTGCGAGCTTTTCTTTTTATGCCGAAACATCTAAGGGGAAAACCTGCATACTTGTTACTTACTTGCTAGAATGCCGATGCCGAATGCCTCCCTAACATCACTGAGTTCTCTCTTGAAGTCGTTTTTTTTAAAGGTGTTTGCGGCGATTTCCTCTATATATGGAGAGTGAATGCAATTGCTGTGAGATCGAGATGAAGCTTAGAATGTGGATTTGGTTAAATAACCACCCTCGGAGGTATATTTTTGTTGTTCGCCCACCTGTCGTGGGAAGCTTTATCTATTGCGTCACTGTTTTCTGTGCGGTTTTTCTTTCCAACCTACCCTCGACTTTCAAAAGCACTTTACGACTTGTGCTATCAAGAAGATTCTAGCTCTTAGATACCGCCAAGAGCTTTTGGGGGGAAACTCAATATTTCGTTTTTACTATACCACTAAGTGCGCCTATACTGTAAAGTGAGGAGCTTTGAATGGCATTCGGTTGTGGTACTATATACACACCCGGTCACCTAAAAGTGGTGTATCGGCCTGGTTATGGTTATATATGGCATATGGAGAGAATGGCAAAGTGGTTTGGTTCATTGAGTTTTACTTTCAACAATTTGGTTTGGTAAAGGTTTTTTTCTTGTTTTTGCAGCCAAGTTAAGTTGTTGTATTTTTAACTATTCTTGAAGAAAATGTATGGTTGGGTGATAAAAAAGAAGAAAACCAGCTGTTTAATGTTTGGCAATTAAACAGCTTACTCAACTGACGGCCTATTGAAAAACAAAAACAAAAGATAAATGGCGCAACTGGCGTGTTGTGTCTGCTAGGGTGCCTAAGTTCAGTTGGCATCTTTGTTTTATTAACGACCTTCGACAATCACCACCTTCGGCCACTGAAATGGAAGTGCTCTGTAGTTGAATGGCGAAAAGGACAAAAGAAAAGAAGACAAGCATTTGGAATTTTCATCCACGCATCGCAGGTGCACTGGTAATGTGTAAGAAAAATTATTAGGGTACAATGTATGTCGCGTTTGCGATTCACAACGTCAACCTCAACCTCACTGTAATTTTCGAAGAGATCGTAAGTGCCTCCCTCTAGAGGGAAAAAGCTAAGAGCAGCACATTTGTAGCAATGAAAGCCGGTGGGCATTTTGACTTATGAATGACAATAGGGTCCTGGCATACTATTTACAACGATTACAGAAATAACAGCTCTTATGGTTACTCAAATTTAAATAATAAAAAAAAAATCCTTCGGACATGTTTCCCCCAAAATCTGAGAAATATATCAGAACTACCCTGTGACCAACGATTTCTTGGCAATTGGTAAGGTTTATATTCCTTTCTTCCTTTCCCTTCAAAACAGATGCTTCAGGTTATTGGGGTGGCTTATGCGAATGACAGTGACAGCGACTGAGGAGTCAGTGTTGCCGCTTCAGGAAAATAATGGTAGATTTGAAACTGATATGCTTTTCATATTCAAATTATATAAACATTGAAAGTTATAACAAGTAGATCCGCACATAAATGACAGCAAGTAATTTGGGATCTTCTGAATAAATGGATTGCGGCCGTCGTAACTTGAAAACGTGTAGAGACAAAAAAGGAGCGAGATTCTATAACCAATTCTGATATAACGATGGTAGACGAACCCTAAAGAGTGGGTCTCGCAATTTAGTCTACCTGTCTAAAAGTCTGTGTGCTTTTGAGGCTAAACTGCTATATACGAATTTGTGTCAAATGTCGTATTTGGGAATTCAAATACAAGGGGTTTTTCAAAACTCCTCTACCGTTTGGGTTTTTTTTTTCTTCTTAAAATGCCAGTACCAAGTCTTGCCGATATTGATCCGATTTTGACATTATTTTATATGTAATTTGACCCACAGATCTGCGTGCCATGAACCCTACTTCAAACCATATTGAGCACCTAATATCAGCATTGAAAATCTATTATCCAATCAATCAGAAACAACTCGTGAAAGATTAATTACACTTTTGCTTTAAAATCTTGTAAGACATCAGAGTTGCACCTTATAACGTTCTGTGATTTATTTTTGGAAGGCTCAATCAGACAGTATATTTGGCTATTTGTACCCAAGATATATTCAGAACACGTTGACAGCACTAAATAAATACAAAAAAAAAGTTGACAGTAACAATGTACAGTCTGCTTAAAACTTTTGAGCCAAAATAAGGGGGAACTATTGAATCACCTAAAATATACTTAAACACAACTCGATTTCTACAGTAATTTCATGTAAATAATTTTTAGCCGGCCATCTATATACGTTTTATTTTATTGGGTATTGCAATTT
Organism: Cheilosia vulpina; assembly: GCA_916610125.1. Classification (NCBI taxonomy): domain Eukaryota; kingdom Metazoa; phylum Arthropoda; class Insecta; order Diptera; family Syrphidae; genus Cheilosia; species Cheilosia vulpina. Next base: position 38,676,795 of record OU744279.1, on the reverse strand, counting down.
AAGCCGACTTAAAAAAAATAAAATAAACGCAAACAAACTGGCAAATGGTCGGATAATTATTTTCCACATTGCAAAGAACTATTCACATGAGCGCGAACAAATCAATTTAACTTTATTTATCAATTGAAAATTGCTACTTGTTCAACTGCAAAAGCATTATATTTAATAAATCTTACATTAAATCTAAAAAAAAAAACCTGAGTCTTAATTGATTAAAATAGAGAAATGTACAATCAAAGAAATTTTCCCACGAATTGAAAATTCTTGCCGCGAACTGTCACATTCCACAAAAATAGTCGCGATTCACAAATCCACGAATGAAAAATTATTCGAACTTTACCTTTAAAATTAAACTGAATCACAGGTATCAGCGGCTAAAAAGAGTTGTCATGTGAATGAAGCGTCAGAAACTACGAACATTCGCTTGTTCTCAGTTCGCAATTCGCTTCCATATGAATAGCCCTTAACCAAAGGTGTCGCCTGTATTGAAACAATAGATCTGTTAGCGTACTTCGCCGAGCCAAGCACTAAAAATCTGTCAAACACACAAAATTGAGCGAAACGCTCTCTGACAGCGGAAAATATGCTCCAAAGTACGTTTATAGAAAAGACTTCGAGCTACTTTGAGCCAATTACATATTTGACATTTACTTGTGTCAAAAAAAAAGTAGGAAAAATTCGACCTGCATTTTATTTTCTTTATTTTCAAACTTTTTTCTTGTGTTTAATCGACTTTTATGAAGGATTTTGAATTTATTTGTGTCATCTTTGTGCATTTGACATATTTATCAGTACGAGCCAAAAGAGGAACTGCTGGTTACTCGTTCTTTTGCTAGTTTTCACTTTTGCTGTCATTTTTGATGACCGACAAAAACGCTTTATAATAGTGTAAAAAAACAATTACCAGTAAACTGTATGTAAAAAATTCCAAACAAACACATCCAGTCAGTAGAAATCTAGAGATTTGCCGTCACCTCAAATATTTACAATTAATAGGTTTTTAACGAAAATTTTGTACACGACATTTCCTTTTCAATGTTTTTTGTTTTGCAGGGCTAAGCTAAATTTATTCTACTTCTACTAGTTAACATGCAGTTAAACAAAAAATGTTCAACGAAAATGTAATAAATTTTAATGCTAGTGACTAATTATGTTCTATGCAATTGCTTTGCTTAGAATAATTGATTGTCTTCTCCCATGTTGGTATAAGTGGTATAGAATTCGTCACTACAAACTATCGGAAAGAGGCTTGTGTTATCAAACAAGCATCCAACCATCAAGCAAACGTACTCAAAATATCAAAACTTTGAATGAAAGTTAAATACACTTACTAAGGTATTGCTATCTTATCAGAGATATTAATGATGGTATTATATTGTGAGTGGAAGAAACTTTTGATTTCCGGTTTACCAATTTACATTTCTTATCTTTTTCCGGCGCAAAAAATTCCTGCAAACGAAATGGTCTTTTAAATTTAAACTATATAACCTGGAAATTTAATCAGTTAAATCAGAGTGAAGAGAAACATTCAAATAAATAATTTTTTGGCAGCACCATTTAATTACATGAAAGTAAGCCAGCTTAAGCCAAGATGCAGATGCATAAGTTTAAGAAAATAATTAGTTTGACTGTTCGTATTTGTTAGCCGCTTTCTGACAGAAAAGTAAGTTTACTTAAAAAGCGCCATAGAAATGTAATGGGTGTTTTTTTTAGGTAATCGTTTTCGAATTGAGTTTATTTTTTTGCAGTGACAACTGACAACCAATTTGTGCTGAGTTTAATTTGCCATTTCGATTTTAACAGACTTATGTACGATAGAACAAAGTTCAAAAATTGTTGAAATTGATGTCGTAAATCGTAGTTCAATTCAGTTTCGCGAACTGAACTACGATACCACCCACTTTATGATCGACAAAATCAAAAAGTGTTTCAAATTCAAAACTGATAGTTTTCGATATTTTTAGTTAATGTTTCGAATTTTTTGGTTAATGTTTACTTCAACTTTTAATTGCTTTGGACTTTCGAACAAGTATTCGCACACTTTGCTATGTAATTGGCGTAAACTGTATTATCAGCTGTTGCGGAAATTCGTAATTTGAGCTGTCAGTTGTTGTAGTTTTTAATTTAAATTGTTTTATGTCGATATCGGAACGAACTGCTGCGTGGATTTTCTGAATTAAATCAGAAAAGCAGCATGAATATCGTTGACAGATTATTTCTGGAGTAAAGTTATGAATGTAAAAAATGATTAGGCGCCTTTTCAGACTTTCGTGAGTTGAAGTTATTGAAATTAATAAACATACTCAAACCAAACTATAAGTGTTTCTGTTAATAATTTGATTTTAGTTGGCTATGCCGTATCGAACGAAATGAACATTTAAAAAGATATTGAAAATGCGTGCTTTAAATCTCAGACCAGGGGTTGAATCGCGTCGTCCGTGAACGAGCATTACGTGACGGAAATTGTTTTTGTTTCACATGTAAACTAATAAAAACGTCGATTTAACACCAGGTGTCGAATATTGTTCCCTTAGAACTCGGCCACAAACTTAACGACCTGACGACAGTCAGAGAAAAAGCAGAAAGTTGAATATGCCTGTCGCATGGAATTTAATAAATAATCGAAAAACTGTAGAAGAACAAACATTTTAGCCCTGCCAACCCACCGGCATCAATTTCAATTGCCTTGTTGTCTTAATTTTGCCTACCTAGGCTCCGCGATTAACTCAGACAAAGACACAAGCGCTAAGATTAAACGGAAAATAACCCTCGCCAATAGCTGTTTCCTTGGGCTAAGAAGTCAATTGAGTAGCAAAGCCCTCTCTCGAACAACTAAAGTGACCCATTTTAGAAGACCCTAACCGTTCCAGTCCTGCTCTGTGGCGGATGAGGTTACTCTTGGTTGTTTCGAGAAGAAAATTCTTCGAGTAATTTTTAGTCCCGTTTGCATAAAGGTTGAATGGACGGGGAGATACAACGACGAGCTGAACGGGCTGTACAGCGGCTTCGACCTAACCAAAAGAGTGAAGGCCCAAACTTTGAATCCCCACCCGAGGGATGGCGCAGTAAAGGACCGCCAATCACCGGCGGCGCACGCAAATCGAAGGGGACCTTACAACTTATAGTGCGAAAATGGAGACAGCTGGCTTGAGACGCTTGTTAATTGAGGCCCAGGTCCACCCCGGATGATACATTCTTAGGTCACTATAGGTAATTTTATTAGGAAATTTCATACTTCTTTCGTTATTTGGAATTCGTAAAATCAAGCCTGAAAATGTTTATTCATACAATTAAAAATTAACAGAAAGAATCCGCGACGATTTTTGTTTTCAAATTATCTTAACCAACAAAATACACAACCCAAATCAGTTTAAAAGCTTGCATAACCTACCTTTACCTTTATCGCAAGCAGTCCACACAAAAACAGCCAACATCGCAATGGGTCCACATGGACCTAAGTGGGGTGCTGCAGGGCTTGCTCTGCCGCACTCACCCACAAACCTAACATGTAGAGAAACCAAGCACACATCAAACAGGGTTCCATTAGTACTGTTTTTTTCTTTGAGGGTTTTTCTCCAGAAATTTCTGTGTTCAAAAATATCAAATGACAAAAATCAGGTTCACACAGAAAACTTTGGAAGTGTACGGAACTTACTTGTAATTTTGAGAAAATTTAATTTAATTAATATAACTGGCGCCTTGTCTCGATCTGTACCGCTGCCGTCTTGGTCGTGGTGTGGGTTCCTTTTCCAATTCTTTTTGTCTTCTTGCCATTAAGATGTACGGTTGCTTATTGTATGGCGACAACTGACGCCACATTTGGGCTGCACTTTTTACAGAAATTTTACCACGTTGTGATCGAATTTTTCTCACAAATATAAAAAAGGGATTTTTCGATTTGTTCCTAGCGACAGATTTCATCGGAAAATGTGATTGGAAAAATAAAATTTTGACACATAAAGACGAGAATACTGGTCTATTTTCAATGTTACTTTCGAAAATCTGTTGATCGATTTTTGTTTTTTTTTTGTGAACTACAGGCAGTGATGCCAATACATTTCTTCTGCGTTTATAATTTAATTTTTTTTTTTTTGAAAATACAAATTGTTTTTTGTTAATATTTGTAGTTCACTTAAAAAAATATTTTAGGCATTATTCTAATATTTTTTTTTTCTAAAGTTATGCATTTTTTTGGTCAAAATTGGTTGGCATCGCTGTTACAGATAGACTGATAGTTTCTTAGTGCACTTTATATTTCAAACAGAGTTGCCAAAAGTTCATATTTGCCTCCATTTTGCAGATTTTCAACCTAGTTGAAGACTTTAAACAACCAGAAATCTGCGCTTCAGATTTTGCCTGCATCCACAGTAAATATTTTGTTCTTTGTAAGAAAATAAATTCGCATTCAGCTCTTTTTTTTTTGGTTCTTATGCCTGTTTTTTTGAGCTTCGTTCTCAGCAAAGCAAAGTAAAGTAGGATTTTCAGCACGCAATTACAACAACTACGCTCTACTTGACACTTCGAGACTCGCAGTAGTTATTGTAATTTGTGTGCTGAAAATCTTATAGTACATTCACACCGCACCTAAATTCATCGTTTCGGCTGAATTCAACATTTCAGCCCAAATGTCCAGCATTTCGCCATACATTTTGCAACATTTCCAAATGATGAATTTCAGTGAAATGTTAAATTTCGTCGCTGCATTTGTAAGTTCGTCAAATCGAACAAACCTCTTTACAAATTCCGCAAGTCATTTATTGACTTTTCAGCCCGCTGACAAAAAAAAAGTATCTGTCAACAAATCAGTAATTTTTCATCGCGAACTCCATACTGGAGTTTGTTGACAGCTACTTATATTAGGCCTGTTTTTTTGAGCTTCGTTCTCAGCAAAGCAAAGTAAAGTAGGATTTTCAGCACGCAATTACAACAACTACGCTCTACTTGACACTTCGAGACTCGCAGTAGTTATTGTAATTTGTGTGCTGAAAATCTTACTTTACTTTGCTTTGCTGAGAACGAAGCTCAAAAAAACACGGCTATTGTTATTTAATATATCTGAATTAGCACTTAAATTCATGTTTAAATAATATACGTAGCTAAAAAAATGTTTTTTAAGTTCAACCACTTCTGACTTCTAAACAGAAAAAAAGATCAGTAATGAATTCTGACACTAGCTGTCATTTGAAATGTTGAAGTTTCAGTGGGAACGCCAAACTGGATTCCGAATTTTTTTTTCCGAAATGTTGAATTTAGGTGCGGTGTAAATGTACTATTACTTTACTTTGCTTTGCTGAGAACAAAGCTCAAAAAAACTGGCCAATTGTTACTTGAATAACAAATAAATTTTAAGAGTAAAATTTTTCCATAGAAATCCTCATTGCAGATTTTTTTTTTGTCATAATTGCAGATTTGTTTAGATATTTTGATGGAAACATTGCGAAGTTATGTGCGCACTGATAAAACTTGTTTTTCATCTCCGAGGTTCTGACTCTGGTATATCCCAGTGGTACCGAAAAGGTCTATCTAACTTTCCAATAGTATTTTTTCACGTATTCTGATGGGTCAGTTGAATAGTAAAGGGTGATTTTTTAGCTGGTTTGGTTTTGGCAACACCGGTTTTGACAGCTGACGTGTGTTAAGTACCTTGTGTCACTGTCAAACAGCTTCAGTTTGGTTTGCAATTTAACCATGGATCGTCTTACAAATGAACAACGCTTGCAAATTATTGAATTTTACAATCAAAATTCGTGCTCGGTTCGAAATGTTCATCGCGCGCTGCTTCCATTTTATGATCGGCATTCTCGACCTTCTGAGCAGTCTATTCGGAAGATTGTGACCAAATTTCGCACCAAATTTACTTTGTTGGACATTAAACCACCAACACGTTTACGTACTGTGCGTAGTGAAGAAAATATTGCGGCCGTATCAGCTAGTGTGACAGAAGACCGCGAAATGTCGATTCGGCGCCGTTCCCAGCAGTTAGGCCTTTGTTACAGCACTACGTGGAAAATTTTGCGGAAGGATTTGGGCGTAAAGCCTTTTAAGATACAGCTGGTGCAAGAACTAAAGCCAGCCGACCTACCACAACGCCGAATTTTTGGTGAATGGGCTCTTGGAAAGCTGGCCGAGGATCCGCTTTTTTATCGAAAAATTGTGTTCAGCGATGAGGCTCATTTTTGGTTGAATGGGTACGTAAATAAGCAAAATTGCCGCATTTGGAGTGAAGATCAGCCAGAAGCATTGCAACAGCTACCAATGCATCTCGAAAAAGCCACTGTTTGGTGCGGTTTATGGGCCGGCGGCATTATTGGGCCATATTTCTTCAAAGATGATGCGAATCGCAGCGTTACTGTCAATGGTGAACGCTACCGAGCGATGATAACAAACTTTTTTTTGCCCGAAATGGAAGTTCTTGACTTGCATGATATGTGGTTTCAACAAGACGGTGCCACATGCCACACAGCACGCGAAACAATGGCGCAATTGCGAGGCGAGTTTGGTGAACAGTTAATTTCACGTTTCGGGCCGGTCAATTGGCCGCCTAGATCGTGCGATTTGACACCATTAGATTATTTTTTGTGGGGGTATGCCAAGGCTAATGTGTATAGGGACAAGCCCGCTTCGATTGACGCACTGGAAGCCAACATCCATGCATTCATTCGTGAGATACCGGCCGATATGTGTGAAAGAGTATGCCAAAATTGGACTCAGCGGATGGGCTACCTGAGACGCAGCCGCGGTCAACATTTGCATGAAATTATCTTTAAACATTAAATTGCAAGATTCAAACTATCGATTCAAATAAATATTTCATTCATTTTTTCGAATTTTTTGTGTTTTTTTTTTTAAAAAGTTCTAAACCTCTTAAAAAATCACCCTTTAGTTAACCATAGGTAAGCATACCTAGCACTTGGATAACCACCTCGTCAGCTCCTCGGCAAGGAACTTTTCTGATACATAAACAAAAGCCGTGTCGGCGACGTCGTACGCGCAGACCACTAAAGTCCGCTCTGATGTTGCCTCTTATACCCACAACTTCAACGAAAAAGAAGAACAAAAAAACAAAAACGGTTACCACCAGTCCATTCGCAAACATTTTTCTAAATAAGACAGAACTGTACCCTCACATCTAAAACTGTAAAGTCGACGTAAATAGAAATTTGTTGCCCGATTGCGATGAAATACAAACTGAATGTTGCTCCATCTTCAGCACCAGGTTTTTTTTTCAAAGTGTTTTGAGTGTTTAAAAATCATTTACAAACAGAATAAATTTCCATTTAAGACCTTCTCTGTCGGTTATTTGTCGGTGCAATTGTAGTCATCGCTTTCACGGTACGCAATTTCGTGGAGAAAAAAATAAAAGTAAGCCAGGTTTGAATGGATGATCCGACAATATTTGCATAACTACCTCAAAGCCCTACACACTCGAAACGCTCTCGTTCGGAGTCGCCTGGCAAACGTGTACACGTGACCAGTTTCATCCAATTGGAAGAAAATTTACAACTTGACAACTTCAAAACCGAAAAGGCCCAATATTTAACATGAGCCCTTCAACGTGAAGATAGACGGTCACATTTAATGAGGTTTATACGTTTCTTCCTACACTTTACGTAAGTTTACGTATATAACCAGCTAAATGCGTGTGTTGCGATACCACAAACTCACTACCGAGATCCCTTTGACCTATTTGTGGAACCATTTGTCCGGAATCGTCTCCCATCCTTATACTCGTGACTCGTGTGTCGCTGCCAGATCCCTGAGGTCGATGAAGTTGGAAGTGTGTAAAATACTGCGTTCATAATACAGGACAAGGTTGCCGCATGACGATGTTAGGTAAGCAACCCACCTACTTCGGTGAATAGACACATCAGTCAGAGCTGTCATAGACTTTATACAGTTTATGGATTGGATTTCTTTGTATTGATATTAACACACAAACATCGATTAGAATAAGGGCAATTCGAGCAGTTTGTGTCTCATTCCCTGGAAGGGCCATCCTAGCTCTTCATAAGCCTTCAACCATTCTATGGGAATGGTGTCACCTTACGAGAACACTTCAAAAGAATGGGGCTAGAAAAAAGGACTTATTAAAGCCTTCATGGCCTGAACCAGGTTTTCAGGAACTATTACCCAAATAAATTCCAAACTTTGTAAGTATAAGAACGTACAACCAACGAATGCTAAAATGCCTCCAAATGGGACACTTTTCAATCAGGGAAGGTCGAATGAAAATTCTCTGTTTAACGCCAACCAAGTCGTCCAAGAACTCCATGGCTTCTCACAAATGAAACTGAAAAACATTCAAAAAGAGATCAAAATGAGTTAGATGAGTTAGAATGCGACGAGACCCTGAAAGAGGGTAGAAAATAAAAACCTCTCCAACAAAATCGCACCATAACCCCCCTTCTCCTACTACTATTACCGTCATTAAACTGTCACTCGGTGTTCTTAGCGCTGTCAGACCGCAAACAAAATCCAATGCATCATCTTATGCGAGTGCAAAATGTGTCCGACCTATCCATTGTATGACACCCGCCTGTGGCTAGGGCAATCTCTTGAATGTACACATTTGCATTTCCCTAATCTCTTACTTACATCTAAGCCGTCTGAAAACATGAAACACATTCCATGTACCGCACAAGATCCCCATTGAGAGTCAAGAATCTGCACCATTCGGTTGCATGAACTTTCAAAGTTTAAACGAAATCGAACACTCACTTCTATAATCTTACGACATTTCCACATGCGGCCCATCGACGCCAACATCTCTGCACGACATCATTACATAGTCGCGCACAAGTGCACATATATACTGTGGCCGCCATTGCACCATCCACGCCACAAAAGACAAATAATTAGATACTTCCATCCATATTCGCCTCGAATGCTGTGAGCAAATCAATACCCTAACGAATCCACCGAATCTGTAATCCCAATCCCAATTCCAATCCCAGTCTCATCACACTGAAAGTACAATTGGCTCTTAGGCTTGGTGGGTTTTTGTTCCGGCAGGCCAGCAATATACCTTTTCCGTCACTCGCAACCCACTTTATTAGACAAGACACAGTCAGGCTGCGGTACAGTATGGTTGGTGGCGCACTGGCTTTTGTAATCGCGTTCTCAAAACAAGCGCGCCAACAACAAAACAGTAATCATAGTAGCGATTCTAAAAATAGCCAACATCCGCCCACCGAAATCATGCCGTCAGACGTCATGCCGAGATTTTCTGTATCTTGTTCTATGTGTATAAAATGCGGTGGAGATATTTTCGCGTGATGATGGTAGGACATGATTCGCATCACGAATTGTTCCTTGTATAGCTAGCTTAAAGCTTCAGCATGTGCAGTGGAACAAGAGAAACTCAAATTAATTGGAAGCGCGTTCTTTTGTTTTATTTTTCGCTATAGCCAGGGGGATGAGTCCTGTATACTGGCAGCGCCGTTTGGCACAAATTTCGTCTCATTTAGAAAATAAATTTCTTATCAATGCCTAATTTTGCGATATGCCATTGGCAGCAGTTTAATTGCGAACATAAGGCCGAGAGTTGCTATTAATAGACGCGGGCAAACAGTGGCAACGGCTGACGACGCTGAAAGTTCATTAGATTGACTGTTCCGTATACATTATGAACGGGCCAGTGAGTTTACCTCAATTACATTGGATAGCAATTATCTATTAATGAAGACAGATTAAAAAGTGTTGCCATGTTGATTTCTGTGGTGGAATTTTTGGGAAGGTGTAGTGGAGTGAGGGGCTTCTGTTAATCCATGGGAAAAATTGGAAAAGGTCGCTATTCTAACGTTCGAATGAAAGCTTCTTCATTTTACCGCTCGGGTGATGCATTTTATTATAGGTTTCTAATGTTTTGTAGTGTAAAACAAAAAAAAATGTACAAGGTTGGGAAAAGTGACCTCTCAACCATCGATTTCCTAAATTTCTTATAGTGAATCGATATAGTGAATCTCGGCAGAGTGAAATATTTCTGTATTGGCACTGCTGCCAGCGCCATTCACCTTTAGCAAGTGGGAAAAAGGAGAATCCTGAATTGGAGATAGATTGAATGGGAAATTGCTAAATTTGTGGGATCCAAAATGGCTACAAATGGATACAAAATAGGTTCGTTGGCGTACGCGGTTTGAATTGAATACAATCGATATAAATCGATCACAATCGCACAAAGTCTATACACGTACTCATCAAAAATGACAGAAAAAGAGAAAATTAGCAAACTAACGAGTAACGAGTGGTTCCTCTCTTGGCTCAGAGAATTTCAACCGGCAAGCACTGATAAATATGTCAAAAGCACAAAGTTGTCAAGAAACAAATTCGAAATCCGTCTTAAAAGTTAAGTGCACAGAAAAATAAAATCTGTAAAAATAAAGAAAATTCGGCAGTGGTCGAATGTTGTCCTAGAACGTTTCATTGCAAAAAGGTAATATTTTTTTGTGATTAGATATCAAAAATGAAAGTTGCTCAAAGTAGCTCGAAGTCTATCCACGCACTTTGGCATATATTTTCAGCTCTCTGAGAGAGTTTTGCTCAATATTTTGAGTTTGACAGATTTGTAGTGTTTGGCTCGGGAAAGTACGCGAATAGATCTATTGTCATATGCATAGGCTACAAAACTGTATTTATTGACAAAAATATATGTCGACTCATATGCACCAATCACTAATATTGATCCACTTTCTTTGTTTGATTCTTGTTTCTTACAATGAGAGGCGAAGTAAACTTAGACTAGGACTGAGTCTGAGTCCTCTACTTCGGGGAGAGTTTAATAGTCACAGTTCTTTGCCTGCAAGCGACGTTGCCAGAGGAAATATTTATGTTGTGTTTGCAGAAAATAGAAAAACGCTCAATCATAATTCAAATAACAATTTCACTTTAATGCAAAAAGAACATCTGATTAACAAAACCAAGGATTAGAAAAATGTACGTCATAAGCCGCGTGTGCGTGACTAATGGTGGAGACGGCGAGTTAGTGACAGACGTTAGCTACTGGTCGTCTTCAATTAGATGACAATAAAAGCATTGCCATGACTACAACAATTTAAATATCTGCATTTTGCTATTGACGAATCTTCGAAAAACATTTTTTTCAGTGACATTAAAGAGTGCCAAACAAGGCGAATAATCAAAAACAAAAAACATACAAAAAATTGTATATAAAGGGAATGTTTTCTTGACAGTTAACATACTTTTTTCCTGTTTTAAAATGTTAATTAGCGGACCTATTCACTTTGCAATTACCACACGTGTCTTCACTGACATAGGTCATATTTTTTATAGCCAACTTCGTTTGGGTTCCAACATTAGCACCAGCGCTCTTTGTTCAGAGCGGAATAAATTGGAAACAAATTATAAGAAGGAAAAATATAGTAGGTTTTGTGAGCTTCGTTATTAGTATGAGAAATTGAAAAAACAGCTTTTTTAAAATACATTAAAGACAAAAAAGGCTTATAGGTGGAATAAGGAAGTAAGTATATCAGTCGGGATAGTTGCACAATGAGAGTTTGTTGCAAGTTACAGCTTACAGGGTGCTTTCACTCGATTCTATTGCTAATTAATATTGAAATGAATGGCACTTTTCCTGAAAATACAAACCCAGCAAGCTACTGGGTCGCTGCTTGAAATTATAAGGGAGGAATTAGAAAAATATACAGTCGACTCCGCATAACCGAAACACCAATTTGCCACAATTATTTTTTCACTTAAGCGGTATTTTCTCAAGCGAGCTTATAAATTGAAAAAAATAAATATATTAACTGATTATTTCATAAAAGATTAGTTCAGATAAGCGGAGTCGACTGTAATGCCACAGACACATAAGTTTTTTTTATCCCTAACTTGGTTTTTGTTTTTTTTTTTCAAATTTCCTTTGACTTAACCTCGCTGTAACACCAGCAAATATAAAACAATTAGATGATGCGATTGTCATCTAGAGTAGAGACCTTCAGCCTGATTACTAGATCTTAAAGAGCTCCTTTAATTTAAAAGTTAAAAAAAAAATTGCAGAAACGTTATCCAGCTATAATTCTTTTCACCATGCGCCATAAACCCTACGCCCATTCAGGACACATCACATATTTATTTTTTAGCGGTTCCTCAACCACACCAACACAAACACAACACGAAGCACAGTGTATGGTGTCGCAGTGTACAGTCAATGCTTTGAAGCGGGCACACCATTCCTAAGGAGCGCAAGGCAGTGCTAAGTAATTGAAAAAGATAGGTAGTTTTTTTATTTTTCCACATTTGGTCAATATTTTGAACTTAATGCAACCCAGCCTCTAGAAGGAGCAGAAAGATGAATCATAACTCAAAATACCAAGAGAAGTGTTACCTAAAAACGGTCCCAAGCTTCTTTGTATTGAAAAGATTTATGAATATAATGGCAAATCGAATGGAGTAGGTAGCCAAAATAAGGAAAATCGGCACCTCCTGTTACACCTCACCTTACCTCTAATAAGGCTTCTTGAGCATATAGCGACCTTCTTGAAGGATGCAGCATTTCCATTCTGACCGAATTCCGGTTATATCTGACCGTAACCTCTTCACTCTGACCGGAAATAGTTGTGAAATCCGGTCTACCCGATTTTTAACCGAAACGAGAAAACCTTTTTTGATCTGAAAACTAATATTGTTCTGTGACTTGACTTAAAGGATAGATTTCCATAATTTGAATGATATTTTGCCATACCTACTTAACGAACACGCTCTCAATTTCGTATAGAAACCAATTTATTCTGAATAAACCTAGAAAACAGCGGCTCATCGGGGCAGTCTCATTTGAATGCTCCCACCAACTGGGGCTGGGTGCGTGCATTCAAACAAGACTGAAGTGAAGTGACAGTGAGTATGCTGTGCAAGATTTATAGAAATTCTTATGAGTAGAAATAATCTCGCACCTAATTTTTGTTGCTACAATAGCCTTGTTCCTGATGAAATCATAAGAAAAATGGGGTCAAACGAGGCATACAAAATTATAATTCAAGCGATTTCGAGAACGATGAGGATGATGAATTTTTTAATAATTTATAAATGTATATTTGTTCCATTAATATGTATACATTTAGGAATATTTTGGAAGTCTGAATTATACTGAAAGTTTCTTTTTCTGCAAAACGTTGTGATGCAATGAATTGTTTTTTTTTTGTTTTATTAGATTTAAAATTAGTTTGGAAAAATAAAGAAAAACTACATAGGAAGCTACCTGTTCAAAACCGACATGTAGAAATTAGACACAAAATTCACTATAGCATTTTAAAATTACAACTCTGCCGACAAATATGTTTTCAAAATTAATTTTCATAATTATTATTATTTTTCAAACTGAAAGCACTCAACTCAAGAAAATACATATACAGCCCAGCAGTATTATCGAAACAGTACCTAATATCATTTTTGTTTTATGTTTTTATTCCATTTTTGACCGGACTTCTGTTCAAAAATTCTTATTTTATATTTTAACCGGATTTTCTGACCGAATTTAAAAAAAAATAAAAATTGGTCCGGATTTAATTTGACCGCATTAATTTTTTTCTAGTGACAACACTTTAGTCTGTGGCTTTATTTCTAGATCATATGAAATAAATCAGAGCTGTCTAAAAAACCATCATTCAATGAATCAGGCAAATAATGACAAACAATAAAACACAGTGAAATTTGACTTTCAGCTCACAAACTTATGGCCATATTATTCACTCCCTTTAATCCGGGTTAAAGGTTACAACCAGGTTTCAGTGAGTTTAACCCAAAAACTAAACCCAAGTCCATAATATTCACTCGTTAAACCCGAACATAAGCCCAGTTTTTCAAACTTGACAGCGTTTGATCCGATTGGATTTAAACGCAATCCGGAGACCGGTTTAAGTACTTTAACTCGGGTTAAAATTCAATTTCATAATATTTACATTTCTTCGCTCGCAAGAAATAAGAAAAGTAGAAAAGGGGAATAGAAAAAAAAAATGGCTAGAAACTAAAAAAGGACTTCATTCGTGAAATGGACGAAATTAATGTTGATGTCTTCGACGTCGAAGAGCTGATGACCATTAAGGCTGGTGAAATTAAGTTATGAATTCCCCATACAAAACAGGTAATTGAAATGATTTTGGCGACATTAAATTTGTCGCCGACATTATTGCCATAGTAACGTTTTCAAATATAACTTATCTTAGATTAGAACCAGTTTCCAATGGAGCAGCTCATTTACGTATTTTGGCGATATCTAGATGTCGCTCTTTTCGTTAATAAAAAAATCATAAATAAGTAAAATAATTGTCGCACGTTTTAGTATTACATTTTACATACTTATAAAAGGAATGGTCGATTTTCGACCCCAAGCGATACTAGTATTTATTAATAGTGTAGCGTGTTTACCTAAAATGTAAACAAGTTCCACATCCAATTGGAGACTCGAATCTGTCAAATAAGTGGAGAATTAAGTGAGCTTATTCTAGAACCATGGAATTTGTTCTGGACTAACCGGAATTCACTAGAGAGTTCCAGATAGATGGCGGAGCGGACATAAACGAGCAGATTCGAGAACAAGGAGGGAGAGTTGACTTTTAAACGGTGATTGGTAAGGTTCGAGATAGTCATCGGTTGTGAAGATTAAGAAGTGAATTAAGTGATTGGTTTAAGTCGAATAAGAATTGTTTAAAGAAATATTGTTTTAGAGTGAATTATTAGAATAAATAGTGTAATAAAAATTATTTTATTAGAAAAGTTAAACGGAATAGCCTTTTATGTTTTTGGAATCCCAGTTCGGATGTTAACAATAGGTTAAAAAATTAAAAAAAAATATGAAAATGTAAAATTGATAAATGTATAATAAAAAACATAAATATTTTTCTTGTTTATTTTTGAGCTTCTATAAAGTTTTGGTAATGCCCTACCCAAGTAATACACTGCTGCTGATAAATGCGAGCTGCTTCTTTTGCGACGCAATATCCTACTGTGGATGGTAATTGCATTTCAGAAGAAGAAGTTGTGTTTTCTCTAAGGTCTATCCAAGCTGTTTAGGAATTCTTATACATGTGAATAGCTGCATTAAAGTGCGCCAGATGTGTTTCAATTAGGCCTTATGCAGTCAATAATGCGGGAGAGGAAATAGCCTCGATAACATCTTACACCGAAGTCAATTTGTTGCTTGGGCTCCCTCGTCTTCCACCGACTCAGAAAGCTCCACAAGTGTGGCGCTTTAATATAGTTGGGCTTAATTTTTAGTAAATTATCCACACTTCAATTTTACTACCTGGAACCTCTACTTTCATCCTCCAAGTTGAATGTTTTGTTCTTCTACCAACAAAGATTGGGTTGTTTCCGCATTTCAACCTTCTGCAAAAATTATGTTTTCATATTCTCAAAACCGATTCATATTTTATTGCACCTGTAAGCGCACTTTTTCCTAGGTTTCCTAGACCTAATGCATCATAAGCACGTAAAATGAGACCATATTGATGACCCACGTATACCAACTCCCACTGAAAATCTACCACGCCAAAAAAAAAAAAAACTCCTTTGCACCACTCGATTCCTCCAAACCGATGCACTGCTTTCAAAACTCCACTCGATAAGTTGAATAAATACTAAAGCTACACCAACCGGCTCCAGAAGGATTCGGAAAAGCTTTTTTTCTTACTCCATATGCGCAACAAGTAAACCCGCACTATGCGTCCTCGCTCCGCTTGGAGTTTGAATTCGAAATGAAGCACACGCCCATTTCCGAAAAAAAATATTGCAATGCGTCCTTGTACCTATACCTACCACAAAAGACAACCATCCATATGCTCCATGTAGTTAAGAAAAAAAAATCAAAAAACTGCCATATCCGGAAATGGAAAAGTTTCAGCTGAACATTATGACGTAGCATTCGGAGAAGCAATCATATGGCTGATTTACCCGCCACCACAGTCCTGACCACATTTCCCACGGAAAATTTATCTACTCCATCGCCGCCCCATCCCAACTTGGTCATCATTTCCAACTCCCACGCGTACGCTGCGTATACACAGAGATTACCCAGCATTGCGCACTATGTCGCCGTGTCGCCATTGGTATCGTGCTCGATGTTGTTGTTCAAGTCTGGAGATGGTTTTACGATGTTTTCAAGGAAAAGCTTGCGTATCCCATTGACGTCAGAGCGAAAATCAGTTCGGGGGTAACAGAGCGCGGTCCTACGTCATTCATTCATTAAAAGGGTCTCCATTCATTCATTGAATAGACACAAGGATAGCTATACTCACACAGTCAACTCCCACACACAGTTCCGGCCGAGGAAATTTGTTTTCCATTCAACCGCTGGAGCTGGAGGCGGCGCCCCAGCTTTTTACCCCAATCGCTCTCTTCGTTAACCTTCGTCCTTGTGGTATTGGGGCCACGCGAATGTGGATGGTTGGGGAAAGTTCTAGAACAAATGGGCAGCGAAACGCAATTGCATTTCGCCCGAAAATTCGCCAGCGTAATTAGTTTTAAAATCGACGATATTTGGGAGGGCGTTTCACCTGTTGTGGTCGGTCTTCCTCAGACCGTTTAGCGGAAATAAATCGCCAATTTCGAGGAGTTTTCCTCTGCCATATGGTAGCAAGCAAAGCACATGGCGGCGTGGCGTTGCTACGAGCCAAAAACGTACACACGCACGTTCTCTTAACAGACATGGTTTGAGTGGTTTTAAATGAGGTTAGCTGGCACAGCCCTTTAAGTAACGGTAGGGCCTCCTCCCACGTACGCATGAACGATTTAATTATGCCGGCCAGTCATGTAATTAGATCCATGTGTGGGGGAGAAGAGTGCGGGCTGTTTTTTTTGTGCTTTCAGGAACCTGGCGCCAGATATAATAATATTATCCAACGTGGTGTTTAGAAGGATGGCCAGCATGGGAAGAGGTGTTGGGATTGGGATAGTCCTTGGGCTCACCACCTACGTGTTGTGTAACACATGAAAAATGTGCTCGTATTTACGGAAAGATAACAAGTTAATGTTGTGGCCTGCGAGCGTTTCGGGGCAGAGATAGTGTCACTCGGTTATATTTTTGAGTGATTAGTAAATTCTGCGGCGGCTTGATAAGATTCTTTGGAAAAAAATGTAACCACACTGAGAATGGGAACCGAATTATGCATTATCAGCGTGACAGGCTGCACAGCAACTGATACTGAACTGGAAAGTTTTTAATTTCGCTCAAAAGAGATATCATGCTCAGTCAGCTGAATATATATTTGCCCACTGGGGATATTGATTGATGAATGATGGGTCCATATGGAAGCGATTAGTAAAACGAATCAATTGGCGCCATGACAACAGTCCACAGTGTCAATGACTTCACTTATTGATCTGTCTGTAAGGTGGTTATAATGATGTGCAGGAACGATGTCGCCTGACGGCATCGGTCAGAGAGTTTTCATTGCGGATGGGGCGAGGTTCGGGCGAGGCCTAGAGTGAGACAAATAATGCTGTCAGATGATATGCCAACGGTTAAGAAGCAGCAACCAAGGAAAGGTTTTTATGATGCTAGTTTTGTATACCATCAGGGGTGCAAATGTCATGTCCTTTCGCACAAAAGAAAGGACTGGCGTAGGAAGCAAATTGGCTGGACGGTTATTGAAGATTATGATGAGGAAGGATTTCTTATAAATCCACGGATGTTATTTTTTTTCCATGTGGGCAGTACAATTGTACAGTTCTTCCGTCTGATGTGTCTTACAATTTACGTCTAGACTTTAATGTAGATATTTAATAGCTCCTAAGAGAGTAAGTGAGTTTTGCAATTTCATTAAAAAATGATCATAAAACTAGGTATGCAATTTAGAGGACACTGCTTCTGACGCGTTTGCAAATAGGAAAAAGAAAATGACAGAAGGTGTACAACAGGCAAGTTCAAACTTTCGAATGATTGTCCTTCGGCTTTCGTTTGGTTTTTTTTTTACGGAATAGCACCCTTAATTCTCAATTTAGCTTTTAAATCAAGGACACGTCAAATAGGTAAAGATTGTGGCATAAAGTAAAAAGTTACGCGCGATATGGGATTTTTTATTTTGTGCAGTGTTTTGCTAGAGATGTACTTCCGGATAATCATACGATTTTAGATAGACCTGGCCATCAACTAAAACCAAAATTGCTTCTTACTCTTGACTTTATCCTGATACCTATAAATTTTCATAGGGTGTCGCGTCGAGAAATACTCAAACGTCATGAACATGATGGTTTTTGCGGCAAATTTTTAGCTTTAGTTCGAAATGCGTTTTCTGATCTCTAACAATCGTAGTGGGCATGTCAAATAGGAGATCCCATTAGAATAAATGAGGCTTAAAGTTCAGATATGCAAAACAAAAAAAAAGTTGTTAAACAAAGTTCAAGCAAAGGCGGCTGTGATTGAAACCACTGTCACCCTTCCGTTCAGCCTGATCAACACACTTAACGAGGTCCTGCACATTCTTCCTCTTGATTTATATATACATCGTAACGTATATACAGCGCAGCTCACTACTTGGCGGTTCCAATGCAGCGACAGCAATGTTCCAACAATTCCTCTCAACAGTCAACTCGAGTCGACAACACCCTAACGAAGGTTCGTTCTGTTTCTTGGAATTTTTGTCTTTTTTTTGTTTTAGTAGGTACTGTGATACTATAGGGGAGGATAGTGTACCTTGGACCAATAGCTATAACGTGCGCATTTACCCTTTTAAAATGAGTACTCCCGCCGAAACTGTGATTCGCATATAATTAACCAGAGTAAACTGACAAAATTCTTTTGTTGTGAATGATAGCCATGGCTTTCAGCCATGTTCAAACTTTGCGGTGCATTTTTTATGTTTGGAAAAAGTGTCCGTCTTAAGCGGCCTTTACTGTGTACTTAAATGTACCATTTCTTAAATTTGTTTGAATGAATATTTGCGGAAATTTATAAGCAGAGAAAATTATTTTCATTATTACTTAAAAGTCAGGTACAAGTTAAACCGGAAAATGTTTTTTTTTTTTTCAATTGCTAGATATCAGAGCTTATATAAAATTAAGAAAGAATTATTCGAAAATGCTTATACGAAACAGCTGACAGAACTGCGGACATTGATTTTTTTTTTAATTTATCGATGATATCGATGATATATTGATGCAGTAACAAAGCGAACCATTTTAAACAGTCCGCTTTGAGAAGGTACGTCAAAAGCGGACACTACTGTCTACTATACTGCATATTGGAGATAAATAAACAAATTTAAGGAGAAATAAAATCCCTACCGAGAAAGCAGGGAGGTATGTAAAGGTTATTATTTTAGATTTAGTTTTGTTCTTTATTAACATTTGCCGCCAAATTTATTGTGATTGAAAGTGTTCATGTAGTCTTGTTACATGATCTTTGTGTGACACCCAGTCTACTTTGAATCTGCTTTTAATAATGAGAACACAAATGTCGGTTTGAATGCGAAAAATAACCTGAATTTAATTCCAGAATAAGTTATACGGGTATACCTATTGAAAAATTATGATGTCAGAGGCTTGAGAAACTGACAAAAAGCCTTTTAAAACATTGATATACCATTAAACTAAGTTAAATTTAAACAAAACTCTGCGTTCACATCTTTTAAAATATTTACCAGCAACTGCGAACGAGATTGGGATTACTTCAGTCAAATAAACAAACAGAGCCAAAAAATGGAAAATTAATATTCGAAACGAACAGAGCTTTTGAACTGTCACATTCAAATTTCCATTTTTAATTTTTTAGGAATTTTGAAATAAAAGCAAACAGTTTGCGTAACAGGATTTTGCGACTGCGTTGAAATTGTGAAGTTGAAGCCTTCTTGCCACCACCCACCAGCGACTTATTTCAAGCATTTTAATTCACTTGACAGTAGCTTAAGCCTACATAATCCTGTTATGGTCGAACTGTTAACCTCTAAAGATGAAACTCGATTAAAAATAACCAATTTGGCCCTGCTCTCAATTTCGTTCCGAAAGTCAATGCTATTCGAAATTTCTTTTAAGTTGGTACTCAGTTATACTTTCGGAATTCTAAATCGGAGTACAGCTTTCGAAATAGAGAGTACAAAACGTTCATTTTAGAAAAATATTACTTTCGAAACGATATGCCCCAGGTCTATCAAAATTTAGACCAAGCTTCTTACAAATATTTGATTGCGTGAGATTTTCAAGTATTGGACGAATGATGTAATCGACTAGAATAAATAAAATTCTACTATTTGTTCCATCGGTCATTTAAAACTTTTTGTATACCTACTGAATATTTACTCACTGTTTTACAATTATTTTATTAGTTATGTGAATGTCATCATCTAAAGTTCATATACCTATATTAATTTAAATTGATTTTATAAAATGTGCTAAAAAAATTTATTTAATTTTCTAACGATTTGATTTCAAATTTAAATCGAAGTTTCCTGTCAAACTTTTTTAAACAAAACGACTTTGTTTGCATGGACATTCAATAAAAGAATTAACCAAAAATATGATTCTTTCCGCAATTGACTTTTTCAATATAAATCCATATTTTGACGTACAGAAATGTCAAATGAAAATTCAGTCACGCGGGATTTTCTTAACTTAATCTGGCGGATATTTCCCTAAAAAGTTGTGAGCGTCTCAAACCACTTTTTGTTAGCGAAGTTAAAAGGACATTGTATACTTGAGTTGTGGTGATAATTCTATCTTTCTCAAAGGACACTTCCAAGTGAAAAATATTAGATGCCACAATGCCAGTAGTTTTTTTTAGTGTCAAAAATAGTGGGCTTGAAAAATTATATATTTTTTAAAAGCAGCATTTTTAAATTACATATATACTTAATATAGGGTTTCGTTTCGTTTGTCATAAATCTATACTCAGGGTGAAATGACAATCGCTGGTTGCCATGTTGTAAAATGGCAACCGAAATTAGGTGAAATCAGTTTTCAGCTGTCAAATTGGCTGTAGCTAGAAACAATGTTGTCGAAAAGCAAAACTATAACAACGCTATATGTTTTGAATGTTTTGAACAGTTTTTGGGATCATGATTTGGTGCGAGGATATTCAAGCCCTACACGAAGGGATCCTAACCCAATAAAAAACTACATTCTCTGTTTTACATTGACATACCTATAGTTTTAGTAAATATCTACTGAAATTGTAATACGATTCAGAAATATACAGACATGCCAATAACAAAAAAACGTAAAACATTTCTGCTCACGATTTATGAAATAATGGGGCAACGCCAAATAATGAAACAAAGAACCTCTTAGACTTTAGAGGTAACTACTTGGAATTCAAAGAACCAAATACTAAATAGAAGGTTAACTTTCATAAAAAAAAAAGAAAAAAAACAACAGAACGCATTGTGCTGCCCATTTACTCAAAACGTGCAATAAGTCAGAGACCACAACTGTTTGGCAAACAAAAGCTATGTGCCAGACGGGCGATTAAATTGTTTCATTTGATCATTAAACTGCCCCACAACTACAAGTGACCACACGGCTGTACTGCAACAACATGACAATCACATTGATATGTTGTGCTGATAAAAAGTTATATTTACGAAGACAAGTTCGATTCTGACAAAGAAGAGCCTTGTGATTGTGTACACCAGCCCGATGATAACGCCAGCCGACCGCCGACCGGTCGTCGTGTTCTTTGGGCAATTTACTCGATGCTTCTACATTCTGCAAGCATATATAAGATACCGAATTCTTTCACTAGAAAAATAAAAATAATGATAATAACGCCACAAGCGGTGCATATACTCGTATATCTGCAAGTAATACACATTCACCAGCGCCAAACAAGTTACAAGTGCACGCTAGAAGTAGCCACGGAGTAGGTATCTAACCTAAAACACATCCACACACAATCAGCTGTCTTATTACAATCGCTGGTATGCGCTGCGATAGTTTAAAGTCGTCGGCTTTATGCAATCTATTTCGCGTTTACTGTTTTTTTTTTTTTTTTTTCTTATATCTCTCTTCTCGTTTTTGTGAAGTTTATATTAAATAGCAGACCAAAAAGTGAATGTCCACCGAAAGTCCTTGAAGCGCAAAAACCAATAATACCAGTTGTTGTTAGGTGCGCACACACAAACACTTTGTGCTTTCAAAATTGAATAATCCGCACTGCAACAGCGCAAGCAGCTTCTGCACTGGCACCAGTACCGCAGTGAGGTAAACGACAGCACGACAAAAAAAGCAAATCTCATTTTTGGATTGCAGCAGCAGAACGAAAAGCGAGAGTGAGGTGCCCGAATCGGTTTGCCTTTGCACCCAACTAGTAGCTGTACGAATCCGAACTAGCTTAGCAGTTAGCATCATTGCTTGTTGATTGTTATTTGTTTATAACTGACGCCTCAGAATGACAGGTCACATGACAAGTCGGACATTTGGTTTAAGTTTGACGCTGACATTAATGGGTGGCAGTGCGGCGGTGGTGCCGTGTGTCGATTACGTTCGTACGCAACCCTTCGTGGTATTCATGAGCATTGATCTGTACGAATTGACATGCGATACCTAGATTGCATTTGCGTAAAGACGCAATTTTGAAACGAGTAATGCAATCCCGCCAACCGACTGCTGTTGGAGGTGTCTATTATTTTTCTGTTTAGGCTCACATTAGGTGAGGGCATGAAGGTGTCGACACAAGAACTGTTTGGCAATGCACGTCTGTAATGGGGAGCACACTCCTCGGTTTCTTTTTTTTTTTTTTAGATTTCAAAATACAGAGATTAAAGAGAGGGAGTAACAGTTGGACGACAAGAGGTAGATGATTTGAAGAGTTTGAAGAATTTCAGCAATTCAGTGGAAAAAGTGGCATAACATAACGACTCTCGCCGCTACCTACAAAGATCGTCAGTTTTGAAATAAATGTTGTTCTCTGAATTGGAAGGAAATTGCATTTGCCATATAGCATGGATGAAGAAGCCGATTCATGAAGTGAATAACCCAGTAATTCTCTCTCCTGCCAGCAATACTGTCGCAAATCCTGTAGGACTAGTTTGTACCGTATAAAAGTCAAGTTGCATTAGGTGTAAACAATGCTATCTGTCGCTTCACTTTCCTTAAGAGTAAGCATCTAGTTTTGAATGCAGTTATGCATATATTTTTTAGCAGCAACTCGTTACTTAAAATGTTTAAAGATTCTGTCAAACCTGCTGATGCGAATGACTTTACTATTTTTGACAAAGTCCAACAATTGAAGAGCAACAAATAAATACAGTAGATGCTCGATATAGTGAACTAATGAAAACCACACCTGTTACTACATCGACGTTGTTCACTATTTCGAGCGGGAGTTTTGAAACGCTTACCAAAGCTTTACTTGATATAAATAACTTTTATTTTCTTTTAGATCTTTTTTATTAACACAAAAGTGTATACTAAAAAAAAAACAAAAAACATTAATTTTTTTTTTCAAAACACTAAAATAAGAAAAATAAAGAAATTGTATCATTCTTTAAAAAACACATTTTTTTTTACTTACTCAAAGATATAACATTTGTCATTGAATTTTGCGGAAAAAAATCATAGTTCACTATTTAAAGTAGTCTGTATAAAATTATGGTGGTTCACTATATTGGATAGTTTACTATACAGAGGTTCACTATACTGAGCGTCTACTGTTGTTAACTTCCACAGCACCAAGGGACAATTAAAGCAACTGACAAGCGTCGTATGTAAATAAAGCTGCTCATCATGTGCAATTAGCACTTTAGAATGTAAGAAACATTGGCATTTCTGTCCTGTCCCACTGCATCTTTCATTTGAGCGATTCGTTTTATAGCTAACCTTTTGCACAGAAACTAGTGTTACGATTAATAACACCACGAGTGTTGGGACTAATGTTTTGCCTAACAGCTTTTATGATTTATTTTATAGCATTGATTTATAGCGCTGCTTGGTAGTTTGTTTAAATCAATTATGCACGGTATCTGTTAATAATACAGTACAGTCTTGCTGGGTATACTTTTTTTACTTACTTTTAAATTCATTTTTATTAATTCATTATTTATACTTATGTACTAGACAAAAACTATTAAATCTAATTTAAAACTAACATTTATCTTATTCTAGCTTACTGGCCCTTAGCGAGCGCTCTAAACTTAACAATATGCTTAAAACTATTGCCTTTCGGCCTTAAATCTATCAATGTATATTTTGTTTTGTTTTTTAATTTTCAAGAAACTTTTTTAAAACTTGAATTCGTTATTATTTTATTTTTTTTAAAACTACTTAAGACTAAGCTACTTAATCTAAACTATCTATAATCAGGGAGGTGAGCAATCTCTCGATTGGTCACCCTCCTGATTGCGTCCATGGGCGCCAGACAGCCGCCAACAAGGTGCACATTCGCGCCGCCGAGACTCGAGCGAGGCCTTAGCGTCGGTCCAGTCTCGGAAGCGCTCTTTCATGCTGGCTAGCCCGGCCCTTCCCAAAGATCCCCTACTCTACCTTAACCTACAAACTACAAACTTAAAACTAAGGAGAATGCTACATAAGTAGCGCACCGGCCCGGGAGAGCGTATCAACCCTCACCTCTTCATTCAGCCACCAAAATTCGGTGAACTGCTTTAACGTATCGACCCTGTCCCGATCCGCAATTGCGGTGCTAAAACGGAGGAGCTCCTGAGCATTGGCGGCGTACCCGTCGTGGATGAGCCGCTTATCCCTCGCGCCGCGGTGGCTGTGGTACAATACCGGCACACCATCTTTTTGCTGGACTAATCCTTTCATGTCTACATGAAGAAATGCCTCAGGCGGGATAAAGCCAGACCGAAGCGTACTCTCGTGGTACATTAAATTGGGGTAGTAAGCCCCTGAGATCAGGTTATTATCACTGGCCATCGCCCTTGCAACGTGCCTTCGAATCACCTTAATAAGGAAATTGTCAATCCTATTCAGTCGGGCCCCATTGTATAGGGTCTTGTTGGGATAGTATTTTATGTACTGAGATTCGGGAGTTCTAAACAACCCTAGACAGGCCCTGAGACATTGTCTCTCAAACACCCGAATCTTTTCCATATAGAACGGCGCTATATTGAACCACATAGGACAGCCATAAGCGATGATAGGCCTTATAAGGGCCACGTAGCAGATGACTTTCACCCTGGTGTCAAGTTGACTGCTGCGAAACAGTCTCCTTGCCAGAGCGTAAGCCCTCCTAGCCCCAGCAAGACAAGCATCTATATGTTTGTCAAAATACAGATACTGGTCGAGCCAGATGCCAAGATACCTGACCACGTTTCTCACTGCCAATGGCCGCCCCTGCTGTCCAATAATTGTTAATTTTCTCCAGTTTTTTCTGGTATCCCTAGAGGCCCTAGCCAATGGAGTCCTGAACAGGATTGTTTCCGATTTTTGGAAATTGATTTTCAACTTCCAATCATCGCAATACCTCTTAATTTGCTCGAAGTCACGCTGCAGAAGGATGTTGATGACCTCGATTTTTGTTCCTGATCTGTACGCCACTAAATCGTCAGCGTACGCTATAGCATGTCTGAGGGAACCCACCAGATCACTTGTGTAAATATTAAACAGGATCGGAGAATTCACTGCTCCCTGTTGTAAGCCGTTTTTAATTTCGAAAACCCTGCTCGAAGTCACATTGCCAGCTTTGACAACGAACTTCTTTCCCATAAGCATATCGTAAATCATATATAGCAATGGTTTTTGAATGCCCATTCTAGTCAACTTATAGAAGAGCCCCTCCAACCATACGGTATCAAAGGCCTTCTCAAAGTCGACCAGGCAGGCACCCGTGCATTGGTTCTTACTTTTATTCCACTGAATGTCGGAGACCAGTTTCGACGCGGCATGAATAGTGTCATGCCCCGCCCTAAAGCCAAACTGGTTGTCCGGAATAATCTTTTTGTCCTCAACCCATTTTAAAAGAGATCTATTGACGACCTTCTCAAATACCTTGCTAACATTCGGGAGCAAACTAATTGACCGGAGATTAGCAGGGTTTGTCCTATCTTTATCCTTTTTCGGGATAGGGTGTACCACCGCTATTTTCCACTGCGCCGGATAATATGCATTATTCAGCGCATTGTTAAATAGCGTGGCGAAAATATCTATCGCCTCTAGTGGCAGGTGTCTTAATACGACGTTTGGGACACCGTCAACTCCCGCCGACTTTTTGTTCTTCAGTGATTCAAAGATGCACCCGAGTTCATCCTTTCCCACGAACAGATGAGAATTTACATCGGCGATTGTGCCATTTGCACGGTTGTCGTCATTGAACACGGTGAAACCGTTGTTCTCGGATCGCCAATTTTGGATTTCGGTCCGCAGATAAAAGTGGTTAAGAAAGGCCCTCTCCTCGAGGTCGTGGTTCCGGCGAACAGGGTTGTTCACCGTATACACAGCCTCAAAGAAAGCTCCCATCAAATCCACCCTCTCCTGCGGGTCTTCGACCACGAAAAAACCGTCGTTCGAGTCAGCACTTTCCGGACTTATGCCAGCAGTCAGTAGTGTCTGTCTGTTCTCGTTCGTCCGAGGTATTCGAACACATGAAATGTCGTTATGATCTTTCCGCCTGAACAGTTTATTTATTTGTGGGAACATATTCGGACTACTGGATTTTATAGCCCGAATTTTATTGCCCCAATACAAACTTACAGATTTTCTGTAATTCTCGGTGATCAACTGTTTCAAGTTTTTGATCATCGACTTCAGTGTTCTTAACTCGGGATCGTTCCTGTCGGTAAACTGTCTGTGTAGCCGTTTAAGCCTCGAGAGCAGTCTACTTTTATGTCTGTACAGAGCATCGATTGTCGCGTTTCGATACTTTTCAGTTTGTTCTTCGTCTGTGGAACGTCCTACCCGAGGGATAGTCCGCTCCATTGTCTGTTTGATGACGACATTCATTTGCCGTAAATGACTGTCGATCTCATCGTTCGTTAAGTTCCTGTTTGTCGGTGGGTCGATCTCGCATGAGCGTATGTCTCGCTTTAAGACTCTGGAGAAGCGCGACCACTGCGCTTTTCGGTAATCGAAAGAACGCAATTGGTCGTACTGCTCCAGCTCCGTTTGCTCGTTCGGGATCCGTATTACGGCGGCAAGTCCGTAGTGATCACTATCGTACTTAACCGCACGTAAACAGTTCCGCGTGCTTAGATCACTGTTTGTTAGTTCTAGTCTATCGTCGACTAGCGCCAAGTCCAAGAAAGAACCGTCTCTAGGGAAAGACGGGATATCCGTCGCGTACAATTCGAGATTGTACTCAATCATATTATGACGCCACCAGTCGTAAAACTGGTTGCCCCTAGGGTTCGGAATATTATTTCCCCATGCCGCATGTTTAGCATTGAGGTCTCCGCCCAAAAAGTAATAATTATCTTCCGATTGAAGCTGTAAGCAACGAAAAAGTGTCTCGATCTCATTCAAAAATTCAATGCGAAGAGGAGATTCAGGTGCATAAAGCGACACCACATACACCCGCCTCTGGCTATTGAGGGGAATGCATACGATGCATGCTTCCAACACCTGGAACCTACGCACGTCCCCGCTATATATGACCTTATGGCGCAGGCCTTTACGTATTAAGATAGCGACACCCCCTCCTTGTGTGGAGAGGGGCCGGTCTCTTCTAACTACATTGTAATTTCTATAGCCTAATTTGCGCTTCGGAGTTAGCTTAGTTTCGCTAACCAAAAGAACATCTGGCTTTTCGGCTTCCAACAGATTGGAAAGATTGATCCTTCTCTCGATCCGGATTAGTGAATTAACATTCACCGCAAGGATCTTTAAGTTTACCTCATCCAGCGTACCCATCATATTTATGGCGCGGCAGACTCGGCAAACAGCGTCGAATAGATAACGTCTATTCGAGCCGCTTGCTCATTTAATTGTTTCTGGAAATGATCGATCTTTCCGTGCAATGACAGGAGGATCGTTTTCAAATCCAGATCCGCTTCCGGTGTAGGAACCTTCGGCGCGCTTTTTGTATTTGTGCTACCCGGTCCAGATACCATTTGGGCAAAGGACACATTGGGTGCAACAAAATTTGCGAACGAGCGACTCTTTCGACCCTTCTCTTCTTCAGACTTCTGTTTTCGAGCCTGCACATTCTGTTTAACCTGCTGATACTTGGGACAGCCCTTGAAGTTAGCGGGATGTCCTGAGCTCTTGCAGAGTACACACGAGAGCTGGCCTCGATCTTCTACCCTATCGCTACCTAAAGCACATTCCCCATGTTTGTGGTCGTTGTTACACTTCACGCACCTAAACTGCATATGGCAGTTAGCTGCGGCGTGCCCGAACCTTTGGCAGCGCATACATTGAAGTACGCGATCTGACCTTTTTAATTTTTCCCAACGTACTGCATGATAGTACAGGAATCTGATCCTTTTCAAACTATCAATTTTGCTGTTGGGTGTTAGTTGCACCAAAAAGAATGGTAATTTGCGGCTACCACTCCTGTCCGCAGGCGAGGAAAACGGCTTGACCCCCACGAACTTAAGGTCGTCGCACTCATAATTTTTGAGCTCTTTTTCAAGCTCCTCTATTTTAATATCTGGGTCGATACCCTTAAGCAGCACCGTTTGCCGTTTCTCTCCTTTTGGAGTATATGTAAAATATTCCGTCTCTGCTTTCTCCAGAGCGGTGCGTATTTTTTTGTGCTCCTCCATACTAGTGCACATTATTATGTGTTTTGTGGCGTTAAGCCTTTTTATATAGAAATTCTTAGTAACTAGCCTACATAATCTTATGCTATCACTTATATCTAAATAACTTACATTTATTGGAGGTATCTTCTCCCTCCTCGTCTGTTGTTGTTGTTGTTGTTGTTGCTGCTGCTGTTGCTGTTGCTGTTGCTGCTGCTGCTGCTGCTGCTGCTGTTGCTGCTTCGGTTGCTGTTTCTGCTGCTGTTGTTGTTGCGGTGGCAGCGGCTGTTTCTGTGCCGGCTGCTTTTTGTGTTGTTGTTGTTGTTGCTGCTTCAGCATTGCTTGTTGTTGCTGCTGCTTTAGCAGTTTTTGTTGTTGTTTATGCTGTTGCTGCTCAGCTTGTATTTGCTTCAGCTTTTGTTGTTGCTGAAGCATTTTTTGCTGGCGCAACTTTTCCCTTTTTGCGAGGAGCTCTTTGATCAGACGATCGAGCTGGGCTTCTTCGTCTTCTTCATTTTCGGCATCTTGTTGTTGTTGTTGTTGGTCTTCGACGGCGTCCAGTAACTCTTGGAATGAGTTACCTTCGCCGACATACCGACCTTCGCCCCCTTCGGACTCGTACGAGTAGCTGAGTCCATCTGTATCATCGCCGTCCGATTCTTGGGCAGATGACGTTGCTACTGACGTCATCGCTTCCTCATTTGGCCTTGTCTTTCGCTTGTGTGACAAGTTCGGCGTGGGCTTGAGTTTTCTTCGCCTTTTCTCAACTTTCGTTGTTTCCAGCGACTGTACATTTTTTATTGCAGCTGTACTTGTTGTTGGCACTGCTTCTGCTGTAGCTGTTGTAGTTGTTGTTGGCTTGTTTTCTGTCCCCATTTGCTGCACTTTTGCTGTGGCTTGCCTTGTCACAACTCTCTTCGGCAACGGGGCATCACCTTGCGGGACCTTTGGCTGGCCAGTGTCCATCGCGTGATTGCCTTGCGGCACTTCCTCTACTGGTTTTTTTGCTTTGTTATTTATTTTATTAAAAAAAAGTTTTCCCCCACTGGGACTCGAACTGGGCTCCTTCTGCGTCAGAGCCGACGGTTGCTCCACTGAGCCAAATGGCTTATTGAATATTGTTGTCCAAAAACACTACTTTTTCTTTTGCCTTAGCTTTCACTGCCTCACTATCAAAGTCGTCTGATCACCATGGATGCTGAAGAGCGACTTGCTGGGTATACATTTAGCCTAACTTGGACAAGTAGACATGTTTGAATATGAAAAATTAAGACGAGATCAATAGGGTTGAAGTAGTTCATTGGAGGTTTCCCAAGCGGCAATAAAACAAATGAATTAGCGCCCAAAATAAAGGTCAATATCGAACCCTAGGAGCCCTAGGCTTTATGTCAGTCTTTTTGTTTGGGATAAATAAAAGAGACCTTCAATTTTATACTGCTTCTGCCGTACTAATAACAAATTTTTGTCTCGACTTTAAATTTACGGAGGCTCACAATTGCGAAATTTGTATTGAAAATACAGCCACTGTGAACTACTAAAATTAAGAGTCGAAGCTAAAAATGTTTACTAGTAAGACCGCTTATGTTTAAATTGCGAAGCTTTCTCAGGACTATGCAAAGTCTTTTTTAGATATTCGCGAGTTGCGGCGCAGTTAAAAAGTGTCTTTCCGAGGCTTAGACCTACAATCCGAAGCTTAATTATCCAACACATTATCAACTGGTTTACTATAAAAATTCATTGTTATCCGAAATTGTGTTTGGTATTATATGTTGCTCCCAATTTCGGTAAGGCTGACATTAAGAACATGCATGGAGAAGAACCTGTTTAAACATCTAGCGTAGAAAATTTCGTAAACTTAGAGTGCTCTACGAAGGTGTATATTCAATTCCATACTTCCAGACCAGCTAGTCTCAGTCTCTCTGGATTTGTTATCACATCACGTTTAGACTGCTGGCCATATCCGTTTAAATTGCTCAGAGGGTGACAAAGGGCTTCCATGGAGCAACATACAATAACTATTTAATTTTTTGAAGTAACGCATTTTTATGTTCTAGTTATAAGAATTGTTGGAAAAAATTGTATTTTTGGGTAGGCCATGAACCCGATGAGCGTTAGACAAAAATAAATAGAAATTACTGCAAATTCTTTTTTACGAGCCGCCTAGGGTATAGGTGGTCTTTTACCCACAAACGCATTTCGACTGACTAAAACCTGTACCTAACTATAATATGCCCATGAATAAAAAGGACTTGACTCATTTCTTATCACAAATAGCGTAAATGATACAGTAGTTGGCACCCTTAAGGAAATTTTGACAAGCGTAGCTTTGTTATTAAAAACGCAATTTTATTATGTTATTTACATATTGCTTAAGGATTTTTTTTATTAAAAATCAACGTTTTCGAATAAAGGGGTTTCAATTTAGAATTAAATGCGTTATAAATAAAGTCTCTCAAAAACTATAGTAGTTGGTACCCCTGTTCAGTAGTTGGCATTCAAAGGAACTACAGTTGTTGGCTGCCAAAAATAATATTTAAATAATAGTTACCGTTTTTTTTAAAGGAATTTAATGCTTCTTTATTAAACAAAAATCCGACAGTTTGATAAGTTAATATTCAATTAAATTGTAATAAAAAAAAGGAATAAATTAATTAAATACAATAGATTAAACAATTTAGTTTTTGTATGTAACAACAAAATTTAAGACTTTTTATGAACATAGCTCAAAAGAATTTATTGCAACTTTAATTAAAAAAAAATATTGCCAAAATAGCTAGTTGCAGCCGATCTCTATCAGGAGATTTTTCCTGTTTATGCGTTTTCGAAAATATGAAACAAATAACAGTCGTATTCTTTAGTTGTTGGCCTAGTCAAAAGTACAATTATTGACACTGACAACAAAAACTGAATATATTGCTATTCTTTTATAGTTATGGTACCCCTCTTATTTAATATATGTACTAGCAGATAATTTTTATATTTAAACTTAAATTAATAATATCTTATGTATGTATTGTCATTTGAAATAGCTAGATTTTTAAACACAAATTGAGAATTTAAGAAAAAAATGTATAAAAAATTGGAAGTCCTTATTAAAATTCCTTAAAAAAAATTACGGATAGGTGTTTTTTCCTTACAAGTATCGACTGAATAGAACCTTTAATTAAAAAAACCAGGGAAATATTACGAATTTACTATATAAATTGGAGAAAAAAAACTTTCTCGAAACTGGAAGGGAGGAAATCGCTTTTGTTCCCCCATTTTCAATTTGAATACAAATTCAAAAAGGAAAAAAAAATCCCTCACGGAATATTTATCTCTAAATTTTGTAAAAAATAAATGCTTATAAGTTCCTTATAACAAAAAAAAAAACATAAAAAAATTTACAAATAACGAAAAAGTATCGGGCGAACGAATAATTTTATATTTAATCGATAATTTAATGAAATAAATAAAGCAAAATGATTTCGAGGGAAAGGGAGTGTCTCCAAAACTGAATCTTGGATCTTCGAATTTTTAAAGAATTAAGGTCGCATAATTCATGAAGCTGCCTGCTGCCAGTTCATTTCATGAAGTGCTCCAAATGCAAACAATTTGCTTTCATTAACAATTCTAATTGGCCAAAAGGAAGCGTCAACACAAACGGTGATTGATAATTTGCAAATCAAAATAATAGTACCTACTGAATAGAATTTTTTTTTATAACAGATAGTGCCAGGTGTCAGTAGGTGTCTGAAAGTTGTCTAATTGTTATATCTGGGTTTATTTTGAAAATAATTAAAAATAAACCCAGATATAACGTTTTTTTTCGCCATAAGCTTTCACTTTATTTGTGATCATAGTTTCGGGATAGTAGCGGGGGTTTGAACACTTCGCCAGTGTGCTACCAATGACAGCTGGGAGGGCGTTTTGGAAGTGATTTTGAATACTTTCGTTTAAGGTTTACCTGCCCGGCTCCGAATATTTTGTGACAAGGCTCATTGAAACTGGGCCTCGTCCGTCGAGAAAAAATTGTCAACTTTGGCAAAGTCCTGGAACGTTGTCTCAGCAAGTAGCCTAACAGTGAAATCCTCTGGAAGATGAATTTGAATTGTTGTGAACTGGTACGTGGCATCGTTTGCGAACAAAATCTGTAAGAAGTTAGAAGGAAACAACTTGTTGCAGATTTTTTATCGCTTGTCCAAGCCTGTAGGTCTTAAGTTCTCAGCAGAACCCGCTGGTTCAAGCCTCTCAACTGGCGAATTCTGTACAACATATTTTTTTTCTCTGAAAAAGATGCACAGCTAGTTAAAAGCTATTATTTATATACGGTGTTTGACACAGAACTCAAGTTACCCTCGCAATTGGGACAAATTCAAAAATCGAGGCTATACCGATCTACACCCTGTAGGTACTTAGCAACAACAGTCGTTTCCACACGCGCCGCTTAGTCGCAGTACTTTCCATAGCCTAGGCAACACTTGGCTTGGACACTTAATCGCACAGAATTTGCGTACTTCTCTTAAAGGTGTGTTTAAACGAAAGGCTGCCCCAGCTAATATTCAGTAGAATATGCGAGACGGAAAGCCGGTCTTGCCACTGAACGAGAATAGCCCATATAAAGTAAATCCGATTAAATTCAATTCTAGCCATTAAACCATGACTAGTTGGTCAGTGGTCTGCTTTCAAATGCACTCAATGTCTTGCATTGCCGCCGCACCCAAAGTCGCTATATAACGTTTTAATTTTTTTTTTCTCATTTTTTTTGCCTTTCAATACCACGCACCAATTTAGAATTGTACACTTTAATCTGGCAGAGATTGAATCAACCGATATATATATGTATACGAGTTGGACTAGCTTATAGCTGCGCTTACAAAGTAACAACGCCCTGGCGGCCATATCGTCAACCAGAACCAATGTAAAACAGATAAATTGGTTAGGCGCACGTAACTAAAACGCCAAGTATGCGCCTTAAATCTTCAAACAGTCGCTGTATATAGAGAATCTGAATTTGAATTTGGGTGCATATTTGGAAAATGATTTGAATTGTGGAATTGGTTCGACGTGTGTCGAAAGCACAACAATACGCAATCGCAATTGGCTGGTGAGCAATTTCTCAACAAGGTAATTAATACAATAACCGCCTGGGTAACTAGGCAAGTAAGTGTAGAGCGAGCGTCCACATCCGCAACAGTGCATACCGCAGACCTAGTGACTGAGACCGGGTGCGCGCCCGCAAAAGAAACACAATTTTTGTTTTTTTTTATCTATTTCTGCCGTCCATACATCCATCTGTATGTAAATAATTTTTTATATAATATGGTACGTGCTTAGAGTGTGGCGCACGGTTACCACACCTTTTTTACCACTTTGACTGGCCATACCAACGGCACAGGTCTGGAAAGGGATGTTTGATATGAAATTATTGAAAGTGCAGCTAGGGGCCGAACGGCCTTGCCGAAGGCAGTCTTTTAGCCTCATTTCACGGAACGCAGAATGCGAACACAAAACCAGCTTAGCGTGCACTTGTTTGGCGTTCTACTGCTGACCAAATAGTCTATGAACCTGTGCTGGCGCGCTGTTAGGCTTGAAATGAGTTCTTTCAAATTTGATATTTCTTTTGGTCTCGTTTGGAAATCGGTTCTGTGGGTGCGGAGCTGGTCTTTTGAAGCTTTAGGCTGTGCATAGTCAGTTGAAGAGTCAGTTTGACACCCGACACAGGCTACTGTATTTAGAGCTATTAATCAATCATTTGTGATGGGTTCTTTAATTAATTAACGAACATGGTTGATTAAACGAAAAAACGTGTTGCTGCGTAAAAATCACTCAAATGTTTCGTTTCAGTAATTATCTGCTCATAGAGTTATTGGAATGTTATTTTTCTGACCTCGAAGGGGGAGGTGTTTCGTTCACAATATTTTTTAATTGAATGTCTATTTTAGTACTGGCCGCAGGCTGTTTTTCCTTTTCATTTTTTTTCGTCGAAGGGCGTTCAATTGTTTTACTGTATCTGGCTTGGAAAATTATATCTAATGGGTCCTACCTGCGGCATGTGAAGTGGTTACATAAATGAAGACCGCGGTAAGAAACTAGGAGTCCGACAAGATCATTTCTTAAACCATTTTTTTAATGAAAGGTTGACTTCTTCTGCTACAAATACTCCCTATGGGTAGACGCACTCTTGCTCGATAGTATTTGTCGAAAAAGTCTATCTAAATGCGACAAATGGAAAACATTTTTACTTCAATTACTAATTTTGGTATAAAACTCATTTTTAAAAAAAAAATGCTTAAAACTTAAAACAGTTTGAGTTGAAATGGAATCGAACAAGCTGCAGGTGAAGTAAAGGGTCTTTCATTAGCGACTTGACGACTTCAAACTTTCAGTGTGAACGCGCACCCTTAAACCGATTACCGAACTGTCAATGTCAAAATGTTCAGTAAAATCAATATTTTCGGCTTTCGACCACAAGATGAGATTACGACTGAGCTGTAGTTAAATTAAGTGTTTTTTCTTCTTTTTTTTCTTACATGAAGAAACAACGTTTAAAAATAACTAAAATTTACCACCAAAATTCCGATTCGGTGGTCGCAACATTAAGAAGAATTTCATCGCAAAAGCATCTTCAGCGATGAAGCGCATTTTTGGTTAAACGGCTTCCTCAATAAGCAAAAAATGCGTTACAGGTGACAGCCCGCTTGTGCTTCATGAAACAGCATTTCATCCGCAAAAAGTTACTGTTTGTGCGGTTTTTATGCAGGTGGCATCATTGGGCCGTTTTTGTTGGTCGATGGAAATGATGGTATATGGAATTCGCTTCAGAGACATGTTGGAACGTTATTTTTTTGAGCAATTTCATGAATTCGACATCAGTGATATGTGGTTCCAACAAAACGGTGCCACAAGTCACACAGCGGGTGCAACAATCAAGTTATTGAAGTCACAGGTCAGTGAACGTGTTATCTCGAAAAACAGGCCCGTCTATTGGCCGCCGAGATCGTGTAATTTAACGCCTCTTGACTCTTTTTTATGGGGCTACATTAAGTCATTGGTCTATACCAACAAGACGGCGATGTTAGAGGAGCTCGGAGCCAATATTGAACGAGAAATCGGTCGAAATGTGCGGCCGATGCATACGCTCCTATGGTGGACTTATGAATGGAGTCGAATTCCATTTTGCATTTTATTGAATAATTAAGTCCTTAATGAGAGACCCTTTATTAACAAAAGTTTTTCTTTATTTCAAAGGCCAATTATGTATGGAATATAACATGGTTCAAATGTCCGCCGCGTCTTCCCACTGCGGCACGAATTCAAGTGCTCCAATAATTAATGACTGCCGAATCGATTGTTTTGATACTAAAGCATTATTATTGGTATCAGTGAAAGAATACGCAACACTAGATTAGACAGACGTCACCAAAAATCTACATAGATCTACCTGTCCCAATTGAAACCCTTTACAATAAATTACTGAATTTTATTTAAATTAAGATCAACTTTTTATGTACTATAAAAATATAAATAATAAATAGATTGAAAAACTATTATTAGCATCTAAGGCAATAAAAACTAGCTAACCATATCTACGTTAACTCAAGTATTACTTCTTGTTTGAATCGTTTAATCCGTTTTTGAAAGCGTTCCTTCCGAATTCAATCTACTACATTTAGATCTGAAAAATATTGCGAATTTCAAATTCCACTCAATAAAAAGTTTTTTCATAATTTAATAAAAATTATTTGGTATAGATACAACTTTTTGCAGAAAAGCCATTTAAGCTTCGCTAGAACTTGTACAAATTGTTAAGTTTTTTTTACATTGATAATAAAAATTCAATTCAAAACTTAAATTTTTTTTGCCAACATGAGAAATTAAAATTGAAAAAAAATAATTCCGACCCGAACCATAATTGTAAGTCCACAAATTTTATTAAGTTTGAAACAAATCCGTCGCTTTTAGGTTGTATGCCTTAGGAGGCGCAACAGACAGACTGACGGAATTGCGGAACCGACTTTTTAAGGTATCTTTATTACCCTAGTTTCTTATGCAATCAATGGACCTTACCTATAAACATTATTAAGTAATTCGAAAAGCTACATTTTCCATACAAATTTCGCAGTTGTGAGCCTCCGAAAATTTGTAGTCAAGCCTAAAATTGTTTATTAGCAATATCTTTCTCAACCCAAACATGGCCCTGCGTCACAATGTCATTGCCTTATATTATTTTGTAGGTAATAATTTTGTATTGAATGTTTCGCCATTGTGAGATCGAACAATTTAGTCTGTACACTAAAAATGATTATTAGTGTCGCGAAAAGCCTTTTCCCTTATGATATAAAAATGTAAAAAGATTATGGCTTGTGTTAAAAAAAAGAAGAGGCCCCAAGAGATTGACAAACATTTGTAGCAACAACAAAAATACATAACGGTTTCCACACTCTCTGGCATTCACCAATAACCATTTTCCGTTTCGACTCTAAATTTTAGTAGTTCACAGTGGTTATATTTTCCAAACAAATATCGCAATTGTGAGCTTCCGTAAATTTAAAGTCGAGGCTAAAATTTGTTACTAGTACGTCGCTCTGTCGTATATTTTCTATAATCTGAAGGAAAAAACCCAGATTTGGCTATTTCTCCCAAAGAAGCCCCCAAGGTGTTTTACGTACAGATTTAAAGTAGGAATTTCGAATTTGAAACGCGAACATGTAAGTCCGGTCTTCCGCATGAAAAGTGTGCGGCATTTAACTACACCCGAAAACGCATTTTGCTTTTTGAAACCATCTGGTAGGAATTTACACAGTTCTTACGAAACTTTGATAAAAATTAAATTTTAGATTAATTTTACAGATGAAGTTGGTGCCGTAATGGGGAAAAATATTTAAGGAGCTGTTGGCAACGCCAAAAATTCTTGTGGAACTAAACTTGACAGCATCTGTCACTTCATATATGTCAAGACAACTTTCTTTTTAATCTTAACGATTGTACCGATTAGACGTGAAATAAAACCCTCGTGTATTCTTATATACCATAACCTCTTACGTATATTAATTATACTCTTCCAACAGCATTCTTGGTACATACAAAAAGGGATCACAACAGAAGCTATACAAGTGAAACTGGCATTGACTTTTTTGAAAGACTTGCTTTGTAAACCAAAATAGTCCAAAGATATTGGAATAAATAATTTGTACTGTCAAATATAGGAAAATCGATCTATTATTTAATAGCATTAAAAAAAAAACAAGCATCTATTTCATCGTCAATTGACAGCTAAAATTTATCAGTTCCAAGGGACCACTTAAGACAAAGTCTTGTTAGTAATTAATATTTGCAGTTCGAATGACTTTAATTCTCTCAAAACGTCACATCAAATGCTTACTTAGCAAAATGTTTTTAACAGAAACTTTCACGAGCTGTTTTCCGCACTTTAATGCCCAAAACCCATGTGCAGAATTCACAGCGCAACCAGATTAGAATACACAAATGTTTATATGGATACAGGCACACGTAAGTTCTGCACTCACCGCAGCACTGCAACAAGTCTCTATTTCTCTAAATCCGCTGCAAAATTCAAGCGTAATACAACACAAAAGAAAATAAATTGCAATTTCAAGTATTTGGCATCATCTGCTTTTGACATTTGCTGATCGTTTTTGTTTTTGCTTTAGTCGGCGAATGACAGTAGTCCTATTAGCCGATGCAATGCATGTCAACAAATTCTCTGCACATCTGTTTTACTTGCAGCACTGAATTCCGCGCTGCGTCCAGAATTTCTGCACAGGTGTTTTGGGAATAAGCGAGAAAAATGTTATAACAAACCTACCCTTGATGGTTTTACGAAGAAATTACTAGTTTTTCGACGCCTTGGTATTTTTTTATTTCGACGAGAATAAATACTTCCGGGACTCGAAACATTTGACTTAAGCAGTTCTGTTCATCCATTCCCAGTCCCAGTATAATCAGGTCCATTACTAATAGTATTTTAAACCTATTTCGTGTTTCGCAGCACAAGAAAGGAATGCGACCTTGCCGCGGTTTACAATAAAATACAACACACTCTGTGTAGATTCAAACTTACTGCTTGTTTAACATCACTTTACAGTTATTATACCGGAAACATACCTGAAAGACAAAAAAGAAAAAAAAAAAACTCATTAAGTACTGTACTAAAGCTATGATTAATTTGGTGGATTCTGACGAAATAAAACCTGGTATTTTATAAAGATATCGTGAGACACTCTTTGCCACAAAAACAATTGGAGTTTCCTACATTTATACAACTGTCGCCCGTTGTCCTTGGTAGGTTGTTCTTTTTTTCTTTTTGCAACAACAGGAACTATCTTCGTGACTTTATTCTCTGAACTTAAATGGATAAGCTTTGGGGAACCACATGTGTGGGATAGATGTCTCACTTCTGCCCATTGTCATTAATCATTTTTTGCAGACTGACATTGCTTTCGATTTTTATCGACCAAATGTTCACAATTGATCACTTTGCGTAGGCGAAAATTATTAAATAGGAAACGTTTCCCATCACATTCGTTTGTTAAGTTTGGGTGTTCCCAAATAACAAGCTTTTACTTAACTTCACTTTCTGTTTGTTTGTTTTTGAAAAGATGTATTGAAAATCGAATGTTAAAAACAAGTTCAATGCCCCCGCGGCAGCGATAGACAAATGCAAGTCATACACATGTAGCTACACGATAGTCAACAGATCAATCATTCGTCAATAAATTCATTCACTAACATCTTAATCAGCGACCCAGCATCGTATCAGCTGCTCCAATCTACATGTCATTGAACGTTGTTTTTCATTAATCTGACGGACAAAATGCTCTGCAATCACTGATTGGAAGCCGGATGCATACATTATATAGGTATACTGTAGTATTTAAAGTTTTTGCTGAGCTGTCAGGTTATACGATGCCAAAGGTTGATATCCTCGTGTGCAGTTTTACAATATTTCACTGTCAAAACGACAAAGTTGTCAATCCAGTTGATATCAATAAAAGTTCGTTTAAATAACTTACTAATCAGAAAACGAGCATTTTCGTGTAAAATATTTTCGCGAACCCTATACCCAGGTAATTAAGTTGACTGCTGATTATTTTTGACAGGCACTGCACACGCAATTAGATTTAATTATAAAAAAAAAACACTAAGTGCGGTATATATTTCTGTTTGAATGAGCAATACTTAAAGTGCATGACGATTACGGGAGGACAATTCATCACTTTATTCAGATTGAAGAATTTAGTTTAATTTTATATTTTTTTGGCCTTTACTCGGAAACCCATTTTGCCCCGAAGTTGACACATGGCCTCTGGACGCACTGTTTGCATCATTTATTTCACAATCGAAAACTTTTCGTGAATAAATTTACTTAATACGAATCCTAGGTCGGAGATTATTTTTAAAGGATATCTTCGCTCTAAGCCAACATGCAATACGAGGACTCAAGCATCGTCGCACTGTATGCTTTTGTAAAATAAATGTCCACTTGGCGTAGTGCTTCGCGGAAGAAGAAAAAAATAATTTAAATTTTGACAGAAATTGGCACCTATCACGCGCTTTTCAAATGAGTCTCAAAGCAAGTACTGTGCCTAAACTTGTCATCTTGTCAAAAATTGCGACGCATACATTGTTCGAAAAGCAACAACGCACATAGAGCGAGACGATTATTTTAGTGATCCACCCAGCAGGATCCTTATAGTTTGTAAGACTAGGCGAAAGTTTCCGAAGCAAGAACAGACGTAAAGATCCCTGGTGTATTCATGAATCACAACAAAATAAAACTCAATCCGCGATACTAATAATCATTTTTAGTGTCCGAACTCAAAATGGCGAAGTTTTTCATACTACAAAATATATAAGGTGATTGTTAAAAATGATTAGTAGCAAGGCCCAATCAGTGATGCCAACTCAGATCGAAGTTGTTATTCGTAAAACCGAAAAAAATGTTGCATTTTCAAAAAAATTATGCTTTTTGGTAAAAAAGATAAAAATTGCATTTTTTACAAATGGAAGTGCAACGAACGAACCCTTTTTGATCTCTGTTATCCAATGTTTGTGTTTGGTGAGTAAGTAAAGTAGGGAATTGGAAATAAAGCATAACGCACAGTTGTAAATGAAAATTAGTAAATGTACCCTATTTACAATTTTAAAAATTTATTTCTAAAATTGTAAAAACAATACACAAAAAAATATGCCTTCTTCTAAAAATTATTCCTCAATGCCT
Source organism: Cheilosia vulpina (assembly GCA_916610125.1). Lineage (NCBI taxonomy): Eukaryota > Metazoa > Arthropoda > Insecta > Diptera > Syrphidae > Cheilosia > Cheilosia vulpina. Next base: position 38,635,992 of record OU744279.1, on the reverse strand, counting down.
TTAGCATCGATAGCCTAAGATTCATAATTATGCCTGAGTTGCCCTCACTGAGCCCAATGTTACCATACCAACTTAACATATTATATGTTTTCCTTAAAAAAAATACGCCTTGAGAGCATTTGCAAAGGAAGCTGTCACTGGCGCTTTTACAAATATAAAATTAAATAATTATATTAAATGGGCCTTACCAATAAACATTTTTAGTTTCGACATTAAAATTTTAGTAGTTCACTTATAGTTTTCATACAAATTTCGCAGTTGTGAGCTTCCGTAAATTTAAAGTCGAGATTTAAATTGATGATTAGAATGGCGCAATGTGCCTTGCGAGTATAATGCATATGGCAAGGTCTCATCTCGAAATCGACTTGTCGTAGCTCAGTTCCAACTCTCGTTGGAGGGATAAACGATAAACCTTCTATACAAAAAAAGGGTCAAGTTCGCATGTCAGCACTAGACTCAAGAACTGTTCCACCGATATAGCCAACAATTTAAGAGGTTTCACTTATCCCCTTTCTAGCAATCTATGTGACATTGGTTGAAGAGAGTGTATATTATCGATTTTGAATAAGTTGATTTTGAAATAGGTCAGCAACGCACGTAGTGTAGTCTGATTGTTTATTACCAGTGTTACCACTTCAATTTAACTGTCAAAACGACAGTGGCAGGTCTACTGCATTTAGTTCTAAACACACTGTCTGAGTGCATAAATAAGCAACTCTTAGCATGCTACCATCGCATTTCAACTGTTAAAATAAATATACACCCGATTGGTAAACAAAAACAATCATTTAAATGTTTTTTTTTTTTAAATATCATGCGATAAAATACTGCTCACAATATCCGATTACTTTGAAGCAGCGTTACCGCTGACAAATATCAAAAAGGGAAATAAAAAGGGGCCGAGCCAAAAAAATAGCAAACAAAACTCGAAACACTTTTTTTCATATTTTTACATTTTGTAAATAAAAAATTACTACTTAAACTGAAAAAGGGACCATTTTGTTATTTTCTTTTAAAAAATGGGCGATAATGATCTTGAAGCTCAAAGGGACTGGCAACGCTGCTTTGAAGTTAACTCCATTCTTATTACAGTAGAGTCATCGCCATTGCATATTGATAAAACACACTTAAGGACAACTCATCCATAGACATTGCAGCCAACTGAAATTCTTGAGAGGGTTTGAAGGGGTAAGTTGTCTCCGTATCGTAGTATGATGATGCAAACCACCTTGACGTCGGTGACGAATGGACGAAATGTCCGATAGACAAGTTCTATATGACAAATTGGCAATGAAATGCGCATGGATAAGTTGTCCGAAGGTGGCATATATCCGACTTAAATATAGAACAAAGCCCCATTTCAGATTGAAAGGAATCTTAAACCAAACTATGGTTCAAACTTTTGCCATTTAGTCCCGCTAAAATATGAAACAAACTTTTAGATTGCAAAAAAGAAACAAAAATCCATTCTAAATACATTAAAAAATTAATTTATTTTGTTTTAAATAATTAAGTGCTCTGCAAAGTGTCAATGTCAATGTCAAAGACAAATCTTATAGTGATACCGTAAACGTAGAAGGTTATCACTGCCCACTTCCAACTAAAGGTCTTTAACAATAAAAAAAGCTAAATTCCATTTGTTGTGCACCTTAAATTGCACATACAACATACATCGCCATTGCATGCTCTGCCAATCATGCCAGTGTTTTAAATGTTTGTGTTCTTCAGCATCTCTGGCTTATCAATTTTCAGATAGCACATAATCGTTAAATTTTGTCTCGCCATACTACGGGTATGTGCTAATTATAATTATATTTCTTGAAGGCCAAGTCATACTTTTAATACACAAGTTCTATAAATAAGTGAAATAAATGCTGAAGCATGCGCATTTCATTTAAGAAATATTACTTTATGAGGAGGTATACCGAGTTTGGTTACATTCTAATTCTAAACTGATAAGGTGCAGACAAAAATCCACCGACAAGTGCATGTACATAATAATGGCGGAAATTTCCAGCTACTCGTGAGCACACTTCTTTAGGGTTGAACCTCCGCAGGATCAATGAACAGTGCACGATAATAAAATTTTGTTTAAAAAAAAAAAAATTGCCCCTGAAACCAGTTATTGTTTACATGCAATTAGCATTCATATAAAGGTCAAGGACAGCTTGATGTCATTTGCGGCATTTTGCATTCTTTTTTCCTTCCAGTTCATAGTCGAGTATTCAAATACGGTTGTTGTTAAGAGAAATTACTTCTTTCTTGCAATCGAGTTAAACAAGTTTGATTCGCTGAAGTTTATGGTTCAAAATGCATCTTTGGGCTTTTGTGCTGTGGGTGCTTTTTTTTTTTATAAATGAGTTCTTTGAACAGTCTCGTGACGTTGATTTAAAGTGCACGACTGTAGTCATAGTGCTGAAACGAATTTTGTTTGAACAGTAGGTAGGTACTATAAAAATTGGTTAACGAACATTTTTGTTTGTTTTAATGCAAAAATAATTAATCATAATTCTTTATTGGTCGATATAAGTGACATTAGTCTTTTACTGTCCTTATATTTCGACTTTAGTTTTCTAATTCCAATCATAAAGGAAAAATCAGCTAACCATCGCTTTGGGAAGACGCTGAAATACTTCTGAAGTCTTTTGTTATCATAGTCAGCATTGAAAAATTTATTTTCGAAGGGAAATAATTAATTTAAGAAAAAAAAAACATAATTCAAACAATAGGTGTGGACCATAAACTAAGTATTAAATAGACTGACAGCTTAAGCTAAAAAAGAGGGGTTGCCTATAAACTAAATTTGACCTTGGATGTAGCCCAGTTTGAATTCATGTATTTGGGTTCACGCATTCTTGAAAAAAAAACAGCCTACACTTCCGGTTTAACCCAGATGTCAGATAGCCTGAGGTGGATTCTCATTTCAGTATCGAGTGTATGCTGTGTGTTGTAAATAATAGTTTTTCTTAGTTGCTACATTTTTCTATAAATAGGTGATCGATTTTCTTATTTCCTAGGGTATATCAAGTGAAACGAATTGTGTAGCTAGACACCATGCAATAAAAATCACTTCTAAACACCGCAAATTCATTAATCAAAAAAAAAATCATTTCATAGAAACTATACTTAAAACAAACATGCGAAATAATTGAATAGAAATTAATGTTAAAAAAAGGAATGTTTTTTAAGTAATTTAATAATGAATTTTGAACACATAGATATTATTTTTATGATATCGATATAAAAAATATTGTTCGCATGTTCGCCATTGAATTTCCTTTAAGTTTAACAACCAACCAATTTCTCCTTTCACATTTCCTTTTCTTTAATGATCGATTTGGTTAAGCAATTAACAACAGCATTAAACGAAACTGACAACTGAACTGTCAATTAAAAAAGTGTAAGAAAAATTAAAGACAACAAATGAAGTTACAAAAAAAAAAACGTCAGTTTCCTAGAATAAATTGTGGAAGAAACAATAATAATATGTGCGGTCATCAATTTGCAACTTTGTTTTACTTTCCACATAAATAATCTCCTGTAAATATACACAACTGAAAACACTTACTAATATCAAATGTCTGATTACTAATGATGTGAATTCGTATGAATTAAAGAAGAATACTGAAACTTAAATGCGTGACATAGGGTAAAAATCAGTAAACACTTTTTTTTGCTTTTTGCTGATTGCATTGAGGTTCGATCTTTCCCGTATATTTTACAGAAAATAAATTAATTTTGATTGCATCTTTAATTTTTTTTTATTAAGGCTGAAGCAATTGTTTTCAAATGTTATTTCATTAACTATGTCAATTATTTAAAATTATCTAATAACGTTTTGTTTTTTTTTTGCGTTATTAAACGGAATGTCCATGAAAATATTATAACGAAAAAATCAAAATATCATCTTTCGAATCTTAATACCTATTCAAAATACATTTCTTCTTTTTAAATTCTTTGCAGTTTTTCTGTGGACATTCCCGGCGAAATCATTTTTCGCTAAAAACAACAAACGAAAACAGATACAATAATTATAGGAACAAAAATATCTTATTTTATTTCAACGAATACATTTTTCACTCCTTTATTCATTTAATTAAGTAAGTTTTGATTACAAAACAACGAACTCAAACTCTCAGAACACGCATCCATCAGATGAAAGAAACTCACCAAATACAATGACTCTCAGTCAGTGGCCGCATTCAAGAATCTAGTTATCTTAAAGTCGACTAGATTGTCTGGTTGAGCTGCAACCTGAACGCAAAAACTAGATTGGTCGGTAACGTCACTTTTCCTACGTCGTCCACATATACGCAAACTGTCAACTTAGTACTCAGTCACGAATTTCTTGATTCGTCGGCTACCCCTCCATAAACGTCAACTGAAACAGCTGCTCACCTGACCGATGTAGACCAATTAAAGCCGAGATTCACTTAGTGAGAGAGCAGTTAGACTTATAAACTAGATACTTGAACGTCCCCAGTGTTCTCTTAATTTTTCCGAAGAGGCGTGGCCAATTTTTCCTTTTCACCGAACTCAAATCCCACCGATTTTTTATGAAAAAATCTAACTTTTAAAAGTAAAATTTGTATTGTTCGTAAATAAAATGACATTAAATCAACCTTCAGTATAAAAGTCCCTGTTTCTTTATATTATAATGACTATATTTTGGTACTAGACGTTATCTCATTTTTAGGTACATTTTTAGTGCGTTGATATTCATGGTGAATTGTAGTTTGAATGTTTTGTTGACAGATTATTGATATTCTTACAAAAGTTCTTCGAAAATTGGAATTCCCACAAAAAGGTAGATGTGGGAATTCCATACCACGATGTAGGAACACTGCTGAGTGGCAGTAGTGTATTACACCTCCCGCCATTTAGAATTTTTTTTTTTTTTGCTGCTTCACATGTATTCCCTGACAGTAGAATTGAGAGCGGGAAAAGCTGTCAGTTTATTTCTAATTAGTTTATGGAGGGGACTTCATCAAAGACTTATCAAATCGTTATCGAGTCACTTGCCTGATCCATAAGGGCCCAGTCCATAGAAATTGTCGGTGTCATGTCCGTTGCGTTAATGGACAATGGAGACGACGACGTTAACTTATTCATTGGAAGACTTTACAATTTTTTGCTGATCTATTTGTTTTGTACAATCATTTTATGGACAATTTTTTGTATGTTGACAATTATTTTGTTCCCTCCATTAAGGCGCTACACCGCAATTCATTTGACGGCCATTACAGTTTTGTTCATTCCTTGAATACTTCTACCAATGGATGTGCTTTATATCAATTTGTGGCAGCTGTCAACGGATTCAAATGACACAAAAGTAGAAAGTTAACCTTGGCGTTGATTATCAGTCACCTTTTTCGACGTGTATTCAATCAATCTGTCAGTCGCAACGGGACACGAAGAATTCTCTGAGTTGGGTCCCTATAATCCTAGAATTTCTCGTAATTTTAGGACTTATTACTTTTTTCCCTAAAAAAGGCTTACTGCATCTGTCAAATTGAGAATATTTGGCAAAATTTAAAAGTTGCAAGTAGCTACCAAGCTTTCATATATGGACTGCGGCCGCTTGCAATTGTATTAGCTAAAAACCTATTTATACAAGAGAAACTTTTAAATAAGAGTCATTTTAGTAGTCTATTCTTGAGTTTGTTATATATTTTCATTTCTTTTATAAATCCAATAAATCTTGTGATAATAATAATTTTTTTTATATCTGTCTATCTGTCAACCTTGTCAAATTTTAGCAATACTTTTTTTTAGAGCAAGGGAGGGAACTACTCGTTACTCGTTATTTTTCTGATTTTTAATTCTCATTTCTTGTCATTTTTAATGAGAAAGATTCAGCGATCGACTTAAATCGTCTGCTCGAATAGACGTAAGAGGTCTTAGCTTTTTGATTTACTTCATTTCTAATCCGCATAATGTCACAAAAAATTGGAATTGGATTGTGAAAATGGAGTCAAACATGGTATTTGAAATGGATTAAAATTCACAAGAGTGTCATGCGACGCAGATTTGCACAAAATAATAGGAATTGTTTAAATTACTCGGCTACGTTTTTCGAATATCCCTCTCTACAAATCAAGTGAAAAATAAGAAGCTATCGCCTTAGGCAGACGAAATGTGTCATAAACGAGCCAGAAAATTGCCAGACCTATGTAGATCGTATTTTTGAATCGCGCGATTTTCAACGCGAGGTTTACATTTTACATTAATTTAAGCGAGTACTAGAATAACAGAAAAAATCGAGCGTTGAAAACTAGACATTTTCATTTCATTGGGGCATTTTTTTTAAATGGGGCATTATTTAGTGGAGCCGTCATCTATAAGACAACTGAACTTCGCTCAATGAGATGAGTATCGGACGTTTCATCGGGGAGGGTCTTTCACTTCACTTACTCAATTAGGACGCACTCCATGCAATGATTAAAGCTGGACGAAATGTCCAGGGATGAGCTGTCTTAGGGTTTAGTTGCCTTTTTAATGAATTGCGTGTCTTTTTGATCAAATGGCCATGGATGACTTTGCAGTGTAACGAATAATATGGGAATAGCTTTGCCCTTAATTTGTATGAAGTTGGGCGATCTTTTGCAGCAGCTTGCCTTGCCCAAAAATATTTGACGCTTGTCATAAATCATCAAACAAAAAATTGCGCCAATAAAATATATAAACGAATGAATATTTGTTGGTATACCTACAAACAAATTGTAAAACCGAAACAAACAAAAAAAAAAACCCCATAAAAAAATAACACTATCGAAATTTGTTTGAAAATAGTTTAAAAATGTTTAGAAGACGCTCGTATCCGTTTGTACCTCCTCATAGGTAGATTACAAAATTATTATTAAAAACAGTTTAAGTGCTTCAGCTGCCTTTCAAATCGTAAATTGCAAGTTTAATTCTCTTGCGAGACAATCAAGGCCACTATTTCCAAATACATGCTGGCCCGACTGAAACAAATCATTCCAGTTCTAATTTCGCACTTAATTCTATAATTGGACGAGAAAACATTTGACCAACTCGCTATTGGCGATTTCTTCAAAAGCAATAGGAGAGGTGCAAAATGGACTCCGACTCGTGTCCAGTAGCGCAATTAAACGATTATCTCCTTCTGTGAGTGACATTGAAAGAATTCTATGCATGCGATGCATAAATCCGCCATTCATTGAACCCAAATGCTTGACGATGATAATAATAAAAAAAAAAACTTATCTCCATCCAATGAGCATATATAGTTAATGATTAGGGTCATCACAAGTGACAGCAAATAATAAGATCGATCATAAATATATTTTCGTATTGAATGTTGCATGTATGCGAGCAAACATTTTTAAATGACACATAAATATAAACAAGAAAATAATAAAAATAAATTGACAAAGAAGATTTCTTCTTCGAAAAATGTACAAAAAAAAAAACAATTGGTAACATGTGCAAAGGTCAAGCCTCCCGTCTCCATGCGATTTCACATAGATTCGGTTTGTTCTTTTTTAAATAGCACACATAAAATATTTATTTATTTTTAGCAAATGGTGACACAGCATGTATACAAGTGCAATTTGCAACCACTTGGTTCGGTCATGAATTGAAAATAATATGATGTAGGAATTTACCACTAATTAAAACCTTAACGAAATCAATTCAGCTGCTTGAAAATGCGTTCGAACATTTTCAGAAAGACACATAATTTATTTATATGGATGCTTCTACTCTGCTATTCACTTGTATGAAGCTGTGTACTTTATCAATTATACCCACTGGTCACTGTGGTCAAAATTCATGAGCAAATGTTAGGACAACATGCGTTAAATTCGAGTACACTCTGACGTCCATGGTTGAAATTGCTGATAAAGATTGGAAAAAGCAATTCGAATTTGAATGTGACTCACTCCTCACTTGGAAATACAAATATTTGCAACTAATTTTAGCCGGCTTTTTTTTTTGGCAATATATCAACCTTTGCCAAAGTACTAAGAGCAGAGGCAACATTTATCGGCTTTTAAGGTGGAAGTAGTTTTAATTTTTTCTCTATTTGTTTAATGTGGACTCTTTATCCGGAGCCAAAGAAATACTCAAATTGGAAGGGGAATCCATATGCCTTCATTTACAGAGAACTTGCAAGGCTAGGTTGCGTGACATGTTGGCCTCTTCTTTCATAAAAGCAATGTTTTAAAAAGAAAAAATTGAGCTTTGATATAGTGACTTCCAAATCCCAAAGTTTACAGGTTTATTGAAGGCAATTGCATGGTCATCAGCATACATTGCAAACTTTACTGACAGGCCAGCAAACGGTATACTATCAACTCCCAAATATTCGCATATACCATCGTTGAACAATGCAAAAAGAATTGGACTCAAAATGCAGCCTTGAGGAACACTGCTTTTTGGTAAAAAAAAAAAGGAAAAACGCGCAAGTGGACGCAGCTAGCTAGAGACCGAGCACCCTGAAGGAACTTCTTGGTTGAGGTCGTTGTCCACCCTGGACTGTAAACGCCACAATAAGTAAAATAAGTAACTAAATGGATCTTAAATACTAGAAATAAACTGCTGGTGAAGCACGTAAACCTAGCAGGCAAATATATATACAGTTGATATGAAAAAAACACACTCCTATTGACTGCATCTACAGCGATTTGAATTTTGCGGATTCTAATCTATTGCTTAAAATCTGGTTAAAAATTAAATCCCTCTAAATCTAAAATCTCTAGTTTTAAATAGGGTTTGCAAAAATTGTGCAACATTAAAGTCAACCCATTTTAAAGGACCTAATTTGAAACAAGTTGCAACATAAAAAGCACTTTTTAACCTTCAGCTAACTGATTGTATTAGATTTTATTGCCCTTCTCAAAATGACAACTTTTAAAAAAAAAAATCGACCGATATTGTGCTTCGTTTTGTTTCATGTTTGTTTGCTTTTATTTTGATAAAGTTTGATCGCAAAAATTGTGTTTATCAAAACGACATACGACACAAATGTTAAACTTGACGTTATATGGTTTCGGGTCACTTGTAACTTTGTGACGTACTAAACTAGTGTTATAGTCTGCTTTATCTATAATTTTGCCATAGCTTTTAAAATAACTCTCTCAAAAAAAAAACATCCCTATAAAATTAAACTACAAAATTTGAAACGAGCTCGAGTGGTAGACTCGGTGCCGCTTTATTGACTTTTATATTGTGTTAAACGCTGCTTGTACTTCGAGTGGATTATCCAGCTAAAATATGAGTATAACTCAGTAGAACTTTAAAATGCCTTCCGAGAGTCGCAACGTTCAAAGTTAATGACAAAGACCCTTATGCGTCAAAAGATCTATACCAACTTGCCAGGCTTACTATAAACGCCATCTGGGGTGAAATGTTAATCAAAGCAATTGGTCCGCATCGCTGTTAATCCAAACTCATTGCCGCGCACTTTCAATCACTTTACCTCAGGCAATATGCAACAATAATTGAAATGCAAAACAAAAGCAAAACTCTCCCTCCAATGGTTGCGCAACGCCGCTATTAAAGCAATTGAGCCCTATCGAGTTTGCACACACTTGCACTTGCCTGAAACGTCAAAATCACCGCAACTGCACGTAATTCCATGAAATTATCCAGAACATCAAGTCAAGTCACTCCCACTCCATGAAATATTGGCTGATATTTTCTAACGGAATCCGCGATAGGTCAACAACAAAACTCGTCGAATCGAATCCACCAAAGACGCTCACAGCCGCGCACTTTGCATGCGCGCATTTTCATTTTCACTCCAGAGGTTGGCTTGCAAGTTGCTTGCATTTTGTCAGCAGTGGTATATTCCCCTCCCGCTGCTGGCGTACCAAGTTCAGGTTTTCCTTTCTCTTTTCGCATTGTCTCATTCAATCATTTTATTGTCTGCAACAAAATCATAATAGTAAACTGAAAATATTTATTAAAAGGTGAGCTTATACTTGCACTCTTTTAATTTTGATCTGCATTTAGTATTTTGTTAATCGACGGATGCGAAGGTGGCCCAAGCCCAACGGACACTTTGTTCTTTGAAACAGAAGAGCTGCTTTGGCATGTCGATGCAGATTAAAGATATTCTTTTGATTGGTGACTGCGGATTGAACTCTGCTCAACGATTACGACACGGATTACATAAAACAGACGAGACAAGATGATTGCATAGTGAAGACGTGCAAAATTGAATGGTATTTGTGGTTATACAAGGCTGGGGGTACGCGGTGTACACAGTGCGAGATGGCGAAACAACTCGGCGATCATCTATCACTTTAATTAGTCTGAGGTACACATAATAACTAGCTCGAATTCAACTGGGCCAAATTAGACGAGTGGGCTGGTGTGAAGAAGTTAACAATATCTACCCGTCGAATATTCAAAGACAGTGCATGCGTTATGTAACGTTGCCTTATTGATTTTCAGGTTCAGTGAGAGACTTTTCATTCAGGCTTTTCGGGAAAACTAGAAAGAAGGTTTGCACATTGTTCCGTCCAAACAGGGTTTCTTTATAATATCACTTAAAAAAAAATAAGAAGTGAAAAAGTGCAATTAGTGAAGTTCAAAATCACGAAAGATATTCTCGCATGCGAAAACAAGTAGCAATCAAGGCGCTGATGCAGCGAAAATAAGCGCTAGGTTTGCGTGAACGCAGTCACTCTGAACACATCAAATCAGTTCTGTTTTTATGCTTTCTCTTTTTCGTTTTGGTTATTGCCGACTTATCAAAATTTCCGCTGGAGTTAATAACAAAATATCGATCTGCCGACAAATCTTTTTTCACGGTTTAAAAATGTTATTCATAAAGTTGTGAAATAGTTAAAGTTAAACCACATTGTTCCGTCCAAACAGGGTTTCTTTATAATATCACTTAAAAAAAATAAGAAGTGAAAAAGTGCAATTAGTGAAGTTCAAAATCACGAAAGATATTCTCGCATGCGAAAACAAGTAGCAATCAAGGCGTTGATGCAGCGAAAATAAGCGCTAGGTTTGCGTGAACGCAGTCACTCTGAACACATCAAATCAGTTCTGTTTTTATGCTTTCTCTTTTTCGTTTTGGTTATTGCCGACTTATCAAAATTTCCGCTGGAGTTAATAACAAAATATCGATCTGCCGACAAATCTTTTTTCACGGTTTAAAAATGTTATTCATAAAGTTGTGAAATAGTTAAAGTTATGCCATCAATAAATCTTTCTTTTGGGCGAAAGAAAATGCCCCCAGGAAGGCATAGATTATTCATTATGTTCCATTATTCGTTATGTTATATGAATGAAATGATGGTAGATTGTGCTAAAGTAGATATTTCCATTAGTTTGACATATTTAGCGCCATCTATTGGAGGCAAGAGTGATTAAAGTATCAAACAATGAATTCATTAATAATAATCGTGACTCGTGAGTATAAAATACGACGCTAGAATCAATCGGTTGAACATAAGAATGTACTAGAAGTTTCGTTAAATCACCGCCCAAGTACAAAAGGTTAGCTGCAGACTATCGTCAGTTGATATGTTAAGTTCCAAATATAACAGTGTGTACAAATATTTCTTTAACAAAAATAATAATTATAATTTTTCTCCGTTTCCTGTTTTAACTGCAGTGGGGTTAAATGTTAAACCACTTAAAAAAAGTCTCGTTAAACGGAAAGAAATGGGTCTAATTCATTAAGTCAACTCAATTCGTAAATACCACGTGAACTAAATAGTTGCAACAGTTCACTGAGCGAGCCTTTGATAAGAATATTCTGACACTGACAGCAATAACAAAATCAAAAATTTTCCATCTGGAAATTATTGGACTTTTGCTCCAATTATACCTTAATCGGAAAAGCATCAACACTTTAATATAATTGCTGCCGATGTTGTCAGTTGTCAGTTGTTGTTAAATAACAGACGTCAAATATTCATTCATAAACTCTTATCACGGAGTTTATAAATGAGTAGTGATGACAATATTCGTTTTAGAAAGTCATTCACATCCGCCACATGCACACCATATATCACTCTATGTGTTTCAATTGAATATTAATTGTCAAAGAGACAGTTCCTAAGTAAGTGCGGTACACACACAAATTAGGAACTGTAGCTGCGTACACGTAAAATTTCGATCAAAGGGTACAAACCAAACAGCCCACAATAGCGCAGCAGTTAACTTGGTGCTAAACAATTTTGCAGACGTTTGTCCATCGCCGCTGTTGTCAATGAAAAGAAAATGTAATATCAGACGTCAGTAGTTTTTTGTAATTGATTTGCATACAAATATCCATACAACAACTGTAATCCGCAAGTTGGGGCGCTAGTTGGTAGGCGGGCATGTGTTGTTTTTATTGCGTCTATTGTAACCGCGCACAGTGAACGGGTTATTGAGCGATAAGCAAACTTCAGACTTGCTTGCTTAAGCACTCGACTGCTGATAATGAATCGTTTACTTTGAAAGGAGGTACAGACACTTTTTGACCTTACTGAGGCATAATGTATTAACATGAAATTACTGATAGTGCGAGTGATGTGCATGAGCAAATAAAGAAATCCGATAGAAAGTGTTAATGCAGTGCACTTCTTTAAGGTGTCGACTACGTGAATTCGAAAGTGTTTAGGGCTGTGATTGTACTTAATCAGAAACGATTTCAATGGGAATTTGCGTGGTAGAAATGATTCAAATACAGCTCTCATTGTATAGGGATCTGAAAGTGTGTTAAATGGCCGTCGGCATGAGCAAATGAGCATGATCATTGAGCAGACTAGCTTAAGTCAGTGTTAGGTTACTTGTGATAACAAAAGTGTGGCTATTTAGTGGCGATAGGGGAAAGTGGTCACCCTTCGTACACTTTTTGCATTTTTATTATTTAGTTAATAATTAACTCACTTCAGTATTAAGTTCATGCACTTATGTGTAATATATATATTGTAGCTTATTACAAAAAAGTCTGAAACCATTATGTCAAAGAGTTTCAGAATTATAGAATATCTTCTGAGATTAGATATTTGTATGAATGCACCCCACCTATGGGGAGCTTTCGCACAGCAGATGGGGTAGTTTCGTACAGTATGGGGAAGACTCATACAGGGTATTTAAAAAGTTAATTTAACCTGTTAATTGTTAAAATAGCAACAAAAGAAATTATTAAACTTACAAATTACTTAATAATATTCAACTTGACTTATAGTTCACTTAAAAACCTTTCAAAGAAAACAACTAAAAATAATAAACTCTTAATTTATTTACTTGTAATTCTAACGTTTACAAACTATATGAGATCTTTGTAATAAGTCGTTGACAATTTGTACTTTAAAAAGGTAATTAAACATTTGGTTGTGACTTTGGAAGTCATTGGACATTAAAATTATTTAAGTCAATTGCAAAAGTAAAAAGTCTTGATGTTCTAGCTGTACAATGTGGCCTTGGTTCAGGATCAGGCAGGATCATGGCGACGTCAATTATATATAAAGTGTGTATGTCTTCTAGATCAGGAAAAACAAAGGACATTAACGATCCTGGTTTCTTTCGAAGATAAGATACTTTTAACTCTGTTGGCGAATAATGACTGATAACTTTTCCGACGTAATAGACAACAGCATTTTTTTTTTCAAATTTAACCAAAATAAAACAATTATCTTTGATATTCTCTGGTGTAACATCATCATTTGTGTCGATATTGAAATCATCAGCATCTTCATCGGCTTCGAAATCAAATGGAGACGTAGAGCTTTCCCGCAAACTTATTTGTGATCCTTCAGACTCCTCTGAATCTTCATAACTTTCTGCTTTTCTAGCTTTCTTTTTCTTTTGAATTGAATTAAGTTCCACCAAACTACGTTTAATTTTTTTAGCTCTAGCTTTTCGTTCCTGCTCTACTTTTTTCATTTCTTTCTGTTTGAATCTTTCTTCTACTTCATTTTTTTCAGGTGTATCTGTGTATATACGAGATTTACCTGGTTTTCTTCCTTTATTAGTTTTTCTGTTTCTTACAACTCTAGGATATGGTGTTATAGCTTCTGGTGTTATGGGAACATTAGTAGTTGTTTCAGGTTGAGTCCCAGCTGTTGAAGTAGAAGGTTTGCAAGTGTTCAGTTCAGGATGCCTCTCTGCTATAGAAGTTTCGGTTTCTTGACGATTTTTAAGCAAGGAAGTATGTGAGATATCACGATTATCATTGGTATATCGAGGAAGATAACTTTCATTGATATCGGTCGATGGAACACAAATAGAAGGTAGCGGTTCTAGTGCAGCAGAACTTGCTTCCGGGTTTGGTGGAATATTTTCAGGAATATTAGAAGCATATACGTCAATTGGAGCAAAATCTTCATCGCTAAAGGCTATTTCATTCAACGGCCATATACCTGGCTTAGCAAATCCACTTGTTATATTCTTCGCTGTGAAAGATTCAAAATATGCAATTTTAACCAGTTTGGGATATTATAAATGCTGACGGTTTTTCCTGGATTCACCATATGCCAATTATTGAATGCTATTTTCAACTTCGACTTAAACGGCCCAAAAACTGCAACATCTAAAGGTTGCAAGCGATGGCTTGTGTGTGGGGGAAAAGACACAAAAGTTATTCCATTATCTCGAGCATATGTTATAGCTTGTAATCTGATGTGGCTTTCATGATTATCACATAATAATAAAATCGGGTGATCTTTAGATGTCAGTGTGTGCTTTTGGATATGTTTTAATACTGACACAAATATGTCAGAATTTATCCAGCCACTCCTATTTGCAGCCCCAATGCTTCCTTCAGGTGCACCTTCAAGAAAATGGTCTTTGTAATGCACACGTGGGAATACAAAAAGCGGCGGAATAGTATTCCCGTTTGCCGAAATAATAGCACCAAAAGTAACAAGTTCGCCCCTCTCCGCTGAAACGATCTGCCCTACTTGTTTCTGTGATTTAGGAGCCAAAACTTTAGGAGTGTCTAAAACAGTAGAAACACCCGACTCATCGAAGTTAAATATTCGGTCTGCAGTAAAATGATGTCGCTGCAATACTTCGTTCAAATTATTGTAAAACTCTGTTACTGCAGTTTTATTAAAAGCGAATGATCGTGCAGCACTGGTATTTTCTGGCTTTCGCAAACTGAGATTTGGATTCCGTTCCCTGTATTTACGCATCCACTCTAGGCCAGCCATTTGATCCTCGTCCCATTTTGCTGGATACTTTATCTTTATTGCTTTTGCATATTCATATGCAAGTTTCCGAATTTGTACTGTCGTAAGACCATAATGCATCTTGCAGCAATTAATTATATAAGCATTTAAGCGCTCCTCTTCTGCCAAGGAGAAGACTTGCAGGCTTGTGTATTTGGAATGAAAAGTACGTGGCGGTCTATCTTTATTAACATCATTTCGGAATTTTTGAACTCTGCTTTGCAAAGTTGATACCTTGACATTGTATTTCAAAGCAGCTTTTCTAAAAGACAAACATCCTTGCATTACTTCCTCAATTGCTGAATTAATGGATTCTTCATCAACTTCTTGGGTTCGGGTGCCCTTTTTTTTATATTTCCGCACCATGATTCTGAAGGAAATATTTATATAGAAAACACCTCAATTATAGAATGTGTAAAACAAATTTTAAAGTGTTATATTTTCTTTAATTAAAATCGATATGAAGTTGTGATAATAATTTTTCGTAAATAAAATTTAAAGGGGATCATTCGTACGCGTACGAATGTACCCCCTGTATTACTGTCCGAATGTACCCCAGGCTATGTACAAAATAAAAATTACAAGTTTGTATAAATTATAATTTAGTATGGAAATATTAGTAATTAAATCACAAAATAAACATTGTAAACACAAATTCGTCATCACTATTTTGCAAAAAACATAAAAAATGTACTCACAATGCGATCGTAAACTTTGGTAGACAAATTACTCGCAGCGCTCGGAAACACGTTACGTCTTGTCAGCTCCCACTCTATTGTGCGACTGGCCCGAAGTTAGTTGGGCGAAAAGGTACCTGGTATGACTATGCACACAAGCAACCACGTGTTTGTGCGCCGTTTATTTTTTCTTTCATACTTACTGTACGAATGTGCCTCATGTACGAAGGGTGACCACTTTCCCCTACTCTGATAGAGAAATAAAGTCAAATTGACAATGCGCGATACTTATATTAATATTTAGTGTCCAGGCTAGATTTTATGAACTCACAATAGCGAAATTATCCATACAAAATTATACCCATTGTGACCTACGAAATATATTTGAATATTTTTTATGTTAAAAAGTTAAAAATGTAATAATCATTTTAAACTAAATATTTTGTAGGCCACAATGCTTTAGTAAATAAAAATCTCAAATCCCATGCAATAACCACATGAGTAACACACTGAATCTGCACGTAAATGGTCACACGAATCATTACTACTTCAGTGGAGTATGTGGAGCAAACAAGTTCGAAGAGAGAAGCAGCAGCGTTTACAAAGCCTCATAAACGCATCTGAATGTCATTCACCCTGTATGCACTGTTTCTACGGATGCCATAGTAGCTTTTAATGGGCTAACGCTGGAGTTTTATGAAGGAATTAGCTAGCAAGGCACTCTGACTTCTGTAATACATGCAGGACTGATATCAAAAGGAGCAACTACAAAATCTCTTCGCAATTTTTGCCCTTGGCAGAACAGTCTACCAGTACCGATCTTTATCCTAAACTTATTCCTGGCCAAGACGCAAAGATTTAAAAAGTGGAGAGCGGATTCCACAAGGTCTCTTATTGTGTTGGGGAATTTGCCAGATATGGCGATAGCGATCTACAGTAATTTATGGCCAAAATCGACCATTTGTTTAACATTTTTCTCAGTAAAGCAAAAAGGTCTGTTGCAGTGAATGTTTTCAATAAGTGAGTCAAAGTACAATTTTCTACTTGAAACAAGGTATAGGTATATCCAACTTAAACGACTTTTTTTCTAGGATTAGTTCAGGGCACTCCTAGTAAAGTACTGCCAGCGCCATTCACTTTTAGTGAGCGAGTTAGAAGAAGAACGTTTAATAATCAAACCAAATGTTAAGACAGAAAAATGTTCACAATTACTTGCATACCTGCTGGCTGATTCGAAACAAGTCATTGGAAATTGTTTTAGTAAACACTAGCTGGACCTTTAATCAAGTGTTATTATTTTATTTAGGTTGTTGAAATTTTTTACAATACAAACGAAAATGTATGGAACCACATACTTTTTTTCTGGAACGTAGTCTGTATAATTTAATTTGAATACCCAGGGCGTTACGTCTCAAAGGTCTTGCAAGATAAAGCCAAACTACCTATTTGGAATAATATTATTGGTGAACAAACCTTAATATGGTATTCATTTTTCTATTTGTGATTGTCCAACACATTTGACATATCCAAAGATCAAATACTCCGCTTATCTATTAAAAATAATATCGCTTTCGGACCTTGATTATTAAAAAACGCATCGAATAAAACACCAGAAACGTAACGTAAAAAATCCAAATTTTGTATTTTTTGACATCTGTCAAGGAAAAACAGACCCCGCTATTAATAGCAACAAACTCAAAGTAGTAAAAGAGTTTTTCCACATCGGAGTAAACTTTAGATCATCGAATGAAACTCTGGTGGATTTTTGGCGAAGACCCACCCACGCTAGAAAATGACTTCGGATTCAAAAGATGATGATGCCGGGTGCTGCCCGATGTTGGGAGAGTGAACTAAAACCACAAACCCTTGGAATTAAAGTTATTCGACGGATTTTCGTGCATATTTGTGTTACATGTTCACAATTATAAAATGAAAGAAAACACTTGCAAAACATATGACATTTGATATCGCCTTTATTATCATCTGCATGGGTGACATTCGGCCAGGAAGGCTGGATCGAATAAAGCGCCATTTCGAAGTCCAATTTTTGTCTAGCTTTTCGAGCAGCTAGGGCCATGAATCGTAGCTTTGTTTCCATGGTGAAATGAATGGCAAACTAAATTGAAGACAAACAGCAGCTGTCATATGGCAAACTTGTTGTCGCTTGTACTCTAAAAAAGCGCAAACCTTGCATAAGCTATAGCGGGGTGCGGATATAGTTAAAAAATCTTAAACATATCGACAACAATATGTCACACACATATAGCATATATACGGGCAATAATGTTCCAAAATAGAGATGATGATGTCCAAGCCATCACAGTGAAGGCAGAGCGCTTAGTTTGCATAATTGGAACCAAAGTGTCCGGCATCGCAAAACTAGGAAGGTACGGTACGGAAAGGACCCTTCAGTACAATTACTATCATCAACGATTTTTTTATAGTACTTGAGAAGAGAGGTGTTTTATTTGCAAGACTCTACGTCATTGTCAAAGCGAGCGTAATGTGGATCTGATCCGCCATCAGCGGATGACATATAAATCTAACCAACGTACAGAGCCCGTAGACGGTTGCTCACACTTTAAACAGTTGGCGGTAAAAGCTCTTTAAGCCAAAAACTGTAGCGTTTGTCAGCTTTGGATTCTATTAATAATTGGCTGTCAAAAGCTTTTCGTTTGAATAGCGCGTCTGGCGTTTGGTTTGTTTTAGTTGGTAGCGCTTCATTTCTGGAATCGAGACAGAGAAAAAGAGAAATGTCTTTGGAATGTCAATTTATACGTAAAAATAACTGTCAGTTTTTAAATCTTTCAAAAATCACTTAGATCTGATGATGAATTAGTGATGTATATCGAAGAAGCTCAAGTGAATTGTTTGCCAGCTATCTGTTGCTTTTTTATAAGACACCTCAAGCGAAGCATCTAACTTGATTCCTCAGATTTGATAACAATGGCTATGGCTAAAGACTCATAATATTCTTTAAAGATACCGAACTTATCCTTTGTCAGGACAAGTATTTTCATCGCATCTAAACGCAAAACGGTAAGGTCCGATTTTTCAATAGTCAGATAAATCGTCTGATTGCTAACTAACGATTATATTTATTTCACTCTTTTTCTGCTGGATACTAGGTACAAGCTTTGAGTTTTTCAATCACAAAATAAGATCTGGATAACTAATCGAAGGTAAAGTGGTGTGAACGAGGCAGATTGATGTATAATTTGTTGTGTTAAAGTATAGAAGATGTTCATGTTCATTACTTGACATTTATCATTACCTGTTTTTTGCATTCCCATTGAACATAATGTTGAGGTCTCTTTCTCTTCCTTATTGGGGTTGAAGTAATTATTCGCTAATTCCTCTTTCGGAATAATAAAATCGTCAATTCAACAATTCAATTTCTACAGTACATGTACACATTTCCCCAAACAAAACTTTGTAAAATAAGTAAAATCTTTTCCAACTTGACAGTTCGCCTACTTAAACTAGCGATTTGTATATTATATTTTATCTCAGATACGGGCAGATAACTTTATGAAACATTTAGCTAGTATATTCTTCGAATAGCTCCTTTTCGTCTTTTGAAAAGTGGACTTACGTCTTATCTGACAGTTAACCCCTATCTGTTTGTTGAAAAGTCGGCCCAAAGGGTTATCACAGTACTACGGATCAAAAAACCCTACCCTCGACTTTCGTCTTAGTCCGCACTGTTAAGAGCGGTTTAGTACACAACTAGCTTTCTCTTCAAAAACACACGTCTTCACAAATAGCAGTATCAAAAGACACAAACTACGCGTGTTTTGTCCCACTTAGGGATTAAATTACAATCCCTTCACACACCCATTTGAGTCATTCACCTTATTAAAGCGCTTTCGTGTGGCCAAAGAACACTCAAACGCCATTCCGATCCATCAAAACTTTGATATCGCTAAATACAAAATGAGTGAGTCTTTGTCACAATAAAAGGTTCGATAGAAATCAGCTTAACGAATGAAAACACAACTTATGGCAATGCTGGCGGACCGACATTGACAGAGGGAAACTTAAAAAGAGCTTTCCTGTCATAGAACTTAGAACATGCTGCATGTTGTGCTTTTTGCCTGTTTATCGTTCGCTTTATATCGGACTGGTGCTTTATACTGTTGGGGCAGTGGTGCATAAAGCTACACAACTCGCATTCGTACGCAGTAATCGATGTGAGTAACAGAACGTGAAGCATGTAATAAGTGTGCTGTGCTCTGTCACGTGCTTCGCGCGCATGGGGCAAAAGGTCAGCCAAATATGAATATATACATGTCTGTTGGTGTATGGCAGACGGTATTTCTCCATCAAACTCCACAAGCAAAGCAATTGACAATTTAATTGCTCTTCACATGGAAGCGGGTATCTCTCTGTCATATAGCTCCCTCCGCATAGCGGGTGGGTATATTCTAGCTTTCTAGGCAGCAACTCGACTTCAGTCGTCTATCTGTGCCATTAGGAGCAACACCACAATTAGTCTGGCTGAGAATGTGAAAAGTGCGCAACACCAGCAATGAAGACCGAGTTCGAGAGACAATTAAATCAGCTATTAGGGGTGCAAAAGGAGAGGAAACAATTATTCACTGACGATCGGTATAACGAGCTACTTGCCGAGACGAAAGAAGCTATCGCAAGGCGACGTTATGGAGAACGATTATCTGGCATTCACTATCGTAGGTTGAAGCGTTTTGATGTCACCACAGTTGGCGACGACACTGAGAGATTGGTGCAGAGGACCGAAAAGGGTCAAAGCTCAAGGAAGTTGTATTTTTGTATGGTAAGCGAGATGTTCGATGTCGTGCACAAAGCTCATCTGGATACTGGCCACAAGAAGGAGAAGGGTATGGAACTGAAGTTGAAACGGACATTTTGCAACATAACAAGAGAGGTGATATCCATCTACCTGAACCTATGCCCGGACTGTGGTACGAGGAGGAAAAATCCGCAAAAAAACAACGAGACAGAAGCCAAGGCCGAACAGGAGGGAACCCAACCACCACCCTCCCGTTGTCAAGTGAGTAAAAATGACTTTTTTTCCTGCCATTGATTAACTTTTACCCTTTTTATAGGTCGACATCATCGACATGCAGATAGAGCCCGATGGCGAGTACAAGTACATCTTGATCCACCAGGATCACACTACTAAATTCTTGATCCTTCGAGCGCTAAAGACAAAAACTCCCGAAGAGGTAGCCGACGTTCTCTACGATATATTCTGCCTGGTAGGCATTCCCAGCACAATGTGTTGCAACATTGAACGGGAATGCTGTAACGAGGTTTGTTTTGCTTTTAAGTTCTGTGATTCTTATAAAGCGCATGAATATTTTGTTAGATCCACCGCGTCCTCTCGACCAATTGGAACGTGAAGCCAGAGAGAATCGAGTTGCCGGCGTTTTCCACAAACCAAGCCTCGAAGCACATTCACAAAAGCCTCAGAGAATGGATGTCAGACAATCAAATCCGCAACTGGGCGTCCAACCTGCGGATCATTCAAAGCCTTCGCAATCACAGTTTCCACCCAGATGTTCAGAGGACACCGCATGAGGCTATGTTTGGTAATTCTGAGAATAACCCTGTAAACGACAATGGCAATGGGGTCACTGTTAGTTCCGAAACCGGGGAGAACCTCACAAAACAACTGAAGCTACTTAAGCAGAAACTTTCCGAGTTGAACGAGATACGAAGGACGCTGAAGAAAAACCGGAAAATCAATTCAAAGAAGGACGATCACAATGTTGATAGGGAAAAGCGCAGGTGCGAAACTACTGCTCATAATAGGAAACACCAATTGGAGGATCGAACTGATGACGTGGCTCCAGTGAAGCGTCCAATTTTTAGAGTCGGTGATATGGTTATGGTGAGGATGTCGGAGAATTGAATGCGAAATGAATAAATAGTAGGCAGAAATACCAGCTGTGTTTGAGGTGGATCTACTTTGAAAGCTTTATCACTTGAAACCGTGCTGAAGTCCGGAAACAAATAGTGGCAATGCCATTAAAATGTGTCAATGTCAATAGAAATGTAGTTAGCGTGGCTCGACACAATAAATTCCAAAACTATTGTATCAGGTTGTTTTAATGGCCTGAATGTGTGCAAGCTTACAGAGAAGAAAAACGCAAATTGCCGTCATTTATATACACAATCATGACTGTTTTTTTGTTTGATTCTATTATATCTAACCTATCGTTCTCTAGATCGCTAACAATAAATTATAGTTTCGACTCTTTGCCGATGTAAAAAAATCAATTCGCTTTAATTGTTATCATTAGTTTTTCAAAGATAATCATTTTTATTAGTCACAAATTGTAAACGAAGCGAAACTAGCTGACATCATACATAATCGGCATTACTAACAACCAATTTTAGACTCGACTTTAGGGCAGTAGTCGAAATTCAAATAAACTGTGTACCAATAATCAAGTTATCTTTAAGATAATCCAGACTGTAACTTTCGGTCCTAAGAAAGTCGATAGTCTAACCCTTTATTTAAGTTTAAACGTCAGTCCCAAGAAAAATAAATTGGCCATTTTGAATTAAATTAGATAAGTTGAATTGGTAAGTTATTTAAATATGTTACAAACGTCGTATCCCAAAATATAAATCTTTTTTGTTTGTCTTGTGCATTAATAGTTTTGTTTTAAATGCTGTTTCTCACTCCATAAAAATGTTATGAATATTTTTAGGCTCGTGTGTGCAATGGAATTGTTAAATAATGAACCATAAATAAAGAGAAGCCGCTTAAATTGGACGCAGGCATTGCGACAACTTTTAGTTGACTGTCGCTGATATCATTGATAGCAAAATTAACAATGCTGCAATGATACAGTTAAAAAACCAATCATGGCAAAAAGTTCCTTTCACATTCTCTTTGGTTAATCTGTTAAAGAACATTGAGTAGAATCAAAATATATTAGGTATTTTGAATCTATTCAATGTTCTTTTATTATTACAAAAAAAAAATACTAAGCCCGTAGTGCCCAAAGAATTCTTTGTCGTCACATTTTTCAAATGGGAATTTTAATTAAACAATTATAAAATTTTAATATACTTTATAATTTTAGTAGAAAAATACTTTAACGCATTAAAAAACACCCCCAAAACTGTATAAAAGAAAAATACTTTATTAACGTATTAAAAGAAAACCCCAAAACTGTATTAAAAAACACTTCCAAAACTCTATAAAAGAAAAATACTTTAACGTATTAAAAAACATCCCAGAAACTGTATAAAAAAAACACCCCAAAACTGTATTGTGTTCTTTAGTACATCCCTAGTATTACAGGTCTATGCAATACAGGAAAAATTTGTTTTCAATATGCCAATTTATTACTTTTTCTGTAATATATTAATATTCAAATTTTATAATTGTTTCATTAAAATTCTCATTTTAATACGAATTTCCTTAAGTTTGTTCTCTGAACAATAAAATCTAGTATTTTTATTCTACAATCTAACCCGGTCTATATTAAAATAATATTTTTCAATACAAATAAGCGTTGAATTTAAATACTTTTGCATTGAAAACCATCTCTTTCTATATTAAAATTTTTATATTTCAGACATTTTTTGTAATAGCAGACATTATTTAATATGAATAAATTTTTTATTTATTGTTTAATTTGAATATATGCAAAATATTAAAATATTATTTGTTGACCAAATTTCCCACAAAATCTTACCGAAATCTTATTTTTTCCCTATTTCTCACGAAACGGTTTCTAACCAACGAAATTCCCACGAAAAGGTAAATTTCCAACGAGTTACTAACACAGTTGCGAAGTCATATTTTACTTCTTAAAAATTGCATTTTTTATAAAAAGAGCTATTTTAAAAAATCAGCTCATTAGGTACTTTCTACTTTCGACGCGACAAAAAAAAATATACTAAGTTTGTTCAAGACTTTGTAATTTAGCTTTTCCCCAGAAACAATCTCTCAACTGAATTTTTCACCCTCCAAAACCAGTGAGATACGTTGTTACTCCCACCTAAGCGTGATTACAAAATTTACCATTTCAATAAAACAATGTAATCTTCTACTTCCTTTGCCCACCTTATTCGCCTACGTGTCAAAATCGATCTGAACAATCCGATTCCTCTATATGCAACCAGCTTTCACTGGGGATGTACTCTCAGTGAGTAATTCCGCCCCCTCTCCGCCCCTCACTCCATTCACAAAATGCGTAAAAGAACAAAATTGTAAATTGTATTTATATACAAGTAATTATTCAAAAAGTCAATTACTGGATTGAAAGTCAAATTCAAACAACCGTGTTGATTGCCACCCATTAAATGCAACAGTTACAAATTTGTTTGACATACTCGCATAATAGAAAAGCAAAAAAAAAACTAAATAAAAATCAAAGTTTAGGTGCGGCCTTGGTACAGTCTTCTGGAATACCAAAAACGGTCCTTTCTCTTTTCGGCTAGGCGTCAGTGCCAGCTACAAGAATACTATTTCACAATTCTACATAAATGCTAAATTGGTCGCCGCCATACACGACAAACACTCTTGGCTACGACTTTTATAATACACCGCGCGTCAAGGTTTCGATATCATTTTATACGAACTAGAATGCTGCGGCACCAACAGCAGCTGCCACACTTCGCAGCGACCTTCAAACGCCCATTATTACAAGTTTTTAATCACCCAAAGACTTGGAGGAAAATCGTTACAACAGCGTGTTTAACTTTATTTCGAGTATATGCACAAAAGTAATTAATATAATAGTTATTAATCATTATACCAGGATCCTGTCGCGTGTGCGATGCTGGTAACTGGGAGTTCCCATTTTCATCATTTGATTGAACATACTCGGTGACGTTCGTTCGAGAATACTGAGTGAGTTCTTTAATTAGTAAGTATACGTGCAGGTTTAACTGATTCTTAGCTGTGCGCTGGGCTGTGCAGGGATAGGGAGAGTGCAGGCCTTCACCAAGTGATGTTTACGTAACGTGTCATCCGTAAAACACAGAACAGTATACAAACACAGTTGACTCTCGCTGACTGTCGAACGAGAACACAAGTGGTTTGTTGTTTTCTTCGACGTTCGAAACTTTGTCGCGATAATAATAAGAAAAAATAAAAACTCGCCAAAGTCTTAATTAAAATCAATTCGCTATTTTTATGCAATTAGACTGAGCGATAAGGCGAATAATCAGTTATTTAATGTTATGGTCCTTTTCCTTTGCCATATTTGCTCGAGCTGTTTGTGTTTTGGTGTATAAATATTTGCACAGTTGGCAAATTAAACTGCAAGCAATACGAACAATTTATATAAGGCAAATGTTTTCGCTATCACAAACTGTGTGCTTAAGTGGGAAGTTTGAAGGCACGTTTCAAGTAAGGAATTTCGATTATTCGGATTAAAAATGGATCCAGCAGTAGCTTTACCTAAGCTGAGGTCTTTTTACAGGCGGCTTGTTTTGCGTTAAGTTTTTATAACATCGTCAAATGCAACCATCTTTGTCCTGCCCAATTAAATGCTAGTGCTTGTTGAAGTAAAAAGATTGCATTTGTCAATATAATCAAATGCTTATTTCGAAAGCCCTTCAGAAACTCTTAAACCTGTCGAAACTCTTAAACGATGTATGAAGGGCGCACCCTTCGTTGAAGGTTTATTTTAAATACAGTGCTCAATTTGATTGCTAGTTTTATTTTTAAAGAAATCAGCCGAACCAATTCAATCAATTTTCTGTGAATGTCAGCCAATTGCTCTGAGTAGAAGGAAGCACCTCGGAAGGATGGATGGAGGATGTTGGCTTCGCAACGAATTTCAGACATACCAAATTGAGTGTTTGCGTGAATTGGCGTAGGGTTTTAACCGTTATAGTTTCCTGCGGAAGGTCCAATCTTTCGTGACTATCTCACAACCCTGCTCAACCTAACCTTACCATAAGTGGAAAGTTCTATGACAAACAAAGACCATTTGCTTAACAAGCTTTGTTTTTTCTCATCCTTATAATTTGAAGGCATTTAAGTACGCACGTCTTAAATTTTTCTTTGTTTTTTTAAATTCATATTTCTCTATCGACAGACACATAACAAATTTAAGGAACACTTCAGCGCAGCAACATCGTTAACAAATCGAAATTCCAATTTCAGTAAATTTTCGCTTATGTTTTGTAATAGGTTTGGTAGAACCAGTTCCACTTCTGTGTGTTCTCTGTCAAATTTTTAGGCCCAGGATGCTTAATTTTAAAACATAGGAAGAGCAAAAGTAGATAAATTACGAATATTGTAAGTTTTTTGCACATACGTTTGCCTGATTTTGTTTAGATTCAACTATTATAAGGCATCTAATAAATAATGGTCGAAGTGTATCGGCTTTTCCCGGCAAAGAGAAAGACTAATTTCATTTGGCTTAAGACAAGCTATAACAAAGACTTTCAACTATAAATACTTAAATCTAAAGTTAAATATCTGGAACCTGGGCTTTGAAGCTAAGGATGCTTAAGTAGATTGATTTTTAGAACGGCAGTGCTTTGGTTGAAGTCGAAAACAGTGAGGCTTAAGCTAACCTTCCCTTGCATACGACAGATTGGTTCGTTAGAGACATACGAGGCGCGTTGTGTTGGAATTTAGAAGAGACGGTGGAACATAGACGAGGAGTGTTACAGCAGATAGAATATATAGCCTGAAAGGAATCGGTGAATGAAGAGAATGTCTGCTGTCAACTTAGTACAGTGGACGTCCATTATAAGGAATATCCGAAATCCGATATTGGAAATTTGCGATATAACGAACACTTTCCAGATAGGTATACATAATTTTTTTTAATGACGTCTTTTTTTTAAAAAATGGTAACAGAAATCTATCGATACAACGATCGCGCTCGATAAAGTGATAGTGAATGACATCGAATATTATAGCATTCGTTGTACTGAACGTCCATTGTACTTAGTCGCTCAAACTTCTTGCCTAATCGTCGGCTCTATAAAAGTCAAATGAAAAAGCTTTTCATGTGACCGATGTTGTTAGCCAATAAAAACTGTCAAGTCCAGCCAACTGTCAGACTTGCTCTCCAAAAAAAATCAAGCGATTATGTTATGTTTAAGGCAGTGAAAGTAATTCCTATTTGCCTTCGCCTATTTGTATAACAGATTTTTTAAATTTCTTTAAATTCTCAACTAAAGTTGCTTGAGGTACTCTTCCACTTGTGTTCAGGCTTGCCAGATTGCGCGATATATTGCAAAAAGCGCGGTATTTTTTTCTATTTTGCGGTGTAAAATTAGAACTTGCGATATCTCTTATTTTTTGCGATAGTTTGTTTTATTAATCATTAAAAAAAAATAAAATACTAATTCAATAAAATTCTTCGCATTTGAATACACTGAATACAACCATTATTGCTTCATAAAAATATATGCTAAACGCACTCATTTTCATATTTCTTCTATCTTGACGTTGCCGTTCAATTTAGGTTAATCGCAAAATAAAACTGTTTATGCTTGTTCATTGTTCTAACGATTTCTGACGGTGTTTTCTACTTGCATTTTGAAATACTAATTTGTTCATTTTTCTTTGTTATTGTTTTCTGTTACCTAACCAAAAATAATAAAAATCAAGTGAAAATCAAGTTTGATGTGTTATTTTTTTATTTTTAAACATTTTGCGATACTTTTTTTTGTAATTTTGCGGTATTTTTGCGAAGAATAACTAAAAACTGCGATATAGACTTATAAAAATCTGGCAAGCCTGCTTGTGTTGGCCATCTAAAGCAAGGTCGCGATTACTATCTGAAGAGAGCGATAGCTATAATTCAGTCTACCTAACCATTTTCTATGACTGTTTACACTTTGCAACCAAAACCTTCCCTTTGTCCCTGTCTACCCCTATTTTCGTAAAGACCCTGACTACATTTTCACACTTTCGAGCAAAATGTTAATCGGAGACAAAGTATTAACTTCAAATACAGCCTCTTTATTTCGAAACTCGATGGACTCGAATTATCGAGTGTTGGAAATTTCAAACTAATCATAACAAAAATAAAGGCTCGTGTATGATGATACGAGTTTGAACTTGTCACAAAATGTACTTACAATCTTTCTGTCTCTTTCTCTCTGCAACTTCGAACTGTCGAGTATTTGATGCCGATGAGTTCGAATTAACGCGTGGTTTTATTTCGTAGCAATGATTTTTTCGTTCAAATTTCCAAGTGCATAAAATGTAATGATTAAGTTCGAAATATAAAGAGATTTTGTAGGGAACTCGTGATTACTTTCGAATTATAGTGAGGTTCGAATTATCGCAGAGTCGACTGTATCACCCGTATTTATTAGATTCCCTTACGATGCTTCTATGATGTAGTTTAGTTAAACATCGCTTAAGAATTTACGCAGCCCGCGTGGCTTTTCTGAAATTGTGATTTATAAACACTTTTCCGCGGTAAACGAGGTTTGTGTCTTAATAAGTAAGAATTTCGATAAACTATTACAGAAAACACTTAAATCTATTACTTTTTGCAACTGAAACTGACATAAGCTGTTGTTGACATATTTATTTTGTAAATAAAAATACAGTTCAAACGGATACAATCTAAACTAAAAAAATAAATAAATGAAAAAAAAAAAACTACGTATTGCCAAATACAAAAAATCAATTAAAATTACCTCATTTCTGCCTCAATATCTTATGGCTGCCATAACCTGAAATACTACAGGTATCAAACCACCTCTTTTATCCCCATGAAGATCAAAGCGCACAATAACGATTTATATATACATATTTGCTTTGGAGAATCGATATTTATTTCGAAAATATTTTTCTCTGAGGTATGGGGTTGAACCTGGCTTTATATATTTTGCGCCTTCTAGGAATAGGGAACTCGCGAAAGGAATTAATCCTATTTATATCATTAACAAAAGCAGCGAAGCCAGGTACATTTTTAAATACGCTTATTTAAATATTTAGCAGAATGAAAACACAAAAATGACATTTGTCAGCAAAGACTACGCAACCCTTACGCAGTCTCTAAACGAAATTGTTGGCGTTTAAGTTACTCAGGCCTAAAGCAACATTGCTTAAGTACCTACCTACGTAAAATCTTTATAAATCACATTTTCATGCGTAAGGGCATATTAGAGGGTGCGTAAAGTTAAACAGACTACGGTGGGTTTATGAATAAGGCTTTATGTATTAATCCCCACCGCGAAAATTATGTAGATAAAAGGGTCTTTACAAAAATAGAGGCAGTCCTACACTTTATACAGTTCGCGGTTAAATCTGCTGAATTCGTCGATATTTTCAATCTGTTCCACGTGACATTTTCTGTTAAAACTCCTAATCATACTATCGGTCAACAAATGATGAGAGTGATTAATACCTTCTTGATAGGTACGTATGTATCTAATGCCGAAAATATTTTAAAATAACAAGCGAGACCCGAGTGATGTTTTAACCAAGAGAAATTGATTTTATTTACAAAGAAATGTACCAAGAAAAAAAATGCGCTGCCCTGAAATTCGCGGAGAATGAAAAACAAGTTGAACCCAAAGTTCCCAGTATGTGTACATACCATTTTCTTATTGTATTCACGTTATTCCTATCGTTTAGCGAGTGCTACAAATTTTGTACAAACATTATCACTCTCTTGCCACATATAGGTAGAATAAAAAATCACTTATCACGCTTATCACAAATTAATTGATAAACTACCTATGCCTTAAATTGTTGCGCCATTTGAAAGTGTGAAATTTCAAAATATAATTTTGTTGTTAAACAGCGCATTAATTAAAACGCCTGACTATTTTGATTACAATTTTTTTTTGTCAATAAACAAAAATACCCAAACCGTTGAAAATATCGCCCAACGTACAAATGTTATCACTCATCAATCATGCCCTTCCTGGCTGAGTGTACTAACGGCACTTGAATGCAATGAACCGCTTTACTAGCCTTTTTCAAGTTTTAGTTTGAATTTGAATTGCTTTACTGACAGCTTTCAAACTAAGCAGAAGCACGATAATCTCGTGTGCCGTCGTCAATTTGCTCCCACAAAACTAAGTTCAAGTTTGATGGAAGCAAATAAATAAATCCCTTTTGTTGTTTTCCAACAAGTCATTAACTAGGGTAGTCTGGTACTGATACTGATACTGATACCTACAACTTGATAGTAAGATAAAAAAAACGGTCCTCGAGGATCTAGCCAAGGACAACATAGTCACCGTTGCTTGAATACCGGGTCATGAGGGCTTTGAGGGAAATGATCGAGCGGATTGCCTGGCGAGAAGAGGCGCATCACGCCTGCTCACTGATCCTGAGCCCTACTTCGGGTTACCTTTGAGTTACGTATACTCAAAATTCAGGAAATGGGAAGATGATCACAATGCCGAATCAAAAGGACAGCGGCAGGCAAAAAGAATTATAAACGCAGCTCGTAAGTAAAACAAAAAAGTTACTTGACAGGTAGTTGACAAAGGCTCGGGAGTGGGATCGTATCGATGAAATTTCGTGAAAATTTCATACGAAGTTGTTTAATTTCAATATCTTCAAAGTGCTGTTTTTAAGTTTAATACACGAAGGAGCCGCGTTTGCCACCTAAAATGACATGAATACAAATTATTTATAAATATATGAAACAAATAAATACTACATATTGCAAGCCCAGCGCGGCGAAGAGAAAATTAATTACCCCCTGTTAATCGTTTCTGCCGTTGCCTGTGAGTGTACTTAGTATTCTTCACCACACTTTTTTGACAGTCGGAAGAAAAAACGGAAAAAAAGCTAAATAGCAAAACGTCATAGAGCTTTTAAAACATTGTCCCATGCGAGTAAATAAATATGGCATGCGAAAAAAGGAGCTTTGTCACAAATATTTTATCATTGCATACATTTATGAGCTGGAGCATATTAATTTCAGCTTTTTGTTTTCAGTTTTAAACCTAACTGAAGTAGCTTTATGAAAGTATACCTCTCGTTACACATATTTTTTTTTTTTTTAGAGGTTTGGCTTTTCAAAACACTGACAGATGAAAAATGATTTCTTAAGGTATCTTGTCATTTCAATGTAAAATGGAAAAATGGCCACGTTCAAAGATCTAGTTG
The DNA here is from genome assembly GCA_916610125.1 of Cheilosia vulpina. Classification (NCBI taxonomy): domain Eukaryota; kingdom Metazoa; phylum Arthropoda; class Insecta; order Diptera; family Syrphidae; genus Cheilosia; species Cheilosia vulpina. The sequence goes on along the minus strand of OU744279.1, from coordinate 38,605,108 downwards.
ACAAGATTGGTGTGGACTATGTACCCTAAACGCAAGAACTAGATCGAAAGACAGTTTTCCTACGTTAGCTACGTTAGTATCTAGCTTAGTAAGTCTGACAGCTGGCTGATTTGATGGTTGAGACTTTGATCGGCCTAGATCGATCATGGACAGTTTTTTTTTCAGTTGACGACTATGGAGTTGTAGCCGACGAACCTCATCAAAAATTCCGTGACTCAGTAGTGAGTACTATGTTGACAGACAGTTCGCAAACGTGGCTGACGTAAGAAAAGTTAAGTTAAAAAAAAGTGACCAAACTCTTTTTGGAATTATGGGTAGTTATATCTAGTACAGATCAATCTAGTCGACTTAAAAAAAATTCATTTTAAGCAAATCGTAGACAGTTGTTGAGCATTTATTTTAAATTTTTACAGCCTTGTTTATAAACGTATTATAAAGAGTGTATAAAGTTATGCACCCTTATAATGCTTCTATACGCAAAAACCTTATTTATAAAAATTATTCGACGTTGTATAGAACTTGTAAGAGTTAAATGCGCTAAAATAGTATCGAAATGTCATTACACCTAAAAAAATTGTCACATTTTATTTTAAATGAAATCAAAAATAAATTGGATAGTATAATTTTTTAATTTTAAAGATTCTCTGCAAGTATCCCCGATAAGAAAAATGGGCAGATATGAGATGTTTTGAATTTTAAAAATTTGTTTTAATTTGCACAAGACATATCATAGGAGTCCCAAATTTCCCAACTTTTTCTTTTACTTTTCCATTTTTTAATTCCTATTTTGTGTTTGAATTTTCATTTCTCACAAGCTGCTTAGTGTTTTTTCATCTTTTCGGACAGATATTTATGTAATTTCTCCTTTTCAGTACCTTATTTGACGAAGTATAACTAGTTTGCATGGGAAAATGTTTTATAAATAAGAATTTTTGGGAGAATGTTATAAATGTTGTATAAATACTTATACACTGCATATTTATACGGGTGTTTAGTTGCGTTTAGCAAATTCTAATAAATAAGGCTGGCTGTTAGTTATCAATATTCAATTGAAACATTTTTAATTTTTTTATCAGTCGACAACACTGTATCATGGGAAAAAATGGATGCAAGAAAAGTGTCTCAATTACGAGTATGTGTATTTTTTAACTAAATATTGTCGTCTTTAAAAACAATTAAAGAATTGACAAAAAATGCGAACTTTTGATCTTTATATTTGAGTTTGGCTATTTTTGGCTCCAAGAATTTTCAATTTGGCTCCATACGTCTTATGACACTGAGTACAAGTCCGGGACAATAAACGTGCGAAAAGATATTTGAACATCCTACCAAGGAATCTACTTACTACAATTACCCTCTTTTCGCAGCAGCAGCGTACTGCAAAACGAAAAGGAGAGCGATATTTTTTTTCAAGATTTCGTTGTCACTTTTGTATGGATTTATTTGTTCCGAAACAGCTGCATCCTAGCCTGTAAGAAAGGTAGTAGACGGAAAAAAAATTAAAACTGTTTCGACGAAAGTGATGCAGTTCCTGATTTGTAAAGAGTGTTTCAAAAATGTGGTGGCAGTAGCAGAGACAATACTGAGACCACCAACTTCGGCCGATTTCCCTTTACTTGCCTACAAGCTATATTTTTATGGGGTGGCAAATGCTAAGTGCGCTAGTATTGATATATAGAAATTCGTATTGACATATGTCACGTAACTTCAAAAATTCCGACTAACCAACACACTCGCACCTTGCATGCCACTTCCGCTATGGGCAAAGTTTCTGCCAGCGTTCATAGAATTTAATCCGTTAAATTTGAAAATATTTGTTACGTGTGGATAATACTTTTTTTTAGGAATAAGTAAACATTTGCTTAAAATATTAATGAAAAATGAACAACGTAGATTGGTTGAGGAAAATAACAACATTTTGAGCAAATTTTCTTCAGCTATCTAAGAAAAAATTACACATCAAATCGAAGTTAAGGATATTCAAAAGCAGAAAAAACGCAAACATGTTTGTCCTAATAAGTTTCTAGTATATGGAACAACCCTATTAGATAGTTTTATTGACCAACAAAATCGAATTATTCGCCTTTTAAAAGTATATAATAACCAACCAATGGCATTCAGCAATGAAAAAATGTGGTATACCCGAACTCTAGCACATTTCCCCACGGTTGCCGAGGTTGGCAGCATTTGTTTTTGTATTTTTTTGTATGTTTTTGCATGTCACACGGATTCTAAATTGATATAACACCGATGGGAAAACAAAATGGGGAATTTGAAAATAAATTGAGGGGGCCAGCGGCAAGAGGATTGTGAGTTGGGGGTGTCAGTATGATTTGTCTCTGGGCAGTAGGTATGCCAAGCGAAATAGGATGTGAGATTGTGTGTCCTTTTGTAGGAAAATTGTATTTTAATTGTAAGAATATGCATAATTACGCCAAAAATTTTAAATTGAAAAAAAAGAACCCAAAAACCTCAGAAAAAAGTTTTGTAATTTTTTCCTAGGATTCGCCCAAATATTTGACACAAATGCCGCGAATTTCGGGATTTTTTTTGAAAAAAACAAAAAATTTTTACCAGATTTGAAAAAGAAAAAAACCAGCGACAGAAAGTTGCATTCTATGACTCATTTATTGTGCATCTTATTTTACCAAAATATCATAACTTGACAGAGAGAGAAGACTTTTTTCTAAACCAAATTTCGAAATTGTATCAAAAAAACAAGCTTTTCTGGCGCAATTTCCAAATTGCTTTTCGGCTATTTTTCCAAAAAAAAAAATGGCGAAATTTCCTGGCTTTTCTTGCGGTTTTGGCATTTTTGCGGCAATTATTTTGTCTTTTTTTTAAAATAACTTTTTGAAGTAATTTCAGGCAGCCTGAATAATGTCGGCATAAAAAAATATTATATTACTCCAAAGCCCGAATGACACTCACCCCTATCGGGAATAATATTTCCCACAGAATGTTTTGAATTCAGCAATCTGATTTACACTGCTGACAAGGGAAACATTTCCATCGGAATTTGTTCACGATACCCCTGACTAATTTTGTTTTGCATTTTTTCTGCTTTTAACAGAAACTAGAGCAGTACGAAAAATTAGAACGAAAATTCCGGATAGGAGTGAGTGCGTACACACCAACTTTATTAATATAGAAACATAAAAAAAAGTGATTATGGACTTTTGGCTTGTGAACTTATATGACTCTGCGCCGTTTTCAAAATGCCTTTAGAATCATTAAGGATGATAATAGATATTTTAAATTTATAATTTAAATTTATTTTTGTTTTATCTGTTACGTTCCCGTTAAGAAAAACGTTAATTCAGTTCGCCGAATTAACGCTTCAAACTTTCATTGAAAATGTGCCAACAAGTGCTGGAAATAAAACCTACTACTATTATTATAAATCCGAAAATCCATCTACCGCGCTTAATCTGAATCTTAGTGCGACTCAATTCAGAGTTTCCAATTTATAAATAAATCGAGATGAATAAGTTGGCCCTAAAAGCAGCGTTTTGGTTTCAATTTCAAATGAAAGCTCGAAATTGTAAAAATGTGTGAGGGAAATATGATCTACTACCAATTTAGAGGTGATTTCGTGTTGTAAAATTTGTTAATACCACAGCAATGACAGTTTTATGATGAAGCTACATACCTACGTACATAGTATAGTATAGTTGCCTCCAAGTGGTTATCTTCTCCTCTTCTTTTTTTTTTTTGCTGAGATTTGTTCTAATTGAAATATTTATTCCGCTTATCGTTAATCTTAGAAAGATAAACTAATAATTTGAAACACAGAAAATATTTCCAAGAAGGCCAACAAAACTTTCAAGACGGATTTTTTGTTATTTAAAAAGAATATTGGTTCATTGATTTCTAGTTCAATTAGATGCATATCAATTTGACAGTTGTGTTAGAAGTGATAAGTTTTCCCCTGGCGGGCATTGACCTGCGCCTGCGTTTTTCTAAATTGTTGTCTCATTATTTGTATTTCGTGGCATTCGTTTGAGTGGGTTAAAAAATTACCGCAGAATGTGATTTCTGTATCAGTTTCACATTTCATACAGATCTTGTTGCGAATGGTATCAAAGATGGCATGCAGTTTCATCTGACTTGTGCTGCACTCAACAACTTGAAGATTTCCAGATATTCAGTGTAGCTCTCATCACGATAGCAAGCGATATTATCTTATCAATAATTTCCATTAGCAAATTCAAGCAGCTCTTAAATTAATTTGGTGCAACGCAATTTCTACATTGTGAATAAACAGCAGATACAGACCAATATGAGAGGGAAATGATTTATGACATTTATATAGGTAATCAATAATGGTAATTGATTTATTGTAAATATGTATAGAAGGCGAAGCAAACAAATATTAAGGAATGGAAATATCGAACAAAATTGACTCCTCCTAGCTACGTTGCACATATTGATTAGAGCTAAACTCACATCTTAAGGTGACATGTTTTTTTAAAAGCACCACTTCGAGAAAAATTAATCTGAGCTAAACAAAAAATTGTAGCTCACCATAGTTCATCAAGAGTTCATTCACATTACTTAAAACTAGTTTCATACGGTCACTCGGTTTGTGTAAGCCTCTTTATGGAAATAGTCAGTACTTATTACAAAAGTGAAACCGCAAGTACTAGAGGTACTTTTGAATACTCACGAAGCGTGATTTCCAAAGAAAATAACGTTCATTTCAAGTGCCCTGTGATTACCGTTTTGTACACAAATGTTAAGTTCATGTGTGCTTTATAGCTATGTGAGAGTTTCTCGTGTCTTACCCATATCGGTAAATTTATAATTTAATTATAGCTTATCAGAGACAATCACAAAGAACTGTAAAATGTAAACTTCCTTTTTAGTAAAGCGCTCTATATGAATAGTTGAACTCATATGGCTTTGTCTGAATCACGATTTATTTGTTGAATCTCTATAAAAATAATAATTCTACACAAAACTTCAATGAGGAGGTTGGACGGAAATGAGCGAGTTCAATCGATAACTGAATTTGTGGGTGAAAACTCTTACTAGTCACTCACCATCACCATTCGTTTCGGGGATACCCGCACCCGCACGCGCACGAGCACAATGCAAGTGTATTTAATGAGTATTATGAAAAGGTGGTGCAATATTGCTCACCATGGGTTGTGAGCGAGCATGCTTTGGTACTTATTATAGAGGACAATAATACTCTTGTTGGATGTTGCAAAGTAGGCACAGTTTCCACTGACTAGCAACCAGTACGAGATTCAGATTAATCTTCACTTAAATGTAGGGTGACCAGTCGTCCTCTTTTTGAGGAGACATTCCTCTTTTTCACTACTATGAACCAGAGACAAATGATACTGAGACCCCCAACTCACAATCCTCTTGCCGCTGGGTCCCTCAGTTTTTTTTCAAATTCGCCATTTTGTTTTCCTATCGGTGTTGTGTCAATTAAGAATCCGTGTGACATGCAAAAACATACAAAAAATACAAAAATAAATGCTTCCAACCTCGGCAACCGTGGGGAAATGTGCTAGAGTTCGGGAATACCACATTTTTACATTACTGAATGCCATTGGTTAGTAATTATATATTGTTAAAAGGCGAATAATTTGATTTTTTGGTTAATAAAACTAGCTAAATGAGATGTTCTATATTCAAGAAACTTATTATGACAAATATGGTTACGTATTTTCTGCTTTTGAATATCATTAACTTCGATTTCATGTCTAAATATTTCTTAGATAACTTAAGAAAATTTGCTCAAAATGTTTGCATTTTCCTTCAACCAATCTACATTGTTCATTTTTCATTAATATTTTAAGCAAACGTACACTTACCCATGAAAGAAAATGTTATCCAAACGTAACGAATAATTTCAAATTTAACGGATAAAATTCTATGAACGCTGGCAGCAACTTTGCCCACAGCGGAAGTGGCATATGCAAGGTGCGAGCGTGTTGGTGAGTCGGAATTTTTGAAGTTACGTGACATTTGTCAATACGAATTTCTTTGTAACAATACAAGCGCACTTAGCATTTGCCACCCCATAAAAATATAGCTTGTAGGCTAAGTAACGGGAAATCTGTCGGAGTTGGTGGTCTCAGTATTCTCTCTGCTATGAACCCTCTAATTTTTTTTCTAAAATAAAATAATTGTCCTTTTACTAAACTGACCTCCAAAAGTAACCCTTTTGAGTAGATACTGGAGTTAGATTTTAAGCTCCGTGTATTAATTTTCAAAGACCAATGGCCTCACTAATACTCATTTTTAGCCAAATAATTTCTAACTAAATATTTTGTGGGTAATTTTATATGGAAAATTTTGTGAGTTCATAAAATCTAGCCAGAATTGACCCCAATTCTGGTTCCGTGAAAAGGTGAAATGAAAATGTGTTCACCCTTTCACCGCGATTTTGATTCTTGTTGTACGAAAATGTGAAACTAAACTTCACAATTTTTCATATGAATAATTTTTTTCACATCCTATTTTCAAGTGAATGTTTTTAGTGAAATATTGAAAATTGAGAACCTGATATCGTACAACACAGAATGTGATATTAAATTCACCAAGATAGTTTCACTTATCGAGAATCACACAGCAAGTGAATCTAAAATAATAAAGCAGTGTATGAAAGCGAATGAGAAAATTATCTATTCGATTCACTCTTTCACGGAACAAGAATTGACCCCCTGGAAACTAAATATGATTTTAAGTAACGCTCCAAGTTAATTCCTTTTGTCAAAACTAGAAAATGTTGGTCATATTAATGTACTTTAACCATTTTCGAATAAATTTTTACTTCAAAATAAGTGGCATCTTTTTTGTGATAGGAAAAATGGTCACCTTACTAAATTACGTGATTTACTATAAAACTACTACCACCTACGTAGTACTACTACTACAAACCACCTTGCAACTTTTGCACAAAAGACAACTCTCAGTACCTACGTGTTCTAGCAACGCAACCACTTTCAGCTTTGTGTACCTTATTTTTGGCGAAAAATTTGACATCGATTGAATGCCGAATCTTACAGTGCAGCCCCAGTCTGCAACAACAGAGGTTTAAGCCCTAGTGCGCACTGGGGTAACCATATAGCCTAATACAGAACAACGTCGCAGCGCCCACTGAAAACCTGCGTTCAAAGTAAGCACTAATTAGCTGACCCTACCGGTCTTCGGATCGGTGCTGGCTTTTGCTGTCAAATGTGCCTGTCATTTGGCGGTATACTGTTGGTTTTGTAATAGTTGAGGAAAAACTTTAATTCTCTGGCATCATTATTATATTCTTCAAGCAAAAGTTCGACTAACTTTGAAGGTCGACGATAATTATTGAAATGAAAATGTTATCGCACATTGGTGTGTCTGGGTAGACGTTTACACATCTTCAGAAGTAGTACAACCGTACTTTTTATCACAATACATTTCCAAATACAATTCCAAGTGTGTAGCTGCAAACGGAACACATTGTTGCAGCTCGAACATTGATAAGACAGTCATACATAACTTCCAATTGGTATAATGAATATAAAAAGCAAGTGAAAAAAACTCCACTGTTTGACTACCGGAAACGCTAATCACGAATGAGTCGACGAAAAATCAGTAGATACGAGCACTAATCACGCGAGCAAAATTCAATCACGCTCAGCTCATCTCTGACAAACGTTTAGATTTGAATTTTAATAATAAAATTAGTAACCCTCCCCCTCCACAACCGGCTACCTACTCCACTCTAAGAAAAGTCATTGAGATAACTTATCTTAAGTTCGATAACGGAATTGTTGTTAGTGAGGCAGTGGTTGGTTTCATGCTAAACTTTATTGAGTTGCGAAATTTTCGCGACGCACATGTGCGGTTGGTGGCACTTTGCCGAAAACAAAAAATACCACCGCGAAATAGAAAAAAACAAAAAAAAAAATAAACCTAAAAGTTCGAGGCAACAACGTGGATACAGAATTTAATCAAAAATTCGAATAGGAAACACTGTACAATATACATATGTGCATAGATGATTTAACACTAAAGTATAAGGCGGATTGTAGGATGTTGATGTTAAGTCACTTGATTAGTAGAGCTTTGCCAAATGATTTATTTATATTTTTACTTTTATAATCGGCCAAACTAACGTGTTGTATTAGTCAACGCAGTCGATTTACAATTGCGATGCGTAGAACCTTTGTACACTTATGCATTTAAGTGTATTAAATCAGTACTCTAGTGTAGCAAATATAGGAAACGTGTCAGGTGGTGGGCAAATTGCACGTTTTTGAACTCGGCTACTGTGGTCACAAGGCAAAACCGCTTAAGTCGACTTAAGACGAAATTGAGATTTTGATGCCATTAGATAAATAATTTTTTTTCATCTTTATATCTTTAAAAAAGTAGCCACAATTAAAAAAAAACAACAGCTTAAGTCATTAGAGTCAATAGAGTAAAAAAGCTTTAAACTGCTCTCCTAAAATGAGTAAAACAGACTTAAGAGGTTTTGCCTTGTGACCACAGTAAATAGTGTGTTTATATAGTTCAGCATTTTGAACTCTTAACAACGACGCACTGGATCAGATTTCAATCGAAGAATTTAACAAGTTCCTTTGCAAAAAGTAAATAAATTAATAGTTGACGTCCCATAAAGACCTTGCTTTTTAAAAAATGTTATTTGCTGATCTTTTATATTGTGCCCAAACTTCGTAAGCAAATTCTAAACGAATTTCCCACAAAATCATTATGTTTTTCCTTGTGCTGTTTCATCAAAAAGTGATTTTTTTCCATCGTCCCAAAGCACTTACAAAGGCCTTGTTGACTTAGGTGTGTCGTTTTCCATTGGATACACTCGGGGATCCACTCATTCTGAAATCCAATGGAGCAAGAAAACTGGTGTAATTCACAAATGTATTGGGAAATAATAATCTACGGCTGGCTGCTGTCAGATGGCTTGTATAAAACAAAAAAAATTACACAACTAGGAAGCACTAATTGAAACCGAGAAGGGTTGAGTTTTTAACTGAAGTGTTTTGAAGCTTCCAACTATTGTCACTGGAAAAAGTCAATGCCAACGTCAGATCCCACAAAAATTTTTATTACGTTAGAAGTTCCACGCTTAAGTAAAATATTGATCCGTTTGACAAACCAATGTCGTTTTCCATTGGGACGAACAGATATTTTTTCAGATCTCAGATTTTACGCGGCCCATCGAACGTGCAACGAAATTGATCTGCTTTTGTAAATGGACTAATGCGTTATTTGACAACAATATCAGCTGTTCAAATTGCATTTGTGTTTGGTAAAATCAACCATGGAAATCACCTTGAAAAATGTTTCCCCTATTGTAGATACAAATGGTGTAGTTTCGGTGATTCGTAATTTCCAGATGATGGGGAAACCAATGAAGATAAATAATTCCTCCAAAATTATATCTATTGTTATTTATTTATTTCTTTATATCAAGAAACTTGGCGCATTTGTTTTGAAAGCAAACTTCTTAAAATGACGTAAACCAGCTGTGCAATTGGTATTTGTGGAAGTATGTGTAAGTCTGAAAAAATATCGAGATCTGCGAACAATGATCCGAATCGAAAAAAAGATTGATATTTTTGCCCAATGGAACATGAAAAGTGATTTAGATAAAAAAAAGATTAATTTTTTGTCCCAATGGAAAACCACATAAGTAACATTATTATCATCTCCAAACTGTCAGAGAGCAGAATATAAACTCAGAACCACATATTGTAGCGTGGAACCTAAAATTTAAACAACAACTAGTTACCAAACACTTCTAATTGGAGACTCGAATCTGTCAAATAAGTGGAGAGTAAAGTGAGCTAATTCTAGAACCATCAACTTTGTTCGGGACGAACAGGAATTCACTAGAAAGTTCCCGACAGATGGCAGAGCGGATACAAAAGAGCAGATTCGAGAACAATGAATTTATTATTAAATTTATTCTTTAGATAACAGTTTTTGAAATACTTCTTCTTTGGTCTATCTGTCAACATTTTGCATTTGACGAAATTAGCTCTGAGCACGGAAATTTCTCTTTACTCGTTAGTTTGCTTGTTTTCTTCTTTATTTATTTTAACCTCTATAAGCGAGAAAGACTTGCTACAAATATGTACTTCAATTTATTTGAAGGCCCTCTTAAATGAAACAAAAATTTGTGCTCAACCTCAGAGAAACTATGTAATATCGATTTAATTGTATTTGTGAACTGAAAATTGCTATTTGTTCTACCAAAAGAGCGTTGTATTTAAATAATCTAACATATAATCTAAAAAAAAAACTGATCCCTAATTGATTTAAATAGCGAAATTTATAATTGCAGCAATTTTCCCGCGAATTGAAAATTCTTGCCGCGAACTGTCACACTCTAATCACAATCCACAAAACACAGTCGCAATCCACAAGCCCACGAATGAGAAATCCTTTCGAACTGAACCTTTTCAAAATTAAGCTGAATCGCGGGTATCTGCTAAAACGAGTATTCATGTGATTGAAGTGTCAGAAACTACGAATATTCCCTTGTTCGCTCTGTAAGTGAGACTGAAATTAATGGCCCAATAGATTCCAATTAACCAGGTTCTACTGAAGTTTAAAATTAGAAAATTAGACCCAACACTAGTATAATCATTCCGTTCTAATAACCTCAAATTTAAAATGTCAGTTGGATTATTATTATGCATTCCACAGGCTTAAGGCTTAAAAAGTGCTGCCAGAAATGCGGCATCGAACTTAATGTGTAATTTAGACGAATGATTACAGGGATGGCAAAAGTCAAATGACGTTAATAGCCATCATTTGTTATATTCTTCCTCGAGGTGTTAAGGCGTCTAATTAGCAAATTTATAAATAAGAAAGCGTATAGGAAAACTATTAGCCTTTAATTAACTTTGCAAATTAGTTATAAAAAAAATAAGCGCATTTTCTTTAAAAACTTGCTTTCTAAAAGTGAAAGTAATAATTTGTATCGAATAAAGGAAAAGACTTAATGCATTCGGTATGTTTTTTTGAAAACCTATCTCAGTAAAGTGAAGTAAAATAGACGAATGCGCAAGAAACCGTTTCAGTCTCATTTGCAAATGGCATAAAATGTTGTGTGTCTCAACGTTTAGTTCTCAGTTTACCAGCAATTTGTTAGCAATATCACCAGAAAGATTCCAACACAAGCTGCTGCTGTCAAGTCACTTCCGCTTGGGATAGACGTAGTTATTTAAAGAGCAAGATCAAGTGTGTTTGTTCTAAGTTCATGTAGGTAAAGATCAAAGTGGATCATAAATGAGTAATAAGAAATCGGGTGTTGCATTTAGATTGCTCCCTTTGTGTTCCAACTAGGTTAGTAGGTACATGTCCCACTTAATAAACGGAAGACCACATTGAATTCGCCGAAAGAGACACTTAAAAGCTACGTATCTACCTGTGGAACACACTCCTTTGCTTCGATAATTATTATTATTAGACTAGAACTGGTTCGACTCTTTGCAGCATGCCATTTAAAATCAGAAAGGGAAACCAGTATAATTATTGTATAACCAGTATTATAACTTTGTATCGTGTTATTTCCGAATTTGCAATTTGAATTCGATTAACAAAATACCAATAAAATAACCATCAAAACCGGCCAACGACTTTAACTCCAATTAGCACAAACCCCGGAGATAAAAACCTAAATCTTCGAAGAAATCATCAAAATGTGACGAAAAAAAATAAAACAAAAAAAAAGCACATGTTTACCTTTGAATTTGAATACCGCCGCGCCACCGTCTGCTCCACTATCCCCGCCAACTCGACAAACGGCAACGACGACGACGGTTCACACAATGTCAATCTGACATTAAATTTTCTCAAAAAGTTGCCCACTGACCTCGAAAAATATAAACAACTCATACGTTTGTGAGGCTTTGACTGCGATCGTGATGTAGATTTTTGTTTTCGAATTGCCGTCGGATTCTGTTTTGCTGTGCGTTTCGCCAAGAAAGCTCTCCACGTGCTTTTTAAGCCGCAAAAGCGTGTGGGTGAAATTGAAATGCCACCAAGATCACGTCGGTCGCGTCGCAATACGCGAACGAATCTTAGCTGGAAACAGAAGACGCCGCATTCGCTGACCACACTCTCTGATTGTGAATCACCGACGAAGAGCTTTTTAAAAGCAGGCATCTCGAACCAACTCGAGTGTTCGACGAAAGTAAAAGGAAAATTTCCATTTTCGGTTTCGTTTTCCAACCGCAATTGAAATGATCTAACACGCAAAAATAACTACTCATCGGTTAAATGGAGTGAAATCTATTTATCAGGGTGCTGATGGCAATACAAATGCAAACTATTGCGTTGAGTAATAAATACAATATTATCGTTTGTTTCTGTATTACTAGAGTGTTCGTGAGGAGATGGAATTATTTTTCTCTTCAATTGCATCTAAATGGTTTGAATACCTTATATCTACTTATAATTTAATTGGAAGGCTGTTTGTGAAGGAGGGATCGCCCGATGCCCGAATGATATATAGGCGATAGGTTAGTCACACTCCAGTGGACATTGAATATTCAATTTTTAATATTATTTCGATAGAAATTAATTCCACGACCTGGCAACAGAAGGCATAGTTAAGAGAAACTCGCATGTTCTTGGGAGATACGTCAAATTGTGTCTATCTAGGTTAATTGGTTTCCCATGGCCGCTTTACACGATCAGAGAAATTATGTGGCTTTCCATACGAATTGGTATATGATTTGCCAAATTTATTGACAGATGTGACTCCCTTTCTGTGTCATTATTAAAAGGCTGACTAATTTCCACTGTTATGATCAGGATTCGAACAGTACCATCCTCGAAGGGAACTGTTCAAGGATGAAGTCGATTTAGCAGACGAAATAGCTACGGTGTCACTTTTAAAGATTTGGTTTTCGAATTGGTAATACTGAAAGCAGACTTGCGCTCATATTGGTTGCATCACAAAAATCTAATAATCTTATGTCGACTAGATTGGTCATCTAGTATCATTTTCTTACGTCAGCCACATATGGGAACTCTCAACTTAGTTCTCAGTCACGAATTTCTTAATTAGATTCATCGGTTATCCCTCCATAAATGTCTACTGAAAAAGCTGTACCTACATGTGACCGATCTAAGCCAATCAAAACTGCGACACACCAAGTCAGCCAGCTGTCAGATGTGGGTACTAGGATATCTGAAATGCTCACTGCTTCTGTCACTTAACAGATGGAGCTTTCGAATATCTTGTGTGTGTGATGATGACGCCATGCGTGGGTCAATAAGTTCTTGAAAATTAAAACAGATGGCGTTGCCACCTCAAACCAATAATTTTGCCACTCAAGAAGGTTCATTTAACTCGTCTAAATTTGCAGACAGATAGGGGAAATGGTTTTATTTCCCAGGTTCCAAAATATTTATAAAGTTTGCATCTAATGCTTCCTGACCATTGAAAAAATGTTAAAACTAGTGTTGAAGAGAAAGGCACTGGGTCACATATATAACATTTTTTTTTTTTTCTTGTTAATTTATATTTAAATTTTAAACATCGAGTGGAACAAATTTTGAAAAAAAAAAAACAAATTCCAATGGCGCTAAATCGCAAGATCTGGATGGCCAATTGTGATCGCAAAACGACCGAATGAGGAAATGACTCATGCGGTCATTGAATTGTTTCTCTGGTTGTATGGCATGTGGCACCGTCTTATTGAAACCACATTTTCGAGCCAAATTTAAGTTCTGGGTGCGATTTTAGCTAACCGGAAACGAAGTATGCCTCCAATCAAATAAAAGTGCTGACTGCAAGGTAGCAGGGTAACAAAGAAAAAGGTATTGTGAGACCGTTGTATTGGGAAAAACGATTCTGGAGCTAATATAACAACACCGACCTGGTTTTGAGCTATATCACCAGCAAATCCTCGCTGGTATGTACCTGTACCCACAAAATTTTTGAAGCACAATATTGACACACAATTTAAGGATTTATTACTTGAAGTGACTTTTACTGTATGGCTGACATGTGGATCAGTCTACCCAGGGTGTGCTATTTTGGGACAGTTTTTTTCTATTCGTGAGTTTTTGGGACGAATGGAAGGGATCTACAATTTTATGCCGAGTCTAAACGGCCAATTGAGAAGCTCTTTCATGACAGCTATAGTCTCGGGTGTTTGTCAGATGTTCGCTAGAGGTGGTGCAGTGAAAAAAAAACCTTACTTTGGAATTTTGGGTTTTTCGGGATTCGAAACTGGGACCCCTCGCTTAGTAGTCCAACGCACACTAACCACTTTTTTTTTCTATTAGTAGTTGGTACTAAAGTTTTGCTCTAGAATTAAAAAAAAAAAAGTATTGAATCATAAAGAGCTATTTTCGTAGTTATTTTGCACATTCGCTCAACTCACGTAAATTGTGTCTCGTCAAGTCGTAAGACACTTCAAAAGATAAAGCTCGACATTTGTATTGTAAGAAATATAGAAAGAACTGACAAGCTGCTGATTGACTGTAAACTACATTTTATTTCAATTAATTAAAAATCTGACAGCAAAACAAACATTTTGTTTTGATACGCAAGCAGGCGATATTAACATCATCACAAACGATTAAAGCGCGCCAAGCGCAAAACAAGCTGAAAAACTTAAACTGTTGTATAACAAACTTCGCAGCTGCTTAACTAATTATTACCTTGAAGTATTCGCAAACAAAAATCGAGATAACTTAATAACGACAATGTGGCACAGTTATTACAAATCATTCATCAAAACATTGATAAGATATAACCCTCAATAAATTTTGCAACAATTCTTCCATGAGAACATTTTACTTGCGAGTAACTTACAATTTCCATCTCTTTCTAAATAAACAGATCTGTTTTGGAACTATTAACAGGCAGATATACCAAGTAAGTTAATTACGGAGTGACTTTCCCCCGGCGACAAGGGCACTGATCACAACAATTGATGAGGCGAAAAAAAACCGAATTGGTGACTTTTTTTTCCATGTAAAATAGACATGGGTTAGATAACATAACAATTAACAGATAAGTACCTAACTAAGCTACCTAACCTACCATAAACACAGCGCAGCTGTAGTTTTGGTTTTCCTTTGACGTCTATTGTACGGCAGACCAAAATATGGGATTTTAAATGTCCCTGCGGTTTAGCACTGATGTTTTAGACGATGTCAGGAAATGTTATAACCTTTGACTTTGTTTTTAATGAAAAAGTAGGATTTATTGGAAAACGGAAAGTCCCACTAATCGAGCGTTCTCTGCTGTCTGTGGGGAACTTTTATTTTGTCTGACATTGCATTTACATTGTTTAGGGGCTTGGAAGAAAATTCCCCGCTGCACCTGTCAGCGGCAATTTTTTTGTATTCCATTTCCTCCTCTATGGAAATTAGAACTAACAACTATAATCTTATAAAAAAAAATATTATTTACATCGACAAATTGGTGCAAACAATTTAAGTGGAACACGCCGACCGACGTGACTTAACAACAAATGGCAGTTTTGTAAGTGAAGTTCTCTACAGAAGCCATCCCGTCGACGTGTTCAGATGCAAGACAAATAATCTCTAGATTTCGTAATCACATAACTAATATTTTATTTTATTCTGTTAATGTGATGTAGGTATATATTTATAGGACAATTAACGAGTGGTGACAGATTACTTAGGGAGTAGTAGAAAGGAAATCGTAGAACCAGGTGCATATTGTTTAATTAGACAGTATTCTCCAGTTACAAACGGAGTTTGGTGTATCTGATGTAATCGGGCAACTCCTACACTTGCGTTTGTGACTATTCAGATATTGTACATCGGGTGGGTGGTATATATTTTTTGTACATAATATAGACAAAGTCGAAATAAAAGATTGACTGAAAAGTAGACTGAATTCGTGACCAATTCAGTCAAATGTGCTCGAAGCGAGCGCTTCAGGGTGTCCCACACCATATGGCGAACACTTTCCTCTTAATGAATGTTTTACGAACATTTTTGTTTATGAACTGCAATAACAAACAAAAAATTAACAGTTTCACATCAATTCGAAGCATCTGTCACTTTGTGCAAAAGTAATGTCGAACTTACCTATTTTTAAATAAAGAAAGTAGGCATCACAGCAACATCGATACCGACGTTAGGCTTAAGTCCATAATTTACTGGCGTAAAATTATCGTTATCAAATCTAATTATAAATAAGTAAAAGTGTTATCATCGGCCAGGCCGCTGCTCTGATACCCTCCACTGCATACGAGCCATGCAAAATTGGTTGTATATGGGAGGTAGCAGAACTACTTAACCGACATAGACCATAATTAATACCAACTTGACGACAATAAAAATAAGTCCTCTCACAAAATTTCACTTGCCTAAGAAGATTCTTTTCGACGCTATCGTGTTTTCAACATGTGTTTTCTGATATCGGTTTTGTATGTGAGGTACCAGAACCACTTGACCGACATAGCTCATTTTTAGTACCAACCTAACGACGATAAAAAAAAGTCCTTTCACCGAACTTCATTTGCCTAGGTTGATGCCTTTGGAACCTATCGTGTTTTCAACAGACAATCAATCCCTTTGGGCGCTATCGTGCTTTCAACAGACAGACAGGAACCTGATTCAGAATGTTTATACTTTATGAGATCTCCGGTGACTCCTTCTTAGCGTTACAAATGTAATGACAAAGTGAATATACCTTTCTGTGGATGGTATAACAACGAGTTGGAGCTGGTAGTACTCCGTTTTGACCGAAAAATAAGAATAATTTGGTTTTCCGGAATTTTCATTCTGCCTAAACCGCAAATACAGCAATTCGAACAAAATAAAATAAAAAAGGAATCATGAAAATCGGCCCAGCGGTTATCGAGTTATAACGTCATCGAATTTCCTCCCGAAGGAATTATATATTATATAGATTTTAATAACATAGCAAAAAATAAAACCAAAATTGGAACGAACCAGCGGCAAATTATTGTCGAACAGAGCTAAAAATGTACAACCGTATTTACGTCTTCGATCTTGATTAGTTAAACATTGCGGAAGAATTTACGCACCCTTTACGTGGCTTTCTAGGAAGTTTTATGTATATATTCATTTTATCGTGATTCTTTTACTAAATGCGGTTGGTGTATAAATAGGTACAAACATCTGCTAAAACAGAACAAAAACAACCTAAAATTTATGTATCAGAGCTGATGACAGTTTTGCTGAAATCTGTTTCCACTTATATGGAGGGATGGAACCGATATTTTTTTTTAGGAATACATATTAATAAAATGACAACATAATGTCTGTCAACCTTTACCGTCTATAGACGTCAAAAAGATGCACAGCTCTGCATCTGTCGAAAAGAAGAAGCGCACAGAAGCTAATGTCATCATTCCAAAAACGCCATAGAAAGATATTAACGTCGAAAAATTTGACGTTAGAAGCAATGTAAACAGAAATACTGCTGGACATCTGCAGCTTGGCAGCTCCACACAAAATAATTATTAATAATCAAATACAACACATTGACGGAATATATAGCACATGACAAGCACCTGGCTGTCAATTTGACATACGTCACTGCTTTTGAAACTGCTTAAGGTATACGTAAAAAAATACAACGATATAAGCTTTGCCTTCTAATTATTTACTTCAACTTGATAAACTTCAAAAGTTCTCGAAAATAATAATTAAAGCAAGAAATCGAAGTCTGTATTGAAACTTGCGTCAGGTAAGACGTAGCTGGTAGCTCTATGACTTGCAAATTGTATTTTAAATTAAAATGCAACGTACTATTATCTAAGCATATGCGCCCAAAATGCAAATATGTACTCGTACATATCGCCTCTCACAAACAAAATAAAGATTTCCTGCTGTCAACACCGATTCAACTTAAATTTATAAAATTCAAATCTCAAAGGTCAAACGTCTCATCGCTACGACTCACCTGCATAATGGGATACGAAGTTCGACCTTTACCCAATCTCTCCAAAATTGTCAATTTATCGGTATCAACGATGACAGCCGCAATATTGGACGTTGACAGAACCGGCTTGCTCGGATGCACAATTGGCACAAAAGTGCTGTTCATGATGACATTCCGTGGTTCGTTGCGGTAATAGTTGTTGGATCCCTTTGAGTTGCCATATTTGTTATTCTGTTTGCGAAATTGTTTCCCCGTGAAGATCAGCGAACCGATCGCCTGCGGGGAACATTTGGCGCACGGAGTTGAAAATGTCGAGTAGTTTGTCACATTTAGAGCACTGCCATTGGCCACAATTTCGGATAATCTCATTTTGCCGAATTGGTTCTTTTTGTGACCCATTGGATCGTCCTTGTGATCCTCGTCGCGCGACGTAATTCGAGGGGTGGTCGATGTAGTCGAGATCGGATTTGGTTTGGTCGTTGCGTTGGCCGATGGGCCTTTGGACGCCTTCTTGTTGGAGATGTTGAGACGTTTCAGGGATGTGTTGATATTTGTATTCGCCGAAGAGCGATCGAATTTTTGCGTTTTAATTGTTTCATTTGAGCTTTTCGTTGTTACGGCGGAAGCTTTAGCGTTCGGTCTAGGCGGGTTGGCAACCTTAGACTCAGCGGCACCTTGCTGTGGTGGCGACGTTTGTTGCTGCGTAGTCCTTGCGCCTTTTTTCGACTGAGGTTGCTGTTGCCTTCCCTTTGATTTGTTATTAACCATGATTGATTGGAAGTAAGTATTTTTAGGACAATCAATAAAACTGCACGAAGTTGAATGCGATCGTTCGAGAGATTAAAAAGCTTTTGTGTGTCGTGTCGGATATTTTTTTGTTTTTTTTTTGTCTTTTTTCTGTTCGCTTATTTGTTTGTCACTCTTGAAATAATCTCACTACGCTAATTGCCAACGAGTACAGTGCGCGGCAGTGATGTAATATTTAGGGGTATTCAATGCGGAAATACCTCTATGTGCTTTTTTTTTTTGTTATTGTGTCTCTTAAAAATTGCAGTTCACTTTTTGTTTATATTTAACTCTCCACTAATAGATAATTATAGATTGTTCAATATATCACTTTGCGGAAAAAGAAGTGAAATAGAATCGGAAACTTTGAATGCGGATTAAAAGTCACAGACACACAGCACGCGAGTGGGGGATGCAAAGGGGTTGTACACTAGAAAAATAGACAAACGAAGGAAAACACCGACGACGACGACGCGACGAAAATAGTTGATTTCTTTTATTTTTCAGCAGTTTTAATAAAAATTTTCCTAAATGCGCAATGGCCAGGAAGTTCAAAGCGATTGGATTAGCAGCACGCTGTTCACACTCTCACTGTTAGCACATGTGTGTGGGGCGCAGAATTGTTCATTCGATTGGAAATTGCAGTAAGCACCTCTAGCTAAGTATTGTATTTCATGTATTTTTCGTATGCACTCGTAATACACAATACAAACCGAAACGGGTCACAAGAAAGCAACAACAAGGATATACGATCCTAACGCACCCTTGCCAATTAACTAGACAAAGAACAACCGGGGCACCTTTGGACGGCGACAAGACAAATATGGCACTGAAGGTAATCACGCGGAAGACGAAGGCGACAAAATTGGTTGGACAGCGCAAAAGAAAGCGTCATCGATGACAACTAAACCGTATGAGGGAGAGAACTGTAAAACAAAAACATACGGATCAAACGTCCTGCGAAGCGGAACAAAACAACCCTAACCGCGGTAACCGGGTGAATTTGAAAACTCGCAGAAAAAATTAAGAAGATTCGGCTGTCACAACGAGTGACTGCTCAGCTAAGATATACTTGAATCTTCGGTTAGAATTTAACTGATCCGTGATAATGAGGCTTATCGATAATTATCGGGGTGGTTTGTCGAATAACGTTGTCTGTGTCTAAATAGTCGAACATGTGACGACCAACTGACGATGTCTTAGGAAAGCTACGGTAGATTGTTGTTTTTTCTTCTTTTTTTCATCGTTTCTCTGTTTTAGCAAGCAACACAACAGAAAAGCTTATTTTGGGGTGGGGGGAGGGTTTCGCAACGTCAATCTGTGGGCAGTGGGTAGTCAAATAAAAGAAATTGCACAGAAATGAAAAATAAAAGCGAAGAGTGGAAAAAATAAAATTGAACAGGCGAACAAATAAAAAGCGGAAAACTTTTAGTCATTGGTTGAATTATTTATTAATCTATTCGCAGCGAAAAAGCTTCGTGCGGTTGATTTTCGTTGCCTTTTTGTAGACGGAAACAACGATTGAGCTTTTGTTCTGCCATACGGTAAAGCTCTGATCAATGGACAGCGGAAGATCATTTTACGCTTGCCGGCCGGCTGGATTGCGAAAGACGTGCAACACACGATCCAAAATGGGTGAACTACACCGTGACTGTGATTGAAGAAGATTGAAGATCGGAGGAATTCCGAAAAGACTACAACGAAACGCTTTGCGGATACACTGCAATATTTATGCAAACAATACCTTGAGCTGACGCTTTTTGACTTAAATCGTTTTGACGTACGACATCAACTGCAAGTAAACTTGAGTAGTTTATATTTTGAATTACGACTTAAGTCAGGTGTCTGCACGAAAGGGCCCACCCACCCCCCCAAGCCTTATATGTCTACTTAAGCGTCGCGTTGAACTTAACGATATTTACTATCTAAAGTCCATCCAACGCTTAAAGTTGTATTTTGTGTGGCAGCATCTGAACGCTTTGTTTCTATATAAATCCGTCGACACGACATTGTGAATTAGGCATTAGTTGTAATGTTCTACCAGGGTCATATGGGACACTAGCTTAGGAGCTGCAGAACAGAACCCACTTCCTCTAATTTTAAGCCGACGAAAATCAGTAAAATGGATTACATTGCAACTGTCTACTGGATAATCAGCTCGTTTTTTAAAAATTGCACTCATATCTGTCGGAGGTTAATCTATGACAGTCATGGGATTCCTGAGATTTTTTCCAAATGTCCGAAAATGTTAGGACTGGCTTGTGGTATCCACAGTGGAATAACCTATGGCAATATTTAATCGTGGCTCACTGTTGCGTAAGCCAATTCTCGATAAATGTGAAATATTTTGTGTAAAGTCAATATTTTTTTATTCGAACTATTCGTTGCATACTTTGAGCATCGCTTTTATTCATACGGATGACATACACAACATGTCAGAGATTTGCTTGCAGATTGAGCATACGTTTCCGCTTTGCTTCCGGGCTGAAGTAAAAGCAAAAGACTTAAATTACGGTTGGAAAATTGAAAGCAATAGATAAGAAAAATATGGAAACTTAAGGAAAAGTCGTATTTACGTATTGAAAAATACCTAGGTATATTTTTGTTTTTGAATGTTCTTTTAGACTGACAGCTGTCTGAAGACATACATTTTTTTCAGTTTTTATTATGCTCGATCGCGTAACCAGTAATCAGTTGACAAAGAAATAAGAACTTCTTGGTTGAGTACGCAGTTGACGTTTGATTGTGTCAACCCAGATGATTGTCACTTTCACAGTTCGTTTTGAAACAGAATCATAATTTACTTGATAATCCTTGTAGGTAGGTACATCTTGTTTATTATTTAAAAGAAAGATTGGAATTTGATGGTTATGGTTTCCTTAAGTATCCAGTCGACTAAAACGGCTGAACTCTAAGGCCGGTTTTATTCACTCAAAGTTGACTCGCTGAACTTTGAATATTTCGGGTTGAGAAAACTGAAAGTTGGTCAACTTTGGGTTCTCTCAACTCCACGAAATTGTAGAAGTTAGGAGAGCGAACTTGGGATTTTACGTATAAATTAATTTTTTTTTTTTTAGTTTTTGACTGTTGGCTCTTCAAATCAAGTGACGAAAGAAATTATTATTAATTAAAATTTGAAATAATATATCGATTAAATTATTCTTGTGAGAATTGGCCTCCGATTTGAGCAGTGAAGAGGATGGATAAGATAAGAATTTGGCCTGTGAGAGACGGCAATACAATGATAATACCACGGAGACGGACCTGAAAAATGGGACGACTATACTTTATTTGTCATTTTCGTCTCTCAAAGCGGACGACAATGATGGCGCTCCATCTTATAATGAATTCGTTGCCGTGAGTCTGGAGAACTGCTGCAAAAAGCACTTTTTCGCGAAAGCAAATTTAATTCTTATGTGGATATCCACTTCTTCAAACGAAAATCATATAGACAAAGAATAAAAAGTATAGAAAGTATGGTTTGTAACGAAAATGACGTGCAAAATCCAAATCCAAAAGTTGAAACTGCCATATTTTGTGTCATCTGCCACAAATATCCCAGGGTTATTTCTGAAACAGCAAGTAAGCCAACTTTTGAATTTCAACTGAGGAGCTGAGAATCAGAGTAGTGAATAAAAGCAATTTTCAACTTGCCGCTCAACTCTCTCTATCAAATCCACTCCGAAGTTTGTCAACCTCGGAGTTATCGGGAGATAGTCAATAAAACTGCCCTAAATGTACTCAATTTTTTGATTTTCTTTCAAAAAAATAGAACTCTTTCCAATTTCAGTTGACTGTTGACTTTCTTTTACTAAATTTCTGTACTTATAAAGTAGATACATATATTCATATTGCAAATCTATGACAAACGCATAATATTGCATTAATAACATCACACAATCCGAGCACAAAAGATTAAAAGGATGCCCAATAATAATTGAGTCGCGCTGCTCAAAGGGACAGCATAGGCTAAGACGGAAAAATACGTGACACGTATTTTGGTCGGACATTTTGTTAACGTGGCAGGGATTATGGAAAAGTTCAGCATGTTGATATTTTTATAGCGATGGCTTACGAAATTTCGCTTTCCTATAAAGCAAAATGCCTGCCGCAAGTGATGAACAGACAAATTTGTATTTATTTCGTATAACTGATTGATGAATTGTTGGTTTCATTTACTAAAACTAATTACCACTCTCATTTCACATGTTTTAAATCAGAAATAGAAATGATTTCAAGTGATTGCACAAATTTTGGTAGCCGGAACTTGTATTTATTTCCATTTTACGTATCTATAATTATGGGTAGCACATCTATTTACACCTTAGGCGTCCGATTTGTGATCTCATTATTACGATTTTCGTAGCATTGACTGCGGACAAATGGATCTCCCTGATCTGCCTCGTGCAAAAATGCGCGTGCGTGATATTGCAAATACAGCAAAGTTTGGGTTAAACAAACTACACAAAGGTGAATAACCTTTAGAAGTATTAGCATTTGGTGAACTTGTTCCCCCGTACCTATTTTTCCGGACATTAATTGGAGCTGGGAGAAGTCCACAGAATGCCCTGACTGTCGGAATGCCAAAATGCTGCACATGTGCTACAGCTTCAAGAAAAGGAGTTTCGTATCATTTTGACACCAACTTTCAATATCAGCTCCTTGTGTGTTTGGAATTACATATAAATGTTTTTAAGTACTTAAATACTTTTTATAAGTATAGGTGGAAAAGATAATTTCATACAGAAAATGTCTCAATTGGGTCACTGAAAATGATAATATTAGTAATGGCGTAGTAACATGTTTGACTAAGAATTTATTCCAACATATGAAATATATTTTCGATAACGTATTAAGATGTAGATGCTGCAATTTTAATAAATGGTCGAATTTAAAACTTAAACTATGATCATTTACGCTGACAAATCGGCTTTGAAACTTTGACAGCTCGCTTTATTACCACATTTGCTTCATAACAAACACTTTATGTCAAAGGCTTCCGAAAACACGGAAATGTAAAAAAAAAATTGCAATTGCAAATCAATCGGTCATCTGTTTGCAAATATCATTTTGTGCAGTTGCCTTGTCAACATTTTTCAACATTGTTTCCGAACACTACAAATTCAACCCTTATACAAAATTTTAATGAAATTAATGACAAACAGTATTTACATCTAAAAAAGTTATCACATCAGAAAAGAAAGAATATTATATTAAGTATGCAGTGTTTATGTCCCGAAAATTCCAAAAATCGAAAACTTTTCACAGCCACTTCAGAATGTCTAAAAGTGTTTTTAAGGTTATGTATACCTATTTTCAGGCTATAATAATGCATTCGCAGATATCACGCACTTTCATGTACTACAAAGCAAATGCACGATCGTTTTTTATCTGCAAATGACATTTACGAACATCTAACCTTTGCAGAACTACATTACCGAACACATGCTTATGGATGCTGCAAAAGCAATTTGATGCAGATGACATATCCGAAAACACCCATATTTTCCGCATTCAGATCATACACAAGATTTTGGAAATACTTTTTTTTTATAGCTGTCAGCTTTTTGCATTTAACAAAATAATCAGTACATGCGGGTAGAAATTGAAGACGTTCGGATTTCTAGCTAACCAACTCCGACAGCAATCTGATTTCTGACGTATTTGTCTCGTTTTCTCTTGGTCTCAATCTCAATTGACTGTGATGTAAAAAAGTTCGAATAAATGTGCACAAAACTTATGCCTTTCATTAGCAGCAATGTGTCTCAAGTTCCCAAGGTAAATAAATTAATAATTTTTCTTACAGTTAACAATAAACAAATTAAAAGAAGGCCCTAGTTGACTAAATCGACTAGATTAATTTAGTTGAATTACGATGTCAGCTAGGTATTTGCTGATTGAACGGTCGAATCTTCCGACCGTCAACCTCCGGACCTCTAGTTGACCTTCGAGTAAGGACTAGGTGGATCCTGGTTGCTGCGTTTGACCGATTGTCAAACGGATGCGTATTATGCGATGAGAATCAATAGAACCTTGTCTATTTCTGACCGACTAGCAAAGATACAACAAATTTGTGGTTTGCGACAACGAAGCGAGATCGAATATAAACACGATATTTTCCCCGAAGGGTTTTGAACAAGAATTAATAAAGCTTTATTTCATGCAGGGTTTATATACAAGCTAGAATAACAGGTTTTCTTTTTCGTAAGAGAGACATTACGTTATTTTTACAAGTTTGACTTAAGCGGCGAATTGGCACATACAAAAAATATGGTGAATGGTATAATTTAAAGCGCCAAATTCGAATGATATGCAAATTCAATTATATATTGGGAATTAGGATGATGACGATGGTGATGACGACGATGATGACGAGACTGGTGACGATTATGACGATGATGCTCCAACACTGATCGTTCTCATTTTCTTCTTTCATAGCTCTTTACAGAGGTTTATTAGTTATGTATTGGTTTTACTCTTTTGTTTTTCTGTCATTTTAAATATGAGTTTTTGCGCGATTGCTGTCAATGTATATCTATCGATTGCATTCCATTAAAGCCGATCAGGCGAATGGGCCTATTTTATTTAAAAAAAAAATTCCATAGGTAATCATTTGTTGTTTTACTTTGACGTTTAGCTTTTTGCAACTTTATTAAGCACCAGTGACAATAGTGAATTCGCAAATTTGGGAACACAAGCGAAGCGAAATTTGTCCACAATTTTCATTTATTTTCAAGTGGGAACGTAGGAGAATTTGCATTTACACTTCATTACTTTTTACTTGTTTATCTTCAGACTCCGGTGTCCAAATATGCATTCCTTATTCTTCTACTTTTTTTGTCTAAACATTCAATAAACTACTAGTAAATATTTTACCAAATTAGCCGAGGATATTAATTCAGCACAGTCGACGGCCTTAGTTGTCACAACTAGCAGTCAACGCAAGTAATTGCACGCGTAATACTCTAAATATTACTATTAATCGACTAAACGCCCATAGAGAGGGAACAGGTTGACTCAAACTCAAATTTAATAATTAAAAAAACAATTTATTCAATTGATTACATTAAAATCAATGATGTTGCATTCTGACACAGTGCCCAGAACTGATGGATACATTCTTCCTTAATGGATGAACATACAAATTCATTTATTTATTTTTTTTCAAAAAAGTATCCCCAACCTACAAACTAATTGTTCGAATAATAAAATAAAATTTGTTTTATGGATTGACTCACATATTTCTCAAACTTTCTGTTTTTAATTGAAATTATTTTCGCAGCATTCTCTCGAAACATTTAGCTAAAGACGTTACATATACGACGTACTGCCAGAGTCTTGTCTGTCGATTCGCTTCGCTTCTATTTATAAATGACGATGTCTGTCGCTCACGCTCATCTATGATATAAATGTCATTTTCGGTGAAAATCTGAATACTGCTTTCATTGAAACAATATATAAAAGCCAGCTATATAATATATTTAGAGAGAAAAATGTTTCAATGAAACATCGTTTGGCGGTTAAGCATTTACGTGTAAAATACATTTTTTGAATGCCACTCAGTTTTTGGGGGTGATAGTGGAAAACATTAGCAAGAGAAATATTTATTTTTATATTTATATAGCGTTTATGATTTTAAAATGTACAATGTGATTTTTTTTTTTTTAATTGGCAGAAATAAATTCGCAGCAATCCGAGAGAAATGTTTTATAGAATAAAATGAACTGTTGGTTATTTTTGTAATTGTAACTTATTTAAAAAGCAGTTCAATTGTGAACTCTAAGCACAGATATATAAGATGGCAGTAGAACGACACCTATATAAGTGAGTCCGAGCAGAAGTGTCCCAACACCAAGTCCCACGAAGGTTTTCTTCAAAGCCTGCAAAGGAAGAGCGTTAATTCATGCTCCCATTTAGATCGTGGTTCTTTACCCTATCCTGCCATTTCCTATTCTCAATGCAGCTCTTGTACGGCATGGTAGTGAATGAAACACTATTGTACAGTGGCACCCAGAAGTTTGGAAACAAACGATATAGCAGGTCGTCGAACCACTTCCGGCAGCGGAAAGAGAAGCGGTTCGTCAAGTCGCGCATCTGAAATAAATGAAATAAAACCGAAATATATTTGAACAAACAAAATGGCATTGACCTCCTTACAACTATATAATTGTACATCGCCAGTTCGCAAATTGCATGTGCGTTCTGCCATCGGGTTTCCGTGAACTGCTGCAACGCGTCGCCGATTGAAATGCCTTGTTGGTTTAAAATTGATAGAAGTAGACTGCAGTCCTCAAAGCCGGCGTTCATTCCTTGTCCATAGTATGGAACCATCGCGTGGGCAGCATCCCCCAACAGCAGTACTTTCGTTCCCACGTGATAAGGGTGGCACTAAAGTGGACATTGTCGTAGATAAGTCAGATATACGACAGCTGTTCATACCTTAATTGAGACTAAGTGCTGCGGTTTGGATTTAAAAAAGTCCTTAATCAGTTTCTCCTTTCCGATGAGTGGAATTGCGTCGGAGTAGTGTCTCTCGAAGAATGCCAGCAGAGTGCCTGCGTCCTTAATGGTGCTGAAGACTGTAAACGGCATCGATAGAGTCACGGTGAAGGATTTATCCTGATTGGGGAGTGCAATCATCATGAACGCTCCACGCGGCCAGATGTGAAGGTAGTTTTCAGGCATTTGAAACTGCAAGTTACATTTCTTGAAATTCTTGGACTAAGGCAATTTGTTGAGTCTCACCTCGCCGTCTTTGGCTGGTATGCATAGCTCCAAGTATCCGTGCTCGATGTACTCTTGCGTGAAATTAAAACCAGGTATCTTTATCATTTGATTGCGCACGGCACTGAAGGCGCCGTCGCATCCTATAATCAAATCGGCGTCTGCTTCGACAACATCCGTTTCTGAATAGTCCCTGTTGAAATGGAATGGAATTGTCAAAAGGAATTTTTACAGACAGTTGGTGCTTGTTGGTGACGCAGCAGAAAAACTCTGTAGGTAAAATTTGCGTTTTGTTGGGGGTTGAACCAGATACCATTTCCTGCTTAAAATAAAAACAAATCGAATACATCTCTTTAAACTAACCTTTTAAACTGCATGGTGCCATCGCTCAAATTTGCTGTCACCAGCTTGTGTTGAAAGTGCAAATGAATATTCTCCATTTTTTCTCCTGCATTCAAGAGAATTTCATTTAAATGCTTCCTACCGACAGAGTACAGGCACTGGAAGATTCGATAATTGAAAAAGGGAAGTCACCTGTTTTTTTTAAACACTTACCTGATGGTTGCATGTGTCATAAATGACAACCGTCGTGTTGCCCTTTAAATCGTGCAGCATACGTCCTTTCATTGGAATTGCCGTTGATAGTATTTCGTTTTCTAAGCCCACTTCAGCTAGTGCCTTGCGACCCCTCTGCGATAAGGCCAAGTTTATACTACGCCCCTGAACGAGTTCCGCTCGTCGAATGTCTATAAATTATTACTTTTGTACAAAATGTTTAGAGAAGTGAAATGAATACTTGTACCTTCACGATATTCATACAAATGAACATCATGTCCTTTTTTAGCCAAATTTAGTGCAGCCAATGAGCCAACCTGAAAAAGAAGATCCAAACAGTGGTAAGAAATTGTCATACTCATTTTTATTATGTACTAGCTGACCCGGCGAACTTCGTTCCGCCCAAACTCGTTAATGTAATGAAATTAATAATTCCGAGTTTGCATAATTTCGTTAATTCAAATTCTTTATTTAAAAGTTATATTAAATACAATAGAATCAACTGAAGAAAGTATAGCAATGTCGATGTGTTTCAATCAAACCGCAATGATTGAGGTGTCGGCCAACCATCTGCTTTTTCCAAAAATTCAAAAAATTAGAAATGTCAAAAAATAATTACGAATCCAAAGCCCAAAATCGTACAAATCGAACGATCCGTTACCGAATTATGAGTGCACATACGGACGTTAGTCTGTTTTATATATAGCTGTTCACACCCGGTTTTGAACGTGCCTTTCGTATGAAGTCCCACCCACATTTCGCAAGGAGCTTATTTTTTGACAATGTCTTTTTACAATTTTAATTACCTACCTATACAACTTTAGAAAAGCTTTCGAATTTTTTATTTTTTTTTATCACAAACCCGTTTTCGTAAGCCGCTTATCTTTTGCAAAGTTCCACCTATCCGGTCCAAAAGTGTATCCACAAAATTTCATTGAGTTGAGTTGTTTCGAAGATCGAAAATAGTGCCACCTATCGGGTCCAAAAGTATCATATCTTTCAAAGTTGGAGCCAACCATACACGCCCACTAAATTTCATTGTAATTGGTTAAGTGGTTTCGGAGATCAACAACAATGCCACCTATCGGGTTCAAAAGGTATAAAATCTTTTAAGTCTGTCTAAATACAGAACAAAACAAAAAAAGAATCATGAAAATTAGTTGAGTGGTTATCGAGTTAGAACGTCATAGGGTTTCACCCTGAAGGAATTATGTACCTACATATATTGTAGAAGATAATTGAATTGAATTAAAAAAGGAAATATGCGCCAACAGCGCCACCTGTTGAGAATTTTCTGACTTTTCTTATTTCCTAAACCTTCGCGTATCAATTACGAACTAACCCGCAGAAGGAAATATCCGATTTGGTACAATCGTTTTTAAGTTTTAACCATACGAACACATTTTTATATAGATGCTTAATGATTTAGGATTGCAGCTCAGCTTCTGAATGGAGAATATTTGCGGATTTAATACCAAAAAGTGGGCGTGGCTGTGAACGATTAAGCCATAAACCTTTTCAGAGGCTTAAGAAACATCAGAAGAAAAGATTTCATCGAAATCTGTCCTGTAGTTTTTTTGTCAATGACATCAATGGGTATTATTTTACAGGGTGGTACGCTGTGGGATTCAGATATTATGGGACCTGATTTATTCTTTCAGATCATACAAAAATTGGGGAATTGGGAGGTGGATTATTTTCAACAGATATTATTTTCTGGCAGATAATAAAAAAACGGGATCTACTTCAGGGCTATCTAAGAGTTTGAGATAAAACTTTATAATACAATCTTGTGGAAGCGCACACGCAAAAACTTGTTATCACATTTGTACTTTAAAGACATAAATGGTAAAAAAAAAAAACAATGAATTATTAGTTTATTGCCATTTTACGCTCTCACAAATACTAAATAAATACGCAATAAACAATAAGAGGGTAGTCATATTTCGTAATCAAGCCAGTTGACTTAGTTATAAAAATTAAATAAATAGTTGGCGGAACAGGTCCGTAGAGAACCTAGGCCTAGCTTCTCACAACCATTTGTTTTGTGTGAGTTTCATGACAGTTATACTCCCGGATGTTTGTCAGAAGCTCGCGAGAGGTGGCGCAGTGGAAAAAACCATAAGATTGAATTTGGGTTCTTTCGGGAATCGAACCTGGGACTCTTCGATTAGTAGTCCAACGCACTAACCACTATGATATGAATTTCTTGATTACTAGACTAATGGTTGTAAGTCTCCCGTTTGAAAAAACCTGAAAGAAACTTTTTTAGGAATTGAAATAAAACCCGTAGGAAGTATTTTGTATTCGCCCACTTGCTCTATATCTTAATGTATAAATATTTATGCACGACTGGTTCGCACAAATACTTTCTCATTTACTGAAAGTTTGAAGGTGAATATTGCTAGAATCATAAAAAAACGATATAAAGACGCATTTAGTTCAGCTTGGTAGATATTACAATTCAAGCTCGGAACGAAATTTTCAGCGAAACGTCTGCGAAAAGGCATCGCCCAATACTTTGTTGATAGTGCCATCAGCTACACAAGCACAAGTGACATTTGACAAGAGCCAGAATTTGTATTTTGTATTCGAAAGCAATTATAATTAAAATTATAATAATACTGGTGCTCTTGGTGCTGGTTCTACTTGTTTGTGTTTGTGAACTTAATAAGAAAAGAGTAGATACGTTCGCAATAGAAGTACCTATGCATTTAGTAAAATAAGGAGCCATAAATTAGGATGAATCACAAAAGACAATTTTAAGGAACCAGTGAAAAGTTTAAGTAGCCAAATCAGTGATAACTAGTCAGTGCTGGTAACACTGCTAATTGTGTATCAGCCGATGGAACTCTCCACAAACCATTTTCCGCCTTTTCGCAGACGTTTCGCTGTCCATTTGGAGACCACCGAAAAATGTCGTTCCGGAACAGGTCCGTACTAGGCTATACATCAATTCGGCCAGCTGTCAGACTAACTAAACTAGATTGTACCAAACGATCTACTACAGTTACCCACTTTTCGCAGCAGCAGCAGCAGCAGCGTACTGCAAAAGAAAACTAGAGTGAATTTTTTCGCTCATGATTTCGTTCATGATTTCGTTAATTTTTTTTTTATTAATAAATTATGGACAAATTTACAACCCCGTCTTTAGAAAATCGTAAGTTAATAAAACTATATATATAGTTTTATTCCGAAACTATCGATACTATCGAAATGTTAAACTATCGATGTTTAAGGAACTTTACTTGTGTATGGGATTTTTCGTTGCACAACAGCAGCATAAAAAATAAAAATAAATAAATAATTGGCGCAACAGGTCCGTATGGACCCAAGCCTAGCTTCTCACAACCATTCGTCTTGTGTGAGTTTTTATTTTTGGGACGAATGGAAGGGATCTACAATTTTATGCCGAATCCAAACGGCCAATTGAGAAGCTCTTTCATGACAGTTATACTCTCGGATGTTTGTCAGACGTTCGCGGCATACTAAACTTTATTATGGGAAAAAATTATCAGCTTCACATTATGCAAATCTATTTCTATTTGAAATGAGAACAGGTATCAATATTCAATTTTCAATATAACCCGCAAACTTTGAGTAAATTTCTAAAAGTGGGCGCTGGTCACATCACAAATTACGTTTCGCACCGCACTACACATAAATTGTACTGTAAAACTAAGAGAGGAATTCCCTAATATTTTCGTCGAGCTGGTCGTAACTATCCCGACCAATTTAAAAATGGTTACAGATTGACTACCAATCAATAAGAAATGGATGGTATTTGCGTTTGACAGATATTAATAGTATTTTCGATATGAGCCATTCTTGAGAGGAGAGGTCTCGTACTTGTGATGAGTATTGTTTTCTTTCATGAGATAGCAGTGCAACCGTAGGTTTATAATTTAGCCATCTAAAAGTGTTTATTTTAAATTTAATTTAATTTAGTTTAATTGAAATAGGACAAGCAAACAAATTAGTACCTATTTTATTATTTTTATTATGTACTAGGTTTTTTTCTTTCTATTATTTATTTTGTGTAAGTTACATAATATAAAAGTACAAATATACAGTCAGCAATACATCAACTTACCTAATTCTGTCAAATTTACACAATCAATGTTCAACTTAATGCCAAATAGATAAAATTCAATATCAATTTTAATACTTCGACAGATCCAGTTGGTGGGTTGTTCTGTAGTTGTTGGGCCTTACTAATAATCATTTTTAACCTTCACACGGTCAGAGTTGTCACGCGAAATAAATGGCGCAATTGGAAGTTAAGCTAAGCATTTATTGCAACAAATTTCGTTAACCAATCGTAGTTAACATGACATAGAAAAGTTTTTTATAACAGTTTTGTTTTATTTAATACAATGAACTTGATAACCTCAGGCAATTCAAGGCCTCTTGATAAAATACAGGCCCGCGCTGGCTTAATCCGTCACTGAGGATATTCGTTTGTAAATGAGGGGTCGAATTGTGTCACCGGGCAATAGCTGACGCAATTTCGTTTCCTTTCATAAATAAAATCGATTCAGATCCGTGATCCCTATCCCATTTGTGCGAATTGGCCATGACAAGCCGTAGGAAAAATCAGAATAGCTCAGTACCCAAAATCCTAACCACTAAGCGACTGCGAACTTGGTCAATATTTGAATATCATCTGTCTAGCATCTATCTAGAGTGTAAAAATTAGTACGTACTATCTAATGCTCATGTAGTAAACTACGTTATCTGCAATATTTGTTAATATCTTAAGAAACCAAATATGACGAAAATAATAAAAATATAAAAATGACTCTCCATGAACCCAATCTTCGTACTCGTAAACACACTCGTAGACGTTTTCTTTCTAATTTGGAAAATAACACTATGCATCACGATGCTTTCTGACAGGAATACTTAAAATAAGGTATTGGTTTGGACAACGCATCCCTCAAATATTTTAATGAAGAGGTCATATCACAATAAACTAACTTCACACAAGTACGGCGTCCTTAAGTTCATATTCTGTATTTGACATCACGTATGAAATCAGCGACAACTTTCTCTCACAGCACTTACCAATCCAGCTCCAACTACTGCCACTTTCATTGGACGAGCATCTGACCCATTGCCAGTAGTCTTGGGTATTTTTATTGACATCTTATGCAACCGTAATGCACTTTTGTAAAACTAAAACAAAACTTCACTAAAGCAACTCACGCGGCTCAATAAAATCACAACTTCTTCAACCCAATCGACAGCAATCTGGTGCTGGTGCAAATCGGATCATAGACGAAAGCCGAATAAAAAATAATGTGAGCCACATGCAAATTTCAACTGAAGCCCTACAGTGTTTCACTCTGTTGCCGCAGCGAATAGAAAAAATGGAATCGGACACCGCAAGCTTAACCTACTGCCTTACCAATTGGAAGATGCTATACACATAGAAAAAGGTACACATACTTTTTCACCCCAAAATGTTGTACTTCTCCAATCCAGCGGGACTTGAGATAATGGTAGATATAAATTTGTATTTATTTTAAGAGATTATGATGCAAGAGATTATGAATGCGCTGTGAGAAGGGAACGATAACGATATGGAGCCACAATGAGGTATAGAACAATGACCTGCAATGTTGTGCACTACAGCCAAAGGGTCGGTCGGTTGTGATATGTGATAGCTCTCGCTTCAGTGATATCTAGGGTGTAACATGTAACCCAGTCAATAGTTAAACGGCAACACTGCGAGGTTGAACATTTTCTACCCACTGTTATGCACACGAGATTAGAAACTTACTGATAGCAGGTATCTCTGATGTGGAATGCTTTGCAGTGATACGACGACGCGACGGCATTCAACTTGATCTTAGTTCTAAAGTGTTATTGTTTGTGGGCAATGCAATTGTCAGCACAAGTGCGATAAGGGTTGAAGCGGCAAATCGAATCAGAGAACCTGCCTGTTACTTCAAAGCGAAACGAATCTATGTGTGTCATGGCTCAGAACGGCGGCGCTATGAAAGGAACAGTGCATACTTGGTGCAGATAGTCAAGCCAAAGTATGCGTTGATCAATTGATTCATTTCAATTGGGGTTTGTCATAGACGTCCGCCGGTGCTTGAGTGGTATACCGCCACATTCGCGAGTGTCCCTCTCACTGGTCGAATCACCAAGGCAGACTTCAGAGTTCGAGGCGAAAGCTGGCCACTTTAATTTTTAGTAATCAATTTGTTAAGCTCTTTTAAAGACTAAAATTAACAAGATAAAAAAAAATTCACTAACAGATTGCAGTGCTGGGTTCCTTCTTTCATAATGGACCTCTAAGGCGTCCGGGTGTGACTCTCACGTGATGCAATTTATCGCCTGAACAAACCCAAGCTGAACTACAGCGCTAAACAAATAGATATGTTTCAAAAGTGGACTACGAATACAGAAATTTGTGTGCAAGAAGTAAAAGCCATCTAACAGAGCATCTTGTGGCAGTTGTGAAGTTATAAGTTCGCCTTCACTTAGGAAATGAAAAGGTGACCAATTTTAAGGCATTAAGAAGTCTGCCTGTCGCAGACTTCAACGTGGTGAATTTTGCGTGGTCTCTCGAGCCTACACCCAACAAGATCCAACTGTCCCAGAAGAAGTTAATTACCATAGACAAGGCCGTTTGTTTGTCGATTGGGCTTGAGCGGATTGGGAATACAATTCCAGCCGAAAGCAAAATTGCTGTATGGTATATGGGACGACGCCAACTGAGGTACACCAGGTGGCAGTGCATTCACAAAAAGTTCCCATTTGGTGTGGATTTTGAGTCGGCGCCGTAATTTTTTGAAAATAAAACTTGTGAGGCCATCACCACCAAAGGCTGTTGAATGATGCTAGGTAGACGACATTTGGTTTCAGCAGGACGGGGATACTTGCCACACAGCATGCGCCACGATGAATATTCAGCATGAAAGATTGGAGTGTATGCTTATTTCTCTCGGTGCCGTAAATTGCCCACCAAGGTCGCTCCATTTGACCCGAACGTTTTCTTGTGCGATTGCCTGAAATCGGAGGTTTAAGCCAAAAAGCTAAGATCTTAAAGCGAACTTACCCAAACTTACATCTGGGATATTATGAAAGAAAAATCCTTCTAATGATATTCGGTGCAGTTTTTATCGACGGAATGTGGAGGAGAAGATTCAACGACTAACTTTATGGGCTATAAAGAGGCTGCGATGGCTGGGGCTCGCAACTCGACGGAACAAAGGGAAAAAATATGGAAAAAAAACCGGAATTTCCAATTTTCTCCGGGAACAAAATAAAAACGCATAACATAAGATATCAATATATTATTTTGTTTTTAATTTTATTTAAATCGGTGCTTCCGATTAAGGAGGTGCATTGGAGTTAATACATGTAGGGGTTGAAATATGTGGACTAAACCTATGTCTTGGAACGATTTATTTTATGGGGCGTCCGGCAACCCCAGCTAGAGGCACAATGCGGGGTCATTGCAACTGATCACCGGACAACTCATCCCCAGCGGCATCTTCAGCTCAAATCTGCAACTGTTCACTTACCCTCTCACTCACCCTTTTATTGTTCGAGTTATAGTCTATGGTATTTAATGTGGGAAATAAGTGTTGCGATATTACAAAACAATTTGTGTTCAAATTTGGTGGTGGTTAATTGTTTTTGGAAACCATTTTGTGAAATAGAGTAGAATGCTTCGAAGGCAGGTTATATTCACTAATAAATTCGTGCTCACAGAAATGGATAAATATCTTTGTGAAATTTGTCTTTTTATTCTCTAAAGTTAAAACAATAGGTTTTTTTGAGAAAATGATAGAAACTCGCGCGAATATTTTACTTCTATTTCCTCAAATTCTCTGAAGCTAAAAGTCAATTTATTTTCTCAAAAAATTATTGTTTAAGCTTCTGGCTTACATTAATTACAGCCTCGAAATCCTATAAAAGCATTCAGGTGCAACACACATATAAAGTATTTTCCACCCTTGTATCGTGCACCTGGCATTACATAAATTTGGTACCTACCTCCTTCCTTCCCCCGTCGATTATACCAAATTCTACTATTGGCTGAATATATTTAGACTTTAGAGAAACTTTAACCTAAAGCTTAGTATCCTGTGATTATTATAGATTTTTTGGAGGAAACCGCAGATAACGTTAGCGTGATAAATAAAAGAAAACACAAAACCAAAATAATTAGATAGCGACCATTTATCTTTGGTGTGGAGAATCGAAGTGCAGACTAAGGACGCTAAAATTTAGCGCGAGCAGGATACTAAGCTTAACACTCAACAGGGTCGGTTGCGCATCATGAATTGTCAGGGGATGAGATACGTTGACCCCCACTCAACATAATACTCGTTTGAAGGTAACATTATCCGCTAAAGGTGAGTGATGCGATAATTGGCTTTTGGTTGTGGAGTTGAGATGTAGATGGCACTAGGTGGGAAATTTAACTGTGGATGAGTGGAACCCGACCCATTAATTTAAACTAGTGGTCGAAAATCGAGCATTCATTTTATAAGTATGTAAAATATGTTACTAGAAAACGTACCACAATTGTTTTCGTTTTTTATGTTTCTTTTTATTAAAAGAGCGACATCTATATACCGAAAAAATACGTAAATGAGCTGCTCCATTGAAAACAGGTTCTAATCTAAGATGATTTCTATTTGAATACGTTACTATGGTAATAATATTACATAGTATGTCGGCGACAAATTGAATGTCGCCAAAATCCTTTCTACCTGTTTAATAAAAAAGAATAACAATAATAAAAAGAATAAGTCTTTAAGTTCATTAATATAAATAAATAAAACTTAACTTAGATAGACTTGTTTTGTGAACGCAGAATAAGGTAATAGAAATATGATATTAGGTTAAAGTTTGATGGATTTTTTTTTTGTAAGTTGACCATATTTCCCACAAAATCTTACCGACTTCTTATTCTTTCCCTTTTTCCCACGAGACGGTTTCTTATCATCGAAATTCCGACGAAAAGGTAAATTTCCCACGAGTTACTAACACTGCATTGTGGTATTCTTTAATCATTTTTGAAATATTAACCAGTACAATATTATTGTTAACGTTTCAAAAATGCAGTTTAAATTGAATCTTCAGGAAATGCGTTTAAATACGAGTTAAAAGAACAAAAAAACTGTTGCGAGTGTCGGAGGAAAGTATGTTTTTTTGTTTGAAAATTCAGGTAAATGTTTATTTTTAATGCTTGTTTTATTAGTTTATATCTATTTTATGTCTTTTTAGTAAAGTTTTCAACTGAAAAGTTAATAATATATTATTTTTTGACCGCTCGATCATAGGGAATCAAGCTTCTTCGAGTTTGCTATTCGAACACTAGTGTTAATTAATGTACAAATTTAATTTTTAATTGTTTGGGAATTCTATTTATTTATTTCATTTTAAGTTGTTTTGTTATTTTTTAAATAAAAACAAAAATATGAATTCTGCTCATTTTCTTAATTTAAAATAAACAATAAATCTAGCGTTCGAAGTAAGGAAACTTTATGTTCGGGTTTAGGAAGCTAGTATTCGACTACTGGGGAATAATGCTGTTTTTTAGTTTTTATATTTTTTATAAAAAAAAAAACAATAACAGGAAAAAAATTAACTTTATTATAAAATGTTTGAGTTATGGCAGCTCATTTATTTTTCGTGGCATGTTACATTCAACGGTTCTCTCACAGTTAGTGATTATTTTAATGAACCACTAAGTGTTCGACTACTGTAGACTTGACCCTATAATGATTTATGTTCATATTGAATTATTTAATTATATAAATATAGGAATTTACAGAAATGAAACTAAACAAAACTTAACATTTAAAGAAAATTAAAGTTTTCCTGCGGCTCAGTATACCAGCACCATATAAACACTGAACAACACATGTCCATGTAAATGTCAATTGGCTGATAGAATCAACAGAAGAATCCTTTCGATAATCGGACAAGGAAGTTGCAGAGACTATTGCACTATTGCAGTGTTTCACTGCCACAGTGGTCTGCTTACATACTCTTGATCTATTTTTAAAAGAAACCCCAACGAGCGTTTTTTTTTGGTTTTCATATCAAAATCTAGCATCAACAAGTTGGTGATGCGTATACCTGATGTGGCTTATCCCACCACACCATACACATACACATCTCAACGCCGCAATTTGCGTCTGAATGGGTAAGATGAGAAAGAAAACTATAAATTGACGAAAATTAGGGAAAATTCAAGCACACCCGACCCACCGATCAACCGACCGACCGAATGGCTTTTCCTCTACAAAACACAGACAGACAGAGAATAGAAAAACTTTTCGCTGCTGTTGTGTTTGCTATTGCCGCTGTTCCACCAACGAAGCAAAAGAGTTTATTTTAAAATTTTTCGACAAGAAAAAAGCAAAAAAAAAAAGGAAACGCAAAAAAAATCCTATTCCCCAAGAAAAATTCAAAAACGGTCAGTTGCGAGCGGACCTCTGAAAAAAGCGGAACTTTTGACAGCAAGTCCGCGGAAAACGTTAATTTTTACATTTCAACTTTTTTTTTTTAATAATTTATTTTCCATATAGTTAAGAAGCGTTTTTACTTTTCTCTGTCGTATCTCTCGCTCGATCCGCTTATTAAGTTTGCAATTATTTTTTTTTTAACACAAAAATACACAAATTTTTCAAAACGATATGACATTTGCGCGAATAAAAGTGATAACTATATTAGTGTGCTCGTTTTTGGCACTTAGTTTTCCCGGATATGTAAACTGTGCAAACAAAAAAGGATCACAGGCTGCCCCACCACCGCCGCCGCTTCCCATTGAGCCAGAAGCTGTAATCGAGGAGGTCAATGCAAAACAATTGGATAAACTCCTCAACGACAAGGATTATGTAGCTGTATTCTGGTGTAAGTGCTGAGTCCTTTGGCTTGCAATTAAACGAACGCAAAAGTCCATAACTCAAATAGAAAAGAAAAAATTCCTATAATTGCGTAAAAGTGAGAGTGTATGTGCGAAGGAGACTCTGGCTGTATAAGTGGCTCTATATGAATTTGGGCTTTAAATAAATAAAAGTGTACGTATAGATGTGTGCGCGCTGCTGTGATGAATTTTTTTTTTCTTGGATTATTCACAATAGTGCACCCAGAAATTGATTTATTGCCCACGCTAGTGTGAGTGACCCAGGACTTGAGTGCACCTATGATGCACCGCAACGGACATTGCCAGGCGTGATTTATTGGCATTTCCGTTCAACGGATGCACGTAATCTCTGACGCGGAGTTATATAACCCGAAGGCTAACTGCAGATGTACTCCTTTTCTAATTTTCTTTTTGGGTACATGCCCCATTCGACATTCGCTGACCATTTTACAACTTTTTTCACTGCTGCTGCTGCTGCATGTACTCGCAGCAGATGTACGAACATCTTCTCTTTCGCTCTTATCTTTCAAATCGCATGTACAACTACTCTATTCTGAAAATAGAATTTCCTTGCGCTAGGCAGCAGAATTATGTTGATTTTAGTCCGCTACCCGCACCGTCACCATTTTGTCCATCGCCCAAGAATGCCCACCACAAAAATTCAAAAATCCGCTCTAACGAAAAATTAAAAAAAAAGAAAAAACTGCTGTTTTCAAGAGGAATTTTATTTACGCATACGATATGGTTCACATGTATGTATGTTTTTCCATGGATCAACACAGCATTCAATAATCATTTTCATGGCGAGATATTAGATACTTTCCTGCGTTCGCACGATTACAAAGAGTTTTTCACGAAAGCGGGCAAAAAATCAGAAATAATTCCAAAAATAAAATTCAATGCTGCTGAAGAAAGTAAAACTTATTTTTGGAATATGAATACAATAAAGGAGGCAACGTATTGTGTATAAATGCTGTATGGTCTTTTAATTGCCCCCCGTATATTTCGGTTTGAATGGATCGAGCGTAAACAAAAGAGTCGGAGTTCAGGCTTTTGCTATATTCGCAACATTAAAGATCTAAGGCTTGTCCGGTGGCAAACGTATCGGACACAATTATTGCGGCAATAAGAAGTGCAATTTGTTTGAGCGAAATAAAGCGTTTATATACACCTTCCGCTGGCAGTGTTTATTTGAATATTTTCGAAGCCATTTTCGGCCCATGTAGCTAATGTTGGGTGTTGCAAGATTGAGCGCAGCTTGGTCATGCTACCTTTTAGTTATTACCTTTTTTACTATGTTTGGAAATGCTGCTTCCGCATATGTCTGCTTTTAAACGGATTGCGATGATTGCTAGACAGCAAAACGTCAGAATTACATCAAACTGTGACATCTGCCAAAAGTATGGTTGGCTGTCGATTTTGTTTGATGTATTGCTGGTCATCTAGCTGTAACGGGTATTGAAATGTCAGTCTTTCTCTTATATTTCTCAAAAATGAGATGACTATTTCCAGAATTGCTAAATTTAATATAAAACGATTAGAGGAACGCAAAATGTGACCAACTTTGGATCTATATTCCAATTTATTTACAAAGACCTTATAATATTATTCGAGCAGGTAGCCCCATTAAAAAACCAAAGATGAATACAATTTTTTCCAATAATTTCGTCCAGCATCAGTGTATGTAGTCTACACGTAGAAAAATAACTTATTTAAAACAAACCAACTTAAAATTAACAAGTAATATTTTTAATATAGTTTCTACAGAGTTATTTCATTAAAAATAACCGAATCAAGAAGGAAATTCGGTTAAAAATTAACCGATTTATCAATTTCCTTCAAATATTCTCCGTCGTCAAAACCAAAATAAATCTGTTTTATTGATATTAATATTGAAACTTTGTTGGTAACAACTGATAAAGTGTGTTTTTTTTTAACAGTGTGCATTTGGCCTTTTTATCTCGGTACTTTTTAACTACGAATTCTGAGCCCTGAACGGACTTCTTTATTTTTTACTAGCTGACCCGTGCTCGCCTTGCTTGGCCGCCAGAGTTCCACTTCTCAAACTTAAAATTAACATTATACAAACTTCGCGAAATTTTCTGATAGAAAAAGAACCATTAATATCGGTTAAGCTACTATAAGTGAAGTGTAGCCAGAAACAAAGGAAACAATGACTTAGTTTTATAATACATAGTAGGGATTTATTATTTATTGAGTGGGACTCCCTTTCAAACTCAATTACATTTCATACCCTATCTCTCTCACTCAATCCCATGCGCCACATTCGCTCTAGTACTCATATTCAAGTACACTCCAGGGTCCAGTTCAATTTAAAAAACAAAACACAACACAAAGAAGAAAAAAAGAAAGAAAAAGCACACACCGACAGCACAAAAGGTACAGAGAGAGAAACAGATTTTGCCGCACACACACAAAAAATATCCTCCACTCAACGTTGGGAAAATCCAACGATCAATCGAACATTTTAATTTTTTGAATTGTATAAAATTCCAAGTTTATTGCTTTTTTGTCAACTTCAGGATAATGTACGAGGATGATTTCTATCTTAAAATTTGTGTACGTAATTGAACTTTTTAAAAAAATTCCTATTTCATTTGGATAAGTCATTCCAAAGCTAGGAGCTAGAAGGTATCCGAGAATTACAACTTTTCTTAAATATCAGCTTAGATCTCCGCTTCCGGACAGCGGACAATGATAAAACATATCCTATCTTTTAATCTCGACAATTTTCAATGCAACTATGAAAACCGGAATCAATTTCGTGTAGTACTTTTTTAATCTATTTCGGGCAAACACCTTATGGCGTGAACAAATGTTACAGTTCTATTATAGTAAGGATGAAAAGTAGTTAGGTGATAAGTTCAAGTTCGGTCTTCCTGACAAAAGATCATTCTGTCAAGTTATAGGCCTTTGATTCGCGGTGCTTGCTCCAACTCTTACCAGAGCAAAAGAATAAGATTGCGGCTGCTATTTGGCTTGTGGGATTCTTGCATTCCATGACACTTCTTTGAACGAATCGATGGTTTGGATACGTTTAACGTATACTCGAAATCGGATTCCAAAACGCGCTGTCATCAGGAAGATTTCTTCTAGACAGCCTCAGGATGAGATGGATCAATTCCGATCAATTTCCTCTACTCTTTGGTGTTCGTCCTTGACGATTTAGACCCGATGGCGGAAGATGGAGGTATATTTCGTGAGTTATGAAAGTTGATAAGCGGGACATTGAAAATGAATAAATACAAATAATATGTTCAAACTATACCATTCGAGCTTCATCTAGTGTAAACATCTTATAATGCCACTGAGACTTCAGTTTCTTCTTGTAGTGTTTTGGTTGGAGTAAGCTTGACATCGAATAATTTTGGGATGAAAATGATCAAGGACGTCTTGCGTCCATGCCCTCACTCAATAGAGTAGCACTGGAATGGTTAGGGTCTAACATAGAGTCTCCTTGCTGGTTCTTGACATGGCTTTACTACTTATCGCATTCGTAAACGTAAAGGAAGCAGCTCTTTGCAGTTTTTTTCTTCAGGATCTGTTGTAGTGTTATAATATTTGGTAAGTTGTCGACCTACAAAGTTTAAAACCGTTTGAAAGGGGGTTCAACTTTTACTATATGACCGTCCGTAATTTTACTTGCACAAAGCTTTCTCGCTTGTTACCCAGACAAGTTCCTTTTATCTACTAATTCTACTTGGTAGAAAATGAAGCAAACATCTTTTTCTACTCACCCCACCGAAAGACACGTTTAGCTGTTGCAGCTAACAAGTCTCAGGGATGATTGATAATGAGGTTTCCGACATGTCTTTGCAAATTTATTCGACAACATAAAAAAAGTCCTAGTTAAAATTTCCATTTTAAGTTTCGTCAACTTTTGTTAGCTTCACATCAAATTTTCATGGGGCCATACTAATAATAGTTTTTAACCTTTACACTAAATATTTTATGGGTTATTTTAAATGGAAAATTTCGCCATTGTGAGTTCATAAATTTTTCCTGGACACAAAATATGATTATTAGTATCGTGCATTATGTATTCCCACTCAATTGTGAAAATAGAGGTTGACGAAAGTCACTCGGACTTAATTTATTTTTATATTTTGGTTGACTAG
The DNA here is from genome assembly GCA_916610125.1 of Cheilosia vulpina. Lineage (NCBI taxonomy): Eukaryota > Metazoa > Arthropoda > Insecta > Diptera > Syrphidae > Cheilosia > Cheilosia vulpina. The sequence goes on along the minus strand of OU744279.1, from coordinate 38,562,123 downwards.
TAGCTGGGTGTTTATTCAAGATTCCATGAATCATGAAAGCTTTCTTTGTAAGGGTGTTTCTTTAGACTATTTATATTTTTAACAGGAACAAACTTTCAACTTGAGGGTTATTCTTCACGTTCAAGATGACTGTCTGGAAAATCTTGATCATACATTTACCCGATTGATGTGATCGTAAATATTTATTTAAATGTCATCTTCTGAATAAGAAAATTGCATTCGTCGTTGTCTTTGACATGGTCCATACTTCTGCGTCACACCAGTTTAGTCAGATAGGAATGGCATACAAAGGCTACTAATTTTTTCGAGATAGAGGTTATTACTCGTATGGGTTGCTATACGTTGCTTTAGTTAATCAGTTTGACAGAACAGAGCCATTCTCTCTCCGACAGTTTTCTAGTAAGAAGTATTACTCTATATTTTGAATAAATATATTAAATTAATTAATAAGGCAATAATGAAAAAACATAAGGTTTTCTGCTACTCAATCACCTTCTAAGCCCGTAAAAAGCACAATTGAGCATAGTTATTCATCATTTGATCTTCAATCAGATGTTACTGCTGTAGATCACCTCAGAGCCGAGGTAGATAACGTCCTTCACTACCACAAAATTGTGAATATATTTCCAGTTTTCCATTCTGGTACGTAAGTAACATTTCTTGTTAGCCGCATATATTTTGTTTTGCTTTCATTGCTGCCTTTGTCTCAATACTTTCAATCGCACCACTGACACCTCGCCGGGTCGTTTTCAATTTCTTGTAAATTTCTTATAAAGGGTCTTTCATTAAGGACTTGACAAACTTTTTTTTCAAATTGTATTATGCAAAATTAATATCAAAACATTTATGAATGGAATTCGACTTCGTTCATATGTCTACCAAGGGAACGTATGCAGCGGTCGATAAGTTGAACCCAATTGTCGAGACGACGACGCCCGTTCTCGTTCAATATTGGCTCCAAGCTCCAATAGACCAATGCATAGACCAATGATTTAATGTAGTCCCATACAAAAAGTCTAGAGACGTTAAATCAAACGATATCGGCGGCCAATAGACGGGTCCGTTTCTTGAGATAAGACGTTCCCCGAACTGAGAATTAAATAACTCGATTGTTGCACCCGCTGTATGGCTTGTGGCACCGTCTTGTTGGAAACACTGATGTCCAATGCATGAAATTTCTCAAAGAATTAATGTTCCAACATGTCTCAGTTCACTAAACAGCTTTGATTCAAACTGAGTGCCTTCATCGGTTATGGTTCTAAAAGGCGTAACGAAACGCGAAATATAATTTTCCACAAATGCTTTCGCCACTGATCATGCGGAGATGTCCTTCAACAAATAGGTCTCCGGCCACCTCGTGAATCTGCCGATTGCGGTCAGAATGTATGAGAATCCTTCGGAAGGGGGCAAGATGAATATGATCGAAACGCTGGAATTTCGAATTTTCCGTGAGGTGACTTGGTGTGTCTGTGAACTTTAAACTTTTGGCAGGCTAGCCACGATCTATTTGAAATCTAACATAGACATATCAGTGTAGCGCTAAAAAAGGAACGCACGCGTTCAGAACACTTCCCAATTCCCTTGTTCGTTTTAAGAACGCGACCAAGTTCATACGGCTCGTTAAAAAAGATTCTCGCCATTATTCTGTGTGACAAAGGACAAGCAGGTTGTGCTGGGGTTGTCGACACCTCCATCTTTTAAAATAATTATAAAGCTTGTAATAATATAATATATAAGTAATGTGAAGCCAATAAATTGAATTTAAAATATAAGAAATAAAATATGTGCATTCCATTACACAAGTCTCTAATGAAAGACCCTTTATATACGAAATTTGAGGTTACCCATTAGTAAATATTCGGAAAATGAATGATTTTTTTATCGTTCCGTTTAAGGTGCTTATTTTGGCTTATGTTGGCTGCACGACCAAAATACATATTTTGTGTATTAAATTCGACCGCCCAAAATATAAAGTCAAACCATGAAAATCTGGCTTCTCCTGAAACCCTAGTTATCATGTTTTCTTAAAATTTCTTCGCGCTGTTGAGTGTCACAGAATCAAATTGTCATATCGCGGAATGACATTAGCGCTTTACACTGGAAAAATGTTTGGAAATATAGCAAACGTATTTCCTGTAACCAAAACAATGATAATTCAGAAACAATTTTTCGACCAAAGGTTTGTTTGGTGAAATTAGCAAGCATAAAGTCATGTTCGTATTCATCCTTTGCAAATGTACCATCACCGTGTGTGACATTTTTGTTTTGATTTTTCGATCGATGACGATAAATGGAATAATGGAGTTTTTTCTCTGATCAGATATAATGGAATTTTCACTTAAGCCGGGCAATAATTGATTTTTTGCTGATAAACTTTAGTAACTGATTAATCCGACATTTTGGAAGCAACATATTGCTGCGTTCTTTGCCGCCGCATTCTTTTTCTTAAAAATGGATGTTGCGTCAACAACAATATTGATTCAGGTTTTCGTGAAATAGAGCTTAAAAAATATCGAACACCCCCAAAGGTAGCCGACATATTCATCTGCATGAACTTCAATAGATGAATAGTTGGCGTAACATTTCTATGTAGGACGTTGGTCATAATTTCTTTCAAATATTCATTTGTGTGACTTTTTAATGAAATTATGTTCCATAACAAATCGAAATGGGTTATTTTTTCAATAAGGCCCGCCCGGTTCCCTTGCTTAATAGTGAAAGTAACAATATTCCTACAGATTTTTGGACGAGATAGGTTGGCTGGTCTACATAGCTTTAAGATTCATGTCAATGCAATGGAAGATTGTGTATTTATGAAACCTTACAATAATAATAATAATAATAAAAATGGCAACGGTTTAGTGCACTGCCGTCTTGTGGACTGTTATGCTCCTTTATATAAAAGGTTCAAGCCCTTTTTCAAAGCCCCATCGCATTACAATTCTATTTAAAGAATAAGTTTGATTGTCTGGGCTCTGTCTGAGCCTTGAAAAGAATATCAGCTTTAGAACACTTCATCCACTCAAGTTTTTTTATGAATCTGAGAAAGAGTAGCAGGTCCATCGTTTGCATATCCTTATCTGGTATCTGGTACTTGCCCAGGTATTTAATCCTCTTATGGGTAGAGTACTCAGTACTCTTCAGTATTCCAAAGAGTTAAGTGGTTTTTCAGCGTTCTCATCTGCATCTGAAAGATTTTTCTGTTAAACCAATGAAACCAACAAAAGAAAATAAATGAAAGAAACCATTCGCATCCCTCCCGGCTACGTCCATTTAGTTATAGCTATTCACGAATGTGAACTGGAAACCAGACAATAGCAGACTAAGCAGATTCGGATAGATAACATAGATTTCAGTTTAAAATTCAAGTCATTCTGCTCTACCAAATGAAGCGGAAGTCCCTTTTTTCGGTATAGTGTCGCAGAAGATCTGACATTATTCGTTTCGCTTTATTTTCATTGGCAGTGTAGTCCTATTCCCGAGAATCGACCAAACACTAGATTTCGGCTGCAAGGACTACCGCATTCATCTCAAGTGGGACTTTGTCAACCTCCATATTTATTTTTCCTATTTATCGTACTGATAACCAAAGCTGAGTTGCAGACTTGCATTTTTGCCAGTACTTTTATGCCGAATTCACAATGTCGCGTTGAACGCGTGTGTGCTTCTGCGCGCTTTGACATGCTTTATCGAAACTTAACGATTTTAAATGCCAAAGCACGCGAGCAACAATTTTGTGAAACGAAATGCTGCTTTGAAGCGAATGCGCGTTGAGAGAGTAGGGTATAACAGTTTAAAATTTCGGTTTGGTTTTAGCAAATGTACACAAATAGAGGGCAGAGTTCAAATATCAAGTCTACTCTGTTTTTTATTGTAGCTGTCATTTTTGTGCAAGAATTAAAAAAGGATTCTCCAAAATAGATAAAAAAAAACATACATAACAGTATAAAAATACAAATAACAACCTTAATATAGATACAAGACCAATGATACATTTTTTTTTACAAGAAAATCTAAAGAAACGTGATTTATCATACATTTTCGTGATTTATATTTATTTGATTTATACGTGTTTAAATTTTAATTACGTATCTGTCATCCCAAATTCACACAAAATAAAATCGAACATACGCAAATAAAATCAAACATACCTATTACTAACGTCATTTTTTTATGCTTTTTACGGAGAACATTTCTTCTGGTTGAAAATGCAAAGAGTAAAATGCTTATATCATTTTTGGCTTTTTTGTGATAGATGGAAACGATTTTCAAAGCACTTGAACTCATTTTAACTTTTAATTTGATGTAAGTAATTTTCTTTTTGCACTTTAATAGTTACGATAGGTATTGAAAGTTGGTCACCTAATGTCAAAGTTGACGTGAATGTCACACTAAAACACTTAACGTTCGGTGGAGTTGCCTTTCGTGATTTATAAATCACTTTGGTGGGAACATGGTATTAATTAATTTACATTAAAAAACATCATATTGCTTTTTAAAACATGTGTGTGATAAAAATTGTTGGATCTCTGCTACTCCAACTATCAACGGCATATTGTATGACCTCAAATCGAACAATTCAAAATTCTAAAGTTGTCAAACGCGCCTGAGAGCAGAGAGTAGGTCTACTCATGCGTTGCATTGAACTTTACAATATTTACGATATAAAGTCGATCCAACGCCTGAAGTTGAATTTTGTGTGGCAGCATATGAACGCTTTGTTTCTACATAATCTGTCAACGCACGCGCGCGTCAACGCGACATTGTGAATTCGGCATTAATCAAGAAATTAGCCTAGAATTTTGCATCGATTCGTACCGATCTTTAGAAGATGCAGAATAGCATTTTTAAATGCTTCACCGATCGAAGCGTTATACCAGTTATTAACCCTTGAAAAAGCACACAAAACTACGAAGAAAATGAGGCAACCATTAACCCAATAATGGGCTAATTGGTGATACCAGTGACCCACACAGACATTACAAAAATACTTGAATTTGCTCACAAAATATTATTTCAAAATGTGTTCTACTTTCTCTGTATCCGAATATAAGCAGTTTATTTATTTTTTGTGTAAACAAAACTAAAAAAAAAAATATCTTTAATAACATATTTAGAAAAATGATGAGTTATTTTTTTTAAATAACATTATAAATTTTATCGCAGGTATTCATTTTAGTTTTTAATTTTCCACTTATCTTTTGAAAGAATCGCTGGTGCGGAATGCTTAAGTGAACCCTCCCCAACTCGCGATCACCCACTCTAAGTCACCTAGGTGGCAGATCGCAGGTGACGTCTAACGATGATCGTCTGGACGATTTTTGAAATTTTGATAATCATAATAAGTTATTTGTTGGACAATTTTTTTTTTGATCATTAAGTTTACATCAGCAAATAAACTGGTCAAATTAGTATTTTTTGTACTTAGTTGCTAGTTTTGGAGGTCTATCTTTTCGGAAAAGTTGCGTTATTAGGGCCCATGGCAAATCCCACGCGCATGGAGGGAGAGATTTTGGAATTAGTCTAACCATCTCTTCCTTGGTCTGTGTTACAAGCCATACAGCGGGTGCGACAATTGAGTTATTGAAGTGTCAGTTCGGTGAACGTGTTATCTCGAGAAACGGACCCGTCTATTGGCCGCCTAGATCGTGTGATTTAACCCGTCTGGACAATCGTTTATGGGGCCACATTAAATCATTGGCGACATTTGAGGAGCTCAGAGCCAATATTGAACGAGAAAGAGCGGTCGATATGTGCGGCCGAGTCGCCGAAAATTGGGTTCAACGTATCGACCGCTGCATACGTTCCCGTGGTGGACATATGAACGCATGCGAATAACATTTTTTTGAGATATTTCAAGTAGTTTGCATTTTATTTACACAAAGAAGCTGTCAATTCCTTAATGAAAGACCATTTAGTTCATCTCTAGATTGAACATCGCTTGAGAAGCTAGACTCCCATATGTAACTATTTTGAGCTTTCCCGATTACGTAGTAGGTAAGTGAAAGACATTGTATTCGTACAAAATTTCCAACACGAGATATTAATCAATTAGTTAATTATTACGATGATAGAGGAACTAAAAAAAAGTGGGGTCTCGTAGTGCTGTCCGTCTGTCTGTCTGCCTACAGCCTAAACGGCTGCCCGGATTAAGTTCAATCTTCGGATTTGGAGTCTGGGGGCTTACATTTCGGGATGGTATTTTTCCGAAATTTGGACACATCTCGAAAACTGTCCACACGATCGTAACAAAAATGCATGTATAAGGTAATATGGTCATTTACAACTTAATAGCAAACTCAGTTGATCTCTATATTACCGTTCAATTGATTTTTGAAAAACTGAATTTAAAAAAAAAAGAACTGCATTTTTCAAAAATTTGGTTTCTTTAGTTTACCTGAAAAGGCCACTAAAATGTTTGACCAAAATACATAGTTAGAGTAAAATTGATGTTCTCAATGTTCTTGCATCCTTAATTTTAAATTCGAATCACCGAAAACGGTAATTTTAGAAACTGCTCTTATCTCCCTACAGCCTATTTCGATTAGGACAAAATTTTAAGAAACCAAGTAAAGTTAACATCCTGATACCTTATACTCAGTTTTTAGCTAAGTAGTTAGTCAATAGAATTTTTCGAACCAAACATTAAAAATCCAAAAACAACTACGCAACTTTTTAGCTAATATTACCAACTTGTTCTTTTTTCTAACCATATTCAATATACACTCTCAAAGTATATAAAACAACTTGAATTTTACACAATCAGGCAACTCCCACTGCATTTGCACCAAAGCTTGTGATGAATGCGAATGTTTCGTGCGACCCAGTTGGGCACTTTATTTGTTTAAATTTTTGTTACACACCCTATGAATTGGTTTCAATAGATCTCCAACCACTCACATATTATACCAAACTGTCATATTTAAATACACTACACGCTGCTACATAAAAACCAAGCGGTACGTTGTATTTTTGTCAGCAATGGATCAAAAATTCGGAAGAATGGTACGCATTGTTCTGTCAATTGGCACCAATTTCAAGCCACACCGTGAATCTGTTTTTTGTTTACCTCTCTACACGTCCGAGTTGCCAAGGATTTTTCAAATATAATAATACACATCATTGAGATATAAATTGTTTGAGTTTCGGGTGGGATATTTTTCATTTCAGAATATATTCCATTAGTTGCTATCTGATTTAGTTCATTGTGTCCCATAAATCATTTTGGAAATCAAGGACCATGAGGTTGGAATTTAATTTTTGCCAGCCAAAAATATATTCGCTTTTTTATTTTATTTTTAACGGCTAATTATAGCACGGTCTTTTTTGCACGGTGATCGTAACACATTTCAACAATACAAATTCGATAAAAAGAAAGAATATTATGTTTTACAACAAAGTCATGTTTACAACAAAAGCCCGCAAGACCGAATAGACCTGTTCGCTGCCTGCGCACATACCGCCGCGATACTTTGTATTCTTATTAATGTGTGCCCGCATTTGAACCTAACTTATTTTTGCAAAAAATAAAAAAACCAAAATGAATTTCTATTTCGGTTGGAAGAAGAGAGACCAGTGCATAACGTTTGGCAGTCTCGGACACAAAATGTTTCGTCTACGATGCACTTTTGTGCAGCACTGCAAATACACAGCCCTGCCCCATACGAGTGTTCATAGTCAATAGTACGTTTGGCTCGATGGGTTTAAAATCCAATCAAGCAAAACAAGAATATACATTTGTATCTGCATGTAGAGTGTACTCGTTTGTATCTATTTATTTATTTTATCATTATGTGAAATAGTGATGAATATGGTGTATCTACCTGCTCGGCGTGTTCTATCATTTTTGAATGCTGACGGCAGGATGTTGTGGGAAGTTTGAAATCTAAATTAGTACACCACCTATAAAATAGAGAATTATTCAATGAGCCAACATTTTCGGCATTATTCATAGGGTTTATTTTTTCGCTGCTGCAAGTTTACTTGGATGTGCTGTATGGGAGGACTGGCCGGTGTTGAACTTGGCCGACGATGCGCTTGCAAAACTATATTTCATTTTGCATATTGCTGCGGCGACGGGCGGTTGATTTCGCGGATGGAATATCAGCTTCTTAATTATTCGAATAAATCATATACCGCATTCTTGTGCATCGGAGACTCGAATAGACATGTTAATAGCGTGTGGACATAAAAATGCTATTGTTTGGTGAACTTTACTTGGGAGATCTTTTTGTTTTAGAAAACAATTTCGTCCTGGTAACAGCGTAATTGTTGTTAATTTGTTTTGCACAGAATTTTTTTTTGAAAAATTGATTTAAAATTTGAATTTTCGGGAGGAAGAAGGAATGGTTGCTTCGTTGAATCCTGTTGTCCATATAACCCCGACAACCCTGTGGTTTGTGAACGATTTCAAATTGCGGTTGCGTATAGCGCACCTTTGAACAACTTATTCGAGGTTATATTCTGCGCATAGACCTGATTTTTGAGACAACTTTGGTGCATTTCAGTCACGATCACTTTTAGATGGGTGGCTCGCTTCGCTAGCTAAAACTAGAGTACATCATCCTCGGATACAGATTTTTCCCAGAAACAGTCGAATACAGTTGTGCTGATTTTCAGCTGTCGCTTTGTTAGGTTGTTAGTTGATAAAGTATCTGAGCCGAAGGCTTTGTTGTTTCTAAAATGTTTTATAGCTAAGCCAATGACTTAACAATAACAATAAATTGTCTTGTCCTTTCCCTCTCTCTTGCTATTTATTTTTTTTAACAAATGTGGCATACTGCGCAAGAGGTCCAGATATAGCTTCTGCTTTGTGTGACCATACAATGTCGTATCTGGACATTGGACTGAGAATCTTTTTCCGGACAATGACACATTTGGATGTTAGTCAGACTTTCACGAGAGCTTATAAGATGTATTTCAATGCTAGTCAAATATATCATCGCATAGATGACTACTTTTCAACATCAAAGCCTGCAGGCAGTCGCTTAATAAAAAAATAAGAAAACAATATGCAATATCTGCTTTAGCCTGGACAGTTTGTTCTCCATGAATGTAAGGCCTCTTCCTCTGTTCTCTTCTCGATATCCTTGCTGTGCTGTCCCCTTTTTTTATACACATGGATATTTATGAAATATCCAAATATTCATCATCCTCATCAGGTTTGTTTCATTTATCTAGGCACAGCAAAAGAGACAAATGATCAGTAAAACAATTTATAGCCTGCAGATATGCAAGCATTTCTGATAAAGTTTAAACTGATCATTTTGGTGTGCGTCGCAGCTTTTAATTCGATTTTGCGCAATTCTAAAACGCGCTTAAGGCGCCAAGTGACAAAGAACAGAAACTGAAACAGAAAGTTTTTTCATTATGTAGTAAATTCTGGCTTTGTTCACGCTACATAAAACTGAAAGAGAAACAGATCCATGTTTTGTCTGTCAAATTTTGTTTCGTTTGATTACATTTTAGCATTGACTTCAATTATACTTTCCTAAAAACTTGTTCTCCATTTTTCGTTTGTTATTCATACTTGACAATATACAATAGTACAGACGACAGATGCAGACAAATCTGGCAGCAACAGGAACAATCAATATAGACTTGTTTACGTTCTGTCGTCAAACAGCCAATTCTGTCACTAAATTCTGTTGAAAAAAAATGTTCTGTTCCTAATTCAGTTTCTGTTGCAAATGTATGGGATTCTGTTTCTGTTCCTTGTCAATCCGTGCCTTTACTGCGAGCGAATCTGAAGAAACCCAATCGAATACCAAATAAGAATGAATGATGCTGAAAATCAGGGTTGACCGATTTTCAACTAGTTCGATAGCCCAATTTCAAAATGTTTGCAGCTCAAAATCGGAGTAAAAAAAGAAGCCCAATTTTTGATTGTTTTTTCTATAACTTAAGCTTAGTTGGCAGCTGTTTTGCAACGAAAAATCCCATCCCAAAGTGACAAATCGAAATCATGAACGAAAAATTGCACTCTCCTTTTCGTTTTGCGGTACGCTAATTGTAGTAGATTGTTTGGTACAATTCTCCACTCCCTTTTCGCACGCATTTATTTTCCGGGACAGTAATTGCAAATTTAACACTTGTACTCAGTGGTTGCCAGCTTTCATAAGAGGTATGTAGCCAAATTTGAAAAATCTTGAAGTCAGAAATAGCCAAGCTCAAATTGAAGGTTAAAAACGTGCATTTTTTGTAACTCTTTAGGCACACTCTGATTACATTGGTTTCAAAGATGACAATATTAAATTTAAAAAAACAACACAAGCTCGTAATTGGGAGACTTTTCTAGTTTCCATTTTCCAATGTTAGCAAGAAAATAAAACATTTTGCTGGTGGGGGCATACCTGCATACTTGCACAGTGTGTTTTCATATTTATGCATTTCTTGTGAGATGATTGTACTGCTGAGATGTGAGAGTCTGTTCAAAAACTGTATGAAAATGGAGTTGGCTCATTCGCAATTAGCTGTTTAGAAAGTTTAAGTTAAGCGAACGTTTGCATTAAAAGTATGCATTTTTTTATAAAATTCGAAGGAGCCTAAAAATCGCCAAACCTCAAAGTGAATAGCCTAAATTAGGATAAATCCCCAATGACAATTTCAAGCAGCCAGTAAAAAGTTCCAGTACCTGTTAGAGATAAATAGTCAGTGCTGGTAACACTGCTTCTTTTGTAGCAGCCGATGGAACTCTCCACAAATTATTTTCCGCTGCCTTTTCGCAGAAGTTTCGCTGTCCATTTGGAGACGGCCGAAAAATTTCGTTCCGAAACAGTTGCATATAGGCTTTAAATAAGAATTCGGTTTTATTTGAAATTTTTGAGAAAATAAAGCATTCTTTAAAAAAAAAAACAATGAGAAAAATGTAGTTGGGACTGATTTGAAATGCAAAATCTGACTGCTCCTATGGTACTCCTACTTGGGATGAGTAGATTCACTTGACTTAACATTGCTTTACTGAGAAAACTGTTTACTAAAGCAGGCCTCTTATGCCTCTTATGCTTCTGGTGATTTCGGTTGCCTCTTCGATGACATTGCTGTTCCTTGACAAACACAAATTTAAATTACATTCCTTATTAAACGACTTTTCAAATATTAAATAACGCTACCACTATTCAGTAATAAATCCCTATAATATCACAAATAATTCCCAATCTAGGGTCTAAGCAGGTCTGCCACTTGCAGATAGCCACCCTTTCTATTCTTCCCATTGCAGTGTTTAACGCTCGAGTTAAACATTCGAGACCGAAAAATAGTAGATAGAAATTCGTTTGAATACGAACGAAAGTGTACGACCGAGTATTTCTGAACAAATTGTATGTATTTGTTGGCCCTGAAATAAAATCTCCCGCTTTTAACCCATTCGCTCTTTTCAATTTAAAAAAAAAATTTTATTGTCGAAATCGTAGTATCTATGAACAATTAAGTGTTGTTCTTGAAGAGACGAACTGTCGGTATTCATGTTCTAAGCTAAAAGCACATTTACCGGATATTTGTTTAAAAAAAAAATATTTTTAAATTTAAATGAGCAAACTGGTGTACGCTCTACCGATTGCAAGGTTTTCGCATTGAAATTTAGTAGCCCGACGGAGATCTCAAGTGCAAAAGTGTAACTTGAATATTTTTCATGAAGACGATATTTAATTTAATGCAATTCCAGCGAGTGGTTCATGACAGACAGTGACATCGACAATAAATATAAACCATTCTCAATCGCATGATGTATAATGAGTCATTGATTCATGTGTAGGTGGTATGGCGTTTAGATTTTAATTCCCCTAAAAATAGCACCAATTAAAATAGGTATTCTAAAAAATATTAAATGAAAAAAAAAGTTACTCATTCGCCACCGAATCCAGAAAAAGCGAAAATTTGTGTTTTTAATTTTCCTTTCCGGTGATTTCAAAAGCAATTAGAAATCCTTGTCTTAGTTATAAAGGGTGTCCCATAATTCACGTAAAATGTTATTTTGATAGAAAATACAGATTTTTAAGTAGAAGAAGTACATTTTTTATTGACTCCTAGAGTATATACAGATTGGGGTTATGTATGGAATAGCTAATCGGATAAATGCCCGCTACGGCTTTGCTACCAAGTACGTACTCTTTTATTGAATTTTTTATTACCGATTCGTATAAATGTGGTTGAATTTTATTAATACACCTCCCAATTTCCTCCTTCAAGGCTACGGTGGTCATTTGCTTGTTTGGTTCAAGTTCAATGGCGTTAAATCGCAAGATTTGGATGGCCAATTCTGTTCGCTAAACGACCGATTACACGATTACGAAATTACCCATGCAATAGTTAAACTGTTTCACCGGCTGTATGCCATGTGGCACCATCTTGTTGAAACCACATGTTGGTCACATCCTTGTCTTGTAATTGAGGCACCAAAAACTTGGTTACGATAACGAACACCATTCATTGTTACTGTCTTTCGCATTTTAGAAGAAGACTGGCCCGATAATGCCTCCCAGACACGCTATGTCAATGCATTTGTTTCTCAACAAATACTCGTGGGTTTTCTGAACCCCAAATGCGACAATTTTGACGATTAACGAAGGTATCAAGATGAAATTCAGCTTCATCACTGAAGATGAAATTGCGGACTGTAGCTGACAAACCTTAATTATTTTTAAAATATTGCTGAACAATGAAAATGCGTTGTTCTTTCATATAGCGCTCCAGTTTTACTAACCCCGAACTGTCAGCTGTCACATTTTTATCTTTTTTCCGTTGGCATCATACTTTAAACTGGCGCAAAATTCAAATTTTGCATAAATTATGGGACACCCTTTAGTAGCAAAAAAACCTTAATAAAAAGTTGTGCGCGCCATAACAGAATAGAAAATCATTTAACATTGAAGCAGCCTGTACTCAGAATGTGAGAAGTGATGAGTTAGCTCATCAGTAGACGAACCACCACATACAAATGCAATCGGACTAAGTCCAGTACAGGTCACTTAAATGTTCCAGAGTTTTATGCGCACACTCAACGAAGTATTCATTTCTTGATTTTATTCACGATTTCAAAATAAAATTTAACTACATTAAAGTCTTTAAATTGTTTCTGCTATTACTATGAAGCTGGCGTTATTCAATTCGGGCGTAGATAAAAATTTCATTGGAGTGTAAATGTTCATCTCTTGAAATCAAATGATATGAGTTACTAAAAATGTTATTCCTTGTTTTCAAACAAATAGATAATGTCAAAGAGTGGGTGGCAGAAATGTTTGTTTGTTGTTTTCCATAAAAAGGAAGGACAAACAAATCAAAGTTTGATTGCAAAGCTGCGGGCGTTCTACTTTCATGAGCATGTTCGTAGATCAATATAAAGAGTTTGTTTACAAAACTAATTGGCTCTTATAGCTGAATGTTATTTGTTGCTAAACACTTAATGAACTTGAGTACTACAGCTAAAGCTTGTTCATTGATGCTTTTGGATATATAACAGACTGAAGCAATATTTGTGAGGTGATCATTTTATATTTATACAGATGCAGTTCAGTTAATACAAATGTTGTCGAATTTTTCAAAATTACACCAAGCGAGAGGTCTGTTTTGGATATTCGGTGGTGGTTGTTAAAACAACATACATAACAGATTTTTCGAAATCAATTTTATTACGTTTTTAAACCGCTTATATGTATACATTGCGTTGAGAATAAAACCAACATAATTGATACCTCAAACACACAGAAATTCGGGCGCGAAGTCGGCATTTGGTACTAAGACAACATATCTCTTCTACCATATTTTGTATCTCCTGTAAAAAAATAAAAATGTCACTTATGTTGTTTTAGCAATCACCGATTCACGTGGAGATTATTTTTAAATTTCGCAATTATCGCCAACAGCAGTCTGCTAATGTGTTACTTGAGTCAGTCGTCTATTCGAATGAAACAAAGCCCACGCATCAAGTTCCATTAATAATTTGCCTTGGCCTTTGTGACCTAAACTCTAGATGAGACCTTGGCTCATGGCAATCCTCTAGCATCGCACATTTCCCCGGAGGTGATTTGGACACACTTTTTTCTAATTATCTAAATCGGTATCGCTTTCTTAAATTGTATTAATAAACACAATATTTCAAACACAATCATGGACTATGAGTAAATACAAAAAAAAAAAAAAACAGTTTTGGCATTACTAATGTAAAAGTCACAACGTCTTATTTAAACTTCACAATTTAATAATGTACTTGATATTAGAAAACAAAATAGGAAGGCAGCAACATGACATTACATAGAATGATTGAGTTAGATAGAACGGATTGTGGATGAACGAAGTTATCGATTGAGTGAAAGGTTAGAGCGTTAAAACAATTGGTGGCTCTTGGGATGCCACACAGTTAACATTTGCCAAGGTATATTGGCGTATATTTCTTCTAATCTGAAAGACAAGCCAATAGAATCTGTCATGATCGTAGTGTCGCCATATATGCACGTCAATATTTCCATATTCAACGGAAGAAATTGTCACGATGTTGTAAATACAAAATTATTTTTTTCTGATTAATTCTACAGACAAAATGTTTTGTGGTGGAACTGTTTTTAGCGCGGCGAGTTTGACTTATCTCACTTTATTCAATAGTATATTTCCCTCATTTCTCATCTCTACCAATATTTATGTAAAAGGCCAAATAGATTTGTAGGGACTAGGTATCCGAACGCGTTCACTGGGCAACTTGAATTGTTTTTTGTATTCTCGCGGTCAGCGTTACCCATCGTTTGACTTAAATCGAAAATTCGCCCTTTTTATTTTATTTGGAAAGGCAAAAATCGTTAATTCAAAATAAGTACGTTTGAAATGTAATACGGTTGCCTATCACAATGCAATTATAGTTTTATGCGAATTAATGCTTGCGAAAATTCTAAATTCGCAGGGTGGCTTCAGAAATGAGACCTTTTTCTCACACCTGACCTTTTTTTGACGTTTCAGAACTCTGCAGCGGCCATTCTTTTGAATTAAATTTGACTTTTCAAAGTGTCAACTAAGTATGCAGGCAGGATTTTCTTGACTTGCCCTTCATATACGTCAACTGTAAAAACGTAACCAATCTGGGCCAATAAAAACTTAAATGTACATCATGTCAGTCAGCTGTCAGACTTACAAAACTAGGAATCCGAACGTCTCCAATTTGCCCTATATTAATTTTTGAAAACTGTCAAAAGAAATTCATTATTTTAATCACATCAATTTGAATCTGATCACGGGCTTATTTTTTATTATTTTTAAAGACAACTCTGTATTGAACTTTTAGTGTTTGGCTTTGTGTACGTCATAAAACTCCTTTTTTGATACACCAAAGGTGTAGCCTGGCTTAGTCCATGATCCTTTTTTTATACTCACACTTATTGCATGTGTGATTGGACTTTTGGCATCTTGATCGGCCGGTTTTTATTGTAAAAGAAGTCCTAAGGCAATACGGAAAAACTAACAATGAGCCCCCATGTTGCCATTGCCCAACAGTGCAGCTTCCAAATTTGATGAAATGTGAATCAGTTGAATTTGTAGCATAAATTGGTAGAGTAGCTCGCTTAAAATCTAAGTAAATAATCAAAACGCACAATTCCCGATATACTGCTTATTCACAAAACCTGTCAAACCGCAAGTACAAGTTTTAGTAAAAAAAAAGTTAGCTCTCATATCAGTTTTTAAATTTGAGTACTTATGACGAAAAATTCAACTAAATCCCCTTCGCACTTACACATACCTATTCAGTGCAATTTTTGAATTTAATTTAAGACTTTTTTCCACTGGGCCAACTCTCTCAAACTTCTGACAATCATCCGAGAGTGTAACTGTCATGAAGAGCTTCTCAATTGGCCGTTTGGACTCGGCAGAAATTTGTAGATGCCTTCTCTCTACGGATCTGTTGCGCCTAAAAAAATACAAATCGATAACAAATTGTGTTATTTGGACCCTTTCTGAGTTCTTTTTTACAGCTTAAAAATACGCACATTTTTCAAATCAAACATTTCTCATAGATGGTCGAAAAATTAAGAAGTAAATACACCAAACACATTGAAGTGGCTTCTACTTCCGAATACGTTTCAGCTCGCCCACAAGTTCGGAGTGAAACGTGTAATTTGAAGCAGGAGACAGTGACATTTTGCAAACAGCTTTGGTATCTGAAATAAAACTGAGTATTATGATGTAATAGGTTTATTTGGGCGCCATCTGACTATCCCCAAGAAAAAAACGTTATAAACATTTACAGACAAATTCTTAGCAGGCGCCCACATGCCTTTCGTTGGGATGCAAAACCGTTCTAGACGCTGGTCTCAAAAATCAATGCAGTTTTCCCGTACCTAGAACTAGAAACGCTTCCAAATTTAAAATCTAAGAACAAAATACATACCGACAAGACGCCAGTGTCTTATCGGTGCGCCATCTTTAAATGAGAATACCTATTTTGGTAAACGTTCCGCACGTGTTTAATTACCTCAGCTCTTTGCGACTGTGCCAACTTTTAAGTCCATAAGTGGCATGGCGACGACTCTTACCGAATAGTTTCCTCCGCCCACAGACTAGAAAGTCACACGGACCATTTGAGATTGCATTAGCTAGAAACTTTTTGAATCTTAACGATTTTAACTCTTTCGTCTAAAGCGTGTCCAAATTCATTTCTGCCACAACAAGGGGATGAGAAATGTTTATTTTCCCAGAGCAGAAAATGTTTAAGAATCAAATTCAATTAAAATCAGTAGTCGTGACAGCTCGTTTGTAGACGTGCTTGTCATTGAAGCTGATGCTATTTGCATCGCTGTAGGACTGAGTGGGTGGTGGACAATGCGCGGAATTTTAGTTATGAGTTGTTTGCCCGGACAAGGAAGACACATAACGATACACGTTGCAAACGCTTGTTAAATAGTTTCAGCACAATTATTAGTGTGCGAGTGAACTTGCTTATTGTTTTCTCATATGAATATAGATTTTTTTTTAAATCTTTGAGGTGAAAAATAATACAACAATTTGTGTGGTTAGACATGGCGTTGAAAGTTGTTTAAAAATAGGAAACTAATTAAAAAAAAATTGTGGCTTTCGACAAATTGTTTATCCAATCATGGTATCATTTATGGAAAAATTCGTCATACACAGTGAAAATAAACTGCCAAGGGGAGAAGCACATGGAGTACTTAGTTCATAGGCAAGTTTATGAGCAAAGAGCTGTAGGATAGTCTTAACCTCAAAATCAAAAATTTATTTTTTTCTAAGCGTGCATCTCTGAGGCATGTTTTTTGAGAGCAGGCCAATGTACTAGAACATCTAATGCAGATTCTGATTAACAGAGAGAATTTCCTGAAATTTTGTGAAAGTCGAAATAACCCGATTAAGTTCGAGGCTATTTCACAAAACCACAGATGCATGCAAGATGTTAAGCTTGCCACTGCCAGTGTAAGATGAAACTGTAAGATGAAATTCAGAGAAATCAACCATGAATTGTGAACTGAAATGAAGTGACTTATACACTTTGTGGTAAGAGTACCAGTTTCAAGTGTACTATTCATAAAAAAAAGGATAAGGAGAGCCGCACTGAGAAAAGTAAGAAAGAGCTATGAAAAAAAATAAAAAAAAAATAAAAAAGTATCCAAAGTACCTTTCTTACCCACAAACTTCATATATTTCAAAATGCATTGTAGCACCTTTGAGTGACGGAAAGTGCTTGTGGCAGCTTCCTTGCATGTAAAAAGACACTAGTTTCGATTTTTAAAATCTGTAGCTTTGCAAATTTCTTATAAAGATTTTCGGCTATAAAACAGTCCCATCTCCTCTTTGAATGCTGTGAAGGTACCATCAGATCTTTTGAGTGAACCAAGTTCCAGTGGTTTGTGCTTTCTCAAGCACAGATTCTCAGCTTCTTCTTCAACTTCTTATAAGGAAAACGAGGGAATACGATAAACAATGCACTCGTGTTTGAGCCGAAAAAATTAGTCATTTCAGGTATGGGGTTCGAAAGTCCTACCAAAAGGTTGTAGCGCTTGAAAATCCTGCAAAGTTTTAGCCTAAGCTTGAAAAGACGAACAGGGATCATTGCAGTAGACTCACAGTGGGTGCTAAGAATTTTAAAGGACTACGAACAGTTTTGTGGTCTTTGGAGTGCCACTTGACAGTTTAAGCGAGAAACATCTCAACTTAAAATTACTCAAAATAAATATAGAACAAATTGATGTAATTTTTTAACGCAATACTTGAAATAGTTTTGAGAATAACACAGTATGGTTTGGACATTTTCAGGAAAATCAAAATTGTCAGCATTTTTCCGACACTAGGTACTCACACATTATGCACGCTTCACATTTTTAAAAATAGGCTCTACAGTGAGTCTGTGATTGGATCATAATGCCCACTTCACAATGCCGCGTTGACTCGCGCGTGCGTTGACAGATTATGTAAAAACAAAGCGGTCATAAGCAGCCACACGAAATACAACTTCACGCGTTGGATCGACTTTAGATCGTAAATATCGAAAAGTTCAACGCGACGCCTGAGTAAACCTACTCTGTACTATCACGCGCGTTTGACAACTTTAGAATTTTGAATTGTTCGAATTGGTGTCATAATGTGTTCTTAGTTGGAGTGGCACTGAACCACTAATGTGTATCACATACAAGCAGCGTTGCCGGAGAGAAATATTATTAGGTAGCACTGCAGCCAGAAAAGAGGAGTATTTTGAAAAAAAAAAAAAATAGGAGTACAGACATTTTTATTTTTATTTAAACAAAAATCATAACAAAATTCAGTTAAGAAAAAAAAAACATAAATAAATAAATTATTAATTCTTACGGCCATATTATTCACTCCCTTTAATTCAGGTTAAAGGTTACACCCGGGTTTAAGTGAGTTTAACCCAAAAACTAAACCCAAGTCCATAATATTCACTCGTTAAACCCGAACATAAACCCAGTTTTTTAAACTTGACAGCATTTAACCCGATTGGATTTAAACACAATCCGGAGACCGGTTTAAGTACTTTAACTCAATTTCATAATATTGACATTTCTTAGCTCACAAGAAATTAGAAAAGTAGAAAAGGGGAATAGAAAAAAAAATGGCTAGAAACTTAAAAAGGAATTCATTCGTGAAATGGACGAAATTAATGTCCATTCGTCAGAAGACGAATTTATCAAAGAGCTGATGCAACAGTAGCTGATGTTAAATTAACGTCGCCCTTGTCGTCGAATATATCGATTGCACAAGTGGGCTTGCGTCGACGATTACGATGTGGTATATTTTCGAGAATATTTCGTGCTGAAAAAGAGTGATTTTGGAGGCTACATTCAATGATTCGATAGAAATTTCGGCAAAATTAATGTACTTTAAAATATAACTAGGCCCAAAACAAATGAAATCAATTTCCAAGTGACAAACAAATTTTGTTACAAAAATATTTCTGAAATTTGACATTACGTGGGCTTAAAACGGATTAAAAACGGTTTAAAGTTTTTTAAATCCGCATTTAAATCCATTTTTAATCCAGCGATTAAAATGCGTGTTTTTCAGTGAATAATATGGACATAGGTTTAAATTTTCGGCTTTAAAAATTGCGGATTAATGATCGGGTGTAAAATTAACTTAAACCTGAGTTACACCCGGAATGAATAATATGACCGTTAGTAAGTAAATATTTTAAAATCTGTGTTATGGCAGAGAGCTTTATTGGATATTAATATTATTTTTAGTATAAAAACTATGAACTTATTGAATCACAAGATATGTGTTAAATACATTAAATACAAGTGGTTTTGTAAGGTATTTGGATTCATGCAAAAAAGTTGCATTAAATTTGAAGTAAATTAAATTTATTAATGTTGAAATTACACTTTGCTGCAAGTGTAAGATATCTTAGGACTCTAAAAAAAAGGAATATAAATCTAAAAGGATGAGTACGGGAGTACGGCTGTGTCGAAAGTAGTACAATACTCCTGTGGAAGTACTTTCGGCAACGCTGCACACAAGTTATAAAAAGTAATATGAAGTTTTTTTCAATGCAAATTAATTAATTCAATGTATGGAAATGACGAACAACATTTTTATTTTGTGGATCAAACTAGCTACTCATTTCTTTAGATCTTTTGGAGAAAATATATTAATCGAAAAAATAATAATTTTTCAATTTGTGCATAAAAATTAGAGCTAATAGAAAAAAAGAGTTGACTTTATATTTTTATTCTGCTCTAAGTTTGTGTACATTAGCAAAAAAAGCAAACCAAACTTTAAGCATTTCGTTTTACAAAATTGTTGCTCGCGCGCTTTGTCACTTAAAATCGTAAAGATTCGATAAAGCGTGTCAAAGCGAGCCAACGCACGCACGCGTTCAACGCCGTATTGTGAATTGGGCATTATGTCGTAGAACATTTTCGTCTCGACTTAACAAAAAAGAAAAAAGCTTTTGTGAACTTCTTAAATTTTAAGATGAAACTGGAAATAGTTAAAAGTATATGACACCTTAAATCTTCTGTTCACAAGAAACTGTTCTGAAAGGGCTATACCTATGTCAAAAAGCATGGTCCTGACCTAAAGACTGTCTAAAAAAACACCTGATATAAAATACGTATTACCCCTGCTCCCGATATTCATACATCAAATAATTGTTTTCAATTTTTCATTTTGAATTTCAGATGCCAGAAGTTGTGTGACCTGTGATAAAGTATTGGCTGAACTCGAAAAAATCGACGATGACACCGATTCGTTTGGTGTCGACTTCGTAAAGATTAACGATAAACGACTAGCAAAGCAATATGGAATTAAGAATTTCCCAGCACTCACCTATTTCCGGTAAGTACGGTCTTTTGCGACAAATCAAGATCACCTCGCAAATGAGAAAAATACAATCACAAATAAAAACCAACCATGCAATCATCAGTGAAAAACAACCCATTATCTACGATGGCGATCTCATGGACGAAGAAGGCGTCCTCGATTTCCTTACATCACTCGAAGCCATGGACCTGCCCGATCGCATTGAAGAGGTTAACGCAAAGATCTTGCACAAGATCATTGAAGATACCGATTTCGTAGCTGTCCTATTCTGTGAGTAGAGCTTTTCATTTTTGTTTATGTGTGGCTTAGAGTTTTTTTTTTTTTTTTCTAAATTTATTTTTTGTACATGTACATAGAATAAATAATAATTAATGCAGTTGCAGTGCAAAGTGCAGTCAAAAATCATTGTTCGATAGATAGAAAGCTTCATTTGGGACACGCAGAACTTATGTCGAAAACGATTGATTCATTGTTAGTAACAATAATAACTTTAGTGTTTTGTAGGTAATCTCTGTGGTAAACTAATGTTTAGTATACTGTAGTTAGTTTTACGATTTCTTTGTTTTTAACCCATCAAATTAATAACGACCGTCAAAGACAAACAAACGCGGTGTGATGTACGCTACTCGAACAGGACTCAACGTAGTTCGAGCGGTCTGAGAAATGTAATAGAATCAAAAATAGATTGTAGTTTAGAACAAGCAAAAAATGCAATTACTATTTGTGACTAACCAATGTGGAGGAAAACGCAAATTTATGTCTAAAGGAGGCTTCTACAATATTTTAATTTGTTAAATTGACTACAGGTCCTGATCATGCGACATGTCCGCCAAGGGTAATGGGTGAGTTAGCTTTAAATGTTCGACGTTTTTGTGAATGTTCGAGAATCCGACCTACCTCCACACCATGTGTTTGATTTATTTTTTTTTCCCTGTGTTAACCCTACATGTTGTTCATTCCTTTTGTAATTATATTTTTTTAGTTTAAACACTTTTGTAAACTTAAGAAACAGAAAACACGTTGGTTTCTTTCTCTACCAAACATTCCATTTCATTTTACATATTCAAAAATCTAGTCGCCTTTTGTCTGGACTAGATTTTCTCTGCTAATCACATTAACTACCTTCGGTGTACAAAATACAATCAAAATGTGCTGAGTTGAGAAATTCTTTTCTAGATTTGTCAGCTACCTCTCCATAAACTTCAATCAAATAAAAACACAGCAGACATCACGTCAGCGAGCTTTTAGAATAAGCAAGCTAGAGTTTTGATTTTCAAAATTTCTTGACTAGATTCGTCGGCTACACCGCCATAAACGTCATCTGAAAAAGATGTTCATGTGACGGATCTAGGCCAATCAAAACTCAGACAAATCAAGTCAGCCAATTGTCAGACTTATTAAACTAGATACCTGAACACATCCATTCAAATGAATGACATATGTCGTTTTCCATTGGAATTTTCAGATTTCAGGTTTTTCGCGCCCAATGGATAAAACGAGATTTTCCTTTCATGGAATTTGTGGTGGTGCGTGTTTTAAGAGTCAGCTGTTTTATAAATTGTAATTTGAGTTCATAAAAACGTCTTCAATTTTTCTGTATTGTCCACAGACTTGTCGTCTCGAAAAACGTAATATAACACACTTTAAAGTTTGACAAATGACAAATGTTTTGGTGTTAGCGTAAGTTGGTAAATCTCGTTCAGAAATCGAGATTCGCAAAATTGCACTGAATCTGGAAAAAATGCTTTTTCTTTCCCAATGTAAAACGACATTAGCCGCGAAGTTTTCCAGGGATGGTATTGGTTTTCCAGTAAAGAGGAACATAGACTAAAATTTAGGTGAGAAAAAAATTGTGTAGCTTTTTCTCATTTTCAATACCAATTGGCCTCAAATTTAGAGGAGTAGTTATTTATCCAAAACGCTATAGCTTCTCAGCAATTTTATTCGGAGTGGTAAATTTTAGGGAGACTATTTAAAAATTGACTCCACTGTTAGTCATCATTTGGTTCGCTGGAACTCCATATGTCCCCAAAGCAACTGATATTAAATTTGTTAGTGACAAAACGACAGAATCAGGGAATAAACAATTATTTAGTCCCTGATTCCGTTCTTTTTATCAGCAGCAGAATAGAGCCAGAAAAAACTGTTTATCTAGCGACAGAACAGAATCAGGTTTAATGCCATGTTCCCACCAAACTGAAGTTCCACTTCCCACCGAGTTGAAGTTATTTCAAACATCATAAGCTGTCAAAACAGCTGTTTGTTGACGCATAATAATAGTGTTGAGAAGAGAAATTGCTAAAAATGATTTCTGCAAAAATAATTAAACATTTATAAATATTTCTCTTAAAAATATTACTTGCCTCTTTTTTGATGCAAATTCTTTTCTATTTTTATTATTTCTTTGATTGTCACAATTGTTTTGGCTTTAATATTTTGACATCCACAAATGAACACAAAATAAACTAAAGTTCACGCTGTAGGCATGTTCGGTTTGATAACCTCTCACGGACGGATGAACTCAAAGGGGTTTCAAATGGGTTTCGCTGAAATCCCGAGGTTTCGAAACCTCAAAAATGTATAGCAAACATCGGAGGTTTGGGAACATTTTAAGAAACCTTGCGGTTTCGTTTGGCGGGAACATGGCATTAAATACTTGTTTCAAATATTATCATTTCTGCATCTCTTAACGTTTTGTGTTTTTGAGCAAGGAGACGTTGAGTTGAGAAAGGAAAAATATAAAAAAAGAACTAGCCCTGGCAGCAATATTTTTAAGGAACTGTTTTAATTTTGTGTAGCTGTGCGATGAACAAAAAACAGAAAAGAAAAGAAATTTACAACAGAACTGCAGCGCGTTCGGTTGCTCAACCACGGTTAATATTGTTACATTTGACGCTTCGTATTCCATTCCCACTGTGCGTTTCACAATGAAAGTGGAACACGAAACGTCAATCGTAACAACATTAGGCTTGTTTTTTTTTTAGCTTCGATCTCAGCAAAGCAAAGTTAAGTAGAATTTTCATCTTAACGGGCTGTTGCTTGTGGAAAAGGCAAAGTGGATTTTTATCTTCAGCCACTTGAAAAAAGAGTCTTCTTAGTTTCTCGGGATAGTACCTTTCCACTTAGCGATTAGCAGCCTTGGACAGAGTTTTGATGGCATGTTGTTGTAAAATGTATCTACCTTTTTCACAGGGCCAATGTCCATTGGTCCATTGAAACCGTATAATTGTTCATAGAAAACAAAATTATGTGCCGAAATGCTACATATTTTACAATTCTTCTGCTTTTATGCACATTTCAAGGATGGGCGCTTGCCAGTTGGTCTAATGTGAACCCTTTTTGTTTCGATGTTGATGGGGTCCAATTTGACTATAAGACAGACTGTCGCAACAAGTCTAAATGTCTGTCTTAGACTTTAGCAGACACTTTGAATTGTGGCATTTCTTCCATCGGACAACAGCTTCGTCTTAGAATTTCTACGTTCAACTTCCACCCAGCCATTACATATCATTTGTTGCCTTTCGAGCAAAAATATTTACAGATAGCAACAAGTTTGCCACCAATCGCTGGTGCATAGACAGCAACAAAAAATAACTGAAATGCCTGGGCCTAGATCCAGATTTGTCCCAGTATTTCAACTAATTCATTTTATTGTGCCCGGCAAACGAAGCAGTCACTTTCCTCCCTTCCCCGGTTGCCGTTTTTCACATTCAAAAATGTTTCTATGTGATTTAGTCTTTTCATTTAAATAATGCCTTCCACCTACAATTGCCGATTAAAAATAGCCCAGAAATAAGTCGTCGTCGTCGTTGCTCGTCGGTTGCAGAGAGACAAATTTGTTATATTGTCTTTCAAGAATTTTTTTTTATATGCAAAGAAAACAATTTCAAAAACAACAACAGGCAACTTGTGAACTAACAGAAAACCTTGCCACCATCTACTTTTGAATTATTCTCAACCACAAGTCCGCATTTTACAAGCCAAAAAAAAGACAGCTCGTAAAAAGTAATTATTTTGTTTACTCGATATTTAATGATATCCGGACGCACCTTTAATGCCATTAACAGATTTATTATTAGATATAATTTTTAGATACAATTCTTTATTTAGACTTATGTTTACAATTATTTTAAAATAAAAAGAAAAGCCGTATGTCATGGATTGACTTTAATCTAAATTAAAAATAATTAGTTAAGCAACGTGTTAAAATACTGATTTTACAAATGATATACTTTCTATATTTAATAAATTAAAGTATACTATGAAAAAAATCCAAGAAAGAAGATTAAGGTCCAGAGCTTTGAATAATTTAAGATATTAATATTTTTACGTGTTTTTTTTTATTCAATTTAGTTCACGAAACTTTTGCGATAGGCGAAGCCGTGATAGCAGTATTTGAAAAGTAGATTCCATGCATAAGCACTACGTAATTAAGACATTTATACATATTACTGGATGGGGATGTAAGGACCCTTTTAAAGCATTGCTGGTAGAAATTTACGCCCACTCTAGCAATACACCTATAAAACATATTCTTCCAATTGCAAACATTCCTTAAATTCAAGTCCAAATTTATTTCGTGCTGTGTTGCAAGCTCGTTAATTTGCATTGAAATGCAAATATCATAACCTGCTTGTGGAAATTGGAATCTGTAGTCTGCATTGGCTATAAGGTTTCTAATGTAAGTCTGCGGTAAACCAGACTCCACGTGAATTGCACAGGTTTGGGTTGACGAGGACAGCTTAAAAATTAATTTAATAAAAAATCTGTGAACAGCTTTAAAGTCCTCCAGATACGTGAAACCAAAGACTTTGTTAAACTTTTCAAGTTTACTGCAGCATGGAAAACTATAAATTTGAAAGAGGGCTTCACATATTTTTTTTGAAAAAAATCTATTCCACATATGATTGGTAGCCACTTTTGAAGTAGAATATTTTTCTCTTACATGTGGACGTAGCTTGTGTGACAAGAGAAAACCCAAATATTTAAAGTGCTACCTCAATTGGTTCCCTATCTAGAGTCCAATGTTCGTGAGGGCTCCTCCAAGATGTTGGTTCAAAGCCATAATTTTCGACTTCTTTTGATGTATTAATTTGCAAATCCCACAGTTTGTTGATCATAAGTTGCACAGGATTATTTGCGAGATAATGGCCCAACTTGCAGAAATGCACAAACATCGTCTATGAACAGTGCCAAAAGAATGGCACTCTGAATGCATCTTTGGGGAACACCCGTTTCAGTCCTAAAAAAAATTTACTGTGTGTTTCCATTACAAACAGGAGCTGAAGTGTTACAAAGAACTGTTGATAAAGTCTTAGAAACTTCGTAGACAAACCTTGAGCTGATAATTTGTAAAGTAGTGCATTTCTATTGCCTCTATCAAAGGCGGATTTAAAAAAGGTTAAACTATTTTTTGTCTATTTGCCCCCTGGTGAGTACTAAAAAAAATTTATCAACTGTTGTCAAGCCGGGAGAAAACCAGCCTGAAAGATACCAATAAATTAGCCTTTGGCTTAAAGTCTGAGCAAACATTTTCCTTAACGAACTGAGAAAAGAGATCCCTCTTAAATTTTCGATACGACTACTATGTCCTTTCTTAAATGTTGCAAGCATTAAAGACTTTATTGAAAATAGATCGGAAAGTATTTCTTCGTACAAGAGCTTATTATAATATTGTAAAAAAAGATTTTAAAAGCTGGAGTGGCGTTTTTATCCATCGGTCCCTGGAGCTTTATTCTTTTTTATATTTTTTAACGCTGCTTAAAGTTCGGTTATGTTAATCGGACTGTTCACCAAACGAAACGGATGGTAAAGCATTTTGAAAAGACGATTGACTCGCCAAAAGGGCTCAACAGTGTTTTGAAATGTCTTACAAGAGTCTCAACGTGGCATTGTCGTCGACGGCTTAGTCTTACAACCCCCAAGAAGACGCATCTTAGACCAAAAGGATCTAGAATCGTTGCAACTTCTCAGGCTATCTGCAAGACAATGAAAATGATTCTGACGCTTGCAGTACAAACACGCTTGTAATATTTATTAGCTGATGTATAAAGCGATCTAAGCTTAATAAAGATTGCTAAACAATTGCGAATTCGTTTTTCTAAAAAGTTTAAGAAATGAGAATAATTTTGTTTTTTAGTTTTATGCATTCCCTATCGAACCAGCTGGATATAATTGTTAAACATTGCATTGTTTCGAATAGCGGACTCTTGAATGACTTGAAGAATCATTTCAGTCATAGAGATATGACAATTTGTGGAATCAGTTGTTGTCTATTAAATACAACTGCAAATATTTATTTCTAAATGATAATAGAAGAGAAAAGGAAAAATATTGTTACCGAAAGAATTGTCTTTTGGGCGCCAACACATCACATTTGCACAAGTGAAAGTGTATAAGCGCAAAAAAATTAATTGCAGCATTGAACATAGGCAATTGAAAATCATTTTTATTTTACATTCTGTTTGGGGGATCATACACCGCCAATGCCACATTCGTATGGCTATAATAGATGCCCGTCTGTTGGGATAATAGAATTAAGAAGAGAATTGGCCCGCTTCCAACATAATCGAAGCAGAGTACTGTTTGGCAAAAGTTGACACATTATCGCCGACATGTGGTTACAATTCTAGTCAGTATTTCTGTGCTTATGCTAGAAAACTGAGAGATTTCGAAAAAAAACGGTTTTGTGGGAAAAATTTCAATTATCCATAGATGTAGGGTTTGGTACTCTTAGTCCTATTCGTGAGGATGAATGAGTCATTTCATTTAAATTTCCTTAAATTGTTTATTTCTCATTAATTGGCATATTGTCATCCAATTTTTGAGACAATCAAGCCGTTTGAAAACCAAACTTAAGTAGACGTGGAAAAGATATCAGTGAGTCACTTGATCTGTCATTTGTTGAATACCTTTTCATATTTGATGCACCGCCTCCACATCGAATTGAAATTGAAAGAGGCTGGACGCATTTTGATAAGCTTCTATGTTTTTCAGCCGCATTGCAAGTCAGTAAATCAACGGCTTTTGAATGGTTTTTTTGTACATTGCAGTTGAAAATTCTCAGAGCCAAAGTCACAATGCAAATTGGGACCGAAAATCATTAAAAAAATCGTACATATAAATAGGCGAAGAGAAATAGTTAAGCACCACTTTCACTGCCTTAAACACAACAGATTCGCTTGACTGATACTTCTGGTGGGAAGATTGTGCAGAAATGCAATGCTCTCTGTAATTTGATTTCCAATATATTGTGCATAAGCCAGGTCAATATTATGATAGAATTTCTACCACTGGGCGAGCTCTAGTACGTGGAAAATAGACAAGAGAAACTTCAACCTTCCTTACTGAGCTCACTCATAAATGAATTCGCAAATGCAACCATGTGGTTTGCATTTCATACATTTCGAGTTTTATTCGGCAGTTAGTTTCTTATAAATAGTTGATATTGCCAAATGTTTTCATTGAAGAATCGGCTGCGATTCGCTAAAACACACGTAGGGGAACAGAATGCGAACGAATGAAGAACGTTTTGCGAATTTAGGCAGGAAGGATATTAAAATTACCGTAGGAACGATGTGATCATTTATAGCTTGGAATATTGCGAGCTCATAGAAGAAGGATGCGCGACGATATACGGCATGGAATACAGGTTCAGCAAATACGAAAATATACAAATTCCGTCCCCTGTAAGCATCTGTCAGAACAAATATAACTCGGAGCGTATTAGGTGAAATTAAAAACATGTGTAGATCTTAAAGAAAAATAAGGGCAGAAATATATTTTGGGCTCTTCCTTATTTAGTGAAGATTTTTGGGACCCAATTTCTCATGAGCTTGTTTAGTACCTAGCTTACCATTGAATGCCCAATTTTTGTTAAAAAGGGATAGAGCTTTACTGTATTTTGAAAATCAGGGCCTTTCTATAAAGTGAGCTGGTTTATTCAACCAATATATTTTTGGGGGATTTTGGGGATATCCGCAAGGATCACAATATCGTGAGGAAAATAAAACGTCTTACGTCAAACAATATTCAATACCTGCTGGTAAGCCGTCGATGGAGAGTACAGCTATGATAGCTCTTAATATACAACCATAACTGACCTCTGAATTTATCTGGAGACACTCCCATAAGTATCACCACCAGAGCGGCATTCTAAAAAAATTTTAGAGAACCCTCCCCTATTTAATACTGATTTCAAACACTGAAAACTCTAAGCAGCCGCGCAGCTAAGGTATAGAAAAACAAGAAAGATTCTGCAGAAATAGATCAACCTTCACAAATCTTCTGTAGGCAGGCTCTGTAAGAAAATATAGACACACCAAATTTACACAGCAAGCAAAAACATATACCCACTTGTATAAACAATTTACTCCTTTTAAACAAATAAAATATTATTTATTCACATTTTTACTTATTTAAAAAAAAAACCTTTCCATGGTTATTATGTTTTATTTCTTGCCTCACCCGACCCCTTATGTACAACACACTTACGCTACCGTATCCCACTACACCCCAATCAAACCAACCACCTTCACACGCATGATCTAAAAAAATATAGCACACTTCCCCATTCCCCCAAGTCCGATCAACTGAAATTGCACGCACACTTTGGAATGCAGCCCTCCCTCCAACCATGATCCTCCAAATTACACCACCATCCAGCCGCCATAAAAGTATTCAATCAAAGCTGACGGTTTATTCTCTATACAACTATAGATAAGCCGGATTGCAGAAAGTGCTCCAAGGCGCTGCAGGAACTGGAGAACATTGACGACGAGGCTGATCAATTGGGCATTGGATTTGTCAAGATTCACGACGAGGCACTTGCTGACGAATACAATCTGGGCAGTCTGCCCGCTCTCGTCTACTACCGCCATCAAACGCCCATCATCTACGAAGGTAAATTCCCCTTGGATAGTCCGAAAAGTCTAATTGTACAAACTTTGACAACTCAGGTGAATTGTCGCGCGAGGAAGACGTACTCGAATGGTTGGTACAGAACAAGTCGACAGGTGACGAAGACGACGTCATTGAGGACGTTACTGCCAAGACACTGGGAACCCTGATCAGTAACATTGACAACCTGGTTGTACTCTTTTGTACGTATTTGACACGCTTTACACGTTTTTGCAAAACATTTTATAACTCGCTACACACTCGTGTTCCAGATGATCACGGTGACGATGACTCCATGACCGTATTGGAAGAGCTAGAAAAAATAGACGACGACTGTGACAAGCATGGCATTCAGTTTGTTAAAATTGATGATGCTAAGGTCGCAGCTGAATTTGGTATTGATTCGGTAGGCTCAGACAGTCATTGGCACCATATGGACACAGCCACAACTATAGACTAACTTCATTTTGTAGATTCCCGCAATTGTGTACTTTGAGAAACAAATTCCAAATGTTTACGATGGCGATCTGATGGATGAGGATCAGATCCTGCACTGGTTGCTGGGACAGTTGGAAAGTGACGAGATCGAAGATGTTACAGACGAAATGCTCGACAAGATGGTCAAGGAGGGCAAAGTGATGGCGGTGCTCTTTTGTAAATATTGCGATTTATATTTTCTGTTTTTCTTTGGTGCGTTTAAACCATAATTGACCGAGTTGACGTTGTTCTCTTCTGCTAGATGATAACAATGACAAGAAGTCACAAAAAGTTCTCGAAGAACTGGAGAACATCGACGATGAATGCGATTCGCTGGGCGTGACCTTTGTTAAGATCGACAATCCCGAAGAGGCTCTTGAATATGGCATCAATAAAGTTCCTAAACTGATCTACTTTGAAAAAGGCATTCCGACCATATACGAAGGCAATTTAGAGGATGAGGAGAAGCTACTTAAATGGCTGGAAGAGCAGACTAGCTCCGATCAAATTGAAGATGTCACCGACGAGATGTTGGATTTGATTGTGGAGAAGATGCCATATGTAGCTGTGTTGTTTTGTAAGTGTTACGCATGTGTGGGGGGGTTTTCCTTTAAAATGGTTTGCATAGCATACAGCTTTCGACAAAAAAAAATATTTTATTCTCTGGTAGTAAATTTGCGACTGTGTGGTTGACCTGCTTCGTTGTTTTTTTTTTTTCTGAATTTGTTCAACATTTATCCGAAAAAATGCAGTTATTTTTCCAAAATCATCGCCTGAAAATTTTTTGTTTTCAAGTTTGTTACCCTGAAGCTAAAAACTTCACGATTGATGCTTAATGTGCGTTTAGGTCGCTTTAGCTTGCTTACAGACAGTTTCTATAAAGAATTTGGAAAGATATGAGATGAGATATGGGTCTGATTCGAATATCTCTCGAAATCTATATATATATACAAACGTGGACTTTTTACCTCTGCAATATAGTAGAATTGTTTGCTGTTTATTTAACTATTTATCTAGGACACAAATCAGAATTTAGAGTATTTTGCGGACGACTATGGTCAATCTATGAAGTTATGTCATCTGCACACAATTTTGTTAAAAGAAAAGCGATTTTTTTTGAATATATACAGAGAGATATATATATATTTATAGTTAACAGTTGGGAGCTGCGATTAAGGAAATAATGTTCTACTTCAATTATATTTGCTAAAAAGAACTTTTACGTACGTACTTTAACGGGTATTGAGTTTTACAAACGTATACGAAAACATTTCAGGATTTCAGTAGTAGTTTTTAAGAAATAATTAAAAAAACTGATTTATTCGATTTTTTTTAGAAAATCTAAGTATTTGAGTTAGAACTATTTTGCTATCCAAAAAATGTATTTTGAAAAATTCGTTTGAATGATTTGAACAGTAAAAAGTAAAATTTTTGAAACATTTACATAGTTTAAGAAACACTGTTGCTAAACTATTTATCCGAAAACTGAGTATAGCATATTGCTCGGGATGTCATTACTTGGTTTTAAAAGTTTTATCAAAATATAAAATGGAGTTTTATCATACCTCGAGCTGTTTCTAAAATTAACGTTTTCGGTGATTCATTGTTCAACATTTTTAGTGGCGTTTTCAAATAAACTAAAGAAAATCAAATTAAAAAAAATGCAGTTTTTTTAAAAATCCATTGTACGTCAAAATATAAAGGGTTTTCCAATAAGAGGTGTTATTTTTGTATTCAAAGAAAAATTACATTTTTTGACATAATTGATCGGATGTTTATTTCATAATAAAGAGGAAGGTATGCCGTTAATAATGAAAAACAAACAGTTAAATGGCCACAACGAGTACGCACACAGGACCATATCCTTTTCATGAAATTTTCCATAACGAAATCGCAAAGTGGCTGCCCTGTGTCCTCGATAGCCTCACGAATTTTATATTTGAGGTCTTGAATCGACGCTGGGCTGTTGGCGTAGCGGTGCCCGAAAGGAAGAAGTCGCAAGGTGTTAAATCACAAGATCTCGGTGGCCAATTGTGATCAGCTCTTCGAGAGATAACACGGTCCGGAAACTTTTCCCGTAAAAGATCAATGGTTTCGTTGCTTGTGTTTTTTCACCATTTTGGTAGTGAATTTTAATAATTTCAATGCGTTGTTGAAGCGTGTATCGTTCCATTTTTAGTAATGGCGAAATTTCTACTTGTCAAATGTCAAAGAATAAAAGCTTCAAAAGTGGCAGCTACCGAAATAGCGGGTCTTTCACAATAACACAAATTATCATTAGGTATATATTCGTCTTCTATTATATACTACTTGAATTTTGTATATAGGAATCACCTTATTTAAACTTCCTGTATTTGTATTAGCAAACCTATGTACATATTTTTCTGGGTCATACTTTTAGCTAAATATTTTACACGCACATTTTGTACATAACATTTCAATGTTTTTTTTTATAAATAGTTTTAGTTATTTGTTTTTGTACAGCAAAACGAACATATTTCGCGATACTTATAATCAGTTTTAGTGTCCAGGCAACATTTTTCGAACTCACAATAGCGAAATTTTCCGTACAAAGATTGCAAAAGTGACCTTCCAAATTATTTAGTGTGGAGGTTAAAAATGTTTATTAGTAAGGCCCATTATGGAGGCGAAAAGTTATACATAACCTTCGTGCAAAAGCATCAAATTCGTTTCACACATCGAAATGTATACAGCTTGGCTTTTAGGCGACATTACATGGAAATTTTAAGACACAATCATTTTTAAGGTATTGTAGGATATCCGGGCTCTCAGGTTAACATTTTAAAAACCTCTCAGTAGTAAATAGTTCGTGTTTAACTCATTGGCATGTGTGTAACAAAAGTAGTTCAAAAAGTCGATGATCGGATACAATATCCGACATCTGAAGAAGAAATGAAACATCCCCAAAAAAAAAGTGTGCACGAAAACGTTTGAACTTTTCGCCTTATAGAATGCCGACCCTGTTTTTTCGGGATTTCTGAATTATTAAAAAAATATATTTCGCATTATTCGAACATGCATTTGCCGAGATATTTTTGCAATTGATATTTTTATTGTCTAGACTTTGACTTTACGCAAGAGCGGCTTACGCATTTAAAAAACGAAACGAAAATTTGCTTCATGTAGTTCCTTTCGTTTTCTTTAATCTTTTCTGAACGTTAAAAAAAGCAATGTAATTAAATGCTTTTAGGTTTTAGGTTATTTTTTTCATAGTTAAAGAACGTCAATGAAAAAGCTTTCGTTTTTCTTCGCTTTTTTTTCGTTTTCAAAGTTCCCTACATAAAGTAAAAACGATTGAATGTTTTTATCTCACAAAATCCCATAAATTTTCCATTACTCTATTCTGTTTAGTAGGACAACTGAAATAAGCATTGATGAGTTTGAGTATACTTTAAAATAGATGCACGAAATAGGACACATTTAGCTGGCTTAAAAAATACACATTTTCTAAACATGCTTCTAAATGTAGTCATTCTCAATTTCAGACGACAAAGATCAAAAGAAATCGCAAAAAGTTCTTGCCGAATTGGAGAACATCGATGACGAGTGCGATCAAAATGACATCGCTTTTGTGAAGATCGACGACGACAATGAAGCCAAGGAATGGGGAATTGATGATATTCCATCAATTGTTCTGTACGAGCGGGGTATTCCCCACATCTACGAAGGCGATTTAATGAAGGAGGATGAACTACTCGGCTGGTTGATTCACCAGAAGCGCTACTCTGAGATCCCAGAAGTTACCGACGAAATGAAAGATAAGCTCGTCGAAACAACCGAGCATTTGGCGGTCATTTTCTGTAAGTCACCCAATTATCGCCACAATTGGCATACCTAATACTTCGCTCTACTTGCAGATGACAAAGAAGACAAACAAGACATTCGCGTGCTGAACGAACTCGAGAACATTGACGATGAACTAGAGAAAGAAGGTATTGTCATTGTGCGCATTGATAATGCAGCCGAAGCCAAGGAGTACGGTTTGGATCACTTGCCAGCGCTGATTTATTTCGAAAACAAAATCCCAGCACTGTACGAGGGAGATCTGATGAATGAGGAAGAAGTTCTAGAATGGCTGATTGTTCAGAAGAGAACTGCCACAATTGAAGAAGTCACCGATGAGATTTTGGTCAATTTGATCAACGATCATGAATACGTGTTGGTGTTCTTTACTGGTCCCTGTGATCCTGGTGAGAAGTGCGACCGAACATTGGACGCCCTCGAATCGATTGACGATGAATTGGACGAGGCTGGCATTATTTTCGTTACCACTGAAGACACTTCTCTGGCTAAGAAGCACAACATCAAGACTTTCCCACAATTGGTGTTTTATAGAAATCGTGATCTGATGGTGTTCCCCGGCGATCTGGACGATGAGGATGAGGTTCTTGCTTGGGTTACAGATGAGGAGACATTGGAAATCCCCGGCAAAATTGAGGAGGTCAACATGAAGATGTTGGATAAGATTCTCTCCGAGAATGAGCATGTTGTCGTGTTTTTCTGTAAGTTGATAGATTTATTTTTTTTTTAAATTTCGAATTCGAAAAATGTTTTGTGACACACACTTTGGAACTGGGTTCGCAGTAGTTGGAATGAAGAAAAAATACGATCAATTTCGTTGAGAGGCTCTAAGGAACAAAAATTATTCAAATATTTATCGAAACGCGTTATAGTTGATTGTCGGACAACTGATACACAATTGATGCATGTGTCCTAAATTTCAAAAATCTGCACAGGTTATTACGCCAGTAACAGTCATCACCTCTTTAACAAGTTATGTTACTTAGCAAACTTTTCTACAACAATTTCCCTCGTGGGTGTGCGGTTTGTCCCGACCCCCTTTAGGAGGGGTTTGCGTAATATTTGAAAGCCTTGTTAGCTGTTTTGATTTGAAACTTTGCACATTCGTAAAGAATTCAAAATAGATTTACTTTATTTCGCTATTTTTCGAAATGACCCCTTCACCCTCTTTTTGGGGGGGCAAAATATTAAAAAAAAATGATATTCATAACTTTAACTTTATACTCCAATGGTGACAGAAAATAGAAAATATTCAACTTTAAGGTATTTAAATAGATTTGGATTTTTGCCCAAAGGGCGTTGTAGGGGCAACCACGAAGGGGGTGTCAATATTTATATTATCATGATTATTTTGTTGGTTCTTTGCTTATAGCCTAGCAACAGTACTATATGTTCTGTTGCACTAATAAGCTTTCTGCAAAACTCGAAAGCTGAGGTGTCGCAAGATCACCCTTACCCCTTTTAAGAGGGACCTTTACATAATTTTGACAAAAACCAAAGGCGAATAGGTTTAAAACTTAACACGTTGGTGGAAAATTGAAAATTATTTAACTGGTGTTTCGAAATGAACGAAAATAGCTGTCAATTTTCGAAAACTTCTCAAATGTCCGATGCTTCGTAAAATTATCTTTCATATTATTAGCAAAGTGGGTCACAGATCACATTTACTCTAAAGCATATATTTCCCTCTTTCAGATCGCGAAGGCGACAAGAAAGCCCAAAAGATACTTAACGAATTGGAGAACATCGATGACGAATGCGAAGAAAAGGACATTGATTTTGTGAAAACTTCCGACAATGGTATTGATCGCGAATATGATATACCAGTACTGCCAGCGCTAGCGTTCTACAGGAATCGATTTAGGACATTCTACCCAGGTTTCAAATACATTATTTTTCATTTTTCTAACTGTCCCTATAACCGCCAATCATATACCCGTCCATTCTTAAGGTGACTTAATGAAGGAGGAGGCAATTTTGGAATGGGTTATCGACCTTTATGAATCGAACGCAGATGTTATTGAATCGGTTGATCGCAAGACACTCCAAGTGTTGATCAACGATGTTGAGCACTTAGCGGTGTTTTTCTGTAAGTTTATAATTTCAATTTTTAATTTGTTTTGTACTAAAATAATCCCTTTTAAAGACGACGATAAGTGCACATCATGCGCAGAAATTCTCGATGAATTGGAGAATATCGACGATGATACTGACAAGCACGGTATTCAATTTGTTAAATCAAATGATGTCAAGCTGGCCCATGAAATTGGAATATTTGCATTCCCGGCACTCGTGTACTATGAGACTGGAGTCCCGATCATGTATGATGGTGAGCTGGATTTAGACTAATAAACTTTTAACTAAAATTAACCGAATATTTTCGTTTTATTTTTCTCAATAGGTAATCTCAAAAACGAAAACCGTGTTTTGCAGTGGTTGGTCAATCAAAAGAGTAAGCATTCTTGTTGATCATAATCTTTAGCACAGTAATTTAGTACACTTTTTAAAAAAATTGTTAATTTTGGTCATAGTAGTGTAGGACTGAAGGATATTGGCTTGTTAGGGGGTTTGCAGAGACAAAATTTGAGGAAAACATTTAGTTGAGCGAAAAATGCCAGCCAAATGTTTCTGTTTAGTCCGTTGATTTCATATTGACGAAGTTGATATATCATTTTTTTTTAAATAATTTGTGCGGTTGTCATAGGAGATGATGATGATAGTGATGAAATTGGAGTTGGCAGAAAGAAGAAAGATGATGACGACGACGATGACGATGATGATGGCGATGATGATGATGATGATGATGATGATGATGATGATGATGATGATGATGATGATGACGATGACGATGACGATGACGATGACGATGACGATAACGATGACGATGACGATGACAATGACGATGACGATGACGAAGACGATGCCGATGACGACGATGACGATGACGATGACGATGACGACGACAAGAAGCATAAACCTTCCAAGAAGTTGTCTGAAAAAAAGAAAGATCGAGGATCGTCAAACTTCAACGCAGCCAAATTGTTTAAAAAACTTTTAGGTAAACCGATTACAGATGATTTGAATCGTCCCGTCATTAACCGATAACTTCCCCTATGTAGTCTTAGATATTCTAGACTTCACTCATCTCTATTCTTCCTGTGACAATTTAATCAGCCATTCCATTATTACTCGTTACAGAATGCATACGTAAACATAATAAAAATGGTTTTCACATAATAGTGCAAAAAATTTCAAAGAATTCGCCATTTTGATTTCCTGTAACATTTTATTTTTGTGTAGCAAAAGTGTTTGCATCCCTTATCACCCTTTACAGCAATCCTCTTAGTATTTAGTTTTCATTTGGCTGAGTTTTTTCTGTGTTGATTTATAAACATATACATAGTCGAAAGTTTTTTTTATTAAAATTTTCAACTTTGCTCTACAGATTCCAACAAATCTAAGTCTTCTTCGAAAGGTAATCGTCTTTGTTTTTAGACAGAATATAATTTAGTGTTTCATAGTTGAGTGTTTTTTGACCGCAAACAATAAAAAATGTATGTTAGCTACACAACATAACAGTTACACATCCACTCGCGGTAGAAGGCTTTTTTTCAACCACTAAAAATATTTATTAATATTATTTTTTATTTATTATTATAACTTTTTTGTTAATGGGCTTTTCCAATAAACATTTTTAGTTTCGACTCTAAATTTTGGTTCACAGTGGCAATATTTTACATACAAATTTCGCAATTGTGAGCTTCCGGAAATTTAAAGTTGAGACTAAATTTGTCCGGCGCAATGTGAATATTTCTTGTCTTCTTTTGTTTTGATAAAGAATTTAAACGTTGTTTTCACTTTTTCTGCTGACATTTAAGTGTAGTAGGTTTGAGAGTCGTCGAGGAATTTTATTCAGTATCGTGGGACAAAATGCACTAGAAGGTGCATTCCCGCATCTTCTAGTGCTTACCTGGTATTGTGTTTCGACTTCATATATTTTGCGCTCACAAAACCACAAACTGGGTCTTCCCTGCAATGGAAAGACAATTCGCAACAGTTGCGAACACATCCCTAACAACACACCAATGATCTTGACAGTAGCGAGCTACTCGTCTCTTGCGGATGCAAAGCAGCTGTTAACAGGCTGAGGTGAGGGCTATTTGCATCTATTAAAATGCGATTGTTGCCGTGGAATCATTGAATGGCTGTTGTATGATTGCGATCAAAAGGTGGTGGTATTCAGTCGTGGCTGAGGGTTTTTTTTTTCTGTTGGCTCCTTTAAACACTTGTCATAACGACACAACGACTGAAACACTATACCCAAAATTGCCCTTTGCTTTTACTATATTAAAACTATTGTTCAAAATCGCGTCCAATATTTCATATTCGAATATAGTATACAAACGCTCAGTCAGCCTGCAGGTATGCAAGCATTTGTTGATAAAGTAGTTAATAGTTCGTTTTCTGTCGACGTTAGTTCTCCTAGTCTAGTGAATGGCGCTGAAAACAGTTTAAGTGTGTCCTAAACCTAATCATGAACATTCCAGTTCCAGGCGATGCATTAAAATTAACAAGAAATTTTCAAAGTTTCATAATAGAAAGATATTTTGTTAAAAAGCATTAATTGTTGAATTTCATTAAGCTTTGTGTTAGAAAATTACTTATGATATTATCCCTGCAGAAATAGTTGTCGTTGGGGTCAGAGTCTGTAGGCGAAAACTTTGAAACGTTTTCGTGCGCACGAATGATTTCCTCTAAGTTGCAGAAGTAAATCGTTCGTGCAGAAAAATGTTTGAACGTTTCACCGTACAAAATGCCGACCCAGGACCAGAGATGAATGAATAAAAGAGATGGATATCTTTCGTACGTCTATCCCCCCAAAACCCATTTGTTTACATTGTTGTTTTTGTAATTTCAACCCCCGTCTGTGAATACGTGTGAGCTACAAAAACGCATGTTGCTAATGGCCGGCCAACATTCCTTTTGCTTTTATAAGCATCGCGCTGTTCAATTGTTTTGTGTTTGGTGTTGAACTTGTTTAGTTTTTGTTAAGGCTTCGATTAAAATAAAAAAATAGTGAAATACACATTTCGGAATAGCGAATTCTTGCATTAAAGTCCAATTCATGAACTCACATAGGTAGAAAAGAAATGAGCATATGTGCGTGACTTCATGAATTTTACGGGAAAACAGCTTGTAGGCAGCCGCCTTTCCACTGGAAAGTTATATATCTCTGTATTCCATTATATTTGCCCAGGACTATGTAAGTGGGTGCATTGCTGCTCAATTTTGACGTTAGCTATTCTATTACTTTTTTAGTTAAATTTGTTTCAAAGTCAATAATCCTCAAGTCTTTTATACAGACGTAGAGAATCTATAGCAAGTGATTCAGGACAAACTTATTACTATAGCTTAATAAATTTATCCTGCAGTAAAATTTAGCTATGGCAAGAGGATTACGAAATGTTAATAAAAACCTGTTGATGGTAATCCGCTGGTACATTTTTTAGATTGCTAAATACTGTTCTTATTTTTTTCCTTTTTTGCACTAACAGCAACATGTGGCAGATGAAAAAAAAAAGAAATGCAAGTCACATACAAGAGATTTATTTATATCATTAGATGTAAAATGTGGAAACGTAGGAGCAGTGGCTTAGTGGTAACTGTTTGGGCCACTAGGCGATGGGTCCCTGGTTCGAATCCCGAAAAACCCCAAATTCCAACTTAATGTTTTTTTCACTGCGCCATCTCTCGCAAATACCACTTCCGCTCTGGGCATAGTTGCTGGCAGCGTTCATAGAATTTTCCCCGTTTTTGTTTTGTTACGTGTGGATAGTAGTTTTTTTTAAGAATAAGTATTCATTTGCTTAAAATATTCATAAAAAATTAACAATGTAGATTGGTGGAGGGAAAAAACACATTTGGAGCAAATTTTCTTCGTTACTTAAGAAATATTTACACACGAAATCGAAGTTAATGATATCCAAAAGCGGAAAATATACGCCATGTGTCCAAATATTTTTCTAGTATATAAAATATATCTTTTAGATAGTTTTATTAACCACACAAATCAAATTATTCGACTTTAAAAAATATACGATAATAATAACTAACCAATAGCATTCAGTAATGAGAAAATGTGGTATTCCCGAACTCCGTCACATTTCCCCACAGTTTGCCGCGGTTGGCATTTTTTTTGTATGTTTTTGCATATCTAATTGGCCGCATCATTTAAGAATCTACTTCTCTTAAGTCGACTAAATTGGTCTGGATAAGCTGTAACCTGAACGCAAAAACTAGATTGGTCGGGAACGTCATTTTTTTCTACGTCAGCCACATGTGCGAACTGTCAACCTAGTACTCAGTCACGAATTTCTTGACTAGGATCGTCGGCTACCCCGCCATTGACATCAACTGAAACAGCTGCTCATGTGACCGATATCCCCCAATCAAAACGGAGATAGATCTA
Source organism: Cheilosia vulpina (assembly GCA_916610125.1). Lineage (NCBI taxonomy): Eukaryota > Metazoa > Arthropoda > Insecta > Diptera > Syrphidae > Cheilosia > Cheilosia vulpina. Next base: position 38,521,688 of record OU744279.1, on the reverse strand, counting down.
GTCAGAGAGCTGTCAGACTTACTAAACTAGATACAAAATGGCGGAATTTGTAAAAAATTGAAGGGGCCAGAGGAAAGAGGATTGCGAGTTGGGGGTCTCAGTATGATTTGTCTATGGTTATGAGAAGCTAGGCCTTGGATTTCTAAAAACAAATGTATTAAGACTCAGTCCGTTGTTGGAAATAAAGTGCAGGGGTGGGATCGGCTAAGTTGATAGTTCACAATCAAAATCATAGCTTTACGATCCCGGAAGGTTATTATCAATGCTTGAAAAAGCATTATACGTATGACCAAGCTAAATCCGAATTTTGTTGCATAAAATGTGTAAAAGATCCGTATTTGCTCTTTATAAGCTTCACACTTTAAAAAAACAAACAAACTTATTGTAGCTTGTGAACATAATAATAAAAAGAAACACTTCAGCTGCTCGGAATGACAGCGTCGGCAAGGAAGTTTAAAACTCTAAATGCTGCCAATAACCAATATTTTTTGAGTGATTACGCAGATCAAAGAAGAGTTAACGACAATCAAAAAAGTGACAATATTCAAAATATTAAAGAAAAGTACAAGGCTGTGGTGATGCATATTTTACGAAGGTATTCTTCTCTATCACCAGAACCACTATCGTAAGTTTGTATACATTTTTCAAATACGCGTTAACTTTCTCTAAGCGTTCGCATTTTGTCCGCGTGGATTTTGGCGAATTTCAACGGTTCTACAATGGAAATTCATCACAATAATAACCATTTTACATCATACCTACATGCATCGCCTTGGTTTCGCTTCTGAACTCGCGGGCGAACGCAGTCTTTTTCTTTGGGACTAAAAGCGAACGAAATAAAAATTAACTGCTTTAAATCCATCACAATCGCACAAGGTCTATACTATACAAAACTCAATAAAAAAATTACAAAAAAATGAGAAAATTAGCAAAAGAACGAGTTTCTACTTTGACTAGAAACAGCTCAGAGAATTTCTAATGAATATATTAAATGCAGGAAGTTTACAGGCAAAATAAAATACAAATGTTTAAAGCATGATCGATGTATTGGTAATTTTGTTGTTGAATCGAATATATTTTCAATAGAGTTAATATACCTATACCTATTCCTTTACCTGTCAGATTACTTTAAAGCTACCATAATTGTCCAAATTTAGCGGTCGCGTTTGAAGGGTTTTTGTACCAAGATAAATGCATTTGAATTTTGTATTGCTTTGAAAGGTGCCACGACACCAAATTCAAGGACCTTCGTATAGCGATCGTGATCTTCTCTAAAGATCTATCTTGGATGAACTACGTTTCATGGAGTTGTAGGTTCGGTTAAAAATTCTGTAAGCATATAATTAAGAAATAGAGATTTTGCATTAATTTTTTAAAGTAAAATCAGTCATCAATTTTAATCAGTCATTTAACAAGTGAAGAAGTGAACATAAATCCTTTTTTTCGTGTAAAAATATACCATCTCTTTTTCTGTACTGTCAAACCTTTTGTTTGATTTTTACGAGCAGCTTCTATACCTTAAAATTCTATATAAATCGACTGAAAGTACACACACACAGTCACATAGCTGATACCTACAAAACAATCATGCATCCAAACAATATTCAAACACTATTGTCATGCATTTTTCCTTATACTTAGAGTGTGTGGTTTGAACTCCCCGACGTAAAACGTATAAGACTTTTCAAATTAAATCGATCCAACTATTAACAAAAAATTTAATTAAACCAAAATATCATAGCTGACACAATGTTTTTTTCGTTATATATATAATTTTGTTTACTTTATCAAAATCGCAATAATAAAAATGAAACAGAAAAAAAAAACTACATAAAACTTAAGTACTAAGTACTTTCAACAAATGCAATTCCATATGATATAAGACAACAATAATAATTCTTACTATATGTATTTTTTTTTATTATAAAAGTATTATGTATTAAAACATGTTCTAATTGAAAGGACTAAATTTTAAATAAAACAGGAACGTTATTATTTTATTTGTGAATGTGAGCCATACACACAAAAATGTCAGCATCAAAAACATTTTGTCAGTTATATATATTAAAAAAAAATAAATACTTCATTTTATCAAAAATAAACGTGATAAATAGATTTTTAAATCTGTTAGCAACAACAAGCGCACGCTTAAGTTATATTTTTAATCTGTTGCAATGAGAAAAATAAAATACATACTAACCATCTGTGGATGACTTGATTACTATATGTTTTCTCTATAGAACCACTAAAGAAAAAAAAAATTTTTCTCATAATATAATAACAAAATCAAGGACACAATTGATTATACTTTTCTTATGTGTTTTTATATTTTATGGAAACAAAAAAAATATGTAAAAGATTTTCCAATAAAAAATACCGATCTGACAAAATGTTTTTGTTTGTTACATACAGATGACGAATGTTTCTATGTTGGATTGGGTCATGGCGGCCATTCAGCAAGACAGGGCAATATGTTCGTTCCCAATGATTACAAACCATTCCAATGCTGTCCAACTAAACTGGAGAAGTCAACAAAAGTTCCTAAAATGACGGCGCAGCGCATCGGTCACGAGCCATCAGACAAGGGTGGAAATTTCAAATTCAATTCGCCAACAAGCAAGTCCCAATCATCGTCAGCGACCAAGCAATCGTCCTCATCGAAGAAGCCGGCAACGGTATCTGATCCGCCAATGGTTAAGGTCTCGTATGCTTCCCCCAAAACCGGTGATTCATCCAAAAAACCCTTCACCCCCCTGCCCAATTCGAAAAAAGACACAAAATTGAACACCAAGTCGGATGACAAACCAATTGGCAAAGGCTCCAAAAAATCCCTAAACAATGAGAATAACATCGGCAAAGAAAACGACAGAGTCAACTTAAAAACCGGTATGTTAGGAATTGGCAAATACATTTTCTGGTAGACAGTAAACGATGAAATTCATTAATTGTACATTTCTCTTTCCTCACATTCTTTTCTCTCTTTCTGTCTTTCAGGAATTAATTATTTGCATAATCGAATTAAAAATATTTATGACCTCATTTTTCAGGATATCTCTCTGTGGGAATAAGGAAGCAATATAAAAATTGAATTTCTTTCAAAAAGTAAAAATATTGCTATCCAATAATTCAAAAAAAAAAAATCTATAAAATTAAACACACACACTTTCATTAAAAGTTTGAAAATAAATAATATGCCTTAAGCCATCCACTTCATTCACCTGATCCTGAGTCAATTTAAATTCAATGCAAATCCTTTAAGTACAGGACAAACATACAGTTTGCTTATGCCTCTAAGAAAGAGATAAAGAGAGAGAGAGAAAGGAATTTTACAGCATGAGCTCATTCGAATTGATTCGAAAGTACTTCAAAGTGGGAACACCAACATCACCAACTGTCACTTTTTCAACCACACAAAATGTCATAAAACAAAACAAACAGAAATCATTAAGTAAAATATAAAACTGTCATCGCCACACCCAGCAAACATCGTCCAAAACACATCGTCTCAAAAGCTGACACTTAAGGTTTACACATCCATTCGTGAATGTAAATGAAAAATCAAAAAAAAAATCACAATTAACAGAACTGTCATACTAATCGTTTTCCTGTCAGTAATATTTAATACTTAGTTTCCTCTCTTCAATTAGTCTATATTAACTTAAATATATATTTCTGTTAACAAAGTGCATTTCGTCGTCTACTATGTACATCCTATTTTGTCTAGAACAAGCGTGCAGTCTGATTTTCTACTTTAAGGTCTGTCCACATTTAGAAAACGTGTCACGTTTCTATTTTATTGTGTACGGAATAAGTTTTTTAACCAATCGTTATATTTTTTTCTTTCGTTCAAATTAAAGCGCACAATCTTTGAACAAAAACGTGTATTTTGATTTTATCGATTTTGTGAATGCCAGTTAAACTTTAACTTTTGTCGTGGGACAACCTTAAAACTGTACGCTTCTTCGCAGCATATATTTTTGAATATTTTACTGTAAAATATAAAAACAAAACAAAATAACTTTTGATACTATCGTTTACATATTTGTATATTTTTTGATGCTCTTTAATCAATACAATTATTATTATACAAGTTTATTTTTTCTAACTTCAAATCTCGTGAAATCTCGCTAAAGATGAATAATACAAAGTAAACTCTTTTTTTTTCGAAATATATTAAATTTTTCTATAAACTGTGCAGAAATATTAAATAAAAAAAAACAGGGAATTTGTGTATTTTCTTTTTTGAAAATTTGTTGTTTTCTTTTTATCGAAACATGCTTATTGTATGAATATACTTAGAGGATAATATTTAAACGAAAAATTGTTGTTATGATTGTTATAAATGTTAATGTTATATAAAATTGTTAAATCTTAAATTTATAAGAATATAATTTATTGTTAGACAAATAATTTGTTATAAAACTGAATAAAATTCTCGAGAAGACTTGAACATACAAAGAAAAAAATGTATAAAAAATAATTACAGACGAAGTGTTCAGAAACTACCACGCAAATACTTACAAAAACTATATTTAGAATATTTTAGATAAATTTGTAAAAAAAAAAAACTTCGTTTTAGTAAAAGTTGAAAAATAAAAACAAAATTGTTAAAACTTAAAATTTGTGAAAAAGAGTTTTTTGTGCGGATCTGCACTTGTGCTGTGCGATTCAAATTGTTTTCTCTAAAGTACACAATAAAGATGCGAATAGAAAAAAAAAATGGAAACGTTTAATAAGTCGATGGGGAATTTATATGGAATTGCATTTGTTAAGAGTTAAAAATAGTTGGATATGTAATATTTTATTCTCCGAATTTAATCATGGCTCTCATTATATTAGGTTATTATCTGTATGTATTACGGCTTCTCTGTTAACCTGTGCAGCTTAAAGATATTTGGTGTTTTATAAGTTATTTTTAAAATCTTAGGGCCTGTAATTTCATACAGACAAATAGTCAGTAGACAACTTTTCTTCCCACTAAAACAACAAAATATACTGACTAAAGCTATACCCTCACCCTATTGCAACAGAAAAATACAACAGAGTAAAGTGTATCCTTCTTCTTTGGACAGTTCGCACAAATGTCAATGTCACTGACTGACTGTAGGTTTGCTTAAGTGTTGATAGAGATAAGAAAAAGTGTACTCAAGGTCTGATAAAATATAATAAAAATTCGCAATTTTACTAGACCTGTTACACCGAATCGTGAATTCTTATAGCAGTAAACCCGGCTTAAATAATATAATTTAGTACATTTGCTAAGGCAACAGCAATGCCAATTTATTATTGTATGCAGCATTTTAATATTTATTTATTTTACAAGAAAACAACTCTTTTTCTGTTTTGAAGGAGCAGAAACATTACAAACAAAACGATACATTTCGTAAAGTTTTGTCCCACTGAAAGTCGAGCCACGAAAACTGCTACAAAACAGAAGAAAATTCTGCTCTGTTTTCGTTTCTGTTCCTTTTCTGAGTTTTTTGTCACTAGATGAATTGAGAAGAATGACTTTTTTGACAACCCTTTCACACTTTTGTTTCTAACAAACTGCCACGCGTACGAGTCCTTTTTTTATTTTTAACTCATTAAGCATCGAATGACAAACAACGGTCATCCTTCTGTTTTGGTAGTAAGTTCTACAACAAATTGAGAGAGATATAGAAAGAAATGCGCGTACAAATAGTTCATAAAACGATAAATAGACATTTATCAGTAAGAACTATTCCAGACTTGTTGATTTTATGCCGCCAGGTGACGTTGCAGCCAAAACTGGATTATGTTTCTTTTTTTATTGTTACTAGTGTTGCTTGATAATACAACCTTTAAATAAAAACACACAAATCTAAAATTAACCACATTTATTTCCACCGAAACGCACGTCTACCTTGATCAGCCAACCTCCAATGACCGTTCCTCTTTTCAAAGAGAGTGATCAAACACACGTCAACGACGGTGAACTTCGTGTTGTTACATTCGGCCATCCTCAGCTGGAAGCGACCTCGTTTCCACTTCGTCGATTTGATCTAGTTCCGGGTCTATTTGGCACCAAGGTTTAATTTTATCTGATGGTTTGTGCGATACCCGAAAGAAGCTTGTGACATCTGAGTGTTTTCGAAGGATTTAATGCGAGCAAGTAGTTCATTGGTTGAACTGAAAAATAAGCCTGATAGTAAACTGCTTATGGTCGAATTTCGTAGGGCTGCTATTGCGTATTTGCAAATGGCTGGCACAGACAAATTAGCTTTTGTACCCATCGCACAGACGGAGAAAAAGTACGATTCCAAATCTTCACCATTACGACGAAATCGAGCAGCAAGTTGTGCGTGCACATCCGCTTCATTTACGTGACACGGAAAACTCTCGAGCAATGCCGTAGAGAATGACTCCAATGTTTGAAATAATTCTTTCTGGCCGTCGAGCCAGATTCGAGCCGATCCCTTCAATTTCGTCGCCATTGCAAACAATATTAATTTATCATTCCACGAATAGACTTCGCGTAGTGAATTGACTTTGTTGATGAACTGAGATGCTGTTAATCCCTCGAGTTGATCAGCTGGATCAAAATTTGGTAGGATATCCATGACGTCCCGTGGACTACAAAACATTTTCATATTTTCGTCACTTACCGGTGGACGTTCTATATCGGTTTGCCTATACTCCTCGCATTTTTTTTTCAAAATGACAACCTTTGCTTGCAAGTTATTAATTTGATCTTCTAGTCGTGATACGAAAGAGGATTCATTTTCTTCGTGCACCGAGTTTGGTACTACCACGCATTCATTTAATTCATCATCGCTGACACTACGACTATTTTCTCTGTACCAATCTATAAGTCTCTCTCTCAGTTCACCTACCCTACCCTTCACAAAAGATGTTCTTTTAATACTTTAATGGTCATTGTTCTGATAGTTCGTTCTGTCACACACACAGAATTACCCAATGAAAGGTGAAGTAAGGGAATGGAACCAGAGTTAAAGAAAGAAAGGAAAAACAATGTGAGTAACAGAAAAAGGGAGAAAAAAAAAAAAAGAGAACAAGAAAGAAACAATATTTTTTTAAGTTTATTTTGGACATAATTCGCAATCCATTTCCACTCCAATAGGAACGAAATTGGAAACTGAAAAGAAAACAATTTACCCGACAGAAAAGCAACCCCCAACTGAGAATCATCATCGCGCTCCGACAGCTTTCGTTTTCTGCCTCTACCTCTTCCTGACATCGTACGTTTCGTGTCCTAACAAAAACAAACAAGAAACTTCTTCTTTATTTACCATCACTGTTTGTTTGTTTTTTTTTTTGTGTTTTACTTCGTTTCGTTTCGTCCCGTTTTTTTTTTTTTTTTTTGGCACAACATGCCTATGCAATGATAAACATATAGATTGAACTTACGTATTGACTTGTTTTTCTTAAAATCACACACTATTTTTCGTTTCGTTTCGTTTATTTTTGGTTGATCCCACTTCTGAATTTGTTACTTGATAATACAACCTTTAAATAAAAACACACAAATCTAAAATTAACCACATTTATTTCCACCGAAACGCACGTCTACCTTGATCAGCCAACCTCCAATGACCGTTCCTCTTTTCAAAGAGAGTGATCAAACACACGTCAACCGTCAACGACGGTGAACTTCGTGTTGTTACACTAGACTTTAGTGAATTACACTTGCACACTTATTTTTTCCATAAATCTGAGCCGCAGAAGTTTTAGCTCCTTATGTTCGTATTTGGAAATTGTACGGCATTCTTAAGATCAACTCTGCGATTCTAATAAAAAACTTTTTCGCAAATGCATTGCTTATAAAAACATTTAGCCAAAAATCTGGAGTTATCAAAGAGTTGAAATTCATTAGCTCACTTTGTTGGTACCATCGCAGAGCTGTTAAAGAATGGATGAATTATTATTTTGCTATCTTTGAAACAGAACAACTCGATCAGGTTAATTCGTTTTTTTGAAGAGTAGGTGTGCGAACTGGATTTCCGAAGAAATGAAAAATGTTAATCTTTGTTGGCCCATGGAAAAGAGCGACAAAATATTTTATTTATTTGAGTAGTAGCCTAAAAATGTACGCTTCTTTTAAAATACTTGGTGTAGTAAAATTCGAATTGGTTAATTTTTGATTATTCATAATTTGTTTCTCTTCTTTCAAAAACAAACGAATTTTGGTGCGATAAGGGGTTTTTGAAAAAAACCTTCAAATAATAATTATAGTCGAACGGCTTGTCCGATTAACAAAATTTGAACATTTCCCCAAATTAAATTAAATCAGTTTTAGGTATGAGCGAAAAAAATCCTTAAAAAGTCAATGTAGCGGGTCCAGCTTTACTAAACCAATAAAAAAAATGTTTGCCATCACCAAACAATTAATGAGCTACCCAAAAGCTAACTGGCACATTAAACTTATTGGTTAAAATTGGTAACAATAGTATATCCATCATAAAATTGTAAATTATTACAATTTTGCTTTTGAATAAAATTTTCGGAAGTTTGATTTTTGACAGTGATCGGCATTACCCGCTAACCAATGTTCCCCCATCTTACGCTAAACAGTAAACTATATTATACATAGTTTTTCCCTGTAACAGTCCCCCAAAAGGATTTCAGTTAGGTAATTGTAGTACATAGTTATAATCCTTAATGAAATATATCCGAAGATACCGTTTGATTGGCTTGTAGCAGCTCTGTAAAAGTGATGTCCTTGCGGTTGTCAATAAATTGTAGTGACTGGTGATGGGCATTGGTTAACTGCCCTGTAGTACACTCATATATATCGATAGGTTCATCAGAGTAGTTCGAGCTGCCCGTTAACCTAGAGCTCTTTCAAAGGTATACTAATAAAAGATGCTAATAAAAGCGGTATCTGTCAGCGGTTAGTATTGTCTGCTTTGTTAAGTAACGAACTCCCTCAAATTGGTTATGCTTTTGATATGTCGACTTTTTCAAGAAATATACAGTAAGTATTAAGAAACAGTTGTTAATTTCGTGATCGAAATAAGCACAAGTTTCTAGCCCGAGCACATTTTGCTTCGTCTGCAAATGGAAGCTGTATGCCTAAGAGCAACGTCATTCAATCCCAGGAACAAAAATAGCCACAGCTGTGTCCAAAATGCTCCAAAAGGTACAACTCTGTTTAAAAAACGACAACTAATGAAACAAGAACTTAGCACAATCAGTGTTGCCATTTTGACCGGATTCCGGTCATATATGCCCGAAATCTCTTCCCTCTGACCGGAGAAAATTTTAAAATCCGGTTAGACCGGATTTTTAACCAAACGAAAAAATTCTTTAACCGGAAAACCCTTTTTCTGACCTGAAAGATAATATTGTTCTATATATATATATAATTTGAATGATATTTGAATGATATTCGGCCATACTTAACAAACACACTCACAATTTCATACAGCAACCAATTCATTGTGAATACTCCTAGAATACAAGTTACAGGGGATCCTCGCGGCTGTTTCATTTGAAAGTTCCCACCAAGTGTGACAGAGGGTGTGCATTTAAACACAGCTGAAGTGACGACCATTTAGAATATTTTGAAATTTAGGTTTTGGTTTTACTAAATTGAAACGCCGACGTGGAGTGGAACGTTCCTTTTTCTGCAAAACTTTGGGATGCAAAGCTTTTCAAGATTTTTTTGTTGTTTTATAAGCTTTTATTAAGATTAGTTTAGAAAAATAAAAATAAAAACTATATGCATATAATATAATAACATTTTTTGTTAAAATATGTTACTATATTCCATTTTTGACCGGACTTCTGGTAAAAAATTCTTATTTTATCTTTTGACAGAATTTAAAAAAATAAAAATCGGTCATTCGGTCAAATTTGACCGGATTCATTATTTTTTAGTGGCAACACTGACCACAAATAAGTTGCTGAATGGTTGAAAGTAGAATAATTTAGAAAATATTCCGCTGAATCGCTCTGTTGTTAGCTGAATTCGATGCTTTTGGGGTAGGTTAAGCTTGTGTGATTTTGGGTAAAACGAAAAGTCATCTACAGTCCATTTTACTGAGGGACTGAATGAAAGCTGCTAAATTCGTGGAGATATTCGGAAGACATATTGTTTACACTTTAGAATTTGCAACAAAGACACAAATTTGCAGGAAATTCTATTCCAATAATCAGGCAATAGAAATGACTTGCTCATTTCCTAATCGCCATGCAGTTCAAAAGGACGTTTTTTTTGTGAAAATTGTTTGCCAAAAGCACCATTGCCTTGTCAAAAGACAAGAAGTGCTTTTAATGCTTATCACTCCTTAATTTCAATCGCAGATATCAGGCATTTGGAAGCAACTCTAAGAACCCAGTAAAGCACAGCCACATCCAAAAAGGAAAGTGACTTCAAACCCCGACCTCGGTGCACGCACGGACTACTCAATCAGTCTTCCAATGCTATTCAGCACGACGGGGTCAGGGTTCATAGTAAAAACCAGGGTCGCCATTCTGTAAGGCGTTGAAAACATTTTCGTTTGCACGAATGATTTACTTCCTTAACTAAGAGCAAGTCATTTTTGCGCACGAAAATGTTTTAACATTTCGCCTTATACAGAAGCTGACCCCAGCTTTATTATATTATACGTGTCTTGTTAAGATCAGTGGCAGCGTACTGATCCTACTACTCTCCGAGGATCAAACCTATTTTATTCCGGTTAATAGCAAATACTCAAACCACATTGGTAAGGGGAAAATTTGAATTTGTCAATCCATAATATGAAAACTACTTTCGCCTATAGCCAGCGGGTCTGAACATTAGCTTCTGACAGTTGAATAATGTAAACATTTTTCAGTAGGAAGAATATTATCCCACCGCTACAATTACCAACAGAGTAGAAGCTGTCAAACGATTAAATTGAAAATTCTAGATTTATCAGCCATAAAAGACGGCTGATTGCATTGTTGCCAGTTTGAGGGTTTTCCCCGCCAGATTTAGAGTTTTTTATGGTCAACGGTGGGATATCTGGGGGAGAAATTTTTAGGGGAAAGTTTGGTTTTTTTTCTTAATTCTATTTTAATTTTATTTTGTTATAATATTCTTTTTGGTAGCCTTAAAATGTGTGTGCTATTTTAAAATGCAGCTAAATAATTTATTATATTATACACCTTTAGCAATTAAAATGATTTGTGGTAATATCTTTGAACTGATTTTATTTACAAAACAAGTCCCTCAAAACAAGCTAATGCCAGTTTCATTAGGAAATAGTTCTAGTTTTTTTTTTTATAGAAGTTCGGGACTTAAGCAATAACCTCCTTTGTAAATTTTATAAACAACAATTTCATCAAAGTTGCGTAAGATCGTATCGAAATGCAACATGCGTTGACTTAATTGCGTTGTATTTATTTGGCGCACACTTTTGGATTTGGAAAACCAAACTTACATGTTCACGTTTCAAATTCGAAATTCATTCTTTTAAGTCGTACAAAAACATGTTAAAAATATAATGACAAAAAGTTGGGTTTTTTTTTTTTGGAGGGGCTTTTCCGATTTATTTGGGGGGAAATATTTTGACCGTTTGGCAACGCTGGCTGAGTGAAGTTTTTACCATGCTTATGACAGCGAAAGAGTCATGCTCATAATCAGAGTAGTTAGAAGCCTTGTTGAAACAGAATGTTCCGTAGTAATTCCTTTCATACAGAGGTAAATTTTTCGAATACCTCGTATCTAGTTCAGCGTTCTAAATACGAGACCGTTTTTTCGTTTTATTGGAAAGTTTGCCACCGTCCTCCAGATCCAGCTTTGTACTTGACAAGAAGAGCAATTTAATCTTTCGCTATTGTGTACTAAAGTGTTTTTATTGTTCTTCTTGTGCTCAGCAAGCAGGGTGCTAAGGATGGACGCTTTAGAAGACTTCTCGTCATTGGGTTTACTTAAGTCGCACTTTCTCTGTAGCCCCTGTTGACCTCCAAGGTCGTGAAGGCTAGTTCAGCTCCGATTAGTAGAGTAGTTTGGGTTAAGGTACCAACAATCCAATCAACTATACACGATGGGCCTTACTAATAATCATTTTTAACCTTCATACTAAATATTTTCTAGGTCACAATATACAATTTTGTATGGAAATTTATGCCATTGAGAGTTCGAAAAATTTAGCCCGGACACTAACAATGTTTGTTAGTATCGCGGAATCAATTTATCACTCTAAGGAACTAAGCATTAGGGCTCTAAGTGGTAGAAAGACTAACAAAAACTCCGACCTGATTTAACTTTTTTTCATGAAGCTGAGCATTTGTCATTCTTCAAATCACAGCCAACAAGTTCCCATCACTCTAGACCACAGCTAAGCCACTAGACACAGGCTTATTTAGTCAGGGATAAACGTCAAGTTTCTTAACAAGTGGATAAATTGTGTTTACTTTGCATTAAAGCTTTAGACTTTAATTGTCAGTTGAAAAGGATTCTTTGATATTTTATAAACATATTCCCAAATTTAGAGACATCAAATCAAATTGATTGATCAAACCATTGTGGAACACAGGTATGAATGATAATTTCAAATGCATTTGTTGTTTTCGCCTTGCATAATATATTTAAAATTCCAATTTCCTTTATACTCTGTACAACAGGAGACCTTTCCAATAACCAAGAAGTGTTCCAATGGATACTTGAACAAAAAGCCGATGAAACTATAGAAGAGATCGATAGGAATACCCTTTTCGACTACGTTGGCAGTAAAGATTTCCTAGCGGTAGTATTTTGTAAGTATATAGACAGATGAACTGAGTAAGCATATCGTCGGTTAAAGGACGCTCCGAATATATATTTAACGGTTGTCGAGGATAGCATTTGCGTAAACTGTAACTGCCTAGTTATTATTTAAGTTGGTGCATTGTTTCTATTTTACAAAATCGAAATCAGTCGCCTTGTGTATTTGAAAATCGAGTTTTTTCTTTTGTATTTCCAGATAAAGAGGAAGATTCTGATACTCCAAGGATTCTGCGTCACATTGAGCTGATTGACGACGAAGCAGCCGAATATGGAATCAGTATCGTTAAGATGAAGGATCGCCTGATGGCAAAGAAATACGGATATAGAAATCCTCCCGGGATCACGTACTTTAGAAAAGGTTTCTAATTTATTTTTTTTCAAAATGTTATTAAACTTTTGTTTTTTTTTTATTTTGTAGGAAAATATATCAACTATGACGGTGACATTGATGACGAGGAGGAACTGCTCGATTGGCTTACTAGTCCAGCGAACATGGAGATGACAGATCACATTGAGCAAGTGAACCGAAAGATGTTTGAAAAGATTCGCAAAGCTTCTGATTATTTGGCAGTCATATTTTGTAAGTAATATTGGAGGTTGAGATATATCTCCGATAAGGAAAAGTTTGGGCATATTTTATAGTTCAAACTACTTAAGGTAAGATCCGCAGGGAAGATGTTTGGCTAGGCCAAATAGAAATCTATAGGTGCAGGACACAGAAACTGATCTAAAAAATATAGGTAAATGGCGAGATAGGTCTCCAATGCTCCCATGTTCTTTTGTTCTCGCAAAGAGGGTTTTTTTACCCTGTCTATTGTTACACAGTATACACCTATATATTCTCTTAATATTACAGACTGCAGAGCCTTCGACATGTTGCAGTAGAAAAGTCATTGAAAAGCAGTTGATAATCTTTTGCCATCCTGATACCAGCTGCCCTTCTGTTTGGGACGTCTAAAAGAAATCTTCTAAAATATCAGCTTATCACCTAATAATCAATTTGCTTGGAAGACAGATTCACGGTTGCCATCACGGTATATTTCAGACAAAATCGTTCTCAATATGTCTTAAAAATAAAAACCATTCTTAACTTAGGTATATTGCGAACGTGTCTTTAGAAATTATAACAAACTCATAAAATAATGTTTTAAGCCGAATAATGCGTTAAAAAATGTTTAGCTCAGTTCAAAAATTAAATCTTTATCCCAATAATGAAAGAAACAACGCAGACGGAAATAGTGGAATAGATTTTCAGATCATGATTCGTGATCTCGATGAAAAGCAGGATCACATGTTGTTGTATAAGTACATCTAAATCGATGATCTATATGGATCATAGCTGATAATAAAAAAGGGCTACTGTCAAAGAAGTGTTTCACGGTCATAATGTCAGAGCGTTTTCAGATCTCTGATGACATCGATTGAATCGGCGAAAGTGAGAAGTCAGAACTTTTCTCGCATAAATGGGAAAGCGTCGCTCGACCTATTTCTGTTGGAAAAATGTGTCCAAGTTTTCATTTGATTTCTCCGTTCGGTACTTGCGATAATCTTTGTTATACGGATTGGTAAAGCGGAATAGACTCTCTTCTGCCACACCTTTGGATCCATTGTGATCCACTACAACTGGAAAAAAAACTATCTCTCCGTGTTTGCCCGAAGCTGTGCAATCATCTTGAACCTCTTAAGATAAGAAAGTGGGTAATTGAAAAGCTTTTGAATGTCTCAACAAGTAAAAGTGTTATCATCGGCCTGGCCGATGCTTTGATACCCTCCACTGCATACAAGTCATGCAAAACTGGTTTTGTATGGGAGATACCAGAACTACTTGACTGACATAGCCCAAATTCAATATCAACCTGACGACGATAAAAGTAAGTCCTCTCACAAAATTTCACTTGCCTAGCTCGATTTGTTTTGACTCTATCCTGTTTTCAACAGAGAGAGAGACACATAGGCCTAATATTGATTTTGTATGGGAGCTACCAGAACTACTTGACCGATATACCCCATTTTTAGTAACAACTTGACGACAGTAAAAAGAATACACTCACAAAATTTCACTTGCCTACGTGGATTCAATGGACGCTATAATGGGTCTAATATTGATTTTGTATGGGAGGTATCCGAACTACTTGACCGACATAGACCATTTTCAATACCAACCTAACGACGATAAAAATAAGTCCTTTCACCAAACTTCATTCGCCTATATCAATTCCTTTGGGCGCTATCCTGCTTTCAACAGACAGACAGGTCCTGATTCAGAATATATATACTATACGGCTACTCCTTCTTGGCGTCACAAATGTAATGACAAAGTGTCCTGTGGAGGGTATAAAAATAGTAGCTAGGTATAGTTTTTTAGAACCTTAGAACAGCTACCACGTATACAATCACGTTTTGGCAAATTGGAAAAAAAAATGTTGCTCTGGCCTTGTCACACCCTGGCCACAGCTTACTTTTTATTTCACAGGCTCTTTACATCTTTCACCAGTAGCTGGCTCTCATTCGAATCTCATTTTCCATTCGCTATTTGAGGTAGCAGAGCTGGGGGCAGATTCCGTTCAACAATAATCGTCCGGACGATATCGTTTTTGAAACTTTGATGATCATAAGAAATTATATTCTGCCCGAATTTGTTTCACTTTCGTCAGCTTTCATTACATTTGTGGGAAATGAACTGGATTAAGGTCTCAAACTCGTAATTTTGTCACTTAGTTACTACTTTTGGAGGTCTTCCACATTTCGACGATAATCGTCTGAAAAATTACGGAATGAGTGCCCTGGTCGACTAAGGGTTCCGATGTCAATCCACTGCAGACCTTTTTTGTGAATTGATTTTTCTGTCAGAATTGTTCTTGCTTTCAGGAATCTGACAGAGATCCGTATTATACAGCGATTGGAAAACATTGAGGTCATGGCGGCAGCGGCAAACTGCCTTGAATATGTGTCTTGCCTCACTGGTTGTGGGAGTTTTTCTTTTGGTCCTAATTGTATACTTAAGTTGTACCATTATCGCACTTCAGTAGGACCTCATCGTCTACGCAAAGCTAATCTGAAGTAGGTTGACCTAATGTCACCTGTAAAAGATGTGTACGGAAGAGATAAAACTAGGTCACATAAAGCATTCTCGATTATAACCTTACCACTTCACGCTCTAAATATAGAACGTCTATTTCAAGTCGAGCCTTAAACAAAACTAAAGCATTAACCGCTAGCTGCGTTTGGTGCTACACTTCACAGACAAACTTCAGTAAATATTATTTCGAAACTAGGTAGTACTGTTCTAGGAATTCGAATTTATTCTCCCGTGTTTTGGTATTTCAAGCGCGGAGATGTCTGGACAGGGCTTTTAATATTGGTGACATGTTCTAACGTATCGGAGCCAATGGGCAATCAAATTAGTAGCGGCGTCTTTCTATAGAGGGAACAGGTCTTCTGTGTGAAAGACAAAGATCGATCAAATTAAACCCACTTTTAAAAAATGTTTACCCTCTTTGATCCATCATTTATAAAAAAAAATATATATTTACATTTCTAGACAGTGAAGAGTGCAAGCAATGCCCAAGAGTCCTTGCTGAAGTCGAACACATCGACGACGACGCTGATAAAGCGGGCATCGACTTTGTTAAGATTGACGACAAACAGATGGCCAAGGAGTACGGAGTTTTCGCACTGCCCGCCATCGTGTTCTTTAAGCCAACATCAAAGGAACCCGTGATATACGCCGGTAACTAACTACAACCCAAAGCATTAACGGCCAAATTAACATCTCCTCTGTCAACAAGGTGATCTCTATGAGGAAGAACAAATTCTCAGCTGGCTGCTGACACAAAAGGATCCCAGTGGTGATGTCATTGAGGATCTAGAAGGCGAACGACTGGTTCACTTGATCGAAGAATCCGGTTCGATAGCGGTCTACTTTTGTAAGTGTTTTATCCTTAATCCGAAGTCTGTCAAAGGACACTCTTCACCACACAACAACAAGAACAACAGCTGCTAAGCCAAAAATACTCAGAACGGATTCACAATGTGCAATTCGCTTCGTCAGAAAATTATGGCCAACAAAGCCACTATATACAGACAACTGTGACTAATTTTATTTTTGGGAAACATTTTCCCCTTTATTGTTTCTTTCAAACTAACAAATTATGCTAAACATTTTATCTATTATCAAACATACTATGCGAATTAGGGAACAAAACACAATGCGACATTTGCAGCTCGAAGGCGATGCGCAAGGCACGTTTGAAAAAAGAACGCGAACAACAGCAGGAAGGTGGCGGGGCAAGTGCTGCAGCCGCTTTTAGTGGCGAGGAGACCATAGATGGATCTGAAAAGCAAACTCATCACGAAGAGGGTATTGTGTAAAGTAGAACAAAAGTTTAAAACCAAAAAAAAAGAAAAACAAAAAAAAAAAAAAAAAAATGCCGTGCGCCCGGATATGAGATCATTTTTCCCAGTTTAAACCACACTTCCTGTTGTTCCCCTACCAGTGTTTTTCACGAATTAAATGTTGCTGGTGTTTGACAAGTTTTTCTTTTCCGTTTTCTTTGTTGTTTTGCTTTGCTTTCTTTTATTTACAGACATGCAATGGTATTTGATCCCTTGTGCTATTTTTAGTTTTGTTCGCTTTCTTTTGTTTGCACCTTTTGCACCGATTTGTATACATTATATACCTGTACCCCCTCTCATGTTCTGTTTTCGATGATAGTGTCAATTTTAATGTTATTCTGAAAATCATCACAGATACCGATGGATGCGAGCAGTGCACCAAGGTTTTGGAAGAACTGGAAAACATTGACGATGACTGCGACAAGCATGGAATAACGTTTGTTAAGACAAAGGACTTTTCAGTGGCCGATGGATACGGAGTGCACGACTATCCAGCTCTGGTGTACTTCGAGGGAGGAATTCCGAATGTTTTCGAAGGTTAGTTTTAATTTGATTTATAGTTGCACAAACGCAAGTGACTTACAGTTAAACTGACTAAATGTTTATATGGAATGGGCAAAAATTTGTGAAGTCAATATCACGTCTTTTTTGCTTTTTCGTTCAAAGTAGAGCACTGAACAGTGGTCGAGCCGTCCGAGCATACTCTGAACCAAGCTTGGCATGCTCAGAGCGATCTGAATATGGTCACATTCAGGAAATAGTTAATTCAAGTCGACTAAATTGGTCAGGACTAGATATGAGCGGAACGCAAAAACTAGATTGCTCGGGAACGTCACCTTTTTTACGTCAGTCACATATGCGAACTGTCACCTTAGTTCTTAGTCACGGATTTCTTGACTATATTCGTCGGCTTCCCCTCGATAAACGTCAATTGAAAAGACTATTCATGTCACTGTTCTAGTCCAATCAAAACTGAGACACATCAAGTCAGACAGCTGTCAGACTTATTTAACTAGATACTTGAACGTCCCCAATTATTTATGAAACTCATCTGAGCACTATCTGTCATCAAACATGATGGTAAATGACTTTGCTACACTTTTTTACAAAGCAATTTCTTTTTCTGTTCAAGCTCATATGTCAAAATATGCTGTGGCTCAGATTTTTTACTCAGCCAATTTATTTTGAATGAAAAAAGAAACACAAGTTCAGAGCTCTGATGTGCCGGAAATATAAAAAGTAAAACGAGCTTTTTTTGAAGGTTCCAGTTCTGTCCTGAACTGAAAAATAAATAAGCCTAATATCGTAATATCGGAATGTAAAATTTGAAGTCATTGGGGCCGTTCAAGTATCTAGTAGGGTAAATCTGACAGCTGGCTGACTTGATGTGTCTCAGTTTTGATTGGACTAGATCAAAGTCATGAATAGCCTTTTCAGTTGACGTTTATTGAGGGGAAGCCGACGAATCTAGTCAAGAAATTCGTCACTGAGTCCTAAGTTGACAGTTCTCATATGTGGCTGGCTTAGCAAAAGTGATGTTACCGACCAATCTGGTTTTAAGGCTTCATTTAGTCCAGACCAAGTCGACTTAAGATACCTAGATTCTTCAATGTGTCCATTTGTTATTTGTATAGCGTAGCTATCCTCCATTCTCGTGCTCAGAGTCTTGCGCAACGCCCTCTAGACATTAAAAGCATAATATTTCACTTAAGGGGTGTACAGGCTAAAATGGAAATGCTGTTATTGAACACGTACCTTTTAACAGAGCAGTCATTTTACTCGAGTTTTGTGGGAAACAAATAAAACCGGAAGATAAATTTTGTTTAAAAATGCTTTAAGGCCGTCAAAGTGAAATTAGCAATAATTGAAAATTACCAAAATTAGTTCCACATTTTTAAATGTTTTTGAAATAAAACTGTTACAAGACATGGTAATGGCGATAGTATTGCCTTTAATGGGAAAATAATTCCAAGCCATCATTTTTTAGTTATGATAGGTATAAAGAAATCGCACCTATGTCGAACAAATCTGGATTCTGAAAGACTATTTTTTGACAAGTTCTTTTTAGCAAATGAGGCCGAGTATCGTAAGCCTATTTAAGGTCGAAATGGCAAAGGAAAAACCAGCATAAGTACCTGTCAAACTGATTGTCAATTGAAGAAGTGTTGCCAAATTGAAAAATTAAACTCTAAATGAAAACACTCTTCAAAATAACTATTGCAGTCTCAGAATTCCGTGTGAAATTCAAGATAATAACTTGTACTCTCGTGATACAATGTTCTGGTGGTCTGCTGTGCGTATATCCTTAACTGAAGCGCAATTTTATTTAACGCTGGAGTATGTGTAAAACATGAAAGTTATATCTGTTACAGACTCCTACTCTGGTTTTCCTTTCTCCTAACAAGTGCAGTATATTCCGGAACAAGAAATGTTCAATGTCAGCCACAAAGAAAGGCAAAGACGCCCACATCAATGACTTTCATATTAATGGTACACATTCGATTTAACAAAAAAATATTCCAATTTTTACAGGTGAACTCAACGAGGAGGAGGAAGTCCTACAGTGGCTGATCACACAAAAGACCGAAGATCGTATAGAATTGATCACGAGGCAAATGTTAGAAACAATGGTCGAGGAGACGCAATACCTGGCTGTATATTTCTGTAAGTATTCAATACCGTATTCTGGCATCCAAAGCCCCCTCTTTCACCAAAAGTCCTTTTGTTTTTTCATGTTTTTTTTTGACATTAAATAACATAAAACGAATCATAAACCTACACCGTATACAATCAAAAAAAATACAAATCCAAAAACTATCCGACAAGTTCCCCAAGATCGAAACGGAAAACCACCCGCTTATTGCCGAAGTTTTTGCTCCCCCAATACTTATTCGAGCAATGTCACCACAACAAATCCCGCTAAAAAATTATTTTTACAGAATTACATCACACAAAAAAGAAACCGTATCCAAAAGCAAGGTATTCGAATTAATTCAAGAACAATTACTGCAGAGCTCTGAGCGTAACATTACACAAACCTTTCTCTGGCTGCAGCATCGCTGAGCGCATTAGCTCTTACACCTCTAACCGCAATCGATCAGTAATTTCCTTTTTTCCGTTTTGCGTTTCTTTTTATGCTGTGCAAATAATATAAGAATACTAAAACCAGCTATAACTGTAAATAGTAAGCTCCAAACTGAATGCGCAGTAAATTACAAAAATTACTTAGAAGAAGTAGAAAATGCTGAATTTTGAAAGAGCTCTTTTGCACTTTTCGAATGCTGCTCATCGGTTTGGAAATGAATACCTGTGAGTTTGGGCGGTTTCGGCTTTTACTTATCTACTTCTAATATCGACTATGGCTATTAAGAATGCTAATACACTCAGCTTCCCTAACCAGCAATTGAGCTATATTTTCCATTAACGTTTTCGAAGCTCATAATTCATTTTTAACCTTGTGTTTGCAAGAACAATGATTAGAATAACATTTCAAACTATATTTTAGATAAAATAAATTGCAACATTTGCGATCAAATACTGGAGGGGCTGGAAATGATCGACGACGAGTGTGATGTGTTTGGTATTCATATGGTTAAAATTCAAGATCCACAACTAGCCAAACGTTATTCCATAAAAACGTTTCCCGCACTTGTGTATTTCAGGTAAGTGGAATAAGAGTCAAAAAGAGCATCGACAAATTATAATTTGACAAATGAGCGCGAACTGTAACAAATCAATTTTCAACACAAACGGCAAATTGTCATTTTTAGTATTCACAAAGCATTTTATTGAATTGATCTGACCACGGCCGGCGAAAAAAACTAGATCCGACAATTCATATGAAAGCGATTTGCAAACAAATCAATTTAAATGGATTTATGAATAAAAAATTGCCGTTTGTTCTAACACAAAAGCATTATATCGATACTTTTCCGAAAGAATGTATTAAGCTACAATTTTTCAGGAAATTCATTTTTGGTACGCTCCAATAAATTGTGCCAAGCGCCACGTTTTGATGTTAGTTTGACGTCTCTGTCATGGGGATACAATATACAAACGACACGAGAAAGAAATAAAAATTCTACTATACGACATATTTGATGAGTAGATATTTGTTATGCCTTAAAAATTCGTTCGAACTCAACCTTTCAAAATCAAACTGAATAAGCGCCATTATATAAAAAAAAATGTACTATGCAACACATTCTGTGAGAAAAAAATGTTGCATATGGCACTTATTTCAACTGATATTGCCACTTAGAACATAGTGCCACCGAAAAGTTGTTGCATTTACTGTCGCTTGAAACATGAAAACCAATTTAATTACTGATTCGTTAATTTTGTTATCTCACAAGTTTCTTTCTATTATTCATAATTAAACTATTACCAGAAAAACGAAAAAAAAAATGTAGTGTCATACGGGCTTAAGATTTTCCCAAATACGATTTTGTTAAATAACGTTTTTAACTTTGTTATAGTAAAAACTGAATAAATATTATTAAATTAAATCCTGTCATGTCAATGATTTAAGTTCCATTTAGCTCTGTATCAAGCGACAATCTTTAGACCATAAAAATGTTCTAAGCAACAAAAACTTTTTATCTAATTGCAATTTCGTTCATAGAATAATTAAAAACAATTTGTGATGAAAATCTCAATCGAAATATGCTTTTTACTTAAAAATACGCAAATAATTACCTTCGGAAGTTTTATTTGTTTCCTGTAAAGTTTCAAAAATGGCGCCTAATACATTCTACCGGGAAGGTATTAATTATTAATTAATCTAACATCTAATCCAAAAAAAAACAACGGAGTCTTAATTGATTTAAATAGCGAAATTTACGATTACAGCAATTTTCCCGCGAATTGTCACACTTTTCACATTCACAATCCACATAATACAGTCACAAGCCCACGAATGAAAAATTCATTCAAACTTAACCTTTAAAATTGAAATTGAATCGCGGATATTTGCGACTTAAAATAGATTTCATTTGAATGAAATGTCAGATACTACGGATATTCGCTTGTTCGCAGTTCGTAATGCGCTTTCATATGAATCGTCCTTAAGACAA
Organism: Cheilosia vulpina; assembly: GCA_916610125.1. Classification (NCBI taxonomy): domain Eukaryota; kingdom Metazoa; phylum Arthropoda; class Insecta; order Diptera; family Syrphidae; genus Cheilosia; species Cheilosia vulpina. The sequence goes on along the minus strand of OU744279.1, from coordinate 38,499,500 downwards.
CAAAATTGGTAAACCAGTCTTGTCGCAAACTGTCAAACTTTGCCCACAATCCACATAATATAGTCGCGATCCACAAGTCACCGAATAAAAAATTAACCTTAAATTATGTGGCAACAAGGAAAAACAGCACAAGTCATTTTTAGTCACTTTTCAGGAGCGCGTTAAAGGTTTGACTTTCAATGTGGGAAATGTCAAAATGACTTATGCGTTTTTTTCTGATCCATAACACAGCAACCATAAGAGATATTTGAATGTAAAAAAATTGAAATATAGAACAGGGCACTGTGCATCCGATCGTAACATTAGCTCAATTTTGACATAAGTTGACTTATGCTGTTTTTCCTTGTTGCCACAGAATTATAAATTGCTACAAAAACGAATGGCTGAAATTCGCAAACTGCTGCGAAATGTCATTCGAATATTAAGTGGTTCCCAATTTGCTTTTATTATAAAAAGACCTAAAAGTCAAACTCCACGTTTACTTTGGAAACAAATCTGTTCCACTTCATTCAATAGATTCAATCAGCGGTGAAAAACTGGGTGATATTTTCGTTTTAGTGGCTTCTGAACGACATCGGCCCTGCAGTTGGTGAACATCTTGTTCTATAATCCAAATATGTAGACGCAAAGTCTCGCGGGCGATAAAATGGTCGATATCAATGTCTAGAAGCTTCGCTTTCTTCAAATTTGGTAAATGGGCGTAGGTATATTTGTCATTTTGCAAAATGTAGGCGGTGTGGAATAAAGGGCCACATGCTATGCCACAAAAGCAATAAAAATGTACGAGTGCTTGGATACGGACCGTGGCCTCTTTCAAAGAGTAAAAACAGTTAAAAGGGTTATAACTTATAACTTTCGCTTTCATATTACCCTTTGGTTAACCTTATTCCTGGGAGAAACACTCTGTTTTTGTATATCTCTTCTTGTGTTCTACTTTTATTCCGTGCTCTCCGCGAGAGACAATTACTTCTCTCTCGTCTTGACATAATTTTGCGATTATTTAGTCACCGACTTCTAACTCCCAAACACCGCATAAATTGAAAAAGAAACTACCGTCTATTTTCTTTAGAAACGGAAACCCACTTCTCTTCGAGGGTGATCTTCAAAACGAACAGTCTGTCCTTGAATGGTTGATTGATGATGAAAATCGGGAACTGGCCGATGAAATCGAAGAGGTCAATGAGAGGATGCTGGACCGTCTGATGGCGGAATCCACACTCTTGGTTGTGTTCTTTTGTAAGTAAACGACCCGCGTAAATGAACGTGCCTGCATTTGACCTTTATCCCTAAACAGATGACGAGGATTGCGCAGAGTGTGAGGAAATCCTCGAAGAATTGGAGGAAATCGACGGTGAGGCTGATCTGTTTGGCATAGATTTTGTCAAGATTGCTAGTGTCGAAGCCGCCAAGAAGTATGAAATTGTTAATATTCCATCGTTGGTTTACTTCAGGTAAGAGTTATGGCCAATGCCCTCTGAAATAAAATAATATTGTGGTTGTCCTCTTCTTGTTCTTTTTCTAAGAAAACAAGTTCCTGTTCTTTACGACGGGGACTTGCATCAGCACGACAAGATTATCACATGGCTGACATCGCAAGATGTGTTTGAAATTAAAAACGAAATCGAAGAAGTTAATCGGAAAATGCTGGACAAACTGCTGGAGGAAAACGAATTTATTACAGTTTTCTTCTGTAAGTTAGATGGAACATTCGCTTGTTTCGAAAGTCCTATAAATAGAATATTATCTCGTTTAGATGAACACAATCAGCAGGATAGTGCGGCAGCTTTGGAAAAGCTGGAAAACATCGACAGCGAAACCGATAATCTGGATATAACATTTGTCAAAATGGCTGACAACAGATATGCGAAAAAATGGGGTGTGACAAAGTTGCCAGCTATGGTTTATTTTAGAAGAAGATTCCCTAGTATTTACAGAGGTAGGTGGTCCAAGATTTCGCTGAGTTTATTAATTCCATTTGTGCCGTGCTTATTGTCACGGTAAACATTCGCAACAAGAATAAAGACTCTCCAAAAACGAACGGTTGTGAGAAGCTGATAGGCTCTTGTATGTAGAAAAATGAAATGAAAAAGTCTTTCATTTTTAGGGTAGTCACATGACGTAAACAAAACGAAACCGTCAATGAAATAAGTTTTGTTTCGACGGTACATGAAGCAAAACGTTCGTGCAAAGAAGGCGATTAAACGTTTTCTAAAGATCACATTACTGCCTTTTAAAAACGGAGTTAAACATGGTGTACCTTTTTCTAATTTAAATATTTCTCTTTTACGAATATATTTTAGGTGATCTTCTATCCGAAGATGAAGTCTTGGAATGGCTAAGGAAAAATCGATTCCGGCAACCTGAACTCAACATCTTTATGTACGCCCTCATAGCGCTAGGAATTGGTTTCATTATGTACACGGCGTTCCTTCTGCAGTGTTTCAAACCGACACCTCCACCGCCCGTGCAACATCCAAAACAGACGTGATAGACTAATGACATCGATAGAAACCCTAACGTTATAGTCTAAATTAGACAATTTAAAAGAAAACAAAATTAACTAAACTATACAAAAAAAATCAAACGAAACATCTAGAAACTTGATTACTTAAGCCGAATGCCCACCAAATTTGGGCCAGCGGCCACCAGACTTAACCGAAGTTTAACTCACGGCAAATCAACCCCACTAATAAAATAATTTTGTTTGCCGACTCACGCTCAATTAAAAACGTAGAAGAACTTTAAAGTCGGAATAACTTACATCATATTTGGTGGACATGAGACCTTAGGTTTAACGCAACTATATAGGTTTATATATTATTTACATCATTTTATAATTCGTTTTTCGAACAAAACATAAAACGAAGATCTTCTCGTCACGAATGAAAAACTACACAAAAGGCATTTTCAGAATAAATAAACTTTAAACCATTAAACACACATATTTTGTAATTTAATATCTCAGTAAACGTATACGTTAAGAATTAAAAAAAATGCAAACAAACAAAAATAAAATAACAAAAACAACGTAAAACAATATAAGCATCCAAAACAAATTGTTTTTTTTTTTTAATATTTTCTGTAATAAATTTGAATTCATTGAACATTTTATGAATGTTTTCCAGGATATGCGAAATAAAATACAAAAAATTACCAGTAAGATTGCAGCTGATTTTTTTATGCAGTTTGTATTAAGTGAAATTGAGGAGCGTTAACTTTCTTAATAATAACGCAACATTTTTCAGTAAAAACCCCAACGAAAAATGCGATTTTATGGGAAAAATTAAGTTGGAGTTAAAATTGTTTCATTTTTAAGAAACCAAAAGTATACTAATCTATTTAGATGTATTAAGAAAACTTCTTTATTACTATAATAATTAAAAAAGTTCATCCTTGCATAATAATCCGCAACAGAACAACAAATACACAACGACCTGTCACAAATTAATAAATTCAGAAAATGTGCTGACCCATTAAATGGGCACGCTAAATTTTGACACACACATGAGGTACATTCTGAAACAAAAGTTTGATTATTTAGAACGATTAAATTTCATCTCATCCGATTCCTCAGTCACAACTCTTAATGCAATTCTAAACATTATTTTTTAAATATTTGTTTCACCGAAATTAAATTGTAATCTTTGATTCCGACCAAATATAATTGACAGAACATTTTCGAAATCAACCGTTTTTCTTTTCGAGGAGACATTTCGGTTTCCAAAGAAAACCGAATTCGAGGGAGATTAGCGATAGGCGGATTTTATTCTTGGGAACACACAAATTCGGGGGAAAGCAATATTCCCTCGGAATTCACGAACAAATTCGTCCACATTATTTAAGAAAAGAAGGGAAATATCGGTACTTAAGCTACTTTGCCTTTTCAAGTAATAAATATAAGCAGTTTTACCTTATGCAAGGTACTACAGTTAATGATTTAAGCTATTTTACAAACAATTGTAACCCCCTCATTATTTAGAATTTTTTGTACCTGGTTTGGCTTAAGAAATAGAGTGAGAACACAATTCAAATAACGTTAAACAGCTAAAACAACTTAAGCCGACTTAATATACTGTACCTTTTAGGCAGAGCATTTTTCACAATTCAAATTTTTATTTGCATGTTCACTCACGACAACTGTTTTAAACAATACTGCCTCTTCAAATTGTGTTGGCTTTACTTTAAACAATAAATCAATTTGAAATAATTATTTAATTAGATTTGTATGCAAACAAAAATATTTTCACTAAATTCAAATTTGTAACGAATAGCTTTTTCCAGATTAAGTCGGAATTTCCGGTTAATTATATACAGGAACCATGGCATAGTAAAGGCATTAACCAAAAGTGCAAAAAATGTATGTACTGAACGTGCGCATTTATGCTCAATACGCGTTTTTCTTTTTTAGTTCAGAGCGCAACCTGAACTGTTATACAAAAAGTTCGTGTTTCTTTTTTAGCTCAGATACATCAGAGCTCAGAATTTGTGTTTCTTTTTTCTCTCAGAGCATAACCAGAGCGCGCTCGATGAGCTCTGAATATATTGACTGAGCAGGCTGGGCATAAAGCTGATTACACACTTCCAGGCACATTTGACAGAAAAAAAACAGGATAAACAAAATAATTGAAATGGCGGACGAACCTTGTTGTTCTGGAACTGAAGGTTAACCAATTTAATAAACAACAATTAATAAAGATTCAATTTATACATATACTTTATTACAAATGAGAGCTATGTGCTCAAGTGTGTTTCATAATTACGTCAGAACGATCTGAGTACGCTCGGTTCAGAGCGCGGTCATAATGCTCATTAGGCGTTTTTCTTTTTTAGTTCAGAGCTGAGCTCTGAACCGAGCTCGAGCATTATGAGCGCGCTCTGAAGCGAGCGTACTCAGATCGTTCTGATGTATTTATGAAACACACTTGAGCAAATAGCTATCATTTTTAATAAATATATGTATAATTTGAAAATTTATTAATTTTTATTTATTAAATTGGTTAACATTCAGTTCCAGAACAACAAAGGTCGTCCACCATTTCAATTATTTTGTTTATCCTGTTTTTTTTTCTGTCAAATGTGACTGCGAGTGTGTATTCAGCTTTTTACTCAGCATGCTCAGTCAATTTATTCTGAGCTCATCGAGCGCGCTCTGATTATGCTCAGATCGAAAAAAGAAACACAAATCTGAGCTCTGATGTATCTGAGCTAAAAAAGAAACACGAACTTTTTGTATAACAGTTCAGGTTGTGCTCTGAACTAAAAAAGAAAAACGCCTATTGTGTGCCAAAGCCAAACCAAAAAATCGAGACCACGACTTAATTTGTGAAAGTTGCAATGGTCACTACTAAGTTCATAAATACTTCGCATATCAATATATTTTACTACACAGCAACACTGCCGTTACTACTTGTCTCTTGAATTGAATACAATATTTCACCCATAACGCACACACAAGACAGTCATAAGAATTTGTTGTAGAGAGAAAGATAAACCATCTCAGAATTATAATAGGAAAATAAACAAACAGCTGGTCGTATTTTGAATACATCAACCAACCATACAGTTAAATATGTACATCTGTATCTATCATAAAATTGATAAAAATAACACTGAATCCATAAACGATAAGCACTGCTGGGCTCCTCTAAATCCATTCGACCTATATTAAGCTAGTAAAAATAGCTCATCACGTTTATTGTTGATAAAATTTCGAATCGACCTGTCACTTCTTCATTGCTTTTAAATCAAAGGAAAGAATAAACAACTCTCCAAACAGCCGGTAAAGTGAAAATCAACGAGCAATCCATGTAACAGAAAGAAACAAAAATACAACATCTCTCCCCATACCATAGGCGAAAATAATCACGTAGATATCTTGTTCGTCGACTTGAAATTGAAGCTAACGCAAGTTCTAGAAAACTACTCCAAGGAGAAAAAAAAATTTAACCAACTGATAAAGATCACCTCAATTGCCTGAGCAACAAAATAAATCAATTATAACAGTGTTTTAGTATTTTATTACTAAAGTTTGATCGATATTTCATCAGGCACCGATTTTAGAACTCTTCGTGTGGGAATCTGCTTTCCTCTCGAGATTATTAAAAAAAAAAACATTCTAACCGGTTTCTGTAAACGAAAAATACTTTGAAACTATTCCTATCACGCCCAGAATTTTCCATAAATATCCCCATTTTCCAGTGAACAGTTTTTGATTCAGACGAAACTCGAAAACATCAATTTGCGTTGCTTTCGTCACCCAGCTTATCTCGGCCCTAGTAGTTGCGCAATTTATCGACAGAAAAAAAAATATAATTAAAAACCCCATACACAAACACACATCGTGATCTGCTTATTGTTTTATTATTGTTTTGTGGTGTGTGCGGTAAACCATTATCGTGAAAATAGAGGAATTTTCCATAAACCTAGTTTCAATAGTTTGATATGTCCGCTAATAAACATTTCAACGAATTGGACATTACAAACGATGAATTTGAGAAACTAAGTGCCGCGCTTAAGAAGGAGGAGTTCCGGAAACTTTTCCTCGACTATTGCGAGGAGATTCAAGATCCCGAGAACCGTAAGCAATACGAGGCGGATATCAAGCAATTGGAAGCAGATCGTGGTGTTGACGTGACCTTTCTTAACCCTGAACCGGGATTCGTGGTGAAAACTTCCCTCAATGGTGAGTCCAAGTGTTTTCTAAATATAGCCAAGTGCGACAAAGTTGCTGCGCCCACTAGTGTAGCCAGTGTGAATCCCGATAACGGAGTCCGAGGACTTAATTGGAGCATCCCCCATGGACTGCCACCGCCACGTGATGATTTTGATAACAAGGGCGTTCGTTGTCGAGTTTTTGACGTCATTTTCCATTCGGACGCACTGTATTTGGCCGAAAAGAATGGAGCATTTAGGCGCTGTCTAATCGATACTGCTTGCGATGGAGTCGAAAGGGAGTATAACGTCCGACTGGATCGGACAAATTTAAAATTCCCAAAGTTGAAGTTCAAGGGCGTTCAACGAGCCTCTGTGATAAGAAAACTGTCGGAAAATCCGCCGCCAACGTCGGACGAACCAAATCCATTGGATGAAATCTACCCACCTAAACCCGTGACGAATGCGCAGCCCAAGAATGTGCAAACTGCAACGACCGTACAGGCGGAGTACTGCAAACCTAAGTATGTGCTCAAACATCGTCGTCCGGTGGACATGTCCGAAATGACTTACGAATTAGATGCTAAGATGAATGTCACCATTCCCAAGGAACTGGTGGTGGAAGTGGAACTTCCATTGCTGAAATCGTCTGCGGATTGCACGCTGGACGTCACCGAACGAATGCTCTTTTTGATAAGCGAGAAGCCTGCCAAGTACAAATTAAATCTAGAGCTACCCTACGCTGTAAAGGATAAGGATGGTTTTGCGAAATTCGATTCTGACAAGCGCAAGCTTGTGATTACGCTACCCGTGCAGGTCAAGGGAAAAGAGCGTTGCCTGAGGGACTTCTATCGAGAGGACAGTGGCGTCGAAAGTGATGTTCGCGAGGAGATGCACTCCAGCGGAGGAGATTCCCCTGTGACAGAGTTGATTCAGGAGTTGGAGACTAAGGTTACATTGATAGAGCGAGATGATGGTGAGAATGAATTGATTTTTTTTTAAATATCCATATCAGAGCGTGATGGTATTGCTGACGTTAAGAGCGTAAGTCCAATGTTCCCCAACGAGTGGAAATTAGAATTTTTTTGTCACACATTCACCTAACTGAGACTTCAATTGTTGCACCCGCTGTGTGGCTTGTGGCCGCTGTGTCAGTGATGTCCAATTCCTGCAATGACTCAAAGAAATAACGTTCCAACATGTCTTTGTAGCGAATAACATTTAGGTACCATAATGCCCAAAACACATGTGCAGAAATTCTGGACGCAGCTCAGAATGCAGTGCTGCAAGTAAAACAGATGTGCAGAAAATTATTTGACATGCATTGCATCGGCTAATATGTCACTGTCTTTTACCGACTAAGCAGCTGATGCGTTTGCAACCAAAACAAAAACAAACACGATCAGCAAATGTCAAAAGCCGATGATGCCCAATATATTATTATTTTGGGAAATGATGATGCCAAACATATTATTATTTTGCGTTGTGGCACGCTTGAATTTTGCAGCGAATTTAGAAAAATAGACATGTTGCAGTGCTGCGGTGAGTACTGAATTTACGTATGTACGAGTATATATCCATATAAACATGTACATTCTAATCTTGCTGCGCAGTAAATTCTGCACATGTGATTTGGGCATAACGTGACGGTCACTGAGGCCACCGGCATAAAAACCGCACCAACCAATGACTTTTTGCATATGAAGTGCTGCTTTATGAAGCACATGAGGGTTCGCATCTGTCCAGTAACGCATATTTTGCTTAATATTGAAGCTGTTTAACCAAAAATGCGCTTCATTGATGAAGATGATTCTGTGATAAAATTCTTCATTTTCTTCCTCTTAAAGTTGCGACCACTCGGAATTTCAGTAGTAAATTTTTAGGGATGTAACGATTCCGATACCGATATATCGTCATGGCCGATATATTATATCGGTATCGCCGATTATTTACCAGCCAATATGACATTTTAAAAAGCGGACGAAGCGACTGGCAACACGAGAGTTTTGCTGAGCATTATTGTTTTTGCGTGTGGTTCACCTCGCCGCTCATGACGTTTCGCCATCTCACTCTCACTCGTTCCTAAACAAAAATTCAATCCAATATCACGTTCGAAAAACGCGCGTAGCCTAACCTAACTAGGAAACCCTTGCTAGACTGACAACATAAATTCGCCTGCTTTGTTAAAAAATTTCGGTGGATTTTTTGTCTTGCTATTCGTGGCTTAGTGGTTAGTGTGTTGGACTACTAAGCGAGGGGTCCCAGGTTCGAATCCCGAGAAAAACCCAAATTTCAACTTAAGGTTTTTTTCGCTGCGCCACCTCTCGCGAACGTCTGACAAACATCCGAGAGTATAACTGTCATGAAAGAGCTTCTCAATTGGCCGTTTGGACTCGGCATAAAATTGTAGATCCCTTCCATTCGTCCCAAAAATAAAAACTCACACAAGACGAATGGTTGTGAGAAGCTAGGCTTGGGTCCATACGGACCTGTTCCGCCAATTATTTATATAAAATTCGTGATTCTCTTTATTTATAGTTTATACCGTGATTTCAGGAGTGTCATTTTTTTTTTAAATTTAAATAATTCAATTCAAATGGCGACGCCTTTAAAACATACAAGCTCCATTTGGGAACATTTTAAAATAAAACAGGATGAAGACACGAAGGCGACTTGTTTATACTGCAATATCAGCGTTTCCCGTGGTAGTAAGGCGGTTTCATCCAAGGGCTACACGACAACAAACATGTGGACACACGTAAAGCGCTATCATGGAAAAGAGTTGGAGAACTACGCCCCAGCTATCGATATCGGTATCGCCGATTTTTTACTACAGTAATCGGTATCGGTATCGTATCGGCCAAACTATGTATCGTTACATCCCTATAAATTTTAATTATTTGTAAACGTTGTTGCTTCGTGTACTTCGTTAAAGCGGGCGTCATCGAGAGAGCAAGATTTTACCCCTCCACTGAGAATCGTACGAATTTTTGCTCAACAAATTTCTTGGTGTAAGAATTGAAAAAGCTGTCAGTCACCTTACAATTCACAGCTGATTTGAAATTTGTTGTCCTATTTGATATAAATGAGTGCATTTGATTTGATTTCTTGCGTATTAAAATTCTTTTTGAAAGAGCCGACGATATTCTTCCTCGCTGTAAGGAGTAAGAAAGGACAATCGCCTCCATGTAATTTTTAACGCCATGTCGCTTTTTCATCTTCTTGAATGCTTTTAGTTCAATCAGTACAAACTCTTCCATATAGTACTCGGATTTATAAAGAAGAAGTTCGATTAATTCCGGGTCACTTTCATCGCTAGGTAGATAAATCAACTAATTTTGTTCGTTAATTAGCAAATTTTTCGAGTTTATACGATATTTTAACGACTTTTGGTACCACATTTTTTAATTTGTTTATCTGTCATTTCAGAATTTAACGCCACCACTGCTATTTTGACAGTCTTTTTTATTCGTACTACACAAGTTAAATGTTGATTTTACTGAATATTTTGACATTGAAAGATCGATAATTTGTTTAAGGGTGCGTTCACACAGAAAGTTTGAAGTTGTCAAGTCGCTAATGAAACCCCATTTATGTATATGAATCCACTGGTTGTTTTTTTTTTTTGACATATTTAATGTTGTCAGTTATACCTACAAACAACAAAGTATTAGATAATAAAAAGTTGTTTTAAAAAAAATTTCGTTTAAACACCAGGAACGGAAACGTATTTGTGGCCCTTTTCAATAATGCAATCGTTTTGAGTATGCAACCATGGGCGCACGACCAACTTCATGACGGTTATAGTCGCTATTTTATTTGTTTTTAGTTTCCACTGCGATAAGGTTAAATTGCAGTTATTAGAACAGCCGTTCTACAACGTAATTAAACTCGAAAACATTCAGTAAATGTTACAGCTTGTATTTGATTTAATTTTAAAGCCCATCACCACCTTTATTTACATTACTGTTTGTATCTTTCCTTTTACGTAGACGTACATACTTACTACTTACATATATAACAAACTAATTGTGTATTTTAAAGGTTAGAGCTGCCTTTAGTTACGAATTGTGAAAATGGAATATAATAACCTTCAGAATATTCGAAAGTAAAATTCAATTAACGAATTACTGTCATTCACATCTATTAGCACCATATTTCTTGAGACTTCATAAGTGGAACACAATACCTACTTCACTAAGTAGAGACTCTAGATCGAACTACGTTTTCGTAGAACCAAATTTTCTATTTAAACTTAAAGGGGCATTAAATATTCGCGTTCATATCAGTTGGCCTCAATTTTGACAATGTTTTGAACAATATCGTTCTCGAGGGCGGCAAAGGCGAGTGTCATATAGCGTAACCCAAAGGAAAACCAAAACTTCAGCTCTTTGTAAGATTACGTGTAGACAACACCTATTTCTGTTGTCCGGCAGATCTGTCCATTCTCTGCTTCTCTTTATTTTAAAGTTTGCAATTAAAATCCATCACCAAGTAACTTCTCCTCTCTTCCATAGATCCCAGACCAACTTGTTCAGCTGCTGTCTTGAAGCACCCCACATTCTTCCTTAAGAATTCGATTCAATACACCTTCCCGCAAAATTTCGACTGCAACGTGCTCGATGATGTAATAGCCATTGTATTGCACGTTCGCAATGTTGAGTCCGAATCAATAGAGCTGATAAAAGAGGACGCGTTTTTCCACGTGAAATTCACCTCATTCGGTGCAGGCTACTACCCTGTTCATTATGCATTCTATTTCGAATTTGCCAAAGAAAGCAAAGTGATAATCGATTCAGTTGAAGCCGAAGCATGGGATAACAATGTCGTTTTGAGCTTAAGTCTCAAAGATTTCGCCAACATCGAATCATACTATGCCGGTCTCGATAGGACCGATGTAAAAGAATTCAAACTTCAGGAGAAGTTCATCACCAACACCTCGAAGAAGGCGAAATTGCCCGAGGATCCATCTCACCTGGAAATCTCCGTAGAACGATCCGAAGATGAGAAATCTGTCGAAATTGAAATAAAGCCCAAAGGTCTGAACAACTACAATAATTGCGGTGGCGAAGAAGGAGACGATGATGAACGCAAGAAGCATTCTTCAGCGATCTCCAGCAAAAAGCATAAAAAGAAAAACAAGAAACGTCGTTCCCTATCGGAATCAGCTTGTGACGACATCAAGCAGCACCACCAAAAGGTTGCAGCGTGTGCCGCCAAAGCAGATATGCAGATCAATAAGACCAAAGCAAACAGTAGCAACAATAATGAAAACATCAATAACGATAGCGGCATAAAAAATTCGTCTGATTCGTCTCCCGAACGTATGAATGATGGGGCTGTGTCGAACATTCCAATACCCCTACAACGCAAACAAAGAAGCTATTCAGAGTCGCGCGATCATAGCGCTCCCTCGTGCAAGGGAATTCTTAAACACTGCAGCCGGTATACTCGCACTATATCGGACAGTTGTTCGTCCATTGACGAACCGAGTTCGTACTGTTGCTCCGTCGATGGAGGGCTGCGTTTCGGGCAGTCGTTTAGTGATATTCCAGAGGAGAATTCTCCCCATCAGGAACTCTCGGAGAGCTGCAGAAAGACTGTTAGATTTAATGAAGTCATTAAGAAGCAAGTGTTTCGGTAAGTGCCATCCGATAAGGTTTATCGTATTCTGCACATCCCCACTGTTAAATTGTTATGCATATCGGTGTATTCGTTTGGGTTTCGCAATCAACAATAAATTTTGCGTAATTTCATCTACGCGTTATGTAAACAACATTCAAATTTAATGCAAATTGTTGTTTGATTAGGAAGACTTCCTGTGCAAACAACATCGTGCAGTCTGGCACAAACGGATAAATAAATTCACCCTCGCGCCAATTATTCAATAAACATAACAACTTTTCTCTGATTCCGCACACTGATTGCTTCTTCTGTGCGACGGCAAATTATAACAAAATGTATGTACGATTCTATTTTCAGCATGGACTCGAGCATCTTGGGTCAACGAAAGAAAAACCAGAAGAAGAGGGACAAAAAGCGCGCTCTTCAGCGTCGCCATAGCGAGGGCGATTCTGCAGACTATGAAGACAACAAGGTAAGTGTTGTTTACTATTATTATGCGTATGTACATCTGGTGACGATACATAAACTTACTACGCATGAGTTTCAAATCTAAGCTGGTTCTAAATATAAATATACGGCTGGCGAGTGTTGATTTATTGTGTGTCTGCGTGCAAGCAAATATTTTTGGCTCGTACGTCGTTGTTTTGCAGTGTGTTATGCAGTGCTAGGTTATGACCCATTATTTACTTGTCTACTGAATGTATACGAAGGAAGCAATCGATAGATGCGCATCAATAACCGGCTAAATAGATTAGATCGATCATATTGTGAAAAGAAAAACAAACAAACGAATTATTTGCACTGTGTCGGTGTAACATAAAGGTAGTGGAACAAGTTTTATATTATTTTCCATGTCCTTCCAGATCAACCGTTTTTGAATCAGTATGAAAGCCTGCATTCTCGTCCACGAGCACATAAGCCCTTCATTTTAATTTGTTCTACTGTCATAATGGCACTTGTGTTAAATGATAACAATCCACTATCTCCTACTAAATTGTTTACCTTATATTCAATACATTAATCACTTTGGATACGACCTAAATATTTAATTGTAGAACAAAGTTGTTTCTTATCTAATGAAAGGTTTTACGCAAATATCAATATTTGGTTTTATCAGCAAATTCTAACCTTGTACAGTTGATTATCGTGTACGAAAATCTACTACATTTAATTGTTGCTTTTATAACTTGAGAACGATTGATGAGAAAAAACATGACAGCATCAGGTTAAACTCTAGATGGGTTTTATGTAGGGTGACTACAGGAAAATAGAAGTTTCTGTAAACGAGTAGTACACAATCGTCAATGCAAGACCGACTAAACGTCATATTTTGTCAATTATGAGAGAGTTCGCTTGACGTTTTCCTTGATACACAGATATATATATACTCTCAGCGGATCTAAAGCGGCCTCCGGGCTGGTAACTTGTTGAGAAAAATAAAACTAAGGCATTAGTGGCTTAGTGGTTAGTGTGTTGACTACTAAGCGAGGGTTCTTACGTTTGAATCTGTCATGAAAGAGCTTCAATAGACGTTTCGGCATATAATTGTAGACCCCTTCCATTCGTCCCAAAAACGAAAAACTCAAAAAAACGAATGGTTGTGAGAAGCTGGGTCTAGATCCCTACGGAGCTGTTGCGCCAAATTTTTATTTATTTATTCATTATGCATCACAGTTTTTTTATGTTTGATGTTCCCAGAGCTAGACTGTATCTGTCATCCGGGGAACAGTACTAGAATTAACCACAATCGTAAGACTTTTTGAAATTTTTAGGGAAAACTGCAACTATTAAGCTGCAATTACACTTGTCATTTCTCGTGGCAAAATTTGACACAGTGCCGTCACAAAAATTCGGCCATTCAGTGGTCACTCGTGTGTCTTTCGTGAGAGGGCGCTGCGACAGCACATGTGACCAGACGCTTTACATTCGATCACACGATAAAATTTAGGCGTCGGCATGTCAAAATTTGACGTGAAAAATGGCATGTGTAATCATAGCTTTAGAATTATTGTTTGAGAAAACAACAAAACTTTGAAACTCAAAAAAATTGGGTGGGAATCCTAACCATTTTTAACAACACCACTCAAAGATTAAGCATTTGAATTCTAGCAGTATATGTTTCCTTAGGAAATATATATGCATTTTCTCCTTGAACCTTACATTTCGCAGTTCCATTCTGTTATTTGCTTGAGCTACTATTTCTGCACATTGTACCCCAATAATTGATGTTCCAATCGCCATAAATAGTAGACATATCCTTGCCAACAACATATATTTACTTCCAAATTTTTTTTATTTTACTTGCAGTCTCCCAACAACCAAGAACATTATCTGAAGCAGCGTGCCGGCGTCGGTGGAAAATCTTCAAAGCACGACAGTGGACTTGATCTTTCAACTCAAGACAAGAACGGAAATCCATCCCATAAGCGTAATCGCATTGAATCTGAATCATCGGATCCGGAATCAAAGAGAGACCTTATGTTCGATATGGATATGTAGATCAAACACCTCCTCACAACACTGTACCCACCTTCTACTGAATTTTCGAATGCATCTTATACAAGTGCATCTTTAAAGGATATTTTTTAGAACTTTTTTTTTTGTTTTTGTTGGTACAAGTGCATGGCAAGTCCCTTGAGTTGAATGTAATCAAATCTCATTCATTTACCTTTCAAATAGTTTAAAATCTATATTAGTTTTTAGTGTTATATGCCTTATGTCGGAAAGAAAAAGAAATATTACAACTACTTTTAGTGCTAATATAATTTGCACGAAAAGCCTTTAGGTACCTTAACAATGTTGGAAATTTATTTCATTATTATTATATAAACAAAGTATAGTATTTGCTGTTTCAAATTTGCAAATCCAGTTCAAAATGCAATTTTTTTATATAAAATATATTTCAAGATAATTGAATTGATA
This sequence comes from Cheilosia vulpina, assembly GCA_916610125.1. Classification (NCBI taxonomy): domain Eukaryota; kingdom Metazoa; phylum Arthropoda; class Insecta; order Diptera; family Syrphidae; genus Cheilosia; species Cheilosia vulpina. The sequence goes on along the minus strand of OU744279.1, from coordinate 38,484,302 downwards.
ATTTAAAAAAAAAAAAAACAAACACAAATTTAGAATTTGTTTATAATACCTAATATAGATTGCTATGAAATCAAATTAATTTTAATTGGGTTTTGTTATTTCCACATGCAGCAACCAAAACAGCTGCTAAAGATGATAGTATTAATTATAGCGATGAAGAAAATATAACTTAAAAAATCAATAATTTGATTTGATTTGAAGCGCAGAATTTTACATAGTTTGTTTGCCTTTTTTGCAAATAGGAATTTATGGGACACGAAGAATATAGTCCCCTTTTGCTTGCTACAACAGAAATTATTTAAGTTGCTGCAGCAATGATTATATCTTCTTCATTTGTTCTTACATGTATCCATTGTTTTCTAACGATTCAAATACTGCGATGTCTTTGACGTTTGAAATTCAAAAATTATAAAATTACGTTTTCTGATTACTCTCATGAAGAAATGGTTTTGGTCCCATCTATATGATGTTTAATAATTCAGCGAGCATTTATCTTTGGTGTGGAGAAATGAAGTGGAATGAAGTCATTACTTTTGTCACAATTATTTATTGTGACAAAAGTAATGACTCGAATCCATTTAAAGGTCCTTATGATCTTCATGATGGTGAATGTATAATTTCATATATTATTCTTAATTATGCGGGATTTTTAAATAGTCCTATTTCTGTATTGGGTATTCAAAATGAATTACGTCAATATAATGATGAGGATTTTTTATTCTGTTGCTCAAAATTCTTTTGATAATTTAATGGGAAATAAAATTCTTTTTGAATTTGTGAAATCTATCAGGAGCTTGTCAAATGACAATCAAGTTTATTATATTTATATCCAGTTTCACCCCGAAGGAATTATATATATATAGATTATAATAATATAAATTATATTGGTGAACAAAACATATCTAGAATACGGAATAAAGAAACAATACATTGGTGTCCATATATATATTATAACAACATTTTTTCAAGAAGCATTTAAATAATAACTTTGTTTTGGAAAAGTATACTAATATAAATATTAGTTTCTAAAAATAAAATGAAGACGTTTAAGGCGTACAAATACCAGATAAAAGTATTGTAGGTATGGCACAATTTCTGTAGCTTACCTAAACTATGTAATATTCTGCGCAATAATCAAATTATTTATTTAAACATTTTTATTTCCTTCATCGCTATAATTAATATTATCGTCCTTAGAAGCTTTTATGGTTGCTTCAGGTGGAAATAACAAAACTCAATTAATATTTACTTCAGGAATTAATTTGATTTCATAACAATCTTTATTATTATAAGATTTTTTTATTATTATTATAGCAACAAACCATGCAATTCTATTTAAAAAGTTTGCATATTATTATTGCCAACTTTTTGGCTATTTTACCTTCTTTTTTTCATGGAAAATGGATTTGCGCTGCGATGTAAAATAAATTCGGTGAAACCGGCCAATACTTACAATACTACTTGAATCTGCAGAGTAGAACTGTTAATTGACAAATGAACAGCATAAAATATCAAAAGAGAACAGCAAATCGAGATCGAGGTATGAACGATCGGTTTTTCTCCCAGTGAAACGGTTTTTTTTTGCACCCTACTTACATTATTAGTCCATTAATCGTTTGGATCATCTTGTAATTGAATATTTTAATAAATCACAGCCAACAAAAGCTATTCGTAATTATTGTCTATACGAGAATTTTACTAGAGTATTTGTATAACAATTATTATGTATTATTCTCATATTATACTTAGGATGTCATTTATAATGATGAATTTTTAAAATAAAATATAAAATATTTAGCTAAGTGGTTTTATTAATGCGCTAGCTGAGGAAACGACGGTAACTTTTTACAGATTTAGGTAAACGACAATGGGGATCATTTAAGCGGATGTGTCCAACCAATCAGAAGAATTAAATCGAAGGCACATTCAATTCTAGATATATTCGGGTGTGGATTTTCATTGGCGGCAGACTTAGGCAAGAAGTCTTAAGTTTTAACGATGTGCACGAGCGCCTCACGGTAATCCGTATCAAGCCTAAATTTGCCAACGTTAGCCTTATATGCGCGCTTGGCCCACGGACGAGAAAGACGACGACACCAATGAGCTCTTCTACGTGCCCAAAATTACGAGCAGTGCCCTAGCTATGACATTAAAATTTTTTTCAGGCGATTTTAGCGAAAATATAGGAAAAGGCCATCTTTGATGTCGTAGATAGTTCGCGGTTGCCGCATATCGATATTAAGAAAGGCACATGAAGAACTCATGTACTGGGACAACCACCTTGTTGTAACCAAGGTGGGAATATCGCCAAGGCAAGTTGTTACTCCTGCACACTGTTTAAGGGGAAATGACGTATTATATCCCACTGTCAGGCAGAAGAAACCATCACTGGACGATAACTTTAGTCCAACTAAGCCGCTGGATCCGATGGTCTATTCGCCGAGCTGTTCAAAGCTGCAGGCGACGACTTGGTTAGGAAGATGCACCTCATCTATACAATATGACCGGAGGAAAGTTTACCCGATGAATCGAACCTCAGCATTGATTGCCCCATCCTCTAGAAAGGACACCCACTGAACTGAGCCAACTACAGAGGTATCAGCCTTCTTAGCATCAGTAGCTAATGCACAGGAATGCTCAGGCGCGGAAGATATTCGAATCCACACCCGAGGGACGACGCAGTAGAAGAAGACCGCGAAAAGGTGGCGCACGCAAGTGGAAGGAGGCCTTAACTAATTTAGCGTGACTGGAGACGCTTGTTGATTGAGAAGTGAACAGTGGCAGTTTTAAAAACAAGCTCCCCTAAAAGGTTTTGATGAAAATTCCTAATCAACCATTTTGTAAAATAGAGGTTTCTACAATTTTTACTTAAATGGATATAACGATTTGACCCAGATCTCTGAGAAGAGTCATTTCAAGACTTTAACAACAGTGGTTGACAAACTTTCGGCAAGCAATGGAATGACGAAAACAGACCAGCAAACAAAGAATTTGAACGACAACGAACTGCAATACCTAAACCAATGAGAATGACCGTCGGTGTTGTACGAAAAAATATCAATAAATTTTGGCTGCGGTCTTATGACACTCGCTCATAATGGTTCTTCGTAGGTCACCACAGTCTGAGTTGCTTACTCTATTCCCTTTGACATTGGTAGGTTTATATCTACGCTCCCACTCCTTTCTGGTTACACTACTCTTTCAGCCAGCTTAGAGCTCGCCCATTTCCACCTATTCAATGGTTCTTTGGTACCCAATGAACTTTCACTTCATTCTGACGGCATAACGCCTTGAGTATTGTGCGACAATTCTAGACTATTTCAGAATTAGTGTTCGTAAATTTCGGTGCCATAAGCGTAACACCTTCACGTCTGGATCTGCAGAACATATACGCCCAACCCGCTCCTTCCGATGTCATCAAACCATTATGCAATTGATATTGTTACTCCACCTCGTTGCCATTCATTCATTTCCCGACATAACACATAAAAATAAAAATAAATTAAATCAAAATCAAATCATCCGCAACGTGAAAGTCAACCAAATGGCGGGTATTTCATTCGTCAATGTCAGTAACTCGAGATGGTGCAGTGTACAACTTTGCAACCTTTGCGGTAGCCCAGCTTAGAAAGTCGTAGTGAGTGGCAGCCCACGGATGCAAATATGACAGTCAAAAAATTACCCAAGAGAACCAGCCAAATATCGTAAACTTTCTGGGTTTTAGTGTTTTATATTTCAAACTAAATGCTATTCTGAATGAACGGGAATTTAAATAATTCTCAAACAACTTGCCCAACAGCTTTAGTCATAACGCGTACTCTTTCTAACGGCAACATCTGGGTCCCAAAGCTGCTTCGTGCCAGCACTGACTAAGATTTGGTGGGCCTTTAGCACATCACTGCAAGTATACAAACATTCTATAGGGAGTTAGGTTTGGAAAATAACTTTCAGCTACCTACTTTGGCATTGTCATCGATATATTTGTTTCGGGAAAAATTCGTGTCAAAACATCCAAAGTCGTTAGAACGGAGTCCGATATGTATTTGATTTCAAAGTGAGATACTTTAAAATGCATTTCACGATTTTTTCGCTCCACGTAGTCATATCCTTTTTCCTTTTCCATGTCTCCTAGGCGTAGCATTTCCGCATAATAACTGTCGCGCAACTTCTTTGCCACATTAAATGGCTGCATATGACGACCATGTACGCCAATTCGAAGTATTACCATCAACGTGTATAATCGGTGTGTCTCATTACTTAGATTGAATGTCCCTGCATCTAGCATGTTCAATACCTTTTGACGAAACTCCTTTGACTCGAACTTCTTTGACTTCAACAGAAGAGTGTTGGCGGTAGATATTATAAGTGCGGACTCCTTGTTGTCCGCCAGGAACTTTGTGTGATCTAACAGAAGCTTTAACATCCAAGTTCTGTGGTTCTCTTTCATGTAGGTTTTGTAGACTTTTGTTAAAGGATGTTCGGTTTTCAACATTACGTGGTTATCGAGCCCATTGTGTCCGCAGTAGTAAACAACTGCAGCGATCATGAGAGAGGCTCTTTCGTGCGGCTTCAGCTTCATGTCAAGTTTTTCAATAATACAGTATACAGTTCGGCAAATGTGGAAAGTGGTCCCTACGTTGTGGTAGGGATAGTCATTATGTGCTAATTGGACACACAGCAGGAATATTTTAAGGCGCTCGCAGTTGAAATGGTAAGCGCTTTGAAACATTTTATAGAGATACGTCAATTGGTTGGGGTCGTTCAAGTTTGTGAGTTCCCAATCGAAGCTGCAAAGGGGTTCGATGTTGCTCGAGATATATAGTTGGTTCTGCTTTTCTTACCGATTTAAGTGCCTGGGGGTGGATGAATTGCCATTGATTGCAAATTGTTGTCTCATTCTTGCTTGTAGTAGGTTGATGAACGTTTCGCGGAGAATTTCCGTATTGGCAGTCTAAATGAGGTTAAAGACAACAAACCAATGAAATTATACAAAGAAACACGTTTTTTGTGATATTTGATTCGATTATTACTGCAATTTCTCGCCGGTTCGATGCAATAAGCGTGTTTTTTTGATCTTCGATCTCAGCAAAGCAAAGTAAAGTAGGATTTTCAGCACGCAATCACAACAACTACTCTGAGTTCTCGAAGTGTCAAGTAGAACGTAGTTGTTGTAATTACGTGCTGAAAATCATACTTTACTTTGCTTTGCTGAGATCGAAGCTCAAAAAAACACGCCTAATGAAAAATGTGAATGCAACTTTTGTAACAATTTTTAACGATAGAGGAAACTGAAATTCGAAATGCGGCAAAGAGTTTCATCGTAAAATACAAATCACACGAATCTGATGACTTGAAAGAAGAATTAATCCATCTGAAACAAATTACCAAAGCTAACTTTGGAGCATTCTTCTTACAATTGAGATTCCTAATTATAGGTAGTTTTGCTGCCCACAAAATTGGAAGAGTTCATATACGAAAGAGAAAATTTAGAGGAGTACAAAACAACGCCAAGAACAGTTTTTCAATTATTTTATGAAAGAAAACGTTTTATGCCTGAAAATAGCTTTTAAAATAAAGCCAAATTGGCATGACAAAATTGTGATTTTCATTCCATAACTTTTATAAGAATGTATAGTCCGTCCAGACTTATTTGTAAATTTCACGCGCAGGTCTCTTAACATAAGATATTTTACTCTCCTTGCGACACACAAAAGCAGCGTTGCCCCAAATTTGTTTTTAAATGGAAATGAAAGCTGACCCAAGCATAAACATACTTCTATAGCAACACAACAAAAAAACAGCAACAAAAACATCTATTTATGACAAAAAAATGTAAATGCCAAAAAAGATAATGTGCAGAAAACTTTTAACAATTTCATTTGATCAAAAATGCGCCTAAAGCGTAGTACGCTGCTCGAACTAAACTAAGTTTTATCTGGTCTCCAACTATTCTCTCCAAACATCAGCTAAAGTCCTAGCTATATTTTGACATAGAGTACGCCGTGGATAAGTGTCACAGAAAACTCTTCCTGGAGCATAGGGCGACAACCATTAACGAAAGTTTTTAGCCTACTCGGAACATTTCCACGTTATACACATGCGTATAGTAAAACAAATTTTATATTGTACTCAAACAATTTTAACTTATTGCGAAGCGGAATTTCGCTGGAGTTCCACACTGGAAAAAGGATTCACTACGAGCTTTATTTATTAAGTCTATTACTGACGTCCTGATCCGCTCCCCCATCGACTGACACATAACTACCCAAATAGTTGAAATGCGTCACCACCTGTATGGTCTCCTGTCTCCGGATAACCAGCTGTTGTTGGTCTCGGCTAGTGTGCATAGTTTTTTTCTTTTTGGTGTTTATCCTTAGACTAGCCACCTCCCCATTCTGCTGCAGTGAATGACCATTTGGTTAAGGGCACCAATGTTGTTTGCCAGGAAAGAGATATCATCAGCGTAGTCCAAATGGCTAAACTTATCAAACGGGTTCCATTGGATCCCACGTTTCTCGTTTGTAACAACCGTGGCAATCATTACATCATCAATCGCAAGTAAGAACAAAATCGGTGACAGTACATCTCCTTGTCTAACTCCTTGACGCACTTCGAATGGGTCAGAAAGCTGTCCATTGTGCAAAGTTTACAGTTGGCCACAAATTCAAATACATCATTTCGAAGTTACCGGCAAAAAAAAAACAAAAAAAACAAAGAAACCCATTTTCAAAAAGATCGGATTTTTTCAGTGGCTTATGCAATAATTGTGCTTCTTTGTGCCGCACGCATTTCCAAAAATAAAATGAGGGACACGTTATACAATAAATACAAAGTTCCCATTCAGCCTTTCTTTTTTCGAATAAAATGTCGCCATTTTCGTTCGCCTAGTGGTTTGTTGGTTGAGGATCAAACTGATTTTATCAGATAAATTTGATCAACTCGAAATGTACAATAATATATGCCAAATAATTAATTACCTGTTGTTCCTTTTCTTGAGCAGAACGCTTGTAGGTAAGAGCATCTGCGAAAAGCGAAGCCATTCTTGAAACTTGGAGAGTGTCGGCTTCGGAAAATCCACAATGCTTTGCCTCGCCTGTGCTGGTTTTCCCAAAGACTATAATTCCTAGAAATGTACTTCCAAATAAAACAGGGTAGAAGAGCATATGTCCAAGTGGATTATCGGAATCCAGCTTGAACTCTTTATCGAGCTGTTTACAGTCGTTTTGCACTTTAACAATCAAAGGCGTTTTCCCATCACAGACTTGATAGCAAAATGAGTCACGTTTGCGAAATCTTAAACAAATGCAAAGTGATATAGCTGCATACGAATTAACAAGAACATACACCGACTTAAATTTCTTAACTGTCTTCAATAGGGCCTCTCCTACTTCTTCGAAAAAATCCCAACATTTTGTGTCAACGTCATAATCATAAAAATACACCTTATCCGCCATTATGTGCTGCTTGCAGTGTTTCTATATTCGGAGTAAAATGGCTTAATCGAGGTGTTTATTAGCCAATTGCGGGTTCTACCATATATCGACTAAGGAAGCTCTCATATGTAGAGCCTTCATTGACATACTCGAGAAAATATCCCGTCAACGTATTCCAAACATTTGTTATTTTCGCTTCGTCATTTAATTTTAAACGCTGCGAAAGCCAAATCGCAAACCATTTTGAAAATTCCAGAACGTATCCTACGGATTCCTGCGTAGCACAATATCGTAGGATAAACGTGTAATTGTAAAATTTATCATTGTAAAGCGTGCCTGAGAGAGAACTGATCCATCGGTTGTGAAAACTTCCAAAACCACCAAAACCTCTTGGTCAAAGTTAACTATAGGAGCGCATATTGTACTGTTTGTGTTTGGGCACAAAATTATCTCCGGATTCGTGTCATGAAGACTGATTGCACATTTGACGTAAATTATTTGTTTACGATTAACAGCCAAGGTTGCAAGGTGTCTTTGATTAGCTAATAAAGTGATAATCAGATTAAGCCTATTGGACGATAGTTTTTAGATTACCAAGTGAAAGATTACAATTCTCGAAAGTGGCAACATCTGTTTGTTTTTCCGTTATTAGGTTTCGCTTTTGGTCAATCCAATACAGATTAAGTCCTGGAAATTGAAACAATAAAATTCAGTAAAGAGATGGGCTAAATGAAAAGAAGAGTAGAAGCTTATTTAAGCGACTTTCTTTAGCGACTTGACAACTTCAAACTTTCAGTGTAAACGCAGCCTTAAACAAAATACAGAACTGTCAATGTCAAAATTTTCAGTAAAATGAACATTTTAATCATGTTGAAGTAAACGAAGGAACAACGTTTACAAATAATTAAATAAATTTCAAGAATTGGACATCTGTGATATGTGATTCCAACAAGACGGTGCCACAAACCACACAGCGGGTGCAACAATAGAGTAATTGAAGTGCCAATTCGTAACCCGTCTATTGGCCGCCGAGATCATGTGAACTAACGCCTCTCGAATTTTTTTTATGGGGCTACTGAACGAGAAATAACCCCAGTATCGGTCGAAATGTGATCATTTATGAATATGATAAAGTGAGTCGGAGACAAAACAAAGGCTTGGGAAACACTAGCATTTATATTGTGAGTTTCAGACTAGAAACCATCCAAAACACCTTGATTTGAAATGAACGGTACGAAAGGTAGTTTCTAATGTGGTATTCGATTGGGCACTCTCAGATCACTTTTTATGTTCGTTTGGTACAAAAAATAGCAATCTTTTTCAGATTTCAGAGCTTCAGATTAACCAATACAAGTACGTTTGAGTTTGACAACTAGTGGAGTTTGTTTACGTTTTTGTGGAATTTTTCAACTGCAAAGAAATGTATTGCATCGGGTGGATCTATTTTTGTTAATTATTTATGTACAAATTTATAAAAATCAATCTGGGCGCAAATTTAGAATGTTTTAATATAAAGTTTAACCAGTGAATGCAAAACACTTAGCAAAGTGTCGAGTGTTGTGTTGATATTCGAACCGCACGAAGCAAGTTTCGTTTTTATGTTCGATTAGACACACGAAATCTGAAATCTGAGAGCAAATCTGAAGAAGCGTATTCGAAAACCACATAATCCATTGAATTGAAGAGACGCATCGATCCTATTAGTACGGATTTTTGACAAAAGAACATGATACCAAAATTCGTCAAAAGGCTTTGAAATATCAAGCGCAAAAATCTTCGTTTCACCGGAGATAAGCCATCAAATCACCAGTGGATCTATTGCTACAGAAACCATACTGCCGGTCATTCTGTGATTCAAAATATTTAGGCTGAATTTTTTAGAGTTTCCAAGATCTTTAGAAAGAATATATGTAATTGGTGTGGGAAAAAATTCGCTCTTTTTAGGGACGGCTAGGGGATAGATAGAAAAGCTTAAGCAATGGTTTTGCCAGCGTGGAAGAACACCCCTTTAGAACGATTTCTGGCGAGATCCAACTGGACCAACGGATTTTTGTTATGCTGAGATCATAAAGTCTCTTGCGACTGTACGAGTGCGAAAATGAATTTATCCCATGGAAAATTCGATGACCTCAAAAGCAGGTGCGGACAGAGCGCAATCAGCATCAAGCTAGCAGCGAAGTGCGCAACGTTTCAGACAACTGCTGTGTAGGGGCAGAATCAGTACTAAGTCGACTAGGGCGCCTTCAACTCCAGAATAACTCTCCCTCTTCTGTCATAACCTCTCCACACAAAAATCTTGTAGGTCATAAGCATCGTGGTGTTTCAAGGCAGTTAGAATACAGTGGCAATTGCACAGTAGTGAACTGGAAGAGTTTGCGAGGGAGCGTGGACAACTAAAGGCTGGGAGACTGCTGCGCCAAATAAAAATGCTAATAAAAGTCTGCTCGTCAGAAACGATGATATGACTTTACAGGAACAATTTAAAATTCTATAACCAACGTCCCTCGAAGAAGAACGACAAGTTTCTTGATGCGAACCACTTCTTTACCATTTCTAATATTTCTTTAAGTACACACATCTTCAAATCAACAAATTCAATCGTCAAAGTCATTACTGCCCAAATTCCAATTGGTGTCAAAGCGTTTTTAACAAAATTTTGCCTACAAATCAGTCTTGCAGAACCCGATCAACTCTCCAAAAGCGATAAACTTGCCAGAAGTGTTTCGTAAACGCCTTTTGCAGGTCCCGAACGCTTCTAATTTTGTTGGAGCATCTTAAGTCTCGGGTGCGTTTACAATAATGTGTTCTATTTCAATCAAAACTATTTCAGGGAACAACAAACGAAATAACATATAAAACGGCTCACCATTGGCATGCGTCAATTTTCGCAAATCTTGAATACTTTCATAAACTTCGTTCCTCCAATGCTGATCCCTAAAACGATTGGTAATAGCCTAAAGGGAACTTTTAAAATGATATCCAATACAAACATATTCACGAATCCTTCTCTTGTTCTTTTTTATTTACTTACAAATAAAAATTAAATTGTTTCTACAAATTTTAAAATGGCATGCTATAACCTAAATTCTTAAGTATTCTAATAATAATTCTAATACCGCTCATCTATTATACTTTGGATGTGTGTGATTTGGGAAAGTTCTCGCCGCTTAACTGCGAGTACATATAAAACAGGACAATCAAGGGATGCACAGTCGATGAAATTGGAACGACCACAACAAGCTTGGCATACCTTTAATAAAAAGTCCACTGTACAAGTAATATTACAAATGTTATTTGAGATACTTATTTACCATCTTCGTGAGGTGAAATCCTCGTTGAAGTTTAGACATTTTCTCCTGCAAAGTGACGACGCTCTTTGTGGCATCCACTGAACAGAATGTACAAATTCCCTGTTTGGTTTGTCGTCCGCAGTCTATGATGCAATTCGTCGAAGAGAAATACTGTGATATGGTGCTCTTCTTCGTTGCATTTGTCGAAATTATTTCATTCGCTGTTGATAACGCAGGGGTGAAGAGAATTTTTCGGGGTAAATTTGTAAACCTGTTAAGCAAGAGTGAGACGCTGATAAGTTTTTTTTTATTCAATACCAATTGTTGCTTACCACTCATTGACATCTGCTCCAATCAGCAACAAGCAACGATTGAGTGGTGGAATAATAGCCTTGGTTATATAGTAGATGGCATTGATTTTGAATCCTTCATTGGCTAAAACGTCATGAGGACTACGTACTAGTTTAATTAGCGGCAGACCGGGAGGACCATTTGTAACGATAAACGGCACACGCTCCCCGCGACGTGGTATTTTACGAGGATCAATTTGCATCCATTTCCTAAAATGTTTCTCAAATGTTAAATGCTTTTACGAGGACTTACACATATATTTATATCCCAAAATGGTGGAGTTTATTTTCTTTTTTTTACTTACGTACCGAACGGAAGCTCTACAGTGCAAGGTTTCAGGCAGCGAGTTTTACTGCCAATGCCTTTAGATGAGCACGCATGGTGGCTCTCAACTACGACGTTATGTCTCCTTTCTTTTACGTTCCACGAGGAAGGCGAATTTATGCAAGTGCATTTTGTAAATGCGAACGCGTATAGGTGCCAAACGTGTTTGTGCATTAATCCACTACATGACGGATTGATCTGCGGACACTGCTTTAGCAGGACGTTTTAGATTAAAGTCACTTAATCCGAACAGAATCGTTTGCTTTAAACGTATATAAAGCCTTGATGCGAAGAACCCAAGGGGTATAAAATATAAAAAACTCCCTAGAACTTACCTCGTTAGTTCCAAAGCAGGTACACACGCTGTCGGTTTGTAACCATTTAAACCACGGAACTCCTTGGCGAATATCAAGTCTTGAATATTCGCCTTGCCCGATAGTAACTTAGTGAATTGACGGCAAACATAACTCTTTACGCGGCTTACATCAGCGGATTCAAAGAGAATTCTCAGACACTTTTCCAGCATTTTTGCGGCTGCCGGACAACCATCCCTTCGAACAGTTTCAATACCTTTAGCCTCGAAGACTGGCGCTTCTTGGTCTGGAGCCTCGTACATATAGCCGACGTACCGTTTCTTTGTCTGCAAGTGTAACAACGTATAAAGTGCACCATTCCATAGCAAAGGCGGGCATTTACCTGCAAAATGCACGGCTGGTAGACTTTCTCCAACTTCAGTTTCACTGGCTGTGGATTGTCCTGCGTCACCAGTTCAGCAATTTCGGCGCCAATTTTGAAAGCCTCCGCTCTGCTTCTGCCCGGCACAAGTACAAATAGCGAATCCGTATCACCATAGACAACTTTTACGTTCCACTGTTCATTAGCCTCTACCAGTTTGATCGCACGTTCGAGTGTCTCTCGCCCTTTTGACACCACACTGTCCCCCACCTCCACGCATGGCATTCGGCCACTAAAATTAGCTGCAGTATAACCGTATGTCACGTTCGCAATGAGCTTGAGGCCCAATTGACGAGAGTGCAGTATTCGCTGAAGAGCCGTACTACTTTTGTGCAGTTTCATAGATTGTTTCACCATCTGGCGGGTGTCGAGAACTTCGCTTAACATGCGCGGCAGAATGCCCTCACGGACTTCTCGTTTTACAAACACCGCGCCACATGGGGACACTGTGACGAGGTCGCTATCTAGAAGTTTTCTAAGCAGTGTGGGTGATACTCGAAGCTGCGAAGCACCGAATTCGAACGGTACAGATCTGTTTAGGACACAATTAAAATCGTGATTGTTTTGCAAGCCAAAATTAAGTTTTACTCACTGTCCCAAATGTTCTACTCTGCCTAGGCATGTGGAGAAACAGTAATTGTAGGCCATAATCATGCTGGGATAGAGACTTTGAAAGTCCAGTACAATCATCGGATCAGGATAGAATCGCGATTGTGGCTCTAATATGAGCGGCAGGTACTCTGGTGCCCTCATATGGGCACGTTGTTGAACGCTAGGTGAAAGTGGAACCAAGTTCCTTGGCTTTGCAATTCTGCAACGGATACTTTAATTAACCGAACACAGAAAACTTTCTCAAACCTACCGCAGCATCATGCTCTCCACTCGAAATTGGGATCCCCGTGAGAGAACCTCATAGAATTGAATACCTATTAGTTTTGCCATTTCACTGGTACGCCCAATCAAGTCCAGCTGATCGAGTAGCTCCAGTGTTCCCCTCACTCGTTCTAGGTAGTATTCCAAGACAATCCATCTCGTTTGTGGAACTCGGAACCAGCTATTGAGGTTTCTATGCGTGTGCCGCGGACATCGCCGATGCAGTATGTGATACATAACATTTTCGAATGTATACGACGTAAGTGCGATTTCCGAGCGCATCAAGCGCCATACATCCAGCAGAATACGCCCACAGAGTTTTGTCTACCAAGGTATACCGAGGAATTGTTTTAGTGAATTATATTTAAGCCTTGCACTAGTTTATAAGATCATTGTTATCTTAATGTGTAAGCTATCATAAATAAATGAACTATGAACTATGAATTACAAAGCACTTCCAACAACTTCCAATTTACTCACCTCGACATCCAAATCAGTGAGCTGTTCTCGATCCTCGTCTACGAAATCGCGAACTTTTTGTGACGGAACTCTCGACAGCAAGGGCGCAATATTGAAGTCAAGATATTTCGCTCGCTCCATAATATATCCCCAAGAGGACATTTCGATTTCGTATCCCACAAAGATGTCCGGATCCCAGCGGGCACATAGATCCAACAGTTTCACCAGCCCCTCCAACTCATTGGCAGCAGTACAAATTTCTACATCGGAATGAATGCCATTAAATTTGGCACTTGTTGCGCTATCGCCGTCGGCAACAATAATAAAGCCCGACGTTTTCGAAACGCCACCTGTGCAAGTGGAGGGAACGCTGTTTTCAATCGCGTAAAAAATGCACATAATAGCATCGAACTGAGGGTTGGGCAGGAGATCTTCTCGTGTCGAGGTGAACAGTTCCAGAGAGAGCGTTGTCAGGTAGTTGTGCTGCAATCGATTCACCATTTAAGGTGGGAATGGACTTTTGTCTGAACTACTCACCTCGATATCGGACTTAGCCTGCTGGAGATTCTCTAAATTTACTTTGAATCCAAACGTGTTGTTCAACGTCGCGATGCTCAGTCCAAAACTGGAATCAAACGAACCCTGCGAACTGTGAAGATTTTGCACAAATGATGATTTTTCAAGTTCGGCCAGTACCTAGTGTAGGGAAAGAGAAAGAGTAAGACTTACTCAGCAGAAGGGGGAGGGGGGGACAGTTTTAAGCAAAAGGGCAATCCCAACTCGAATCAGTGCAAAACACCACGGCGGTCAGTTTTAGCATACTCATGCGTAAATTTTTTCAGTATTGGGTTTCCGAGAATCTTCTTAAGTTAAAAATTCGGAAGTAAGACGCTTTTGCAGCGTAACTGGTTCTGTAGTTTGGGACTGCATTTATATGCATGGAATAAAAGCGCTAGAACTCTTTTTCAATCATTAACAGAAACCCTCAATATGAGCAGTGCAAGCGTGTTTACTTACCGCTTCATTGGTTATTGTTTCATTGGACTGCAAGCTCTCCCCACTGGCCCTAATGTCGTCAACGCTTTCCGCGTTTGTTCGCATGGGTTTTCCTGTTAAACCACAGTTAACTGTTGGCAGCACCTCCTCTGCCGTGCATTTGTCCAAAGCATTTGATAAGCAGATGTCTTTGAGCTTCTGCGATAGAGATACTTTGGCGCGAGGCGGTCTTCGCCCTCTTATAGAATTTGATATTGATTCACTCCTTCCAGCCGTTGGCGGAGTACAGCTATAGGAATCTGTTACTTTGTTGTTTTGTAAAGTAACCATCGGTGTCAAAGGCGTTAGAGTTATGCTCCGCATAGAACAATCCAGGTCGTCAGCACTCTCACCTGACTCGTTCTCCATCAGCATTACAACTTTTTGGCGCCGTATTTTGATTGGACTGTCATCTTCGAATATGGTGTTCTTTTCACTTTTCTCCTTGAGCAGTTCTCTAGCTTTCAACCACACCTTGGCTTCGTGTTTGCTGGGGGGTAGCTTAGATGGTGCAATTAACACCGGCTTCTCAGTGGACAAATATTCTCTAATCTGGTCATCATTTCGAAGGTTAACGCCTAGACTTTGCATCGCCTTTTTTCGGCGCTCAAAAAATCCCTCCAGGCCGGATATTGTACTCTGGAATTCTTCTACATCGTTGAGCGATCTACCCGGAATGCAGAGAACTGTATGCCCAACCTCCTTTCGGTGTGTCACATCAGCGTAGTTGCCGTAGAAGGGTTTCTGATGAACCATATCAGGAATGTCGAACAACTTACAATTTCGTTCGACTTCTTGGTAGGTTTCGGGCTGGAGATGTGGTGTGATTATGACAACTTTGTCCTCGACTGGTGAATGCAACGATTGATTGCACTTCACAAACTGTGCCGGGCTGGGAACTGATATTTCACTGAACACCGGACTGTCTACAAAGAAGGACTTTTCATAGAAACTGTACACGGTGGGGTCATCGTCAGTGCCAGACTCAGACTTGCGTTTAGCTTGTTCTGGGGTACGTGGGGTGCTGATGTGACCGACCCAAAACCGATCGAGATGCGATGGACCAGCGACTGGTACTAGTTCGTACTCATTGTTGACAATGACCGAATATGGTTTCGGTGTTGTTGGGCTTTTGGGAACTTCTTTTCCGATTACATTTATTTTTTCTCTCTTCAGACGAATTTTCAACTTTTTTGTATGATTCGGCGACGAATTTGTAGTATTGTCACCACTTGACGGTTCTGCCACGGATTTGTTAACATTTGGTTTTTCTTTTGGATGCATTTGGGTATCCTCAAGTTTTGGAGAAGATTTCTGGCATTCTCGTCCAATTTCCTTGCCCACATCCGAATAGTCGCTGCTTGACACTTCTTGCTCGATCCGTTTTATATTGTGTTTCGCCTTTCTTTCCCTCATCTTTCTATGCGCACTAAGAGACAGTCGAGATTTTCTCTTCAAATTTGTCGTCTTTTTTAATGAAAAGTTTTCGGATTGGCCGTTTGCAAGAACTTCCATCGAGTTGAGAGCTTTTATTCGTGAACATTTCTTTAGCATTACTCTGGGACTGATTTTTGTATCCTTGCTAATAGACGCGTTGTTGCCTGCTGATGAATTAATTTCTTTATTTGTGTCCTTAGGCGATTGCGCTGGCTCTATCACAGGTGCGTCGTTTGTCTTAGGCAATGCGGGTCCACTGACTTCAGCCTGATAACAAGCTTTAAGTTCATTCCATTTCGATTGCAAATGCTGCACTGAACGATTTGGACTTAATCTTAATCTGGGACTAATTAGACAAAGTTTGCTATCTGTGGCTTTATGTCGGGGTGAGAACTCATTCGGTAATTGACGAACTCCATGTGCGACTTCAGGCGACTTTAATAATTCTAATTCTTGCGAGTGATTTTTAGGCAATACTCGAGTACTGATTTTGGTCTCACGCTGACAATCAGAATTTATTACACAAGGTGACCTCGGTACCGAATGGACTTTTGAATTATTATATTCATCCGTCAAATACGACGGCTTTTCAATTACATTCGTTTCTGAGGTATTTTTTTTTGAAACGAATTCAATTGGATATTTCGGAAGTAGTACTCTGGGGCTGACCCTATCCTTAGGTGGACTGCGTTCGTTCGATGCGATCGTATTTGTTGCACGTAACTCTGGCTGCGTATGAGCTGAAGCTGTCGAGAGCCGCAGAATATTTGCATCGGATTCAGGCACTCCCGCCGCATTGTAAACTTTAAGCCGTTTTTCAAGCTTTCTTCGAGGAGACCGGAAGTTACAAGTTATGTGGGTTTTGTCCAAGTCAATTGTTTTTCTTCGTTTATGGGTGCAACTAGAATTGAAACAATAATGTGCTGTCATATTTTAACAGTTTTTTTTAGGACTCTTACAACAGAATGTTACGTATACGCCACCGAAAAAAAAAACTCACAAATCGTCTAACAAGAGCGTAGGGGATGAAGCATGATAGAATATACAAGCAACAGACAATCGGACGAGTTATCAGTTTTTTACTAGCCAGATGCAGCCGCGAACGAGATTGGGAGATTGGATATGAAATCAAGAGGCACAACAGAAAAAGCGAACGGCGTGAGCAGTAGATGCTAGCGAGATGCCAATCCAGGAACAAATACGAAACTACAAAGCACGAACCGAGGACCGCAAAGACGAGGAAGGAATGCCACAGTCGGTGCTTAAAATTGAAATCACTTCTTTTGAATGGCGAGCTAAGTTTTCTTTGTCAGCCAAGAATCTAATCAAGGCCACCAATACTTAGTGATGGCGGAAATATTTGAACTTCAATCCAACACATCTGCGAGAATAGTAACCAGTAGCAGTCCCTGGCAGGGATCATGCCCAAACCATAAATATAAACAGCCTTTGCAGCACCATCTAAAAAAAAGCGAACCTGTCTCACTAGTACAGCTTACTTTGATAGTCGCGTATTTTCAGCGTCCAATTCAACATTGGTTGAGATGCTTTTTCTTCTCAGCTCCGTGAGTGCTAATTTCTTGCGCAGGCAAAACCGTTTCCTAGAAAAATCACAAAATAAATACAAACTTTGGCCCACGCACAATAGAATGAAACCAACTACCAACCTTTCATGCTGCACATTCATTTCATAAGCCTCTTCAGATGACACTGAGATTGCTTCGTCGTCATCGACATCAATAGGCGATGTTTCCGCTTCTTTTGTTGCGTTCAATAGGTTCTCTGGAAGAAACTGTTAATGTGCATACGAGTTGAATATATCACCAAAAATAAAGGGGTGTACTTTTTAGCGAACGAGATTGTATAATCAGCGGCAGGGGAGCATATTTTTTAGCTACGCTATTTGGCGTTCTGGGCGATCGAGTTCTGGCCGCTCTATTTGGTGTTGTTGGTGTGGTTGGTTGTCTCCGAAGTGTGTCCTTTCTTGGAGTGCGCAATACATCATCGGCTCCATCGCATTGTGCTACAACTGGGATATTATCACTTGGTTGCCTGAAACAAAACAGAACCATAAAACATCACAAAGAAGTCTATGAAACAGTTTAACTTACGACGGTTGGGTAAGCTTTAACAGCAGTTCATCCATATCGTCCATGGCGATTGAAAAATCGTTCAGGCATTCATTGTCAGAGTCATCATCCCGTAAATCAATAGCGCAACCTTCTGCACCAGCTGCATCAGTTTCAAATACTTTTGGCGAGCTGTCTACTTAAATGGAATTTTGTATAAATAAACAAATAAATGCGAACGTGTGGCTATGCCTACTGTCGAAATTTTGCGAAAGTGGAGCCAGAGTGCTGTCCAAGTCGATGTCATTTTGGTCTTCTCCATATTCTAGCTGTCGCATCACCTCTAAAAGTTGCATATCTTCGTCGCGTACTTTAAAGTGTTTATTTTAATAGAGCCGCGTGACTTACGAAATACTTGTTAGCACTTACAACTTTGATTTAAATCATTGGACTGAGTGAGACTGAGAACCAATTCCTCATCAACAATCGTATCATCCAGGAACACATCATCTGACTCAGGAACAGAAGGCGTTTCTGATAATTTTATCGACGTGTGAAATATACTTCGGCTTGAGAGATGATCTGCTATGAATGATGCGTTTGTCAATCGATCATCTTGGCTGCACTCTTCGGGGTACACAGCATTCGCTATTAATTTCTTTAGATTAAACGTTCTTTTCTATAAAGAAAGCAATGACACTAAATAAATTGACCTGCAACCTTGTAAATGTCCAGGTGTGGCAATCGTCTGTTGTTTTCGATTTGAGTAAGCTACCCCAATTGCCACATAAATCTTATACTATCACCTTTCAAGTGTAAAAAATGGTCATGGCCAATGATTGAAAACGGAAAATGTTAAATGCTGATTTTACTTTGCCAATCATTGGCTACCGCTTAAGGAAACATCTTTGAAAAACGAACCTTTTCTTTAATACTGATTTCGGCAGTTGCTATGCTGCCTTGAAGAGTTGCATTCATAGTTTGATTCAATGATGGTTCCAGTTGCAGTATTTTATTAACCAATCCACTGCGGTAAAAGTCGTCACTATCAGTTGGCTTTACGTTGGGACGTTCTTGTGATACGGGTATTTCCACAGGTGGAACCTGTCAAAAACACATTTCTGTTTTACCAATTGAAAAATGTAACAAATATAATACCTCAACACGCTCGTTGCTTAGTTTCTCTCGGCGAACTCGCTCATCCTGCCAAATTGACTCTATACCGGGATTTGAATGTGTTCCAGTTTTTGTAATCAGCTGAAAACGATTCAATATAAAGCCAGAACCGATATCCAGCTCCAGTGCAGAAGTCGACTGCTTTTCAGCGACATTACAATCTAAAATTTGTTCCTCTTTAGTTGAGTATGGTACAACTGAAATGAACTCAATGTTATTTATCAAAATATTTCCATCTTTCATGTAACAAACCATCGTCGTCGTTCTTTCGGCGAAATTTTAGAACTTCTTTTGGTACATGGAGAAAACTCATACCATACAAGTTGTAATCAATGAAGAACTGCAAGATGTAAGGCACATGCGACTCGTGTGGTTGAAATATTTTACCCATGATGGCTCCATTCTGCAATAAATTGGCGATTCGTCTAACGAATCGTGGATTTAGCATGTATATCTTAAGGTATTGATGTTCTCTTTGGTGGTAACCGTAAAAGGGTCTGCAAACAACAGTATAAAACCGGGTTGGTATAATTCAATTAAACAACAACTTACATTCCCTTAACTAGCTGAATTTTAAAGACATGCTGACTGCCAGAACTGCCCTGTCCCAGTGAGATATTTATGGCTTTATCAATACTTGAGGCAATCAAGTAAACCGCCTTGTCAAGCGTGTCAAAATCTTTCTTATCATACGGTATATATAAGTATGGAAAGATACCATGCACATGCATACAAGTCTTTTGCCCTTCGGTATTTGAACCAAAAATTCGAATGATTGGCACCTAGTATTTAAAATTGGATTATGAACTACTAAAGGATTATAAATTGTTCATGCCTTTTTTATCTCTTTGCCACGAAGCTCTGAAAAACAAGGATCCAGTCCTGGTTTCGGTTTCTCCAAATAGAAATCGACAGTGACTATCCGCAGAGAGAATATTCCTTCCACCCCACACATGGTGAAATAAGTTCTACCCTAGCACGTAAGATCGCACATGCACTAAAAGTGCCCTAATCGGGAGCACTGCAGATTCTATTACTGTACAACAGTTGTCTTTGAAGGACGTGTAAAGCTTATTTATTTAAAACATAAATTATATTTATTTACATTTGCTTATAATAAAAGAAAACACACATTTGTTTAGATGTTTTAAAATAGAATGCACGGTGACGGATGTGTCAATTTACAAAAAAAAAATTTGCCGATTCTCTTACAAGTGACCTTTCTGCGATGTAAGCATATGCGTAGCCCATAGAAAGCCGTATGACTAGGTAGATACCTATACCTAATCAAATAATTAATCATGGATAATGTGGTGTTTCAATGTGGGTCAATTTTTTTACCCGTACCGTCAACTTGGCAAACATTGACCGATTTCAAACAAAAACGTGTAAACCGTGTTATTCTCTCCAAAATGTAGGTATTTCCAATTTCAACAGCTCATATGCCGAAGTAAATTAGTGGTACCGATAAAAACTCGTATTATGGGATAGAAATGGAAATTATACTAAAAGTTAAAAAAACAAAGATCGGAAATCACGTCTCTCCAATGTATTGCGTCACGATCAGTCCTACCACGATAACAACTATCCAAATTGGTAAATGGCTGGCGCAACAAGTGCATTGGCACCTAAGCCTAGCTTTTCACAAGCATTCGTTTTGTTTGTTTTTTTTTTTTTGACGAATCGAAGGGACCTTCAATTTTAAGCCGCTTCCGAAAAGTTGAGTTGTTGAGCTGAGTTATGACCGTAAACTAACTATCTACTTAGTTTATGGTTATGACACTCTCGAATATGTTCGCCATTTATTCGCGATAGATGGCGCAATAAAAAAAAACACCCTAAGATGTGGTTTGTGTATTTCCGTCTTTGGTCAATAGAATTGTTGCGAACAGATTTCCTTAAAATTTACAGAAAAGTAGACTTGTCACATTTACTACGAAATGCATAAAGCTTGAAATGTTAGCTGTTGCTCTGTCGAGATATTCTTGACTTTATTTGTCTTCCATTTCTACATAAAAGTCAACTGGGAAAAATCTCAAGAGTGCGTCTATTAAACACCTAATCAAGATCATCAAAGTTTCAGTCACTTACCAAGAAGAAGTGCTAACAGCAAAACCAAAACCCAAACTCTTTGAAATAAAATATAAATTAGATTTTTATTTTTGTTCTTTTTTTATTGCTGTTGATTTAAAAATTAATGAATTGTATCAAGTTTAATGGTTTTTTTTATTTGTTTTAAGTCCTAGATGTTTTGCACAAAAGAAAAATGAGGATGACATTTTAAACATTATGGCGTTTATGTTTCTTGTTTCTAGCTTCATCATTATTTAATAGTTTTCTTTCAAGGATTCTCTTGCCCCTTTTGCTATATAAGTTCAATTTTATTTGATGTGATAATTTTAATTAATATTTTATAAAATATAATGTCCGTGCTGATAGAGAAAGATCCATTATTAGTGCATGTTTCAATGTTTGTCCAAATATGTCATGTTTGTATGCATTCATTTAAATTTATTACTTTTTTTCCTATAATCATTCATAAATTTTAATTTAACTATATATTTTGTTAGCATTTAAATTTGTTTTCTTAAATTTCATAAATTTGTTAATACATAATTTGTTTTATATTATATTTGCTTTTTTATCATATAAACAATAATGTTAATTATAAATTAGTTGAAACGAAGAAATGATAAATGTTTTTTTTTTTTAAAGAAACATCTCATAAAGTATTTGTTGTTATATATATTAATGCTTATTGCAAAAAGATTGTTTAAATTTGGTATTCAGTTGGTTTAAAATAATATATTTGTTTCTTATATATAATATATATATATATCTGTAAGTATATAAATGCTTTTATATACATTTTATAATTATCATCATTTATGTATATATATAAAAGGTGTTTACATACAAAAACATTATAAAAAAGTGAAATTTGCAAATAAAATTTGTTTTCATTTTCAAGTACAACGCTAAATAGTATATTATTAGAATATTTTCTTTTTTTTTAAATGTATTTATATATGTATGTATTTTATTTATTTTTATTAAGTTTGGCATAGTGTTAAGAAATTTGCTGGATTGCTGCAAAGACAATCAATTAATTTACAATACAACATGTCTTGTCATTGGATTATAATTATTAAATTTATCAAACTTGTAGAGGCATAAAATGAGATGTATTTTGCAATATGGTTAATAAAATGCGAATTCGGATAAAATCAATAATGTATTTGGAAAATAATAATTTATGAATGCAGTTATTTCCGTATGTGTAGATTTAGGGATTCAAAAATTTTGTTCGATCTACGACGATAGTAAAAATGCTAGGTATATTGTTTCATAATTCATAAATTTATTTAAATTAACTGTCCGATATTTTAAACGTACACTTGATGTAATTATTTAATATTTATCTTTTAATTTGAAATATACTTAAAAAAAAGAGTTGCTTATGAATATTTTGTTTTTCTAATTAAATGAATAATGTACACGAATGATGAAGAGAAAATAAAGCACTATATTCACACGTTGATGAATATTAAAGCTATAAAGTATAAATATTCTGAATATTTATGAATACATAGATTTGGGAATACGATAGGGAAACATGTCTGAAATAATAGAAATTCAGCAGTTAAAATAATATAAAAGATATTTAGAAAAATGAGGGACACTTAGATTGAAAAAAAAAAATAAAACTAAAAGAAAATATGAAAAACCAACGTGTTAAAACTATGTAAGTTGTTTTCGTGTTCAAACAAAGGCAAAAATGCTAGTCTTATTCATAAGACTTAAGTATTCGACTCTTGTATTAATTTCGTAACACCCCAGACACAAATTTTATTTAGAAGGAGGTAAGCAAGCTAACCTCACTGCTCTTAGTTTCGACCGAAGCATGAAATGCGAACCCAAAGATCGACTCAACTTTGTGAGTTCCTTTCCTTTTTCGAAGCGATATTTTATAATCGGTATTATAACTGCAGATGCAGAAATTAGAACAACAAAGAGTGCCAACATTTTTAGGCAGAATAAAGAAGCATAACACACTATGCATGTCTCTTGCACATTTTTAGTTTATGTTGGCGCATTCGAAAGCTTTTCACTAAGAAAACGTACGTCAGACACTTCCGAACGAACGAAGGAGATATACGTTCACGAAATTAAGTTTACCTTACATACGTAACAAAAACAAATTTCGTCACCTATAACCCACCCTTAAGATCGTAACTTAACACTTAGTTGCTGGTAAGTTTAAGTGTATAGAAGTCTGTAAGGTATGCATTTTCTTCTTTCACGGAAATGACAAAAATTGTTATTGGTTTTAAGCGTCGCTTTTAGTTCAAATGCTTATTATTTGCAAAATCGATGTCACTTATAGTTGATTCTTCACTGGGTTTTATATTTTTTTTTATATTGTTTACAATAGTGACTCGGACTTGAACACTCAATACTGACGAGTGTTTTTTTCTTTTTCATTGTTGCGGCCAAAGAGAAGACTCAAAACAAAGGTGTTTTAGAGATGGATCTAAAATCACCCCTGTTGTGGAAGCTCGCGGATTTTGTTTGCCTCTTAATCTACAGCATGTTTGCAGGCGCACAACAATAGATAACATACTCAATAGTTGACGCTACAGGTCGGTATAGGACCCTGGGACTAACTTTCCACTGACATTCGTTTGTGAGTGTTTTTATTTTCGAAAAATTATGTAAAAAGATCAACTTCAACTACATTTCCCCCTTTTGCTGTGTGATAAAACAGTGTCATTTACACCCATTTATTTAAACAGAATTTCTATTATGTAAAAGAAAATAATTGAATATGGCAACCCTCAAACAACAAATAATAATAAATCTAAATTACATATAATAAAAATACACACACCTGATTGCTTCTAAAGGAACACATGCACATCGCATCCACTAATACATTGAAGACGTGCAAAGGAAAGCCATTATTTTCATTCAGACCTTTGATGACACAAAAAATCTAAACAAAAGAAAAACAAACTCAACTGAAATGTTAAATAAAAAAGAAAAACATCTCTAATAACAGCAAATTATTGTTTTTGTTTTCTGTATTTTCTGTTTGTTCTTCTTGAGATGAAATCATTTTAATCTTTACATTAAAAACCAAGTATACATAATGTAAATATATTTATTCTTTTTCTCTATAACATTATTTTTGTTTTCATATATATGGCAAATAAAAAAAAAACAGAAATAATAAAAATCTTATGACAGTAAAAAGGATTACAAAAAAAAAATTCACATTGACTAGAGTTTACATACAAAATAATATTTTTTTACTCTTTTTTTATACAATTTACACAAAAATGCAAGAAATATACATTCATATAATCAATATGAGACATAAACAAAACAACTGATAAGGTTGGCAATTCAAACAAAACAAAGAAGGGGAGAACGCGACAGAATAGTTGGAGACGGAGATAAAGGTTGTTTTTTTAGGTTTGAGATATACATTTAGTTATTTTGTTGTCAGTTAATTAGAGAATACACAAAAAGGCAATATTTCGTGTTAGTTACTACACTATAATAATAATTAATTATTTCCTTAATGTCATTTATCAGAAATGATCCTAATGTTGTTGTTTTCATTCTTTTGCATTTTATTTTTATTTTGTTGTTATGAATTTATTTATTTAAGTATTTAAATTTAATTATTAAGTTTGAAGTAGAAAAATGTTTACTCTTTTATTTTAATTATATGATTTAGTTTTGTGTGTGTTTTGTTTAATTCGAAATGAGAAACGATGTATTTTTTTTTTAAAGATTACTTTTTAATGATTTATTTCTTTTTGTTGTGTTAATTAGTAAAATGTCTTACTTATTAGTTAAATTTGTTAATTATAAATGTTTTTTTTTTACTTTGTTCTTATTTTTGCTTTCCTTTTTTTCCAATTAGTATTTAAATTTTGTTTTCTCTTTATTTGAAAGGGCTATCAATAATATGCGAAGAGTTTAAAGAGATTGATTTTTTGCTGTATATGATCGCCATAGAAAATTATGTATTCGAATTCTTATAAGGTTTTGATTTGTTTTGTTTAGTGTTAATTAATTTACGCCACATATAATAATCTAGAAAAATTATCCATTCAAATTTATCTTGTTTAGTTTTCTTTTTATTCATTTAATGTATATATATATATAGAATTTGTTTTAAGTATATATTTCTCTTTTCAAATAGAAGGAAAACACTTTGCAAGTTAATTATAAAAAAAAATAAGAAGAAGTAGAAGAAAAATAATAGTAAACAGGAGAAGAAGAATTACAAAACTTGATCTAAACATACAAAAATATGATAATAATGATGTATAAAAAATAAAAATGTAAACATTGCATAAATTAACTTAAACATCAACAACCATTTTTTTGTGAATATCTGTATTTCCGACGACCGAACAAAATTCGTCGAATGATATTTTACCGTCCTCATCTTTGTCGGCAAAACAAATAGTTTTATCTACAATTTGTTGTAATTGTGTATCCTTAAGATTATTTCCTACCATCATTTTAAGCACCTGCAAATTAAATCAATATTTTTATTAATATTTTTGTGTGGTAAATTTTTTTTTTAAAGCGCCACCATATGGCAACGCAATTAAATAACAACCCGCAATGTAAATAAAATAAACAACCTGTAATTAAGACACACTAATCCTTTATAAATAGAACTGACAAGTGAACACGATATTGTGTTATATTTTTGAAATAATTTTGCCAACGTACACGGGGTAATATTTATTTGTTTGTCTGGTGACTCTGTGCATGGACACTAGTTGATTTTGTTTTTGAATATTTATTTTTATAGTTAATCATTAGATAGATTAAAGCTCGTGGTTTATTTTTTAGTCACTGCAAATTAAAGACTTAAGAGCGAGAAAAGTTTGAACCGAATCGGGCACTGAAAATATATCAACAAATATCCTGAAATGACGGTAACTGGTGCAGAAACGTTTTCGCTAGTTCTGGGGCTACGTGATAAAAATGGTTTGCGCAGATACGAGCGTTGCTCTAGCCAGCGTGGGGCTTTCAGACCATGTGATCTTATGAAGACCGTCAGAAAACAAACTGCGTCCAAGCTAAAAGAACGCAGTTTCTGTGGAACTAATTGCAAACAATATCCTCGGCAAATGACTTGCGACAGTTTGTATGGGGTTGTTCGCACTGCAAGAACGTTTTGTTCGTTCTGGGCACTAAATTCCGTAAGTTTTCAGAAACGATAGACCTTCAAAAGTAGCAACTAAGTGCCAAAATTACGAGCTTGAGACCATAATCCAATTCATTTTCCACAAATATAATGAAAGTGAAATAAATTCGGGCAGAATATAACTTCTTTTGGTCATCAAAGTTTCAAAAACGATATGGTCCCGAGGATTATTGTTATACGGAATCTGCATCTTGGCAAATAAGTGTCAATTCTTTTCTTCTTTGAAATATCTGTGATCACGCATTCGAAATTTTTGTGATGATAACATTCGCATTAAATATTTAGTTACATACTATTTAAAGGGTAGCGATGCGTCCACTAAGGTACCTAGTGTCTCGTGACGATTCTCCTCACAACCCTGCGTCTAACCTAAACTAACTTAGTTACATTAATTAAAAAATATACCTGAATAAACTACTTACCGCAAAAAATCATGTTCAACACAAATGACAAATTAATCTGACAAACCTGCGCTTAAGCTGCAGAAGTCTAATAGTTCCCTCTTTTTAGTTGGGCTACAATCCTGGTATTAAGGAAACATGTAAAGTCGCTGGGCCGGTTCTACCACAAATGCAGCGATCTTCTCAAAATCAAAAGTGGTTTATTGTATCTCTTATGCAGATTTTGTGTTGTTGGAGAATCAATATTCAGTCTTGAACATAAACTATACGATATTCTTTAGAACTTTACCAGGAAAGCAAGAGCAAACTAATTTTACAACCTAAAACGACCCTCAAGTCCAGGACCGGCAACATTTTTTAAGGGGAATTTAGACCCTGACTCGAATTTGATTGAAATTCGCTTTCACTTGTTTTCAACGGAAAATTGTAGATCCCTCCATCGTCCCAAAAATGGAAAACGCGCACAAAACGAATGGATGTGAAAAGCTAGACCTAGGGTCCCTACGGACCTGTTTCGCCAAGCATTTATTTACTAATTATTTATAGCCTTCATGTCTTTCTAAAAAGTACATCAAGTGCTTTCGATTCGCCTTTTTTGACAACCACTGGTCTTTCACAAGGTGTAGCCATCTTAATCGCAACTATAAACGATATTGAGAGGGCAACTAAATACCACAACCTCTTGTCTCTCTACGCCTACAATATTTTATGACTTTGTAAAATTTAGGAATGAGAACATTTCTATTGACCTTTCACTTACGCTTTCACAAATCAAGCGCAAAGCTTCCGCTGGATGCTCCTTTTGTTTCTCCCAATGGATTTTTTTCCTGGTATGTACTAGATTCGAAAACGTAATCTTCCACTTAACAAGAGAACACTTTACTACTGCCCTACGGCCAATGCAACTGTAGCTTCGCCTAACCCATACTTATACTTCGTATAGCTTCAAATATGCAATATAAAGAATACGACTTCTCACTGTTGCATAGAATAGAAGCCAATAAATGTATATTAGTTATAATTATAAGCCTCAAAAAGAATTTTTTATGGATTGATGAGCATTTATTTACAACAAACAACGTTTGTCAGCTGTGCGTAAATATTAATAGAAAAGCTTGTTTGAACAAATGTTGTCTCAAAATGCGTGTAAAAACACATGCGCAGATAAATACCAGAGCAACGTGGTAATGTTTTACTGAGGGTATATGCAGTATTGCTATATCTTGACGATCTAAAATTGCTGGTCTCTTTTAAAATCCACCTTTTGACTAAACGAAAATAAATAGTGCAGTCAGAAGACAGCCTGTCAATTCCAGTATGTCATCAGCTTGTAAAATGCGAATGCTTATATCAAATCGCTTTGCAGACGTTCCAATCACGAGTGATCTAAGTAAAGCAGTTCCCTTACAAACAAATTGTTTGATGCGATAGAGATAAAGTTTTAAACATAATGAGTTTGGCACTGGCCCGCGCTTTGGACACACATAAGAGCCAAGGCGCTTTTTTTTTGCTGCGACAGCGATTTAATTGTGAGATATAATAAAAACTGATAATAATTGCTAGGAATATACTTTATACTACATCAACAAAACAATCATGACCGCAAGTCGTTTCGATTACGGTTTCATCTCTCCTCGCGGACAGGTCCAACGTATTGCGCTAGTGCAAAATCCGCCCAACTGGAAAACCGTACCTAATGATGGCAACCGATTTATTACGCAACCAAAGTTACTTGCATAACTAATGCTTGCAATTAAGTGGAGTAAGAATGTTCAAGTGAAAATTAAATGCGATATCATAATTTGCAATCTTCCATAATTGAAATGAAATCATTTTATCGTGCAGGTTCACTACTTATGGAACTTTAAACAATTTTCTAAGCCTCTTCGGTAAGTGTGAATGTTAGGTAGGCATCTGCCAACAAAGCTACCTGTGTGGAATTTCGGAAAAAAAATAAGAAAAAAAGAACGTCAGAAAATAAATACGTCACACTTAGAAATTAGATATTGAAATTCGGAGTAGAAAGTGAGCTATCTCCTTGTGTACGTGATTTGAATTTGTCTATACAGCTGAACACCAATAAGCATACTCGTACATCATTTTAAAAGACTTCGTGTAATGCTTTGTTTGCATAAATTTTATATTTCTGTCACGAACAACATTGCCCGTCATTCGCCAAACCATCGCCAAGAGGTGAAAGCAATATTGACGAAAAGATGCACCGAAACAGAGCCTTTGAACCGCGAAGTTATTTTACTTTTTCCTGTTATATTTCATCAGTAATCAATCAAAGAATAACCTTTGTCAAACGAAGATTGTTTTTGGCAACTTTTTAATATTAAAATATTTTTTAACTCAAGCTCGTCTAATTTACTATATGCAACTATTTTAATTTTGTATAAAATTATATAAAAATCAAAGTTTCCAACAAATAAGTCTCCGTATTCTGTATAAGACCTTAGTTGTCCCAGCCCGGGTCAGACCCTTAAACTGTTGCAATAGAAAAATCTTTTGTAAGACATTCGCTCCCGTATGCTTTCGTCTTAAAAGAGACGATTTAACTTTTTTATCTAGCATATTGTAAACTGTAAATAAAAACTGCCCATTGGGCTTTTGAGGTGGCTAGAACGATTTTAGTCCAGAGGTCAACACATCGGCTAGAGGCAGTGCTAACTGATGCGATTTTTAGTTACGGTCGTAGACACGGTATCACAATGCACCTATTACGGTTCTAAGTTGGCTTTCATAGCTGGCAGCCGATTCAACCTAACCTTACCTAGCGTCACAGACTACCTATAAGTAAATTCTGACAAAATGGAATATCTTTCCCCGAATTGTTTTCCGTTTAAGTAGATGATGTTCAACCAAAAAGCGATGACCCAAAACCAAGCCAACATTATTGTCTGAAGAATTGCAAACTAACGTAGGATTTGCCCAGGTTTTAGTGCCTTGCACACCGGTATTACCATCGGAGCTCATTTTCAACATACTCGTAGCATAAAAACGCTTTGAACTCTATTTTGTAAGACCTGCGGTAGTTGCTGACCAGATTTTGGAGAGTTTTTCAGTTTAAAAACTCTTGAAATACGCCGAATATTTGATGTATTATCAGTGTATTCCGATTGAAATTCGGCCTTAAAATTTAAAATTCAATTGAACACCACTAAAACGACAGTTTTTCCAATCAGAACTTTGGAAGGCTCAGATCACCCGACCAAGGCCACAAATTAGTCACCATCATGGGAATGTTCCTGGCCAGTGTCCAAATGTCAGCTCAGTCGTATAAAACAGTAAACAAATAATATATAAAACAATGTTTGAAACCGAATATGGACACTAATTGCAAAAGTATATACATTCGACCATCCGAACGAACAGTGCCTGGTTCTCGAAAAATTCGTTGTTTTGGTTTGTTGACACAAACATATAGGTACACTCATTAGTAGAACAGTCTATAAACTAAATGCAAAACAAACAATATCGTGTTACCCGCCGCAGACATTCTGCCGCAAAAGCACATGTTTCATGTACCGAAACGTTTAGCGTATTTATCGTCGCGCCGTCGTCGTCGTCGTGTTTTTAGCGGACCGAAATGAACATCTCTTTAAACAAATATTGAAATACAGCAAGAATTGAGAAAATATCAACAAACTATTTGGCAATTAAAATTCTCCTCGTTTTCGAATTTTCTCATGCAGTTCAGTAGAAAATCAAAAATAGAATTTTTTTTTCTTTTCGTTTGACTAAGCGAACAGAAAAATAAACCACGGATAAATATTAATGTGCGGAGATAAATTCACACATTGACGACTGATGGTCTGGTTGACATTTGATAATATTCGGAAATGCCAACGCATCCATACACACATATATTGTGGGCAGTGAAATATTTTGAATTACCTGAAACAGTTCACCATTCGATATGTAACCATCATTGTCCATATCGTATATACGAAATGCGAACCGTAATTTTGATAGTTTGTCTCCTTTGACACTAAACTGTGAAACACCTTGGATGAATTCTTTAAAGTCTACTTCACCATTGCCATCGGCGTCGAAAATGTCGATGACACGTTGTACCAAGGGATTTTGTTGCAGTTCTGGCAGAGACATAAACTCGTCGACACTCAGTGCACCTGAATTGTCCAGATCGAGTTTGCGGAAACGTTTGCCCAAGCGACGGATTTCATCTGCGTCAACTGTAAAATAAAAACGGAAAGATTGTTAATGAGGTTCAAAAAAGCTTTAATTTTGTTTTATTTCTCTACAGCGGTGGCCTAAAGTAAAGGTATATACATATTTGTTTGATAATTTTAACAAAAATGGAGCTAATAGAAGATCACAGTTTTTTTTAAGGTGTTTTGGTTTTGCTTACGATTTCTTACTAATTGTCATTTTAAGAGCATCGTGAGAAACAGGTGAGAACTCTTGTTTACATTAATTTAATCGTTTGTTTTCTGATTGTTGTTTTAAATCAAACGTAGCTGTTATCATATGAGTGCAAATTGCATTAATTTTCATGGAATATTTATAGGGGTTCGCCGGTCGTATTTAATGAATTATTCCTGTTGTTTCAAATTTTATAATGAAGGTGTTCATGAAATACTGAGTCGCCATTTCCAACATATTAAATCGATCAATATTAGATGTTTTTTTTTTATTTTACCCACTTGATCTATATAGATCATTGATTTTCATGGTTTACAACAATAGTACGAGATCCAGCTGTTGTTGTAAACCATGGAAATCAATGATATTTACCATAGACAAATCATACTGAGACCCCAACTCGCAATCCTCTTGCCGCTGGTCCCCTTAATTTTTTATTTTTCAAATTCCGCCATTTTGTTTTCCTATCGATGTTATGTCAATTAGAATCCGTGTGACATGCAAAAACATACAAAAATAAATGTTGCCAACCGCGCCAAACCGTGAGGAATTGTGATAGAGTTCGGGAACACCACATTTTCACATTTATAGGTAGTCATTTATTATATATTTTTTAAAGGCGAATAATTTATTTGTGTGGTTAATAAAACTATCTTAACAAAATGTTTTATACACTTGAAACATATTAGGACAAACATGGTTGTGTATTTTCCGCTTTTGGATATTATTAACGTCGATTTCGTGTGTAAATATTTCTTAAATAATGAAGAAAATTTGCTCAAAATGTTTCTACTTTCCCTCAACCAATCTAAATTACTAATTTTTCATAAATATTCTAAGTAAATGTACATTATTCCTAAAAAGAAAATCTATCCACACATTACGAACAATAAAAAATAAACGGATAAGATTCTATGAACGCTGCCAGCAACTTTGCCCACAGAGGAAGTGGCTCATATTTTTTGCGGGTGTGTTGGTGAGCCGGAATTCTTGAAGTAACGTGACATTTGTCAATACGATGTAACTATTCTAGCTCACCAAATCGTGAAAGCTCCATAAAAATATAGCTTGGAGGCAAGTAACGAGAAATCG
Organism: Cheilosia vulpina; assembly: GCA_916610125.1. Lineage (NCBI taxonomy): Eukaryota > Metazoa > Arthropoda > Insecta > Diptera > Syrphidae > Cheilosia > Cheilosia vulpina. The sequence continues at coordinate 38,451,998 of OU744279.1, read as the reverse complement.
ATCGGAGTTGGTGGTGTCAGTATGGTTTGTCTATGATCTTTACAATTATAGATCTTGTGGTTAAAACATAAAAACGCATATTGTGTTTAAGTGTTGCCTAAATCGTTTCTTAAAGACGTAGCAATATAGCCTTTTGAAACTCAATGTTTACACGAAATAACTGCCATTGTCAAAATAAAATACTAAATCCAAAAATGTCCGAGTGGAAGTATAACAAAAATGCAAAGTATCGTAGTACAAAGATAGTTTAATGTCATAATGAACTGCTTAAGCCCGTATGACACTACTTTTTTTTTTGCATTTTTTCTACTTTTAAAATTAAACTAGAGCAGTAGGAAATATAAGAACGAAAATTCCCGATAGGAGTGAGTGCGTACACACCAACCTTATTTATCTAGAAACGTAAAAAAAATGCATTAAAACTGTATTCGAATCATATTATTTTTTTTTGACATTTCAATATTATTTGATAACAAATTCGTTTGAAAATTTGTGGTTGCTTCGCAATCAATTGCTACCCCTTTCGTAATACACTTTCAGTCTATTTTACACACCGCTGACTTTTCAACATAAAAAAATGAGGAAAAAATGTAGTGTCACACGGGCTTTAGGTATGATTTCGGGTATTTATAGGCCAAGCGCATTCTAGAAGTCGAAGTATTGGCTACCTAGGGCTGGGTATCGTCAGTCTACTCATGGTAAATTAGCAAACCAAAATTAGCACAAATCTGCTGTCAGCAACAGCAGTCAAATTGGTATTCGCTGGAAATGATGCCTATTCAAAAAAAAAACCATTCAACCTGGGCGACAAAAGCCAAAGCTTCCTCCGTCCACCTGACCAAAATTAAGTGAGGAGAACAATATCCAAGCTGAAGTCCAACGACTCGACCACTATCATTTCATTTTAAAATAACGTTGGTTGTTTGAAAAGAAGTTTGCTTTATAATAATGCTGTTAATATTCGTGTCGGCTGGCTCCATGTTCCGCTGCTACGTATTCTACAATTGACACTGTCAAATATTTGACTTGGCAAACAATTCAATCGCAGCCTTACAATGCGTATATGGAATATTAAATATTTATTGGTGGTAGAGCATGATAACCATTGACATCCAAAAATATTAATATAACAAAACTTCGTACGGTTCCGTTATATGTCAAATGCAGTACTCGTTCTCGTTAGCACACAGCTTTTATCAGGCAGATATCTATCTCCGTGGTCATCGAGCAAATAGTCCATACAGCTTGCCTGCAATCTGTCAACCATGGATGACACTCTTGTGTATCATCCCCGTGGTCGAAATAGAAAAACAAAACCGCAAGATTTTGACTTCATATAGGGACATTGTTAGTTTTACGGCAGATAAAAACGCTCATAACGAAAGAGTTGCTTAAAAATCGTGCGACTTTTAATGATTTATTATTATATTTTATAATTATTACAGTCTCCAGAGTTGATTTTAAGTCAAAGTCGCTTGGAAATATATATATTGCACATGACATTTCACTCAAAACTTAATTTGCGGACATAAACTCGTCAACTCCCCACAGACAGATCTTTTGATGTCGCTTACATCAATTGTAAAATGTCTCAGTTTTTATGTTTCATACATCGTAAACTCAAAAGAAAATAAACATTAATTTGAATTTATAATAAATGAATCACAGCGGGAGTATTCTATGAGAAATGTAAAAATATACATTTAGGTTAGTCTTGTCGGAAAAAAGAAGATCTTTTGCCCCCAACTATTTCACGTTTATTTATAACAAACAAAAAAAAAATGTGTGAACCTAACCTACCCGCCACTAATCACTTTACTAGAAACTTATTTAACTAAAAATAGTCTGCAACTAATTAAACAGCAAAATAATGAAATAGAAATGCATGAATTGGCGTGAGTATAAGTGCGTCTTTTTGCCTACGCAAGACGCACACATACCATTCACCGGTGCTAGTGCAATTCACGAAAACACACTGTCCATATGAAGTTTTCACAACCCGATTGTGGTTTGCAACAATAAATATTGGAATGATCAATAAAAAGCACTCAAAGTGTGCTCTATCTCAATTACATACCGTGATTGGTCATTTTTTTGATCGGCTGACTATACAGGGTGGGTCATCTAGTGGTTTCTTTCAAAACCATAGGTTATTTTGACACTGACAGCTGTTTTTCGCTTGAAATCTTGACAGAAAGTCAGTATCATACCTCCGCGGAACGAAATGAGTCACTTTACGCTTGAACAACGTTGCGAAATATTGAAAACTTATTTCCAAAGTGAGTGCTGTGCAGCCCAAACAGTGTGTTTTTTTGAAAAGAAAAAGTTTTGGCCGAAGTGAAGCACCCACCGCGCCTGCTGTACGCAAGTTTGTGCAAAAAGTTCGTGAGACTGGTATGCTAGTGGACAACACTCGTCGAGAAGCCAATGCATCCAGAGAGAGTGACAGTTTAGTGTGGATTGTGAATTGGTGGCATCATTGGGCCATTTTTCTACGAAAATGAGGCTGGGAACAACGTCACAGAGCCATGTAAGCCGATTCGTTTTTTACTGAAATTGAAAACATGGATTTGGACGACCTCGGTTCTATTCCATTCCATTCCATTCCCCACATCCCATGCCACAATCGATCTTTTGCGCACCAAATTCCCAAATCGTGTTATCAGCCGTCTTGGCGATGTCAATTGGCCGCCTCGGTGCTAGGATTTGACCCCTTTGCAGTTTTTTTTTTTTGTGGGGAACCGTGAAGGACCGATGTTATGCCAACAATCCAGAAACGATTCAAGCACTTAAGGCCGATATCATCCAAGCAATCCTTGAGCTACTGCCCGAAACCATCAACAAGGTCGTGAACAATTGGAGTGACAGAATGCGCTACTGCGAACTCAAATTGCTGTTCCAAAAAGCACGTGACGATCATCATTAGAACATCTGTTTAAATACTTTTAAAAATAAACCAGCAGATGACCCCCTCATTATCGTCGAGAGAGTGAAATCCTTAGAGTCAGAGCATCAGATGAAGGAATCTACTTTGTCGATAAAATCGCCTAAAGTTGGCAGTACTTTTTACCTTAGACGTTGGACAAAGATAATGGAATACACAGATCAAAGATAATGGAATACAGAGATATATATCTTTCCAGTGGAAAGCGGCTGCCTACAAGCTGTTTTCCCGAAAAATCCATGAAGTCACGCACTTATGTTCATTTCGTTTCTAGTGTATGTGAGTTCATGAATTGGGCTTTAATGCAAGAATTAAATATTCCGAAATGTGTATTTCACTATTAATTTTTATTTTAATCGAATCCTTAACAAAAACCAAACAAGTTCAATACCAAACACAAAACAATTGAACAGCGCGATGCCCATAAAAGCAAAAAGAATGTTGGCCATTAGCAACATGCTTTTTTGTAGCTCACACGTATTCACAGGCGGGGGTTGAAATTACAAAAACAACAATGTAAACAAGTGGGTTTTGGGGGGATAGATGTACGAAAGATATCCATCTCTTTTATTCTTTTATCGCTGACGTTGGACATTGGACTTCATTAGGGCCGAGTCCCTTTTGGGTACGGAGAACTAAGAATAAGCATTTGTTCACTTGAATGATTTTTAGCTGTCAGTGTTGGGCTGGGATGACAGTAAACGTGAACAAGTCTAAGCTTTATGGTTATGGTGGTGCTTAACCTGACTGTTTGTTATCAGTAGGATGAAACTTGGAGCCGAAACTAATGTAATAACTATGGCTGCGAAACTTGGCTAAGTGAGACGCTACGCCTAGTTGCCTGTAAGCAACCGTTCTTCCAAGAAATACTATATACCACAGAAAAGTTTATAAGGAGTTGCTGCAGGATTAACGTTGACGTTTCGATCGCCGATCAACATAAATGGGAACAGAATACAACGAAATTGTGTTATGATTCGAGTCTTTAGTCCGTCCGCCCGCCAGCAATTGATTTAACACCAGCAATAAAAACTCTCAAAGTGATGGCGTAAGCTACTGCATGATGTAGTCAACATTGATAAATAATTCAAATAAACGTTCCCAGTTGTTAGAAAACGACTGGCACCACTAAACTTTGCATTGCTTTCCAGAAACGAACACATTTGTTCCACCAGTATACAGTTTGCTCTAACGTATATTTGCTTGCACAAACTTATTTAATCAACTGTGCTTATACCTTCGCGAACAAATCAGTCTTTGACGTTTGCTTTCAAACATTTAAATTAAGATCTTTTTTTTTTAAGAGACAAAAATAAAATGTTGGTAAACAACCAGATCACTGGTGTCAAGTTGTGCGTTAATTATGTCAGTATGGGTTCAGGGTTTCACGGGAACCCCATGTATTTAACTACACTAAATAAATAAAATGATTTCTACATTTTAATATTATTACGAAACAAAGTTGACTACAAATGGTCAACACTTTCTTTTCAACAATAAGAGATGTAAAATCCTTTTGAAGTATTTACTTATACAACGTAAAAGTGGTTTGAAAAGCTGAGTACCTTTAAAATCCTCATTTCAGAAAGGCATGGGTGTCAGACAACAATCTTTGAACAGACTGTACATACTGCAGTCGGTGCGCTCGTAGCAATATTATCGATTAGAGTAATATACGCTTCTAGGACTATAGTTAATTCTGCCCAAAGAAAACATTTATACACGGATTCCTTATGTAGGTATTTTCTCATTAATTTTCCTTACGCAGTGCAGGTATTATGTACGCGCACTTAGCATATGTTTGTTCCTCAAATTACTTTGAGAGTGCCAAATGGATTATCTTTAGACAGACCAAAAAAAAAAAATAGTTTGCATTTAAAGTAAAAGCGCAATGGAGAAACGACATCTATCATCTCTAAAACAAGTTCAACTAAGGCTAGGTACCTATGATGTGTGCACAAGTACAAAATGTCATTTTTTGCTTAACATTTGTTATATGTATGTGTGATTGAATATTAGTTTGCGACAGAGCGACTGAGAAGTTTAGGCGTTTTCTGTATTTTAAGTAAAAAAATAAATACTTTTAGATGCGTGAGAGACTGGAATTAAAGTAAAATGAGAATAAGTCTACAAAGTGGCACCCGCTTTCCTCAGTAATAATGAACAAACATAAAAACCCAACCAAATTGATGTTGATGCCATCAACGTATGACACTTTCCTACATATACAAGGTGGGCCAAAAGAGATCACCCTATTGGAAGATGCTCTTATTTTTACAAATGGCCGCCAATGTCAAATCTGTTTTGACATTTGTGGACTAGACAGATGTACAATACAAGTGAACAAGCCACGGAGCGATACACTCCCCAAGAACGCGGAATAATAGTGTCAATTTTTTTGCGTAACAATTCGTATGTAGTGTTGGCGCAGCGCGAATTCCGTCTCGCCGATTCCACGGCCGTCCGACAGCAACTGCGCAAATACTGCGCCGTTTGGCCACCAACCTTGCAGAGTATGGGACCACACGTGACGTTGCCAAGAGTGGCCGAATATCGCCGCTGTTGACGAGGATTTCGAGCTGTCGCCGGAAACATCGACCAGACGCCGTGCCTCGCAATTAGCCTTCAGCCGGTCGTGCCTAAAGCGAATTTTGGTCAAAGACTTGCCCATGTTCCCGTACAAAGTCCAGTCCGTGCATCCGCTGCTGCCTGTCGACCGCCAAACGCGTGTAACCTACGCCCAAGACGTCCTCAATCTCGAGGACGAAGTGGACGATTTTTCGACCAAAACCATAATGAGCGATGAGGATCATTTCCACCTTAACTATCGCTTCTGGGGCACCGAAAATCAACGAGTAATGCACGAGGAGCCATTACACCCACTCAAAGTTACTGCTGCAGGATCGGATGGAATTTCTTCCGAATTTTACAAATATAGGAGTCATTGAATCAACTTACTTCCGTGTTCAACTTCTAAGACGAAATGTATTCTAAGCTTTTTTTGTCTTGCTACTAGCATTTATATAATGAGTGTATGATCTTTAGTCGTAAATTAAAAACTGAGAGGGCAGAGAACTGTTTGCAAAAGAAACTGCAAAAAAAAATGCAAGACCACAATTGCGACTCATTCAGTAATCATTGAAACTTCCCAATGCCATTGCAGAAACTATTAAGGCGGAAAAATCATCTGGTAATGACTGAGACTTGTCTATACACTACACATCAATTATTATGACTCCTAGTTCATGCTTATCCTCTCTCTAAAAAATTCCACGATTATGCTCTTTTTTCAGTGTCAAGAAATTAAGAATCAGACACTTAATTGAAAGAAGCTATTAATAGAGCAAGAATGTACTTTGTTCCTGCTGGTAATATATCTCTGTGGTGTAATTATCACGTATTCCAATATGCTTATTCACCATCTCGTCAGGATCACCTAAAAATTATCATCAAAAGCGCAACACCCTAAATGTACGCTTCATACAAATAATATGTCGACAAAATCTAACCAAATCGTCATTGTTGGCCCTACTTAAAAAATGTTAAACACTAGAATACTATTAAATGCTAAATTAAAAAATGCTGAAAAATTGTTAGGTTAGGTTAATATTTCCGAGTACATTTATATTGTTTTGCTTCTTATAATTTGTTTCCAATTTCTTCCGTTTTGAACCAACAGCGCTAGTGCTAATGTTGGAACCAACGTGAAGTTGGCTACTATCAGTCCATATTATACTTTTTCCAGATTCAGTATTCAGAGCACTTTTTCTGCTCTCGAAATCAGCTGGCTGTCAGATTTCATGTTCCATTGGCCGTAAAATAGCACTTTGTTCAGAGTCAGAGCAATTTAGCTCATCTCGATTTCTTAGCTAGATTTACACCTACTTTCACTAACACCAACACCTTTGGCATTTGTCAAACTTTGAACTGTTATATTATATACGGTTTTAGACGAATAGTTTGTGAAAAATAGAGAAGAATTTACATTTGGCAGCTGCAATTGATATCACCATAAATTGAATGGGTTTTTATAAATAACAATTTAAGAACAGCTGACTTTTAAATCACGCACCAAAACAAATGCAAAAAAAAATATCATTTTATGTTCCACTCTGCACGAAATCTGAGAGCAAATTCTGAAAATTGGGTCCGGGGCACCCGTTCTGCTAAGAATATTGCAGCTCTGGCTGCAATTTTGTTAATAAACAAAATTACAAAATTACAACCAGAAAACATCAGGTGACAATGAAGATGAGAAAAAATGAGGGAAAAGCCCAAATGTGAATGTTGTTCGAATAAAAGTAAGCAAATTGGTTAAAACAAACAGAAGTAGAGATAATAAACTAACTACTAAATAGACTGACAGCTACAGTCAAAAAAGAGTGATTCCCTACAAGCTTAATGTGACCTTGGATTGGCCCAGTTTGAATTCATGTATTTGTGCTGTGATGTTAATCAAAGGAAGCACTCGCGTACCTGAAAAAGCCTATACTTCCGGTTTAAACCATATGTAGGTAACCTGAGGTGAAAGAAATTATGTAGCTATACACCATGCAATATAAATCAAAACACCGCAAATTCATTAATCAAAAAATGCATTTCATGAAACTAGGTACTTAAAGCAAAAATACAAAATAAATGAATAGCAATAAATGTTATAACTTTAGGATATAAAGAGAGGGAATCTTTTTTTAAGTCATTTTATAATTTATTCTTTTAATATCGATATAAGAAAAATTGTTCGCATGTTCGCCATAGAATTGCCTTTAAGTTTCGCAACCAATTTCTCCAATTTTTTTTTTTAATGATCGATTTGGTTTAACAATTAACAACAGCATTAAACGAAACTGACAGCTGTACTGTCACTTAAAAAAGTGTAAGAAAAATTACAGGCAAAAAGTTAAAAAAACAAACGTCACTTGCTTAAAATAAAATGTGGGAAGAAAAAATAATTAATGTGCAGTCATCATTTTCCAACGTTATTTTACTTTTCACATAAAATATCTACCAAAAGCTTTTTTTTTTGTTTGTATAGCAAAAGAAAAACGTTTACTTATATAAAATATGTCTGATTACTAATGATGTGAATTCGAATGAATTAAAAAAAAACTTAAAACAGCTGAACTTAAATGAGTGACACAGGGTACAATCAGGGGCAGATTCCGTATAATAATAATCGTCGGGACGATATCGTTTTTGAAACAGATCATAAGAACTTATATTCGGCCCGAATTTGTTTCACTATCGTCAGCTTTCAAATCATTTGTGGAAAAGTAGTTGCTACTTTTGGGGGTATATCGGAATGAGTGCCCAGTATACATGTTTATTTGCTATTTCGCTGATATCCATTTTGAGTTTCGTTCTTTCCCGTACATTTTAAAGAAAATTGAATAATTTTCGTTGATTTCGTTTTTTTTTTATAAAAAAAACAAGCATTAAGTAATTCATATCCTTGGCTGAAGAAATTGTTTTCAAATGTAATAAATTTAATTAATTTTTTTGTTGTTTTCCGTTATTAAACGGAATCTTCATGAAAAGATTATAACTAAAAAATAATATTTCAAATCTTAAAATTCGGTTATTAATATCAATTTTTCTCTTTACATTCTTTGCCGTTTTTCTGTGGACATTCCCGTCGAAATTATTTTTCGCCAAACACAACAAACGAAAACAAACACAACAATTGTAGGAACCAAAATATCTTATTATATTTCCACGAATGAATTTTTCACAGTTTATTCCTTTATTTATTTATATTGATTGGATTGGCTAACCATTTTGAAGAATACATGTTTCCACTTTTCCATAATTGTCCAGACAGCCAGCCCTGCCCCTTTTCCTGTATTTCGGTGACATTTTTCCCCATTTTGGAAAAAAAAAACGTTATTGTATGAAAGACGAAATATTTTATAATAAATACTTCATGAAACTAGTTCACAATTAATTGGGATCTGAATGCGTCCTTTTTCTATCAGCTATTGTCATAAGTTAAGCCATAATCCATTTAGCCATAACTTAAATTTTCATTCAATGCATATAATATATGGAACAGTAAGATAAAACGAGATGAGAATATGAGATGCTTAATCCTTAAGTCATTTGAACTTGTTTGTGCTCAGTTTGTGTCAATTGTGTTCGTTGAAGTGAATTATTTGGTGCTTAATGTTTTGTTTCTGGAACTAATATGGATAAGTAAGTGCATTATGTAATTTATGTTATTCTATTTATGCAAATATTAAATAAATTACATATTTTAGGTTTGTTTTGCGTTTTAACAAACATGTAAATGAATTGGAAATATTCAGTCCAAATGAAATCCAGGCACACGGCAGTGAACATAAAATAGAAACAGAATCAGTCTGATTTCTTAATGACTGAATTATTTTATTTATTTTTGTTATATTTATGGGTTGAACCCATTAATATTTGTCTTTATATTACATAAAATTATTATAATAAATTAAATAAACGGTGAATTAACTCGTTTTGCTTTTTTTTCGCCATTAGTAGACAGGTTAGTATAGCCCCTTTTTGAATGCAAATCCCCTTTTTTTGCGACTTTTTCAAAATCTCTGAAGCCAGCCCTGCATCAATCAGCTGATAGAAACTCGCCAAATACACTAACTCTCAGTCATTGGGGACGTTCAAGTATCTAGTTTAGTAAGTCTGACAGCTGTCTGACTAGATTTATCTCGGTTTTGATTCGGGGAAATCGATCATATGACAGCTGTTTCAGTTGACGATTATGGAGGGCTCGCCGACGAATCTAGTCAAGAAATTCGTGACTGAATACTAAGTTCACAGTTCGCGTATGTGGCTGACGCAGGAAAAGTGACGTTCCCCACCTATCTAGTTTTTGCGTTCAGGTTACATCTCATCCCGACCTTAAGTCGACTTAAGATAACTAGACTCTTAAATGCGGCCAATGTTCTTAGCACTCTCTCAATGTTTTCCACAAAGCGTGTTCATTTTTCCCTTTTTACTTTACATACTTCTAAAAGTAAAATTTGTACTGTTCGGAAAGAAAATCACATTCAATTTATCTTTAGTATAAAAATCGCAGTTTTGTAACATTATAATGATTATTTCATGGTATTAGAAATTGTTGCTAAGGGCAAATCTCCATTTTATGTACATTTACTGCCTTGATTGATATTCATGGTAAAATGTAGTTTGAATATTTTTCTGCGAGATTATTGATATTCGCACAATTTTTAGGTATTTTTCCTTTTACGCACGGAAAGTTTTTCGAAAATTGAAAAATAGAAATACCACGATTTAGGAACACTGCTGAGTGTCAGTAGTTTATTCCACCTCCCACCATTCAGATTTTTTTATTATGCTTCACACGTTATCGACAGTGAAAAAATGAATCCGGTCAAATCTGACCGAATGACCGATTTTTATTTTTTTAAATTCGGTGAGAAAATTATGTCAAATGATAAAATAAGAATTTTTGAATTTCGAATATAGTATATTCAACTTAATATTGAAAACAAAAATGATATTATATTATATGTATGTAGTTTTTTTATTTTTCTAAACTAATCTTAATTAAAGCTAATTAAAAAAAAAATGTATTGAAAAACTTTGCAACACATCGTTTTGCAGAACAACAAACGTTCCATTCCAATTTGGTAAACCCAAAACCGAAATTGTAAAATATTCTAAATTTCTAAATAGTCTGCACTTCAGTCTTGCTTGAATGCACACCCCCAGTCACAGTTGTTGGGAGCATTCAAATAAAACTGCCGCTGCTGCGAGGAGCCCCTGTATTCTAGAATTATTTACAATAAATTGGTTTCTGTATGAAATTGTGAGTGTGTTCGTTAAGTATGGTCAGATATCATCCGAATTATAGAAATCTATCCTTTATGTCTAGTCATAGAATAATATTATCTTTCAGATAAAAAATTGTTTTTTTTTCCCGGTTAAAGAATTTGTTCGTTTCGGTTAAAAATCCGATCAAACCGGATTTCAATCTCCGGTCAGAGTAAAGAGATTTCCATCAGATATTACCGGAATCCGTTCAGAATGGTAACACTGGTTGCCACAAACAGAACACGTACACGTACAGAGTACAGTCTACACTCAAGAACAGAGATAATACTGAGACCACCAACTCCGACCGATTTCCCGTTACTTAGCCTACAAGCTATATTTTTATGGGGTGGCAAATGCTAAGTGCGCTTGTATTGTTTCATAGAAATTCGTATTGACAAATGTCACGTAACTTCAAAAATTCCGACTCACCAACACGCTCGCACCTTGCATATGCCACTTCCGCTGTGGGCAAAGTTGCTGACAGCGTTCATAGAATTTTATCCGTTAAATTTGAAATTATTCGTTACGTGTGCATAATAATTTTTTTAAGGAATAAGTGTAGATTTGCTTAAAATAAATATGAAAAATGAACAATGCAGATTGTTTGAAGTAAAATAGAAATATATTGAGCAAATTTTCTTCAGTTTTCTAAGAAAAATTTACGCATGAAATCGAAGTTAATGATATTCAAAAGCGCTAAATACGCAACCATGTTTGTCATAATAAGTTTTTAGTATATAGAACATCTCATTTAGCTAGTTTTATTAACCAAAGAAATCAAATTATTCGCCTTTTAACAACATATAATTACTAACCAATGGCATTCAGTAATGTAAAAATGTGGTATTCCCGAATTCTAGCACATTTCCCCACGGTTGTCGAGGTTGGCAGCATTTATTTTTGTATTTTTTGTGTTTTTGCATGTCACACGGATTCTTAATTGACACAACACCGACAGGAAAACAAAATGGCGAATTTGAAAAAAAACTGAGGGGCCCAGCGGCAAGAGGATTGTGAGTTGGGGGCTCAGTATCATTCGTCTCTGCTCAAGAAGTCAAGAGTACCAACAATCAAGAGCGCGAGAGAGAGGGTTATATTGAAAAAAAAATGCCAGGTTAGTCTATCTCTAATTCATACTTTATGGTAGTTTATGGTACAGATGAAGTTTGTCGATAAAATTGAGAATACTGTGAATTTAAGGCTTGGAATTATAATTTCTCTAGACGTCTACCGGCCATTGGCAGCGTTCCCTTTACATTTAACCGCGTATTAATTAGTTAATTGAGTACGAGATCAGTGCTTGGCCAAATATTTATTAAAATGTGGGCATGCATTTTCGTACGGCAACACTAAAAAAAAATTAATTCGTGTTTTTTTATTTTTTTGTTTTGCTCTGACATGAAGTTTCTTTACGTTTCGTTGGCTTTTACTCCTTGAATATCTATCAAACTGTTTATCGAACAACATCCGCGCAAAGTCCAAGAACTGCACAAGCAAACTTCATTAATGTACATATTTCATTCTGAAATCACTTCGTTGTAGGGTGGAAAAAAAAACAAACCAACAAGAAACGCGTTATTAAAAGGTATTGTTTAGTTAAAGATGTTGTATTTTATCCGTTTGACGTGCATATAAGTATGACTTCTGACAAGTGATGTACTGTGCTAACATAGGAATCCTTATCACATGGAAACACTCATTCAATCGTCATTTTTGAATAACCTTTGATTTTAATAGAACACAAAAGATCAATAAATACCAGACACCAATGCGAAACTCACCACAATATACCTATAATCTTTGATGTTATGTTCACACACAGCAAGCAAACGAACGGCCTTGAAGGCGCCCTATTTAAACCTTGAGCGACTACCTACCACACCTTTCATGGCATACAGACACTAGACGTGACCTAATTCAACTTGAAATGGATTTGTAGCGCCATCTAAGAGGTACACACATTTTTATGTGCTCTCTGCGGCTAGTGGAATTACCATATTATTCCGATAAGTGGCATGTTTTCATGCAGCACGCTTACTCGTTGGCAGGGCGGCTGCCAGCACTCTACGAGCAGATTTTTTTTCCGTTCTTAATGACTATTTACAATGCTCTCATTGATACGTTGCAGAGAAGCTTATTTACGACTCAACGATTGCTAAAGCACACTCTTAATGACAAGCAATAAACTCCAATTAATAATTGTAGTAAACAACAGCTAGAGAGCCAATTTACCTGTTTACATCACACCCCCCGTGACGATCAAACAAAACTACAAAAGCCAACGCACTCCATCGATCAACATACGCGCGCATTCAGGTGCAAAAAGAAGGCAACAAAAAATCGCGAAAGGGTTAAGTTTTCATTAGCATATGCTAATATAAATACAAACGTGTACATAATTTTGTTTTTTTGTTTTTTTGATAATTAAAGAATCTAAAAATAGGCCAAGTGAAAAATTAAATATGTGTGTAGCTTGCTTGTAAATGCCAGCAACCACCTCGGCATCGGCACCACAAACAGAAGCAAGCAGCAGAAGGGTGAGGCGGCAATCGTTTACTCCGTTCGTTGTCGCCGTCGTCGTAACAGGTGGGTTACATTCTTGGATTGTAGCTTCGTTTAGTGGCCTTTTTAACCCTCTTTGTTGTTACTTTTGTGGCCTTTTTTTTATGTCGATTTGGCGAATGGACAAACCTATGACCCTGCGGGATTGTTTTCTAAATTTTCCGTGAACAAACACTGTTCCTTCTACACATAGAGGAATTCTGCACATACGCACTGTTTTACTTCCGCCTCAAGGGGCAGGGGCTGACTGACAAAAGTAACCCTACTCGACCCCATTGAGTACTAAAATGTAGAGTAGAGTATATAATATGCCCCCATCTCCTGTACTTAAGGCCACCACACCGGAACTACTCATTTCTTAAGACTAGATACAATTTTACTCAAAGATATATGATTTGCAACACAACTTACAATTGGAGCACATCTCCATGGGCAAGGATGTTTCGTTACCCTGAAAAATTCACCAAGAAAATTAGACATCAGCATCACTGCACTTTTGTATTATTGAAAGAGATTTGCGGGTTTAGGAGAGAAAAAAAACAATATTGGAAAGAAATTTTTATTTTTTTGCATTTTTTTTATTTTTTTAATTTGTGCGTGTAACTCGCAGTTGAGTAATCTCTGCTAGCTAGTTGGATAATTAATTATATGTAGTTTGCATTTCATTAGTATTCTTTGAAGGTTTTTTTTTCACAAGGATTCTTTTCATTTCGCTTTTTTGGTAGTAATATATACGGGGAGTTGGGGTTTTTTTCTTCTTTTGTATTCAGAGGGGATAAGGAGATACGAAAAAACACACTTTGCGAAGTTTAGAATTTGATTTAGATTTTCAATTTACCATTTTGAGTTAAGAATTTATTTCACCGAGTACAATGAACAATTAATTTAGAACTTATTTATCAAACTAAGGTGGATTTTATTTCATTTGTTGGAGATTTGTTCGATTTTGGTTGGAAAGTTTCTTCGACTTTTCCTTGACGGATTTTCTTTTATAGCTAAAGCAGAATACGATACACATAAAACTGACCGATAAAAATGGCGAAAGTAAATTTTTGTGGTATTGCCATTCGGTAGGTCTGTGATGTAGGTAGTGTAGTGTGTGCGCAAAAAGTAGTTGTGTCTCAGTTGTTTGTTGATAATGTAGGTTACAGTTGTAGCCAATTTGAACGAAATGTTAACAAAGTTGTTATAAAAAATTTCCCGCGCAAAAGGAGATATTTAGTTACGCACCTAAAAAGTAAAGTAAAATGAGCTGTCATTTAAAGTTGCAAAATAAAATCAGCGCGGTTCCTTGATTAAATTTTTTTATAGTTCAAATTTGGCAGCTTTTTAATTTTAGCTTGGAATGCTTGTAAGGCGATGAATATAGTATAACTGAAATGGGCTGTTTTCTCACTAATATAGGTCAAAACTGGCTAAATTCGCATAAATAAGGGATAAAATATTTCCAATGTAATCAGTACATTGAAAATCTATGTTTGAAAATGTGATATATCATTTATTCGAAGTAGGCACCGAAGGCAATGTCTGGACATGCCTACGTTTTTTTTTCTCTTGATTATGTCAATCATATGTCATAAACTTTATTTTCGCAATTCATAAATTCGTAGGTTATTCTGAAAGAACACAAAATCATTAACTTCAATTTTAAATGTCTAAATACAAATGCACAAGCATTCACAACAATTATATGCTTTTTGTTAATTTAACCTCAACCTATCCTAGAAGAAATTTTAGTTTTTGACATTATGGCCACTGGCAGAGATGGGTTTATATATAAATATTACTATCAACTATCACCTTAGCCGATTCCACCCCTGATTGCTGTTAATCTTTCGTTACATAATATTTAGATTACCTATGATGATTTCAATTTACTAGCCCATGTACCACTTCACTTATTACAATATGTGATAGGATTGTGCGCATTGGTCGGCAAGGCAGATTTTGTGCATTTTCTTCGAGGAAAACAAATCCCAGTTGCAAGAAAAGTAACCCACGAAAAAAACTTTTCTTTTTGCTGAAAATCTTTTCGTACCTACCAATCATATTTAGAAATTAGAAGCCAGTCAACAATATCTCAACATGACAAGCAACTTGGGCGACCGTGAAAAGTTACTCTACGAAATTCACAAATACTCCAGCTATGCGACTTCCTACTTGCCAGAGTAAGTTTACACATCATGCCAAATTGTTATTGCGAAAATATACAGCAAACGATATGCACATAATTTAGCTGCATTTTGTGTCTTGTTTTAAACAAATTGTGAATACCGCAACTGTTTTCTATTACTCAAATATGCTGCAACACTTTGGTAACTGTATAAATGTATTTAACTTGTGATTTAACTGTTATGCGCGTTTAAGCTGCAGTTGCAGCACATGCTATAAACACAAAAATGCGGCTTGAATTTTACCTTTATTCTTTTATAATATGCTTTGTCTTTAATTGGATAATTTCAGAAACATTTTGGAAGATACACCAAACAATCAAGCGTCTCGATGGTCATCGAACACAAACAACCCACCGCAGTTCCTTACGCTGAAACTCAAGCGACCGGCGATTGTGGAAAAGATCCAATTTGGCAAATTCGAAAAATCCCATGTTTGTAATTTGAAAAAGTTTCGAGTATATGGTGGCTTGGATGAGAATAGAATGATTTTGCTTTTAGAAAGGTATGTAAAGCGATTTTTTGGGCATAGACAAAAGGTTGGTCATATTTCTATTTTCATTAAAATTTAAACTGTTTTTACAAAATAAGTTGATAATTGTTGCCTCCCAGCTCCTGATGTACTTGCACATTTAAACTTAACTTGGAGCATATAGTACAATAAAAGTTTTCCGTGATCAAAATACGATCTTAAAAAGCATTAAATCAGTTTGGACAACCGTCCACCAACGACAAAACTATCAAGTCAGTCAGACGCAGTTCCGCCGGACAGACTTGTACATAGTGTATGACCCTTTAATGTTTGCAGCATACCGCTGCACCTTCTTTTGGCGATGGATCCTCGTGCTTTACCATTTTTCATGTCACAGGTTTTGTTTCGTGTCTTCAATGGCTCTAAGAAGTCTAACTGGTCACTTCCCATCAGTTTTTATCGGATAAAAGTTCCGCTTTACTGTGTCTCTCTAAACACAAATCCACGTAATTTTTGCTACCCATATTTTGACTAAATCGGTTACCTACAGTTCAATTTTGATTTCTCAATTCCAGTGGTCTCAAGAACGACTCAATACCAGAAGTATTTAGTTTACTCTGCCTAACCGAAGAAGGTGATAAACTTCCGATTTTGTATATAAAAATCATGCCACTGCTATCTTGGGGGCCGAGTTTCAATTTCAGCATATGGTACGTCGAGCTGCATGGCCAGGACGATCCCATGTTTATGGGATTAAGTTTGAAAAACTACAACACGGTATGATGAACTAAAAAGCTTACAACTTTCAATATAAATAACTCATCATTCACCCACAGTTGAGGGAGATAGAAATTATAAAGCTTTGTCTAAAGCACTTCCGGCAGCAAGGCTACGACTCGGCCTTTAAGGCACTTCAAAAGGAGACCAATGTAAGCTTGGAACACATACTTATAGAAAATCTGCACCAGTGCTTGGTAATCAACGGTGACTTTACCAAAGCAGAAGAGTTCATCGCCGATTGTGTGAATGAAGGCTTCATGGATGCGTATCTGTCAAGGCAGAACTACAAACACTCTTGGAGACGTCAGCAGGCAAACAGCCTTGACCAACCAGGTACTAACCCGTCGATCAATATTTTTGCTGTAATTTTTCATGTGAAATTACCCAGGAACTCGCGGTGGCCATCAGTTGGTCATGGACACGAAAAAAAACTTAGTGTACTTGTTTGGCGGTTGGGATGGTTTTCAAGATCTGAGCGATCTATGGGTATTTGTAAAAGCGGCTGGTAGATGGACCATGGTTTTCGAGCACTCGGAGCTATTTGGTGGGCCTACGCCGCGATCGTGTCATAAAATGGTTTTCGATCCAGTTAGCGAGAATATCTTTATGCTGGGCCGATATTTGGACAACTCAATCAGAACAACTGATTACATCAAGAGCGACTTCTATTTGTACGACACACGTGCATGCACATGGCTGCAGATCTGCGACGACACCAGCCAAGTGGGTGGGCCGCAACTTGTCTACGATCATCAGATGTGCATTGATGTCGAGAAACGAATGATTTACGTGTTTGGTGGTAAAATCCTAACTCCACGTAGCGTCAGTCATATTGCCTGCAGTGAGCCCGAGTTTTCTGGCCTCTTCTCCTACCACATTGCGACAAATACGTGGACACAAATACTCGTCGACTGCCACCATCCGTCAGCATGCCAAACTGAGGTACTGTCTATCAAGTCCCGGATCACACACTGCATGGTGTTTCACAACGTAAGTAGACAACGGTCCGACAGGTGGAATGTTATCCAACTGATCATGATTTTGTGTAGAAAACAAGGAAATTATACATCTATGGCGGACAGCGAGGGAAGGAGGATATCGATGAATTTATCTCATATGATGTCGACACTCAAGCAATAAGCGTATTGAACAAGGAAAACTCGGGCTACGAAGGTTATAACGAACCGTCGGCTGGATTTACCCTGCGAGCAACGATTGATTGTGATAGAGATGAGATTTATGTTTTTTCTGTAAGTCTACCGTTTGTGCGCGCTTTCGTGTCTTGTTTACTATTTATTTCTGCAGAGTTTAAGTAAGCAAAAGGACAGACGCGATGTGCAACAGATTGATTCATCGAACTCGTTTTGGGTGTACTCTCTGCAGCGTAATACGTGGTCTCGCATCTACACGTTCCGCTATGTCGGCGATAATAATCAAACAGTCAAGAGTTCAACATCTACGATTGAGCCATGTCCGAGGTACGCTCATCAGTTGATTTACGATGACGTCGAGAAGGTGAGGATGTTTTCTTATTCCGTATTTAAATTGTTTTTGATATTTTTCGTTTGCCTTTTCAGATGCACTACTTGTTTGGTGGTAACCCGGGGAAAACTACATTGCCGCAGCTCAGGCTGGATGACTTTTGGATTTTAGAACTAGAGAAGTAAGTGTTTTAGAATTCTTAATCGTTACCCTACCCCGCTATAAAATCACCACATCTGTCTTCGAAGAAAACCCAATTTGTCCAAATCGATACTCGCCATCTTTTTATCGATAAGGTTAAAGTTAGAGCACATTTGCGTTCAATTCAGTCGCAAAAAGTAGCTTTAAATGATACCTAGCAATCGCTGGGCTCATTCACATAGAAAATATGTGCTCTGCATCACTCCTCCATAGACGATGATACCCACTACCATTCCTTCATTTATTCATATAATCGTGTGCTATTGAAATGACGCAATCTTTACAGACCAAAGCGAAACGAGATCTTGAATCATTGCCGATATTTAGTTAGAAAGCTATACTACGAGGAAATAACGAGAGTGGATCCTATTCGGGCACTCCGATATCTGCAAATGCACGTCTCCGAAGTAATTGACCACTCCGATCCGGTACAGTTAAACAATGTAAGTACAGTCAGCTCTTGTTAACACCACCGATTATAATACTCTACCACAGTTCCACAAACTGGCCGCATTTCTATTCAGACCGGAGGAGCCCAGTTCTATCGAGCAATCGCCACTTGCTACGCTGCCAGTTGAGAGCCAGCTAAATCCCGCACCGGAAGGTAAAGGCGCTCATTCATGCATTCAAGCCCCAACTTGACTTGAGTTTTTAAACTTTAGACATTTTGCAAAAATCTGACGAAGCCGAAGGCGAGGAAGACTCCTCAATGGAATCCTACGACAGTACAGCTACCCTATCGGACAGTACGTCATACTTCCTTTACCGAAAGAGTGGCGGAAAGCGAGCTCGCCACGAGTACCTCTTCGAATTGAGAAGCCGGCGAGCTTTCTTGTTCAATAAAATCTCCCTACTGATGCCCGCTAATATGGTTCAGCCGAAGGGCAACCTAAGTGATTTTGTGTTAACATGATTTTGTTGAATTGTCTGTATGATTTTTATTTTTTATTATTATTATTGTTATTTTTGATTATTTGAGTTTGTCGCTAAAATTTGACTCGACTGGGAAGATGCGTTGACTTCTCATTTCTTAATGCGCGTGAATGTTTAAATTTTATTTCGTAAACGTTTTGTTGTATATTTATTTGTCGTGGGTTGCATCTACGACTTATGGAGACCGACTAAAGACTGTAGTGTATAATTTGCAAGTAAACCTATCTATTCAAACCTAAAACTTCTTACGCGTTTGAAGGGACAAACTTGCCTTGTCTTGTATTGTTTAAATGTAGTAAAGTAAGTTATGGACTTTTCTTTTTTATCATTAAAACTGTAGAAATAATTTGAAAGCTGATTCAACATGGAAAATTATAAAATAAAATATGTGATATGAATTTTGTAAAATATGTTTCTACGTTTCTTTTAAAAAAATATATAAATAAAAAAGTTTGCATGTATAATTTAAAAGCATTTGCGAAGTTCATTGTAATCAATAAATTCTGGGGGATAAAATACTTGACCGCAGCGTGGCAAAGGGTAAAGGATGAGATCTGCGACTCCAACCGAAATTGGAAGGAATAATATAGTTTGACAGAACACAAATAGGTTTTTAAAGAATAGTGCTTGGAAAATAAATAGGCTCATGTGCTTGTAAAACCCAGCGCCCAATTTATAACCGCATGCAGTCCAGTAATTAACATCATATCATATAATATTATCTTCCACACATAAGACAGTGGTATTTCTGAGTACAGAATGGTATGGGATTTTTTTTGGCGACTTCCATTCAAATTGTAACGAAAGAAAGAGACGAATAGAAGGGACGATTAGTGAGAAACAGCGAATCGCAGGCTACTCGGTAGGCAGAGGGCAGGGTAAATCAGGCCGTTGGACGAGGCAGATCATTTAACATTCAATTAGAGCGTTTTTAAAGAGTAGAATTTAATCCATTTAATTTCTTTCAAATAAATATCTCTTATTAAATATACGTATTAAAAAATCATAATTATGAGAAGAGTTTTGTTTTTGGTAAATTTGCGACTGCTTGCTCAGATCCCTCTTCGAAATAAAAAGATCAAGTTGATTATCAGCAATGCAGCTCCAGTTAAACCGATAACCTATGCCCATCGTCGATATCGAAGATGTTTTGTTTATTTTTATCATTTGTGGTCAAAATTATAAAATTCAAATACATTCACTACTTCTACAAGACTTCACCTTCCATATGGTCCATATTTCATAAAATTCGGGTACAAAAAAAAAGATGTAGCGTGTAGCCTATTATTAAATGAAAAAAATAAAGATAAAAAATGATCAGCACAACTACTTCGACAGACTTTTTGCCAGAGCTTTTCTAAAGAAGAAGGTAAGATGATGGTAATGCCCATGTGCAGAAATCACTGCGCAGTAAGATAAGAATACACATGTTTATATTATGGATATAGGCACACGTAAATTCTGAAATCACCACAGCACTGCAACATGTTTCTATTTCTGCAAAATTTATAATTTATTTATAATTTGCTGCAAAATTCAAGCTTACCACAACACAAAAGAAATATAAATTGGAATTCCAAGTATTTGGCATCATCGGCTTTTGACATTTGCTGATCGTGTTTGTTTTTGTTTTGGATGCGAACACATCAGCTGCTTAGTCGGTGAATGACAGCTACTGCCGATGCAAGACATGTCAAATAATTGTCTGCACATCTGTTTAACTTGCAGCACTGCGTTCTGTGCTGCGTCCAGAATTTCTTCACATGTGTTTTGGGCATAATGGTAAGTCATAAAACAGATTCGTAATTTCGTACGTCTATTTCCCCAGGGGCCCTGCTGTATATCGTTTCGGAAGTAGCATTTTTCGAAAATTTACGTTTCGTACTCTCTATTTCAAAGCCGAATTAAAAAAAGTACTACTCCTATTCAAAATTCCGAAAGAAGTACAGAGTACCAACTTAAAAACGGAACAGAAAGCAATTTCGAATGGGATTGACTTTCGGAACGAAATAGAGAGTAGGGCCCAGAACCCATTTCTTTATATTTTTATTTATATAATTTGAGTCTTTTATCGATGAGTTTAAAAAAAACCTTTTGCTAATTGCAGCCCACCAAGCACTTTGCTGTTATATGAAATGTGATATCTAATCCAAACAGAATTTATGTCTTTTTAATGTTTCTACCCACTGTGCCACCTTTCGCGAATGTCTGACAAACATCCAAGAGTATAAAACTGCCGTGAAAGAGCTTACCATTTCAGCCGGTCGGGGTACTCTGCATAAAATTAGGGCCTATAATTCCCTTCGTTTCAAAAATAAAAATTCAATCACAGATCTGAAATCGAACCAAAAAGCAAAAATATAAGAAGAAAGGAATAGATTTTTTAAACCTACCCCAACACCCTGATATCGGAAAGGGAATGCGTAAGCCTATAAAAATATTACAAAAGAAAAACATTCATTCTGTTGGATAAAAGAATCATTTGGCATCATTCATTTCTTTACTTTTATAACCTCCATTGAAGTGTCAATTAATTTACTCTGTTTTTTTTTATTTCAAATTAATGTCGTTTTCGATTATTAATTAATAATTAATTTAAAAAAAGCAATCCCTCCAACGATTATTTATTTATTTATTCGTTACCTCCAGCTGTGTGTCATAAACATTGGTGTTAAAGTATGTGCAAAATCTGAGAAAAAATTGAGATTTCTCAAAAGTGATTTGAGGTTCGAAAAAATGATTTATTTTTGTGGCAAATCGAACATAAAAAGCAACCTCGATCAAAAAAAAATAATTTTTTCTCAAAAAGACTGATTTGTTTGCCAAATTGTTTTTTATTTGAGATCCGGAATTGGATTTTACAGATCCCATCATATTTAAATAGAAAAAGAAGCTCGTGTTCCTCTTGGGTGCCCTTTTCCTTCCCTTCAAAATATGCCAGCACCCAGTGCTGACACCAATACAAACGCCACCATCGAAGTTTTTGCATCGGCGCTAACTAAACTACAATATTTGGCAGAAAAAAAAAAACAGGATAAAAATAATTGAAATGGCGGACGAACCTTGTTGTTCTGGAACTGAAGGTTAACCAATTTAATAAATAACAATTAATAAATATTCAATTTATACATATATTTATTACAAATGACAGCTATGTGCTCAAGTGTGTTTCATAAATGGATCAGAACGATCTGAGCATGCTCGGTTCAGACCGCGCTCATAATGCTCGTGTTCGGTTCAACACTCAGCTCTGAACTAAAAAAGAAAAACGCCTATAAGCTTTAAACTGAGCTGAGCTCTGAACTAAGCTGAGCTCTGAACTGAGCTTGAGCATTATGAGCGCGCTCTGAACCGAGCGTGCTCAGATCGTTCTGAGATGAAATATCTCGTGCAGTCACTCTATTTCAACTCACGATTGGATGTTAGCGATCGCTATCTGCGATTATATCTTGACATGGATGGCTGACATGAAGTTGACAGATGCTTGTTTTTTGTTTTTTTTCGTCTGGAAATGTAATTTTTTACACCTACAACCTCTCTTGCAATTGCAATACGAAATTAAATGCCATGGTATGATTTTCCCAGCACAGTATAGAAATCAGACACTTAGTTGGAGAGATACATCTCTAGTGGAGTCGATGTGTCTTACGTTTCCGCCAAGGGCAGCGCCATCTTCGTATGCGCAAAATGTTAGTACTATAAAGGCGGTATATATTTAATGGTAATAGGTAGTTATAACCTATTTATCTTTTGACATTTACGACCGTGTTGGACCGAATTCATGTATACACAACATAAAAGCAATCATTATTTTTTACCATTTATTTAACATTTATTTTAGTGTTTTTTTTTTACAAATATTCTTTTACTATCACTTCTTTGTGTTTTCTGACACACATTCGTAAATATTTTTGCATTATAATTATTTTGTTTTGTTTTTTTTTTCAGGTAAAAATATACATTTCTATATAAATAGACATTTTTAGACACATATGTTTATAGATGTATATACCTACTGTAATATATGCGTTTCATTAGCTTTAACATTTATTTTCTATATTTCTTATGACGTGTATTATTATATTATATTGTCTGTTATACTTTTAATTGTAAATCAAATTCTTAGCCCCCAAGAGACATTTTTTATTGTCCTCCAAAAATACTTATTAGGCTTTTTGTTCCTGTTGGAATAAACTTACAAACACTAATGTGTATATCTTTTTTATTGTCTATAGTTGCTACAGTAATCGTAAGTAGCCTGCTTTAGTTCATTTACATAAAAAAAAAACAATAAAACAATTCGATCGTGAAAAAACTAACGTTTTTGTGCAAGTTTAACAAGTGCAATTTGTCTAACAGCGGCCATCTTTGGTTTCTAGCAAATATAAGAAAATATACGTATTCAACATTTTTTTTTATTCGGACAACGAACAGTTATGGCAAGGTTGGTGCTAAATTTGCTATAGCTCGAGAAAGAACAAGGCAACAATTTCAACTAAATGTAAATTGAGTTTCCTTTAGAAATACAAGTGTTGACCTGTATTTTTTGAGTTAAAGTTTAATTGAAGAGTTTTCGTGCCCACATGAAGGTTAAAATGTGTTCGTGTTTGCTTTCAATTTTTTCTTTATATGATCCTTAATTATGGGTAGTTTGTACAGACACTTTATGTGATTGGTTTTTAATCTTACTATACAACAATCATTAGCGTTGATTGTAAAAACGCATCTCTCTTTTTGGCCATGTTTACAGTGAGCTTAACTTGCTGATTCTATTCTACATGCTTGGGTTCAATGACCAAATAAACTAAATGCTTGCAACTTCCAACTCATCGCTATATTTCCTTGATAAATTTGCGCTCATTGCTATATTTCAGGAAAACAGTCAATAATTAGTTTGCCAATTGGGACCCTAACAAATGTCAAAATAACGCCAGAAACTTTTTATAAATTTGCGCTCATCCCTATATTTCAGGAATGGCAGTCAATAAAAGGTTTATTTGACGTTGACCCTAGTGCACACTAGTGCGCACTGGGTTGACCCCAATGCGTTCGATATAGCACTGAACTCGCCCTAGTACTGAAAACCTGTGTTTGACACGACTTCTAGGGCACCCCAGTTGTGGCCTGAACTGACCCCAGTTTATTTGTCGGGGCAAGAATTCAGTGCTGAGTTTGCTGTCATTTCGCTGTTATTCATTCATTTTCAAACTCATCATCTAACGCTTTTATCAACTAATTGCATTATGGCAAACTCAAATTCTGAATCGAGTTCACTCATTTTTAACAATAATCGGAAAATAGTGTTACCAAAAGATAAATATTTTTCAGTGTCAAAAACTGAGAGACTATAGGGTAACATTTGATAAATTTGCGCCTGTTACAGAAAAGCAGCCCATAGGGCCATGCATTTTATATTTTGCTGCGGAAAGCACTGTTACAACAGTGTATCAAATAAATAAAAAAATATAACGACATTTGCGTGATAAAATAATTATTTGCCAATTACAATTTGTGGAAAACTGCAGTATGTTTAGCTGTCGC
This sequence comes from Cheilosia vulpina, assembly GCA_916610125.1. Lineage (NCBI taxonomy): Eukaryota > Metazoa > Arthropoda > Insecta > Diptera > Syrphidae > Cheilosia > Cheilosia vulpina. The sequence continues at coordinate 38,427,088 of OU744279.1, read as the reverse complement.
AGTTGATCTGTTAATGGACATTTTTCTCAGTGGCACAAAGTAAAATATAATATTCAGCAGTCAGCACGCAAGTAAAACAACTGCACAGACTGACAGACACACTACTTGACAGTTGACAATAGGCGGCTGAACAGCACTCGTTTATTTTAGGTCTGTATAGATGAATAAACTAATTTTAATAATTCTTGGAGTTTATCAGATATTTTAACGAGTTTTTGTACCAATTTTTTGAATATTTGAACGGTGTGCCTGACATTTTTGATAGATTACCTACTACAAAAGCTTTCCCTAACTTTTTTGTAAGTGTCTCTCTTTGTGACAGAATTTATCCCAACCACAGCCACTTTGAAAGTCTTTTCCATTCTTACTACAAAATGTAAAGGAACAAACCTTTTGACAATGCTGGTGTTGTATATATGTCAAAAGTTAAATAACAGCTTCATCCAAGTTCTGTCCAAAAAATGTTGTCGTCATAGCTAGCGCTCTTGGTTCAAAGCGAATAAAAAGATTTACTGCGCACTAGTGTGCACTAGGGTCAACGTCAAATAAACCTTTTATTGACTGCCATTCCTGAAATATAGGGATGAGCGCAAATTTATAAAAAGTTTACTGGCTCCAAATCATCTGAACGATGGAAAGGCGGCAGGATCGGATGGAATTCTCTCCGAATTTTACAAATTTTTACAAATATAGGACAGGGGGGCTATTGAATGAACTTACTCTCTTGTTTAACTTTGTAGACGAAATGTATTCGAAGCTTTTCTGTCATCAATGTATTTTAAGAATGTTATTTTTAAATTTCTCATACTTATAATGAAACCTACTTTATTTTTGTTTCCGATTTAATCCGCTCAGAACCAAGAGCGCTAGCTCCAATGTGAGAACCAACGCGAAGTTGGCATACAATAAGTATGCTTACCTTATTAACTGCTTCTGTTATTCTGTATCTTATGTTCGACATTAACACATTATTTCCTGGAATTTCAGGGCTGTCTCATTGATTGAAGCAGTAATATTTGCACTAAAATCTGTACACCCTGCTGCTTCCTTTAGTTTTGCTTCTTTGACATTGGCTTTCATTTAATACGCATTTCTGTCTTAAGAACGAAAGAAACCTTTTTCTAACAGGTAATGTTTGTATTGCTTTCTCATGTCCAGGAAATTATTTCGCTTTTGATTAGGTACTCAAAAACTATATGATATGATAATCCAAGTAAGATTAAGCTTGAATCACAATTATTCACCATACATGTGGTCAAAACACCAGCTATAGCACAATAGAGACTCGTTCTATTTTGCCTTTAATTGCAGACTTCACAACCTAAGTCAAGACACAAAATTGTACAGTGCAGGTGCTGTACAATTCATATGGCATTAAGTAAAAATTCGTAAAAATTCATGAGATTTAGTAAAAATTCGTAGAATTTAAAAGAAAAATAACGTACCGATTGCAGTTAAAATTTTGTGGTTGGCAAGAATACAAAAAACTCTCATTAAAAACTGCCTGAATAAAATTGAAACCTCCGAAATGTTTCTATTATAATAATCATCGACAATGAAAAGAAAATGACGGTGTCCAACAAAAAACGTCCACGTAAAGTACTCCTGGGCCTGACTAAAATCGAACACTACATTACCGTTAAATAGATTTCTCTTTCTATAACAAATTTAGCACATTTTTTTCCGAATTAGCTAATTTAATTGTTATTTATTAATATAAAAAAATACTCCTGGCATTATTTGTATGATTGTTTATGGCATGTTTTAAATTATTGTTTATGTTTCTTTAGGTTATTTTTTAACATTCAGGTGTATATTCGTTACAGAGGCATAAAAACAAATTAACACTATTTGAGCTTAGTTTCTAAATGTTTTATATTCCATTTGTTTTCTCTGCATATAAACTGTTAGAGAATATTTATGTAAATATGTATATATTATGTATAGGCCTCTATAGGCATTCCTACAAAAAAGCGTTTTAATTAATGTATACATGTACAAAGTAATATATATTTGTTTCAAAACAGGAATACAGAATATTTCTTATGCTTTGCATGTGAATTTTCTAAATTTCAATATTAATTGCCCGGTGTTTAAAAATTAGAAGGGAAAATTAGAACAGTTTCAGTTGAGCAGAAAGTAATTTCGACAGGGACAACAGAAAAAGCGTCTACAGTATATTTTTTTTATGTTTACAATTTCCTTACAATGTAGTTGGTAGGTAAATACATTATATTTTTTGTCGTTAGTTAATTTAATTATTATTTATGTTATAAATACATAAAGCTAAGCGTTTTCTTTGTTAGTAAAGTATAGGTACTCCTTCATTTGAGTAAGTGTATATGTGCGTATAAATTACTATTTATTTATATTAATATCAATATCGACCTGGAACAAATAGAACAAAATAAGTAAATAATTAAAATAAGAAAAGAGAAAATACCTACGAACAAAATAGAACTGAATATGAAATGTTTTGAGCAATGAATATGCGTTTGATGGAAAAATATTGATTTAACTAGTTGCAAATCTGTTCCTGAAAACATTTAAGTTGACTTACTCTTACAAAAATGCATTCTATTTGACACGTGCGCTTTTAATAATCATTTATAGACTCTACATTAAATGTTGTCCACAATACATTATTTGATATGAAACATTTTCCCATTGTAGGTCCGTAAAATTCAACCTAACTAAAAATGATTATTAGTGCCGTGAAAATTGTCTGTAATATAATAGATGGGTGTTTATTCTTTATGCGTGACAGTTTGATAGTTTGCCAAAAGGATAAAGCGTTGAAAATATATTTAGCTTCGATCCTAGCTAAGAAAACTAAAGTAGAATTATCAGCACAAAATTACAATAACTTCGCTCTACTTTAAATTTAAGGACTCACAGTATAGTTGTTGCAATTGCGTACTGAAAATCTTTCCTTACTTTGCTTTCCTGAGATCGAAGTTAAAAAAAACACGCATATTATATTCGCCTATTTTTTTTCCGTAAAAAAAAGGTTAAGCGTAAAGTTTAAATAATATAACATTTTGAAATATTCTACCTATGATTCGATTTATTTTTTTTGAATGCCTGTTCAATGTTATTCCGTTCGCCCGTTTGTCATTTTAGAATAGTTAGATACAGGAAATCGTATACAACTGCACCAAATAGACAGTCATACGTTCTGACATCAAGGTATCTTTATTGGAACTAAAATTTGGCATCACAATCAGCGTTGCCATAAGTGAAGATTTGTCTGCATTTTGAAGATTTTCAACCTAACTGCAGAAAAATGTCAATTCCACTCTCGGAAACAGTTCAATAAGAAAATCGAAGCCCCAAGGTGGAGTCATCTCCCCCCTTCTCTGGGTGCTGCTCATAGACGATATACTTTTGTATAAATATACCATTGTTACTGATAGCAGCAAGGAGTAAAGTTACTTGTCGTAGGGCGCATCCACATTTTTCAACAACGCAGTCTTCAGTTAAATTGATAATAAATATCTTTGTGTTAGTATCGTAATTGTATTACAAGGATCGCTATTAATATTAGTGCGTTAAGACCGACTGAACCAAATAGTGCTGTGAAAATTGTAGGATAATATAGTTTTCGTTGATGAAACGATAACTTATTTGAGTGCGCAATCCATAAAAGAACAAACTTGGAGCAAAATTAAAATTGATTGTGGCGTATACGTAACTTTTTTTGAATACAAATAATTTTTTTTTTCAGTGCAAATAATCCTTAAAGTATGTGATTTTATTACCAAAGTTCCTCAAATGATTGCGAATTCTGGAAAATTCAATTATGATAATAGTAACAGTTTTGACTTCCGTAGTCAGGGTTCAGGTAAATTGAATACATATTTTTTTCAGTAAATGCCCGTTTATGTGAATATTTATTTTTGGAATAAATGCAAGGAACCTAGAATCTTACGCCGAGTCCATATAGCTGAGATGTGAAAAAAACATTAAGGTGTTATTGATACTTTTTCGATGATCGAACCTGAGACTCATCAAGAAGTGCAGCACACTTAATCAGTGCGCCGTACTTATAACCAATTTTAGTCTCTTCTTTAAATTTACGGAAGCTCACAATTGCGAAATTTGTATGGAAAATTTAGCCACGGTGAATTAGTTTAATTTAGAATCGAAACTAAAAATGTTTATTGATAAGGCCCAATGAGTTTAACAGTGGGCCTTACAAATAATCATATTTAACCTTTCCACTAAATATTTCTTAGGTCACAATATGCAATTTTGTATGGAAAATGGTGGCATTGTGTTTTCGAAAAACGATTATTAGTATCGCAGAGTGGTATTGTGAAAATATTCCGATCAAAGTTTCCCTTGTCAGCAATGTAAAGAAGATAAATATAAATATAAAATATAATGGGTAATAAATATAAATACAAAACATTTCGGGGAAAATATTATGCCCGATAGAGATTTCCTTTCCTTTTGAAAATCGCGCACTCCTTTACTCTCTTTTTATTTGTGCATCCGTTCGTTCCCTGTAACCTTCTTAGGCTTGGAGGCACCGAATGAATAAACACTGCATATAAGTAATCAACTCTTTATTTATCAGTTACGTAAAATTTGTGTATGCCATCTAGCTTTCTTACTTGAGCTCATTTAGTTATTAATACGGGGAAATTAGGTATGTACATTTTGTTTCCGTGCATGCAGTAAAACTTAGTCTGGCCCTTGGGCGAATTAAAAAAGCAATCTCTAGCATTTATGGACAAGAATAAATAAATGCTGTTCATTTCCTTTCCTTTAGAGCATGATTAGAGCGCACTCTATGAGCTCAGAACAAATTTTCTTAAAAAAACTTTTAGACACGCATTATGTGGAACAGAGTACGCCTTTTGTATGCATTTATTTATCTTTAGCTTTGGCCATATGTGATATTACGCAGCAAAAGCGACTCAATTCTAGTTTGCCCTTAAAGTGACACTGGGATATTGCATATCTTTAAAATATTAAAAAACTCTGTCGAGTTCTTAAATGTAAAAATGCTGCATTCTTGTGCAAATTTCGCGTTCATTATTGTAAAAGAACTGCATTATCATTGCAGAAGTGTAGCAGTACGTACTTACGTTCATGCCTGAAAATTTACAGTCAGAATGCTGTCAATCATAGACAAATCATGTCTCTGCTGTCAATAGTGCATGGGTTTTTGTTTTGTTACCGCGCTGCAAAAAAATGGCAGGAGAGAAAATGAAAGCAACATTTTTGCAAATTATTTAATTATAAAATATGCTTATTTAGAGGTACGCGGTTTGAATCGAACGCAATCGATATAAATCGATCGCAATCGCACAAATTCTATACACGTACTCATCAAAAATGACAGAAAAAGAGAAAATTAGCAAAATAACGAGTAACGAGTGGTTCATCTCTTGGCTCGAAACAGCTCTGAGAATTTCAACCGGCAAGTACTCATAAATATGTCAAATGCACAAATTTGTCAAGAAACAAATTCAAAATCCCTCAAAATGAATTCCACAGAACAAGAAAATATAAATAAACGTTGTAAAAAGGTAAGTTATATATTTATTTGTGATATGGATTAGATGTCAGAGATGAAAGTTGCTCAAAGTAGCTCGAAATCTGTCCACGTACTTTGGCGTATATTTTCAACTCTCTGAGAGAGTTTTGCTCAATTTCAAGTTTGACAGATTTTTAGTGTTTGGCTCGGGAAAGTAAGCGAAATGTGCTGAAAATCTTACTGTACTTTGCTTTGCTGAGATCGAAGGTCAAAAAAACACGCCTATGGAGTGACCCTCCTTTTTTTTGTGGAGGCTGTTTTGTTAAAAATATATAAATATTTAGAACTTCTATTACTATTTATTGAGAAATAAATGCTTAAGCTACAAAAAAGCTAAGTAGCAGTCTTATCTCAAATGGGACCAGGTGTAAGAATATCAAAATATGTTATTAGTAATATTTTGACACGCTAAAGTCTGATATTTAAATATGAGCTTATCTAAAATAGGTTTTCAAATTTTGTCATTAAATTGCGAACCCATATTATTCAAGAAAAAAATGCAAAAAATAGTTTAACGTTAAGTTTTCGCTTTTATTTATTCAACTCAATTCTGGTTACTGTTCAAATCAAAACAATTTTTTTCTTGATTGTATATAATCGGTTACCAATAACAACAGACATGGCGATTGTTTTGTATATGGATTACGAAGTCAAAATTCCATACAGGAGGAGAATAATGAATGGCTCAAATCTAAAAAAAAAATCGCTAGAAAAATGTGGAATAACAACAATTATCTCTGTTTAGCGTTAGGAAAATACAGACGAATAGAAAATAATGGAATTTGTTGCGAACGATTAGAAAGTCAAAATACACTCAACATTCGAATGGAAAATGAACTTCCGATTGATAGAATGAACTTCTTATCTGTTCGAATATCAAAATACAAATTCTTCGAATTCGACACACTTTCAAAAGAAATCAAATCTCAAAGTCTCATCTCATACCATTTAGAAATGAACAAGAGAAAAAAGACATTGCGATAATGGCACAAGGCTCCTTATATCATTTCGCCTTGGAATGAAATCGGAATTAATATTAAACACCCGAGTTGTCATTGACAAAATAATTTTTATTTCTGTCATTTATGACTTTAGTTTATATATATGTAATTACGAGCTCATTTTTATTAATACATACCGGCCGCAGCTGTCGTTTTCATTCATGAATATTTGTTGCATGTTTTGGGCAACGATATTTATGAACTCACACGCCGCAAAAACATTTAAAATGTCAATTGGCAACCCGAATATATGACATTCGCTCTTGGATTTGAATAGCTTAAAATTTGCAAGAATGGGGAAGGTTCCTCGATGCTATCTCAAAAGTAAATTAAGGATCATGGTCATATTCATTGCATTACAAAAAAGACTGAAACAAAAGCAGAAAGAAAAAAGAAAATCAAACGAAAAAAATAAATAAACTTCCTTGTTCGCCATAATGTATTTCTAAAAATGTCTACAGAAAAGCGTTCTTTCATAAAGCTAATACTTTACAATTGTATATGTACAACAACTACTCTTCGTAACTTATAAATTCTTTTTAAACATTAGTTTTGGTTTCATCTGTAATTTGTTGTGGTATAATTAATTTGAAACTAGTTTCGAAATAGTGTCCAATGAATCAATGTGGCGAAATAAAAATAAAAACACGTCCAAAATCAGATTCAAAATAAAAGGAAGGTCATGCGAGAAGGTGGTATATATACTATATAATCTCATCTAACTATACGATTGTTCTTAGGTTCTTTTTTTTCATCTAAAAGATTAACAATTCATCATTAAAGCTGAAACCCATGCATGAGCTTTTACGGGAAGCTTATTATATATATATAGTTTATTATTTTTGTAATTAACTAGGTGTATAATATGTATGTATATATATTTCTTTACATTTAAGTATATATATTTTTCTGTATTCAATATATGAATGTGTATAATATATTAGTTTATAGTGTAGCATTTTTCATGATATATTATTGTATATTGTATATTTTTTTCAATTTAAGTTTATTCTCTATATAATACGCATCTAAAATATTTTTTTTTTTTATTGTTATTGTCAGTACATTGTCATTTTCACTAAGTTTTTATTTATTTCAAACATTCATTCTGATAAAGTTTATGCTTTATTACAAACAATAGTATAAACTAGTTTTACATGTTTGATTTTATTTTCTTAAAATGTAACTGGTTTTCTAATACTTTATCATATTATATATATATGTTTGGGTTTGTATAAAAATAATACATTTTTTTTCTTTAAGGTATAGATTATTTGTCTTTGTCTTATAAATGTGTTTATATAATTATTGTATAAATATGCAATTTTTTTCTCACAACATTTGAACATTCTATATATTTAAGTTGTATTATATTTTTTTTTATTTATTGTCTAAAAGTTTATATTTCTTAATTTTATTGTATTGTCAGATATTTCATTTGGTTATAATATATTTATCTATATATATTTGGAATTCTACAAATTCTTATTGTATGGGTTTGTTTTTTTTTTGTTTTTTATTTGTTTTTTTCTTTATATATAAAAATAATGAACACTACAGCGTTATTATATTATATGCACTTGTTATTTTCAAGTTTCATAAAATAATGACAAAGAATAGTATAACTATTTTCCAAGTAGTGTGTAAATATAATATATATGTTTTTTTTTATGTATTTTTGTTTAATTGAACTTCCTGTGTAGAAAATCTTTTTGTTTTTTCCTTTTTGATAATTGTCAAAAGATCATTTTTTGTATAATTGATAATATATCAAAGATATGGTTTCAATAATCGACTGATATTTGTGTTTTTCCCCAGATAATTTTGTTTTTGGAAATATAAATATTTAAGTTTATATATGCGTTTTGTTGCATCAAATAAATTCGAAAAATTGACATTGATTGTTTCGTCTAGCGTGTGATTTGGAAATGGCTTGTGTTGGTAGGACGTGTTTCAGGGAAACGGGTGCCGTAAAAAATTGAAATTATTATTGTCTTTGGGCTTCTTCTACGGTTTCTCGTAACTATTGTAATAATCTATGTCCGTTGGGCTGCGGTTGCCGTAGCCGCTGATTTTGTTTGAGCTGCGATTGCTGCCCCTCGCCTCTGGCGGCTTATGTGGCTTGGAGTATTTTTGAATCTCTTCCAAAATCCACGGAATATACTTGATGACATTGGCATAGACGCCGGGTAATTTTGGGTGGGCGCACATGATGCCCCAGGAGACAATGCCGCCGACAAACCATTTGTCTTTCTCACCAGGATAGGGACAAAGTAGCGGTCCACCCGAGTCACCCTACAAGTGAAGTGATTTAGTAAACAAACTTTGGCATTGAAAAGCTTCCTATATGTACCTGACATGCATCCTTGCCGCCTTCTTCGAATCCCGCACATATCATACCATCGGACACTGTCAGATTGTCCAACCATTCATCGCATTGTTGTCTACGGATAACCGGCACTTGAACTTGATTCACAATGGGTTCGTAAGTCGCTTTAGCTACGGTCACAGATGGTTGAATTAAAGAACCAGGCGTTGTTAGAAAGATGCTACTTACGATTTTTATCTTCTCTTTTCCCCCATCCTATGACTGTGCATAGTTCCCCCGGTTTTAGTTGCTTGAGCCCCGGAGGTGGTAAGCAGACGGGCAAAAGGTGTTCATGGAATGAAACCCTTGTGGAAAGCTGAAATATGCAGAAAATATATTATTCCTATTGCATGGCAGAGACCGGAAGTTTAAAGTTTTAGAAATTGGTAAATTTTTAGCCAAATAATTCGAGTAGTTCCTGACCCATACGTTTTCGCACACATTGGTGAACTGCCTTTCATTTTTATAGGAAAAAAAAAACAACTCACCTGGAACAAAGCAATGTCATTATCATGGGCGATCTGTGTATTGTACAAAGGATGTGGTATAACAGTTTTAACTTTAACATTAATCCCAGAGAAGGTGAACGAGTTCCTTCGTGTAACTCCCAGCTGAATAGTCCAATCATCCAAATCTATCAGTGTGTGGCTAGAAAAAGAAAATGTTCTATGCCGACCGACGAACGCAACAAGTTGTACGAAACTTACTTCCCTATGCAGTGGGATGCCGTGAGTACCCACTGATCAGCAATTAGAACCCCTGCGCAGTAGAATATCTTCTCCGGTCCACCCAAAATAGCGGCCAAAAACGGCCAGGCACCTGGACTAGCGGCTGATCCACCAATAATACGTTTTGTAGCTTTGGTTTTCTTCGGTCGTACTTTTCCACACTCTGAGAAATTCACGATTAGACACTACACCACGGATTGAGGTTGGTTATACTCGACTTACCATAATTAGCACACGTCAACTCAGCAATCGGATAATCCTCCTCGGGGGTACAACTGGAAAACTCTTGCATTAGATTCGACCTCTTCTTCGAGTACATTTTCCAAATATCTGTAGACACGTTCACGGACGCCAAAAGCGGCCGATGGGTCTTTTGAGTCACAACACTGGTTGCATTCACGGAACTATAACCAAGCATAGAGCACACGGCCGTTGGCGACACCGAGCGGTCCCAGTTCTTCACACACGCTGGACTCCATTTGTGCGAATTGAAACGAAAAACCTCGAGAACACCTTTGCCCAGGTCACCATTTCGCTCACTAAGCCGAACTGAAAGTGCATGAATGAGTTTGGGCAAACTTTTATGTCACTCGGTATATTTACTGCAATTACGCTCGTCCTGTCCGTAAGGACAATCAACGATTCCGTCGCAAATGTGCTTCGAGCTCATGCAACGATCTTCACCGCAGTAAATCGAGTCCGAATCGCAACGATCACATTTCGCTTCGTCCAATTGATCCATGCAATCTACGTGTCCATCGCACACGTAGTCCTTGGGGATACATCGCGTCTGATCGCATACGAAACCACTACAGACTGCAGACAAATACACTTCAGTAAGACCACAATGACGGCAATTGGCGAGTCCTTACCTGGATTTCGAGCAGCTATCATAACATCTCGAACTTGCTGCAGGCCAACGCACTCATTGGAGTTGTCAAAATCTTTAAACAGATTGCAATTCAGATAATCGGGCAGACTCAATCCGAAAACGTCAAAGAAGAAGCCACAACGTCTCATTGTCTCTGTGCAAAGAGTTCTGCAGGGGGGCACGGTCGATCCGGTCGATCCACATTTCGGAACAAAAAGTGTACACAGGAACAGTGATACCAACTCGTAGCAGCGTACATCGACTAGTGCGTCATACGCATCTAGGTCCTAATTTGTGATGCAAAATTTAAGATATTTTCAGAAAAAAAGAATTAAATTGAATTCAATGCTCACCACTTGAGTTTCCAGTTGTCCAAAGTGTCCGATGTAGTTGGGGAACACGGTGTAGTTGTATGGGATTAAAGGTCCTTGACAAAACTTCACAATTATCGGCAGGCAAGTGCCGGGGGCTGGGTTTTTTCCTATCGAAAATAGATTACTTGATGGTGGGCTGTCTTAGGAGGATCAATAACTATTGGAACATACCGAACTCGGAAGACTCCTCAACTCGAATCGTGTTGATTATTGTCTTGTTTACGAATTTTATTGTCGGGTAGGCATTGAAGTAAGCAGCCAAGCCACCTTGAAAATTAAATTTAAAAGTTACCAGTTAAAACGGATCGTAATAGAGAAGCGAAGTGAAGAAAACTCCAACAGAAGTTTTTTTTTTGTTTTCTGCCTGAGCCGAGGTTAATGGTCTCTGTTTACCTAAAACAAACAATGCGCTCAACCGGCAAAGATCTTAAACCTGTAGTCTGTCAAATTTTGTGCTCAAAAAGCTTAAGTAAATCATAACCAAGTCATAACGTGCATATTATCAAGAGGTTACATCGTTAAAACAGCCTTTTCATCCCTTTTCATCATGCCCTGGCTGTATCTGTAGTAAAATCAAGCTCAAAGCTTGGGGTGTACAACTAGAGTCAGTAAGCCAAAGACCACGCTAGTTAAAGTTTTTTTTTAGTGGAGGTCCATTTATTACAGTAGCGCCACCTATGTTGGTCTCTATTTAGGGTTACTAAAATATGAACACAGTTTAAATATTCTTTATTGAAAAAAGTAAACCTTTCCTACGAATAAAATATTCATTGTTCTTGCTGGCATAGTAGGCATTCATGCGAATCTAATTTTGAATTACATTTTTGACAGTTTGAAGCTTCAGACCATTAGAACTTGTGGTTAAATGCCTGACCCGTTGCAGGATTGTAGGCTTAACATTGATCTTTACGGGTGTGCTACAAAAGTGAGTCCACAAGCTGAACTATGTCACCAAAACGCTTGATTATAATATGCGCAAAGGATGGATTGTTTTACAGCTTGTGTCGGGTGAAAAAGTGAAAGCTTGACATTCACGTAGGTTAACAAGGGGCACATTCAAGAATCCAGTCAACTCAAGTCGACTAGATTGGTCAGGATTAGATATAACCTGAACGCAAAACTATATTGGTCGGGAACGTCACTTTTTCTACATCAGTCACATCTGCGAACCGTCAACTTATTACTCTGTTACGATTTTCCTGACTAGATTCGTTGGCCACCCCTCCATAAACGTCAACTGAAACAGCTGGTCATATCAGCGATATCAGCCAATCAAAACCGATATACATCTAGTCAGACAGCTGTCAGACTTCCTAAACTAGATTCTTTAACGTCGCTAGTCTTTAAAGCTTATCGTTCTTGTTTTTTTGTTTACGGAATTGTTATCTCAGTTTGACATTTCACTGGAGTATCGGGGTGTTACCATTTGAATCAAATTTGCATAATTTTTCGTTTCAATATTGTTTTTTAGAAACTAATCAAAAATTGTAAGCCTTATTTATAAACGTATTATAAAGATTGTATATTGTTATACACCCTTTAAAATGCCTCTAAACGCAAAAAAACTTATTTATAAAAATTATTCAACGTTGTATAGAGCTTGTATAATGTATGTTGTTTAGTGCCTTTATAGAGGTGGAATAGTATCGAAATGTCTGACTGAAAAAATCTGTCACATTTTATTTAATTAATTTGCATAAGACTACCATTTAATACTTTTTCATTTTTTAATTCCTATTTGTATTTGAATTTGCACAAGTTTTAAATTTTTTTTATCTTTTCGCAGAGATAAATGTAATAGATTTCTCATTTTCGGTAACTTTTTTGGCGCAAGCCCTGTATAAGTAGTGTGCATGGGAAAATGTTTTATAAATAAGAATATTTGGGAGGGTATATAAAGGCTGTATAAATACTTATACACTGCATAACTATACATGTGTTTAGGCGCGTTTATCAAATTCTAATAAATAAGTCTGTGTATGTTTAAATATGCTAGTTGAATCGGCTACAATATGTTGTCTCATATTCCAATTTTGTTATGACCGCTCCGTTACTTTCGCGCTCCAACACTCACTGGCACTGCACACATAAACAAAATACGGTTATTTGTCAAAAGCGATGTCACAAAAAATTAAAACTATTTGCCATATCGAAGAAAAACCTCAATCAAATATTTTGCAAAAAAAGCCTTGCGTGAGTGTGTGCACGCCAAACTTATTAATATAGACATCACATTTTTTTTGACATTTCAAGATTATTTAAAAAAAAAAATGGTTGAAAATGTGTGGTTGCTTTGTAAACAATTGCTTTTATTACCAAATGTAATACACTTTTAGTCTCTTTTACTGGCAGCTGACTTTTCAACATGTTTAAGGGCCGTTTGCTCATACGACTCTTAACGATTTAAGGTTTACTTAAATACTTATAGCCTACTTTTTTTAGGACATAAACTGTCACATAAGAGTTTATGTGGCACTTAATTCGATATGACTCGTATCAGCAAACGGCCCTTAATGTTTTAAAAATGAGGAAAAAATGTAGTACTAAAGCCCGTATGAGGCTTTAGTTTTAAAAATAATTCAAAATTTTAGAGCCTGATGGTTTTCACTTTTAGTTTTTAAAGCTTATTTTTTGGTCATTGCACATGTTGAAAATAATAAAACCAGTCGAACGCACTCCGTTTACACAGAATTTATTCGAATGTGGCAAAATGCAAGCATATGGAACACTAATCAATATGTTTTGTGTTATTAATGATGTGATTGTGAGGCTAGCGTTTACAGACTCACCAACATTTAAAAATTAATTAAAGATTAAAGCAACGTGGCGGGAAATAGTAGAATACATTTCCAGATCATGATTCGTATTCGATAGAAAGCAGAATCACATGTTGTTGTTGCAAGACCATGTATGGATCATAGCTGATAATTAAAAAACGGCTATTGTGCAACTTTATTTAATTTCGATCTAAACTTTTAACAATGGCTTGGAACAAAAATTTGTAGCTTCAGCTACAGCTTGGAGAGCGAAACCATGTTACGATTAGATGACTGTGATGTATGTTTTGATTTTGTCCCCGTTAAAACGCATTCCAGAAACTAGCGAATAAGAAATCCCAACAAAATGCATCGAAATGCTTGTAAATTTACTTGTACACATTCATTGTTACCTGCTACAAAATTAAATGTTTCAATTGAACGAAATGTCAAAACTTGCCGAATATTGTTTCGTTCGTCAATACTGTCTAATGAATATAGAAAATAACAGTACCACACCGATTTCCTGTGAAGAATAAAGCGAGTTTAAATTTGGCGAACGATTGTCTGACGCATGTAATGTACTTAGCACAGCTCTCAATCTATGTAGCTACACGTGCCCTTTGAAACGCGTGAACATTCCACGTGCCAATCGAAAGATAATTTTCCTTTTATTTTATAGAGTGCTACCCACGAGAGCGGTACTTTGGTTTTCCAAGTGCGCTCCTTTTCACACAATCTTCGTTTCGTCAATTCTGGGAAAAATTCCCCCCAGTTTAAAATATCCTTTAAGTAGCTCTGCCGAAAATCGTTGTTGGTTAAATTGGTTGTAAATAGCTACTCAACGTCGACCAATTTACTTTTTGGGGTGGCACTTTCCAAATCGCATAACACTCCATTTTTAATGTACCCAGGCTCATGTATATGACTACCCCCTTCACATACACACACACACACAGAGCGAGGAACGTGTTGCGGAAGTTGGCAGGGTTTGAGCTTAACATTACACAAAAGCATACACATTCTGAAGCACTTGTCAGTCTTAAGACTTACCTGCAATTGCCAATAGTGCAAACGCATTAAGTAGAATCTGAAAGAGGCGGAACTTCAGCCGACCATTGGTTACATAAGGATTTGAACTTTTTCGCCGATTGATTATCTGAAATTAAAAGAAATAATAAAATACAAATTGAAAACCATCAGTTTCTTGTCACTTGTGACTTACTCTATGCTGCAGTGACATATTTGATGTGCCATTTTGGAATCGAACTATAGTTTGGAGACTAGCTGGTGTGGAGACACTCTTGGTAATTGGCGATGTAGGAACGGTTTGTTCAAGTTCTTCGATTGTTTCATTTTGGAATTTTTGCTTACTGGGAACTGAAAATATAGAAGGACAAATAGTGGTTGTCTGATAAATAGTTGCACACGTGCTGTGCTCAGTCATGAAAGAAACACAGTTTAATCTTATTTAAAGCTTAATTCCAGATGAGCATGTATTTCTGAAAACTTTGTAGAAATACAAGTGAATTTCGGCATCGGTCGTTTCATTGGAATTTTTTACATTTGATTTTATCTGTTCGGCTTACTGAGAGCTTAGTGGGTGAAGAATCATCCCACAAAAAAATAAGCTTTCGCTTGAATTGCTCACCCAAGATAAGCTGATTAATGAGTGAAAATGTGACACTAACTGCTGCTGTATTGCACTTGCACAGATATGTTGGGGACAACAGGTGATTATCCGAATTTCGTTCTCGCGTTAACATCACTTAGTGATAAACACAATTATTGTCGAGTGTTAAGCATTAGAGGAACAAAACACGTGTATTGGGTACTTAAAAGCTTAATAAAAGGAACAGCGAAATAGCTTCATACTAGAATAATTTTCGATTTTCGAGTGCAGAATGTAATGATAAAGCTGGATTGGGATTCTGAAAAAAAAACGAAAGAAATCACGCGAAAGCGAAAATTTGCTTCACATAACTGATTTCGTTTTCGTCTTCTCGTTCGGAACGGTTTAAGAAACGGTGTGACAAAAAAGTTCAAGTTTGCGAAGCTGTATATATCAAAGATATTGTTTTGACGGCTAACAGCTGACCGCTTTCAATGTAAATTTTGCATTTGTTGATATTTTGGTCGAACAAAAGGTGAAAATTCGAATAACAAATAAAGTACGATCAAAAATTACCGACATACAAAGACAATGCGCTGAGATAAAGCTGCATAAAAATGGGAACAATTGTGTAAAATATTAAATGAAAATGTCCCGCCCATAAAAAAAGACTAGATTGGAAAATGTCTTATAAATATATTGTTTGTTATACGCACATATTATGTTGTACCATTTTTTTTTACAAACACTAAGCGAAAAGAAAACTGTCAATTTCATAAACATCAATTTAATAAACAAATTTTTCATCAGAGTAAGAGCATGTGAACAATTTCGAAATTTTTTTTGGATTGTTGTTAAATTTCCACAATTATTCACAGCGCTATCAAACTATCGCTTGCTATTAATAAATACTTCGCCAGCATATTTTTTGTGAAATAAATATTAGTCAACAACCAAAAATTATGAGAAACGTTAAACAAATCGAATTTGTTGTATTCCTTTCGCATGAAACGAAAATGTCTTTCGTTTTTGCAGTTACATGAAGCTTTCAATTTTTTGCTTTTGCGCAAATCAAACATCCTTTCGTTTTCGAAGTTACATGAAGCAAAACGTTCGTTTGAACGAAAACGATTGAACGTTTTCTTCTTTCAGAATCCCCACCCCAGCTTAATCAAGCCGTCGGGTGGACGTCTTTAGTAAAGCCTATAACAGACACAGAACGTTGTGAATATCTTTTGGTCTTCGTATAGAAATTTGTATATGCATCTTTTGGGGCCAAGATTTTATATTTATTTTGTGGAATCGTGCAAAAATCACTTAATTTCGTTAAAACCCAAGAGGAAAACAATTGAACACAACAATTTGCTCTGCGAAAAGCTTTTTTGTTTAATTTTTGTAACGAAGCGTCTCCCTTTTATCACAATATACACGTCGCTTCTGTGCACCATCAGACATCGAACGACAAAGAATTCGACAATGATAACTATGTGCAGCCAGCGAAAAATTTCTATTTACAGGGTCCAATAGAATTCTTCTGACTGCAAGAAGCAGCCAACACTTCCACAAGTAGAGTACACTCTAAACTACGGAGAAGAGATTAATAGAGCTCTACTCGACAGTTGACACCCAAGCGCATACCGAGTGCTTATTTTAGATAGAATTTACATTCGCTTTTTGTTGGGCAATACACAACTAGCCGATTCTGAGTTGCAAAGATTTATGGAGGCAAACATTCCTTTAAGATTTAGCCTTAAATATGGATCGGAACGTCAGTGTCGACCCAAAATCGAGTTACTCTGCTTCTGTCCCGTACTTGTTAGGACAGTAGTACTCCTCGTGTGAGCTGTGGGTCCAGAGCGGAGTATTTGAGAAGCACTAGTGATGATCGGCGGTATCGACTTTAGTCTGGCAGCTTACCCAAAGATTTCAAACTTTACAAGATCCCTTTTGGCCTTACTAATAATCAAACATTAGCTGGTTGACAGCTTTAGTGAAACGGTATCAATAAACAAATAGACCGCCACATTGCCTAGACCGATAGCTTCTTTAAAATCTATTACATTTGCTTAAAAAGGTTTATTTCACAATGACGATTTTATTTTGCTAAAATGAATACATAAATTGCAATTAAATTTGCCCAACAGATATCTATCAAAGACATTTTGAAGCAAAAACCAAAAGATTAAATAAAATGTACAAAAAATCCGCTGATCTGTCAAATATCGTATGAAAATCAGTAATGCCCTACCATTCGATCGGACACAATTTTTGCTACTTTTTATGGTCTTCCTGTGTTTTCTAAAACTTTTTATTTCCACGATTGATTTATAGTGGAAACTCAAGAATTTAATGTCGTTTTCCATTGGCTTCACTCGGGGATCCACTTATTCTGTAATCCAATGGAACCAGAAAACTGCTTCTGATTGAATTCACAAAATTTCACATTGGTGAAATGCCAAAAAAATATTCTACGACTGCTGTCAGCTGACTTGTATAAAATACATAAATTACACTTGTGTGAGTGCTGCTCGAGTGGATTCTGACTTCAAATCGAAAAGCGAAATTCTCTTCTCAGAATCACCAGAAGAGTATTTTTTGACGGATCCGTCGACAAAACGGAACGGATTCTATGGGCTGGGGCCTTAATGCTGTATATTTTTACTAAAGCTGGCAGCCAACCAAACGTCGATGTGTTTATTTATTATTAAGGCTGTTTATATTTAAAATGTCAATAGGAAAAGGGAGTTTCTTTTATCTTCTCGTTTGTTTTTTTTTCAAGTGATTTGTAAGACTCCTGAGAGAGTAATTAAAAAGAGGCTCTAGCCAGCAACTGAAATGGCACATAGAACCTCCGGGGACACAAATATTTTTTTTTGCTTTTCAAAACCCAACGCTAAAGAACTGGTGGTGACTCTGACTACTGAAAAAAAGTGCTGTTACTAAAAAATTAAACAGGAAGTTCATATACTGCCCTCCACCTTAGACGCAAGGCTTTAAGAGATGAATAGGGAATACGATATACGAGAAAGAAATGAGAGGTTATGAAATTTGTTTATTTGGATTAGCAGAGGCAAATATGGATCAACATGAAAAAGTCACAAAGTTTTCCAAGCTATTTAAAAACCAAGGAGCCTATTACAGCGGATGATGTACAAGGGAATGTTTTGAATATAATCGCTAAAAATTCCCCTGAAGTTCTGCCCACCCAAGGGAGTTCTTCAAAAGAGTTTAATAGAAAAAGAATGACTTGCGCTTAGAAGTGGTATAACGATACACAGCTGGAAAATGCTAGAGATACATTATTCAACAGCTGCCTTTGGAGAAGTTGTTATTGATAAAAGCTTACACCATTATTGAAGGTTCGAATCAGAAGCATGTGGCGGAGCAAAAATTTTAATCTTTAAACGTTAGGAACATATTAAATTCATTCAGATGGGAAACATTCTTAGCATTTGGCAATACCTCCTCCGAAATGATATATTAGATATAGAGAGCGAACATGTAGGTTAGTTTAGTGGGCCGGCGAGGAATATTCAGGTCAATATTGACCCGTTTTGATATATAGAGCCAATGTATGTATATGACAGTGTCGTTATCCTATGAAACGAGGTAATTTTTCCCATTTCACGGTACTCAAATTTCCTTCTAAAATCCTACGATACTTTTTTAGTAAATAAAATTTGTATTACACGATTATTACTATGATTATTTTGAAAACTTTGATAAAAGATTGAGCTGACATGAGCTGTTTTTTACGGACACTCAATGTGTTAATAATTATGGTGAAATGTATGTGTTTTGTTAAAATTTCAACAAAAAATTTTAGTTTGAATGTTTTTTATTACATTCCTGAAACTCCCACGATTTTGGTGTTTTCCGTTTATCCCACGGAAGGCTTCTCGGACACCGAAGTCCCACAATATAATAACACTGGTATATGACACCGCTCGCACTGTGCAGAGATTAATCCACACGATTTGTTGAAAGCTACACACGACGAAATCACCCCAAAGAAAAAGACTACAAAAAATATTTAGTTGCGTATGCAGCTCCAAAAATTTCCAAACCTAGCTCAATTAAGTCGTCATGCGTCCATTTTAGCAAACAAGGTTATGAATTAAGTTTGGCAAAATAAAGGACAGAAATAGTCCTTTTAAGTATGCGACTCTTTGCAACTTTAATTTAGGTGACTGTAGGCAGGATTTCGAATCGCGATGTGCTCATTATAATGTCAATACCTTATAAAAGAGTCCTTTTGAATAGAAAAAAAAATAATATACGTTAAAGCCTCAGTTATGGAGTCAGGTTGCAGAAAAGGTTGACAATCTCGAGCTTTTACTAGACTTATGTCAAACTTGGAAACAAAATAGACTCAAGATAGTTACAAGTTCTATCCTTTTATAAAGCTGCGACACAAACCTAGTTTGACGCACTCAACATAACAAAAAGCACACGAATACCTACAAACTAAACCAGGTTCTTCTGCATTCTTGGGAGTAACCTCACTACCGACATCCAAGTGAACTACAACAAGGGGCAATGTACAGCTACGTTTGCCAGAGAAAAGCCGAAAAATGGAAAAAGAAACAGCAGAAGTAGAGTTCAAGAAGACCAAGAGTGCTAAAAATAGGGATGGAGCAAAGAATCTGACTGGAAGTCTCATTGGAAACATATCGCAACGTTACCAAACATAAACGGAACACAAGATAGTAAAGGTCGCAGAAGAAGAAAGCCCCACAATGACAAATAAAATTTGCACCGCTCTTAATATCATAAGGGGCCAGCACTATATATAAAACTTATGACTATTAGGTGTTACAAACCCTATTCACACTCACCATTGCAAAATCTCTTCATTGACGGCAACAATGGGGCTTCCATAATCTTTGTATTATAGCCCGGACTTGAGGTTTGGCTAAAGCTATCACTGGACAAGCTCGAGTCCTGTCGCAAATTGATTTTGTGCGCTGGACCAATATTGTATCGAGTTGCAGACACTGCCATGCCAAAACTATCACTTGAATCCTGATGACAAATCCCCGTCTTGATGCCCTTCGCCGAAGAGCTGTGTATCAATGGGGCCTCCATCAAACTCTTCGAATTATAGCCCGGACTTGATGTCATCGAAAAACTGTCACTCGACAAACTGGAGTCCTGACGCTGATGCAATTTGGGGTAAACTATCGGCGGCGGTTTGTGTTTCGTCAGCTTGTTGCGTATGGTCAATGGCTTCGCCAGACCTTCTTCGGCCGGTGAGAACTGTTGCAATGAGCCGCTGGATGATGTGCTATTGTTGAAAAAATTAACCACATTCCGATTGGAAAAGTCTCCATTCATCTGCTGATGAGAGCGACTCGGAGGCGTAGGCGGTATGGGACGTGCAGTTGTCCCAATAGATGCACTTGCGGATCTACTGCCACCCGTCTGCGGTATAGGTGGAGGAATTTTCGGAGGTATGGAAAATTGTTTGCGCAACGGAACGGCTGGCACTTGCTTAGCGCCAGGGCTAACTTTCGCCGCGTTGCCAGTTGGGTTTCCGTGCGGAAAGCTGTTGCTGCTGTTGCCGAATTCGTTGCCACTCTGTGTTGGTGTCCCGTTCGCAGAATCCATTTTAAATGAATCCTTTGACAATGGCGAATCGATGGTCTTCTCTGTTAAACAACTATCAAGTGATGATTGAGTGTCGACCGATGAGAAACGACTGCGAAAATCCGATGGATTTCGCTCACTACCATTGCTGGACATGTAGCCTGTGTCGGATGTTGCCTGCGATTTATTCGAATCGCCCGATGATCGATTTGCTCGTCGTGTGGAACTGTTTATTGTGCACAAATCATTTGATGCATTGCAAGCAAAACCATTGGGCGGGGTCGGGCCTCCTCCTGACTTAATGCTGCCGGGGATGCTGCGTGTCGAACCGTTGCTGTTGAAGGATGCCTTGCCAGTGATGACAGCGCCACCCACTAGAAGTACCTTCGAGGGTGTGGATATTGATTCATCAAAAACTGAGTTCTCCAGACTCATTCTGTCGTCGTCGGAAATTTGCTCGTTCGGGGAAATACCATTGTAGATGCATTGCTGCGATATATCTATGCCGTTCCCGTTCTGATGATATGAATTGTACATCGCTGTCGATGACGAGGATATGGGTGCCTTTAAAATGGGACAGAAGCTGTAGCTGTGATTCGGTTCGGAATTACTTTCTTTGTGATGATTTTGCACGTTTGCCGAACGGGTTTTGTTGGCGTTGTTCTGATGCTTGTAGCTCGTGTCATTACGGCCAATATTCCACGATAGTTTACCCCGGAATGTGCGCTTCGGTATGGGCGGTGGTGAGGAACTGGATTTATTGTTCTGTTCAATCGCCTGAAAGTAAACGAATAGGAATGCATTTGGTTAGGAGCTCAAAGAATAGCATAGCAATGTCTGCTCGTACTTTTGAGGGAGGGGTTGTTTAAGCGGAGATAATTGCGTTGATATTTTGTTGTGGCATTCTTGGTAGTTGTATATGTGCAAACAATAATTTGCGATACCTCACCAGGTCATCACAGCTCTCTGTCAATGTTTGCATGCGAAATCAATTTATGACTAAACGTGCACACACCTGAAAGGGATAAAACTGGGACGTAGTTTGAGTGGACCAGTGAATTGGGTGTGAGGGCTTTCAATAACAAAATTCAGAGCCGCATTCTATTTCTATAGAGTTGCCAAACCTAGGGGCGATTTTCGAGCGAATGATTGGCATTAGAGTTGAAGAGGAATAAAAAGGATCAGGTTGTCGGAGCTCAAAAGTGTTCGCCTGTTGGCTAATATACTGCGACACGGTTCCTAGGAATAATTGAAGAAATATTTTACTCAAGGCTTTCGTCGAATAATAGCCTTTAGGTGGCAAACTGAAAACCCTTCTCGGATGGCGCAAGTGGATCCTCTTTAGTTTAAGTTCTCAGTCAGATACTACAAATCGCTTTACAGATAAGTATTCGCCTGAAAGATGTTCGTTTAAGTCATTAAAACAAAACTTTGGAAACAGCTCAAAGTGGCAACGATACAAAGCCTGTCTAAGGGTCTTCAAAAAATGCATGAAATCAGTTCAGGCACTGGGTTAGATCCGAATACCGCCAATCTATCGATAATCTAAGCGATTCTTCTACACTCGACGACATTCTATCCAAAGCACTGTCTAGTCCATCTTTCCTGAACAATAGACGGAGGAATCCTTAGAGGTTCTGCTAACACACAGTTTACTGGTCGTAAGGACTATTTCGAAATCTCTGACAGAATTTGAATCAAATACAACCGAGGAAGAGACTTGACGGCGTTTTTTCCATCATGCAGCAAAGGCCTGAGGCGACAGTGATGCCTTGGCCAATTTTACAGAAGCTTAGTAGGAAACTAAACCGTTTTTCCCTATCTCGAAGATATGTTGGAGTGGTCAATATGTTATGTGTACAAAAGAGTGTCATAAGCAACAAATCGGGCCACAAGTTCCCCAATTAAGTAACTGAAACATTCTTCATGAACAAGTTGGAACGGGGCCTAGTGGACAAGTAAAGTTATTGCATTTTGTAGACAATCTAGTACAAACAAATGTACTAAATGTACTAAGTACATATCCGCACTTATTCAAATGACTTTTTGGCGCCATCTCTTGTTTTTAAGTTAAGAACTGCAGCAAACGAACCGCATCGTAGTTAGGTCTACTTGATATGTCAGTGTCAGTCAGTTGTCAATTAAGAACTCGTTCCCTCAGGAATACCTAACTAAATAAATCAGCTGTTTCATTTCACCTTTTGTGATCGTGTAGACCACCTGGGACAAGACCAACACCAACATTTAGTGGGCAGACATATTGGTACTTGTGGGGAAACATCTCGCATTCAGAGGTTGCCGAATGCCGATATGTCACTGTCGAAACTGACTTAACAGACAATAAAAGCGACGAGGTCGATGCCGACTAAATTGAGAAGGTGTACCTTCCACCACCGAAGATGGACAAGCAAAATTAATTCACCTGCGGTACGTATTTGTTTTAAATAAACCAACGCAACAAGTAACTTTGGAAAAAAAATACAGGTTTTTTTTATTAAGGATTGTGATTAATAGAAGCCGCGTAAATGTTTTCAATAGGTTACTCAGCAGTTGAATCGGTAATTGATAAAACCACATAAGTGACATTTTTATTTCTTTACATGAGAATAAAAAAATGGTAGAAGAGTCAGGTTGTCTTAGTACAAAATACCGATTTTGCGATCGAATTTCTGTCTGTTTTAGGTATCAAATTGTGTTGGTTTTGTTCACAACGCAATGTCTACACATTATCTGTGTGAAAACGTAATAAAACTGATTTCGAAAAATCTGTTGTTTTAACAATCACCGTTTCAGTTACATAAAATTTGTCTTAGTACATTTGTCGGGGCAATTGGGAACACTGTTTGGGGGTGGAAGTATAGGTGCGAGATTGGGTATATGCAATGTTGATAAAATTATACCAAAATCCATATAAATAACTCCATTTGGTTTTAATTTGCCAGTTACAATCGAAAAATTCTTAAATTGTAGGAGGGAAATAATTTCACGAAATTTGTACCCACTTTCAGTGGGAAAAAACTTCACATAAAAAAAGTAAAATAATTTCCCACTCCAACCGCAGGTACCTAATGTTCAAGTCAATCAATTCGTAACAATATTATATGACGTACTCACCTTTACTGTAACTGGGTGACTCAATTTATGACTGACAGCTTTAAGGTTAAGTTCTAGTTTTCGAGTTGTATCTTCTTTTGATAATTTGCTGGTTTGGGATTTGTCATCTAACATAGGATAACAGTGTGAAGAATGACGCCGAACAACGACGTTGACATTTGACGGTAATAGAGCGATTGAGCTGCACTGTTCCTGTTCTTTATCATAAAGATCGAGCAGTGAATTATTTGGCAATGCCAAACTGGACGCTCTTTCAGCTCTAGAAATAAATAATTAAACAAATTTAGAATAATAGAAAACGAACTTCGTTCATAGAATAAAGTCGAATAGTGGAATTACCTCGGACGACTTCGACTTAATTGATCGAAACTGTTCGGTGGCGCATCTTCACAAACTGTCAACTGTTTTGGATTCAGTGATAGTGATGTCATTTTGGCTAGTATTGTCATTAAAACGGTTTGAGCTGGAAATAGTAAAAGAAATAATGATAAGAGTCTGAGAAAGTACATCTTTAACAAAATAATTTATTAAAAAATAGCACCTTAAGTAATATAAAGTGTTTAGTAGTCGACCACTGAATGACTTAAAAATAAAAGGAGTCTGTATAGAAGTCGTTACAAGCTGTTGTTTCAATTTGAATGGTTTTTTTTTTTTTGTAAAATGTTAATTAGCCTGTCTAAAAGTCCACATTCAGTTTTTGGCTTCTTGTGTTTTGCAAAGATATCTTTAAAATAGTACCTTGGTATATCGTATATGTAATATTATAAACTTTATAAAAACAAACCAAGTCGAAGTGAAGTGAAGTTTGCACAATCTTTCTATATGCATTTTGTACCTCCGCAAATCGTAATCGTAGCCGATTCTGTCACCGGACCTCGATGCAGTTCGACACGAAACATAGTTACACCTGTAGTATTTGTTTTCCAAATGAACTTGGTCGCAAGCGGAATCTTCTTTCCTTCTTTCATAGAGCTTGAAGCAAACCAAATACGTAATGTCAGCTTTGCTCGGAAATCTAGAACTAACATTTAAAATGAGTAAAACTATTGTAGTACACTTTGCTTATTTGTTATATTTAATTCTATGTTGTGGAATTACATAGAGCAACACAGATTTCAATTAGGTTTTTGACAGTTGTGTACTGTATGAGTAGGTAAGTTAAGGACAACCGTTCTAAAATGCATCGGACTCTCTTTTCGTGTTTGAATTTGATTTGAAAATATTTTTTTAACTAAACGTAGAAAATATGGGGAGATTACTCATTACAAAAATGATATCTTAATTGAAAGGAAAGACAGCACTGAAAATCGACAAATGGATTGTCGAAACTGACAAGTCGTCATTGAGCTCGAAAAACGTCAAAATAGATGACTAATCGCCAAATTTGTTTGGTTTGTTTGACATTTTTCTACTACACGGTTTGACGTTTTTCCGACTACTACGTCTTTGCGTGGTCTGACGTTTGTAGGTTTGTGGTCATGGTCTGATGTGTTTAAGGCTACTCCGATTGGACTTTGTCTAATCCAGATGTAAGACAGTGAATTCAATTGTTGTTAAGGTTACACCTTTGACATTTCCAAAAGATTCTGTTATGGTTTTTCTGTAGAAGCTAAAAAACTACTACATTTTTTACTACAGCTTTTGGTCGTAGCTCTGCAGTTTGTAAGTAATATATACCCCGAATCCAATGAACTATTAGTTGATAGTGTTGAACGGAGTTAGTGTTTTTTTATATCGCTTTGGCGCGCTTACATACATGTCAGAGTGACACTTGGAATCACGATCACACTATAATGTGCACGAATTTTTCGTTCTGATTCGTATTGAGCTTCCGATTTTATCTGCACATAGGTAAAAGTATACATATTTCATATATATTCCGTTTCGGCCTCCATGTGGCATGTTGTAATTATCGCTCAGCTCCAATGAATTGACAACAAACAATTCAACAAAAAAAAAAAATGAAATCATTCTGAATGGAAACATAATGCGCCACAACATGTGCGTGACAAATCCAAATTGACTCAGTTTCACATATTTTCCTCCAGCCCCGTGCAAACGGTTGTGACGTTTGTCGCACTGTCAAGTCTAATAGACTTTGAACAATCATGCCGAGCAAATTTTAATCAGAAAAGCCGACAGGTGAAACCCAATTTCGAACAAAACCTCACACATGGAACAACCCGCTAAACAGCAAAAAAACACATGAGCTAGGCTATACCTGAAAGAAATCTCCAACCACCCACTCTCGCCCTCCCAAGGCAGGGTGGGGGTACCTACAGCGTACCTACCTGAAATCACTTTCTGTTGAAATGTAAAGCAAAGCGACAAAAGCAAGCAAACCAGATACCAAACTCGCTGTTGTGTCAGAACGTCAATCCATTTAGCAGGGATGGTTGGAGGTAGCGCGATGGCACCGACATATTTTAGTGTGAAGGTAATTCTCGGAATCGGCACTATACCCAGATGCTTTTGCTCGTGGAAAATGTTACTTATTTGCCAGGATTTGGAATTGAGATCAGTGGAAATGGATTTCGGCAGACATTAGTTGTCAAATGTGATATTTGTGTTCCCGAGACATTGCGAGTCAATCGAATCGAAAATTGAATTTCAAATCGATTTTTTTTCCCTACCCAAACACTACTGGGATAAGGATAACGATTTGGATACATACACAGCCGATTGTAATGGAAGTCATTAAAAAGAAGTTCATCAATGTCAGTGGCAATCAACGGCTTCAAACTAATCTATTACCAGTGAGGTGATGATTCCAAGGAAAATTCCATCAATCATCGAACTAATAATAATATCCCAGTAGCAGTTACGTTTTAGATTAGAATGTTTGAGGGAGGAAATTTAATTTCGTTGTTTCGCTGGTGTCCTGCCGAAGGAGAGATAAATGCCAAATGATTCTAATGAGCAGTAGCTGCAAGGCGATAAAGGCATTAACTTTTGTAATTAATTGTGCATGATCGTTGGGCTGATAGTGTTCACGTGTTTGGGCAAGCCGATTATTATTTGTTACACAAATGTAATATACTATATAACCACATAAACTGGCCGTAATAATGTAGCTAGTTAATGGGGCACGCTGCGTAGTTGTGCAGGCAATAATTTTAAGGGTTGTTATACTTATTTAATGTACACTACTCGTGTCTATCGTGAACAATAATTATTATATTTCACCACTCTCAGTTATCAAGTGAAGATCTCTATTTAAATCATGAATTAGTCTTCCGGAGTTATAAACGTGAATATTTACATATTAAGTTCAGATAAGCAGTGTGCAATATTGTGGACAGCTATCGATTTTTGGATGAGGAAAAAACACGTGCAGGTAACAACCCTCAAAAGCTTAGACTTCACTGATAAAGTCAAATAACTAAAAGAGTACAGCATTTCGCACGAACGCCACCGAATTATAATGCTGTTTTCGCGTCTCAAACCGAGTAATTTGAAATGTGCGGTAGAATATCCCAGAGTCAGATCTATTTGCAGATTCGACTGTGCTTCGCACATACAAAAGCGCATCGTTTCTCATCACACGTTACACCTCATAGCTGAACAGTGAACAGTTGTGACTTGTGAGGGAGTGGGAGATCACCGCAGCGTGTCACAGTCGGTAAGGTAGTAAAAAATAAATAAATAAATAGAGTCAGAGTCAAATCGCACTGCAATCAGGCCTGACACATTTCAAAAACAATTTAAAATGCAAATTTAATTAACATCGAACTATAATTAAACTTGCCTATAGTTTAAAATAATTTATTATCAACTAAGGTTTTTTACTGACACAACTGAATGAGAAAAGCCAATACTTTTATAAACCTAGGATACAGTAAGCTTCCATGATACACGTCCATGTCTACAGAGGATACAGGCAATACCATACCAAAGATATCTTTCAAGATCAAGGATGGTCAGGAAACTTTTATCTGATTGGAGAACATAATTGAGTGACTCTTGGAGCAGGATTAAATATGACACTGAGACCAGTATACGCGCAGTAGCTTACGGGTTCATGAGTTCGACTGCTAAGCGAAAGATTCCAGGTTAAGTTCCTTGTAAAATAAGATGGACACTGAAATAAATGGAACAAAACATCGCTTGAAGAATCAGGCTCTCAAGACGACCAAGATTAAAATCTTCCATCGCAGTGGCTTAGTGGTAAGGGTGTTGGACTACTAAGCGAGGGATCCCAGGTTTGAGTCCCGAAAAAACCCAAATTCCAACTTAAGGTTTTTTTTTCAGTGCGCCACCTCTCGCGAACGTCTGACAAACATCCGAGAGTATAACTGCCATTAAAAAGATTCTCAATAGGTCGTTTGCACTCGGCATAAAATTGTAGGTCCCTTCCATTCGTCGGAAAAATAAAAACTCACACAAGGCGAAAGGTTGTGACCTGTTGCGCCAACTATTTATTTATTTATTACACGCTTAAGGCTCATATTTCTAGGTCTTCTTGAGGAAACAAAATCAGCAATTGATATGATCCTTGATGGTCCCGACATCATGCATTGCTGTCCTAGAGAACATTAGACGATCTCTAACAAATAATTTGACAATCATAAGTCTGACCCATGGTTCGTAGGTATATCCGAAGACAAAAAAAAAAAAAACGAAAGAAAACCGAATCCCATCACACGTGCGGCAAAGGTCAATCCCAGACATTTTTGTCTGCTCATCAACTCGTACTCACTATATACTACATAGGTACTAGTGTATGTGAGAAAATCAATAACGTTAATTAAATAGACTGAGAACCGCTAGAATGTATCCACAATATTATATCCATCCATCCATTTGTACATCCCAAGTCCGCAGGACCTCGCATCGGTTCCAATTCCTATTGAAAAGTAAAAGCATGACATGAATTTAAATTAAAGCTTAAGCGAAAAATCTCAACTAAACCATTCGACGAATTTGCGTTTAAAATGCTGTCATTGCCATCGCTGTTCAAGTGTAGAGATGCCCGACCGAACCGAACGCATACACACAGCGATATAGCTATAGCTATCCACTTGTACTTGTACGGTTAGAGAGTGCCGCAAAAAAAGAAAAAAAAAATCAAACAAAAAATTGCGTAGCGGTTCGTTTTAATTTTGTTTTTTCCTTCTTTCTTGCAACCGTCTTCGGCAAAAGAATCCAAGATATCGCACCGAACTCACTTTCCATTGGCACGTCCATTTCGGAAGCTCCTATCTACAAGCTATTTTATATTAACCAAAACGGTGACAACATTAAACATAAGAGGTATCCAATTCAGTGGTATACATGGCTGCGTATATATTTTTGATCCCATGGTCGGACACGTTTGTGCTCTCCACGAGGATAGGCGCCACCCTACTCAGTGGCACGTACTATGCATGGATCAGAGCTGCCATAGAGTCTATTGGAACTTTTTCGACAAAGCAGTCGTCTCGGATACGTTGAAAAGCCCTTTTCAATTTTCCATGCCATCAAATGTAATCCTTGAAAACTGAAAATGTAAGATGAGAAGGGAACCACCAAGAGGCAGCATGCAGCTGCAGGACGTGCTGGTGGGGAAGGCTAAATGTATGCACGGCATGTCCTTCTCGTACATAAAGCCTGTGTTTGTTTGCACACATGGAAATGTAAGTGCATAATTTTTTGCTCATTGCTTTTGTGGTACTTTTCTGCACAAAGGATATTGTGCATCCGTGTTAATCACTAATGTAGTAGATGTGTTCTACATATTACAGCTCAAACAAGTAGCGGCACTTTGTCATGGGAATGTGTGGACATGTTTGTCCATAGATTAAGTCATTGTAAGTACATGGCACTTAGGACGGAATATGTTTAGAGTGATGCATGTCAAGAGAACACGACATAAACGGTGCAAAAGTCAATTAGTGAAAGGTGCATTAATAACACTGTTGGCTGTCAAACTAAAAATACATTGACTTAAAATTAAGATTTAGAAATACTGCAATGGATGTCGGTTCCATCTGTGACTAGACGCTTGACAGGCGATCACATGTAGTGACAGCTTTAGGACAAATGTTTAAGTCATAATGACGTCGGCATGTCAACATTTGACATGAAAAATGACATGTGTAATCGTAGCTTCGGTAGGAGCCATTCTCGGACCCGATAACCCAAGTATCATTACCTTGACTTTTCTAAGAGAAGCGAACTTTTTTAAGCAATTTCTCCGATACCTTCATAACAGGATTCTAATGGATTAATTATGAGATATTAATAGGTAGATGTCCTGTGAAGTGGCGTACTGTCATGTGCCTGAGGGTACTGAGGCTAACTGCTTTTTCTACGGATATACAGTGTTGGCCAAAACTAAAGCACGAAAAGATGTCGCTTTGGAAAAAAGTAAAGAAAATTCAAAAAACCTTCGATAACTTTCTAGCATTATTTTTTTTTACAAAACAATACATATCAGTCCTCAATTTCTTATACGTGGAGGTAGAAAGCTATGTTTGTTTCGAACTACAGCCGGGCGGGCAGAGTTATCTGTATCTTCTTCTATATCTGTACATATAATAAAACTGTACACGTTTTCATATGTTAACGGTTGGCGTGTAAACTACTGCACAGACTTCGATGAAACTTTTTTTGAAATGTCCCTTAAGATCCAGAGAAGGACATAGGCCATTCCTTTCATTGCCATGTCTACCTTTTGGGAGAGTTTTTGACCAAAATGTGTTTTTTATTCTGACAGTAGTAGCGATTAAAAGGCAGTAACCTTTTAATCGCTTTTACTCAAACAATTCTTAATCAATGCAAAACAAAACACCAACAAGAGCCAACACTTCCATAATTATTTCAATCAGCTTTCTGTGTCATCTAGAAGCTGAGCTACAACCCAAAATCTAACATGAAAAAACTAAATTTATTTTCTCAAAACGAAAATTATCAGCAACCGTTGTTCTGGATCGCTGTTCTGCTTGGGGGTGGGTGGCTGGCGCACATCGCACATACATGTCAACAAAAACTACATGAAGTTTTCTCCACTTAAGTGAATTGAAAGAGAAGTATGTGAGGTGAGTGTGGATGTAATCAACATCGACAATGTTTTTTTTTTAGGAAATTCGCAGATGGTAGTGTAAATATAATATATATTGAGGTTTTTGTTTTTGGCGGTTGTGATATTACCTACACTGATACCTACAGTACAGAATTGAAGAATTCAAGAAGTTGAATTGTATTAATTACCTACGTTGTTGAATTTAAATTTCTTAAATTGGTGTTTTAGACGAACTGATTTATCATTGACAAGGTTTATGGTTTTGTTTTAATGTATTGAAACTTAATTTCTTTTATTGCAAATTACACAGTTTCACGCCGCGTACGAAGTTGCGGGTTCAGCTAGTTTAACATATAACTATACCTCTACAAATATGCAAGGCGATCATTTATTCTGATGTTTTTCTTATTTTTTCTGTTGAAAACATCTCTCACAATTAACTCAATTTGAAAATTTCCCTTGTTTGTCAACACATTCAACTCGACGATAAATAATTGTACTGCACACATTTCACGTTCCAATTTGCTTATTCACCATGTTATTTGGTAAATAATTATTTTTCAATTACTGTCACTTAAAAGGAGATTTAAAAAATACAAAATGCAAAATATTCGCAAATTCAAATTATTTCAAAAGAAGAAATATCGATGAATTCTCCTAAGTCGCTCAGGCCCCCCCCCCCCAACGAACGTTCCATTTATTCGCCGAATACAATTGAAACAAGCAAAAGGAACAATACACCCCACTGAGTAAATATGTATTCAGCGAATTTGCCATAAACAAGGAGCTGGGGCTGCAACACCGGATAATGTATAATCCGAAAAGAATATACAAATTGAAACCTCCATCGAAATAGGAAACAACAAAATTTGCCAGAGAAAAATAAGAAAAAAGAAATAGCAACACAATCTGCGTGGTATCGGATACAAAATTTAAGAGCAAGGAAGATCTGACTCCGAGTGTATAAATTTATTTTCAATGTAACTTTGTTGCATTTATAATGATTCGTTTTGCCGAAAATTGGCATGGAAGTGAATTGAAAAAAAAAACAAGTGAAAAACTGCGCATACAAAAATAAAATGCCATCATGTGGGTGGGGTCACCCTGGCAATCAAGCTTAAAAAAGACTGGTCAGGATACTAAAAATTTGTTGTATACGCAATCCTTTCCGATGGAATGTAAATATTGTTACCCGCTGAGTACAAACTTATTTATGTATTATATCCTTTGGTGGAAGTGTCTTAATTGGTACACAATGGCCTCAAAACATGTTCTGTACACTTCGCTACACTCTATACCATAGGATTGAGTTGTTCTCAGAATTTTGTTCCTCTTCCCATGAGACAAGTCAAAAGGGTGGTTTTTAGGACTTAGGGCGATGTTGAAACAGCTTGCAAATAAATGTCTTAAAAATAACAGTAATTATTCATTGTAATGTTTATTTTTAGATGAAGTGTAATGTTTGAAGAGTTATTTTGGCTTCCCTTCAATAGGTTTTTGCAGCAAAAAGGGCGAAATGAAAGTGCGATGTGACCGTTGGTTTATCGCAGGATCTTTTACCAGACCTTATAGTTCAAATAATAACCAGACAATTTTTTTTTTTCGTAAGTAAATTCTGTTGATGTTTGGTAATAAAATCTAGTCCCATCTAAAAGCAAATTGGAATTTTGTGTGGAAGATGTCGCTGCTTTGAGTTCCTAAAATATAACCTAACGACTGATTATGAGCACCGTGCTTATGGTTGCAATATTCGAGAATTCGAGAGAAATGAAATCGAAATCAAAATTTTAAATCGAGTGAGTTCGATTTTAGTGTTCCACATTTCCATTGATTTACTAATATCGAACATTTTCCGAAATCACTTTCTGTGAAATTAAAGAGCTGATGATTTGAAACGTTGCAAAAATATAATTGTGATAAAAATGGTTAAATTGTTTTAAATTTGTTTGATAATGAGTGCTGTGTTAATTGCCGTGTTTTAGCAAACCCAAAAAGAAAAGTATGCAGAAGAAAAAATTAAAAGGCGTATACTGAAAGACCATTCAAATCCATTGAAAATTGCAGATGCCGCATAAACATAATTACAATCATTATATTTATACGTGAACATCAAAAGTTTCGGTACACTTTTCAAGTATTTATTATGAAATGAGGAGAATAAAATTTATATCATTCCCCATACAAAACAGGTAATTGAAAGGATTTTGGCGACATTCAATTTGTCGCCGACATAATTACCATAGGAACGTATTCAAATATAAATCATCTTAGATTAGAACCTGTTTCCACTGGAGCAGCTCAATAACGTATTTTTTTCGATATCTAGATGTCGCTCTTTCCGTCTTTGCTTTGAAAGCGATATCGATAAAAGCAAAATGTAGAACACCAAATTCCGCTTTTAGATCGATTTCGACTTAATTTCGAGTGCAAGTGAAATGTTAGGTTCCACGCTCTAAAGGACCATTCATATGAGAGCGACCAACTACCTACGAACGAACGAATATTCGGAAATTTTGATAGTCCATTCACATGATACATTTTATTTAATGACAGTCGCCGTCATTTGTTTCTATTTTTTTGAAAAAAAAAACTCGAAAATTGGAGGTAGCGACATTCTATTAAGCAAAAAACAAATATTGTTGGCCTATTTGTGGTGGAAAAAATTGAAAACACAGCAATTAATGCATGTACTTCCGTACATGTACAAAAACGAATTAAACAAAACTAATAACATCAATAAACAAATAAATTATATTTATCTGTTGATTTAGTCATATTTCTTCTATTTTTCATACGGTGTTTTGGTCCGTAAATTCACAACAACACCACAAAATTAAATATGTATAAAAAAAAAACATGCCAATGACATTTCAAGTTTTGTGGTAAGTTCGAAAGAATATTTTATTCGCTAGTTTGTGGAACGAGAATTGAATGATGTGGATTGTGAATAAACTTTGACGATTCGCGCCAAGGGTGTATTCGTTCGCGGCACAAATTTTGGAAATGCAAATTTCGTTATTTAAACTGTTTATTAACTTGTTTTCTGAATATATTTTGATGGGATAATTAATTATCCTCCTCTTGGAATAGTAAAATGTCCAATTTTCTGTTCATAAATGCATCAAAAGTGGTTTGTTCGCATGTCAGCAACGCTCGCTCTCCTGTGAATAGTCCATAAGTGACAGAAATTGCAGGGACGTAACATGAAGAATAGGTTTTTAACATCTGTCTCGGCAATGCAAAGTAAAGTAGACGAACGTTTACACAAGAATAGGGAGTGACTTATATCAGCCATATCACCCTGCAAGTATGCAATTATTTAGGATAAATTATAGTAGACTAGTTATTTTGGTGAATGTCTTGACTTTTTTGAAAAAGCGTTTTCCTAGTACCCACTCGCTGAAATTGAATGAGGCTGAAATCAGCTTAGCTGTGCAATAAACACATCACCAGAGAATCTAGTTATCTTAAGTCGACTAGATTGGCCTGGAAGAGATGTAACCTGAACGCAAAAACTAGATTGGTCGGGAACGTTACTTTTCCTACGTCAGCCACATATGCGAACTGTCAACTCAGTCACGAAATTCTTGACTAGATTCGTCGGCTACCCCTCCATAAACGTCAACTGAAATAGCTGCTCATAATGACCGATATCCCCCAATCAAAACCGAGAAACATCTAGTCAGAGAGCTGTCAGACTTACTAAACTAGATACTAGATAGAACGTCCCCAATATCTAGTATGAATCTCAGATGTATCAAGAGCGTTGTAATTGTGTGCCGGAGATTATAGAACATAACTTTGCTTAACTTAGTTCAATGTTAATTAAAACAGAACTATTGATAGAAACTGAATCCTGGGTCGTCATTCTGTAACATACAGCAAATCATTCGTGCACACGTAAAGGTTTTAACTTTTCCGCCTTACAGAATGCCGACCCTGTTCTTATATCATAGAGAACCGTTTTCGTTTTCGGAAAGATTGCAACACAGACAACTTATGTTTCCCAGTGAAATATGAATTACTGCGGTAAACAAATTTATTTACATGATAAAACTTCACCTAGATATAAACTTGAGTAGTTTTTACCAAAAATATAGTTTCTTACGCTTAAATATTTTATAAAACAAAATTAATTTAAATCTAACATTCTTCGATTTAGCAAACCCAGGAAACTACTCTGCATGGGCCAGCAGTAATCAGGCTTCAGATGAATATTACGGCAACCCTGCGAATGTATCCTGACGGAATATTATTTTAAGTTCTCTCGACTTGAATAACCCAGAAAATGGTTTTAATGGCTAAAGAGGAAATGTAGCTCGCGTTGTATCCAAGTTGCTGGAAGAGCACTAATAGTTCCTCTATGTGTTGAGGGTAGTCGGCCGACTTTTTAGTCCCCAAGGAACATTTTTTCTCTACTCAAATGAACGTATCCCACGCAGATTATTCAGCAACTGACATTACTGGTAAAATCTGACTCATTTATAAATTGTTTGGTCTAGGGATAGGGATCTTATATAAAGTAATAGTGCTTTTGTTTTTTCAATACTTAATTTTGGAAAATCTCTTAAAATGTTCCACTACCTACCGACTTAAAAAAATTGTTGTCTCTGTTAGAGCTTTTACATATTGTTTCATTAGACCTAATTCAATATGCAAGCGAAGCCATTTCATACCATCTCTTCATACTACAAGAATAGTTACACATATTCTGTTTAACCTCCCCGGGACCAAAGCCCTTTTTATACCCTATTCACCCCAAGCCGAAAACTGGGTTTTCGCGAAAACAACCGAAAACTTCATCGAAAACAAAAGTTTTTGTTTTAAGCCGTTTTCCACGAAAACACTACGAAAATGACTTCCAATCGTTGGGTTGTTGAAAGAAACACACCTTTTGAAATATTTAGCAAATTCAGAAGAACAGCTGACCGAACAGATGTCACAAGTCACAACTTACAAATTAAAATTATTTTCCACACTTAATTGATGGTCTAATACTATTTTTAAATGCTCTAAATTAATTTTATTTGTTAATTAATGCGATGGAAATTTGTAGCCAAAATAGGTTACACAGAAGTTGCACGACTAGTATCTTACAGCTGCTTGAAACGTCAAACGAAAACTAGTTGGTGTTCGGGGTGAATGTATTGATGAGTTTTCGGTGCGGTGTGAAAAGAGTATAAGCGGCAATTTCTCTTGGTGCTCAGGTGCCACTTTTTTACAGCTTACCTTCGAGTGCGTCCATCTGTATAATGCGATAACCACTAATCGGATTTGGACGCGGTTTTCACTCATATCTGCATTTCTCGTGAATGTATATACATGTGTTAAAATTTTGCTGTATCACTTATAGAAACTCAACATTTGATGTCTAGGTGGCAAAATAAAGGTTCCTTTTCCTCGTTAAATTGCGATTACACAGCCCTAACCCAACAATGGCTTATTGAATTCTAAAAAAAGTACTGTTTTGTAGTAAATCTGTCCCTGATTTTATTAATCTTCCCGTTGTGTTTTACCGGAAGCTGCGCTGGTTCTTAAATTTGGAATTATCAAAGAATTTCGCGAATTGCTTTTTTAAGCCTTATAAAAAAACACATTCCCAATGAATCAGATTGTAAAGAAAACGAAAAGTTTCCACCTAAAAATACTTCTTAATAACGAACTGTGTATTCCCCCAGGCTATTCAGCAAGATCCTTGAACATTTTCATGATTCTCCAATTAGGGATAATAACGCTACAGCATATGTGACTTTGCAAACTTTTGCCCAAGTTATGTCCTCGTATAGAATGCCAAACTAAATTTAATGATGAACACGGCATAATATACATTAATGACTTCCTGCCATAGATTGCAAGTAAACTAATCAAATTCAAACGTTTGCAACTCAGCCTTATTGTTGCAGCGGGGGAATATATAAACCACTCCTGAAAGATAATTTAAAATCATAATATGCACATTTCCAAAGGCACTTAGCGATTCCGACACTCAAGGACTGGCCCTTTAATCGCTAATCACAAGTCAATGCATTGATTGGCATTAAATATAAATGCAAATGCGCTTTCACGCCCTGATGTGCTGATGCAAGCATAATAAATTTTCTCAGCATTTATTTTTGCACTCAGCACACTCGTCCACCGAATCAATATAAAGGGTGTCCCATAATTCACGCAAAATGTTATTTTGATAGAAAACACAGATTTTTAATTAGAAAGCTTACATTTTTTATAGTGGATACAGATTGGGGTTATGAATGGAATAGCACATCGGATAAATGGCCGCCACGGCTTTGCTGGCAAGTATGTACTCTTTTATTGAAATTTTCTATGACCGTTTCGAATAAACGTGTCAGAATTTCATTAATACACTTCCCAGTTTCCTCATTCAAGGCGTTGGTGGCCGTGGGCTTGTTTGCATAGACCTCTTTTTGAGATAAAAATCCAATGGCGTTAAATCGCAAAATCTGGATGGCCAATTCTGATGGCATCACTGAAGATGAATTTGTTCGAAAAATCAGCATCCACCTGTTGTTGTTCCAAAATCCATTCAACGAACTCTCTTTATCAGTAGTCTTCAGTTCTTGAGTCAATTGAACTTTGTTTGCATGAAGTTTCAAGTCTTTCGTGAGAATTCACTGTAGAGAGTTTCTCGAAATGCCCAATTCTTGACTACGGTGCCGAGTTCATGTTCCTTTACTGTCAGCAATACTCTCCCGAACTGCTTTTAGATGTTTTCTGTTGAACGATTTGTGACAGGACACCCAGAATGTTTAAGATCACTAATTGATCCGTTCTCCCTGGATTTTTCAATTATTCTCACAGTTGATGGCATTAGATCACTATGACGGCCATATTTTGTACGAAAATTGCGGACTGTAGCTGATAAACCTTTATTATTTTTAAAACATTGCTCAACAATGAAAATGCGTTGTTCTTTCGTATAGCGTTCCATTTCTACTAACCCCGAAATGTCAGCTGTCACATTGTTTTCTTTTTTTTTTTCGTTGGCATCATTGTACTATTAAATGGCGCAAAATTCAAATTTTGCGTGAATTATGGGAAACTCTTTATAAATAATATTCCTTTTCAGCTTTTTGCGACATGCAACTTTTGGATGGAATCTGGTGGTTGCAATATAGCTAAAAAGTAACAAAATGCAACAATGATATAATGTAAACTGTCATTTTGAAGGCATGCAGCTGGCGCCTTGAGGTTGTTCGTTGTAGGGGCTGTGGTGCACAGTCTCGTAATTGTTTGAAAAGAGGGATTAAAGTCGAAAACGAGCGATGCAGTAAGCTGTGAGGTATACAACTTTGTTGAACGATAGAGTGTGCCATTTCTTTGCCCAAGGGATCAAGAACGTGGAGGTAATGTTTATTTTTCGTTTTGATTCTTGTGTGATTGGAAATGGTTATGTTTCACTTGAACGTAGTCCGTTGCTGAATGATTGTGCCAATCTAAGTCAAGTGCTTGAGGATATTTGATTCATTTTGAAACAAAAAATGTGTTGTAAATACTTTGGGCCTCTTATTGAACTCGTGATTTTCCACCTAATTAAAAACAAATTGAAATATAGCGGGTGGTGAATTTTTCAATTTTGATTCAAAATTATCAATTTATTTGAAGGATTTTGTTTTCCTAAAGTAACGAATTTGCCACCATGTTTGTGTAGAAAACAAACTGGATATCGTACTTGTTAATATAAAACTGAAAGGCTGGACAATTTTCAAAAATTCATGTTTTTTTGAGTTTGCCACAAATTTAGTACAGAATCACATTAAAAAATGACAGTAAAAGAGAAATGTAAAACTATAACGAGTAACGAGAACGAGTATCATATAATTTTTCTCTTGCTTTTTATTAATGATGCATTTAAAACAACACACATTCCTAACACGGAAGATTAAACGAATGCCTAATAATAAATAGCCGTGTGACTGAAAAGGACGGGATTACCTAACACGTGACACGTATTGCCATGTTATTTACGGGGCAGGAATTATGGGAAAGTTTAGCATGTTGATGTTCTTATAGCGCTGGCTTACGAAGTTTAGCTTTCCTATAAAGCAAAATGACTTCCAAAATTGATAAACGGACAATTACTTATTTATTTCGTAAACGTATTACTTATTTTCATCTGTCAACATTTTGCATTTGACAAATTTATCATCAACACACGCCAAAGGAATTTTTTTGAGCTATTTAGGGCTGTGACTCGTGACTACTCGTTACTCGTTATTTTCTTAGTTTTCTTTTTCGGTCGATTTTAATGATAGAGCGTAGATATCATTAATTTCCGCGACTGCGGTCAATGTTGCAAAAATTTAGATTTGCTTAATTGGAGTGTTTTTTTATCATATTGTTCATATTTAAAAATATATAAACAAATTAAATATCGAAAGATAAGATACAAGGTCTATTACGATGCATTCGTCACAAAAACGAGAGGATGCACAGTGATATAGTCGACTGCCTGTTTGAGACAGCGCTAGTTAGCGCTTAAAAAACGTGACACGTACTTAGATCGGCCATCTTATTTACGTGATACGAAACAAAATGGCATCCAGAAGAAATAATGGAAAAGTATTCAATTAAGAAATTTTGTTGACTAGAACTAGAGTTAGCCTCCGTTTTAATTAGCTATAATTATAGGGAGTTCGACCATGGTGAACTAAGCGCTTTTTTTAGCTTTAAATGCAAACAAAAATCGGTTCTTTCACACAGATTTCGTGAAAAAAAGTGCCTTGGGGTAAATGTCACATATCGGTTTTTTTTGGAAGAATGGAATTTGCCAATTTTTTTTTCGAAAATGTGTTAGAAACAATTGACAAGTCGCATTGCAGCTTTTGCAAAACTCCAAAAACTACCGTGCAGTCTATTTGTCGGTATGATAGGAAAGGGTTTTGGTGAAACTCGGACTAAAGTGGTGATGTCACTGCGCACTGAATACGGCATCTTATACAACGAGGACATGTATGGAATAAAGCTACAAAGGTAGTTATTAGTCATATTTGTAAGGCTGTCATTCGAGACAGGACTACGCTACAAAATGTCAAAGTTGTTTAGGTGAAGGGCTCGCATTTTATTTTCAGTCATAATGGAACTGCCCCAGTACTTCAGACGTACGTATACACGTTGACGTCTACTGAGATATTCTCTCTGCTTAAATTATCACACTCTTGGGTCGATTAAGGAAAGACTACCGTCAAGATACACCCCATTATATCCTTATTCCTAACTTTTGCCGATCTCCTTCGAGTCTTTTATGCCTTTTTACTGTCATCGATTAGATCTTAAGCCCCGAAAGAATTACAAATTAGGCATCATACACCTTCCTATCCCGAGCTACCCACGAAGGGAATAGTAAAAGGTGAGAATGTGGGTAATTAAAGACACATAAAAATAATCGTTAAAGTTGTCCAATAAAAGGATATCCCATCCGACATCCGAGGGAAAAGAAACAAAAACTTGTATTGCAAAAGCGAAGCGCAGTTATTTCTTCACAAGACTCAAATTAGTGAACCGTAAAACACCCTCTCCCGGGTAAGTCTTCAAAGACGCATTTCGTTAGAGAACCATCAACGGAAGGAGCCATTTGACCAGAGACAACTTTTGAAAAATCTATTTCAAAACGAAAGCTTCATTATGGTAAAGCCCACAAAGGTCAAACCTTAATTACCGTCAGTGCGATGGAACTTAACTTGTGTTTGCTTTAGCCTCAGCATAATATAGTTATTTTTGGATGTCATTGTGTATCTTTAAAGATATCCATCTAATTATTACCTAATCGGTTGGTATACACAAGTAAAAAAAGGTCCCAAAGCGTCTATCGACATACAGGAATGTGTTGTTCATAATGGGACAATGGAGGAGGCCCATACGTACACAGTATACTATATAAACGCACACACATAGCTTTGGAAGGGTTCCATTCGATAATGTACTGTGTGATGTTATGTAACATAATTTGAAAAGAGCTCATCGTTATGGGCCGACATAATAGGGTTGTATAAAGGAAATCAACTCCGATCTCGTCTCTGTTCCTATGCAGAGCATTCCCAAAACTATAGGAGGAACAGAATAAATTCTGGGAATCACAGTGTTAATGGTAACGTTATACTTTTTTTTGGCAGTTGAGAAATCCCTTTCATTGATTTCCGTATTGGAGCTTGTGCGGAGAAAGTTCGGATATTAATCTCATCTGGCCTTGAGTACATGTCTAATAACTTGGTTATACAATATGCTAGGTGATGTTCTTATTGTAAGTAATCGTTGATGCGAATTAAGGTGCTTTCCTGTCAGAAGTTGTGAATATAGCATTGAACGAGAAGTGTCTGCGTAAAAGGATTAGTCTTGGGGACGTATCGTGTGTCAAATCGCGAAACTTTTATAATATCTCGTTATTTAAATTTGTACTAATCTCAATTTCACTGCACCTGCACTTTTGGCAGCGGTGGTGTTAACGCACCGCAAGCCAACTTCGTTAGTTAGAATCCATATTGTAATTCATTTTCATTGAAGACATATGTTGTCATAAATTCTTTTAATTAAATATATTTTAGAAATTCAATGACGGAAATTAAAAGTCCTCATTTTTCATAGTTCTAGTTGCATAATAGAAACTTTTTAACCTACCACTGACTTATGTTTATTACGCAACATTGCATAGAGTAGTTCGCGATAACGTCCGTGTCAGATAAGAACAAAAATCCAAGTGACAGCCAAAAAAGTTGCAGGAAAACAGAACAGATCTTATATGGTTCTAGTATAATTATGTTAAAAAAATACTTAAAATTATATAATAGAGTTTACAAAAATAAGATAAAACCATTATAGAATTGGAAAATGATGTTTATCAAACGTATTTGGTAGGTAACAGCTAAGAAGTTAAAGTAATGGGGAAATTTTGCTCTTTTTAGCAATATTACAAGGTGGCGCAAAAATAACCTTCCGTAATTTTGAAAAAAAAAAAATGAAAAACTTTGATTCTTCTTGCGGATTATTTTTATTTGGTCTTTTAATTTTTTTTACATCAAGTCGAGAATATGATGTCATGTAAATGACCGCCGCCACAGTTGATTGTCATTTGAGCCCTTTTTATGGCATTTTCCATCACTTTGGCTATCTGTCACATTCTTGACAGATATTGTCTTTAAGAGCTGCAAGAGTCTGAGGCTTGTAGACATAAACCCGCGACTTCAAAAAGCCTTACAAAAAGAAGTCTGGAGTGGTCAAATCAGGCGATCTTGCGGGCTAGTGCAAATCGCCAAAAACGACCCGGGAACACAGCTTTCAGAATATCGGTTGTGGCTCGCGCAGTGTGTGCCGTAGCTCCGTCCTGTTGGAACCACATGTCCTCCAGTCCTAAATCGTCCAATTGCGGTAGAAAAAAATCGGTAAACATGGCCCTATAGCGCGCACCGTTCACTGTTGTCGTTTGACCAGCGGCGTTCTCGAAAAAAAAAAATGGCCGCGTCAACAGAGGCGATATTCTCGGCACAATGGGCGCTCCGGGGCCCGCCACTCTTGGCAACGTCTAATGCTAACTTCACGTTATATAAATTAAAAGTTGGGTTCGGGTGCCTTTAATTTAATTACGAGGTTATAGCGAAAAAAGTGGGCTTATTATCCACAAAATACTAAATGTATGGTTGTCACGTATCAAACTATAATTTAGGCCGAATTTTCCTGCCTATAAATTTGCGCCATCACTTTAAATAAACTTCAATAGAAGATTAAACCACGCTTAAAGAAATAGCCAAATCCCTTTATCTTGGATTTTAAAATTTGTGTGTTGGTCAACACTTCACTGTGTTCAATATGGTTTTTGGTGTTTGGATTTATGCGAATCTCAATCCCGTCTCACCTCAATAGGAGCCAATTACATAATACTTCCTCATCCACGGGTTCAACTGCAAAAGAATTGATGCGGATTCGTTAGCTCAGGAGAAATGTAGGAAATTATTTATTTACTTCGGTGGCTCAATACTCCTGTCAGTTCGACGAGTTTAGGCTAACTCCCGCCAGATAAGTTCTCAATGTTGGCTAGAGCGGCTTTCGTTTGTAAGTGCAGTATGATGTCCCTTCTCATCACAGAGCATATATATTAGACTAGAGGGTTCATGCCCACTCTTTCTGTATAAAGACTGGCGCGCACTTAGGACTTTTTTACTGTTCAGCTCACTAAGTTCGCTCGTAAATCTCCTTCTTTACATCTCAGAGAAAACTTTTGCATTATAGAGGTGGACTGGGTTATGAGGTTGAGTCTACATACTTAGTGCTTGTCGATAAGGCATTAAGCACTACTCCATTGCTTCCTTAAGCAAAAGAAACATGAACTACCAAGTGTAGCTTTCCGCATGATTTTTGATCTTACGTCAAACAAAACTGAGGTTGACAAAGCTCCTAAAGGTTGTAGCTGTCAAATCCGTTCTTGTAGAATACTTTCCTACCATTGACATAATCGGGCTTACAAATAATCAACTTTGGTCTGGCAGTTTACGCAAAGACTCCACACTTTCCAAAATTCCTTTACCAATAAACAAATATAGTTGCCAGAATATCGCTAACTTTGGGTTAAATGTTAATGTTTAGAAAGCCATGTTTATCTCGAATATTATATGGACTGCTAGTGAAATGTCCAAAAAATGACGCCAACATAACTAACGCTTTTGGGTCAAAGCGAATAACAAGTGTAACAAAATGCCCACCATCTTGGATTTATCCATACAATGCTAGGGACACCTGTTGGCTGGTAGTAGATTTACCAAGTATAGTTGAAATTCAAATTGTTGCGCATCGAAAATGTGGTAGATTGAATGTAGTGTAATTCATTTATTGCCCTAAATATTTCACAATTTTTATTGTCTTAAATTTATTTATTTTTAAATATTATAATGGTATTTTTGCATATATTTCAATCAACAAAGTTTCCTGGACAGTTTTACAAAATTTCAAATGCTATTTTGAATAAGTAAATTCATAACTCTGGAAGATGTTCTGGTCATCTGAACGATGGTAAGACTACAGGATCGGATGGAATTACGTCCGAATTTTACAAATATAGAACAGGGGAGCTATTGAATAAACTTATTCTGTTTTTCAACTTATAAGATGAAATGTATTCTAAGGTTTTTTGTCTTCAATGGATTGTAGAAAAACTATTTAAATTCATCATACTAATAATGAAGCCAATAGGATCTACTTCATTTTCGCTTCTTATAATTTGGTTTAAATTTATTCCGCTATGAACCAAGAGCGCTAGCGCTAATGCTGGAACCAACGCGAAGTTGGCTACTAGCAGTCCAATATATTATATTAGGTCTATGATTACAACCAGTGATGAATGAATAAAAGAGATGGATAACTTTCGTACGTCTA
Source organism: Cheilosia vulpina (assembly GCA_916610125.1). Lineage (NCBI taxonomy): Eukaryota > Metazoa > Arthropoda > Insecta > Diptera > Syrphidae > Cheilosia > Cheilosia vulpina. The sequence goes on along the minus strand of OU744279.1, from coordinate 38,382,747 downwards.
TCCCCCCAAAACCCATCTGTTTACATTGTTGTTTATTTTATTTCAACCCCCGTCTGTGAATAGGTGTGAGCTACAAAAAAGCATGTTGCTAATGGGTCAACATTCTTTTTGCTTTTATGGGCATCGCGCGCTGTTCAATTTATTTGTGTTTGGTTTTTGTTAAGGCATCGATTAAAATAAAAGAAATAGTGTATTCGGAATACCGAATTCTTGCATTAAAGTCCAATTCATGAACTCACATATACTAGAAAAGAAATGAGCATAGTGCGTGACTTCATGAATTTTTTCGGGAAAAAAGCTTGTAGGCAGCCGCCTTTCCAATTGAAAGTTATATATATCTCTGTATTCCATTATCTTTGATTACAACAGTCTCAAAGTTGACGAGTCAACGTGTTCGTATACCTAGTCCGGACAAATGGAGTTGACGTTTTCCATGAACTATGTTTTCGAACGAGCTCATTGTGCACAACTTGACAAATTTGGTAGGAATGCTCTCTAAGATACCTCTCTATGTAATTCCTTTCTTCTTAAAATCCAAAGAGATAAAGCGTGACTTTTGAACTTATTGGCAGAGAAAACCTGGAGGGAGGAGCCCAATCAATTTGTTTACAAGTGGTTTAACGTGATTCCACAGACAGATATAGTTTGCATTCCAATTAAAAAATGGACGCAGTTCTATAAAAAGCCGAAGGAAAACCATTTTTCCTTGCCATGGACTTATTAGGCCTTTTTTATTATGCTCACATTAATTTCCATGGTATACAACAAAAGGCCTATTATAACATATGGACTGCTGGTAGCCAACTTCACCCATGTTACAAAATACTGACGCGCTAAACGCGCTACTGTTTTAAAGCGGAAAACAAAGTAAACTTCAAACGACCAAGTTTACTTTTATTACAAATTTATATGTGGTGTATGTGTTGAGAGAGTAAGAACTGATATAGGATTTGTTAGTGTTTTTGATTAATTTTATTTACCTATAGTACGAAAGTATCCATCTATTTAAATTCACGCTTCTCTGTCCGAGAGTTCAACTGTATTGAAAGAGATTCGTAATTCAGCCGTTCGGGCTTAAATAAATAATTTGCATAAAATGACTATAGGTCCCGTCCACTTGTCATAAAAATAAAAACACAACACGAATGGTTGTAATAAGTTAAGCTCAGGGTACATACATGAATATTTTGCGCTAAATCTTTACTTATTTATTTATTATCTTTGTGCAACTAGTTGTTCACACTTCATTTATTCATTTAAAAAAAACGATCGTGGTATTCCAAAACTGAAGTGACAGCTGGATTCACTAAAAAGTCATGTATTCGATCGTATTCGATCTTATAACTAGCTACATCATTAGAAAAAAAAAACTAGTCGCATCTCGCATATCTCATGATGGATAAAATGGCTATAAAGAAGCACATTCGGTGGGTTGAAGTTAAAAATAAAATCGTCGATTGACTAAGGCACCAATTTCAATTTCACCGAAGATTTACCTCCCGCGATATAAGTATTAGTTGGATTGAACGATACATGGAAGACATCTGAAGTTTTTTTTTTTTTTTTGGGGTTTATGGGTCGATAAATAAGGAAATTGATATTCCGTTTTCTTTTTCAAAATAAAGAAATAAAAACATTTCATAATTTCAAATCACTCTTTGTAGCTTTGCTTCTTTTCAATAGATGACACTCTTTAGTTTACTCGTAACTGTGGAAATGCATCTCTTCGTCGCTCTTGCTCTTTTCTTTAAATGTTTCTATGAAAACGAACTTTTTTTTTCCAAAAAAATGTTTTGTTTACGTTTATGGAAATTTAAATTTGACGGCGTCATATGCTTCTTTGCTATTCCGCTGTAGAACAGTAGCGCCTGTGCTGACATTGCACTAGCAGTCCATATTTTTAGTATGTCTATCTGTCAAACTCAAAAAATTGAGCAGAACTCTCTCAAAGAACTTTTTTTTTTTTTTTTTAAATCTTTGTTTCATAACAAGAAACTTAAGCATAAAGTACAATGTAATCCATGTTAATATAGAAATTGAAGATTTTTGTATGAAATAGCTATGTACAATCTATTGTCTAGTAAATGACAAGAGGCGAATGTACCTAACAGTTATATAAAATTAAATTAATAAATCTATTGATGGGGAAAACAACAAATTTAATTGCAAACAAAATGGAAATGAAAGACTCAATTACATACATTTAAGAAAATAAAATAAAATACAATTTAATAAAAAGAAAAGAACCATCAACTTTGTTACATCATACGTGTTAAAAAAGCATCTATTTCAGAATGGTTAAACGAGAAAAGCCATTATTTTATACTATTTAAGAATACTCTTTTCACTCTCTCACACCTAAGTTTTATAGGTAAATTATTAAACAGACGAGGAGCAGTAACATAAAAAAAGCGTGAAAAATGTCTTTTATTGATTGTTGGAACATTTACGAAGTTTCTGGTATTGACTCGCAAGTTATGACTATCGTGAACTCTTACATCGTAGTACCCAGAATTTTCAAAAAATATTTTTAAAACTTTGTAGCAGTACAGGTGCCTTAAAGGAAGAAGTTCGAGACTTTTGAACAACTCAAAACTGGGGGTTCTGCGATTAACTCTACACATAATTCTTATTGCATGCTTCGGTTTAAACAGCAGTGGTTCTATTGTATTAAAATAAGTGCCACCCCAGCAGGAAATTCCATACTGCAGTTTTGATTTAAAAATACCATTATAAACCAATTTTAAAATGGGTAATTTGCAGAACATGCTAAGGTGGTATAATTGCCGTACAACTCCATTTAAATACCGTTTCAGATATGACGTATGGTCCTTCCAACTGAACTAATGATCCAATATAATACCTAGGTATTTAAAGCTCTCAACACGCTCAATTACAAAGCAACCTTCACTACAGCTTACTTGACTATCAAATGATATATGACCATAAGCATCATCCAAACAAAATCGACAACAGCTTGGTGAGTGATAATATAAAGGCAACTCTTCGCATACAACACCCTTGATATTAAATACCATAAATTTCGTTTTGTTGCTGATGATCAGTTTATTAGACTTGAACCATCGACGTAGTATATCAAGGTCATAATTAACATCGACAAACATATCCAGAAAACTCTTATTGGAATAGGAAAGAGCAGTATCATCAGCAAATGCAGTGATTCTGCCATTAAAAGGTTGTAAAAATAGAGAGTTAACATAAATTAAAAACAGTATCGGGCCCAAGACTGATCCCTGAGGAACACCTATATTTAAATAATTTTGTGAACTATAAACATTTTTGACCTTTACCACTTGTTTACGATTTGTTAAATAAGAAGTAAACCAGGCTTGAATGAAGCCTCTGAAACCTGCATTAAATAGTTTATTTAGTTACAGAGTATGATTCACCATATCGAAAGCCTTGGTTATGTCGATAAATAAAGTCGAAGGAATTTGAGAAGCATTCAAACTGATATATATTTCCCCAGATAATTTTATTAAAGCACTTTCATTTGATCTACCGCTTCTAAAACCAAACTGAGAATCATTAAAGAAATGAGTTTTATCTAAGAATGATAACATTCTAGATTTAATTCCGTTTTCAAAAATCTTAGAAAAAAACGGATAAGATGGAAATTGGACGATAATTATTTAATGACTTTGCATCACCTTTTTTGTGCAGTGGTAATACTACAGCTGTTTCCAAAGACTCAGGAAAAACACCTTCTTGTACACAAAAATTAAAAACAAAACATAAAACATCAGAAATATGAAACGCAATATTTTTTAATATAAAACTTGAAATATTGTCAAAAGACGTTGAATTAGATGTTTTAAGTGACATTATAATCTTATAAATTTCAAGCGATGTAAACTGATCAAAGAAAAAGCTCTCTGGTTGAACACTGCTTTGTATATGAAAATATACACCAAAGTACATGGATAAACTTCGAGCTACTTTGAACAGTTTCATCTTTGACATCTAATCCATATCACAAATAAATATATAACTTACCTTTTTCCAACATATTTTCCTTATTTTTACAGATCTTATTGTTCTGTGCAATTCATTTTTAAGACGGATTTCGAATTTGTTTCTTGACAACTTTGTGCATTTGACATATTTATCAGTACTTCCTTGTTGCCGGTTGAAATTCTCTGAGCTGTTTCGAGCCAAGAGAGGAACCACTTGTTACTCGTTATTTTGCTAATTTTCTCTTTTTCTGTCATTTTTGATGAGTGCGTGTATAGACTTTGTGCGATTGCGATCGATTTAAACCGCGTACGCAAACGAACCTATTGAAAGCCGACGTTGTTATTCGTCAATCATGGCTGGCGCAAAGATAGTTTTTCTTCTCGATTTTCACAAAAAAAAATAGTATAGAACTTTCTATAGTCCGGCACTCATTCCGCCAAACAAATGACTACCCAAATATACAAAGCACGCTGAGTGAATTAGACTTGAGTACAAACGTTCGACAAGAAATAAACAAACATTGATTTCATCCCTTCGGGAGTTGACCATAATATTGGTAAACAGTTTTATTGTTGTTCTTGTTATTAAGCCTCATCGTTTGAGGTTAACTTTGAAAAAATAAATAAAGTCAGAAAAAAACCAACCCAAGTGTGCGTCTTTTCCGCTTCTGTTTAGAGTAGATGACGACGGCCATGAAACCGCACAGAGCGGAAAATCGAAGCCCCAAACATATCGTACTCATGACGAAATAAAACCCTTGTAGGCTATAATTTTGCTTTCTTTTTCCTACACCAAAGCCTCAAGTCTGCGTAGATATACGAGAAGGTACATATGGCATCGCATAAGGGTCGACGTATATTTGCCATATTTCAAAGGTATATTACATTTCACGTCCACACTGTTGGGTATGGTCGCCTTTTATGGCGCATTTATGATAGCGGTAATATATCAGTGGTATGGCTAGAAAGGATCCCTTTTTTTATTTATTCTGCTGAAGGCTTTTAAACATGTGCTGTGAGTTTGTTGTATACGATGTTCTTTCTTTTTGGTTGGGAAATGAAAGACGTTTAAAAATAGATACAGGATAGGAATGTGCGGTTGTATCTTTTCCACTCTTGTGGCAGAAAAAGGATTTAATTATGATACATTGGAGAACATTTTTATTCTGCTTAGAGAGATTTTTAGTGGTGATGCGTGCAAATTATTTGTTACCGTACATAAATTATGTAGAGGGTGTAGATATTGAGCTATCTAAATTTAAACGAAACTCATAAATTAGTTATTTGACGTTGTCATACGTTGTGTGGCTGTAGTGAAGCACGTTTGGTGGGTCGTTCGAAGAAGTCGATTGTTATAGTGCGCGCAATGTTGGTTAATCACTGGCTTTAGGTTTTCCCCAATGAAACGGAAATCTAATTGGACAATGGATATTGGAGCTTGGCTTGAAATTACTCTCTCATCAAATGAGGTCGGTGTGAGGCCGCCTTATTAGAACCAAAAAATATGTATGTTTGTACTTTAACAAAAAACAATTATAGGCCCTCCTTCTTCATATAAAACCAAGATACCTTGGCTCCCAAGCGCTTTACAAACTTTATTAAAACCTACCAAGTTGGTTGTTTCCTAACAATGTAGGTTTTTTTTTAAAGTCCTTCAACTACTCTTGAGAGGACAGAATTGCGACCTTATCATGAAGATCAGGACGACGCCTGAAATGAAATACTACAGCTTTAAGCCGTAAACAAAGCAAGCCATGCACCCCGAAAAAGATCGTGGGACGAAAAGTCTGACTCAGTAATACAAGATCCGTTGGTAATTACCCATTTTGTGGGTATTTCGCATCTCAAAATAATGAAAGAGTATGTTTATAATACTCAGAAGAAAAATAAAGGGATTTTTTATTCAGGAAATAATTCTTAATTTTATTAGTTTGTTTCAATGCAATCAGCGATTAAATTAAACCATACTTGATTTCGTTTACCGATCGCAGTTACTGGGAAAAGTGAAACTTGATGCACATAAAAACAAACATTGACTGCTCCCTCAAGTGAATCGTCAAGAAATTAAATTTTGTATCCTTTCTGTGTTTAGTTTCGTGTCTGTTGAGCTTGTTTTTACTTTTATTCAAACTGATTGGGGCTCGCCTCACTTCACTAAGTTTGTGATCTTTGAATTTCATTTTTTTATTTTGTTTATTAATACTTTTTAACAAGTAAAATTAATTAACAATGTTAATACAAATGAATTACAGCTCTAACTAAAGGGACTTTCGGCTCGCTATTTTATTTAAAAATATAAGCCGTGTTTTTTTGAGCTTCGATCTCAGCAAAGTAAAATAGGATTTTCAGCACGCAATTACAACAAAATACTGTATATCCTCGAAGTGTCAAGTAGAGCGTAGTTGTTGTAATTGTTGTTGTAATTGCGTAGTTGTTATACTTTGCTAAGATCGACACTAAAAAAAAGTACGCATATTGTTGTCCTTCCTGCCAACCTATTTTAGAACGACATCGACGGAAGAACGCAAAAAAAAAAGAGTTTTACGTCAACTTGGTAATGTGGTATTCGATTAGACGATCTCAGAGCCCTTTTGTTTGCTCTCAGAGCACTTTTTATGTTCGTTTGGTACAAAAAAAGCAATCTTTTTCAGATTTCAGAGCACTTTCACTTTTGCGAATGTGGATATTTTCTCAGAGTTTCTTCAGATTTACCAATACAAGTGCGTTTGAGTTTACATCGCTGTGGTTTTTGGTTTATTTTGAAAAACCGGTTGCTAAAGAAGTAAAAATGATTAAATAGGTGTCTGCATTTATCATTTGTACCTAAAAATGATTAAAAGTAATATTTTTGTACTTTTCTAATCAAATTTTTAAGCGACTTAAGCTGCGTCCCTAAGGCTATGCGGCGACTTCTTCCAATGACATCAGTGCGGAGTTCAGCCGAAGAATCATTCTTACCAATGCTGACTGATTATAGGCTTGTTAAAAGTATCTACACGAGTAGCAATGCCCTTTCACCAAAACTTTCTGTTCCAGCCAAGACCGAAATTCAACTAGCCAAGCAGAGGAGAAGCATTTTAGAATCATGTCATTCAACACTGTATGGAAAAATCGGTAATTCGCCGAAAGACTAACAACTGCTTATAGCAAATCAATTCAACCACGAAACCCCTTACTTCAAAGCATAACATTTTTTTATCCCATCTTGTCTGCCTGTCAGGCATGTCCTTCAAAATTGTGTGCAAACCTTATTATTATGCTGCTCACTATGACATCTCGCATTGCGAGTTGAAACCAAGCTTTTCCAACAATATGATCTTAGTCATTTGTATATACCATTCAATCGACTTTGGCTCTCATTGCTTCCAATCCTTTGTATATCATGAAGAAGCTATATATTCAACTCCTACCTCTTCTCTGTTCTTGAATGGGAATCCTTGCTCTGCGCGTGTTTCCCACTTTTCTATTGAAGAGGGATAATTAAAACCACAATAACTGTTGTTGGGTACTCATACGAACGGCATTGGCACAGGCCCAGTTTATTTATCATCATTTCGCAGGGCTCATTAAGGATGTACTTGTACATATGGCAGCAAGACATTGTGATAAACGTTGTTCATATTCACGAACATCGCTTGCCAACCCGCCCTTCATTGAAAAGTTCAAGTTGTCATTAGCGGAAGAGCCTGCTAAGCCCTGCTCAAATATACTTGTTATACAGGTTTCTTAAATATGTTTATTATTTAAGTATTTAATTATACTTTATGAAGTGAGTCTGCACGCATGTGGAATGTATATAAGAAGTGCATTTTCAATCTGTCACTGTGAATCCGCTTGTAGTAGGTAGAATTGTTTTTGTGCAATCTACAGGGGTGTAGTTTAGAAAACTCGGACTGTTTCATTAACTAACAACATCGCCTAGTGCGGAACCATTTATTGCAGTAGCTTTCTGAAACCTAAGGTTGCCGCTCACTTGGAACGTCGATCATATCTGTCATAAGTACTTTAACATGTAGCTGACTGACTAGCAGACAGACAGATATACAGACCGTTGGGAAGAATTTTGTTAATTTCTTTAAATTGTGCCCGCCTCACCTCAAAGGTAGGTCACAGCATTGCCTGAGTCATATATTATAAAGTTTGTGTCATTCTTCTACTGCGCATTATAACAAACCAATAAACAAGTCGAAAAACTTAATGGAAATGATTGGAAGAAACGTCCTTAAGATGTTAGCCATACAAACTTTTTGGCTCTCCATATCGAAAGCGGATGCGAATGCACACACAGCGCCAGTGAAATAAACACAAGACTCAACGGTACTGATATGCCCAATAAATCGATAAGAGTCCGGGCAACCGAATCGTATCACTTCTTGGTCATATTTATGTGTACACCCAGCACTGTCATGGACGAGGTATACAGCCACCTCTTCTAAAGTACATACACTCGGAAATTACTTTTGTCAAAGGACAATAGGGCTTAGTGTATAACTATAGTGTTGTGTAAGACTTCCAGCAACACTGGTATATGGGTGACGAAGGACGGGAACAGAAGACAGAGATGGCAAGGCTATTGCCATGAAGGGATATGCATTTAATCGCAGCTATATACGCAAAACGGACGGACACGGGCACACGGACAGTGTTATGTTTGCTAAATTAGATACTTATTCAGTCACCAGCTAAATTAAATTGGGACAGCCAGTAACGCAATGTATTGTGGTATTTAATTTTAATTGGAAACTTCGATTACAAAACCGAACCGACAGCAGTTACGTTGATGGGAAAAGATTATATTGAGTGGTAGTGGGTGGATGCAGATTCAGATTATTGTCATGATATTTACACACTAACAAGTCCTTTGCAGCATGACACAAATTGGTGGTTGTTGGACTTTGTTCAGTTATAGTGAGAAGGAAATTAGGCTTCAATGGTCGATTCACTCCAGAGAGAGAAATCAAACTGACAGCTTAAATATACTGGTCGCGATAAATAGCTCTATTCAACTTGACGAATTGATTTTTATCAGAACGTGATGTAAATATAAAGATTTTCACTTGAAAAAAATATTTATAATATTTAAAATCGATGTAGGAATAATTGATGATTTTTTTTTAATTTCTTATGTCATGTTTCCACTGAGAGGATTTTAAAAGGCATTTTCAGGTGATGATATCGAACGAGAGTCTATGTTTATTTAAATTGTTCTTTTTTTGGATGTGGATATGCATTTATTATTCCATCAGCTCACCCGATCATTATGGATTACTCTGACATAGCGCATGGCATAATGGAGCTACATTTAGCTTTTATTTTATCGCAATCGCAATGGTTTCGAAATTAGTTACTCCCTTTAACGTTGTTTTTGGTTTCATATAGGCCAGCATCAATTGTGTCTCATAAGGATGATGTTTGAAATTCTATTTCAAATGTGAAAAAAATTATATAGCAATCTGTCAGCCTTATTTTTGAACGTACCCATTTTAAAGAGTGCATACAATTACGCACCGCCTAAAGTGCATCTTAACTAAAAAAAATGTCTATTTATACAACTTGTACAACTCGTATAGAGGTTGCATAAGCTAAACACGACTGGGAGTTGAATATGGAATGGTGTAGGAACGAAATGCCATTTTAATGCGGAAAGTTTTATAAATAAGTGTATTTCTCTGGCAGACAGCTGAGAGAGCAAAATTTGTGTTCTTTCGATACCTTTTTCTAATGTCCAAAGCAACTTTTCCTTTTCCTGACAGTCAAATATTTTTTAACTTTCTCTCTCTGACAAACAAATTCGCCTTTACGTTCGCAAATTTGCTTACTCGTTGGAACTCACACTTGCGGAAGAGTGCTAATACGTAAATGTTAAAAAAAAAACTATTGCGATGTATGGTACCAGAAAATTTGCACATTTTCCTCTGTAAATGTTAAGCCTCTAAAGTCTAATGTGTACATTGATTTCGACCTGATTAGCGAGTGCTATTAAATAGAACGCGTGTGTGTTGACACAATTAAGGGCTCGCCCAACACATAGAATCCGTCGCGTTCGTTGCGGCAACATATTCCACTGACATGTTGGTAGAAAACAAAGAAGCCCATGTGACAGCTTTGGATGCGACGGAAAAGCTAGGTTTACTTTTCACTTTTCGAACGTTGACACTTGGCAGTTGGCACAGAGTGGGCGCAATTTCATGTGTGGAAATATTGAAAGAATTAGCAAAACTGTCATCGGTTTTCTATGGGACTTCTCGTTTCGTCGATTGTGTCAACGACGGATCAGTCGGTGCGACGGAAGCAACGGATTCTATGAGCTGGGCCTTTTCATATGGTGTACGCTTGTCTACTACTTTCCCATTGAACAGCTACTTTCGTAAGGTGTAAACTTTAATGAGAGTATTTAGTAAGGCAATGTCTTTTTCTGTTACATTTGGATTTAGAAATACATTTTTCTTTTTAAATTCCAAGTACATATTTTCCCACGTTATTATCTAAAATAAATTTTATATGATGCGAAAAATCCCACAGTATAAATTAGGAATAATTCTCGTTGGTTAAAAGTTGTGTCGTTTTCCATTAGGCAAAAAGAAACGTCCGGAATCGAAAAAGTACTTCTGAAACCGTTCCTTCGGCATGAAAAATACCCTTCTGTTGATTCTGAGAAGAAAATTTCACTTCTCGATTTGAAGTCAGAATCCTCTCAAGAGGCACTTAAGGCCTATTTACATGAGAACGAATTGCAAACTGAGAATGGGAACAAGCGATTATTCATAGTTTCTGCCACTTAATTCACATGGAAAGTTTTTTAGTCGCAGACACCTGCGATTCTGTTTCACTTTTAAAGGTTAAGTTCGAACGAATTTTCCACTCCATTGCATTCCATTCATGGGCTTTTGGTTGGATCGCGGCTGTATTATGTGGATTGTGAATAAAGTGTGACAGTTCGTGGCAAAAATTTTCAATGCGCTGGAAAATTCTTGTAACTGTGAATTTCGCTTTTTAAATCAATTAAGACTGGGATATTTTTTTTAGATTATATGTTAATTTAATTAAATAAAATGGATTCTTTTGTAATAAAACAATTTTGTAATAGCAATTTTCAATTAATAAATAAAGTTACCTAAATTGATTTGTTCGCAATTCTCCTATTTGCAATTCGAACTCATGTGCATAATCCTTTACACAATTGCAAATAGCCAGCTGTTTATTTTGTTTAATATCACCCATAAATTTGTGGATGCAACCAGAATCAGTTATCCTGTTCCAATGGATTTCACAATGAGTGAATCCACGAGTGAAAACGACATTAATTTTACCCAATTGACCCTAACTTCACCCCCGATGATTTAACAAGTGAGCTCGTTCAGGCTCAGAGCGTACGAGTCAGAGATAAATGTAAAGAGATGGATATCTTTCGTACGTCTATCCCCCCAAAACCCATTTGTTTACATTGTTGGTTTTGTAATTTCAACCCTCGTCTGTGAATATGTGAGCTACAACAAAGCATTTTTCTAATGGCCGGCCAACATTCATTTTGCTTTTATGGGCATCGCGCTGTTCAATTGTTTTGAGTTTGGTATTGACCTTGTTTGGTTTTTGTTAAGGCTTCGATTAAAATAAAAAAAAATAATAAATACACATTTCGGAATAGCGAATTCTTGCATTAAATTCCATAAACTCTTATATACTGGAAAAGAAATTTACATGTGCCTGACATCATGCATTTTTCGGGAAAACAGATTGTAGGCAACCGCCATTCCACTGGAAAGTTATATATCTCAGTATGCCATCATCTTTGGTAGTAGTACTGTGTAAAATTGCAATTAATGTGTTCAGCTATGGTTGCGTAAAAGTAGAGTTAAAGTAAATTAGCAAATAATGAAGACTGAAAAAATATATATAAAATAAGTCTAGGTTAACCTAGGACAAAGAGTCTTAAAATCCCGGACTTTGTAGGGCATCATCTATCTTATAAAAGATGACAAAATGAAAACAAGAACTAGGTCCATAAACTCAAAGAAAAATATATTCCATTTTTAAAATAACATAAATTAAACGCCAGATAAAATGTTTATTTATTTTCTTGTTGAAAGGGAAAAAAATAAATAAAACAAATTATGCCGAATTCTCAATGTCGCTTTGACTCGCGCGTGCGTTGGCAGATTATGTAGAAACAAAGCGTTCATATGCTGCCACACAAAATACACAAAAATTGGATTAGCACAAAACCACTAATGTTTATCACACACATGTTTTAAAAAGCAATATGATGTTTTTTTTAATGCAAATTAATTAATTTAGTGTGTGAAAATATTTGAATTCGGCTCTCTATTTGTGTACATTAGTTAAAACCAAACCGAACTTTTAATCTGTCATACTTTACTTTCTCAACGCGCATTCGCTTCAAAGCAGCATTTCGTTTAACAAAATTGTTGCTCTCGTGCTTTGGAAATTAAAATCGTAAATTTTCGATAAAGCGTGTCAAAGCGCTCAGATGCACGCACGCGTTCAACGCGACATTGCGAATTCGGCATTACAATGAAGCTGAACTGCTGAACGATTGGGAGCATTCAATTGAATTTTGCAGTTGGACATTTGGTTAACACATGGGATCCAATATAAGATGTGTTTCATTTTATGTTTTCTATCAGATTTGTATTGGCTCTGTTTTTCTGTTTAACGAACTCTGAGTTCGATGATTTTCAAAATGAATTGTTAGGGGGAAAACGAGAACAATTTCCGTTTTACCCGGTTTAGGGTCATAAAGAGGACTTGTCCTCCAAAAAGAGGACACATGGCAATCCTAAACTACGTTATGAAGCAATTATGGAAAAAAATTGTTACGGGGATACAAAATTAGTCAGTTTTCATTCATTCGAGTCCTCGTAGTAACTCTGTTCATATGAATTTCATGTGTTAAATTATTAAAATATGGGATTCTTTACGCAAGATTTTTTTAATCAAGAACCTGATTTCATATTGTATCAGTCCATGGTATAGCTGGCATCGCCTATATTCGGTCCTAGCGAGGTAGTCGTCGCAACGGAAAATTCTCCGATTTTATACGATTCGGAGGGTTTTTGCTTCGAGGTATTTTTCCCAAACAGCTGTTCGGAGCATTGTTCCGATACAAATGAAACGCACTCCAGCGTTTTGCGATGCAGTGCGATCAAGTTGGTTTTTGAGTGCCATTTTTGACAGCTTCATGAGAATTGTTTTCCGATTCCTCCGACATCAATCGGTCGCGGAATTTATTTATGATTTGAAGTAAACTATAAGTAAATGTGAGCAACAAATAGAAAAACAACAGAAAGCAACGTATTTGTATTTATTGCTTTACTTTGTGTTACAAGCACAAAACAATAAGAGGATGTCAAAACAATGCGTTATCGTATTTAAATTATTTTTTCCCCTGGAAATGGACCCCTCCTCGAATGTAATTTAAGGCTCCGACAGAGTATGCGGAAAATTTTCCGTTCCGACGGTTACCTCGCTTGGCGAATACTTCGGATCAATACTGCAAGCACTCACGATATTTTTTTGAAATACGATTTGCCCACTACGGACCAAGTCAATGCGAAGCTGTCAAGCATATAATCATAATGCACTTGATACGAAACGCCGGCCGTTCTTACTTTAAACAAATTTTAATTATATGATTAAATGGAAATAACCTTCCATCCGCGGTCTGAAAACTGGTGGTCTGTTCCGTATAGTATCCGATTATGAGACAATCTGTTTATACATTAAGAACTTGTAGCAAACACTGCTGTTCTGCTAAGTACTTTACTTATAATTTCCAGATACGTTAATTAATGTGTTGAATTATTTTGTTTGTCAAAAACAAGCACATACAGTTGAGACGTTGGAGCTTAAAAAACAGAAGAGATCAAACGCCCACATAGCCCTGTAGTCTGTAGCCTGAACTCAAGATGTACAGCAAATTGTAATGCTAAAATAAGCCGCCAGACACGGATCAATTCCTGTGTAGGTGAATTAAACTGGAAGCTGATTGGCAGCAACGCACTTCAACTGCTGAAACGACCCCCTTGTACTGGCACATAGAAACAGAAGTTGTTTTTAAATGATTTTCCATATACACCTGAGTAGAATTTAGTTGGAGAAAGGAATGAGCAACAACCCTTGGCTCTAATTATTGAAATGAAAAGGTCCGTCCAACGAGGAAGTGTTGATTTCTTGATGGAAATGTGTGTCCCAAATTGAATTGGATTTTCGAAAGATAGACGAGTCAATGTCTATGTCTCCGTGTAATTTGACACAAAAAGGACTTAAGGACATCCCATTGGAAATGGGTTTTGTGCAAAAAGAAAACGCACACCCATCAGTGAAAGGTTTTCAAAATTACTTCACACTTTTCCATTCATCCCACTGCCATCGTATATCGCTATCCACAACGAAACGTATACTGAAGTAAGCACACGGAAATGTATAAGTACACGCGTGTGTATTATGTATGTGGCTGGTTTTCTTCTTCTTTTCAAATACCTATTAGAACGTCGTCCTAAAAAGAACGGCATCACTGTCTTGGCATCAAATGGAATTGACATCACACCCCCGCCCACGCCAACCTTCACAACTCATTCACGTTAGAGGAAAATGAATTTTCCTCCAGAGCTACTTGAGGATGGTGGCGAGGAGAACATAACAAACAATAATGAAAAGACCTGCAGTAAATACAACAACCCCGGCTGTCAAGCCGGTACGATATTGTGAGTGTGAGTCGAAGAGATTGCGTCAAGCTTTTATTTTTCTTATTAAACACTCAGGTATACCTATAAGAAGACACGTCAAGTTCTTCGGAAAGATTCCTATAATGAAATGTTTTCACTTATTAGTTATTATTTTTGGGTCCGTTGAAGTGGAGGACATCCTGCTCGTTAAGGATTTATGTACCTTATTCGTTTGAGAGCTTGTTCTATTTAGGGTTCTGGGATTACCATTAAGGGCCAATTGGAGAAAGTCTGGGGTGATTAGTAGAAATATGCGAAACTTGATCGTCCAGTTTTGTGGAATTATAAATAGGATTCTATTTGCTGTTGAGTTACAGAAATTGTTTTTATTTCTGTTTTACATCGGAACGTGTACTTGGATTTTAAAGTGGAAATAGCTAACGGATGTAAATTGAACAAGAAGCACTTTATGACGGATGTAAATTGAGCAAGAAGCACTTTATGACAAGGGTCGCCACTTGCGTTGTTAAGGCGGTAATAACCAACTGATCGCAATCACAAGGGGTCTTTGGTGTTACTTGGTTGTAGTGGGATACGTCCATGTTAGCATTAACTACTATTTGTACAGCTAAAACGAGTTGTTCTATGGTAGAGGGAAAAGGTGCTAAAATGCAGAGGTCTAGTCTCGTACCTTTTCAGAGGATCTATATGGCCCCAGAACAAGCTGCTCATCACTAAAGCTAAAAGTGCAGAGCAGATTGTGAAAGGATTAAATTTCAAAGTACTCAAAAACTGTGCACCAGACCTTGCACCTTTCGACAGTAAACTCTTCAACAAGACGTATACGAACTTCTAAAAATATGTTCCTTTGGGAGTTTGGAAGGCAGCTCCCATTTATGTCATGTTGTGATAAACTTGCTCTCAGTGAGAGTAGCACCCACCTGTAGTAGTAGATTATTGGATTTCAAGATAATTCATCAACTGTAACACAAATTAAAATGGACGATCAAATTCTAGGGTCTGCTAGAAGTCACAGTAACTTCTGAACAGCTTTGTATCCAATATACGGAGATCAGTCTCTTCAAAGTTCAGTTATCTATTTAAAACACAGAGGTATTTCAGCCAAAAGCAACTCCATAAAGCCTAGACAAGACCAGGACACGAATATTGCTCCTATTTATGTAGGTATGGAGCTCGGCCTGAAAAAAATCCCCGCTAACAAATTTGAGAGTATGCATAGGGTCTCAATTTGCACGTACTACCATACCAAAGATGTTAAGAGGAACTTTAAATTATTTAAATTACTCATCGATTCATCGAAATCGTGAACCATGGTTCTAATAATTTGCACTTTTCTAACAACATGCAAAGATTGAGACTAAAACGACTGAAAGTTCGTGCATTTTTCAAACAAAAACTCATTTAAGTCCTTCAACACACCGATTTTTTAAAATAATTAAATACTTATCCCGATTTCTATTGCATTTGTTTCTTTGAAAGCACTATAAATCTTAAGATGTTTGTTTGCAAAGCTATAAAGCTCACACGAAAATTATATAAAACAGGGGATCATTTTTTTATTAGCTTCTAAAACAACTCATCTATTAGGTGCTCTTATCTGTCAGAAATTATGGTATGCGCTGCTAATTGAACTAATTGCCTAGATGTACATTTCATCATTATCCTTAAGGAATTCTATATGATATGCACAATTGATTTTAATTTTTCTCTTTGCTTTCCTTTTCTATTGACATGACAGATGAATAATTAAAAAAATAATCTTTTTGCAATTTAACTTCCAAGGATTGAGATTGAAATTTCATAGAAATTGTGTGTAGCAAAAAGACGCATAGAGAACAGTTATTGTGACAGATGTGTCCGCCAGTTAAAAAAATGTACAATCAAACAAATTGCCATTATCAAGCTGACACCTAATATTTAGCAATATCGAAATATACAGTGTTATCCTTTTGCAGGATAACATTGTATATTCGGGGCGAATATTGACATGGTGAAGAAAAAATGATGTCATGCTCCTTTTGATCAATATTTATTAAAGAGTGCGACAGGGGACAGCGTATCGGAAATATAGAAAAGAAAATACGGCCCAATGTATTCACCACCATTGAACCAGGTGTGCAGGTGTCATCATCAGACCTCTGCACATTCCTTAAGAAAAAAACGTTGTCACTGATTATTACAATCACATGCATATCGTATATTTCTCTTTCGTGAGTGATTGTTAATTTACTTGCAATCTACGACTTTGGAAAATAAAACAACAGATATTTTAGGTGTGACTTAAATAAAAAGGAAACAAATTCGACCACAACCGAATTTTCCTTTTCTTTAACACATTTTTTTTTTTCGTGTAAAATGTTGAATTTGTTTCTTGGCATTCGACATATTTATCAGGACTTGCCGCCTTGACGGGTGAAATTCTCTAAGATGTTTCGAGCCAAGAGAGGAGACTGGTCGTAATACCCTTTTTAAACTGCACCAAAAATCGTGTATTCGTCGATACATTCACCCCGAACACCAACTAGTTTTCGTTTGACATTTCATTCAGCTGTGAAACACTACTCGGGAAACTTCTGTTACAAATTTACATGGTTACAAATTTCGATCTTGCAAATAAAATGAATTCAGAGCATTTAAAAATAATATTGGCCTATCAATTAAGCGTGGAAAATAATTTCAATTTGTAAGTTGTGACATTTGTTCGGTCAGCTTTTTAACTGAATTTGTTGAATATTTCAAAAGGTGTGTTTCTATCAACAACCCAACGATTGGAAGTCGTTTTCGTTTTGAAAACCGGAATATGAAAACTTCTGTTTTCGATTAAATTTTCGAATGTTTTCGTGCAAAACCCAGTTTACGGTTCGGTTGTGAATAGGGTTACTACTCGTTATTTTGCTAATTTTCTATTTTTTTGCCAGATTTGATGAGAATGAACCTATTCTCGAGTTACGTTTTAAACTAGTGTCTCCACACTCAATACCTCATTTTTAAAAAAACTGATTTATCTCTCATTTTTTAACTATCTCGATTATGCAGTAAGAGGAAGGATATTGTATTCTTACTAAATTTTGAATTCGAGATTTTAATCAATTCTGACATTGCGATGATAGTGGAACTCAAAAAAGTGCTTCTCGCAATTCTGTCCTTATGTCGGTCGGCTCCTCCTACAGCCTGAACGGCTGGATGGATTTCTTTTAAACTTCGGATTTGGAGTTTGCGGACTTATAGTTCGGGGCCACTTTTTTTATGCACGTTAGCCCCATTAATAACGGTACTTCCTATATAACGGTTTTAAACAAAGTTGATTTTTTTCGAAAACCGGTCCAACTGTTTTAACTAAAATTAATATTTCAGCTTATGTAAGTGAGGTAAACAGGACTGCATACCAAGTTTTTCGCAAACAAACAAAAAATCTAAAAACGGTATACTTTTTAAAATCAGACTTTTAAAAACCGTTCAATACGATTGTAACAAAAATGCATTCCTCAGGTAAGATGGTCATTTATAATTTGATAGGGAACTCAGTTTTTCTCTAAATTATCGTACAAAGAATTTCTGAAAAAGAGGCGTTTTAATTTATTTTTAAAGTTTACGTGAAAAAGCAAACTGGCAAAATACAAACTTAGAGTAAACTTTATATATTTAAAATTATTGCGCCCCTTCATTTTCCAATCGAATCACCGCAAATGGTTCTTTTTTATTATTCCTGTCTCGAAAATCGCATTGGGTACATGATTTGAGGAAACTTTAAAAACCAAGTAATGCTTACATCCTAAGCAACACTTTGTACTCAGTAAATGTTACTATTTTTACAGTTTCACAATAGCAGTTCTATCGATTTTGATCGAAATACATGTTAAAGATAACAAAAGAATTCTAAAACTAATCCCATATTTAGTTTTTCTTAGAAATTGCAAATAAAGCCGCATTAAAAATATTTCTTTAAAATGACTTGCCAAATCCCGATCTATGTTGAAATATACGGTATATTTTTTTGTTTATTTCAATGCCTCACTTTCAATAAAAACACAATAACTACACAAAGCTTTAATTTACCAATTATCGTCCACTGCTGCCCTTCTTCGAAACATACATCATAAAATAAACTGCAACCACCTACAATACACTTGATTTGTACTCCGACTGCTATACACTTTAATCGGCATGTTTGTATGAAAACGACAAAACTAAACTCAGCGTTTTAAGTATAGATATCGCTACAAAGTTTTCGATATATCATGAACCATATTTCCAACCATAGGCACGAAAACCAGGATCACCCATTTATTCCAGTTAAAAAGAGGAACTTGCCCTAACAGCTCAGAAAGTCCTGCTACGCTTGTGCTTGTACATACTCAAATACCGTGTAAGAGCCTATAAACAGAGCTTGAATTTTACTGAGACCTTAACCCTCACACTATTATTTAATGCATTCCCATCTGAAATGAATATGTATTCAAGACAAAAGTCCACGTTATTTAAGCAGCTTTATTCTTATGTTTTCTGTACGGTTGTCGGTTTGTTTATCTAGAGTCTAATATCGCTTCTGTGTTTTTTTTTTTCCTCCATACCTAATGAAACAAAAAAGCAATCAACCAAACTGTTGATATGAATGAGAATGTTTCGTGTGACTTTATTTTTTCTTTGGGCCACTTGGCATTTATTTCAATGCATTTTACAAGATCCTTTCTTCACAAGTTTCACAACCGCCTTGGAAATGTTTCCTTCTATTTTTTCATAAATTGTGAAGGAGTATTATTATTGAAGATCAAGTGTAATTCAAGGCACAGTGGCTTATGTTGGACTACTAAGCGAGTGGTATCAGGTTCGAGTCGCGGAAAACACACAAAATTACATCTTAAGGTTTTTTTCAAGTCTCGCGAACGTGTGAGATGAGCATCCGAGTGTATAACTGTCATGGAAGAGCTTCTCAACTAGCGGTTCGGACTCGGCATAAAATTGGAGGTCCCTTTAATTCGTTCCAAAAATGAAAACCAATTCAAATCGAATGGTTACGAGAGGCTAGTCCTAGGGTACACGTAACTTGTTGCGCCAACTATTTTTTTTTTTTTATGGCAGGATTTTTCAAGACGTCGTATATACGGCCGAGTTTTGGCATTCCTATGTCAAATGACAATGGATGCCATAGGATGTGCTGCTAATGCAACTTGAATCAATTCTGCGAAACTCACAGTTGGTTTGCCAATATTAAGGCAGAAGACAGAACAAATAAAGTGATTAAGTCGTAAATGAAGGAAAAACTAAGTTCTATTTTGGCACGGACCTTTTAAAAGCGCAGAACTAGCGCTTGACTGCGAGTATATTGGGCTGCTATTCAAGCCCGCCTTTCCCAATAGATATATCCAAAAACTATCATCAGTAAATGAAAACGATAGCTCCGGTAGCGAAGATTCTTTTCAATGTTATCGAAAAATGTGATTTCTATCCAATTATTGTTTCCATTTCAGTGGTACCCTTTTCTTTCGTGAAATAATTTGTCACACAATCCAAAAGTTCTCCTTTATTGTTCGAATAATGGCCGATAAATCCATTGTCTAAAGAATTGTCGTTCAATTTTTAAATTGTTGTTCAATTTTTCAGCAGCTGATTAATTTCTGGGTTCCTAGCCACATTTCATCGATGAAAGGCAGAGCAAGTTCGCACGACTGCATAGTTTAGACAGTGAGTTGAGTAGTTGGTTAGGAAATTTGAAATTCCCAGTCGGAGATCACATATTCATAGTCCTTAACCTACGACTGCAAAATAACCTCAAGTAAATAAACAACATTTTGATTCAGCAAAAAAAGGGGATGGCTTTAAGAACAATTTGAATTGATTTAGTTGACTAGACAAGTCGTTTGTGAGAATATGATGTGTCAGATCGTATCTCTTCATAACATCAAACACTAAGATCCATAAAAAAGTTATCCAACAGCCATTCGCAGTTTGAACAAAATGGTTTTGCTGCCCGCACAATTCTGTCTTTACGTAATATATGAAAGTGGTCAACATCTAATAACAGAAAATGCAAATGCAATCAATTTTCCCACAAAAGCCAACGTAGATACTCCACCTCTGCAGGATAGTCCTCCTGATTGAACCCAAGGCCTAATCGTTCCCAAACAGGTGCCCATTGGCGAAAGAAGCAAACAAAATCACTCTGGCGTATACTTACTTTTTTCGATTTATACTGTATTAAATTCCCAAGTAAGCTCTCTGCTATCATAACTCAGATGGTGGTTTCGTTGGAGGATTCTCCCATCGTACGTCGGATGAAAGTGAGTAAATCAAGTTCCAATGTAGCCGCTTCTTTATCGTGACATATTATCTCTACAAATGATTTTGTTGAGCATCAAACTTAATTCAAATACATATACACACACACGCACTTTTCGCCAACGAAAAGAAGTCGCCAAATGAAATTTGTAAGCTTTTCTTTTCACTTTCCTCTTTTCTTTGGAATCTTGTTTCCCTTGCACAAGCACAATAATTGTTTTGTCAGCGCTTTATTAAATTTTCACTGAGCCTTTCAAATGATATTATGTGCTCTTCCAAAAACAATTTCAATTGAAATCATCGATTTTCTTCACATCCGCCAAAGAATAAAAAAAAATACCAAAATGAAGAAAGGACCAAAATGATCTGATTTTCC
Source organism: Cheilosia vulpina (assembly GCA_916610125.1). Lineage (NCBI taxonomy): Eukaryota > Metazoa > Arthropoda > Insecta > Diptera > Syrphidae > Cheilosia > Cheilosia vulpina. Next base: position 38,361,412 of record OU744279.1, on the reverse strand, counting down.
CCTTTGGTTAAACTAATTTAGTGTTCGTTTTTTTCTTCAGTTAATACTGGGGAATTATTATCATTTCACAAAAACTAATTAACATTTATTTTGATTACTTATTTTAAATATTTTACATTTATTTTTGTTTTGAACTTATTGTCGCGTGATTTTTTGGAATTAATTAACAGAACTTTTAATTAAATTACGTAAATTATTTTCGTTTATTTGGTGGTGCAGTTTTATATTTTGTTTTTTTTTTTTTGTAAAAATGTGCAAGTTGTAAAATAAGAAAAAAAATATTTTTTTTTATATAGCAGACAGAGTAGCACGTGGTGGCTACGTCTACGACAACCGCCTACGCACTGCAACAAATTTTACGGTACCGAGGGTACATTTGCCTGGATAGCAAAATAGTGAACTTTCCCAGAAAGAGAGTTTATTCTCACCACACATCTGTTAGGGGGGTTGATGGGGTATGTATGTATACGCTTACGCTGTAGTAGGCAGGATACTATTGTTGTTGGTCGTGAGAATACAAGAGGTGGTGTTTGTGTGTATGATTCTCTATGATGAGAGGTATCGTACGAACGATTAGAAAGGACCGTATCCTGTGTACGTAGTAAGACTCCCCACCCAAATGTCACGAATGTGTAGGTGTGGTTGTATTTAAGTGAACTATGTAGCGTAATATTATTTTGAACTTTTGCTCGGAGGTAAACCTAAACAGAGAATGAGAGAAATACGAGTTAAAGTAAAATTGGCACAGTGGCGTCGTCTGGCGGCACCCAACCTTCAGTCGAAGAGCAATGTACTTAAGGACAAATCACTTGGGAATCATAGCCTCCAGCCAGACTGGGAGAATGTTAAAAAAATGTAAGAGAGTAGGGGCATATGTATTTATTTTGAAACTTGGATTTGGTGGCTTTAATTTCTTCAATCAAAAACCATACACATCTATCCATGAAAAAGAACTGTCCAAGTACTCTCTTTATGACTTGTCAATTATACTTTCGTAGAAACTTATTTTCCAAACTGTAACTTGCGCTTACAATATTTTTGCCAAAAATCGAGTGGAGCTGAGCCCTTGTTTAACTTTCGAAGAAACAATTCCATTTGAAGATGTCTACATTAGGCGTGTTTTTTTTAGCTTCGTTCTCTGCAAAGCAAATTAAAGTAGGATTTTCATCACGCAATTACAGTAACTACGCTCTACTTGACACTTCGAGACTCGCAGCAGTTATTAGCCGTGTTTTTTAAGGTTTGATCTCAGCAAAGCAAAGTGAAGTAGGATTTCAAGCATGCGATTAAAAAACTACTGCGAGTCTCGAAGTGTCAAATAGAGCTTAGTTGTTGTAATTGCGTGCTGAAAATCCTACTTTACTTTGCTTTGCTGAGATCGAAGCTCAAAAAATCACACCTAATGTCGAATTTTAGAGCGAAAATATATAAACGGCAGTCTTACCCAGTTCCATGGTTGTATTCCCTGAGAGTGAAGATTGTCTGCGTTTTGTTTTTTTCTTTTTTTTTTCCTAAATAAGAATACAAATGACTTTCCAGTTGAAATATTCGCTACTTAGTTTTCTGTTTGACAAGTTATCTTTCATAAACTGTATTTCGATATAAATCGAAATCAATCGATATAAATCGTTCACTATCGCACAAAGTAATCGCTCTGTTTAAATATTACGGAAAAAGAGAAAATTAGCAAAATAACGAGTAACGAGTAGTTTTTCTCTTGGCCAGAAACAGCTTAGAGAATTTCAACTGGCAACTAAATAATAAATATGTCAAATGCACAAAGTGGACAAGAAAAAAAAATCAAAATTCGTCTTAAAAGTCAGTTGCGCAGTAAAATAAATTTGGTGTTAAAATAAAGAAAATTCGGTGGTGGTCGAATTTGTTTCCTTTCAATATTTTTTTTAGGCACACCTAATATATTTTTTTGTTTTACTGTCGACACTATTAGATGTCAAAGAAGTGAGTGACTCAAAGTAGCTGGAAGTCTATTATACGCGTCCTTTGGAGAATAATTTTCCGCTCTCTGAGAGAGTCTCGTTAAATTTTTTTGGGAGTTTGACTGATTTTTAGTGCCTGGGTTGGAAAAAGTACGCGAATAGACCTTATTTAATACCAGTCTTGAATCTTGTCACCGAGGGTCTACAGAAGTTGCGCGTTTCTTTCTTTAATCGGGGTTAAAGTCCTTGGATTTCCCTTCGAACAGAGTGCGGCCAATCAAAAGACCAATGGGCTACCAAAAGTCCGCAGTTAAGTCTGAAGAATTTAAACAAAACAGCCCTCATCATTAACAAATAAATCCGATATTCTTTATTTGCAGAAAATAAGAGTAAGCAAAAGCAACAATTAGAGGACGACTTTAGAAAGTTCAAATCAGTATGGGAAAACTAAACTGTTCAAGGCGGACGTAGTAATGACACCTGAAGTGTCATCCGTTTCCATCAAAGTTTTTGATGTGCAAGCTCTGCTTATGAACTCGGTATACAATTACTGAAACGATGCGTCTATGGACAGCATTCAATGAAACCTCATTGCCATCCAGCAATGTGTAAGTCATCGTCATACCTTTTGTGTGTCGAAAGCGGACAACAAAATTATGTAACTTTAACCGGGTTCTGACTGTTGCGATGTGCCATTTTCGGTTCGACTGTATCTGTTTCTATATTATGTTGAGCAGAATAAATCGAAAGTGAACTCTTTGGTCCCAAAATAAGAAACACATCTTCCGAGGCTTTAACAACACAACTTATATTTACCGTCGCCTAAATTGAACTGAGTGGCGACGAACCGCCCCTGGAAATTGCCGGTTTATGTTTTTTCTCATCATCCCACACACTGACGTTGTATACGGCAGACAAGTATTGGTAACAAATTGATTCTGAGCATAGAAAGAGAGAAAACTGAAAGCGAAAGGATATTAAGTTCTTTCCATCACAAGTGGTGAACACTTATCGGCTTCTCCTGTTGAGCTTTTTTCGTCCATTCCTCTTTGCGAGTGTTTTCTGCCCTACAAATTGCCCTAGGTATAATGATCCCGACATTCGTGATTTAGCTGTTTTGCTTTGCACGAAACAGCTACAAGTTGCAGAAAGTATATCCACCATACGCACGCATCTATAGACACATCCAATGATATAGATATAGATCTGAAAACCTTAAAATTCCTGATGGGATGGTTGGTTGATTTGGCAAAGCCAAGGAAATCTGCAAAGCACACTACTTGCAGTACCTACTCGGCAAAACTGGTGAGAAGAGCGCTCAGTTCGCATAGTGTGCGCTCCGCAGGGGACAAGTGCAGCAGTAGCAGCACCACGGTACAGGATAGCTCCTCTAAATGTGTTTACTCTTGACCGGGAACACTAGGTCCCCAGGAAAAATGCAAACACTTTGCACGGGCTTCTTTACGTGGGTGTACCTACCGCACGTTGTACACCTTGTTTGATGTTTCTTCCTTTCCTTTGGTCCTTGTTGTTGACTGTTGGTAAGCAGACGAATGCTTTTCTATATGTAATATGACATAACGATTTCTTGCTGGTTTTTTTTACATTGCTCACCATAAAGGAAGGATAAACGGATTTTCTCTGTTGAAGCGGAAGAAGAAAGTTGTGGTGTGTGCTTTTTTCCAGGGATTGCTGCCTTGTTTTTTGAATTTCCTAGGAAAGGCATTTATTATTGGTGGTGGTTGTGGTGGTGTTGTTGTTGTAGGTGGTTTTTGTTTTGTTTTTTATACCCGAGCCTATTGTATTATTGTTTTGGGAATATACTCGGTGCGGTAGCGTTGTAGATAATTTTTGTGGTTCCTCTGACCTTTCTCCTTGCCATTTTGTATTTTGAAAGTTTGCCATTGGAAAAGGGTATTTGATTTTAACAAAGGAGTTCTAATCGGATGTGGAAGGCATGTGTGAGTGTGTGTACTATTATGCTAGGTCTTAGGCAGGCTTTTGTTTTTTTTTTCTCAACCTATACTGATGTGGTTCCATGATGAAATAAGGATTATCTGGGAGTTGGGGTTACAGCTTTAAATGTATTTAACCCGTTTGTGTGGTACAATTTGGTTGTGCCTTTTCTATTACAAATCAGTGCTGATGTACCGCTCTTACGAAAAGAGTACTGGCAATCATTATCCATCTGCCATTTATATCGATGAAAGGAAAGTATTTTACTCAATGCCGTAGAAAGGATTTTGTTTCCGGGGGTCTTGCTTCAAAATCTTACTATGAATTCTTTAAACAAAAACTAACGATTTAAAACGAAGACCCTCAAGTCCCCTCCCCCACTGGCTACGTGCCTGATTTTACTATGTTACCTACATAGTTTATGGAGGTGCAGATCAGTGGGGCTCAACAATAATTCATCATCTTGTTTCCAGACATTGCTTAGCTTGTACCTCTCGTGTGGATTTAGGTAGCTCTCAATCTGTTACCCTGATTAATCCCCAATACCACAATCTATAAGACCATAAAGAAAGTTTCAATGCAACAACGAGATCTTATACACATTAAAAATAATTTTCATTATTGGAATTTTTTTTAACCACTTAATTAGTCAACTCAAAATATAAACCAAACCAGGGTTTACATTCAATAGGGCAAACGCGTTCAAGCGTTAATTAGCTCTATGTGTAAAAAAAAACAGGTATTAATTTGGGGGTAGTTCCAGTGGCTGAAAGCTGAAACTCTCCAACTTATACCTATAACTGAATTACAGAGTATACAGAATATCCCAGGCCCTTCGGGCTTCAGGGCTTAAAATCGACAAATTTAGTCGCCGCCGCATTCACGTATGGAAATTCAAGTCAATGCTGCCGGATTGTGGAAAATTTTCCCTTGCAAGAGAATATTTGTACTCAAAATGAGCTAAAAGGGAAATGGAGATGCTTTTTGCTTTCCAGTACAAAGAAAATGTAAGTTTGTTTTTTTTGAAAATTTTACTTTAATTTACTTGTTCAAACTTAAGTCCGTATGAAACTACATTTATTTTTGCATGTTCAGTCTTAAGCATAGCATGCTGCTCGCGCTTAAATTAAGCTCCCATACCAAAATGTCTCCAAAGATAAAATTAAGCAAAACAGTTAAGCCAAGCAGTACGCAGTTCATGCTAAATTTGTTAGCCACTGTACGAAAAATCTCTACAGAATTTAAGTAAGCGTATTAATGCAACATACATTTTTCCACAACTAAATTTTGATAGATCAGAGAATATATCGGTATTCGCAACAAAATTTCAAACGAAAGCAAATTAACAGTATGGAGAATGGTTAGAAATTCGTTGCTGTTAATTTAATTTCTTTTAGAAATAGAATATTTTAACGAGGAGTAATGGAAGAGGTTTTTGAGGAAGGAGCTGAAGAACAAATAAGAAACTGAACAAATTCAATCAGCTTTACCCAGTTTTTTTTTTTTTTGACGGAACTTACACTGTCAAAATTAAGCGAACATTAAGCGAAGTGGTGGAGAGAAACATTGGGGAACGCTTAATTTTAGCTTTTCTGGAACAGCGTACTAGGCTTTATAAATGAAACTAGAGCAGTACGAAAATTATGACGAAAATTCCCGATAGGAACTTTATTAATGTAGAAACATCCAAAAAATGCACCATGATAAATATGAGGAAAAAATGAGAAACAAGTTAAGTGTGAAGCCGGGTTTAGCAAAACCATTTTTTAAAGCAATTTTTCGAGCCAGGGAAAAAACGATTTTTTTGGCAGATATGACACTGGGAGAACTGTCAACTGCGATTATGGGGACAATGTTCCTTGGGTAGAGTTTACATAACAAGGGGTAATGTCGAATGCTCATTGGGCCCAAAAAATGTCGTGATCCCTTCGTACCAAAAGATTGCAGTCGAAGCGTCAACTGACAATTTTGTGCTTTATATCTATGGTTGGGATTTCGTGCCTTCGTGGTCTTCCAAAAAAAAATCACGAATGGATAAGAGGTACCTACAATAATATGTATTTTATAAAACGTATTCATCACTACAAATTATCATTGCTATCTTTTTGTGAGGTTAGTCAAATTTAATGCCGACTCCAATTGGCTGAATTGAGAAGCTCTCTAAGTCAGTCAGACGATCGCGATGGTTGGCTCTGTGTCTGACGTTTCCTTCCATCTGTCAAAAAACGTCAAATTTGATGCCGACTCCAATTGGCGGAATTGACAAGCTCTCTGAGTCAGTCAGACGATCGCTGAGAGTTGGCTCTGTAGAAAAAATCTTATGACGCAACTGGAGGTTGAACCTGAAACCCCGCAGTCACTATTCCAGTATGTTCACGGAGCCACTGAACCAAATAATGTAGACAACACAATGTGTAAAATAAGTTTTATTGTTGTATATCTATTCAGTGCGTTGGACTACTAAGCGAGGGGTCTCAGGTTTGATTCCCGGAAAACACAAATTACTTCTTTAGATTTTTTTCCGCTGCGCCGCCTCTTGCGAACGTCTTACCAACATCTGAGAGTAAAACTGCCACAAAAGAACCTCTCAATTAGCCGTTTGACCTCGGCTTAAAATTGCAAGTCATTTTCATTCATACCAAAAATAAAAACACACAAAATGAATGATTGCGAGGAGCGAGACAATTACAGAACATCGGCCCAGGCTAGATTTTACAAACTCACAATTTCGAAATTTTCCATATGAAATTACCCAAAATATTTTGTGTGAAGGTTAAAAATGATTATAAGTAAGACCCTCAGTCACTTCCAATCCAATAGTAGTTGCAATTTGTTCTACTTAGACTTAAAAAAAATATACAAATTAAAAGCTTCACTATTTATAAAATAATTGTCCGTAAACTTTTAATCGTGAACCTACTTGAAAAATTCACTAACCAGCTGGTCCAAATTGAAACAATCAATTTTGTATATAATTTCACTGTATGAAAAAAAAAACGTTCTAGGTTAACGCCGGCAACTAGCACCGAACTATACAAACAATTGCAATAAAGGACACTCCGTGAACTACACTAATTTAAACAAAGGCTTTATTAAGCAAACTCTTTCTTTTAATATTCTCTTTTGCGATAGTTTTCTCTTGTATTGTGATAAGATTTACGAATTATGACTGAGCTCTTGTGCTGCAAATAATACCCATTTATAAACTTTGCCTCTGTGCTGGGATTGCGTGAAAGAAACTCTGCAAGTGCCTTCCTAGAAATACCCATTGTTCGCTAGAAAGTATGGACTTAGGCGGGAACAAAGCAGTAATTTCAATTGGAAGGATTCTTCTAGTTGCATGGAAGTAGTCTACCTAAAAACTATGTGCGATTGCAATGAAGCAGTATGTATTGTGATAAGTGGATATTTTCAAGTCTTTGACTTTTAGCGATTGGTCGAAAGCTAAAGTGGGGCTACAAAGATGCAGGATGCAGTCCTTTAAAATGTCCATACATTAAAACAGTGCACTTTGTATATAAATGTTACGTCTTCTGGAGGACTTGCGTTACCTCTTAGATGCAAGAAGTTTTCGCAAAACCCCATCCTGAACACTGTGTTCAATGTTCTTCTACATTTCCAGAGCCATCTTGAAAGGATCATTCTCTGTCTCAACAACATCCCGCTTACATAATAATAGTGAGAACACAATTTATGTCCTTATTTAGCACAATATTGAAGTAGGTATGAAGGGAGCACTTTTTTGACAGAATTTGTAAAATGTGCTTTTCAATAATACTTACTGATTCAAGTGGAATTTCCAACTGACATGCCGGTGGAAAGCACGATACGAACGTGGGGAATTTTATGAGTTTAAGGATAAACTCCGTCTGTAATTATTTCATATGCGAGCCCCTTGATTGCATTTCCAGTCAACTGCAATACAAGGATTTAAGGACAATCGGAATATTAACACAATTAAACATTAAAATATATGGGTTATATTTGTTGCTTGTGGTTGGGGATTTTATTATGAAGTTGAATTGACGCCCGTATGGCTGGTCTGACATTTCATGAAATTGTGTAACTGTGAGGGTTTGGTCAGAAATAGTTGATAGAAGTTTTACTTGGAAATTATCAGAAGTATTGTTTTATGCGCTGTCAAGCTTGGGTCAGTGGGCGGTACTTTAATATCAATATTTGAATACTCACAACTACGTTCTTTGACCATCGGTCAGAGCTAAATAAAGTCAGTATGGTACCTTGCATAAGAATCGGTATCCTAGAAACCTAAAGTCTGTAGCGGGATTATTATAAAGCCAATCAAGGCCTGTCCTTGTTGCATTATCGGGGTACATCGAGTACTGTTTTCAAGGTGGGAAAGTTGAAATGTTTAGCTTACAAACAATCACTTGCATAAAATTCAATAGGCACCCCAATGAAGACTTAAATTGACCAAAACACCCCCAGTAAACTCATTCCCATCAGTATGCTGTGCTTAGCATTTTAGATTTTACTGCGGCTGTTCAATTTATTCTGAGCTGCACGTGGTCATGAATGAATGAAAAAAACGAACCACAAATTAAAGACGTTGAATTTTTTGAAGTAATATTGGTCAATGCGTCACAAAATCGTTACGGAAATTGCGAGCGGAAGTTGAAAGGGAGATATAAGTTAGTGAGATAAAAAGAGAGAGAGTTACGTTTTGTTTCGAATATTACTGTAGAGGCAAGAGAGATAGATGCACGCCCACATTTTCGTTCTCTCTTTCTACCAGCCAGTTACGTTTCATTATCTAAGACACATCCTACAGTGCAGCAGTGATACCAGATCGGGGGATTTATCACTTTTTGCGGAATTTTCTCACTATTAATAAGCTAAAAAAGGGACAAAGGGATTTTTCAGACCTCATAGTACAAAAAGAAAGGGATTTTACTTTTTTGTCAAATTCTGTCCCTAGTTGCTCATTTCATTAAGAATATAAAAATTATTCAACCTACGATCAAATTAAATGTTTTCATGTTTAGAAAAAAGTCATTCAAAATATCTAAATGCTTTCATTTTCTTTTCCTTTATTTACCTAAACTGTTTCATAAAATGACATATGTGTCTGTGAATGAATCACGAGTATTTTTTTTAAAATTGTAAAATTATTTATTTTGTAATCATAAAAGGGATATTTTGAGTATAACCGTGGGATAACCTGCCTCTAAAGTCTGGTATCACTGCAGTGCACGCCTATTATCTGTATCACACTGTAGGAGCAACAGAGACAGGTGCGAGCACACAGTTTCTTTTCATTCTCTTATTGCAAGGTTTCCACTTTGGTAATTTTTTTTGCTCTTTGAGTTTTGCTTATTTGGTAATTTTTACCTGGTTATGGTAAATTTTTGAGCAGATGTACCAAGAATGCGAACTCGATATCACCTCATTTAAATGCTACCTTATTGCTTCTGAGTGAACGCATTGCATTATTTGCATAGCTATGCTTCATCAGCATCCATATAAAACTGTTTTATTCGCTAAAAAACTTTTTCCATATACGCGTCGAAAGAATAATTCGGCTATGTATTTATTCATCCTTCCATTGATAAACAATTTTCAAACCGCAATTGTAGTGGATTGATCATTTAAACAGTTCTTACAGTTAAGGTAGTCGACAAATCTAGTCACGAATTTCTTGACCGAGTACTGACATAAAAGATAATGGAATTACAGAAGTATTAACTTTGCACTGGCCGCTGTCTACAAGCTGTTTTCCCGAAAAATGCATGTTCTTTTCTAGCATATGTGGGTTCATGAATTGGACTTTATTGCAAGAGTTCGGTATCCTGTAATGTGTTTTTTATATTTTTTTTTAATTTAATAAAAGTGTCAACAAAAACAAAACAAATTCAATACGAAACACAAATCAATTGAACAGCGCGATGCCCACTAAACAAGATTATTGGCAACATGCTTTTTTGTAACTCTCACGTATTCAAAAAAACAGGGATTGAAATTACAAAAACAACGGTTTAAACAATAGGGTTTTGGGGCGATAGACGTACAAAAAATATGCATCTATATATTAATTCATCTCTGCTCTGACTGACATTATTGGCATTATATGGCTGGCGTCGCAAAAGCGACGTTACCGACCGTATATTTTGTATGTTACGAATTCATATTAATCTAGTGGGCAGAAGATGACTAGAATTCTGAATGCCTCTGAATTGAGACCTCTGTCTGAGTGTTTGAAAAAGAATACGAACTCCTTTTCGATAATTCAGGCTGTGGTTTTAACTTAAAAGGAAAATTTCCTAACATAATGCTCGTAGGCACAGTGGGTTAGTGGTAAGTGTGTTCACTGCATTTGCACTTCTTTACAACCGATTACTATTTCGAACTTTACCAATCACTGTTTAAAAGTCAACTGATCCTCTTTGTTCTCAAATCTGCCCTTTTATATCCGCCCCGCCATCTATTGGGCAGTTTCTTGTGAATTTCGGTTCGGCCCGAACAAACCCGATTGTTCTAGAATTAGCTTACTTAACTCTCCACTTATTTACAATATGACAAATATCGGAGAGTACAACAACTGTCATGAAAGAGCTTCGCAATTAGCCGTTTGAACAAATGGAGATCCTCTCCATTTGTCTCAAAAATGAAAAAAATATAGACCTAGGGTCTAGGCCAACTATTTATTTTTTGTATACTCAGAGACTGAGTGCAGACTGTATTTCCTGTATTCTATTCTTTTTGGCCCCCATTTTTTTAAATTTTAATTGAACCCCAGTGTTGCGTTGCTAGGATATTTTACATTACTTAACACCGTTTCGTGTGTTAAGCAAATTGTCAAATGCTGTCGTTCGCGCGTAGGCACATCATAGGTCACAATACCGTTTACCCTCAATATTATTCCCAAGTACAGAATCAGGATTATTAAATCTGTTTACAAGAGCCTAATTATCTTCAACTACTTAATTGCAACACCATAATGACAAAACGGAGAGTATTAGCGCACAGCAAAATAATTACCATATTACGTAAGGCTTACAACCTCTTTGAGAGGATTGAACGATGCACAGACTTGTGCACACGCAGAGTCGAATACGCGCACACATGCATATTATGCAACTAATTCCCAAGCAACTTTTGCATCTGTGTGTGAAGATGAGGTAAAAAGTATAAAAGTAGTGTGTACGATGCACATCCTTGTTAAAGTTGTTGTCTTAAGAGCTTTAAAGGGGAGATTGCATTTAAAAACTGATTTTAATTGAAGTCGGCTAGCTAGGGTGGGGGGAAACAATTTCTTTTTGAAGGCTCTTTTGATGATTGGGCATTCCCAATTCCGAACATAAGTAAGAAAAGCGTAAATTATACGGGTACCTCTTCTCGTTTCATATTTACATCTTCTTCAAAGTTCGTTTGTAGGTATGCTGTTTAAACTTAAATCAATCAAAGCTGGAGTTACGTATAGAAACTACTCCGTACTGCGGCACAAATGATAGTTGAAAACCCAACATTGTTGACTCGCTGCGGTTACCTTATGTAAATCAAAAAGGGTTGTTTCCGCACTGGACCGTAGTCAATATTTAATTTTCGGTGTTTGAGTCAATAAAATTGAAAAAAAGGCCACAGAGTACACCCTGCATTTCAATATGAACCAACCCACTATAGAATGATCTCTTTCGCCCAACAAGTGCCAGTGCCTTTGTCTATCCCCAAAAACCGGTGAGCTCTTTATCATCCCGCCGCAATTTAACATTTCATTTGGCACAGAGTGACACACAATTTCTCAGATTCATATCTAAAGTACACCAAATATCATAAAAAGGAAACCGTTTGGCCGCAAAAGCATAGGTACCAAAAATGGGGGCGAAAATACCAAAAATTATTTTTTTTTTTAAATAAATACGATGAATTGTTTGCCATTTGACGGTGACGGCTAGCGTGATGAGACATCATCTTTAAAGCAGACACCTGACAAAGCATTTCAAAAGTAGAACGAACTCTGCAGCATCTCGCATTATTATATCGTTTACCTTTTATCGTTTCCATTCAGAGAGCAAAAGGACACATAAGCTGAGCAAAACAATCACAACGATGATGGTAAATTGCCTTCACATTCGAAAATGATATCCACAATCCGAGTGGGGGGAATTGCGATTTGACCGGTTGACAGTAGCCAAACAAATACCACGTTTCATTGCATAGTCCAATTTTGTAAGTGTCGCAAGAGATGAAGTTTAAAAGCCACCATTGGCTGAATAATTACAGTTGTTGTGTCAATAAGGCTTATCGACGGGATGTAGAATGTCATTAAAATATGACAAACCAATAACAACATAACAAGCCGGCTGACAATCCAGATTCAGGACAGAATACGGGGAAGAGGAATGGGGTCATATTAATTGGGGCGACCTGTCAATATCAATTGCTAATGTATTTTCTCCTTGGGTATAATGTGCTTGAATTATCCTTCTTCCATCGTTGATACTCTGTTAGCCAGAAAAATGAGAGTAAATTGCGAACGTCGTCGGAAGATTTGATTTATGGTTGAACCCTTGACAGAATCGAATAAGGAGGATATCCTCTATTGAATTCTCTCAATTTTAGGACTTTCAAGGTGAAAAGGAGAACAGCACCGCCACCGGCACATGGTTTGCAGTTTGATATAGATATATTTATTGGCGATTGTTGATTTTGCCATACCGATTCGTTGTACTGTCAATGACCTCAATCAAGGATTAATAAATAATGTACACAGTTGTGACCATGAAAGTTTAGTGACATTGCTGAATATGAATTTGGGATCGTTTGTTAAGGGAAAACCTGTTGTATTGACAGACAATGCTCACACAAATTGAGCTCAGAATTACAGTAAAGTCGGTATAGTTTTAATTTATGTAAAACATATTTTCGTTGATAATTGGTCACATTCCAAATTACTCTATGTAGCAAAAAATTACCTGCTACTGTGATGAATGGAGGAAACGAATCAAACTGTCAATGATGTAAGTCAATTAAAATTTAGTACGAAAGGCCGGAAAAACAAATGTGGATATGAAAAAAATTCAAAGATTTCATTTTTGACAATATTCAAAATATAGTGTTACGTAACCCACATTTTCCTCTGTATTTTTGTCAGTTCTTAGTTGATATAGTGAGTTTAAAATTAAAATTCAAGCAATACGTCCGAAGTTTTGTCAACATTAAAACTTATGTTGTCATGTTTCATCTTACTTGTCAGCTGAGAAAACCTTACATGAATTGTTACGTTGCGGCGTCTCGTCATAAATAACAGAAAAGAATTTTTTTTATTGAGAAATAAAATGGTTGTCAAATTTTTAAACCTACATTTAATTGACTACATTCGGTATTCTAGTCTTCTTAGGCCGACTAGATTTGATTGGACTAATTTAGCCTGAAACTTAAACTGGATTAAGCAACGATTGTTTATTTATTTTTGCAACTTGTTGTTACTAATGTCAGAGTTAAAATTCACCATCACCTAGAGATTTGCAACGGTTTGTAAAGATGTGTGGATTGCCAGGTTTTCGATTGGGCTTCTTCAAATTCGCATAATAAAACTGTCACTTGCTCTTTTCTTTGTTGATATTGCCGTGATTGGAATATATGTAACCTTCGACACTTCTTTACACGTTTTTTATTCACTGGTTAAATTTAATATTAAAACATTCGAAGTTTGCGCCCAAATTGATTTCTTAATCAAATAAATACATAAATAATTAACCAAAATTGATTTCTAAACATTTGTACATATATAATTAACAAAAATAGATCCACCCGATGTAATGCGTTTCTTTGTATAACGATTTCACGAAAACGTAAACAAACTTCACTAGTTGTCAAACTCAAAAGAACTGGTATTGAGAAATCTGAAGCAAATCAGACAACAAAATCCAGTTTCGTAAAAGTGTTCTGCAATCTGAAATAGATTGTTTGTTTCTTTATACCAAACGAACATAAAAAGTGGTCTGAGAGTGCCCAATCGAATACCAAATAACTGCAGTCTTGTCCAACTGTCAACGCTGCAGTTGAAATGGTAAGTTATCTGATAAAGGGTTCAACCCATCGTCTCCGTTGCGGTATATGGTATTCAACTAACAGATATATTGAATATACACTATCTAACAAAATCTGATAAATAGGTGTAACAAGCCTAGTAAAATTGCAAAATGTTCAGTAACACTGAACAGTAAAACTGTCAAAACAACGTAGGCAAAACGGGCACATTAAAAAATCTAGTTATCTTAAGTCAACTAAATTGGTCTAGATAAAATGTAATCTGAACGTAAGAACTGGATTGGTCGGGAACGTCACATTTTAAACGTCAGCCACATATGCGAACTGTCAACTTCGTACTCAGTCACGAATTTCTTGACTAGAATCGTCAAGTAAACGTCAACTGAAACCGATGACCGATTTCAGACAATCAAAACCGATATACATCTAATCAGACATCTGTCAGACTTACTAAACTAGATACTTGTACCCATTTACTCCGTCGATTTTTTCTATTGCCATGGGGTCAGGTGTAAAGGGTATAGATAAAGTGCAAAAGTGTAGTGAAATGTAAGTCAGTATAGATTTTTTTTACATTTTTTACATATTGCTGAAAATATTGAGGAAATAAGAAAAAAAAATGAAAAATAAATAAAATAAGAAGAATTGAAAAAATTCATTTGGGGAAGCCGGTATTCTGCAAGTAATTTGTTGAAGGTTCTACTTCACTTTGCTTCTTATAACAGCAATTTGCCAGGATATTGCTAAAATGAAATCGTAAATAATATACCATCTTAAGCACGCAACACGATTGTCTTTATTTTGTGTTTAATAAAGAAACTCTAAAACAGAGAATGTAATAATTACCTCGATGATGATAGATTTGCGAAAAGCTATTTGTGGTCCTCGATTTAACGCCTGAAATCCATAAAAGTTGTCTGTCTTAATAAAAAAAACACATTACCCACAAAAACCATTTCTAATTACTTCCAAGTACAGTGACTTGGCATCACCAATATACAACTAAATAGTTGAATCAAAGATGTCGCATAAATCGCTAGAGAACTTCTTTCCCACACAAAAAAAAAGAACACACATCGTCTGTCAAAATTTTAATGGCGTGTGCCTTTTTCAGAATTGTTTGGTAGTCTCGCTCTTTTTTGATATTTGTGTAAATTTTAATTTGCAATTCATAATCACCACCGTATTATTACAAATCCTTTCATAAAGTGCGCGTTATTCTACATCATATATGCATGGGATATTTCCCATATTCTAAAGCACAAAATAATTAAATAACTTGTACTTATGCACAATATCACCGGCTGCCAATTTCTTGATGGACGACATAAAAACTGATTTTGATAAAATTATGGCACAGTTTAACGATAGTGTAGCACACACTGCCCCTAAAAAGTTAAGTTTTGATTTCATGAACGACTCGATGGACGAAACACGTAAGTTTTGATGATGTTGCTCAAATATGTATTGTCCTAATGTTTATCTTTTGTTTGCAGTACCGAAAAAACGTCGTGTATCGGGCAGCGTGAAAAATTTATCATTTGGTAAATATGCAAATGATCATGATGAGAGTATCAATTCTTTGAGGAATACTAGCGCGGATACTTCAATGAACTCATCGCTGCCGCCTAGCCCTTGGGAGGGTCGCCGCTTGAGGGCCGATTTGATCGAATCGAAAGCAATGGTAAGAGCGTATTGCATACGACACCACTCTCGCACTTTATCTTTCTAATGAGTGGCGTCGTCATGGTTATAGTATAGCACTCTAGAGGTTTCAGTAAAAAAAAATAAACTCGGCTGTTCTTCTGTATTTCTCTTTCTCCAATGTACCCCAGTTTCTGCCTGCGACCGACATTGAAATTAACAATAATCCCACTCAAAGTGAACACAAGTGACTTAATGACACCAGATGGAGGAAATACCCCCTCCCACCATTCCTATGGAAGTTGCGCTTTACTTTCAAAACGTTGACCATAGGCTGTTCGCATGAACATCCCAACACATACTCTGAGAAGATATAATTCATGCACATGCGCATCATAAACCAAGCTAAATGGCCAACCTTTTACAAGTAACATGGAACATAAAAAAAACACATAAGCCAAAGTAATCGTCAAGAGACTAGAACTCGTTTCTGTTGAAAGAGTGCACTACGCAAAAAAAAGGCAGACTAGAGTCCACTTGACTTAATGGCTATCCTTCGTATCCACCCCTACAACTTCACGATAACACTTTCGTTGAAGCCCGTCGTCGAATTCGAAACAACACATCGGCAGAAATTGAATAAGTTATTTTAGACAGCAATCGCATCATCTCCATACAGAAAACCACAACTTTTCCAAACACAAAATTCGAAAACAACAAGATTCCCATTCCCGAGTCCCGACACCGAATCGATTATGGTTTATAGCACACATACTAATGTACGACTACATCGAACTTTCGGGCCTTCGCATTTTATAATCGGAATGTCTATAGCAGTTGTAGCCAGGAGGTTGGGCCAAGCGGTGTTTTATTAGAGCGACCAAAAAGCGTTGTAAAACATACGAATTTTTTAAAGAGAGAAAGAGAGGAACCACATAAACATGAAATGCGTGAGTGGGAAAACACAAGATCACAAGAGTTTTGTTTTTAGTTATGAGAAATGTCGGACACGTCGTTCTGTGCAGACAGTAGTAATAGGACACTAGGAATCGACTAGTTTTAAACCGACTCGTGCGCCTATGTGTGTTAGTTAGTCTGAGTGAGTGCAGTTCGAAAATCGTTAAATTCTTAGAGAAATAAACAAAGTGCCAAGATGTTTAATAAAATATTTGCGGATACATATTTTGAAAAGCTCTTCGTTGTCCGAAAAGCTTTTCAGTGCAAACAACGGGGAGATACCTCTGAATTGTGGAAATAGATTGACTACCTGTTGGATTGGGACTTCATTTGTTGGCGGAATTGAGATGTTTGAATAAATTGCAAGAGTATGGTAAAAACACGCCAATTCGGTCACAATAAATACAAAACGGTCATTGTGAACGAGTTCACACGACACCTACTAGGAACCAATTTTCCGTCGACGGGCCAACTAAGTGTCGGTCGGAGACTACAATCCTTTTTTATCTTTCGTTTAGTGAAAGATGTAGGACGTTGGCAGACTTTTAGTTGTTTCACTTCCGCTTTACATTACAACTCGCAATTGATTTGTCCTTCGTTGCAGTGGCTCTAATCGTGTTTATCCATTTATTGCCGAAATCAATTACTCTATTCATTTCAAAGAACCACTCTTTTTGTTGCAGATAGTGAAACTCAAGCAAGAAATTGAACGCCAGCACAAAGTTCGCCAAGAAATGGAGTCCATGTACGACTTACAACTCCGCAGCATCACTAAGCAATGCGACGATTCGACGAACAAAGTTGTCGAACTGGAAAAGCATCTTATATTTACACGAAAACGAGAACAGCGTGCAAAATGCGAACTAGTGGCAGCCAGAACTGAGCAGAACGAACAGAAGTTGTCATATGAAAAAGCGATTCACAAACTCCAGAAAACGAATGCGGAAATCGAGGAAAACTCGCAACTTTTGCAGAACAGCATGGCAAATGAGTTAAGCGAGTATAGGCGCCACTCAGAGAAGCTTGAAATGGTAAGCAACTTAAGCCGGACCTTTCAGTTTTTATTTAATGCGTTTGTTTTTTTTTTTGTTCAAAAGGAATTGGAACTTGTTAGTGTGGAATTGGAAAATACAAAGTGCATGTTGATGGACTGCAAAGAAAAGGCCAAGTCGTACGATGAGCTTTGGTTGGATTTGGAAAGAGAGAAACAAGCATGCGATGAGGCAAGGTCTCGAGTAAAGGAATTGGAATATGAAATATCTTCATATGCAGACTGGAAGGAGATTACCAGGGTAACAATTGTCAAAAAGCGTCGTCTGTTGGGCGGAACGTTAAAACGTATTGTTATTTTTAGAATACCCAATCTCGCTTGGCCAGTATTCCAGATATGGATAAGGAAATCGAACGTTTGAAGGGCAACAACAAGAACCTTCATGATGCGCTGGGCGACAAGCTGCTGTTGGAGGAACAGGTTCATGACCTCAAGAGCCGTTTGGAAAAGTATGAAGTTGCTAAGAATGATGCTGTCGTATTGCAGGTGAGTTGTATTGAGCTTTTACATACGATTGCATGTTAAGAAGTCACAACTACCATTTGGTGGATTGAATTGTAGTCGCAGTGCTTTTGTGTCAATTGACGGAAATATTTTATTAAGGATAAGGCTGACAAGGAGCATTTTGTCACTTAATATTGGGAAAACAGCGAAAGAAAAATGGATAATTTCTGCTTGATGATGGAACCAAGTATATTCTGGCTACCAAGTAGGGACGAATGTCTAAATAGACAGCTAGGACTTTTTTCTACCTCTCTAAATGACACTTATACTTGCTGGTCTCTGTGTTGTGGCATAAGAAAGTGATTCAAGTCTATCGTGATACACTAGCGAGACCGTGTCCGTGTTCTCTCTCTCTTTGGCGCAGAAGCAAATTTATTTCTTTATTGTATTGCACCACACTCAAATCACTTGAAACCAAATCACATCAGCAAACTTCTTATCTCATGGAGTTTGACATCAAAAATGATTTGCAACGGTCTGTAGAAGGATATTCTTTATTTTCTGTAACTTGTGCCCGAACCAACGCTAGATAACTGCAATAAAATGTGCAAGACAATCAAGGAAGACCAAAGAGAGCAAGTAACATTTTCTCCTCAAGCTTATGGCGACAATTTGACACGAAGTGCTTGGGCACATTATAAATACAAATACAATACGTAAAACGAGCCTCGCAATGAAAGTTGTATTGGTTGATGTCACTCATCTGTGAAGAAAATGGCAGTGAGAGAGTAAAAGCTTTTCTTCCCATACCAGTTTTATAGCAAAATGAAAGACTTTGGTTCTGCTCAGTTCAATCAATCTCACGCGAGAGTGAAGCCAATGATTTTTTTTTGCGTTTGACAAAAATGTGCAAGAGAATAGGAAAGATAAATAAAAACATTCGCCAACTGTTTGTGAAATCTTGCAAACAATCCAGTTACGAATAGTACCCTCCTCGATGTTCGTGTTCAGATTCAGATTAAGTTTCGTCTTCGACAAACAGTATTCTGAGACAAATTTCATTCATTTCTAGGTTAGATTTTAGCGTTTATGTATAAAATATGTAAATAGTGTTCTTGCGGCTGTTCTTTTGATGGTTAGGGATGATGATTAGCAGGTGGGTTTGCATAAAGTCCGAGAAAAAGGCATTCATTTGTACAGACATCAATTGCTCTCCGAAAAGATTGCCTTTGCTATTTGTTTAAGTCAGCTGGCTTTTTGTATCCTTTCATCAACAAATTACACTACAAGTTCAATTTGATATAACAGTATTTGTTGCCTTAAAAATGTTGTATTTCGTTTTCCAACTCCAGGTCAAGCTAACAAATCTGGAACAGGAACTCAAGGAATGGATAAAAGTTGCACAAGATCATTGCCTGCCAAACACAATGGTCAGTCCGATTGCTCTGCGTTCCAGAATTGAACAGATCCTTCAGAATGATATCATCATGAAGTCCGAGAAGAGCACCGATAAGTGCGAGAAGAATTCTATCGAATCCCAAGTTCATGACTTGCAACAGGTAACAAACACAAGCAACTTATATTTCTATGGCCATACTTACGATTTGAGCATTTGCAGCAAGTGGAGACGTACACAAAGAACAATGAACGTTTGAATTCCGCCCTCAAACATCACAAGAGTATTGTGCTTCGGGTCCAAAAGAAGCTAATGCTGGTCGCCAAGGAGCGCGATTGCTACAAACAGTTGATGGAAAATTACGAAAAGGATTTCACGAGTATGTTTCTGTGGAGTTTGTTTCCCTTCATCACATCTTTAATAAATTACTGTTGTTCTTTCAGTTTCGAATGCGATGGAAATGGTGAATCCCGAATCGCAGCTACGCTGTCGTTTGGAAATGATTGAGAAAACCCTGATAGCGTACAAAGATATGTGTTTCAGTCTTGAAAAGGAACTGACATCATTTAAACTCCTTCCCGATTTGCCGATGGAAACCGGATTGAATTCGGAAAGCTATGAAGATTTCAAGAAACAAATCGAGAACCTTCGAATGGATAACGAGAAGTTGAAGCGTCGTAAGGAAGAGCTCGAATTGGAACTGGAACACAGGTGCTTGAAGGGCGACTTCAACATCGCGAAATATAAGGTAGACTCTGAATAGTAATGTTGTTGGTCTGTAGCTAATTTTAAATCTCTTAGGTTGTTCACTTCACCAGTAATCCAGCTGCCGAAGCGTATGAAAACGCCAACAACCGATTCGAGAAGCTTCAAGCTGAGGTGAGTCAAATCAACAAATATGCCGTTCAATATCGGATTCTTAGGTTTCTGCCAGCGTTGCTATCGAAAGAAGCCAAAGAACTCGGCGTTTTTTTGAGTTTTTGAAGAAGAAGATCCGCCGATTGGTTTGTCCCCAAAAAGAGTTTACCACCTGTGACGCTTAATACATATTTCGTCTTCCTATTTATATTGTTTCCTGTAGGGAGGGCGAAGAATATATCATACACCGTCAGGAAATTTCAATGTGACCAACTCCTACTAACTAAACTCCCCCTCTGCCTTTAGTGTTCTTCAACAGCCCCCTTGGACAAATCGTATTGCTTCGGTGGACTTTCCATTAAAGGTTGATTCGGGGAGTTAATGATTTTTGATGGCAGTTGAATCAAACTTCCTCGAATCTATTTTTTCAATAGTGACGTCTTGTCCTAGGAAGCAGATAATTCACTCTTTTTATTTGTGGACCACATTTACGCAGTCTTCTTCGCGTTTACCCCTAGATATTACCACACACGCTGAGGGCGTCCGACATTGTCAATATTCTCTCATCGGGACACTGATTTGTTGTCTTAAGTTCTTATTTATTTAAATTCTAAACGACGTGTAATTATTTTTTTTTTAGATCGAGCGCCTAAAACGTCGCAATCAAAAACTGGAAGAGGATCAAGAAGAAATGACCAGCCGTCTAAATGAGACCTCGAACATGACAGTTAACATCAAAGAAGTTAATACTCTGCGCGCCGAACTCGAGAGCGTTAATAATAAGATAAAGAAGATGAAAGACTTTTACAAATCCGCCAGTCTGGAGTTTCGCGAAGTTTGCTACATGCTGTTTGGCTACAAAATCGACAGAATCGGCAGTAATAATAATTACAAGTAAGTGCCAACTGACTTGACCTTTCATTTTCGTATTTCAATTTTAAACTATGTATTTTTTTTTTTTGCTTCAGGATCTCAAGCATGTATGCGGAAACGCCACACGAATACCTTAACTTTAGGCTAAACGATTCGGGAATTTTGGACATGCTCGAGACTCCGTATTCGATTTCCTTAAAGGACATGGTGCACTCGCAATTGGCGGCGCACAAGTCTTTACCCGCGTTTCTCAGCTCACTTACGTTGGAATTGTTCACAAAGGCAACTGTAACCGGCTAACATTTTAGTTCTGTATCTATTTTGCATTAAACTGTGGTTTCGAATTAGTTTGTATCGGACCGCATATGTAAATTCTCTTAATGTTATGTGTCAGGTAAAATATATGAGTTAATGGAAATAAACTATATATGTTCTAGAGTTGTTGACATTTTCAACTACATCCAACGTAGCTCGGATGACACCAATTCTCATTTAACATCGTAAATACGTTATTTACTTATACGTGGAGTTTTCAATATCAAAATATTAGCAGTTAGTATCAAGTCCAACACCTACGTGACATTTCGTTCACATCCATCGTGAACTAGCAATGCGTCACTGAATAATGAGGATTTTACACGGAAAAAAATAACTCGATCACGAATGGGGTAATTTGACCGCCGTTTCTACCAACAATACGAATTTAATACCCGACTTGTTTTCGGATCTATCAATCGAATATGACACTCGGCGTTTAATTTACACGGGCATGTTGGCCTCTTCACAAGATCTGTAGCTATCAGTTATGACTTATGAGTATAGGAAGTGACTGACCCGTGGCCCTACTCTCTATTTCGTTCCGAAAGTCAATCCAATTCGAAATTGCTTTCCGTTCTGTTTTAAAGTTGGTACCTTGTAATACTTTCGGAATTCTAAATCGGAGTAGTAGAACATTTTTCATTCGGCTTTCGAAATAGAGAGTATGAAACAGTGTGTTATGGATATTGTTTGAGAATCGTATATTTTCTCGGTTCAAAATCGTATATGTCGTATTTTCTAATTCTACGAGTACAAAAAACGCGTTTAAGATCGTAGAGGTTTTTGTACTTAATTTGAGTGTTATTTTATAATGCTCGAGAAGCCGGACAGTTGTTGTTCACTCTGGGTGTAAATCAGGTCTAAGTTAATTTCACCCCCGACCATTGAATCCGATTTTTTAGAACCTTACAATTTAAATCTTTATCCATAATATTCACTCGAAAACAAGCATTAAGCCCACTAGATTAAATATGGATTTAAACGCGGACTTAAAACAGTTTAAACCTAAAAAATTTCATTTGTTTTTTGTTGTTTGCCACTTGGAAATTTATTTCATTTGTTTTGAGCCCAGTTTTATTTTAAGGTTATGCCGCAATGTTTGCCGAATTATGTCAAAAATGTCTCTTTTTTCAGGCGGAAACATTTCCAAAAATTACCACATCGTTATAGTCGACGCATACCCACTCCTTGCATTCGATATATTCGGCTACAAGGACGACGTTGATTTACCATCAGCTGTTGTTTCATCAGTTCTTCGACAAATTCGTCTTCTGACGATAAAGACATCATCATAAATGTTTTTTACTTTTCTACTCTTCTTATTTCTTGCGCTCTGCGGTCGAAAAGATATCAACATTATGAAGATTTAACCCGAGTTAAAGTAATTAAACTGATCTCTGGAGGGCAGTTTGAATTCAGTCGGATTAAACGCCGTCAAGTTAAAAAAAAAACTGGGTTTAAATTCGGCTTTAACGACTGAATATTATGGACTTGGATTTAATGTTTTGGGTTAAACTCACTTAAATCCGGGTGTAAACTTTAACGCGGATTAAAGTGAGTGAATAATATGGCCGTAAAAGTAGCCATTGCCAATTTGACATAACGCAGCCGTAGCATATAGGGAGTACGGCTACTACCATCTAGTCTATCACGCAAAAAAAAAAAAATGGTATGCTCAGTAATCGATGCCGGCTAATTGCAAAGGGATGTGTTTGTAAGGTAATGTCCTATTAAATGCAGTTCTAAATTTTTGTGGGTTCTTTTTCTGGAATTGTATTTTATTAATCGAGTCGTAGTTCGGTTTACCCATCGTATTAAATGTTTGTATAATATCGGAAAAAATCGGAAAAATATTTACGAAATCGTAGAAATTGGGGCGAAAAAAGCAAAAATCAGAGCGTCGTATCAACCTTCGAAAATCGTAACATTTACGATAAATACGACCACATAACAACGCTGGTACAAAACGTTAATTTTCGAAAAAAGTTAGTTTCGAAACGAGATACAGAGTAATTTGCGGAATAAGTCAGATCTGAGGATATCTAGATCTCCTTAAGAAAGGTATTTGTTTGGGTAATAAATAAATATCAAACAAAGTTGAATCTTGCATATAGCGTCATTGCTGAAAGAATTTGGGCAGCATACAAGGTACAACGTACAACATAGGGGGAACCAGCATTTACGATGAACTTTTATTTAATGTCGTTTTCCATTGGTTTCACTCGGGGACCACTCATTCTTTAATCCACAAAAGTATTGATGAAATACCACAAAAAATAATTTACAGCTGCTGTCAGTTGACTGATTTCAGATTTTTCGTGCCCAAAGGAGCATGAAAATTTACAACAGCCGACTTCTAGAGCAGAAAAATTGCTCTGAATCTGATAAAAAATTCCTTTCCCAATTGAAAATGACCTTAGGTGGTGCTACTTACAGTTGCATTAGAAAATGCAACGAAAAGCAGCTGCTCAACATTCAAATACTCGGAAAACCACTAGCTTTGCGAATAAAAGAATATTTCGCGAACGTCAATACATATCCACATAGTTTCTCAATTCGTATACCTAAGCTTCTTTTGGATGTTCGCATTTTTTCCTTTCACATGGAGTTTTGGAGAGTCATCTATTCTCAAATCAAAATTCGCCACTACAGGGTTTATATCGCCAATGAATTACAGATCGCCGGCGAAAGATACGTCAGCAATACAACAAGCGCTCTCATGTAGGCAGCTTATTCTCAACATCCCCTTCGAGCTGACTGGAGAGGGTTGCGTCGTTGGCATTCAGACTCACAAATCCACTAGTCCTACCTAGTACCTATAGGCCAAGTGCAAGTAAGCAGATAAACACGCTTTTCTTTTCTATTTGCCTAGGAATTTCAAGAGATTTATAGCCCTTATCTAATTCGTCTGGTGTGCTGCGACATAAGTAATTAACAAATAAAAGTGTGCGTAATGTTAGTAAAACTTTGCTGATAACGTTGAAAAGTTTTTACTCTGATACTAAGCCCAATTAGAGTATACGAACTCGCACTGATTGCTAAAAATAATCTCAGTCAGCTGTAAACATTCCGTTTAGTCATCTACTCTGAGTTTACGCAAATTCACAGCAACGCGATGTCAACCAAAGTATTATCAAACCCATCCTAAGTACTGGATGGAAGTTTGTTTTTCGTCTTACTTTTAATAAATAATCAATCTTGCTTAGGAGTCAACGATCTTACCTATGTTCTGTAAACGTCTTCATTGTGTCCAGTGTTGCCAGGTGGTGGATGAAACAAACGATTTGTCACAACAAACTCAGCTGTTGGGTTCACTCAATTTAGTTCACATAAACAAAAACAAAAACAATAGCAACGATGAAGGCATTACAAGAATTTACGATACAAAGTCATTCTTGTCTCACCATCATGTTCATGTATATAAATGTGCGCACTCGTCGTCTATCGCTATTTTAAGAATGTCACAATGCCCCTTATCGCACACTTGTACTATTTATTTGACCATAGCCATGCTTAAGCAATTTTTTTTTTCTAATTTAAATGCTTAAGTACAGACTTTTGCGTATAAATCGGCAAGCGAAATCATGTTCAAGGATATTCGAAATTTAAGGTTCCACTAGAATTCACTCTCCTTTGCGAGAAACACGTTTGTTAGAGTTAGAGAAACAAGTTCCGATCGTAGCGGTACCTCTGCATATGCTCTACTACATAAGCAGTAAGAAATCTTGACTCGTCGCCGTAATGATCTGAGGGACATGTATCTAGATACTATTCTAAACAGTCTCACAAGTCAAGCGTTATACCGCTGGGCAGCAGCGTCTAGTGTGAGAAGGAGAAAGCGGGAGCGCTGAACAGTCTGAAACAATCCGCTCCGTACCGAAACATCATTGTTTGTTGTTGTTAGCCTTTCATTTGTTGTTGTCGCCGCCAAACACATTGATATGAAAGTGAGGCGATTTTATAACAATAGAAAAATAATATTTTTCAGTCTCAATTGTTGAGGTTCAGTTCAGAGTACAGTGATTGAGTTAGGGGGTGGTGGGCATCTTTTGACAGGCGAACGAGAGATAACCACAACCGTAAGCAAACGCACATATTGTTGACGCCAATTAGTCTCTGCGCCGCCGGAAAAGTCCGATCAGTATAGTGTCGTTTTTAATTGTTATTGCACTGTGCCTTAGCAAGTTAATAAGTCTAGTTGTGCATATCTACATCAAGAGATATAGATAAACAACACAGTATTCTGGGTCGGCATTCTGTAAGTCGAAACGTTGAAAGGTTTTCGTGTGCACGAACGATTTACTTTCTGCAACAAAACAGATTCAGCTGACCCATGAATTCGTTGCGGTGTTATTCCAAATAATCAATAAAAAGGTTCTCATCTAGCCTAAAGAGGCCCAATCATTACACTAACACCTCTTCAGTTGCGATCTATGGATAGCTGCGTTTACTTTTGCTTGCCAGTTACCTATTTCTCGGTGATTTTGTTTTAGCTATTCCGATCAAGTTTAGAGCCTTATTCTTCAAAGGCGATTTCATCAAATCATAGGATCGCTATATTAGAAAGCTTCCAGAGAGTTTTATTTCCGGGCATGTGCCTACTAAGAAAGTGGAAAACAGCTTCCTCTTTCTCCCAAAAATTGTTTAAATATGAGCTAAACGGCTTGTTGCAAGCTAGCTCTGATGACACAGATCTAGGGTTGCAACCGATTATTTAAACAAACGATTTGTCACAACAAACTCAGCTGTTATGGTAGACATCATAATGGATGCTGTCACATTGAACTTGGTCAAGGAATAGCCGTTCGTTGCGGTCTGCAGTCAATTAACAAGGTCAAACATCCTTACATCTTTTGAGGTACTACCCGACATTGCATGGATTGAATAAAATGCCTAAAAGCTAGACATTTTTAAATAATGACAGCAAAAGCTGTAGAAAAGACAAAGGAACTCGAATTATGTTGCTCCAGGATCACCGCTAATTTTCAATCTCAAACTTCTGAACTGTACAATACAAAACTATTTTCTGTTTACCATGGATAAAACCTACCCTACCTAAATATGACAACTGTTTGACTTATTAGGTTTTTTCCTTTACGTTTGTCAAAATGGCAGTGGTTGGGATAAGTTCCCTCTCAGAGTTACGAAAAAGTTAGGGAACGCTTTTGTAGTAATCTGTGATAAATGACAGATAAACAATTCAAAAATTAAAAAAAAGTGTCAAGAAAACTCGTCAACATGTCTGATGACTTGAAGAGTTTTCTAATTTACTAAGAATAGCAATGGATTCATCTAGCAGTAAAAGTGATTCGGAATTAATGGAACTTCTTTTTGATTAATCGGATTCTGTTCAAGAGTTAGTACTGATTGAACTACACACATGCAAGCATGAACAAAGCGACACTGCATTAAAAATTACGTAGAAGAGATTGTCCCTTTTTACACTTCTCGACGAAAACACGCAATTTTATTTTGCCGCCTGTTGGTACCATTTTAATACGCAGCGAATGGTAGCATATGCACTTATACCAAGAAATTTGTGGAGTAAAAACTCGTAAGATTCTCAGTGGAGAAAGATATTTCCCATCTTGCTCTCTCGATTACGCTCTCTTTTACGATTTTTTCCAGTTAAGGAACGGTATTAAGTAAAAATTCGACAGAATTAGTAAATATTCAGTAGAAAAACAGATCTGAACTGCAAAAAGTGCTTTGTCTGTCCCAATGGAAAACGACATGAGTACTTAGTTGACAGTTCAAATATGTGGCTGAAGTAGGAAAAGTGACCTTACCGACCAATCTAGTTTTTGCGATCAGGTTACCTTTAGTCCAGACCAATCTAGTCGACTTAAAATATCGACGTAATGCCATGTTCCCACCAAACTGAAATCGCGAGGTTTCGATGAACTTTTACCCAAAACCTTAAGACTGTTGCAAGAGAGTGATAGGACTTCAATTTTTAAAATTAGTGCGAGTAGCTTCTATATATTGTGTGTTGAAGATTCCACTTTTTTTCTTTGCTAACATGATGTTAAACAGAACACGCCTATTGGACAGTAACCACCTATCTCAGAAAAGAAAAGCAAAATAGTGTGGACACATGCTTTATAAAGCAATTCAAACTTCAGAGTGACATTACTAGAGTGCATTTCAGAAGAAAGTTGTTGTAATTGTATATTGAAAGTTCTTCTTTAAATGTGCATTTAAACAGGAATTGACATATAGCATTATATTTGAAATATAAATAGGTACCATAGAGCCGACACAAAATTATTTTAAAGGTGGAAGTAGGAAGTTTCGCCACCATGAAGTTGGTTATGATCGGAGCATAATACTGTCCAAATTTTAAGTCAACATAAACTACGACTTCACTGACGTAACCAATTACCATAATTTGTGAGCACCCAATTGTCTGGTGAACAAACCTTAAGCACACACAAGACACAACCGAGCTCTTAATATGGTAATATTTTTCAATAATTATTAATTTCAATTACTTTATTTTCGGAAAGAGTTAGACGCTGCATGATAAAACTCGCAAATGAATGCATATTTTGACAGCTGGAAATTAAAAAAATATACATCGGTAAACAAAAATTTTTTACTATACTTCTACTAGTAGAACATCACGTCCATTCTTATGACGTTTTCGATTGAAGAAAAGAGTTGCCCACTCTATCAAATTAGCGAATCTAGAAGAGGTTCTCTTTCTATGTTTTCTTGAAGAACAAAGTGCATTTCCTGGGTAAAATGTAAAAGATCTTCAAATAATTTCATTGAATAGTTAAATTCTGAACTTTTGTGACGAATTCTCTTGGATCTTCAATCAAAAAATGACATTAGCATCGAAACGACGGTTATTCGATTTTACTAAACAGAATATCATAGGTACACTATATGTTAACACCTTTTTTTAATACTAATTGTAGTCTATTCGATCGAATTGAGTTTATTGTCAAATTGCATTCGGTCAGAAAGTGTGAGTATGACAGCAACCAATTTTATTATTGCTACATATTTTTAGGAGGAAATATAGATTTTGTTTTTTTATTAGCCAAAAACTCTGCTTTTAATTATAATAGTATTAAAGAAGCAGTTGGTATGAATTAGAGTGGGGACCTTCAAGTATCTGACAGCTGTCTGACTAGATGTATCTCGGTTGTAATTGACTAAAATCGGTCGTGTGAGCAACTATTTCAGTTGACGTTTATGGAGGAGTAGCCGACGAATATAGTCAAGAAATTCTTGACTGAGTACTAAGTTGACAGTTGGCATATGTGGCCGACGTAGAAAAAGTGACGTTCCCGACCAATCTAGTTTTTTGCGTTCAGGTTACATCTCATCCAGACTAATCTAGTCGACTTACGATAACTATATTCCTGAATATGCGCAGTGTTTCGGGAAGCCCAACCTTTTACAGATGGGCTATCTGTGAAACGTTAAAACGTCAAAAAATAAACTTTTAATGCCAGAGTAGTGTTTTTTTTTTTTTTTCAAATTTTGCTAAAAAGCGTACAATTCCCATGACTTTTACTTCTCGTCTTTTGCCTAATACATTTGATAAACGTCATTTTTCAATTCTACAATGCTTTTATCTGGTTTTTTGCACTTTATTTATTTACGTATTAGACTTTTTAGTAGTTTTTTAACATAACTATGCTAAAGCCACATAAAATCCGTTTTGGTTTCCTACAAGGTTTTTTAGCTGTAACTTGTTTTGTTTTCTTCTTATTTGACACTGACGTTGTCGTGAACTACCCTATCGTGCGAAGTTTTTGCTTATTAATTCAAGGACAACGAAATATGGTCTGCGCCTCTGCATACTCGTTGATATATGTAATATGTAGTTGGCGCAGGTGTGGGAATCCACTGTTTTAATTCTATCTTAAAGCTATTTATATGTGTAGACATCTTTGCTGTTAGAAGATTCAAAAATAATTTCGCAGAAAGCGCGATTTGAATATTTACAATCGAATTCTATAATAAATCAGAATTGCAGTCCTTCATTTCCATGGCCAAACCAAGTTTGAAATCAGCTTAACAACTGCAATCTAATGTTTGTTGATGCAATATTCACAAATAAATCAACACTTATCTAAGCATTTGAAACAAAAGATCATTAACCACTCACATCCGATTGATTGTTAAGAGTTTCGCTTTACATTAATTCGGCTCTGGCGCTCCTGAGTAACTGCGATCAGGGTGTGGGATTTTTATTTTAACACTTGACTCACCTAAGATGTCTTGGCCACTTGCCAAAAGCCAGATGTGTGTCATTCACATTTGCGCATGAACTTGTGATGAATTTTGGTTAAAAATTTATTATATGAATCTCGACTCGATACTTGCCAAATTTGGTAACAAAAGTATGACCTGCAAATGAATTAATTCTACTACGTCACTTTGTATTTCAAATTTATACGATTGGCAAGACGAGAACTGGTTCTTGAAATGTGTTTGGCCGTCTGGAAATCTGATATACGTATCGAATTTCTTTATTTATCATTCCAAATTAGGAGTGAAAGATGCTACTAGTTTGGAATTATGCAGATATATGTCATTTGGAAATAATTTTTAAAGACTTTCCGGGCAAACTCGGGTATAGGTGTACGAAAGCCGACTGTGTAGTTTGGATAGTCTTTGATTATAATATTCGGATATTATCAAGGTTTGTAAAGTGTACTTCTTTTGAGGGTTGATATTCAGATAGGGCTTTTGCACAGCCTGGAGTGGAACGCAAATAGAACTAAGCCATCACGAATTGTCGGACATTCGATGCAAGGTGATGAAAGTGCGGCTCATTAGTGAACAAATTTTGACAGTTTGAAGGTAAATAGACTTCTAACTATTCAAGCACAGAAATCGATACCCAAAATGTGATCGTGTAACTTCAAATTTCGTAGCAGTTGGGCATATTCAAAAATTTCGTCATCTTAAGTCGACTAGATTAAGGCAAAAACTAGATTGGTTGTTTTCATGCTTTTACGTCAGCTACACAATCGAAATGTCAACTGAGCACTCAGTCACGAAGTTCTTAGGTCTGTTTCTTTATTTTTCAATTCTTGAGGGGCTGAAACCCCACCGAAAATCTAAACATAAAACCAAAACATTCTTTGTGATTGTTATATACCATAAAAATACATGGATAGGATATACAGATCATGTGAGCAAAATGAAAAAGGCCTAATGAGCAGAACGATGGGCGATGTTTTCAAAAGCATCTTTTGAAGACATTTGGCACATTTTCTATGGGAAATACCATTAATATTGAGGTTACTGTGCAAAAAAAAACAGCCCCCAACCGTATTTTAGCCGTGCACAGTCGAGAGTAAAAACAGACTCATAGGCTGCTTTCTTTTATCCGCTAGATCGGTTCGTGTATGTCATTTGCCAAAAGGCCACAATTACTGACATTGTCACTCGCTCCTTAAGAAATATTTCAAATCCCTCTAATTTTAAAAGTGCAATCGCGCAACATTTGTCCAACCCGTTCCACGATATCTGAACCTTCATTATCACCTCCTTTTCTAAGCTCAACCTCTCCCTCTATATCTCACCTCTTAGATTAAGATCCATATTGTTAATTAGATTTAAGAATCTTTAATTTTCCTGAAGTAAATAAATAAGACTATAAAATTAATTACAAACCAATTAATTGAAATAAATGAAATGAAATAGAGAAGGAAACAAATGTCCTCTAGAATGGAGGGATTCGAAACAGATATATAAATAGGTATGTGTGAAGTTCGTTCTTAATTTCATTGGCAATTTAGTCACATTGGGCCTTACCAATAATCTTTTTTAACCTTCACACAAAATAATTTTTAGGTCACAATATGCAATTTTGTGTGGCAAATTTCGCCATTGTGAGTTCGAAGAATTTAGCGTGGACACTTAAAATGATTATTGGTATCGCGGATTCTCTTTGGTGGCAGTCCACTTTACCCGGTTTCGAATATCTCTGATGATGTCTCTTTCATACATTTGTCATTGTGCAACCAACTAGCAACCACCAATGACCACGAAGTGTGACTAATGTCCCAACGCAAGCAGTATCACCTTTCTTAAGTTTAAAATCGGTTATTTCCTATTTGAAAATTTTGCAATTTTACTAGAGAGCAGATCAGTGTAAAATGGCCAGCACATTATTTGCACACATTGCACATGCAGTTGTTGTGTGCCCTGTATGTAAAGCTTTCTTTTCAAATAAATTCAAAGGCACATCAGAGTGACAGCCAACTAGAATTGAGTGTTTTTTCTACTAAGCTCAACTCAGTTTAATGTGACGCAGATCCCAAAAGTGTTATACGATTTTCCATGATTCACTCAACACTAATAGTGCCCCCACGTCGCACAATCACACTAACAGTCCAGTCGCTCGCACAATTCCACTTCCCTTGTCCAGCACCAGCGATTTAAATTGGAATCAACCACTTTACCCACTCGATGGCGTGGGCATTCAACCGTACGTTGGGTGGAACCACACCGACCGATGGTTGATCGTGTGGGGAGCTTCCGATTCGGCGCGACGACGTTCTTCATCCGCGATGATCATCACTTGTTACTTCCAGAGCTCAGTTTCAATCTTGGGTCGGTGCATTGCAGATCGTACGGAAAATAACGGTCGTCGGAGTTTAAATTGTCTTAATCCGATTTTAATTAACTCATTTATTTTAGTTTAATTAATTTTATTAAAATTATTTTTATGTAATTCTGTGTGGATAATTCAATTTAGTTGGATGTTGTGAATTTTCTAATCCACTGCAGTTACTTTGTGCAAAACTAAAAATGATGTCATTGTATGAATTTCAAAAGAGGGAATAACGCATTTCCAACAAGTGTTTTTATTGTGTGTGTTGTATACGAAAAGGTGAACAAAAACAAATCGTCTTTTTCGATTTTGAAAATTATTGTGGGCGGCGTTTGTAGTTTGTATCTGTCTGCTGGTGGTTGTGCATTTTTGTAATTGCCCACACGATTATAAAACGACTTCCAAATCGGGAATGTCCATATATATGAAATACGCTGTCAGATTGAATAATTATTTTGCAGCACTTTTTTGAAACTCTTGGAGTTGCACGGATTAAGCCACTCATACGAGAACACATAACAATACAACATAGGATACCCACTGGTAAGTAAGGGGTGACAGTTTATTTTTAATGACACAACAATTAGCGTGAATTTTTTGCGAACTTCTACGTCTTTAAATGTTGGATGTCATAGCTCTGATTGTTGAGTGCAATAGTATATAATGATGAGTGTCATTTTGTGTTAAAAGTTACCACAGTTTTATATTCGATGTCAGTTTTAAAAAACAAATTTGATATCGATCGTATTGGGTTTGGCAAACAAATAGGTTTTTATTTCTTCGGGTCTTATACAAGATTGCCATTATTGTCTGTAGCTTTCTGTTCTTAGTGTCAAAATTAATACATATTTTAACATGTTCAACATTAAATATTAAGTAAAAATTATTAATTCTGTATAGTTTTTGAAACACTTTCTGAATTTCAAGACGGAGAAAAATAAGGTCCAAAGTTTGTGCGATTTATATTTCAGACAGATCTTTCTTCGCCGCCATTTTAGTTTGACTGTCAATTTTCAATTCATACTTTTTGACAATCGTGGAGAATGATCTTGTGAGCAAGGAGATGTCTTAACTTTTCTTTATTAATTAACAGAATAACCGACTGAACGTCCAAATTTTGTTATATCACGTTTTTGCGGCATTAGATATTTGACGAAACTAACATTTGGGGAGCAAATTTTTTTATATGTAAACTACTTTTCAAAGAGGAGTCATTTTATTTGGGAACTAACTTGCGAGTGATTCACAGGTGTTACACTGATTCAAAGTAAAATACACAGTGAATCACAGCGACAGAAATATCTAAATAATTTTTATCGATAAATATGTATTTATATTAAACAATATTTTACCCGCTAGGGCGAACCTACAATAGATTAAAACTCCTACCCGTTGTCACAATTCAAAACATAACCTCTACGACTGTCAAACATGAACCGCAATACTTATAATAATTTATAGTGTCCAGGCTAGATTTTTCGAACCCACAATGGCGATATTTTCCGCATTAAATTCCATATTGGGACAAAATATATAAGGTTAAGGTTAAAACTGATTATTAGTAAGGCCCATTGTGACAAATGACGTTTAAAGTAAACGACAGTCGAAACAAAATCTGCCTGAAAAATATATAGCTTTTGTTGATGTAATATTTTCGTAAACGGGTTACTTGTGCTAATATCCGAAAACGATTCGAAATCGAAAAATAGATTCATGTAGTGCATTTTTATTAAAAAAAAATAGAATTGAATTGAATAATTTTCGGACACCGATGTTAATTGAGTGCATGTCAACTAAAGGAACTCGCTGTGGCAAAGACAGATTTGAAAGACGAAGTCGTGCATGCTGTGTTTTTTTTTAATTTGTTTTAACTTAAAGAAGGCTTGATTTTAGCATAAATTGAAAGGACCAACAATTTGCTGCCATATCCAGATAACTGAGTTATCGAGGGCCCAGGGTTATAGTTTATACATTTTTGTGTTCGAAAATGTTAGAGGCCATCGTTTGTAGAAAATAACTCAGTTATCATATTTATGATGCTTATAACAAATTTTACAAAATTAAGCTAAAATCATTTTGCATTGAATACATCCATCTAAGGGCGGTAGAACTCCTGGCTTAAAACTTTGATTCGCTTATGTTCAGAAATAACTAAAACATAACATATAATTATTCTAAATATTAACAATTTGTTCTTTCGCGTGAGTTTGGGTGAATGGCTTGCGGACATCTGCCACAACTTCAATCATTTCACTCGATAAATGTATCGGCCGGGATTCTCTGATGAACTCGCCGGCGAACGAAATCTTCGTCCGAAAAACCCGAAGCGATCGAAATACAAATCGATTGGCTTGGTTTGGTTCTGTCAGCAATAAGAGGGGTGTGTTTGGCATAAGGTTTCGAGAAGCTTTCATTCAAAATTTATATTTCATTAACTAAACAGTCTTCGATTTTCGGAAATCGCACAAAATGACGTGAAAATAACAACGATCATCTATTTACTTGGTATGAAAACTCAAAACAAATCAAAAAAGGTCGTTTTACTCCTATTTCAGCTTAGGAAAGAACTGCAAGGTGTCAGTGTGAGATTGTGGAAATTTTTAATTTTTTAATAGAATTTTCGGAATTTGTTTTTTTTTTTGGATTTTCGTTTAAGATTTTACATTTTTTTAGCTATGATATGATGCCGTAGTTTCCCTAATATTTCCATTTTTGGGCGCTGAGTGCATATTTTTTTTAAATCCTTCCGACTCGCCGAAGCGATGTAATGCACGTCGACCTGAAAGATCAATGGTGCTATTGCCGGTCAGAATTTAAGTAAGTTTAGTAGAGCTTCTACTTTCCGTATGTAGCTGTGATACTTACAGGACTTAATTAATTCTTCTTTACTTATTACTTCACTGAAGAATGATTTCCTTCCAGTTCCGCAAAGGACCGGAAGGTCACTTTTGGTATGCTGTTAGCTGTTTCTTCGTCCTTAACAATCAAGATCAAGGCATAGTCGCAATGCCGACTAAATCCTTTTAATTAAGGTGTTCTATTTGGTAGCCTTCTAAATTTTCGCATCGCGTGCCTGCCTATACAGGGCACTCATTCCGTAATTTTTCAGACGATTATCGTCGAAACGATAGACCTTTTAAAGTAGAAGCTAAGTGCCAAAATTACGAGTTTGATACCTTAATCCAGTTCATTTTCCGCAAATGTAAAGAAATCTGACGATAGTGAAATAAATTCGGGCAGAATATAACTTCTTATGGTCATCAAAGTTTCAAAAACGATATCGTCCCGACGATTATTTTATAAGGAATCTGTCCCTAGATTTAGCATCTTTTTGATATCGTTTTCGAAAGGCTGATTAGCTTTTTTGACCTGTCTGTTTGTGTTCCCACCTTTTTAAAGCCGAATTTATACAGCTGATTCGGATATCACACAGAAAAGTTCAAAAAGGAGCTTCTGAGCATTTTCTCACAAGTTTTTCATTATTTTTAATTCACTTGTGGTCGGGAACCGCGCAGATCATATAAAGTCTGGGAAGTTCAGAAAGCCGTTCCATGAGTTCTGAATGCTCGCTAATATTTACCTCTTTCGTTTGTGTCAAATTTGCTGATCTGCGTATTATTACTTTTCTGTTAGTCATATTAAGGCTTCTATAACCCCTTTGGGACAGAAGAAACCGAGACGCCACGTTCGACGTATACCTTGTTTAGCTTGTTGATGGCGGTACACTGAGTGCATACTCATAGGGTAATGGAAAACGTACATAACAGTCATTCGATGTTTGTTCAGCAGTTTTCGAAGTGCAGGGAGAGAAAGATCGTCTCTGGACGATACGGTTTTTGAGATTGTTGCTTCTGTTATAAGTCATTTTCTGAATAGCTTTTTCCAACTGTCGGTAGATGTCTCATGTCGCTATGGACACTGCTCTTAAATTCGTATATTAAGCACTAAAGTACAACTGCTGCTTAAGCGGTCAATCTTTGCGACGACAGTCATCTGAAAAATTGCGTGCTTAGGGCAGTTTTTCAGTAGGTAGGTGTCTTTTTTCCAAACAGTGCACCCAACAATAACATGTCTCTAGGTACCTACTTAAGCAAATACAATAAGTCAATAATTACTGTCACATATCGCTCTTTGTATACGCAAGCACAACTACAGCCCAACCTCAAATAGCACAAAGGACGCCACTGTATCTCCCCATTGTATTGGCTTTAGTCGGGTTTCATAAGTAAACAATATCGCGGACTACTACTTTGATCATCAAATTTAACAAAAAGTGTTTGTTACTCGGCCGGACGCACACCTATAGGCAAAACTTGCCTATTGCACAGTTCATTTAAAAACGAAAAATGCTGATCACAAGCCAGAGGGAGTCTATTCGACAAGCAAACAAATTCTTTGAAAATATATTTTACGGTCTAAACAAAAAGACTCGCCACACACAGCAGTCCATTCCGGTGGCAAGAGTGTTTTGCAGAGTCTGCAGTAGACGCATATTTCCATAAAGATCTGTCCATAAAATTTTGACACTACCCAAGATAAATAAATAAAGTGCCCGGCAACTGTTTGTATACGATATCAACGATCAGTGATCAGCCGAAAGCCATGCAGAAGTTTGTTCTTAAACAAAGAAGCTAATAGAACGATATTTTGTTAATTAAATTGTTTCCTCTGGAATTGGGGTGAGTGGGAGGGAGACTCTTTCCGCGTCCCCTCTTCGCGGACGCAAATTCCACACAGAACCTTCATGGCAGTAGCTTTTGTAAACATTTGGCAAGTTAATTGTATACACCAGTGCAACGAGTTCATTTGCTTAGCAATAAAGGAGTCTTTGCTTTCCAAGGAAATGAATTTCGTTTTTTTTTTGTTTATTTGGAAATTGACTCTTAGGTTGTGTGCAGTCTTTTTTTAGTGTTTTTTTTTTTAATTAAACAACATGAACAATGGGGGCTATGTTGAACAACGTTGGAACTTGCCGATTCACTTTTTGTGTAAGTGTGATAATTCTGTTTGCGAAAAATATCTGTCTCAAGGTTTAAGTCAGAAGTGAGGATTATTGGGGAGCCCAAAACACTGGGCCTTACTAATAATAAACTTTAACCTTCATTTAAAATATTTTGTAGGTCACTATGGGTGCCATTGTGAGCCTGGACACTAAATATGATTATTATTATCGCGCTGGGTTTTTTGGGTCTACTCACGACTTTAAATTGGTAAAGGCTCACTACTTCAAAATTTGTGTAAAAAATGAACTACCTAAATTTAACGACAAAACAGCGAAAACGCTCGGGTTTCTCGTTTACCTACTCATTCTGTTAGTAGTGTGACAGAACTTGTATTTTTGTTTCGCCTTTATTGACTACGGAAAAATCAATTTACATTAACGGATGAGTAGCAAATACTGCCTATGAATACTCAGCTGTACCTCAGCAAGCCTTTTCTATTAGATGTTTCTAATATTCCGGCGTCAGCCATGGCCTCAAACTACAAGAACGTATTCAGCCAACTGAGGTTTTCCCCTGTTTCGACGCAACCTTTGTACTTTAGGCTTTCTGACCTGATCAACGTTCCTGTAAAGCCCGTAAAGTTCGTCGTTGAATCTCCTTTTCCACATTCAATCGATCCAAACTGGAAAGGATGGGACCAAAAGAATTGTTTTTTTTTTAATTTTCCAAAAGCTTTTCATATACGCTTTCGATAAGATCCGTAGTAAACCTTTTCTATTGTTCTTTCCCAGAACAACAGGGATAATTAAGGTTTCGTACTTTACCTTATTGGTTCTTTGAGGATCTGCTTTGCTTCTTTGATGCCTTACCTCGGGGAAACTAAACAAAATATTCAAAATAATCCAAAGATGTTCTGGAACTATATTAATTCAAAGCAGAATTCTTCAAATTTTCCAAAGAATATGGAATACAATAATTATGTGTCTAGTGATGACAATGAAATATATAATAATTATGTTTGCTGACTTCTTTCAGACAACTGATTCAATGCCTGATTCGTTGACTCTGAGTTATTCCCGTTGTATTATAAAAACAAACTGTGATATTCCGAGCATAGGACTGACTGAAAATGAAATCGTGCAATATATAAAAACTTTGAATGATAACTGTGTTCCTGGTCCGGATGGTGTTCCATCATTATTTATTTATTTATCGTCTGTAAATTTCATCTGTAAACCGTTAACATATTTATTCAACTTGTCGCTGTCCAGTGATCTCTTTCCGATAATGTGGAAATCGTAATTTATTATGCTTCTACATAAAAATGGTAACAAACATCATATGGAAAATTATCGAAAAATCTCAAAACTGTCTTGTATACCTAAACTCTTTGAGAAAATTATTTGCAACTACGTGCAATTCACTGCTCTAAAATGTTTGCTGATGTGGAACATGGATTTTGTTCCAAAAAATCAACAGTAACTAATTTAATAGAATTTACTTTCCACGTCAATGAAAGCATGGTGAATGGGTTACAAACAGATGTTTTTTATGCTGATTTTAGTAAAGCATTTGACAAAGTTAATCATGTTATCCTGTTAAGAGAACTTGAATTTTATGGATTTGAAATGGATTTGCTCATATCTATGTGATCGTACGCAAAATGTGAAATTAAATTACTGTTTGTCTAAAAATATGTTCGCCTATTCTGGTGTCCCTCAAGGCAGCCACTTTGGTCCACTTCTGTTCCTGTTATTTATCAACGATCTATGTCCTCTTATTACATACTCAAAGATTTTACTATTTGCGGATGACTGTAGTAAGCTGATCTATTCATACAGTAGCCTGCAAGGTTATATATTTTTACAGCATGACATTGACACTATGCAGGAATGGTGTAAAAGAGACTACATTTTGTATTAATCTTAAGAAGTGTAAAAGCATGACCTTCACGAGACGCCAAAATCCAACTGCGCCAATTTATTTTATAAATGAGCAAGCTGTTGAAAGTGCTAATCGCTTTAATGATCTTTGACAGAAAGCTCAACTTCAACATCCATTTGGATTCCATTGTCAGCACGGCAAGAAGCCGATTAGGACTTATAAAACGTTTCTCAAAGGAATTTAAAGATCCCTATGTAACCAAAATTCTGTACTGTTCTCTCGTCCGACCTGTTTTGCAATACTGTAGTCCTGTTTGGTATCCGTCCTACGAATCTGGAATCTCAAGAATTGAAAGTTTTCAAAAGCAGTTTCTTCTTTTCGCATTAACGTTGCGATTACGATTTACATTGGAACCCCGAAAGTCGTCTTCCTCCCTACATAAGTCGATTAAAGTTGCTGAATCTGCAGACTTTGGGAAAATGAAGAGAGACATCCAATGTTATATTCCTGTTTTGCGCTCTGACTGATAACGTGAACTCCACATATGTTCTCAATCTCGTTAACATCAATACCAGACCGAGGACAACAAGGAACCCAATGTTTTTATACCAAAGGACGTCTCGATGTAACTATGAGAGTAATGGCCCTATTAATAACCTGACGAGGGATTTCAATAAGTACAATCATGTGATTGATTTCAATATCTCAAAATTTAATTTAAAAAAAAAGAAAGAATTGAAAGAATTGTAAAACATCATCATTTTCAAATCTGATTAACTGTGACATTTATGTATAAAAAAAAAACAGCGGCTGGCAAGGTGCCATTTTGCGAGGTAATTGCCATGCCTACGTAGACGAAGTCTTTATCTACTATGAAGTCATACATGTCAATTGTGATGTCGTCGATGTTGAGATTCCTTTCTCGATGGGAGTATGTAATTTGTATTGTCTTCGTTAACAGCGAAACCCACCTTCGCCGCCGTTTTACAAACTTGCAAACGAGCCACTGACAACTTGCTAGTGCGTTCTTCCGATAATAGCCCTGTTTTTTGAGCTTCGTTCTTAGCAAAGCAAAGTAAAGTAGAATTTTCAACGCGCAATTACAACAACTACGCTCACTTGACACTTCGAGACTCGCAGTAGTTGTGTGCTGAAAATCGTACTTTACTTTGCTTTGCTGAGTACAAAGCTCAAAAAAACACGCCTAATATCCACATCATAAGCAAGTATGTGGTTGGAGGGAAATTTTTGAAAGCTGTACCCTTTATGCTGATTTATAAGTTTTAAGAGTGTTGTAAAAGGAATTGCGTCACCTTGTCTTTAACCTTATTCAACAAAGTGTTCGGTGGTGTTCTTTCAGACTTTCAATGTAGCTAAGTTTCTCTTCTGCCATTTTGACATTGTGACGAACAAGTTTGGCATTTGACATTATACTGTGTATAATTTTTCACTTTAAATGGTATCTTAGGTAACTCTGATTTTAATATAGAAATCTTCACTTGTGTTTATCCGGAAATGCTGACTATCATCATCCGTTTTACGGATCACTTTCGCTATACCTGGCCTCGGTTTTTTGGCTGTCTCAACCCTTTTAGTGTCTGCAGAAGTGTTATTCCCAAATCCTCAGATTTGACCATCCATTTTTCGCGCTCTTGCTCTGATTCTAGGAAGTTTGCCGCTAGTCGATGGGCAGGTTAAATATGACATATTAATTCGTAGGATTTCAAATACAATAAAAAGTGTGTAGCGGCCTTACTCAATCGCCGCGAAGTGTATTTCAGCTGTGCTAATGCATACCAGCGCAAAATGCTTCCAGGATTACCTGCGGGCAGATTCCGTATAACAATAATCGCCGGGTCGATATCGATTTAGAAACTTGGATGACAATAAGAAGTTATATTCTGCCCGAATTCGTTCCACTATCGTCAGCTTTCATTACATTTATGGAAAATGAATTGGATTAAGGTCTCAAACTCGTAATGTTGGCACTTAGTTGCTACTTTTGGAGGTCTATCGTGTCGACGATTTTCGTCTGAAAAATTACGGAATTAGTGCCCTGTTCATTTCGCTTAGATATAATATAGATCCTACTGCAGCCCAAATTGCTTGAAAACTGAAATAAAAACACATTTTCTGTGTAGGACGTAAAATCTGTCAAAGGAAACCCAAACCCAAGCAGTGATTTCGCCAACTTACCTAGAAATCGTTCAATCGTTTGGTGGAACACAGCAGGCTTTGCCATAGTAGAATCTCTTTATATGAAAGCAAAATGCAAAGGAAACGAACAAGATCCATGTAGGTAGGTAAGCGGATAGACCGGTTACCGATTACAGCGCAAGTTCCCTCGCCAGAGGAAATTGCAGTTTTGCTTTTATCTATTTCCATCGTTTTAACGGATGTGTGCAGATAAAATTGGCCATGCGATTTTCTCTTTTTTACACACTCAATGGTAACCAACGAAGGAAAATAACAAGAGAAAATTGAAAAGGAATTCGTATAGGTATTCATTTCATATGCCGCTAGCTTAGCTGAGGTTTAAGGCACCTCTCTCGGTTTCAATCAACGCAAATCCAGTTTGAACCCTTGGCTATGCCCCTTTACTGGTTTTGTAATGCAAATGTAACGTTGCACGTGTTTTAGTAGAGAAATGGAACAAAATCACATAAAAGTCACAGAGCAGAACGATAAACAGATTTTTTTCTTTTTTTCTTTTTTAGTGTGAATTTAATTGGTGGCGATCGTATCAAAACGGAAGAGCGAATCGGATACGTTCAAAATTTGAAACGTGATTCGTGAATGTGATGAGAATTTTTCTCAGCGAAATATGATAAATTGTCATGTCGTTTAGCCGTGACTGGATTTGAATAAATGTACGTGCTGTGCGATGTTTTAGAATGAGAGCCACATTAAAACGTCTTGTTGTGTTGTCCTGACTCCAAGAAATATAGTTGGGCAGTTTCTTAGTGCTTTTGGCGGTTGAGAAAGATGGACAAAAAAGTGGAGTGCAATATATGAGAGCTCGCTTTAAAAGGTCACTTCCCCATTAGCCTGGCGTATGTGGTCACGCCCGCACAATGAAATCTCGAAAGCGGAAGGGAATACACCCACTATCCGTGCTAAATGTCGAACCAATTTCGCTGCAAATGTCTATTTGGAACATTACGAAATAATAAAAATAAAAAAATTACGAAATAATGAATTCATAGGAAGTATCCCGCAATTGTGGGAAGATTGAACCACCTAAAAGCAGACTTCAAATGTTGGAGCGAATTGACAAAGAGCCTGCAACTTGCGATAGATGAAAGGCACAACTCTCAGCTTTCCTCCATATTTGACATTTAATTAGTCAATTTAATAAGTTGTTTGAGAAAATAAATTGACTTTTACCTTCAGAGAATTTGAGAAAATAAAAGTAAAAAATTCGCGTGATATTCGATTGGGCTTCTTCAGATTTAACATTTCGTGTGTCTACGAAGACATAAACGTCGCTTGCTCTTTTTTTGTTGATATTATGTGTTGCCTTCGCCATTTTTTTAAGCTTTTTCCATTCACTGGTTACATTTTGTATTAAAACATTCGAAATTTAAGGCCCGATTGATTTCTGAAAATATTTGTACATAAATAATTAACAAAACTAGATCCACTCGATGCAATACATTTCTTTACAGGTGAAAAATTTCACGAAAACGTAAACAAACTCAAACGCACTTGTATTGATAAATCTGAAGCAACTCTGATAAAATATCCAGATTCGCAAAAGTGCTCTAAAATCTGATAAAGATTGCTTTTTCTGTACAAAACGAATATAAAAAGTGCTCTGAGAGCACAAAAAGTGGTCTGAAAGTGCCAAATCAAATACCACATAAGTTTTCAGTTTTTAAAGCGGTGTTGTAAATATTTGGGTCTAGCTAGGCACTAGGTAGGGTGCTCGTCTGTAAACCGCCGACACACTTACCTGTAAGTTTGTCCATTTCTGTCAAGTTGGTTGTCAAATTGGTTTTTGGTAAATCGAAAAAAAGGCCGCGTTCCATTGATCTCTAGGTGAGTACCGGCTTGTCAAATTCAATATAAAAAATCCGTAGTTTGAACTAAATCCATCCATCCGTTTCAAGGCTCAGAAGATAAACTAAAAGCCCGATTATGCCGTTGTGAGGCCTCACAAGTCACAGTGATGTTTGTTGTGATTAGATTTTTCATATTCTGCTCGTAATAAACCTCACAACAAATTCACCTCATAATGGTAACATTTTAATTAAACAAAATTCTTGTTTTTTCAAAGTGAATTTATAAACCAATTTGTTAATAATGCAAACCAATATTTTTTTTTGGCCAAGATACGCGAATTTCCGACCACAAATATGTTTTTTTTAAGAACGAAAACATAAGCCCGGTTTTTTTTAGCTTCGTTCTCAGCAAAGCAAAGTAAAGTAAGATTTTCAGCACACAACTACTGCGAGTCTCGAAGTGTCAAGTGAGCGTAGTTGTTGTAATTGCGTGCAGAAAATCCTACTTTACTTTGCTTTGCTGAGCACGAAGCGCAAAAAAACAGGGCATAGTAATAACGACATCTGACAGAAAATAAATATCCTACGCTCCTTAGTTTTTGTTATAGAATTATTTATTTTTTTTTCCAAAATAAACGCATTAAATAATGTGGAAATGGTATGGAAATAGGGAAACAGTGTATGAAGTACGATAAAGTTAATTAAAAAGGGAACCTATATTTTTTCATAGTTAAATTATATTTTTCAGTTCATTTTACTCCAAAAATTTGTGTTAATAAAATATAACGCCATTTTTGTTCCGCTAGCACTAGGGCTCAATAGAACGAAGCCACCAATCCTATATTAAAAACAAAACCATTTTGAACACCAATTATACTTTTCATGGTTTCATTGGTTGGTACTGCCTTTACTAACTATTCCTATTATTGATATGCCCACCTTTCAACGGCGAAAAAGAAACCGCAAAAGCAAAAAATATAGATAACAGAGAATGCACTTTCTAAAAATAAGCTTCATAAAACATTCGAATGGAATTTTGAACACTTTCTAATCAATCAAGATTGAATAGGTATTAATTAAAAAAAAATATCTATTTAGTCTGAAAGCCGGAAGTCGTGATGAACACGTTTGGATTCCTAGCTTAGTAAGTTTGACAGGAGTCCGACAGCAATTGTCTCTTCATTGGTTGATCTAGATTGATCATGTTACCAACTTTTCAATTTAAGTTGACAGACTAATTTATTCTGAAAAATCCTACCTGACTGCTTCGCTGATATTTGGAATTTTATATAGGCGCCGTTCCAAGTACTTTTTGTCAATTTATTTACTAAAAATTTCTTACGATTTGACAGTAAAAACAGGGGAAAATTGCATTGTAATGCAATTAAATTGTTTGTATTTAATGCTAATGCAACCGTATTTATATTTCATCGCCCTCAAAAATAGCGCTCCCACAATGAAAAACGTTTATTCGTACACATACAGATTGACATTAGTAAAAGCAACGTGCTCTAAGCATAAGCTAAGTATGAAATACTTAATACTAAGTTTATGTTATCTAACATCTACTTACTAACTTACTTATGCACATTTATGTTTATTTATTCTGGGGTTACGGTTCTTCCAGCTAATATTAAACAACTTGGAACCAATTCAATTTGACATCTGGTTGACAAGTCAATTTACACGCGTTCGTATATCTAGTCCAGGCAAATTTAGTTGACGTTCAACATAAACTATAGGTATCCAATTTGTCAGAGTTTTTATTGGCCCGAATTGAGCCTGTGAGAATCAGTTTTTTTAGCTGACATATAGGAGGAGCTACCGACAAATCTGGACGACTTCCAAAAGTAGGTAGGTGCCTATATTTTATCAGCATTTTCAAATAAAGTCAACTAATGAGTTCCGCGAATCACAGACAGTATTGTGAGAATGTTTATTTTTAGTTCTGCTGTCAGTCTTATTTTGGAATAGAATAGAAAAAT
This sequence comes from Cheilosia vulpina, assembly GCA_916610125.1. Lineage (NCBI taxonomy): Eukaryota > Metazoa > Arthropoda > Insecta > Diptera > Syrphidae > Cheilosia > Cheilosia vulpina. Next base: position 38,316,563 of record OU744279.1, on the reverse strand, counting down.
ATCGACAGAAGAAAAAAATATGAACCATTTTATACTTGAAGTACCTATTCAATAACCACCCAGAGATGCATGGGTATCTACTTACCGCAACTCTATAGAAAAACAAATTGTACCAGATGTGCGAGATGAACGAGTCGGATGACAATGCATCATTCACTTCATCTTTTTCTGAATCATCAACGAGGTGTGGTCTAGCAGAATTACACATATAATTTTCCTAATAATTCTTCAACAAATAAACGAGGGAAAAAAAACTTAATGACGTTTGATTAATAACGTTATACGCGTATCAAATTGGCTTTCGATTTGTTATTTATTAAGTAGGGTAAAACGAAGTTGAAAAAGCGAAGAATCATTCGTTTTGATTGGGTGTTGATTGCGATGGATTTATAAACATTTCTCCCTCTCTCAAGTCGTATAACATACAGCGCCAGACACAGCATACAGATAGAGAATTCGAAAGATTTTAGTGAAATCGCTCTACCAGTTTTCAGGCTAGAAACTTTTGTGACGTTTCATGCAACAATGAGTCCGACAAGTTTAAACACAAAGCTCACACAGAGCTACTTATTCAATAACCAAAACGTCACAACCAAACTTCACCGGATGCAAATAGTGACGCTTGTTTTGTACATAATGTTGACTTCGGATATGGTAGTGGACAGTAATAATGGAGGGCTGACAATAATTATTCAACTCGTTTGCCGGCCGCAATCTCAATTAAGTTGACTGGATGGTTTCTAAAATGGAAACAGGAATGATGTATATACGAGTAACTTGTGAGAATGGCGAGGCGAATGCGCCACGTTTAGTTTGAACATTAAATTGTTTTGTCTGTTCTTTTGTGTCAGGACAGATCAGTTGTGGAGAGACTGACTCAGGCTGGCAGTGCATTCACATTCTCGAATTGTTGGCAACTGCAGTTTATTTATTTTACAAATCAAATCGATATTTGATACTCATAAAGAGGGCAATAAATATGAGCTCATATGACGTTTATTTTGAAGCCATTTTAAAGTGTACCGCACGGTGACAGGGTTGGCGATTTTATATTCGACGCATGATTTTTGTTCGAAATTTGAGTGAAATCCTATGATTAATTAGCGCTGGTCTGTGATATTTTAAAAGTGATTTGATGAAGATTGATTTACTTTTAATAGTTAGTCAGAGGTATGCAGGCAGGTTTTCTTAGCAACCTTTTAACAAATTAAAGCTTAGTAAAGCAGCACTAGGCCTTTGGATTGAAATTGATAATTGTGTACGTACGCTTAGGGCCATATTAGTTCGGGTATAAACCAGCTTTATGTGAATTTTACACCCATTTGTATTTTTTTCATATTTACATAAAAACATACATCAAACCCGCTGAATTAGAGATGCATTTAAACGCGGATTTAAAACAGTTTAAACCGACTTTTACCCGTTTTAAGCCTACGTCATGTCAAATTTCATATAAAATGACATTTGGTTGTTGGTGTTTGTCACTTATTGGAAATAATTTCAATTATTGATAAAAATAATGTGTGTGGCGATATGGGTTTTGTGTTTTTGAATTTTGAATTCATCATTTGTTCAATTAATTCATCTTCTGGCGAAAAAGACATTCAAATTTCACTAATTTCACGAATGAAATCCATTACTACTTGAACTTTTTACTATTTATTTCACTTTGGTTTATTTCTTTCGAGCGAACAAAAGTCAAAAATCTGTTTTTTTTTTAACCTTGTTAGCGTTTATTCCGAATTAGTTTAAACTGAGCTCAAATTCATAACTTTAGGCTTGTTTTTTGTTAGCTTTGATCTCAGCAAAGCAAAGTTAAGTAGGATTTAAAGCACGCGATTACAACAACTACTGTTAGTCTCGAAGTGTCAAGTAGAGCTTAGTTGCTGTAATTGCGTGCTGAAAATCCTACTTTACTTTGCTTTGCTGAGATCGAAGCTCAAAAAACAAGCCTAATGTTATGAATTTGAGCTCAGTTTAAACTAATTCGGAATAAACGCCAACAAGGTTAAAAAAAAAACCAGCTTATGTTGGGGTTTAACGACTGAATATTATGGAACTGGGTTTAGTTTTTTGCTTAAGCTCCCTTTAATCCGGTTTAAGCCGTAACAAAGGAAAAGGTTCTGTTTAAAATCAAAGTTTTGAACTCTATCGATCTAAAAAACAAAGAGAGTCTCAAAATTCGATCTGCCAAATTTACTATTCCCTTCTTAACAATGGATTGTATTTTTGCATTTTTTCCTTAAGCTTTATACAGATTTTGTACTCTGCTATCGTTCAAGGATTACTTTTTTTTAATTATGCACGAATACGATTTGAGTTATGCGTTCTTTGTAATTGCGTGATGAATTTTTCCCTGTGAGGTATAATTTAGAAAACTAGCACCTTTACGAAAACTGTTTTAATCGTTTCGGGCTTTTGTGCAAAATGCAAATTTCAGATTAAACTAGTGCCTGGTATCGAGAATTATATGATCTCTTTATTTTAGAAACCAGCCCGTAGTTCGTAGGGTACCTGGAACTTGGGTTAAATTTTGTTTTGTCTTTAAAACTAAGTCACGATCTAAACGAAACAGATCGAAGTAGGTTTAATTACTGCAAATAATGAAAACTAATACAAAATGTAACCCAGAACCAGCGTTGCCAATTTTTGGGTTTTCCCCCCAGATCTAGGATTTTTTTTTGACAGACACGAGGTTGTCTGGGGTTTTTTTTTGAATTGTATTCAACTATTTTTTTTCTCACTAGAAAGAATCGTTTTTTTTTTTTGTAGCTAAATCTGAGGGTTTTTCAGATTTGTGTAGGGGGAAATTTTTGAACCGTCTGGCAACGCTGGACAGGACCTTCTTTAGGTTGTGATGGATAAGAAAATATTTAATCAATTTGAATGGCAAAATAATATAAACAACCTCAAATTACATGCCGAGTCCGACGTGACGGCTTGATTTAGAAGCTTTCCGAGGCAATTTATACTCTCAAATGCTTGTTAAAAATGCACAACAGATGGCGCAACTGAAGGTGTGTCACGTCTTTTGTCGGTGATCGAATCAGATACGCTTGATTAGAAGATATAGTCCCGCTTAGTAGCCCCTACACCCAATTGGGACCATCGGCACACAAAAATGACAAGTCATCGACATTTATCATTTTTGGAGACGGTGGTTAACTTCGTCTTTAGTAATATCATTTACAGATGTCACTATACAATTGGGGGACCCAACATTCTCCTTAAATATCTTAGTTGTGTTACATTTAAAATGTTTTGTTAACATGAAATCTATATTTTGTCTATCTCGACTTCTTTTTAGAGATAATGAGTCATTTGCATGCAGTGCAAAACTATAAGTATCAAATAGATCGTCAGCTCAGACAACTTAAGAAAATTTAGCTACAAGCTGTTTTTCCGTTTTATTATGTGGAAAAGTTAATTTGCCGCACGCATACACTTGCACATAGTAACCTGACAGTTCGTTCGGTTCTTTTCTTTAATTACACCTCCCGCCATTAAGAATTTATTTTTCCTGCTTCACATGTATTCACAGAATATGCAATTTAAGAGAGAGTTTTATTTTCCAAAATTCCGGGGAATCTGGTAGGTGCGCATATTTAATGCTTTGTTTATGGGTGTAGTGCAGAGTGCAGTGGATGTAATCCACCGAAGTGAAGTTAGCCATCTCCCTCTTTTGGAAAAATAAAACTACCCCAAAACGGCAGACAAACAATTCACTTCAATTATAGAAAGAAATCTTAAAAATATTTATGCCCAATTCGACTGTATAAACAATATACATTCTTCATGATAAATATGATAAATAAATCTGTAAAAGTATTTCGGCTCATCCGCAGTCAGTGACTGACATTTCGTGCTCTGAATTTAAAGGTGCAAATGAGTATGAGCGCGTGCAGTTTTGTGTTTTCATTATTTCCATGACGATTCGCAGATACCTACAACTGACATTCCAAGTACACAACTCGGCAGAAAACAAGACAAATAAATATATCTACTCGTGTCTTCCAGTAGTCGACAGAGGAGTCATCGATTAATTAAGATGCAAACAAGAAGAATAAACTTTACGATCGAAGGATTTCTATACACAGCCACAGCTGAATGGCACCAGCGGCAGTCGCTTTGCATATTTTCCACATTTATTCACACTTTCACAGCACTGCTACAAGTATTTGCATTAGTTTTTCAGATTTCCAGCCTGCAAGTAAACCAAGGCATTCCTCAAATTGTTCTATGTAAATTCATACAGATAGTACTAGTGCCTATTTGAACTTTTACACAGATAGTGAATTTTTGTCCGCCTGACAGTTTGCCGCGGTTACACCATTTAGACTGCGTGTGAGGTTCAACGTTCAACTTTAAATGTAACTAGTTAGAGCGCAGACAAAATGGATCAGATAGCACGTTTTGCAGTCCATAAAAAATAGGGGCATATATGATGAGTGCCCATAAATCATGCCCCCAAAATGTGTTAGGCCGGCGAGGTCAAGTGATGTTAAAATAATGTGCTACACGGCGTTCTGGATAATTTATACGTCATCTGCCTCCCCCATGGCGCACGGAGAAACAATTAACTTTTGAGAAAGTATTTCAGGTTTTTTTTTACTCCAATTTGCCTCCGCCAAGAGTAGATACGATTTATGATTAATAAACCTAATTCAACGTGTCAGGCAGGGCCTTGATTCGAGCTGCTTTAAGAGAATGCAAAAATAGTCAGAGACGTCTCTTGTGGATGTGCCTTTAAGTATTCCTTCCACGAATGGTTTACAGAGTGCCTATAATGTGCAATAGATAAAATGCAGGTATTTATAGACTTGTTGTATAATTATTGCCCTACGTGCAGTGGTTTGCAACGATCGAATGCAGTCGATAATAGGAGAGGAACAATCAATTTGTTGGATGGAATTTAGCCAGGCTAATACCTATCCAAGTACTGAAAAAGGGAATCTGAATATCGGTTTTTTGTTTTTTTTTGTTTTGAAAGGTAGTGAGGAAGCTCCATACCCCTTAAGCGTGCAAGAAATGTTCACGGTGTACAAGTTTTAAAAAACAAACTATTTTGAGGGTTGTGCATTTTTTTACTGAAAACTTTGCATGGGGAACGAACGAGTAGGACTGCCAATATGCAATATTAAGGGTCCCCCTGCAATAATTCGTTTTGCAGCAACCAAAGCGGATGCTACACAAGAATTCTTCTTTCCCATAGCGTCAGCAAGTCTTATTACCATCCGGCGCCGTCATGAAATTGACTTAACACATTTTTTTAATTTTTGTTATGACATACGGTTTTTTGCTTACAGTGGTAGCACTGTACACATTTTGTTTAAAGTTTTTAATTTTGAATTGTAATATGACAGATCCACGTTTGTCTTTAAAATGTAACAGCAAACAGCAGACAAGTTCAACGAGTCTGTTGACATAGCGCCGGCTGTACTACTATCAAATTTTGTGTCTTGAGATTAAATTTAGGGAAGCTCACAATCGCGAAATTTGTATGGAAAATATAGCCACTGTGAACTATTAAAATTTAGATGTAAAAAGGTTTCTTGGTTAGACCCATAGTTTTCAAATTTCCTTTTAAAAATGGGTTTAATTGTTTCAGATCTTGAAGAGCCTTCTTCTATTTGCACTTTTGCAGATGTCACTTTTCGAAATTCGTAGCAAAATATATTGTTCGTTGAAAGAATTCCTGTTTTAATTTATTAGCAGCGGAATGTTGTTTTGACTCGAGTTGCCGTTTTAATTTATTAGCGGAACGTTGTTTTGACCCGAGCCATTGTAACTCGGACAAATCTAACGGAAGACTCACATGCATTTTAGTCCGAAGATATGTAAACGCTACTAAATACCTGTCAATCTCTTGGTTTCGAATAAACCCTATCTTAATAGTAATTATGTGTTCGGTAAATCAGTAGCTGACACTAATGAATATGCAAATACTGCATGGAAAAATGTACGGAAATTAATTACGAAAGTGACGGCATCGAATACGTTGTACGAAAGTGTATTTCTCTTAGCTGATCATTATTGGATTGGCACCATCAGTCAGAGATGAGTGTAGTCGGAGAATGACCGAAACCGAAACGCTAGCAGTCTCGGTAACGACATTAGATAAATCCAAACAAATTAACTTTAATGAGCTGTCAAAATACAACAAAACTTATGTTAATTAATTACACAGATATGGCCAGTCGATTCCTTGTCTTAACCTTCTGGGGGATAAACGAGAGAGACCTTTTTCACGGGATGGTATGCGTGTCGGAAACATGAAAGCCATCACACCTTAGGTGATATATTTATTATATGTATTGAATATTCACAATCAGGCAACAAGAGGAACCGTAAGTTCGTTTTCTTTTGTTTCAAAGACTTTCTGAGTAATTTACTACTGCATATAAATTGCTTGTATAAATATTTTGCAGAAAAAAAGTCTTAAAAAACGTATACGTTTCGGTAGAACATGGTTGTTCCTGTTCCACAGCATATTGGAAACTGATAAACAACAATGAAAGGAAAGTAATTTATTGAACTTGATCGCGTGCAGGTCAAAATGGCAAAATATATTGTGACATAGAAAGTTATGAAAGGCATAGTTGGGAATTATAGTTTTAGGGTACATTAAGAATTTTTAACTTTCTCGAGTACCTAGTAGAGAAATATTATGTTGTATGTATTTGTACAAAATTTCGAACTCGAGATGTTAATCAATTCTGAGATTAGGATTATAGACACCTCGACAAAGTGAGTCGAGGAATTATATGTGCGTCTGTCCATCGACTCCTGAGGTCTACAGCCTAAACTGCTGGACGGATTTGTTTCGAATTCCGGATGAATGCCTCACTTGCAATTAAAATATAACAAAAACTACGCACAACTTAATTTTAGCAACTATCGTCCACTTCTGGTCTTCTTCGAAACATACATCATAAATTTAGCAGCAACCAACTATAGCTTACACCTTACACGATTGAAATCACTTCATTTGTATTCCGACCGTCATACACTTTAATCGGCCTGTTTTTATGAAAATTAAAAAAAAAAAACTCAGAATTTTATATATAAATCGGTGTAAGGATTTTGGTATATGATGAACCTTCCTTTCAACCATAGGCACGAAAATCAGGATCTCACCCATCTATTCCAGTTAAAAAAGAAGAACTTGCCCTAACAAATCGGTGTGCTTGTACTAGGTACATACTCAAATATCGTGTAAGAGCCTATGAACAGACCTTGCTTTTTACGGAGAGCTTAAGCCTCACATTATTATTTAATGCACTGCCATCTAAGATGAAGATGTTTAAGCCAAAAGTGCATGTTACTAAAGCAGATTTCTTATTAGTTTTCTAACGGTTATCAGTTTTTTTATCTAGATTCTACAATCGCTTCTGAGTTTTTTCCCTAGATAGCTACCTAATGAAACAAAAAGCAATCAACCAAACTGTTGATATGAACGAGAATGTTTCGTGCGACCCAGTCGTGCTCTTTATTTGCTTTACCCCCATGATCTATATGGATCATTTCATGGTTTAAAACATCAGTACAAGATCCAACTCAATGACCAAATATATCATGTGGGTAAAATTTGAAAACAAAAATTGTATTTTCTCTTACAAGATTTGGACCGGTTTGGATTTTAAGCTATCCTCAGACACATTTAAATCTTTCAAATAAGTAGAAGATAGTTTGAAAATTGTGAATCCAATTTGTATGTACACAAATGCTTTGCAAAGTTATCAACTCGCTGAAACAACACGAGCTACCGCCTTGAGTTAGTCCGTACTTATACGAAACTGTAGTTAATCTCTCAAAATATTTTTTTATATAAATTTGAGTTTAATCAATGTGTTAGCCATAAGTTGGGCATAAGACGTTGCACAGCAATTCTTAATCCTCTCTTTTAATTTTTGTCGTAATTTTCTACTCGCCGAATTACTAAAAAAATTAAAGATGAAAACTGACAACTAAGTGACAGCTCAAAAGTTTGACAAGTAAAACTCTATTTATTTGCGTATTCAACGTTGTCGGAGGGGAGGAGTTGTAATTGAATTTTCTCCTAGCGCATATCAGCGCATTAAAAATGATAAGTTTAATTCAATTCCAACTTATTTTGTAGATGTTGTATTTTACGATTATGTCAAAATGACATTTCTTAAAATTTTTAAACGAAAACCGGTCGGGTACTTGTCATGAACTTGAGATTTCTCTCTCGGTTTTTGATATATGAAATTTTTAATTTTTTTATGCTGGAAGTACACGAACGAACCTAATATTTGGGCACATTCAAAACCCTCGTCATCTAACGCCACTTTTCCTACGTTATTCACATGTACGAACTGTCAACTTAGTACTTAGTCAGGAAATTCTTAACTAGATCCGTCGGCTACCTCTCCATAAACGTCAAATGGAAAAAAAAACTGTTCATATTTTCGACCCAGGTCATCCAAAACTGAGACACATCTAGTCAGCCACCTGCCAAAATTACTAAACTTGCAATCCGAGCGAAATTCTAAATTTGCTAAATTGATTTTTAACATGTACACAAATAATTAATAAAAATAGATCCACCCAATGCAATGGCTTTCTTTGGAGTAGGCAAATTTCATCAGTTGTCAAACTCAAACGCACTTGTATTGGTAAATCTGAAGCAACACTGAGAAAAAAATCCAGATTCGCAAAAGTGATTTCTTTCTTACCAAATGAACCTAAAAAGTGACCTAGAGCAAAAAAAAGTGCTATGAGAATGCCCAGTCGAATACGACATGAATTTCATTCAACTTTTGACAGCTCTTACGTTCGTGAATGTTGCAACGGCCTAAAAAAAAGACTTAAAGTGTGGATGGCAAGTATTTAATACTTAGTTTATGGTTGGCAATACTATTCGAATCAGTATTAACTAAAGGAATCTAATTTCAGCTCGAAGGAAATTTGCTAAATAAACCTTGTGATGTATACAGCAAAAATACGTAGCTGTCAGATAGTGTAAAATTTTTGTTGTGGACATTTTGTTAATTCAGTGTTGATAGCCAGTGGCTGTGTGAAATGCACACGTTTCCTTAGAACACTCCAACTCATATAGCATAGATATGTATTCGTTAAAGTAATTCCAATGAAACCACTCTACGGCTATCAGAACCACACTGTGTACGTGTGACGCAACTCGTAGAATGGTTGTGGAATAGGGAGTTAAATTGCAGTCACATATATTTACCCATAAAAATGTCAAAGGAACTGCAATTATGTTGTATTAATTCTCCGTTAAAACAGCTCAACAGTGGCTTGGATTTTAATTTACGCAAACATGTTATCAAATAACAGAAATTACTTTTTCAAGTAGGTAGCTAGTGTCGTTTTCGGCAAATTCAAACAGCCAGTAAAAGTTGAATTAAGCGGGTGTTCATATAACAATTCACATAAATGGAATTATTTGGAGGGAAATGCAAATACTGAAATAAACAAAGAGACAAAAAGAGAAGAGGAAATCGTCAGCTTGTTGAGTGGTGGTTCTAAAAACAGATGAAGAATTTTAATTTCTTCCGCCAAAGAGGAGTAAAAGTAATTATGGCCAAATTGTAAAATACATAAAGGAATTTGTTATTCTTTTGCATTGCAAAAGATCCATATAAATTAGTGAAGAATGCTTGCGAAACAAGGAGGCAGACTGCAAATATAGTTGACCCATCAATCGATCGGGAAGGGTTGCTTTTTCTTATGTCAGATTTGCGAAGAGAAATCATAAAATAAGTGCACAAACTTCTCTGGATAAAGAAGAGGGAATACGAGAATTGAGCAGTTGAGTAGGAACAGTGATATCACGTTACTAGGTCCCAAAATGTAACCAACATTTTTTTAAATTAGCATTCCAGGGCTAGTGGTTTGAAACTCGGAAAAACAAAACTATTGGCCCTCTCCTGAAAGTCTGACAGCCATTTGAAATAGTAACTCTCCAAAGAAAGTCTAACAATTCGGATTCGGCAAAACTTGTAGGTCCTTTTCATTTGTCAGAAGTTGGGCCCAGAGTCCTATTTGTTCCTGTCGGCCTAGCTATTTATTTATTTTACCGCTACAACTATTTTGGCAGGCATTTCTATTGTGGTCCAAATCTAATTTAGAAAGTTTAGGCATATCATTCAGTTCGCTGTGCCGCCTTCTTCGACTAACGATATCCACAAGCTGACCCCCAAAACTTTTTCTCAGTAGATCAATCTCACACAAGAACTGCTTCCTAAAGACAGTAACAAAGGAGCCATTAACCATTTGAATATGTATGTCCAAACAAAGACAGAACAAAAAAAAACAACATGCTCGCTAATTATGCAATAAACCTTTTCCCACACTATCTTCCGATCAGCTCCTCCAAAGGCTCGTAAACTATCGCACTTACGTCGAACAATAGGAAAGATTTGTAAAGAAACTGTGTAACTTCGGCAAAAGTGCGACTTCGACACTCTCTTGTCCAGCGATCATGCCTTCGTGCTGCTTTGTCTTTGTGAGAAAGTGTCGACCGATTCTTTGCCTAATTATTTCTAATGGCCACACAGTACCCACCTCTGCCCAGTGTGACGACGACCACGCCGACGATAATTTAACCACGGTTTGACATTTTCTCAAGTGATTGTCGTATGTTTGTTTTATCTCTTAATGTTAAATAGCGAGGTCTTATCCGCAGCCAAATTCAGCGTGAATACAGTTTAAAAGAAATGACGCAATATGTTAATTAGACGTTTCCTAAGTCGCACACACAACACAGTGGGACAGTCGGCCAGTTGGAGTAAAGCCTCGTATTGACATAGATCGAGGGTTGTTCGTGTTGACACGAAATCCAGTAAACACAGCGAAACACATTAAATCATGATGCGGCCATAAATGCTTGATGATGTTTGAACGAATTGCCCTTTATGTGTTCACACTTACAAATTTCCAATAAACTTCTTCTTTTTGCTTTCCAATTTAAATTCGCTTGCCACTACATATCCACTTGTGGTTGTGAAAAATTGCCTTGATGATATCAAATTGATTGATTTAAATTTGGAGAATATTCAATTTTGAATGGAAGATTGATTGTTGTCTATCCACACAGTCATCATGGCAGAAATTAATAGATTTGCCTGCCCCAAGGGATGCAAACAAAGACCTGATAACAAGCCGAATGAAATTCAAATGGAATGGTGGCCACTGGCCATTCATCGTCATACTAAAGTCGCAGATAGCCTTCACGAATAAGACAATACACCTGTTAATTGTCTGGTATGTTAAGCACAGAGGTGTCATGCAGATTAGCATAACAAGGAATTGTGTCCAAAAAATGTATGAAAAGAAATTAAGTTCCAAAGTTGGTTGTTTACAGCGCAGTAACTTTTCAGTGCCAGCCAGTAACATTATTGTTTACCGAAGACTGACAGGAAATTTTTGAAAATATGTCTGCCTGAATGACATAATGGAAGCAAATTGCGCATTGCAACTTGCAAGAGTCTAGTTGTAATCATTATCATATTAATAGGTTTGTGAACGTCCAAAGTTTTCGTATACTTATTTATTATATAATGCGGAGATTGAAACTTATGTCATGAAGCTACTGTGCCATAGATGTGCACAAACAAAAATTCGTGGGTATACATATGTGACCATTAAAGGATGGTAAAACTAAGTTAACAACTCCCCATACAAAGTGATTATTAGTTAATTTAAAACCGTCAGACTTTAGCCGTCAGCATATTACCACAGCAAAGTATTAAACAAAACATCTTAGATTAGAAGCTTTTTTGGATTTAATGCCTTATTTACCCATAGAGGAATGCAATATACCTATCCCTAAAAGTGAGCAATTGTATATAATTTTAAGGGTACTGTTTACCCAACTATGTTACTATAATGTTCGTTCGTGTACCTTCAGCATAGAAAAATGAAAAACGTCAAATATCAAAAATCGAGAGAGTAATCTCTCAATTTCAAGAGAAGTACCTGACCGGTTTTCTTACAAAACAGTTTAAGAAATGTCATTTTGACATTATCGTAAAATGCAGCATCTACAAAATAAGTTGGAATTGAATTACACTCATCATTTTGAATGCGCTGATATGTTCTAGGCTAGGGGTACATTTAATTACAACTTCTCCCCTCCGACAACGTTGAATACGAAAATAAATAGAGTTTTAGTTGTCAGTTTTAATTTCTCATTTTTCAGTAAGTCAAAATTCGGCGAGTAGAAAATTACGATAAAATAAAAAGAGCAGCAATGGTTTTCTCTCACATTTTTTTTTCAACTTTCTCAGTACGTGGTCGCATTCGCACAGTTTCTTAGCAAATTTTCAAAAATTTTACATTTGCAAAAAAGTACCCATACGAGTCTATTTTAAAAGAGATAGGCACATTTATTGACTATATATGTGCCAAAAATTGGTTTTCTTGTAGTCGCTGCTCACAATGCTGCCAATTCGAAAAAAAACAAACATTTAAAAAAAACAAAATTAAAATACCCACTACATAGATCCTGCGCGTTTCGACTTTAAATTTACGGAGGCTTACAATTGACATTTTTTTATGGAAATTATACCTATTTTGAAATACTAAAATTAAAAATGTCGAAATTAAAAATGTTTATTGGTAAGGTTCCCTATAAATATAAATTTTTTAATCTTACGATGAAACCAACTTTTGTTAGTTAGCTCAAAGTTTTATGGTTTAATTTAAAAAAAAATGTAAGCCTGGTACTCTCTTCGCACCGCAAAAAATGTATCCAAAGTTAAAGTTTAGAAAATCAGTTAAGCCGAGCAGTACGCTGTTCAAACTTAAATCTCACTGTATAAGAATTATCTACACAATTTAATAAAAAATACATTTTACCAGAACTTAATTTTGACAGATCAAGTGGATTTAAAACATTATGGAAAAACAAGTTAAATAGGAACAAAACCACCAATATGGGGTCTAGCCGGTTTTCCTTGTTTTTCCGCAGAGTTTCGAATTGCCTAGATTTGGCAAACATTAAGCAAAGTGGTATGGAGAAATAATATTGGAGAGGCGCTTAATTTTAGTTCTCCTGGAACAGGTTAACAGACTTTAGAGCTAATTCCAATTCAAAAATGTCTACAAAGCTCGCGCACTTCTAAACGTCAGCCGGTACATTAAATCAAGTTTATTTGGACATTCTCGAACAAAAAATAAATCCTTTTCGTGAAGTCCTTGATAAATATAAGTTATTACCAAAAAAATGCAGATATACAAAAACTGTCAACACAAAAAAAAAAAACGTCTTTTCTTGTCAAATCTATGTCCAAGGGTGGGATTCTGTAAAAAACGAAAACCCCTTCAACGTATCAAAAACGAAAGGAGTGGAATCTAGAATTCTGCCGAAGCGTAGATTTTCGCCGTGCAACTAATTTTGTTGCACTCTTTCTTTATTTTTCCCACCAAGTGTGATCATTTTTCCCTTTTCACAGTGATCAAATTCTTTCGATATTTTTGAAAATACCAAGCTTTTAAATGTAAAATTTGAAAATAATATTAAATTAACTTTTAGTAGCCTTGAAAATGGCATTAGCATTGCCGTCATTATATTTTGGTACTAAGCAATTTCGCTATAAGATGATTTACATGAGATCTCGAATTTGAGTGTGCTGATAATCATGGTGAAATGTTTAAATAAAATTTCAGCAAAAGCTTAGAGTTTAAAAGTTTTTTGTTCAGCTTACTGAAATTCGCTGCTTTTTCTCTTTTTCCCACGAAATGCTTTTCGGACAACGAAATATCCCACGATATACTCGTAACAAAACTGATTCTTCCGATTCACAAACGTTTTAAACGCGGAGTAGTTATGCACAGTTCTAGAAACATTTTCATTGTGCGAAGTTCGGGGAGTTTTTTTTTTTTGAATGTATCTCTTACTTCACTGGTTCTAACTGAACATAAGAATATCATTTGATTTTACATAGAAACATCAATTTCCTTCTCATGAACATCATGAATAGCAGAAACACCAGCCAATAACGTGACACATAAATTTGATTGAATCATTAAGCTTAGTACGCTGCTCGAGCTAAATGTTCGCTCCCATACAAAATGCTCTCCAAAATTTAGCTGAGCTACTTAAGCGAACCCATTTAGTTGAGTGGTACGCAGCTCGAGCTAAATAATCAAACTTTTGTTTCAGAGTGTACTTCATGTGTCTGTCAAAATTTAGCGTGCCGATTTAATGGGTCGGCACATTTTCTCAAACTAAATTGTGGCAGATCGTTGTGTATTTGTTGTTCTGCTGCGGCAAAGTATGCAAGGATGAGCTCTCTTAATTATTATTACATATACGAGAAGTACCTAGAATCAGAAATTGTTGAAATAAGAGAGAATTACATTTTTGGAGGAAGTTTTTTCAAAGAACAGCTGTTTTCTGTGACACTTATCCACGTCAAAGTTTAGCTAGGAATTTAGTTGATGTTTGGAGAGAAAAGTTGGAGACCAGTTAAAATTTAGTTTAGCTCGAACAGCGTACTACGCTTTACTTGGTAAACCCTAGGTATTCTTATCTGGCCCATTACTTCTTAGGAAAATATGCCCTCCTCTTTGATATCTGCTAACCACTCACTACATCACTATAGTCAAAGTACGTCAAGTGGGAACCCACTTCCATTCGGCCGCACACAAGCAATTAATTTTTCTCAATTAGTTCCATTAATTGGTTGGATTCAAATTCAATTTCAATACCATTCGCCAGAGATAAGCCACTTACTGAATACATTAGTGGAAAGGAGATATACAAAAGAGAGAATTCCCTCACAGCAGTCAAAGTCAAAGATCATTAGATCGCATTCGTCAATCGATCAATATTCTGACTTTGTGGAACGAATATAACAACACTAATGGATTTAATTTTTCTTATTAATTTCAGATCACTTGAGCACGCTTTGGAAAGCTACGCAGTCACAGACATGACACAAAAGCATCACTCAATAAATATGCCAGACTTGAACAATTGTGGTTTCGCTGACCCGCAGGTATGCAATCACAGCTAAATGGGAGATGGAATCTTTTAGAAATGTTTTATTGTAATTTTGTAGGCGCTCTTGGGCTTGGCGTTGGAGGCGCGAAACATTCGGGAATTCAAGGTCGCACTGGACATGGGGGCGAATCCGAACCGAGAAGACACAAATCATTTGAGCGTATTCGAGAAGGCATTACAGACACATGGATGTGCAGAATTTGTCGTCGAATGCCTGCATCACGGTTGTAATCCAGCAATTGTAAGTTAAATTATAGATGTAGCGGTTTTAAGCTGAGGTTTAAATTGGAAACTTTCCCCTCGAATGTGTGAGGTTAAGTTGTCAGCAGATATACTCTATACTGTAGTTTTTTCCACTTGAGGTCAATTGATGGCTGGCGAGATAAGCCAAAACTACCTTACCCTGTAAGATAGGTACAGCTTCATTGAGCAGGGAAATCCATCCTGCTCAAAGTTATAATAATATTAGTATAGTACATTGTACAATGCAGTGAGTCAGACCACAGACGTATTGATCGTAGTTCGTATCTGACTTTGAAGGGCGCTTGAAGTGTGCAACTTCGAACTCGCGTGTAAAGTACAATTGACTTCGTATTGTAAATTGAGTTTATAAGTTTTTATCCCAACTAACTTAAATAAATAATTTGTAGGTCACAATGCAAGCTTTCATTTGGAAAATGTTTCCCAGACCGCGTTCGTTAATTTAGCCTGGGGGCAGATTCCGTATATCAACGGTCGTCTAAACGATATCGTTTTTGAAACTTTGGTCACCAAAATAAGTTATATTCTGCTAGAATTTTGTTTGGCAAACGTCAGCTTTCATTATATTTTTGCAAAATGAACTCCATTTAGCTCTCAAATTTGTAATTTTAGCACTTGGTTGCTAGTTTTGGAGGTCTATCGTTTCGACGATAATCGTGTGAAAAGTTACGGAATGAGTACCCTGGACTTAAAAACCGGAATGAAACCATGCGAAAGCTTCGTGTAACAGCTTAAGCTTTTTTTTATTGTTATTCGGCAATGTTTTGATTTAAGTTTTGAACCAGACCACCTGAACGTGCTGTTACCTTTGACTTTTCTAGTTTATTTTTTAAATTCATTTGCTTATCTTTAAAAATAATACATTTGGTTGTACAAAGTAAAAACATCAGTGAAAGAACTGTCGTCAGTGAAAGAACTGCCGTTTTCACACGAATCGAAAATAGGTCAATTCGGGTACACGATTTGAGTCGATTGCAATCGCAAAAAGCGTATCCACGATCTGATAACAGATGACAGAAAAGGAGAAAATTGTAAAAATTAAATGAAAATTGACAAAGTGAAAAGTAGCGAGTAACGAGTAGTTACCTTTTTGGCTCTAAAGTCTGAACTCACTTAGTTGGCGCTACAGTCCAGGGTGGGCCTTCGGCCTCAACCAATACGCCTCTCCAGTTAGCACGATCTCCTCCAGTTGGCAACTCTACACCATAAAGCAGGACTGGAATGATGAGGGTGATAGAGTCTCCTTGATATTTCTCGAAGAGGCCTTATTAATAAATTGCCCTCATAGGCCAAAGCGATTGGCAAGTGTTAATTTCTGCTGTGATGTCATTTTCAGCTAAGTCGAGATAGACAAAATCCCTACCTACAAAGTCAAAGCTCCAAATCGTCCTATCGTCTATCGCGACGTTCTGTCTAATTCGTCGATGTTGCGTGTCGTTTCTTGTTGACAGCATACAAATTTAGTTTTGCTCCAATGACAGCTCGCTGTGTTCAGCCAGAGATGTCGTCAGTGTATGCAAGTAGATGTACAGACTTTTGAAAAATCGTGCACCTGTTGTTGGCTTGCGACAATCTTTGCAAAATTTTTGAATTTGACAGATCTTTAGTAATTGACTCGGAAACGTACTTAAAAAACTCAAATTTTTAAAGTTGCACGACGCCAAAAAAATAATCAAAACGTCTATGGAAAAGCTTTTGCTTTCCGCCTTCGCCCTTGTGGAAAATGATTTTGTGTTTGAAGTTTTTTAGTAACGCAGCCAGCGCGATCGTGTAAACGACAAAGATTGTAAAAACTACCAACACTGGTAAAACGTCAGTCACAGAGTCTTTAATGCAACTCGTCTCATTATCTTTTGCCGGGTTTCGGTATGAAATCTACCCAAACATGTCTCCACTCCACAGTGACTGGCCAACTTTTGTAGTATACATATGTAAGGGGTTTTGACAGTGGAAAGGTAGTAGACATGTTCATTGCCAGAATATCCCAAGAACAAAACTAATCTGCTAAAGTTAGAAAAAAAAAATTGTTATCGCAACCGGTCCGTAGGGACCCTAGGCCTAAAGTTATTATGAAGTTAAATATTGGGATGGATCTTCGTAAGTTTTCTTTATATATTATATGAAAAAAATCTCTTTGGTGATTTTTAAATTGCTTTCCTCTTCTTTTCAGGTAAATCGTCGAACAAATAAATCCGCCATAAGCTACGCAGCGGACTCGCGGGATCCGCGTATTTTGGAAACTCTTCTGCGACGCAAGAACCTCGAACTAGATAAGACATACGCGAACCTTACGCCTCTCAACAGCTTGGCCAAGAACCTCACGATCGATAATGCCGAAGACGTCACAGCTTGCATTGATTTGCTTCTTCAATACGGAGCCTCGCCCAATATTCCCGATAAGCGAGAAATGACACCGATTCAGTATGTGATCAAAAACAAACAGATCTCGATCGATAGAAAGCGCCAGCTACTGCAGAAGTTCCTCGACCATCGCGACATCGACCTGGATACGTTTCGTGACGGTGACGCCAGGCGTCAGTTGGAGAGCGACTTTCCGGACTTAGACCTGCCAATGCCGACTTCGGCGGAGGTCAACCTCAACTCACTGCTCGCACTCTTGCGCAACGGTAATGAGGAGAAATTCCTGCAGAGTTTCAGCAACTACCAGCTGAACATATCCGAGAAGGACAACATGATGAACACAGTCCAAGAGCAGAATATGCAGCTGCTCATGGAGGCCACGAAGAGGGGTTTACACAAGGCTTTCGACAAGATTTTGGGAACCCTGTCAAATATAAACTTGCTTCACAGCGACAACAGTGCCATTGAAATTGCGTGCATTTGGGGCAACTGGATGGCTCTCGAGAAGCTATTGGACCGAGATGACTTAAAGCTGCGTCTGCAGGAGAACCTGCTCATAATTGTCATCAAAAAATTGGAAGAGCAATCGTACTGGAGCTTCTGTGACCATAAAAAGTGTTTCTACATCCTGCTGGACTCGGGCAAGATCGAAATCAACGAAGCCGATTCGTCTGGTTCGACACCGCTGCACTATGCCGTAAAATATCGCAACAAACTGGCTATCCACGAACTGCTGAAGCGAGGAGCATACATGGGATCGAAGAGTAAATTCAATGACATCCCCATTGATGAAATGGATCCAGATCTGCTGTTGGAGTACTTTGATTCGTGCATCACTACGAACGGCTGCAAGCCCGGCGACGAGGGCTTCGAAATCATCATCAACTTCAGCAACCTTGTGCCGAATCAGCCGGCGCAGGGCAAGTCCCCTCAATTCAGTCTCCGCGATGAGATGACACCAATCACACATATAGCCCAGTCCAAGGAAATGCGCCACCTGCTGCAGCATCCGCTGATCACAAGTTTCCTGTTCCTTAAGTGGCACCGACTGTCGGTCATCTTCTACATCAATCTTCTGGTCTACAGCTTGTTCTGTCTGTCCATTGTCACACACACCGTGATGAAGTTCAGAGAGAGTGACAACCAGGCTGCCATAGGACTGTTCGGCATACTGTCCTTCATTGGCATTGGCTATTTGATACTCAGGGAGCTGCTGCAAGTTCTCATATCCCCGCTGGGCTATCTCAAGTCTCCCATCAACTACTTGGAGGTAGTTTTGATTGGTCTGTGCATAGCAACCGTGTCCGAGCCCAGCTATGATCAGCAGACGCAGAGGGTCGTGGCTGTGCTGACGATTCTTCTCTTGTCAGTGGAACTGTGTCTGCTGGTGGGATCGTTGCCGGTGTTGTCCATTTCGACGCACATGCTGATGCTGAGAGCGGTTCTGAACAGTTTCATGAAGAGCTTTGGACTGTACTCGATATTCGTTGTCACCTTCAGCTTGAGCTTTTACATACTCTTCGGAAAGGAAAAGGACGACAAAGACGGGTCCTCCTCGGCCGAAGGAGACTTCAATAAATTCTCAAATCCATTCACGACAGTTATCAAGACCATTGTGATGTTGACGGGCGAGTTTGACGCTGGCGACATTGAGTTCGACACCATGTACAGCTACTGCCTGTTCCTGTTTTTCGTCATCTTTATGTCCATTGTGCTGTTCAATTTACTAAATGGACTGGCTGTCAATGATACGCATGTAAGTTGATTCCGAAGTTTTCTAAATTCACCTCCTGACAAGTCATACTCAGACTCACCCACGTTTACCACTGGACCGGTTTCTTCTTGAATCCCAAAACCGCTACATCCGCGGAACTTCATCCTTTTTCGATGGCTTTTGATGCTGACTTCACTGCAAACTGGTGTTTGTAATTTTTTCTTGAGGGATATGCCGACTTTTCCTCCATTCTTCTCCATTATGTTTAGGTCATCCCTTGTAGATTTTCATACCGAAGTGCACCATCCCTTACTTCATTCTAATTCATGCTTCTCTTTCCCATTGCAGGCAATCAAAGAGCAAGCTGAACTGAACGGATCGATTTGTCGCGCCAATTTACTGACCTGCTACGAACGGCTGTTGACAGGTCAAAATCACAGAACCAATGTCATTGTTAACCATCAGCCATTCCTCGCAATCTGCCGAAGACTGATCAATCTCTTTCCGCACTACATTGCCGGCACTCACATTTCGATTTTGCCAAACGATCGAAACAAAGTCCTCATTCCGATGTCCAACTCAATTGAAATGAAAGATCTGCAAGGGAATTACTCGAAGAAGAACTTCCTGCCACTACGTGACTACAGTGATCACGAAAAGCGATTCCTAGATCCGCCAGTACAGTTCCTGCCATGCTGCTGCAGTTGTATCACCGGCAGGTGTTCCGAGATGGACTCGAAGACTGTTAAAATGGCAATGGCTGTCATTGATCGCAAGAACGCCATCATCCAAGAGAAGGGTCGACTCGAGTACCAAGAAATCCGACTGAAGAACATCGAGGACAAGGTCGAGCGGATGTTCGAAATGCTGCAGAACATGACGTCTTAGTGTGTTGAGTCTATTTGATACAATAAAGTTTATTTTAAATACAAGTGACATTGTTTTTTGGCAGAGTGCTTCCAGAAGCTTTTCAGATAAAATCCCTCTCAGTGCTGAAATTACGGAGCTTCAGTTTAGGTTCCACAAATATTTTAACAACTGTCGGTAATTGGAAAACAAATCACAAAGCAAATCGTGCCATGAAATGGTGGTACGGACTTGTGTTAATAACTTCATTTAAATATTAAGTTTTTGTTTTTTTTTTGTGTATTTCTTGTCTCAAATTAATACAATCATTTCAAATTTGCACTTACACTTTATGATATACAAATACCTTAACACATATACATAAGCTAATGATGTACAAATAAATACAAAAATATCACCTGCATGGAATTAATAAAAAATCTGCTCAACATTTACGGAATGGTGGTCAAGAAGTCCTTGAGCATTTACGACAATTATTTTTTTTTATTTGTAAAGCGTTTATGTTACCGTGCAAGAGTGACGCTTGAAAGAGAACTTATTTGAAGCCGATTTAGCGGTGTGGGAGGAATACGAGGGCAAGGATTGACGCCTCCGTCGAACGGCTGGGCTCAGATTGTAGCGTATGTTCGCCTGTACAAGCAGTTCCTTGAATATCTCGACAATGCCGATGTTTTCTTTGGCAGAACACTCAACGTATCCAGATTTCCAGTCATCGGTTACAATCGACTCGATGGTTTCCTTTTGTATTTTACGTTCGTCCTCATTCATGTCGGTCTTGTTGCCCACCACGACTATGGGTATTTTGTAACCTCTTGCTGTTGTGATCTGTAAATGAAAAAAAAATCTCTTAAAAACAAGTAGGTAATTTACTCTAGGAAAAAAAAATGTTCTTGAATAAAATGACAGAGTTGTAGATGGATTTGTACTCATCTACGCAGGTTCATGTGGTATCACAAGGCACCTTTTATTGGTCCAAGTGGCTTAGCCGTCAGCCACTTTAACCTAACCTATCCACACATATAAGGACTGTTCGTTTACTTTTAAATCTTACGAATTGTTACTCAATTCCGGTTACTAAATCGAAAAATTCGTAAAAGACAGCATCATCAAGATTGCAAGATATAACCTCCTACTGAGAATGTTACGAATTTGTATTCAACAAATTTCTTGGTGTAAGAATTGGAAAAGCTGTCAGTGACCTGACCATTGACAGATGATTTGGAATTTGTTGTCCTATTTGGCGTACGGGTGCATATATTTTCATTCCCTGCGTATTAATGTGGTTTTCGATTGGGCTTCTCCAATTTCGCTCTCAGATTTCAGATATCGTGTGTCTAATCGAACATGAAAACGTCACTTGATCTGTTTTTTTTTTTGTTGATATTAGTGCATTTCGAATATCTGTAGCCTTCGACACTTTTCTAAGCATTTTGCATTCACTGCTTAAATTTTATATTAAAACATTCCAAATTTGCGCCCAGGTTGTTTTCTAAACATTTGTACATAAATAATTAACAAAAATAGAGCCACGGTTGAAAAATTTCACGAAAACGTAAACAAACTCCACTACCTAGTTGTCAAACTTAAACGTACTTGTATTCGTAAATCTGAAACAAGTCTGAGAAAAAATCCAGATTCGCCAAAGTGCTCTGAATTCTGAAAAAGATTGCTTTTTTTTGTACCAAACGAACATAAAAATTGTCCTGAGAGCAAAAAAGTGCTCTGAGAGCGCCCAATCGAATACCACATAAAATGCTACAGGCGGCAAAATAAAATTAGATGTTATTCTCAAGATTCTTTTCGAAATTCTAAAAAAGGACGTAGGAACATACGTAATTTTGAATGCAGTATCGCTTTTTTCCTATTCTCGAATGCTTGTAGTTCAGTCCATAAACTAAGTATTAAATAGACCGTCAGCTCAGACAACTTAAGAGAATTTGCCTAGGGAAGGCATGCAAGGGGGGATCCAGGGGGGGGGGCACAGAGGCATGTTCCCCCCCAGAGAGCACTGCATTATTACTGCTTGCTCATTCCATTATCAAAACAACACAGACACTTCGCCTATGTGCGAAAATAAAAGTTAATTTTCTAACAAACGATGGAAATCAAGACGAAAAATTACCCAAATCAGACATAGATATGCATGTGCTAGAACCTAGAAATATATGTTAATCTTTGGGCGCGTGGATGAAATTTCTAGCCTTAATTGCAAAATCGTATAGACCACATTTTTAATCGTACAACTTTTGTGTTTCCGACGGTCGTAAAAAAAAAGAGTTACAAATTTGGCGACAGATGAAAGAAAATATTGCTAAGTCACCAGCAGAAGCTTATAAAAAAGCAACAGCTCTGCCAAACATAAGAACCCTTTGTCAATTATTGTGCACATTTCCTGTGACAACCAGCACTGCCGAAGGATCTTTCTCCACTTTGCACCGGATAAAGACATATCTTCGCAGCAATATGAGAGAAGATCCCCTGAATCCTTAATGCATATCCATCAAGACATTGCTTCAAAGATGAACCCTGAAGAAGTACTATTTATCTTCAGCAGAAAACATAAAAGGAAACTGTCATTATTAATCCTTTAACCTTTATAAAAAGTATTTCTTATTCTTTGTTATTCTTCAATGTCATTGATAAAATATGAATCCCAAAAACAAATTGCAATGCAATACTATGGGGTACACTCTTCACCTATCTGGCCTTTGTGCCCCTCCCAGAAATAAATCGTGGATCCGCCCTTGAAGGCATATGTGCCATATGTTAAACAAAATTAGCCGCACGCATACACTTGCACAAGCACATAGCAACGTGACAGTTCGTTCAGTTTTTTTTTTCTTTTATTAACCTCCATTAAGTAGTAAGAGAAAGATATTGTATTCGTACAAAATTTCGAAATCGAGATGTTAATCATTTCTGACATTACGATGATAGAGGAACTCAAAAAAATGGGTCGCAAAATTCTGTCCGTCTGTCTGTCTGTCTATCTGTCTGTCTGTATGCCCCGCGGCCTAAGGATTTGGAGTTTGGGGGCTTACAGTTCGGGGCCGTTGCACGTTTTTTGCACGGTAACCTTAATATTAATTGTACTTCCCATAGAAAATGTTCATACCAGTTTGGTTTGTTCGAAAACGGCTCTAACGAGTTCAACCAAAATTGATATTTAAGCTTAAGTAGGTGAGGTTACCACGACTGTATACTCAGTTTTTCGCTAAAATATCGAATAACGGTACTTTTGAAAATCGGACATATCTCGAAAACGGTCCATACAATTGAAGCAAAAAATAATTTTTAAGGTTATGTGGTCATTTCCATCTTAATGGCAGTCAGTTCAGTTTTTCTCTGATTTTGAAAAATTTAGTTTTCTTTAGTTCCCTTGGAAACGGCAACAACGATTTCGACCAAAATGCAAACATTGTGTAAAATTCATGTTTTCAAAATGATTGCGTCCTTAATTTTCAATTCGATTCACCGAAACGCGAATTTGAAAAAATGCTCATATCTCGAAAACCCCGTTTTCGATTTAAAAAGAAAAAAAACTGTAAAATCCTAGTAATGCTTACTTGAAAGTAAAGCAATAACTTGAACTCGATTTTCAGCTAAATAGTTCAGCAATCGAATTTTCCAAACTAAACATTGCAATATTTGGTACTGGTTTGTCTGCCAAATTTTACAAAAACCGCTCTAACGCTTTTGATGGAAATACTTATTAAGGATAATAAAAGTTTTCTAATAAGATCCCGTACTTATTTTTTATCAAAAATTCGAATAAATCAGATTAATAATTATTTCTAAAAAAATATTTCACAAATCCCGATTTGTATTCACATACATATGTACGGTAAATTTTTGTAATAATCTCAGTTTCCCACTTCTAATAAAAATGCAATAACAGCTAAGCAAAACTTATTTTTTATAAATATAACCTACTTCTTTCGTTTTGAACCATATTGAGTATGCACCTTAAAATAGTACCAACCGCAAATAGAAACTCCCACTTTATTTTCACACCACACACGTCGATTGGGATATTCAGTTTATAACTGCTAACGCATATTCAAAAACAAATCTCCGAATTCTTACAATATACATCTATGTAAAGACATAGATCTATCACGAACCCTGCTTCCAATCATACCCCTTAACCAGGGTTACTAATCAAAATAAAAACATGACTTAAAAGATCGGAAAACAGAAACTTCTACTGGGTACACCTGTCCTCGTACTCAAAAATCTTGTAAAGTTTAAGAGCTTATACTGTAGACGCTTTTAACTCTTTTACCATAACTTGGGACAATTTCCCGCTATTGACAGCTTCAACTTATAAAAACTCACATTGTTATTCATATTTATGTAATGCCTATCAGAGGAATAACCCAAAAGTGAATTTTATTTAACACTATTCCTTTTCCTGTATTTTATCTGTGCACTGTTGCTTTTATCTAGCATTGTTTTTCAGTATTTTACCTACATATACCTACCTAATAAAATAAGAAAACAACCAAGCAAACTTTTGATGAACGAGAAAATTTCATTCGACCCAGTCGTACACATTTTTCTTTGCACTTCACATGCATTCACAGATAGGCAATTTAAGAGTGATTTTTTTTTTTTTTTAATTTGCCGGGGGAATCGGGTAGGTGCGCGGGAGCTGACGATCTATTTAATACTTAGTTTATGATTCAGTCAGTATAAACTCTGTCACACACTCGGATTCATCGCTAGACGAATCAAATCAACTAATATTGTTTATAAATAAGCAAACTCTTCCTGTTTCTTAGACATTTTGAAGACCTTCTTGTATCACTTTTTAGAACTTTTAAACTATGTACCTGTCATTTTTCATAGACTACTACAAAAGCGTTCCCTAAACCCTAATTTTTTCGTTCTCTGAGAGAGAATTTCTCCCCACCGCTGTAATTTTTACAGTCTTTTCCATTCTTAAGCCTTGCATGCTGTTCCAGGAAAGCTCAAATTAAGCGCTTAATTTTGATAATGTAAGTTCTGTCAAAAAATAACTCATAAATAAAATAAATAACTAATTTCTAACCATTCCCCATAGTGTTAATTTGCTTTCGTTTGAAATTTTGTTGCGAATACCGATATTTTCTCTGATCTATCAAAATTTAGCTGTGGCAAAATGTATTTCACATTAATACGCTTACTTAAGTAAGTACATGTAATTCGGAATTATAGCGCTTTTAATAATGAAGTTGAAAACAATGTCTATTATAAACTCTGATGGAATTTTGAGGGCTTTTGAAACCTGGCGCTCCCTGATTTCTTATGAAGTTTTTGTTGTAGACATTTTCAAACATTTGTTTTAATTAGTATGCTCTTTTAAATGTCCCTTTAAATTTATACAATTCATGATCTTCCGAAGTTGGAACAGTTAACCTTCTGCATTTAGCTATTTAAAGATCACGTACATACAGAACGGAGAAGTAGGCAGTAGTCAGCGTTGCCATAAGTGCAGATTTGTCTGCATTTTGCAGATTTAATGGCACGAAAACCATTCATAAAGAATCGCAAAAAAAACACCAATAAACGCCCCAAAACCTCTCCAAATGTCCCCCAAATAAAGCTCCGAAAAAAGTAAAAAGAGGGACTTTGGCATAATGTTTCAAAAAAAAAACAAAAGTTTATATTAAAATTATTGGCATAAATAAATCTTGTGTAAAATTCGCCTACCTATTTATATATTTGGAGTTCACGATCCGTACCCCGATCGAACACATTAGTCAAACTTCGTACCCTTACGCAAGAGTTGGACAGAAGAGAGCCTCAAAAGTGAACAAAACATTTTCCCCTTCATAAAAATCCTACAAATATTAGCCCAGAAATTTCTTTGGGCTAGTTGGTTATAGCTGACAGATGGTTGTCAAAACGTTCGAACGCTGTATTTTTTTAAATACATTTTTTAATTGATTTCATTTATTTGTTGTGTTTGTAGCCTTAAAATAGGAAAAGGTACAGACTTTTGAATTTCTGCATTAGAAGCAATTGAACCCTTGCTCTTGAATATAAAAATATGTTCTTTGTTCTAATGATGTTTGAATATGGACGCTAAAAATGCACATTTTGCACGTTTCCTTCAGCGTGGATCTTTTTATTTTGTTTTCATTTCGGTGAGCCACAGCGAATCACTCGCCATGAGAGAACTGTGACATATTGCCGATGTTGAACAAGAAAGTATGGGAATAGGAACAGACCTCTTGTTCGTCAAACGGTGAGCAAGAACAACTGATCAAAAACTCTGTCGGAATTGAATTATCGAAATCAGAGGATTTTTGCTTTCGAAAACTTGTTCGACTTCCGACATTATAGTTATGTAACGCACACCATTGTTTTGCGTTGCAGTTCGATCAAGTGCGTTATTACATTTTTGACAGATTTATACGATTTTTGACCGAAGTCATCCGACTTATTTATGATTTCCAGTGGAGTGTTGATATATGTAAACAATCAAAAAAATTGTTTGTTCGACGGTGTATGGGTTGCACAGAACTTTCCATTCCTACGGATGCATTGCTAGGTTTGATGGGTGAATATCGAATCAGTAAGGCACATTAGAAATTTCTATTTGTTCTACCAAAAATCATTACATTTATTTAATCTACAATCTAGTCTAAAAACAAACTATGTAGTCTTAAATGATTTAAAAGCGCAATTTTCCCGCGAATTGAAAATTCTTGCAGCGAACTGTCCCACTTTATTCACAATCCACAAAATACAGTCGCGATAAACAAACCCACGAATGAAAAATTTTTTCGATCTAACCTTTAAAAATGAAACTGAATCGCGGGTGCGACTAAAAACGTTTTCATGGAAATGTAATGTCAGAAACTACGAATATAATAACAAATTCCTAGCCCCAAAAGTATGCATTAATTTTGACGCATTTTTGTTGATTTTCCCACGGGATTAAATGTTCAGAAAGATGATGATTCCGATTTCAGACAATAGCTGTTTTTTTATTACCAGCTATGATCCATATAGCTCATCGATTAACATGCAGTTACAACAACAGCACTTGATCCTGCTTCTCATCGAGATCACGAATCATGATCTTCTGAAATTAATAGATACCGTTTCCCACTAGATGGCTTGTTTCATTTTTAAATGTTGGTGTGCCTGTAAACGATAGCTACCTAATCACGTTGCCAGACAAAAAAAATGAAACACAAAAAATCAATTGATTTTTTCGTATTGCGTGTTATTTTCTTTTTATAAAAGTATGTTCAGACCAGCCAAACTTGATAAACAATTATATACCTCCATGTTTTATAAATACATATTTCTAAAACATTTATTAATTAAAACAATTCTTATCAAATGTTTTGCTGGTTTGGATCTGGACACAAACAAAAATTAATGTAATGTTTCACCGTTTCCCAATCGTGATGGGAAATCATTTTTTTTACAAGTTTAACTGCAGAAAGTGAGCGCTGTTTTTTGATTATTATTTAATTTTTTAAATAAAATAAAAATGGCAAAAAAGCTTGGAATACCTAATGAGAAAGTGAATCATTTAATACGAATATTTGAATTAAATCGTGTGTCACGTGATTCCCGAGACCAAAATTACAAAAATATAAACTTTACTCGCTACTAATAACCTAAATTTCATAAATTTCTTATAAATGTGTATGAAATGTGTCCGATTTGCTTCAGAAACATTTCTGAAATGTTTCGCTGATCTGGACACACCCTAATATGCCAAGATAAACGGATGTGCTAGCAGCAAAATATTGTTCATGTGTTGCATATTTGAACATAAGATACTAAATTTGTTTCTAAAAAATATGGAAAAGAACAATTTTTTAAATTTGATTCAAATATGGTAACACCCCCGACATTGCAAGCGAAATGATATGTGCCTTGTGTGACGTAACGTTGAGCAGAATATTTGCAATATGGCTGGTGGCAATGTGAAGTTTGTAATACCCTGTATAATCTGTTTTGTTCTTGAAACAAATTAAACTTTTCAATGATCCGTCTTGTTTTATTTTCGTGATCTGATCGGGATCAGATCACGCTGATAATAAAAAACAGCTAATAGTGCACTGGGCAGTTATTCTAATGCAAAAATAAAATCTTTCGTAAATAAAAAAAAAAACCCACGATTTTAGGTGGTACAATTTCTCAACAGCGCGATAATAATTGTCATATTCAGAGTCCAAGAGAGATTTTACTAACTCAATATGGTGAAATTTTCAACACATAATAAATAGGTTAGGTGACCTAATAAACATTTAGTGTGAAGATTAAAAATGATTTTTTAATTAAAAAAAACACAATTTCGATTTCTTTTGTGAAAACCTCGCAAAAACCTTGTGAGGATTTTGTTACTTGATGTTTGGCAGAATCGGACTGTAAAAATGATTTTAAAATTAAAAACCCAGCTACTTGCCTTAGCTTCGAATTTTTTGATAGAAAATAACGAATGTAATTTGCAAACGCACAACCTCTAAAAGAGTCACCTTTTCTCTTGCACGAAATATATCTCCACACACTTAATAAAAAAAAAATAGGAACATCTCATGGTCTGTAGCACAAAAGATCATAAAGATCGCATTAAAAATAGTCGAGGATTTAGCTGTAATATCTCTTTTGGATTACTAATGTTCGTCACACAAGGAAAAAGCTATTCCATTTCAAATTTAAAATCCACATAATTTATTTTGCCCACCCTGACACACTCTAGGAGCTATAGTAAAATTGAATAGTCTCATATTGGCAACGGCTCAACGCTCAAGTGTCATCGAGCGATATAACCGTTATGGTTATGGTTAATTGAAAAACAAAGCAAACCCTCCTGCATGCAAACAAGCACCCAAGCGCTGCTCATATTCCCATATGCCATGGCTCTGAAATTCAAAACGCATTTTCTTCTGGGATCAGCTTACCTCTTTCCTAAGTCGTTCCACTTCCCTCCAAGACATCACATCATCAATTGCGAATACCAATATAAAAGCGCCAGCAGTCGAGATGGAAAGCGTTCGCATTGCGGGAAATTCAAACGCACCCGACGTATCCAGTATATCCAGCGTCAAAGATGAGCCATCTGGTAAATTGTAATCACCACGATGGAGCTCCTCCACCGTCTGGCGATAGCGGGCTATGTACTTATCGTACAGAAACTGCGATATGATACAGGTCTTCCCAACCCGTGCCGATCCCATTACAACCACACGTCGGTGTTCCTTGCGGATTGTGTTGCTGGTGTAATCCGCCCTAGATGGCCTCATGACGGTTGCCAAAGAAGGCAATCGCAGTCGTTGACATGGCCCCGGCATTTTGAATATCCGTTTTCAGTTCTTCTGTTTGTTTTTCTTTTGACTTGTTTCGATTTGATTTTTCTTTTGATGCTCCTTATTTTGAAATTCCCTCTGAATCTGAAAAGATAAATAGAGAAAGGTTGAGAGCCAAACCGATTAACTGTGTAACTCGTGGGCTTGGGCACATTTACGATTTACGTGCGGCATTACTTCATCCGCAAATTTTGGTTCTATTTTTAGCCCACATTCAAATGCCGATAACACAAGAAAAAACACGAATTGCCATTTGGACGAAAGTCAAATGTGACATTGATAAAAATATAAAAAAAATCTCTCGCCCCATTGTTCAAAAGAAATCGAGAGATGCCTATGTAGGGAATTGTTGCTAGATAATTGAGTCAATGACTTCTTAAAAGGACACCGACAAATGTTCTTTTGAGAAGGGCACTCACGCACACCCGTGCGATATATACCGAATTTGATTTGCTTTAAAGGAATTCGTCGCCCAATTAATTCGGATTCGAGATTGATTCTGCCCATGGGGTAAGTATAGGCATAGACAATAGATCTATGTGTGCACATGGAGTACAGTTCGAGCATATAATTGGCCGATTTCGGGATTATTGAGAAGGCAATCACTTGAAGACGTGTCGAGCGAAACAAAAATCCCTTCTATGGTTTAGACAAGGTCGTCTGTCCATTTTTAATTGACGAAGAAACGGGTTATTTACCTGTGGCTACACTAACGATTGAAGGATGTTGCGAGCAGGAATATTTGATATTGATCGAAGGGGATGTTTTAGACAATTCATCAAAACCGCAGGTATTCTCAGATCAATTTTGTTTAATCAGAAAGAATATTATGGCGGAGAGCTGTTTACCGAATGCAAAATTTTGGTTTAGATTTCGTAAAGGCTTCCGACGGAAATAGGTCGTCAAATCAAACAATGTAAACAAATCCCTTGTCACCAAGATTGATTTCAACTGGGGACTCTTTTCGACAATTATTCATGCGGTACGGGTTGCCCCTTTTAAAGTTAACTGACGTAAGGTGCGGAAGTCCATGGAAGCCAGCTCTAGTCGCATTATTTGCAAAACGCGATACACGCCCCAAATTACTCGAATAAGTGGTTGAAAACCAGACCTCCCGAATGTTCTTGGTCGGGCAATTTTTTACTACGATGCAATACAGAAAACGCTCTGCTACAGCCTAAGTGACTGAACATACGTTCACATCTAACAAACTCTTCAGGAACTCGTAAAACATTTAGACAATCAACATTACTAATGCAAATTTGTGCGAGTCTAAATTTTAGTAGTTCACAGTGGCTGTATTTGCCATACAAATTTCGCATTGTGAGCTTCCGTAAATTTAAAGTCGAAACTAAAAGTTGTTATTAGTACGGCGCGATGTTTCAATGAGACTATATTTACAGGCAGAGAGTATTGAACATTATAATATTTTATTGTCATCTGCAGGTGTTTCGCCGCTTTCTCATTACTTTATTGACACGAGAGGATCGAAGAACTTGCTCTTTAAGGTAAGTACACTGCTCTAGCTAAATTTTAGTTCCCATACAAAATTCTCTCAAAAATTTAGCAGAGCTTAATTCAAGCAAATCCCTTTAGCCGAGTGGTACGCCGCTCGAGCTGAAGAACGTACTTCATGAATCTGTCAAAATTAAGAGTGGGCATTTAATAGGGCGGCACATTTTCTAAAACTAAATTGTGACAGATCATTGTGTTCTGCTGCGGAAATGTATGCAAGGATGAACTTTTTTAATTATTATATCGACGAGAAGTACGTATAAAATCTGAAATAGTTGAAATTAGAGAGAATTAAATTTTTAAAGAAAGTTTTTGTGACTCGTATCCATTGACTCTATGTCAAAATTTAGCTAAGATTTTAGCTAATGTTTGAAGAGAAAATTTGAGGAGCAGCTTAGGCTTACTCGAGAACCGGCTGCATTTCTGGTCAAAATGGTGAACTTTTTGCAAATCGATCGGAAAAGTGACTTCCACTACTGCTTTTAGCAATACATTCGTCAACTTCGGTCACCTTTTTTGTATTGCGATAAATTTAAACTTAGCGCAGAATTACACGCTAAAACTTACGATACAGTTCAAGCGGAATTGTAATTTCCATTGAAAAATTCCCTCGAGCTAAATTTTCATTTCGCGGTATCAAGTTCATGTTAGTCGATACAAAATGTGTTCTCACCTTAAAAGTCTGCACAAATTGCATCTAAATTTATTGCATGACCTATTTATTTCGAGCTAAAATCTGACAGGTGTAATTTTTGTAAATTCATACATTTTGGATTTGAAATCTTTTCACAGTTCACTAGTCTACATCTACGACATTTCAAAGCACTCTTATGAATTATTTTCAAATAAAAGAGCAATTCCTGTCAGTGTTTGCAAAACAAAGAACATCCATCTGCTCTGTGTCCGGAGAAAGGCTAAAAACATAGAGAACGGATTAAAGGTGTCGACAAATTGATCCTTGCAAACATACGAACAAATATAGCAAATAGAAAAATGTTTACGTGGCTTTTGTGCTTTGCTAAAAATAAAAGCTAAAATAAAAGTCAAGCATGTCCATCATGCCGTTGGTGATTTACATAGATACTAACGAACAGCAGTGTTGCCAGTGGAGCCAAATTTGAAAAACTCTGGAGCCCAAAATAGCCAAACGCAAATATAAAGATAAAAAGTGTGCAGTTTTTGTAATTTTTTAAGCACACTTATTCTGATTTAATTGTTTATAAAAACGACAATAGGCCTGTTTTTTTGAGCTTCGTTCTCAGCAAAGCAAAGTAAAGTAGGATTTTCAGCATCCAATTACAACAACTACGCTCTTCTTGACACTTCGAGACTCGCAGTAGTTATTGTAAATTGTGTACTGAAAATCTTACTTTACTTTGCTTTGCTGAGAACGAAGCTAAAAAAAACACGCCTAATATTAATTTAAAAAAAAAACTTTCTATTTTCCATTTTCCTTATTTAAGGCCCGTATGACACTACATTTTTTTCTCATTTTTTCTTTATATTTACCATGTTGAAAAATCAGCGGTGTGTAAAAGAGACTAAAAGTGTATACGAAGGGGTAGCAATTGTTTGCAAAGCAACCACAAATTTTCGAACGAATTTATTTTCAAAAAATGTTGAAGTGTCAAAAAAAAAAAAGCTGCCAGCAGCTGAAAAATGTAATTTGAATACGTTTTTAATGCATTTTTTTTTTTTTACTTTTCTACATTAATAAAGTTCGTGTGTATGCACTCACTCCTATCGGGAATTATCACTCCAATTTTTCGTACTGCTCTAGTTTCATTTTAAAAGCATAAAAAATTAAAAAAATGTAGTGGCATTAAATAAATAATTTTGCTGGAAGGGGACCTGCGTACTTGGACAGTGTGTTTTCATCAAAGATAATGGAATACAGAATTATAAAACTTTCCAGTGAAAAGGCGGCTGCCTTCAAGCGGTTTTCCCGAAAAATTCATGAAGTCACGCACCCATGCTCATTTCTTTTCTAATTTATGTGAGTTCATGAATTGAACCTTAATGCAATAATTCACTACTCCGAAATGCGTATTTCATTATATTTTTTATTTTAATCGAATCCTTAACAAAAACCAAACAAGGTCAATAACAAACACAAAACAATTCAACACCGCGATACCCATAAAAGCAAAAGGAATGTTGGCCGGCCATTAGCAACATGCTTTTTTGTAGCTCACACGTATTCAAAGACGGGGGTTGAATTTACAAAAACAACAATGTAAACTAATGGGTTTTGGTGGGATAGACGTACGAAAGATATCCATCTCTTTTATTCATTCATCTCTGGTTTTCATATTAATGCAAATCTTGTCAG
Source organism: Cheilosia vulpina (assembly GCA_916610125.1). Classification (NCBI taxonomy): domain Eukaryota; kingdom Metazoa; phylum Arthropoda; class Insecta; order Diptera; family Syrphidae; genus Cheilosia; species Cheilosia vulpina. The sequence goes on along the minus strand of OU744279.1, from coordinate 38,283,201 downwards.
ATGATTTAACTGCTGAGTTGTGAGAGTCTGTTCAAAAACTGTATGCAAATGAAGTTGCCTCAACCACAATTAACTGTTTTAGTTATACGAAAAGAGTGCGATTGCAATAAAAGTATGTATTTGTTTTTATAAATTCCTAAGGTATGCATCAAAATAACAGAACCTATAATTAATTAGGATAAATCCCAAATGACAATTTTAAGGCCCAGTGAAGAGACCGAGTAGGTAGCCAAATCGGAGATAAATAGCCAGTGCTGGTAACACTAGGCGTGTTTTTTTGAGCTTCGTTCTCAGCAAAGCAAAGTAAAGTAAGATTTTCAGCACACAAATTACAAAACTACTGCGAGTCTCGAAGTGTCAAGTAGAGCGTAGTTGTTGTAATTGCGTGCTGAAAATCCTACTTTACTTTGCTTTGCTGAGAACGAAGCTCAAAAAAACAGGCCTACTGACGAACAGCATTTCATTTTTATATATTTAGTTTCTCAGACTTATTTCTCGATTAAGACATTTTGTTGCACCATTCACGAAACCATTTTCACACAAAAAAACTGCCAGCTGACGTAATCTAGGTAAATATTCTTTATCGCAGTTTTTTAATTGCCTGTATTGTTATTAAAGCTATTTGTTAATTGATTATCTTCGGTAATAAATACATCAACATTTCGCAACAAATTTATTATATCCCGCACAATAAATTGTGTGCGAAAAGAGATTGGTGACTTTTGCCTTTAGTAATCTATTACAATTACAGACTTTGGCATCATTTTACTTTGCAAAAGGGTATACAGCAAAACAAATAGTTGGTAGAACGAAATTTTTAATTTATCTACGGGACTCGAACTGAATGGGCCCATTTACAATTCTAGCTTGGTCTGGATTTTGGACTAGATGTACATATACTGAACGCAAAAATTAACTAGTTACATAGCGTTAGCGCCACACATTTAAGTCAGCCACATATGCAAACTGTCAACTTATTACTCAGTCACGAATTTCTTGACTAGATCCGTCGGCTACCCCTCCATAGACGTCAACAGAAAAAAACTGTTCATGTGTTCGATCTAGTCCAACCAAAACTGAGACACATCAAATCAGCTGTCAAACTAACGAACGACGCCATCATTTAATTCCACTCGAACTGGAATCAGGCCTTAAAAGGTGACAGAAAAATGATAAGCTGTCAATAAAATTCGAATTAGAAGTAAATAAATTTAGTGAAACAGACAGCAATAGAGTCGATTAAATTTGGTTAGCTGAAAGTTTCAATTCAAATGAAAAGAAATCTTTACAAAATCAAATGTTACTCTCTGTTCCGGGTAGAAGGCTAGTGAGCGTTTTTACATTCGGGGTATTATTATGCTGAACGTCTAGCAGTCAATGGAACGGAGTCATTATCCATACATACATATATGTATGCTAAGAAGTAAAATGTAGAATATTTCCAATTTCAAATGTTAAAGCCTGGTCTGTTGTTCCAGCAAAGCTAAAATTAAGCACCTCTCCAATGTTTCTCTCCATCTCTTCGCTTAATTTTGGCAGTGTAAGTTCCGTCAAAAAAAAAACTGTGTTGGTAAAGCTGATTGACTTTGCTTGTTTCTTCATTTGTACTTCTAAAGCTCCCTCCTTAAAAACCTCTTCCATTACTCCTCCTTAAAAAATTCCAATTTCTAAAAGAAATTAAATTAACAACAACAAATTTCTAACCATTCTCCATCCTATTAATTTGCTTTCGTTCGACATTTTTTTTGCGAATACCGATTCAGATTCCTGATCTGTCAAAATTTAGCTGTGGAAAAATGTATTTTGCATTAATATGCTTACTTAAATTCTGTACAGATTTTTCGTACAGTGTCTAACAAATTTGAACTGCGTACTGCTTGGCTTAACTGCTTTGCTTAATTTTATCTTTGGAGACATTTTTGTATGGGAGCTTTATTTCAGGCGCGAGTACCATTCTAGGCTTAAACTTACGAACGCTTTCCTGTGAATTGTATTGTTAAATAAAAATATATAATTTGTAAACTCGGCTACGAGCGCTACAAACGATTGTCCCTTACTTCAAATAGCAACATATTTAAATTAAATATCATCGTTTTCCTTTCTAGTATAAACCTACATTTAATAACAACCACTGAAGTGGTCCGAAACAAAAATAAAACACACTCCCAGACTTACCCTGGCCATCAAAAAATTGCACAGCATCATCAATTTCAAAATCACCTTGGCAAACTGTTCGCCCTAATCAAATGACAACTTTGCTTACCACTCCCCCAACCCAAACAATGTCACGTACCCCTAAGTCAAACGCAAAAGGACAGCATATACATACTATAGCGTTCCGTCGTCTTAACACAAAGTGTTTGAGGTTTTAATTAGATATAATTCTAAAACCCCCCAAATCCCGGCCAGGAGGTATCATTCCAAGGACAACCGCAACACAAACAAATTTCATTCGCCATACCTCAGCGAGAACTAATTCCATCGAAGCAGGGTCCCATCCCACCAGTTGACCCTTCTTATAACGAGCGCCATTCCCCCCATGAACGTGCTTAGTTCGCGTGACCTTCACCTGTCCATTAACCAAATATGTGACCATTTTATGATTGTTTTATGTTGTTTCACTGCATGGCTGCATAAACCTGCAAATTGCTTCACTAATAAAAAAATAAACAATCAACATCCCCGCAGACAACCGACACAGTACAGCCCTGCAGCCAGCACCCAGCAGAGCCTGGCTGTTGGAGTGGAGGTCGCTGAAGTGTGCTCGTCATGTGCGAAAACGTGTCCCGCCTGGATGAAAACAGCTTCGCTACCAACAATCGATATATTTGTTTGCACCCACCATCTCGACTCCCACATCGAGTTATTCGATTACGAAGCAAGTGAGGGAGTGCGCCTCGAACGTGACAAGGTTTATCGCTTTTCCGATAAATATATACGGGTCCGATTGCGAAACTCTATGCCGCCAGAGAACGGCCAGTGATGGAGCAGATAGGACACTTGCTGATTGGTAAATCGAATTGTTCTCAGGGGTGTTCACGTTCAGGTATTGTGCAATTGCAGCTCCGACTTATCGTATCGTTGGTCGACACAATAGGGAGTTAATGATGCAATTTTCAATTTAATTGGATGTTTTCATATTGCGATCAAATTGAATTTGTTTAACAGAATTTCACTGGTGCAACTGGTGATTGTGTTGTGAGCTACGATGTGGCGGCCGGCACTCAAGGACCGATAACAAGGGAGCGTGTAAATCACGACCAAAGTCCAATGGAACCATAAATATCGCACATACGTGCGGTGTGTGGATGTGATGTTTTCCAATTAAGAACGGATGTACACACGTGGTAAGGTGAACCTCTCACATATGATATACCATTCGAAGAATTGGACCTGGTGCGGCAGGTGATTAACAACGCACGTGATAGATATTGCGCTACATCATCGAACGGAGAGGGGTGCGAACGATTACGCGATAATAGTGGAACTGCAACTGATTAATTTTGCAATAGACAATCAATCTCGCAACTGTCAAAGGAGTTGTGGTGGTGTTCAATCCCCTCCCTATAGCTCGAGGAATTCATTTTTACTGAGGCAGCTATTGTTTGTCGGCGCAGTGGCTTAGTGTTGGACTACTAAGCGCGGGGTCCCAGGTTCGCATCCCGAGAAAACGAAAATTCCAACTTAAGGTTTTTTTCACTGCGCCACCTCTCGCGAACGTCTGACAAACATCCGAGTGTATAACTGTCATGAAAGAGCTTCTCAATTGGCCGTTTGGACGCGGCATAAAATTATAGATCCCTTCCATTCGTCCCAAAAATAAAAACCCAAAACAAACGTGAAGGGTGGACCATCTAGTGGTTTCTTTTTAAATCATAGGTTATTTTGACACTGACAGCTGTTTCCCGCTCTAAATCTTGACAGAAAGTCAGTATCACACCTCCGCGGAACCAAATGAGACGTTAACGCTTGAACAACGTTGGAAAATATTAAAAAAATATTTCCAAAGAAAGTGCTGTGTAGCCCAAACAGTGCGTGTTTTGAAAATAAGTTTTGGCCGAAATGAAGCACCTTCTGTGAGCAAAAAGTTCGTGAGACTGGGATATGCTAGTGGACAACACTCACGTTCCCCGTCGTCGTCGTACGGTGCGTACAGACGAGAATGTGGCTGCTGTAGCCGAGAGTGTGAGACTCATCGAAAATGAGGTTGGAAACAACGTTTCGGTCTACGGTGGGCGTTACAGAGCCATATTAACCGACTTTATTTTTACTGAAATTGAAGACATGGATTTGGACGATCTCTGATTCATGCAGGATGGCGCGCCATGCCACAATCCATCTTTGGCGCACCAAATACCCAAATCGTGTTATCAGCCGTCTTGGCGATGTCAATTGGCCGCCTCGGAGATGCGATTTGACCCCGTTGGACTTTTTTTGTGGGGAACCGTGAAGGACCGATGTTATGCCAACAATTCGGAAACGATTCAAGCACTTAAGGCAAATGTCATCCAAGAATTCCGTGAGCTACAGCCCGAAACCATCAACAAGGTCTTGGAAAATTGGAGTGACAGAATGCGCACCTGCGAAGCCAGCCGAGGTAGCCACTTGAACGACGTTGTGTTCCATAATTAATGGGAATGTTTGCTTTTACTAATAAAGCCATAATACATGGAAAAAATGAATTATGTTCATTTTATTGCGTTTTTAAAAAGAAATTTGTGTTTGGCCCACCCTGTATGTGCTGTTATATTTGTGAGACAAGTCGCTGCCAATTCAAATGAAACTCCTTAAGGACTATGAACAGTGATAGCGAATTGCGAACACGCGATCATTCTTAGTTTCTGATATTTCATTCACAAAAAAATTCAGTTTCATGTTTAATGGACTATTCACAAGAGAGCGAGCGAACGAATTGCTGACATGTGAACAAACCACTTTTGATGCATTTATGAACAGAAAATTGGACATTTTACTATTCCAAGAGGAGGATAATTAATTATCCCATCAAAATGTATTAAGAAAACAAGTAAATAAACAGTTTAAATAACGAAATTTCAAATTCCAAACTTTTTGCCGCGAACGAATACAGCCTTGGCGCGAATTGTCAAAGTTTATTCACAATCCACATCATTCAATTCGGGTTCCACAAACTAGCGAATAAAACATTCCTTCGAACTAAACCTCAAACTTGAAATGCCATTGGCATTTTTTTTTTACATATTTCATTTTGCGGTGTCGTTTTGTTTTGGTCCGAATGAAAAATAAAAGAAATGGGTATATGACCGAATCAACAGATAAAAAGGTAACATACTTCAAATGGGAAGGACTTAATATAATTTATTTGTTTATTGCTGTTATTAGTTTTTGTACATGAACGGATGTACATGCATTAATTGCTGTGTTTTAAATTTTGTTCCACCACAAACAGGGCAACAATATTTTATTTTATTTTGCTTAATAGAATCCTCCAATTGTGGAGTTTTTTTTTATTCAAAAAGTAGAAACAAATGGCGGCGGCTGACATTGGATTCGCGGGTATCTGCGACCGAAAAAAATGTATCATGTGAATGGAATGTCAAAATTTGCGAACATTCGTTCGTTCATAGGTAGTTGGTTGCTCTTATGTGAATGGTCCTTAAAGGTTAAGTTCAAACGAATTTTTCATTCGCGGTTTTGTGGATCGCGACTGTATGTTGTGGATTGTGAATAAAGTGTGACAGTTCGCGGCATGAATTTTGTAATCGCGGGAAAATTACTGTAATTGTAAATTTTTGCTATTTATGTCGATTGAGACTCAGGTTTTTTTTTAGATTAGGTGTTAGATTAATGAATTAATAATGGGCCTTACCAATAAAAATTTTTAGTTCCAACTTTAAATTTAAGTAGTTCACAGTGGCTATATTTTCCATAGAAATTTCGCGAGCTTCCGTAAATTTAAAGTCGAGACTAAAATGTGTTATTAGTACGGTGCAATGATTTTTGGTAGAACAAATAGCTATTTTCAATTCATAAATGGGTACAATTAAATTGATTTGTTGGCAAATTGCGTATTCGCAATGTGAATAGTCCTTTACAGTCGGTTATCAGAGGATCAGCTTTTGCGTCAAATGGTGCCCCCATTAGGAAATTGACTCGCTGAAATCATTATAGACCTTACGCACATGGGTCGAGTACCTTACAGTGGAGTCTTGATGGGTTCCACCCCAGCCGTATAAGTTCAAAAAATAAAGTCGATTCGGTCTGCAGTTCAATGCCTTCTCCTTCTTAGCATAAAATCCGATTGAGGGAGGGACTTTTTGCAAATAAAAACAAAAAATGAAAAGGAAACGAAATCTAAGATCCATTCAACTCTTGAAACAAATCTTGAGAAAGGGAATGTATTCAAAATACTACTCTTGATGCCGCGGCTGAAGTTGAACCCCAATACCAATTTCAAACAATTCCTGAGGGGTGCACACATCTAAGCCAAATCGAGAAGCACCTACATTCATTCTTCTTAAAAAGAGCTCTCCTCAAACAAAATCCTAAGAGTATGCCAAAAGTATGCCCCTTCTCTCAAACTCACCAATAGCTCATGATGAGTTAATTAACCAAATCAATGTATAATCGTTTCCCCTTATTGTGCCCCAACAAGAACTTGAAGATGTAGGATCCCCATCTACTTAACAATTTTGAACTTGATTGGGAGGTAAACAAGCGAAGATATCCAACTCAACACAGATAACTGAGATCCCCGGCGAATTATAAATTCTCTATAACGACTGAGTGATTCTTGATATCGGATGGTTTGCTGAAGCTTTTGTATAAGATTTCCACTTGATAGCCTTTTCAGAAGCATTTAATGAAAAGTGCAGACAAGGATAAGGGGATTCATGTCCAATTCATTGAAATTTATGAACTTTCTATAGTACATTTAACTTATTCATTGTTGCAGTTCAAGGGTTTGAATATTTATTTGGCCAACAACCGCAAATAAAATTGGCAATAGCATAAGAAATATTCCCGCCCTTCCCCGCGCATTGCGATTAAATATTGATTTTAATATTCCCATGGCTTTCTGTAAATTAATCGAGCGCTGTCGATGGGAATGGTATCGATTTATCGCTGTTATGTAAGTTGCCAAGCATCACCTACACGTGTTGTCATAATTGGAAAACAAATTTTTGCTGGCTGCGATAACAGACACACCCTCCCTGTATGAGCCAATCTGGTGCTGATTTATTACGAGACTGTCACATGAACTTGTAACGTTGTCGATACATTGCGACGAAAAATCGTCAAGCATTTTCAAGTGGCCATCGAATTGAATGGTTCAGCAACTCACATCAAAACTTTTGACTCGAAGAACGAAATTCATGTTGAGCCAAATCCTTGTCCTGACGAGTACATATAAGGATTTAGGTATGCAGGATTAGCTGGTACTGGGCTCCACCAATTTGTATTCCTGTGTACGGTGAGGTAGTTAATGCCACCTCAAATTCTTTAGTCACTTTTCGAGGTAAATTTTGACATGCGGACTCACGCGAATTCGGCCATTCGGTGGTCACTCGTGTGTCTTTCTTGTGAGTGCCCTGTAACAGCCCACATTACCAGACGCTTAGCAGGCGATCACACGTATAGTGACAAATTTAGGACAAATGTTTATGTCATAATGACGTCGGCATGTCAAAATTTGACATGAAAAGTGACATGTGTATTCTGTAATCGTAGCTTTTGACCTGTACCCATTTGTGGATGTGGTTCTAGAAGTCGGCACTGTCACATCGAGGGGATATAGTCAACAATGTTCCAGCAAAGAGATTTTACAAACATCTATCGGAAAAATTATGTAAGGCTTTTTCAACTGCGCCACTTCTCGCGAACGTCTGACAAACACCGAAGAGTAAATCTGTCATGAAAGAGCTTCTCTATTGGACTCGGCATAAAATTCTAGATTCCATCCATTAGTCCCAAAAATAAACTAGCAGAAGAAACTAGGTAATTACGGACCTGTTGAGCCAACTACTTTTTTAAGGAACAGAGAAAAAATGATAATCAATTTACTGACAGAACTAACTTGATTTAAAGGTGTGTAGCTTGGAAATGGGCACTGTAAAGAAATAAAGAAGAATGTAACATCCCTGTCTGAATGGATCCTCCTCTGATTGCTAGAGGGCGCGCGAGAGCAGAGGTACAATTAACAAGCACTCTTGTGTGGTATTTGATTGGGCGCTCTCAGAGTACTTTTTTTTTGCTCTGCTCTTTTTTAGTACAAAAAATAAACAATATTTTTTTTACATTTTGGATCGAATCTGGATTTTTTTTCTCAGATTTACCAATTCAAGTGCGTTTGAGTTTGACAACTAGTGGAGTGTGTTTTCGTTTTCGCGAAATTTTTCAACTGCAAAGAAATGCATCGCATAGGGTGGATGTACTGTTACTAATTATTTATGTACAAATATTTAGAAATGGCTTCGAATATTTTAATATAAAATTAAAACACTGGAAAACGCTTAGGAAAGTGTCAAAGGCTACACATATTTCAATCGCACGAATAACAACCGAAAAACAACTGACATTTTTGTATTTATGTTCCACTAGCTGACCCGCCGAACTTCGTTCCGCCCAAATTCGTTAATGAAATGAATATAATAATTCCGAGTATGCACATACTATAAATAAATAAATAGTTGGCGCTACAGATACGTAGGGTAGGTCCCTACCTAGTTTCTCACAACCATTAGGCCTTTGCGTGTTTTTCATTTTTGGAACGGATGGAAGGGAAGTACAATTTTATGCCAAACCGCCAATTGAGAAGCTCTTTCACGACAATTATACTCTCGGATGTTTGTCAGACATTTGCGAGATGTGGAGCAGCAGAAAAAATGTTTAATTTGGAATTTTGTTTTTTTCGGAATTCGAACCTGGGACCCCTCGCTTAGTAGTCCAACACAATAACCACCAAACCACTGCGCCGACATACTGCTTCATGTAATTCGGTCAATTCGAGTTCTTTATTCAAATGTTAAAATGTCGATGTTTTTCAATCAAACCGCAATGATTGACGTGTCGGCCATCTGTCATTGAACAACATAAATAATTTCGTTCTATTTTAAAAACGAACGAAGACTAAATTTTGATATTGTTCATACAAAAATACTAAAATCGCGATTAAAAAATGTTGGGTTTGGGTACGAAGGTGAAGATTTTGTGTTTAGATATTTCTTTGATGCAAAATCTAAAAAAAAATCGTCAAAAAAAAGCAAAAATGTTGTGGACATGGCCACCCTAAGCAAAATTATTTTATGCTTTATTTTTACTTAAACTATCGCAGAGCCTTTTCATAAACTCCTTTTTTGTTTTGCCCGGAGTTGTTTTATAAATAAACAGAACTGATGGCTTTCCTACACGGGAACATGATACATATAATTGTCCGTGGGAGAAGCATGGATATTCTATGCCAATTCCGCACAATTCCAACGATTCTCCTTGCGCCTTATTTATTGTCATAGCGAACGCAAGACGTATACTGCAATTCATGTGTTTTTTTCAAGCACGTACAACACACGCATACGTTTTCCGATTTCAATCAAACTTCGCAAAAACCATATATAGACCAATTCCAAAGATGTTTGTTAAAGTTTGGTTTAAATCGGTGAATGCGTTAGGGCGTGAATCGGCGACAAACGAACACAATTTTAAGGCTCAATTTTTATATCTATATATTAGACTCACGAAATCAGATATCTGAGAGCGAATCTGAAGAAGCCCAATCGGATACCACAATAAATTTATTAAGTATGCTACACTGGTAAATATAAATAAAAACAATAATAAGTACTTAAAATTATAGTTTTAAATTTAATTTACAATAGACACAGACGTATAGCTTGTGAATGCAATTTAACATTCTTATCGCATTGTAACCGAAACCGAAAATCAATTTAGCGGGTTCTATAATTACTGCTGTTCTAGACCTCAATTTTGGCAGCTAATCGTCACTCATTCATTCACGTTTAAAGTGTAGATGTTTACATCAACCAGCAACCAACATTAACTTCATAACCTTTAGTTAACCATAGCCGCATAGAATTTAATTTAATTTGATTGGAGCTGCTGTTAGCGAAATGTCCTTCCAATAGTTTAAGTGACGATCCTAATTTGAACCATTGTCGGTGTACTACCACTTGGGCGAATTTGTTTCACAACTTCACCATAATACTGTCAGACAATATCCTGAACAAAAATAATCATAATAATAAAAAACGTCCTTGCGATGAATTGGCTACCCAAAAATTGAAATGTTATTATCGGAGGTTTTTCAAGAGTGCTACGTGTGTATGACTTTGAGCACGTAGAGAAGTTTATTATCCGCACATTTATTTATTGGGTGCTTAAAATGGGATGGCGACCCGTGGTAGACGAGTTTTCAAGATCAATGTCCGGACATTTTCCCTTTAAAGTCGTTTCGTTTACTTGTGAAGGAACTTTTCAATACCTTACCTTAAAACATGAATCGTTGAACGTCACCTTATCAGAGATGAGCGTACATTTTGTGTTACTAACGATATTAAGAATGCACACATACTCCAGACGATACCGCTGATTAAAGTCGGAGCGCTAAAAAATCAACAGAGGTGTCTGGTATTGGTATGAACATAGGTAGTTCATTTTTCGATCTTCACAGAGTTCATAATTCCACGAGCAATAACCTCTGCTACTCAAATTGAATCGTTTGGAACACTGAAAACGTTCAAGAATTTAGCGTAGTGTAGTAGTAAGTCTGACTGCTTGTGACAAAATGTTTCACAGTTTAAATTGTCTTGATCGGTCACATAAACACTGCTTTCAGTTCAGTTGTTCAGATTCGGTCTTCAGATTTCGGGTGTTTATTCGAATATAAAAACGTCACTTGCTCTTCTTTTTTTTTTGGTTGATATTCGTGCGATTGGAATATGTGTTCGACAATTCGACACTTTTCTAAGCGTTTTCTATTCTCTAGATAAACTTTAATTATCACTCAAAAGTTGCGCCCCGTGAATTCTAAAATAGATCAACCCGATGCAATCTGTTTCTTTGCAGTTGAAAAATTTCACGAAAACGTAAACAAACTCCACTAGCTGTCAAACTCAAACTTTCGCTCTTAAATTAAGAAAACGATTTTACATAAGGCTGTTTTTTTTAACTTCGTTCTCAGCAAAGCAAAATAAAGTAGGATTTTTAGCACGCAATTACAACAACTACGCTCTACTTGACACTTCGAGACTCGCAGTAGTTATTGGAATTTGTGTGCTGAAAATCATACTTTACTGTGCTTTGCTGAGAACGAAGCTCAAAAAACACGACTATAGACTGGAGTCTAGCACAAAATATGCCAGATGAAGGAACGTCCGCGATAGAACCCTAGCGCCAGCCGCAATTGATATTTGACAATAATTCTTTTCACAAGAAATGCAAAATTAATGTAAAAACAATATCTGAATGGATATTTTACTCACCTTATTAACAATTTAAATTATTTAAACTTGCTCGGCTTCGTATTTATTTTTGTTTTGTAAATGTTTGAACCATTTCCTTTGACAGGTCGTTTTTTTTTTTCTCTCAATGCAGCGGGTAGTTTTGCGCTAGATTGATAAATTTCCCTGGAAATGGTGAAATTTCAATTTTGTTATTTGGAGTTTGGAGTTTGAAAGCGGCCAATAAAATATATATTGCAAAAGAGCGCGTTCCAAAATATAGTGGGATTTGTGAAATTTAATATATGTGTATGTAGATGCTATTATTGGTTGGTTTTCGCTGATAGTTATGATGGTAAAAATAGCTGCTAGTACCGCCAATTAAGTGTTTTTCTTGACACCCGCAAAGAATAACTTCCGACCGAATCGGCAAAAATCTGCCTATGCAAGATTGAAGGTGTTTTTTCCCAAGTTCAACTAAAAAAAAAAACCAAAAGACTATCAGATTACCAGGAAAAATGTATCGCGCAAAAGGAATGTACAAGTGATATCTGAATGCAAACCTTAGAACAGGCTTAGCTTTGCAGTGGGATGTAAATAAGCTTCGACCCTCATTTGCAAATTACCGATAACATTTTTTAAAGTCAAGCAAGGTGTTAAAGAAATTAACAATCCTTCGCAACAGATTAGAGATTTTGCGGAGAACTCATATTTTTCAAATCCACGAATTCTGAAGATTAATGTCCTTAAGTCTAATTAATGTCTGCTCGTAACCTTAGGCGGGTTGCTCCTAAAGAAATTGTCATAACCGCCGTCAGTTCTGCGTTGAAGTTTCGCCTATTTGTAATGTTGATGCCGACCAATTTATGTTTCGCATTAATCACTATCCCACCTTCGCTTTTTTGCCCAAGTGTAACTTGAAATTTGCTCGCTCAGCAAACTCATTTCCAAAGAAATTCCCAACCAACTATTTCAATAGGTTTACTGCTTGTCGCCCGAATTAACCTCTCCCAAATTTCGTCGCTCTATATTCCCACCAAATGGCACTGAATCAAGTTAACGGTTATTATTTGGTGAAAATGTGAGAACACCCTTGCAGCACGTGTACCAAGAGAATAATATGCGCGTCGGCAATTTTGTAATTATACCTGCCATCAGCTTCAGTGTCATTTTTTTTTTCTGTCAAATAACGAACCGTTTTAGGTAATTTGCCTTTTCATTTTTTGTACAATAAAATGTTCCGCTAATTATGTTCCCATTTCGGCGAAAAGAGCATGGGATTTATTGTTATTTGATAATCGGAAGACAAAAGCTGCGTCTTGTGAGTCGTGCTTCCCTTTATAATTGAAAATTTGTTGTCCGCTCTCGCTGAAAGACGAGCAGCTTTCGTCAACACAAAAGAACCTTTGGGCGCTGTTTTCTTTTTTCTATACAACTAAGAGTAGGTATAAGTGTATTTTGTAATTGTACGTATCACGCTTAACAAAGGCGTATGCTTGTCCAATTTGAAAGGAATTTTATTTTACCAGAAGGCAATAAAGTTGGTTCGTTCTGTTTGTGCCGCAGAAGACCAAGTTTGCAAATTTTATAATGGATTTATACACCGACAAAATGGCTCCGAAAATAGGAACAGTAATCCGAGGCTCGTTAGTATATAAGCCTTTTTGCCTTCGTGATTTCGTTAAATCAATTCTTAGAACTCGCAAGCGCATAGTGCACTTACGGGTTTTGACAAATTGAAAATGTTTCTTTTGCAATTTTCAACTGCCTGGGGTGTTGTTAAAAAGGATCGGATTTTAAAAGCTATATGTGGCTTTATAATACTTGCTCTTTTATTATAACAAAACCTTTGAGAATATTTTTCTTCGTAATATTCAAGGTACATATTTGATATTGACCAGAAATACCGAGTAATGCGCGAAACAGTTTGGCACAGCAACTTTGACGTTCAGATCGGCGACTAGATTGGTCTGGATTAGATGTTACCTGAACGCAAAAACTAGATTGGTCGGGAACGTCACTTTTCCTACGTCATCCACATACGCGAACTGTCAACTTAGTACTTAGTCACGAATTTCCTGACTAGTTTCGTCGGCTACCCCTCCATAAACGTCAACTGAAACAGCTGCTCACATGACCGATTTCGACCAATCAAAACCGAGATTCACTTAGTGAGGGAGCTGTCAGACTTACTAAACTAGATACTTGAACGTCCCCAATATATTTCACGTTCAGGCAAAGAAGACCCAGTTCCACGATTCGGTATAAGTTGGTTTTTTTAAATTTTTTTTTAACATTTTCAAGTGCTCTCCTTGCAGCAAACTTACAACTTACAACGAACCAAAAATTTCCGAGTGACAAAGTTATGCTCTGTCTAAAAATCACAAATATATATATCTCTTTATATTTTTAAGAAAAAAAAAAATATCCCATTTTGACATACAAAAAAGTATCACATATTGATCACAAAAAAAAACCCAGCACTCTTCATTTAGGTATATAACTAACAAATTCAATTAAATAGAATTGACCAAGTACTCAAATAGAACACATTCTGTATCTGAATACTGAATAATAGAAGCGTTTTGATTCAGCAAACTTTTTCCCACCCGACCCATGCTTGTCCCAGGGGGCGCACGTCGGTATTGCAAAAACATATTTTGCATACATTTGCAGGATTATTTGTTACGTGCTACGAGTAGTCGTAACAATATTGAATAGAATTTCCGATTAAACGAAACGACTAGGCAACAAACAAACAGTTCACCATAAAGTCGAGTTATATTTTTTATGGGGAAATCCTCTTTCAATTCGAATGCGTTATTAGTCTATACTCCAGCAGTTTATTCTTAATAAAAGTTTTGAGCACATACTCGTCAGTATTGCAAAAGATTTTCCGAAAATAATAATTATTTTTATTCCAGGAATAATTTTTGTGGCAAAATTCTCATTTAGTACGGAAATAGAAAACACAAATTTCTGTCCACTACCGAAAAATTGAAACTGGGAATTGCTTTGATTGCATAAGAATTTAGAATTTGGTCGGATTTAAGGTAGCAATAAATATCTCATAATAAGTATAGCAAAAACATTTATTTGTAACACAAAAAAAAACAAATATTATTTTTACGAAACACTTTTTTCAAGAAGGGACCATTTTGGAAATTCTTAAGAAAGTGGTGGCCACAGGTCTAGAGCATAGACATAAACTATTTCATTTCATTTATTGATTTCTAATACATCTTTAAGCCTTAAAAAATTGTAAAAGTTAAAATTATACAATAATTCATTTTGAGAAAAAGCATTCAACTAACATTACATTCTGTTGAACGAAGGAGAAGCTTTCTAGGATATTTTTTGAGAAAGCCGATATGTGATCAAACCGTTTGAGGTTGCACACGTACCGGTCTATATTGTTGAAGCCTACAATCAGGGGTGGGATTATGTAAGATGAAAACGTTCAAGGGGTTTCGTTCAAACGAACATTTTGCTTCATTGAACTTCGAAAACGAAAGGAAATTTCATTTGTGCGAAAGCTATTTCATCGACGTTTTCGTTTTCTTTGCTTCATGTAACTCCTAAAACGAAGACATTTTCGTTTCATGCGAAAGGAATACAGCGATGATATTTGTTTGACGTTTCTCATTATTTTTGGTTGTTTAATTAGTTGTTGTGACTAATATTTATTTCACAAAAATATGCCGGCGAATTATTTATTAATAGCAACCGATAGTGATAATAGAGCTGTGAAAAATTGTGTCAATTTAAGAGCAATCCGAAAAAAATCTTCGAGATTGTTCGGATCCTCTTACACTGACCCATAAAAGATTTGTTTATTAAATTGATGTGCATTGGAAATTCAATTGACAGTTTTGTTTTCGCCCGGTGTTTGTAATCTTCCTATGTCAAAAAAGTGAGATATCAAGTACAACGTTTGTATAAGAAACAATACAATTATAAAACATTTTTCGATCCAGTAATTTTTTTAAGGGCGTGCCATTGTCATTAAATGTTTTACACAACTGTTCCCATTTTTCTGCAGCTCTATCTCTGAGCAGAGCATAGTCTTATGTATTTTTTACTAGGAAGGAATCGATCATAATATTTTGTTGCGTTTGTTTTGTTAATTAAATAAACAGTTTGTATGTCGGTAATTTTTGATCGTACTATATTTATTATTCAAATGTTTACCTTTTGTTACGACGAAAATATCAACAAACGAAATATTTACATTGAAAGTGGTCAGCTGTTAGCCGTCAAAATAACATACAGGGTGGCGCACGAATCGTGCTACAAAAATAAAACATAATAACTTTTTTTTTTTTTATTTTGTAGGTTACTATTTAGATTTATAAAAATGGATGCTTGGGATACGGAGAAAAGAATTTGGATAGTGCAACGGTACCATGCTTTGCAGTCCGTCATTTCCGTCCAAAGGGAATTTAGGCGGGAGTTTGGCGGTAATCCCCCGAGTAGATGGACCATTATGAGGTTTGTAAACTTGTTTGCCGAATCCGGAAGCATCGCACGAAGGCCGTACCATCGAGATGCCAATGTTCGGGTTCAGGATACAATCGCAGCAGTAGCATCTGCAATACAGGCCAATCCGAGCGTTTCGACCCGAAACTTATCGGGGCAAATTGGAGTTAGTAGACGGTCATTACAACGGATACTTCATGACGATTTAAACTTGTTTCCGTACAAAGTCCAAATTACTAGCAAGTTAAACCCTCAGGATTTGCCTGTTCGCCTGGAATTTTGCCAAAAAATGATATCAATGGCCGAAGAAGACAACACATTGATCAATTGTTTGTTCATGTCTGATGAGGCCCATTTTGATCTTAACGGCAATGTAAACAAGCAAAATTGCCGTATATGGAAAGAGTCTAATCCAGAAATGCTCCATGAGACGGAACTGCACCCAGAACGAGTCACTGTGTGGTGCGCAGTTTCATCAAGGTGTATTGTCGGGCCGTACTTCTTTGAAGAAAACGGTGTAACCGTTACTGTCAATGGGGACCGTTATTTAAAGATGTTGAAGGAGTTTTTTTACCCAGAACTGCGCCGAAGACGTATACCATTCAACAGCGTTTGGTTTCAGCAAGATGGAGCAACTGCACAGCCAGACCAGTTATGGCGGAGCTAATCAAAAAAATCAAAAAAAAAAATTAATTTCTAGGAACTCCACTCTTCGCTGGCCCCCAAGGTCACCTGACCTGACTGCACCAGACTTCTTTTTATGGGGTTATGTCAAGCAAGAGGTGTATAAAACGAAGCCGAGGAATTTAACTGAATTAAAGCAGTCCATAACGACAATAATTGAGGCGATCCCAACTTCAACTCTTCAGGCCGCAATGAATAGTTTTTTGATCAGGTGCCGCATATACGTGGGAGAGCGTGGAGGTCATTTGCGATCTATAATCTTTAAAAACAACTAACTATTTAAAATAAAATTTAATTTTCTAACCAATAAAAAAAAATAAATGAAATACATCGATTAAAAAAAAAGTTATTTGAATTTCTTATTGTAGCACAATTGGTGCGCCACCCTGTATTTGATATATACAGCTTTTCAAACCTTAATTTGTTTGTCACACCGTTTCTTAAACCCCTTCGAACGAGAAGAAAAAAACGAAAGCAGTTACATGAGCAAATTTTCACTTCCGCGTGATTTCTTTGGTTTTTTGAAATGTGAAAGTGGTTTTCGTCTCGTTTTTTACAGAATCCCACACCAAGTTTCGTCTTGTTTCAGCGTTATGGCAACAGAAAATCTGGCACCCATATATAAGGGTTTTCGCTAAGTTAAGCCTAACATGCTTGGGTGTTAAGTGTTTGAAAAGTGAAAATGTTCATAAGCAACTCGATATCTGCTTGTGCAATATTTTTTCAAGTACCTTAGATAGAAAAGGGAGAAAAACTAAGTATTAAATGTATAATAGCGAATGTAATCAACATAAATAAATAAAGGAATAAAGTGTTAAAAATTCATTCGTTGAATTAAAATAATATATTTTTGTTCCTGCAATTATTGTGTCTGTTTTTTTGTTTATTATTTCGCTTGCGATTGTCGACAGAAAAAAGGCAACGAATTCAAAGGAAAGAATTAATAAGGAATATTCAAATTTCATATATTTTGGGGTTCAGGGGAGATTATATGAACATGCCTGAGTAGGTAAGATCTTTTCATGAAGTTTCCGTGTAATAAAGAAAAAAAAAAAAAGACAAATTAAATTTATTACAAAATTTGAAACGATTTAATATGCAAAATATTGAATTAGCCAAGAATATGAATAATGTTTATTTAGGAAAGAATTTGTTGTTTTATCCATTACATTCGGCCTGTTGTTTTTTTTTGTACTATTTTGGTGCAGACTATACTAAGAACGGACTTTATGTAGGCTTCATTAATAAAATTTAATATATCTTGAATAATATACAATGACTATACAAAATATGTAAAATCATTACTTTTCGAAATGTTACTTTCCAAAATGATATACAACCTTCATAGCTATATGTATTACCTACCTAAGTAAAATAAAAGAAGCCCTATTTGTTTTTATGAAATATAAATAATTACTAAATTCTCCACCCATTATAGAAATAGTGCCACCCGGCAGCCATTAATATTCGCAGTCACCGATCTGAGATCACAGTCACAGAACAGATAGGAAAAAAAGAGCGCGCGAGAGAGGGCTGTCAATCTGTCATTCAAAATTTGAAGGGAAAATCGGGTAGGTGCACGGAAAGTTGACTGAAGTTAGTCTATGACATAAACTAAGTATTAAATAGTAATAGACCATCAGCTCCGTGTTACTATGTGGGAAAGTATGTGTGCCACGTAGACGTACTTTGGGTTGGGCGCGTGTAACCTGTCATATACATAAAACATTCAAAACGCTACTTATCAACACTTATGGCATGGGGCCTAAAACCATACAATTAAGAACATTGATGTGTATGGCAGAGACAAATGATACTGAGACCCCCAACTCACAATCCTCTTGCCGCTGGGCCCCTCAGTTTTTTTTCAAATTCGCCATTTTGTTTTCCTATCGGTGTTGTGTCAATTAAGAATCCGTGTGACATGCAAAAACATACAAAAAATACAAAAATAAATGCTGCCAACCTCGACAACCGTGGGGAAATGTGCTAGAATTCGGGAATACCACCTTTTCACATTACTGAATGCCATTGGTTAGTAATTATATATTGTTAAAAGGCGAATAATTTTATTTCTTTAGTTAATAAAACTAGCTAAATGAGATGTTCTATATACTAAAAACTTATTATGACAAACATGGTTGCGTATTTTGCGCTTTTGAATATCATTAACTTCGATTTCATGCGTAAATTTTTCTTAGAAAACTGAAGAAAATTTGCTCCATATATTTCTATTTTACTTAAAACAATCTACATTGTTCATTTTTCATATTTATTTCAAGAAAATCTACACTTATTCCTTAAACAAATTATTATGCACACGTAACGAATAGTTTCAAATTTAACGGATAAAATTCTATGAACGCTGTCAGCAACTTTGCCCACAGCGGAAGTGGCATATGCAAGGTGCGAGCGTGTTGGTGAGTCGGAGTTTTTGAAGTTACGTGACATTTGTCAATACGAATTTCTATGTAACAATACAAGCGCACTTAGCATTTGCCACCCCATAAAAATATAGCTTGTAGGCTAAGTAACGGGAAATCGGTCGGAGTTTTGTCTCTGGTGTATGGTTTCAACAAAGCACTTTGCATAATGAAGTTATCTTGAAAAATTAAGAGTGGGCTCTATAATACAAACAAAAAACGTTTAGAAACCTTTATCTTGAGATTAATGACAGAGCGTTTTAGAGCATTTTACACAATTTTGGTAGCACTGGATAACGGAATGTGATGCAAAAAAATGTAAGTCGCTAGGTATATATAGCTATAAAAGTTGCCTACATTTTTGCGATAGGTATTCGATTGGGCGCTCTCAGAGCACTTTTTTCTCTCAGAGCAATTTTTATGTTCGCTTGGTACAAAAAAAAGCAATCTTTTTCAGATTTCAGAGCACTTTTGCGAATCTAGATTTTTTCTCAGATTTGCTTCAGATTTACGAATACAAGTACATTTGAGTTTGACAACTAGTGGAGTTTATTTACGTTTTCGTGAAATTTTTCAACTGCAAAGAAATGTATTGTATCGGGGTGATCTATTTTTGTTAATTATTTATGTACAAATGTTTACAAACAATCTGGGCGAAAATTTAGAATGTTGTAATATAAAGTTTAGATAACCAGTGCTTGCAAAACGATTAGAAAAGTGCCGAAGGCTACACATATTCGAACCGCACGAATATCTACACAAAAAATAGCAAGAGTGACGTTCTTATGTTCCATGAGACACACGAAATCTGAAATCTCAGAGCAAATCTGAAGAAGCCCAGTCTATGTCGAAAACCACATTTAAGAGCAAGCACTTCACTTCAATTCTCGACAGTCTTGTATAAGGGGTGGACCCATTTCATAGAGCAAAAACAATTAAACGAAAATAGCCGCGTTTACATAAGAGGAAAAAGAGTGTATTCAGTCCCAGGACATTAATTTAACTTTACAGCTTCCGTTCCCATACTGCCGTTTGCAAATTAGGTAACCGAAGGTGTGGAAATGGCTCAGCTCTTAAAATGTGCAAAGAATCTATGTAGTTGGGACAGGTTAGCACTTTTGCCTCTGCAGAAAACAATATTATCCGTGAGCGTTTCAAATATCTCTCAATTTCAAGCTTGGTTTATCTTGGACGGTCTACGTACAAATTACTTATGTAATTAAAAAAGATAATCTCCTTATAGTTCTTTAAAAGAACTTGGATTCGAAATGGCAAAGCAAGAGTCTCTTTTCACCAGGGAATCGAATGCATTTTTTTAGGAAATACATAAGCTAAGGTAATAATAAGTTCTTTCATTTATATGTTGCAAATGTAACCCATCTCTTGTTAGAATATTTTTTAACACAAGCGGGCCCAGGCACGGGGTAACAACTAGTTAGCCGTACATTTATGAGAGACCCAGGGAAGCCTTACCCTGTCCTCTAACTGGAGCCGAAATAGCACTTACTTTGTTCCTGAGATCAATTTTCAAGGAGCAAAGCAGCTAAACGCACTTAACACTGTTCAACAAAAACACGCAGCTATTGTCGTTCTGTGCCGGACGGTAATGGACGAAAATATTTATTTATCTTTTAGCACTCCAAACACATTTTACTCGCCAGTATTTATTATCTCATTCTAATGTCATTGGCTATTGTTATATGGCAATGGCAATCTTTTTTGGCTGACTTCAATATTCAAGAGGTTTCCAGAAAACTTTGGGAATGGGGATGTGTCGCTTTACCACAAAATACAACCAACAGCCATTATAGGTTTGTATTTTTAGTTATATGCGTATCAACTTTATCTTGATATATATTTATATCGCGACACACACCCTGACTCTGACTCCGGTTGTATTTCCAATAAAAATATGTCGCGTCGGTCGTTGTTTACACCTTAGTGGATATCAAACGAAGTTCATTCCTAGAATTGGAGGTTATCCCCTTGAGCATGTATATAGAAGCAAAAAGCCAGAAAAAGTGATTGTTTGCACTGGATATGAGATTGCCTTTAAAACATGAGCCGCCTCACCTATGGGAATCAATAAAATGCTAAAAATATACCATTTACGCTTTACTCGTGTGTAGGGAACTTGAACGGAACGGAACATGTGTATACGTAGCCCGAATAAACGTCCTTATGAGTTCTTCAATAAAAGTTGAACTAACTGAATTGTTTATTCACAAATGAATATGAGAATGGCGGCGTTTCATTTGACGTATGTCAAACTTCACAAATGTGACAAAGAAATAGTTCTTTTGACATGTTTGTACATGTAGGTATAAAGCTCTAGCGAATGAATGTAAATAAACAGAGAAGCAATCTGAAGTTTAAGTGAATTCGTCGATAGACCTTGAAATAAAATGTAATTAGTTTATGCTGCTCGAGCTAGATTTTAGTTCCCCTAGAAAATTCTATCCAAAATATAGCTGAGCTAAATTTAAGCAGATATCCCTTTAGCCGAGTGATACGCAGATCGAGCTTAAAACTCATACAATTGTTTCGGAATGTACATTATGTATCTATTAATATTTATCGTGCCCATTTATTTGGAACATTTTCCCAAGACAGAACATTAGGCGTGTTTTTTTTTTAGCTTCGATCTCAGCAACTACTGTGAGTCTCGAAGTGTCAAATAGAGCGTAGTTGTTGTAATTACGTGCTGAAAATCCTACTTTACTTTGTTTTGCTGAGGTCGAAGCTAAAAAAAAAACCAGGGCACTCATTCCGTAACTTTTCAGACGATTATCGTCGAAACGATAGACCCCCAAATCTAGCAACCAAGTGCTAAAATTAAAAGTTGGAGAGCTTAATCCAGCTAATTTTCCAAAATTATAATAAAAGCTGACGTTTGTCAAAAAAAAACGAGCAGAATATAACTTATTTTGGTGATCAAAGTTTCAAAACCGATATCGTTTAGCTTTAGACGATGCCGCAGGCAGATATTCTGTTGTTCTGCTACATTTTTATATTGCATAAAAGTAAGCAAGTTTGAGCTTTCTTAATAACTACCTCGACGAGAAGTACCTATAATCTGAAATGGTTGAAATAAGAGTGAGTTGAATTTTTAAAGGAAGTTTTTTCCTCCATTTGAGTTTGATAAACTTAATACTCTTTTTTGGTCATCGTATTTTCAAGCTTTCTCTTCATTAAGCGAGGTCTTGTGAGATAATCGTACTGTCATTGGGAAAGATAGCCGCTATTGAAATCAGACGAATAAAGGTTATACATATTAAACGGGCCAAAGAACTTGAGGAACACCTAAATAAAATTGGATTACATTACAGGCACCACTATATTAACAACTTTAAACGACGATTAAACAAGAAACTACATTGAATTTTAAAGATATCAGAACGAAATATTCGAAATAAAAGTCTGTTATGCTAAATGGTATCGAATGCCTTTTCAGTTTTCAGTAGGACCACAACTGTTGGTACCTGCCGAAGGTTGGTTGCATTTATTATCTAACAAAAACTGTATTCCAATTAGGTTATGCTTTGTGATTGTCGATTACCAGTCAAAAAATCCCGTACATACCTACCTATGTCAATTAGTCGATAGACAATTTATGATGTTATTGCGAGTCTCGATCGAGATCGACAGTTACAGTTGTCGTTGTCAATTAGATAGTTATCGTTTGAATTTTGATCGTCGTATGGCTGCTTCTAGTTACAAAATTAAAGTAATAATTTAAATAACAAAATAAATAAATAAATGTAAATAAGAACTGGCATTTAATTTGATGCAGATGGAAATTCTAGTAACGTTTCTGTTGACTCGTCCATTAAGTTATATACAATGGCGACGTTCAAGTAACTAGTTTAGTAAGTTTGACTCAAGGCCCAAAACCAATAGAAACTGCCGCGTCCGTTGCGGCAACGTATTCGACTGGGTTGATAGAATAAACAGCAGCTTATGAAAGGTGACACACGTGCCAGATGCGGCGGATAAAGTAGGTTTTCTTTCTACTTTTCTGTCAGTTGCACCCGATGACAGAAGTTGGCACAGCGTGAGAGGAAGCACTCAGAGTGGAAGTATTGAGAGAAAAGAGGTATGTTCGGATACCTAGTTTATGTAAAACGTCAACTAGGTATCCGAAAGCGATGCCTAGGCAACTTGAATTGTTTTTGTTTTCTCGCGGTCAGCGTTACCGTTGTTTCGTTTTTTGACTAAAGTCGAAATTTGGCATTTCTAATTGGCCCATTTTTATTTGAAAAAGCCTTTTTGCAAATTTTTCTAAAATTGTTATTTTATAAATAAATACATTTATTACAGCAGTATTAAATAAAAAGCCTGCAACTCCTCTCCAACTCGTATGTTACCTAGCACCTAGTTAAATAAATAACATAAAGGTTAAGTCTTCTAATTAATAAATGAAAATAAGTCATATAATAACTAATTGATGTTTTCACAAAAAAAAAAAACTGGCATCACCCAACCAAATTGTACTAAAAACTATTACACATTGGCTGTCATCACGGCTGGCTAATGAATTTTAATTGTGTCTAATGAAAAATAAAAAAAAAACAACAGAAAATCAAGTACCTAAAACAACAAAAAAAAATCATATTTTCTTTTGAAAATCTGTATTTATTTTTCAATGTTTTATTTGTAAACATTGTCATTGGGTTTTATCGTTTTTTGTTCACTTTTTTCGAGTTAGGGCTATGGTAACCGAATCCTGCCCTCACTGAAAAACGGTGAACCATTTTGTTCCACAATTTTTCAAATTTTAATTATATTTATTTGTCATTTTGACGGGAGCCATGTTTTTCAAGAGTTATTGACTTACTAACAGACCTCCTACCGTAAGTTAATTATGTGGAAGTTACGAAACGTTAGTTATCTTCTAAAAATGTTTATTAATAGCGATTTGAGCTTAACGAATGTGTTTGCCAATAGTTAGGCCTAACATGTAGTTACGCGACAATTTTTTATAGGTACGGCTGTTCAAATTTAACAAGGTTACCTATCATAACACTATTATAGAGCTATGCGAACTAATGGTTGTTAAATATCGTGCGAAAATTGCTTGAGAAATGACACCTTTTTCTCTCACCGTCCCATTTTTTGGACTTTTCAGAATTCTGCATCGACCACTCTATTTATTTTGAATTTGACTCTTTGAAATGTCAACTGAGCATGCAGGCAGAATTTTCTTGATTAGATTTGTCGGCTTCCCCTCCATAAACGTCAACTGAAAAAAAGTCTTCACGTGACCACTCTTTGGCCAAGAAAAACTAAAATACATCTAGTCAGTCAGCTGTCAGTCTTACTCAACTACGAATCCGAACGTCCTTAATGAGAGAAACTGTCATCGGCTGTCACGAGTGTTCTTGTATCGTTGGATTTATCCTTCTTTACAGGATTTTCAATTTCCAAAAAGCTCAAAAAAAAAAACATTCAAACTAAATATTTGTGCTAAGAATTTCATTAAAACAACAAACATACTGAATGTCCATATTAAGGAGCTTATGTATATCGTAAGTAATCATAGTAGTATAAAGAAACCGCGATTTTTAAAGGTACCAAAGATAATTTAATATAATTTTATTTCAAAGTTCGATTTTTCACAAAAAAAAAATACCCATCGAAAAAACTTAAAAGGAAATTTTATTACGGTGAAAAGGGAAAAATGAAACATTGACTGTCTTAGACCTTATGCGACGGATTCTATGGGACTGCTCGTTCCGTCGAACACGTCAATATTGACAGCTCAGTCGACGCGACGGATTGATTGACCTATAGATGGAAAATATGACCACCTTTTTTAGTTGTCATTTCAGAAGATGTAGCCGATAAATGTTGTCAAGAAATTCGTGACACATGTAGGAAAAATGACTTTACCGACCAATCTAGTTTTTTCGTATAACGACTCAGGGTGCATCTACAGTACAGATCAATCTAGTCGAATTTATAACTAGGTTTTTAAATGTACCTACCCAATAAAAATAGCTTTAAGTTTCGATTTAAAATTAGTATAGCAATTGTAAGTTTCCGTAAATGTAAAATATAGAGAATAGAATTTGTTATTGCCGGCAAATAACTAAATACCTTAAAATCTCCTTTTATTCTTAAAAATTCAATCGTGACATACTGTTCGGCTATACTGTAGCCGTAACAACACAAAAAATGATTGAAACGTGAAGCACATTGCGCTTCTACATGTATACTAACAACTTTTTTAACAGAAGTAAAAAAACTTGCTTACACATATGGTTCCATGTCCGTTCCGGCGCTGTTGGGTACCTACTGTTAATTGACAGTTCTACTGAGAATAGCCTGTGGGAAGATTCCGTCTGCATAAATATACATATTATACAACACCCAAGTGCACAATTTTAAATCTTTGTGCGGAAATATGGTAGCTCTGTGAACTTACTCTAAGTTTTATCACAATAAATGACACCTAAGTGAGAACTTGCCTCCCTTTGAATTTCGCCTTTAACAAATACTTAAAATCACAACACACGTTTCTCTCTTCATCCTGCTAATATTAAATTGACAGAAGCAACGCACATAATAAAAGATTTCACCCATTAAACAGCGTCCCAATTAGCTCGCAATGTAATTGTCAATATAGAACGAATACCATCCATTGTGACGACCCACTTTCACCCGCTCATTACAGCATCTGAACATATGCTCCAGTGGGTCTAAAAAGGAAGCCTTATGTCAATTGCTCCCTCCCATGGAAACACAATCTCGACTTCTCACCCTTTAGGGCAAAAACAATAAATTTGTCTCGCACAATCGTGCCTACCCAACAGACATCCGACCCATAAAGTACTTGTGTTTGAAAAACCTTTCAATGACGGAAGACTCCCGCACCCTAACTTTGGCTCTTCAAACCCTGTAAGGTAGTTATACCGACGAGTATTTTATGCCTCATAATTAAAATTAGAAGGAGTGTCCTGTTGCCGCCCATCCGTCGTCGAATGTCTCGAATTTATTGTAATTTCCGACCATTATCACCCGTTAGCCATAAAATATATTTAAAGCCTCATTTTGCTTCTCATTAAATGCAGTCATAAATTAAGGAACGCACTACAACTACAGTAGATGATTCGAGAAATTCACTCCCTGATACACAATATTATGTTGCGACGGGTGGAGTGTATGGAAACTCACTCGGAAAGCCTTTTTGGGAAAAATTAAACCACCGCAAGGGGAGCTATAAATACACAAATAATACTCACTGTAGTGCTAAACGATCCGTTGTCAGTCGGTATCAAAATGTATTTCAAACTTAATTCGCCCCAACGCACGCACACAAAATATTAACTTCACTTTGAATTTGTCCGGTAATGCACTGAAACAGTCTGTTTTTATTTTTTTTTTTGTTATTTTCCTCGTTGCAAGGACGAGAGGACTAATGCCGCCCGTGCTCAGCTGTGGAAAACTCGCACATATTTCAATGAGACACAATATTTATGTTTATACTGTCACCATCAGTATCACTGTCGACCATTCGAAACGAGAATATTTAACCGAATGCCGGAGTATTTGGCAATCAACAACCTTTTTATGTTGTCTACAGCAGAGAGATACTACGCTCCACAGTCCGCATGCGCGTGGAAGTTATCAAGCAACCACCAGGCCACCACACTATGTTTATGGTTATGGTACACCCGACGACGGCGTGCCAACACCAGGATAGGTTCCTTTCAGGGGTGAATCGAGAGCGGTGTAGACAACCTTTAAAAACCTTTGTCACTCACAAGTCACAATATGAGCATGGTATGATGGAAGATGGATCTGTAGGATTTACTGACATTGGACACATCGGCAATGACATTCAGGATGCTTTCGGTTGGGCTGCTTACTTGTCGCACATTTTTCTTAAACTTTGCCGGATGGTTACAAAGTGAAATTTATGCATGAGTGTTATGGTGATGAACCTTTGATCACTATCGCCTTTTTGTTTTTATGGACTTTTTTAATTAGAGTGAAAAGTCCTTCGGAAAAGTACCAAAATGGAATGGTTAATTACAAGAGGCAAAGCTGACAATTTAATTTTCTTTTGGCTCAGCTTAGAGATTAATATTTCCGTCGGCTAGAAAGAACAGGAAGGGTCTTCGCGACGAAGATGAACGATATGTTACCAAATAAAATATTTCCGGTTCCCTTTTAAAGAACATGTGTCAAAACGGACGATCGCACTTGCTACTGGAGTGATTTTGTTGTGCACATTCGGCGATATTAATAATCATTTTTAGTGTCCAGGTCACAGCGGCGAATATTTCCATTCAAAATTTCATATTGTGACCAATAGAATCTTTACCGTTGAGGTTAAGAATGATTTATAGTAAGGCCCATTGTTTT
The DNA here is from genome assembly GCA_916610125.1 of Cheilosia vulpina. Classification (NCBI taxonomy): domain Eukaryota; kingdom Metazoa; phylum Arthropoda; class Insecta; order Diptera; family Syrphidae; genus Cheilosia; species Cheilosia vulpina. The sequence goes on along the minus strand of OU744279.1, from coordinate 38,255,810 downwards.
CGCTACAGGAATAGCAGCAAGTAGGACCGCAGAACGGGATGACGTAGGACTGTCAATTAACGTAGGACGTCTTTGGTTACCATCTCGAGCATAAACTAAGTATAAAATAGGTCGTCGGCTCCCGCGCACAGCACTCCGAAAGTACTACAATAGGAGTATTGTACTCCTTTTTCGTCCCCCGTACTTCCGTATTCCCCAAAGACAAATTGTACTCCTATTTTTACCCGACTGGTTAGTTTCGAATTTAACTATGTTCACTTGTCTTTACATTTCCCTATAGGTATAGGTAGTAAATTGCAAATCAAATTTTACGTTCTTGATGCTTCATTAAGATTTTGTGTGTTCGATTTTGTTAAAAAACCTTCCACTGCTTCTCACGATGACACGGATTGGGTTAGTTGAATGTAAGGCTGATTTTTTACCGAACCGTTTCTCTCGAATTTGGCGACCAAACGTTGGAGAGTCGACTTTGAAGGGCCACGTCTATATATAAAATGGATGCAAAGCGCGCAAAGTTTGCACATTTTGATAGTAAAGTTTTTTCATTAGAACGTTCTGCTCAATTCTGTAACTTATCATGTTGATTTGGCATTAGCGACTTAATAATACACACCAGATTAGACGGATACCACCAAAGCAACATGGTCGCCATAGGCTGTCAACATTAACCAGTCCAATTGAAAAACCTGTTGCACAAAAAATAATTTCTTCATTTTTGTTTTCTACTCCCCGGAACTCCCCAAAAAACTTCTTATATACTCCTCAACGATATCATGAAACGGTAGCCCTGCCCACGCACCTACCCGATACCCTCCGCAAATTTTTAAAATAAGATTCTCTCTTAAATTTTCTATCTGTAAATCCACGCGAAGCAGCAAAAAAAAAACATATGGCACACATGCCTCCCACGTAGTAACACGGAAAACAGCTTGTAGGCAAATTGTCTTAAGTTGTCTAAGCTGACGGTCTATTTAATACTTTGTTTATGGTCTTCTAGAGCTTTGGGAAAACTACAGACAGATATTGGATTGTAAAGAAATTCTTTTATTTACTCATGAGCAAACATTTCACTTTTGAATGTTGCTACAAATGGACGGGTCCATTTAAGCTCTTAAATGAATTCTATTCAGAGCCCAACGCTTGTTATACTGTCCTCAAAGGATTTTTGAGCATCTTTAATGTATCGGAGGAGATTGATTTCTTGAGAATGAGACTCTCGCCGGATCGGAGGACAATTTCAAATAAGTAGGAATTTTTTAATTATTTGCATCGTGAACAAAATTACACACGACAAGCTGCCAGAAGCACTCGGCCTATAGATACGGTGACCATACGTCCCGTATTTCCCGGGACAGTCCCGTATTTCAATAGCCTGTCCCGGTTACGGGACATACAAATGATATGTTTTGTTATTTTTGGCCATTTGTGCGCTGTTATATTATATTTTCACTTTTTTTCGTCCCGGGTTTCGCTCTTACAAATATGGTCACCGTACCTATGGAGCAATTGGAAACGTCAAAAAAACTGCTGTTAAAAGTGGAATGGATCCCTCCTCGGTGAGGTTTTACTGATCAGACTTATACATTGGGGCCTCCAGAAATTATACCAGAACTTGAAAAATACTTTAAAAAATGTTTAACTAGAGAAATTTAAAAAAAGATCGGTTTCGAAAATTCCTAATGTCAGAAACTATGAAAAAAAAAAAATCAGAAATAAAATGTCAGAAATGAAATTATTTAAATAGTTTTTTTAAACGCACAACAAAAATGCGAAAATATTTTACAGAATCGTAAAGAGGATAAGTTAGGTTTAAGTAATTTTTATTATCAACTTAACAAATCAAATTCGATGCAAATAACAACCGAGTGCACGGCTGCAAAACCTAAAGACTGACAGGCCATAGTTACTCTAAGTATTCTTCCTTTTCCAAATGTCTTAATTATAATACGTATAAAATAATGTAGCGGGCGCGTAGTAATCAGCGCAAGTAAACTGTGAAACAAATTGGATGCGAGTCGTACGTCTTTATTCACTCTACGAAGACAAAACTTACCTCCCGGTAAACGACTCTGTAACTGCCCTCATTTTTTTGTTCTATAAAAAAAATAAAAGTTGATATTCGGATGTAAAACGTCAAGAAAATTTGACTGGACTAAGTTTACGAATGTGTTTACTATAGTAACTTGAATCGTTTTTGTATTCTCGCTTTTGTCACTTCGAAATGTCAATTGAGAATGCAGGCATGATATTTTTAACTATAATTTGTCGTCGGCTATCTGTCCATAAACGAGAGCTCAGAAAGCCATTCACCTCACCACTCTGGGCCAATAAAAACTGAAATACATCAAGTCAGTCAGCTGTCAGACTTTATAGACTAAAAATCTGAACATCCCCATTTAGGGCCGTTTGCTGATTCGACTTATAGGGAATTAAGTGCCACATAAAGTCTTATGTGACAGTTTATGCCCTAAAAAAGTAGCCTATAAGTATTTAAGTAGAACTTTAATCGTTAAGAGTCGTATGAGCAAACGGCCCTTAATGTTTCGCTCTAAATTTTTAACGATTTGTGCTGAGTATACATTTTTGTTGAGCTTAGCTTAAAGTACGTTTGATATGCCGCCTGGCAATGGCCGCGTTCCATTGACCACTAGAAAAAAAATGTCCCAGATGGAGGAACTATCGCTTGCATATGCAGCACGCAGATAAATTGAACCCAATCGTTAAAACATGTCCTGCTTCAGTCTACATATGGCTTAGGTTTATTTTGTGTAACTCTTATCTCTGCAATGTAAAGTAAACTAGAGGTTTCGTCGCAATAAAACAATTCAGAGTGACGTTTGTGACGAACTACTATATCTTTTTCTTGCGTAAAGTCTCGACGTTAAGTTCGATTGAATATTCTCCTAGTATACTGCCTCGCTAAAAGTGAATACAGCTGTAAGCAGTTTCGGTTTCGGTTTTGAACACAAAAATACTTAGCCAACCTGCTTCTTCCGAGTGTATTCTTCGGAGGAGAAGGAGAAGAGCAGCTAACTCTATTTAAGCTTTAGATGGACATAAACCTCTGGTCTGGGATGTAGGGTCTTTCATTACCAACTTGACAACTTCAAACTTTCAGTGTGAGCGCACCCTTAAACCGATTACTGAACTGTTAACGTCAAAATATTTAGTAAAATCAACCTTTTTTTAGTGAAGTACACGAAGGAACAACGTTTACAATTAATTAAAATTAACTATCGTACGGTAGTAGAAGCCTAACTGTGCCACAAGCCTCACAGCGGGTGCAACAATCGAGTTATTGAAGTCACTCTTCGGTGAACGAGCTATCTCGGCCTGTCTATTGGCCGTTGAGATCGAGTGATTTAACGCCTCTTCTAGACGTTTTCTTAGGGGCGAAAAGTAAGAATAACCTCAACAGTTTTCGAAGTACATGCATTCGCTTGCAAACGGTCTTGAAACTTACATATGTATAGGTATAGATAATAGGCGTTTTTCTTTTTTAGTTCAGAGCAGAACCTGAACTGTTATACTAAAAGAACGCGCTCTATGAACTCAGCATAAATTGACTGAGCAGGCTGAGTGAAAAGCTCACACAGTCATATTTGAAGCTTAGTACGCTGATAGAGCTAAATTTTCTCTCCCATAAAAAATTCTCTCCAAAATTTAGCTGAGCTAAATCTAAGCGAACCCATTTAGCTGAGGGTTACGCAGCTCGAGCTAATTAATCAAACTTTTGTTTCAGCATGTACTTCATGTGTCTGTCAAAATTTAGTGCGGCCATCGAATGCGTCGGATCATTTTCTCAAGCTAAATTGTGACAGGTCGTTGTGTTCTGTTGTTCTGTTGCGGAAAAGTATGCAAGAATGAGCGTTTTCAATTCTTACATAAGGCCTTTTTTTTAGCTTCGTTTTCAGCAAAGCAAAGTGAAGTAGGATTTTCAGCACACAATTTATAATAACTACTGCGAGTCTCGAAGTGTCAAGTAGAGCGTAGTTGTTGTAATTGAGTGCTGAAAATCCTACTTTACTTTGCTTTGCCGAAAACGAAGCTCAAAAAAACAAGGCTATAGACGAAAAGTACCTAGAATTAGAAATAGTTGAAATAAGAGAGAATGAAATTTTTGAAAGAAGTTTTTCTCAAAGAACAGCTGTTTTCGGTGACACTTATCCACGGCGTACTCAATACCAACATGTAGCTAGGATTTTAGCTGATGTTTGGAGAGAAAAGTTGGAGACCAGATAAAATTTAGTTTAGCTCGAGAAGCGTACTACGCTTTACCGAAAAAAAAACCAGAATAAACAAAATAGTTGAAATGGCGGACGAACCTGGTTGTTCTGGAACTGAAGGTTAACCAATTTAATAAATAACAATTAAGAAAATAATATTCAATTTACGCATATAATTATTACAAATGACAGCTATGTGCTCAAGTGTGTTTCATAAATTCATCAGAACGATCTGAGCACGTTGGGTTCAGAGCGCGCTCTTAGTGCTCGAGCTCAGCTCTGAACTAGAAATGAAAAACGCCTAATAAGGGATGACGAATGGAAGGCACGTTCAAATTTTGTAAAATTGCGTTCCTTTTGATCCAACTTGTACACTTTTGAGGTCCTAACCTTTAAATGCCTAGCTAGTTTATTATTTTTCAAATGTCAGGGCGAATTAAAAATGAATCACGTCTCACGTCTGGATATATGTGTACGGAGGCTAAAGGGTTCACAGAAAAGATTCTTATCACTATGCTTGTCAAAAAATTGGCAACGTGCTACCCATAAACTTTGCCATCATGTATGGAGTATTTGAAATCCCATCGCCTTGGGACTGCCGGCGGGGTGAATGCGTCGCCCATAGTAAACGGCAGCCGAATTATTTACTTTTATTCCCACAGACAAGTTTATTTTATTTACTTTTCAACTGTTATGTTTACCCCATCGGGAGAAACCCTAAAATGTTTCTATTGTTGTGGAAACTTTTTGTTTCACTAAAAGACTCACTGAAAGTGTTGTTGTCAAGAAAACCTTTTAAAGTGTTGATATCTGTTGCAACTTTTATAGGGAAATAGGGTTTGTTTGGTTTTGTTTTTATTTTTGGGGTTTTCGATTCACTTATACAAGCGTCAGGTCCCAGATTCTATAATACTTTGGCCGTGTATTTGCTGAACTCTTTATCCGACTAGAAAAGGAAGAAACAGAAACATAACAAAACCAAAAATGGTCTTCGACCTGCTGTCAAAACTCACAGTCGTCGTGCAATTTATTTTCAAATGAATGCAAATAAAGTTTAGCAAAGCGCAGCCCATCTAAAAAATCCTATCCAAAGCCGCTTTCTCCAAAAAATGCCCAGCCCCTTGTCTTTCCTGTCATGACAGAAAGGTCTTGTAGCGCAGCATACCTACCTTTTCCGCATTGCTGCACATCTGAAAGAAAGAAAAAGTGTGTGTTTTTAAAGGCTGACAAACACTCAACACACATATAGGTGATGAGTGTAATCAATTTGTGTCGTAAATAAAAAAACAAAAAATACGCTTCCTTGCGAGAAACTGTTGCGCTAGGATGTAGGAGGGACTATAGCAGGTGTGAATTCAATTGTATTTTCAAAATTGTCTCCTTTGTGCAAAGCGTAGCACGTGCAAAGGCTATACACACCAACCCTAGGCACAGTAAATTCGATACGATTATCTTTTTTTACAAACAGACCTTTCCTAACAACAAGACCCGACAGAATCATTTCCACCTTTGACAGAGAAGATGAGCTGAAATTCAAACGTGCCAAGGCAACCGACAATAAATTGGATATTCCCTCAGAATGATGAGACATTTTTACGGTTATACCCCTGCCAGAAGAGGTTAAATCGTTTACAAAGTGTAAATTACATAAGCACTTGCAAAGCCGGCCAAGAATGGAAAAAACGAAAGCCATAAAGTCCTAGCCATGATACAAAAATATAAAGGCGGCCATTCGGGTCATTGAATTAGCCGCCATCGCAAATAATATCTTCTCAAAGGATCATTCACCGCAAAAACTGGTTTCATATTCTCCTTTGAACGAACATCATATGCTACCGCCGAAACACCAAATCAAACTGCCAGAGCTGGAACCGATAAATGTGCGCCCTCCCCATGTTGTGGATCACCGCCCAGCCCCAAGGAGCTAGCTTCAAATCTTGTAGTACCTACTTGCCATTGTAATCCCATTTGGACAGCAGAAACCACCGACTTCCGAATACGGTTGCCGAACAATTAAGCGCATTGAACCTGAGAGCTCACGACGATTAACGACAATCTGAAGATTGTGTCTGAACTAATGCATCGTGTGGCAGCGCAGGGGTGAGTCGAGCCATGTTGGTATTGTCGAAAGTGTTGAAAGGTTATGATTATGTCGGGAGTTGATTGCACTCTGCTATTGTTCTCTTTCCATCGAGAAAGACAAGCAAGGATCCAAAGGATGGCACACACCGCGACCGCACTATTTATGCTCTGCAAATGTCCTCTTTTGTTTGCTGTTTTCTTGTTCGTGTACAATTTAACCAGGAATTACGGGTCGTGCAATACCATAATGCTTTGTTGTGAGTGTATATACACAGTGCAGGGAGCAGATACTCCGAATCTGGGACATTGTCGCGCGTAATTATGCAGATTTTTCAACCCCGAACAGACAGACACTGTACCAGGAAAGATGTGACAAAGGACCATTTCGAAATGAATTCATATCGTGTATCAAAGGGGGTTTGTTTGGCTGGTTGTTGTGGTTACATGAAGTCATACCCAGTCAAATACCGACAGAAGCGTGTACTGAGTACTGCTATGGGAACCTCATTTATAGTCGTGTACTTGCATAACAGGGCATCGATAAAGCGGATGCCATTTGTTTTTTGCGAAAGTCAAGCATTGGATCTGGCACCGAAATTGTTAGGAACACAATCAATAGGAATAGGAATAGAGAAGGGATGTTGACTTTAATGAGGATGCCTAATAATATGGAATGGAGAAAAAAACATCAAAAGTCGCCCAAGAGGGAACACAATTTGTAAGCGTCTTATGTAAGCGAAGGGTATGGCTCCATTGTCATTTATCGTCTAATTAAAAGCCTAATTAAAATACAAAAACGATAAAGACAGATGGAGCTGTAAATATTCAAATGACTAGAGAGGGTAGCTAGCTATTGGAAAGGGCGAAAAACATTCAATTTCGACTCCAGGAACTTTGCAATTGGTTTATTAATTTTGCACAAAATAAATTAGAGTTTTAAATCCAATTAGAGAGTAGTTAAAATGGATTGAAGCCGCGACACAATATGCAAATGAGACGTAAGTTTCGCAATGAAGGAAAAGGAACCACTCAGCGGCCAGATAAACAGAAAAAAACCGCCAATAGCACTTGTTGGAACAAGTGATTTAAAGAGACCTTTTCAGGGAATTCAAGGCTGAAGTTGTTTGTCGTACCGTTTACGAAGTTATTTCCAAACCACTTTTTATGATATATGAACCAAATGCGAAGAGAAACCCCGTAGGTGTATTTTCGTTTGCATTGTTTTAATACAAACATTAAAAATGAACAAAACACAGATTTATATATTTACTAAATAAGATAAAATAAAAAAAAGACAACTTTACAATTGATGTGATGAAATATTGTTTTATGAGTGTTTTTTTACATAGAATTGTGTGATTAAAGGGGAACTCTATAACCTTTACACAATGCGCCGTACCAATAACAAATTTTAGTGTCGACATTAAATTTAGGGAAGCTCACAATTGCGAAATTTGTGTGGAAAATCAATCCACTGGTGAACTGCTAAAGTTTAGAGTCGAAACTAAAAATGTTTATTGGTAAGGCTGAATGTAAAGGATTATTCGCATGAGCGTGAATTGCGAGCAATTAAATTTAACTGTATTTATGAATTGAAAATTGCTATTTGTTCATTTAAAAAAAAATCGGAGTCTTATTTGATATAAATAGCGCAAATTACAATTACAGCGATCCACAAACCCACGAATGAAAAATTCGTTCGAACCTAACCTTTTAAAAAGAAACTGAATCGCGGGTATCTGGACTAAATAAAGTTTTCAAGTGAATAAAATATTCTTTCATAAGAACAGTCCTTAAGCAAGGGTGACCAGATACGAGTGATAAGAAAAACAATAAAAAAAATACAACGTTATGAGGAATTAAATTGATATATTTTTTTTTTTTTAAGCTGCATTCAACGTATGAAAAATCACATAATTTAAATGGCCGCTTAGCTGGCGGAGCTTTGTTAAACCGTCAATCTTTGTGGATGTATCGATGCTTGGTCACTTTTGTAGAATGTGTTCTATCGCATAACGGTAATTTTTGTGGTTGTCACAGCAGCTGAACCAAATATAGGCCTCTTCCGAGCCGGAGTTTCGAAAGTACCTATTTTTTAATAATTTCCGCACGTGCGGCTGGCGAAAAACATTGCATGATGAAATGGAAATGAAATGAAATACTTTGTCAGCTGGATGCCAATAGAAACTTTGACAGCTGCTAAAACATAACAAATGAAAATAGTATCATTACTAACTGGTCATACGAATCGTGCAATTAATCAGCAACGTTTGCAGCCACATGATAGTGCAAAAAAAAGGAAATTCACTTGAACTGATGATAATATGTACAAGGTTGCATTAAATTCTAGGTAGCTCTTTTACCTGAATATTTGGGAAAAATATACATACACCCTTTATCTCCCAATATGAATTTCACTCAAATTTCCCACAACTTTTACGTATCGGCACGTGTCTCGTAAACATATCCTTTCACAAAAAAAAGGGAAAAAGTTCCAACTCAATTGTGGCGGAATCAATGAACTTCAATTATTATGTACGGCTGCTGTACCTGAATATCTAAATAGGGAAAATAAAGGATTTAATCGTTATTACTTTGAACAGGTATTGAAACCTATTTCTAATTAAATCATTTCCACTCGATTATGCTTCAAGCCGCCTTACGCAACCGATAAATGATTGTCTCTTTGAAATATGTAAGTCCTTCTGCCACAACAACCTCCTATACGAAAATCGTTGAACTTGAGTTTGGTGAATGGATAAATACGATAAGATGTTATTTTTGGATAAAGATGAGCTCAAATTATAGTAAAATGTGCTCGCGTTAAATCTGATTCTTAATTGGGAATTGATGAAATGCCTACAAAATCGAAATTACAGCCAGTTCGGATCAACCCAAGTCTTATTCATTACGGTCAGAGGATCATGTTTGGGAATCGACGATTGTGGGGAAAACTATAGATCATGATGGGAATTTATCTATAATTAATCAAACAAGAAACTGCGTTTCCATCGTCAACCAAAGATAAAGTGAGATTTTATGCAAATGAATGCGCTTTTTAGAATTTGATAGTTTAGGCCATTAAATAATTTTGACATTTGCCAATAAAACTTGTAAATGTTATTGAAAGCTAAACAACTAAATGTCAAACAGATACAAACGTCGTAGTTGTGTTTTATTTATGTTTTAAGCAGCACGGCACGTACTTACTTATATCTTGTTAGCTTCGGTATCAGCTACAGATCCAAATTTCAGATTCCTATTAGGAACAGTTCCCTACCTACTTAAGGGTGTCTATATGCGCATTTTGAAAACGCATATACCTCTCCACCGTTATGCTAAATGTATGCTTAGTTTTGACAGCTCAGCGTAAAAACAAATAAAACTTACTACTACCTTCGGTGTCTTCAATCATGTTTTAATTTTTTTTTCTAATATCACGTTTTTAATCTACTTCATCTGTCAAAATTAAGTTCTGCAAAAATGTATTTTTTCAATTATTTGCATAAATTTTGTTGATCATTTTTATACAGTGGGGTGCAAATTTAACTACCCATTCACAAACGTCAAAATCAAGCAAGAAATCGATCACATAGAACGAAAGATCAAGCTCTACCGCCGTGGAGGAGAGATATGACATTGGGTTTAGCGTAGGTTGCTTCCCCATGAGAAAATGTGGTTCAAAACTTTGATTTATTTTATTCGGCATTTTATTGAAGAAATGTACTTTTGTTTGATTTCGAATTTTTATTTTTATTTTAATCGAATAAAAGTTATTTTATCGCCATTTTTTCTCCAACGAGAGGGTAATTTTTCTGTACATCGAAATATATTTCCTTGAGGCAAATAGTTAAATGCCAATTGTTTAAAATCTATTAAGTTTGACAAGTAATTTGGCTACCTGTAAACGTCAAATGCGCAACCGTATCGTATCTGAAAAGCGTACGCATTTATTTGACGTTTCTGTCTGATAGTCACAGTACCTCCATTTTTCACCACAGCTTTACATTATTGTGATGGTATTCTCTTTCAGAAATGAATTAAACAGGAAAAGCAGATGCCCGAAATGAACTAAAGCCATTCAGCTATTGTCATCAACATACGGCATATACGTTTCGTCGTTTCCCTTTATAGTGGAATTTGTTTCTGGGTCATTTTTCCAAAAGTCTGCTGGACTTCTATATTGTGGGATATATAAGTAGTACAATTACTCTGCACTGACTCGGGAGCACCAATGTGGCATTTAAGTGTATAATTATGTGCTTTTAGTAAATAGACTCTTTGTTCTGGGGCAACTAGTATAGGATCATACAATTTGTAACGTTCACCTCCTTATCTCAAGTAATCATTAAAACGACATTGAAAATAAATAGTAGACTTGAATGTCACTAGTGAGTCTGTGACACTTAAATTTATGAGCATTCGGAGAAATTCCCATATGGTAACTTCATTCGACAACGTGCGAATTTATCCCGCATATGAGAAGGATATGCCAATCCAATCTCAAAATAAAAATATTGCTTCAATTTCATTCTTTGAATTTATAAACAATCACCCATCAACAATCACTTATTAATACACAAATGTGCTCAAATTAGTTAGCTAGCAGACGTCAGTTGCCAAACAAAAATTTAAAGTAACTGCTGTGTAAAAAGTTGATAACTTCTATGGAGGTCCCTGCTTCATTTTTTCTCAAATACTTTTACAAATCCTAAGTAAAATAAAACGTCAAATAAATTATTGCCTCACTCCCGGAGCAGGATAAAATGTTAACAGCTAAAAAAATCGTTTTCCATTTTCCGAATTGTCAAAAAATTGACAGAGAATGATTATTTTTTAGCTCATTTAAAAATTGATTATAAATGGTATTAATCAAATCAAAAAATTGAGCTTTAATATGATACGACCACGTCAGCTTAAATTACTGCATATGCATGGGAAGTTCCCTTCCCATGTGAAGCACATATTTAATTCCAAATTGAATATGCCAGAATTCCAAAAACACACCACAACCACAAGAGATCTTCTACAATATTGTGCAGCTTCAGCGTGAGCATTCAGCATATGTCATCAGTATGAACGCTGAAAGTATGGCTTGTGGCTGTGGTTCTTAAATTAGAACAGCCTGGAAAAGTGATTAGTTTGACTGCGATAGATACAAGAAGTGCTCTGTTGATTTTTAATTCTCATAAGTTGTGATATTTATTAAACAAAAGTAGGTTTTATTTTACAATGAAAATGCATTTGGGGTCATTAACAACAAATCAATAACAAGTGAAAATAAGTAATAGCGGGTAGTGATAACACTATGAACTATTTGAAAACATAATGTACGTGTAGTTCCGGTTGCTCATGGAATTGGGCAGATTGTTTATCACACGTTTTGATGCCGTAGATCGATGTGCGGTCGGGAAAATTGCCTTAGATCGTATTATGTATGAATACGCACTAACTGCGTGATAACAAAATGATGTGAAAGTGAATCTTTATATACGGAAGATTTTCAAAAAAAAAATTAATGATAAACAACATAGCTACTGCTGTGACATTAGTTAAATATTTTTTATTTGTGAACATTTAAAACAAACTCCTGAGGGAATGTATTTATTTATTTGCTTGGTCCTAAAGATTAGGTCTATTCGCGTATACTTTCCCGAGCCAAGCACTACAAATCTGTCAAACTCAAAAAATTGAGCAAAACTCTCTCAGAGAGCTGAAAATATACACCAAAGTACGAGGATAGACCTCGAGCATCGAGCTACATATTTATCACTACTTGCCGGTTTAAATTCTCTGAGCTGTTTCGAGCTAAGAGAGAAACCACTCGTTACTCGTTATTTTGCTAATTTTATCTTTTTCTGTCATTTTTGATGAGTACGTGTATAGACTTTGTGCGATTGCGGTCGATTTATATCGATTGCGTTTGATTCAAACCACGTACGCGAACGAACCGATTGTTTGACAAAACGTCAGAAATTCAATATTTTTCTTTCGCAAAAGGGACACTTCAATCAAAATATTCGCACTGTCAAATACTTGACATTGCCACAGTGGCTCTTCCTACAGTGAATTATATCATCTGACAAGTATCACAAAAAACATTTTAAATACTGTCGAAAATGATTTTAAATGGAAATGTTTTCAAAAACAAAATTATATAAGGCCTGTTTTTTTAGCTTCGTTCTCAGCAAATCAAAGTAAAGTAGGATTTTCAGCACGCAATTACAACAACTACGCTCTACTTGACACTTCGAGACTCGCAGTAGCTATTGCAATTTGTGTGCTGAAAATCTTTCTTTACTTTGCTTTGCTGAGAACGAAGCTCAACAAAACACGACTATAGTTGGAATTTGGAAGTGGGGTGTCAAAATGCCATAAAAAGACATTTCAATTCGTGTCAAAACATTTATGCCAACTATCAAACTCTGTCCCAAATAATCGGACCTAAGGTAAGGTTAGCAAGTCGTCTTAATATAAAAAATTAATGTGTGACAATAGAAGTCGACAATTTGTCAATTTTTACAAAATAAAAGGAATTCATTGATATTGCTCTCTTAAACTAAAATTTATTTCGTAGTGCGGTAGACTCTTAGCACTTTCCTAACAGGATATTAAGGTAGATTGTAAGCAAGACTCTCAGCCAGATTTTGTCAAATAAATAATACTTAAAAGATAAAAATGGTATTTGACATTTGAATAGATTTTGCTTAAATTTTGTATGCTAGACATTTTTAAACTCTTGACATAAAAATCATTTTCATTCCGCAAAGACTAAGACGTTACTTTACATAGCAGTGGGGAGTCAGAATTTAAAAAAAATATACATTTTTTCATCGACTTGAAAAGCTTACCATATACATAAATAGAAAAGGACTTTTAATATGTCAATAAAATATATCACATGGTAAAACTACTCCTCCTTACTCTCAATTCCAACTTAACACATATTGCACTATTAAACATTTTAGAACAATATTTAAAAAATGTTTTACTAAATACTTATTCAGCTCAGCCCCGGCTCTTTTATAAGTATTAAATTTGAGAAAATTATTTTTATTTCAGTAAACTATGAAGAACCAACTGTTAGTTGGAATAATATTTTGCTGGTTAACATGCAGTGTTAATGGTGCAACAATTTTGGGTCTTTTTGCATTCCCCAGTCAAAGTCATTTCAATGCAATTCAGCCGCTGATGACCGGACTGGCCAAAAATAAACACAATGTAAGCCTTTCTTGTTCACTTAAATTATTCAAAGTATGTAAAACATAAATTTATTTTTTTATTAAAAAAAAAAATTAAGATCACAACTATAAGCAGTTATCGTTTGGGAGAAGCATTGGATAACTATGAAGAAATAATTGTACCCGCATTTGACTTTTGGACTGATGGTGAGAGTTTGGAAATATTTTGTAAACGCAATTAAGTGGGCACATTCAAAAATCTAGTTATCTTACGTCTGAACTAGATGTAACCTGAACGCAAAACTAGATTTGTGGGGAACGTCACTTTTTCTACGTCAGCTACATATACGAAATGTGAACTAAGTACTCAGACACGAATTTCTTGACAAGATTTGGCGTCTACACCTTTAAAAACGTCGACTAAAACACCTGCTCATATGACCGATTTCCGCCAATCAAAACCCAGATTCACCAGTCTGACAGCTGTCAGCAGGGGTAGCCGACGAATCGAGTCAAGAAACTCGGGACTGAGTACTAAGTTGACAGTTAGCATATGTGGCTGACGTAGAAAAATTGACGTTCCCGACCAATCTAGTTTTCGCGTTCAGGTTACATCTTATCCAGATCAATCGAGTCGACTTAAGATAACTAGATTCTTGAATTTGCCCACTTACTAAACTAGACTCTTGAACGTCCACAATATCTGTGCCTACACTCAGAAAAAACATTGTAATGCCAACGATTTTCATTGGTTAAAACTAACCCAAATATCAAAATTGTTGATTTTAGAATGAAATTGTTGGCAATGCTGTAAGAAAATAGTTATGGAGTATATTATTCTTACGGTGAAAAGTTGATTCTTGGAAACATAAAAACGAGTTTTTATTAATAATTAGGTAATGCAAGGACTTTAAGCCTACAATTTTAGAAAAATCTCAAAATTATTCGCTGAATAATATTTTGTTTTTCCGTGTGACTGTGTACGAGTAATAATATGTAAAATGGAATACACTCCCAACTGAGAGAAAATACGAATTTTTGCCAGTTAGCTGGGCAACCGATTATGCATGTTTTTTTTTTTTTTTTAAATCCAAAGCAATGTAGGATTTCTGCAAACAATTTTAAGTGATTCAATTCGATAACAAACAGCTAGTTTGGCAAAAATCCTAAAAGCCAGGGGTGAGCTGAAGGTAAAACCCCTTGATACCAAAGGGTGGACCACAGTAGACACGGTTTCCGTCAAAAATGTTAAAATATTCAATCTGACATAAAATACTGTCATAAAATGAACATATAATAAAAAAATTTTATCAATTTTATTTCAGTACTACATCAGCTTGGAGACAGCAACACATTCGAAGCAGGACACGCTACGCCAAATAGAATGCATAAGGCCTTAAGAGCCGCTGGTGTTTCGTTAAGCGATTACTTTCTGCAACAACCCAAGCTTAAAGAAATAATAACCTCTGCTGATGGATTCAATTATGATCTCGTTGTTATTGACCTTTTCCACACAGAGGCTCTCCTTATGATTGGAGAAGTCTTCAAAAAGCCAATAGTCGCTATCAGCTCGTCTAACTTTGAGAACTACATGACAACTTTGGTTGACTACACAGTTCCAAGTGCATGTTCGCCAATTGACTTTGAAACCTACACACCGGAAGCTTCGTATAGCGAGAGAATCTCAAGTATATTCCAGTGTCTGGAACGTAGGAGTCAACGCAAAAAGGACCTAAACGCACAAGACAGAGTCGCAAAGAAACACTTTGCAAACTTTGCCCGTAAATACCTCATACATATATGCATATTGATAGTAATAATAAATCTTCATCTAGGTTCATTGCCTCCACTATCCGAGCTGCAAGGCAAAATCTCAGTGACGCTCCTCAACAACCATGCCCCACTTTTGACACCGCGACCAACGTTGATGAATATAATACCAGTTGGCGGAGTGCACATAAAACCCACGCAAGACATTCAGTGGAATATAAAACGATTTCTAGATGACGCCCGCGATGGAGCGGTATACTTCAGCCTTGGAACTGCCTTAAAATGCTCAGACCTGCCCAAAGACAAACTGAGTGCATTAGTCACAGTGCTGGGGAAACAAAAGGAGCACATTCTGTGGCACTGCGATGTGGAGAAGATGGAAAGTCTGCCCAAAAATATACTTTTGCAAAAAATTGTTTCATCAAGCGATGTTTTGGCACATCCCCATATAAAATATTTCATTACAAGTGGTGGTCTTCTGAGTCTGCAAGAGGCAGTTTACAGAAATGTGCCAGTACTAGGGATACCTGTATTTCATGATCAGGTTTGTCATATACGTCTATAGATTTCAAACTTTTAGTGTAATGTCGTTCTTTACAGCACCTGAATATACAGACTATTGAAAACCTAGGAATCGGGATTAAATTGGACTTTTCTAACCTCACTGAAGACTCGCTGACATGGGCTCTGAATGCGTTGCACTCGGATCGATCATATCTCACAAATGTACGACAGATGTCATCGACGTTCAGAGATCGACCACTAGGGGCTGTTCAAACATCGATATTTTGGATAGAACATGTTTTAAGGCACAAGAGTCTGTCACATTTATCAACGACTGGCACAGATATTCCATGGTACCAACTATACCTTCTCGACGCAATCATTCTTTTGGTTTTAAGTAAAGTTGGTGTGCTTATAGTTGGATACGCGCTGTACAGATTGGGAAGCGTATTTTATAAAAAGCGTGAATCAAATAAATTGTACAACAAACTTCGCTAAAAAAATATCGAACTTGTTTTATTTGTAATATTAGTATAGTGGTATGGCATGCTACCCGCAGACCAAAAATTATGTATTTCGTATTCAAAATACCATTCGCCTTGACTTGGCTCACTTTGACTAGAGAATGCTTGTATAACCTTATTGGAGTTATACAGATTGTTATACGAAATTAAAACAACAAAAAAAAATCTAAATACCTGTCTGTCATTTTAAAACTTAAACCCTCAAAAATTAAAAAAAGGAACCTAACCACTTTTAAGCGAACAATTTGAATTAAAATAATCTTAATTTATCCATTTGTCAATGAGTGTTCAAAATGGCCTTAAGTTGTTCACAACGAAGTGTTAAAGTAGTAACGTACAGATGTACGCGTGGCCAATTTACGTAAGTACTTTAAAAGGTTTTGACTCTAAAGCCAAGGTGCCTTTTTTACGGTTATTTTTTACTGCACACTTACCCTTACTCGAATCCGTATAGGTTTGCCGACTACCCACGAAATGCTGAATCAATTGATGTCAAATTCACAGTGGTTGTTCCCGTGAAGGTATGACATGTGAGACGTGGGTGCTCTTTGTAACAGGAGACCGATACGTGCATAAAGCTTAACGCGTTGCATGACGCAATATTGCCAATTATAGCACTGAAAGTCCTTGTCTATATAGTGCGAAACACTGATTTTACCTACGTAAATTCGAGGGTAAAGTTCTAAAAGTAACATCGACTTCGTTTTAATAACTACAAAGAGTTACGAAAATATAACTATTGTGTCCATTTACGTAGGTACACTAGCACGTGTTTTGTCTTGACAAATGGTTTTTTTCTGAAAACCAAGTAAATATGTACGATTCAATTGAGTGGCGAATATGTATTCGAATTTTATCTGCATAAGGGATTCATACATTTAATCAATTTAATTTAATAAATTGTTAAAGACTACAAACCACTCCTATCAAAGCTATGAGTCATAAACTAATAACTTATAAGAAATGTTAACGGTCCAAAAATTGCCTAATGTAACTGGTCATATGGACGTTAAAGGACTCAGCCTGGAATCATTGCCACCCCACAAACTACTAATGACTTGACTGTTTCTGTTCTTTGAAAGGTCTGAATCAGCGCCGTTTTGTGTTTTTTACTGTCATTTGAATAGATTGTTGAGAAAGTGAAAACTGACCCATCGTGCCTGGTAAGCAATAACTCAAATCAGTGTTAGTTTTATTTGATCATATTTAGAAATATAAAAGCTCAAAATGTTTTTTGAGCTTCGATCTCAGCAAAGCAAAGTAAAGTAAGATTTTCAGCACGCGATTGCAAAAACTACTGCGAGTGTCGAAGTGTCAAGAACAGCGTAGTTGTTGTAATTGCGTTCTAAAAATCCAACTTCATTTTGCTTTGCTGAGATCGAAGCTCAAAAAACAGGCCTAATAACAAACCTACGTCAAATCATGCTATCCGCGAACGAGCTATATCTGACGGAATTTCTTTATATTTCGTATGTAGAATCGACTCAGTGAACACAGATCTTAGTCACGAATTCGGCGAATCAGCCCCAGAAAATTTGCGGACGATCAAATTATAATTTCGCTGTCATCACATTCATTCACTTTCACAAATAATTTTTACTTATCTTGTTTGTCCAGAATGAAATGCACATCTTGACTTGGCAATACAGATTATTGCGATCATCACTTTTTGAACACAGCCTTTCTTAACCCTCCTATAACATTTTCTGTGGGAACAACATTCTATTTTCTTTCTACTACCTACCTACCTATTACTGGAACGCTTGCATAATTTCGGACTGACACGGAGGTCGTTGAGTCGATTGTTGTAAATACTTTACTTTGGCAGATGTTTGTTTTAATGTCGTGTATTTTTGAGCTTCGTTCTCAGCAAAGCAAAGTAAAGCAAGATTTTCAGCACACAATTTAGAATAGCCCTGTTTTTTTTTAGCTTCGTTCTCAGCAAAGCAAAGTAAAGCACGCAATTACAACAACTACGCTCACTTGACACTTCGAGACTCACAGTAGTTGTTGTAATCGCGTGCTGAAAATCTTACTTTACTTTGCTTTGCTGAGAACGAAGCTCAAAAAATACGCCTAATAACTACTACGAGTCTCGAAGTGTCAAGTAGAGCGTATTTGTTGTAATTGCGTGCTGAAAATCCTACTTTACTTTGCTTTGCTGAGAACGAAGCTAAAAAAAACAGGCTTTAAGTCCAACAACGAAAACAAACAAAAATGGACCAATCTTCAAAATTTGATATTTCTGTCGGTTTAGCGGTTGGACTTTTAATTTTTGCTTGAAACACAGTGGAAAAAAAAACTGGTGAGTCCAACAAAAATAAAAAAAAAATTTAATTACCTAATTAAGAAATTCCTCAGAACGAGTGGATTTCTCGGTGAATCGAACACTTAATGGATGGGAGAAGGAAGGAATTGTGAGAGTTTTCCGAACACATCCTCCGTATGACTTATGAAAGCGAGTCTCGTTTCAGGCGACCAACTTGACGGCAAAGCGTCGAAAAGTCACGGAAGCCATCTTCCTTTCTGAAAAATTTGTGCTTGCACTGAAGACGTGTTTGGATACTTTTTTAGTATTTTAAAAGGTAAAATTAGTTTCAAAAATGTTTATTTATCAGCAAACAAACGTCTAATTGTCGCTCAAATAAATGAAATCAAGAGTTGATGGAATTTCCACCTAATTTCGTTGAATGTAATACACGTGTGCCTATTTGCCCTTGTAGGTTATGTTTGACATTTGTAGTGTATTCCAAAAGTGGTGGCAACATTTTTAATTTCAATATTTCAAGCATACACAATTAATTTTCGTACGTTTCGCATTGAAAAAATAAATAAAACTGATCCCTTATCTATTCGTAGATCCGCGAAAATGTCTGGAACAACCGCAACAATCCGCACCCGTAAATTTATGACAAACCGACTGCTGTGCAGAAAACAAATGGTTTGCGATGTCTTGCATCCAGGACTCTCATCTGTCAACAAGAAGGATATCCGCGAGAAACTCGCCGGTATGTACAAAGTGACCCCAGATGTTTGCTTTGTGTTTGGCTTCAGGACAAATTTCGGTGGCGGTCGCTCCACTGGATTCGCTCTGATCTACGACACCCTGGACTTTGCCAAGAAGTTCGAACCCAAATACCGATTGGCACGTCACGGACTCTTCGAACAGAAGAAGCAGACCCGCAAGCAGCGTAAGGAACGCAGAAACAGAATGAAGAAGGTCCGTGGTACCAAGAAGGCCAAGGTTGGACAAGCCGCCAAGAAGTAAACGAGATTCCAAAACGTATGATTTTTACTATGCCACCGGTCTAGTTTACTTTTGGGTTAAAGGAGTAATTTTTATTAATAAAACAACTTTAAAAATAAATTTGCCGACCAGACTCTATTTCTTTGTTAAGGCAACCATCAAAAGCGGCTCCTGGTTGTGTTTTATTAATTACAGCAACTGGGTAACTTTAGACAGCACTTGACTTGATACTGAAGAGATGTAGTTCGATAACCTTCAAGCGCGACATCAATTGAATTAGTTCTATTCAATGAGACACAGCAGTCCGTAATTCATGTACACTTTCTATTACACTAATCCAACCAAAAGGATAGTGGCAAAATTAATTGTGTCCGAGCTACTGCTAGTACATGAATTGTTTTCTGCGCTTAAGAATAGAAACTAGTGTGGCGATACAGAGAGAAGTCCCTGCTTTGCGTGTCTATATCGTTTCAAAGATCTAGCCAAGCAAGGTATATGTTTCTATCAACCGCTGTTTCTGGCACATTCTTAATATGCAACGAGGAATAATTGCGTTTAACGAGTTCGAAGCAGTTAAGTGTCGTAAAAAGGGTGATAAATTCCGCTGGATTGGTCGCACATTAAGGAAACTAATTCGCAATAGTGGAATTCTCTTCGCCCGGCAGGTTAGAAGAAAAAGTCGTCGATATTCATATCAGAAGCAACGATCTTTGGCTAACTGCCTCCTGTTGCGCACTCCAAGTTGGTTGAGGCCCCCTTCCACTTGCGCGCGCCACCTAAGGCAAGGTCCTCCTCTACTGTGTTGTCCCTTCGCGGTGGAATCGAAGATTTCGAGCCGAAGCGAAGAGCCCAGCCATCTTAGACGACTGATGCCAGGTCGATGTCGCTGTACTGCTCGTAGAGTTCGCTTTTAAATCTCCGAACCAAAAATCACTCGAAGAATTTTGGGCTCAAAGCGACCAAGGACATCTTCATTCACTTTTGATACCGTGCTCCTGCACCATGAAGCAGGACTGGGATGATGAGGGGTTATATAGAATCTCTTTAGTGTTTATCGACAAGGCCTTTCTAATCAATTGCCCTCTTAGGCCGAAGTTACAGCGGCTGGCAAGTGTGATTCTTTGCTTGCTTGGTGTAATTTACAGAATTAATAGCGGAGCCGAGGTAGACAGAGTCCCGAACTACATCAAAGTTTTAGCTTTCTATCGTGACGTTCTGTGCGATTCGTTGATGTTGTGTGTCCCTTCATGTTGACAGCATATATTTTGTTTTGCCCGCATTCACCATTTAACCCATTTTTGCCGCTTCTGTACTGATACTTGCAAACGCACCAGTGACAGCACGCTGTGTTCAGCCAATGATGTCGATGTCCTGAGCGTATGCAAGTCGTAGCACAGACTTTTGGGAAATTGTGCCTTGTGTACAGTGATAGGGTCCAATCAGTTCGTTGGCAAACGGTTTCCGGCGTTCACACAGTACGGCGACAAGATTTTATATGCGATGTTAAGGTGACTGCTGCCTCTATAGGTGAGAGGGTCTCCTTTCTTGTGGTCTCGTATTTAGCGGTCTTAAATATTGTCATTAGTTGAAGGTTGCGATTGTTCAGTTGTTGCTGCTACTATTATGAGAAATTGTAAGCTTTTGTTGTATTTTTTAAAGTGCTGGGACGTGGAATACTCGAAGACTTTACTTTAACTTGGAAGTTAAGTATGTATGTATGTCAAAAATTACAAGGGGTGACAAACTGAATATTGCACAAAATGTAGACAGATTCCAATGTTGAGGCTTGTGCATCCTATTTAAATTTCATCCGGAAAATATTGCAAAACAAGAGATTCTTCATTAACCTATAAACCATCGCATAAACAATATATTACGAGAAAGTTAAATCCACGCACTTAATCAAAGTCATGACATTCGGACAAGCTCGAATGACCAAAAAGATTTAAATTTATCAAACGCTGTCGTAAACGAGACACCATACAAGTGCATACTCATAACAGAATGAGTCGTCCATTTTAAGGGTTTTTTTTTCATAACGCAGCGAATGTTGGGCCCAGCAGCCATAATAGTTGGCATTACCGATAGAACCGACGATGAGTTTAGTTGAATCTCATGTCATTTTGGCTTACCAACCCCTAATTGAAATCAATCATGACGCTTTTATGAGCCTACATGATTTAGAAGTCTTGATGGGAATAACATACGAACGATTGCTAACGTTCCAAATCAAAACAAATATATCATAATGTCACGTACCGAGAAGCAAAGCTTTTTAACACTATCGCCAAGGAAATGTTAAGGGTAGTAGTATTAAATGAGGTCAGGTGAGTTTGCTCAACGGTTCTATAAGAGAAATCCTGATCTTCTAAAGACCAGAGAAATTCTCTAGGAATATAGGAATATGTAGTAACCAGCTCTAAACTTATGGCCGGCTTTTTGTCTTTCGACTATCTCAGCTGCAAAATAATAGAAATTTATTTGATTGTTTTTCGATATTTCATATGAATAATAATAATAGCTAAATTCTAAAGGAAATTTCAAAAATTCCACTGATGACTTGTGTACACTAAGAGTAAAAATTACAAAAAATCCCATTATTGGCAACAAAACCCTTCAACCTCTCCTTCACACAAATAGTTCTCTCTCTTTTCTTGATATGTTCCTGTTTTCTTTGCAGATTTGCAGATACCAAATTACGAAGTACGAACATCAAAAACTGCAGATCCGTCATATAAAACAACAAGTGCTGTTCGGCCTCTATTCGCCTGTACGACTATTTAATGTGTAAATTTCCCTTCGGTAAAGTGTTGTGTCGTTTTCCGCGTATTGTATTATTGTAGATTTTACAAGTTTCATTAATTGTATTAAACAAACGTACGGCTAATGTGAAAACTGCGGCATATATTTGTGTTATTTAAAGGTTATACAAAGTGCATTTCGATGTTAAAGTCAAAAGGAATTATAAATCAAACACTTAATGGTGAGTGCACATTTGCAACTGTTTTTTTTTTTAATTTATTTTCTTCACATTTACTTGTGTTTATATATATGTACATGTACACACATATCGTATAAACAAATAAAAAAAAACAATTTGTAGAATGCATTTATATAGCTTGAATTGTTTCATAAATAATTTGTGTCTGTTGTCATCTGAATATTGTATTTTTGGTTATCTGCACGAAATTCTTATCAGCCAGTGGAAGGTTCGTTACTAAAGCGACGTTCAAAAAAAAATTAATTGATAAGAAACAAACGAATTTAAATGAACAGCTAAAAATAGCACAACAGAATATAACTTTTTTTTTAGATTGATTTGGTGGCTATGATTTACAAAAATGGTAAATTCAAAATGATTTCTAATCTGATGTTAAAAGATGAGATTTTATGTCACTAGACATGACATCAGAATATTAGTGTTTGGCATCGTAGTTAATTGTTTGTTTGTTTGGCGCACAAGACACAGAATTTGCACCGAAGTCACAATTCACAATCTTTAATTTCTCTTCGTTATGCAGTCGCTTTTACACCTCAAAAGCTAAACAAATAAAGCAGATAAGGTCACGTATACGTAGGGTACCTAGTGTGGAAATTTACGAAACGTTCACTCATTCAGTGCAAATTCCAATGCACAAGATAGGTATTCACGAATCTCAATAAAATATAACGATCTTTTAAACACAAACAATCGTAAGCGTCTAATTTGTACTCCTTATCTTTGACGTAGCCAGTCGGCAATAATTGTAGCCTTTTTTTCCCATTGGGTTAAGCGAGTGTAACCGAGTTCCCAGCCAAGGAACACGAGACACGCACACGTTGCGTGTTGTGCCTGGTGCAATTTATCACGTGTGAACTCCTGATAAGAACGATTTCGATTTCTTGTAAGACCTACACACTTTCTAGTGTAAAAATGCTTGTTTATCGATTGTACTGTCCAATTTTTTTTGCAAATTATCTTAAATAATTTTATATTTAAAATGTTGCTATTTTGTGAGTTTGGAAAATGTATACAACTGTGAAAAAACATTGCGATTGTACTAATGATCCCCTCTAAATTAGTAAAAGAATTCAGGCGCAGTGGCTAAGTAGTACCAGAGATAAATTAATTACAAGGGATGGATTTCTTTCGTATACCTTCGTCTATTCCCCCAAAACCCACTTGTCTACATTGTTGTTTTTGTAATTTCAATCCCTGTATGTGAATACCTACTTGTGAGCTACAAAAAAGCATGTTGCTAATGGCCGGCCACTACTCCTTTTGCTCTTATGGGCATCGCGCTGTTCAATTGTTTTGTAGGTATTTCGTATTGATCTTGTTTCGTTTTTGTTTACTGAATTCCATTAGTTAGTTAGTTATATATTTTTAAAAGGCGAAACATTTGATTTGTTTGGTAAATAAAACTATCTAAAAGAGATGTTATTTTTTTATGTGTTTGCATGTCACACAGATTCTTAAATAACATAACACCGATAGGAAAACAAAATTAAACGTAATTTGAAAAAAATTGAGGGGGCCAGTGGCAAAAGGATCGCGAGTTGGGGGTCTCAATATGATTTGTCTTTGCTATGGAAATCGACTTGAAAAATGTTTCTCCTGTTGTAGATACAAATGGAGTAGTTTTGGTAATTCGTAGTTTCCAGGTGATGAGGAAGACAATGAAGATAGTAATTCCTCCAAAATTATACCCATGGCTATTTATGTATTTCTTTATCTTGGTTTTCGCATTCCTGTTGACAGTGTATGCCCGCCCACTCGTTACCCACTTTTGTTCTTACACCCGCAAACCCAGTAGTGATAGATTGCGGACTCCGCTAATTTTCTTAATATCATCGTTATTGTATAGCTAAACGCTTTGGAAAGATCAAATTGCTCCAGTTTCGCACAACTCTTACATGTGAAATGTTAAAAAGTTCTGGAAGGTGTACGAATTGCAAAACTATACATGGCTCTGTATACGTCATCGCTAGAAACCTGTCAAAGGCATCTTTCAAATTAAAGGATGTTGAGCATCGATTTGGACCCTTTGAGTTTTTTTTTATTTTTACACAAGAGTCCATAATTACTGCGCAGCCGAGAGGCCGCGTAAAAAGCTGAATTTAATGCGCCTTGTTTATTTGTTCCTAATCATAATCTCTAGACCTCGAATTGTGACGAAGCAACTTAAGCAAAAACAATTTATCAGTTTCTCGGCAGGGGGTAACGACAAATGTTGCAAGGTAAATTGTGATTTTGACTTCCCTCAGTTTTGTTCAATGAATCTTATCGGCGCACCTTTAATAAGTGGAGTGTGTAGGCCTTCCATTGATAAGAAAACTAAATGTAGGCAGAGATATCTTTCTGCGCCCTTGTGCTGTTGACAATGGGATTTTTGGGAATTTTATTTGTTGCCATTGCTCTCGCTCAAATGAGTCTACGCACGCGGGGGATTAGAACGTAGTAACATATTATAAGACATCTTATCTCTTTTAGAATTCCGTATTTCGCGAAATTACAGCAGCCAAAGTCGTCGGGATGGCTCATTCAAATTGCAGCGAGCGTTAATTGTAACAAAACTCTCGCGGTTTGAATTCGAGCAGTTGCGTCATCCAAACCTAAGCAATGATCAGCTCGAGCAGGTGCTACGCAACCGAGGGACGGACTACGATAATTTGTTGTATTTACACAACGTTCACAAGGAATTCGAAAAGAAGATAGCGAAAAGCTTTAAGGATGTAGGATGCGATGTTAAACTGACCAACAGGTAGCGTACACTTTAATTTTGTACTGTCCAAGTGTTGTTCCATCATCCATCATTCGTTTTTAATTAACTTTAAAGAGTTGAATTTAGGACATCACTCAGCAAGGATGTTATGAAATGGGCTGATGTCCTAGTACCTGTAGGTGGCGATGGAACATTTCTATTGGCCGCCGGACGAGCAAGCCCTCTGTTTGCTCAAAGCCAGCAAAAGACGCCGATTGTTGGATTTAATTCAGATCCCAAGCACTCTGAGGGTAGACTTATGCTGCCCAAACAATACTCAGAGTGTCCCGAGGATGCTGTTGCAAGAATTAAAAGCGTAAGTGCCAAAATACTCTGTTGGACGGAGTATTGCATAATTTTTCAATTCTTTAGGGCGACTTCCATTGGATGCATCGATCAAGAATTCGTACCACGCTACTGGGAAACAATGGGAAGATGCCAGAGTCAATCGATTTACATGGTCATCGTGTATCGAAGATGGAACAAGAAAAGACTGTGCCCGAACACCTTAGCAAGGAGTTCTCCCACAAATACAAAGCGAAAATGATGCGTGTGCTGCCGTATTTAGCATTGAATGAGGTTGTTTGTATTTTCATTTCAGCAGGGTCCCAAATCTTTCGATAGGATTTTCAAGTTGTTTGCTTAACGCGCTTGGTAAATCCCATTGAAATAGTTGGGCCACCCTGCACCATTCCAAATGTATATGTCGTAGTAATTGTCCTCATAATTATTTAGGTTTTCATAGGCGAGACTCTATCGGCGAGGGTTTCTCATTTGCAAATGGTTATCGACCACTCGGATGTGGTAAACAAGACAAAGTGTTCGGGGCTGTGTGTAAGCACTGGATCAGGATCAACGTCATGGCACACAAGGTAAGTCCACAACAGAATTACGCGATTAAGTTATATAAACGAGCCGTCTTATCAGTTATTGTAAATTTGCATTATTGTGCAAGTTGAGATTACGATTATTTCATTATCAGTGCATTCTCAAATAATTCATTTATAGAATCACTTCTACTTATTGATTGTGCCTTTTTCTTACATACACAGCATCAATCGTGTGACTAAAAGACACGTGGAGGATCTGATAAAAATTCTCCCCGGCAATAATGCCGATTTGGAAAATGTCGATGCACAGCAAATCGCCGATGAATACAATCAGAATCTACTGTTTGCTGCAGGTAGGTAGTAACAATGTGTGCGATTTGTATTTTGTATAGTCTGTGCAGGGAATGACTTTGGGTTAGTATTATGAATATGTCCAAATTGGATTATTTACCGTTAAATTTCTAGAAAGAAACTCATAAGAACTACAAGGACGCGGACGATTGCAATGTTGACGACTTTAGCAAATAATGCTGTGTCTCCTCGCGAAGATACTTTATTTTTTCATCAGTCGGCAGTTGAAGGTTTCTTTAGATCGAATGAAATGCGTCACTTATATATGAAAGGTGTCACTTATATTCCAAGTGGTAAGCAGATACACCGTTTACTTGAAGTCGTACCGTTTCAGGCGTTAAGCCTTACGGCATTTCGTATCATAACTAAATTCACCAACGTCAACGTAAAATGCTCTTGGGCTCTTACAAGGAAGAAGGACGACGCTGCCAAAGCCAGTGACTGGCAGCTCTTTGGCAATAGCTACGAGCAATATCTAAGAAAAAAAAACTTGATAAAATTGTCAGCAACATATTCCATACAAAAATCTGTAGAGAATATGGAAAAGGTACTTCTACAACCCGTGTAACCGCAAAAAAGTCCAACCAGTCTCCTCAGCATCGTGTAAAAGATAATCGGGCAATCACCTAACCTTACTTTATAAACACCTAGTTGCCTCTTATGGTAACGGTTTCAGGCCAGGGAAGTTTGCCGTCGATCAAAATTGCAGTTTCTGGAAAACCCCAAGAAGTCCGTTTTGATTGTTGCCATTTTTTCATCGATCTCCCGATCGAAGCCCGCAGATGACTGCATCCACAGACAAGTTCCTGCCAAACCCTTCAGTATGCACAGAATGAACTCTATCAATATTACTGACACACGGTACACAAGGTGACTTGCCTGAAACGAACGATTAACTTGGCCGAAAAGCGTTCCTTTTGGCAAGCTCTTAATACTTTCTATTGAAAAAAAAAACTATAAAAATTTGCATTTTCCAATTGACCATCACTTGTTTTCTCTTTTCAGATGATCCCCGTTTGTGTTACTCGATTCGAGAACAAATTTGCGTCGGAGTCTGGCCAATTCCAAAGAATTTCCCATCTCGGAACTTTATTAAAAATTTATTTGTTCGATCGCGATGCATCGATGCAAGTAAGTATATTTGACAAGAACAACTGACAGATTTTAGGAAACCAAACGAAGGTGTTCATAAAAATTGATAACTTGTAGAATTAATTTCAAGTACAAAAGGGTGACAAAGCTTCCAGAAGCAATCACACTGAAAATGACCTTCAACGAAACTTGCAACGATATTATGGAGATCAAAGTTTGTATTAGATTTTCCACAAGCGCAGTAAGTGTGTAAATATTCCACACAAGAACAGGCATAAGAAAATCTTGATATTTTCGTTTCTAAAAATAAAACAAACAAAAAATGAAAAGAGGAATTGAATACGGCAAAGAGTTGCATTTCGAATTTAGTTTGCGGGTAGTGATAACAAAATCGCATCTTAATTAAGGCTTAAGACATCAAAACCCGCAAATGTAACGTTTTTAAAGAAAAGTCAACCAACACTTAGATGTTAAAATAATATAAACTTACTGGACTGATCAGGGGAAGAAGGCCAACGAAATTGAATAGCAGTGTAAGGCAGCGAAAAGGCTGCCCAAACTTTGGCAGTATGACCGGCCTATTCAATTGGAGTCCAATTTTGTCGGCGATCACATCATCTAAATGGGGAGGGTATAATCAAAACCGATTATGAAATGTAACTTACGTACGTTTGAACGGATGAAATGTCCATTCCAAGTCCTTATTTGCAACCAAAATTATTATAAAGTAATTGTAAATAATCAACACCAATGTATCGGTTCGATATTCGTTCCAATTCTGAAACTCCAAAAGAATTAACCAACGTCAATGGCAATTAATTGTGGTTTGGGGGTACCTTTTGCATGTCCGCAAATGCCTTCAAAACTAGCTTATACATTTGGAGGGGGTTTTTATTTATATGACTTTTAATGAAATCTATAATTTTACTCACGCAGAGTGTTCAGTAAATTGATTGTTTACTTCCAGGTCTTGTAATCGACGGCAGCATTTCGTATCCTTTCAATGATGGAGCTAAGGCTCTACTAGAAGTTCATCCCGAAGATGCCTTACTGACAATAGCTCTGGATTGATCTGACCTGACCCAAACACCGATTGCAAATGTTATTTTCTCAAGAGTGGTTTACAAAGTGTGACGTGATAGGTTAAGCTTAAGAAAAGTGATGTCTCTTAATTTATTTAAGAATAATTGAATGTGTAAATATTTTTTTATTTTTTACTTTATTAAATTTAACAATAAAACCTAACATGTAAGAACACTTTTGAGTTTTAAATCATTTGTGTTTCTTCTTTAGCAATTTCGTATTTGTGACTGAGTGCTTTGTTATGGTCTTCGATTTGGAGGCGACGGTTTTTATCTTTTCCTTGCTACCTTCGTGTTTCGGCTTATTCTTGGGCTTTTCAAAGCGTTGCGTTTCGATGGATTTAAAACGGTCGTCTTGAATTAGCACGGGCTGCTTGTCAGCCATTTCCTTTTGTGCTTCTTTTCGCTTTCGTCGAATATCTCGCAGTTTGTCCTTTTGCTTTTTCCGGTATCTGTAAATGTTAATAATGAATATATAAATGCAATCAATTGTAGTACGGGTCTCTTGGAGACATTGCGGTTAAATTTAACAATTAAAGAATGAGGAAAGAGCGCAAAGTCACAACCAAATAGCAACTTACTTTTCTTCCATCTCATCAGGATCTAGCCCTTCCAAGATCCACTTTTTCCGACGGTAATTCTGAGCCCTTTCATCGAAGTCGTTATTGTCAAGCGCGATCTCCTGTTCACGGCGCGCCACATTCACCTGCATGAAAATTCTCTCCACCATTCGTTCTGCAAGGATGCAAGCAAATTACCTATGAACTATGTAAAAAAAAAAACACTTACGATCAAGAGGATGCTCAGTTAGTTTAGTATTGATCGCAGTTTCAATCTCAGCCAGCAGTTCCAAATCACGAGGAAACCGAAATATTGAAATTGCCAAGCCTTTGCGTCCAGCTCGAGCAGTTCGACCAACTCTGCAAACACAAGTAATAAGATAATGTGTCTGCGAGAAGCAACGACTACTATTACAAACCTGTGAATATATTCCTTTGGGGTACGTGGCAAGCGATGGTTCATCACTAATTGAACACTGGGTATGTCAAGACCTCTGGCAGCAACGTCTGTTGCTATTAACGTGCGCACATGATTAGATTTGAATCTGTTTAAGGCACCAACACGCTCTTTTTGCCGCATAAACCCATGCAGACAGACATTTTCCATGCCCATATTGTTCAATGTCATTGAAAGCAACTGACAGTATCTGCAAAAGACCAACGCAATTCAGTTAAACATAAAGTTAAAGTAGCGACAGTTACTTTTTGGTGTTGGTAAATATCATAACATTAGCGTTTTCGTTGTCTTCCTTGAACTTGCGAAGGGCTTCAATCAATACCATGTCCCGATCATAGTCAGCACATAGGATATACCTTTGATCCAAGGTGTCAACAGTTGCCACGTCCGATTCTTCTGACCATTCAAAAGCCTGAAACAAATGAACCGTATTGCAAGACACCTAAAATACGCAATTTGGTTACGCACCTGATCAGAAATCGGAAATATACTCGATTCCTTTATAAAATCTTTCATAGTTGCGGAGAAAAACAGATTCTGGCGCTCTTTAGGCAGGCACTTCTCGATAACTCCCAGACTCTCGTCGAAATCGCCGTTTAGCATACGATCAGCTTCGTCAACAACAAGGAACTTTAGCGAATCAAAGGAAAATGTGTCGCAGCCAGTTAAATGATCAGCCAAGCGGCCAGGCATAGCTACAACTATGTGGGGACGTGCCATTAGTTTTTGGCTCTCAATCATTTGGTCAGTTCCTCCGGCAACCACACAAACCCGAACTCCCAATGGCTGCCCTGCCACTTGAAATTGTTCCGATATCTTCAAAAGAAAAAAAAATTACAAGCTACACCAACTAAGTGTAAATATACAAAACCTACTTGATATGCGAGCTCGTGAGTAGGAGTAAGGATCAACGCAAAGTGATTTACAGGCTCCTCACTTAGTTGCTGCAAGATAGGCAAAGCAAAAGCAAATGTCTTTCCAGAGCCTGTTTTAGCTGCTCCAATGCAATCTTTGCCCGCCAGAATCTGTGGAATACAACTTTGTTGTATAGGTGTCGCAGTTTTGAGTCCTAAGAGCGATTGGGTTATTTGAAGACGATATTTTAGGGGATATAACAAATGCCTTACCCAATTTCAATAGTTGTTTGCTCACCCATGGTTTTAGGCCTAGGACAGCGAATGGATTGTCGTCTTTTTTGGACATTTTCCACGAATAATTCTTGATTAAAAAGCACAGTTTTTGTACGAAAATATTTTTCAATACCCAATTGAGAAGTAAACAGACTCTTTTAGCACATGGTTTTGACAGGTGTCACTCGCGCATTCAGGCAACAAAAACCAATCGGTCATGTTCAGATTTCCAGTGCTTAGAAAGTAGTTTTTTACCTTAGCTCACTTATGTACGATTGGAACATAAAACCTAGGGAAGTGTTTCCATAGCGACAAAAAAAAATACTCTTCCAGCGATTCTGAGAAAAGATTTTCGCATCTCTATTGTAAGTCAGACTGCATAGCATGTTCACGGATGTGGCAATTCGGCCATGTAGTACCGCAATTTATTTACTTTTTTTAAACACGCATTAAGGCCATTTAGCACATAAAAACTTATGGTTTACTGCTGAATCACTTCAATTTGGAAATAATACACCCTAGTCAGAGATGAATGAATAAAAGAGATGGATATCTTTCGTACGTCTATCCCCCCAAAACCCATTTGTTTACATTGTTGTTTTTGTAATTTCAACCCCCGTCTGTGAATACGTGTGAGGTACAAAAAAGCATTTTGATAATGGCCGGCCAACATTCCTTTTGCTTTTATAGGCATCGCGCTTTTCAATTGTTGTGTGCTTGGTGTTAAACTATTTTAGTTTTTGGTAAGGCTTCGATTAAAATAAAAAAAATAGTGAAATACACATTTCGGAATAGCGAATTCTTGCATTAAAGTTCAATTCATGAACTCACATATACTAGAAAAGAAATGAGCATATGTACGTGACTTCATGAATTTTTCGGGAAAACAGCTTGTAGGCAGCCGCCTTTCCACTGGAAAGTTATATATCTCTGTATTCCATTATCTTTGCCCTAGTCGTGAGGCTTAACTTTGAGTGTGTACTGTGTTCGTTGCAGCAAATGTGGCACTTGCGGATGATTTGGGTCCGAGCATTCTTCCCAGAAGAACGGAGTACTTTTTAGACCGTTCCTATTATAAGGAGTATGGTTATTCCGATGCATTGGTCATTTTGACAAACTCAACCGCCATCAAATGTTTGCATGTTTCAACATATCCCACCTGTGCAATACGGGGTACAGTTCTTATGAGCATCTGTGTATGCGCATAGTTCATACAACCCTCGCTTAACGGGGGCGGTAAACCAGTTAAATGACAAATCTCTACCAAGCAAATGCATTTCCTTATTGTTCTCACCTTTATTTGGGTTCTACTGTTCAAACTATAAACACACAATATACATTTCAGAAGTAGTTTTATTTCTTTTCTTATGAAAAATCCTAAATTACTGTTAACTTTAAGTTGCACAAGATACCTATTTATTTTTGTTGAAAATTGATGTAATTATGGCGTCGCCCATGTAGGCAGTTGTAGATTGCGATCAGGTTTAATACAAAACATAATTTTTATCATTTGTTTCATTTTTGATGCAACCTAAGTTGGAGGGGAAATAAAATGTTACTGTACGAGAACATACAGTAATGGGGGAAAAGCTTTGTAGGATCACATTCAACACACCAAACGCATGTGTTCGACTCACGATTCTTAATAATGTGTGATGTGAAAAATATGGCATCGTCTGAATTCAATGTCAACAACTTTAAAAGGAAAGAGTACAAAAAATAAAATGAGTACAACTTCACTTGCAGTGGAACTTATCGGTTGCTTAGGCAAACCTATTGTTCAGTGATACCCCCGAAGCCTTTGGCTGAATCTTACAGTCCGGAATTCCGATTCCATCGGAGCTGACGACCTCTCCTCCAGGGCATTTGTACAACAGTGGTTTTTTCTAAAGGTAAAACAAAAATGTAGACACAAATAAGTGGGGAAAACATTTTCCTGTGTTTTACCTGAATTTCATGGATCTCTTTTTGGATTTTCATGTCGTATTGCGGTCGGTGCAGAGACGAGTTATCGCCATTTAAGAAGTCCAGTAGCTTCCCTGCCAATGAAGGTATCATATCATTCCTCAAGCCCGACTCGCTGATTCCAAGTAAACATTTGATGGCCTCAGAGCCTTTAGAGGGAGTACTGGTTTGAGGCCCAGCTGAAACCTGCGGCAAGATAGGACTTATAGTTGGCATTGTAAAATTTGAGAATAATTTAGGTCTTTTCTGGATATCATCCTGCTTATCGATGGCATTGGCTTCAATAGTCAGGTCGGGAACGCCCACCTCAGGGTACAAAATCATTGGGTTGCGCTCCTTAAGCTGTTGCAAGACGATCTTGATATTCTTGCTGGAAAGACAAAATATGTCAGAAAAAACATAAAAACTGTCCAAAGTGGCCGGTGAACATTATACCTATTTAAGTTCGCACGAGTGTTGTTATTGAAACGTTGAATCCGACCATTGTTGCGATTGTTCGAGTTGTTGAAATTATTATTGTTGTTCCAATTCTTGCGACCGAAGAAATTGCGATATTTGTGATTATAGTTTCGCCAACCTCTGTTGCCACTCAAACTAGTTTGGGGTATATCCGATGGTATTAATGGCGGCATGCCAGCGGGTCGTGAATGCATCACATTAGGTTGCATTAAACGCCATTGTTGTGAGTTCGAGTTTGGCAATAATCCCACGATTTTATTTCTTAAATCATTTTGGTCCGACGATTTGACCAGTGCTAGATCGTCGTTCTTAAGAGCCAACGACACGTAGTTATCGTCGTCTTGGAGAAGCAGTTCCTCTTCTTCCTCTGTGATATCTTCGTCACGTCTGCCTTCTTTAAATTTCGATTCGTCATTCGGTTGTTTTTCAATGCTCGGCTCTTTGAAGCTATTGATGTAGTCGTCTGCATGCAACACCAAAATTATTTCATTTTACATGATACTCGTGTGAATTTCTTACCCAGCGACATGTCCATTTCGTCCTCAATTTTTATTTTGTATGTAAAACGAAGAAATTATGAGAACGAAAGGAATTTTGCACAACTAAATGGACAAATGGTTATTAATCAGTGAAAAGCGAAAAGATTTGGCAATGGCGGCATGAACCGTTAAGTGTACAGTCGGGTTAAGTTTAAGGAACTGTGTAGTATACCATTTCCAATTATTTATGACAATGCTCAGGGGCATGTTCAATTGGTAGATTGGAAAGCTTTTCCAACTAATGTCAGAGATGAATGAATAAAAGAGATGGATATCTTTCGTACGTCTATCCCCTCAAAACCCATTTGTTACATTGTTGTTTTTGTAATTTCAACCCCCGTCTGTGAATACGTGTGAGCTACAAAAAAGCATGTTGCTAATGGCCGGCCAACATTCCTTTTGCTTTTATGGACATCACGCTGTCCAATTGCTTTGTGTTTGGTATTGAACTTGTTTGGTTTTTGTTAAGGATTCAATTAAAATAAAAAAAATAATGAAATTCGCATTTTGGATTAGCGAATTCTTGCATTAAAGTTCAATTCATGAACTCACATACACTAGAAAAGAAATGAGCATGGGTGCGTGACTTAATGAATTTTTCGGGAAAACAGCTTGTAGCAGAGATGAATGAATAAAAGAGATGGATATCTTTTGTACGTCTATCCCCCCAAAACCCATTTGTTTACATTGTTGTTTTTGTAATTTCAACCCCCGTCTGTGAATACGTGTGAGCTACAAAAACGCATGTTGCTAATGGCCAGCCAACATTCCTTTTGCTTTTATAGGCATCGCGCTGTTCAATTGTTTTGTGTTTGGTGTTGAACTTGTTTAGTTTTTATTAAGGCTTCGATTAAAATAAAAAAAATAGTGAAATACACATTTCGGAATAGCGAATTCTTGCATTAAAGTCCAATTCATGAACTCACATATACTAGAAAAGAAATGAGCATATATGCGTGACTTCATGAATTTTACGGGAAAACAGCTTGTAGGCAGCCGCCTTTCCACTGGAAAGTTATATATCTCTGTATTCAATTATCTTTGTTGTAGGCAGCCGCCTTTCCACTGGAAAGATATATATCTCTGTATTCCATTATCTTTGATCTCTGGTTATACGATTTTGTGAAAGCTTAAATTATTCCCACTATATTGTTCTTTTTTGGCACCGGATCTACTTACTGCGGGAAGCGCCACCTACATGCAATCAATTTGACATTTCATTGTTTCCATCGTTGAAAAATTCAGTCTTCATCGGAGGAAGTTTCCCAAAATCGATTTAAACTAATTTCTGTGATTTATTCTAAAAAGAACATGAGTATCGGCGTGTGTTGGACTTTAGACAGTGCTCCACTGTACATTTAGAAATAACTGTCAATACAATTTTCCAGAGAACCTTACCCGTATACAGAATGGATCTGGAGCTGAGCTCGGAAGCCCTTATTGGGTCATTGTTCGCATTGGTTGCATTATTTGCATTCTGTCGAAGTCTGCTGATCGAAGACGTCATTTGCATTCCCAGAAAATCGCGACATAGCTGGAAATCAATACGCATATTGGATCGGGTGAGCATAACAGCCCCATTTATTATCTGTTTGGCTGACAATGCAACAACAGGCCGTTTTAGTCGTGTTTTTGCAGCATATGCGAGATTCTGTTGCAGCCATCAGCTGGATTGTTCTGTGATTGTTGCGGAATATTTGCAGATGCCCCCTGTACCAAGAAGGCCGACACGGAATTTAAATGCAAAGAGAAATGGCTGAAAAATGAAAAATCAATGCGACACTTGTGGGTCAGAGGTTTGGTTTACACATGACTAATTGTGTTGAGAATTTCCGTTCAAGTGGGCTTATTTTTAGGCAATCTTCCGCTTAACTGTGAGTGTGATGCTTGTAAAGATGGTATTGACTATCATGCAACACCAGGGTTGTTTGGATATCGGTGTTGTTGGTGCCAGAGGGCCTATCACGACAACTGCTTTCGACGAATCGATCTCAAGGGCGAATGCGATCTGGGTGAATTCAAGGATCTTATATTCCCTTCCTATTGCATTGAGGCAGCTCGTACTAGAGAATCTGTACGATTGCATTTGACGGGGATAAAACCTCCAGAGATCGAGAATTGGGCGCCATTAATTGTTATTGCGAATACTAAGTCGGGCAGCAGTACAGGCTCGGATGTGGTTTCTTTGTTAAAAGGTTACTTGCATCCGCTGCAAGTCATGGAGCTAGGGCACCGTGGACCTCAAGACGCATTACAATGGGCCGCAAAGGCAAGCCCACGTCCTTGTCGCATTCTCGTTGCAGGTGGCGATGGCACCATTGGTTGGGTACTCAACACCATCTATGCTTTGAATATTAAGGTGAGTCTGGTCTATTTTTTTTTATTCATTGACTTTTATGACCGTACAATTTGTCTACAGCCAATTCCATCGCTTGCAATTATGCCACTTGGGACTGGCAACGATTTGTCTCGAATTTTAGGATGGGGTCCGGAGCCCCCATCTGAGCTTGATCCCAGAAAGATTCTCCGAGATGTGAGTAGATTTTGTTTTGCACAAGCTTGCCAAACCATTGCCGGTTAGAAATAAAAAAAGAGATACGCACGTTACTTCCTTCAGCAATGCGGTTTGTGACGTAGTCGATAAGATTACCATTGCTTTTGGTAAAACCGGCAGTGTTCTTTGGACATTTTTCTGTCAAAGAAAGAGAAAGTTTGCCAGGAGACGACTGGCAAACAATCTTGAAGTTCCACCGTCCTATATGATATAGATTTTCATTACAGATACAAAGTGCCAAATCCATTAATCTGGATCGTTTCGATTTACAAATTGAAGCGTACCGATATCGTTTGCCAATAAAGAAAGCGCCAGTAAAAACTGTACACGTTTACAATTACTTTAGTATTGGAGTAGATGCATTGGTCACATTTAACTTTCACAAAACTCGTGAATCTCGATTTTACGTACTCAGCAGTAGGATATTTAATAAGGTAAATTTAATAGGCAAACTTGAACACTCACCAATTGACTGAAAACGCCTTCGATTTCAGTTAATTTATTTCGGGTTTGGAACTCAGCAAATAGTTCAGCGGGACTGTGAGGGCATCGAGCAGAAACTCGATCTGTACCTGGACAATGAACTGATCAATTTGCCGGAGTTGCAATCAATCGTTTTCCTCAACATTGACTCCTGGGGAGCTGGCTGCAAACTGTGCGGTAACTATTCCACTACACCTTGTAAGGGGATTCCTGTTAAGGGTATTTTTTTTTGTTAAATTAGAGCTTAGTAATGGCGACTCAAAGGTGAAAATTATCAACTCTATTTCGGATGGTATGCTAGAAGTGTTCGGTATAGTGTCCTCCTTTCACATTGCCCAATTGCAATGTGGCATAAGCAAGCCAGTTCGTATTGGCCAAGCGAAGCAAATCAAAGTGAGTAGTTGGCCAGAGGGTTTTTGGTTCACATAAACCACCATTGTTTTTTCCTCAGATCCACTTGAGGGACACATGTCCAATGCAAGCGGACGGAGAACCATGGATGCAGGGACCTTGTGATATTTTACTGCAGTCCAGAAGTCAAGTACGAATGCTAAAGTTTGAGAAAACGTCGGACGACAAATAGTGGTTGCGAGGACAATGGCAATCTTTACTTAATTGATGTCTGTGCATTTCACCGTTTAAGAGTCTCTTTACTATTCTTTACTATTGAATTCTGTACCTTTTACCAATTGTTAGTCGATTCTTCTGTGTACGTAGTTTATTTTTTTGTTTTTACTATTATTTTGTTTTTTGTTTCCTTTTTAACTATTTATAGCGTAAACCAAATAAAAGCTTGATGACATTTGTGTAATACTCACGTAGTGTATTTTATTTGCGAATGTCACGTAAGGTGGTTACATCGAAACGATCTCTCTTGTATTACATGGATATCTATTGCCCTATAACTACAATTTGATTTAGTCAAATTAAACAGTTGAGCGAGCCTTTCGGAAGCCATACTTGTGCTCTGATATGTATTTTCAATAATTTTCTGAGGAATTGTTACTGACTCTGAGATGGTCCATGCAACTTTCGCTACTTGTGCCAACGTGGTGCAGAATAATTTCATTAATAATTCTCTGCCTAGACAATGCATTCTATCAACCAAATATCTTTTACAGAACTAATCAGGTGATATGCAACTATCCGGAAGTAAAACATAAAACTAAGGTTAATTTCAATGTCCAATATGCAACAAAAAAGAAGCAGTGGAACTGCTTAGCCTTCGCGACTAGTGCCAGTTCAACCAAAGATGTAGCTGCTTTTATTTAGCTTCGTGAAAAAAGAACTGCAACACTAGTCGCTGTCTTCCACCTAGAATTAACGGGTTAAAGAACGGTCGGGTTGTAAGTATTGGACTGTTGTTCCTTTTATTGACTCTTTCGTTCTTCGACATGTTGATTCCTATCTATAGATGTTAGAGAAAGAATTATGAGGGACAGATCCAACTGTGCGAATCTGAACCACCTTCACGTATAGAGAACTTCATATAAGGAGAACAAAGACGACTCGCTATCATCGTGCCAAGGCCATCGTCACTTGCATTAGCTACTACGTGTTTGGTAAGTTCAAGCTACAACTGACGCGACAATGTCGAGTGACACGAAAACGAGCCCCCTATCAGACCCAATAGTGACCAGCTACAAAGAAACCCAGAGTTCCATTCCAATGTTTAAAGTGACATTTTATTCATTGAATGCTTACAGCGTACAAACTAACCACATCCGAAACAGAACATAAAAGCCGATTCTCATGTGAAACGAGTACACATCACGAAAGGACAAGTTTCCCATTTATTTGTTTTTCTTTTTAATTGAATATTCTTTTTATTGTTCGACTTGGGTTGTGAAGTAATGTTTATGATCTCAAAAGGCGGGTAAAATGCAAATTATAGTGAAACAAAGTGAATTGAACACCGTTCACCTTATAACATTGTCAGCTCCATGATCGCGTTAACAATATCGTTATTGTTGTTCTTGAGCGCTCGAATTGCTTTGGCTCTTGATGTGTTCGCCTGCGTGATGACCAGCTCAATGTCCTTTTCGTCGACTCCGGTCTCATCTACCTCCTCTTCGTCCTCTTCGGCGATTGGTGCCACTGAGGTGGTTGTGCCAACGGTGTCAGATGTTCCGGTAGCCGATTCTGGAGCCTTGAACTTCTCAGCGGCTGCCACTTGAGCTTGTTGCGAAAGATCCTCGATCTTGGCCTCACCAAAGATGATGTAGGTGTCACTGTGGGGATTCTTGTACACATCGGGGTTGTTGATGACGAACAAAATGTTCTTCGACTTGCGAATGGTGACGCGGTTGACGCCTTGGATTTGCTTCAGACCCAACTTCAGCATAATTTTGCGAGCCTTCTTTTCGCCGCGCGACTGCTTGGCCTTTGAAACTAAATCGATTGGCAGTCCAGTTGCACCGCCACCCAATTGAGTTGCCCCAGCAGTTGCGTCCTCCAACTCGGGGATTGTGTCTTCGGAATCGCTATCGCTAGCATCGTCTTCAATACGAACGGCATTTTCCGAGGTTGCTGCGGGCTTGACCTCAGCTGGGGTATCTGATTTAACTTCGGTAAGTTCGGGCATTTTTAAGTTTTCTGCTGTTGCTTTGCTGTAGAGGATAAAGGAGACCAAAAGAAATAAATTATTTTAGTACCGCATATTGATTTCATCGTTTATGTAAAAACGGGTGACTGAAATTAGGGGTGTAAATACAAGTATGCAACCCGGTAGGGTTTTTGCATATTTGCATGGTAATTAGAGTAGTTTTTGGAAAAATCATGGTGGGAAATTATTCAACTAGGTTCAAAATATATGAATTACAATTTTAATAATATTTTGCACTGCAGATGTATTACAAATTTTTGGATAATTTACCTTAAAATAATTCACACCCTACGGTAGATTTCAGAACTTTTGACAAAAGGAGTTTTGTTCGGCCGTAGGTTGGTATTCGTGAGGAAGTGTCAGAAAACAGCGCCATCTACGGTCGAGATCGTTACTTCATGCAAATTTATTGCCATAAGGCTAAGTGACTCGCAAGACAGTGACGATTTAGATAAATGCGGATAAAAATATATAAAAAATTGCGAATTTAAAATACGCAAAAGTTGGTGTACGACAATTTTGAAGTTGTATTGTATCATTCCTCACCGAGACTTTTTAACAGAAGTTTATTCACTTGAACCCGTAAAAACCTCATAAACTGCGTAAATTGCAGAAATTGACCACCTCAGATTTTGTATGGAGAAAAGTTTACGCAAACATAATAGTGTTCCGCGACGATTTAGGCTCGGAAATCAACCGCGGAAAGTTGCGCAAATCACAAATGTCAAACTTTGACAGACAGTCGTCTGTTGGTTGTTTGTTTCTAGAGTTATTTTTTATACTTCCAATATAAATACCTAACTCGTTTACTGATGATTCATCCAAGAATTTAATAAGTTTTTTCTTTTCGCTTACTTTCAACAGCTGAGTTTAACAACCGACTTGACAGTCAATTTACGCAATGATATTTCCGAGGGGTGTTCACTTAAAGCACCGCAGAAATTTATGACTTTTCGAGCTGCATAAAATTATGAGATTAAGTGAATACCCTTAAGGTTTTGTGCATTTTCTAGCGCGATTTCTCAGGCGTATTTTAGGCATTTTTTGACCAGGGCTCTAATCGCGTAAGCATAAAACCAGAGACAAATCATACTGAGACCCCCAACTCACAATCCTCTTGCCGCTGGGCCCCTCAGTTTTTTTTCAAATTCGCCATTTTGTTTTCCCATCGGTGTTGTGTCAATTAAGAATCCGTGTGAC
This sequence comes from Cheilosia vulpina, assembly GCA_916610125.1. Classification (NCBI taxonomy): domain Eukaryota; kingdom Metazoa; phylum Arthropoda; class Insecta; order Diptera; family Syrphidae; genus Cheilosia; species Cheilosia vulpina. Next base: position 38,215,225 of record OU744279.1, on the reverse strand, counting down.
ATGCAAAAACATACAAAAAATACAAAAATAAATGCTGCCAACCTGGACAACCGTGGAGAAATGTGCTAGAATTCGGGAATACCACATTTTTACATTACTGAATGCCATTGGTTAGTAATTATATGTTGTTAAAAGGCGAATAATTTGATTTCTTTGGTTAATAAAACTAGCTAAATGAGATGTTCTATATACTAAAAACTTATTATGACAAACATGGTTGCGTATTTTGCGCTTTTGAATATCATTAACTTCGATTTCATGCGTAAATTTTTCTTAGAAAACTGAAGAAAATTTGCTCAATATAATTCTATTTTACTTCAAATAATCTGCATTGTTCATTTTTCATATATATTTTAAGCAAATCTCCACTTATTCCTAAAAAAAAATATTATGCACACGTAACGAATAATTTTAAATTTAACGGATAAAATTCTATGAACGCTGTCAGCAACTTTTCCCACAGCGGAAGTGGCATATGCAAGGTGCGAGTGTGTTGGTGAGTCGGAATTTTTGAAGTTACGTGACATTTGTCAATACGAATTTCTATGTAACAATACAAGCGCACTTAGCATTTGCCACCCCATAAAAATATAGCTTGTAGGCTAAGTAACGGGAAATCGGTCGGAGTTGGTGGTCTCAGTATTGTCTCTGCATAAAACGATCGAACGACATCGTTTCTACTTCGTGTGCAACGAAAAAACGATAATCGTCGAAACGATTGGACGATCATCGTTTTTTGTTGCTTCACGTTACTAATTCAAACGTCAAATACTCTCGTCGAAACGATTCATTTGAACGATGGCTATTTTGCAATCGTTTCATAGTTTTTGATACATTTTTTCACTTTTAATTAGTTCTGAGAGAAGTATACAATTTTTTTAAAGGAAGACACACGCTTATACATATTCTCTTTGGAGGCTATTCGCTCTTTTTCGAGTTGTAAAAGAATGCATTCTTTGCAAAAAAAAATGGTAAATGCAGTTTTTTGGAATATCAAATAAATTTTATTTGTTTTATAATTTCATAAATTTCTAATGCAATCAGAAAAAAATGCAATCATAAAATTGCAATCATTGATTTGTTTTACAATTCACCCCTTACCAATCAAAATTATACTAACTAGCTATCTATTTATTTTTGCGTTAAATGCCCAAATTCATGTCAATTAAGAAAAACTAAGAAAAATAAACAAATTCAAGAAACAAAAACAATTTCCATACATTTTTAAATTTTTTCGGTGTCAGAGTTTGTTTACAGTCATGTTCAAACTGTTTAAAAAAAAAACGATGAACGATTCGATTGAACGATGCGACGATGATAGCCCTGTTTTTTTAGCTTCGTTTTCAGCAAAGCAAAGCAAAGTAAAGTATGATTTTCAGCACGCAATACAACAACTACGCTCTACTTGACACTTCGAGACTCGGAGTAGTTATTGTAATTTGTGTGCTGAAAATCTTACTTTACTTTACTTTGCTGAGAACAAAGCTAAAAAAAACACGCCTGATGTTATATGAAGCAAACTAAAAACGATAACGTTTTGTTCAATCGTTTCTATAATTACGCGATTAGAGCCCAGTTTTTTTCACCTTTTTTTGACGCGCTTTTTTAACACGATAGTTTACGCGTTTTTGATGCGTTTTTCGGCTCAATTTTTTGATGCATTTTTTTAAGCTTTTTTTTAATTTCGGTCGTTATATACTGTAAGATCGTATTTTTCAAAATGTCTCCCTTATTTTGATGATTTGAAAATTTGCAGCATTTGTTTGTAAAAAGACAGAATTTGAAAAGCAGCATTTCGACCCGCTCCCATTTCGACCCATTCCCTTTACTTGTCTTTGCGTTGGACAAATTTACATCAAAATTGGAGCTGCACCTGCTTCTTATAGCAATTATCCCATTTGGTATCTCTGCCACTATTATCCTACCCAGAGAAACTCTCTGGATTTATCCCTGGTTTTGAATAATAGTGTCAATGTTATCACCGTTTATAACAGATCTGTGCAGTTGCTATCTGATGTATGCACATATTTCATTTGATATTACATATTTATAACATAGAAGTGGAGTAGTGGGTAAAGTATACTACATTTAAAGGTGTTCATATGTTTAATTCTTTTGGTTCAAAGTAAGGTACAACAAAAACGGGTAACAAAATGTGACCGAAAAACCCAACAGACATATTTATTGGCAGAGTGCCATCATAAATCATTTGCTTACAGCTAATGACGCTCTTATCTTCTAGTCCAATTTTGTGGTTGTCTCTTGTTCTCATGATTTGCATGCTCCCAAATAATAGTAGTGTCATATAGCACCGACTACTGCTACGATATGTCGAGGACTTTCAGTGGCTTTTTATTATGGTTAGGAGCCTCATAAAATATAGGAAAATGCAGCACCAAGTATTATAGGTAACCCCAATATATAGGTAGTGAAGGATCTACCGCTATATCTAAACACTGGTTTATCCATTAAATCGCCAGGCCCATTATCTTATCTGTGACGTGAGTTGTCTGTCATGTATTTGCTTTTCATCTTCTGCTGAGAATTTCCCACTTTGAGTGCACCAATTACGGTGTACATTAAAAAGTAATTACTCATTCGGAAAAAGGGTAATGCCAGTTTATCGAATACAAATATGATGAGTCGGCACAATATGAGATTTAATTAGAAAAGCGTGTACGAGGGTAATCAAATTATCGAACAAATTAGAAAGCAATAAAGAAGTTGTTAGTTTCGATTGAGTTGCGAGCTAATATGCAATCTGCAATGAAAGTGCGACTACGCTTTTATGAAGTCAGACATTTTTACAAGAATTGCGGGGTATGCAAAAATCATTTGCGAACATTGAAATTTAAAGGATGTATGTATATAGATTTTACTTGGGCGTTTAAAAATTTATACGACAAGGGCTATACATTGAATTAGGTGGAAATTTTGCATATACCTATAGTGTAAAGCTTGGAAGGGTTTTCGATTTTATACAATTCCTTTGAGTAATTTAAAAGATTATTTTATATTTTTGGAAGAGAATAAAAGGTAATTTGTCCGCTAACTAGAAGTTCATATTATTTTTATAGAATAACTAGCAAACCCATGACCGCTTCGCTGAGCACATTTTCAAGGAGCCCTATAAAAAAAATGCAGCGTCCGGCACTCAGAGAATAAAAGAATGTTGAATTTTTTAAAAATTTGTAAGCTAAAAATTCTTGCTTTAACTATTATTTTTGATAACAAGAACTCGTTTTAAAGTTTTCAAGAATCAAGTCATTCAGCTTAAGAATTATATACTCCCCATAACTATTTTTTGCGTCTTGTACGTAATCAAAAATGCAAAATTGTTTGCTCAAGAATAAGTTTGTTAGGCTCAGTATTTTTATATTTAATTTTCCTTTAATGAATCAAGCTTGGATATTCAACAATAAATTCTTAAGGTAACAATTATTTTCAAGTGTTTATTTTGGTGATATGATATTTTAATGTTACCTTTCAAAAATGGAAGTTGTATGTTTAAAAATGTATTCTTGAAAACAAAAATCAACTTAAAAATAAAACCAACAATTTGGTCTTCGCTTCTCGAACTAGAAGCTTAAATTAACTGTTAACTTGGAACGAAAATTTAATTTGTGGTTGATCAGCGCTTCAGTGAAGTTAAAGATGGAAAGTGAAAGTGAAGTGAATATAATAACGGCAAATGCACAAATAACAAACATTGAGAACGAAATCCTTAACTTATATTTATGTTGGGGAAGTGCCGGGTTTCCAATCGGGAAATACCTACTCAAAATGATAAACTCCCACGAAATAGAGGATATATCTCACCAAAGAGAGCTGATGGCGGATCGAATAAAGTTCCGATACGGTCTTAATAAATGGAGGGAGGCTAATCACGTAAGAAATAAAAAATAAATAAAATGAGTTGTTGGCGCATGATGTGCGGAAAGTACCCTAGGCCTAGCTTCTCACAACCATTCGTTTGTTTGAGTTTCAATTTTTGGGAAGAATGGAAGGGTTCTACAATTTTATCCGGATTCCGAACGGCTGATTTGAGAAGCTTCTTCAGGACAATTATACTCTCTAATGTTTACCAGACGCTCGCGAGAGGTGACGCAGTGGAAAAAAAACATTATTTTTTTGGGAAATCGTACTTGAGATTTCGCCCGAGTCACTGAAGATAATTAATATTTTTATGTCCGAAGAAAAATTTTTCTTGTTATGTAAGGAAGTAAAAACATTGATTTCAGAAAAATGTCAATCATAATGAATTAATAAAAGATATAAATTAATATTATTTAAAATGTATTAAAAACTTTAAAACAAGTGTAAAATCTATCACTTTAAATTAAAGGGTTGTACGTTTTTAGTTTTATGTATTTAACAGTAGTTTGATATAAATTGAAATAAAATAAATAAAAGGTCTATAGGAGACCTTTAAACAACACGAATAATGCTATTACGATGTTTCGAATGGAATGTATAGGTAAGTTAAATTGTTTTTTTTTTGGAAAATGGAAAATAAAATATTATGCTAATCATACTAACAGTTGAGAAACTAAAAAACATGCAGATATATTTCCTTTACTGAACCATAAGGTAAGTTAAAACTGAGAGTATATTTTTTAATTCCATCATGTATCAAATGCTGTTGACAATTTCTTCTTATCACAAATATGTATTTAAGTTCTAAAACTTTGAATGTTTCCTCTTGTTGATGCAACAAATTGTAAACAATTTATTGTTGGGGTAACAATATATTGCTCTTAAAAGTGTGACATTTTTAATTGTTGAAGTAAGAACACAAATTTTTGGCTTTTACTAACAACTTATTGTTGTGGTAACAACTAATGGCTCTTATGGTTGTAACATTTTTATTTTTGTTTTGAAAATGTAGGTTCTTACATCACTACCAACACTTCCATTCTCTAATCAACAATTTTGATTTTTGGGTTCATTTTAACCAATGAAAATTGTTGGCATAAAGTATAAAATTCTTGGCATAACAACGTTTTTTTTTTCTGAGTGGGGAGAGTCCGGAATCGAAAAAATCACTTCTGAAACCATTCCAATTGCACAAAAAATACTTTTCTGGTGATTATAAGAGAATTTCGCTTCTCGATTTAAAGTCAGAATCCACTCAAGAAGCACTCACACAAGTGTAATTTATGTATTTTGTACAAGTCAGCTGACAGCAGCCGTAGATTATTTTTTGGCATTTCACCAATACTATTGTGAATTCTTTCAGAAGCTGTTTTGTTGTTCCATTGGATCACAGAATGAGTGGATTCCCGAGTGAAACCAATGGAAAACGATAGGTATAACTTTTTTACAGCAAGTCTCGTAGCATTGCAACATTTTGGTTGATCAATGTTACGCAGCATTATAATAGGGGCTCCAACTTTTAATGAAATGGCAATCCCTGTAAATCAAGTGGGTTTCAAAAATTCCGTCGGGTAATTCACTAGGTTATCAACATTCATTATAGTGTCAATAGATGTGTAGGCAAAATATTGTCCATCTATTTGCTCCAAAATAGATGCATTAATTTTAGCGACATTTGTATTTTTGCCAACCAATATAGCTCTTTCACTTAACCAAGTATGATTTTTATACTTGCAAACACACTTTGAACCAATTCTTTCTTTAAATTCCTCATAAAGGGTTTTCCAAAAAGAGGTGTTATTTTGGTATTCAAAGAAAAATGCCATTTGAATGATCGGATGTTTATTATTTTCATAATAAAGAGGAAGGTATGCTGTTAATAATGAAAAACAACATCAGCCAAATGGCCACCACGAGCACGCATACAGGACCATATCCTTTTCATGAAATTTTCCATAACCAAATCGCAAAGTGGCTGGCCTATGTCCCCGATAGCCTCACGAATTTTGTCTTTGAGGTCTTGAATCGACGCTGGGCTGTTGGCGTAGACCTTATCTTTCACGTGGCCCCAAAGGAAGAAGTCGCTAGGTGTTAAATCACAAGATCTCGGTGGCCAATTTCGATTACCTCTTCGAGAGATAACACGGCCCGGAAACTTTTCCCGTTTCGTTGCTTGTGTGGCACGTAGCGCCGTCTTGTTGAATTTTAATAATGTCAATGTGTTGTTGTAATGGCGTTGTTTCTACTTAAATGTTAAAGAATAAAAGCTTTAAAAGAGACAGCTACCGAAATAGCGGGTCATTCACAATAACATCTTTCATATTCGTTTTGTAAAAAAAACTTTCTTTTCTTTCTTTTAAAAATTTTGTTTTGTTTTAAAAAAACTGAAAAAAAAACTGAATAAAAGCGCCGTTTTCTTTGTAATAGGTATTTAAAAAAATAGGTACCTACCCTTATAAGTTGGCCAAAAATGCCTGCACCAAATGTGGCCAACTTACGCAGATTTCACTGTATCCAGGTAAATAAAGGGTGTCCCATAATTCACGCAAAATATGAATTTTGCTCCACTTAATAGTAAAATGATGCCAACAGCGAAAAAGAAAACAATGTGACAGCTGACAGTTAGTAAAAATGGAGAGCTATACGAAAGAACAACGCACTTTCATTGTTGAGCAAAATTTTAAAAATAATGAGGGTTTGTCAGCTACAGTCCGCAATTTCATCTTTAGTGATGAAGCTCATTTTCATCTTTATTTTTTATCAAAATTACATTTTGCGTAAATTATGTGACACCCTTTACAATTTCTAAAATCTCGTTTTCATTTCCACGTTACAGTTTTACTGTCCAATGCCAGCACGGTTTCCTTGCCGGTCAAATATTAAAGCAGTTTCTTTTCTAAATTGAAGTGAAGTAGCATATCCACAGAAATACATTGTTTCCTGGTGTCGTTTGATTTTTTACTGTGATTTACAGAATATAACCTTTTGGCAACGATGGCGGAGGTACGGCCCAACCACTTCAACTATCTTTTAAGCCAAAGTTACTTAGAAGAGTGTATCCGTCCCAACCCATCTACAGATCCATCACTTGAAGGGACAGCATTATGGTTGAGCTCCAAACAAGAGATCTCACGCTAAATTGCTTTAAAATGTTTTCCCACCAACAACTGAAAAGAGAATTATATATATTTGTCGACTATTCTTAATGTTCAAAGACAAAGTATGATTTTACAGAACATCGTACCCATTAACGCTTTTAACTGGACTCTTTCCATTGCAAGAGTGTGTCCGTAATTGAAGCGATAAATTCAAAAGGTCCATCCCGGAGCTTAGGGTATGCGCAGTCCACAGCCATCAGGCTATTATCTGCAACATTTACACTCCATTTACAAGCAAGTTTGTGAATGAAAATGTTGCGCAGCATTGTGGCTGTGGGGCGACTGGCAAGTTGACAAGCAGTGCACATGCTTTATTGTTTGTACTCGCATTGTGTGATTGGTTATTCTTCACAGAGGGTTTGGGTTGGATTGTGTATTTTGGGGTGGTTTTGCTGAAAACTGTGTGTAGGTGCACCCTTCAGCAGAGGTGCCATCTGCCATCAGATGATAATCCGTTCCGTATATAAAGAGAACATCGGTTCAGTGTTCATATTCAGTATCAACAGTATTCTACAGGTGCTCATATCTACCGGGAAACTTGTTCAATATTCGAGGTGTTCTTTCCTGCTTTATTTCAAGTGTGAGTTTTTCCACGAAATTTCTCAAGTGACATTTTCGAATTAAATTTCAAAAATAGAAAACTGTGATTTTAAATTATTTACCTATACACAATTTAAATTCGATCGAATTTTTTTATTGGTCAATGATTCGTCGAATTCGTAGGAATTGATAAAGTGCTCCAATTACATATTCCGGTTTCGTAAAAAAGAAACCTTTTAAAAAAATAACAACAACCATGCAAAGTCATAAAAACAACCATCCATTCGCATTTATGTGATAAAAGTGGCTTTGAAATGCACACTTCCAGATACTTAAATGTTGCAACATTTATGGTATTCCTTTTATGATCGGATCAATTCGAATAGGCCCTTAATAAACGTTGGTATGAGATACCGCCGATAATGGCTTCTAACTCATTACCTAAATATTTAATGATATTGATTTGTGTTGCAAGGATAACTGGCGGCACATCCACCATCCAAGAAGTATTCACATTTGGGAACAAGTTTCCTTAATGAATAGCTGATTAGTACGGAAACTTTTTTTGTTTTTTGATACGCATGCAATTTGCTTGTTTCGTGTTGTCTTTTCGCACAATCAGTAATTATTGGACTTTGAAAGTCTTAAGTTGATGATGTGGGCAACGTCGAAAACACCTGGAAATTTCGACTTGCGATATTTGATCTATAGTTCTTGTAGTTGTGTAATTCGAATAGATATAGTGTGCGCCTACTCGTATGATGGAATTGCCCCGTGAAACTTTACCTAAGTGATGTGAGAAATAAGCCAGCTCACACAAGGGAATATCCTGAGGGCAAACACTTGTTTTGATGACAAGAGTTTTCCATTCATACGTTGATATAAGTGCGTGTAAAACAAGACATATAATTTTGCTCGTTCTTTTTTTTTGCACTTTTTCGCTGTTAACAGAGGAAAAGGTGTTGTCAGGCTTGGGTGGAAACACTCCTTTAAAATTGGACTTAACAAATAAATTTAAACAACACGTATGTGTAGATGGATGTCGATAAAAAAAATGCATATTTGGCAAAGTAAATTTGTTTTGTTTTTAAGTTCGCTATATTTTTACGGGGATTGGTAAGCACACGTGATACACTTTAGCCGGATATTGGTAACGAGTTTCAGTTTAAACAATGATTAGTGCAAGAAAATGTATATTGAATTGGTTCAGGTTGACACTTAAAGGGTGGTATGGCATTGTGCTTCGCAATTTAATCACGTCTTCATAAGGTTTGTTCATTCCAAGGAAACTCCTCGAAGAAAGCGTCTTTCAAGATGAATGTACCGTGAACATTATTTCAGAGAGTGTTCATTGCATTTTTCTGCCTCTTCGCATGTTCGAAACCAAAAGCAAAAGTATTATTATTTTATACAATTTCAGCCCAACTTGAACAACTTTTTAACTTTCTCCATTACGTAGTAAAAGAAAGATATTGTATTCGTACAAATTTTCGAAATCGAGATGTTAATCAATTCTAACATTATATCATCGTAACCAACTCAAAAAAGTGGGTAGCAAAATTCTGTCCGTCCGTCTATCTGTCCGTCCGTCTGTATGTCCCGATGCCTACAGCCTAAACGGCTACCCCGATTTCGTTCAAACTTCGGATTTGGAGTTTGGGTGCTTATAGTTCGGCGGCGTTTTTTTTTTGCACGGTAACCTTAATATTAATGGTACTTCCCATACAAAATTTTCATAACAGTTTGATTTGCTCGAAAACGGCTCTAACGATTTCAACCAAAATTGATATTTAAGCTTAAGTGTATGAGGTTACCACGATTGCATACTCAGTTTTCCGCTAAAAAATCGAAATTTTGAAATTTGTACATATCTCGAAAACGGTCCATACGATTGTAACAAAAAATAATTTCTAAGGTAATATGGTAATTTCAAACTTAATGGCAAACTCAGTTTTTCTATATTATCGCAAAATGGATTTTTGAAAAAAGTTTTCTTGTTTACTTGAAAACGGCAATATCGATTTCGACCAAAATGCAAAATTATTGCAAAATTGATGTTTTCAAAATTATTGCGTCCTTAATTTTCAATTCGATTCACCGAAAACGCTAATTTTAAAAACTCCTCATATCTCGAAAACCCCAGCAGATTAAACTTAGCTACCTGAAGGTCTGTAAGAAATCAACATCATTTTTGCTGTGCCCAGCGAATAAGACTAAAACAACTTACTGGCGTTTCCTTCGGGACACTTTCCTATTGCCAAGCATATTCATGTGCTCGATTTAAGTGACACTATTATCCACTACGTTTGTGGAGGGATCACTTCCTTTGCTATTGTCCTGCCTTTGCTTGTATCAGGTGACAAATCTTCTATACCGATGTGGTGAGTGCTAACACTGTGAGCTCCTCATTGCTGAAGTGCATTCCCAGCTTTCTAAAAAAGTCGAGGAAATTCCTGTACAATGGATGATATTGGATCTGTTTCCTGGAAGTGCAATGGACCAGTTGCATCTGAGTTCTCCAGCTCCAATATAGTGTTTCCTAACCCAACAAAACAAAATAATTATATACTCTGCAAAATCTGACCACATTATTACTTTGGCATATTTACTGTTCTCTTTTTCATGATAGATTTCATTGCGTTCAAATCTTGCAGTCGATTTTCATTTTTACACAACTTCATTTTTGTCGGCTCGCATTGCGCTACTACAACATTTAAATCTGATATTTGGCAATGTATAGGTGAGTTCAGGGGGCAGAATTCGAATAACAATAAGGGCAATTCTATTAAAATATCTCGCACTCTTCTTTCGTGCTGAGAATTAAACTGCAATTGCACTTTTTCTTAAGTGAAACATGGAAAACATAAGACGAAAGTAAGTTTTTGCGACCAAAAACGCCACTAATAATTTAAAAAGAATATCACACCTTGAAGGTTGCTGAGGATGGGCTACAAAATAGCCGGATGCAGGTTGCCCTTGTTGAATAATTTTCAAGATCACCCCTCAGCTTGATCTATCAGTTAATCTATTATGAACTTAGACAAAGCTTTTGTAAGTCCTTAAAATGCAAAGTAAGAATAACTAGTGCCCAGTGACATCCATTCGTTAAGCGAAATGCAAATTAGGCTCAAAACGAAAAGTTTATTCAATAACATTCAATAACGTAGCATATAGTTAGGAGCGTCACTCGATAAATGCAGTTTATTGACTTTTCTAAAGACACAAGTTCCTACAATTCGGTTCGTTAATAAAATTCTTGGATGTTGCCTAAACAGTTTCGATCCAGTCTCATTGAAAGGTTCAGTTTTAAAAGCGCAAATACCTGCGTACTCCACTTTTAAGAACCATCATTATGGTATCTAAAGGTTTTATATTGTTTTAGGTATACATCTTTTAATTCAATGATCCTAAAACCTAATTGACATACTTATGGCCTTAAGTAAGCTTTGTTTTTGTAACCAATTCACTAGGCTTCTTTGTTGTAGAATGTCAACTCCTAAGTGGTATAGATTGTACAAATTCCGCAGGTACAAACAGAATGCAGCCTTAACGCTCAGTTTTAAAACTGATTATCCCTTCAACCACTGCAGCTCCGATATTGTGATTGACTAGAAAAATACAATGCGAGTCTGATAAATTGTATCAATCAAAACTTACGTAATTATTCTTAAGTTGTTTCCTACAAGTGTCGCAAAAAATTCAGAAGAACCCACCCGGTAATTCAACGAACCGGGCGGTCGGTAAATTTCAGGTTTTCCTTTTATTTCCATTTGCAAATCAATTTGCATTTTTAAAGGTTGTGCTAATGTTCATCAGACTCAATGCATGGCAAGACGGATTTTGTGGGTTGAATTTGATTTCTTTTTTCATATTACGTAAATGCTAATGCTAACGGTATGCTCATTGTACCTATTCGGCCTACCGTAATGAGTTCAGTCAGAGTGATCTGTCCGTATTCTGTAACGAAGGGCTTTTCCCCATTGGGATATGGTAGAAAGTGTAGTCATTTTCGGAACTTTGAATTTTTAAACTTTTAATTTCACTGAGCATAATGCTTTTGCTTTTCAACACACACACATATGAATTATCTATTCAACGCTGACTTACTTCCATCAACTTTACTTTAATCAAATTCTGTGCTACTGGTCTGCATCATAAAGTCATAGAATGAAGAAGGTTGAAGCAATATATTACCTTAATTTGATCCCCAGGATGACATTTATAATATAATAGAGTATACATACCCATTTGCAATGATTCATATACGTCCTTTCAGAGAAGCACCTGTCGTTCCTTGTAGAATATAAAATAAAAATGATTATAAATGAAAGGGTTTTTAAAACTTTTAACGTTAAAATTGGAAATGGACGACGTGAATGTTACATTTTGTAGTTGCATTTTTGTATTGAGCGTATTTAGACAAGTTTCTCTACAGAAATTTGGTATAGAACCATCTAATTCTAGATGAATTTGAATAAAATCATTTAAACTTCGTTCCCGTACGTGGAAAGTGCAAGAATCATCTTTGCGGACATACCCATCAAGTGTCAATGTGCGCATTAAACAATTCAGTGGACTGGATTTTTCTTAACTAAATGCACTCTGAATGCAGATATGGGTCCGTCGGTAACGTCACTTTCGCTTCATCAGTCACATAACCCACCGTTTTGCAATAAATAAAACGCTCTGGGAAAACATTTTGACTTTGCTTCTTGTCAAATTTATAGATATTGCATATTTATCACTACTTGTCGGTTGAAATTCTCTGAGCTGTTTCGAGCCAAGAGAGAAACTGCTTGTTACTAGTTATTTTGAGAATTTCCTCTTTTTCTTTCATTTTGCTGAAAACGTGTATAGACTTGGTGTGATTGCGATTGAATTACATCGAATGCATTCGATTTAATCCGCATACGCGAATGAACCGTGTCAGTTATCAGTCGATAAACGTCAACTGAAAAAATCGTCCATGTGACTGACAGCTTTCAGTTTACTAAACTAGATTCTTGAACGTTTCCAGTCTCAAGTGTTCAATTCAGTTCAATATAAATTCAGGCAGACTTAGTAAAACAAAATCCTGAACGTATCCAACACTATTTTTTGATTTAGCTGTCAGCTTTTGACTTTTCGGTATTTCAGGCTATTGTATAACAAAAAGCGAGGTTATAATGTTCTAATAGTCAAATTTAAATATTTTTAAACACAAGCATTAGTCAGAAAGCATTCCCGTCAATTTCTATTAAAGAGCGTCATTCAGAAACATAATTATGTCCATGTCCTTATCTATCCCGAACAAAACACATGCCCCCTGTATATTAAATTATTGCTCAAGTAAAAATTTCCTAAAATCCTAAGATAAATTTTCATAAATGCGTCCTTATCTCGGGAAAATTTGTTTATGTCGTCGCGGACAATAAATCAAATTAACAATATACACAAGGAGAAGACAAATTAACACCCACTGTACATACACGGTGCAAAAGTGATAATGGTTTACTAATTGAAATTCATTTGTTTGAACATTGCCAGTTAATTAGCAATTTTCCCTTGGCGAAAGTTTTATCGGAAACAAATTAAAGTGCATTGCCCACTACCTTTGCCGCAAAACGGGTATCATTGCGTCTTATTGACTTTGATGCGCGACAACAACGAGAAAGTTTGTGAAACTTGTATGCACATTAATGTGTTGTAAACTGCATCGAAGGATGTAACATTAACATAACGTTTTATCGAATGTACCATTGAATACATATTAAACGAAATGAGCCATGCTAATGATTTCGATGTAGGGAAAGGTCTCTGAGGTTTTGTAGCGCATTGTTTTTGTTTTTTGTTTATCAGAGGAAGAGGAGTGTGAGTGCTCTTTTAGGAAATTGGTCCCAAATGTGATATGATGTGTATTCTCTGAACGATATTATGCACCACACCCTACCTAAAGTAATTAAATAAACTACAGTTTCGCACTATTTCTCGCAGAATGCGTGTTTGTTTTAGATTTGGAAAAACGGTACTGTACTTGTCAACATTTGAAAGCCGTCATTGTTTTTGCTTTCAAATGTTGTAATTTATTCATGGTTTTGGATCAGTAGTTTAGCGTCACTGTAGCGTAAACTAGAATATGCTGCTACTCCCATGTCCGCGCTGGTCTTTGGTACAACGAATACGGAGATAATGTAACCTACCCTTTTGCAGCTTATTCAAGGAATATTTAAGTGTCGAGTCTGCAGGGATTAAAATAGAGATGTTGCCTGATAAACCTTTAATGGGTCAGCAGTATTTTCTTTTCCAAAGGCGGTTTCAATAAAAGTGCTAGTTGTTTAATAAACAATTTTGTTCAGATGGAAATACAGGGCCTGACTTAAGCTGGATTTCTGCGAAAACATACATTTATCCTTCTGCGAGTTTAATAAGTGCAGTTCGATTTCAAGTTGTCCTTTTTATTACTAGACTTACAAAAGTTTAATAAGTGCAGTTCGATTTCAAGTTGTCATTTTTATCACTAGACTTACAAAAGTCTAGATTTGACAGATAAACAATATATGACATAAAATTGAAGTCGGTTATTTTTAACGCGACAACAAATAAAAAATTACTAAAAAATTACTAAAGTTCAAATAGGTAGGCACATCAAAAAGCGCATTTAGTAACAGAAGTGGTTACCCAAAAAAATTAAAACTCGAAAGGTAAAATTGATTTTCACAACATAAATGTTAAAGAATAAAGTATAGGATCAAAAATGCATTACAGTGAACAAGTGAACAGCATGCATTTGCACCATTGCTGGGGCACTTTTCATACCTTAACTTAACGCAATGTGAATGAAGGGGCTTTTCCTATTGCGGAATCTAGTACATTTTTTGTACTTGAGCTTTTGCATAATCTGTCACGAGTTTGAAACAAAATAAATGCGAATCAAATTTCATTTTGCTTTGCTGTCTGTTGACCAACGCAAATTATATTTCAAATAAAACGGAATAATTGCTGCATAATACGCGCAATAAAACTGACAAGAGTTGATTTGACATTTATACATAAACGTCGTTTTTAATAATTAATCACTAATGTCGACGTTTAGCTTTAGTAAAAAAGTACAGCATTAGAGAAACGGTAATAATAAACAATTAAACCTCCACATTTCCTAATCCGCCAACTTTTTTATAATCTATTACATTTGTTGTCATCGCAGAATTCAAAATTTCATAATTTGTTTTCGTGGAAAACAATGTCAATGGTTACATTTATCACGAGGATTTTATGCTAAAAAAAATTAATCATCAACTGTGATTAAATTCACCCAACATCCGATATCTTTCAAAGGCTTTTTGAAGGTTATCATAAGCAAAAAAATAAAACACAAAATAGAAAATGCGCAAAGTATCCGCTGAACTGTCAAATATAATATGTAAAGCAGTTATGCCCTATCATTCGATCGGATACAATTTTCGCTACTAATTTTAGTACGCTTTCGATTGTTTTCGAATACTTCACGATTGATTTATGAGTGAATTTGTGTCGTAATAAGATCTCTTTCAAATTATTCAATGAACGAAACACAGTTTATTAGAAGGCTTTGATTTATTCGTAGGCTGATTATACAAATCAAAGCTTATTAGGAGTTTTAAGATCACATTTAAGTCGTTAGAAATTTTTTGAAAGAAATAATAAATAATAGTAATAAATTCATTTCCATTTGAATTACAATTTTCCAAGCAACGAAACAGGGCCTGCAAAAGTATATGGAAGTGTGAAAATAAATACAATTTGATCTTCTTAAAATTGTATAGCTTATATTACTTAATTCGGGAAGCTTAAAAACCGACAAATATAAAGCCGTGGACATTCTTCTACACGAAAGCTGTCATGTTTTCTCTCTCCATGAATTCGCAAGTACAAAATGCTGTATATCTGGAATTCGCACATACAACCTGTTCCTACAAAAGTTCCTAAATTGATTATGAATTTTGCTGAATGCTGACAATTCGTATATCTATATTTTCCGCGAAGTCAATCTTTCCACAACAACATTAGAAATTCTCATTCTTCTTTTTCAAAGAGGACTTGTTTGCAGCCAAATATCTATTTGAACCGTCTAAGGTATTGAGAATTGTAGAAACATTTAGGTATTCAGATATGAGCTGTCTTAATCGAACGGATATTTTATTCTCTTTGCGACGATTCTCAAGAAAGTCTTGGAAAGATCCCAAACTTATATCAAATTTATTTTTTACTAAGCATGCATACGCGTTACTTGCAAACTATTGAAAAAAGGAAAACCAATCGAAAAGCAAACACTAGAGGTTAAACAAGATAAAACAGAGAAAAAACATTAACCATTTCATTTAATCAAAAGTGCGTTGAAATAAATAAATATAGCTACGCACAGAAATATATTTTTTAAGTGTTTAAAAATGCAATATTTTCCAATGCCGTGCATAAATTTCTACAAATTTTGTGTTTGAAGTGTTGTATTCCATAGAATAAAATCGGAAAACATCTACAATTTACTAAAATTAGTCCTGCTTAAGCATGGAGGTTGTCAACTTTACTTATTAGTAATACATTCACCCAAGAAGTTTTCGAGATGGACAGCAGCATCGTCCTGTTTAAATAGATAAGCTACGCTGTTGATGTTCTGATTTACCCCGAAGTTGAACTGTTGAATTTATATCTTAACCAAATTAACATCTTTACTCAGCAGTATGGAAGTACATAAATCAACAATTCCGAATACAATTAAATATATTCCAGCTTATTCAAAGCAGAAGACCTATAGTAATAAAGCTGCTGAGAAACACCTTTGAAACTCCATTTTCGTGGTATCCTTTCACCTGATTTATGGTGATAGAAATCAATAAGCCGAACTGAGATGAGATACATCGAACACACAGGATTTTATCAACGTAGGCATACATTTTACATTTATTTATATAAACCTCTTCATCAATCGCACATGATGTGTCAAACATTGATTGATGGTGGACTTTTAACCAAATCAATAAACTTTCCACAAGCCGTATACCTCAAAAGAAACGCATTCTCATAGTTCATTCTTTAAAAGGGCGATAAGGATCGAATGATAGCACTTTTATTGAGCAGTTTTACACGTAAGGAGTTTTGACAATTTTGACAACGATAACTGATGGTGCGAAGGTGACGTTAAAGAAGTGGGGGTGCAAATGTGTATAGGAAACTGTAGAACAGCAGCTCCTTTTGTGTAAACATCCACATTCTGTGAAGGAATTTCCAAATTGTGTGTCATGCATAAACCATTGCCCGAAGTTAAATTGCATTTAAAATCGCGCGAAGGTACGCATCATTTAAACTTGAAAACATCGGTGATATAAAAAACATTATCCGGAACGTTAATGTTAGATATACAGAAAACAAAATAAAAATCACCCTCACAATTGAATACTGAAATTGACTTTAAGTGGACAGGCACCGGATGCGCGTTGGAATTGTATCTACGGAAATTCGAAATAAATACTCACTACCTACATACTCGTCCGTGTTGTGTATCCCTGATGATTATGACAGAAGCTTCCTTGGTTCGCATAAAAAGTAATGTCGCCAAAGAGCGATTTCACCAAATAACTCTGCGCTTCGACAAATATTTGTAGCTACATATACGCACATAAATCGGTATTTTCTCAAAGGCAATTCAAACCATTTTCTAAATTTTCCAAATTCCAGGGTGGAATGGAAGTCATGCATTTAGAAGCGTTGTAAGCAACTTTATTTTTTTCATAATAATATGTCTTCAATCTTAAGTGTCCCAAGTCTGTATCAAATCCCAAACTGCAAACATTTGATTTACTATAAATCCATGCATGGCAGGCTATTTCTTTAGTATAAGTGTCTGGACGTATACAAAGGTGCTTCCTACTGGATTAAACCCTAAGTCGTGTTTTAAAGTTGAATGTCAAAATGTTGTGTCCCTTTGACATTCTTTTGTTTTGTACTGCTGTAACAGTTTTGACGGAACCTAAGTTTTCAACGTCATTTATACGCTATCAAACAATATGAAGTACTATCAATTCACTTTAAAATACAGCAGCACTGCATGTATGCGTTTAGAAAACCATTCAATGTCAGGACTTTAAGTGCATTCACTTTCACTTGAACATTTCGAAAGGTTTCAGTTTTTCAAAGCACTTGTCGTTCCACCACCAATTCGCGCTTTGATGCGTTCAATTAAACACTCATGGTGGGTAATATTCAAATGTATGCGTGTATCTTCTAAAACGTTCAGTAAATATTTTCCTTGCACTATATGTGCGTTTCGGGTTTGCACCTCTTTTAGCGACATAGTTAATTAACAACATGCGACGTACAGGCCAGCTTTGTAAAAAGCCATCCCATCAGGGTTCATTGACAGAAAAGGAAATAAAAACATAACCTGCACAACCTCTGAAAAGGGAAATATTAGCCGTCAGTGGGATGTTATTGCCTGTTTAAATTTTGCATCGCAACATGTGTTTATTGTACGAGTATACCGCTGCCTACCTCTGTTGTCGTTGCGATGTCGCACCAATTTTAACTCAAACGTTTTTTCATATCTTTTTTTTATATGTGAAGTGCCCTTTAGGCATGCGAACATTGTTCATGTTCAGTGCAGGGTAATAATAAGTAAACGAAGAGAACTCTCACTCAGGTGCCTGAATGGATGCGTATTAAAATTGAATTGAGATAAAAAAAAAGTAATGAAACAAGGGAACGTTCAGTAACGATAACGTACCTACCACTTTTATTAAGTTAAATGCATTTGACGCTTCTTAAAAAGGATAAGTGCCAATGGCGATCATCGTTTAACAGCGGTCATAAAAGTTCGTTATCTTTATAAGGCTGGGGTTTTGAGAATGGACTTGTAATTTTGTATTTTTTATGTTTAATGCGCAATATATGGACGAAATAAAATTTGAATATTTGCAAAACCTCAACGGGAATATTATTATGAGGTCGTCTGCATAAAGTGACCTCAATATTTTCTAGGTTAGGATATTGTTGAGTCCGCTTAAATAACCAGAATTTCAGTTAATTCGTCTGATTATACGAAGACGATGTTTAATTTTGAAAATGTAGACAAACATTCTATAAAAATACTGCTGCGACCATCTAGATAAATTTGATGCGAATTGGACAACGATATGCAAATCTATGGTTTCGCTTCTAGTTGTAAATAAGAATATGCGTCATAGCTTTACACTTGTCTGTAGAGTTTTCAATATTGGAACGGATTCATTTGCAGTAATTTCTTATCGGGCTCACACAAAAATTTCTTTTAAAATCATGACCTCTAAATGATGAAATTACCTCCAAAAAGGACTGTCCTTTCGGTAGTCAAATATCACAAATTATTCCATAAGATTCCATAATGACCACTCGTCCTCTTTGTCCTTACTATGTCCTTTCTATTTTTTTGCTGAAAAAAACAAGTTTAATGGTAATCTTGTATTGATTTTCAAATACCAAGTAAATTCTTTTTATGGAACCTACAAAAACCTTCAAATTTTGATAATTAAAATGTGCTTTCACCATTTTTGAATGCATAGTTATTTTTACTTCAAAAAAATGTCCTCCTTTATGTGATTACAAAATGGTCACGGTACGTACGTTGTATTCACTTGTGGTATTTCTTTACGTTGCATGAAAACTTTAAAAATGGAGAAGTTAGGTTTGAAAAGGAATTATTAAGGTTACTTTATATCTCTTTTTATCTATATACATAAAAGAGACGTTCGTGTGTGCACGCATAACTCGAGAACGGATCGTTCGATTTTCATTGTATTGGACATGATGGATTCGTATTGACTCAAGGAAGGACATAGGCAAAAATAAAACTTTAAGGGAATGGCATAGGGGATGAAAGTTTGTATGGAGGACCGCACTTTGAAAAAAAAAATTAAACTAGATAGAAAATACAACAGAAATTATTTAAAACTAGCGGACCCGGCAAACTTCGTTTCGCTTCAATTTAACGCCTTCATATAAACTCCAGAGTTATAATAAAACACAGATAGTTCAAATTTCAATGTGATTTTATTGCGCAAGGGTGATCTAGTTCAATTGCCGAATCACCAATGAAATGGATCTGAAGGAACTTATGATCTTCGTTTGATGGTGGTAACAAAGCGCCCGTTCGATGGTTAAATTGCCCTTGAATCGGAATGTTTGGAAGCAATTTCGAAAAAAAATGAGATGACTTGTTCGTTTTGATAATAATGAGACACCATTACCTTACAACTCGAATTGTAGTTGGATTGATCAACAACTTATTATATTGTATTTCCATAAAGAAACGCTTACAATGGCTCTGGCGGATGAGTCAAAACGGGCAATTCCACCTTGCCACCAACGCAGCATAGGCCGGTGGTTTCCGATTGAAACTTCAATGCGTTGCAATGCTGGCATACGAGAGACAATGATCCGATATCAACTCAGCAAAGATCTTTGTAAGCGATTGCGGAATCGTATTCGAAAGCAGCGCGTTTCAAGTCTTCATTTACGACTGTTATTCTTCTAGTAATATTTTGTAGAATTTGAGGAGGTGATTGTGCAGAGCGAACCTGTGCAATATGGACATTGGGCATTCATTTTCTTCTGCACTTTCCTCTTGCGTTTGATTATCACGGACATTCTGACTAATTATTGCAGGACGTGTACCTACGTCGTCCAAGGTTTGATCGTCTAATAGGAGGCACTAACCAAGTAAATAACTCTCCCTTAAAACAACAAAGTCATTTTTGACTAATTCTATTTAAAAGAAAATTGTTTAAATAAAAAAAACTTACGTAATGAATGTTTCGCAATGAATGCCCGCAGCCCAATTAGACAACCTCACTTTTTACGCGCAAACTTATTTTCTGAAAAAAATTATCGAATTGATAAATATCGCATTGAATTTCATTTGGTCGTAATGTTTGTACCGTTTGCGGATGTAATGCGCGATATACGACTTTCCGGAATCAGTGTAATAATACGAAAAACTGGAATCAATTGCAGCAAGAAAAGAAGCTCATTTGCTCAACAGAAAATGACAATGCAAAACAGCCCAAGTCAACGTATAACGTCATCTATTGGGTTGTGGCATTGATCGTCTTTTATTATCTTCTGCACCCAAAATACACGCAAAATGTCTTTTATCACAATGAATTTCACAACGATCCGAAATTTTCCAAGCTTCACAACGAATTTTCCATCTTTACATCGTCTAAAATGAAAAATTCAAAACGTTCGCATTTTTCCAAAACTATCCGATTTTTCCATTCGAAAAGCCATTCCGGAACAATTCCATACAATAAATTATTTTTTCCAATTTCCTAACTTTTCCGGAGAGTTTTCCCAAAATTTTCTTTCGTAAAAACCTTCTCCTGGCAATTACGAACAACTGGAAAAATAAAAATAATAAATAATAATAAAGTTATGAATTACTATACATTTTTACACCATTTTTACATATATAGTTTTGAAAATGAAAATATTTTGAAAGAATTTGGTCAGAACGAAGTTCGCCATGACAGCTAGTTTGTGAAGAAAATGAAAGTACGTTCGCGATACATTGATCAAGGAGGACGCAGTCGCGGTTTTCCGGCCTTATAGTTTATAGAGCTATTCTTTGACATACTATATGGACCGCGGTTATGTCTCCTTTCATGAAAAGACACATAAGCCTTAGATCTTTGAACTGACACCTAGTTTAAGTGAGTTATAGCTGATAGACACCTGTTAGGAAACCTAATACTCTTCTGGTATCATCTGTTCAAGTTTGGGGATACTAATTCCAAATAGTAGAACACCCTTAAAGCTGTTTTCAAGTTTAACCGCCGGAAACACTCAAATCATACATACACTGTAAAATTTCTTAAAAAGTTTCTTAAATTGAAAAAAAGATGTTATATTTATTTTTCCTTTAGATAAAATATGGTTGCCCACAATGTGATATGCATAGCCTTAGGAGTGCTTCTAACAGCCATCGTGACACATTCTGCCGATCCAACATCACTGGAATCATTTGGAATCAATGATGTTAAAAGCGACGGTAAGTGAACTTAATTTATATTAATTTTTTGCTGTAGACATTTGTCCTGCACACAAGTACCACGCAAGGTCGAACTTTTAAAGTCTGTTAAATAAATTGCTTAGGGCGACAATCTGCGATCTATCATTGAATTGAAAAAAACATTTTTTGCAAGCTCTGTTTGAGTAGGCCTGCACACTGACCACTAAGCCCTCGATTAAATACCTAGTTCAAGCTTCGTCTTATCTTCAATTTATTCTCTAAAGAAGAGTGTCATGTTGATCTGCAGATGATTAACTCTGCAAACCTAGTACAACTTATCACCGTATTAAGAAATGTTGCAAACCTTTGGTTTACAAAATTTTTTCAATTTTTCCTTGAAGACCTCGAGCTTATACAGTCATTCTTTCTGTAATGTTATTATTTTTAGGCATTTTCTTTTGCTCAATATTTGCTGGAGAAAACAGCATTCCTCGAAAACTTGCAGAATAGTGTTTCAAAGTTGTGCCTTCCATTTGCAACTGGAGTTTTCCAATAAGAACACTTTTCTAGAATTGATGTTTGTTTCGATAACTGGCGGACTGTATATGTACTTTCTTAAGTTTAGCGCTTTCAGTTTAAAAAATAAAGAATAAAAAATAATAAAAATAATTTGGAGAACATATTTGTCGACAGAGTTGATACTTTAAAATACTATAGTGAATTTTGTGCCTTATTTCTATTTGTCGGTTTTGAACAATGTTCGTTCTCTGCTATCACATTTTTTAACTTTATATGTTACCTTAGCCCGCTTGCTCTGTTCCGCAAAGAAAATCTCAGATGCCAATGTAACCCCCAATCGTAGAGGCACATTGCGCTGTTCGTGGAAACAATTTCACATCGGAATTATTGTCCTTCCCCACAGATGGTATTCATTTTAATGCATTCCGTATGTGTCTGCCTTATTGCTGTGACCTTACTTCGAAGATAATCTCTCTAAGATCAGGGCCTTTATTTAATTGCATCCACAAATCCCTTGCAAAATCTGACACAGAATAGTAAAATTGCAACTGCAAGTAGTACACTCTTACACATTCGGGGAAGGATTATTTCAAATAGAAAAGTTGCATTGCATACGGAAAACAAATTCCAATGTTGAAACATTTTCCTTTCAGCTATTAGCCTGGGTAAACGTCCTGCGTTCTTTATCGGAAGCCGATACGGAAGGTCCCCACAGTATTACGAATCGAAAACGAGAAGATTCAGCATTGCGCCCAGAAATGATCGATTCTTTTTGGGCTCACGCTATGGAAAGCGATCAGATGAACTAGCCTCTCCACCATTTGAACAGACAACGCTAAACAAAAACAAAAACGCTCCATTCATGATGTCCTGCATCTATACAGGAATAAAGAATTTCTACAGATGTAGTTCCTCGTAAGTGTACTTATATACATAGTTGGTTGCTTTCAACTTAAAACAAATATAAAAACACCATTTGTCATTCTTTTAAACAGGGATGAACTGAACGCTGTCATAAATGAACTATCCTCTGATGA
Source organism: Cheilosia vulpina (assembly GCA_916610125.1). NCBI lineage: Eukaryota > Metazoa > Arthropoda > Insecta > Diptera > Syrphidae > Cheilosia > Cheilosia vulpina. The sequence goes on along the minus strand of OU744279.1, from coordinate 38,192,099 downwards.
AAATGATTTCGACACAAATATCCACTTAAAATAAAATCAATATGCAATTGATTTTAATTTTAGATGTTCTAACAAAATTAAATTTACATGGCTGGGTAAATTATAATTTTGATTACTTAATAAATGTATAATATCCGTTAATCTTTCAATATAATATGATTTGTAAATAAAAATATCACAAATATTGAAACACAAAAAGGCTTTCAATTAAATAATTAAATGAACATCAAGAGTCAATCCATTGCAGGCATAATAATTCTTGGAATTTATTTAGTTATATTTAAAAAAGAAACGTAAAAAAAACAAAAGTATTTCCAATTCGTGCTATTATATAAAAAATATTTGCAATAAATAATTGCAAACATAAAATACAGTTTAAGATGTGTGTTTTTATATTATTAACATGAAATGGTTGTGTTTAGTGTTGGGTAAGTACAAGGTGCCGCAAAAGTCATCGGAAGATGGATAATTTTTTGCAAATGACGGCAAATGTCAATTTGTGAAATAAACAGATAAGAAATACACGTCATCAAGAACTCGGAATAATTGTTTTGATTTTGTTTTAGCGGAATAATTCGTCAGTGGTTTTAGCGCAGCGTCGGTGGTGGCTCACGCTATGGAAAGCGATCAGATGAACTAGCCTCTCCACCATTTGCACAGACAACGTTAAACAAATCAAACGCTCCATTCATGATGTCCTGCATCTATACAGGAATAAAGAATTTCTACAGATGTAGTTCCTCGTAAGTGTACTTATATACATAGTTGGTTGCTTTCAACTTAAAAAAAATATAAAAACACCATTTGTCATTCTTTTAAACAGGGATGAACTGAACACTGTCATAAATGAACTATCCTCTGATCAAAATGATTTCAACACAAATATCCACTTAAAATAAAATCAATATGCAATTGATTTTAATTTTAGATGTTCTAACAAAATTAAATTTACATGGCTGGGTAAATTATAATTTTGATTACTTAATAAATGTATAATATCCGTTAATCTTTCAATATAATATGATTTGTAAATAAAAATATCACAAATATTGAAACACAAAAAGGCTTTCAATTAAATAATTAAATGAACATCAAGAGTCAATCCATTGCAGGCATAATAATTCTTGGAATTTATTTAGTTATATTTAAAAAAGAAAAGTAAAACAAAACAAAAGTATTTCCAATTCGTGCTATTATATAAAAAATATTTGCAATAAATAATTGCAAACATAAAACACAGTATAAGATGTGTGTTTTTATTATTATTAACATGAAATGGTTGTGTTTAGTGTTGGGTAAGTACAAGGTACCACAAAAGTCATCGGAAGATAGATCATTTTTTGCAAATGACGGCAAATGTCAATTTGTGAAATAAACAGATAAGAAATACACGTCATCAAGGCATCATCAAGAACTCGGAATAATTGTTTTGATTTTGTTTTAGCGGAATAATTCGTCAGTGGTTTTAGCGCAGCGTCGGTGGTGGCTCACGCTATGGAAAGCGATCAGATGAACTAGCCTCTCCACCATTTGCACAGACAACGTTAAACAAATCAAATGCTCCATTCATGATGTCCTGCATCTATACAGGAATAAAGAATTTCTACAGATGTAGTTCCTCGTAAGTGTACTTATATACATAGTTGGTTGCTTTCAACTTAAAAAAAATATAAAAACACCATTTGTCATTCTTTTAAACAGGGATGAACTGAACAATGTCATAAATGAACTATCCTCTGATCAAAATGAAATCGACACAAATATCCACTTAAAATAAAAACAATATGCAATTGATTTTAATTTTAGTTGTTGTAACAAAATTAAAATTACATGGCTGGGTAAATTTTAATTTTGATTACTTAATAAATGTGTAATATCCGTTAATCTTTCAATATAATATGATTTGTAAATAAAAATATCACAAATATTGAAACACAAAAAGGCTTTCAAGTAAATAATTAAGCGAACATCAAGAGTCAATCCATTGTAGGCATTATAATTCTTGGTATTTATTTAGTTATAATTAAAAAAGAAAAGTAAAACAAAACAAAAGTATTTCCAATTCGTGCTATTATATAAAAAATATTTGCAATAAATAATTGCAAACATAAAATACAGTTTAAGATGTGTGTTTTTATTATTATTAACATGAAATGGTTGTGTTTAGTGTTGGGTAAGTACAAGGTACCACAAAAGTCATCGGAAGATAGATCATTTTTTGCAAATGACGGCAAATGTCAATTTGTGAAATAAACAGATAAGAAATACACGTCATCAAGGCATCATCAAGAACTCGGAATAATTGTTTTGATTTTGTTTTAGCGGAATAATTCGTCAGTGGTTTTAGCGCAGCGTCGGTGGTGGCTCACGCTATGGAAAGCGATCAGATGAACTAGCCTCTCCACCATTTGCACAGACAACGTTAAACAAATCAAATGCTCCATTCATGATGTCCTGCATCTATACAGGAATAAAGAATTTCTACAGATGTAGTTCCTCGTAAGTGTACTTATATACATAGTTGGTTGCTTTCAACTTAAAAAAAATATAAAAACACCATTTGTCATTCTTTTAAACAGGGATGAACTGAACAATGTCATAAATGAACTATCCTCTGATCAAAATGAAATCGACACAAATATCCACTTAAAATAAAAACAATATGCAATTGATTTTAATTTTAGTTGTTGTAACAAAATTAAAATTACATGGCTGGGCAAATTTTAATTTTGATTACTTAATAAATGTGTAATATCCGTTAATCTTTCAATATAATATGATTTGTAAATAAAAATATCACAAATATTGAAACACAAAAAGGCTTTCAAGTAAATAATTAAGCGAACATCAAGAGTCAATCCATTGTAGGCATTGTAATTCTTGGTATTTATTTAGTTATATTTAAAAAAGAAAAGTAAAACAAAACAAAAGTATTTCCAATTCGTGCTATTATATAAAAAATATTTGCAATAAATAATTGCAAACATAAAACACAGTATAAGATGTGTGTTTTTATTATTATTAACATGAAATGGTTGTGTTTAGTGTTGGGTAAGTACAAGGTACCACAAAAGTCATCGGAAGATAGATCATTTTTTGCAAATGACGGCAAATGTCAATTTGTGAAATAAACAGATAAGAAATACACGTCATCAAGGCATCATCAAGAACTCGGAATAATTGTTTTGATTTTGTTTTAGCGGAATAATTCGTCAGTGGTTTTAGCGCAGCGTCGGTGGTGGCTCACGCTATGGAAAGCGATCAGATGAACTAGCCTCTCCACCATTTGCACAGACAACGTTAAACAAATCAAATGCTCCATTCATGATGTCCTGCATCTATACAGGAATAAAGAATTTCTACAGATGTAGTTCCTCGTAAGTGTACTTATATACATAGTTGGTTGCTTTCAACTTAAAAAAAATATAAAAACACCATTTGTCATTCTTTTAAACAGGGATGAACTGAACAATGTCATAAATGAACTATCCTCTGATCAAAATGAAATCGACACAAATATCCACTTAAAATAAAAACAATATGCAATTGATTTTAATTTTAGTTGTTGTAACAAAATTAAAATTACATGGCTGGGCAAATTTTAATTTTGATTACTTAATAAATGTGTAATATCCGTTAATCTTTCAATATAATATGATTTGTAAATAAAAATATCACAAATATTGAAACACAAAAAGGCTTTCAAGTAAATAATTAAGCGAACATCAAGAGTCAATCCATTGTAGGCATTATAATTCTTGGTATTTATTTAGTTATAATTAAAAAAGAAAAGTAAAACAAAACAAAAGTATTTCCAATTCGTGCTATTATATAAAAAATATTTGCAATAAATAATTGCAAACATAAAATACAGTTTAAGATGTGTGTTTTTATTATTATTAACATGAAATGGTTGTGTTTAGTGTTGGGTAAGTACAAGGTACCACAAAAGTCATCGGAAGATAGATCATTTTTTGCAAATGACGGCAAATGTCAATTTGTGAAATAAACAGATAAGAAATACACGTCATCAAGGCATCATCAAGAACTCGGAATAATTGTTTTGATTTTGTTTTAGCGGAATAATTCGTCAGTGGTTTTAGAGCAGCGTCGGTGGTGGCTCACGCTATGGAAAGCGATCAGATGAACTAGCCTCTCCACCATTTGCACAGACAACGTTAAACAAATCAAATGCTCCATTCATGATGTCCTGCATCTATACAGGAATAAAGAATTTCTACAGATGTAGTTCCTCGTAAGTGTACTTATATACATAGTTGGTTGCTTTCAACTTAAAAAAAATATAAAAACACCATTTGTCGTTCTTTTAAACAGGGATGAACTGAACAATGTCATAAATGAACTATCCTCTGATCAAAATGAAATCGACACAAATATCCACTTAAAATAAAAACAATATGCAATTGATTTTAATTTTAGTTGTTGTAACAAAATTAAAATTACATGGCTGGGCAAATTTTAATTTTGATTACTTAATAAATGTGTAATATCCGTTAATCTTTCAATATAATATGATTTGTAAATAAAAATATCACAAATATTGAAACACAAAAAGGCTTTCAAGTAAATAATTAAGCGAACATCAAGAGTCAATCCATTGTAGGCATTATAATTCTTGGTATTTATTTAGTTATATTTAAAAAAGAAAAGTAAAACAAAACAAAAGTATTTCCAATTCGTGCTATTATATAAAAAATATTTGCAATAAATAATTGCAAACATAAAACACAGTTTAAGATGTGTGTTTTTATTATTATTAACATGAAATGGTTGTGTTTAGTGTTGGGTAAGTACAAGGTACCACAAAAGTCATCGGAAGATAGATCATTTTTTGCAAATGACGGCAAATGTCAATTTGTGAAATAAACAGATAAGAAATACACGTCATCAAGGCATCATCAAGAACTCGGAATAATTGTTTTGATTTTGTTTTAGCGGAATAATTCGTCAGTGGTTTTAGAGCAGCGTCGGTGGTGGCTCACGCTATGGAAAGCGATCAGATGAACTAGCCTCTCCACCATTTGCACAGACAACGTTAAACAAATCAAATGCTCCATTCATGATGTCCTGCATCTATACAGGAATAAAGAATTTCTACAGATGTAGTTCCTCGTAAGTGTACTTATATACATAGTTGGTTGCTTTCAACTTAAAAAAAATATAAAAACACCATTTGTCATTCTTTTAAACAGGGATGAACTGAACAATGTCATAAATGAACTATCCTCTGATCAAAATGAAATCGACACAAATATCCACTTAAAATAAAAACAATATGCAATTGATTTTAATTTTAGTTGTTGTAACAAAATTAAAATTACATGGCTGGGCAAATTTTAATTTTGATTACTTAATAAATGTGTAATATCCGTTAATCTTTCAATATAATATGATTTGTAAATAAAAATATCACAAATATTGAAACACAAAAAGGCTTTCAAGTAAATAATTAAGCGAACATCAAGAGTCAATCCATTGTAGGCATTATAATTCTTGGTATTTATTTAGTTATAATTAAAAAAGAAAAGTAAAACAAAACAAAAGTATTTCCAATTCGTGCTATTATATAAAAAATATTTGCAATAAATAATTGCAAACATAAAATACAGTTTAAGATGTGTGTTTTTATTATTATTAACATGAAATGGTTGTGTTTAGTGTTGGGTAAGTACAAGGTACCACAAAAGTCATCGGAAGATAGATCATTTTTTGCAAATGACGGCAAATGTCAATTTGTGAAATAAACAGATAAGAAATACACGTCATCAAGGCATCATCAAGAACTCGGAATAATTGTTTTGATTTTGTTTTAGCGGAATAATTCGTCAGTGGTTTTAGAGCAGCGTCGGTGGTGGCTCACGCTATGGAAAGCGATCAGATGAACTAGCCTCTCCACCATTTGCACAGACAACGTTAAACAAATCAAATGCTCCATTCATGATGTCCTGCATCTATACAGGAATAAAGAATTTCTACAGATGTAGTTCCTCGTAAGTGTACTTATATACATAGTTGGTTGCTTTCAACTTAAAAAAAATATAAAAACACCATTTGTCGTTCTTTTAAACAGGGATGAACTGAACAATGTCATAAATGAACTATCCTCTGATCAAAATGAAATCGACACAAATATCCACTTAAAATAAAAACAATATGCAATTGATTTTAATTTTAGTTGTTGTAACAAAATTAAAATTACATGGCTGGGCAAATTTTAATTTTGATTACTTAATAAATGTGTAATATCCGTTAATCTTTCAATATAATATGATTTGTAAATAAAAATATCACAAATATTGAAACACAAAAAGGCTTTCAAGTAAATAATTAAGCGAACATCAAGAGTCAATCCATTGTAGGCATTATAATTCTTGGTATTTATTTAGTTATATTTAAAAAAGAAAAGTAAAACAAAACAAAAGTATTTCCAATTCGTGCTATTATATAAAAAATATTTGCAATAAATAATTGCAAACATAAAACACAGTTTAAGATGTGTGTTTTTATTATTATTAACATGAAATGGTTGTGTTTAGTGTTGGGTAAGTACAAGGTACCACAAAAGTCATCGGAAGATAGATCATTTTTTGCAAATGACGGCAAATGTCAATTTGTGAAATAAACAGATAAGAAATACACGTCATCAAGGCATCATCAAGAACTCGGAATAATTGTTTTGATTTTGTTTTAGCGGAATAATTCGTCAGTGGTTTTAGAGCAGCGTCGGTGGTGGCTCACGCTATGGAAAGCGATCAGATGAACTAGCCTCTCCACCATTTGCACAGACAACGTTAAACAAATCAAATGCTCCATTCATGATGTCCTGCATCTATACAGGAATAAAGAATTTCTACAGATGTAGTTCCTCGTAAGTGTACTTATATACATAGTTGGTTGCTTTCAACTTAAAAAAAATATAAAAACACCATTTGTCATTCTTTTAAACAGGGATGAACTGAACAATGTCATAAATGAACTATCCTCTGATCAAAATGAAATCGACACAAATATCCACTTAAAATAAAAACAATATGCAATTGATTTTAATTTTAGTTGTTGTAACAAAATTAAAATTACATGGCTGGGCAAATTTTAATTTTGATTACTTAATAAATGTGTAATATCCGTTAATCTTTCAATATAATATGATTTGTAAATAAAAATATCACAAATATTGAAACACAAAAAGGCTTTCAAGTAAATAATTAAGCGAACATCAAGAGTCAATCCATTGTAGGCATTATAATTCTTGGTATTTATTTAGTTATATTTAAAAAAGAAAAGTAAAACAAAACAAAAGTATTTCCAATTCGTGCTATTATATAAAAAATATTTGCAATAAATAATTGCAAACATAAAACACAGTTTAAGATGTGTGTTTTTATTATTATTAACATGAAATGGTTGTGTTTAGTGTTGGGTAAGTACAAGGTACCACAAAAGTCATCGGAAGATAGATCATTTTTTGCAAATGACGGCAAATGTCAATTTGTGAAATAAACAGATAAGAAATACACGTCATCAAGGCATCATCAAGAACTCGGAATAATTGTTTTGATTTTGTTTTAGCGGAATAATTCGTCAGTGGTTTTAGAGCAGCGTCGGTGGTGGCTCACGCTATGGAAAGCGATCAGATGAACTAGCCTCTCCACCATTTGCACAGACAACGTTAAACAAATCAAATGCTCCATTCATGATGTCCTGCATCTATACAGGAATAAAGAATTTCTACAGATGTAGTTCCTCGTAAGTGTACTTATATACATAGTTGGTTGCTTTCAACTTAAAAAAAATATAAAAACACCATTTGTCGTTCTTTTAAACAGGGATGAACTGAACAATGTCATAAATGAACTATCCTCTGATCAAAATGAAATCGACACAAATATCCACTTAAAATAAAAACAATATGCAATTGATTTTAATTTTAGTTGTTGTAACAAAATTAAAATTACATGGCTGGGCAAATTTTAATTTTGATTACTTAATAAATGTGTAATATCCGTTAATCTTTCAATATAATATGATTTGTAAATAAAAATATCACAAATATTGAAACACAAAAAGGCTTTCAAGTAAATAATTAAGCGAACATCAAGAGTCAATCCATTGTAGGCATTATAATTCTTGGTATTTATTTAGTTATATTTAAAAAAGAAAAGTAAAACAAAACAAAAGTATTTCCAATTCGTGCTATTATATAAAAAATATTTGCAATAAATAATTGCAAACATAAAACACAGTTTAAGATGTGTGTTTTTATTATTATTAACATGAAATGGTTGTGTTTAGTGTTGGGTAAGTACAAGGTACCACAAAAGTCATCGGAAGATAGATCATTTTTTGCAAATGACGGCAAATGTCAATTTGTGAAATAAACAGATAAGAAATACACGTCATCAAGGCATCATCAAGAACTCGGAATAATTGTTTTGATTTTGTTTTAGCGGAATAATTCGTCAGTGGTTTTAGAGCAGCGTCGGTGGTGGCTCACGCTATGGAAAGCGATCAGATGAACTAGCCTCTCCACCATTTGCACAGACAACGTTAAACAAATCAAATGCTCCATTCATGATGTCCTGCATCTATACAGGAATAAAGAATTTCTACAGATGTAGTTCCTCGTAAGTGTACTTATATACATAGTTGGTTGCTTTCAACTTAAAAAAAATATAAAAACACCATTTGTCGTTCTTTTAAACAGGGATGAACTGAACAATGTCATAAATGAACTATCCTCTGATCAAAATGAAATCGACACAAATATCCACTTAAAATAAAAACAATATGCAATTGATTTTAATTTTAGTTGTTGTAACAAAATTAAAATTACATGGCTGGGCAAATTTTAATTTTGATTACTTAATAAATGTGTAATATCCGTTAATCTTTCAATATAATATGATTTGTAAATAAAAATATCACAAATATTGAAACACAAAAAGGCTTTCAAGTAAATAATTAAGCGAACATCAAGAGTCAATCCATTGTAGGCATTATAATTCTTGGTATTTATTTAGTTATATTTAAAAAAGAAAAGTAAAACAAAACAAAAGTATTTCCAATTCGTGCTATTATATAAAAAATATTTGCAATAAATAATTGCAAACATAAAACACAGTTTAAGATGTGTGTTTTTATTATTATTAACATGAAATGGTTGTGTTTAGTGTTGGGTAAGTACAAGGTACCACAAAAGTCATCGGAAGATAGATCATTTTTTGCAAATGACGGCAAATGTCAATTTGTGAAATAAACAGATAAGAAATACACGTCATCAAGGCATCATCAAGAACTCGGAATAATTGTTTTGATTTTGTTTTAGCGGAATAATTCGTCAGTGGTTTTAGAGCAGCGTCGGTGGTGGCTCACGCTATGGAAAGCGATCAGATGAACTAGCCTCTCCACCATTTGCACAGACAACGTTAAACAAATCAAATGCTCCATTCATGATGTCCTGCATCTATACAGGAATAAAGAATTTCTACAGATGTAGTTCCTCGTAAGTGTACTTATATACATAGTTGGTTGCTTTCAACTTAAAAAAAATATAAAAACACCATTTGTCATTCTTTTAAACAGGGATGAACTGAACAATGTCATAAATGAACTATCCTCTGATCAAAATGAAATCGACACAAATATCCACTTAAAATAAAAACAATATGCAATTGATTTTAATTTTAGTTGTTGTAACAAAATTAAAATTACATGGCTGGGCAAATTTTAATTTTGATTACTTAATAAATGTGTAATATCCGTTAATCTTTCAATATAATATGATTTGTAAATAAAAATATCACAAATATTGAAACACAAAAAGGCTTTCAAGTAAATAATTAAGCGAACATCAAGAGTCAATCCATTGTAGGCATTATAATTCTTGGTATTTATTTAGTTATATTTAAAAAAGAAAAGTAAAACAAAACAAAAGTATTTCCAATTCGTGCTATTATATAAAAAATATTTGCAATAAATAATTGCAAACATAAAACACAGTTTAAGATGTGTGTTTTTATTATTATTAACATGAAATGGTTGTGTTTAGTGTTGGGTAAGTACAAGGTACCACAAAAGTCATCGGAAGATAGATCATTTTTTGCAAATGACGGCAAATGTCAATTTGTGAAATAAACAGATAAGAAATACACGTCATCAAGGCATCATCAAGAACTCGGAATAATTGTTTTGATTTTGTTTTAGCGGAATAATTCGTCAGTGGTTTTAGAGCAGCGTCGGTGGTGGCTCACGCTATGGAAAGCGATCAGATGAACTAGCCTCTCCACCATTTGCACAGACAACGTTAAACAAATCAAATGCTCCATTCATGATGTCCTGCATCTATACAGGAATAAAGAATTTCTACAGATGTAGTTCCTCGTAAGTGTACTTATATACATAGTTGGTTGCTTTCAACTTAAAAAAAATATAAAAACACCATTTGTCGTTCTTTTAAACAGGGATGAACTGAACAATGTCATAAATGAACTATCCTCTGATCAAAATGAAATCGACACAAATATCCACTTAAAATAAAAACAATATGCAATTGATTTTAATTTTAGTTGTTGTAACAAAATTAAAATTACATGGCTGGGCAAATTTTAATTTTGATTACTTAATAAATGTGTAATATCCGTTAATCTTTCAATATAATATGATTTGTAAATAAAAATATCACAAATATTGAAACACAAAAAGGCTTTCAAGTAAATAATTAAGCGAACATCAAGAGTCAATCCATTGTAGGCATTATAATTCTTGGTATTTATTTAGTTATATTTAAAAAAGAAAAGTAAAACAAAACAAAAGTATTTCCAATTCGTGCTATTATATAAAAAATATTTGCAATAAATAATTGCAAACATAAAACACAGTTTAAGATGTGTGTTTTTATTATTATTAACATGAAATGGTTGTGTTTAGTGTTGGGTAAGTACAAGGTACCACAAAAGTCATCGGAAGATAGATCATTTTTTGCAAATGACGGCAAATGTCAATTTGTGAAATAAACAGATAAGAAATACACGTCATCAAGGCATCATCAAGAACTCGGAATAATTGTTTTGATTTTGTTTTAGCGGAATAATTCGTCAGTGGTTTTAGAGCAGCGTCGGTGGTGGCTCACGCTATGGAAAGCGATCAGATGAACTAGCCTCTCCACCATTTGCACAGACAACGTTAAACAAATCAAATGCTCCATTCATGATGTCCTGCATCTATACAGGAATAAAGAATTTCTACAGATGTAGTTCCTCGTAAGTGTACTTATATACATAGTTGGTTGCTTTCAACTTAAAAAAAATATAAAAACACCATTTGTCATTCTTTTAAACAGGGATGAACTGAACAATGTCATAAATGAACTATCCTCTGATCAAAATGAAATCGACACAAATATCCACTTAAAATAAAAACAATATGCAATTGATTTTAATTTTAGTTGTTGTAACAAAATTAAAATTACATGGCTGGGCAAATTTTAATTTTGATTACTTAATAAATGTGTAATATCCGTTAATCTTTCAATATAATATGATTTGTAAATAAAAATATCACAAATATTGAAACACAAAAAGGCTTTCAAGTAAATAATTAAGCGAACATCAAGAGTCAATCCATTGTAGGCATTATAATTCTTGGTATTTATTTAGTTATATTTAAAAAAGAAAAGTAAAACAAAACAAAAGTATTTCCAATTCGTGCTATTATATAAAAAATATTTGCAATAAATAATTGCAAACATAAAACACAGTTTAAGATGTGTGTTTTTATTATTATTAACATGAAATGGTTGTGTTTAGTGTTGGGTAAGTACAAGGTACCACAAAAGTCATCGGAAGATAGATCATTTTTTGCAAATGACGGCAAATGTCAATTTGTGAAATAAACAGATAAGAAATACACGTCATCAAGGCATCATCAAGAACTCGGAATAATTGTTTTGATTTTGTTTTAGCGGAATAATTCGTCAGTGGTTTTAGAGCAGCGTCGGTGGTGGCTCACGCTATGGAAAGCGATCAGATGAACTAGCCTCTCCACCATTTGCACAGACAACGTTAAACAAATCAAATGCTCCATTCATGATGTCCTGCATCTATACAGGAATAAAGAATTTCTACAGATGTAGTTCCTCGTAAGTGTACTTATATACATAGTTGGTTGCTTTCAACTTAAAAAAAATATAAAAACACCATTTGTCATTCTTTTAAACAGGGATGAACTGAACAATGTCATAAATGAACTATCCTCTGATCAAAATGAAATCGACACAAATATCCACTTAAAATAAAAACAATATGCAATTGATTTTAATTTTAGTTGTTGTAACAAAATTAAAATTACATGGCTGGGCAAATTTTAATTTTGATTACTTAATAAATGTGTAATATCCGTTAATCTTTCAATATAATATGATTTGTAAATAAAAATATCACAAATATTGAAACACAAAAAGGCTTTCAAGTAAATAATTAAGCGAACATCAAGAGTCAATCCATTGTAGGCATTATAATTCTTGGTATTTATTTAGTTATATTTAAAAAAGAAAAGTAAAACAAAACAAAAGTATTTCCAATTCGTGCTATTATATAAAAAATATTTGCAATAAATAATTGCAAACATAAAACACAGTATAAGATGTGTGTTTTTATTATTATTAACATGAAATGGTTGTGTTTAGTGTTGGGTAAGTACAAGGTACCACAAAAGTCATCGGAAGATAGATCATTTTTTGCAAATGACGGCAAATGTCAATTTGTGAAATAAACAGATAAGAAATACACGTCATCAAGGCATCATCAAGAACTCGGAATAATTGTTTTGATTTTGTTTTAGCGGAATAATTCGTCAGTGGTTTTAGCGCAGCGTCGGTGGTGGCTCACGCTATGGAAAGCGATCAGATGAACTAGCCTCTCCACCATTTGCACAGACAACGTTAAACAAATCAAATGCTCCATTCATGATGTCCTGCATCTATACAGGAATAAAGAATTTCTACAGATGTAGTTCCTCGTAAGTGTACTTATATACATAGTTGGTTGCTTTCAGCTTAAAAAAAATATAAAAACACCATTTGTCATTCTTTTAAACAGGGATGAACTGAACAATGTCATAAATGAACTATCCTCTGATCAAAATGAAATCGACACAAATATCCACTTAAAATAAAAACATTATGCAATTGATTTTAATTTTAGTTGTTGTAACAAAATTAAAATTACATGGCTGGGTAAATTTTAATTTTGATTACTTAATAAATGTGTAATATCCGTTAATCTTTCAATATAATATGATTTGTAAATAAAAATATCACAAATATTGAAACACAAAAAGGCTTTCAAGTAAATAATTAAGCGAACATCAAGAGTCAATCCATTGTAGGCATTATAATTCTTGGTATTTATTTAGTTATAATTAAAAAAGAAAAGTAAAACAAAACAAAAGTATTTCCAATTCGTGCTATTATATAAACAATATTTGTAATAAATAATTGCAAATATAAAATACAGTTTAAGATGTGTGTTTTTATTATTATTAACATGAAATGGTTGTGTTTAGTGTTGGGTAAGTACAAGGTACCACAAAAGTCATCGGAAGATAGATCATTTTTTGCAAATGACGGCAAATGTCAATTTGTGAAATAAACAGATAAGAAATACACGTCATCAAGGCTTCATCAAGAACTCGGAATAATTGTTTTAATTTTGTTTTTGCGGAATAATTCTTCAGTGGTTTTAGCGCAGCGTCGGTGGTGGCTGACGATTTCGCAGAGAACCCCAGAAACGACTACGGTGGACTTTGCAGAACCACGTGCAACGACTTTCTCCTTTGCCAATTGGATAGTTTAGGACTGGTGAACGTGTGGTTCCAACAGGATGGAGCAACGACGCATACTGCACGAACCACAACCGAATTTCTGAAGGCTGCATTTTCGGATGGCCTAATCTCTCGTTTTTGCGGAATGCACTTGCCGGCAAGATCGCCAGATTTAACCACACCCGAAATAGTTTTGTGTGATTTTTTGAAGTCACGAGTATATGTCCACAAGCTTCAGACTCTTGCAGCTTTCCAAGAAAATATATCTCCGTCAAAAATGATAGGTCCTCTATCGGAAATTCTTGCAAGAGTGATGGAATTTACAAAAATGGAAAATACATAAATTGGGCACAAATGGACATCAATTCTGGTGGCACCTACTTAGCCGACATCATTTTCTCGACTTAATAGAAACAAATTTAAAAAATCAAATAAACATGATTCAAAAGCAGAACCCAAAGTTTTCATTAATAATTCAAAGATACAGCCAAAGAATTGTTGTGAGCCAGGGTCCAGCCACAGGGGCAGCTTCGGTACAGGTGAGGAGGGCGCGGCATGCTAGTGGTTGCCCGGCTCAGCTCGTCGGACGTGTGTGTTCTTGCCCCCTCACCACATACCACCTGCTCAACAAACATTTTATTCCATGCCATATGAAAATAAAAAAATAAAAAAAAAGGGAGAAAGCTACTCGAATTTGACCTCGGACTGACTAACGGACAGTTAATCTGAAAGATAGCACAGGAAAATAAAGAATTTCCAAGGACCTCTGCCAATATCTCAAGGAAAGAACGGAAGAGACACCGCGAAACTAACCTATCTAGCCTACTCTATATCTAAACTAACCTAAGAGAATAAAGTAAACCCTAAACTACACCTACTATAACTTAAATCTAACCTATCTACTTTTACCCTAAACGCAACTTGTCCCTCCGTAGTCTCCTGAAGGTAGAGGTTCGTCATGACCTCGAAACACGCCAGATGTTAATGGCAAGGGCTGGCCAACCCACCCTTCATGTCCGTAGACATATCCAAAAGCTATCCCTCTCTGGCCGAAATTGTGAGAGATAGCCCCTTAATACCCCTCCAGTCACAACACTAGTCAAGCCGGAATGGCCGAAATACAACGCTGAAAAGCGTCATGTCGGGTCGTCAGTCGCGTATTGTCATTGTCGATCTATCAAAAGGACGGCCTTCCCAAATATCCACACACCGTGAGCTATTGAACCTAGCCGCTCATATTGAAAAGTATCTAAGCCACTTGAAAATTTTTAGAAAACATTGGACAAATAGTGCCACTTTTATTTAAAAGTAAAAAAAAACAAATTTAAAGGCAAAACTTAAAAATTAATAAAAAAAAAACCCAAACCAAAAAAAAAAAACTAAAATAAAAAAAAAAGGATTTTATCTTAAGGATACAATACAAAAAAATCGAGGTTAAACAACAAAAAAAAATCCTCTGCTCTTAATACTATATAACTTACAATTCTAAAATCCAAAATTCAAAAATAATATCAAAATTAAATTTACTCACGGTTTTTCACGTCCCCCGTTGTTCTGGCGCCAGCACAAGAAGTTTCGTTTGTTTGTAATTTGTTGGCTTAAACCTACCTATTTTCTATTTCACTAAACAAAACTAAAATATTAAAAGCAGGTAAATACAAAAAATGCAAAAAAAAGGAATAAAAACTACGTTAAAGAAAAAAAAAACAAAAAAATTCATAGATTTGATTAGTACTACTGTGGCACTTCACAAAAAAAAATCACTACTGATAGTGCTGCAGATCCTCGTTATGAGCGATGGTGATTTTTGTTGGTGGTGGCGTAGCACCCTAGTTTCGCTAATGCCTTTGGCGGGCGTTGGTCGTTCGGAGGGGGAGGGGAGAAAAGCAAAATGATTTTCTTGCACCCCGATATTTCATCCCTTTCGTTGCTCGCGTAAACTCGGGCCTGTTAAGTGCCTTTGTGCCGCAACTGTGGGCTTTGGACCCGTTGCCGTCTTTTGGAGACCGTTGGCTGGCGGTATCTTGGCGTTTCGCTCGCAGTCCAACGGCCGAAATATGGCCTTACGGTCCCACAAAAATGTTAGCAGGCACGGCTTAAGTCAGACTTAACAGCAGCCCGAGTCACCTTTTGCGTCTAGAAGAAAGCAAATGGGGGAGATGCTAAATTAACCACAAAAAAAAATGTCTAATGATTTGCCTACCTCTACAAAGCCAATAAGGATTCTCCGGTAATTTTTTTTTTCTATCTCTGGATTTCCACTATATGGTCACCTGCACCATGGTAAAATTATAGGCAATTTTTAATTTTGCTTAAAAAGGTATTCTTCTCTAACTCACCCAGACAATTTTTTTCCTCGTCACTGTATGACACAAAAAAAAATCTATTCGTCCAGCTGACTTTCAAAAGGGCATCGACCGCTTGTTGTCAATCAAAAAAACATTGTGAAGGCCTGTCTGCAAACCAAATTTGCATTTGCGGTGCATTTGCTTTACCCCTTCCTTTGTTTTCTCAAGTCTCCGCAGACCCTGTCTTTCTTTTTCCTATCTATTTTCTATTTCTTTTCTTTTCTTGAGAGCGAGGGGTCTCTTAATTCCTGATCGTCAAGTCGTATAAGTCTTGTTCTCCTATCTCCTAGTAACATACATACATAAAGTAACGATACCCAACATAGAGAAAATAACGTAACTTACAAAAAAACTTTCAACTACATCGTTACGATCACCCACAACCTGGAACACAATGTAATGGAACGAAGAAAAACTTAACGACGGAGAAATGATTGACAAGACAAAACGTCAAAATCAAACCGGGAAGTGCAACAGACGGACGTAAACATGGTAAAAAAATTATTTTATTTTACTTTTTCCGATTAATTTATGTTCTTTTATTTTCAGGTCTTCTAAGTTCATTGCACAGGTGAGTTTATCCTTCTTTCACTGGGGCTTGTCCTCTCAACGCGCATTGGATATGCGGTTGAGCGGCCAAACTCCAATGTAAGAGTTTGTTTACATTTTTGTTTCCTAATTCCTTTTTTTTCCCTCGCAGGTACTACATCAAATATATTTGGTAAATATTTGGAAATGTGGATTACCTAATAAATTTATTTTTGTGTCTTTAGGTATGGCTCCGTAACAGAATATGGGGGACAACTTTTGAGCACCTTGCATTTATAACCCAATTTTGGAGTAGGAATCATAATGGGCTAAATTATTCTCCAGAGTGGCTGTAATATTTATTCGGTTAATATGCTAGATGGCGCTACAATCCGTGATTGAGATAGTCCTCAACCAATACGGCACCTCTCCAGTTAATGTGGTCCTTGGTCAATGTTGTGTATCCCTACTCAACAATATTATAGCTTAGATTAGGTTTACAGGTGGATGAAACAGGGTAAACCCTACTATACCACACTGTGCTCCTTGTGGACCGTTTTAATGTCCTTTTGTAGGGGGTTAACTGTTGATGTTAGGATGTTTAGCTCATGCCTCTCCTACTCGTAACTACCCGACGCCGTCCAGCCATCCGGATATGCTCAAAAACCTGTCAAAGATCAGAAAGTGAGACATCGGAAAGTTCTCATAAGTCATGGAAGTAATAACTTGCAAGTGTTCTGATCCTCAAGTGACAGAGGAAGTTAGGTTTGGTCTCCATGGATTCGTATACCTCTATATACTTAGTTTTGCAATCATTCACAACTAAACCAATTTGCTCGAATATTTTCATACCCTTTTGTAACAGCTCGCTGAGTTCTGTCAATGTCATCAGCGAATGTAAATAATTGTACAGACTTGCAATGAAAATTGTGCTCCTCGTGCTGGATTGAAACTGTTTGCAACCTAACTGGCGTAGCAAGCTTTACTGTTATTCAGCATCACCTTCTGAATTCAGAATGGATGCCAAACTGGAAATGGCTTATGTACAGTTCGTCTTTATAAGTGCTGTCATATGACGCCTTAAAATCACTTAGGGAGTGATGGTATCGATGTCCACTTCTTGGGATATCTCACAGATAATACACAGTATGCCAGAAGGGATCTTGTATGCGAGATTACGGAGAATGACGATTCTACAGTTTATGCTATTGGAAGGGTTTCTTGTGGATCAGGACAACGATACTGGGGCATATTTTTATCCAAACAAAGGTTGGAGAATGATTTGGGGTATGCTGTCCACAGAGTTGTCTACCTCTGCCTTCATGTCGATGCCAAATTGATTCTTCCCTATTCCATACAACCGCTTTATGGCAGCAAAATACAATGTCCGTTCCACAATGCATTCTTGGAAATCAAAACATATTTTCGCAACACAGTCTTTGCTTCGTAAGAACCCCACCGAATGTGCTGCCAATCAGTGGCCACATTTCAAACATAATATACCCCACCAAACTATAAAAACACTTTCCTAAGCTAAATCCAATTGAACCCAATTTTTTATCGAATTGCCATATTAATGATCACTTTGTGAATGTACACGCTAATTGTGTTGTCAGCCCCCTAATGAAAGTCAGCTCAGAAGGTTCGCCTTCTTGTAAGGAGAATGTGCATTGACGGTGACAGACATTCATTAGACATGAGGCTTTGTTTTGACATATGATACGATGAGACTGAGAGTGCATTTGCCGGCTAATGTAATGAAAGACGTAGACGTAGAAACATTTTTAACATTCTCCATTCTTCCTAACGTTACATTCAACTGTGAGCTAATAAAATCGAATTTCCCTCCTATGCCGTCACTATAAAGCAAGAAAAAAAAACAGAACAGATAGGCTCCAAACTCATCGCTTGCCAGTAAAAAGCTTCAATTACATTCTTTTCTTTTTCACCGCATCAAACATAAGAGCATCATCGTATCCACAACGGGTATAAACAACCAATAATGAAGCATAATTGGAAAGTACATGTGGAAGCATAGTTGCAAATTGAATTAGAATAACATTCTGCTGTATGACTATGAGGTATCTCTAATGTATTCAGAAGTTACATAGGACAAAGGTTGTGTCTTTCCCGAACTAATTACAGGGATGACATTAAGGATGGAAATTAAAATCGATTTAAATCGATTGGAAACTTTTAGGGGGCGTACCAAACTTACGTTTGCCTATCGGTTACGTGGAGCATTGAGTGGATAAAGTTTACAAACAATTAAAAGTCCATCAGAATCCGTCCAACTGTAGCCAGCCGCGACAAGGACTTCAATATTTCTATTAACTAATGAATGAAAGCTCAGTCTGTTGTCTGTATCCGGGATACTTAAGGGGAAATGGTGGTTGACTGGCAATGGAAATGGTGGTTGACTGGCATCATCAAAGCCAGGAGTATCTAACGAAGTTACTGTGGTGTTCTCAATAATGTAGAGATGAAGAAAATACAAGTATTTATCGTTGAGGAATAGCATTTCGCCAGAGTTTATGGCACAATTTCAGCAATACTAGCCAACAGAATGCACGACTGACTATTGTGTACAAATCCATGTGTTCTAACCAAATGTCAAGTGTGTAGACAACTAAACGGACTATTGTTATTAAGGCACAAAAAACTTGGTTGTCCATTGAGCATATATCAAAGCGATCGAGTTGGCTTACACATGAACAGTGATAGAGTAACCGATAGCGATAGCATAAGAAATCGGGGACGTTCAAGTGTCTAGTTTAGTAAGTCTGGTAGCTCTCTGATTAGATCTATCTCGGTTTTGATTGGGGGAAATCGGTCATATGAGCAGCTGTTTCAGTTGACGTTTATGGTGAGGTAGCCGACGAATCTAGTTAAGAAACTACGGACTGAGTACTAAGTTGACAGTTCGCATATGTGGCTGACGTAGGAAAAGTGACGTTTCCGATCTATTTTCAGGTTACATCTCATCGAGACCAATCTAGTCGACTTTAGATAACTAGGTTCTTGAATGCGGCCATCGTCTCGAGTCCAATATACGCAAATTTGTCTCGTTTTATTGACAGTTATGTCGTTTTCCATTGGTTTCACTCGGGGATCCACTCATTCTGAAATTCAATGGAACAACAAAACAGCTTCTGAAAGAATCCACAATAGTATTGGTGAAATGCCAAAAAATAATCTACGGCCGCTGTCATCTGACTTGTGTAAAATACATAAAATTACACTTGTGTGAGTGCTTCTTGAGTGGATTCTGACTTCAAATCGAGAAGCGAAATTCTCTCCTCAGAATCACCAGAAGAGTATTTTTGTGCCAATGGAACGGTTTCAGAAGTGATTTTTTCGATTCCGGACTCTCCCGGACGCTTCTTTTTGCCCAATGGAAAACGACATAAGATGTCTCGTCTCAAACTAGAAACTTTTAAATCTCCTATCATAGGATAAAAAGTAAACAAATTTGCAGGGCAAAAATGGACTTACAGTAAAAAAATTCCGAAACGAAAATCAAATCTGTTCGGAACTCAGATTGCGTTCGAAGTATCCGTTTCGGAATAAAATAAATGAAGTATATAAACCATTGACTTATTATGGGCCTGTTTTTTTAGCTTCGTTCTCAGCAAAGCAAAGTAAAGTAGGATTTTCAGCACACAATTACAACAACTACGCTCTACTTGACACTTCGAGACTCGCATTAGTTGTATGCTGAAAATCTTACTTCACTTTGCTTTGCTGAGAACGAAGCTCAAAAAAACACGCCTTATATATGAACAGCGAATATAG
The DNA here is from genome assembly GCA_916610125.1 of Cheilosia vulpina. NCBI lineage: Eukaryota > Metazoa > Arthropoda > Insecta > Diptera > Syrphidae > Cheilosia > Cheilosia vulpina. Next base: position 38,171,589 of record OU744279.1, on the reverse strand, counting down.
TATGCCAATAAAAGCAAGAGGATTGGTGGCCATGCATTTACTTACAGGAACTGAAATTACAAAACAAAAAAGTAAGTTTAAAAAACAAAAAAAACCCGACTGACTGCAAAAAAAAAAGAATTAAAAAGATATGAACGAGAAACATTCAAGTACCTATACCTAACTAATTGACAATCGGAGACTATATACCTACAAAGCCTAACAAATATATAAGTATTGAGTACCCTCCGATATAATTTTAAAAACTATGTAAAACAAGTCCTTAGAACGCGCTGACAATCTTACTTTACTTTGCTTTGCTGAGAACGAAGCTCAGAGGGTACGACTAATACATTTTTTCTCTCATTTTTTGCTCGTTTTTATCACATTTAAATCATTTTGAAAAGTCAGCTGCATATAAAAGAGACAAAAACTGTATTACGAAAGGGGTAGCAATTGTTTGCAAAGCATCCACAAATTTTCAAATAATCTTGAAATGTCAAAAAAATGCTGTATTTTAATTTCTCACTTCTATCGGGAATTTTCGTTCTATTTTTTTCGAATTGCTCTTGTTTCATTTCAAAAGCTTGAAAAATGCAAAATAAAAAGTTAAGAGGCAGACGGGCTTTACAACCACTCGGGTGCTCAATAAAAACGACAAACAAGTTAGAAAATTTTTTTTAGTGCTCTGTAAAGTATTTTTTTGGATTTTTGCTTGTCCTAAAAAATCGTGTTTTTTAGTTTTGATGTTGTCGTTGTTATTGTTTTTTCCATGTCAATCTTTTCAAAATCATCTCAATTTTTTCTACCTTACTTACGGTTTAAGAATCATGGATAAACACGAATAGATGTTCTCGAATTATGGAGGTTTTCGAGATAAATTAAATATTTGTAAAATAATATTTTCATCGCATTATGTTATGTAAATATTTGTAGTTTTTGTATTACTCTTCAGGGTAAAGATTTAATACATTGTTTATTACAAATCACATATCAGTAATTTTGTCTCTCACTTATTTCTGCTAACGAGCTTGGTACAGGGTGTTTTGACCTTGATTAAGTATTAAAAAATGTCTCTAAAAATTGACGTAGTTTCAATCCCTTTAAATTCATTAACTAAACTTTTTACCTGTCCCCACGTGCACCATGGTCAGATACACTTGCTCAATAAGTACACGCACCTGCCATCTATGTACTCTACATTTGATATCATCGTACACTTTCGTCACATGCCAATAAAAATAACCAGTTGATTAAAAACAAATAGACATGGAGTCAAATTATAGAAATTTAAAACAAGCATCACTAAACGCTTTGAATTGACCATTAAAGGGATAAAATGCAAAGGTTTTCTTAGATTTACAAAGGTTTTCCCAGAGGACTTACAAAACGCTTCTATTTAAATAAATTCTCAAATTATAGAGTTGCAAATTATGGAGGGTTCATCTAACTTTCGCGAACCTCCTTAAATTTGGTCAGGAAGCCAGAGCCTTGATTTGTGAAAGCATTTAGGGACACCAGGAGTACATACTGAGTGATATTTTTACCACTTGACGCAAAATTTCAAAACAAAACTCAAGTTATGTTGGTTTTCAATGGCTCAATAATTGCCTGTTCATTTACATTTATCGCAAACAGGAAAAAAACTAACTAATGAAAACAAATGGCAGATAGCGGTTACCAAGAAATAATGTAATTGCATTTTTGAGAAATAAATGTTTTTTGGGGAGGACATTGGAACGAACCCAACCTGGGTTCCTAATTGTTATTCATTTCAGTAATTTGTTGAATACGCTTGAAATTTGAACCGGTAGGAAGTCCAACAACCGAAATCCAAAATGCTTAGGGCTACGGGGCGTATGCGTACTTTGTTGACATCATAATTTCAAAGTGGTTTTGGTTAGACACTGAAGGTCGCAACCCATGTGGAATTAATCGCTTCCTTTCCGACGACTTTTTATTGCAATTTTACCGTGGGCCGTCATCTATGTTACCAATGGTCTAACAAGTCTTGATGGTGGTAAATCTAATATTACCCATGTTAAAGTAAATCAAATGCGAATCTGTTTCAGGTGTAGATATAATTTAGCGCAAATCTATGCAGACAATTTGATGAGAAATTTAAATAAAGTCAACGCTCAAGTACACACACCTTAAAGTCGATATTTTCGTTATCTGCTCCCCATTTGAGTGTTTAGCGGTGAAAGTGGTTTGGCAAGTTTTGCAACATTCTACCGTCGTCGATGGTAACTAAGTCAGGGGTGGATAATGCAATTAACTTCGCATTTTCAGGTGATGGAAGATAAAGCTGTTTCCTCGGCGAAGACAAAAAAAACGACTACGATTCACTTGTTTTTTCTCTTTCCGCCTTTATATTTCTAAATTTGTTCCCCCGAAACACAATTGAAGGTCAATTTCATAACTTTTGAGCAATTAAAGCATAGCAACGTGGGGACAGTAATTCATCCATTATCTTTTCAAATCTAGCCGACATGTTTATGTTCCTCTCCAAGGCCTGCTCCTGCATGTAACAAATCCTATCGTATAAGACCACGTTTTCGCAGAGTCCCTAAATGAAAACGAAAATTTTGGAACGTTTCATAGAGAATATAAAAAATTACCTGCATGGTTGCCTGCAAACATGTAAGTCCTTCTGCGAGCTTCGGTCCAAGCGGGTACTTTTGTATTAGCTCTGCAAATCGTCTCTCATGATGCGGTGTCCAGCAAAGTTGCTCTTTTGTTAACCTTAATCGCAGTTCGTAGACACTGCACAGTTCATTAAAATTAAGTTGTTGCACAACCTTTTTCGGGTTCGATTTCACAACCATTTCGCCGTCACTTAGAATAGCTTCAGCGGCTCCGCGCAGGAACATATCAAAACTGTGCACGTTGTGTTCGTTTTCGGAGAGTTTTCCCCACCGTGCTGAAGTCTGTTGGCATGCCAATCGCAAAAATGGCCTCTTAAACCCTTTAAACTCTTTGTTACCATGCTCAGCTGTTTTCAAAGCCTTGCTGAGGGGGAAGTTCTTGAAGCTGCCTCTATCTGGCTGAGTTTCGATATCCAATTTATGATAACAACATGGCATGATTACGAGCTTTTGGGCATTTTCGATAGCAAAGAACAACTTCATTGAATTTATCGTCAGGTCTGCACAAGCATGGAGCCCGACTATAGCCAGTCTGGTGTTCTCCAACTCTGCAGCCATTTCGTTCACATGCGCTAGAATGAAGTCCTTGGAATCCTCTGTAACAAAATGTTCCCTAAACAAAACGTTTTTCTTTGACGATGGATATATGGCCGCCTGCCGTTCGACAGATGTTCGCACCCTACTAGCATCGGATTCCAGTCCGAGAATTTTATACGCATTGCATCTGTGCAGGAGCTCACTTAGATATCCCAATCCGGAGCCGAAATCGACTATAACGTCAATTTCGTCACCGCACACACTTTGAATAAGAGTTGATAATTTAGATATTTCATGTTGCTTTTTCGGGCTCATCTTCTTAAGCTTATTATCAATGTGCGGAATGTGAAGTTGTTCGTGGTTGGGTGTTAGTTCATCAAGCTCTTGAATGAACTCGTCTAAGTTGGGAATGTTTGTGTTGACCTTTCGCATTGGAAATGAATTGAGCTCGTTGGTATTAGTTGTTGCGAAATATCCTGCCCATTCGCTGGGAAATATTTCTAGGATTCCATCCCGAATAAAACACGTATTAGATGTTTCGTAAATCCAGGCGTATTTTTGCAGAAAACTTATGCATTTTTCAAAGTACTCTTGGGAACTAGTGAAGCGACTGGCGAATGACATTCTCTGTGAATAGAAAGAGACATTTAGATCGGAGTAAACAAGTGCTGTGCTTGTCTCAATATCTGTGGCAACAAGGAAAAGCAGCATAAGTACTTTTTAGTCACTTTTCAGGAGGGCAGGTTAAAGGTTTGACTTTCAATGTGGGAAAATGACTTAAGCGTTTTTCCTTATCCATAACACAGCAACCATTAAAAGATATTTGAATGAAAACAATTTTACATATAGAGCAGGGTAGTGTGCATCCGATCGTAACATTAACTCAATTTTGACATAAGTTGTGCACAGATATGTACTTTAAAAATGGTTTCCACTGACCGTCTAACCGAGATAGCTGGCTGAACTTTTTTATAATCTTTAAACAACTTTGCTAGCAGGATACCCAGGAACTTTGTATGGCATTAAAATAGGCGCGCATAATAAAATGTTGTTGAACTGAAAAAATGTCTATAATAATTTAGAAGATATTTAAAAGCAGGCTTGTCTATATATTTGATCTCTACAGAGCTCACTGAATTGTTTCAATAATTAATTTAAAATCGATTGATTGCCCGATGCACTTTTCTATTATATTTAACTTATTTCTGTCACAATAAATAAATAATTGGCGCAACAGGTCCGTGGGGACCCTAGGCCTAGCTTCTCACAACCATTCGTCTTGTGTGAGTTTTTATTTTTGGGACGAATGCAAGGGCTATACAATTTTAGTCCAAACGGCCAATTGAGAAGCTCTTTCATGACAGTTATACTCTCGGATGTTTGTCAGACGTTCGCGAGAGGTGGCGCAGTGAAAAAAACCTTAAGTTGGAATTTGGGTATTCTCGGGATTCGAACCTGGGACCCCTCGCTTAGAAGTCCAACACACTAACCACTAAGCCACTGTGCCGACCACTTAGCAGACAGCACCGGTTTTTATGCAGCTCTTAATCGTTTTCGCAGTGTGCTATTGTTAATGCGAATGAAGAAATCCTTGGAATTGTTGAGAGCAAACTTCTACAAATGATTTTCTTTCCAAATTGTGTTGGCAATCTTTGGAGGAGAAGATTTAGCAGCGAAGTCTACGAGTCTTACAGTCGTTTTAGAATTTAGATTGTAAAGATGGACAACAACGCAACGGACCGAAGAGGCTGCGATTTCAACTCAGAGAGCGTGACGTCACGCACACAAGTGGAGTGGTAGTTATGCACCAATGTACGAGTGCGGATCTTGAATGTGGGTCCGAAAAGTACCGCATCCGTGATCGAGTACTATGTGACGGAACTTGTTATTATTTTACATATAAGATAAACATAATTCAGTGACGTATGCGAGTTCACGGATGCGGTACTTCGACTCCTTCTTTTTAGCCGGCACTACCACGAAAAGAGTGAGAAATAGTTTTCGTACATGTATCCCATGTTCCATAGGGAACATGCATAGACGCAGATGATAATTTCGGGCATGAGGTAAGCTACTTTCCGCGGCTTTTCGTTACGTCCCCCAAAACAACCGCCAACAAGACCAATGTCAGAGACAGAAAAACTGGAAGTGATTGTAACAGCACACACACGAATTAAGTGTTCAGTTAATATTTATTCGGCACAGAGCAATATCTAGTCTTAAGTCATTTCCTTGCTTACTTCATACAATATAGTAGCACCCAATATTTTTTTTTCTAACACTACATTTAACAAACTTATAGGCTACTTAATGTTTACTACTGACAAATACTTATTTTGCATGCATATCCTTTCGATACAGAAAACTAATTTAAAAGCACGTTCCAACGGCTGCAAGACTCGCAATATTTCGTGTTGTTAGGATGAGAGCCGCCGAATGCCACTCTTGGCAGCATCCCAAGGGGGGAATTCGAAAAACGGAATCTTTCAAGTTTAATGTAAATATATTTGTATTCAAACGGCAACATATATAATTCAATTGATACAATCTAATAAGTAAAACTCTATCATATATTAGGCATTCGTTTAAAGTACTAAAGAACATGTCAACACAAATAATCTACACAATAGTCTTCCACTGTTCGTCGGCCGTACTGCCCAGCTCCTTGTTCTCAGGCCCCAAAATGCATTTGCCATAGTGCTGTGGCTTTTCCTTGAAGTACTTTTCCACTACTCCTTTCAGTTCTGTCAGCGTCACGTTCAACATGCGCTGGCGGTATTTTTGGAATAACTCCTGTGAAACTCCGTAAAGGAAGAAATCAACGCCCAGGTTGCCTGGTGCAACTGGCGAGTCCAACTGCTGCAGCACGCCCAATTTCGCCTCGAATAGGGTCTGTTCTGTAATGTCTTTGTCACTGTCCTTTAGCCACTTGTAGGTTTCATCGAATGCATCGAATGTTTTCGTTGAGTTGGGGTCCCGATAGCTGTAGAAACTGAATATTCCATCGGAACTTAGTTTGGCTCCAGCGCCGTATGCGCCGTTTTGTTCCCTGACTACCGGCAGAAGGTATTTCGCAGAGATCAGCTTGGCCAGAATTCTCAACGCGGGATGGTCACGATGGATATAGGGAACAGTGAAAAGCGCTTTAGCGCAGTAGTTCACTGGGATATTCATAACAAAGTGTTGACACGCAGGCTGCAGCAGATTTACTTGGTTATCTTTTTTCATGCATTCACTCTGAGGCAATTTTTTGAGGAAGCTCTCGTAGTGTTCCATCAACTTTGGCAGATACTCGTCAGATGTGTTAATTGCAACACGCATTGATTGTGTGTTAAACAACTTCTTGCCCAGCGCGACAAGCTTTGTCTTTATCTCTTCTGGCTGATGGTTCTTAAGTAGCTGCTTCATCAGTTCAATGTGCTCCACTCCGCATAGTTGTGACTTTAGTTTCGCCGAGTCTGTTACCAAGCCATTACAGCTTTGCATGGCGTAGAGGTGGCCAGAACTGGCAATACCCACGGATATTGTTGACATGTAGTTTTCGATGAGCATGTTCAACCGGTCGACGTCATCCATTTTGAAATTACACAACAGCTCGTGAATGAGGTCGAACATACTCTCAGAGTGCTGATCGAGAGCGTGTGTTGTCATCAACACGCCCAGGTCGTATGTTTTGCTGTCGTAGATGTTCTCCGCAAAGTGAAGCTTAAAGTCGATTCCGGACGTCTTTGACGTGACAATCTTGTCAAAGACCCTGTAGTCGTATTTCTGGGTGCCCATGTCGTCGATGACATTACAGAAGAGTGGGATGAGCATCACTTCTTCGGTGCTTAGATTGGCCGAGTCGAAGAAACACTTCAGGTATGAGATCTCATTCGTCTGCACGGTACAAATTTGCGTTGGCACATGCTGAACTTTGATCACATTTAATGGGTGTGGTTTGGGGGGAGTTTTCACATCGTCCAGCTCAAGGCATGGAAGGATGTCAACATTTGGTGGTGCCTTTTGCGACTCTTCCAACCGAAGTCCCTCTTCGTAGATCTTTTGTCGATCCTCAGGCGTCAGATTTGCTGCTTTATTTTTCAGCATAGTCTGTTCAGCTTGTTTGAAATTTTTTTCGTACGCATCATCTGGGGACATGGTCAAGGTCAACCGGTGAGTATTGTTGGCGAAATAGTGATCCACTTTCTTCTGTAAGTACTGTGGATCTTGCTTCAGACTATCGCGGAAAGTTTGAATGAGTTTGCTGACTCTCAAGGTTTCGATGATGTTGCCCTCATGGTTCCACAGGGGTGTTGAGTTGAAAAGCAGCCCCAGACCAAACTGAGGGCTTTGGTGCTTCAGCGACAACTCGATGTTGTGCAGAACGCTTTCGATGTGGTCTTGCTGAAAGCCATTCTGAACGATATTCTGGATTGTGGTGTCGAAAATCTCTTGCACCCGTCCAAAGTCCTCCACTTTCAAGTCCTGCAGGCCAACACAAAAGAACGTGTCTTTGATTTGTGGATCATAGCCGGTTGTCTGATTGTAGCCACCGGAAAAGTTTGGTTCAATGAGACTCTTGTAGAAGGGCGAGTTTGGCCCACGGACAAGTAGCTCCGACAGGACGTACAGAACAAATGTTTCATTGACGTCGGTAACATCGGACATGAGTAATGCGATGGAGATTTGATTTTGCTTATCGAACGGCGCTCCCATGTTATCGAATCGACTTGATATGTGAGTATTTCTTGGCTTTAGCCATCGTGTTTGGTTCGGTATACGACTGTATGCGTTATCGATCGCATCATATTTAGACAGATATTCCTCGTTGATGTAGCGGAGGGTTTTTTCCAATTTGAAGTTGCCGTAGCAGTAGATTCGCGAGTTGCTAGGGTGGTAATATTTTTTGTGAAAGGCCACCAAATCGTTGTGCGTTAATTTTGGAATTTCCAAAGGATTCCCACCAGACACATATCCATAAGTATGGTCGGGTAGAAGGTTGTTTAGTAAGTTTTGGCCAAAGATCGATGAATTTTCCGAGAATGCACCTTTCATCTCGTTGTAAACAACACCTTTGATTACATAGTCCGAGTTGTTGTCCTTGAGGTTCACGTGTTCGAGGCGCCATCCTTCTTGCAAAAAATCTAAGTACTCCAAGTTGGGCCTATGAAAATAAAAAAATGACAATGATCAGTTAGGTGCAATCAATCAATTCGCTCTACATCTAATGGTTACATTTTCAATTGCAAATGGTAAAAGGAAAACAGTGTCGCTTATAGAAGCCGATAGGATTGTCAGGTTCAATTTTGTCGATACAATTCGTAAATTTGTAAAAGCGCGAAGGGCGAACAGATATATCCATAAAGCATAGATAAAGACACAGAGATTGATTATGTTGTCATTTAACCTCTGAAGTGTAAGTGTGTGAAGTAGCATGATTAATTAGGGGATAGTAACAATTTCTCACTAGTATCATTGTGCAGTGAAAAACTGTTTGGCAAATCTCCATTAAAGAAGCAGCGACAGTCAATGTGTTTGGATTGATAAAATGACTCGATAAATTAATAATACTGGCCATTGCATATGTGGATGAAACGCTTATGTAACCAATGGCAGACAAGGTACGCTTGCAATTATTTCTAATGTCTGTTCTTGCAGTTAAACGTCTACTGTCTCTAAAGGAAACCTCGTCCTTCTAAATAGATTAACAATCATATCTACTTAGTAACCCCAGTCCCACAAATATTGAAAAAATTTCTAACTTTCTTACAAAAACTAATATTGTCATTTAATCAAACAAATTATAGAATAGTGCCAAAAGTCACTGCAGCTAGACTCGTTAAAATAAGTACTAACAATATCTACTTTTTTAAACATATTTATAAGTTATAACTATAGTTCTTGCTGTGATACTAGTTTTCATAATATAAAGGTAAATAAGCATGTGAGAGAGTAGTCAATGTCGTCAGTGCAGTCGAGAAGTTTCGAGTTTAAAGTAGCAGTTTATTAAAATTTCGACGCTTTCAAAGTTGTAAATTCGAACAAAGGTCGTCCATTTTATCAATAAATTGTAATTAAGTGTGATTCAAAATTCGATGAATCAAAGTTGATTTATAGACTCAGGAATGTAATGCCTACTAAAAAGTTCACTTACCCATATACTTTTTCATAATAAGTATACCGGTTATCGGTCAGCTGAAACAAAAACAAATCGAGGTATGCAGACCTCTGAATTTTTAAAGCTACATAGATATGTAGAACTATTTAGTGTATACTGTTTGTTGTTTTGAGGAACATATTCTTCCGATAGCCGTTAAATAAACAATGTTACAAACTACGATTTAGCTCGGTTTGTTCAGGCATTTAGAGCAACACTCTTACAATTAAAAATGCTGGTTGAACGACGGTGTGAATAAAAAAATCTATGTCAATTAAGGGGTCAAGGCATACGCCCGTTTATAATGCTGCAAATTTGTATCAACAATCGACTGGCACGCTGCATGGTATAAAGTAGTCATAAAGAACTAAGGACAGCAAGATTGCGCTTATCTATAAACCTTCGCCGATCCCGCCTGGTATAACAATAACATGCTAGTGCAGTCAAATAATATTTTCAACAATAAACTTTCTAAAATGTTAACAAATAAAGCCGTTTAAACTTACCTGAACACTGCATCCAAGTAAATGCGCTGCAAATTCCTAAAATCAATTTCGTTCATCGACGAAAACGGATACATTGTGTAATCGGGGCCAGTCATTGCATTCATAAATGTCGCCACTGATCGATTCAGCATTTTGAAGAAGGGATCACGTACAGGATATTTCTGTGATCCGCATAAAACACTGTGCTCCAGAATATGTGGCAAACCAGTCGAATCGAAGGGTGTCGTTCGAAAATTCACCGAAAATACGTTGTTCGGATCATTGCGGTCCAAATACCAGAGCTCAGTTCCGGATTTATTGTGCTTAAATGTGTAGCTCATAATTCCAAATTCTGGAATGCTATCGGCACGAACGCATTTAAAATCGTCATATTCTTTTCCGGGTGAATACTTTCGCTCCACAAAGTTCACAATTTCCGGTCCAGAGGAAAGGTTATTGCTCTTAGCTTGTGGTTGGCCATCCTGAGCCACAACATTGGACGAGGAATACCGCAAGATGTTCGATATGCGAGGATTTGTACAACGAAACGTTGGAATATGCTGCAGAAGACGCGTTATCATGCTTGCTTCACTATACAATAAAAAGATATCACCAAAATAAAACACTTTATTATACGAAAATAGGTTTCTTTTTAGATTTTCATTTCCATGTATACCGATTGGAGTTGCGTGTGATTATGAGAGTAGGTACGTGTATGTACTTATTGAATCATTTCGTAATTTAAACAGTTCGATATATTTGGTTTATAAAAAGATGTACAAAACACTCACCTGGGTTTCAATATATATTCTATATTTATTAATATACCAAATATTAAATATATTCGCGACTAAAACTAAAATCTCACATGAGAAAAGTCCTTAGAAAAAATTCCGACAACTGTCAGAAGAAATGTGCATTCGTAGATAAGTTTGATTGAAGAATTACCGGTTTAAAAAAGTCATATTCGATTGGGCTCTAGAACATCATTGTTGACGTTCAAGTATCTAGTTTAGTAAGTCTGACAGCTCTCTCACTAGATGTATCTCGATTTTGATTGGGGGAAATCGGTCAAATGAGCAGCTGTTTCAGTTGACCTGTATGGTGGGGTGGCCGACGAATCTAGTCAAGAAATTCGTGACTGAGTACTAAGTTGACAGTTCGTGTATTTGGCTGACGTAGGAAAAGTGATGTTCCCGACCAATCAATTTTTTGCGTTCAAGTTACATCTCATCCAGACCTATCTAGTCGACTTAAAATAACTAGATTCTTGAATGCGGCCATCCATTCAATCATTTTAGAACTGAAAGCACTTTTCCCTATCTCTACGAATTTCTTTTCAGAATTGCTCGAGATTTATAAATTATTTTTATTATATCTTACTAGCTGTACCCGCCCGTGCAAAATGTGGTTTCAGAACAATATGGAAACAATTTTTTTTTAAATTTTGCTGTCTTGTAGGGGACATAATTTTTTTTCTGATAATCGCTCAAAGAAAAATCATCGATAGACATTGCAGAGGTATAACGCAAGGGAGCGGTCTGCAATAGTGAGGGACTACAGCCCGTATTAAAAAACATCCCAAAGACTGAGTCCACTCTGCCTTCATGACCTTACACCTGGCCATGGGCTGTAAACATTACTTCCCGGATAAAATCACATGCGCATGGATATAAAATAATAGTGATAAGCACAAGTTTTCAATTATATTCATACTAAAAATAAATGTAGCGTCATACGGACTTTATCTATCGCTGGAAGAATTGCTTTTTTAACTGAATTATTAATTTTTTGCGTAAACGAATTTTATATTAAATTATTTCGAAATGAGTTATTATAAATGTGTAAAAATCAATTGAAATAGATTTCCAGTGCAAGTGAAAAAAATATCTGAAAAACCAAATCGATACGACATAAATTATATTTCTGCAAAATTAAGTACTCTTTTCTGTTTAATTAAACAAAAGCAAACAGTTCCGAAATAGATATTTTAAATAGGCACTAACTTCACTTTGAATCACAGCTGATAGTTGACAAATAATTCACAAATTTGTTTATTTCGTCAATTGTTCTTGCTGGCCGATTGTTAAAACCTTTTAAACTATACCTGAAAAAAGACAGCCTCAAGATTAGTTCCCGGTATAATATGTCTTACGAGGACGACCAAGACTATTTGGAAGGGTCCAGAAGATCGTTGCGTGATAGAAAAAAAAAGTCGCACACGGAGCGAAAATTACGAAGCAAAGCTGACGAATTAAAATTTCTCGAAGACTTTGATCCTGGAAAATCGAATCGTGAAAAACGCAAACTCCGCCGCAAGCCAAGTGTACAAACATCAAAAACACCAACTGTGTACGATGAGAGGGGACGCATTCGTCAAAACCGACTAGACGTTTGTGATTGCATGGACGAAGAATGCCCTGGTTGCTGGCTCGAGTGTGAAAATTGTTATTCAAACAAATGCGGAATACACTGCCGTTTGAATCGAAAGTTTTTCTATGAGTGCATCACTTTTGATGGGAAAGATGCAACCATAAAGAACAAACATTTCATGTCAAAGTAGGTGTGGGGGTACGCACTATGGACTCGTAATCGAGGAGTAATTTTATTTGAAGTATCACATAAGTATTTAGCACTTAAACTAGGTACCATTTATTAAAAAATAAAATAAGTTGGTCTTACGAAAGCATTGTTTTTAATGTGATGCAGTAACATCTTCGAACAGAACGAATTATGGGGACTGGCAGAAACTAAGTATTAATACTTAGTTTATGGGACTGTCTTTAACACAATGATTTTTGACATCATTGCTTTGACAGTCTCTTCGGAGTTCCTATGCTGGCTATACAAAACGGGAAAGGTTAGATTCAAATATCTATTTGGATAAGTATGTCTTCATTTTCAGAAGACATTAAAACATCATTATTGTAAATATCCCGCCTATCAGTTACATACGTTGTAAATTATATTTTTGATTCTCCATAACTCACAATGTTCTGTGACAGACTTTTAAGTCATCAAAGGCGACCAAGCGATTTTCCTTTACACGTGATCCGGATCAGATCACGCTGATAATAAAAAACAGCTAATAATTGACTAGCTCGTTCGGATTACAAATTGCTGAATTGGCGTCCAACAATAGATGGGGCACAAATCGATAGAAAGATCATTTTTACCGGCAAAACAGCTGTCACTATATATATTTTGATTTTTCTCACAGTTTGCGTCGTTTGTTTTGATTGTTTTGTTTTTATGTAAAATATCGAATACTTACCCCGCATAAATAAAAATTACATTGAGAATACAAAATGAATAATCATGACATAAATGAAGTACAAGCCACAAATGAAGAATCAAAATCAATCAAAGCCATTGTCAAGGGCACTGTTCATCAAATTTGCTCTGGACAGGTAACAAAAATATCACCTACTGAAACATAAATTCTTATCAAATATGCTGTGTAGGTAGTTCTCAGCTTAGCTGTGGCAGTCAAGGAGCTCGTGGAAAACTCTATAGATGCTGGAGCAACTCTTGTTGAGATCAAATTGCACAATCAAGGACTTGACTCTCTTGAAGTATCCGATAATGGACACGGAGTAAAGGAATGCAACATCGAAGCAATGAGTATGGATGAGACAGTATAAAAGATCATAGTTGCCTAAATTTCAATGTTTTAATTGCAGCTGCAAAGTATCACACATCGAAATTACGAGAATTTGTGGACTTACAAGGTGTCGAAACCTTTGGCTTTCGTGGTGAGGCTCTCAGCTCCTTGTGCGCTCTCTCAGATATGACTATCGTAACAAGGCACAGTTCGACAAACGTTGGTGAGTATGTTTACGATTACATGAACACTTTGTAGAGAGCTGGTGAATCCCTGTGTTTGTTTGTTTGAATTATCTTGACGTTTTCCGGTGCTGCAGTGTTCAGTTGGCTAAAAACCACAGCAATGTTTATATGTTGCAGTAAACAAACAATAATTATTCGCGAATCTGCTGATAAATCGTCCCAATTACAACTCAGAATAGAGTTCTAATGTTTTCTTTGCAGGTACTCGAATCGAACTCGACCATGATGGTAGAATAAAGACGAAAACTCCTTCTGCCAGGCAAGTGGGTACCACAGTAGCCTTGAGCAATTTGTTTTCAACACTACCCGTGCGAAAGCGCGAATTCACTCGAAACATTAAGAAGGAGTTCTCGAAAATGTGTCAGATTTTGCAGGGCTATTGCCTTGTGTCCAAAGGAGTCCGTATCATTTGCTCGAATTTTAATGCGAAAGGCTCAAAATCAGTCATCTTAGCCACGCATGGATCACAAAACTACCTGGACAATATTCAAGCAGTATTCGGGACGAGACAAGTGTCGGATTTAGTCAAATTAAAGTCACCATTCGAAGAGGTGCTTACAGCTGAGAGCCTCGCCGATCTCAACGAAACCGATTCCACCTTTCAAATAACCGATGAAGACATAGAACAGATAAATGCCGGTCAGTTCCATTTAGAAGGTTGGATTTCGAGTTGCGAGCACGGAAAGGGACGAGGCACTAAGGATAGACAGTACTTTTTTGTTAATTCCAGACCGTGTGAGCCGAAGAATGTGAGACTCCTTTTGCAATTAGCATGCGCTTGGAATTAAATTAATCTGATTCTTACTCTTAGGTCGCCAAAGTGGTCAACCAAATCTATCATCGATACAATCTTCATCAGAATCCGTTTGTCTTTCTCAATGTTTCAACAGACAGGTCACAAGTCGATGTGAATTTGACGCCAGACAAACGCCAGTTGCTCATTAACAATGAAAAAATTCTCCTGCTGGCTGTAAAGAAGTCTCTACTCAGTACATTTGGGAGTATACCATCCACATACAGAGTGCAGAACACGACGCTGGATAGCATGTTCCGGTGTCAGTCTAACAGCAGTGCTAAAGAAGTCGACAGCGATGATGAAGTTAAGGTTCCAGCCAATGCGCCAAAATTTCTAGAGGTTTTGTCACAGTGGAAGGCAACTGGTGATACTGTAGGACCTTTAAAGAATAACCTCAAAGGAACGAAACGAAAACCTGTGGATGAGATATCAGTGCGAACCGCAAAAATGACTAAAATTCAACATTTCCTGTCAGTAGTGGACAAGTGTTCTGCTGAACAACAGGAAAGTAACATCACCGTGGGTAGCTACAAGTCAGAGTCGGATTCTGATAGTGAATGTGATGTAAGCGTTTTAGACGCAAATAAATTGCATGCGGAATCAAAAGGTTAGATTTGAGATGAAGTTTGGGTTCTTTATACTGGGGTATTGTCAACAATCATTAGTCCCATAGACTCTATTATCAATCAGTCTTATTCGTCAAACTTGGTATACGTAATCAAATCATCTTCGTTCCTTTTTAGAATTCGACAAGCTATTGCAAAGCAACAAGAGCATCACTGACCAAGAGGAAGTGGTTGAACAAATTGATTGCAAAACAATAACGGCGCCAAAGGTAACTCTGTTTGAATTCAAACCATCGTCTGATCCAAAGTACAAAGAAGACAGTCTAAGAGCCTACAAAACAGTACCAATAGACGACAGAAAACAGATCACAGCCCTTGAATGCAGAGATGAAGAAAGTTCCTGTGAAGACGAGTTGAACGACAAAGCTCAACAAGTAGTCGACACTAAAGAGGTTATTCCGATAAAGAAAATTGTGCTGGACACCAGCGATGATGAATGTCAAGCTGTAGGTGCTTCCTCTTACGAAATTAGAACCTCCATCGATGAAATTCGAGCGGCCGCACGTTTGGAAGAAGAATTAGATTTAAAATGCATGCAGAAACGGCTGGATCGTTTGAAATTCAAGAGCCGAATAGATCCTAGTCAGAATAAATCTGCCGAAGAGGAGCTGGCCCTTGAAATCTCCAAGGAATTGTTCACTAAAATGGAAATCATAGGCCAATTCAATCTCGGATTTATTATCGTTCGTCTTGGTTCGGATTTGCTAATTGTAGATCAGCATGCGACAGATGAGAAATACAACTTTGAGCAGCTTCAGAACACGGTCGTACTGCAATACCAGCCGCTTGCCATCCCGCAACGATTGGAAATGACCGCCGACAGTGAGATGGTCCTCATGGACAATTTGGATGTGTTTGAAAAAAATGGTTTCAAGTTCCAAATCGACGAGAACGGTAAGTTGATTACTCTCTACTGAAATTATATTTAACTTTGGAAACTTAGGGCCTCCTACAAAGAGGGTGAAACTGCTTGGCAAACCTTTCAGTAAAAACTGGGAATTCGGGAAAGACGACATTGATGAGTTGATTTTCATGCTCAAGGATGCACCTAAAGGTTCTCTATGCCGACCGTCTCGAATAAGGTCTATGTTCGCGTCCAGGGCGTGCAGAAAGTCAGTGATGATAGGGACGGCCCTAAATGAACCAACCATGCGTACGTTAATCAACCATATGGGTGAAATCGATCAGCCATGGGTAAGGATAATAAATAACACGCGCTTGAGTTTCCAGTTGAAATTTGTTTGTTGTTAGAATTGTCCACATGGCAGGCCCACCATGCGTCATTTGGTTAACACCGATATGCTGTTGGAGCCAGACGAGGATGGTAACGAGAGTGATAAGAGCAGTGAACAGGCAGAGTTCGAGGACGAGGCAATCACTAACGAAGAGATTTAAAATAGGTGCAACTTATTTCTCGTTGTATTTTACAAAAAAAAAAAAAAAACTTAATAAATTTTAAACACTTATCGTCCTAAATATATTGAATCCACTGTGCGCAGTCGATAGGATGACTCCTGGCAGCTGGGGGTGCCAATGCAGTTCCTTAATCTCCTTCTGTCCCTGATGAATGAACAACAATTGAGGCGGAAGTTTGTTGATTTCTTCATCGTTATTAGACTGCTCGGTTTCTTGGTCCTGATCTTTCTCAACTGCCAGATCCCAGAGTGCAATTTGGTCGTCGTCTCCCCCTGACGCGAGAACTGTAGCGTCTTTAGGATTCCATTCGATAGTAGTGATATGATCGGTGTGGTGTTTGAATGTTGCAATTGGTTTCTTGGTTTGGAATTGTCTCAAATCCCATATGTGCAGAAATCCGTCGTCACCGCCACTTGCGATGAAGGGTTCTGTGCGATTCCAAGATATTACATTTATGTCGCTTTCATGTGCGCCTTCACATGTCAACATGCAGGCTTTCTGTGGTGCCGCTCTACAATCCCAGATTCGAATGCTCTTGTCAACAGAGCACGAAGCAAGCACACTTTTTTCATTTGGGCTCCATTGCAGATCTTCAACCGAATCGACGTGACCAACCAGTGGTCGTTGATCTACTTTCCAAGTTCCGCCTTCCAACGGCGACCAAACGTGGATATCTCGCCTGTGAATGCAAGTAACATGTTACGAAAACCTATTTGAAATTGTACAACTCACGACTTTACTTGCAATCTCCTGTTGCCAAAACACCTTGAGCTAAAGGACTCCAATCGATTGCAAACCCTTCCTGTTGATGACCACTGAACGTAAATACCGGCTTGACAGTTTCATGGTCCTGCTCGTACTGTTTTAGGATCTGAGGATCTTCAACAGCTTGCAGTTCTCTGGTTAAGTTCCAAATGTTGACGCGACCCAGTTCACTCCATGAAGCAGCAAACACCGAGTTTCCGAGTTTACTAGCTCGCACACGATTAACACAACCTTGGTGTTTAATGAGAGCACAAGTCATTTGGGGCTTTTTCGCCGCCTCATTGTCAACGTCTTCGTCCTCGGAATCATCCAGTTCCTCATCCTCCTTTTCACCTTCATCGTCGTCTTGCTCTTGCGTTTTGTGAAGGTTGCTCATCTTCATGACAATGAGATTATTCACATGAGTACGGGATGCTTGAGTGCCGGCCACCATGTATGCGGTTAGGGGAAATTTGTCTCGAGATTCGCCCAGCTCATCTGGAATGATGTCGAAACTTAGGCATGGTGCACCTGTAGATGCCTGATGTAGCATGATGTAGGCTGATTCATCGCAAACTAGTTCTTCTCCTTCTTCTAGCGTTTTGCCCGGCAGATAGACTTCTTTTGGTTTCTTCGATGCTTCTTCGCCATCACTTGCTTCGCCGTCCATGCCTTCATCGCCATCGTCTGGCTCAACAATATCCATTTCCAATTCGGTATCCATGTTTTATTTTTATATTAAAGTAAAATACCGACAAAAAACCGTACAAAAGGAAATATTTCTTCAATACAAGTTTCTGACAGTTGATATTTCGAAACACGTGTTCAGAAATATTGTTTAGAAAAATCATCAAGCCGTGCGTTTGAGGGTATATTTTTTGTTAAGCGAAGGTTGCGTCCAATAGATCTTGTTGCAAAGAAACGAAGAAAATTCCTGATTTTTATAGATCATGGCGGAGAAAAAGTCTATTGAGTTTTTCCAAAAACTCTGAATGATTTGTAAATTTTGATTTGTATCACTTGAGTGAGATCGATGTTACTAACATACCTTGAACACTTGTTTTAAGCAATTAGGGGAAACAAGAGCAAGAGGTGTGGTGCCATTGGCACATTAAGCGTGTGTTTTTGAGCTTCGTTGACGCAACATGTCCGTAGGGACCCTAGGTCTAGCATCTCACAACCCTTCGTCTTGTGTGAGTTTTTCATTTTTGAGACGAATGGAAGGGATCTTTCATGATCATAAGATCAAAGCTAAAAAAAAATATTTTTAAAAAAAATAATGTATAAGCATAAGTCATTGACAACTAGCTTTACACGCAAACAAACAAATCCAATAGGACTCCTACTGGTGGCTAGTTTTCTTTAAAATTATTGCCTTCTTAACTATTTCCATCTACTCAAAGTTATAATATACGTCAAGTTGGAGTGTGAATTGCAAAGTATGTTCGATTAATACAAAAATGAAAGTTAGACATAGTGTGCACAAATTTACTCCATAGGAGTAAACAAGTCGTTTATTGAGAAAAGCTTTAAGATAGTATCTTCTTTACAACGGTCGTCGGTATTTATTCCTATTTAACAGAAAACAGCGAAAGAACATTATTAAATTAATAAACATTTAAAAAACATCTTTAAAACTATTTTTTGTGTAAAATTATTATTTAATCCTCTAGTCCGAGAAACTCTCTCTCGAGAGCCGCTCCCATCATGTTCCAGTCGCCGTCGTCTTCAGTGTCTTGTTTCTCAGAACCGTCATTCGAATCGGAGCCTAGTTCCAAGTCGGATGGCAAATGTCCACCTAATGGGAGTTCAGTTAATATTTGTCCTTCACATAGCATCCTTTCCACTTACCTCTCCGAAACTTTGTGCTGGGCATTTCATCATCATCGTCTGCCGAAGTCCGTTCTTCTTTTTCCGAATTAGCTGCATTCGTGATAAGGCTTTGTTTTTCTCTCGAGAAGAATTCACGCTGTCGTTCCTCTTCCTTTTCTTGACGTTTTCGCTTGCGGAGTGTCTTATCAACAGGGGGATTCTCTAAAGGATTAGGTATTCAAGATGGTGGTATACCAGTGCTTGTGCGAGGAAATTTTAACTACCTACCTATATTTACATGTTCGTCGTCGCTGGAAGAATCTGATTCGAAAAACTGATCGAACTCCTTGTTCATGTCGGCCAGATCGGCATTGGAAAAGCTCAGCAGTGGATTAATAGTGTCGATAAATTTTTCGGGTTCCTCTTCTTGCATATTTGACGTTGAGGAAATCTCTGATTTTTCACTGTAATTTACAACATGCTCAGGACTGTGACAGTGCGCCGGCGGTTGTCGCTGTTTGTTCTTTGTTTTCTTGTCCAAGGGAAAGAGTCTTTCGTCGACAATCTCCCATCGTTCGGCACACGACCACAGCCAGTTCGCGTTAACAACTTTGATTTTTGGATTCTTTTTCGCTGCGTTAACTTTATATGTTCCCGATGTGACGGCAACCAGGTGTGTTGTCGCTTCGTTGATGTTCTGACTGACGTTGGCCCCCAAACTTTTTGCTATAAAGTATGCTCGACTCTGTTCCAGCTTCATGTTTGTCGGAACCAATCCAGAGAATACCAAACTTTTGCTGCGTAGAACCTCGGAACGAATTTTCGGGACGATAATTTTCAAATCGGGGATTTCCTTTGTTTCGTCGTAGATTTCATAGAACCGCCTGTGGATATGTTTTAGTATAACCTCCAAGTAAAGCAAATAATCGTCGGGGTCTTCTATTTCAATTTGTTTATTTGCATTATCAGTGGCCACTTTGATTTTCGGCAAATCCTCAGGCGACTTTGTGTTCTCGTCAGAACTATTGCTTGTGACGTCGATTTCTTCCTTTTCGTCTTTACTGGCACTGTCGGTATCATCTTTTGATTCGGCTTCTAGTTCCTCATCTTTTTCAGGCACACATGTTATTGTGGTTGTTTCTATTTCGGCAGCTATTGTGGTGTTAGTACTTGTGTCCGTTGGAGTAGCAGTTTCTTCAGTTTCAGTTTCAGGCGCGTCCTTTGCCTTTGCTTCATCGTCTGTTTTTTTGTCAGAGCTTTCGTCGTCAGTTGTTAAGTTTTTCAAATCTAGGTGAAACCAAAATTATTTAAATAACTTTTAAAGCTCTACTAAGGAGGCTACACTAGTGGAACCCTGTAGCAGCGGGTTACAATATGCAGCTCCACCTTTTGGAAGTGAAGCAAACGACTTCATATTTCTACCCTAAATATGAAGTCTGATAGATCTAGACCCACAAGATTTTTACACTATTCGATTTTCAAGTCAACCGATATGTATTCACTAAACAATATGCTTCCATTAAAGCCCACTGAGTTCAGTAACAATTAAGACTATTACATATTAAAACCATTGCCATGTCAAGTAGACACATGGATTCATTTACTTTGCAACTCACCTTTAAAATCAACTCCCTCTCCGTCCAATTCATGTTTCGAGAGCCCCGGAGGTGCATTAATATCTCCCGTATGCTGAAAAAAATGATACGGCTTCACCTGAATGAGATTGGAAGCCATATTCCACACATCTTCTCTATCGTCGATAATGCACACCATTGAGTCACCACATGGAAATAAGGCCCTGAAGAAAAAATAAATTTTTAACGATAACCAACACACAATTGTGCAACGGCCACTTACTTTAAATTATCGGTTTTGCTCGTTGCGTTGAAGCACTCATCACGCGAGAGTATTCTATGCGAGAAGAACTTGCCATCGGGATCCAGTAGCTGCGCAATCATATGAGCATAATTTCGTGCTCCGAAAGTACAAATATGCAGCTCATATAATCCAGACATTCGTTCTAAAAACGATCCCGTTCCAGGACGCAGTCTTGTATGATACCACGGTGAATGAGGTCCGTAGAGTTGAAAGTGGTAAATGCCCTTAATGTTATTTGGGACGTTATCATTTGTCGTATGTATAACAGTTTGATCCAAGTCCACCAGCAAAACCAATTTCCTATCTTGCAACAAACGTTTTGTATCAGCTTGGCCCAGTATCTGAGCAAGTTTTTGTGTCACTTTTAAATCGGGTACCGAATGAACCATTGGTACAGATGCTTCCGAAGTGTTACCCTAAATAAGAAAAAGAATTACGAAATTTGAATTGTACAAACTGTTTTGCAAGTGGTTGACCGGTCAAATACCTATTATATTTATACATACATTTTCATTTTGGCGCAAATCGGCACCACAGTCAGCACACATATCCTTGATAACGGTCGTGTGTACACATGACGACAGCGATAATAATGCGGATCTAGATATTGATTAGAAAAGTATGCAATTCTTGTTAGAAAGCTTCGAATATTAGGGAGATTATTTTTTAATCGGCAAATTAATTATTATTTCCGCAAAATATTGCTTGTTTGTAAACGTACCCTTTCTCAACAACAGCGCCATCTTCGTATAGACGCTTTTTGACAACACCGACTTTGGTGGCTTTAAGTTTCTTTGCCTCTTTATCTTCGCCATCGCAAACCTCATAGATCAATATAACTTGTGAATTATTAACTGGAAAGCCTTCTCGCACCCTCCATTTGATAATTTTTATTTTACAATCGTCTGGAGCGCAAATTACAATGTTTTGATCGGCCATCACTTATCTTTCAATTTTTGACACTGAATCTTGAGTTCCACAAACAGCCATTTTTTGCGAAAGTGGCACTTGCATGTCTGATAGATTTGGGGATGTGTTCCCATACTTTGCAAGCAATAAACTATAAATATATCTACCCAATGTGAAGTGCATTAGAACAACAAATAAAAATATAATTAAATTTGGTCAAATATTTTTTTCACAATAGGTTTAAAATATATTTTTATTGAATTGGACTTTTTCATGCATGAAAGACGTTGCCACCGAATTAAATTTAAAAGAAGTGTTAGTAAATAACAAACAACAAGTATTTATCTAGCAAACATTATAACAATTTTCAGATCAATCTGAATCTGGATAACAGTGAAATATGTCAGTATATAGTACTTTGTATTATATATCTACCATTCATACCTTGCAAATTTTAAATTTTGATTGTATATTTCTTGATGACAGCCCTTTCCACTGGTCGTAGAATCCTTTCACTTTTTCACACTCTTTCCTTTAAAAAAAAACATGCAGATATAGTAGACCTCGGTTATAACGACGGCAAAGGAACCGAGGAAATAAGGTCGTTATAACCGGCGGTCGCTATAACCCGCGGTTGCTATAACCGACAGCTTTCCACAAATATATAAATATATAATGAAACTATCCAAATGAAATGGCGTTATAAGCGACTGGTCGTTATAAGCACCTTCCACTGCATGGGCTCAAGCAGTGTTTTGTTAACTGCGCACATCTATCTATCTGTGTTTCGGATTACTAATTCAGTCACAATTGAAATGGGAACACAGAGTTATGTGTCACTGTTTCAATGTTTTTTTTTTTGGCCGTACTGTACTTCTCATACGATCCACATACATGACAACTGTCAAAAATTGACGTTGATTTGTTGTATGCCGACCACCTTGGTAAAAAAGTGCAAATTGAAAATTCATAAACAAAAATAACATAAAAATGTCTGAAGAGATTCCAAAAGTAATTCAGGAAAAGGAGAATCCAACGCCTGAAACTACTAATCTCAAGAGACATGCTGACGACGACAAATCTAGTAGTGAGGACGAATGGATTGGACCGATGCCATCTGAATCGGCAAAACCAAAAAAGAAAAAAAGTAAACGTTTTGTTTTAAAAGAAACTTGTGTCTGAAAATACGTATTTTTTTCTAGTTCTTCCCTATGAGAAAATCTATTTGGAAAACCTTCCCAATGCTGAGAGTTACGAGAAAAGTTACATGCATCGCGATGTAATTACACATCTTGTATCGACAAAGACTGACTTCCTTATAACTGGAAGCTTAGATGGTCATATTAAATTCTGGAAGAAAATGGAAGAAGGGATCGAATTTGTTAAGCATTTCCGTAGTCATTTGCGTAAGCATCTCAATGGTAGTGTGCGAAATTTCGTCCCTGAATATACTTTCATTTTTGCAGTTCCAATCATTTCTTTATCAACCAACAGCAATGGCACACTTCTGTCTTCGGCATCCTCTGATAAATGTGTTAAGGTTTTTGATGTCATAAACTTCGATATGATTAGCATTATTAAGTTGGACTATACGCCATTGTGCACCGAATGGATACATTCACCAGGCGATGCAATCAGTAGCCTAGCAGTGTAATTCACTTAAGACACAACAGCTGTATAAAATACTCATTTTGTATTCTTTTGCAGCTCGGATAAGGAGTCGAACAAAATTTACATTTATGATGGTCACGGGAACGGAGAGGCGTTACATGTGCTGGATAAGATGCATTCGGCGCCGGTCAATGCTATTTGCTATAACGCCGCGTATGAAACTGTTATTTCAATTGACAAAAACGGCATTCTAGAGTATTGGATGAATTCAAAGTATGACTACAAGTTTCCCTCGAAAATTGTGTCATTCGACTCTAAATTGGATACAGGTAATTAGAGGTTTGTCATTGCAGCGGAATCGTTGAGTCCATTTGAGCTGTGGCGACAAAAATGCGGCTCAATTCGGTCAGCAATGTTTAGTTACTCCCGACGTATTTAATTCTTCAAGAAGCTCGATGCTATTCATATGTATCCCCACGTCTCTGATTTGTTAGACAGGTCAATAAAAATACTGATCTTAGTTGACAATTTAATGCAACATAAAAGTTGCGAGCCGATGTAACGCTGCCTACAGATATTTACCTTTCTTCTCCATCATAGGACTTTACGAGTTTGCCAAAAATAAGACCTTAGTTACCGGGTTGGCCGCGTCGAAAGACGGCCGTCGATTCGCTGCTATCTCTACTGACCGAAAGGTAAACAAAAACATTTTAAACTCTTCCTTCTCCAAGTTTTAAGCTTCCTTCTTACCAAATTCAGGTCAGAGTGTTTCAATTCAATACCGGGAAACTCATTCGAGTTTTCGATGAAGCTCTTGCACGTTTCCAAGAGATTCAGAAAACCTCGAATGCTCTTCCAAATATGGAGTTTGGACGAAGGTGCTTTTCCCCGACCTCAAGTAAAACCAAACGTTTTTACATTGGAACTTTGAATTCAATTTCAGAATGGCTGCAGAACGTGACTTGGAAAAATCAGACCACTTCACGAATAGTAACATCATATTTGACTATAGCGGACATTTTATTATGTACCCAACAATGCTGGGAATCAAATTGGTAAACATTGAAACGAATCGCTGTATTACGATTATGGGAAAAACGGACAACATTAGGCCGCTCAATATTGCACTCTTCCAGGTGGGTTTCAGCGCCTCATTTGTTATTTATTATTTATTTTTGGGTCTTCTATAAGGGAAAAGCTAGAAAAACCAAGGCAGCCATCACAATAGAGCAGGAAGCCAGCGATAACCCAACTCTTCAATCGCTAGCCAATGATCCCACCCTATTTTGCACAGCGTACAAGTGAGTAGTCAGCTGGTATGACTTTCATCACTAATGTTAGCTAATTTTTAGGAAGCCCCGCTTCTATTTGTACAGTAGACGACTTCCATCGGACCTTCAAGACGTCGACCGAGACATATTCAATGAGAAACCGTCCAAGGAGGACATCATTGCAGTACCCGAGGGACAAGGTAGTCTCATAACTTGCTAGTTCTTTGCTAGTGCACGCACTAACTTTTCATTTTTTAAATTTCACGCCGATCAGAAGAAGGTTACTGGGTGTATATTGTATTTCTAATTGTTTTCTCTGTAAATGATGACGCCGGAAGGTTCATCAACATTACCTGTCATTTGCTTAGGTTTAAAGTTTATTTTTGTTACCATCCCGATAGGCACTCAACGCGTCTACGAGAATGTCATTCTCCACACGACTCTGGGTGATATTCATATAAAACTTTTCCACAAGGAATGCCCCAAGTCAGTTGAAAACTTCTGCGTTCACAGTAAAAATGGGTAAGCGCTTTTCAAAGTCCATATTATGGCGAACCATTGAATGTCGAGTTTCGTGTTTTAGCTACTATAATGGACACATTTTCCATCGAGTCATCAAAGGGTTTATGGTTCAGACGGGAGATCCAACAGGTACGGGAACTGGTGGTCAGTCGATATGGGGTCATGATTTCAAGGACGAATTCGTGTCGAGTTTAAAACATGACAGACCGTACACAGTGAGCATGGCTAATGCTGGACCCAATTCCAATGGCAGTCAGTTCTTCATAACAGTTCTGCCGACTGTAAGTTGCAAATTAATAAATTTTTCATAAATTTTTCATTTCCTCAATTATTTATGCAAACAAATTTCAGCCCTGGTTGGACAATAAGCACACGGTGTTTGGAAGAGTATTTAGAGGAATGGAGGTTGTGCAAAATATCTGTAATTCGAAGACGAATCCCAAAACCGATAAGCCTTATGATGACATCAAAATAATTTCAGTTTATTTAAGCAATTAGATACTGTTTTGTCTGTAGGGAAATAAATATGTTTGTAGAGCGGTTTGTACGAAAGTTTCTCTTATTTTTAAGCAACGTGGGAAAAAGTTTGACTCAAACGAACACAAGACTCACTGGAAGGCGGAAACAAAGAGACTTCTCACATTTCTGGGCATACAATTCAAGCGGGGGGCGTTTTGCTATTTGATTGTGAAACTCTGCAGACAGTGATCCGACTGAAAAAAGTAGGGACTCTTCCGCAGTGCAACAGGCAGAACGACAATGGGATATTCTCTGGCGAAAACACTTTCTATTAGCGACAGACCATATGCCGACTACCACCAAAGGGCTTAGTCATTAGGACAGCACACGTGTCAATCACTACATGAATTGATTAGTGTGAACAATGAAAATAATATAAATAGGTCGCTCCACACATCATGGCGTATTATTCTGAATCAGACGTCAATAACGGATTTCGAGAAGTTTAACCATCTGGGGAGTTTTGCTGCTGTTCATGGCCCGCAGTTTAAAAGCAGAATAAATCAATTTTGCGCCGCCCTGCTTTGTATCCTGTCTCCAGTTTTAAGTCAATCTCCGATATAGTGGAGTCATGTTTGCTTCTTACAGTACCTACCCGGATTGCGTTAGAAGCATTTTTATGATAAGTCTACAAAGTAAAGAAGGAAGTACCCCCTAGGCCACTAGCAAAGTGTCACTTACCGAATTATCACAATCCCTCATCGAAAAGTCGAATCTGTCACTTAGAACACAAAGATGGTATCAGATTTTTATATATATATATATTTTTATATTGATGTACATAGCCCGCAATTTATTCTAAACTAAACGATTTTTTTATTACACTAACATGATCCGCATTGCCATTGTTTTCATTGATATATTTAAGGACGACAAACAGAGCTGAAAAATATGTAATAGCGCATAAATTTACGAATCAACAAAACGGACTAAGATTGCTTTTACCATCTTTATCCTCCGTTGAGAGCAAAAGTGACAGAATTGGCAGCCTGTCGTGTTTGGAAATCTCTAAAAGTGTTTCGCATAAATCGTCCTTGTTCGGCACTGAACGCTCTCTAAATATTCTTAACAAGTCGGTTAGGGTTTCAGAGTCAAATCCAGCTCCGAGAATTTTATTCAGCTGCGATGTTTTAATGGACTAGAGAGAAAACCAATCATGAACACGCGTGTTGCAGACAAATCGGACTTGTACACCTACCTTGAAGTATTGGTACTTCTGCTCGGCAGTTAGTTCCTTCCAATTGCAGTAGAATTGCGCTGTTGACGTAGGTGGCGGTGGAAGAGGTCTCTGAAAAGGCAAAATACATTTAAGCTGTTGAAATTGCCCCCAATGCAACGCACTACTCTTACATCTTTTGAAATTAATGCCAGTTCTGCTTCAAGCTTTGATACTTTGGGAGGTTTGGAGCCCGTCTTCTCTGGCGAGACCGCATCACTGTCTTTCTCAACATCTATGACTGTAGCCTTTTCGGTGGTGGGTGATTTTTTCACTTCCTCATAAGAGCCGCAGTCCCCGTTGAAGAGCTTGTCGATGACCTCGTCGGAGATTTGTATGTTGGAGTTTTCGAAATTCTTGCTGTCCTTCGAACCGATAACATCAATTATTGGGACTTTTTTAAGTGGTTTCTACACAAAAAGTACATGTAAAATGAGCGAATGACAGAGTTTGACCATTTTTACCTTTGATCTTGAATAGGACGGCTTGTTGGCCGGTAAAATTTCCACTAAATTGCTCCTCAAGGGGCTGAAACGTGGTCCTTCACTTGGCGGATTGGAGTCAGTCATAGGATAGCCCTTGGGCACAGCACCTTAAGCAGAAACAATACACTCATTCTGATCAAACGCGAGCAAAATACTCACCAGTTCTTTTGAGCCTTTGATTTATTCTTTTCAAACTAGCATTGGCGTCGGCGTTCTTTGAATCAATCATCAGAACAGTTGTGCAGTCCTTGAGTGCTTGTGTGTTGAATCCTAGACATTCGTTGGCTTGCATTCGACGATAGTAGGCCTTTACCGTTAAGTTATCGATGCCAATTGCACGATCACAATCGTCAATACATTCATCGTATCTGGGGAAATGCAAATGTTCAGTCTCCTGGCTGTATAGTATACGGTTGTGAACATACCTTTCCAGTTTTAGATAGCAAAGCGCTCGATTTGTGTAGAATTTTGGGTCACCATTAAATGCGCCTATGGCCGCTGTGTATTCCATAATTGCGTTTTCGTACTGGCCAAGTTTAACTAGCTTGTTGCCGCGTTCTTTGAAAATTTCCGCTTTAATATTTCTCTTCTGTGCTTCTTCTTCGGCTTCGAAGATTTTTGTTTTAGCTGCAATGAGTTTTATTTATTAAACGCAATAATTTGAATATTTTTGTTGAACATACCGGGGGCGCCATTTGTGCTTGATCTTACAGCGAAGTGTTCCATTGCGGCTTTGTGACTTCGAATCGGCTGTGAGCTTACATCCTTAAATAAAAGATTGCAGTTTTGATTTGATTTTAAAAAAGAACGTAAAATGTGTGACATTATGCTAAGCAATCTTGAAATATAACAAAGCGATATTTGGAAAACTAAAGCTGTAGGGAAACAAACTGAATACGTTGTAGGAGCTATGTATCAAAACTGAGAGCAAGACAAACGGCAGAGGTTGGTGTTCCAGACTTTGCCAGGTTTTATAAACTTACGTGGAAGGCAAACAGTTCTAATTTACGGACGTCTAATGTTACTGATGAAGTGGTAACCTAATGCTGAAGTCACAACTTAAAATAAGAAACAGGAAGCTGCTTTATTCCTCGAAAAGGGAAATACGTTTAAACAACTCACGTTTTCTCCCGTCTGATAGATAGCTTATGCTATGGAACACCAAAAAAGTGCCGTTTGCTGACATTTTATGAGTAGCGTCGTCCATGTTTCTGAAGAGCAAAGCATAACGAGTAAGGTGTTATATAAAATACCAACAAAAGCCGAATGGCTTCCTCTTAATGCCCTACCCGAGCAAAAACAAACAATTATTGATGAGCAACAGGACCACATGTGCACTCGATTCTGTACTGCAGCCCGTTTTTATATATAATTAAATATCTATATCATCGCCAATGTAATGAGAACAAATTATTTATAACTTAGGTATAGGTGTACGTATATTATTGTGCGTAATATCAGAAATTCTTTTTTTTTCCGAGAAATTTCAACATGACGTGAATAAAAGCAGGGCATATACAATCCCAAAACTTATTCATTATTCGAATATGTTTTCGAAGTGGGATGATAAATAACTTTCCACACTGGTTAGTTGTGCAAATTCTTTCATTTCTAGGTATACCTACTTTTGATTCTTTTCCGATTTTTAATTTATGTTCTTTGTCTTTCATTTCCTTTTCCCAGCTGAACAGGTCGTTCAAAGTGTTTTTGACCTCTTCAGCATTGTTGCGAATTTGATTCTGAATATGTATGCCAGATTTAGTTTGAGCAGTTTCCATTTTATTAGCACTCATTTTTATTTATTTTAGTTTATACAATTGTTTTATTTTTGCAGGAAAAATTAACTTATTTATTTATTTCCGCAGCGAAAATAGAAATAAATCGAAACTTCGTTGTCATATCAACAAATTTCTGACATTCAAGTTCGAGAATCGATAAAAGAATCGCGCACTGCCTCTGTTGGTGAGAATTTGAGTACGGTTCGGCATATGGAACGGAAGTCACTTTTTTTCAGTTTATGAAATTCGAAAAATGGATGGACCAAATATGAACCCATCCCTCAAGTCGGCACCTACTAGGTACTCCGTGACAGACATAGGTTAATACCGGTACCATTTGGGTCAAATAGGTCTCCCCAACTTTGCAACGTGGAGAGATGCCGGATTTGTCTCGATTCTTGAACATTTTCATTCCCTGCTAAATGACTAGCGGCATGTGAAACACACTTCAAAATTCATAACTAGATATAGAAAAAAAACTTCATGTAGCAGAAATAAGTTGAATCTATTACAGCGACAAAACTTCATCGGCGACTAGAGTATCATTCACAAAGCCAGAATACCTTAGAGCGACTACCAAGTTCAGTCGCTATGAATGGGGTAATAAAGACCGAATTACATAGGATCATGTCCCTGCTATCCAAATTTGCACTCGTAATAGACGAGATATAAACATTTGACAGTTGATTTACGTTGCATTTGAGAAAACAATTTTACAGCCAAAATAAAATTTGAAATTTTGTTTGAAATGTATCAGTTACCTACCTAGGTGGAGGTGTTAAATGACATTTCACAAAAACCGGAGCGATACGAGTCTTGAAACTAATTTTTTTCTTTGACAGCTGACAGCCAAGCACTTCAAATTATACAAAAAAAAAGTGATTGTGGATTGAAGTAAGCGAGGTTCCTGTTTTCTTATTTACATTTTGTTCCTAATAAAAGTTAGGAAATGTCCGGTCAATATCCTGGTGGCTACAATAGCCCCGTTGGTGGCCATCGTGGCAATTTCGGCAACCAAATGGTTAACATGAACCAAATGGTTCCCAATCAAATGGGCATGATGGGCGGCTACAATCAGCCTGGTATGATGCAGCAGGCACAGCAGCAGTCTAATCCAATGCAAAATCCAGTTATGGGAGGAATAGTACCGGCAGTAATGAACACAGCTGGTATGCATAGCCCTTCGCATGTCCAACAAGGCGGTAACCCCCAAGCTCTGGTACAGCAGCAGCTGCAACAACAGCAAATGCAACAACAACAGATGCAGCAACAACAAATGCCCCAGCCACAGCAGCAACCACAGCCGCAAGCACCAAACCCTCAGCAACAGGCACCGCAACTTACACTACAGACACCCTCAACTCCAACACCTGGCTCAGCGATGATGGCACAGCCATCCGCACAAACTCAACCGCAAGTGAATAATATGCAACCACCGAAGGAGATCAACATTGTCGGTCTATCACGTTTGGGCCAGGAAACAGTTCAAGACATTACATCGCGTTTTCAGGAGATCTTTGCGGCTCTAAAAATTATCCAACCAACATGTAACCGAGAAAATATTACCGAAAAGAAAGTCCAGGAATACTTTAGGACCATTCGTTTGTTATTCAAACGACTTCGCATTATCTACGAGAAATGCAACGATGGATATCCGCAAGGTAAGTTCAAACGATTCCCAATAAAGAAAAAAAAATTATAACTGTTAAATCCGTAGGAATGGAATACACGCACGTGGAAAGTTTGATCCCGTACAAAGATGAACCGGATCACCGATCAGAGCCAACACATTGCGAGGAATACCGAAAAGCAATGCAAGAGAATCGGGAGCTCATCGATACAGTAATGCTGAAAAACAAGCAGCTCCGCGAAATCATTGATCGAACCCGAATAATTATTTGGGAGATCAACACAATGCTTAGCATGAGGAGATCCTAGATTAAGACAATTACTTCCATATTTAAAAATATAAATACATTAAAAAAGACAATTATGCTTTCTTCGTCAGTCCCAAGAATGATGCTATCTCAACAGTCATCCTAATAGAGATTTGTTCCTAATATTGGTTTCATAATCTGCATGGTTCTAGTATTTGGCTATGATGGTCACTCTGGTTCTGATAGCAGCCGGACAACAACTTAACTGTAGTAGCCGAGCAGTATTGAAAGGTGTTACCCTTTTACTCCTTGCACCAGTTGCGCCACTAAACGTCTGATGTTAATTAATTTTCGGTATTTTCTTTTGTTTTCCAACATCATTAAAACATCCCGCGGAGCCAAAATAAAAGGCCAGCTGGACATCTGAAGTGTATCTTGTTGTAGATGGACTCAACCCTCCGCCATCCACTAAAACCAAAAAGAAAAGGAATCTCTCCAATCCAACAACCGGGATCATTTTCAACAACAAAACACAAAGTATTTTCTAAATACATAATTTTTATTTATTTATCATCCGAATTTTTTAACAATTTGTGTTTTCAGTTTATCTGAACTCGAATTGCAAGTATTTTCGTATTTTGCTTGTCAAAATCCATTCGTTACGTCTGCACATATGTAGATAATAATAATAGAAAACCTTGAGACTTTTGTTTTTCTGCATTAATTTGTAAAGAGAGACAAGGCGCGAAATGAAAATTAAACAAATTACATAATACATAATAAAAAAAATTATCTAAAAATATATGGTATAGTACTTTACTTCTTTTTGGCTTAACGGGACGAGCTGTGCAGGCAGATTTAAAGTTAACTTTTAGATAATTTAAACGAAAAATCAACAACATGGAAATAAATAAACACAGAGTGACAACAAGAATAACAATAAATAAAGCTCAATGGAAAACGAAAGCGGCATGAGAGACTGTCAAAACTATCGAACGACAAAGCGTTCCAACTTTTTTATTTGTATCTAAACACGATGAAAGTAAATGTATATTGGTGGTTTTATTACTAAACCTGAGATATTTGCTGCTACCTAGAAATACATAATAGCTTCTTTTTCATAGATATTTCTCGTTAACGAATACATTTTGTATAATGAACAACGACTTTAGTATTAATAGGCTCCTAATAATTTATTTGTTTATATGTATGGTGCGTACAATTTAAATGATTTTAGTCTTGTACCGTACTTAATTGGAAGATACAGTATTTTTCGTCAACTATATGGACTTCACTTTGTTCCTAATATAAGGGTTGTATTTTGTTTCTATTGATTAGTAATACATAATCAGTGTGTATGGGCGATAGTGAGTTTCATGTTTTGAGCGATGAAACGAAATAATAATGAAAACAACTTTTAGATTCATGTCCAACTAGGTATGGAACGCGTTTAAACTACAGCAGCATCACTGGCCAGTTCTTCTTCAACGGTAATGTACATACCCTCTTCTTCGTAGGCAGAGTCATGTTTGGCAAGAATTCTTAAGAGTGGACGCAATTTTAACCACCACTGTCTCTTGGGTATGCGTTGTCTAATAGAAAGGAGATGATTGGTAAGCTAATTGTAAATACAAAGTTATTAAGCTTACTCAAAGTTTGTTTCGGAGATTAAGTCAGCCAATGGTGTGAATCTGTATTGGCGACGAACAATTCCTAATAGACATGCAGAGTTGTTGCCATCACATTTGATGGTGCCATCTGGTTGTGCATTGGCCTTGAACTGTTCAATAAACCAGTCAACGCATTTGGCAGCCATCTTAGTACCCATATTACGATCGAATGGTGTTGGAGATCCTCCTTGTTGCATGTGGCCTGAATTGAAGAAGAGAAAAACATATTATCATTTATAGATTGAATTTTATTTTTTAAGTTTGTTCATTGCAAAATGATTCAATAATTCTCCAAATAGTTGCAAACTAAGAACTGCATCAGAGCGATTTGTCCTCTCAACACACAGCAAATTATCATGATGTTTTCTATATTAATAGATACATGTACTCACCTAAAATATTCATACGGCAAGAGAACAGTCCCTTGCCCTCCTCCGTGTATAAACGGTGAATAAAGTCAGTGTTGTAGTTTTCGGATGCCTTCTCGTTTCTCAAAATCAGGCCACGCTGCACGCCTTCGGCCATCTTTGATGCCATGTGGTAGACATCTTGTTGCAAGTCCTTAATGGAGAATTTCTCCTCAAAAATGTACGCAGCATCGGCACCACCAGCCAAACCAGCCAACGTAGCCAAATAACCACAATATCCACCCATGGTTTCAATGACAAACACACGGCGCTTAGTACCCTGCGCCGACTGACGAATACGATCACAAATTTCAGTAATCTCATTGAGACCCGTGTCACAACCCAACGAGAACTCAGTACCAGGAACATTATTCGAGATGGTCGATGGGATTACAACCAAAGGAATACAGAATTCGGGGAAGTTGGGACGTTGATCGGAAATTTGACCGCAGGCATGGTAGGCTTCGAACCCGCCAATAATGAGGAGACCTTGAATTTTGAACTCTTTGAGACGGGCGGCGATTTCCTTGAATTTTCCCTCTGGAAGGGTACGTTTTGTTCCCAAGAATGCACCACCTTGGCCAACCCAGCCAGTCACAGATGGCCTAGGGAGACAAGAAAAATTCTCAAAATATCTCACAAAATTGTCCATTAAATTGTTTCGCATTTACTTACCAGCCCATTTCTTTGATATTGCCAGCAATAAGACCTTCGATACCATCATGAATTCCAAGAACTGTATCACCACGGTAAATGCAGTTGCGTACAAATGAGCGTACGGCGGCGTTCATGCCACATGCAGGTGCACCAATATGCATTACGGCTAGCCTGTAGCCTTCCTGTAAAGCGTTTCGAAATCATTATTCCACCGCTATCTGTTAACGCAAACGACTGTACTTACAATACCCTTGCCTGAGGCGTCGAAAGATTCCTTTGGGGGCTTCAAACGAGTCAACATTTTGTATGTTTCCAAATTCCTTTCGAATGAACGACCACGTAGCTTTACAGCCAACTCCCAGTTCTTGTCTTCCATTGCTTTGGCGACCGCTTTAGTGCGCTCAACGCACTCCATCAACGGTACACGAACCGCTTGGTTGCCATCCAATGAGACAACACATGGCACGCTCGTCTCGGTGGCCTCCATTAGGGCCAGAACAGCCTCAGCACCCATACGGCAGCCCTACATTAAATGTCAGACAAAATCGAAGATACGAGCTTAGTTACATGCATACTAACCAGGACACGATCGAAAGCACTTGGATTTCCACCACGTTGCACATGACCAAGAACCGTGATACGGGTGTCTTGCTGCAGTTTATCCACAACCACTTTCTTCACATCCTCAGCCGTGATTGGCTTGCCCTCGCGATCGATGGCACCTTCAGCAATAATGATGATGTTTAAACGTTGACCAGCATTACGTTCCTGAAGGTTTTACTTCATTAAAAACCGAAATTGAAAATGTTTAACTCTAAGGTTCAAGCAATATCGCTTAATAGTGCAAATAAATACAGCTTTTGGCGTAAAAAGTTCGATTAGCCGTTATTGACATTTCCCAATGGCGAACGATATCAAATGTATTACTTTTAACTAATCTTTTCGGGCTGGTATAAATGTTTGACTAAATAAGGCATAGACATCCTACTGCATCAGAAATGATGCTCCGACACTTATAGTGGTATTTTAAAAATAAGTTCCCATTATTAGTCGAACTGTTTAAGCAGTTTCTTGACCAGGGCATACAAATAACCCTTCCTTCAACCTCTTTGGCATGCCACGGTCATACACGAAGCTAACGTGTTTTTTGCTGCTCCTTTTTCTCAAGAGGACCAAGAGCGTTCGGACCAATTTGACAAGTGGCTCATTGATTCGAATCTAGTAAATTACGTATATGGTTTAGAATGCCGTTAACCGTCAAAAAAGTGCATAAAAAACTGGCATCTAATACGGTTAACAGAGTACTACGTACAAAAGCCCTAACTCTTCACAGCCTTTGGTGAGTGTTTTCTAAGAGG
Organism: Cheilosia vulpina; assembly: GCA_916610125.1. NCBI lineage: Eukaryota > Metazoa > Arthropoda > Insecta > Diptera > Syrphidae > Cheilosia > Cheilosia vulpina. The sequence continues at coordinate 38,136,400 of OU744279.1, read as the reverse complement.
AATAGCTGGGAACTACATTTTTATGAACGGCTGAGATGAGAATCTTTCAGTTACAACCCCAGATGTTTGTTAGACGTTGCGCCTAAAAACCTCTTTAAACCTTAAGGTATATCCTGCATAAATCCGATAAAAGTGTTTCCCTTGTCAGTAAGGTAGATCAGATGGCTGAATAGAAAACATTCCGGGGGAAATATTATTCCCGGTGCTTGTGTACCTTGTGTGCTTTCGGGCAGAGACAAATCATACTATATAGCTTGTAGGCAAGTAACGGGAAATCGGCTGAAGTTGGTGGTCTCAGTATTGTCTCTGCTTTCGGGAATGAAATGAAAGCCGTTATGCCCATTTATAATTTCGTGGTCATTATTCATATGTACGACCAATTAATGCAAATAAAGTCTGTGCATAAAATAAAAACCAAAAACATTTTATGGCGATTTTTGTTTTTGAATTAAATTAAACGACAATTTCAATACATATCTGCTTTTTGGCGAAAATCCGGCGAATATCATCTACCTTCGCCGCGACGTCAACCACTTTACACAAACGAAATCTCTTCCGTAAAACTTGAATCGTAATTTCAATCGAATATTCAATAAAGAGTACACAATGGTGGCTTTCTTATGTGGTATTCGATTGGGCGATTTTATGTTCGATTAGACACGCGAAATCTGAAATCTGAGGACGAACCTAAGGAAGCCCAATCGAATACCACATTAGATATAGAGGGCGCGTTCAATAGAGTCAATGCATCAGCGATTACAGATGCACTATCGGATCTGAAGGTTGATGGATCACTTTGCGATTTGATTATGATACAATCTAATGTTTATGGATTATAAACTCAAGGCTGGGTGATACAAAAGATCTGTTAGTAGAGGCCGCCCACAAGGTGTCGTCATATCCCGCCTCTTCTTTGAAAATTGGTAGTAGGTTCTCTACTGATAATCCTGGAAGCTGATAGAGGCGCACCGTCATCGCTTATATGATGACGACATTGCCATAACAATCTAAGGGAAACACCTGTTAAACAACTCCTACAAAAAGTTTTAATGGCTGTTCTGGGTGTTGAATTCTTGAGTTTTTACCCGAATAACGCATAGCAATTGATTTGCATATTTATAATGTGTGAAAAAAAAAAAACAAAATGTACTGAAATTCATGTGTTTTTCACGCATGCACAACACACACATACGTTTTCCGATATCAACCAAACTTCACAAAAACAATATATAGACCAACACAAACATGTGTGAAAGTTTGATTAAAATCGGTATATGCGTTAAGGCGTGAATCGGCGACAAACGAACACAATTTTAAGGCTCAATTTTTATATATTTATATAGATTTGGTAGGAAATATTTTTTATTTTTTCGTTAATTAACCTCCTCTCACTAATTACTACAAACTTAGTTTCATTTAACGAAGCAAAATATTTAGGGGTGATTTCCTATCCAAATTAATGTGGTTTTCGATTGGGCTTCTTCAGATTTGCTCTCAGATTTCAGATTTCGTGTGTCTACGCGAACATAAAATCGTCACTTGCTCTGTTCTGTGTTGATTTCGTGCGATTCGAATATGTGTAGCCTTCAACACTTTTTTAAGCGTTTTGCAATCACTGGTTAAGCTTTATATTAAGACATTCTTAATTTGCGCACAGATTGATTTCTAAACATTTGTTCATAAATAATTAACAAAAATAGATCCACCCGATGCAATGCATTTCTTTGCAGTTGAAAAATTTCACGAAAACGTAAACAAACTTCAGTAGTTGTCAAACTCAAACGTACTTACATTGGTAAATCTGAACAAATCTGAGAAAAAATCCAGATTCGCAAAAGTGCTCTGAAATCTGAAAAATATTGTTTTTGTTTGTACCAAACGAGAGCGCCCTATCGAATACCACATAAATTGGAAATCCAACTGTCCAGAAAGAGTAGGGATACGCTCTAAGATTTCAGATTTCGTGTGTCTAATCGAACGTAAAAACGTTATTGCTCTTTTCTTTGTATATATTCGTGCGATTGGAATATGTGTAGCCTTCGACACTTTTCTAAGTGGTTTCAATTCACTGGTTACATTTTATATTAAAGCATTTGAAGTTTGCGCCCAAATTGATTTTTAAACATTTGTACATAATAAAAAAAAGAGATCCACCCGATGCAATGCGGTTGTTTGCAGTTGAAATATTTTTACGAAAGCGTAAACAAACTCCACAAGCTGTCAAACTCAAACTCACTTGTATTGGTAAATCTGGAGCAACTCTGAGAAAGAATTCAGATTCGCTGGATCTGTGAAACTCCGTAAGATTCTGATTTTTCTAAACAGAGTGCAAATTACCACTGAAATGAGTGTCAACACTGGACACGACTGCCCGATAGCAAAACACGCAAATAGGCTAAGTGTACCTACAAACGATTTTTGTAGAAGCTGTAGAGATGAGGAGGAGGAGAAGACTATCATCCACCTTCTCTGTACCTGCTCTGCTCTGTCTCAGAGGAGAAAACTATAACCGGGGCGTTCTACTTTATTGATACTAACGATCTTGTTACCACCGATGTTAAGTCTACTTCGCTTCATTAGAATTGGTTTTGCGAGTGAGGGTATGGGATTTTTGATCCTGACGGTATCACAATGGATCTATTACTAGTCTAAGTGTGCTGGCGTTTAACTGGCAGCCTGGGTCTGCATTCTGTAAGGCAAAACGTTCAAACGCTTTGTTCGTGGGCACGCAGAAGTTTGCTTATGTAACATAGGGTAATTCATTCGTGCGCACGAAAACGTTTCATCGTTTCGCCTTACAGAATCTGACCCCTGGCTTGATGGGTTATTTGAAAAAACTAAATGTAATTCTAACTATTGGGCTCCACGCTTTTTGTACCGTATTATTATTGTACCGTATTATCCAACGGCCTCCAGTTATTGATGCATTACAAAAAAAAAAAAACACGATATAAAAGATTTACTTGAATCATTTGACTAATCGAACTCCTTACCTTTATTGCGTCGATCAGATTATGATTTTTATGAAAATAATTTACAACAGTGATAAATATAAAGTAGCAGATATTTGAGTGCATGAAATAAAAAATAAAACAAAATAAATGCAATATAATAATATAAAAAAAGATATTACCAGCACCAATTTTGTTTCGAGATGATGATGAATGACTGACAATGAAATCAAAATACAAAACTAAATAAATACTTATCAACAATAAACAGTGATCCCTACGATCTCCAAACGTAGTCAGATGTACAAAAACCCAATGAAACAAATAATTTAACAAATAAAAACATATTATTCACAAAAACTACAATTTTGTTAGAATTTTCTTCAAAGGACATATAAATGTATTTCTTTGTTAAAATGTTATTTGTTATTTACTTGTATGTACGAACACTACTTAAATGGTTTGTATAAGAAGTGTAAACTTGTTTTATACTTAGGAGTAAGGTTAGGCAATTTTTTTTTTGTAAAAGAGAACAAAAAAACAATCGTTTTTGTTCTGTCTGAAAACCATTCTGACCTGATACAATTTCGAGCATAATTTTTCCGGCCAATTAACAACTGCTGGTTCTTCGGGGATAAACATGTAATCTGCTTCACTTGCTAACGCGGATGCAATAGCTAAATAACTAAGGCGATAAGAATAAAATAGAAATCATAATAGGGGAAATAAGGACAAGCATTAAGAAGAAAAGGTCTTTTGTAATTGTGATGTGTACAAGTACCGCGTTATAGGTTCAAAGAATCGTTACAACCTATAGCATACTACAATTGATACGAGCTCTGCTTAATAGATGTAAATAGATGAAAATAAAATTATTCATAGGAGAAAAGTTTGAATAAATATTTGAAAGTTTTCGCCTGCTGGTGAGTGCGTCTTCGCGTAAACAAGTCTGGGTATTAATATTTCAGGCTTAATAAAAGAATATGTTTGTTTAAAAAAAAGAAATGCCGAAACATGCTGTTTAATACTAGTTTTTGTGTGAGTGTAAAGCCTATTTGAAAAAGAAAGACTGTCAGTAAAGCATTTGTGGGTAGATTTACAGAACAGCCAAGTAAAGAAAGCATCTGTCTGCCCCTAGACCTGTTTCAATGAAAATTTTTCTATTACAACAATACGAAACTCAACTTGACACTTCTCAGATTAAGCCTAGGTATTGGTCGCAAGTAGAAATGACTTGATAGTTAGGTTAGGTTAGGTTAAGTGGGGTTGTCAGATCGTCACAAAAGACCAATCACCAAGGGCCCGCCTTGGCCCCCAGCACTTGATAGTTACACTATCCAAAAACTACTTTTAGTGCTATTCAGTTTGAGCGAGCCGTAACCGAAACTAAAAGAAAGTTAAATCAAACTATCGAGGCACACAGCAAATATACCAGTTAATTAATACATCTTTATCACAAATGGAACTCTAAATTGTTTTCTTTTTACTTGACAACTCCATTGCTGAAGGTATTGTGAATTGCAGAATATATATTAGTAAATATAAAAAGAACGTTATCAAAATCACAAAAGAAAATGATTTTTTACAAGTCGGCAATTTTGGAACTCCTACCGGTTACACTCAGGGTAGGGCTGCGGAGAGAAAAACAGCTAGGTGAGCCGAATCATCTTAGGAAACTATTTCCCACATCAAGGTGGGAATTTCACTGCAACGTTGTGTCAGGAAAACATGACTAACAGCTGTTTCTGAGCTTTATCCAGATACATATGTTGTGATAAGTACCAAACTTAACGCACGACTTTACTGCGGAACGCTAGTCGTCAAGTAACAACTTCGTACGCTCCTAGTATCCCTCTAAATGGGAAAAGCCGCTTTCGGCGAATGTAGTTCCGGTCGATCAATCGGCCAACAGCAAACAAAGACAAGAACAAAAATTGTTGGCGGTGATGCAGAGAACGGCTAAAACCAGAGACAGACCATTCAAAACCAAGGAATGTTTGTCGATGGGTGAAATAGCCATTAAAGGTAAGACTCACTAATCTGGACTACAACATTGGACATGGGCACTGCACAATTCTTACAGAGATACTGCTATAAGATCTGGGGTCGAATCGCGTCCTCCGTGAACGAGCATTACGTGGCGGAATCTGTTTTTGTTTCACATGTATAATCTTATATAATCACTACCTTACACACAAATTATTCACTTGATTTTATTTTTTTATGGGAAGATTGTGCAGAGATGCAATCTGTGTGTGTAATTTTGTTTCCAATACGTAGTGTATAAGTCAGGCCACTAATTTCTTCCATTTACCTGGTGCATGGAGTTGGTATTATCTATAATTTGTTTGACAGGTTAAAATCCATTGAAATATACTTTCCTTGGTCAGCCAATCTATGAACGATAGGGAAAACCGAAAGACTTAACCAAAGAGAATCACATTCTGCGCCTAATCCATTCTAAGATCCAACCAAAAGAATTTTCGGGTCCAACTCAAATCGAGAGACTTTTAAAAACTCTACAAGTGAATAAAGAACGAACTGTACCAAGCAACTTTGATAAAAACGCATTCCAACACCTGCTCGGATTTATGGAAAAATCTCATACTCAATCTATCGTAAGGTATGAAATGTTTTTATGACAACGATATGATATGATATGATATGATGGATGTGGTACGGTAATAATGCAAACGAGTCAAGTAAAAAAGTTTAAGTAAAGTAAGAGGAATAAGCATTTTGTTTAAACACGCAGTGAATATATAGCACACAATGTACCACCATTGTGGATATATCCTTGTGCGTCTAAATATGTTCTGGTAGTATAGTAGCTTATAGATCGGCTGGATACTTAAAGCAACTTTGAAAAAGAAATAAATATAAAAAATACTGTTAATCAAACAAGTGCGCGACTTTGTCGTCGTTTCAATTGTCAATTAGCTGTTAGGCTAATCGAGCCGATAACGACGACTTCAATGAAAATAAATATTCATTCCAAATTGTGTGATTTTGTTTGTTTTTCTGCAAGTTATAACAACAACAACAACATAGCCAATTGGTGCAATTTTGTAATTAAAAAAAAAATATCAATAAAATGAATCAACAAGTTCGCTAATTCAATTTCACATTTATTTCTTCTTGCCTGACTCAATTGCTGGCACAGCCTAACCGGCCAATCGGCCTTAGGCGGCGCTTCGGGGATAAAAATGTAATCAGCCTCACACGTGAGTCCAGCTACAAGGGCCAAATAGCTGCAAAAAATCATATATAATCACAAATGCTATAAAAACTGAGAAAATTCTGGTCACAGTGTATTCGTGTATGTGAAGTATATGCTAACATGGACTTACACAAAAACAATCAAGTTAATAACTAAGTATACTCTGATGAAAAAACAACCAACTACAATCATCCTTACACTCAAGTTAAATATTCAATTTAATTGGCCAATTCGATGTCCTTGATTTAAAACAACAAAACGGTAAGAGGAGAATTTTTGTTTTTGATTTAATTTTGATTTAAGGTTGAAAATAAACACCATAAAAAAGCGGGAAATTAGTTTAAATGATCGAAAATATTTGTTTTAAGATGCTTTCTTCAAAATTAGGAACAACGCTTGCCTGTATCAATTTATTGCAAAGCTTCTCCGGCCAGTCGGCTGGTGGCGGTGACTCTGGACAAAAAACGTAGTCAGCTTCAGATATGATACCTGTTACTACCGGCAAGTAACTGCGGTAGTAGTTTTGCAAATTTGTTTGTTTTTAATAGTTTCAGTTAACATTTAAACAATAATCTGAAGACTATCACTAACTTTAGAGCTAGGAATTTTAAAATTTTCGGTCGCATTTTGTTTGAACTTACCCACAATGACGTCCCATTACCTCCATGATAAAAGTTCTCTGATGAGAGTATGCCGTGCTGACAATGGCATCGATGGCTTCAATAATACGATGCAATGCCGAATCGGTACCGATTGTCATGTCAGTGCCGCAAAAATCATTATCAATGGAACCGACCTGAAACGAATCAATTGATACCAATTAGCTGAATGATTCGGATTAGCCGTAAGTAGGTAAGTAATCTTACCATGCCAACAATGTGCAAGAATTCGTTCTTTTTCTTTTGTTCGGGGCTAATTCTTGAAGTTTTAACAAGCTCATCCAACAATTCATTCCATTCGTGACGGAAGAGATTGGCACCGGTAAGGGAGCCATCACCACCAATCACAACCAAATTGGTGATTCCTTTTTGCACTAGATTTTGGGCGGCCTTAAGACGACCTTCCTTTTCACGGAAATCGGTGCAGCGAGCAGAGCCGATGACTGTGCCACCGCGATGAATGATACTCGACACAGAGGCCCAGTTGGCTTCGACGATGTTTTCGCCACCATCTACCATGCCCTGGTAGCCTTCACGGATAAAGTAAACCTGTTAATGAGATGAAAGAATATTATCGTATTAGCAAACGTGCAAATAATAAAAATGTTTTTTTTTTTTAAATCGTTTGAAGATTTGTCAATTTTTCAAGTAAAGTTTGGCTCATAGCTTTTACATAGCACAAGACTCGTTTAATTTAAGCCCTTTGTACACTACCCTAACTACCCATCGCGGTGCGGTAGAAAACCTCTTCGAACGCTTTGAGAAAAATATTCTTCTAGTTCAGTTTTTATCGATAGATTTTAAATATGTTTTCTCCTACCAGTTTGGCTTCCGCTAGACTTGTCTCTCAAAATGAGTATCGACAGATTTTGAAGGCGATTTAACGACGAACTTTAGGAGCAAAACAACAACGTCGACCTAGAGAAAAAGCTTAACAACTGACATTACTAAGATGTGTACATGTATTAAATCATCATCTTCTACAATGAGTAGGCCAATCCTTCCATATGTATCGGTTGTTTAGTGAAGCAAAAGTATAGGGATTCGTACGTCTCGGCAGAACTTTTATAACATTACGTATAAAATAAACGCGGGACTTCAAAATCCAATTTAAGACTATAAAAAATACATGCCAGGGCATGTTCTAAAGAAGGTAACCCAATTTCCGAATGGGACTTATATGAAGGTCCAGAAATTCGAAAACTAATAAGAACATCAATTCAACTAGCATAAACCAACCGAACATGAAATACACATTATATCAACTTCCGATTGTCATAATATAACAGCATTGCTGAAAAAATAACTGGGTTTCCAATTGTTAACAACCATTGCTCTAGTAGATATCTAATCAATCTAACAGCCCTAATGCAATGCGCTAGCATCCAATAATTCCGAAACTAGTTTCATCCCGTATTTGGTATATTTACTGGAGCGCTCCTAAATTGGCAGTTTTTAATTGAATTTTGGTGATCTGTACAATTGGCTGTGCACAGTGAATTCAAACGACGGCCTTCAATTGGATACAAAATTGTACATACAATATGTAGGTATAATTCACACCTAATAGCATATCACCGCCACCGAATACGTTATCATCAATTCACCAATTATTCGATATAAATTAGAAGGTGAGGGTTAAGGTTAAACGAGTATGCGATCTTCTTTGAGCATTGGCGTCTTCATTCAAAACATGGAATATTCGTATTTGAATTGCTGTTTTAGTCTGCAATACAATTGTTTTAAGCTTAACCGCGATCTACTAGCAACTTCAAAGACTATCAGCCTTTATGATCATAATCAAATTCAAATTTGTCCATGTACCAACCAATAATTTATTAATAGTTTCCAAGGATATGATTAGGAATTACAAAAAAAAAAAAAACAGATCAACAATTTAAATAAACACAAAAACACTTCTTAAGTAATTTAGACGCACCCACATTCTAAATATTTTAAGTTTACCTTGCATCCCAAATAGATTCCCATGCGCACAACTGCACGTACGGCTGCATTCATGCCCTGAGAATCGCCACCACTTGTGAAGACAGCAATACCCTTTCCCTTGTGGGAGCCGCGCTCTATGAAACGCTGATGAGAATCGTCATCACCAGGCATCTTGACCTTTTGTTCCTTCTACGAATCGGTGGTTTGAAATATAGTACACACACAGCACTATTTTATCGTCTCCTTTATATCGAAGCACTAACGGATGACACCGATTTAAAACAATCAATTTTACGAAATTGGGTGATTTCAATCGATAGAACTTCAATGAAATCTGATTACCTGCAGACTGAAGGTGGCTGGAAATGTTGGTCCGTTTTATTGCACGGGCTGGAAATAATTGAAATTGTCTTTGAAATTTGAGGATTTTTGACGAAAAATTTCAAAGAAGTGGTATGAGTGAACTACACCAAGGTGACACAAGATGACGTCTCAAGGTGACCTTTGCAAAAATCGATTCAGTTCGTATGACAGTAGATTCTGACAGCCGGTGGCGGTTATTTTTGAAAACTTATTATTTTTTCTCATACTGTTGGTATTTTTGAAAGTGCAATTTCTATGATATGTATATTTAGTTCTTATCACTTTGTAAGTGTTATTCTATATTCATAAAGGTGTAAAATGAAAATGAAATCGTTACAAACTGTCAGTTCTCAAAATCCTAGATCAGACGTGTAGGAATGGACAAGATAGACGGGCGTGTTCAATGAATGAGGCTCGAGGATCTGTACAGTTAACGGCAGCGCTACGAATCGCTTTGATTGATTAGAGGTCTTAGCTGAGCATAATTTGTAGATGACTGGTAAATAATGGGCGTGTTTGATTGAACACAGCAAAATAAAGCAAATTAGACGAATGCTCAATAAATTCCTTACGGTCACATTTGTAAAAAATTGTTTCAACTTCTAGTAAATTCCGCTCACTGAAAAAGTTTAATCGCATATGCTTAGTACGCTGCTCGAGCAGCTGGTCTGGTCTCCAACTTTTCTCTCAAAGCATAGTATCCTGCTCACGCTAAATTGTATCTCCCATACAAAAATGTCTACAAAGATAAAATTTAGCGAGGCAGTTTAGCAGAGCCTGTTCGCTCGCTAAATTTTTAACTTCATATAGATGGGCCGGTACATTAAATCGAAGATAAATGTCGACATACGAAAAAGAAGGGAAATGATTGTGTTGTGATTATTATGGATTTTTCGGAGGAAACCGCAGAGAACGTTAGCGTGATAAATGAAAAAAAAAAACACAAAACCAAAATACAAAATAATTATTTACCGACCATTTATCTCTGGTGTGGAGAATCGAAGTGGAGAACGTTAAAATTTAGCCCGAGCAGTATACTAAGCTTAAACATTAGCTAAAGTCCCAGCTAAATGTTGACATAGAGAACGCCGTGGATAAGTGTCAAAGAAAACAGCTGTTCTTTGAAAAAACTTTCTTCAAAAATTGAATTCTCTCTTATTTCAACTATTTTTGATTCTAGGTACTTCTCGTATTAAAGTTCATCCTTGATTACTTTTCCGCAACAGAACAACAAATACACGCGATCTGTCGTAATTTAGCTTGAGAAAATGTGCCGAGCCATTAACTGGGCAACCTAAATTTTGACAGTCACATGAAGTACATTCTGAAACAAAAGTTTGATTATTTAGCTTGAGCTGTGTATCGCTCAGCTAAATTTTGGAGAGAATTTTGTATGGAAGCGAAAATTAAGCTCTAGCACCGTACTAAGCAGCTATAGTCATGTATAGATCTCAGAAAGATTTTAAAATTATCTGCTATCCAACCACTTCTACATGGGATAAATAACTAGTGTAAAATTAATGAAGTGTAAAGCAGATAGTTATGACTGCATTCTCAAGATTCTACTTTGATGAATTCGATGTTCCATAAAACCCACCTTATATTTTGGCGTATTCGGCAGGGTAAACAAAATTTACCCATAAGGTCGTGCAGAAATTGATGAAAAAACTCTTTTCTGCAGCTTTTTAATGGAACCTCGGTCAACGGTTTACTAAAATTGAAGACATCGAATTGGACGACCTCTGGTTCATGCAGGATGGCGCGCCATGCCACACAGCCCATGGCAACATTTGCGCACCCAATTCCCAAATGTTATCAGCCGTCTTGGCGATGTCAATTGGCCGCCTCGGAGCTGCGATTTGATCCCTTTGGACTTTTTTTTTTGTGGAGAACCGTGAAGGATCTATGTTATGCCAACAATCCGGAAACGATTCAAGCACTTAAGGGCAATATCATCCAAGCAATCCGTGAGCTACAGCCTGAAACCCTCAACAAGGTAGTGACGGAATGTGCCCCGCGAAGCCAGCCACTTAAACGACGTTGTGTTCCATAATTAATGGGAATGTTTGCTCTAAATAATAAAGCCATAATAAATAAATTTAATTTTGTACACATTTAAAAAAAGAAACATGTATTTGGCCTACCCTGTGTATATAACTTAAAAAATTAATTGCAGTCAGGTGTGCGAGCTACATACTTGACACTTGACAGCATGTACCAATAGATAGATACAAATACAAACAAGACGACAAGAGACAAATCATACTGTGACCCCCAACTCGCAATCCTCTTGCCTTTGAGTTCGACTAGTAGGTGCACCGTGGCATATTTTGAGAAAAACTTAACGGAACTAGTGAGCTCCCTAAAGGCTAAACAACCAATGTACATTAACTAGATATCATTCCACTTGATAACCGAGAGTCCATCAATTTTCGAAAAATTCGCTTCACGACATACTTTTAAACAACACTGTTTACAATAGTTTGAATGCAGAACTAGTACTCTGCCAAACCTGCAGGCTTCTCTGGCGATGCTGAATATATACAGGCGGAGACAATACAATAGTATGATTTGTCTCGGGTTGTAGGTTCACCTTTCCTGAGACGGATCATTCTAAAGGGTGATTTTTTATCTGGTTTGGTTTTGGCAACACCGGTTTTGACAGCTGACGTGTGTTTAGTACCTTGTGTCACTGTCAAACAGCTTCAGTTTGGTTTGCAATTTAACCATGGATCGTCTTACAAATGAACAACGCTTGCAAATTATTGAATTTTACTATCAAAATTCGTGCTCGGTTCGAAATGTTCATCGCGCGCTGCTTCCATTTTATGATCGGCATTCCCGACCTTCTGAGCAGTCTATTCGGAAGATTGTGACCAAATTTCGCACCAAATTTACTTTGTTGGACATTAAACCACCAACACGTTTACGTACTGTGCGTAGTGAAGAAAATATTGCGGCCGTATCAGCTAGTGTGACAGAAGACCGCGAAATGTCTATTCGGCGCCGTTCCCAGCAGTTAGGCCTTTGTTACAGCACTACGTGGAAAATTTTGCGGAAGGATTTGGGCGTAAAGCCTTTTAAGATACAGCTGGTGCAAGAACTAAAGCCAGCCGACCTACCACAATGCCGAATTTTTGGTGAATGGGCTCTTGGAAAGCTGGCCGAGGATCCGCTTTTTTATCGAAAAATTGTATTCAGCGATGAGGCTCATTTTTTGTTGAATGGGTACGTAAATAAGCAAAATTGCCGCATTTGGAGTGAAGATCAGCCAGAAGCATTGCAACAGCTACCAATGCATCCCGAAAAAGCCACTGTTTGGTGCGGTTTATGGGCCGGCAGCATTATTGGGCCATATTTCTTCAAAGATGATGCGAATCGCAGCGTTACTGTCAATGGTGAACGCTACCGAGCGATGATAACAAACTTTTTTTTGCCCGAAATGGAAGTTCTTGACTTGCATGATATGTGGTTTCAACAAGACGGTGCCACATGCCACACAGCACGCGAAACAATGGCGCAATTGCGAGGCGAGTTTGGTGAACAGTTAATTTCACGTTTCGGGCCGGTCAATTGGCCGCCTAGATCGTGCGATTTGACACCATTAGATTATTTTTTGTGGGGGTATGCCAAGGCTAATGTGTATAGGGACAAGCCCGCTTCGATTGACGCACTGGAAGCCAACATCCATGCATTCATTCGTGAGATACCGGCCGATATGTGTGAAAGAGTATGCCAAAATTGGACTCAGCGGATGGGCTACCTGAGACGCAGCCGCGGTCAACATTTGCATGAAATTATCTTTAAACATTAAATTGCAAGGTTCAAACTATCGATTCAAATAAATATTTCATTCATTTTTTCGAATTTTTTGTGTTTATTTTTTAAAAGAAGTTCTAAACCTCTTAAAAAATCACCCTTTATTTTAAAGAAATGTGAAAGAGATGTTATGCGACGCGAGAAAGTTGTGGAACATTTACCCAAAGGGCTAGAGGCTAGAGAGCAACCAAAGGTTTCGAAAAATGGTAGATCCAAATAAAACAGCATGATTTTTTTTTCTTTTATTTTAATTAAGAAACTGTAATTTCAATAAACTTAAATAATCTTCTCCCTCCTCATGTTTTTTTTTGTCTTATATTTTGTTTTGTATATTAATTTTAGCTGGACAATAATTGTTTCAAGTGTCTTCCATTTTTAAATCTTTATTACTGTTTCAGCTTTTATCTTTAGTCTGGTTTTTAGTTTGCTGTTATGTATTTTTTTTTATATTTTAAGTTTTGCGACTCCATTATATGAAATAATAAATAAGTTTTGTTAGTCCCTTTTGAAGTATAGTTTAATTTGTATGGATTAGTATTCAATTTGCTTGCATTATGTATAACTTTTTTTTTGTTAGGAAGATACTACCTACGTACAAATTGTTACACAACGCCAAAAATTTATTTTTATTTTTTTGTTTTCCTTTTCCCAGTTTAAAAACGTGGAACTTCTTTTCTTATTATTTTCTACCAAAAGAAAATTATATACAAGTTTACGTTTTATATATAATTTTCTTCCGTTTTTGGTAATTATGAAGAGATGAATGGATTTTAAGAGCATTTTTTGTTTTTGTGGGTAGTTATAGTTAAATTGAATTTCTTTTAGTTTTTGTCGCTATATCAACTTAAGCATGAGCATAACAAGTTCGAATTAATGTAATAATTTTCGAATAGGCGTTTAAAGTGAAAGAACGTGTATACAATTGTGGGTTCTATTTGTTTTTAAAAAATAAATTTCGTCTATCGATTTTAGAAAATGTTTGTTCCTAACCTTCTTTTTAAATTCCTTTTCCACCTGATACAGGTTGTTAAACGTCTGTTTTTAGTTATCTCTTTTCATATACATATTTTTCTTTTATTTTGTTTTTCTTTTGAAAGGTAAAACAGAAATACAATTTCAATACCGAAAATAAGACAGGGGTTTTTGGGTACAAATAAACTAAACATTAGAACACATCAAAATGAAAATCAGTGGATGTTCAAGTACTACACAAATATAATAAACATTTAGATGCATTTTGTGTTAAAGAAAGATTCTTATTATACATTTATTTAATTATACAATGTTTAACCACATTACTTACCGAAGTTTCAGATAAACAAATATTTTCTGAGCTAATGAGAACAGATTTATTGGATTTTTGAGCGTGAAATCGTGCTTGATCCTTTTTTCATATATTAAACAGCAAAAAACACTTAAATTATGTTAAAAAGTGAACGACGATCGTCGTTGCGTGATCCAATGACTTAAGACATACATATACTTAGAGTAGCACAGTGATGATAGTTGGAGTGAAGAATGTGCAAGTTCACAGAGAGATTGTTAACACGATATAAAGTAATATGCAGTTATGTACGTTTATTCTATAATATTGAAGTGATACACAAAACAGTTTTCAACACTCACATATCTATGTACGTTTCTTCTTTGGAATGAGTAATAGGAAATTTAACTGAAAACTTACCCACAACGACAACACAGACATACAATTTACAAATAAGAACAATTGAAAGGAAACTTAGAAAAAGAAAGTTAAAAAACACATCAACATTCTCAGGGAGTTTATCAAAATCAAATTGGGGGGAAGCAACCACGACACTGATAACAAAACACCTTAAACTTTTCACAGCTCGTTTGCAAGTGGGTGTGGGTGGGTCATAAAACAACGTTAGAAAGTAGTAAACATCCAAAATGAAATTGCCTGTAAAAAACAAAGTGGGTTTGATGAAATGCACAGAGGTTCGTGTTCCGTTTTATTTGGATTTTATTTACTTTTATTGCAATTTAGTTAAAAAATATAAATTCATTTTCTGTCGTAACGAAACAAAGAACAAAACAAAAATGCTGTTATATTATTTAGATATCTAAAACAAGAGCTTTTGTTTATTAATGTTTCTTTTTATTTAACTCATATGCATTGCATGTCATTTTGTATATTATATAAAAGATTGAAGAATTGGCAATATTACTTTAATTGTATCAAGAATAATATTTTCGTTTTTATATGGTTATTCGAAGCAACTTTTAATGCATACTTTTTTTTACAACGTGTTATGGTAGTTTTTATTTTTTTTAAAGTAATGAAATTATAACAAGCTGAAATAAAAGACAGTACAAATCCATTAAACTGCAGAAGGGCTCTGGTGGAGAAGGCGACCAAACAACTAATACGAGAATAAGAACAAAAAACAACGAAAACACTTTGAAACCAATAAACGAACAGAACCAAAAAAGCAATCAAGTACAACTCATATTCATCATTCCATCCAACTGTTGTATGTATAAATTCCATGAAATTCAAAAGAAAAGAGAATTTGTTTTTTTTTTCTGTTTTTTTCTCTTTTGATTTTTTATTTTGTTTCTCTTCTGTTTGTTTTTTTTTTGTTTTCTCTGGACAAAAAGTAGTATATCGTTTTGTTAAAGTTAATTTAAATATATTCTTTTTGTATGGTATTATATTGCAAATAACGAACATGATGGAACTAAAACAAAGAAAACAAAAGAATAATGAACGAAAAATCATTATCATTTTGCGTAGTGTGTTAAATTGTATCCTCGTTTTGTAGGTTTAGTTTGTATTATTATTGTTTTCGAATTCTTTACAAAAGAAATAACAGATGAAAATGTTTTCTATATATTTCTGACAAGTAAACAAAATTTACATAAAAAAATAACGAATTGTGTTTTCCGTTTGAACATCCATACCGAGATGCATTGAAAAATCATTTATATTATTTAAAAAAAATAAAGAAAAAATAATTGATTGTTAAAAAAAAACAACAAAAAGTTATTTATTAAAAAAATAATAAATAATGCGCTCTCTTCTAACAAATAGAATTTTTTTGTTTTTATTTTTATAAGACAAAGAAAGGTTACTTTTTTGCTGTGTTTTTAAATTTTCACTGAAATAAAACATTCTCGGCTAAAAGAACGAACGAAAATGAGAGAAGGAAACCGGACCTTTCATTTTTTGTTTGTAGCTGATTCTCTCTGATAAAATTAGTTTTGCTGCGATGCTGTTTTTGTTGTTTTGTTTAAAAATGTAATTTTATTTCTTTTTAAAGATTTTATCTTTATCGAATTTTTTTATGTTTTCTTTGTTATGATTTTATGTTTTTGTTTGCTGTTGGTTTTGTTGTTTCATTTTCATATTTTTCTTTTATTTTTTTTTTTTAATTAATATTTGCATAGTCAAAAGGGAACATTTAGTTTGGTTAGTTGTCACCACCTTCCTGTGGTTCATCAGCATCCCCTTGCGTGTCCGATGTCCAGAGGGTGAGGTTGTCTCTCAACAATTGCATGATGAGTGTTGAGTCTTTGTATGAATCTTCATTAAGGGTATCCAGTTCAGCTATCGCATCATCGAACGCCTTTCAAAAATTCAAATAAGAAAATGGAAGAGAAAAAACAAAACAGTGTTATTATTATCGCAGTACAACGGTGATGGGTTGCAACATTAGTAGGAACAAAATAAATAAATAACACGATACAAGAAGTAAAATCTTTGCTGCAAAGCATTCTTTCTTTTGTAAATAACATTTACTACATACGAGTATTTTTGGTAATAAGTCAATATTTAATCCAAAACTGTTTGTGTGTGTATAACGTAGTTTTATTTTATCTAAAGCATTCATAGTCCATCAAAGGGTACTTGTAAAATTCTTATTTATGGCGAGTTATTCTTTAATTTGGGGCACGCATTCGTTTGAGTCCTTAGCAATTATTTGAGGTTAGTTAAGCACGTCAATTTATATTACAAGTTATCGGGGGGTAAATTAGTCAAAAAGGTTCAGCGGACAAAGTTATATACAGTGAATTTGACACACTCCTTCCTACTGTCTGTAGCACTCATCGTTTGTTATTAAACATTTCCACTTTCACAATGCACTAATCTCTTTAATGGCCGTTTGCGAATACGACTACGAAGTTCTTCATGAATGCTTCTGTGCTAGTCTCTTTAAGGTATAAACTACTGCGACAAGCGAGTTTATCTTGAACTTACATCGCTCTGAGTCGTATGAGCAAGCGACATTAAATGAAAGTAAGTAGGTCTAGAAAAAAGGAAGAGCCCTGCCTCAAATTAGCTTACGTGCACAATTGCACTCAACTCTTGCACCATATGCAGCATGTACTTTGATTTTGCTGTAGAAATATAATGTATTCAATAATCGAATCCTGAAATGGGCAAATACAAATTACAAGCGCTATGCCTGTCCCGGACATCAAACACACTGTTTGTCTGATGACTAAACTATGAACTTTAACATATTATTATACATTCTTCCGTTATATACAAATCATCATCATTTGTCAAAAATACCGGCTAACCAATACAGTTTGCGGCTGTATGATACCCTCGACTGTGTGCAAATCAGATTCGACCTATTCAGCGATTTGTTTTGTGTGGGCAATGTAACGAAGCATCTTTATGATCATTCAAGATTGTGCTGTTATTTTAAAAAAAAACTTTACATCTAAAAGGATAATTACACACATATTAACATCAAAAACACAATTATTTTAGTGGCTTTTGTTAGATAATAGATTTAGATCCGGAAGGGCAAATGTTTACAAATAAAGTTGTTAGAGAAATGCTTCATTAAATAAATATATATAGCAGCAGTCATAATGCATGGTATTATATAATCACGGATCCAAAGTGGATGAAGGGCATATTTTAAATTCGATAT
This sequence comes from Cheilosia vulpina, assembly GCA_916610125.1. Classification (NCBI taxonomy): domain Eukaryota; kingdom Metazoa; phylum Arthropoda; class Insecta; order Diptera; family Syrphidae; genus Cheilosia; species Cheilosia vulpina. The sequence continues at coordinate 38,118,531 of OU744279.1, read as the reverse complement.
AATGTACATTTATATTAAAACGTTTGTTGTATATGAAAATAAAAATAATAAAATAAAAAACAAACCGAGTCACAAACAAAAATATGCACTTTGATTATAGAAAACAATTAAGAAAAGATTTTTGTTTTTATCAACCTGTTTAGCTAAATGACAAGCCCTCGCTGGTGAATTAATAATTTCATAATAGAAGACCGAGAAGTTGAGTGCGAGCCCTAATCTGATTGGATGCGTTGGTTGCATTTTAGTCTTGGCAATGTCGAATGCCTCCTGATATGCCTTTTGAGAATCTTCTATCACAGCTGGTTATAGATATTTGTTTGGTTTTATGTGTGTGAGAGAGAGAGAGAGAGATGGTGCCAATGAGTTTTAATTTTACGAATACGAATAAAATGAAATAGAAAATAACGAATTAATTTGTGAATGCATAAAATTTGAATAAAATAAATGTAACAAAAAAAAAAACGTTAGTTGCCGAGTCTAAACATTATTTACAATAGATTTACGAGAGCATTAGGAATAGAACTATTGAAAACTCCCAACAGTTTTGTACACCACAACCATGTTCAGTGTTAAATTCTAAATGGAATACATTTCCATTGTTTCCAATCAGAACTATTGCAGCAGCGATTTTGTACTTCAACATTTTCTTATATCGTGTGTATTTAATTTTTTTGTTTTGTTCTTTTGTTATAATAACCTGTTTGGCCAATTGGCAAGCTTTGTCTGGAGAGTTAAGAATCTCGTAATAGAAGACTGAAAAATTGAGTGCGAGACCCAATCTGATTGGATGTGTTGGTTGCATTTTACCCTTGCTAATTTCAAATGCATCCTGGTAAGCTGTTTGGGAGTCATCTACAACGGCTGTTATAAATTTGTTATGAGGAAGATGTCATTATAGTAATATTCTTTTCAATTGGTCAATAGTAAAATCATGTGTTTGTGGTATAGCACACACAATGCAAATGAATGTGTAAAAGTGTATACTTACTGCTGCGCGCGTCTCCTGTGGCCACTTCAGCTAAATACCTGTAATAATCTCCCTTCATTTTCAGGTAAAAGACCTTACTTTCTGGATTACTTGCTTTGGGGATGAGATATTTATCCAGAAGACCCTGTAACCAAAAATAATACATGAAACATTAGCGATTGTGGTGGGGAGGCGATGCCAACTCTTTAGAAGGGCAATGTAAAATGTTTCCTTGCGATTAAACACGTATAGATTTATAACGAGGACATTTTACACATGTATAACCACCCAGCATCTGGTTGTACAACACAAGTGACCTATTTTTGTACATCAAGTATCTTGTTGAATCGTTGTCGGTCGGTTTATGATTGGGTTCGAGGGATCCGGGGTTGGGTATTCGTGATGAGCGCATGCAAACACAGAACAACCCCTTCTGTGTGTGTGCTTAGGAGGGGGCGGAGACTATATCTGTGCAAGGATACATGACTATACAAAGTAATTAGATATGTTCCCCTTCAGTAATTTACACCGAAAAGGCTTGCCCAGCTTTATCTTTTTATAGAACTTACACAGGGATAAAATCAATACTTCTGGGTTTCAAATTATAAATATTATGTGATTCAAATAGATTGTAAATTTTAGAAGATAATAAGCATGCCTCTTTTCGAGTCCAAACAGATGGAAAATTGCTTGTGTACAAAAGGGCTTCTTTAAGGAACTGCCCAACACAGCGTTTCTCTGTACGTACTGCCTTATTATTATCAAGGGTGTTTGTCAAGAAAATGTAAGTTAATTGGCTGCTCTTGAATACCGCTCTGTATATCGATTGTATGAGCACTTGGAATAATACAATGGGCTTTGATTGACCTTAAATTTAGTGTAGGTCACATTGTCTATATTTTTGTCACCGTTGATACGAGTAGTTCATATTATTGAAGGTCCTAGAAAATATTTAGTGTGAAGGTTAAAAATGATTATAAGTAAGACCCATTGTCTTATGTTTGTCACCATTGATAGTTCATATATTTGAAGGTGGTCACTAAAAATGATTTTTGGTACAGGACATATATTTCTCGATAATATTATTCGCAACTTCTGTTGTAGTACTGTTTTAAAAACACAATGCAAGCGCCGTTCTTTTATAAATCCTCCACATGATTTCTAAAAGAAATGAGTGAGTTGAATTGTGAGTTGGCCAATGCCCTAATGTTGAATATGGCGGTGAGTTAAACCCGACTAATTTTGCGGACCATCCCTGTGGTCTTTGATAAACACTGTTCTTTTTGTTTTGTACTTCGTAAGGAATGAACAGCATTTTTGGAGAGCAAAAGTGGTGCAGGTACTAATCGGTAGGAAACTTTGAAGTGCAAGCAAAAAAAAAAACAGCAATAGTGTTCATCTTTAGGCCTGTTTTTTTTAGCTTCGTTTTTAGCAAAGCAAAGTAAAGTAGGATTTTCAGCACGCAATTACAACAACTACGCTCTACTTGACACTTCGAGACTCACAGTAGTTATTGTAATTTGTGTGCTGAAAATCTTACTTTACTTTGCTTTGCTGAGAACGAAGCTCAAAAAAACACGCCTTTTTTTCTGACAACTAGCCAGATTATAGAAATCAGTGTATACTTTTTCCGGACAATGTATTGAGGTTAAGAACACTACCAAGATTGACTTTCGTACAAACAATCTTCAAAGTCCAGCTCTTCTCGTTGTGCTTGGGACATGTCTTAGGTTGGGGTAGAGAAAACTGATGGGACATGCACAAATCCTGCACATAAATCAAATTAGATCCATTGCGTTGCCTTAGGGGTTATGGCTCCCATGTAGTGGAACCTCAAATCGCCTGTTCCGGATTACAGAGAGGGATTAGCATTGTGTTATCTGTTTGATTTAGGATCTCTTTCGTGACAGCTATCAGCTATTTCAATCGCATGCACATTTCTGTGTCTAGGGACTCAGCATAGTTTTGCTTTATGATTCGTGCAAATAATCTATAAGCTCTAAACCCCAGAGACTAACAACAAATTTTGGTTTTAATACTATGAAAGAAATAGCTTTGAATATAGGTTTCTTGATCATGAAAAGGACTTCGTACTGGTTTCGGAAAAACGTTGTTCTTTCGAATATGAAATAATTTAGATTTGGAATTTTTAACTTCGGGAAGAGTTTAACATAATATATTTATTTGCTACAGTTGGTTATGACGATGTTGGGAAAAAACGGTTTTAGGTATTCAAAGCTGTTCGGCACATCAAACTCGATAAATAAAGTTAGCCAATGCTAGCTCTCTTTGTGGTTAAGGACCAACAGGCTTCATTTAAATAAATGAAAATAGTGGACAGTAATTCTTTGTGAAATGGTTTTGTTCTTCAAAAGAGTGGCCTTTGTTCATCGTTCATGTATCGTTCGATTGATATTTGCTGGCAACAGATTTTCAAAAGTAAACTTACCAAAACTTCGTAACAAATTTCCCTAAGCTCCTTTTCCACGCGTTCTCTGTACTCTCGGGCGAGCTGTTGTTTTCTGGCGGAGGCTTCAGTTTTTTGTTCAATTGATGAAATTACTCTCCATGATGATCTGGTGGCAACAAAAATAAAAAGTTTATCTCTTAATACACATTCATTTCGTAAGAAATTCGCGATAGTAATTAATAAATGTTACCAACCCACAATAGCTACATGTATTTTTCATAAATTATACGCGCTATTGTGAGACTAGCATAAAAATTATTTATTAGTAAGGTCCGATTTGGATAAGCTTACCTGCGGGCACCAACAACATTTTTGTATGCAACTGAAAGAAGATTTCTTTCCTCATTTGACAGTTCGACTCCTGTTTCTGTGACTGATTTCATAGCTTGAGCCATGTCATCGTACCTGTGTATGGAAAAAAAGAAAGCAAAGAAACGTTTAGTTTTCACGTGTACAAGCGTTGCCGGAGTGTTTCGTTTTAGATTTACCTTTCGGATTGTTCGGCTAGTTTTGCCTTTTGGACCAATTCTTCTTTGTCGACTGTAGACATTTTGATGTGTTGTTTTTGTTGTTTAGTTTAAGCTTGGTAAATATAATATATATAAATTTTGGGGAATTCCGAATTTTACGAAATGGTTTTAGAAATATATTTATATAATGTTGGTACAGAGATTAGTGCGCCGCTCGCAATGACCCCTGTAACAAAGAAAAAAGAGAAAATTTCATTAATTTTGTGTGTTTGCAAGGAATAACGTGCTTTAAATATAAAACGTTGACAGTTTCTCTGTTTGAAGTCAATAAGGCGAGTTTATTTCATAGAATGAAAGCAAGTTGAAGCAAATCTTTAAATGGTTTGGTATGAGAAATTCCAATCATACTAATTGTTTAGTGTAGGACAGGGCAGGGAGTAAGGAACTATATCTTACCGTTTTTAAGGATTTGCTAATAAATAAATAAAATTGAGAAGATTTATCGTTGTTTAAGCTTGCTTTCTAGTGTTGCTGGGGAATGAAATGCATTTGTTTTCTGACAAAGCACGTATTATGTAAATTTGTACATAACTGCATTGCGATCAAATTGCATTATCCGTCAACGAGGATCAATATTTTTTAATACCGCGCACGTTGGGATGTGTGGCGATCAGGCCCCGTACTGCGTCTGAAGATTTGGCTAGCCAATAGAAAATGCCTAGCAAAATGCTATAAACGCTACTGGGCGCAGATGATCGCACTGCAGAAAGTGCTACATCGCAAAACAGCCCAGGCCGCACCAGCAGTTGGTATGTGCCATTGCTGGACACGGTATCATTGGGAATCATGCCTTCAGGCTGGGTATTCGTGAAAACACTTTCTTGCAGAAGCGGCATGGACGAGGCTATTATTCATCTTATAAACACCTGCCAAGCACTCTCAACTCGAAGAATACTTTTTCGACAATTTCTCGATGCTTATATTAAGCATCAGCTGTTTCAAGCAGTTTATACTTATAATTTAACAGGTAGTCAGTATTATAGATCCTTAGTGTTATTGATGTGTCTGCAGACAAGACCTATAGCCTCGGAGGAAACTACATTTTTCCTTGTATAAAAATCGTAAAATGTAATATAAAGATGGTCAATCCTTTATTAACTAAGTGGACTTAAAGGGTTAATTAAAAAAATGACAGAAGCCTGTAACCAACACGTGTTCTACAATGTGTGAGCATTCTTACATGTCACAAAGTATCGCACAGTGACATAGTAAAATGTTCCTGTTCTGCAATACCCGTTGTTTTGTGTTACAGTTATGACCAAAACACATGTGCAGAAATCACTGCACAGCAAGATTAGAATACATATGTTTATATGGATATAAGGCACACGTAAATTCTTCACTCACCGCAGCACTGCAACATGTCTCTATTTCTAAATTTGCTGCAAAATTCAAGCGTACCACAACACAAAAGAAAATAAATTTCAATTTCAGGTATTTGGCATCATCGGCTTTTGCTGATTGTGTTTTTTTTTTGTGTTGGATGCAAGCACATCAGCTGCTTAGTCGGTGAATGACAGTAGCCATATTATTCGATGCAAGGCGTTCTGTGCTGCGTCCAGAATTTCTGCACATGTGTTTTGGGCTTTACAGTACAAATTTCACATTTAAAATTGTATAGGAAAATGCAGACATAAACTTTAGAGTAGATATAAACTGCCGGCTGATAACAAATTTTAGTCTCGACTTTAAACTTACGGGAGCTCACAATTGCGAAAATTGTCTGGAAAATATAGCCACTGTGAACTAGTAAAATTTAGAATCGAAAATAAGAATGTTTATTGGTAAGGCCCAATCAATTTTACGATTTTACTGGCGCCGGCGACATTAAACGTTCACAGAAGGATATGCTATTAGGGGTATTGTCTCAACACTATAAAACGGCAAATATTTCAGAATAAGTACCATCGACTGTATATTGTGGCGTGTCCTTAGTTTCGTGACTTTTTTTTTCTCCAAAACTGATTTATTACGCCTCAACTAAAAAATATATAAGTTAACGACGTGCATGTTTATATTACCACATAATGTTGTTTCACAAAAATAAATCGCAACAAGGAACATACTTGCTCTTAGAATTTCCCTTCTCTCTAAACTCTATATCACGGCCAATTTTGACATGTGCACACTACTCAATTCTATAGACAAAACAGTTTGGAAACAAAATCAACCACGTAAAATATACTTAATCATAATCATCAATTCATCTAAGATAGCCTATTTAGTCCGACGAGCATACGCTAGTAGCTACGCGTGAACAGAGTATGTACATAATATATCAAATGTCCTACCGCAGAGCCAAAGAAAGACAGAGACAGAGGAATAAAATGGCCCCGAGAATAAAGAACTAAACCACACAAGGTACATGTTCGTAAAATGTATACTTCTTGTGGTGGAAAAGTGGAAATTTTACGCCAAGTTGGTGTAATGTTTCTTTCGTGATTTATAAACTGAAGATAACGCCGCAAAGCGCTACAGTATTGGAATCAAATCTGCCTCAAGTTATAAATGTCATTTTACGGGCAGGTAACAACAAGCAAGTAAGTTTAATCTCCTTGGGTTGCGTAACTTCTGCCGACTCTTCAACTACACAGGCTAAAACTAAATTCCTAGATAAGAACTTTTATTTTTTTTTTTCTTCACAGCAGTTAATCGCTAGTTTGTTAAGTATGTGTGTGCGACACACCGGCACAGGCTCTACAATGTGTCTCGAATTCAATTTGATACGGGTTTAGGGTTTAGGTAATCGCAACCCAGATATTAGAGGCTCTGTTGAATCGAATTCCATGAAACAGATGTAGTCGTCGTCATGGCAATGGGTAATCATTTTTTATTTACACATTCGCGATAAGATTTGGAATAACGTTGACTCGGGTCATGTGATTCAGAGAGAAAACCGGCAGCAGTTCTCTGCCTCGCTCTAGCAAGAGAATAAGATGAAATTCCTACCTCAAAGATGTAGTATGAGCAACACACATAGTTACTCACTTGACATTTGCAACAAAACTCTGGGTTGTTGGCCAAAATGAATATACCCTCGAAATGTTTGTTATGCGCATTAGCTTTGCAGTTCGTTTCCCTTTATATTATCCGACTCAGACTCACCCATCTATAATACACTACAGCGCGTGTGTACGTTTTATAAAAGGCGACCAGTTTAGAAATTACATTAATTAATGTTGCTAATTTTTTTCGTTATTGATAGCACTTCAAAAATAGCTTTTATGACATCACCTTCTATCTGCACTTTTATGCTGGTATGGTTGCGCGGGGAGTGATGGTGGCAAAGTAGATAAGGGACCAATAGAACTGGCTAAATCAACACAATTAACAAGGACGCACCCGTGCTTGAGGGTGGACTTTAACAAACATTGCTCAATTAGTGACAACCGTAAGAAAATCTTGAACCGCTAGGATAAAGAAAAGTTACCCAGCCTTCCATATTCTCTTGTATTGAGAAGGAAAACCAAAACCTCCCGACTGCTTCGATATATACACAAAGTTTTATGTGTTTTCAGCTACACAAAGGCTGATCGGTGTTTGCATTTTATTTCCATTTGCGGTGACTCAGCCATACTTAATTGCACATTGGCAACCGTAGCTTAGATAAATGGAAAAAAAGACAAACAACTATAAATCACCATCGAGAAATACCCAATGAAATAGGATTTGAGAAAAAAAAAACTTCAAAAGTATATTTTGTATGTATGGGGTACTTTCTTTTCCTATTTCTCTCCCCAGATTTCACAACAATATAGAGGGCTAAACACAAGGTTCAATATGGTGCAGTAGCATGCTATGCTAGCTGCTTTAACGGAATTCCAAATTTAGACAATTGTACTTCCTGTCTTTGCGCGTTCCACATACAAGGCGCATTGAAAATATGATACAACAAACGAGGAAAAACTATAATAAACGACGAGAAACGGAAAAACGAAGCGAAGAAGTTCATTAACATTTACACATTCGCAAGTGAGTGTTGGGTATACGTAGGGAATGCGCGCAGAAATACTTTTGTGCGATTTATTTTAATCAAATTAACGGTTAGCGTTTTTTCTTCTTTTTGTTTCTAATTCTGTTGCTCTCTTTCGAAGAATTTGAATTTGACAAAAACGCTATGCGCATGAGTTTAGTCATCGGTGGGGGGGGAAATGTGATAGATATTGAGCAGTGACAGAACATTTTTAATATCAAATCTGGGATTTTCGATTTTCAAATGTCGAGCAATACGTCACAGACAACGCCCATCCTTTGGCAGCAGTTCGGAAGATGTCGACATATTGAATGTTCAAGTACACGGAAATCATTATATACGACATTTTATCATCTACCGTAACAGCAGAGACTATTAAAACATTAAAAGGACTCTTCATAGGGAAGTGAAATGCGATCGAGCATAGTTTGACATTTCTCTTACATGACATATTTTTTGGTCGCTCAAATGGTTCGCTTAACGCGTTGCAATTGCAAGTGTGCGAATTGGCAATCAAATTCGGCAAACAAAATTCCAATGCGAAATATTTTCAATAAATATTTAGGTACAACTAACTTAACTGGTGAATTGAATTCCCAAGTTGGTTGTTTCAGACTGTTACGCCACTTACATTCGGAAACTATTTTACCAGTAGATAAGTTTTAATCAAAATTGTGTTCAATTCTACCCAAAGCGGAATCTTCAGCACGTGACGACCTACGTGACGATAGATATAGAACTGATCTCACATTGTTAATGAAAACTTGTATTTGCGGCGAATGAATGAATCTCAACAGGTATTTAGTCAGCCGGCAGATTCCGTATATCAACGATCGTCTAAACGATATCGTTTTTGAAACTTTGATCACCAAAATAAGTCATAGGTATTCTGCTCGAATTTTTTTTTTTTTGATAAACGTCAGCTTTCATTATATTTTTGGGAAATTAACTGGATTAAGCTCGAACTTGTAATTTTAGCACTTGGTTGCTAGTTTTGGCGGTCCATCGTTTCAACGATAATCGTCTGAAAAGTTACGGAATGAGTGCCCTGGACAGGAGTTCAGTGGGTTGGATTCTGCAGTCAGTCGTAGATGTCATTTGGATAAACTAATGACTTAAATTTCACCATTGGGTAGATTTCGTATAACAATTTCCGTTTTTGATGATCATAAGAAGTTATATTCTGCCCAAATTTGTTTGGCTATCGTCAGCTTTCATTACATTCGTGAATAATTAAGTGAAAAAACGTCTTAAATTTTGGCACTTAGTTCCTACTTTTGGAGGTCTATCGTTTCGACGATAAACGTCCGAAAAGTTACGGAATGAGTACCCAGATATGTGTTTTGAATATTAAAATCATTTATGAAATAAATTTAATAAAATCTTTATTGTTGTGTTTGACATAAAACCAAAATTTAGAAGTGAGTTTAAAGGGCTCTAAAAATGCACCGACACTTCACTTTACTTCTCGGAACGTCCACGTGAAACGAACTGCAAGTATCGTAGAAAGTTTATATTTTTATTTAATAATATGATGAATTTTCTAAGGATTGACGAATGATACAAGAAAAGGTTTGTCTTTCGCGAAATATTTATGGTGAACATGCTTTTAATTGATTGAAAGGAGATTAGATTGTGTTTTCTTCAGCAGACATTTCAAGCAAATTACACCCGTATCCGCGCGTACGATAAAAAAATTACCATTGCAAGTGTACGGCTTAAGTTCTAAGTCACAATGACGAGATTTTCCATACATAGGTACCTACCCAAATATTTATTGGAAACTACTATTTAAGTGGACGCTTAAAAATGGTTGTTTAGCATAGTTTCTGGTAAAACTAATTGGACCTTACTAGGCCATAACCATTTTCAATCTAAACCTTAAATTTATTGTAGGTCACAATAGCTAATTTTATCGCGAAAACTTTGCTATTTAAGCTTCCATACTGTAGTAGCGCCAAACTTTATTTGAAAGTTGAACCAGCGGAAGATGTCCACGTCCTTACAAAACTAGAAAATATAGCTGTTTTGTTTTCAAAAATTTAGAGACCGTCTTCTTTTTTTCCTACATTTGGATACAATAGGAAATGGTAAGGGAAACTCCTATGTAGGCGCAGTGATCTAGACTACTAAGCGAGCAGTCACGAGTTCAATCTAAATTTGGCTTCCCTCCTCGCCAACGATTGACTGAGCACATTCGTTATTTCATGATTTCAATTCCTCCAAAAGACACGTGAAAACACGTTTGAGAGAAGCTGGGCCTCTACACCTGCTCATGATAGACCTGTTGCGCCAACCATTTATTTATTTTTATATGTGGTTTGTAATACATTAATAATATTAACATTTTCTTATTTTTTTTTTTTAGAAATTGTACCCCAATCAACCAAGTTTGTCTGATAAAGCATGTTTGCAGAAATAGCACAAGAAGTTGGATATATTTAATTCTTCCATACCATTGTCAAGTGTAAGATGTTCTAAAATCCCCGTACTTAACAGCTTTAAAAAAGTTGGGAACAAGTAAATGAACGGCATTACTTTCATAAAGAAAAAAACATCTAACTCAAGAAAATAGAATATTTGATTAAATTTGAGACAAATTCTTACGTGGGAGCATCCCCTTTTTATTTCCAAAGATGAGGTAATTCGGCCTCGTTTTCATACTGCAAACTTCACCCAAAAGTGCTAAAAGTGAGTCACTCGGCTCCAGAGTGTCTAACCCGTCCATGATCGAAGCTATCAACGTACCAACTCCAAATGCTGATAACGAGGTTGTTTCTAAACTCGCGTATAATAATTTAATTGGGTGTATTGACAATTTCTTACTTTTTCGCTCTAATGCACTCCATTTCAAAGATGAAAAGGACTTCAAAAAAGGTTACTTTTATTTTATAGCTACATTTATATGGGGTGCCGTTTGTACTAGTGACGCAAGTCATTTTTTTCCATTTTTTAAGACATGTTTAAATACATAAAAGACGAACTTTGTTACCACTATACAAAGTTTTATCGACCAGAGTACATAAAAACTGTTCCACAATACAATTAAAATATTCTAGGTCATGGCTTAAATTTCTACAAACACAGAAAATAAAATGCTTTATATATTATATCCGATTTAAGTGTTAAAATCATAAATCATTTGTTGCTGGAAAAAAAAAGTTTCCGAAAAATCACTTTGAAAGTAGACTTATGTCCAGCAGAGAAAATAAAACTCGGCAATTGCCTACAATATCTACGTTCCTATGTTATGCGCATGTATTGAAATTTTCCGTCTGGACTTTTGGAGCACAAGAGTATAGATATTCCAAAGAGGAAAAAAAAAAACAATTACTCCCTAGCAACAGACCAATGAAGGAAGTACACTTCCTCTCTCAGCAAAACCGCACTGTCTCAGCCGCATAAAATGAAACGCATCAAAGTGTGACCAACCCATTATGTCTGGACAGAGTGCTGTTGTTTTTCCCAATTCTGCAACTTGGCTCTACCAACATAAATCGCCCAATGTTTCATTGGCGAAATATGAAGGCGTGCATATACTTTCATAAATGTGGCAAGCGCAGATTTGGCAAAAATTTAACTTTAGCACAGAATGCAATTAATGTGATAAAACAAATTCGAAATTGCAGCCGGGTATATATATAATTCCTTTATAGTCTTGGGCAATGTATAGAAACCTTGTTGTAAGAGGGTGTGTGCAGAAAAATTTCCTCAGCAATGAATCACGGCAACACTAGAGATATCGATTATCAGGACACGTAAGAAAACCCTAATCTTTAATGTACACACCAAGTGCAAGGAAAAATCAATAAATGTCATCCAAGTTGAGGGGTGTCACAAATTATCCTTGAATCGGATCAATTATTCAACGATTTTCAAATGAAAATTTCAGTTTGTTTAGAGGGGCACATACAAAAATCGATTGAAGGTGTATAATTACCTGATTATAACCGAATGGGAAAGGGGAGAGTTCAGCAATTGTCCATAGGCAACCACCAGTAGCAATACACCAATTATAATAATCCTTTCCGTTGACAAAAAAGTTATAGAGTTGAACTTGCTCTTTTTTTTATATTCTTTTTACAACTAGCACATGAGATTAGGTTAATATTTTTTTTATCACTTTATCACAACGAAATTAAATAAAAAACTACACAAGTTTTTTCTTCTTCATTAAATACGAAGTAAATACTTTTTGTCGTCCCAGGCTTAGGTTGTGTATATATGCAATTACTATATAATTGTGTCGACGAGTTTATGTAAAAATTTGCTTAACTAATTTTCTTTTTTTAATTTATTTTCTAACTTTTAGACATCATTGCCTGAGACGAAGTGCAATACCGACCACACTTGAATATCAACTAATGAGAGTTGTAGTTGTGCACATCGCAACAAGGGCAGAAACGGAATGCGCTGCTACTGTCACTATAGTAATTGTAGAATATTTCTTCATCATAGTCATCGCATCATCTAATGTGCGCTGCTGCTTGTTGTTGTAGTATTTGCTGGGGAATTCGATGATTCGCCGTAGTACGGTACCACCAACCAAGCAAATACACTTTTCGAGATAGATCAAAGAGAGCAGAGCGAGTGCAATGCAAAGTGAAGCAAAGAAGGACAGACAGACATATGAAGAGCGAGAGAGAGTAAGCGAAATTGGCAATTTTTTGTAGTGAGGTAGGTTGGTAGGTAGGTAACACACATTATAACACTGGAATCAAGTACAATTCCAGATTTTGGGAAAATCTATCGGTTTGGTGTAATGTATTTTGGAGACTTCCTGAAATTGGTTTGCCTTTGATGTGGAACTGACGCAGTAGCGGAGGCCCAACCATGCGCAATGTAATCCGAGAGAAGCGTAAAGCGAACTTGAGTTTGGCGCATAAGGAGTGTCCTTCCCCCAAAATTTTTGGGAATGGATGACTCTACAATGGAGACTAGTGCCAAAATATTACGTGCAGCTGACAAGGGATTGAACTGTAGTTGTTGTGCGTACACATAGCTTTTGGACAAAGTTCAATATCTGTTTTCATTAAGTCATTTTATTCATTCTATTCTTGAGAAGACATAAAGCTGTCTAGAGCGCAAAGGAAGAAGAAACGCATTTGGAAAAACCAATTAATAAATCAAAATAACTGACAACAAAGAGCGCGATTGCCAGTCAAGGATACCTACTCCTACATCTTTATTGTGTGCACAATATGCAAAAGGACAAGGTCTTTCGCCACATGTGTCCTCTTTTCTAAATGCATTTCATTTTCCTGGCATATACGCGATCATTATCGCCCACAAGAGGCCTTTTCATTTGTCATGTTGTCATACCATGCATTTCATTTGCATCTGTACTCGTATGACCTTGCCCACACTCATACACACAGCCTATTGTTCCCTTTTGTTTCGTACGTGCCTTCGGATTAAATGAGTAACATCCTTCCGCTAGGAACGAACTAACTGTGCTGATGCCGGCTAGTGGGTATGTTTGCTTGATTTATCCTTAAATGGAAATAGTGTGCATTGTCAATCGGAGCACAGGATCTGTCTCCGTCGAAGGTGGTACGGTACATGCGCATTTTCATTAAAGCTTTTCTATTACATAAAACCGAAAGAAAAAACCAACCCATCAATCGGACTCTTTAATTGCTAATCAAAGGATGCATTGATACATTTCACAATCGAATTTAAATTATGCTTGCCGTCCTTCGTAAGACAAAGTAAAAGTACTCCATCAATTGAAGATATACATAGCACATACCTACGACAAGTAGACGTTCGAAATCGATAAATCATCCTTGCGCAAATTCACATTTATACAGGGACTACAAAGAGAATAAATATATTTTTAGATGGCGAGCATGTGTATGTGAAGGATTACACACAATACACAAAAGAGGACGAACAAATTTACCTGTGTATATTTATCTATATGCATATATTTTTCTATTGTGCTCCCATGTGTGGATATGGTTTTGTGTAGTAGAGGAAACACTTGATATTTTTAATTTTATTCGAGAAGCTGCATATTATATTTCAGTGAACAAGGCAAACATTATCATAGAAAGCGTTTAAGGGACCCCGCTTGTCAATTTCGCCGATGGCGGTTAGGGGTGGGGGCCAAAGTTGAATCAGAAAATCCTCTTAGCAGCGAACACATTAAAGGTGTTCGTCGTGCGGGCTTTTGAGTTGTTGAATTCCTTTTTGAATGCTAATGGCTTGGTGATGATGAGAAAGTGCCTTCCTAATGCGTTATGATAGATTGGAAATGGCAGCATAATTCATTTCGCCCCAAGAAGCAACGATTTTTATATTATCACCCCTTTCTGAATACTCTGAGAAGCTTTTAAAAAGCTATACACCTCAGCTACTCGGCGCGGTTTATAAGTGGATCCTTGTACGGCTTTTTATCGATTTTTTAACTGACCTAGATCATCCTTGTAAAGGGGCTGGTCGCCATTAGGAAAGACTTTTGTATGGACAGTAAGTAACAGATGTAAAAGTTAAACTTAAAATTCATTGTTGAAGACCTGTCTGCCACGCTAAGAAATACAGCTCGAACAGGTTACTTGCCTTTAATTGATGACACAGGCGCAGTTCCCGTGGCAAGGGCTAACATTTTGCACTGACTTTAGGTATTTTCGTCAAATATTTTAACTGGAGTTGCCGCTTTCTTCTTATGTATATATTCTGTACCTCCTTTGTCTTGAATCTTTTTAGGTTATATTCGTGTCTCACTCATTTCTTGAAGATTTTAAACCTTAATCCAGTAGATAAGGTTTCAGGCAGCAAGGCTGAACCTTGTTTTGCTAACGAATCGGCACAGGAAAATCATATTACATAAATATAGTCCGAATATACAAACAAAAACTGTTTGCTGTGCCGCGACCTCTTTCGCAGTGGAATCAACGAAATAAGGAAAATGTGACCTGCCACTGTCAGTGCATGGAAGTGATACTTTAACACATCACAATACCGACATTATTATTTGCAAAAGAGGGCAAAACAAAGAAAAATGCATGGAGAAGGGAATAATCTTTAGTATTTTTTTTTTTTTGGCAACCATCAATAAGTAACAATTTTTGTTTATTTTACCTGCGTCCTTCGTACCTGCAAAGAATTTTGAGATAAAGATTAAAGGACTTTCCTTTCCTCACGAGTGCATTAGGTTAAAATGATTGCAGGTAGGGTCAGCGGTTTGTTTGCAAAAAGGACTGCATACTGTTCTCTTCCTCAACCAACAAATAGCTACCTGAGAACTATTTGGCGGTGAATAGAAAATCACCGTGAAGCGATTTCGTCAGAAAGAAATGCATTGTATTACAATTCTTTTTGTTTCTGTTAAGGTAAAATGCTTACTTAGGAATTTTCACATAAAAGAATAGCAAATCCTTTACACGTGAAGCAACTCTAAAATCAATGGAATCTTTTTTCAACTTATTGTGTGCATAATCGTTCAAAAGAAAGGTGCAACACACGGTGGGTAAATAGAACAAACGAAGGATTTGTTCGACTGTCCTTTATGTAGATATGTACGGTCGCCATTTTTTTTCTTGCATTCTAGTGAATCCTTAAGTAAACGAAAAAAGAAACCGAGTTCACTTTACCTAAGTAAGCAAATGCTTCGATTTTTTGTTTGCTTATTTTTAAGAACAACAGTCTGTTGTTGTTGATCAAGTTTTGAAAAATTTCTGGAACAAATGCCTCACACTACCCAAAAATGAAACAAATACATACGGTGTAATCTGCACGTAGTCGTCCGTCGCTACCAATGGAACACTGATGTCATACTATTTTTTATTACAAAATAAGTAATAGAAAGAAATCCATTGAGCCCTGTTTTGTTGGCAAAAGGTTAAATTAAGAAACTGTTTTAACTACTTAAGCGCACCACATTTGTCACCTCTTTAACTGCGCAATAATTCCAGGCACACTCATTGGCGAAAATGTGCCAACAACAGTAGTTTTCACATCATACCTACTGATTCGTAGCAACTTGTACTGATTTGAACTTGCCTTGTTTGCCGACTCGTATTCTTATATCCGATTAAATGATTCATAGGCATGTATTTATGCTCAGAAGTTGTTGTATACTTGTTTACAAAATGAGCAAGACGATGCTAATGCATTTCATGAAAGTGGAATTCACTTTAAGCTGCCTAAAGGTTAGCACCACTGACCTTGTAATTGAATTCGTATGAAAAAATGCGTCATCAACATATTTCGTATTTAAACTTTCAAAAATATTTATCTGTATTAAGATACCGACTAATATACACCCATTTGAGTTGGATTCAATGTGGATATAGAACAAAAAAAAAAACAAAAAAAAACTTTTTTTTTCTGCGATATATCAATGCCAAACAAAGACTTACTTTAAATTGATTGTTTTACCAAAAGTTGTTTTATCAAATATTTGTTTGGCACACCATCCTTGTATCCACTAATAGAATAAACGCATGGGATTTTATTCAAATTAGATAAGTAGGTAACTAAAGACTTGTATATAAATCCCAAAGGAAAGGTGTGTTGTGTTTTAAACAAAAGCGTACTTAATCATGCGTGCATAAACGCACGCCTAGCATTGTTCCCATTTTCGATGCCAAACATTTTTAGTAGTTGAAAGCTTTTTCTGTTTTATTGTTTTTCAACTCGAATGCACAAACATTTTGTTAATGCTTAAATAACACAACGAAACGATGCAGAGCGAGAGAGTACTAAATTGAAATTTTTAACGACAAATGTTTGTACAAAACAATAACCTTACATCAAATCGGAAGGTGACCAAAACTCGACATTAATCATGACGAGTGCATGCGAATGGCAGTGAATCACGTGTGACCAATTAGCAAGGCTACCATATCAATATGGCGGTGTAAAACAAGAGCAACGTGATAAATTTAAATATCTATGATGCAACTTTAAAGTGCAAGCGATACAAAGTAGATATTTATCGATTGACAATTTAATGGGAGGCGCATTGCTGTCAAGTCTAATTTTATAAATAGGAATGCCCAAAATAAAATCTAAAAAAAAAAAACAACAAAAAAACTTGGTGAAGAGACAAAATCTACACTCGAGCATGAAAGTTTGTACACGTTTCAAAAAAGGAGAGCAACGAGCACTTAAAGCAAAGCATTTTTTTCCCTTGGTTGGAATGAAAGCCGCCTGGTTAAATATATCAATCGGTAAGACAACAGTTATGTGAAAATTTTGTATTTTGTCTTCTGTTTGTCAGCAACTTAACGGCCATTTTTCCACAATAATGGCTTCGAGTATCGTTCAACTCTGGCTGGAAATCGTATGTCGTTTTCGATTTGGCAAAAAAAAATCAATTTTTTTGAGAAAAAATCAATTTTTTGTTTGATCGAGATTGCTTTTCATGTTCTCGATTCATATACTTTCGATACTTTCACTAATACCAATGTATATGACACACAGCTGGCGGTTACGAATTGTTTATCGTTGGAAGGATTGCTTTGTTAACTGAATTATTAATTTTTCGAGTTTGGAAACGATTTTTTATATTAAATTATTTCGAAATGAGTTATTATAAATGTGTAAAAATCAATTGAAATGGATGAAAAACATTTTTTTTCCGGCCAACTCAATACACACAAGAACCAATCAAATTCGGATTTCATATTCGATTTGGCAGTAGAAATCTGAAATCTCAGAATATCTTAAGGTTACTGCGCCACAATTGGCAAACATCTGACAAGTAAACGAGAGCAATTGAGCCGTTTGGACTCGGCATAAAATTGTCAATTCGATCAAATTGTCCCAAAAATACAACTCACACAGAATGAATTGTTGTAAGAAGCTGGGCCTACACCTATGCGGCCAGTTACGCTAGCTAGTTAGTTTGACGTTTTGCTGGTGATCAATGGAACGCGGGCACCTACAAAAAATGTGACAGCTTGTCAAGTTAATAACGACAAATGGTGTAGTAGTATTTTACTTTAGAGAGTTAAACAAGTTTTTCTCTAAATTTACAGAAACTTCTGCTAAACTGAACAAATAAGGTTGTTTACAATGATAGTGTAGGTTAACTTTTGTGACTAAGTGTAAATTCAGATGCACACGACCGCGACTAAAAAAAACACTCATTCAAGAGTAGCAACAGAGATTTAACACCACTTAGTGCGTTTTTTAATCAAGCGCAACCAAGTAATCCGCTATGTATCCATGAACACCGAGTTTTTTTTTATATTGTGAATAGTGACTTAAATTTAAGCAGCCGATACTCTTAAGTAACAGGAAAACACAAAAAAAAAACCGATGCGTGCTTTTAGTACAAGCGATTACTCATATTCATTTTAGTGAGTGTCTTCACACTCTCAAGAAACTGACGGCAAAGTTAAAAATAACATTTTTCAATTTCTCCTTATCCGAGAAGACGAAATGAAACATTTTCTGTTTCCCCACTAAATACATTATGGGTGTATGTGTGTGTGGCTTTCTTAGCGCGCTGCCAGTTTAGAGAGATGGATTCCAATGGAGAACGCGCGCGACTCGTTCTATAAAAGTAAAGTGTATCCATATACAAAAATAAACATTTTGTGGACTATTTCTTGCACCGAGAAGTGTGAGAAGTGGTGAAGCTGAAGAGACCGCCGCCGTCATTCTAGTTGGTGACGCAAGGGGAAGTGGGAAAGAAAAACCGATCAAATGGAAAAACTCAATTATACCGAAAGGGAGAAAAAAAAAAGACAACACAACATACACATCTCATTTGAATTGAAAAATTGAAATTATGGCATGGCATTGATGAGGAAGCCGGGTGGAGCCAGGAGGAGCCGCTTGGGCTTGACTGGAGCTCAACTGGCAAAGAGAGTGTGATACATGAAACAAGAACAAGAATTAAATTTCTACCATTAATTGACAGCTACATAGCTACATATATATATTTTTGTTCTTCCTTTTTCTAATCAAACAATTGAACCAAACACTACATTCTATAGTCATCCGACATGACAGAGAGGCATAGAGCGAGACATGAATAAATAAGAATGCGGGAAATCAAGTGGATAAAAGGAAACCAACGGCATCGACTACGACGGCCGCACAAATTCATTCACCGAGTGATGTCAATGCGACAACCGGAGAGATGATGTCAAACTTTTTGTCTAATTACAATCAATTGTACTTTTGATTATTCTTCATTTGCGGACATTATTTGTTTGTTATGCAGTGAAATGTATTCAGAGTCAATGTAACCGTCAGAAGCTGTGTGTTCGTCATCCGCAGCAGGTGCATATCCAAATGGATGCCTCTCAAACAGGATAATATCTGGATAGTCTTGCTGTGTTTGACAGATGTTTGCTTCCTTGACATTTGTTCCGTGTTTTTCGTGAATTCGAGAAATATTTCTTGTTCATGTGCACATGAATGTGTGTAAAATGGCGGACGATAAGTCGTTTGTTCGTCGCCGTCGTCGTTGGACACTCCTCAATGCGTCACACTATCTCGCGAATATTTTACGAGCATATTTTGTATGAACGAGTCTACTCTACAGCTACACCCATGCATACGAGCATGCGCATTACTATCGTGCCGCACACACATCTATACACCTACAGATAGAAAGATAGGCACACCGAGTTTATCCATATAGGAATTTAATATCTAGTTGGGGAGATACCGCCGCAACATTTTTTTTCTTTTCTAGAATTCCTTAAGGAAAAATTCTTCCCCGATACCGCAATGACTTCCATAACCAACTTTTCGATACGAGTTTTCTTCGAAGATGTGCGTTATTCGGGTCATTTTTCTCGGTGCACGTTTCACTTAATTTTCTGTTGCTCACCTTAAAAGGTGGAAAATATATGTACTTTTCACTCCATTATAGGTAGCCGACGACAACTATAACACAGCACAGATAAATTATTTGCGTTGTATTCTTTTTTTTTTTATCGATTTTTCCCACACGAATTTTTGACGTTTTCAGAAAGGTGTAGGAGGAATTTTCCCGGAATGGAAATTGCCTAACGCACAGCCAGTGATATAAGAAATAAATATCTTTGCCATTGATTCGCCTTGTAAATTGAATTATATATTTTTAATTATTATTTGTATTTTACTTACTTTTATAGTACCGAAAGGGACGAAAGGAATTTAGCACAGAAAATCTAATGGCACAATTATACACACTATCTTAAATACACACTCAACTCATCAAACTGTGATGATGGTTCGTTGAGTTCAACGACGACAGCGGGCGATGAAATCTCTCCTCTGTGGGCTAGGGAGCACGATTATAGGTCGGTTCTGCTTGTACACGCTCATGGGAATGGGTGCAAGCGAGTCGGGTAGATTTGTAACGATTGTAATAGAATCGTTAACTGTGCACAGCGAATAATGGAGTAGAGTTTTACAATACAAAAATTTAACATTTTTCAAGTTCACATTTTTTTTTTAAACTGGTAGACAAATAGAATTATGTAAGTTGTTCTATTTGGTGATATAGGTGAAGAGGAAGAGGCACTTCACTGTTAGGATTATACTCTTTGGCTGTGGATTGTAGAGAAACGTTACTAATGACTGAGTAAACAAATGAATGAAACAAGTTAGCTCCCATCCCGTCAACTCATTTCATGACGTTGTTCAATTTTTTTGTTTATCGAGATAGGTAGCAGAATTGGCTTGGATTTCAACACCTGGAAGGAATTATGAACTGTTTGGTTACATGCAAATCTTGTTTTGAAAAAAGGTAGGTCAATTGCCAAGTAACCAATTGATTATGGAAGTCAAACTTGCTTTACTATCTCCACCAACGTGGCCTATAAGTAATTGTAGCAATTTTTGAATGTGTAGTGGTTCATTTGTTGGACCAACGCGAACGTCTGACAAACATTCGAGAAAATAACTGATATGAAAGCAGTTTAAAGTCTGTATAAAATTGCAGATTCCTTCCATTCGTTCCAAAAGTGAAAAACCCACACAAAGCTAAGCCTAGGATCTATATAGATTTGTTGCGCCAACATGTTCATATAGACATTAAGTTTTGTGCAGAAAAAATTGTTTAAAGCAAGATAAATCTATAATCTACTGCACAGAAACAGATAAGAATGTATTTATTTATCAAAAGTGACAGCAGCCATCGCTTAATTAAATTGTAATAAATGTCATAGTTATCATAAAGTCACTATGCCGGCATTTGTCAAAATCGGTGATCAGTTAATAGGTTCGTTTGGGTACTTTTTTGCAAACGTAAAATTATTAAAAATTTGCTAAGAAACTCTGCGAATGTGACCTGAGAAAATTGAAAAAAAAAAATGAGAGAAATCCATATCTTCGCCGAATTTCGACATACTAGGTCTATTCCTTTACTTTTGTAGTAAGAATGGAAAAAAACTGTCAAATGGCAGTGGGCAGGTGGGCATAAATTCTCTCACAGAGAGAGACACTTACGAAAACGTTAGGGAACACTTTTGTAGTAATTTATGAAAATGACAGATAAATAATTCAAAAAAGTGGTATGAAAAGTCGTTAAAATATCATAACAGTTGGCTTATTTACGGACAAAATTAGTTCATTCATCTACCTAGCGATGAAAGTGAATCGGAATTAATTGAAATTCTTCATGAATCCGAGTATTTGGAAGAGAAGTAAAAGCGGCACGGCTTTTAAAATTACTTGAAAGAAACTGTCCTTTCTTACTCCTTAGATAGGTACAGCGAGGAAGAGTTTCGTCGCCGAATTTCGACATACCTACTGAAAAATGAAAACTGACAACTTAGTGACAGCTCAAAAGTTTGACAAGTAAAACTCTATTTTCGTCTTCAACGATGTCGGAGGACGAAGTTGTAATTTAAAATGTAAAGCGCATTTAAAATAGTAAGTTTAATAGGTATTTAGATTGTAAAATATTCAATTCCAACTTATTTTGTAGATGCTGCATTTTACGATAATGTCAAAATGTCATTTCTTAACCTTTTTGTAAGAAAACCGGTCAGGTAATTCCCTTAAAATTGAGAAATTTCTCTCTCGATTTTCGACATTTGACCTTTTTAAGTTTTCTATGGTGAAAGTACACGAACGAACCTAATGTGATATGGCGGAGAGACTTTGTTCTGACAACAAGAAATGTTAACAACTCAAATGCAAACAAGAAGTTTACCACTTGACAGAAAAATATATTAAGTGGCTAAAAATTGGTTTTCTCCCTTAATCATTATTTAACTATAAAAATGAACGCAAGATATGTAATTTATACATACATATGTATTACAATCTTTCCAGTGAGCAGTTGGTTCTGGGAGTCAACCATTGGCAGGAAAGAAAGCTTTTTGGGTATAGAACTTTTGTGACTTTGAATTTTTTCTGTATCGTAATGGGCATAGAACTTTAGTCACTTTAAATTTGAAGTTTGTCTGTATCGTAACGTCACTACAATACTACTAATACTAACTTAAGTTTTGTGATCTATTGACCAAATTATCGTAGTTTCCTGTCTTTCATCATTTTTTTTTTAATGTGACTATGACTTTACTCTGAGCATTCCGAAGCCGGAACTACATATAAAAAAGAAGTACATATGTACTCAAAGTATAGTTTCGCAGTCCAATCGAACAAAAAGCTACTTCTGATAAGAGTAATTCATCATGAATTGGTCAAATGTCATCTGTGGGTGACTGGCAGTTGGCTTGCGTGAAATGCATAAATTGCCTGCTCCTTCTGTTGATTCTGACTAAAAATCGAAATTATATACTCAAAATATTTAGAACAGTATTTTTGCAACTACACCTTAAAAAAATACCTCAATGAACAAATTAAAATAACAGGAGAACGCAATAGAAGATGGCTGTGCGTTGCAAAATATCAAGCAAAAGGAAATTGTCAAAAAAAGAGAAGATAATAGCGTTTGAGGTTACGAACGACTTCAGTTCGTTTCGGCCACAAAAGCAACCTGCACCACATTATCGGTTGCGATGCAAATGTTTATGGGAGAATAGTTTAACACCAACAGAAGAGCTGTGTCAAATAGATGTCAGCACTGAACTTAGTACAAACTGACAACTGATTCATTTATGTATTTTAAATTTCATTGAATACTGGCAAGCACATTTCGTTTGAAATACTCGACTGGCTCAACCTTCAACTTATGGGAATTTGTATTGGAAACCTGTTCCCTCGAAACAGGACATGTTATAATTGTCGCCACATCAAATTTCACCCTCCAACAATGATATTTAGAGTAGATAATGTAAGATCGATTTGACGGCAGCGTCAGCCGAACATCGTGAAAATTGGTCTACACATTTCTTCGACTGATAATGAAAACGTCTGTTGAGCGCAAAAATGGACGATGATCCAAGAATGACCGAGATAATTAAACGCTATCCGCTATGGATACATAAATCTGATTTTTTTTTACTTTTTTCAAAACAAAAATTCAATAGAAATTAAAACCATTTACATTTAGGTGTGAAGCGATTAAGCAGCAATCCATAGTAGGTATTTAGCTAAGAACATGTATGGGGTATTACTGCGCTGGACTACTGAGTACACGTTCGATCCCCTGAGAACAAACATTTTTCACATTTGGGTTTTAGCCACTACCTCACGAGACCAAAAATGAAGTGAAAACTGACCAAGCGGAAACTGATAATTTGCTATACGGAAAGTTGTTTACAGCAAGATTTCAAAAATTGGTCCGGAGTAGAAAAATTCCAAAACAAAAACCTTCGCATTTATTGTCTTGCAAATTATGTACATAAAGCATGGGAAAATTGCTCGAACACAACACACTGCATTTACATCCACTTGATAAAAGTGTAATTTACAGCCGTAAGCTCCCATTACTGAAAACATCTTACGCAATGCAAACGTTGTGTTATGCACATGCTAAAACTGATAACGTTTCAGAATTATCAGTCATAATAAATGCGACGGCTTTGCCTAAATATAGAATTGGAAGAAGTAACTTAAAATGTTTTCAGAAACGTAGGCGTAGGAGATCATTGAAAAACAAACTGTATACCACCTACTGTTGGTTTATTCTTTGAAATAGAAAAACTGTACATTAAAGTTGTATGTGGTTCTGTTGCGCCAACTATTTATTTATATTTCACCAGAAGGACGTTTGTGTAAACATGTTTGCATCCAACTTGATTCTATAGAATTATTTTAAACCAACTACATATATGTGGATAGAGCTTGATACCATCCAAAAAAGTGACAAAAACTTCAACTGAACTGGGATACTAAATTTTTTTTTTGAAACAGCAAAACTGACCGATCAACAAATCCCATGACTCCGATAAACCATACGATATACCTATCTTACCTACAAATAGAAGAGCGGCATAGAAAAGCAACAGTGAAACCAAACTTTATGCGTACGGAGGTTTATACTATGTTCTCAGTAAGAAGCGGACTACGATAGAACAAGGAAGACCCTTAAATGCTTTGTATGACCACAGCTAGTGAGCGTTTTTCAAAGAATAGAGTTCCATACAGTTACACGTGATTTCGTTGACATATGCGATTAACTGATGTTCACACTCTTGTAACCTACACTCGTAATCTACGTAACGAAATTATACTTTCACCAAAAATGACGCGTCAATTTGGTTTTTATCGTGCAGGATGATATCCGAAAGCCACCCAAGTTGACGCAGAGGTATAACTTTGACATTCCTTTACGTAGCCGTGTCTCGTACGACTTGCTTCTGTTAGTTTTTTGTTGTGCCTAACAGTAAATTGTTGGTTTGGTTTTTGATACTCATTTAGTCCGATTCGCAATTGCTGTTTTGCGGTCGGTATGTTTTCGACTTTCTCATGAAAGTGTTGCAGAAAGGCCAATTTTGCCATTTTGGTCATGCAAACGAATATACTGCCTTAACAATTTCTTTTGTGGTATGTAGTCTGATCTTAGCTAACTGGAATCCCGGCTCGATCTGTGTTTAGATAATTAAAAAAAAACTATGCCGTTGAGATTGGGTGGTCATTTTGGTTATTTTCACACCATTCTCAATCCCTTCTAGTGTATTCACAGCCGAGAAGACCTACTTTCTGCGCTATTGTCAATTTAAACAAATTTGAATTTCAAATTGCTATCAATCTTTATTGTGGTATTTTGGTAATAAAATTTTACAATCCAGACTGAATTTGCATATATTTACAATAGGTAGCTAGCAATTAAAAAAAAAAAAACAAAGTCAAAATGTTGTAGATTAATTTCAAAAAATATATTTTGAATAACGATTTTTCTATGTGCATGCACTTGGCGCATAGCTATCTGTTGAGCTCAGTCCCAGTTCTTCTCTACACTTGAAAAAAATAACACAAAATACTAATGCATTCATCCAAAAGAAATCCCCCAAATAAAAAATATCTTAACGAAGAAATGGAATTACGTCATTGCGAGCTAGTACAATTTTGTATATATTTTTTTTTTTGTGAAGAAATTCCATTCCAAGTCCAACTGCCATTCTACCGCACTGCGCATTGGCAATTGGAAATAAAAAATGGTGGAAAGCATACCGCAGAACCCTTTCGCATAAATTTAGTAATCGAAAGCGATTTCTTGGCAAAATGAATGAAATACTTAATTAAGGAAAAGCATGTACTTGTATTAAACATAAACTAGAACTTCAATATCTTACAGTCGAACAAGTGCAAGTTGATCGCGGCATCGATCGAATGTGGTGTGTAAGCCAACTGTTCGAGAAAATGTGCGTTCTTGATGGAAAGACACAAGTTTTGCAAATTATTTTACACTTACCACAATTGAAAATAGTTTAAACACACTTTTCAAAGATTTTACAGAAATTTCTTTGCGATTTTCACAGATTTTCACAACGGGAAAGCAATGGCTTATTTGCACACCTTTTAACCAAGTAAATATAAAATTGCGAATGTGTTCCACGATAAGAAAATTTTGTTAAGTCTGAAGTTGGATGTAGTTAAAAATGTGGAACGATGCTGTTGGAATTGGATCAAAAAAAAATAATTGTGAAACTAGGTTCTTATGTGTAGCTTACATTGACATTCGGAAATGTAAAACCAAACACATAAAAAAGGTACATATTTGTTTTGCATTGTGTGCGAAATAACAATTAAAAACCAATAGCTGAGTTGAAATACTTGCAGAAAAATTAAATAAATAATTAGCATTTTATTCAAATAATATTTAACTTTTGGGGTCTACGCCGATGATATATTTTCACTTCTCAAATCGCTAAAATCAGTTCTCTTTTTTGATTCTCCTCTATCTGCAGAACAAACAACAAAATGGCTTTGTAAATCAATTTTGTTTAATTTGTACTCATACCAGTTCTTTTGTTTTCTTTTATTTTGCTTGTTTTTGTTTTTCAAACCGAATTTGTCTATTACTCCTATTTCGACATATAGATGTCGGACAAATCGCATTGGTAGAACCTGTCCCATTTCACTTTCATTTTAGACAGTCTGTCATACGTACACAGCCATTTGGAACGGAACGCACGTGTTTATTTCGATTTGGCTTTTCTTGAACTTTACACATTTTTATAAATTTTTAGGAGCATTTAAACGCTAAACTATGCCTAGATCAAAAAGGGATAAGAAAAGTAATTTGCTAACTATATTCATCAATAACTTTACTAACATTGTACATATTTTTCCAGTTTCACTGACGAAAACTGACAAAAAGGGTCTTGCATGGAAGCAACATATCATCGAAGACATCCGAAGATGTGTAGAGAAGTACCCAAACATATTCATATTTTCTGTTCAAAATATGCGTAACAGCCTACTGAAGGAACTGCGCAACGAGTGGAAGAAAAATTCAAGATTTATTTTTGGTAAAAATCGCATTATGCAGATTGGGCTGGGCCGAACAGAGGCGGAAGAAGTTGAACCAGAATTACACAAGGTAAGCAGTTCAGAAGTTTCTCAAAGCGGTTGTCTTAAAGTTTATTTGATTAGGTTGCCCAAAGATTGACTGGACAGTGCGGTTTGCTATTTACAGAAAAGTCCAAGGAAGATGTCTTGGACTGGGCCAAAGACTATTGGGCGGTTGAATATGCCCGCAGTGGGTTTGTTGCTACCGAAACGGTTATTTTGCCTGCTGGTCCTTTGGAGGATTTCGCGCACTCAATGGAACCACATTTGCGTTCTTTGGGAATGCCCACAAAACTGCAGAAGGGTGTTATTACCCTGTACAGTGAGTATACTGTATGTGAAAAGGGAAAGGTGCTTACGCCGGAGCAGGCTCGGATACTGAAACTAATAGCCAAACCGATGGCCAAGTTCCGCCTGACAATAAAATGTTCGTGGAATAAGAAGGATGGCTTTGAGGGTCACGTTGCGGACAATTTGTCAGACAGTGGCAACGAAGAGGACATTGAGGAGAAGGAAGATGATGTTGAAATGGAGGAGGACGACGCCAGTGATGAGTGAAATGAAACAACCCACTGTAGCCTTAGGTTTAGGTTTTTATTTTATATACGTGTAATATATAATTCAACGAGATATTGAAATGATGAATGCGATGGGTTGGTGTTTTAACGGTCGATTTATTATTATCAGCCGTCACAAGAGGTATCCGAAATATTTTGCTGTCAGGCGGAGGAAAGGTTACCCGCATTTTTCTTGGTTGGCTTGTATGCGATAACATAGCGTTGAGCAACTGGCAGTGGTGGCGAATATCCGGAGGCGTAGGTACCGTCTTCAAAGATGACATCATACTCCTCGGTAGATGTTTCGGGCAGCCGGTTGACGATGGCCTTGTAAAAGCAAGTTGTTTGCGGGTACAGTGCCATAACTGAAAGCAAGAAAAATAATTTCAAAATTCACAAGTTTAAAATTGCTTGAAGGTTATAAGTTACACCCAAGAAGTAGGAAAGGTACAAAGTGTTGACCGTAAGTAACTCACGATGCATATAGACTTACCCATTGTGTCCTTTGGAAACAGTGCATGTCCGTCAGTTTGCGGATTGGCTCTCATCAAGGGCAGGGGGATAATTTTACGTTTGCTAACCACATGCCGATCCTTTTGTTCGTCATCGATATCGTCGACTTCGTACTTATTTGGTCCACTTAAAAATTGCACGACCTCAGCGAGAATCCAGTTTTCCTCTACACCTTTGACCAGAGCAGCCACAATATCGCCTGGCTTTGCAATGTAGTTACTTTCAGCCGGCACAGCTCCACAAAGCGGTGGAACTTTTTCACCTGGCTTGCTAATGTATAGCGGCAAAGTCTGAGCTGATACTTGAATGATTTTTAGTTGAGCTCCACGACGAATTGCCTCTTTGTTGCCGGCATTTCTCGCCTGGATGCGACGTTCGTTCCGGATATTACGAATTTCGTGAATTTTTCCAAGTGCCTGCCGGATGATGGCTTCCTCTTGCGCTGCATCTTGAAGGCCTTGTTTGTAGTGACCCTTCAATTTGTGTGGTGGTAAATTAGACATTTGGGCACGAATTATTCCATTTAGATTGGATTCACAGCGGCGGCGTTCGTCTTCTATTTCATGAATCAACCTTTGAAGGGCCTTCAATCGATCCTGCGATGTGCAATACAGTGTTATAAATTGACACTTGTGTTTATGATATTGTATTTTACCTGAATTTGTAAAGCAGCACTTTCAGCAGTTAACGGCATTTTCAGTCTCGTATTAAAATGTCCTTAAAGTATATTAAAGTGAATTTAACAAAATTCTTCCTACAATGTCTTTGAAAATATTTCGCTCACTGAAATGAAAACAACAAGTGACAGTGATATATCTATCATGGGATAATGACGACAATGGCCAGGGATGTTCAAAAGACACAAAAAAAGATAATGGAATAGAGAGATATATATCTTTCAAGTGGAAGGCGGCTACTGACAAAATTCATGAAGTCAATCACATAATATGATCATTTCTTTTCTAGAACTTTAATGCAAAAATTCGCTATTCCGAAATGTTTTTTTCACTATTTTTTTTCATTTTAATCGAAGCGTTAACAAAAACCAAACAAGTTTAATACCAAACACAAAACAATGGAACAACGAGATGCCTATAAAAGCAAAAGGAATATTGGCAGGCCATTAAAAACATGCTTTTTTGTAGCTCACACGTATTCACAGACGGGGGTTGAAATTACAAAAACAACAATGTAAACAAATGGGTTTTGGGGGGATAGACGTACGAAAGATATCCATCTCTTTTATTCTTTCATCTCAGGACACAGAATGATTAATTGCCAAATATAGGTAATGGAATACCGAGTTATATAACTTTACAGTGGAAGTGGGGTTACATGCTGTTTTCCCGAAAAATTCATGAAGTCAAGGACTCATGCTCATTTCTTTTCAAGTTACGTGAGTTCATGAATTGGATTTTAATGCGAGAATTCGGTATTTTCTAAGGTGTATTTATAGGTATTTATCCCAAACAGAAATAACTTGACAGCAGCAACTCATTTAAACACCTTTCTGAAGATGTCGTATAGGACAGAGATGAATGAATAAAAGAGATGGATATCTTTCGTACGTCTATCCCCCCAAAACCCATTTGTTTACATTGTTGTTTTTGTAATTTCAACCCCCGTCTGTGAAGCTACAAAAAAACATGTTGCTAATGGCCGGCCAACATTCCTTTTGCTTTTATGGGCATCGCGTTGTTCAATTGTTTGGTATTAAACATGTTTGGTTTTTGTTAAAATCTATTTCAGATTTCAGAGCACTTTTGCGAATCTGGATTTTTTTAGACTTAAGCGTAGTACGCTGCTCGAGCTAAACTAAGTTTTATCTGGTCTCCAACTTTTTTCTCCAAACATCAGCTAAAGTCCTAGCTAAATTTTGACATAGAGTAAGCTTCGGATAAATGTCACAGAAAACAGCTGTTCTTTGAAAAACCTTCTTTCAAAAATTGAATTCTCTCTTATTTCAACTATTTCTGCTTCTTGGTACTTCTCGTCCACGTAATAATTAAAAAAGCTCAACCTTGCATACTTTTCCGCAACAGAACAACAAATATACAACGATCTGCCACAATTTAGCTTGAGAAAATGTGCCGACCCATTAAATGGCCACGCTAAATTTTGACAGACACATGAAGTACATGTTGAAACAAAAGTTTGATTATTTAGCTCGAGCTGCGTACCACTCAGCTAAATGGGTCCGCTAAGATTTAGCTCAGCTAAATTTTGGAGAGATTTTTGTATGGGAGCGAAAATTTAGCTCGAGCAGCGTACTAAGCTTTACCAAACAATTGCGTTTGAGTTTGACAACTCGTGCAGCTTGTTTATGTTTTCGTGAAATTTTTCAACTTTAAAGAATGTATCTATTGTATGTAAAGGTGTATCTATTTTTGTTAATTATTTATGTTTAGAAATAAATTTGGGCGCAAACTTCGAATGTTTTAATACAAAATTTAAGTAGTGAATGCAAAATGCTTAGAAAAGTGTCGAAGGCTACGAATATTAGAACCGCACTAATATCAACACAAAAAAGAGCAAGTGACGTTTTTATGTTCGATTAGACACACGAAATCTGAAATCACATTAAAAGATTTTGAGTAAATGCAAAAATTGAAAAGCACAAGCAGAACAATTCAGCGAATTTTTTCGTGTTCCAATAAGATGCAACGGAACCACAAAATAGTCTAGTACAATTAACATTCATCAATCAAATATATCTGTTTTGTTCACTGAACATAATAACGAAAGAGATGGAAGTTATCTGCGCGCTTTTATTTTTTCATTCTGCACATATTTCTCAGTTTTTAAACCGCGTAAAGGAGTTTTAGCCACCGGGGCACTACAAATTGAATTTTTTCATAAAATTTTTCATAAAAGTAGAATAATAGGTGAAGTGAAGTGAAGTTTATTATATTACCTTTATTAATAACGTATTAAATAAGGCGCTGAGTACTTCTTTCGTCCTATACGGCGCAAATATATTCCTTCCAAATTCCTCAATTTGGGATCATCATATTTTTCTGTAAGTAGAAATATATATATATTTCGTTCAGCTGTTCTTCAAATGCTCAGTTGAATTTAAGAAATTCTAAATAAACCAATTGTGTATGTGGTATCTTTAAATAAATATTACATATTAAGACAATAATTAATATAAAAGAAGGCCAGTGCGCACTAATCCAATTAAAATGTTTCCGAAAGTGATTTAATTTTTCTTTTTCAATACTTATTTTATGTATTGTCCTTATGTGGGAGGAATTAGATACCTATACTAAAATTGCTTTCTAACAGGATGGATCTTCATGTTAGATATGTGAAAGAATTTGGGAAGCAACTGGGCAAAGTAACTGTTTTCTCTATTTAATACAACAGTTCGTTCTTAACATGTTGATTTCATTTGATATAAACAATTACAACATTCTTCTGTATTTTGGCCTCATAATAAGCCTGACGCAAAGAAATCGTGGCGACTTCGGGTTTCAGAAATGGCATCTAAAATTTGGAATTTCCAATAACTGTTTCTATTATTTCCTCACTTTTAGGAAGTAGCATGCACATACTTGCCTTCTTGTGGGCTAACATATACGTGTACTATACAATCTCTCGATCAGCTGTTGATGTTATTTTACCTTCATTTCTGTTACCATTGTTTTCCTGGCAATTTTTTGAGAGTTCCAACTTTTACAGATTGTCACCTTTTGTGATTAATGAGTTCTTTTGTTATCCCTCATTCATGTTTTAGGGAAACTTACTGCCCAGCTATTGTTGTTTATCTGTGTATTTTGCTACGATACGATAATGATAGCTGATAGCAGACTGTTTTCTTGGCCGAGTGTGCGTACAAAGCAAACGATTGACTTAAATGAAATAAAAACATGTTTGGGATAGAACACCACTCTGAAACGTGGTGCATCATAGTTAAGTTGTTTTTGCAGAATTTCATTCCAGTTACGGAGGTCGAAATGATCGCCCTGCCGAGTTCGCTCTTCAGTGAGTTATTGAAGGTTTTCATTTTGGAAAATCATATTTTAATCTACCACAACAAACATTTTTGACGGAGCTTATTTTTCGTTCGTCTCTTGGAAATCTGGAAATTTTAGTTACAATTACACCTAAGCCTGCATTTCAATTGTCTTTATTTCTTTACTTATATTCTGTTACAGGAATATGACAACAGTTAAACTTAAGATTAAAATCAACAACAGCTATGAATCGGAACCATCATCTGGAAGTGGGGTAAGTCTGCGCACCATTGCACGAGCGATGCTAGTTTTGTTCACCAAATAAATGCAATTTCAGTCATCTGCAAGCGAAACAAATGAATACGAACATTCCACATGCGAAGAACTTTCAAATCTGCCAGTAATGCTGAATTCACATTTCTATTCAATAACTAACCGTGTTCCAATTGCAAGCAGCGAGCAATTTGTCAGGTCGCCAGCCATAGGTCGTTACAGCTCTCCAGTTGGGTCTAGCCAGGAATCTGACTTTGAGGGTTTCCCAGAAACGCAAACCAATAGCCAGAGAGGGACATATCTCAGCGCAGCTACGAACCGATCAGAACCAAAGGACACCGCCAGAGCACAGGCCGTACCAGAAGGTAAATCCTCGCCTGCTCAAAAGTTGTTTCCGAGATTCTACGACGTTGTCATCGAGCAAAACAGTTGCAATGCGGTAGATATGCAGCTCTCGGGACATAAACCCAAAGAGAGCACTGCAATTAACAAAAACTTGTCACAGGAATCATCTGAATTGTCCTTCAATGGAAAAATCAAAAGTCTGACATCTGAGACACCAGCGGCTTGTGAACAAAGTGTCGGCAAGTCGCCAAAAACCTTAAAGACTATTCTCGAAACGACTGAATTATCTAACTACAAATACACAAATGAAAGATCTCCCGACCTATTCGCTGACAACGAGGAGGATGATGATGATAACAATGATGCCGACGATGAGGTAACCAATGTATCGGCCAATGCGTCAGCTCCAGTGGATGAGGAAGTCAACAAGTCACTCAACTGTCCGACAGATTCAAGTTTTGCAGACGATAACAATGAAAACCTTGGTAACTCGGACGCGAATTTTCTACGGAAGAACATCCGACGAGAAAAGGAACTGTTGAGGCGCATAAAAACCTGTCTTGCCGGTGTACCACCACCACCGTCTCTGACTATTCCTCAGTTGGATATGTTCTCTGCGATAACTCGGAACAAGAAGGAAATTTTGAATTTCAAACATGAAGTTGAAACGGTAGGCGCAATTATTCTGTGCGAAGAAGAGGGCCTCTTCAAGCCATCGCACACGGTTGCCGAAGTGCAGACCATGCCATGGAAGGACATTTTAGGTGCTCGGCAACACGGCTTATGGTATACAAATTGATGGATGCCACTTTGCGTAGTTCCTAATGATGATCTTTTTCAGTTACAACTTGTGTAAGGCTTCGGAGAGTATGGAGCTGCTAAGTTTGGCAGTTGTTGAGCGGTTCGTCGGTGCGGAAACCTCAACATCCTACACAGCGTCGTCCACCAGTTCGCCATCTAGCGCTAAGAAAAGAAATCTTCGATTAAAGTGAGTTGTAAGAAAAGAAAAATACGGTCATCCTTCTAACAAATTCTTATTTTTCAGGATGTTAACGCAGTCGCCAGGGAATAGGCTAAGCCATTTGGCAAAACGTCGTGCCATATTTTCATCGGCAAATTTGGCAACCACATCGCATAAGCCAGCGAGTTGTTCTCTCGGCGGCATGCAAATTTTACTGGACAAAAAGTAAGCGCCCATTCAAACTGATGCCAAACAGGTGACTGACTTCTTGTTTGTTTTATTCTTTTATTAGAAAAGCAAAGAGCCGACGGAAAGGTACCACACCCAAACGAATGACTCCTGGCAGTAGGAAGAAAAACGGTAAGATGCTACACTTAATTAGTTGACAGCACTTTGAAACGTACATCAGTAGCTTATTGATCTGCGAAAACGCATTGCAATAGGTTAGCCATTGACTGACGCGAGCTTGACTGGTTGGTTTAGCATGTGGTTTTCGATGTTGTTGAGTATTTTCATTACCAATAAAAAAACTTTCAATTAGTTTGAATCTTTATTTTTGAGGACGGTCACGGTTGGCATTATTGTTTCACATTCGAAGGTGTATGATGCTCGAGTGGACTTTCACATCTTCTAGTAAAGTTTATTCTAAATTTGTTTCTTTTTTCAGTTCGCAAAACACCATCGTCGTCTGCGCGGAAACGCCTATTCTTCCGATCGGAAAACGCAAAGCCTGGTCCTTCGCGAGAGACGTCAAAACGTGCCCTGTTTCAAAGTCCAGCTAAGCAAAAATTACCGGTACCCGCACCAAAGCCAACATTTAAGCCGGAAATCGCAAATCGTGTGGAAAAATCCAAGCGTGCTCTCTTTTCTCCCGACAAGAGCTCGCAAAGTTCCCTACTCGAATCAGGCAGCTTTAGCCAAACTTCGCAATCCAGCCTGTTTGGCGGAAATCAAGACTCGTTGATATTAAAGCGCAAGCGCACCGAAGATGACATCTCCGACATCACGGAAAACAGCAGAAAGATGTTTCGAAATGAAACCGAGAGCCTAACTCCGCGCTCGTTGAAAATAAAAAGTCAAAGTTTTTGCATTGGGGCTGGCTCCAGCAACGGTGTAAGCGGCAAGAGCAATACGTTGCGCAGCAACAGTAACATAAGCACAACGTCGGTCTTTTCGTCCAGCAGTAATAGTGTCAGGTCCATTACCAGGGCTTCATCAGACACCACGTTTACGTCTTCTAGTCAATTAACGGAAAATCATCGAAAGGTATTTGTATATTTTGTATTTGTAATTTTTACTGAGCGACATATTCACGGAGTTGTTCTGCTTTTAGAAACTATTGTGGGCAGTCTCTCAGGCTTTGCAAGCAAAGCAAATCACCGTCACACACAGTAATTTCAAACAGTTTGCATCGGTCTTGGCGAGAGTCGTTAAACGACTCTTTCAAGAGCATTTCCTAAATAGCAGCTCCAGCACCAGTGAAACAATGCTAAGGTAAAGACGCAACTTGCACCTCCTACAGCGAACACAGTGTAAAAAGAGTTTCATTTCAGGTTGGCGAAGAAGCATGTTTACAATGTGATAGCTGGCAAGAGTGCCGACGATATATACCTCTATGCAAGATCCAAAATAGACGAAGAGAAACGCATGTCCAGCACCCGTCTATCTGGATACATTGCCCCCGATGAGTATGAGACGCGAAAAATCATCAGGAGCCAAACTAGCCTGTGCAACTTTGACAACTCTATGGACTCGTTTAGTTTTAGCCAAAGCTCTTCGATATGCATGACCCAGCCGTCGCAAAACCTACAAGGCTTCGAGAAGTTCTCACAAGAAACCTCTAGTTTGAAGAGTGCAATGAAATTACCCATTCAGCCGAATGCTAGTTTACAAAATAGTTCCTCGAAAAATAATCTTGATGGCATAGCTCTTAGGGAAAATGTTGATTGCGAGCAGCGTAGGTCAGCGCAGAAGAATTTCACTGGCAAAGATCAGCGCAACGTTAGTCCTTATGTGAATACAGTTGGCACGATTGGTCGCTCCGCCAAGCAATCTACATCGTACGGTAGTAGTTTGTATGAACTGAACAGCAGTACTGCCCGGGCAAAGAGACAAATATCATTTGATAGCTGAATTGTAGATTTTGTTAAATAAATGTTAATCAAGAAAATGGAACCATGTTGAAACATTTTTATTTCAGGAGCACACACCACTGACGCTGATCACAATTTTTTTTATTATTTTGTGAAATTATAGTTCGTCAAGTTGCGTTGTAAATTGATTCGACTTGCAAATAAGGCTGATTGCAGTGATGAATAAATAGCATGTTTAGGATCGCCACATCTTTTCTTAATTAAATCTTATCTTTTGTATTTATTGGTAGCTTAACTGTATAAATAATGGTTGTTAACTTAAAATTAAAGTAATGTTCATTCGCTTAAAAAAATGGTTGTTTTTTTTTCATTTTCATAGGGAGAACTTTGGAGGGCTGAGTATACTTCTCTCTTGTCAAGAGTAAACCTGAACGTATTTACTTTAGCTTGCTCTTATATATCGCGATGGACTAACAAGCCCTTCAAGCAAGCATAAGCTCGGTTCCTAGTTAGATGCTCGATGTGGCTCTCTAATATTTGCGGTGTCTAAGGTAGGTTCGTCCTCTGCTGTGTTGCGCTTAAGGGTAGACTAAGAGGCTATTGTCGAAGCGGTGGACAATTTATGTGAACGTAATAGTCACTAGTAAAGAAAGGATTCCAAATTCGGTAACTAGAAGATACTCGCCACTTTGCAGGTAATAAAATAAGTCAGAGAAATAATATTAGAAACCCCATTGATATGCTGCCAAGAAGAGAATGACCAAAAGCCGAGAAAAAATAAACAAAGCCCTACAAATAAAATAGATGCGCTTCCTACAAGAAAAGCTGAAAACTCATAGAAAACAATCCACTCCAGGGTCAATTCTCGTTCTGTGGTACTGTGAAGTGAAAAGAGTTTTCACAATAGACAAATCATACTATTGCCTCTGGTTTTCACAATTATTTCACGGCTTCACGCTTAATTCGACTCTCGATCTATGAACAAATTTAAGCAAATGTCAGAATATTTTTTTTATGATATATATTTTCATTTGTGAAGAACTGTGAAAAGCATAGACAAAAGACAAACCATACAGATATCACCAACTTCGGCCGATTTCCCGTTACTTTCCTACAAACTATACTTTTTATGGGGTGATCACGATTTGCTGCGCTAGTAATGTTGCATAGAAATTCGTATTGACAAATGTCACGTAACAAAAATGCCTTCGCACCAATTCACTCGCACCTTGCATATGACACTCCCGCTGTGGACAAAGTTGCTGACAGCGTCCATAATATTTTATCCGTTAAATTTGAAGTTATTTATACACTTGTGGATAGTATTTTTTCTTAGGTATAAGTGTGCCTTAAAATATTTATGAAAAATTGTCAATGCAGAATGGTTTGCATGAAAATAAAAACCTTTTGATCAAATCTTTATCAGTTATTCAAGAAAAATGTAGGGGAACGTCGCCAACAGTGAGACACGTCCAACAGTAGGACAATCCGAATAACTCCGAAGAAACATGTACTAACATAAAGCGCTTGTGTCGTATGTCAATCAACAGATGTTCGTTTGATTGGTTCAGGTTGTGTTTACTTGAAATGAAGAGTAGTCTCGTTGTGATAGGGCAGTGGAAAAACGCTCAAAAGAAAATTTTAAGTGTCTCCATAAAAAAGAAATAACTTTTTATCTAGACCTCTCTCTGATTTTTCCTTAGCATTTCCTTAGTGAATGTGGAGGAGAAGTTTGTGAAGTTGTGGTCTACCAGCCGTGGTTTCTAGAATAGGATACTGTATGTTTTCGATGAGATTTATTTGTCTCCTAGTTTGATAAATATACTAACCGTCTACAGAAATGATTGCACATTTCATCTAGGGACTTGTACATTTCGGCAGAGTAGCACCGGAAAAAATGTTTTCTATTGAAAATGAGAAGATTGCAGTCCCACGAGTGGCTTGAAAAAAGAAAGTCGTTACTGTGCACAGAGCTCCGTCTTATACAGATTATCCGAAGAGTCGTCTGAGACCCTAGGTCTGTTCCTTTACTTTTGTAGTAAGAATGGAAAAGACTGTCAAAATGGCAGCGTTGGGGATAAATTCTCTCACAGAGAGAGACACAAACGAAAAAGTTAGGGAACGCTTTTGTATTAATCTATTGTCGTTTTCCATTGGGCAAAAAGAAGCGTCCGGGAGAGTCCGGAATCGAAAAAATCACCAATCACTTCTGAAACCGTTCCATTGGCACAAAAAATACTCTTCTGGTGATTCTGAGGAGAGAATTTCCCTTCTCGATTTGAAGTCAGAATCCACTCAAGAAGCACCCAAAAAGTGTAATTTTATGTATTTTATACAAGCCATCTGACAGCAGCCGTAGATAATTTTTTTCGCATTTCACCAATACTTTTGTGGATTCTTTCAGAAGCTGTTTTGTTGTTCCATTGGATTTCAGAATGAGTGGATCCCCGAGTGAAACCAATGGAAAACGACATAATGAAAATGACAGATGCATAGTTCAAAGTTAAAAATAGTGGAACAAAAAGTCGTTAAAATAACACGAAGAATGTGCCAATTTACAAACAAATTTAGTTGATTGTTCTACCTAGCGATGAAAGTGATTGAGAATTAATCGAACTTCTTCATAAATCCGAGTAGATATATGGAAGAGGTGAATGGCACGATATTAAAGATTACGTGGATGCGATTGTACTTTCTTACTCCCTTCCTTACAGCAATTAAGAATTTTGTCGCGACATTCGAAAAGAATCTAAGGAGAACATTCAATATTATTTTCCCGACTATTGATACCAATTTAATACGCAAGAAATCAAAACAAATGCACTCATATATGTCAAATAGGGCAACAAAATTCAAATCAGCTGTTAATTGTAAGGTGACTTAACAGCTTTTTCAATTCTTACACCAAGAAAATTGTTGAGTAAAAATTCGTAAGATTCTTAGTGGAGGGGTAATATCTTACTTTCTCGATGACGCTCTCTTGTACGATTTTTTCGAGTTAAGGGACGGCAATGAGTAAAAATTCTTAAGAACTATTAAAAATTCGTAAGATTTCAAAGTGAAGGAACAGGCCTCCTTATTGTTATTACCAATTCGTAATCGAAAGTTGGTTTTCGGATTGCGAGTCTCGATCGAGATCGCAATTTGTTCATTGGCAATCGTTCGTTGTCGATTGCGTTTTTGCGATCGACTGTTCTTTTTGCAACAAATACATATTATTGATTAGAAACAAATAGGTTATAAAAATAAAGTAAACAGTTCATTGATTCGTTATTTATTATATATAATATATAAAAATGTTCTTAATGTCAAAAAATGTATGCAACTATCGAATATGACGATGAAATTAAAAGCAGTGGTGCTTCCGAAGTTTTTGTTAACTCGTCGATTCACAATTATCGATTCAATTATTACTGATCGAAAATCGCAATATAGGCCTTAGTACACCAATAGCAACTTCGATGCTTTTATTTCTTATACTGTTGCAATTTTATATGGTAATCAAACATCGATTAAGGAGAAAGTCCCCGTCAGGGGATTAGGGACAGATATAAAAGTATGTTCTCTGGGTACCTATATTTTGGTATCAGTTCGAGTTACTTGTTGTTAAAGATTATCTCAGTCTCATCATACTTATACCAAATGAATCAAAAGAAACCGCTGCGACGATAAATACCACTAACAAAATGTTCGATGTCAATTTGCTGTATCTTATCATTTTGCACTTAACAAGAGTGTAAACTTTTTTCGTTTTTTTTTATCTAATTCTCTGAATGTACCTACATATCTTGCTGATCAAACACTTCGCAGTTCGCACTCCATATGCGCAGTTTCAGTGTAGAGTGACTACTCAGTGATTATGCCATCCACATTCACAGCTCTCGGACGAGATTCAGTCATTCCCGTTTACGTTTGTACTCAAAATTCGTATGACGGTCGTGTCGGCAATCTGCAGACTCATACATTTAACTGATGTTATACTTGAGCTAATAATTGATAAGAATTCCAAAGTGAATTAGAAAACAATGGCAAAATCTTTATTTCAATTTGTGAACGCAATGGGTGCGGGCAGAAGTGCGCTTTCGCCAGAGCAACTCGATGAATATGTCCAGTTGACATATCTGAATAAGACCGAAATCAATTTGTAAGCATTCCGTTGAGCTAAAATAATAGAAAACAATTATCGGTTCATCTATTTATCTCATTTCAGCATACTGAAGAAATTCTCGAGTATAAATGTCGAGCGTTTCGCACGTGATGTAAACACTCGCTTCAGTAGAACGGAAGTTGCAGGCTTATTCACTGAGCTGTGGTATAATCCGTTTGCAGATCGGATATTTAAAGTTTTTTCAACACAACCGGATGGCAGCTTGTCTTTTGAGGAGTTTATAAATCTATGCAGTGTATTCTCCGAGAATTGCCCGCTAGAAGTGAAGGGTGCGTGGGCATTTTTGATATTTGATTTCGATGAAGATAACCAAATTACGAAGCAAGATATCTGCGAACTAATTGATCGATTGACTGGTCGCGAAAAACTAATTGACAGTGAAAAAGATCATATTTGTGATGTGGTGAGTACGAATTAAATTTCGTGTGGTGCGTCAATATATTCGAAACTGGCTGGCAAACTAGGGAGGGACGGACTGGTAAAATGGGAAAACTGTCTTACTGGGTCTGAACTCCTTAATAGTTGCGAGTTTCTATATTCTATTGGGATCCTTTATCGAATCCATTTTAAGACGTGCGTCGTAAACAGTAAGATTTTCAACTGTGAGCTTTACAACCAAAATTTAATCAAACGAGTATATTAGTGTAAATTCAGAAACGTCAAACATTTGCGCAGTGATGCCTCATCACTGCTTATTTGTGATGCTGATGCGATGCACAGTTTATGCTGATGAAATGCTGATTGAATATGACGTTTGAGTTTTAGAACGCACTTTTTATATCAAACAAAATTTATCAATTTTTCTGTGAAAAGCATATGTGTTTATGGATAAAAATGTTTATTTCCTTTCTTTTCTTTCTCTTCCGACATTTTTCTTACTTTTTTGCCGGCGAATCAAAAGCACATCAGGTATTTCTGTGATGTTTTTTTTCGTTATATTTGCGCATCAGTTTAATCAACTTTGCAATAATGAACACTTGACGTTGAAAGTGATGCCAATATTTGCATTAATGAACATTTTGCAAAGTATCATGATGCCAGTGATGCGTTATTGAATTTACATTTACAATTTGTTTTTTTTTTCCAAAGTACAACCTCCAACATCAAATAACTCAAAAGTTATTTGGCTAAAGGCCAGGGAGCAATAGACAAATTAACTGGGGGTGTAGAATATGCGAACTAGAGAAGGACATGCGTCACAATATTTATAATTTCTCTGTATGAAATCCTTATGTCGCAAGAACAATTTAGTTCAGCAAGCAATGACAGCATCTACACTCTTCTTTATACTTTCGAGATTCACACAAGCCCGCGTATCAATAAACAAAAGTGCACAGCATACGAACAATTTATGTAACTGATGTGTGACAAGTTGATAATTTTAACTTAGCCCTTATTAATGTATCTCAAGTAGAAGTACCTTGAGAGAATCAATTTATTTGTACTACTTTATGGTGATGTTGTCATGACACTTGTAATATCTGTAAAGTTGGCACCATTGGTAAGTGTAGAGTGAAGACCATTTTAGGTTAAGGAACTGAGAGAGGGAGATGTTTATTTAATGAATAAAGTGTTGAATGAATTCAATGAAGAGGGACGTCTTTTAACTACCAGGGATTTGAGATAAATAGTGTAGATAAAACAGGAACAAATAAAGAACAACAACGTTACAGCACTATAAGTAAACAGCTTTAAATGCCGTTTACATTCATATAGCGGGAACTAAAAGAACTTTAAATCACACTAAAAGTAGAGGCACACAGAGAAATATTCCAGTTTAGACCACTTTATCACAAATATGCCACTCTAAACTGTTTTATTGGATATTATTCTGATTTAATTTGCTGAAATTAGAGGTCCAGTAGCTTGACTGAACTGACTGAAACTAATTTCGATCACGAGTGACTGGGATTTTAAAACTTATTTCAGTTTGGTCGTGAAATGCCACAGTGTAGATCATAGACAAATCATGTACATAGTTTTGTTCTTGGTGTAGAGTGTTGTTTATGGACTTGTCTTAAGGGTATTCGCTTGTAGAATGCTGTATGGGTTGTACTCATAGAGCTGACCATTTATAGGCACAGGAAGGTGGCCTATTGGCCTATTTTTTTTGTAGTGCACTGCATATAATGATTTGAATTCCACTTTACTCTGTTTAATAGCTGTCGATTTGGTTCTTGGGCGATTTTTTTCGTAGACGAGTTCTCTCACTTGTGGTCTCCATTGATGCACAGAACGAGTTCCTGTGTTCAATCTTCACAGTTTTATGTCGTTTTCCATTGGTTTCACTCGGGGATCCACTCATTCTGTGATCCAATGGAACAACAAAACTGCTTCTGATTGAACCCACCAAAGTATTGGTGAAATGCCAAAAAATAATCTACGGCGGCTGTCAGCTGACTTGTATAAAATACATAAATTACATTTGAGTGTGTGCTTCTTGAGAAGATTCTGACTTCAAATCGAGAAGCGAAATTCTTTCCGCAGAATCACCAGAAGAGTATTTTTTTGTGCCAATGGAACGGTTTCAGAAGTGATTTT
Source organism: Cheilosia vulpina (assembly GCA_916610125.1). Taxonomy (NCBI): domain Eukaryota; kingdom Metazoa; phylum Arthropoda; class Insecta; order Diptera; family Syrphidae; genus Cheilosia; species Cheilosia vulpina. The sequence goes on along the minus strand of OU744279.1, from coordinate 38,076,359 downwards.
TTTCGATTCCGGACTCTCCCGGACCCTTCTTTTTGCCCAATGGAAAACGACATTAATTTCCCTAGAAGAAGATTACACTTGTCTTCATTTGCACTACACCCTCGGTCTGCCTTTGTTGAACAGTTGCATCATTCGTTCGACGCTTTTAAACCTTATTACAAGTTTCCTTTTGGCATTTGCGATTGTGACAAATAAATCCAAAACAAAGCAAGAAGGAGTTAACTTTGAAACACAAACTAACAGCCCTATTCTGCTATTCATCGGGGGGAATTTTTCTTCAATGTTCACTGAACGCTATTCTACTATTCATTCGAATCGAATGTGGATTCACCTCGTTAGTGTCGGTAACGTTGGTAATACTGTGCGGTATTCTCTTATTCACGTGAACGCATATATTCTATACGGATTTGAAATTAAATGGATCGTCTTTCTGGTCGGTGGTTGATAAAATGTAAATAAAAACTAATTTATTGCTTGATTATTTGATTGTAAATAAGATTATTAATTTGTATGGGTAGAACAACAAATAGAGATCAGTTCGAGATGTCGACAAAGATGAAGATGTTCTGGAACTCAATGAAAATGATGAGAATGATCTAGGTTAGACCAAACGTTTTTGTTTATGAATATATGTATATAAATAAATATTGCTTTTACTTAAATTCAATCCATAGATGTTAATGACTTGGAAAATGTGCCGAAAGGAGAAAAAAAACAGACGAATTTTCCCAAGGAATTTGAGCGGTGCTATTCAAAAGTCATTGAAATCTTCAGAAGAGAACTCCCAAAACATTCAATATAACACCAGAAGAATATACAAAGTCCTGCAGGAAATAAAAGTTCAATGAACACAACATTCAAATGCAACGAATCGCTGTTAATAAACTCAAATTAAAGCAAATGGAAAAAAAGTCCAATGTTTATATTGTTTGCTTCATTTAAAATATTTAACCAAAGTTGGATATTTTTCCAATGATTTTCATGAATAGAGATCAAATTGAATACATTACTTTCAATTTTCAAAAAAAAAACTTCTTATGGATTTCACGTGAACAACTGCTAACTTGAACGTCAAATTCGTTTGGATAATGTAGTTCACCCGATGGAAAGCAGAATGAAAGGGAATCGAATGGGAGAATCGAATCTACGATCCACGTGAATATCAGAATAGGTCTGTAAGTTACTTTTGCACTTCAGCCGGTGAAGCATCAACCCAGTTCCAATCTACTGCACTTACGAAATGCACCTACTTACAAAGTAATGCAATGATTAATGAAAACTTGACAAATAGACCCGACTAAGCTGGAATAAGAGTTTCGTACACAATATTTACTTTTTAACAAAATGTGATGTGTTTGGGCCCTTAGTAGATTTGTGAATTTTTCTCCATTCCGTTCTATATATGTATATCATAACATAAAAAATACAAATATCTGCATATATTTAAAGTATTTATTAAAACAATTCTTTGTTTTATATCCCTTTGCAGCTGCTTGCCGAAATGGATCTGCAACATCTTGGCGGAATGAATCAAATGGAGTTCTTACATTCTGTTCGAAAAATCCCCGACTTTGCACAAGTCTTCTCCTTCAAACCATAAAATGTTATCTCATTATGACGAATAAATAAGTTTGATTTGAATTTAAGTAAGGAAATAAAGACATGTTCTATTGTTAAGCACGAATGTGAATTCCCCTTAGGGTAAAAAAAATGTTTAGTGCTGTCACATAATTGTATACGATCTGAGTTATCAACGCATCTACAAAATGTGTTCAGTGACTAATGTACGAGTATTCCAACAGTTCGCAGTCTTTTGCTCATATGCAAAGGCTAAGGCTACCAGTTGACGTTTATTGTGCGAGCGGAAATGACTTCCGTAGCGGGAACACGATTATTGGAGTCTACGACACCGGAAATTCCAAGCAACGATGAGGAAATTCCATCTGTAACAGGGAAGGCTGCAACCGATAGGCGCTCAAATAAAAAGGGCACGCCATTGATTGAGCCAGCTGTATTTTTGTTGGTATTTGGATTAAATCTATCAGGTCTAGTGAATTATTTTGAGTAATGATGTGTGTTTATGTAAATCAATATCTCTTTCGAATAAAAGGAACGATCTTCAAAAATCAGATCATCTATCAAACTTGCACATCGGTGTTTTTGTACGACGCAAGTGTCTGCGGTTTATTGGGCACAGCCAATTCGACGCCAGAATCAAAGGTGAGTCAGGTTCATGTGTTTGTGCAGTTTGAATTAAGAAGTAACATTTTATCTACAATTATGTGGAAAATATACCGAATTTCCATGGAATTTTGCAAACGCATTCGATATGTTTAAATGTGCGTTGCTTTTGGTTTTTTGAAAGTCTCTGATTAAAAATTCCAGGAAAAATATGTATAATACCTACCTATTGATTTCACTCGGGGATTCACTTTATTTCATATTCGACTGAACTTTTCTATATTCACTCTCAAATTTCTGAATTATCGCGTCCAATCGAACATATAATCTTTTTGCGATATCAGAGCCCTCTTGCGAATCTGGATTTTTTCTCAGAGTTGCTGCTTCAAATTTACCAATACAAGTGTACTTGAGTTTGACAACTTTTCGAGTTTGTTTACATTTTCGTGAAATTTTTCACATGCAAAGAAACACGTCGCATCGGGTGGATCAATTTTTGTTTATTATTTATATATAAATGTTTAAAAATCAATCGATTTCGATTGTTTTAATAAAAAATGTAACCTGTGAGTTGAAAACTCTTAAAAATATTTCCAAGGATACACATACACATATATTATAATCTTATATAAAAAAAAAAAACAAGTGACGTTTTTACGTTCGATTAGACACACGCGATCGATACAACAAAAATACACTTTGTCGAAGTATTTTTAGTATTCAAAGTCAAATTTACAGGTGTTTAATTGAAAGCGGTTCGTAATGATTCCGATATGGATTTGAACGGTCTAAACCGATCCCTTAATTAAAGGCATTGTAGATGCAAGCAAATTATTTATCATTGTCATTGCACACATTTATTTGTTCACGCTTTTTGCAATACTAATTTAAAAATTGCTAATTTTTTAAATCTAAATCTAAGCAGTAACAAAAAAGTAGCCAATCTAATACTCAGATTAGACTGCGTGTCAATTGTGCAAGTTGGCAGATTGTTTGGCAAATTAATAAAGGATCAATGCTTTTGTTTGAGTATCTGCAGGGCCCTTTTGGTGTTAAATAACTTTCGAAAGGAAAAATATGTACTTGTAATAAAACAAAGGAATTCCGATTTACGTTATAAAAATGTGTTACTTCATTGACGTCTTTACTTGAAGCAAAATATTTTTTGGTTATGTCTTATGTTTTTATCAAGTTTGACATTCCATGACATTTGTGTTTAAAAGTTATTGACATGTTACTAACAAACTAACAAACAGCTTTCCTCATGTCAAGACTAAGCCCAATGCAAATCGACAGTAATAAATAACTGAATAAACCATTATAACCTTTGTCCAGTGATGAAGGTTTATTCATGTCTTCTCACTTTCTTTATACGCTGTATCAATGGATACTCCAGATAAGTGCGCCTATGCTCCGTGGATATAATACGTGACACATATTTTGGTCGGCCATCTTGGTTACGTAGTAGGAATTATGGGAAAGTTTTTTTCCGTTTCCAAAATTTCGCTTTTCTATAAAACAAAATGGCTTCCGGAAGTGATGAACGAACAATTATTTATTATTTCGTAAAAGTGATTGATAAATTGTTGGTTTGTTTCACAAGTTTGAAATCAGAAATAGAAATGTTTTCAAGTGATTGCAGTAATGTTGGTTGCTGGAACTTGTGTTTATTTCCGTTTTAACGTCTTACGAATCTATAATTATGGGTAGAACATCCATGACACTTTAGGCGTCTGATTAATTAGCTTTGCCGACAATCCGATTTTTCTGTCCCGTCTCGAGCAAAAATGCGTGAATGCAAATGCAGTATTATTAATATTATGTGACTGTCAAAACGGTTCCATTGACTGCCAGATATCTAGAACATAATATCCCAGATGGACCGCCAGCTCTTAACCGTTAAAAACAACCTAATCTCCCATCAGAATGGAACGGCCAATATCATTAGCTTAACAAAGGAGTTGTCAGATTTTCAAATATAAATGGAGTACCTAAAGTCGCGTCGATTGCAACATGGCAAATTTAGTTAACGCTCATACGATGATCGGCATGTTCTTTTGAAGAAAAATAACTGACAAAAAACAGTGGAAATTTATGTCCCGCAACTTGTTAACTTTGAGTAGCGATGTTGTGTCACCTAAAATGTGCTCTCAGGCTATGTTTTATGTATTTGGGCTCTCAAATCACCTTAAAAAACTCTGTCATTCAATGTGATAGAATAGCGCAAAACTACGTTAAGATTAAGTGTCAAAAATTCAAATCATTGCACATTTTGCGAAAACAAAACCAACAAATAACATGCAAAAGAAAAAGAGATCGTCTTAGCCCGGTACCTATAGACTTGAAATTCCTTTTGAACATTTACATTCTATAAACTCTTTTGATACGTTTTCCTTTGGCATTTCAGGAAATCGAAACGGAAGTCCAACCATACGCAGCAAGAATATTTATGGCAAAAACAATACTCGAGAGTTTGGTGCCTGCAATTGGCGGCATGTTCCTTGGCGCGTGGTCCGACAAAAACGGAAGAAAACCACTTTTAGTAGCTGCTTACATAGGTAAGAGCGTATGACCCAATCACAAATCGTTTCTATAAGAACTCTGCTATTCAGGATATTCGCTGATTTACATCACAACTTCGATAATTTGCTTTCTATCGGCAAATTACCTCATCAATCCCTGGTACTACATTCTGTCAGTAGTTCCGGAGGCGATTCTCGGCGGAAATTGCATCTATCGAATCGCTATATTCTGCTACATCGCCGACATAACCACCCCCGAACAAAGGCCTATTCGGTAAGTTTTGGAGACTAACACTCTTTCTCACATCCAAGCAGTGTGTAGTTTTAAAAAGAATGGCATTTCTAGAGGCCTCGATCTACATTGGACTGATGGCAGGCTCGTTCGTTTCTAGTTATATTTACGCAGCAACCAGCGCGCTTACTGTGTTTACGATTTCTGCTTCAGTTATAGCGCTGACAACCGTCTACATAATCTGCTGCGTACCGGAAAGTCTGACACAGCGGCCTGACTTACCGCCGGCCGATTTTCCTGCATCCACTAATCCAATTGGCGAAATGTTGAAAACATGCTTCAAACAGAGGAACAACCACGCTCGTCTCATAGTCTGGCTAATAACAATATCCCTCTTTATATCGGCCCTGGTTATAAGTTAGTTTTGGAGGCACCCAATATTTACGCTCGGGCTAAAACTTTTATTTTCAGGTGGCACCAATACCGTATTCTACTTATTCGTAAGAGAGAAGTTCCAATGGACCGTGCGGGTGTTTACGATTTACGAGACGTTGGCAGCATTGGTGCCGATCTTTGGGAACATCACCGGAATGCTTGTAATGAGAAAGGTGCTTGTCGTCGACCTAAAAAAGAAGAAGAACCGTGTTAGCCAATACTGTTGTTGACTTTTGCAGATGTTTAACGTTTCTGTTACGACGCTGGCGTTACTTGCAATTGGCAGTTCCTTGCTGAGCACTTTGGCCAAGGGGCTGGCTAGTGCGCCTTGGCATATTTATCTGTCAGTGGGACTGGGTGGCTTCAAGGCTGTTGGAGGTCCAATGAGCAGGGCAATTTTGTCAAACATAGTACCGGCAACTGATTTGGGTGAGTTTCTTCGTTTGACGTGATTATTGACAGTGTTTACCTCCCGTTTGTGAATTACAGGAAAACTATTTTCATTAACGAATATCCTGGAGTCGATAGCTTCGTTGGCGGCCGCAGCTCTCTACACGTTTGTTTATAGTTCAACACTCTTGATCTATCCTGGTGCATTTAGTTTGCTTAGCACTGCATTGTACTTGGTTTGCTATATCTTCATGGCGTGAGTTGGACTACGGGATCCTGTTTGAGGAATTGAAATTAACTACTTGTTTTTTTTTTTTTGCAGGATCATATTTGGAATTAAGCACTCCAATCGAGAACTCTATTCCAAGTCGTTGTAGCAATGGGCACATTCAAGAATCTAGTTATCTTAAGTCGACTGGAAATTGGTCTGGGTAAGATATAACCTGAAACTGAACTAAATTGGGCGGGAACGTCACTTTTTCTACGTCAGCCACACATGCGAACTGTCAAAGTAGTCCTCCGTCACGAATTTCTTGACTATATTCGTCGGCTACCCCTCCATAAACGTCAACTGAAACAGCTGCTCATATGACCAATATCAGCCAGTCAAAACCGAGATACATCTAGTCGGACAGCTGTCAGATTTACGAAACTAGATACTTGGTCGTCCCCAATGAGTTATTAAACTTTTTTTGATTAAAGTTTGTAGTTTTTTTTTAACCAAAAGTGGAAGTGCTAGAGGAGTGATGCTTTGGAATTGGGGATCAGATCAGGCCAGGGCTATCTGGGAAGGGTTGATATTTACAACTACGAATGGGAGGTTAATTTTTTTTTTCGGAGCCCGGCATTCGATGAGGTTTGTGACGATTTTAGTCCGATATATCAATAGAGTACCTTCAATCTTTTTAGCCAAACGGGTGCAAAAATCTCTCAGAACAATCAAACATCTTGTATGGGGTTTCCCATAGTAACAAGATTTGCCATCAATGCGAAATAAGTCAGATTGTGCAAAGTGAAATAATGAAGAACACTCGCCGTGAACTTTGATATAAAAGATAGATTGGTGCTTGGAAAATTAAATGGGAAACTAGAGACTTGCATGTTTGCATCCCCGAAACACGTTTTCTCCCCGTGGGAATTTACGTAACCAATAGAGTGCTGAAAGAAAATTCAATTAAAATTATAGCAGGGTTGGACACGCAAATTTATTCTACACAATTCTACTATCATTAGACGAAAGTAGAACCCTACAATATAAAGCTGCTGGTTATATAATTCTGTAAGAAAGACCACCCTACTTCTTTGTAGCATGGCAAAAATAAGAGGCTACTGAATATATTCAATTTAAAGTACTTGTCACACGAGGGACTAACTCAACCATAACTAATAGACCCCTTAAGTTATGTAGGGTGGAATGATTGATTTATGCCAAACCAGTTGTGAAATCGTTTGAGTTCAGTTTTCCACGAAACAAGCAAGTTTTCTCAAAGCCACGGACGAAAATAGAATAACCAATTAATTGCACTGGCAAATTAAGTAAGTATATTGAACAGAAGAACGTTGGAAAAATGTCCTTGCCACCTTCAATTGATGCATTTATATTGTTTCGTTGCATCAAGAGAGTTATGCGATTCATTTCAAAATTAAACACGAACGAGAGTAATGCAATAACATCGAGTGTGTCAGGGAAAGAGATATAACAAAGGGACTTTTGTAATAGCAATTGGGAAAACTACTCTAACAATTCAATCAAATGTTTTGCCCGACTGATATTAAAATTAATATTTCCACAGTTTGGGCGGAGGCTGATATACGATTGCCTATTTGAAAGGATAACATTTCAGCATTTACCGAAAATAATGTATTTTGTGTTTAAGGCATTAGTGTGGAAAACAATCAGACACTTCTGATTGCCATTTAAAAGTCATTTGATATGCAAATGCAATCTGGATGGGGTAGGCTATTTGCTGGTTTATAGTGTTCAAAATAAAATGTGATTTTGACCTTAAATAATAATAACAAAGATGATTACAAATTTTCCCCTGAGTGCAGAAAGAGTGCGAATTTAACAAAGGAATTGTAAACCCAATTGTTATTGTGCCAGGCCGTTAAGGAGCTGTAATTTGACTCGGCTATTTGTCGTTTATTCGGTGTCAGTAAAGATGTATTAAGAAACAAATCGGGCACTTCATCAGTCTACTGATCGCGCAATTGGTGATAACGAGTCTCGAATCGTCGAACATAATGTGCCAAAATATGCCGCTAGGGTGGACTACTGTCAACACAGCCGTGACAGACATGTAAATTGAATTATTTCTCATATATAATCGGTAATAATACTTTCTTCAAGAATGGAGCCAACTTTCGGAAGTACCAACTGTATTTATTGAATTCTAGCAATTTGTAATACAGAAACAACCCGAAAAATGTTACGTGTACGCCATACGCTTTTTCTTTACCGAGTATACGAAAAAGTATTGCGGTTGTGCATAAAACTAAGATTTGATTTATTTTACGTTTTTCTTTAAGTTTTTGCACAACTCAATAAACCCGTTTCAATAGCAATACCTGTAATAATATAGCAACTGTCACTTCACTGGCTCTTATGCTAAATTTGAAATCTTTCTTTTGCAGTTTAAGATAACTCAAACAAGTCCCTGAATTCTGAGTTATCTGCACATAAAGGTGGCGCAAGTCATCACCCTATCGGAAGATGCTATCATTTTTGCAAAATGGCGACAAATGTCATTCCTACTTTGACATTTGTGAAGTAAACAGGGTCGGCATTCTGTACGGCGAAACGTTCAAACGTTTTCGTGTGCACGAAGAAATTTGCTTGTGCTTAACATAGGGCAAATCATTGGTGCGCATGAAAACGTTTGATCGTTTCGCCTTACAGATTCTGACCCTAAATATAAAATACACGTGAATAAGACATAAATCGCTATACTGCTAAAGAACGCATTTTAATTGTTTCGATTATTGGCAAACATTGTGACGTTTAGCCATTTATTGACCTTATGGAAAAAAAATTTAAGACATTAAAAAAATCAAATATAATCCATAAGCATTACCGAAGCTTCATAAATATAAAAAAAAATTACAGAACTTCGGGTGACTACTTTTACGCCACCTGGAATATGTTGAAAAAAAATTGATATTTCCCTATTTTCTCAAAAACTTATATTGGCTCAGAGATTTTTTTGAAAATTGGCTTATTGCTCGTGCCCTAGAATTATAGTAGGCCTGTTTTTTTTTAGCTTTGTTCTCAGGAAAGCAAAGTAAAGTAGGATTTTCAGCACGCAATTACAACAACTACGCTCTACTTGACACTTCGAGACTCGCAGTAGTTATTATAAATTGTGTGCTGAAAATCTTACTTTACTTTGAGAACTAAGTTCAAAAAAAACACGCCTTTTGTTCTTTTCTATCTGCATTTAAAGAAGGACGTGCCGTAATTTTATTTTCATAAGAATTTTCTTTCTTCGAAGTGCTAATTGTCTATTTTTTTTTTTTTTAAATGATTGTGATTGCAGGCCCTTACAGATCCCTTATCCTTACAATTGAGACGAATTTATGAAAAACCAACAGTGAATCAGCCCCTCTTCAGTTGGTATATCTCCTGAGAATAAATCGGTATATTTATACGAAATAAATAACGAAATGTTGTTCCATTCAAACATGCATATTGATTGAGGGAGCAGTTATAATAACAGATTTTAATCCACATAAAAGCACAGACAAACAGGTTTATTCATTGTATGTAGAGAAGAGAACATTTTTCTTGTCAAAAGTAGTTGCTATACCAAAAAGTGGCAACACGGATTAATAAAATATCTATCTCTTTCACATTACATGAGTGTCTTTCTTCTAGGATTTTCAGCCATTATAGAACCACAAAAATGATAAGGTTAATGATGATTTATTTTTGTCGTAGGTATTTGAATTATTTTCGAGCATTTTAGGTATAATCATCACGCGATTGAGAAACTTATTAATATGTCCGGACAGACAAACGTCTCAATAAATAATAATAATAAGCAAATAAAACTGCCTACCAGATCAGATCAAAAAAACAATTTTTGAAGCTGACTTTCTGTAAATTGTATTCATGAACTTTTGGCAATAAAAAATTGTCGATAATGGCTCTGTAGCAGGTGCTTTTGATAGTTCTTCATTTAAAAAAGTTAATACTGCCATCAATCGATTTTTCTCCAAAATTTTACATAATATTTAAAACGCCATAAAAGCGAAGTGAGCCTCTTCACTGTACAAAATTGTTGGCAATACAAAAGCGGATCGACTTTTAACTGTTTAAGAGGCCAATCTGAACTCACAACGCAATAGACTCGATTAAAGGACTTTTTGAAATCCACGAATATAGTTGCAAGCTTAAGTTCAAGTCCCTGACGTTGGCTGCATGCTCGAGAACAAAAGCAACTTCTTGGAGTCTTGGTTATAAATATATGTACCCGATTGAGAACTATTGCTGTCATTGTAACAGTAAAACGTCAATCTGGTAGAAGCTCGTAAAAGGCATTTGTTACTCAATTACCTTGCTTGTGGCTCGTGTAAGGTTGAAAGTTTGCGATGCTCAAGGCGCCGATTAAACCATAATCCGTCTATCCATGGCATTGACAGCAGTCAATTTAAATTTTGTCGATATAAGTTTTTCAGTGGCGACTTCAAAATACCAATTTGCATTCCTAACCAAAAGAAAACAGTCTAAACTGATATTAAACAGAAAATTGCTCACTTCCGAATGAATTTGTGTGGCATCTTGGTTGTTTCTTATCCTTGAGCGTTCAAGGAGCTCCCAAGCAAGATATTGCAGTCCACTCAGTTTATGTGCGGAATACAAGATGCAAATTTCAGTGTAAGCCGATGAGCCTTATATATGCAACAACATTTTCGAACAACAATAACAACAAAAACAAGTCTTACTTGCTATACGAGTACGTCCAACATATTGATGGAATTTTTAATACAAACTTGAAGGGTGAGTTCGAAAAGCCCACCCCACCACTGGACACAATGTATACTCTTCAAAAAAACAAGCTTACTGAAGCGCAATGGAATTGTGTCTGTTCGTTATTCAAACCATGATGGAAGAAAAAAAGGAAACGAACATCCACCCTACTTTATTGCCTCTGGCCGAGGATATACCGAGGGTGGACCGTGTTCCGGTAGTGGTCGATTGATACAGAACAAGTCAATTGTTATCCTTTTGGGATAATATTGTGTGGTCGATTTTTATCCAGTTGTCCGGCCCAGTGAGTTGTAAATTCAAAGTGGAAGCTGTGCTCTGTGCCACACCGGTGAGCTCTGTCTGCCCTGGAAACTTTAAACTGCAAGTCAAGTGGTTTTGATAAGGGAGATAATTTGTTTGTTATAGCGCATTGACATATAGATGCTTTACGGGCAAATAAACGAGGAGACTATGTTGAAGTTTTAACCAGTGGGTGCAATTTGCAACAAAATTTGAATTTAATGCAGATTGTCCGGCTCATAAGAAAACGGTTTTGTAGGAAGCATTCGTCGGTTGACAGGTGGATAAGACAATTCTTTTCTAAGTTAGAGATGCTGGTTGGAAGGTAGCGATTTTATGCGTGCAGAAGGATTCTCACTTTCAACAGGAATTGGCTTAGAACCCTGACACTTTTTTGACACTTCCTCAACACCATGGATGGTGTTCATTTTTAGAGCTACAGAACTTAAGAATTGAACAATACAGATACTTAGTTTTTTGTAGAGCCTCCGTGGCAAATGAAATGCAGCAAATTTGGAATTAAGTGAGTAAAAATCAGCTGTCAACTGTCTACTGGCAAACTAGTGGCCACTCAAATACGTGTCGCCAATCAGAAAAAACAAGCAGATGGGGTCTTGCTTTGAAACTACTGCTGACATGATATACCAAAGTGAGTACAAATCAGCTGTCAACTGTCAAACTAGTAACCACTCAAAAACGTGTCGCCAATCAGAAAAACAAGCAGATGAGACTTTGCCTTGGAACTACTTCTGACATGATATACCAAAGTGAGTACAAATCAGCTGTCAACTGTCAAACTGAACAAAGTGTTGTCAATTCGAAAAATAAACCCTTTCAAGAACACCCAACTCATACTGGTTTTGCCATACGATGCACGAGTACGAACTTTATCGAAAGCATATCGACACAACTTGGGATATATCGACAAAAAATATGCGGTCCAGTTTGTGGGGACGTTCAAGTTTCTAGTTTAGTAAGTCTGACAGCTGGCAGAATTGTAGTGTTTTCGTTTTTATTGGCCTAGATCGGTTACATAAGCAACTTTTTCAGTTGACGTTTATGGTGGGGTAGAAGAGAATTAAGTTAACAATTTCGTGAATAAGTTGACAGTTCGTACTTCGTACATGTAACTGACGTAGAGATAGTGACGTTACCGATCAGCTTCATTTATTTTCTGTTACAATCAAACGCATTGTAAACGCGATAAGCTGAGTTAAACAAAACCTGTATTCGTTATATTTTTGTACACAACGTTTATGCATTTTGACATTCGTCAATTCTCTTTTTCGTCTTCTACTTCTTTCTCGAACAATTTGTACGCGTCTACTCGTTTACTCCAATAATAACTTTGCGCCGTACTAATAACAAATTTTAGTCTTGACTTTAAATTTACGGAAGCTCAACATTGCGAAATATGTATGGAAAATAAAGCTACTGTGAACTACTAATATTTAGAGTCGAAACTAAAAATGTTTATGGGTTAGGCCCTTTCCGAGATACTAATAATCATTTTTAGTGTCCATTCTAAATTTTAAGACCTACAAAATATTTAGTGCGGAGGTTAATTATTAACCATTAATACATTAACTGCTGCTTTATTATTCGGACTTTGGCTACAGTTTTTGCATTCATGTTACATCTAGTCTTGACCAATTTATGCGACTTAAGATGACTGGGTTTTTGAATGCGCCCAGTGTCGATTGAATCTGGAAGAGGATATTCAACAATTAAATAACTTTACGGTGACGTTGGACTCGTGAAAGAGCTTAAAATAAAACGACTATGTCACGCGAAGTTTTTGTCAAACAAAACCGCACAAGATCTGTGGGTCTTAGAGCTCTGACCTGACGTCCACAATTCGAGGTAGACCTCAACAAATTTGGTGTGTGTGTTACTGGAATCTAGCTCGCTAGAGGGAGTTAGTTGAAGTTTAATTATTCCGGCAGGGATGCTTTCATTTTGCTAAATAAATACAACACTGCAACAATTTCCCAGCCTATAGCAGCAAATATACCTGCACACACAAAGAATCACCAAAAGTCACACCAGCTTAGGCTTTGAGACATTTTACATCAAAACAACAGTCCACATCTTGGAGTTAATTAAAATGTCGCTCCTTGCAGGAGCATTTAACGCAGAAACCAAAGACGTGCAATTTTAGCAAAAACCTTTGATCAACTGTAAATGTAAAATGTTGCAATTAATATTCTAGAATTTGCTTCGGCTTCATGCATTGCCTACTGTGAATTGTAATTAAGCTGTCGCCAAATCATGGTTGGTTGGCGTAGCCATGCTTGCGGTTGTTGTTTCTACGGTGATATCAGGACTTTGCCGCAGCGCACTGACATTCCAATCAAGAATGTCACATGCGAAATTGAATTTTCGCATGTAACCTTTATGATTTACAATTTCACAGTCGCACAAGAGTGGTGGAAGTGTTGACGATATGAAATTCTGTAAATTCAGTTCCCAGGACAACGGTTCATCTGATGTATCGAAACATCCGGTAGCAATTAAATTCTTTGAACGTGCTACGGGGTGTGGTGGGCTGAAGGGCAAAGCCGACTCGTGTGACCGCCCCCTGGTGTGTAGATAATTAAGGCTCCTTTGTAAAAGGTAATATCAGGCGCACGAGCATGTTTATGCAGGTACATTTCTACCATATGGCGATGGACTGATGCATTACCGATGATTGACATTGAAATTTGTTTGAAAATTGCCGCGCTATGGTAAAATCATGGCAGGCACGTGTCAGACTTTTTTTTAATTTGATTGCGTGGCCACAGGATTAATGGCATTGACATTGTGAAGGCAACAGAACTGGCCACCGCTTATGGGCCGAAAAAAATGGTACAGCAGTCACAGTAAGGCTACGACTTTGTTCGGGGATTATTTTAAGGGATTGAGTTTTCAATGCGTAAAAATCGCATCTGTTGTTACTTAACTGTCTCTTACAAACATTCGAAGGCATATAACGTTCAAGGCAAGTGCTATTTACAAAAGTCTAGCAAAGAACTGCCCATGCCGCTGAATGTAGTATTTAGAGAGCTTAGAGGATTTGGTAACAAAATGGAAGGAAACATTTCACAGGAAGCGGCAAATGTCCAACGTTCCAAATGGCATTAGTCTCAATCAGTGAACAGCAGCGAATAACCCTTTCATCCAGTCGATAAATGCACGTGAAGTGGCAGTTATACTCTGCGAACTCAACACGAATTTGGACCCAAATTGACGGCACAGGTGAAGCTGCAAAATGGAATTGGGGGAAATTTCTTTCCCAAGAACAGACTCAACAGCGGGTATAGGTTTGTGCCTGCATATATCGAAGGCATTTCTATTTACAGCTACGCACCGGCAATCCCATCGATAGTGGAGGTCGAAGAGCTATATTCAACTAAATAAAACGCAAAAAAAAAAAACAAAACACCGATAATTGCGTCGACTTTTATGTGTATGCAGATAAATGGGGTCGCAGTCCAACCAAAAGTTGAGGCAGAACTGTTGCAGACCTTTACAATAGAGCAAAAAACCCGCTTTTGTAGAGAAAGCGCGTTCTCAGATAACGACACTTATGTATGCCGGTAGCTGGCGGGTAGAACGAACTGGGAAGTCAGCGATGACTAAAAGCATAGTAACTAACAGGCGAACATTTTGTTGATATCACAAGAGGAATTCGTTTTTCGGGAGCTTTATGTACGACGATTAAGAATATCATAAGAAGAAAAAACTGTGAGAGTAACTGATGGCATTGGCAGCAGAAACCAATAATTCCAAAACTTGCCAAATAAAAATAAACTCAGATTTTGCAAGCAGTGTTTACAAAAAAAAAATCGAATACTGCATTTACAACATCGGGACGGGACAGAGAGATCCGTTTGTCCGCAGTCAATGCTAATAAGAGTGAAGGAATGAGATCATGGATATTCTACCCATAATTATAGATACGTAAAACGGAAATAAACACAAGTTCCGGAGACCAAAATTACTGCAATCACTTGAAAGCATTTCTATTTCTGATTTCAAACTGCTGAAAAGTGGAAATTAGTTTCAGTAAATTAAACAAAAAATTCATCAATCACTTTTGTTTAATAGAAAAGTGAAATTTCGTAAGCTATCGCTATAAAAATATCAATAAGAAGAACTTTCCCATACTGTCTATACCACGTAAACAAGATGGCCGACCGAAATCTGTGTCAAGTATTATTCACGTGTTAGTTAATGCGGCCCCTTTCAGTCAGACGGCTATTTAGTATTGGGCATTCCTTTATGCCCAAAACACAGGTGTAGAATTCACTGCGCAGCAAGATTAGAATATACATGTTTAAATGAATATAGGCACACGTAAATTCTGTCTCTACTTTTAAATTTGCTGCAAAAGCGTACCACAACACAAAAGAAAATAAATTGCAATTTCAAATATTTGGCATCATCGGCTTTTGACATTTGCTGATCGTTTTTGTTTTTGCTTTCCTTGTAAACACGTCAGCTGCTTAGTCGGCAAATGACAGTAGTCATGTTAGCCGATGCAATTCATGTCAAACAATTTTCTGCACATCTGTTTTACTTGCAGCACTGCATTCTGCGCTGTGTCCAGAATTTCTGCACGCATGTTTTAATCTTCCGTGTTAGGAATGTTTGATGTTGTAAATGCAGAATAACTCGTCACTTGTACTAAAGGGTGTCCCATAATGTATTTTTTTATAGAAAATACAGATTTTAAATTAGAAAGCTAAGTTTTTTTTTGATTCATAGAATTATGGCTTTGCTGGCAAGTACGTAGGTACTCTTTCATTGAAATTTTCTATGATCGTTTCGCTTAAATGTGGCGGAATTTGATTAATAGGTACACCTCCCAATTTCCTCTTTCAAGGCGTTGGTGGTCAGGTCGTCGGCTTGTTTGAATAGACCTTTGACTTCAAAAAACCCCAAAGAAAAAAGCCCAATGGTGTTTCATCTCAAGATCTGGATGGTGAATTCTGATCGCAAAAATGGCCGATTACACGTTTAGGAAATGACTCGCAGTATTTCTCTGGCTGTATGGCATGTGGCACCGTGTTGTTGAAACCACATATTGTTCACATCCATATCTCGTAATTTAAGCACTAAAATCTGGGTTATCATGTCATAATAACAAACACCATTAATTGTAACTGCCTGACCAGATGCATTTTCGAAGAATAATGGTCCGATAATGCCTCCAGCCCAAAATCGGCACCAATCAGGAGTTGTAGATGCATTTGTTTATCAACAATTACTCGTGGGTTTTCTGAACCCCAAACGCGACAATTTCGACGTTTAACGAGACCATCAAAATGAAAATGGATATATTTTGTTCGAAAATTGCGGACTGTAGCTGACAAACCTTCAATTTTTTAAAAATATTGCTCAACAATGAAAATGCGTTGTTCTTTCGTATAGCGCTCCATTTTTACTAACCCCGAACTGTCAGCTGTCATATTGTAACCTTTTTTTTGCGTTGGCATCACTGTACAAATTAAATTTTGAATTATGGGACACCCTTTACAAACATCATCGTGTCTATTACATTTTTAGGAACACTGAATACGGACGGTGGATTTAATCAGACACATTGAAACTTGCTCCCTAATTAGTTCCTCACTGCTGTTTAATTGTGCCAACTCAAACCCATTCGCAATTAAGTCAGTGTGCCTTACAACGTTTAAATTCGCCACACCAATGTAACACGCATCCGATTACAGGCCCATATTACATGTAAAATGTTCAACATGGATCCGCAATAAAAACGGTTAATGCATGCCAATTCCGATAAACGTTTTCCTCTGCTGTACCTTACTTTTTATAATTAAATCACAGTGGGACTTTTTGCAAGGGAAACTCTCCAATGGATTCCCATTATTCGCCGAGCTCCATAGTAGGTACTTGAGTGGCTTTCCATACACAAACATTTTAGCACAGCATGAATAATGAATAGCGAACGAATGTGGGTGTCCTTTTGTGGGTATCTGTGGTTGGGAAATCAACGCAACTTCTATTTAACTGTTACTTTGATGGGTTGGGGTGACATTTGTAAATACAAATCTGAGAAAGATTTTGACAGAGTGCGAGTGGAAGGCTCGTGTTGAGAGAGATTAAATGTAGTCCACTTGTGTGCCAAGAAATGGACATTTTTTTTTAAGTCTGAAAGTGCAAAACTTTTGGGAAACAATTTTTTTTTAAGGGAAATTTAAAACCAAATCCAACAGCACTCAGACATGTGTCGAGTACCTTTTAGGTAAAGTGCTTCGAAAAATTGTATATCCTTTATATTCTCTAATTGTCCGGTGGCTAAGAATTGTTGAGCCCCGGCGGGGATCGAGCTTGCACCATTTGGAACTGTAAGCAAAAGAAGAGAAAGTCGCCTGAGGGCCGTGAGGCTAAAAGTGTTTGTCAGGTTTTCGCCTCATAAAAATCTTTTTGACTCAGTTACCTAGGATGTTCTAAATCAAGTTCATTGTTGCGCAAAGGTTGTAGAAAATGTAACTCTAACTAAAACTACCTTCGTTAGGAGGGTTTAATTTGTACCTATTGCATTATGCTCCCAGTTTGGTGGATATATGTGCAGTAATTGAGTGCTTTGATGCTGGTACGAGTATTAACCTCTCTCGATTAAAGGGTTGTACAAGATGTCCTTGTATC
This sequence comes from Cheilosia vulpina, assembly GCA_916610125.1. Classification (NCBI taxonomy): domain Eukaryota; kingdom Metazoa; phylum Arthropoda; class Insecta; order Diptera; family Syrphidae; genus Cheilosia; species Cheilosia vulpina. The sequence goes on along the minus strand of OU744279.1, from coordinate 38,058,673 downwards.
CTTTTCTAGTTACTTTCACAGTGGCAGAATTTGCGAGGCGATATGTGAAATTGGTCGATGAGGTTTTGTTGTTCTTGGTTATTTATTTTTATTTGAATTTAGGTCGATTTAGGCGATTGTGGCTATAGTCGCCTTCAGAACCAAGGATAGTTGTCAAAGAGCGTTACTCTATGGCCATTGAATTTTGAATAGATTCTCTGATGGGTCTGTGGATGACGAAATAAATTTATTTGCAGTAGGAAAATGGGCTACAGTCATAGAAGACGAGGCAATCTTCATGTACCCAATTTTCTTTTTGTAAACCTCTAGATGAAGGTTGGCCCTTTTTGATGAGGAATGAGGCAGTACTTTAAAAAGATGGAATAAAGTGACAAAGAACAGAAATAGTAACAGAAACAGAACTAGGAACAGAACATTTTCATTTTCAGCAACAGAATTTAGCGACAGAAAAATGGCTGTTTGACGACAGAACGTAAACAAGCCTACATTGATTGTTTCTGTTGCTGCCAGCAACAGAAATGCCAATTTATCATGGGGGGGGGTGGGGGTGAATTTTTTTTTTGTTTGGATTTGTCTGCATCTGTCATCTGGCTGTTTTTTTTGCATCGTATTATTGTATATTGTGATGACCATGTATTAATAACAAACGAAAGATGAAAAAAAAAGAAAGTTCTTAGTAGACGAAGATGAGAGTAATAAAACGAAACACAACTTAACAAAATAGGCGGCGGCCATGTTTTTATGGATCCGTTTCTGTTTCAGTTTTGTATAGCTGAGAGAGCAACGCAAACAGAACCAGAATTAGCTACAGAACGAAAAAACTTTCTGTTCTGTTTCAGTTTCTGCTCTTTGTCACTTGGTGCCTTTACCAATAAACATTTTATTCAATATGGTTGAAAAAAAAACATTTACCGTACATAATTGGACGGGCAATGACATTATTATAATAAATAAATATACCGTGTCATTTTGAGAAATAATTAATATTCTCATTTAATCGATTTTTTTTTGGAGAAAATTAAGAACGGCGTGTTTTTAAAGAATACTTATATCATTTTTAGTACCTACCTATGAATTTTGATAAAAATTGTTACAGCGGTTCTCGTAAAATTATTCACACAAAACAGTTACAAATATTGCAATGTAGAGTTTGGAAAATACTATTTTTTACCTATTCAGCTCAACTGAGTATGAGATGTTGTTCGCGATGTAAGCATTGCTTGGTTTTTAATGTTTTATCCAAATCGAAAATGGGGTTTTTGAGATATGAGCAGTTTCCAACATTTGCGTTGTCGGTGATTCGATTTTGAAATTTAGGACTCAATAATTTTGAAAACATCAATATATATTGCATTTTGGTCAATATCGTTTGTTCCGTTTTGCAGATAAAAAGATAGAAAAACTATTTTTAAAAAAATGCATTTTTCAAAAATCCATTGTACGATAATATAGGGAAAAACTGAGATTGCTGTTAAGTTAGAAAATACCATATTAGCTCAGCAATCAATTTTTGTTCGAATCGTGTGGACCGTTTTCGAGATATGTCCAAATTTCAAAAGTACCGTTTTTCGTTTTTTGAAAACTGAGTTAACCTCACATATTTAAATATTGAGGTTACCCAAACTCACCGAACTGTAGGCCCACAAACTCCAAATCCTAAGTTTGAAGCAAATCCAGGAGGATCAGGAGCATACGAACAGGCAGCCGAATTACGCGACCCACTTTTTCGAGTTCGTCTATCATCATCGTAATGCCAGAATTGATTATCATCTCCAGTCCGAAATTTTGTATGAATGCAATATCTTTCTCTTACTACGTATTCGAAAAAGTTAAAAATATGTACATATTAAAAAAATATTAAACCGACTAAATTTTACGACGCCAGATATCTTAAAAGAATCGTATTTTTGTAGGCTATTACAAAAATACGCTCTTCTCAAAATGGGCCAGAAACGGTACACTACACAAACATTGTGAAAAATTAAAAAACATAAATTAGACTTCATCCGAATTTAACTAAGCCATATGGATCAATAGAAGCGTCATGTTATTAGCTATCAACTAATTGAATAAAATAATTTTTCGCTCTTCTCTAAACATGTCAAAGTAAAAAGAATGTCATTTCTTCGCACAATTAATCTTTTGTTTTCTCACGGAAAACTTAAAAAAAAATGAATTAACCCTGACGTAAGCTCTGCGTTCACATGAAAAAATCGCAAGTCGTGATTACGAATTGTAAGAAATAAATGGAGAAGTAGAAAATCTACTTACAGCTTCAACATAAACACTGTTATATCCGTTTCGGTTCATATAAAGTTGTGCAGGGGTTCTTTCGCCATTAAGTTTCGGAGTTACAAGGGAAAATGATGGGTGTAGTCAATAGTCCCTTTTATGTTAAATTTATTGAAGAAGCTTAAAAAAAATTTTCTTTTTATATGACTCTATGAATATTGCATGAATATATTTTATTATGCAACACACCCAATTTTTTTTAAACCTATACACTTTTCATTTGTCATTGGACACCGAAGCATCTCGCCTTTAACTTGAACTATAGTTTTGCATATACAGGTTATAGTTATAGAAATTAAAGCCAAGCTTAAAGGGTTTAAATAGTTCTTTTCTACACACTTTTGGTATGAACCATGTGCTAGAAAATAAAGCACTGAAAGAAAGTACCCAAAACATGTTTCGTGTAACTCCAGTTCAAAGGACAATATTTAAATACATACTGGAGCAACAAGGACCAAAGTAGTTCTCTGATTAGCATAGGGCTTCAACTTTTGAATTATATCCCAGCACAAAGAATTTTGAAAGTCAACAAATTTAATAATTTTGGTGTTTTGGAGTACAAATGGATCATTTTCGTCTCTTTATTTCCGTTAAAGACATCTGCGCTGCAATCTAATGGTGTGGTAAGGTTGTTTTCGTATTAGTACTACTGTAAATCTTACCTTTTATTCTCAGGTGAGAGTTCTGCAACAACATGAACGAGCATTAAATCTGTTTCCATTATTCTTATATTTTTCGCAGAACAAATGACACCGAAAAATTGGTGACTTCTGAATTGTTACCTGCCCAAAAGGAGATCACAATTTCGAATCACGGACGGAAACTATTTTTTTTTTTTTTTTTTTTTTTTAGCTTACCCTTTTTGGCCCATTTAGAGAAGAGCTACAAAATCAATAACAAAGCAATTAAATATCAATTAAATACCATCCACTTTGTTGGGAAAAATTCCAATGTGGCGGACCTAGCTTTACCCACATCATTTTATCTAATCTTCTATCTTTGGCTCACGTATGCCGCATGTCTACATTTTCTTAAATATTCTCTTCTACGCCTCTCATAAGTTGTTTCTTCGTAATGCGCACTGCACTTCCAGAAATTGCGTTTCATGCTTCTTCGTTTTTGCGGAATATTCCACCGAGTAAATCTACTGCGATTTGAGCAACTCTTTCGTAAAGACTCGTGCTCCAAATTTTCTATCCACACCAAGCAGGCTTAAAGACACAGTATTTTTGCTAACTGAGCAATGGATGCTTGAGTGCCGACATTTTGTACGCGGGCTACCTTACATATTCCCCATCGTTGATGCCTCCTGTATAGCTGGGGAAATAAGGGCTGTCATCGTGCCCAAGCCTGTGTAGGTAATATTTAAAGCATTTGTGACCTAATCATATCTGGTTCAATTCGAATCGGTCGCAGTGCACCAGCACTTGCTTGGAGTGCAATAAAGAAAAAAACCGAGGTTGAAATTCTTGCCAGGAGCAGTCTTGTTGTTGGCCCGCGGATATTAGGCATTATCTTTGCTAGAACTATGCATTTGCTAGACTTGTCGTAAAAATGTTGCTTGAATTATATTCCGACATCAGAGTTACGTCTCACTTGTATATTCTGCTCTTCTGGCCGCGGCTCCACGGAAGTCACACTTTAGCTTCTAGATAAATAAGACTAACACACTGCAGAACCTACAGAAGACAGCCTAAATGTTTCCAGTGTTTCTCCGTTAGGTTCGAGACTAGGGAATTGAAAAGCAGCCAATGGAAAATTTGTCAATTATTATGGGGGTGGATTGCGTATAGCAACAAATTGGCCCCGAATTTGTTTGCCTTTTTCAGCTTTCAATAAATTTGCGAAAAATGAACTGGATTCAGCTCTCAAAGTTGTAATTTCAACACTCAGCTGTTAGTTTCCCGAAAAAATACAATTTCTGACAAATATCCGAGACTGTGTCATGAAAGTGCTTCTCAATCAGCCGTTTGGATTCGGTATAATAAAATTGCAGATCCTTTCCATTCATCCCAAAAATAAAAGGCTCACACAAAACGAATGGTTGTGAGAACATAGGCCTAAAGGCGATTCCATACGGATCGGTTGCGCCGACTATTTTTAATTTATTTTCCTAGTTTTGGTGGTCCGAAAAGTTACCGAATCGTCTTCGGTATCGTACACCATATTTTTCGAGTAGTCTTTGTAAATAATTGCAGATAATGTGACCCTCTGTCTACAGTCCTGATGCATGTCCCTATTCAGATGCAGAATTTCAGGGGCAACCAACAGGCAACTTTTAATTTGTACGCTATTTTCAATAGCCCGAAAGTGTCCTTACACGTACAATGTGCTCCATTTAAATTCGAGCGCATTTTCATTGTCAACCAATTTCCGGGACCGAAATCTTTCCAGCCACCCTACCCAGTCCCCACTCCACGCACAAGTTAAAGATAAGGTTCCTTCATCATTTCGCTATGGAATTCCTTTGAAATCATTTCACTTCGCTTGTCATCGGCGTGTCCTTTGTAAATAAGAAAATTGCGACCAAATGACGAGACAATACAATTATGTTTGTGCCTTGCCCAAGCCAATGATGTTTGTCAATACGATTCCATATTCGTATAAATAATCAATCTCACAGCAGCCGTCACCAGCTGAGCTGACAAGTTTCTGTTTGTACGCGTATAATGAGTCCTCCGTCTCCATCTGCAGATAAACAATAATTTCTATTTGTAGAAGGCTCTGACACGCATTTGTCGAATCTTCTAGGTCGTCTGCAAGTGGTCTTTGAAATTCTTCTTAAAAATCATTTCAATATATACCTATTGCGAAAACTTTCGTTGGCTTCCTTTGGCAATGATGAAAGCGAGCACCCCGATCCTTCTATGAACTGCTCGGGGGAATAATTTCACATGGAAACCTACAAAAGGGCACACACAATTTGCTAGTGTTTTTTTTTTCATTCTTCTACGTCTCCTCCCCTTGCTTGGATCTCCATCTCAGATCCTTTCTCATACAGACGCATGTCCTTTGAAGAATCACCGCACCACCAAACACGTTCGAACGTATGCTTTTGTTCGCCACTCTGCGACGTTTATTTTAACCTTTTTTTACCACCCTATTGCGATGGCTTTTCTTTCATCTCGGCATACGTGTGACTTTCCTTTGGCTCTTCTTACGAGTCAGTGCCTCGCAAAACGGGTGGATCTATGACGAAATTTGTCATATATACAGATTTTTGAAACAAGATTTATGAATGTGCTTACCCAAGCGGAAATGCGACGGTTAATGGACTGGGAATCAGTTTGGTACTCTCTCGTTGAACTTTATACCGAGCTCCTTAGATCGGCATAAAGGGAGGAACGAACAAAAAAATAGAGAAATTCGGAACAAATTTCATTAAACGACGGATGCTCTGACAATCAAGTGCGAAACGTCAGTGTGTCTCTATGACAGCTTCCTGACCCCCCACAAATATGGGGTTTCGAAGAACCTAATTGAGTTTGTTTGCGCCGCAAAACAGCCAAGAAAAGGTGTAACGGCTGATGGAGACGCCGGCAAATATTTATCCATCAGTTAATTACAATTCCTTATTAAGGAGCCCAAGTAAACGGTGTGTCCGTTGTGAAGGAGGCCACCAATGCGAGACAGATCAAAAGGCATTAATGTTTGATAATGAGACGGAAGGATGTTTGATTCAATTTTGTTGGGGAATTCCGAGGCACTGAACCAACGGCCATCGTTCGGCGGTAGGTGAGTTGTTTTATATTAATGTATGCTAGTTGATACAGCAGATGTCACCGGTATCTGATGTTTCTGGCTGATTAAATTAAATGAGTTTAATTTGTAATTGTAATTGGCGTATCAAAGGAGTGTCGTGGGATCATATTATGAAAAGGTAACTATCTCATCTCAACTCGTGCTTCAGATTACACTAGTAATGAAGCAACAAAGGGATGGGGCAAGGATGGATTCACAGTTGACGGAGAAGAGACAGTGTATAAATGTGTAGCCGGGAAAAGACGGAAAATAGTCAGAGCTGCTGTAGAGCAGAAGACGGGTGATAAATTTCGGACTGCGGATTTCTTGTAAGCGGCAGAGTTCTTAGGGCCGTTTGCTGATACGACTCATAGCGAATTTAAGTGCCACATAAACTCTTATGTGACAGTTTATGACCTGAAAAAAGTTGCCCATAAGTATTTAAGTAGAACTTAAATCGTTAAGAGTCGTATGAGCAAACGGCCCTTAGTGTTTTGACAGGTTAGTGAAGGCTGTATGAATACCCGCTTCAAAGCTGGGAACTTCATGCTGACGTGTCTTGTCCAAAGAGGATAAAGGCGACGGTCTTTGTAAATCAGGTTCGACGAACTGCTCGACGCAATGGGCCGTTCGGATACCTAGTTTATGTAAAACGTCAACTCGAATGTTCTAAATTTTCGCACGATATTTAACAACCATTAGTTCGCCATAACACTATAAAAGTTTCGTGATAGGCAACCTTGATACATTTCAAACGTCCTTATTTGGAAATAACAATTTTTGCTTATTTATTTGAAAATACAAATTTTTTCAAAATTTGGCAAAAAGCCTTTTTCAAATAAAAAAGGCCAATATAGCAAAAATGAGTGCAATGCTCTCGAAAAATGTGCCAAAATTGGACTTTAGTCGAACAACGGTAATACTGACAGCGAAAATTCAAAAACAATTAAAGTTACCTAGTCAACGCGTTCGGTGACCAGACAATTCTAGTTGACGTTTTACATAAATGACACCTTTTTCTCTTATCAGCCCTTTCATGTATTTTTCCGAAATCTGCAGCGGCTACTGTGTTTATTTTAAATTTGACTAAATGTCAACTGATTATGCAGGCACGATTTTTTTGACTAGACCACCTAAACCACCAAAAGTACATTTTATCCCTTATACCCTATTCACAGCGAGCCGAAAACCGGGTTTTGGCAAAAACATCGATAACAGAAGTTTCCCATTTATATTTTAGCTTCAACGTGATTCAATCATCTCATAAATTACATGATTTAGGGCCGGATTGTTCAATCTTTTTTACCTTTAATCGTCGGTTATTCCAGTTGGTAAGCGTCGAATGTGTTTGTTCAGCAAAATACTAACCAAAGAATCAGTGGTTTGGTTAGTTAACCAGAGAAGTCGATAACCAGCCGATTTTGCGCGGTTAATGAGATTTAACCAATGATTTTCTGGTTCGGGGTTTTTTAAGGACTGCGTAGGTATTTATTTTGACGTATCTACTGCACACAACAACTCTTTGTACAATGTTTTGGAGAAAAAATACAAATAATACAATAATGCCATGTTCCCACCAAACTGAAATCTTGAGATTTCGATGAACTTTTACTGAAACCTTGTAAGTCGTTCCCACCGACTTAAAGTGAGTTCAAATGGCTGTCAAAGCAGCTTGTTGACGCAAAATAATAGTACCTAATAACTAATGCGAGTCTCGAAGTGTCAAGTAGAGCGTAGTTGTTGTAATTTGTGTGCTGAAAATCTTAATTTACTTTACTGTGCTGAGAACGAAGCTTAACAAAACAGGCCTAGCGTTGGAAAGAGAAATTACTAAAAATGATTTCTGAAATTAAAAAAATATTTATAAATATTTCTCTTAAAAATATTACTTACCACTTTTTGGATTCAGATTCTTTTCTTCTTTTATTATTTTTTTGATTGTCACAATTGGCGTTTAATATATTAGGCCTGTTTTTTTGGGCTTCGTTCTCAGCAAAGCAAAGTAAAGTAGGATTTTCAGCACGCAATTACAACAACTACGCTCTACTTGACACTTCGAGACTCGAAGTAGTTATTGTAATTTGTGTGCTGAAAATCCTACTTTACTTTGCTTTGCTGAGAACGAAGCTCAACAAAACACGACTATTGATATCTACAAATGAATATAAAATAAATCAAAGTTCATGCTGTAGGCATGTTCGGTTTGAAAACCTCTCACGGACGGATGAACTCAGAGGAACTCAAATAGATTTCGCTAAAAAACCCGAGGTTTCGACACCTCAAAATGTATGGCAAACCCTCAGAGGTTTGACAAACATTTTACGGAACGTCGCGGTTTCGTTTGGTGGGAACATGACATAATCCTAAATCTGTCCCGTCAGTTTCATAGACGTTTTAAACTGACAGATGTATAGAATACGGTACACGCCAGTCTACTGAAGGTAAGAGTAACGGTCCCCAACAAGATGAAGTTTTTTTTCAACATTCTTAGCCAATGACAGCTGTCATAAATTAAAATAAAGTGCACTCTTTAGAGCAAATATTGAAAGAATGAGAAAATCGCGACGGTCGTTGAATAAATTGAGATGATAACAATTTTATTTGTTGTGGCTTTAATTCGTTTTTTTTTTTTGTTTTTTAAATAATTCAGTTTTGTTTTGAAAACCCTGTATCATTTGATTATGACATTCTTGTGCTAAACAAATTTTGCGTTTAGTTTTACCATGTTCCCACCAACGTGATTTATCATCCAGCTGTGAACAGACCGGCCCACGTATATAAATTTCAATTACGCATCTGTCATCGCAAATACACACAAAATAAAACCGAATATACACAAATAAAATAAAACATGCCTGTTCTTAACTTCAGCACTTTATTCAGCAAGCAAAAAAAAAACTGTCAAATAAATTATTTCAAATTCATTTTCTAATTTTCTTCGTGTTTCGGCGAGTTTTTGATATTTTTATTAAGTACCTAGGTACAATCAAATTTTTATTTATTCTTTGTAGGGTTAGGAACTAATATGGTCCGAGCTTTGGAAAGAAAAGTTTCAGGAATTGTGGGGAAACAGAAAAAATTATCATATTCATAAGGAGATGGCGAATTCCTTCCAACGCAGGAATTCTTTGTTTTCTCCCGACGAGATTAGAGTCAAAATACACAATCTTACCAGTAGATACAGTTAGGTCCCTTTTTGAGCAAATTTGTTGTAACCGTTATTCATATTTATTGCATTGTTAACTTCTGGAAAGAAAAAAATAGCTAGTTGGTCCATATGGACTCGGGAGGTTCGCCGTCGGAATGGAAGTTGTGTCACAGAGTGCAAGCTATCCTGAGGATTAATAACCAGGAGTCTATCGTTGAAAACAGCCTTGAAATAGGTAAACAAAAATAAATTAGTGCATATTGTGTTTTTTTATTTTTTTTGCCTGGATAACAGTTCAACTGAAATTTCGATGTCGGACATACCACCACTATCAGCGCGCATATCACCCACTTCTTCAGCCTCCCACATTTCGGAATCAATTGAAAATCCAGAGGCGCCTGTTGCATCCACTTCAAGAGCTGCAAGGATACAGAAAAGGAAATCAATAAATCCTTATGCATCGGAAAACCGGATCAAGAACTCATTCAAATAGAATGAGAGCGGAATGCAATTCTGGAAAGATTTGTAAGCTCCTCCGATCAGTTTCAAACTGATTTGATTGGACTTTTGAATAAAAAATAAAAAGAAACAACCAAAGTTAGTTATGAAAATAAATGTGTTTTTACCCAAGTATGTGGTTACCGCATTTTGTATATTAACTGCTGTTGGACTGTTGTCGCTGATAGACGATGTACGTTCCGGCTGCTCTCTGAGTCTGAACGTGGTTTCATCCACATTCTGCATCCATTGAATATTAATGTCGTCGCTTTGAACGTTTAAAAAGTTCTGAAGTACACAACAAGACTTTATAATTAAGGAAGTGTTGCCTATGTGGTTTTCAAATCCTTTCTCAATTCTTCTAAACCTGGCCTTCAAATGACCGAAGATATTTTCTACCACCCTGCAACGGCATTATACGGATAAGGCTTCATTAATCTATCCGAAAATCTGAAAGCAGAATCTGCAATCATCAAGACCAGAACGTCTACACCACATGTCCCTTTTGACAAGCTTTGTATTTGATTTTGGTATTGCAACTTAAGAGATGAACTTTCAAAAATTTGTGAATCGGTGCATCGTCCTGGACTTCCGACATTGATGTATGGAAATCTGTTTCCAGATTTGATATATCATAATCAAAATCGTATTTCAAAAACATAATGCAATAAGAAACCGGTAATCAACTGCAGCGCATTCCAGTTTGCTTACCGATAGCTCCGAAGAACATTTTCCTCTATAGCTTCTACAGTAAGAGGGTAAGCTGTTATATATTTTGGACGCAATACATTCCATACTTCCTGGCAAAAGCTTTTCAAAATACTGCAAACTGTTGCTTTGCCTAATCCAAAAAGATTTGCGATGCTTCGGTACTCAGCTGAAGATCCAACAGTGTACAGTGCGATTGCAACCCTCTTTCTCAAGAGAATGGCTTTACGGTAATTCGTGTCTTATTTTTCAATTCTTCTAGTTGAAAATGCTGAGATTAAAATGCTTATGTCATTTTTGGCTTTTTTGTGATAGATGTAAATGATTTCCAAAGCATTTGAACTCATTTTAACTTTTAATTTGATGTGGGTTATTTTATTTTTTTAATGGTTACGATAGGTTTTGAAAGTTGGATACCTAATGTCAAAGTTGACGTAAATGTCACACTAAAACACTTAAAGTTCGGTGGAGGCAGCTTTCGTGATTTTTAAATCACCTTGGCTAAATTACGTTGGTGGGAACATGGTATAAAGTCGTTTTCCACGATAACGACTTTCAATCGTTGGGTTGTTGAAAAAAACACAGAACCGAACAGAAGTCACAAACCACAACTTGAAACACCTTCACACTTAATTGATGGGCTGGTATTATTTTTAATTGCTCTGGCTCTGAATTCATTTTATTTGTTAATAAATGCGAAGAAATTTGTAACCAAAATAGTTTACACAGAAGTTTCACGACTATTGTCTCACAGCTGATTGAAACGTCAAGCGAAAAATTGGTGTGGTTTTAGTATGGACTCTAAACCAACTCCCATCTGGCATTCCTATTGCAAAATTGTAATTCAACTCATAATTTTATGCAGCTCGAAAATTCATAAATTTCTGCGGTGCTTCAAGTGAACACCCCTCGGAAATATCATTGAGTAAATTGCGTCGGCGCAGTGGTGTGTTGGACTTCTAAGTGAGGGGTAACAGGTTCGAGTCCCGAGAAAACACAAATTCCAACTTAAGGTTTTTTTTCATTGCGCCACCTCTCGCGAACGTCTGACAGATACCGAGATTATAACTGTCATCAAAGAGCTTCTCAATTGATCGTTTGGACTCGGCATCCCTTCCATTCGTCGCAAAATTATTTCCAAATTTATTTTTTTCGTTTTGCTGCAAATCATAAACATTTTCATTTTTAAGTTGGTACCTACTCAAAATTATTTTCTTATTATTATCTTATTATTTTCTTCAATTCTTGGCATTTTGAGATCTTCTTTAAAAAAACTCTGAAAACAAACAAACAACAAACGACTGTCTGTCAAAGACATTTGACATTTGTGATTTAGCAACTTTCCGCCGTTGATTTTTGAGCCTAAATCGTCGCGGAAAATTATGAGGTCTGCGTAAACTATTCTCCATACAAAATCTGACAGTACATTTACGAGGTGGTAAATTTCTGCAGTTTATGAGGCTTTTACGCGTTTAAGTGAATACCCTTATTGTAAATTTTTGTTGGAAGATTTTTTAAGAAATGTTCCCAGAATATTCATAGATCTCGAAATGTTTTAAGATGTTGGGCTTTTAAGAAAAAACAAAAGAATATAAAACTCGAACAAATCCTTTTGAAGATTTTGATGATAAAGAGTTTTACTCTCGCTACAGATTTAATAAAAAAGCTGTTCAATTCTTGATCGAAAATTTGAATATTCAAATAACAAATTCCCATTACTGCATTTTTGCAAGTTGTAGTTAATTTGAACTCTTAATTTTTTCATTTTTTTCTCGCTGTTATTTAGTTAAAATTTGCTTAAAAGAAATTCCCCAAACTCTGTTCGGTTTCACAAACTGTCAATTTTTGAGTCTGTTTGACAAAAACGTACGTCGCTCTACGGTTGGTTCTGATTTGTAGGTTACAAAGCGTATATAATGAATTAAAAAGTTAGGCACCGGTTTTGAAGTTAGAGTGCTGTTACTAAGTATCTGTTAAGCTCTCCTAATACAATATCCGCGATATTAACAATCCATTTTAGTGTCCTGCCTAAATTTTTCGAACATAAAATGGCGAAATTTGCAATACACAAAATTGTTTATTGTGACCTACAAAATATTTTGTGTGCAGTTTAGAAATGATTATTGGTAAGACCATATGACTATAATTTTGCGCCAATATGATCAACTAAACTCGATGACAAACACCGGTTTTAAAGTACATATAAAAAAAAATTCCAAGTAGATTAACAATTTAACTCAAAAAAATTGCAAAAGAGCAAAAGCTGGAAAAATATTTATATTATTATATGTAATACACTAACGGCCATATTATTCACTCACTTTAACCCGGGTTAAAGTTTGCACCCGTATTTAAGTGAACTTAACCCCAAAACTAAACCGTAGTCCATTATATTCGGTCATTAAAATCGAACATAAGCCCAGTCGTAAATAAATCCGATTGGATTTAAACTGCACTCCGGTTTAAGTACTTTAATACGGGTTAAAACCCAATTTCATAATAGTGACATTCATGTTACAAAGTAAAAATAAATATTACATTCCTCGTCTTCAATTTCATCGTAGACGGTAAATTTCGTAATTTTTGTAAATATCGTCTGCTTGGGGGTTTCATTTTCATTTTAAGTTTATTTATATTTTTCGGCATAATAAATGCATCTAAAACTGACAAGCAACAAAAACCAAATGCCATTTTTTGTGAAATTTGACATTTCGTAGGTTTAAAACGGGTTAAAAACGTTTCAAACTGTTTTAAATCCGCGTTAAAATCCATTTTTAATCCAGCGGTTTTAATGCATGTTTTTGAGTGAATTTTATTGTCGGGTGTAAAATTAAGTTAAATCTGATTTACACCCGAAGTAAATAATATGGCCGTAAACGTGTAAAACATTCTTACAGAAACTACAAACAAATTGGATAAAAACACAAATTATGGATAAAAAACTTAAAATAAAAAAAATTGCGTATTAAAAATATCCATTGGCCCCTACAAAATTCGTTTCTAAAGTTCTCTTTTATGCGTGAACTCTAAATCATACCTAGCATTTATTTGCTAGAAATAAAACAAATTTACAAAGTTAACTTTTGTGACTCAATTTTATTGCTTCCCCCAGAGGTGAGCAATTTGTCAATCAATTCAATATCAATTTGTCGTTGATGTGAACCAAATGAACTAAAACTTTTATATAATTTGACAGATAAAGCAAGGAGAAATTTGAAAAAGTTAAAACGTTTGTGAATTGTGATTTATGTTACTTGTCGTTGTTAATACATGAACGCGCCACACTTTGAATCAGTTCAAATGCATGCACATAAAGACTGGAAAGCCCTCGGGTCCCAGAGTAATTATTGCTTTTATTTTCTTATTAAGTTGACAAAAAGGCTACTTGAAACTCTTCCCACTGGGAACTTTAACGAACTGCGTGCAGTTGGATCCACCAAGTCACTTGAGGTCTTAATCTTCTGGTGCGCCCCATATAATGCGAGTTCTTCTTCTACAGCGTTGTGTCTCTGGGTTCAACTCGAAGTCTTTATAGGGGCGAATATGGAACATGGCTTGGTGATTTTAGACTGCTATAGTTCTTCGTTGAATCTTCTTCGCCAACTGCCGAAAACGTAAACGCGACCGAACATTTTACGAAGAACCTTTCTTTCAAGCGAGATCGAGGATATCTTTATCTGCATCAGACAAACTCCAGTCCTCTGCGCCATAAAGCAGGACTGGAATTATGTGGGTTCTATACAGAGTTTGCTTCGTTGTTCGGTATACGCCTCTGCTACTCGATTGCGACCTGAGCCCAAATAAACAACGATTGGCAAGAGTTATTCTTCGTTCAGTTTCTGTCAGAATTTAAAGAAGAGCCGAGGTAGACAAAGATCCTTACTACCACGCAGCTGTAGCTGTCCTTTGTGACATTCTGTCCGATTCGCCGAAGGTTGTCCCTTCTCCTACTTGGTTAGCCGTCAAATCCATTTTTGCCGCTTCCGTTCCTTTACTAGCAAACGCATCACTGACAGCTGGCTGTAGTTTTACCTTTTGTATCGACGTCACCAGCATTAAGATGCTGCAGCGCAAAATAAGGGCAGTGAACTGTGAGTAGTGAGCCAGAAATAGGGCAGTGAAGTACTTAGCTCCCTGAAACTTTAAGAACAATATTGAAAGGTTTTTTAAGAGAGACAATCATAGGGGATGTTGGATCGCTGGCCATCACCCCTCAAAGCATATAGATCTGATTAAGCAGCACTTCGTGTCAGAGAGAAGGGGATAGGGTAGCCCAGTCAAAGAGAAATTAATTCCCGCACGTAATATTGCCCCAACCATTGCATAAGCTATTTGGTTTGGAAAATTTAGCTAAGTGAGTTGGCGAGACAACTTGAATCCGTAACAATTAGTTCAATGTAGGTCCTATGTAATGCTCTTTTGATTTATGACTTTCATACTATAGAAGTTTGTGAAAACGTATGTAAACCTACGACTTAGCAAGCTTCAACGAGGCATTTACTACATTTAGGAAGTCATTAAGGGCCCTCTAGGGAATTTCTTCTAGGTCGTTTAATAAGTACAAGGTTGTTCCTGATGTGGATAAGCTATGTTTAAACCTTAGAAGAACAAGACTGACAGCCACGCAGGCTATGTAGTGTTTAAAGGAAGTCTTGCAGGACCAATTTTATAAGTAAATTGACATTTTTCCGCCTTCCAAGGTCCATCGCAGTCACTACCTCAAGTGAATCACACAAGCAAATATAAAAACAGGCAGCGAAAAACAGGTTTTGGAATAGCCCCAATTTTAAAGCAGTTCCAGGACCCATTTAGGGTTATAAATAGTACTTTGATTTGTTTACCACCAAGTGGTATAGAGCTGTGTATTTTCAGAAGGTCCATTCAATTCCCGCCGAACACAGAAGCACCTCAGTCGCAATTGCAATCAAATAATACATTCGAGAAAGAACCACCAAAGGTGGGTTTAAAATTCCCTTACATAACCACGTTCATTTGACCCGATAATAATACCCTCTGGGGTTGAGCCTACAAACCTACTGAGCATCAAATTCAAGCTGCCATAGTCTAAATGGATATAAAGTTACATATAGTCAGCCCATTCTTCTGTTTTTCAGTTCTCACCCACAAATTACCCGTCTCCATCTCCATCCGGTTTCACTTCAAAGTTGATTGTCCCCTGCCATATGTTCGAAAATTCGAATGACGACCTCCCCTGTTGAGTGAAAATTGTCCTGCCGCAAACTTTCGTCGTCCCCCTAGCATTTTGTACTAGAATGTGTCTTTCGAATTTTCGAAATCACCTCGCCCGGATTCGGCGCAATGCATCACTGGAATTACAGTTCGAATCGTCTCCACCTTAGTGAACCGCACATTCACCCAAGCACAGGCGGAGGCACCTCTTCTATCTTCCACGTTTACGATAATTTGTTTTGTAAACAACCGTTAAACAGGATGTGACTGTCTGGTTTTTGCTCAGTTCGTTATTAGATTTCGTCCCGTTCGGTCGTATAATCGCGAACATTATACGGAGACTTGGCCAAAGTCATGCGTTAAACGTGCTCCACTTGTGTCTCTGTGTTCAGGTGAATTAAGGACGTCGATAGTCCATTAGCCGGTAGACGGTGGTTACATTTTTATGAATTTTTCCGCCATCCGGATTTTAGAATTTTAAAATTAGACCGGTCCGCACCAGTGTTTGAAGTGTGAACTTGTGCGAAAAAAAAAATCAAATAGCTCCGAAGCTTACAACTGTAAGAGTGGGGGGTCTTGGGTCATATTTTGGGAAAACAAGTGAAATTCTCGCATCATTCAAGTGCACATGTGTCTGATGCTAAATGGATTACTCAACTGGAAAGGAATACATAGATCGCAACAGGGCGGCTAATTAGAAGAACAAACTTGAGCTGTAAGTATCAAGTGCAGGATTTAAATATTTTTCAGTGAGGAGGCTTGAAAAATAAGCCCTCCCCCCCCATTTGAGGAATCGAATACTCATTTTGAAACTGACTTAAAAATCGTTCAAAACTGAACGTTTTGCTGGCTAAAGTTTGAAATACTTCGATGACAGCAGCCCAGAGACGAACCATGCGTGTGTCTGGTGTTTGTTATGATAGGTGGTACCGAAATATGAAGGCATAGCTACCTACAGATAATGGATACTTAATTGCGATATCGAATGGTTGCTTTGTGTTCAAATTGACATGGAAGAGGACGGGCGATTTTATTTACTTTATGCTCGGGGGAGCAGTTTTATACATGTCAGGAGTTTTTCTTGTTCGTCCTTTCTTGAAGATTGCTCTAAGTATGTTTGAGTATGGGGTCTTTGAGTAGGTATTTGTTGACATAGGAGCTTGTTGACTGTTTTTCTTGTAATTGTATGTCATTACGAGTACTTTTGGAATAAATCTTAGGAATGGACCGGACTTCTAGGTATGGGGAATAGGACGACAATTCAACAGAAGCCCATTAGTTGCGGCGTAAGATGGGTTTGCTGGGTATATCACAATTGATTCGGCAACATGTATAAGGAGATTATGATTGGTGGACTTAAATGTCCTTGTGAGTAAATAAATCGAATGCTAAAGTTGTTTATTAGCTTGAATTGAAATGTGTAGGACTCTTTTGAAATGGTACCACTAAACAAATTAACCCCCACCTTTACTGGGGAAGCCTATTTAAATAGCTCTTGTGGAAACTGCAAATTCCATAATCTGTTTCCATGGAAGACAATCTCAGTCATCAGACCCGCACCAGCTTCGGTCGAGTATTTTATGTATAAACAACCAAACGAAAGATTCTGCTTTCCATCAAAATTAAAATAGTAATCCGATGTTAATAACATTGCTGTTGCTACCTTGGACTGGACTCTATTTCATCGGGAACCAAAGAATCCTCTGAAGGGGTTGTTGGCTTTATTGCGAAATTTAATTAAGCCCTCCCCCTTTCGAAATATTGTTTTTAACATTTACATCAATTATTACAGGAAATTATTGCGAGTCAAAGATAAAAGGGGTGATAAATATTTCACAATCCTAAAGGAGACCTACAGTCGAAAACAATCATTTTTACATTTGTCCCCACTTGATCAAATAAGATCTGTTTTAAATTTATTCTAGCCTATCCTCTAGGCGGAGCAAATAGAAAAAGAATAAGAGAGTAAGCTCAAAATTCTCGTGGAAGAATTAACTTAAACATTAGTTGCAGCTTTTTTTTCGTTGATTTTGTTTTAGATTTTGTTAAATTATTATAACGTTAAAGCAAAGTCAAAATTTTGTTAGTTAGTTAAATATTTATTTAGCATTATAGTTAAAGTTATTTGAACAATTTTTTTGTTTCACATTACCTTTCTTAAGTTTAAACGCTTTACATTGTTATTTCTCTTTTAAATTGTACAAATTTGCGTCCATTTTTAATAGCTTTACGGAGCTTATTATATAAGTTTAACCCTTTATAAAAAAGCATTTGTTAAGTTTTTTTATTCTTAAACAATTTAAGATTCAAATGACTTTTATTCCTTAAATTATAAGTTAGTATTTTTTTTTCTCTTTTTGTCACCTGTAAACTTTTTCCAGTAGAAAGACATAAATTTGTCAAATCTCTGTACTGAAATTATGTAAATTGTGCTATAACAAACTGTAAATCCTAACGAAATAAATATCTATCTATCTATCTTAAATTATAAGGCTGAACATCTTTCCTCAGTGACAATTTTTCGTTTTAGTAGTCAGGCATTAAATTATTTTGTATTCTGTATATAAATGTAAAATAATTCATTATAACACGCTGTTCAACATTAAGGCAATTTAGCGTCTGCAACATATAAATAATAGGTGTATATATATTACATTTAAGTATAGACCGCATAGCTTTATTTTGCAGTTTTTGTAACTTTCAATGATTACCTACAGATCCATAACAGTATTGTTGGGCAATCATTTTTATAGACATTGAAATACTGATTTTCGTTCTTATTCCCCGAAACAAACCGATTTTACTAGCAATTTTTTTAATTAAAAAATTAAAATGGTTTTCAAACTTTGCTATCTAAAATTATTCCTAAGTATTCAATTTTATTTTACCAACACATTTAAATTCTTCAAATGTAAGGCCTGCAATATTTTCGTAAATAAATATTACTTTGTTTTTTTCCGCATTTAATTTAAGATATATTTTCACATTTTTTTAATCTTCGAGTAGTTTTCTTTTACAACTACAGAAATTATCATCACTAACATACAAAAGAACATCATCAGCAAAAAATACAATTTCACAATATTTTAGAACATTTTCAAATCATTTATATAAATTCGAAATAAAATTGGTCCAAGAATGGATCCCTGAGGTACTCCCAAGTCTATTTGTGAAGGTTCAGATATTTCGTTATTATATCTAACTACCTGTTGTCTGTTGTGTGGATATGATCCGAAGCATTGGTTCTCAACAGCTCTCACCCCATAACTCTCCAGTTTCTTTAGCAAACTTTTTTCGATCGACTGTTTCAAATGCCCTTTTAAGATCCAAAAAAAAAAAACAGCAGCAACTTTTTGTTTGTTGTGTATCTTCCCTCTCCACTCTGACACAACATAGTTAAGTGCAGATTCACATGAATGTTTTTTCCTAAATCCCGATTGATGCTCTATTCGTATATTGTTCTTGTATATGTGTACTTGAAGTTGTATTTGTAGGTATTTTTCCATTATATTTTTATGTAAGGGTAGCATATTTACTGGCCTAAAGTCTTTGCATTTAATAGAATTTTTAAATGAAAAATATATTCTTTGAAACAGGTTTAAAAATACAGTGGCACTGCGGGAGTGTCGACAGAAGTGAAAACTTGAACAATTACGTGTGTATTTTTTGAATCGTCAGGAAATATTTTGCTGTGCAGGCAATAATATTAAATTAAGTGTTTCTTACGGCCCGATTCTGGCAAACCTCACTGATACCTCACAAGTCACAAAACCCACACAACGTGGGGTTAAATTGATTTTGTGAGGTTTTCGTATTCAGGCAGCTAACTCACAACTTTTTTTTGTGGAAAAGGGCTCTGTCACAACACTCAAAATCATAAAGGCTGACAAAAAGTGACGATGATTGCATGTGATGAAATTGTTTCCCTACTTAACTCCCATTTACACATTATTTAATGCGTTTACTTCGGAAAAAATAGATAATTCTATAAAAAAAAAACAAGAAACATGGGGAATTTCATTTCTGTCAGATGTCGTTAATACCTACTATGTTCTTAAAAAAACATATTTGTTGTCAAAAATCCATGTGTTTTGTCAAAAAAAAACTTGGTTCTGGATAGTGTTATAAGTTCGCTTTCAAAAAAACGAGAATTTTGTGTAATTAAAATCTTACCATTATGAAGTTTGTTGTGAGCATTATATAATACGAAAAATGTTATCGAATCACAACAAACCTTACAAGGAATGAACCTCACAACAAAGGTTTGTCAAACTTTGGAACTCTACCCTCACAAATTAAAAATATTTCAAATTCCTCATATTTTAAAAGTGCAATCCTACAACATTTTTCCAACTCATCACACCAAATCTGAACCTTCACTATAACATCCCTTCTTAAACTTAACCTCTCCCTCCATATCATCATCTCTTAGATAAGATCTATTTTGTCATTTTGACTGAAAAAATTTATCACATTTTATTTTAAATGAAATCAAAAAGAAATTGGATATATGTATCGAGTTTTTTTTTCAATTTTAAAGATTCTACAAGTATCCTCGATAAGGAATATGGGCAGAGATGTTTTGAATTGTTTTAAAAATTTGGTTTAATTTGCACAAGACTACCATTTCATAGGAGTCCCAAATTTCCCAACTTTTCTTTTTACCATAGAAAAATCATACTTTCTGATTATTAGGCCTTTTTTATTATGCTCACATGATCTGCATAATCATTGATTTGCACGGTTTACAACAACAATACAAGATCCAACTTTTGTTGTATACCATGGAAATCAATATACAGATCATGTGAGCATAATAAAAAATGGCAATTGTCTCAGCTTTTTACTTTTTCATTTTTGTATTTGAATTTGGCATTTCTCACAAGCTGCTAAGTTTTTTTTTTCATCTATTCGGACAGATATATATAATAGATCTTTCCTTTTCAGTACCTTTTTTAATGCAAGCCCTGTATACCTAGTACGCATGGAAAAATGATTTATAAATAATAATTTTTGGGAGGGTGTATAAAGGCTGTATAAATACTTATACACCGCATAACTATACAGGTATTTAGGCGCGTTTAGCAAATACTAATAAATAAGGCTGTATATCTTAAATTTTTAGTATTAGCTTGTAATTTATTATTCATTAATAATTAAAATAATTAATAATACATATTAAAAATGAGTTTTGGCCTCAACATATTAGGCTGGAAGCTATTGGTCATTCAAAATCTAAAAATCAGATTCACCTAAAAACGTATATATTTCAGGTATATTTAGAGATCGACTTGCAAAACGTTACTTCAACTAAGCAAACAAATAGTCCTAAATGGTTGTTATTGATACAGATGAATACCAGATGTGGGCACCGGAAACAACCTTCAACTCAAATATAACCTTCTTTGATTCCATTTAAAAATGTTATAACAAAATGTCATAGTCTTGATAACTGAAATGGTAAATATTTGAAAATAACGTAAGGTGAAGTTGTAATACACTGTTAAATATAAATATAATTCCATTCGTCGACCGTGATACAAATCATTCTTATTTCCAAAACAAAATAACTAAGAGGAAGGGCTGAGATTCTGTTAGACGAAAACGTCAATCGTTTTCACTTGCACTGACGTTTTGATTCATGTTACTTTGAAAACGAAAGAAACTTCCGTAAACATCACATTTGTGGCTTTCACCCCAAACTTTTCTCAACAAATTATGTGTCAAAAGAATGAGAAAGTTCTGGAGCAGGCACGATGTACAATACATAATAGACAAAAAAAAAAAAAAACAAAACATAATGAGTTCCATGAAGCAAATGTTCGCATTCACATGTTTCCTTTCATTTCGTTGCATTGTGACCACCCTGCTGGATAGACGTTTCCATACGATTAAGAACTCTCCACACGCAGGTATCCCATCGAGCACAGTTACAAGCAATAACAGAATTAAAATCATTAAGTTCCTTATAAGAGGCTTTGCTAAAAAGGTTCAGCTTTACTGCTGCATGAGTTGGCCATGTGAAAGAAGCAAATTTCAACATTTCCCACGCTAATCAACAACGAATCACACCCAGTTACACTCTTATGCTACTGGGAACTCAAATGTGAGCCGCAAATTTCTCTGACAGCACGTGATACCCGTTTAAGTTGTAAGCAGCTTAATTGTAATGAATTATTGTGTCTATGTCTCTTACACATGCAAATTAAACCAGAAATTGGTCTAAATCAAGCTTGTTAACAACGATAATGGGGTGAGAAATTTATTTCCACACCAAGGATAATTACACATCTAAACGGTTGATATTTCTTTGTTATGGTACACGAGCCTTCGTGACAATGAACTTGATGTGCGTGATTTTGATTGTCTCACACCTCCTTAGAACCACAAAATCCTTTCTGTGAATTATTTAATTAGATGTTTTTGAAAAGGGCAAGGGATCAAATTGGCCTTGATTCTTGTTTGTGTAGCAGTTAATGTAATCAAAACAAAATCAGACATATTGAAAAGGATGCAACGAAAAAAGATATCCTTTTACGAAAGTACAATGGTGAAATTTTCCATACAGACAAATCTATTGTGATCTACAAAATATTTAAGGTAAGGGTTAAAAGTGTAAGTCTGTTTTATTCACTTTGGGTTTTACTAACAATCATTTTTAACCTTATATATTTTGTAGGTCACAATGGGTAATTTTGCATGGAAAATTTTACCATTGTGAGTTCGAAAAATTTAGCCTGGACATTAAAAATTATTATTGGTAAGGCCGTTTATATTTCGTCTAACGTCTTTTGTGTGAAATTCGGTTTGTTGTTAAGTTGGTGTGATTAGGGGCATCTTTATATTGCTTGACGAAAAGGGTTTTGATTTAAATTCACCGAAGGACATGTCCATATAATAGCTAAAGCCACTGGTCGCATTTTTAAATACATGCAAATTAAAGTATATTTTTTTTTATTATTATTACAAAGAGACTGTTCATTAATTAAATATTAATAAAATAGTAGAGTTCTTGTATTAACAGATCAAGTTCTTAGAACCCACAAGTTAAGAGTAGTTTTTTTCGAAGGCCAGCAGTTGACCGAGAAAGTCGTTAAAATACCTGTTACTAGTTATATGTGCTCACTACGAATGTAAACAAGCCGTGTAGTTCCCCCTTAGAGAAGCTGACAATTTGTCGATTGGCCTATCATATTAAATAACCTTAATATTAGAACACCGTTGACGTTTCGAAACGTGGTTTGTTCTCTCGTATTTACTCTGTACTTTTGAAAGGTAATCCCAAAAAAAGAGACTAAAGTAAGTTAAATTTTGTTAATTATATTAGAATTGAATTTTTATTGAATTATATATGAATGATTTAATAAAGGAATTCGTAACTCATCAGCACGTGGCAATTCGGGTTTGAGTTAACTAAAGTTCTCTGTTGTTGCCAATTTGCACCAACAAAACCAATCCTTTGAATTAAAAATGAAATAAAATATTATAACGTGGTTTGAAGAAATGGTTTAATGTTTGTTTCCTCGCATACTGTTAAAAGATCGCCGTTTTTCTGAGCGTAAGAGAAGCTCTTATTCGAAAGAGATCACTTCCTAAAAACTCTTCGGAAACAGAGACATTTACATTTCGAATTGGCAGCACTTTTTCCAGCAACAACCATTTTAACAGATCACAGCTGATTTTTGCTCAATGTGGTTTGCCATTCTAAAGTGGACTTAAGTGGGCGCAGTAGCTCAGTAGCTATTGTGCTGGACTGCTAAGAAAGCGGTTTCCGGTTCGATCCCCAAGTTTCTTGAAGTTTTTTCCACTGCGCCACTTCTCGCGAAAGTCCGACAAATATCCGAGAGTATGTATAAGTGTTAAAAAAAGCTTTCCGATTCAGCTGTTCGGAATCGGCATGAGGTTGTAGGTACCTTCTATTAGTCCCACAAATAAAAACAAATGGTTGTGCGGAGCTAGGTCTAGGGATCACGGACCCGTTGCGCCATCTATTTACTTATTTGAAAACTTAAAAGTTTGTTATTTCACCATAAATAGATTTACGAAGCACGGATTTTGAGACGAAAAACAAGTCAAAAATGACAGCCCATGTGACCGAAATTATGTTAAATAAATAATGATCTAGACTTAGAGCCCATTCATAAAAGCAATATTGCACAGAATGTGCTAAGCATAGAGTTCACAAATGCATGATTTTGCGTTAATGCTAAGCAGAGAACTCATGAATGTAGTAGATTTTTATATATTGCGCATCGTGCAGATGTAAAAATCGTACTGCATTTGCATAACCTGTCATTGCGCTGTTGATAATTTAATTTCTTTTTGTTGAAAACGGATGAAAATACTACAGATAAGTTAATTGAATAAAGAGGCTATTTCATTATTAAAATTATTTATTTATTAAAATGACAGCGATCGACGTGAATTCCATTTCTACGCAGTAAGATATAATATTACAACAGAATTACTGTTTCGATCGCGAATTCGTTCGTCAGATATATAAAGAGAGCTAAACTCAATGGGTCTTACTAATAATCATTTTTAATTTTCGCACTAAATATTTTGTATGGAAATTTCACCGTTGTGTGTTCGAAAAATTTAGCCTGGACACTAAAAATGATTATTAGTTTCGCGGAATATCACTGACCCTCAATATACATCAGGGATAAGGGATTTACCTGTATAAATTCATTGCATTGGTAATGAAGTGTTGCCGCTTCAGTAAAACCAATACCACGGTCATTGGCATTATTTTTATACCATTTATTTTATTTTAACGTATACAAACCGTCTAAAAACAATATCCACAGCAATGAAAGTCTGTTTTTTTTTTCTTTTTTGTCTCATTATTTTTGGTGGTACGTGATACTGATACCATTTCAATTTTATTAACCACCGTAAAGGTTATCAACTGGTTACTCAGCAGTTACGTCAAATTTGTGTATACTTACTGCCATCTACTAGCTAACTTACTTGTTACCTATTTTTTTTTTTTATATTAATACGGGGGTAAGAGTTTATAAATGTATATGTAGCTCATACCCGCGTTCGATATCTGCTGCAGGCTTTTATTACGCCTGCTGTAGGAATTTTCTTTTTTTTTGACAGAACTGACGTATTCCTTGATTTAACAGTTTCATTGGGTCGGATTCATTTTAGAATATTACAAAGACATAAAATCTGCATGAACTGAAACTGAACCTTAATTTATAGATGATAAAAGCAAATCTGTGTCATGGCGGAGTATTCAGACTCATTCTGTAATCCAATGGAGCAAGAAAACTTCTTCTGATTGAATTCACAAAGGTATTTTTGAAATGCCAAAAAATAATCTACGGCTGGTGTCAGCTGACTTGTTTAAAATACATAAATTACACTTGTGTGAGTACTTCTCAAGTGGATTATGACTTCAAATCGAGAAACGAAATTCTCTTCTCAGAATCACCAGAAGCGTATTTTTTATGCCATTGAAACGGTTGCAGAAGTGATTTTTTCGATTCCGGACGCTTCTTTTTGCCCAATGGAAAACGACATAAGGAGTGTTGTTCGTCTGCATTCCATTCGTGCGGATTTCGAATTCTCGGTGTCTTTAATTTGCATTCATTCGCTATTTAGGGATCTAAATTGATTTCT
Source organism: Cheilosia vulpina (assembly GCA_916610125.1). Lineage (NCBI taxonomy): Eukaryota > Metazoa > Arthropoda > Insecta > Diptera > Syrphidae > Cheilosia > Cheilosia vulpina. The sequence continues at coordinate 38,033,463 of OU744279.1, read as the reverse complement.
TTAGATATTAAGAGGTACTGAATTCGAAAACGAAAATGAATTTAATTGAAAGGAAATCAAATGTAAATTAAGTACTCAAGAAATTGGAAATCTGCACAAATTAAAATCCGGTCGGAATACACCACCAGGGATGTTTCAGATTCAATATTGTTACTGCATTTGAATTAGCTTGCAAGGACTGATATAGATCACTGGAAGCTGACAATTGTTTTGTATTAAAGAACGTGAGAAAATGTAAAAGGTTCCTATAAAAAAGTACAGAATACCCAAAAAAACGTTTCCCGATCCCAATATCACACTCTTTCACAGGTCATTTGCCCTTTGGCATCGTCAAATGTAGTGTTCTGTGTCCATTGAATAATTTTTCCCTCAAACGCAGATGCGATTTCGACTTTGTTCTCAACATCGGAAAATAAATCCCATACGTTTTCCCATTTATTATTATTTTTAAGGAAGGACAATTGCTGCATTATTCAACATCAGTAGCGTCAATTTTCCGGTTGCAAATGCAGATGTATACTTTGGAAAATATGTAACGTTTTTTTTGTTGGGGAACGAAGTTTGTCCCCATCACCTACGCCCCAGAACAAAAAAAAAGCGAAATCTTAACAATGGGTTCAAATTCACTTACGACCTTTTGTGATCCCAAAGAATTTGCTTAATTAGTTGTTTTATGTACTATTCTCAAAATGGGGTTTTTGTTACTTACGCCAAGTTGACGGGGGTGCTTCTGCTCCATATTTGGCCATCCGCACCTTAAACTCTCTGGCAGAAGATGTACTTCCTCAATTTCCACCAGTAGCGGCCCCCTTTGGTTTCGATGGACGAAATGATTATTAAAATTCTTTACTTTTCACAAAAAATGAAGTAGAGATTCGATATAAATGTACAATGCACAGCATATTTTTTTACTTTTGCACATTTCATTTACATTTGTTTCTCTTTCAAAAAAAAGAGGGAAAAAATGTCCAGCACATTGAAACACTGTTCGACTATAAGCCTGTTTTTTTGAACTTCGTTCTCAGCAAAGCAAAGTAAAGTAGGATTTTCGGCAGGCAATTACAACAACTACGTTCTACTTGACACTTTGAAAAATCAGAGTAGTTGTTGTGTTTGCGTGCTGAAAATCCTACTTTACTTTGCTTTGCTGAGATCGAAGCTAAAAAAAAACACGCCTTATAACGTAACAGTTTACGTTAAGTTTACGTTAAATAGGGACCTTCAAGTATCTAGTTTATGTAGTAAGTCTGACAGCTGTCTCACTTGATGTAACTCATGGCGTTTTCGATTGAAGAAAATAATTGCCATTTCTATCAAAAGAACGAATCCAGAAGTTTTCTTTCTTTGTTTTTTTATGATTCATTGAAGAAAAAACTGCAATTTTTATCACGATAGAATTGCCCTGAACTCACCACCGCACACTTGCCAAATGTCAGACTGCAATGTTTGTTAAAAAAATGTGAACAGCTGTTTCAGTTGACGTTTATTGAGGGGTTGCCGACGAATCTAGTCAAGAAATTCATGACTGAGTACGAAGTTGACAGTTCGCATATGTGTCTGATGTAGGAAGAGTGATGTTCCCAACTAATCCAGGTTTTGTGTTCAGGTTACATCTATTCCAGGCCCATTTAGTCGACTTCTAAAATAATTTATAAAATAATTACTGACAATAAACACGTAATCTAAATAGATTTAAAATGTAAACAACAATAATACCGCCTGTACGTATTTTTTGATCTGCTTAAGGCACCAAGTGACAAAGAACAGAAACAGAATCCCATACATTTGCAACAGAAACAGAATTAGGAACAGACAATTTTTTTCAGCAACAAAATTTAGCGACAGAAAAATGGCTGTTTGACGACAGAATGTAAACAAGTCTATATTAATTGTTTCTGTTGCTGACAGCAACACAATTGCCAATTTATCATGGGGGTGGATGTTTTTTTGTTGGGATTTTTCTGCATCTGTCATCTGGCTGATTTGACATCGCATTATTGTGTATTGTGATGGACTCGTATTAATAACAAACGAAAGATGAAAAAAAGAAAGTTTTTAATAGACGAAGAGGAGAGTAATAAAATGAGACACAATTTGACAGAATAGGCGGCAGCCATGTTTTTATGGATCTGTTTCTGTTTCAGTTTTGTGCAGCTGAGAGAGCAACGCAAACAGAACCATAATTTACTGCAGAACGAAAAAAACTTTCTGTTCTGTTTCAGTTTCTGTTCCTGTTTCTGTTCTTTGTCACTTGGTACCTTTACTTCTTCCGATTCGATCAACTTGGGAATAGATGGAACAAAGATCCACTCATACGTTCTATAAGAGGTCCTTGATAACATAATAACATTGCAGGGCTCTTAGTTTCAGATTGGCCAGTAAATATCGGCCTAGATATTTTTCATTTCATTTGGTAGTGACTTGGGATTATATATAATATAGTTGATGTTGAGATCTGTGTTAGTCCTCACGAGAGTGCTAGTAAACCCCTTTCAGCGCCATTGACTTTCATCCAGCGGATGATGAAAGAGTGAATCAGCTTAAATCAGTTTATATAATTTTATAAAAAACACCACTCGGTATTGCTCAATAAAACACTCGCCTACTTTACTTTGTTGAGGAGGTGGTTCCATTAAACGAACCATAAGCTGGTAAAATTTTGTGGACTATTTCATATCCTCAATACACCTTTAAAAATACAAATACCGTGTGTATGAAAAAAAAACAAAGGAAATATGACGGTTATGCACTCGGTGTACCTTCTCCCTCCGTTGATCCAGTAAAATATATTAAATTTACATTTTTTTTTGGTATTACGACACGCGGTGCGGAAAATTCCACCTGCACATTCACAGGAATAATCTCATTACAGATGGTAAGTCAATATCCAACTTGCTAAAGAGAAAAATACTCACTCACTCACTTCATGGTTGCTTGCATTCGGTATACATCTATTAATGTTAACATCGAAAAGGTAAACAAAAAATATATATTCGGCCTTAACGGAAAGAAAACGGAGAATGAGTAAAATCACTCGCGCACAAAGTCCAGTGCCAGTAATTTATAAAACGAATCGTCGTCGGCCAGATGGAAATTTCCAGAGTTTACACAGGAATTGTGTGTAAAGTCAAACGGCCACTTGAAATTGGAGAAACATCTTGGGAAATGCGAGTCCTTACAGGACTTAACAGGGTTTATTAAGATGCTTGTAATCAAAGTACCAAAGGATTTCTTTTTGAGTTTCCAAGTGGAAGGACGGAGTTTGAAAGCATTTTCTTAATAAACTTTGCTTTCCACTAAAAGTTTATTCACATGTGGAGAGAGGTATGCTACTTCGTAGCCGAAACAAAATCTAACAATGCATAGGGGTATGCGTGTAAATACAGAATGCAGGGGTTTTCATTTCAAAATGAATACCATCTCGTGGTTGACAAGTTTTAACAGTTTTCGGTCAAAATATGCACCCATACTTATGGACGGCTTTGTTACCATTCAGGCGTGTGTCATATTTGTCAAATAAGTTTTTGACATTTTTATAATCCAATGTGCTACACTCAGATTGATGTACTTTTTTAGACATCGTAAAATTCCATAACTTTACTGCGGATTACCTACAAGGACGGTTGGCTTCATCTTTTAAGGTTTTATCCTAGCAATCAACTTCAAAATTGCTGGTTAAACCGAGCTTTTTGCCGAAAATCAAGCTCTTGAGCAAATAATAAGCTTGTGAAAGAATTCGTAAAAACACTTATCTGCAGGAAGGCCTTATGCAAGCAGCTACAGACTTTGCTGGAAGAGACGTTTTTTAAAACTGATGAATATTTTTCGACATTCGTTTTTGATTGTTCAAAAAAAAAATAAAAACTCCAATTACACTTGCTACTGGGGTTTTTCTTATAAAAACCGCCACTCCTACCTGCCTACCCACACTTCGAAAGGTGACTTTTCATATACGAGTATGATCATTTCGATAAATAGCTCTAACGGAATGCATTCGATCGGTAAAGTTTTTGATGACAGATAAACACTATAGGCTTCTTCATTTTGAAAGAGAGAATCGATGACACAACCCAATAAACAGCGCATTCTTGGCTGCAATGACTTGTATGGAGAGTCTCATGAGGACGAACGTTACTCCACCGACATCAATTATGCTTTTGTTCACAAAGAACTTTTTACAAAATTGTCCATAAGAACAAAGACTAGCCAAGCTTTAAGTCGAACAGACAAAACCGTTGAAAGTCTGAGGCGAACAATTTTTAACAAAATAAGGTGCACTCATGGTGTTGGCATATAATCCACACCAAGCAGAGCAAGGGTATGCAAATGTTTTGGCTTAACCTCTGTGGGATTTTAATTGGTCCAAAATGAACAAAAATCCTTTGTGCAAGTAGTTAAAAACCCGCCTTGTCACGGAAGATCCCTTTTTGGCCGAATATTGTCAGTTGAAAAATACTCAGCGAATAAGTAAGGCATGGAATGGTCAGTTGGCTTAAGCTCTTAAACAGTCTGAATTTGCATGATAAGAGACTGAATTCTTTCTGTTGAAAATACCAAGTTTAACGTGCAAAAGGTCAAGTTTAAGAATGACTCGAAATGGTGACGTTTCGCATCAACATTTTCTGTCGACCGCTCTTTTCGTTAATGTACTGGGTACGATAAGCCACTGAAGCACTTTTCTCGATGACAAGACATAATGACAGGAGAATATTTTCAAATATGGCCGCAATTGCCTGATATAAATATAACGACATCAATATTGACAGTTTGTATTTGCCTTTGCATTTGTAAATGGAATTTGGTACTACGGAGTGTAAACTACATCCTCGAGTGCAGTGAAATTGTGTTCTAGACGGATCTAGGTTTTACAAGTTCAAACCCTGGACAAAAATAATTCATCGGCCCTAGAGAACGGAAAATTCTTCGATTTTATACGATTCGGAAGATTTTTGCTGCGAGTTATTCTTCCGAACAGCAGTTCGGGGAATTTTTCCGATACAAATGTCACGCATACCAGCGTTTTGCGTTGCAATGCGATCAAGTTTGTTTTTGAGTGACACTTTTGACAGCTTTATAAGAATTGTTTCTGATATCCTCCAACAACTATCAGTTGCGGAATTTATTTACAATTTGCAGTGAAGAGGTGATAAATGTGAGCAATAAAAAGAGAAAACAATATAGCAATGCATTTCTTGCTGTTTATTGCTTCAATTTGTGTATCCAGTGTTAAATCTAGCGAAAAAAACAAGCACCAACAAAATTTAAGGACGTGAAATCAATGCATCATCGCATTTAATTTTTTTTTTTTCTGAAAACGAATACCTCGAATGGGATTTGAGGTTCCGACAGAGTATGCGCTGCGGGAAATTTTCTGTTCCGAAGGATAACCTCGCTAGGTCCGAAATCTGACGATTTTTTCTACTGATCAATAGCTCACGAATGTCTGACAATATCAGTATATACGTCGTGCAAAAACACTTCAATTCAGGCCAGGAATAAAATTTAAAGGGGTTCCTTCCATTCGTCACAACTATAAAAACAAAGGCAAGGCCTGGTTTCTATTTAGGAGCATGTTTCAAAGTTACAGTTGCAAATTCCTTACATTTTATATTTTCTTAATCATGCCGGTTGTCATGGAAAACAAGAGATTCACATTCAACACGGTGAACGAACATTTCAAAGGACTTACTGGCATAACTTGTCTAATTTGTCACCCACCGCGTACAGTGTTAGTGGCTTATTTGAAATTGTAGCTAGCGAATATGATACTAATTTGATGACATCTAACACAAATGTACGGCAATGTGTGCATAAATTGTGAAATTCAACGACAGGATGCGAATAACGATTGAAGAAATAGTGCCGCAAGTAATGACGATAAAACTACGCATTACAAGACTTTGGGGATTGTAGCAAATTCACTTAGCAACGTGGAGGAGTACAGAGGCACAAAGTAATGTTGTTATGGTGATGGTGCCATCTGGTATCATAATATAAGTATGTTGTGTGTCTATATTGAGTGCGCATAAATACAGACAAATGGAAGTAGGTAACCTGTTACTGCGATATTAAATTAGCTCAACAATTATCTGATATAGTTCAAATAAAAAATAAATGTAATGGTTGACGGCACACCGACTACACTTGGCAGTACAGTGGGTGGTATGAATAAAACGAAGCAATTGCTTTTACTAAAACGAAATGTCTACTACGATTCGTATGAATAAAACTGATTTGAGCTAAACCAACTTTCGACATGTTCGAAGAGCGGCGCCTCTTAGCTTTTACTCAGACACCGGTAGGTATGAATGAAACGTAGCAATTTCTACGAAAATCCAAGTCTGTTATTTACCTGACTCGGACCTTTCGCTTTATATTTTGTTCGCACATTTTGAATATAAGGCAATCTAAAACTATTGAATTTTCGACGTTTTGTTTATAAATAGTTAATTAAGTAAAATTTTGTTTTTACGCGAACACCAACAAAATACGTATGAAAAAAAAGCAGCAATCGTTTCGTGTGACGCGAACTGTGGACCAGTGTTCCCAGTGTTTTTCCGTAATAAAAAATATTTTTTTCAAGATTTTGTTCAAATATAAAAAGAGCGATATATAAAATACAATTTTGAAGTACCTACTTTACTTCTAATACATTAATCTGCTAAATATCTATAAAAAAAACTATGGTCATAAATTAAAGTTACCCAATGCTATTTGAAATGCTATTTTGAAATTTTAGAACATAATTTGAATCAAATTGACTTCGATATTCATTGCTTATATCAGTATCATAGAATTCGGTTCATTAAAGCGCAACAAACCCTTTGTGAAGATTCAAATTACAACAAACTGTTTCAGTACTCAAACGATTTCGAATTTTGTTTTATTTAAATTTACACCAGAAAATATTATTTCAGCATTTGCAGAGAAATGTGGAAGAGATAAAATAATGAATTTAATAAAAAGTTTTTGTCTTCAATAGTTCTTTTAATTTATTAGATTAAAAAAGTTTTTGATATCAAAAATCTTGAAACTTTAGGAATTTGAGGTTAAAAGTCTTGTACATATTTTGGAGCTCAAAAATCTTGAAAAAAAACAGATATATCTTGAAATCTGGCATCACTGGTATGGACAGTGGACTATTTGCCTAATATTTATTTCAGATGAAAAGGTTTAAACAGAATACAGTTGTGCTGTCGGGTTTTCTCTTAAATTCCTATTAAGCGGGGACCCTTGTAGTGCATAGGATGGCGTTTGTGAATCCCAACACTGAATAATTTATGGCTATTAAAAGGGTTTTGCTTTTAAGGTGGTTGCTTATATCCGAGGAGTACTGATAGGAGATACGGGCTTTTTGACAGTTGAAAAACGTGTCGGTAATATATATAGTTCTTCTTTAACTAATCAACTAGTGTGTATACAAACATTTTTATCAAGCCTATGATGGGATACAATCACCTGAAGAAGAAATCCAACATCAACCAGTTATTTGACAAACAATAATCATATTTCCAGGTGCAATTGGAGCTTTTAGATTACGAGCCAAATTCATAAAAGCAATATTGCGCACAATGTACTAAGCAGAGAGTTCACAAATGAATGATTTTGCGTCAGTTCTAAGCAGAGAATTCATAAATGTAGTAGATTTGTATTTATTGCCCAATTTTGAGCGCAATCGTGCAGATATAAGAATCGTACTGCATTTGCATAACCTGTCATTGCGCTGTTGATAATTTAATTTCTTTTTGTTGAAAACGGGTGAAAATACTACGGATAAGTAAATTGAATAAAGAGGCCAATTCATTATTAAAATTATTTATTTATTAAAATGACAGCGATCGACGTGAATTCCATTTCTACGCAGTAAGATATAATATTACAACAGAATTACTGTTTCGATCGCGAATTCGTTCGTCAGATATATAAAGAGAGCTAAACTCAATGGGTCTTACTAATAAACATTTTTAATCTTCGCACTAAATATTTTGTATGGAAATTTCACCGTTGTTGCTTTGCAGGAAACTATCAACTTCAATTTACGCAGTGTTTCCTGCTTTGCAGTGCGTTTGATTTGCACAGCTTACATTTATGAATGGGCCCTAAGTTCATATTTCTGAATTTTATTTTACTCAAATTAAATTTCCACAAAAGTTGTTAGCATCTCAAAGAAAATTCAGAAATTCCAATTTACTGGTTAGGTTTGATTGGAACTCCAAGGCAAGTACATGTACAGCGAAGTAAATACTATGTTCGAATTTTCGAACTTACTTTTGGCCATAGATACAGCCATATGTAAAATGAAACCATAAAGGCCGTATGGCACTACATCTTTTCCTCATTTATATCATGTTGAAAAGTCAGAGGTATGTAAAAGAGACTAAAAGTGTATTACGAAAGGGCTAGCAATTGTTTGCAAAGCAACCGCAAATATTCAAACGAATTTGTTGTCAAATAATCTTGAAATGTCAGGAAAAAAAAAAGAAGCTGGCATCAGCTGAAAAATGTAATTCGAATACATTTTTAATGCATTTTTTTAAAGTGTCTACATTAAAAAAGTCTACATTATTAAAGTTGCGTATGCACTCACTCCTATAGAGAATTTCCGTTCTAATTTTTCGTACTGCTCTAGTTTCATTTTAAAAGTTTGAAAAAAGAAACCTACCTACGGGCTTAAAAATTTTCTTTTGCTTTCTTTGACCGCTGGTTGAACTTAATCTTGGTCTTAAAATGTTGCTTATAAATTATAAAGTTACTTAATAAAAAACATACAAAAATAAATAAACTTAAAATTTTCTAGAAAAATAATTTATTCATTTTTCCGTACGAAAAACTTTTTCCTATTAAATTTTCATTTCATTTCTTTACTGTTCCCTCTGTCAGACTTTTTTTTTTTTGATGAAATCTAATCAGTGGTGGATGATTTGTTGAATTTGATATCGTAGGGAAACAAATTTCTGACACATTCTTTGATATGACCGCCTAAAGCGATAAAAAAAAACTCATTTTCACACTGTTCCAACTTTTTCGGTTGCATTTCACGTATGGCTATAACTGACGGCTTCGCAAAGTAGGTTTTTATTCCGATTCAAAGCAATTGCTTCGGACTTTTAGTTTGCTCAAAGCAAATACTAGTTTTTATGTGCACGACCCGCAATGTTTGAATTTTTTGCAATGGCACTTGGACTTGATAAGTGGCTTTTAGTACTCATAGTTTTTGGAATGGCGAAAAAATGCTCTTTTGTTATTGGAAAATACACACTTTTGTTAAGGTTTTATAATGTATATCTATATAGTGCTTAGTTTTCCATTCTCTTAAGCAGATGGCAATATTTCCACATTCTATACACTTGTTCTTGTCCGTTCCATATCAACCTGTTCCGCAAGCACACGAGCATGGCAGCGGCCCACAAAATTATCTTCACTGGTCGTGGGTTTAAATTCAGTGACATAGCTGCAATTTATTTCATTAATTTTTTAATTGCATAATATTTTTAACTAAATGCTTATTTAACAGCAGAAGTACGTACGAAGGCGACTTATTTCTTAAAGTCTGCCAAGGCATACCAAAGCTACGGCCAAAAAATTGGTAGTAAAATGCTCTCTGCATAGATATTATGGGCCACGACCAATAATAAGGAAAAATGTTACCTTTTTGTTAAACGAAGGGAAATAGCTTTTATTGCGTCAATATTTTTACTATATTATAAATTATAGTTACGACTTAATTTTATTTGTAGCAGCAGTCCAACCCAAATGACATCACCTCGTGCCGTCCCGACTGTCAGGAAAAAAAAAAGACTTTCCGAAGAATTCCATGGAGTGACAGAACATTTTTGTTTTCATGAATTGGGTCGCGTTCCTTTGAGTTCAGGTTTTTCCTGTTCTTAGGTTGTTAGGTTCTGGTTTGTGTCGTTTGTTGTCGCCACAATATCACCTAAGATTTCTGTTGATGATGGAATATACCATATATTTTAATCGGGACATTTTGCAATACAACTGGAAGAAACGGACTCAATTTCGTGCAGTAGTTCTTAAATCTATTACATAAAATCAAACGCCTTATAGAAAAGTCTTTACAAATAGGTTTCCAAACTTTATTATCAAATGGGACGAGTCGATGTTGGCATCCTGTGGCGGCCATGTTCTTTTAGTGGCGTCTGCCTAATCTGTTGTTATAATTCAGTCAATACTGCTAAATCACCATGGAAACTTACACGATTGAGCAGCACCTCCAACTGATAAAACTTTATTTTCAAAGTGAGTGCTCGTCGGGGAAAATGTTGCAAGCATTGCGTCCATTGTACGACAGATGCATGGTTGCCAACTTCTAACATAACTTCGGACACATATACCGAAAGAATGAAACGGAGAAACCAACATTTAAATAACAAATTTTGAACAGAATGCGGTTTAAAACTATTTTTTTATGAACAAAAAAAAAAATATTACAAACCCAAAAAGTACTACCTTAAAATAACTTAAAAATATTTGCTCGCATAGCTAAGTTTTGTATACGTTCTCTCTTTTTTATTGTTTGTTGATTTAATTTTTTTTTGTATAAATTAAGGTTGGGACTGAGAAATCGTCTGGAAGGGCAAAGAAACATTGGAAAAGACAAAGACTTTGAAGACTAACAAAGTTTGAGCATTTTTTTTTGTTCATTTCTTATCTGATCCTATTGTGTATATGTAAGTAAAAATTATAACTTTGTATTGATTCCATTGTCACGCATTGAACTTGCAGAAATTTATTTCCAGTTCAAAGGATTGCCCCAAATAATACTTAAATAATTTGAAACGTCGAAAGTAATAACAATGGGTGATTGTTTTAGAACTTTCGATTTTAGATTGATAAAAAATTGTTTCCAATAGACACTCACCAACTCCTTTGGCCAATAGAAATTGAACGATTTTGGTCTAACGAGGACGTCTTTGATAATCTTCTAGCCTTCATTTTATCAAGTTATTACGCAGTAAATACTTCATTAGCAATTGTTTGTTCAAGTAGCCCTTAGGAGCCAATTCCATTCAATTTATAGCTTTATTAAAATTACAATACCCGCTTGCATGCCATCAGCAATCCCCTCTGCTGCGGTGTATAAAAATAAATGAAAAAAAGAATGGAAATAAAAAGTGAACAAACTCGCAATAAAGTAACAAAAAGAAAATCATCTGTCAATTCTCTAATAAAACTTTCTCCATAAAAGAATCTACCCCTGCAGCCAAGAGGGCTCCCCGCTATACGATAAACATTCTGCCAACACATAAATATCTAAATAATGCCGACGAGCATAGCTCACAAGAATGAAAATCTCCACAAAAAACGGGATTTACCTACCCGCCTCATCATTGTCGTCACTACCGTTCTACATTCTAATTTTCCCGGTTGGAGGCGAAAATAATTAATGTAAATGTGATGTAATTTTTTTTTTCAGAATTTCGCGGATACGCACAAAAGGCAAACACTGCCTTAGCATGCCATCGCAAATACCTACTGTCTGTAAAAAATTTCAGGAAATCAATATCCAAATTCCGGATACAGATCAGACCGCATTTCTCAGTAAATTTCAATGAAGATAGACAACGCAGATAGCACGGAGCACACTCGGCATAGATCGGCCCCAAAAAATACTAAATAATTAATTTATCATAATTTAATCTCAGCCAGACATTACCCAATGCACTGTCACGTATAGAAGGTTCTGCTAACGATGGCGACGAGCATGACGACGATGAGCACATAGTACGATAATAATGAGGATGGTGATGATGATTTGTGTAGTGCTTATTCTCTGTATCTACCCAGCCACAGCACATATCCGTATCCACATTCCACATCCTGGCGCGCCTCCCTCATGTTGCGTACCCCCGCAAAAGTAAGCACACTTTTAAATGAGTTTATTCGCATTAGATGAGCTCGCGTCTGCGCTGCCATAGCGAACAAAGTGACGTTCGGCGTGTTCGACTGAGTATGTAGGTTAATCGTATTTGAAATACAATTGCGCCCTGTGTATGTCGCCCCCCCCCCCCCTCCCCAGGGGGGGTCGTATAAATATTTCTGTGAAAGGAGTCGGTGTACAAAAAGAGCATCTCCCAGCATCTGCATAGGGCAATCGATACTTGGAACAAAAATGAATATGACACGATGAACGTGCGAAGGGTTGCGAAAAAGATGTTGCTCGTTATCCTCTTCCTTTAGGCATACTTTTTTGCAGTTAAATGGAAATAGATAAGTCGACCATCTGTTGGGCGGATTATTTAGTAAGCCTCTTGGTTTATTCCAATTTGTATGTCTACGTTCAGTGAAAACGAAAGGAAGCAATGACCTGCTGGCTGAATCAAGTGACGAGGAAAAAATATTCAATTGAAGCTTAGACTAAAATAAAGGACGGATATAGCATCGTCACTGCTGTCTTATAAAGGGAGCCGCTGGCGACTGGTGAAAGTCGTTTTCATACCAAAGATTGACAAGGCTGGTCAAGAAATGTTGGCAGATCAGTACTATCAGATCAACAGCTTGGTTCTTGTGTAAAAGTGCAGCTTGGTTTTTGACACAATCTGCTATGGTTATTTGTCCATTATATTTAGTAGATATGTCCGTCTTTCGGTGGTTTAAGGGTGCGTCTGTCAAAATATAAGGCTTACCATCAGAATGCATCATTCATCATCCAGCATTCCGTATACGGGTAAACGTATCACTGCCTTTTGACCAACTTCTGTCTCAGGTGCTTTGGAGTCTTTCGTACATTGCCAGTATTAGGCCTGTTTTTTTGAGCTTCGTTCTCAGCAAAGCAAAGTAAATTAGGATTTTCAGCACGCAATTATAACAACTACACTCTACTTGACACTTCGAGACTCGCAGTAGCTATTGTAATTTGTGTGCTGAAAATCTTACTTTACTTTGCTTTGCTGAGAACAAAGCTAAAAAAACAGGCCTATTATGCTCTTGATCATGGCTGCCTGCCGAAAGCTTTCTCTTAATTAAGAACAAGGTCCCTACTATTAAACTCGATTTTACCATTGATTCTATTCGAAAAATATTTGCGATTCTACTTTCAAATAGTACTCTCTACGAAAGTAGAATCAAATGTCGGTAATGCCAAACTATTTGCCTAAAAATTTGCGATGTTCGAACGATTCTCGCATTATGTTTGACATAACCCAAACGAGTCTCACATTATAATCACATAATAATAATAAATTTCGCAATTTGGTTGGAGTCTGAACGAAATCCGGAAAAAAATTCAACAAGTTGCCTTCGTTCAACTAGAGATAAATCAATTAGAGATAAATCTAACATAACAAAGCATTCCAATCTTTGGTCAAATTAGTCCATAAATGCTTGGATTTTTGTCTAACTTCGGCTTTTTTTAAATACCCCTCAATACAAATCTTGATACCGGGTCATATATTGCACCGTTATTTCAAACTGTGATATTTTAGTGTTTTTGGTCTTTTAGATAATTCCCTGGGACAAAAAAAAAAAAAAACAAACATTATACATATTGATATGTTTATGAAATATTCATGAATTATTTATTATAAAATTTATTTACTTACATTCTGAGAAAAAAAAAACTTCTTAAATCGACCTTCTCGCAAGCGCATTTGATGTAGAATTATTATTTGCGAATTCGAACGAATTTGACATTAACTCTCGGAAAAGGTAGTACCAATTTGTGCCAAGAAAACAACAAAATAATCAGCAGTACTAGAGCCTTTCGAATTCCGCTTTCATAACTTACTTATAGAATAACAGATTTGCGGTTTTGCGAATTCGAACAGTTTCACTTTAGAATCGAGTTTCATAGTAGGACCCCTGGTGGATTTTGGTACAACTCGCAGAGTAGTTTAGATGAGATTATACGAAATCAAAAACTGTCTTGCGTGGCATTAATGACCGACTCCAGTCGGAGTTAAAACCGAGGAGGGGACATAACCGAATTTTTGGCGGGCGGCTCCAGAATTAGCCATGGATTTGTTGCGGGTATCTTCGTACGATTGAAAATAGTCGGATTTCGGTAAGAGAACTTGCATATAGATCTTTATTAAACACTTTGAAGCTGGATTGGGATTCTAGAAATGAATTCGACCATAAACTCTCAAGATAATATAGTTATAGTTTCATTGAACAAACCAAAGTAATTGGCGACTTTCAATTTTTACTGAGGCTCGACCTATTGACGTTGGGGTGCTATGCGTCAAATTAAGCTCATGAATTTTAAATCCTTGTCAAGACAACTCTCTTTTTAAAAACAAATTAAAACTCCATCGGCATTAACAACGGAATTTTTTCAAGCAAAAAAAAAGTTTCACTTTTCTTAACTTAGCCCACTTTTTTGTAACTTTAACATTTAAAGTAATAGTGCTGAATGCACCATCGCTTTCAATGTTTATTTGTAGATATCAATGTACATTCCCAGTCTTATAATTGCATGGTTTATATCCCAAAATTTCCAAATGACAATTATTATCAGGGTTGTCGGAATTTCGTTTGCTCTAAGTGACCAAAGCTTAAAAGAAATCTGCCCAAAATCGTTGCCCAGAAAGAAGCCCAAACATCATTGAAAATGTTCCCAATTCCTTGAACCCTTTTTTTGATATTTTGTCCACTTACACTTCTCTCAACCTTCTGCCATTGGCCTTTGTTGCTTGTGTGCATGTGTCATATCAAAAGGCTTGCAAAATATATTGGTGTGCTTGCAGGTTGAACTACTATTCGATGTGACTTGACTGCAAAAGTGCTGCCAAATTAAAAACTACGGGTTTGTTCGAAAATTTTTCTTTTTTGTAGTTTTGTGAAGAAATAACACAAACAAAATTTGCACAAAATTTGTTAAACGATATACAGCCCAAAAGTGTGTTGGGCGCTGATTGAAGAAATTTCTATCTTTTTTAAGAAAAAAATATAGCCCAAAGTACGACAAAGCCTCCCGATCTGGCAACACTGATTATTATAGGCGTAAAGGTAAATGGTTGGTGGACTTATTTATTACCTTATTATTTTTGAGATCGATTGTTGTGAAAATGTAATAGAAGGCTGAAGAAAAACATGACATGACACCCATGTGTCTAGTACTGCCTAATCAATATTGCTACCGACTATTTCACATTATTTCGCCTGCAAAATTTTAAATTTGATCCAGCCGTTTATGACTTGAATAGCTATGATAGCAATTTTTCGACTGACAAAAATATAGCCAATCGTATCGACTTATAACATCTGAAATTATCAACGTTTTTATTACAACAAAATTAATTAAAACCGAAGCAGACCCACATGCCAGTTGGAATTTAAATTTAATATCCCATACAAACAGCAGGATCGTTCCTCCGACGATGATTGTAATTCAGTATTCCTGGCACTTCTCACATAACTCTATACGATACTGGGTCAATCCGAAGAAGGAAGCCAACAACCCAAAACGATGTCATTTATATAAAGAAACGATAAAATGTCATCGCGTGACATTCACAAGTCTCGCCATTGGAATTTATTTCACAACAAAAAAAAGATTACATACAAAAATGCACACTCAACCACAAGGACTTAAAGGCCAAGTAATGGTGTAGCAGCAACATCTGCAATGAATGAATGAATATTTATAAGGCGAGACAAAAGGCACGTTTGACTATTCGTCCTTGGAGGGCAATATTTCTTGAGATGTTGTTGAGGAGTGTCGGTGTTGCAGTTAACATTGTATAGTTTTCTTTTGAGCAAAAAAAAAAATCAAACCTGAATTGAAAAGGAAACAAATTCAGGAAGTAACTGTTTTTTTTTTTATAGCAAGCAAGACGAATGGTGAATTTAAATTTATATCGAAGTACGAGGCACCTATACAGCAGCATTTGAGGCTAAATACTTTATTTACGACTATTGGCAGATACGTTAAGAAATTGAACTCCCGGTAAAGGACACTCGTTGGTAACTTCAACGGTACTGAAATCCAATAAATAATGGGGTATAAATACGACGACAGGTTGGCTTACTTTAGATTTATTCACTTACTGGAAACACTCGAGTGTTCCTGGGTACAGTTTGCTTGATTGCTTTTTGATGTTTTCTTTTTGTTAGTTGCCTGCTTTCAATTACCTGTCGGTTCATTTCAATTCCCAAATGTAATCTTATCCTGAAAATGGGTACTTGGGTAATGTTTGGAGTTTTATAATGAGTTTTGAAAAAGCCGTCAATTAGTTTAGTAAATGTTTTGTAGATTTTAGTTTCAATATTAAAAGAAACCCGGATTAATGCAAGTAAAACAAAAATCTTTAGGGAGGTCCTTCGGCCATCTTAATCGCGAATGCATATTTTTTTAATTTCTCAACAGACAGACAAAAATTGTAGCTTTAGCCGAGAGGGCCAATCAAGTTCACCAACAGCTTTTCTACTCATTCGGAGTATTCATTCAATAAAGACCGTTTGACAAGTTAAGCCATCAAGATTATGCCGAGGATATATCATTCCTGGCAAGTATACCAAAAGCTGATTGAATGTAATGTTTCAATCGCAGAAAATGGAAGGGGACCTGGCTGGGCCAAGGATCAATGGCAATAAGACTAAGATAATGAACAAAGTCAATTCAGTACATAAGCGCATTATACGAGGGTAGACGACCGGCGCCTCAAATTATTGACGATGAAGTTAAGTGTACACGTCTTCCTTCTTTCGTTGTTGATTGTATTCTGTTTTCTGTCCTTCGTCCATGGATATGCTCTGCTCATGCCGCACAGAAGAGGAATTCGAAGAGCTTAAACTATTATAGCAGTTTTGTAGCATCAAATGCCGCAACGGAAATACTTTGATATAGACGAAATTGAGTTCAATACAGACCTTGTGGTGGGCTGAAACAGTGGGCAGAGAAATCTATGCATCGCTTGAACCTACGGGGTGGCGCATAAGAAGCATTATGATTTAATTATTGCATAATTTTTTTTTTTTTACTAGCGGGACCCGCCACAACCACGGTTTTTACGAAAAATTTGGTTTCCGGAATTCTCCTTAACCTAAAATACAGCAGTACGAAGAAAGCAAAATGAAAAAAAAAGAATCATGAAAATCGACCCATACATTATCGAGTTAAACGTCATCGAGCTTAATCCCGAAGGAATCTATGTATGTAAAAATTGAGCCTTAAAATTGTGTTCGTTTGACGCCGATTCACGTCTTAACGCATTTACCGATTTTAACCAAACATCTCACACATCTTTGGGATTGGTCTATATATGGTTTTTGTGAAGTTTTGTTCAAATCGGAAAACGTATGTGTGTGTTGTGCGTGCGTACGTGAAGAAATACATGAATTTCAGTACATTTTGGTTTTTTCCCACACATTATTATTATATATATAAAAAACAATTGCTGTGCGTTAGTAGAGTAAAAACCTAAGAACGTATCAGCTTAAAGGATAGGATAGTTTTGGGGCCGATAGGTGGCGCTGCTGTCAATCTCCGATAACTCAACTGATTTCAATGAAATTTTGTGGATGGTTATGTTTGGTTCCAGCTGGGAAGATAGGATAGCTTTGGACCCGATAGGTGGCGCTGTTGTCGATGTCGCTCTGCTGTGTGCGCATATCGGAAGCATTAAGTTTAGGGATGTAATCGGTCGAATGGCAGAAGCGAGGATTGCCGATTGCCCACATTCTACTTTGGTTGGTTTTGTTAATTGAGAAAATCTGACCGGACCAACTCAATTCAATCAGTAGCGTGGAAAAAAAACGATCAAGAAACCGACCCGGAGGAAATCTATGAAGTCCTTTCTATGCATTGAACTTGATTTAATTCCATGGGAGCTTCATTCGTTCAATATAGAGGTTCCACTTTATCAAAGAATGTTTATATATTACTTTTTTTTATTTCTTATTTTATCAAAATTAACTTTGAAACACTTGAAAAATTAATGGCGGAAGGATTTAGTGCCGAAAAAATACGAAAGTTGTTTAATTTTATTAAGAAAGTGGACATTCGATTCTGAAACTATAAAAAACAAATTAAAACGTTGACTATGCGCCACCCTGTATAATACTTTAAGTTACCTCCGCTTCACAACAATCATATAAAATGAAGACAGTATTTAAATCAAAGAGTCTTCACATTTCGAATTCATTCAAAAACAGCCTTTGATCGCATAATCGGATCAGGTGGCATGTTTAAAAATCGTGGCGAAACAGCTCCCGCCCTAGACCAGCGTGATCTCAAATATTTCCTGGCCAACAAAAAAATTAAAAATCAATATTTTCTAATGTCAAATTAAATGACTTATCATGATTGTCGGGGTAGCTGTTCAATTTATTTATACTTACCCAAACATTGATATTATTTTGTTGAATGGAGAGTAAAAATGTGATTTACCTAGAGGACATTTCATGATTCAATACGCTAAGGCAGACACAACGCCGTATTGATTTGGCGTGTCTAAAACTCTGCAATTTTGAAATCTCTATAAACAGCATCGAGGCAACGATGCCAATCCATTTTGCTTGCCAACAACGAGATGTAGCGGCCACATCGCCAAACGCCAACGCCAGTACAATGTTGAATAAAAAAATGCCACCATCTGAATCCCATTTAAGTCCGATAGAGATGAATAGACAGCCAACTCAACCATAAATTCTCATTAGAGTAGAAGTTTGTGGCCCCCCCGTTCCTGGCGGTCCTTTCATTTTCGGTCCCATGGACAACAAAAATGCAATGCAGCTATTTTGCAGACCAGATGATAATCCTTTGTTTAGTTTGTCCTCTCCAAACATTAATAGTGCCCTTTTTTTCGGGGTGACATGAGATGTTTGTACTCAACCACGTGTAAACTTATTCAGGTCCGGGATGATAGTTTTTAGTTTCCCCACTGACTGCTCGACTCTTGCACGCCATACATATCTCCACTTTGTGGTTATGACACCACTCTGACAGTATCGGTTTGCAAGGACAATGTTATTGGGGTTTTTTTTTTTTTTTGGGTGGAAGTGAACCATAAAAATAATGGGCTCATGTGTTGTGCCGCTAAAATTTGTACAATTTACAGATCAATGCTTTGTCGGTAATTTTTTTTTTTCATATATCCAAATAACATAAAAGCAAAAGTTCTGAGGCTTGACTGGTGTTAATAAAGAGAGCTTTTATTGTTTGTCCTCTACATTATAAATTTCTGTTTTGTCTTGTGCCAAAGGAAGACCGGGAAGCTCTTTACAGAACTGCTGCTGATATAGATATTTCCTTGCTTTTCACTCGCCGATATATGTTTCAATATTCACATTTCTTTGAGGGTTACCCTACGAACCCTGCATCCAGGATTTTACGAAGTTTAATCAACAGTGTGTCGGAAGGTCCCAATACTATGGGCTAAAATAGTAAATGTGCTTCACCTGCTTCCCTTTCCCTAGGCCACCCAATCAATTTCAACAGCTTAATTCGCAAACACTTGAGGAATGTTTGGTGACGTTCAAGTATCTAATTTACTAAGTCTGACAGCTGTCTGACTTGATGTATCTCAGTTTTGATTGACTTAGATCGGTCATACCGACAGCTGTTTCAGTTGACGTTTATAGCGGAGTAGCCGACGAATCTAGTCAAGAAATTCGTGATTGAGTGCTTGGTTGACAGGTCGCTTATGCGGAATAGTGACGTTCCTGACCAATATAGTTTTTGCCTTCAGGCTACATCTAGTCCAGGCCAAGCTACTGGTCCGCATATACAACTTCTTTAATATATGTATTGAAAGTGCGGTATAAAATATCGATATTATTGCCTTCGGTAAGGAACTTTGATAGGATGAATATGTGTAGTGTTTGCCCAAGTAGATGAAAGCATACGTGTGCTGTATACTCAATACTTCTACTCGGCTTATCTTTTTTTTTCAAGTTGACCATGTAGGGGAAAATTTTAGTGTATACCAGCATGTCGACGATGGAGTAGTATCTTTGGTTTTTTTCCTTCTACCAACTTAGTGTCACTCGAGTATATAAAATGAAGTCGACTTAAACGGTGTTCCCTTTCATGGAAATGGTAAAGTACTAGATCTGCTACGCATTCAAATTTATAAAATGAATATAAAATTGACAGAATACAATTCTTGTCTGATTCCATAAGATTTTATGAAATTATTATTTTTTTAAGAAAATACTAGTAAGTCATTCCCACGAGCAATCTATTGACTGACATATGAGGCATTGTCAATTTTAAGTTTATAACAGAACCTGAAATGTCAAAACAAAAAAGTTGTTGCTTCTTTCTTTGCTTTAAACACACCAGCGTTTTTTTTTTTCGTTCAATGCGCACTCTATGAGTTCAGAATAAAATGATTAAACAGTCTTACCAACAACTGACAGATGAATACGAGCAGAATGATGGATGAAGTGGGTTTACATTCTACTTCCGTTGACAGTGTTTACGAATTCAGAACAAGCACATTCGTTTATTGAAATATTGAAATAAAAAATTCGCATAGTCGTTGTATGAATTGACATAAAGATTTTTCATTGGTGGAAATTTCGCATCGATGATGGTTTACTCAAATCACAATTAGCACATTCAAAAGTTTAGTCGTCAGAAGTCATGAATCAAAAATAAAACAAGATTATGACATTTGCTCGATTTGTAGTATTTAGTCTAAAATTTGACAGCTTGTCGACACCAAAATGTATAAGACCGTAATTTCTTATATAGTGACACATCTCTGCAGGGTAAGAGAAAATACTAAGAACTTGTGTCGGAATGTTTAACGCAAAGCAACGCCTATGTCATTCATTTATATTCGCTTTTGATTAACTAATAAACATTTTTAACCTTCACACTAAATATTTTACGTTTAGTTATATATGGAAAATTTCGACATTGTGAGTTCGTAAAATCCAGCCTGGATACTAAAAATTATTATTATTAGTACCGCACGATGTTTTTTTGCATCTTGTCAAATAAAAGCAAAGAGAACGTGAACAAATTAAAACCGAATGTCTTCCTTCATTTACGGTGTTAATTGGACTAGATTTATCTGGACTAGACTGGGAATGTTAAAGTACTAGATGAGCTGAACATCCGTCATCACTATTACTATTTCAGAGATAGGTACTATCGAAATAGAAACTCAGCACTTTGCCGAGGAATTCATGACTAGTTCCATCAAGTGACAAGTATTCACGGGAGACTAATAAAAACTCTGAGGCATTTTGCCAACCATCCGTTAGACTTTATCAACTAGAGTTCTGAACGTGCCCATTCTGTCTGTAAAATTATTTTACAAATAATATTTTGCGCAAAGAAATACGTAGACGTTGGTGTATCCATTGACGCAACAGACACCACGGATTCTATCAGTTAGGCTCTTGAGTAAATCTTCGAATACAGATTATTGTGACAGTTCACCATACGCTTGTCAACCAGGTATGTGAATGCTGGTACAGAAAAAAGAAGTAGGACGCCACAAAAAGCGCAGTTAATCGGGAAAAGTACAGTAGACAAAAAACATATCAAAAACTATTTGGAAAAGTGGATTTGTAGAGTCTTCTTTTATTTATATTATATAACACTGGACAGGGTGTGCTCTGAATGATAACAAAAAAGAATATCTCCTCTTAAGGGAGCAAAACAATTAACACTTTCCATAAATCATCTATAGAAGTTTTGCCTTCGAGTCCTCACAGAATGGCAATGGATACTTGAAGGCCGTATAAAATCACAATTCCAAGGACGTGTCTTCGCACTCCAAACTGCTTAAGACTTGTTGGGGCCAACATATTGCCGATTTTCTACCTGTACTCATTACAGCTGTTCGGCTACATTACGGATTCCGCTCACATATGCGATATGCTTTAGCATCAGAGACTTAAGCCTTGAACATTGATAATGTATATATATACATGGACAGTGCTATAGTTTTGTCAGACAGCAATGTATGCCTCTGCATGACTTATTGTAAACGCCGAGAGTTCGCCCAACGACATGAATACTAAGTTCCACACAGTTGGCTGAACGTGAACTTGTACGCCACACTAAGCGCAGGATTTGGGACAAATATTTGAAACATTTTACTGTGAGCTTGCCTGGCATGGCTGATAACACGGTCGAATGATTGATTTTATATGCGCACACGGATTCGTGTAACGTGTGTGTGCGACATAGCCACAGAACGCGTATAAGTGCCGACAGTAAGAGCTCTCTTGGGGGATGAACAAGCGATTATTTGCAGCCTTTCATCTGTGCTTTTCAAATATGAACATAGAGACTGAATATTCTATTCTGAGACTATTATTGTACCTATTAGGTATTTATAGGGTGATGTCAACCCCTCAGACTTACGATTATGTGCTTTTGTTAGAAGACACCCTTCATTAACAATTGCATACGGCTCAGTAAATAGTGCCATACCTCGGAAATTTATTGGGAGAATGATCAAAGAAAAAATTAAGCGTGTTTCGATGGGATGGTTGGGATTTTTGCCTCTTGAAATTGTGAATGAGTAGGCATATTATTTTGAAGTCTTTGGTGTGTATCATCATTTCCTTTCAAAGGAAGTCGGTGTCTGGGATAAATGCAATACTTGAAAGCCCTAGCCCATAAGGGAATTTTTTTTGGGGAATCTGCTGGGTATGAAATCAACAATTTCTCCATTTTTACTGCTGAATTGTTAAGTTTTCAAAAGGGATACTTCAAGTTGGCACTTAAAACACTTGAGAGCGGAAGAAATTGCTTTGATTTGTTTGTTTCTTTTGCTGACCAGTTGCTATGTTATGTTTTTTTTTTGTGCTCACATTTCATCACGATGCATGTTTCGCCCGTGATTCTCAGATAAACTTGCCGGCGAACGAAATGTTTTCTACCTAAACTGAATGGCAAAAAAATTAATGGGAAATGGGAAATCTAGAAAATTGTTCTCAGCAATTTTAACGTTTTTAATATTTGCAGTAATAATAGGCAATTTTTGTCGGTCCCTTGATGTAGTGTAATGTGTATTATAAAAAAAAATTAAAATAGTGAATACCACTGACTGATCTATTGTTGGGTTCCTATATTAAATAAAACACAATAATATACTGCATTTACACTATCACGCACGTGCATTTTTGCACGAGACGGGACACAGAGATCCGTTTGTCCACAATCAACGATAATAACGACACAATAATGAGATCACAAATCAGACCCACAATTATAGATACGTAAAACAAAAATAAACACAAGTTCTGGCCACCAACATTTCTGCAATCACTTGATAACATTTCTATTTCTGATTTAAAACATGGGAAATGAGAATGGAAACTAGTTTCAGTAATTTAAATCAACAATCAGTTATACGAAATAAATAAATAATTGTCCGTTCAACACTTCCGGAGGCCATTTTGTTTTTAAGGAAAGCGAAATTTTGTAAACCATCGCTATAAAAATATCAACATTCAGAACTTTCCCATAATTCCTACAACGTAAACAAGATGGCCGACCAAAATATGTGTTACGTATTATTCACGTATTAGTTAATGCTGTCCCTTTCAGTCACACGGCTTCACCATGTTATTAAATGTGTGATATTAGGCCTTTTTTTTTGAGTTTCGTTCTCAGCAAAGCAAAGTAAAGTAGAATTTTCAGCACGCAATTACAACAACTACACTCTACTTGACACTTCGAGACTCGTAGCAGTTATTGTAATTTGTGTGCTGAAAACCTTACTTTACTTTGCTTTGCTGAGATCGGAGTTCAAAAAAACACGTCTATTGTAAAATCAACGAAACACAAATTTCAATAAGCAAATCGTTTGTATGAACAGGAGAATTCTACTAAAATATCCCTAGCCCTCTTTTGTGTTAAGAACTTACCAGAAATTGCAAATGAAAAATATTATAGAGATCGCTCCCACTTCTTTAAAGGAAAAACTAAAGAAATGACAACAGAATTTCATGACTGACGATTTGCAGATAAATCGTTACTCGAATACTGTTAAAATGAATGCTATACGCCTAAAAATTTCTATAAATAATAGTATATTCGCATCTTACAGTTCATTTAAAAAATGACTGACTCTTTTGTACATTATACGTCATATGATTTTATGTACAATAATTGTAGGTTATTTAAGTTAAAACAAAATGGCGGTCATTACCAGTGCCTTATTTGAGCCCAATTTGTCTCTGCTACGGTGAGTTTGAATTTTTTTAAATTCGTTGTCGCCTTAACCTTCGACAAACATCCAAATAAGTGAATATCTTGAAAAATGTTCAACAGAATGCAACCTATAAGAGTGAGGACCGTATCCTTTTTCGTTATTTGCTTAGTAAAATATTAAAGATTGTTGTAGTTTTTGTGCGAAAAATCGGTCAGAGGTAATTGGTTTCAACACTCAAAACACCCGCAGTTCTCTAAAGTAGTGTATAACGCATTTCGTTCTAACTGTTCCTAATGGGTTTGATATTACTTCCCAGAAACTGTCACTTGCTATGTCCTTACATCTTTCGATGTTTGGAGTAAATGCTAATACATATTGCAACGGATTCTGGGAGTTTGTCAAGTTTTGATGTAACAGTAGATACTGTAACGAGTGTTATTAATTCGAAGAAATTTGTGATTGCATATTTGGTATTTCGAGTTCAAGTACGGGTAATGCAATCTTGATTTCTGTGAATTTTACGCACGTGAACTTTTCACTTTTTGGAATTGCAATGTCAGTACAAATTCTGATCGAAGAATAATAATTATACATGTACCTAAGAGATTTAAATGGAGAGGTGTAACCCGAAATTTAAGAGTGTGGAGTTTTTTATTTTCCCTCTTTCAAATTAAGTTTTAGTTGGAAGTTTAATAAAATGCCTTCTTGTTTTTTACCTTCCTAATTGATGAAATAATTTCAATTATTGTAATGTATTTTCTTCAATGAAATTGACAAAAAAAATATTCTTAACTGGTCGACTGCGATTGTGAAAAGAACCAGGAAATGCAAAATGAAAAAAAGAAAATGAGAGATAGAAACCAATTAGGATGTAGATAAAGACACAACATTAATTCACGACTGTCTGGCATAACTTAAGACAGCGATAACAAGACGTTTAACAATTTTTCCTCTTCAAGACAAAAACGTTCAATCGTTTTCGCTAGTACGATGACGAACGTTTTCGCTCACTTTAAATATATTTCATGTGTGCGAAGCCAAACAATTAAAGCTATTTTACTGAATTTTGTATTCTTATAACGAATGAAATTCGGTTTCGAGGAAACGCTTTTTGACTGAAGTTTTTTTTAATCTCTTCATTTATTTCTGAAGGTTGAGGTGTAAAAAATAGATAAAAGAGGAAAATAAAACGACTTACACCAAATAAAACTTTCGTTTCCTGAAATACTTTCGCATTCTCTCTTCCATTTCATTTTGTTAGAAAACCTCCCCTCTGATTCTACTTTTATGCCTTTTGTCGATCGCTTGAGGACAGATTGGCGTTCATAGGTACTCTTTAGTAATGCTAGGTGTATACTGTGTGCAGTTGCAAAATGTATGTCTCCATGGTTGCTGCTACTTTTTTCGGGGTCGCCAAGTTAAGTTTTCTGTGTCCAAATGTAGACCTCTATATTATATTTTAATTGAATGAATTATACAAAAAAAAAATGAGACCTTTGTTACAGCGATAAATTGATTTTCCTACATCTCCAAGATAGGAACGCCTACCGGCTACATGGCTTTGGTCCGCTAATGGAGTGATTGGCAATTATAATTTATGTCAATTATAGCTAAAGTAGCAACCTGCAAATGCCAACGACATAGTTCTCGATATATGTATTGTCCCTATCCATACCGCTTGCAGTGTTTAATCACCTGCTTATTAGGAAGGCAAATCAATTAATTAAACGCAGCCAGAGGGTATGTAATTGCAAATCACCAGGGATGCGGTAAGAAGAAAAAAAGTTAAATCATTAGCTGAATTCATTTCAATGTTATAGTCGCCCCTCCTAAGTCCTTAGCACGCTGTGGCCATCTTTCAACTTAATGCACTGCCGACTTAAAGTTCAACCGGGGTATTTTTCCCCCATTTTATCGCAGCGAAATGAGCATTATTTTTTGCTTGTTCAGTTATAAGATGATTTTTCTTTTTTCGTGGGCTTCTTGGGGCCCACAGAACAGAGTGAGAGAGAGAGAGAGAGAGCTTCGAATATGAAATGAAAAACATTAATTAGTTTACGGTGTACAGCTCGAAACCATTAACTCTGCGCACAGATGGTTTACGAGGCCTCCTTGTGATTTAACGAGAGTTTGATAGCGTGATAGCACGCTGTTAATTTGGCTTTTTATTTGTTTATTTGGTTCTTGTTAATTGGCTCTTTGCTATAAATACACAGTTTACTACTCTAATTTTCAAATTTGATAATAAAATACTTAGAATTGCCCATAACTATGAGTAAAGGTCATGGTAAGAAGAAGAAGTTCGGACGTTTGTCCATGCAATTTAAGTCGGAGAATGAAAATAATTTGACAATTTCTTATGTTTTTCTCATTTTGACAGTGACATTAGCCTTATTTATATTATATCAAACATTAATGTCGACTATTTACGTTGTTGGCTGCTACCTTTCCTGAAAATGTACAGTATTATTAAAACGGTGACAAACATTTGCAGCTCAAGATTTATTAGTGCGACAACTTTACTCGGTTCTAGTACAATTGCTGTCAAAATCCATAATTTGTTTATCCGTTCTATTACTTTTATTTTATTCTAAGCGAATTTCTACTCTAATTAAAAATCATTCGTAGTACATTCCGCCCAAAGGCTAGTAACCCTTATTGTAAACGAAACGCAAAGACGAAAGGAAAATACCAGCTGTTTTTTTTTACAAACTCATACGAATCTCAGTTCGATTCTAACACAGTTAACTTTAAGCCAACAAATTTGTCAAACAATTCCGAGTGCTTTAATTCTCCATCTCACCGGAATCACTATATATCCTTCGATATGGAAGAAGTTAAAAGGATTTAAATATAATATAGACCAGCAGCAACCTATATCCCTTTGTATGCCCTTAATTTGTACAAAATAATTCGTCCTCTGCAACACCTTATCACGCACTGGTATGCCCCAGAGCACCCCACAGGCGTGCCGAATTTACATGCTTATAAAGAGAACATATAAAACACATCAAACTTATATGTTTGCGTATCCACATTGTCCTCATCTCCTTGTATTCGACTACTGCTTAACTAAAGGATATGCTATCCTTTATAAGCCATAAAATTGAAACAAGACTATATTTGGTAGAGCAGCGCAGTTGCTACAGTGACCCATAATTGTCACAGAGATCTTATGGCAGAAGTTTCTGTTGCTGTGGGCTACAGAACACAAAAATTAATTGATTCCCTTAAATTTCGGAATAAAGGAGCAGAGAAGTACAGACAGGATAGCTTTAAGAGACGGCCATTATGAATTTCTTGTGTAGCAACACAGGTCTGGTTGGCAAGAGTGGATTTCACTGCTCGGAGGGCTTTTTTTTGAATTATTGTGGATACCTAATGCTGTTGGATGTTATTGCGGTACGTGGCTTGCCAATTACTGTAGTAGGTATCCCTTTTTCATTATTTCATTATTGAACAAATGGAGATTATTGTTTTCACAAAAGGATGTAATTTCTATTTATTTATTTATTGAATAGTTGCCTTTGTTGGGTCTACGCCTGCTAAATAAGCATTGGTACACCATTAAGTTAGCAGGTAGATGTCAGATAGCCAGGCAAAAATTATACGTAACTGCTGAGTAACGAGTTGATAATTTGTACACAGTTTTGCTATATCAAAGTTATGTGCTCCCTTTAAGAAATGGACGCATTGATTCCTAGAACTTAAAATGCTGACCTCACCTCTTATGGCACTTCTTCGACAGAATTAAAAATCAGTCATTTAAACAAATCAGAAACTTTCGTTACTTGTGGAAATTCTATTAATTCGCTTGTGGAGTTTTTTGCGGTTCTACTGTTTTAGGTTTTGGACAAACACAGCTCACGTAACATCACAATTCAGTCAAAATAGTTGACACGTCAGAAATACGTAGTTTATTCTTGAGCAGACACATTTATGCCATTCCTTGTCATTACAGTTTAGGGTGTTCAATCAAGTTTAAAGTTTTAAAAGCATATTCATTTCTCTAACGCCAGTATGACAGTACATTTTTTTTTGCATTTTTTTCTGCTTTTAAAATGAAACTAGAGCAGTACAAAAAAAAATAGAACAAAAGTTCGGGATAGGAGTCAGTGCGTGTACCAACTTTATTTATGTAAAAAGATAAAAAACGAATGCATTAAATATGTATTCAAACTACATTTTTCAGCTGCTGACAGCTTTTTTTTTGACATTTCAAGATTATTTGATAACAAATTCGTTGAGACATTTGTTGTTGCTTTGCAAACAATGGCTCCCCCTTTCGAAGTACACTTTTAGTTTCTTTTACACACCGCTGAGACGCTGACCTTTCAACATAATAAATATGAGGAAAAAAGAGAGAAAAATGTAGTGTCATACGGGCTTAAGAAATGCTCTGTGTGTTCCGTATTGAAAAGTATAATTTGTGCTTTTAAAATTATTCAGTTTCAGCGTAGTAAAAAAAACATGTTGCTGTTGCCCACAAAGAATAAGTACCCTGGATTGCTGTTTATAAAGTATTTATTTCCAAAAGTATTTAATTATATAAATGTTGCACATTGTAAAAATGAATATGAAGCGCTTGGCTGGACAGTCTACGACAAAGTAACAAAACGTAAACAGTCAAATTGGCAGCTTAATCAAAGAGCAGAAAGTACTACTACCTACTCGTTGGTTGGTGCTGCTGTTTGACTTTACTACGATATCTGCCACACACTGCGCTAAAACGCCGCCTATCGGATTTTATTAAAGCCACTCGTTAAGCACTGTCAGAAGAAATGAATACTTTTTTAATTGATTATTTGTTGAAACTTATAAGCTAACCGCTGCTATGGCTTTTATTTATTTAGATAGCTTGCGCCAACTGGCTCGGTCATGAATTTTATGTATACAGCATAAAGTGGAGTGTACAAATAAAAAGGAATCTGTTAAAACAATAATTTCTAAACCATCTCATTCTAGCCCTTCAACTTTGTTGACCAGTTTGTAATATTTTCCATGAAATTGTTTCCAAGCTCTCAAATGACAAATTATAATACCAATTTATCAAATTCCTTCTGAACGTTGCCAATGTGCAACGATAGTGACATTGTGGCACCTTTGTTTATTAAAATGGCACTGTGGCACAAACAGTTTTTATACAAACAGCACGTTTCCCTTTTGATTTTTGTAAATGTTTGAAATAAAAAAAGAAATATTTCTTTTAACATCACATTTTTTTAACGGCAACACTTGCGTTCACTTACAAATAATAATTACATAAGAAGGCACTGAATGAATTCATTTTTAATCATTCACCGTTTCGGACACTTTTTCTGTCAAACTCACTGTCAAATTACTTTCCAGTTTGAATTATTGAACGTCCTTCAAGTATCGAGTTTAGTAAGTCTGACAGCTGTCTGACTAGATGTATTTCGGTTCTGATTGGATGAAATCGGTCATATGAGCAGCTGTTTCATTTGCGGATTATGGACGGGTTGCCGACGAATCTAGTCAAGAAATTCTTGCCTGAGTACTAAGATGACAGTTCGCATATGTGGCTAACGTAGAAAAAGTGACGTTTCCGAACAATCTAGTTTTATCGTTCAGGTTACATTTTATCTAGTCGACTTAAAATAACTAGATTATTGAATGTGCCCATTGTTGTCGGTTCAATTTGTAATTCTGTGTTTGTTTTCAAATGAAGTGTAACTGTAGTTGGAATATGGTGATCTGAAGGCTGTTTTTCTAAATACTTTTACTGGTGGCACTCAATGGCTCAAAATGGCACCTTTTAGCACGGAAAAATAATGTTACGGAAACGCTCACTGCACACAAATATTCAATTGAACTTTGAAAGCAAAAAGTTGAATGTCTGCCACAAGCGTGTAATGCATTTTAACAAATTTTGAACTTCAGCATCAAGTTATAGGGGTGGTCGCATATATTTTTATATTGATTTGCATTTACGAAAAGTTATGTCTTGAGTTCAGTTGCTGAGAGTTGAGGTTGGGGTTTGTTTATCAAAGGTGAGCCAAAGCGATTGGTAAACACCGAATCTGAAGGGAAACTTTTTCTCCACAAACACACTTCGATCGACGAAAAAAGGAAATTAAACAAGTTCGCTTCAAATTTTCGTGTGTACCTACCGCAGCGTGGTGCTTTCATGCAGTTAAATTTGTGTACAGTAGAGGGTTGAAATGGCCGGGATTTAATTTAAATTTTAAGTGAATTTGTTTTTAAATGACGCATAGAGACGGCAATAGTAAGTTTTTTTTCACACATCCACTTTGAATAGATAGTTAGGTGGTATTAATACCAGGCTTAATTATACAACTGATGTTAGCGACATATCAAGCAGTCAGCAAGCGCTTTAATGTTTAATGATTTGCGTTACCAAAAATGCTTTCAGGACTATCAAAAAATCACTTCTTCTGAACATATTTTGTTAGTAGGCCATTGTTTACATTTTCTATTGGCGCTTTTTTGAGCTAATTCAGTTTGTTCATTCAATTCTCAAGTTTTGCAAAATAAATGCATTAAAGATTTGGGCTTGAATAAATTTCCTCGGAGGTTTCGACAACCAGCCACTAATAAATGATTCGTTGGAGAAATTGACAAGTGTCTTGGATTATTTTAGAATCGAACCCACCCTTTATAAGAATGTAGTATTTAAAAATGTACCAACGATATTTATGTTGTTGTTTTTTGAAACGAAAAGCCACATCTAGATATCGACAAAATTTAAAGCAAACAATTTACGTCGAAAAATATTTTCCATAGTAAAACTAACAAACTCCGATTTTTAGGACGCAATTACAACAAACTACGCTCTACTTGTCACTTCGAAGAATCACAGTTGTTGCGAAGTAATTGGATGCACATTCCTAACAAACAATGCCCACACCCATCCACAAAGGTTGTTTACATCAATGACATTTAAATAAATAAATAAACAAACAATAACAGTTGACATATACTTCTAAAACATTATATTTTGTTTAAAAACATAGATATTATACATAAATTGGCTTAGTGTACAAAACGAGTGTACAATTAATTCTTATTTTTTTTTATTCCAATAAATTCATTATAACGTTGTGAACGCTTCGTCTTTTATTCTGTATTCTTGGTTTCTTTGTTCACCAATAAAAACACATGTCAATTACAACAGTCGTTGTTGTAATTACGTGCTGAGAGTCCTACTTTACTTTGCTTTACTGAAATCGAAGTTAAAAAAAACACGCCTATCATTGAAAGAAAATTATACTGTTGCTTACTTTTAGGGGTAAGTAAATTGCATTTCTTCAAAAGAGGTTCTAATCTAAGATGACTTTTATTCGAGTGCGTTACTATGGTAATATGGCGGCGACGAAATAAATGTCACCAAAATGCTTTCATTTAAATTTTACCAGCCTTAATGGCGACATATCCCCACAATATTTTGTTTGGGGATATGTTATATGGCACAGTACCATTTGAATGATATAAGTTTCATTCTCCACATTTCATCATAAATACTTAGAAAGTGTACGGAAACTTTTGATGTTCACGTATTAATATAATGATACGATAAAGACCACCATCAACTATGCAGCATTCTTTTCAACTTTTCACAGGAAAATCCGAGGTACCTTCCCTACACCGTTTCCTACATTAAAGGGCGCATATATTACTTGCTTCTAGAGTTGTTCATTGACACTAACCGATTGGTATACCATTAATTTTATTAATTTTGATTGGATGCCCTTTTCTTTGCGTCCATTTGATAAAAATATGAAAAAAATGAGTGCCATCTTAAAAGGTCATTGAGGTTTACAACAAGCGAAATGTCTGTCGACAAAAAAGTATCCCCAAAGATATAACCTTTTGTGTGCATGATTGAAGCGACGTCCAACAACAGAAATAAATTCATGCCCTTAGCGATCTGCAACACACAATTACCCAAAGCTTCTCCAGCTCCACTCAGTCACTGTCCAAAAGGTAAAGATGGACCAATTATATTATCCCTATTTTTCAATTTCCATTTCAATTCACAACAGCCAGCTACAAAATTGTATTGCAATAAAACGAATCATTTGACACAAGAATGCACAAAAAAAAAATAAAATAATATAAAGGATACTTGCCTGTAGAACTTCCCTCCCCAAGTACTTAACTATGCAAATCTTGCGGAAAAGCCCTACTGCGGAACATACTTAACAATAACATGAATGTATAAGTACACACTTGACGTACACAAGATACATTACAAATTTTTCGCTTTACATACACTAGCGATGACATGCGCCATTGTGGTCGTACCATTTGTCAACGGCTTCCAAACACGTAGAGGGTATCGCTTTTCTTTTTTAGTCCAACACCGCCACCAGAACAGAAGTACTGTGAAATAACCTGTTAAATGAAAAACAAACATTAAACGTGTGCTTTCCACAGCAAAGACTAATGACAGCTGCGGCTTTTAATTTAAATGGAATGCCATAAAATCTTGAACAGAGTGAAGGAACTTGCTCCTGATTTTAATTAGTCTACCTTTTCGATCCCTAACTAAGCAAAAAAAGAAAGGAAAACAAAAAAAGCTTCATGTTGGAAAAAACAATTACTTTGGTAGACCTTCATTTCCCCTCCTCCAGCTGGGGTTATGCGGCAGGAATGTATATGGCACGTGATCTGCTCATTATGGTTGCCATTTGACGTGTATTATCGCAGTTTAGATAACTCAAAAGATACACCCTACTCGGTATGTTGTGTTTGCTTTTAGTGTTGGCTCAGACAAAGTTTTACCCAGACTAATTTTGGGTGCGCTCCACCAGCAAAATAGCACCAGCTGTTTTAGTACTTTTTAAGACGATTATCGTAGTCATTTAAAAAGTACACCGCAGTATTTTCGTAAGTACTTGTCTGCACTGCAAAAAATAATTTCCCTGCACAATTATTGTTAACATGAGAGTAATGGATTTTGGTTGTGTGATTTTTAAAAAATATTTCCCATTTTTCAACTATGTACAGTTCTTGTACTTGCATTCTTGCATTTAAATTGTCATTTTTTGAGTTTTATTAAATCCGTCAGGGAGTTGATAATTTCACTGACAATTTTTGTTTCAAGCAGAATAAAAAAATAAATAGTTGGACCAAGGACTCTCAAAACCATTCGTTTTGTGTGAGTTTTTAATTTTTAGGGCCAATGGAAGGGATCTACAAGTTTATGCCGAGTCCAAAAGGCCAATTGGGAAGTTCTTTAATGACAGTTATATTCTCGGTTGTGTGTCAGACGTTCGCGAGAGGTTTCGCAATGGAAAAAATATTGAATTGGGATTTTTTCGGGAATCGAACCTTTGAACCCCCACTTAGAAGTCTAACAAACTAACCACTAAGAAACTGCGCCCAAAAAATAAGTAACTCTATATAGTTATGATCCCCTGGCACTTTTTTTCAAAAATATTCTGACAAAAATGAGGTTGAAACTGTGTATATACTTTAAGACGTCTTTAGCAACACTTTTGGGTTATCAAGAACGTGGTACGGTAATCTTAAAGTAAGACTTTTACGAACAAATTAACGACACTCGCCGAATTTAAGTTGTGCTTTTTTTTGCAAACTTTTCGATGTCAAATAAAGAAATCCACAGAACACAGCAAGTACGTGCGATTTAAATGGGCTCACTTTTTTTAACAACAATCTGTAAGTGTTGAAACTTCCCGCCAATTGTTCCAGTGAGGAGTCTTCTTTTGTATTGAATCTGTCAAAATCCGTCTATCACTCATAGTGACAGATAGTTAGTTCTTGCCTTATTTTTTACAGTGACATCCGTCATTTGCTTTAAAATTGTGTATTCTGTCGAAAAATAGCACTCTTCTAATATGACAGATACTAACAACGCTCAACTGAAACGGTGCTGTTTGTCCGAAACACAATAACTTTAGGTCTTTTAGGTCGATTAGCTAAAAATGAAACAACTCTCGAAAATACTCTTAACTAGTCGTGTTTTTTTGAGCTTCGTTCTCAGCAAAGCAAAGTAAAGTAAGATTTTCAGCACACAAATTACAATAACTACTGCGAGTCTCGAAGTGTCAAGTAGAGCGTAGTTGTTGTAATTGCGATAAAACAATTTTAAATTTAACATTTCTTAATAATTTCTATTTTTTGAAAGACAATTTGCTTCTTGCATGAAATGAAAAATTAATTAAATTCTGTTGTTAAGAGTGCCAACAAGGCATGCAAGAAATATTAAAAGCGCGCATCTTGACAGATTGTACTAGAGTTACAAAATTTGTACTAAAAGCTAGTAGAGGTGAAGTTTACATTTGCAATTGTTTTAATTGGGGATCACGTTCAGTTAAACAATATGTATTCCTTAAGTCCAATTCCAACAGACCAATTTTAATCGCATCGACTCCCAAAGACGTCTTTCATTTGCCACATTCGCGCTGAAACTTTGAAAAATTCAAATCATGGCAAAATGTTTTTTTCCCAGTGTATACAAAATATCAAATAGCCCCTATGATGGATGGAATTCATTCTGTCTCTTATCCGTGGAGTATGTCTCAAGATATCATGTGCCATCGTTTATGTTTAATAGTCTGTCAATCATTGAATACACTTTGAATATTGTTCGTGGACTTAGTAAGGGTTTCGAAAGTTTGTTTTAGGAATCGATTATATCTACTTCTATTAATCATCAAGGGATTTTCTTAAAGGGAGCAGAATGTTGGTACATTTTTCTCAGTAAAGCGAAATACATATCAAATTACTTGACATTTCTGACGTACTAGGTTAGGTATTTATTTATTGGGAGCGGTTTAATTCCGATCGCCATTGGAAACGAAATGTTCATGTTTACCTTAAAGGCTAGTACGGACCTGTTCCGGAACGAAATTTTCCGGTGATCTCCAAATGGACATCGAAACGTCTGCGAAAAGGAAGCGGAAAATAATTTGTGGAGAGTTCCATCAGCTGATACACAAGTAGCAGTGTTACAGCACTGGCTATTTACAACTGATTTGGCTACTCGAACTTTTCGTTGCGTTCTTAAAAGTGTTTGGGATTTATCCTAATTTACGCTATTCACTTTAAAGTTTGGCGATTTTAAGGCTCCTTAGGAGGTTATTAAATGAATACTTCAATTGCGAACGTACTCTCTTCGTATAACTAAAACTTTCTAAACAATTATGTAGTTTTCGATTGGGTATTTCATATTTCTGCTGCCAAATCGAATTAAATCCGAATTTTACTGGTTCTTTTGTGTATTGAGTTGCCCGCAAAAAAACACTTTTTTCTTCACTTGCACTGGAGATCTGTTGCAATTGATTTTCACATATTTATACCAACCCATTTCGAAATAATTTTACATAAAAACTCGATTCCATAGGCGTTTCTTTTCTTTTAACATTTTTAACATTGAAAAATGGAAACCAGAAACTTAAAAACAATGTAATCAAAATAATTGTGCCTAAAGAATTGCTAAACCTATAAAACCTGCTAACACTGTAGTACAAATGTCAAGCGTACTGCAAAACGAAAAAGAGAACGAATTTGTTCGTTCATGATTTCGTTGTGTCATTTTTGTATGGGATTTTTCGTTCTGGAACAGCTGCGTACCGACTTTTAGGACATTTAAAACTGCTTTCAGCGCCATTCACTTTCATCAAGGAGAAAGTTGAATAAAATCAAAAGTCACTGACATACACAAAAATGTTTACTTAGCTTAAAGTGTTATATCACAAATTCTTGCATATCTGCAGGCTGAGCCGTACCGAGTCGCTCGGAATTGTTTTATTGCGCAATTGCCCACTTTACTTTGCTTTGCTGAGATAAATGTTCAATGGAACATATCTAATGCCATAAGTATTTACGTATTTAAAATGAAAGACTTACGCACACCTATGTGACCTTCTAGTTGCAATCAGACTACTTGCTAACGAGCTCCCGACCCCCGGGAAATGTCACTTCCTGAGATGCTGTGTTTTAGAACATTTCTAATATTTTCTTGGTTTTTCAACTTTTAAAAAGATGTACATGACAACTGAGCGCTTTAATAGGAAAATGTAGTCCTAATAAGCTTCCCACGTCTAGAAAAACTCAGAAATTGATAATTCCCTTATTATTGACGTATGATTCAAGGTTTTAGTTCTTGCAAACTAATTCGATTCGAAAATATGTTTAAAATAAGTAGGTCACTGGTCACATTGGTTGACGTATATTTGTGACGTTTAAGAACCGATTTTAGTAAGTCTGGCAGCTGTCTGACTTGATGTGTCTCAGTCTCGATTGGCTTAAATCGGTGGTCACATGAATTCATTCAGTTGACATTTATGGAGGGGTAGCCGACGAATCTAGTCAGGAAATTGTTGACTGGGTACTAACTTGACAGTATGGATGTGTAGCTGACGCAGGAAAAGTGACGTTCCCGACCAATCTAGTTTTTGCGTTCAGGTTACATCTATTCCAGACCAATCTGGTCGACTTAAGATAACTACATTTTTCCATGTGCCCTCAAAGTCATTGTTCTGCTATCTATCCATACATAATATCTTTCACCAGTCAGTTCCCTTGACGCAGAGATATCTTTTCGTTTACCGTCCATTGATTCATGTTTATGAGTCTTCAATTCTTTTCAGCTCTTTAGTTACACAGAAAAAAAAAAACAGAAAAGTTCGGTTCATAAATAGAAATGCTTACCGAAACTCTTCTACTTCTTGTTTCAGGAATCTGTGCACCTACTTCTGAAATCTTCTGAAATGGAGCAGCCTTGATAAGAATGTCAAAATCAGCAGATTTTTCCTGCAAATTAAGTTTGCTTTTGAAATTATTGAAAGCTGAGTTTATTTTCCCTCAATGTAGTTTTCATTTGCATAGAATACTTCAAAAATGGATTCGTTTGAATTAGATCTCATTATATGCCAACAGCTGAATTTGTAAAACATCTTTTGTCTCATGCAATTTGCTGTGTTTTTCAGTGCCGAATGTATTCCCTAGCTTGTATTGTTCTATACCTGTTCTGATCCATATTTTCCCCCAAAATTTTTTAATATGATATTCGATAAATTATTTACTCTAGCATTTTCATTTCGCACTGTCATCTCCCAAACCCAACAGTCAGCTTCAGTGTTTTCAATAATGCTCTGTATTCTGTTAATAAATGTCCATCGCGATCAAGGGAATAGAAATGGCAAAAGAATACTTGACAAACTAAAACAATTTTCATTTTATATTTCACATTGAAAAGTATTTCAAAATTCCTCAAATCGACTCAATATCTATAAAATTCGAAGGAAACACACAACCATCCCATCCCATCCCCATCGACAGAGTAAAACTATTTTCTTTGAACACTGAGCTCATTTAAATAATTCATTCTCGCATACATGTGCCCACCCACATTATGCAATATCCGCACAGCATCTTGTTTCGTTAGTGTACACTGTACAATGTACATGCACAGGAGTTTACATTAAATTAAGCAAACCGGATATTGAAGTATCTACTAGCAAAAGAAAAATAACAGGAAGCAAACAAAAAATAACTATGACTTGAATAAAATATTCATACTTTCTCTATCTAGTCGATAAATTCCCTGCTCGTGCTCTTTGGTAGGTATGGGAATTCCTGACAGGCATGATGCTAGCGAATAAACACCTGGAATGTTTTATCTATCCATGTGGACGCAATAATAAAGTGTCCCCGTTGGTTGAGTGTCGAAGTGTAGTTACTGAACGCGTATGCTGAATCTTCTGTTTTCCTTATGTGACTTATGAGGGTCCGGGTATTGGTTTTATGAAAGTTCATCGTTATAAGAAAATATTCTGTTTGTGTTTATAATTCCAAATGCGATACGGCATCTTATCCAAGTGAATTCATATCAATTGTGTTCAGGGTAACATTTTTCGTACAGTGATTGGTTTTGGTATAATGATAATGAAATAGTTGACGCAACAGCTCCGTAAAGGACGTTGGCCAGGCTTCTAACAACCATTGGTTTGTTTGCTCGAGTTTGAGCTTCTCAGATCGCTCAAACTCGACCCAAACATGTTAAAGCAAACAAACCAATGGTTGGTATCCCAGTTCCCCACGGCTGAATTGAGAAGACTTTCCAGGACAGTTATACTCTCGGATGTTTGTCAGACTTTCGCAAGGAGTGGAGCAGTGGAAAGAGAAATGCAATTTGTGTTTTTTTTTGGGAATCAAACTAGGACCCCTCGCTTTAGTTATTGAACATTGAACTATTTTCGCGGCTAAATCTCTGATTTAAATTGGACTTCAACACATATTCGAGCTGTCCCACTTATATCTACTCGCATACACCTCCTTTCCCGAATCTCCCCGATGCAGCAACCGCTATGTTTTGTTGGGTCTCATTTTGAGAGCCTATGCTTTATCGTAGGCTCCTCTCGCAACAATGTTTATTTGTTCTTCCCTTTCTGGCAAACACGGAACATATAGAATGACACCGTAATTGTTAAATTGTTTTTAAATTGTTAAATTGTTTTTTCTCCATGGAAATGTCTCGGATCCGGAGAGTTATACCTATAAAGTACATCACATCCAGGGTTCGGACTTCAGTTGTAAAATTTCGTAGTAGATCTTAAAAAAAAGTGCAGTAGATTCAATTTGTT
Organism: Cheilosia vulpina; assembly: GCA_916610125.1. Classification (NCBI taxonomy): domain Eukaryota; kingdom Metazoa; phylum Arthropoda; class Insecta; order Diptera; family Syrphidae; genus Cheilosia; species Cheilosia vulpina. The sequence continues at coordinate 37,994,783 of OU744279.1, read as the reverse complement.
TGCAGTAGATTTTGAATTTAGAAAAAATGCGTTAAAAATGAATATTTTAAATATTTTTTTTATATGTATTAGTATTAGACAGCCGACAACAGAGCAGAACAACAACGACAATAAATTTAGAAACACAGCCAGACACACTTGAGACTTGACCTCAGTATCAGTTCATGCAAGGCAAATGCAATGAAAACGAGATAGCATGCACATTTTCTTTTAAAATATATTGTAATAGATTGCAGTGCTTCCAGTAACTGATTATTTGCAATGGGCTTATAAAAATATACTAAGACACGAAAATGTCTAAATATATTCAATTTTGATTTAAGATTTCCGAAATTCACATAAATTGCAATAGATTGTCAGTCGAGCTCAGTGGTGCAGTAGATTTTATTTTTTTCCTAAAATTGTAGCAGATCTACTGCAATTGCAGTAAAGTCCGAACCCTGATCACATCTTCTAAGAGTAGATTTTCTATTCCGCACATTTTTAGACGGTGTTATGATATCGGGGGAATTTTTATCTTCGTTATGGGCATTTTTTGCTCGCATTTTATGGATTTATATAAAGTGGGTTTATTGTTTAAGAAGAAATAAAAAAAAAGTCGAAGGCCTTTTAGTCGTAGATTCACCTTCTCAAAACCGCACACTGTTCAAACTTTCGCATTTGAATCGATCAAACGATCTAAGAACTTTCTAGGAGCTACAGAAATATCCACTCAAAAAATACCGGATGCGACCAACTCGAACACCTTATTTTTCGGTTTTAACTTTTCCAAAGCAACAGCAAAAAAATAAAATACGTACAGCAAAGACGGCGATAGAAATGCAAATTTTACATCATATTACTGGAGCAAGGGAAACGAAACGATTGTTGTTACTTAAAATTTATTCGATGTCCTGCTGTGTAAACTTGAAATTTCTTAAATTCGGAGAGGAAGCATAAGCCCTATTTCCAGCTAAAGTATTATAAAGGACTTGCAAGTACTTTGGAAGTTAGGTAAACAAAGTGCGGTAGTTTTAATAGCAAAGGATTTTGGGAGGGCTTATGTCACAAAGTTTTCCTAAGAAGTTCTATTACATTAGTTAAGCAATTATTCAGAAAACATTTATTTAATTAAAGCCGGAGGCGTTCGAATAATCAGAATCAGGTTTGATATTTCAAAAGATATGCGGGTAGAATTGCGTCTTCCAGGATCGTATATAAACTTATCTGAATATTTTCTTACTTACTTATGGAGGTGGTGGTGAAACAAGAACTCTGAATATTTCTGTATTTGTGGCCTTAGTAATTTTCTGAATCACTAATCATTTTATTATGAAAAAGATTCTGCTCTTCCTATTCAAAGGTGTGTGATTTTAATAAAAGATTTCAAGAAACGCTGCCTCACCCTGTGATGTACATATAAGCTAAGCAAACCGAACCTCCGTTTTAAAGACCAAGCCATCGCGGATGTCAGAGCTCTTGGTCTTGATGATTGAATCGTAGAGAGTTGAAGGCTATAGTTTCTCAGGTAGTTTACAGGTCGGGAGCCCATTAAGTGAGTAGGTAACTAGCCTATAATTTGAAAAAGAAAATAGTTGTTGGAACAGGATCATGAGAATTTCAAGTTGCTGGGGCTGTACAGACAATTTTTCCCATTTTCAAATAAAATACACTGATTGTTTGAGATTGATTGATGATAGAGTGATTATCTTGTGGCGGTAAGTACTATTAAGATGCTCACACCCTACCCATTACCCATCTTTGGTCAGTTATATTTCACTTCATGTGCACATTTTACCTGTTCTAGACAGATAAGAAGTATTTTGCTTTGCAGACAACTATTGAGCTACACATCAGTATGCAGCACTAAATCCACAATCGAATTGGGTAGAACCCGAGCCACTCTACACTTGCACAATTGTATTTGTATCTACCCATTTGCCTATTGTGTGTATATCCTTACACCAAGAGACAGGTGTTAAATTCTTTGAAAATTCTGTTTTTACTATTTCACATCTGCTCTTTCTGTAAAACAGCAACAGTTCATCAATTGTTCTCGTTTAAGAATTCGCATGTTGCAAACCAGAGGAGCAATGTGCAGTAATCCTATAAATATCCTTCCAAGAGATTTGTCTTTCCTTGTGGGTGTGGAAGAGATTTATATACGTGTTAAGAAAATTCCCTTCGACTCCCGAGTCCCGAGGTGAAATGAATTTAGTTCTGTTCAGGACGTGAATCAAAGCGGACAACTGCTCATACAATGGTGATTGAAACTAAAAAAGCAAACAACACTTCTGTTGGAATATTTTTGGAAAATTTGCCGAGCTTGTCAAAGGTGTGGATGCAGTTTTTGGATGAGCTAGAATTATCGAGAATAAAACGAATGGAGAGAATTGCAAGAAAATCTGAAAATGTGAATGAATTTATTCAGCGGTTTCCCGTCACCCAAGGAGATCAGTATTATGAAGATGCACCTTCTGCCGTGTGCTGATGTAGGCAGTAAAAATTTGAAGAAGGGAGCGGGACATCCATTGTAAATTCTCTCAACGGGCATTCTCTTGAAAGCAGCATTTCGTTTTACAAAATGGTTGCTCGCGTTTTGGCCGAATTGTGATTTGGGCATTATTTTTTGTGAGCTTTGCTGTGATTGTGATTCACATTTTCCAAATTCAACAAAAATTCTCACAAAAAATAATTCACCTCGGCATGCCTAGCTTTTTATTTGGCATAAAAATTCCCGTAAATTTTCGAATATTTGTACACGAAGCTAGTGAGGGTTGCCATTGGGGCTTGAAAAATTCATAGGTCCTACAGTTTTTGTATTTAAAACAAACTATTTGCGTTATGGTAAATGAACTACAGCGAGGTTAAAAATGCTCCCAAATAGAAGCCTTTAAAACAAAATAATTTCATCGCAATCTCTCCAGTAGTAACAGACTTAACAACCCAAGATAGTTGTATAAGCTAAATATAATTATTTGTTGTGATTTTGCAATCATCCTAGTTCGTTTCGAAACGAATTTGTGTACACAACTTTAAACACCTCGACACTTAAACACTTTCTCATCTGGACTCGACTAACAATCATAAAGTACTTTCGGAAAATATGCCCGATAGAAAAAGCAAGATAAAAAAGATCAGTCAATTCTTTTTGATACTTCAAAATGGGTCATTTTCAAATGGATAACTAAATCAACTGAAAGAGTAAACAGCTTTATTAAAAAGAATATAGTATCCGTGCTTCGACATAAAAGAACATGTAAACAATACAAAATGTGTGCCATTGCGATCAGCCCAATCTTCCAGAATTGATTGGTTTTAGCCTTTAAAATGTGAGTATATGTTGTTGAATATTCTAAAGCCTACATGCGGCCTGGAAACTTGCCCAAGGAGTAGGAGTAACTCCCATAGTTGACAGTCTCTCTCCCAGAACAGATATAACTTGCAGATCTAACGACAAAAACTCATCCATTCTTTTCGAGACAAAGCTACGTATGTACCAAATGTGTGACCACGCCACAACTTTAAATATTTAACAAACTAAACTGAAAGCCTGCTGCTTTCGGAGGCAATTAGTTGTCTTTCACGAGACTAACGTGCGTCACACACAGCTGCCATTTGTTATTACACGCATCGAGATTTGTGACTTATGGGATTTTTGTTTGCCATCCGAAGATAATAATTCCCACCGTCCTTTAATATAGGTACAGCATGCCTTTGGGTTATATTCAGAATCCTACAACCCCACACAGAACACACACCCCCTGTCGCAAGTCATTAATCAAGCTACTCTAGGATATGTAATCTCGTTTATTTTCTTGTTCCCTTTTGACAGATATACAACCATGTTTTTTCATTGAGGCTAACAACAAATTTTCCCATACAATAAATAAACAAAATTTCCCTTCCAACTCTATTTTCAGTATATACATATTTGCAATGGAAACACTTGAATTAAGAAACGAAAACTATCTGACGAGTGCACACTGGAATTGTGCCACAAAAAGAGCACATTAAAGAAGTCATCAGCCAGACAGTAGAAGGACAAACAGAAAGCATCCACCTCCGCAACTGAACGAGGCAAACGAGATAAAAGCATATTTAATCTAAACAAGTATACACCCTTAGATCTAATAAACGTCGGACATCGTGATTCCTGCGCTCGAGTTACACTCCAAGTGGAATAAGGTGAAAAAATAGCGAACATCTAATAATGTCAGACCTGGAACGCATAAGACTGGTGATTCTCGGCGGTGCCGGGGTCGGGAAAAGTTGCATCCTCAAGCGATTCCTGTTTAAGACCTACACAGACAAGTACCGAGCAACAGTGGAGGATTTATATAATAGGGAATACGACCTAGGTGGTGTAACGTTGAAGGTAAGTCCTTTATACCGCATCCACAAGTACTGTATGCATAAGTAATCGCTGGTTGCACCAAGTTTAAATCCTTTTCACGTTAAAAATAGCGGGCGCAGCGTAGCCTAAGCTGAAAGTTATCTAGATGAAAATTGTACAAACAAGTGGGTACTTAGAGTGAGTCCTTGTTGGAGTTTAGGTATACTCTGGCCGGGTGTGGGTTGCAACGGAAAACAAGGTAAAACGGATTGATTGTGTGGTTGGTGCTCTGCCATCAGAGTAAGCTGCGGATTAGTAGGGATCATTAATTTGGTATTAGTCTCATCAGGGGATTATGGTTGATTCAAGGCACAGATGATCGGCGTGCTGGTGCTTAAAACAACAGCTGCAGCTGCAGCATTAGAAGCGCAGAGATTGCTTGATGTCGTTGGCATGACAATGGGAAGTGTACATGTTATCGGTTGCAAGGCGGCAGACAATATTATTAATGCAGCAAAGGGGAGTTGAAATGATTTATTGTTTTTTTTTTCGGTATTTTCAACATCACACATTCCTAGCACGGAAGATAAAAGGGATGCCCAGTACTAAATATCCTACTGACTGAAATGGACAGCATTAACTAACACGTGAATAGAACGTGACACATATTTTGGTCGGCCATCTTGTTTTCATGGTAGGAATTATTGGAAAGTTCTGCATATTGCTATTTTTATAGCGATGGCTTTACTATGAAACTAAATGGCTTCCGGAAGTGATTAACAGACAATTTTTTTTTTAATTCGTATACCTAACTGATTGATGATCTTTTGGTTAAATTTACTGAAACAAATTTCCACTCTCATTTCACAAGTTTGAAATCAGAAATAGAAATGTTTTCAAGTGATTGCAGTAATGTTGGTCGCCGGAACTTGTGGTTATTTCCATTTTACGTATTTAAAATTATGAGTGGAACATCCATGAAACTTTAGGTGTCTGACTTGTGATCTCATTCTTACGCATTTATTAGCAATGACTGCGGACATTCCGATATTTTTGTACCGTCTCGAGCAAAAATGCTCGTGCTTGATAAATGCAGTTTAAAGTAATTAGTTGGCTAATTTTGTGGGAATTTTAAAGTCTGAGTTTAAATTATAGCTGGTAAAGCGGGAATGAGCATCCTGTGCTGTAGTGAACATTTTACTACAAAATTTTGTTGAAAACTTCGATCCAAAAACTCTCTTCGTTAATTAAAAGTAAGTCTCGTTAGTTTTAAACTAACGAGTAGTGATTTTTAGTCTATTTTTTAAATTTTACTGTCCGTTGTCACATATGTATATTCGCATTATATTTTTTTTTTAAATATAAAACCACAAATTCAAAAGGATTTCCTTTTCTTCCTGTTTGAGTACAAACTTCCTACAAAGAATGCATTTTTCCATAAGCCCCTGAGCACCTGAGGGGTGGGAATCTGTAAAAAAATCAAACCACTTTCGCAATTAAAAAAAGGAAAGAAATTACGCGAAGACGAAAATTTGCTTCATGTAATTGCTTTCATTTTCCTCTTCTCGATAGCAAGGGTTTAAGAAAAGGCGTGACAAAAAAGTTAAGCTTTGAGAAGCTGTATATATCAAATATGTTGTTTTGACGGCTTACAGCTGAGCGCTTTCAAAGTAAATATTTCGTTTGTTGATATTTTGGTCGTAATAAAAGGTGAACATTTGAATACAAATGTAAGTCCAACTAACAATTGCCGACATACGAACTTATTTTAATTTAATACATTCTTAAGAACGTCAACAACAACACAGACGCAACAGAATATTATGATCGAGTGGATGGAAATCGCTTAATAGCAAAAAATACAAAAGACAATGCTCTGCTCAGAGAACCCGCAGAATGGGAATGGAAATGAGAACAGTTGTATAAAATATTAAATGGGCCCGGCCCGTCTATAACAAAAAATGCTTGCAGAAAATGTTTTTTATATAGTTTGTTATACACACGCATATATTAAAATTGATATGCCTCTTTTTTAGACAGGCGCAGATAACAAACACCGGCGGCAAAAAAAAATGTCAATTTCAATGCACATCAATTTAATAAACAAATCTTTTGTCGGACAGGGTAAGAGGATCCGAACAATCTCGAAGATTTTTTTTTCGAATTTTTCTTTAATTTACACAATTCTCGACATCCCCATTATCACTATAGCTTGTTATTAATAAATCTCTAGCAATAAGACAGAGTAGCTTATGTCAAAAAAAGTGTTATTGAAAAAATCGCATTTTTATTTTAAAAAAATCACATTTTTACATTTAAAAAAACCGTATTAATAATTATTTAATCAATCATGAAATATTAAGTAAACCCTATTATTTTACAATTGGGGCTAACATTCTATTAAAAATAATAATAAATAACCATTTTAGACAAAAATGCGATTATATTTCAAAAGCACTTTTTTGACATAAGCTACTCTGTCTTATTGCCAGAGAAATAATTCGCCAGCATATTTTTTGTGAAATAAAAACTAATCACAACCACTAATTAATTAAACAACCAAAAATAATGAGAAATGTGAAACATATAGCACTCGCTGTATTCCTTTTGCATGAAACGAAATTGTCTTTCGTTTTTTGAGTGACATGAAGCAAAGGAAACGAAACGTCGATGAAATAGCTTTCGTTAATTTAAATTTCCTTTCGTTTTTGAAGTTTCACGAAGCAAAACGTCCGTTTGAACGAAAACGATTTAACGTTTTCATCTTACAGAATCCCAGCCCTGATTTAGAGTAACGAAAGCAAAAGGAACCGCTCCTTCGTTAAATGAGAATTAAGTGGGGACTGGAACATTTACATCTACAGTTTTTATTAATTGTGTCCTTTTTTGCCCACCCTAGTGTGATTTGCGAAAAATAAGCCCTTTGTCAGAAAATTTGTTTTAAAAGTCAAGTAAACTGTATTGTGCAAATACTCGTAGTTATGATCGCACACGAGCGATATTTATAAGAAAGGGTATTCAGTTTCAACTAGCGGTGACGTTTTTAACGCATGCGCACTACAGCGTTAATTACAATAGAACAGTATTCGTTATTCTGAAGTTTGTTGGTTGAATTAAGTGGTTGCTTCGCCACATTCTGACCGGAACCGCTAAAGCGTTGTTATGACGCGACAAATCGGGAGTCTTGAAAATAAATAGAAGAAATGGAAGTGGACTTAAAAAACAATCTGTGGAGTCAACGAAGCCCATGTTTCTGAAGTTTAATGGTGGAGAAGTCATTCAAGAACGTCATGGCCAGTGGCCGATTTCCGCAACTTGTGCGAAAACCCAATCGATTATTCGTGGAGTTGTTTTTTTTAATCCGGACAGCATTTAAAATTCCTCACTATCCTCAGCTCCAAAAATGTCAGAGGAGCTCACGTACGGTATATCTACTCTCCTGGCTCTTGACGAATCTAACTATTGATTTCATTCTCAGTACATCCTCCATCTGAGGGATTTAAATAAGTCTTTTGGGACTCCTTTGACAGTCTTTTCCTATTGTATTGTGTTTCTAATTCCTTCGTGTTCAGTACTCGAACTAAAACGTCTACCTAGTGGATTCTGGATGGGCAAGACTAGTACCCGGTGACTATCACAGGGAGGTTCTATAATTGCAAATGATGTGAATCAGTTGCGACGCTTTGCGCAGCCAGATTGATGCAAATCAGCGTTGACCCTATTTCTGCAACGCTTGTGCACAGTTTTTTTATATCGTATTTGGGAGGAAGTCTATTTTCTTGGGGTAGCTGTTTATGTTCCACGAAAGTTTTTCCTCACATTTCTGATCGTCGCGACTGTGAATACGAAAACGACTTGATCGGTTTAACCCCCGAAACAACTCAAACTCTCGCGAACGCTTGACAAATATCCGAAAAGTATATTTATATAAGCCACCTCAAAACAGCCGTACGAATTTGGCATAAAACTTAGAACCTTACACTCGGCCCTAAAATTAAATCTCAAAAAAACAAATGTTTGCTAAAAGCTTCCCTATAAGGCAACCAAACACTTTATTTTTTTTGAGTGCGGCCTTAGTACTCACAACTTTTTTAATGTCATGAAGGGTACTACTTTACCCCATTTTTTGTTTAAAATATATTCAATTACTACTGCGGCTTGCTGTAGACATCTGAAACTTAACTAACAAACCCGATTGGCGGCGGGATATTAAGAGTAATGTCAGTCGACATTTTACGACAAGGTTTGGTAATTCGTCTACCCAAAATAAGTGTGGTACTCGAAAAGCCACATTTCCTTTTAACCCTTTACTTAGGGGCAGCTAAAAGGAATACACTTAATGCCGCGAAATTCAAAGTGACACCTCCTTAAAAGCTCACCTTATCATTTGTAAAACTGTAAAACCCTTTATAGAAATTTCAAATTCCCTTCGATGTCAGAGGGTGTTAGGCTTAAGGTGCCTTCCCTAATACAAATCGAACGCCATGAAAAATGTTCGAATTGCTGCCGATGGGTACAACACGAAATAATATTCCCGTGATTCCTCGTGGCAATCCGTAAGGTGTCAATTGCGAAAGTGAACTTTGAAGTAACACGTCTGAATCGATTGCCTCTCTTTGTCACTTTTCCACATGACTAAAACTACAGTCAAGTTTTGCCCTTATGGACTTCCTTCCGATAAATAGATCACCCAAGTAGTAGACACTCAAGGAATTGCAAAACTATAACCAAGCTGCAGACTTTTTTATTTTCTACTTGTACCTCTTTCTGTCAACACCAATGAAAAAAAAAGACTCGCCTTTTATGCTAAAAATAGTTCAGTTGTTTTGACACAGTTATTGCATATGCAGAGAAAACAACATTCCAGCCCTCGCGCTCTTGTTGGGCGCCAGTCGTGGCATACATTTCGACACACACAATGGTGCCCCATTTACAGCAGTCAAGCAAGCGTTTCATGTTGTATGAGCCTTGCTTTGTTTACGTCCTGCGAACACCTGTATCGATTTATGGTCGCCATAAGGCACTACAAATTGGGCAGATATACGAAATCAGCGCCGTAAAACTGCTGCTAACATTGGGCGGCATTAATTAGTCAGCGACAGCGTTCACTGTGTTGGTTTTTGCGTTCTAATAAATCTGGCGTTTAGCCGAGCGGAATTGTAATTGCCTTTGTATTCTCTTTTATTCCGGTGGATAGCACGTGCTTCGTTGTTTATATACGCTCGTAATATTTTGAGGATTCAATATTATTCCCGGGGCACAAACACCGGTTTGCAGTGCTTAATGAAATGGAAGAAGGCACGACGTCGAGCATTTTGGGTCGTTAATATTTTTCCAATCAACCCGTGTCGCCTTTTGCACTGAAATTAAAGTGTAAGTTTTAAGCACGAGTGCAAAATTAAAATGCGAACAGTCATTTCATAATTGATATCTGTAATTGGCTTTCACGGAGCAATTTGGTACGTGACGCCACGTAATCGTAGTTGGTTGCTGTTTGGTCAGATTGAGGAATGTCGACATTTTCCAATCAGACTGAGGCTTTTCAATACTTTAGTTTGTATTAGTAGCCGCCCCAAGATCAAAAGAGTTTCCTGAAAACGCACTTGCATGTCCACTCACTCAAAAAAGTTCACTTGTTGCATATAATAAAAGCGTTTTTTTAAAGCGTTTTTCTGCGGAATTTTCTGTGGCGTTTTTCCGAGCCTTTTTTTTGCCCTATTGTGGGGAAAAAGAGACTGTCCCTTGCCGCTAGTAAGCCCCATTTATAAATCCTGTAATTGATTTTTTACTGTGCAGCTATATAGAGACCATCCTGAGTATTTGATGAAGTTCACTATTGTGCTTATTGGCATGCTGGATGGTTGGAGACATTGGCAATGAAATGTAGGTTGCGTCCTCAAGAACTCACTCTTCACCGCAGCATTAGCAAAGCTCATCTTTCGCCACGCGAATCTTCTTTGTTTGTCGAAGAGTATAGGGCCTCGTTTTAATTCGTTCGAGTCAAAAAAGTACGTTTTTAATGTGCTTATCGAGTGTTTTTCGATGTGATCTTAGAGAAAGTGTTTTCTGGGACGCTTTTTAGGCGTTTTTTTCGAGTCTCTTTTAAGGCATTTTTCAGGCCTTTTTTTGAGGTGATTTCGAAGAGTTTTTAAGAGCTGTTAGCAACTGCAAGTTTTCTGAAGTACTTTTTGGGAAGTTTTTAAAGAATTTTTTGGATTCTTGGAGCGTTTTTAAGAAAGATTTCCTTTGGCTATTGTTGATGTCTTTCCTGGGGGCAGATTCCGTATGAAATAAATAGCCTGGGCGACATCGTTTTTGAAATTTTGATGACTATTATATGTAAGTTATATTCTGGCCGAACTTTTTGACTATCAGGAGCATTCAATACATTTGTGGAGGTCTATTGTTTCGACGATAATCGTCTGAGAAGTTACTGAACAAATTTTTGGTGATTTTCGGGGAGTTTTTCTGGGATGTTTTATAAAGTGTTTTCCAGGGTATTTTCCGGAAAACACTTTGATGTTTTTCGGGAGTTCTTTTTTCGTGTCATTTTTGAGTCAATAGAGGAATCTATTTTTGGCATCTTTTTGTGTGGTTTTGGAGCACTTTTCGATTTTTTTTTAATTTTCCTACTTTTTGCAATATATTTTTCATTCTTGTTTTTAAGAGTATTGCTCGGGGAGATTTTCCAGGCATTTTCTAGAGTGTTTTCCAGAATGTTTTGACGGTTGTTAGAGTTCATTTTTCAGGGCGTTTTTAAGTTATTTTCGGATCGTTTTCAAATCATTTGAGCAATCTGTTTTTTTTTCGACTTTTTGTTTTTTTTTTTTGGGCGTATTTCGAATATTTAATTTTTCAACTTTTTGCCATATAACTTCCATTCTCGTTTTGAGGCATTTTTCAAGGAGTTTTTCCAGGCATTTTCTGAAGTATTTCCCGGAATGTTTTGATGTTTTTTTATAGTTATTTTTCGGTAGTTTTTAAGTTATTTTCGGGTCATATTTGAGTCATTTAAGGAATCTATTTTGTTTTTTTCGGGCGTCTTTCGATTTTTGAATTTTTCTTTTTTTCGCAATTTAACTTCCATTCCCGCTTTGAGGTATTTTTCGGCGAGTTTTTTTTCAGGCATTTTCTGAATTTTTCTTTTTAATTCCTCTTTCAGGGAGTTTTAAAGTTATTTTCGAGTCATTTGAGGAACCTATTTTTGGAGACTTTTTTTTAAGTTATTTGCAGGTTTTCGAGTTATTTGAGAAATCTTTTTTTGACGATTTTTGAATTATTCAACTTTTTGTATCAAGAAAATAACTTACATTAGTTATTTAAAAGTGTTACCTAAAGTATGAATTATCACAACATTTGTTGATTTGGTAACACATTTAGTTACACACATAAAAATAAAAATGGTTAAAACAAACCCATTTTCGGGCATTATTCTGATAATTTTTGAGACGTGTTTGAATCAATTTTTCAGGCATCTTTTACTGTGTTCTGTTTAGCTGTCATCGAGGAATATTCAGATAATTATTTCAGTATTTTTAGGATATTTTCTTTTATGGGGGCGATTGGGAGCCATGTTCTCTAAAGTATTATATAGAAATGAAATGAAGAAACAATTCTAAGAATTTAATAAATACCAAGAAATCTAAATTTCTGTGACGAGAAATCCAAGTTGGTAAGCTCAGCAAGAACTGTAAAGAAATGTCCTCTTTCGAGAGTTGTCTGTCAGGAATTGCAAAACTTATCAAAGAATTATAGTCGATACAGCATTATTTGTTGAAGGACATTGAATTTCTATCGCTTCTTATCCAATTCCATATTCAAAACAATGGCATTATTGTGGCGAAACTTCGTATGAAATGTCTTCATAAATATAAATGGCGCCCGAGGTGAATAAGTCCACATCCATCAAAAGCATAACGTAAGACTTGTTTACAGGTACGAAGGCGGCTATTGAAATAATAGGTACAACTTGCTGTCACATAAAACTGTCAACTGTTATGGCAAAAACACCCCCCCCCCCCCCCGGCCTCCATCAAGTAACCTTAACACGGTAGCTCTTTGGTAACGCGAAAACCCGGAAATCAAGCAAGAAATTTATTAAACCTGTCACTTACGTTTCCCCCTAAATGGCCTTTAAAGCTCAAACCATTCTTCACCATTCTTATACCTTCTGTATACTCGATGTACTTTAATGGCAATGAGGAATAGAGATGTTGGGTGAAAAGTTGACTGAAATTTGGGGGAGGCTAACTTCGAGGCCGACTCCTTCCCGTTTCGCGGAGATCACAGAAGCACTACTTCTGATTGCTTTGAAGTTTCGTTTGCCTTCAATGGCAAATTATAAGTCCTCTCCCATAATTAGGCTATTAAAAAATAAAAGAGCGGGAAAACGATAGCCGACCTAATTAACTGCAACATAAATTCAATTTGCACACTTTTTCTTTTCTTTCATCGTCGATACTTCTTAAATTTTTTTTTGTTGTTAATTTGCACACCTTTTGTAACTTGAGACCACTTCTCCAGCAATTAAGAAATGAAATAAACTAACGGATACCCTTGAAGCATCGATCCGTGGATACCAACCAACATCCATCAATATCAACTGAGAAAGAATAAAAAACAATCTCGTAAATAACTTTTGCAACAGAAAAGAAAACTTTCCAACAAAGAGTTGCTGACGCGTGAATGGAAACTTAGTTTCGGGTTTTAATGTATCACCGACACAGTTTTACGCGAAACGGTTTTTTGGAGACTTTCTGACTCATCGATAAAAAAACTGGATTTTGTTGAACCAAAACCAGTAAACAATATCGACTTTTAATCGCCTTTCAAACAAGAGGTGCAAAAAACAGCAACTACTGGCTCGAGAATCCTGCCGATGCTCTTTTCTTGTTCAAGAAAAAATAAGACCTACTTGTGTTTTACGAGTGTCGGATGTCAGATTTACAGAAAACAAGCTGCAGTAATCTGTTTTCAATCAAATATCAATGGGGATCTATGGATGCCATTTGCTCTTCGCTGATGACTAGGTCATCCTTGAGCACTCCCAGACAAATTCAGCGCGCACTCGATAGGTTTCTAGCCATCTGTTTTGACGCTGGGATGAAGACAAATACACCTGGTGTTCTGGGAAATTTTCCCAAACGACCCTGATGATTAATGGTCGGAAGATAGATAATCGTGAAGGGACCACTTAAGCACATTAAGACATTCAAAATGAATGTGTGAATAAATGCAAATTGATGGAAGGAAGCCATCAAAGAAGACTCATTAACATTATTCTCAGTGAAAAATTCGTTACTGACAATGCCTCGAAAATGAAGTCCTTAACGACGTGAATGACAAACCCTTCTGCATGAAATCCCACGCCAACAATCTACATAATTGCTGCTTCATTTATGGCATATTATACAGTTTAACAAGACGATATGCCGCGAATTAACAAGCACACAATTTCGTTTACTGCGACAACGCCTACCAAGTGATTGACGGAATAATTATATAAACTAGTATCGCTTGTGGTCGAAAATCGAACAGTATGTAAAATGTAATACTAAAAAACGTACCACAATTATTTTCGTTGTTTGTGTTTTTTTTGTTAACGAAAAGAGCGACATCTAGATATCGAAAAAATACGTAAATGAACTGCTCCAAAGGAAACAGGTTCTAATCTAAGATGATTTATATTTGAATACGTTACTATGGTAATAATGTCGGTGACAAATTGAATGTCGCAAAAATTCTTTCAAATACCTGTTTCGTACGGGGAATTCATAACTTAACGTTTGTACGCATCTATGTCACAGTACCTTTCAAATGATATAAGTTTTATTCTCCTCATTTCATAATAAATACTTAAAAAGTGTACCGAAACTTTTGATGTTCACGTACTAATATAATGATTACTAAAACCCACATCGCTTGAAACACAAATCCCAGGTTATTGCACGGCTAACGTGTTCAAGTCACAACATTTCAGCCAGACCTGTTTTCTAAAAATGTTCAATCCTTTTTCATCGTATATCCCTCTAGGAAAAGAAACACGTGTGTCTGATTGCTTTAAATGGGTGCGTGCACACCCCTCTTAAAATGTATCCTTATTTATTGTCAATATCGTGGTTTATATTGCCACGGATCAATTTGACTTTTACTGCCGGATTTGCTTATATTCGCGGATATACTACATGCTGGGTGCTTTCTGTTGTGTTCGGTCTCCTTATGTCGGAAATATTGGCGGGAAAACAGAATCCCTCCATTGGAATTCTTCCTTCGGATTCGCATTTAATAAAGTTACACTCATCCGGCGATGAGCGCAGTTCATTCCCTTAATACATGTGTGCCACCGCCGCCGTCTTCTCTGTGAATAATATCCTAGGATATTATCCTTATGGTGCTTGCGAAAATTTGATCAATGATGGCCCCTAGATGGAGCGACGCGAAAGGAACGAAACCCCCTGAGTAATTAATTTGATCGCTCTTTTAGGCGCGCCTACTCCCCACCTCCTCCACGCAGATCGTTAGTTTTGGAAATTATTTCCTGTGCAATTTTGCCTCGCAACAGGCGGAAACTGAGTTCCGGATGCTGGGGATGATGACTGACTACGAGTACCCTTTGCCATACTGCCATACGAATGTAAGATCTCTCTTTTGTGCAGTTGACAAGTCGCGGAAATGTGAAAATAGGGGGATTTGCTTTATTGTGTTGCTGGTTGGTTGGAATATTTCACAAACCGGTGTGGTGATACATTTTAATTTGAATAATGGATTTATTGCGCGGCTTCAGCTGATTTTGTGTGCCTTCGCGACAAATGATATGAGTGCGAACTTGTGCTTAAAATATTTAATTACATTCGAGTTAGAAGTCAAGTTTCGTGAACTATGCTGATGCATTTTGCAATATTAGGAAAATTAGTTTTCTGTTGATTAATGGACTTTATAATCAAATTGTACATATTCCCTTTTCGTGAGGTTTTTTTTTTTTAAATAACTAGAAATCGTAGGCATTTGTACAATAAAATTCGTCGGTTCAGAATTATTGTATGCTTCTTCTTACGCCTTCAGTTTGAAGGTGTGGCAGAGACGGAGTTAAGAAACGCCTGGCGTAAGGGATGACTGAACTCCACAAGAAGTCAACATGTATTCAATTTATTTCTATTTCAGTCCCACTATATCCGCCCCTTCTATCTTCTATCTTCATTTTCTTTCCTTTTTCTGTTTTCTTTTTTGCTAAGGTCTGAACATTTTTTCTATTTTTCTCTTCTCTTTTTTTTAAATATTAGGTTTAAGCTCATTTTTGTCAAATGTATAGCCTATCACTAGTTTATAAGATATTATATCTTAATGTGTATAGGTATATCGAAATAAATGAAATGAGGTCCCTGCTAATTCTGACATGGATTGTCACGTTGCCAACTATAGCACCAGTTAAATAACCCAAGAAGGGCCGACTTCTGTCAGTCTCTGAAGTTTTTGATGGATTGAGTTTAAGAGGTGAAGAAAGTGACGAATTGGTCCCACCCGGCACAAATTAATTTCCAACAGCACAGGGACTGGACTACGGATCAAAGTTTGAATAGCAAGGGTGTGGTCCAAAATGCTGTTGAAGTTGAATGGGCTGCTTACATGGTTAAATCTGGGGTCAGATTCTGCACGAATGATTTGCCCTATGTTACACAAGCAAATTTCTTCGTGTACAGAAAAACGTTTGAATGTTTCGCCTTACAGAATGCTGACCCTAATTTCAATGCTAAGAAAACTTGAACTTCTGTAGTTGATTTAGATCAATTGCTCTCTTTTGCTTAGGACAGTATCAACGGCCTCACTGATTTTTTATTTTTGTTTCGTGCCCGAAAAGTTAGCTGTTAAATGCCGACATTTAGGTGGATTTTTTATTTTTTTTTATATCAAATGGACATTCCGATGGCCGTTTCGTGCCCGAAAAGTTAGCTGTTAAATGCCGACATTTAGGTGGATTTTTTATTTTTTTTTATATCAAATGGACATTCCGATGTAGCTGGAAGCAATATCCCCCATCAATAACCTGACGAAGGATTTTAATAAATTCAATCACATGATTGACTTCAACCTTACAAAATTTAATTTAAAAAAAAAAATATTGAAAGAAATGTTACTGAATGTTAAAATAACTATAACTTTTTTAAAGTAAAGTTATTAATTGATTAACCTTGACTTAAGTGTTTAATAGTTAAATGAATAAATTAAATAAAACGCTGCCCAATTCATTTTTCAAATTTAAATATGCATTTGTAGGATCATCTTCGTGATGCATCCAGTCCAGTAGCTCTAGCTGTATGTCTCGTTAGGATTCTAAATAGTGGATAAGATTCCCTGTTCAATTTGTATCTCCTTTCTATTTTCTGTTTTTAACTTTTTCTAATACGTAGTAAGAGAAAGATATTGTATTCGAACAAAATTGCAAACTCGAGATGTTAATCAATTCCGACATTACGATGATAGAGGCACTCAAAAAAGTGGGTCACCTGTCTACCTGTCCGTATTCTCCTGAGGCCTATAGCCTAAACGGCTGCGCTGGTTTGGTTCCAACATCGCATTTGGAGTTTGTAAAACTACAGTACGAGGCCGTTTCTTTTTTCCACTGTAACCTCTGTATGAGGTTATATGTAACCACAATACGAATGCTACCTCCAATACAAAATTTTCATATTTTTTGTTCGAAAACGGCTATAACGATTTCAAACAAAATTTATATTTGAGCTTTAAGGTTAACATGACAAAAAAAAAAACGAATACTGGTACTTTTGAAATTTGGAAATATCTCGAAAATACGATACGATACGTCCATGCGATTCTTACAAAAATTAATTTTTTAGGTAATATGGTCATTTCTAACTTAGTTTTTTATATTATGGATTTTTGAAAAAAAAGACATTTTTTTTTAAATTTGGTTTTCTTTAGTTTACTTGAAAACGGTAAGAACAATTTTGACAAAAATACATACTTAGAGAACAATTGATGTACTCAAAATGATTGCACACTGAATTTTTAATTCGAATTACAGAAAAAGCCAATTTAACCCTAGATTTTTATAACCCGATGTTATAAAAATCGGATTCACAGAGATTATGCAGATTAAATATAAAGACGTCCGCTTGGTTTTGATGTGAAATTTAGAGAGCGAGAGAGTTTTATTATTCATAGATCATAGGTAATTCCTAAATTGACAATTGACTGATGTCATAACAATAATATATAAAAAGATACTAGAAGAAACTATTAAGGCAATAGCAGAAGGCTTGAATGGTACTGGAACACTCATAACGACAAAATAATTACAACATGTTCGTCGATTCGACGACGTCGCATTCTTAATTTTCCTGTCTCTTTTCAACGCGGGCACATAGTAACTTATGCTCAACAACTAACTCAGTCGCCGATGCGTTCTTGCGAAAGACTGTTGTGTCCGGCAGGTAAAAACAGTATTTCTATTTTTATTTATATTTTTAAATGCAATATTGGAATTTGTGGTCAACATCGAATTGACTTTTGCGGATTTTGCGCAAAGAAAAATTTGTTCCTTTATTTTTTTTTTCTTATCACCTGTTATTATTAATTTTATATTGCCAAAGAAGGAATGTTTTTTTTCAGTTTTTTTAAATATTGTGAAGACATGTTCATTTTAGACTGAAAAATGCTGCGTTTTTTAAAAGACTGCTTAATAATAAAAAAATGCAGAATAAACTTATCAAAATCAAGTTTTTCATTTGGGAATACAATCTTAATGTTTGAGAAATAAAACATATTTTAGTACAGAGCGTCGAATCGACGAAGACGAATGTTTAGCTTATTAGGTGTAGTCAGGAACATTAGCCTACTAGGGTTAAAAAAAAAACTGCTCATGTCCCGAAAACTCCATTTTATTTAATTTGGCTACAATTTAAAAAACCAAGTAAAGCTTACATCTAAAGCAATATCTTAAACCAGTTTGTTTTTAGCTTAGCTAAAATAAATAATAGTATATTTCAAAATGTGTTACTGCTTCGTGCACAAAATTTTAAAAAAGCCACTCTATTTTTATTACAATGCAGTATTCCAAATAAGATCCCGTACTTAGTTTTTCTCAAAAAAATTGAAGACATCAGTTTTTTTATTATTTGTATTTCCCGATCTATTTTCACATATCTACGGTATATTTTTGTAATATTCTCAATGCCACACTTGCAATAAAAATGCAATAACCGCTACGCAAAACTTCTTTTTTAGAAAACATTACCCATTCCTTTTGTTCAATCATATTGAATATGAACATTAAAATAATTCCAAACACTTTGAGCTTTCACAATCAGAAATTCCCACTTCATTTGCAATACCACGCACGTTCATCAGCATATTCAGTTTATAACTGGTAATGCAAGGTCAAGAACAAATCTCTGAATTCTTACATATATATCTATGCAAAGATATCGGTCTATCACGAACCCTGCTTCCAATCATAGACACAGCGTCCTTAACCTATTCCAGACCAAAATAAAAACATGCTCTAACAGAACAGAAAACAGAAAGTTCTACGTGTTCTTGTACTCAAACATCTTGTAAAGTGTAAGAGCTTATAAAATAGTACTGTAGGCGATTGTATATAACTCTCTTACTAGAATTTTCCACAATAGGCTGTCACTGAGAGCTTAAACTTTTAAAAACCCACATTGTTATTTTAAATATAATGCCAAATCAGATGAATAACCCAAAAGTGGACTTTATTTAACACTATTCCCATATTTTATGATGTTTTTTTTTTATCTAACATCGCTTCTCTTCTTCTTCCTTCTTTTACCTACCTACCTAATAAAAAAAAAAAAAAAACCAAACTTTTGACGCACGAGAAATTTTCGTTCGACCCAGTCGTCACTTTATTTCCCATGTGAAAATATGCCAGTTAAACTTAACGAAGCGTAGTTCTATTAACACCCCCAAAATGTTTAGGGAACACTCCCACTACAATTTTTATTTTATTATCTCGAAAACAGAATCTTAATGATATATTCAGCCGCGCTGGAAATTTGTGACACATTGTAAATAAAAGGTGGTAACTTGCTAAAATTCGAACATGAGAAATACAAATTTATGAATGCATTTACAATTTAAAAGAATGCTGGTACTGTTATTTTAAAATTCCACTAAAGGGCGACTGATTGTGCGAAATAAAATGTGTATGGCGTATACGTAACATTTTTTTTCATACTGACAAAGGATTGAGCTGATTTTTTTGGTATTGCAATTTCGTGGTGGGACAGTTCGAAGGAAATAAATTCAGGGCGTTATAGCCTGTAACGCAACAAACTCATTAAACGGCAGTGATAGTTCGGACTGAATCAGCATGTGGTGATTTTCTTTTTAAGGGTCGAAAGAACTTCCAAATAGCATCAAACACGTACACATCATGATACTGACAATTGTATGACATATTATGTTAAGGGTACGTCTCCTGTTTACCATTAAACATATATCCTCAAAGTCGATGAACAACGACGACGAATTCGTACCCGGATAACTGCTCAAGGATGATTTGCAAGGTGTTAATGTGATCGCCGCATGATCGACACAGCGAAATCCCGCTTGGTACCTTTTGAGAGTCGAATTCATCGTGGATTAAGTGTCATTACTTTTTAAATAAAACAGTTGCCAGGTATTAAACAAGTTTATCCACTTGAAGCTTAAACTCAGTCTGTCGGTAGGTTCTTCAATTGTCAGATCACGTTTTCATCCCTTAATTCCAATCAGAGAAAATCTGTTTCTCACTGTTTTTCTTTCTTCCTTTCTTCACGCAGCTAGATTTGTTTTTGATTACTTTCGAAAGTTTTCAATGGAACCGAAAAAGCATCGAACTTTTTTATTTCAGATTTCACTCAAAGATGTCGTCTTTTTTGGAGTGTTTCAATATATTCACTCCTCTGTACTTTTCTGCACTCCACTAGCTCATGTTTCTTTGATAAGGTATCGTATACCTCCATGTAAGCATCAGCAACTGGGTCCCAATTAGTGGCCATACTCTCACTTTTCTTCAGTTAATTCTTAACTAGTTTTAATTGCTGCCTTTCCTTGAGCTGAACGCATAACCTGAACGTCCTATCCGAATCAAAATAAAGTCCGCAAACCTTGACACTCCTTCATTGAAGAAAAATATCAGTAAAATCAGGACATGCATGGTTCTTCTTTTGAAAAATCCCTCTGACCCCATTGCCCGCTTCAGTGAACAAAATGAAACCAATTTTCCATCTATCTGAACAGGTGGACATACTGGACACTTCTGGAGATATGCAGTTTCCTGCAATGCGACGCCTGTCCATAGCAACGGCCCATGCATTCCTGCTCGTCTATGCAACAACATCTGCCTCCAGCTTTCTCTGTGTAAAACAGTGTTTCGAGGAGATCCGTGAACAAAGAGCCGATTTCCAAGTAAGTATTGCAAAAGTGTGCAAAATATTCGTATGCTCATACAAGTCGTATTTGTGTTAACTTATTAATACCGGTTGCGTTCAAAGATATCACAAAACGTTTATTGAAATTTCATTCGCAGGATATCCCCATTGTGTTAGCTGGCAATAAATCGGATCTGGCGTCATCGCATCGAGAGGTTAGTCTGGATGACGTGACCGACTGGGTGTACTGCGAACTTCCGAAATTGCGGTAAGTGATTTGTGGTGCATACACTATGGCCTATAACACACATCCCATTTGCGGTGGGTTTATATTTTCGTTAGAACTTGTCGCGCAAAGTGGTCCAGTGCCAGTAGTTCGTTTCTATTTGTCCAACAATTTCATATATCGGCCGAGGATACTGACCGCTACATAATTAAAATGCTGTTGGGGTGGTTTTAATTAAGCGAATTCATGCTTTATTTAATGTTTAATGAGCCAGTTGCAAATATTATCACTGAATATAACTGTTTGCTGTTCCGACCACTGTGAATATTTATGGGACAATTTTAAAAGTAATCTGACAGTTACGGGCAAATGCTATGTTTGATATAATGGCGTTTGAATTTATAGCTAAATATATGTTTGGTTTAAGCCTTTACGTTTGTAAATCAATTAAGGTGGTTCGGCCAAATTCTGATTGTTAACAAGACGATTGTAGTCATTGGTGTAACTGTCACACACATTTCCTTTTGGGTAATACAGTAAAACCTGTATAAGTACTTCACGCCATTTTTATTTGCTAATTTGCTTAGGTTACACTCGTTTATGTACCTCAATCAAAACGCGTACAATTTCATCGTAGAAAACTTCGTGTTACATGCCAAAAATGACATTTTTTCTTCTTTTCATTCTCATTTATTAAAAAAATCTCTGCGTAGGTTAGAAAATCGGCTAACAACCTTCTTGAGGTAGATAACAGGATTCGGATTTCTGCCTCCTTTGGGTGCATAAGTGAGTTCGCTTAACTACCCAAAGAAAGCAGAAATCGTAAGGAGGTAGTTATCCGGGCTTTACTGTATATTTTCCCGGAATACAAAAGCAGAAATAATTTTAACAACTTTAACTTAAATCCCAGAACTGGGTGCATCTTTGCTTCCACAGTCGGAAAACAGGGCCTGCACGGAACGAAAGGTCGTCAATATTCCTATACCTCGATATTATACACAAAGTCATTTGCCGGTCTGCAGATCATAAACCGTAAACCAATGCCAAACATGACCCCAGTCTCTTGGATAGTGGACCGATCTGAAGGGACTTACTTAGACTCGGACAACTGCTTAAGCCAAGGTATGGATGCGAATATCACTGAAGCCATAACACCCCAACGAATTTGGTAAAAGAATGGACTTGAAATACTACTGTCCAAATTTTGCCGAGCTCTCTTGTATCCTCTTAGCTAAGTTCTTACTTACTAAGTTCTAAAAAAAAATACATGAACGAAATTGAGTAGATTAGAGAGCCAGTGGCAACACTGCCAATGTGTAATCTTCAAAAGGGGAAAATAATAAAAAAAAATAAAAAAACAGTTCTGCTAGAGATAAAAGCAACGTTTTCAAAGCTAAAAAAAAACCAAATATAAGCACTGACCATGGCTTCACACTTGGGGAAAACGACGGAATTCTAAATACCCCCCACCTGTTTCATCGACTGAGTCTCGACCCAGTGCTGTCCCAAGATCCTCATGTTATAAGTGTCGGAATCGCTCGTTCGTCTATGCAAACGATGGTGAAATTTCACTCTTGCCTCGAAGGCATCCAGTATAAAATACCGAAACCGAATCCTTTGATGTCAAATGGGGTATACGACAAACGCGTTATCACGTTACTTCCTCAAAATCATTCTTGAATCAGCTGTATGAAAAGCACATTTTTTAACAAAACTGCGTACAGCGCGACGAAACACTAATGTTGCGGTTGCAAGTGTTGAAACGGAGACGCCGGAGATGGGTCTGGTTGTCATGGTAACATCGGTCAGCGGGAGAAACTTCACGATAGACAGATAGTTTTTAAGTATACCTAACCAAAAACCTTCTCTGCTATTGCATCGCAAAACTACTCCGCCACCGATTATAAGCGAAGAATCCGACTAAGGTACCTCTGGAATTGAAATGTAATGATTATACAATTGCAGCATTATATGTCGAGAAAATTTCTTTTGCTTCGGGAACGAGCAATGGCGTTGGCCACATACCGCAGTAGCTTTGACATTATTTTGCAAAAGTGCCCAAGTGCAACTCCTTGCTGAAATGCCGTGCATATTTTGAAAAGTTCAGAAGAGCTACTTCCAAATATAGCTTAACTTGTCCTCTATCCAAAAAAAAATATTCATCCACATTCATATTTCCGTTTTTAATTTCGTTTATATAAATTTTATTTTTGACAGCAAAATTCATACAGCTGCCTAAAAGTAAACCCTGGGGGCTGTTTCAAAAATTGAGTTAACAATATGCAAGTTTCCACTAGGGAGGAGTGAATTTTAGAAAATATTCCCAAACATTGAATAAATTTCTATCAGGCTTGGTGGGTGTTGGCAAATTCGTTCATTTAGCACCACATTTGTATAAAATCAAAATATGATTGGAAATTCGGTTGTTTAGTATCACTGAACAGTGTTAAATGAGATGTAACACAGGAACAGCAATAAAATATTTTCAATATAATTTTATTAAGGCAAACATAAGAAAAAATGTGCTCTAAAACAAATGTTTGGGAACCGAAATATAATAAACGTGTTAATGTGCCAAAGCAAATTCGTATGTACATTGTTCAATGTGATTTAACTGCTAACAAAAACGCAATAAAATGTGACATTTGATTGGATTCCGTGATTTGATTTTAGATTTCGTGTGTTCAATCGAACGTAAGACTCAAATTGTTTGGTAGGATAACTGTAGCAGTGGATATTCATATATATGTATATATACAGGGTGGGCCAAATACAATTTTCTTTTTTAAAAATGCAATAATATGAACATAATTAAACATTTTCCATGTATTATGGCTTTATTAGTAAGAGCATTCCCATTAATTATGGAACACAACGTCGTTCAGGTGGCCGCCTTTGCTGGCTTCGCAGTATCGCATGCTATCACTATAATTTTCCAAGACCTTGTTGATGGTTTCAGTCTGTAGCTCACGCATTGCTTAGATGATATTGGCCTTAAGTGCTTGAATTTTTCCCGGATTGTTGGCATAACATCGGTCCTTCACGGTTCCTCACAAAAAAAAGTCCACAGGGGTCAAATCGCAGCTCCGAGGCGGCCAATTGACATCGTCAAGACGGCTGATATTGCTGATTGTGGCATGGACTGCCGTCCTGTATGAACCAGAGATCGTCCAAATCCATGTCTTAAATTTCCGTAAAAAAAAAGTCAGTTAACATGACTCTATAGCGCCCATGTTAACCGACCGTCGGGAACCGTTGACCGAAACGTTGTTCCCAGCCTTTATATATTTTGAAAATGTGTACTGATTTTGTCAAAAATATAAATTAACTAAAACAAATGCAGTCTAAGCGGTTGGAATACAAGTGTGATCAAAACCTTCTTCTATTCAATATTCCTTTTTTATATTGAGTTCGGATTACTCGTGTGCGTCTAACTAAGCGCAACAAAATAGATGTCGAAGCGAGACATTTTTACACACTTGACGTGTGCTTTGAAGTCAATCGTCGACTCTCGAACATGTCAGACGTTATTAAATAGTCAAAGCTTTTGTCCAGAATAATAGTGAAACAGTTTTATTTTTATTTCCTTGAGCATAACTGTCCACTAGGTAGCTACAAAACCCACAAATAAATTTTACACTTCCGAGTATCAAATAACAAATAAATGGCGATTGACGTAGGATTTTCGTATTATGGTCTTTAACAACAAAAAAAAAAGAGTTAAATTTGTAGAATGCGATGAATTATTTAAATTCTACAAATACCGCCTCGGCCATATTAAAGGTGGGGCAAAATTAACGCCCTATCGGAAGATTTAATAATTTTTGCAAACGTCAATCATATTTGACATTTTTGTGAACTAGACAGCTGCAGTAAAAAACAGACAAGCAGTGGAGTACTATACTCCGCAAAAGCGTGGATGTCGATTTTTTTTTATTTCGATTTCGTGTCAAAAATCATCATGAGCGAGGAGGCGCATTTCCACTTAAGCGGTTACGTCAATAAGCAAAATCTTCGTTTCTGGGTCACTGAAAATCGGCGTGTGATGAGCCATTACATCCACTCAAATCCACTGTGTGGTGCGGCGTTCACGCGGGAGGAGTGATTGGGCCGTATTTTTTTGGAGGACACCATCGGCAATACGGCCACTGTTACTGGCGAACGCTACAGGGATATGATAAACGACTTCTTACTGCCGGAATTGGATGAGCGGGGCCTGGTAAACATGTGGTATCAACAAAACGGTGCAAACGCACACACAGCACAAGCCACAATGAATATTGTGGAGGAAGCGTGGTCGCATATAATATTAATCCATTATGGAATTATGTCTCAGTGAAGTGGAACATACAGGGTGGCAAGTACATTAAAAACATTTCTGGAATTATGTTTTAATTCTAAAGTAATGCTGTACCTGTTGCTTAAGTTAATTGAAATTAATAGCAGAGCTACCGTGCCAGACTCTTAAGCATTTTGCGGCGCCCATTGTAGTTTGGCCGATGACTCATTTAAGCGTTTAGTGAATTCTAAATTTCCATATTCAATAATCGCCCAAATTGTTTAAAATGGAAAGCGAAATATTAATTTGGGCGATCTCTTATTTTCTCAAATTTTGTAAAGCTAAAACAGGAAGTTGCTTGAGAAATTTAATTGATTTTTAGCTTCAGAGTTTTTGTTTCCTTTTTGTTAAAATAAACATTAAATTGCTATATATGACACTAATGTGCTAAGAATGCGGATGTTATTTTTATACTTACTTTGTAAAACATATCTGAAACGTGGGCCTCCAGTAGTCTTAAAATAAACCAAAATATAATATACACCATTAGCGTACTAAGATCCGAAACACAGAATTTATTATGATTTAAAATTTAAACCGAAGTTTATTTTTTCATTCGGAAAGAGTTTGAACTCAAATTTATACCGTTTTTTTATTTTTTGGTGGAAGATGTATAATAATTAATTCATTCTATTATTTAATTACTCACCTTCATAATATGGACGCAAGAAAATCATGAATAAATATCAATGTGAGTGCCTTATTTAAAAACGAAGCCCAATCTGTCGATTGATTTTCGGACCTACACCGTCAAAAAATAGAGCTCCACGAAAATTTTAATGAATTAAAGATTTTTTGTGCGAAGAGTAAAAATTAGTTTTTTCGAAAATTATAATTTTCTGGTTGTTTTTTTAAATTTTTTAGAAACGTACTGTTAAAAACGAGTCTGAAATACCAAAAATGTGGCAGAATCAGGTCGATATATATTTACAGCAAAATAATTAATCATTGTCTTCATTCTAAATATGGCGGCCAGCCGATTCTTATTTTTCCTAATATTCCTTGGCCGTCGTCCAAAATATACACCAATTCCTGAATTTGGAAAATAAAATGCACCAATTTAAAAGAAGAAGAAGAAAAGTGCACAATTGTAGAAGTTATATGCAATATTCTGTTTTCAGTGCATTTATTTTGCTAAAAACTATGTAAAATATACACTGATTTTTATCATTTCAAGAAATTTTTACAAAAAATTAACCAAAAAATGAAAAATATACCGAACATTTTTTTCGGTGTACCTGTACTATTTAATATCCAGTAAATGGTGTAGAAAATGTTCAAAATTTTGTTTCAAAAAAAAAACAAAATTGGTTCGTTAGAATAAAATAAAATATTATAAATACAATTTATACACTTTTTACATTTTTTAAATGCTGGCATCTTATATTTGCTCTTAAACACCGACGATTTCATCTTTCATGGCCTTTTCTGGTTCCGGATCCTCTTCCTCGTCTTCATTCTCTTTGTTGGTATTTGTCCGTATTTTAACTTCAATTTCTTTTGTGTACCCTTTGGGGCAACGTCCTCATTCCTCTTCAACAAATCACGAAAGTATATTTGGGTGCCATTTAAATCAATTTTATCCTCAACACTTGTGTTTGCAACATTTGTGAATAAACGTAAGACAGCCTTAGCTTGGAAAACTTGTTAGGCTTTTTTCCAGGAGTTTGGTCGACGGCTTTGATTTAATTAATTGTGTAGAGCAAACACTTTACATCCATAATTGTAATTATACTTTACCGAGGTATTCGACAGTGTTTTTCAATTCTTGGATAGATGCTTCGGTGCTGACTCTGTATTGGTTTATAATATTTTAAACTCCTGCCAAATAGTATTTTAAAACTGCACAATTATAATTGTAATTATATATATGTGGGATTGGGCCAGACAAACGAAGATCACACTAGACAGAACGCATTAACGGATAACGCACACAGAGACAGACAGTAACGAACCGGTTAGGGAACAGACAGACAGGAAAACGAACGCGAATAAACACAGTTCGCATTCTACCTCCATAATCGCTTGACCTAAAAGTCGCCAAAATTTATGTTAGAGCCACCAAGTGAAATAAATAAATATACACTGAATTTTGAGTAAACGTGTTTCATTCCATCTGGACAACGAGCGGGGAAGAGGATCGTAGGGTCCTGGCAAAAACCCTACATATATTATGAAGTTAAAGCAGTGCTCGTTAAGAATGCAGATATTTAATTTCCAAAGGGTGTAAGTCTTTCACCGAAATTTAGTTTGGCCATTTCAAATGGTGTATTTATCTACAAAATATATTTACAAAATACGCAATTTTGGTTGGTTTCAGAATCGAATTATTTTATGCACCATTAATGGTATATAATAGGCGTTATTTTTTAATTCAGAGCACAACATGAACTGTTATACAAAAAGTTTGTGTTTCTTTTTTAGCTCAGATACATCAGAGCTCAGAATTTGTGTTTCCTTTTTCTCTCAGAGCATAACCAGAGCACGCTCTATGAGCTCAGAATAAATTGACTGAGCAGACTGAGTATTAAGCTGATTACACACTCACAGGCACATTTGACAGAAAAAAAACAGGATAAACAAAATAATTCAAATGGCGGACGAACCTTGTTGCTCTGGAACTGAAGGTTAACCAATTTAATAAGCAACAATTAATAAATATTCAATTCATACATTTACTTTATTACAAATGACAGCTATGTGCTCAAGTGTGTTTCATAATTACATCAGAACGATCTGAGTACGCTCGGTTCAGAGAGCGCTCATACTGCTCGAGCTCGGTTCAGAGCACAACTCTGAACTAAAAAAGAAAAACGCCTAATAAAAGCTGCTGAACATCGGTTTATTTTTTGCACCGAATTTCAAAAGAAATGTTGAAATTTTGCACAGAAAAAACAATGGCGTAATTTTTATTCCGGTATATTTTGACAAATACACCAAAATTTGAAATTTTTCTTCAGTTTTCTCAATTTTGCACCAAAATTAATGAATCTACACCAATTTATACACCAGTGTGCTGCTTGAAGGGTTTTGATTTTCTATGATTGTATATTTTTCTACTTACGAATACAAAATGTTTATATCCCACTTTGGTGGGGCATAATTCCATAATCAAATTTTGAACTTATATGTCCCACCGAAGTGGCTTATGTCTCGTCGACTTATGTCCCTGTCCCTCTTTGTAAATCATTCCCTCTTCAGAACTGAATATATAAACTAAAAGCCGATTTATAAATTTATTCCAGTTTAGAAAGAAAGTCAGTTGTCGATCGCAAAAGGGACTAGAAACCCTGTACTTGCCGCCAATGCCAGCAAATGTCCTACTTCATATAACCAATACTCTCACTCTTCGCAAACTCTAAGTGAAATGCGTTAAATAATGCCACTCACACATGCAATATGGTTATTAGCAGAATTTCTGCCATTACCTTCTTTCAATAGAAGTGTAAATTACAAAGCGGAAACGAATGTCCTTTTATGTGCAGTTTCGAACGCTCTTCGCGAATTAATGCTACCAAACCCACAAATTATCCCACAATTGTATAAGCTGTTAAAAAGCACAAATCGACTCCGACTCTGAGCTAGTTTAATTTATTTTGCATCCATTAACGTCTCTAAAGTCCTTAAATATAATGTCACATTCATGATACGGAACCAGAGCCATTGTATTTGCGCTTATTTCGCAATTTCGTGCAAGGATACACCCCGAACAAAACGTACCCTTAATGCATGCATTTTCCAAACGTTCGTGCCACTGGTAAATTACAGTTTCAGGGGGATCTCTGCTGAGTGCAACACTGAAAAGCGCTTCTGATATAGTGCCAGTTCTGTACAATGAACTCGATGCAACAGAAAGTGCGGCTTGCCTTGCCACGGCTACACGGCCACCCTGCGCGCTTCTGCTGCTGCTGCGGATCTGTTTGCCAAGCAAATTGCACTTGTTTATATGAATCCCATTTATATTCATTGTGTTTCCTTCTTTATTTTGTGGCTGAATCCATTTACACAAAATGATGTGGTTTTCCTTTATCGTGTTTGGTGTCGCGGCAGTAAATTTGCTCACTTCTGACGGTATATTTGCACTTTTTCCCTTTGAGCCCAAATTCGTTTGACAGCGTGTGGGGAAAAAATTGTTTATTTATACTCGGTGTGAACAATATTTGTTGGTTGCATTTAAGGGCAGGCCATGACTGACCCACATTCGGACTTTGGAGTTAGAGCATAACATGTTGGAATAAAGGTGTGGAGTTGACAAAATTTGCCATCTTTTTACCCAAAATTGGCCCAGTGATGAGCTGTGATTCCACTATCTTTGAATATGTGACGCTTTTAGGGGGGTTACTGTCTTTTCGAATAAAGTCGGCGTAGCCTAGTCTGTACTACAGCTTATACTTTTCTTGTAAAGTGAGGAGGAAAAATACTATTCTCAAGTAAAAAAGGGTATATGACATGGCAACCGCTATCAAAGTGATAGTGAAAGAGACTATAGAAGTAGGTTTTATAAAATAATGCCAATGATGTTGAAAAGGATTTAAAGGGTTGATACTTTAGTATTGAGACATGGCAACACCAGTGTGGATACGTCAAATTTGACATTGTCATCGTAAAGTTTGACATTTTGAATGGTAATCGTACTCCGAACGAGCTATTTGTGTTGTTTGCAGTTGATGAATTGAATCGTCAACATTTCCGTGCAATGATTTTCCATGATTTTACGACAAAAATTAAATCAACAGTTTGCCGACAACTCGCTTCGACTCCGCCATAGGAGGATAAGGTCGTCCAAAATCGCTTGTTGTGCCCAAAAACAACCGAAGATGTTGCAAGATCGTCATGTGACATACCTTGAGATTGAGGAATGCTTGGTCAATAGTTTCACCCGCAAACATTCAATATTGCATGAACATTTGGGCGTCGACAAGATTTGTCCGCATTGGATACCGCATAATTTGACAAACGCTACAAAAAAGGTTCATGTCAATTGGTGCCACAGATGTTAAACAAAATTCAATCGGCTTGCTTCAAAAGACATTTATAAAGTTATGCGAGGTGACGAATCATGGATCCCTGATGCCTTATGAAACGGAAACTAAATAACAACCGACTGTATAGGTCCTTTACCATTTATGCAACATCAATCAATCAGACCTTTACTTTACTTAGACGGTTCTTAGAGTTTGTGGTGAATCAAGGCTTCAAGTGGACAGCGTTCAATTATACACATTAAGTTGCTTTGGGTCGCATTCCAATAATTCGGTGCACTCATGGACTCTTCCTGTGGATCGTTGTCCCCCTGTCGATTATTCAAAGACTCGTTTTAATGGCACGTTGTTGTAAATACATTCACTTCACTTGGCTTTGCCATTTCAGTCACGATGTTTAAGGCAAAACGGATCGAATATCTTTCATGTTCATCATTTTCAGCAGGCAATTCAACTACGCTCTACCATGTGACACTTTGAGAACTCAGAGTAGGTAGTTGTTGTGATTAAGTGCTGAAAATCGTACTTTACTTTGCTTTGCTGAGATCGAAGCTAAAAAAAACACGCCTAATGTTCGAATAAACTGATTGGAAAAAACATGCAAAGTTATTATAAATAGTATCGTAAGAATCAGCAAGATGTGCCTCAAAGAGAGCGAGGTTGGAAAACCATCACTTTTGTTTTTTGAATTGATAAATTTCCAAAATTTATCAGGCCTATAACTCATACTATTCTGTATTTCATTTATATACATTCGGCCTTACTAATAATCAAACACTAATGTCGACAATTATGTGGTTGCCAGCTTTAGTAAAAATGTACAGAAACGGTATCAATAAACAATTAGACCAACACATTTGCAAGTGCGACAACTTTCTTAGAATCTATTACAGTTTTTGTCATTGCCGAATTCAAATTTCATAATTTATTTAGGATTTTATGCTAAAAAACGGAATATATAAATTGGAAATTAATTTGCTCCACAGATATCTTTCAAAGGCTTTTTGATACCAAAAAACAAAACACAAAATAGGAAATTCACAAAACATCCTCTGATCTGTCAAATATCATATGCAAATCAGATCGGACATAATTTTCAGTGGCTTAGTGGTTAGTGTGTTGGACTACTAAGCGAGGGGTCCCAGGTTCGAATCCCGAGAAAAACCCAAATTCCAACTTAAGGTTTTTTTCGCTGCGCCACCTCTCGCGAACGTCTGACAAACATCCGAGAGTATAACTGTCATGAAAGAGCTTCTCAATTGGCCGTTTGGACTCGGCATAAAATTGTAGATCCCTACCATTCGTCCCAAAAATAAAAACTCACACAAGACGAAGGGTTGTGAGAAGCTAGGCTTGGGTCCATACGGACCTGTTGCGCCAATTATTTATTTATTTTATTTATTTTATTCCTTTGATTTCTAATACTTCACGATTGATTTCTGAACGAATTTATGTCGTAATAACATCTTTTTCAAATTATTCAATAAATGGAACACAGTTTATTAGAATACTTTGATTTATTTGTAAGCTGTTGATGCAAATCAAAGCTCATTGGTAGTCTAAAGATCACATTACTATTATTAAGTGAATATTTTTAAAAGAAATAATAGCCTGCTGATTCATTTCCGTTTGTATTACAATTTGCCAGGCAACGAAACAGTAATTGCAAAAGTAAATATATGGAAATGTGAAAATAAATTTAATTTGATCTTTTAAATATTGAAAGCCGTGGACATTTTTTCTACAGGAAAGCGGTCATGTGAACTCCTCTATGAATTAACACCAAACAAAATTCAATTATCTATATCTTGAATTCCAATATACTACCTGTTAGTCCTATAGAAGTTCCTAAATTTATTATTTCGCGTGGATTTTGCTGAATGGTAACAATTCTTGAATCTATATTTTCCACGAAGGCAACCTTTTCGCACCAACCATTGATTCTAACAAATTTCATTTTCAAAGAGGGTTTGGTATTTGGTTGCAGCCAAATATCTACCTGTACTGAGAATTGTACAAAAAAGTAGGTATTTAGGTATCAGCTGTCCAATCTTACGTGAACAGATATTTTATTCTCTTAGCGACGACTCTCAAGAAGGTCTTAGAAAGATCTCAAACTTAAACCAGATTTATTTTTTACTATGAGCATTCCTTACTTCCACACTATTAGAAAAGGAAAACCAATCAAAAAGCAAGCACTAGCGGTTAAACAAAATAAAGCAGAGGAAAGCGCTTACAATTTAATTTATTTAATATTTCAAGTTTTTAGAAATAAAAAAAAAGTCCAATATTTTTCAATTTTGTGTATACTTTTGTAAAAATTTGTAATGCTTAACTTTAAAACCACTTGCATTGTTGTATTCCAACGAATAAAGTCTGAAAACATTTACCGTTTACTAAAATTAGTTTATAATTGTAAACGTTCCGGCTGAACAACAGTGTATTTAAACTCGCTCCTTTTACGAAATTCCATACTGCCATTTTTGGTGGCTGGGCAGCACTCCTCTTGAAAATTACATTTAGGGAGGATTTCTTTAGCTAATACTCGAGATAAACATGGGTTTCTCAACATTAACATTTAACCCTACAGTTAGCAATATTCTGGCAACTATATTTGTTTATTGGTAAAGGGATTTTGGAAAGTGTGGAGTCCTTGCATATACTGCCAGACTAAAGTTGATTATTGGTAAGGCCGATTAAGTATGCATGTTAGAGAGAAGTTTTCAACTCAGACTTAAGCCTTCTAAATACAAAGTAGTCCTCACCCGCCAGACCACAGCGACATTTTCTATAAGACCTTTTTTTTTAATATTTTTAGGTTACCAGTGGTTTCGTTTTATTTAATTTCGTTTCACCTAATTTTTTTATGCGAACTACAGCCACATATTTGAAAATAACTTGATTTATCCTTTAGACAGTCGGATAGTATATTTTTGCATTTTAAGTTCGAGAATTTCAGGAGTTAAACTTGGATTTTTAACAAACTTTCATCCTTCTACCTTTTTCGGTATACTTAATTTTTTTTCATTTTTACCCGAGGGAAGTACATTTTGCACAGAGATCGTTTTTTTCATTTGGATATTTAACGTTTGCTTCGACAAATTGAATTCTTCCCCTATTTTTTAAGAGAAAGACCGCAATCGTATTTTCCGACAAAAGCTACTAGATGTTCAATATTTAACTCTGTCGTTTTCCCCATATTTTAATCAAAATGGATCTGTACCTGAGTGTATCAGTGAGTGAAAACTGTAGACAGTAAGTCCGTAGTCATTAGGAATTATTCGTCTTCAAAATCGAATAGCATTTCTGTCAAAATATACTTTTGCCATTGAGTGTAGTTTTAATCTACATCCTGCCAACGGGTATTCCTTATCAAATCAAGTGTTTCATTGTGGTCGCCTATTGAAATCCAGCCCGTCGATGACAGGTTGGGAGTGTTTTTACTGGGTTTTTCCACTAAATGTCGATGATGTGCGTCAGAGGTTAAGGGATTCGCTATCGGCGAAAGTGCTCGCTTGCGATAGTAGCCCTGCGGCATCGGTTCTTGTATGGTGAGGTGTTACGAATCGATACTTTGGCTTAATTTTTGTTCCGTTCGATCTGTTGGCGATCTGCAGACAGCCAAATTGGCATGTGTAAGTCATGAGTTATGGGAGTTATGTCCAAACAATGATGAGGCTTCCTCGCCCCGCAGCAAAGTCTGTGTCAGCCTTAGTCAATTTCCGAAAGAGTCAGCGTACAAACTGTGGCTTCTGCCTCTATATCCAAGATTCACTCCATTCCAATATTTGCGTCAAATTCGCCGAGGAAAAACTTCGCATCGTGCCTTACTATTTTTGTCTTTCTTTGGCATAAAGTGAATAAATTGTATCCATCGTCTAAAATGTGGGAGCGAAACGTAAAATCTCCAACGACAAATGCTAACGAATGCCTTAAGAACACCAATCACGCAGTCATATGCTCAACCAAGCACACCCAGCTTCGTCCTCACATCCCGAGAAGAGTGCTTCAATAATTTTCCATCCTCCTATACAGCGATTACCAAATTCTAAATCTGGGGCCATAACTTAGTCAAATGTTGCATGACCATAATAAAAAGAAATATGTACGTGGGTGTGGTTCCAACCTCGTAAAAACCTACGTTATGTCATTTCACTCCCAAAGGAGTCATTCGCATAGAAATTCCCTCTTTTTTTTTTTATTACACAGATTCTCAGCAAAGTTTGACAGGATTTTCAGTCCACGTCAGTTATATATAGGAAATGTGATTTCAGCAATTTATCAGCGATAGATGTTCAGAATGTTGACAGACTAAAGCCAAAGGATCATTGATGTCAGTGTCGGCAGTCACACGGTTTTCTCTGCGGGCATATCCTACGTGACGTGATGCCTGTTTTAAAATCAACTCAACAAGAATGCAGGATATTATCTTCCGACATTATCGTCGGAAGCGGAAACAATGTTCCACCAAATCCGGCTAATAAGAAGGCATATTAGCACTGATAGGAAGCTGCAATAAGCTCAAGGCAACTTTCAAGGGAAAACATCTTCCGACAGCAAACAAAACTGACCTCGTTCATGTTAAATTTTAAGGAAAGTCCTCCGGGCGTGTGGGTTTTCTAAATCATCTCTTCCACTCTCGTCCGTTCAGTGGGAGAATTTGGCAGGTCGCACACATGCAATGGGTAGTGCATCAGCCCTCCACTCGGGGTGGATGATGTTTGAGGAACTTCATTATTAAATTTTGATTATGTGTAATCGTAACATGTGAGATTGGAGTGATTGCGATTTGAATGCTAAAATTCTTGCAAGCAAGCAAGTGGCAAGGCAAACGTGTTTATGGGGTTGTTCCCTTTGTCCATTTAACTCTTATGGGAAATCAATAGCTAAGGGCTATCTCAAATGTGGGTATATCATGTTCACCATTCGCCACGAAAAGAAAATGGAAATTTATATTCTTCGTGTCCGAGGGCAATTACTCAGCGCTGAGCTGATGCCACAATGACTGTGTCTTGTCTGAGAACGGTTTAGTAATGCTAATGTTATTTTTGGCACATACTTGAACCACGTTTCGCGATTTCTCTTGGTTGGGGTTTTTTTTTGTGGTCGCGGTTCGGTAATTATAGCTTAAAGTGTTATAATGATTAATAGCGCCGAGTTTTATTTGGGTCAGTTTAAACTGTTTAGGAAAATTTACAGTTGAAATGGAGGTTCAACACGGATGAGGACAGTACAGGTAATAAATTCGAGGTGAATGAAAGTGCTTCCCTATTTTTATGGGCGCTGGTTTCCTTTTCGGCATCTGGATACTAGGATAGTTTTAAAAAATAATTTCAACATTTTTTGCATACTTGCTTTGCCTAAATGCTAGAACCTTTTTTCTTGGGATTATTTAAATGTCAGTTTCCATGTGACATATTTTAGAATACTTCTGCAGGAACAATGGCACAAAATCATAGACGAATAAAGTTCGCTTAAAAATTATTTAAGTACGTGACAATGTCCATAGATTATTGTTTTGTTAATAAACTATAGCTGGTTGACATAAAACCCACTTTATCGTTATTATCTCGTATTAAATTTAAGGCCACCGAAAGTACATTTTATCTCTTATTATGGACCTGTCTCAATCTGTAATTTCTATTGCAAAATCAAAAATTTCAACTTGTTTTTTTTAGATTTTTTTAAGAAATAATTTCCCAGGATATTAGTATTTTTGAAGATTTAAAACCGCGATACTAATTATCATTTTTAGTACCCAAACTAAATTTACCGAACTCACAATGGGTTAATTTTCCATATAAAAGTGCATATTGTGACCTAGAAAATATTTAGTGTAAAGGTTAAAAATGATTATTAGTAAGGCCCAACGTGTTTAAAGATTTTGAGCTTTTAACAAAAACAAAGGATTTTATACCCGAATAAATCCTTTTGATGATTTTGGTGATGATGAGTTTTACTCTCTACAGACTTGATGACATAACTGTTCAATTCTTGCTCGGAAATGTAAATACTCAGCTGCCTGTAACAAATTACGGGCTCCCAGCATTGATCCCAGATTGGGGGGAAAGTCGGCAATTTTGTCGATTTTTTCTAACAAATGGGAAAAAAGGGAGAAGAGATTTTTCGGGGGTAAACAATCTAAAAGGGGGGAAGAAAAAAACATTTAACATTTTATTTAAATAAAGTTTTCGAAAGACTACGCTATTTTTAAAATCCATTTAATGATCATAATTGTAAATAGGTCCATGTAACGTCTCACATACAACTTTGTTTCATTGAATGCATTCATTATTTAGCGTTTTGCGTTTCAGATGTCATATCGATATCATTAAGAAAAAAGTTTTTTGTTTGTTTTTTATTAGTATTTCATAATATTATCTGAATTTAATGCGTTCCTTTTATTTTTTTCTTTGCTTAATTCTACGATATAATAAAACATAAAATGTTAAAATAAAACTTAAATAAGCGCTTTTGTTTTTAGGGGAAAAAAATGGATTTTTATTTTTGAAAAAGGGGAAAAAATATCGTTTTTGGTGTTTAACAATAAATCACTGGCTTCCCTGCATTTTTGAAAGTCGTAGTTACTCTTAATTTTTTTATTTAATTCTTTTTGTTGTCACTTTATGTTTGCTTTCTCAAACTGTAATTTTTTTTTGAATCTGTTTGACTAAAATTTGCGACGCGCACGCGTTTTACTAATAACAAATCTTAGTCTCAACTTTAAATATACGGAAGTTCACAATAAGAAATTTTTATAGAAAATATAGCCACTGAAGGTACTAAAATTAAGAGTCGAAAATAAAAATGTTTATTGGTAAGGCCTATTGACAATAGCTTCTGTAATAGGAAACTGACGTTCTTGCACTCTTGCAGACAAGTGGGAGGTATGTAAGCATTAAAAATATTAAAAAATGCGTCAAAATGCTTAAAAGAACTTAAAAAACAGCCTCGAAAACGCATAAAAAATTAAGGAATTAAAAAGTGTCAAAAATGCTTTATAAAACACTGTGCACCCTTTGTGGGTTCCAGTAAAAATGTTCGCTTTGATAAAAATATGTGACATGACCACACACAAACCTGTTTGGGATTCCTGACGGTGTCTGAACTTAAAGGATCCAATCTATGTTTCAAATTTCATCCTCCTAAGCCTAAAAGGCGCCGAGTTTGTTTTTTTTTCTTCTGACAGGCAATGGACTGGTTATTGTATTAGAGGGATTATTAACTTTTAATGCAACTTGCTACAATCGCAATTTAAATGAAATTCACCCTGAAACTTAT
This sequence comes from Cheilosia vulpina, assembly GCA_916610125.1. Taxonomy (NCBI): domain Eukaryota; kingdom Metazoa; phylum Arthropoda; class Insecta; order Diptera; family Syrphidae; genus Cheilosia; species Cheilosia vulpina. Next base: position 37,957,246 of record OU744279.1, on the reverse strand, counting down.
ATAGAGCAATATCTAGACTAAAATGTTTTGCTGAAATATGCAATTCAAAAGCGTTTGCCAATAATTGATGTGTTTATTAACAACTTCGCGAAGTCATTATATCATTTATACCCAACATGTATAAATTTCGAAAATACAAAGAGATAGCTGTCCAAATTCGCGTGTAGGTTACAAAAGCAGCAAGCATCCGCATATGCTGTGCTTTTTCTCTTATTTATTGTCACGTGTGACATTTTTTTCTGCTTTGCTAAATTAAATGGCACCTATTTGCTTTATGTTATCACCTTTGCATTCGCGCCTTTGCCTTGCTTACCACGTACATCACGGTGTTAATTTTGCAAACTTTTGCAATATATTATCAGATAGCATCACTCCCAATCCCCGAGGTAATAGCACTCGTCCTTGATGATACAATATTAATAAATCACTGCATTCCCCAGCCTTTCATGCCATGGACATTTTCATTCACACCGTTTTTTTTATACAATTTTCCAAATGTGCGATTCGTGAAATAGGTCATATATAACTTGTATGTATCGTTCACCTTCAGATATTCTAGTAAAAAAAAAAACAAATTCTGGTAGCACTTCCTAATTTAAAGAGCTTAAAAAAGTCAAATGGGGAAACCTATTGTAACAGGGACAGGATGAAAAGTGTTCGACCTTTTTTTTGGGGGGAAGGTGAAAAATAATAACACGTCCTTTTTGAAATACATTTAGAGGTGTTTTATTTTCTATAAGGAATGTTGAAAAATGATTATTGTAACAGATTACAATCGATTTAATTTTTCTATTTACACTTTTGTGTATACATTCCCTTGCAAAGTCGATCAGAAAGTGTTCTGTGTGAAGCCCAAAATAACATAGTTCAGTGGTTTCATTTTTTAACATTTGCAAATGATTGCGTTCACTTACAGTGTTTACAATAACGCAACATTTTGCCATTATATATTTTAAAATCCCCAACAAAAAGTATTACCGAAATTTTCATCAAGGAACTGTAGAAGACGTTACAACACAACTTGACAGTTGGGCGATTTATTTAATGTTTTTTGTGTTATGTCGTTTTCCATTGGGACAAAAAATCAATCTTTTTTTTGATCTAAATCACTTTTCGTGTTTTATTGGGAAAAAAAATCAATCTTTTTTTTGATTCGGATTTTGCAGATCTCGATATTTTTTTCAGATTTACACATACTACCACAAATTCAGCACAGCTGTTTTGCGTCATTTAAAGAAGTTTGTTTTAAAGCAAATGTGCAAAGTTTCGTGAAAAACAAAATAAAGAAATGGATAAATAAATAATGGACAACGTTTTGGAGGAATTATTATCTTCATTGTCTTCCTCATCATCTGGAAACTACGAATCACCAAAACTACTCCATTTGTAGCTACAACAGAGCAAACATTTTTCAAGCCGATTTCCATGGTTGATTTTACCAAAAACAAATGCAATTTGAACGGCTGATATTGTTGTCAAATAACGCACTAATCCATTAACAAAAGCAGATCAATTTCACTGCATGTTCCATGAGCCGCAAAAAAACTGAGATCTGAAAAAGATTTTTGGTGGTCCCAATGGAAAACGACATTAGTGGGCAGTGGGTACTCGTGCTGTATTTATTTTACTTATCAGAAAAGGGGTCGGTTCAAGTGGCAGTCACAAAAAAAGCCAACACACTTAGAACATGAGTCAGAGTTACCAAAGCAGTGCTTTCAGCATTCATTTTAGTGCCCAAAATTAAATTTTAGTGCCTACAAAGTGTATTCAGCGGTTGGGAATTTTTTTACTGCTTGAGAAATATTTTAGTGCGTTTTAAATGTATTTGTATCATTACTCTTGACATGTAACACGTTTTGTTGGTTAACCTTGCCACAAACCATCTGCACTATTTGTTTATACAAGCGATGCATAAAAGATGGTAAAAGCATTGCAATAATGTTTTAATTTTTTTTTAATTATTGGAAATAGCTTTTTTTTTGCCTGGCGATGCCAAAATACCAAAATACATAAGAGTCACTCTTTTGTCCGTATTTGTCAATCATTTTGGTTGGTATATTTTTAATGTAAATAATTACAACGGTGATATGGAAAAAAAATACAAAAACATTCATATTAAAAAAGAAAAGAAAAGTTTTCGCTATTGCTAGTAGTCTAATTAATGCTGCTTTTTACTTAAGACTTCTATTACTTTTTTTCTTCTTTGGATCTGAGAATTTTGGTCAAAATTAACGCTGAAAATTGAATGTTGTTGTGCCTATAAACCATAGCCACACAATCGCATTGCCAGACTAAAATATGGAACACAAAAAATCAATTGATTTTTTGCATTCGAATAAACTCCCTGTCCGTATTGCGAGTTACTTTTTATTATTTTTTCGTTCTATAAAGGTATTTCCAGAGCAGCCAAACACTTGATAAACAATTAAATACCTACATGTTTCATAAATATTTCTAACAAAACTATTTTTATGAAATATTTCGCATTTCGCTGGTCTGGGACACCAAAAAATAACATTTATGAAAAATCGTGATGGAAAATCATTTTTGGTTTAAAAGTTTCCCTGCAGAAAGTGAGCGCTGTTTTTCGGTTATTTTTTTTTTTTTTGTTAATAGAACAAAAATGTCCAGAAAAGCTTGGAACACCTAATGAGAAAGTTATTCATTTAATACGATTATCAGAATCAAATCGCGCATTGCGTGATTCTCGAGATCAAAATTACAAAAATAAAATCTTTATTTTCTTCTAATCCGAAAAAGTATAAAATTGAAACATTTCATGAACATTTAATAAATAAATTTCAGAAATCTTCAATAAATTTTTATGGTGATCTGGACACACCTTAATAGCTATACCAAAATAAACGGAACATTTGAACCTAATATATAGAATTATGCAAATTTGATTCAAATGGTAACACCCCCGAACTTGCAAGTGAAATGTAATGTGCCTTGTGTGACGTCACGTTGCGCAGAATATTTGCAATATGACTGGTGGCAATATGAAATTTATAATACCCCGTATTATCTGTTTTGTTTTCGAAAACAACTCTTACCACAATTTAAAAATCAATTTCCGTTGATCCGCCTTGTTTTATTTTCGGGATCTGATCCGGATCAGATTACGCTGATAATAAAATACGGCTATCATTAGAAAGGTATAGTGCCATTAGGTCACACAGAAAATTCTGCGTATATGTCGCCATTTGGACTGGTAAAATTAAGTTACCTGTTCCCCATACAAAATCTTATCTATGAGTTAAATGAAAACATTTTGGTGACATTCAACTTGTCGCCACTATATTAACACAGTAAAGTACCTATTCTTTTAGAACCTTAAAGTAAGCAATTGTATAATTTTGGTTCAAAGATGTTACTATGGAAGCCAACATTTTTCGACATTTGTTGCACTTAATTTTCATAGTGACGTTTTAAAATGTTAATCATGAATAGGTTAGACTTATTTTCAAAGGGCACATTTTTTCGATTATAACTTATTTTACGTTAATAAAAAAACAACAAACATTGAAAATAGTTATAAAATTTACGGTCGATTATATAAAACTGAATGATAAATGAATTATGTATGAAATAGTTTTGTGCAAATTTAAGGCTACTTTTGTTTTTAAATACACAGCATTTTTCATTTAACAAAATTATGCTTTCTCCCCAAAACATTATGCAATAGCACCCCAAGCATATGTTATATCAAATATATATTCTCTACATACACTGAACCCTGTGAATCGTGAACAAATGCGGTACTACTCGTATAGGGTTGGCCTGGCCTTTAACTCAATTAAACAGCAACAAAAAAGAACAAAATAATCAACTATTTAAAATTCAAATTTGCGTTACCCAAAGCAATATCAATTGTAATTAATAATTTCATACAGGATGTTTTTATTGTGAATAGTTTTGGCTGCACAAGTGCAGAGTGAAAAAAGTAAACAAATCCTATGTACGCTGCGGTGCACCAAAATATTGTTGTTGATTACATATTTTAAATTTATTATGAAAGGTAAAAAATGTGTATGACCAGAATTTGTTTATGCTCAAAAATGCTATATTAAAGCAAGTCGTGTAACGGTTTTATGTACCTTATTTGAGGAGAATTTCGAACCAAGCTGACTTTAAACCCCTGAAAAGTGATTCCCAAGTTGACGTCTATCGTAGGCTGCAAGTTAGTCACAAACATTTCTCAAAATACACCCAAGTCAGGGGAACACAGCGACAAATTAGGTAATTCCACGTTTAAGCTTGCAACAAGTGAGTGAACTACACGACAAGTATGGATTGTTGCATTGTCACCTGTTGCACCAATAAAATCTGCCTTGTTTCAGCGAATTTTAAGTTCATATATCTTCTTAATGAGTAAAAACTATAAAATAAATACCAAATGTTGCTCCAAAGGTTCTATGTTATGTCCGAGAAATCCATATACAATGTATGAGTAGTTCCAAAGTGATGAAATAACAAATCTACGTACAAATAGACAAACAGTTTTATTATATATAGAGACTGCGTTCGCTCATAGTAGGTATTGTCGCACTCAGCCAATGTGTTGAACTTTTAGCTTTTGATGCTTGTTTTGACTCCTGAGGGACAAGGCAAAAAATATTGATTCAGTGCAGTTATGAACAGAAAAACTGCTACAAGTTTGCAGTAGTTTTGCGTTACCAAAAAAAGAGTTCATATATGCAGTAGGCAGTAAAAAAAATTACAAACATTTTAATTTGTCTTTCTTCTGTCAGTGACAAAGTTTGGTTGTGTTGTTTACAATAACTTGTCTATAATGTCAATTAGAAGAATAATTTTTGAGCTGATTCTATATCACTTAAATGAATCGTATTTTGAAAGTGTTAAAGCAAAATTATCTGAAAGAAATAGAAGCCAAATTCAAAGAATAAAAAAGATTATTTTGACAAGAATGAACAATGAATTTTGAAGTTCAAGAAACATTCTAAAACTCTGGAATTTTCTTAAAACCATAGGAGAATTTCCAGATGAGATTTTCAGAAACCTTTAGCCAGAGTTTTCATTTCCGTAAAATCTTTTCCCTAAAGAAAAAAAATTGTTTTTCGGCCTGCTATAAGCAGTTTGGTGTCAGCATCCGACCACAATTTCTGTTCACTTTCATTTCAATAAAACACAAATAATATATTGTTACATTCGAGCTGGTATTCCAAAACATAAAACGCCATCACTGTTTAAAAGACAACTGTCCCTCCTTGTTATCGAGTCCGCTCTTTTATATCCGTTCCGCCATCTATCGGGAACTTTCTAGTGAATTCCGGTTCGTCCCGAACAAACTCCATCGTTCTAGAATTAGCTCACTTAATTCTCCACTTATTTGACAGATTCGAGTCTACAATTGGAAGTGGAACTTGTTTGTTGATTAATGGATTGTTTACATTTTAGGTTCCACGCTACAATGTTATAACTTTTTAATAAAAAAATAAAAAATTTTAATTTATTTTGGATCACTCCATTAAATGTTCGTTGATTTTACTTACATACTATTTCCTGTCATCTTCCTGCAATTCGGCAACAAAACTAAATTCAATGCAGAGTTGTTCGCAATTTGATTGCCATTATGCTTATATGAACGCAGATGACAACTGCCGTCATGCAAATATAATGCAGTTTTTTTTTTACATTAACGAATGCAAAAACTGCAGTGCCGCCGAATTTTTACTTTTATGAACTCAGCACAGATTAGCCTGTCAGCATATATTTTATTATTCCGACACGATACAGCAAATGCGGCTAATTCTGTAGCCAAACTTCAACATCCGTCAACTGAGTGTAAAAAATGAATAATTCCGTCACCTGTTGATTGACGTTTGACAGAAAACGTTTTTAAGACTATGTTTTCATGTTTTTTAGTTTTGTTTTGGACGTAGACATACTAAATATGGACTGCTAGTGAAATGTCATTTTCATATAGTTACTTCTGCGAGAAAATATGTTCCAAAACAGCACAGGCGCTACTGTCTTACAGCGGATTAGCAAAGAAATACATGCCGCCATAGCAACGTAATCGAAAAAGCTAAATTTTTTCAAAAAAAAAGTTCGTTTCCATAGAAATGTAAACAAAAGAGCGACATATTGTCCGAAGAGATTCATTTCCATAGTTACGTACAAACAATAGAGCGTCATCTATTGAAAAGAAGCAAAGCTACAAAGAGATATTTAAATTTAATTTTGTAATGTTTTTATTTTATGATTTTTAAAAAAAAAGACGAAATAACAATTTCTTTTACTTATTGACCCATAAACTAAAAAAAAAAAATCGTACAGGTATCTTCCATGTATTGTTCAATCGTTCAATCCGATTCGATGGAATTTAAATTAGTGACGTAGCCAATCGACGTATATCTTTTTAACTTCATCCCACTGAATGTGTTTCTTATTTTTTTCTTTCTTATGATGTACCTAGTTTTAAGATCGAATACATTCAATGACATTTTAGTCACCTCAGTTTTGGAGTACTATGATCTAAACGTTTTTTTTTTTATTTTAATAAAAAGTGTGAACAACTTTCTATAATTAAATAAATAAATATTTAGCGCAACAGATTCATGTAGGAACCATAGGTTTAGCTGATTACAACCAGTCGTGTTGTGTGTTTTAATTTTTGTGACAAGTGCAAGAGACCTACCTCTTTATTTTATGCAGATTATTTATTTTAGTCCGAACGGCTGAATTGCGAATTTCTTTCAAGACAGTTAAACTCTCGGACGGATATGCATGAATTTAAATAGATGGATATATGTCATACCTACGTCTATCCTCCCCTTTTCTTACCTTGTTGTTTTTGTAATTTTAATTCCTGTAATTAAATGCGTGTAGCTACAAAAAAGCATGTTGCTTATGGCCGGTCACCAATCCTCTTGTGAAAAAAACTGCAATACATAACTTAGTAGATACTAAGTCTAAGTAGAAGACACAAATATCCATAGATAAATAAATAAATCCAAAACTCAAACAAGTCCTATATCAGTTCTTACTCTCTCAACGCATATACATCATTTACCAATAGGTACAAACTTGTAACGAAAGAAAACTTTGTCGTTTGAAGTTTACTTTGTTTTCCGCTGTAAAACAGTAGCGCGACAGTTTTTTTTTTTTGGAACATGCGTGAAGTTGGCTGCTAGCAGTCCATATATAATAAGTCAATGGTTTTAGATGAGTGGATGCATGTTTATTTGTGTAGCCTAGTGTCCTGCTAGCGCTTAGTCTCCACTTTGTTTCCCCACAGCCCACACCAAAGATAAATGGTCGCTGAATTAATAAACATGATATAGATGGGACAAAAACCATATGTTCAGTACAGATGTCAGTAGACGTAATTTGAATTCTTTGCGTAATTAGAGTTCTCGAATTTCAGACTTTATAGACATCACAAAATTTGGATGTCTCGAAAACAATGGATACAAGAAAAGTTAAAAAAAGATATTATCATTGCTTCAGAAGACGACACTTTTGTGCGTAATTCCCTATTTGCAGTGGGATTTGTCCTGCAAGTTTCATATCAGAAAGCGTTGTTAAATTTGTTTACATCTGGTTTTGTTTTGATAAATATTTACACATTATTTTCTTTCATTGCAGAGCCAAAGTCCTGGAATGTTCAGCAAAAGATGACTATAATACTACGGAACTATTTAAAACTTTGCTGTCGTTATCTAGATTTCTGCCAGTGGGTAACAATGAGAGTACAACTGGACTTAAACGGAGATCATCAGCTTATGTTAGTGCTTCATCAAGTAGAAGTAAGTAGTAGTTATTTAGGAAATAACTTCATTGTGTGTTAAATAACTCTCCCCGGAGGGATTTCTAACGCCCAAAACTTGTACAAACACTTAAATTGTACTGATTTCATAAATTAAAACTCAGTGCTATATATTGCTCTAGTTAAGGAAACCTCAGGAAAGAACTTAAGGGTTATAATTTAGTAAACGACTCATTCGTAATCTTGTCTCGAAGAGTATGATAATTTTTTGACAGCCCACTCAACACAAAAGTGTCAGAAAGTTAGCTGATTATAGTTTGCAATACCTAGTACATCCCTATTCATTAAAGATCCAACCCCAAATGTGTGTTTGTTATTAAATACTGAGTATAATTTATATGTAAAAATCATTCGCAATTTCTTTTTTGTTACCAATTCTATACAACTCTGTAATGTTCGTGTATTTTTATATATAATCAACTTCACCTTGGATTGATTAATTAGGAAATTTATTCGCATAAAACATGCCACAAGTACACATCCATTAGCCATCAATGGTATCCACTTTGTTTACGCTCTCACCGGTAAATAAAAACCTAAACGAAGAACCCATCCTGCGAGTAGGTAGTGGGTACTTTCATAAAAGCACCTCAAGGCAATATAAATACAAAAATGTACAACATCAATTTGAGTGCGCATAGTCAAGTCATATAGGAAATTTTCAGACATGTTTGCTAATGAGCTAAATATACCACAAAAGTGCTGTTACCGCGTTTACATGAGCCCCCTGAACTGACAAAGAACACACGCCCCGAAAATGCGAAATGAAATTATACCTCATTCCGCATTAGGAATTGAAAAAAATACCTGCACATGTATTGTAACAGCAAAAAAAGTATATTCATGCATAAATTGAATTGCACGCTTGATTAAATGGTAGACATAGAAACAGCATCCCTGTAACCCTAGGAACGGGGTGAAGCCTTTATCATACCCGTCACCGAATATAATACTCACGATAAACTGGTTATTTTATTTCCTTTTGTAATTCTCAATGTAAATGCTATTTCCTTGGGGTGGCTGCCTTCTAAATGTGCGTGTTTTTCAATTAAACCCCATCGCTGATTAGTCCTTTGGCTGTTGGCCCACCGCCCCAAATTGGAGCGATCCGAACCCGCGCGTATCAGAAAACGAATTCATTTAATGTTTAATTAAAAATGAGAGTTTCATTTCATTAATGAATCATTAGCCCAAGCTTTAGTAAAATTGATTCAATTATGGCGCGTATTTCGAAATACGATAGCGAGATGGGAAGGAAAATTACGGATCTTTGTACTGGCTTTGTAAGCGGAACCACGTTGTCTTCGCCATGCCAATTATCCCTTAATTTCTCACTGTAGTGCTCGACATTGGCTAAACTTTTCGCCATGCGTTTCGATTTGGATTTGCTAATTTTTTTTCAGTTACCACTTTTAAAGGACTGACGGGAGAAGGACGCACGTGCAGAACGGTAGCTTTTAATTATATGTGGATTTAAAAAGACTTCGGGTTGGCCACATAGCACACACAAAAGAAATTCGTAGAAATAGAAATGGTTAAGTATACTTTAAAGTATTCAAAGGATAGGCGTTTTGTTTAAAACTTTTTGAGATTTCAAAGGATTTTGAAGGCTTTTTGCCACCGCATAGTAAAGAGTTTTCCTTGTAATCATGTTTTGCCAGACATAGCTTTGTGCGGTAAATGGATGTAGGAAGTTGGGAAGCTTCAGAAGTCAATAGAGTACAGAATATAGAGTTCAACCAACTGGCCATTTTAACTACATTTGGCCTTCAGAAAGTCCTCCTTGTGTTAGATACGCAAACGCAATCAATGAAAAGAGCTACGTTCCACATTTTGTTTGTGACGGACAGTAGGGAATGTTCTCATTATTTAATTCGAGGTACCTAGGTACTCAATCAATCACCCGCGTCCAGTTCTAAAATCGATTTGGAAAATCGTGATGTCTGTCAATAATCAGCAAACGTAGTGGGGGTCTGCGGAGGTAGTGGGGGTCTGCGGAGGTTCCTTTTCCCGGCGGTTGGTGACGGAATGACATTTATGCTCAGTATCCATTACCATATACAGTCGAACCCGCATAATGCCACATCAAACGGGTCACAAAATAATGTGACTTCAAACGGATTGTGGCAAAGGACAGCAAAGACGAGATGACTTCGCGAATAGTGTGACATTATAGGGACTGTGCTATTAAGCCGCCCAGAAGCCGGAACCCGCCGTAATATAATACACTTGAGCAATGCTTTCAGTACTCTTAGAACCTTGCATTGTTCCTTAGTAAGATCTGTTTTAGAATACTGTTCTATTATTTGGTCACCAGGATATCAGGTGCATATAAATCGGATTGAACGTTTACAAAAGTCTTTTTCAAGATATTGCCTTCGTCACTTTAATGGGTCAGTAGAAATGCCCAGTTATGAAGAAAGATGTCGGATAATAAACTTAAAGTCCCTGGAAACGAGAAGACTTATTCAGGACATAACGTTTGTAAAAGACATCGCTTCTGGGAGAATTAACTCAACGTTCTTACTGTCCAACCTCTCTTTTTAAGTTCCGGGAATTTCGTTACGTGAGCATGGCTTGTGTTATGAACCAAATCATTCGAGAAGCTGTGGGATGAATGAGCCTTTAACAAGGTGCATTAGGAGTTTTAAATCAATATGCAACTCCGTTGATTCCAGTGTCAATATTTCGATCAACAGAATTGCATTTAAAAAAAGATTAAATGAATTGTTATAATTGCTCATAGGGTTTTTTTACTTTTGCTTAGAATTTTACGAATGTAATTATTAAAAGCACAAGTTTTTCCCTTAGGGTAATTGATTATTTTTCTTGCACACTAAGTGGAGGTTTTTTTTTTAATTTTTAAACTTAATTTTTTTTTTCTTCCCTTGAAGAGTTTTTTTACTTTATATACATATATTTATTTATTTATTTTTTTTTTTTAAATATTTTTTGTCTTATGTTTAGAGTTTTTTTTTTTAAATTATATAATTATATAGTCTGTAAATTCTAAAATGGTAGACTTAAATAAATAAACAATAAACAAATACACCAACTCTCAGTCAGAGTGTTCTTAGCACTCTCTTTCTATTTTTCCCCAAGAAGCGTAGTCATTTTTCCCTTTTCACCGAACTCAAATGGCATCGATTTTTTATGAAAACATCTTACTTTTAAAAGTAAAGTTTGTATTCTTCAGAAAGAAAATCATATTAAATTAACTTTCAGTATAAAAATCGCAGTTTGTTGACATTACAATGACTATTTTTTGTACTCGAAATTTTTGCTAAAAGGAGGTTTAAATGATCCATTTTTTATGGACATAGTGGGACATAGTGAAACGTAGTTTGAATGTTTTCTTGTAAGATTATTGATATTCCTACAATGTTGATGTTCTTTTTCCTTTTACGCACGGAAAGTTTTTCGGAAATCGAAATTCCCACGAAAAGGTAAAGATATGATGATGTAGGAACACTGCTGAGTGTCAGTATTTTATAACAACTCCCGTCATTTAGAATTTCAATTGAGAGCAGGAGGGAGGGGGTAGTATTGAAAAAATTGCGAAGGAAATCGAGGAGACGTAGGACAGCTGTCAGTGGGCACATTCAAGAATCTAGTTATCTAAAGTCAACTAGATTCGTCTGGATAAGATGTAACCTGAACGCAAAAACTAGATTGGTCGGGAACGTCACTTTCTCTACATCAGCCACATATGCGAACTGTCAACTTACTACTTAGTCACGAATTTCTTAACTAGATTCGTCGGCTACCCCTCCTCAAACGTCAACTGAAACAGCTGCTCATATGACCGATTTCAGCCAATCAGAACCGAGATACATCTAGTCAAACAGCTGTCAAACTTACTAAACTACATATTTGAACATTCCCAGTCTATTTGTACTTAGTTTATGCTTATAACTTTAAACGTCATAATTCTTCCATCAGAGCTACTAAAGAGGAGTCCTTAGAATATTAATATGAGTACCCCGCATCTCGATTCGATTAAAACTGCTCATAAATCGGCCTGCTGGTTTATTGTTGCATCGCATACACAAAAGTCACGTGTCAATTCCAAGAATCTCCTGTACCTAAGACCTGACAATCGATTTTGCGATTCCATTCAATGGGCATAATCTCCATCAACAGGCCAGCCTCTTTCTACCACCCCTGACTCTCGAGGCCATCATATAAGAGTATATTAACTCGAAAGTTGGGTTAATTTACATGCGGTAGGTAAGCCTTTTACTTTAATCATCCCGCATGTGGCAAATCAATACCAGCAAGCTAACAATAGACCTCCGCCGGACACCGATTACCTTCCATTATTTGTTACTCCTTTTACATTTTCACATTAATGTGCAAATTGGTCAATAAACCACGCTAAGCAAATTTCTTCCCCAATCATCAGCACTTTATCACATGATTTCCAGAAGAGGCCAACAAAAACCTATATATTATCCTTTATAGTCTCTAACACCATTTTCCGAGCATGCGAAGACTCTTCGATTTTATTGCTCATAAAGCACTTCATTAGAGGCGACCATATACATCATGGTAGAGCAATTACTGTTGCGAACAACCCCCCTTCACCTCATTCAGCCAATATAAATCCATTTAAGTCAATATGGGAGACTTTTTGACAACAAAATATCCACACACTTGCGTTGGCGATATTGATTTTGGAATTTTGACACAAAGTCGGCAGTACTGGGGATGTGCGCTGCATAAATCATAAATAACTAATGGATTTTCATATCAAAGACAGGACGAAAAAGAGAAGGCATAACGTACAACGAGTCCCAAAAGGGATATTCATTATTTTATGTTTTCTTAAGAATAATGAAGCTATTGGGAGTAATTGTGATGGGTCGTCTAGATTGCTATATTTAAAATAAGGTTCATCAGCATTCCAGAACCCAATTGGAAAGTTTCCTTTGGTTTTGTAAGGGAGTATCATTTAGCAGACCTTTTATAGTTATCTGTACTATCTGTATTCATTCAATGGTAATGTTGAGACAAATACTGCTTTTTTAAAGACCTTAAGAAAATTTGCAATGGTACTAAATATCAGTTACATTTACTTGGCACGCAATGCCACATTGTTCAGAATTTTATTTCCCCAAAATAAATAGAAATCATTTGAAGATTTAACTATGGCCGGACATGAGGAACCAAATTTAATGCAGAACCCTACAAATAGACATTCACGTAGATGAGAATGTCCTATATAATGTAGATGGCACCACTACAATGTACGGAAAGAACTATCAATAACTAGCTGGGCCATGAACCCGGCATAACTCCGTTTTGGCCGCTACAGTTGGCCCCCACGCGGCTATTATACTGTGCGCGTTGATGTCTAGTTCAACGCCACCTATCGTAAAATGCAAAAAAAGTGTTAAAAAATGGATTTTCAGAAAATTTCTTTCTGCCTAAACCTGAAACGGCGATACCACTTTACTTCAATTGAAGTTGATTTACTTCAATTTTGGAAAAAAAGCAATTTAAATCTGCTCCCTACTTCGCACTTTTGTTAAATTTATTATATCTACTTCACTTTAGAAAATCCTTCTTTAATCCGCTCCAATTTTAATATAAAATCCTTAAATCTACTTAAAAAAAAAAGAAAATTTATAAAATATTTGACACTCTTTCATTTGAGCCCAGATTCAGATTTCAAAAGAATAAATTGCATCAAACTTCACTGTAAATACAAAATTTATTAAAATATTCTGACGGTTATTATTGATTTCCTTTTAATTTTCTGTCAAAGAGGTCATACGTTTGGTTTGGTTTTGGTTCTTGTTTGTTCCGAAAAGTTTAGCCAAATACCTACGTGAAAGAATTATTACACACGCGGAATTTTGAAGTAATCAAGAAAAACACGCATTAAACCCGCTGGATTAAAAATGGATTTAAATGCGGATTTAAAACACTTTAAACCGTTTTTAATCCGTTTTAAACCCACGTAATGTCAAATTTCACAAATAATGACATTTTTTTTTGTCACTTGGAAATTGATTTCACTTGTTTTGGGCCCAGTTATATTTTAAGGTATATTAATTATGCCGAAATTTCTATCGAATCATCGAAAAAAAAAATGACTCTTTTTCTACATACTACATCGTAATCGTCGACGCAAGCCCGCTTGTGCAATCGATATATTCGACGACAAGGGCGACGTTAGTTTACCATCACCTGCTGTTTCACAAATTCATCTTCTGAAGACGAAGACATCAACATTAATTTCGTCCATTTCACGAATGAAGTCCTTTTTTAGATTCTTAACATTTTTTTTCTATTCCCCTTTTTTTACTTTTCTTATTTCTTGCGAGCGAAGAAATGTCAATATTATGAAATTGAGTTTTAACCCGAGTTAAAGTACTTAAACCGGTCTCCGGATTGCGTTTAAATTCAATCGGGTTAAACGCTGTCAAGTTTAAAAAAACTGGGTTTATGTTCGTATATTATGGACTTGTGTTTAGTTTTTGGGTTAAACTCACTTAAACCCGGGTGTAACCTTTAACCCGGATTAAAGGGAGTGAATAATATGGCCGTAAAACTATAATTTTGAAATCTACTTCCCTTTTCTTGAATCTACTTCATTTTTTGGGTCAAATCTACTTCGAATATATTTTTTGAAGTAGTAATGTTAACGCTGCCTGAAATACAGCAATACGAACAAAACAAAAAAAAATCATGAAAATCGGCCAAGCGGCTAATGAGTTTTATAATATAAATATTGCTTTTTATAAAATCAATAGTTATATTAAAAAAATGTTGATTCGCGTCGTTAAATTTTAGCCTTTCCAATACCTTAGCTTAAAAAGTAAAAACTCAAAAATCGTATATGTGTCAGTTTGTATAGGGGATTGGATTTGTTAACGCTAAAACTACTCACCCAAGACACAATCTGTGTGGGTCGCTCTTATATACATAACATATGGATGATTGGAGCAACATTAAGTTTTTTATTTTATAGCAATCGTCCAACTCATTCAGAAGATGTTGCAATTTTAAGTTTTTAGATTTTATGGTGATGTGAAATGCTCGTGAGTCCAAATTCAAAATGTTATTTACTTCGTTTGGCAAAACTAAAAATACTGACAAAAATTTTTGAAAAATAAGTCCAAACCGCAATGCAATATGTATGGGGTGGTATGCTGCCCCCTGTCCTTTTAATTTGGCTTTATTTCACGTCACCGATTTTATTGTTGAGTGTGTGTGAATATGCGATTGAAAATATGAAAGGAGTAAAATTCGGCTAATTGGATGAAGAGAAGTAGTTTCGATTCCATGAATATAGCACATCGTACGCAATTCGATGGTAAACCGGTCTGACCTTGAACAAGATAATTCGGGCGATTTCTTTTTCCTCCTTTGTTTCAAACTCAACAAATTGTGCTCATTTTGGCAGTCAAAACCATATTTAAACCATACTGAGACCCTCGCAATCCTCTTGTCGCTGGTCACCTCAAAATATCTTCAATTCCGCCATTTTGTTTTCCTATTGGTGTAATGTCAATAACGTGGTTTTCGATTGGGCACTTTTAGGTCTCAGATCACTTTCTTTGCTTTTTTAATGTTCGAGAAAAATCAATATTTTTCCGTTTTAGAGCACTTTCGCGGATCCGATTTGTTTACTCAGAATTACTCGAGACTTGCGTTTGAGTTTGACAACTATTGTGAAGTTTGTTTACGTATTCGGGAAATTTCTTAGCTGCAAAGAAACGAATTGCATCGGGTGGATCTAATTGTGTTAATTATTTTTGTATACAAATGTTTAGAAATCAATCTGGGTGCAAATTTCGAATGTTTTAATATAAAATTTAACCAGTGAATGGAAAACGCCTAGAAACGTGTCGAAGGCTACACAACATATTCCAATCACACGAATATCAACAAAAAAAAAAGAGCAGGTGACATTTTTATGTTTGATGAGAAACACGAAATATTGAATCTGAGAGCTAATCTGAGAAAGCCTAATCACATTAGAAATAGAATCCGTGTGATAGGCAAGAACATACAAAAAAAATGCTGCCAACCGTGAGTGTAGAGTTCGGAAATACCACATTTTGACATTACAGGCAGTTATCGGCAGAGAAAGACAATTTATCGGACAACACATAACGTGGACCCTATGCTTGAATCCGTTCTCATTTGAGGTATGTTATTCAAACAGTCTACGGCTTTACGGTTTAGGGAATGAGTGATTGATGTACAAATTCGAATTCGATTTGCTATACTGCCGACACCCCGAACGGGGTGAACTGACTATAGAACTAACCAACCAAATTCCCAACAATATTCAAACCCTTTCAACTAGTTTATTTTGTCTGATCGTGAAAACGCTTTTTAAAATTAAAACTGCAAGTTCTTCTTACGGAGTTATGATTCTTTAAGGATTCTTATTTTTTTTTAAAGGCTTAAATGATGTCGTGTAGTAAGCCAAAGACTTCGGAATAGATTTCGCTTATGTTAAAAACATCAAGGAAACCTTGTTCTGTCGAACTACAAACATTTGAAAATCTAGTTGGGTTCTTGACCTCTGACGTTGCAGTGATTACCCCACTAAAGATATAAAAATAACATTGACAAATTGCTCTGCAAAGAACATTGACGAGTGGTAGTACATTAATATATGCAAATAGAGCAGCTGGAACAAAATATAACACAAACTTGGCGAAACTTTGAGTGGCTTGTTTCACCCTCTCGCTCTATGTATGTATATCCATGGAAACTATACACTGAATCGACTTCACCAACCAAACTCCACATGAGTCAACACTTGAAGTGTTTCGTTTTATCCCTACTAAACAATTGAGGATATGTTGCAACGTTTTTGTGCTCAAGGGGAACAGTTGGGTACCTGCACAAAATATAACCTACAAAATTTTAATTTGGTTGAATTACTTGAAATATTTATTGGAAATTGAATGAGTCACTTCATAAAGTTAATTGGAAATGTTTTTAATTAGTTGTTTATTAATTCATTTGCAGACAAACAAATGCACTACATATGATTCGAGCGTGGTTCTTTTTTTATTAATAAAAACGTTGGGAATTACAATACATATATCTGCAATTAATTTAGCTTAAGGATGTAGCACAGGTTGCTAGCTTTTGACAGGATATTGATGCCGTTCATATTAACTACGAATTTAAAATTACTTTGTTCGTATAATTAAAATCGAAAATCAGAAGTTAACCCCCATGCATGGTTGATTTATTGGAAACATAAGAGATTTTTAATCACCTGTATTATTGTTCTCAGGTAATCGTTTTCGCATATCAGATAAAATCAACCAATTAAAATTGCCTGTCGCCAGGAGCAGTATTCACCATTGTTGAAAACAAATTCACGTAATAGGTAAATCGTACATGCACTGTTTGTCTATAGAGTTTAGAATTAATTAAAGGTTCACGCATTACTCGGCCAAACACCATACCTACGAAATTACTTTATCCGTTCGTTCGTAAACACAATACACTTTGGTTGGTATAAAAACAGCAACCCCCTCCCCCTGGGTGCCACATTCAACACACATCAACGTGTCAACAGCACATCCTTACACACGTTAGCGATACAACACAACGACCTTAATATGTTAATTTAGCAGGTTTCTCGATTTTGCCCACTTTAATGGTTACGTTTCTTATCGCCCATCGCAACTGAGCTTTATTTTGTTCAAAAGATTTCTAGGGTGGGTACTCGTGTACGTTATTGGGTGGGGGTCTTGGGGGGGCAAATAAATTGCACAAGTTGGATGTACCTTAGTTTAACACATTTATTTTATTTTTTTTTGATTACAGATAAGAATCACAATGCTAGTCCATCTGTTTCATCTGACAAGAAATCCGGCCATTCCACACTTGTCGAGGCGGTTGATCCTGCGACCAGTGGCGAGTCAAAACTGAAGCCAAGATCACGGTGAGTCACAATAAAAAGGCTTACAAGTCTTGCCTTAAGCTGCTGATAAACAAATCGTTTAGTTATGAAAAAGTCTCTTTGTGCTTGGTTTAAATATGTTCCCCCAAAACCGGGATAGTTGCTTTGAGAATAACTTGCCAAACTAAATTAAATTCTTTCTTTCATCTCATTGGTTGTTGGCGACAGGAAGACATTTTTCAAATGGGAATATTAAGAACACAATTGGCCCACCAGTAGTATAACAAATCACAACCGCTGACAGATTTTTTTCGAGAGACGTTTACAAATCACAACCGCTGACAGATTTACCGATTTAAGAGTCATTGGGTGGGGTAAAAATTTCCCAGAATTTCAGCCGATAAAAGTTGCTGAAAATTAACGAAAGATCATAGGAAAATCTTCCAATAGGGATTTTGACAGTTGATAGCGGCCATATTGTTAAAGCTACATCTATCAAATTTGCTGTCATTTCTTCAGCCAATTTTGCCAAATCACCATAGACGGACATAGCGTTGTAGATCACGTGCAAATGATATAATTGTTTTATCAAAATGGGTGTTCTGTTCGGGCAACGTCCCACACAGCTCACGGCACATTGGAAATTCTGCAAAAGCGAATCGATTGCATGGTCATCTCACGTGGAGGTGATGTGAACTGGCCACCGAGATCATGCGATTTTACCCCGTTATACTTTTTCTTGTGGGGTTTTCTGCAGTCGCAGATCTATACGAAAAAGCCACGAACCGCAGCGGCCCTCAAAGCGAACATTACCCAAGCCATCGATCAAATTTAGAAGTGAGGCTAAATGCAACAGAGTCATGGAAAATTGGACATTTCGAATGCGCGCCATCCACGGAAGCCACCTTCATTTGAACCAAGACACCCGAAACAACTTTCAATCGAAGATAACAAGCCGAAAGTCCGAAAACAATAACTTCAACACTAAAATAACTTGCTGAACACTTTCGCTTACGTGTCGATGTAAATATTTATAGCCAAGAAATCACGAATATACAAGTCTATTACTTTTTAATCCCTAACCGGTTTAAGTGTGTGCTCAAAACTTCAGTTTACTGTTCATAACAACAATAATCGCGTAGGTATACGAGTATTTTGTCAACACAGTCATTAATTTCTCTGATAAAGGACTTTGGATTAAATCCATTACAGAAGGGGTTATGGTTTGGCATTGAATAATTTCTTAGGGTAAAGTCGATGATGGGACGACCCTTTTCTTAAACAATTGGCGCGTGGCCGTGGAAACTTTTCCAAGATGAATGCCCTTTAGGATAATCCGACAAAGGCAGAGAGGCCCATTTGATGCCGTTTAATTAAGCCCGCCATTGAAATTAAATACAACAGAGGCCGTAAAGGGTACGACTTTTCTTTAAAATATAAAGGACGAATTAATACATGTTGTATAATGTACTACATTTACACGTGGAATGTCCTGGAATTTATCTGTCCAAACTTTAGACTCCCTGTAGGATTTGCGATTTATATACGAGTACAATAAATTGAGAAACCCTTACAATTTATACATTACTATTTGAAGTTTTGTAGCCGGTTGAAATGGGGTTGATTACATCAGGATTTAAAAGTTTAAAGTTTAAAAGTTTTTTTTGAGAAATCGCTCGGCCAGCAACAGAGAGCCAGAGCCAAAGAGGGGACAGTTGTTAAACGTACTCTAAATGAAGTTGATAAAAAAAAGAGACTGAAGGAAACTGTTTATATACGTAGGGCACCGTTTTTTAGGGATGTATTCTTCAATTACGAAAGTGTCTTGGCAAATAATTCAACACAGGTATAAAACATGAAAGGGGTTTAGTATAGCTTTTTGTACATAGAGGCTAATAATGCTGCATGTACCGTCTGGAAGTCGTTGCTTGTGGTGTTTCGAACTCCTACAGGCTGAGGTTAAGGTCAATGGTTAAGACCTGAACGAGACTATTGGAACGAGACTCAATGGAACCCTGATCTTTTCAGGCAAAAAAGTAAGCTACCTATGTGCAGAACCTTTTGAGCTGAAATTTAAATTAGAGGAATTGTGTTAAAACATCGATCAAGCACCATCTCAACTATGCTCCTAGGCAGAGGGATTTGTTGTTTCTTCATTACAGGCGTGTATTACATTGGGTATAGAAGTTTCTTCAGAAAATATCGAAAATAGTTCTTGTTTTTATATCAGTCCTTATTTAGACCTTTGATGTGGTTATATTGAGCGATGATGGTTGTCGGGGTCTTTCTTAATAAATCCTAAAAAGAGTTTCATATTCAAATTGAAAAAAAAAATGTTCCAAATATACTGCAAAAAATGTATGGAAATTTGTGTTCTTGGTTGACAAGTGGTCGCCCCTATTCAAACAAGCTAGTCATAAACAGACAACTTCAAAATAACTCTAACCCTTTTTTAATGAACTTTAACAATCCACTCTTAATTTAAAGTCAAAATATTAGTATCTAAAATTTTTTTGGAACATTTTCCATTTATTTTAATTGCAGGTCGCTTATCCGAAGGGCATCTAGAAAAACAAAACAACAAATAAACAACGCTGCTGGTGATGACTGTAACGTTCAATAAATTTTCTGAAAAACCAACTATTACTATTATACTATTTGCATCTTCAAATAAAACTGTAGGAACAATTTCGTATACAAAATAAAAATTTATCTTAAAAGAAAAAAAAAAATATCAAAAACTATTAGAAGTTTATATTTATAGAATTCGTAATAAATGAAAGAGTTATTTAATAATTAAGTTATCACTCCAGACTCCAGAGTATTGCAAAGTTATTATAGATGTGAGTTTAAGAAAAAGAAAAGAAAAATTATTGTTAACCAATGCGGTGCGTAGAATAAGTAATTCGTTTTTATATCCCTTGATCATCTCCAGTTTTGCAGATTATTTTTTATCGATACACTATGGGACCAGGCTTAAACAAATACAGTGAATCTCTCTAAAGAGTCTTAAAAATACTTTCATTTGGAACAAAGTAACTTGCAAATCACAAAGAATTTACTTATCAAAGAATTTACTTATCAACAAATTTCCCGCACGACTACATATTTTTTTAAGATTTTTTTTCTTTTAAACTTGATATTAAATTAGAAATATTTAAAAAAAAAAAAGCCTTTGAGATGAATTTAAGTTGATAATGCATGTGGAATGTTCGGAAACCAGATTAGTATTAAATCCACTGCTTGGAAAAATTGATTAAGGCTGCCAAATTTTTGCTAAAACATAACGAATATTGTAATTAAAATAGTTTCTTTATCCTAATTGTAAGAAACAAATTGTTAAATTTTGTATTAGACACTGTTCTTAGACAAACACACAAAAAGCATGATTAAATGCTGTATGCCTTTAATATAGGTAATAAATTGTTGGTGGTTTTTGTTCTAAAGCTAAAAAAATAGCCTCTCTTCCGTTGTTGTCCCTTTCTACACTCGTTGGCATTATTTTGTCACTGTCATACGTCATACCTCATGTTCGGAAAATGAGTAAATGGGAACAGTCAAAATTGTGCTCGCTTTACATACTTTTATTATCATTTACATTTATTCGAAACGTGACAAAATAGTCATTTCAAACATTCGTGCACGATTTTATTTTTAGGCAAACTTAAGCGATTATAAGGACAAACAAATTTTAGTTGGGTGTCAGAAATAAAGTGATAACCATCTGGCTTGGCACACGACTGAATGTGAACTAAGCACTCAGTGTCAGTTAAGACTAAAGTCCTTTTCTATCGCGATTTTCAGATTTTGCTCTCAGATTTCAGATTTTTCGTGCCCAATGGCAATGGAACATGAAATGAGATCACTCTGTTTTTGCATTTGTGTTGGTGCGTGATTTAAAAGTTATCTGTTCTTAAATTGCAATTTGTGTCCATAGAAATCCATTTATTTATGTTGATATCCATTGCAGTGGCCAAATTCAATTTTGTATCTATTTTTCGCAGACTCGTCTAAAAACGTAAACAATAACACACTTCAACAAATGTCAAAGGTTTTGGTGTTTGTGAAAGTAAATCTCGCTAAGAATTTTGTTTGTGGCTAATGGAACATGAAATCTGACAGCCTGGTGATTTCGGGAGCATAAAAAACTGCTCTGAATCTGTAAAAAAAGTGTATTTCTGTCCCAATGGAAAACGGCATAGATTATTTCGTACTTGACAGCCTTTAGCGGCAAAGGTGCTTTTATTCGCGTCAAAAAGTATAAAAAGTCACAGTTTATTTACAATTCACAACATTAAAACGCGATCCACAAAACAGCGAATAAAAATGTCATTCCAACTTAACCTCAAAATCGAAATACTTTTGCAAGTGGCAATTTGTTTGCTCATATTTATTGAAGTCGCAAATAAAATGTATCACCGTTTGCTGCAACTTAATAATTATATAATTATCCTGTCGTAAGCTGACAAATTTTATTCGGAGTCCATACATTTACAGCGCACTTGGACAAATTGCTCGGTCATAGCCTCAAGCTTAGTACGCTGCTCGAACTAAATTTTATCTGGTCTGGTCTCCAACTTTTCAGCTAAAGTCCAAGCTAAATTTTGACGTACCTAGAGTACGTCGTGGATAAGTGTCACAGAAAACAGCTGTTTGAAAAAACTTTCTTCGAAAATGTAATTCTCTCTTAGTATTTCTGATTCTAGGTACTTCTCGTCCATGTAATAATTAAAAAAGCTCACCCTTGCATACGGAAAACCGCAACAGAACAACAAATACGCAACGATCTGTCACAATTTAGCTTGAGAAAACGTGCCGACCCATTAAATGGGCCTGCTAAATTTTGACATACACATAAAGTACATTCTGAAACAAAAGTTTTATTATTGACATCGAGCTGCGTACCACTCAGATAAATGGATTCGCTTAAGTTTAGCTCAGTTTAATTTTTAAGACAATTTTGTATGGGAAGTAAAATTTAGCTCTATCAACGGAGAGCGGAAAACTTTAAAGAACAAAATCTATTTGAACTGAAAGTGTGAAAAAGAAGTTTTCAAATTTGAGTGCAATATTAAACTTTGCAAATATTTTTTTAATAGTTCAATATTCACTCCGACATTGAAGACTTTCCACTGACGAACATGAAATCTTCTTCAAGATTTGGAAATCACAAGATCTATTTATTGTAAACATCGTATCTGTCAGTGTGGCCAATGTAAATGATTTTATTTTTAGAAGTTTGTTTTTCGAACTTGACAACTAACATCTGATCACTGTTCTTCACATTTAGGTTGGCCATTTCATAAATAAAACGATACGATACAAGCCCCAGCCGCTCGAATAACTAGTCAACAAATTTAAAACAATATCAAAGAATACAAAAGGCATAGTATGTAAGTGTTGCACAAGTTAGTTAGCTAGCAAACAGATATAATTTTATTCAGTTGTCGATGCAGATTACAAAACATAAACTTCCTGTATAGTAGGCAAAGAAACAAAAAAATATTTCTGACGACATTTCCGCAAACTCATGTTGTTTCATCATTTGGCATCCCAAAGCGATATAAATATTTTTTCTCAACGGTAACTCCTTTATGATCAAATTTAATCACCGTTGACACTACCCCAAAACTTACACTACTATTGTGCTATTCATTCGATTGAGCTTATTCTCACGAGTATTGAGTTTCACCCATAGTTCTCATAAACATTTATTGTTTTGACAATAATTTTCTTCAGAATTATGTTTATGGCATTCAATGTACATAAATGTATTCGTAGACATAATTTTTATCAAATAAGTGTTGTTGTGAAAATAAAATAATAATATTAACAAAATAATAAACCAGACAAGAAATTTGAGTTTTATTTTCTACTAAAGATAATTGTTAAAGTGGTTTTTATTATTGCATGTTTACATTTTACATTGTATAAGTACATAGACAAGCTGTATTATAATTATACAAATTCGATGCAAAGTGAATTGTGATCAAATTATTATTAAAAAGAGAAAATGAAAAACATACCCAATAATTTAGAATTTATATTGACAAAAAGTAGTAAAATTTGAGAAGAAAATCCGCCATTGAAATCATTAGAAACAATTGTATTAACAATAAATTATCCATTTGATTATATTTGAATAAATGAAAACTTCATAATTGTTATGATACCCACTTATTGAGTTTGTAACAAAAACCAAGTAGAAATGTACTTTGCATTTGACAAAAAAAGAAAAAAAAACAAACAAAGAATGGAGAAATAAATTTAAAATTTTAGGCAAACATTTTTGCGTGTCTTTTTTAAATGGTTTGGAATAACTAAAGCCCCTCCCGCATGCGATTATGAATTTCGTAATCCTTCATTAAAAATTAATTAAGATGAACGCCCGAGGGGCACGGAGAAAACAAACAGTTGGGTTACCCTTGTGTTTTTTATTCGGATTGTTTACAAGTGCCAATGAAGGGAAGGGTTGACAGAAACATATCTATCGTTTGATGAGTAAGTACGGTTGCAGCAAGCAAATTTACCCAAAGTCAACACTGTGATACTGGAATGTTTCTTATTGAACGACAGGTTGGAGCATATATGCATAGTGTTGAATTACTGATTGAAATTCATATTATATCCCTTTTTTATGAATGAAACTCGTTTCCGTAAATCTAAATCGCAAGTGAAGGCTACGATAAACTTATAAAACGTTTCAGATATGCAAAGTGGTGGAAAAAAACAGTCAAATAGAAGGAATTACTTTAAAACGGGCACATTTTTCAGACAGTAATTAAAGAATTATATCCCAGGAGTCCTTCGTTTTCGAAGGAACTTTTTCAATGTAAAACTCTAGACAAATCATACTGAGACTCCCAAGTCCCAACTCACAACCCTCTTGCCGCCATTTTGTTTTCCTATCGGTGCAATGTCAGTTAGATAGAAACATTCAAAAAATAAAAATGCTGCCAACCGTGAGGAAATGTGATAGAGTTCGGGAATACCAAATTTTTACATTACTGAATGCCATTGTTAAAAGGCGAATAATTTGATTTGTTTGGTTAATAAAACTATCTAAAGGAAATGTTCTACATTCCAGAAACTTATTAGGAGAAACACGGTTGCGTATTTTTTGCTTTTTAATATCATTAACATCGATTTCATGCGTACATTTTTTTTAGATAACTGAAGAAAAGTTGCTCAAAATGTTTTATTTTCCTTCAACCAATCTACATTGTTCATTATTCATATAATTATATTTTAAGCAGATGAAGGCTGCCAACTTATTCCTAATAATTTAATGAATAATTTCAAATTTAACGGATAAAATTCTATGAAGGCTGTCAGCAACTTTGCGCAAAGCGGAAGTGGCATATGCAAGGTGCGAGTGAGTCGGAATTTTTTAAGTTATTCGTGACATTTTTGTCAATACGAATTTCTATGTAACAATACCAGCGCATATAGCCACCCAATAAAAATATAACTCGTAGGCAAGTAACGGGAAATCAAAGTTGGTGGCCTCAGTATGATTTGTCTCTGGTAAAACGTCTTATGGCTTGTAGGTCAGTAGTTCCAAACTACGATGAAACGAAAAACCGACAGGAAACAGGAGTCAAAAACCAAATGAGACGGGGTTACGTTGGTGTTGTAGGTATGCTACCGAGTTTATATAGTGTGTTGAAGTAAATGATGTTCGAAGATATTAGAAAGTGAAACATTTTCCAAACGTTTTTATCATGCTTTAATCGAAAGCTTAGTGTTGCAAAGATTGCAAAGATCAAGTGCTTGTTTTGAAATTTCCGTTTAACTATTTGACTTTATGAATTTTCGCTTCTTTCGCCTAGATTCCTAAGCTCAATATATTTTTAATACACCAAACATTTTTTTTCTCTTCAGATTTAGTTGCCAAAGTGTGTTATAGATAATTCAATACTTAGTACTAAGCCTGTTTCACCAAACCTTTAGGTTCTAAATTATTCATGCACAAATTTATGAAAACCGCCCCTGGGTCACAGATAACAGTGCCCCCTTTTCAATGAATCTGCTGTCAATAGTTCGCAATTTCAATTCGGAATTGGTTTTAGCAGGATAAAATCAAATGATTTCAAAGTACATAACATCAGATAACAGTCAAAAACGAAAGACAGTCATGTTTGCATAAATCGTACCTTTGGTTCCACGCACACACAGCGGAAATATTGCGACTATCCAATGCAGCACTTCACCATTTATCGTATGCATGAGCGGAGGCTAGCGAGATTATCCTGCCAGCCAACAAGGCAATGCGAGGAAAATTGTGTGTCGGGTGCAGTGAAGTTGCAGTGAAAACGTACAGAGATACAGATGGCCATTCCATGCTCGTCCTTTACAAATCTCTATACATGCAGATACGAGTAGTTCCATTAAGAATTGACCTCCAATAAAAGTTGATGCAGAGATTTACGGAGATTTTTTATTTTTTCCATACATAAGTAGTATTAAAGAGATTCAACTCATTCTTTCAGTTTAAAGTGAGCGTAATTAGGCTGACGGGAAACTTGAGCCACGAAACACGAACAAGCAATTTTCCTGGCTTTTTGTGAATAATCCATCAGGGGGGTGCTTCGGAATTTTGGAAGACATTGGCTATTGTGAAATACCTACCTTTGTATACAGTCCTTGCTTCCAATGGGGGCAGGCACAGGTTGTCCAAAAATGTAGTACATAATTATAGGAAAATACGTTTCAACCTTTAAGTCGATTTAAAAGGAACAGCGACCATGCAAAATATTATCGAAACTGGAATTGCATTGCTGATGCAGTTTTCGCATATCCTTTCTGTTTTTGACTCGCCCACCCAGTTTTCTTATTTTCACATGCCGTTTTCCAGAAAGATCGCATTTATTTCAGCCGCATTGGATTGACGAATACTCAGCGATTCTTCTTCAATCAACATTCGCTGCCTCAACGATATCAATTTTTTTTTTATAAAACAAGGAGATTCTATATCGTGGAGCACTCAGACCAATCAGAGTCCATTGCAATACAAACGAAACCCCCTTTTTTGGTGTAGTGGGGGAGAAAGTCTTATATAATTCGTTTCTTTTTATGTTTGGGTGGTCGAGTATTGCTGTCCCCGAGTGGTCTCGAACCTGCGCCGCTCGCATTTTGTTGTTTCCGGAGGATTTCTAGCGAATCGCCGGCGATTCTTCCATAAACATTTGCCGCGACAGTAACCATTCCACACAAATGCCTAGGATTTTCCGATTAACTTGTCGGCGAATAATTTTTTTCGCATCAGAACTTAAAGCGAACAAATTACGAATTGCCTGGTTTGCTGAGCAAAGGTTTAGGATTTCACAATAAACTTGTCGGCGAATGAATTTTGTTTGCTTCAGAACTTAAAGCGAACAAAATACGAATCGCCTGGTTTTCTGAGCAAAGGTTTAATTTTAAAGGAACCACAATATGGGTTAGTAAAAAGAACGTAGATAACTTGAATTTTAGGACTTCTATTAGGGCCCCGCCTTTTCTAACTAAACTGGGGAACAGGATAATTTATTCACGAAATTTCATTCGATATGCATATCGCCTACCGATTTCGATTCAATGAACACTTAGACCTTCAAACTCCCCAACAAATTTGTATTGATGATAAACGCACCTGATCTGAACGCAATAACTTATCATGCGTAGCATTATGATCTAAAGTGATTAGTCATCGTCCGGTACTCTGCACGTGCTTTCTATTTCCTTAACAGGTTGAGTGAATTCACAAAACACAAAGTAAATATATAATATCGAAAGGCGCCACTCAAGCTTAAGGACAGACAAAAAAAAACGAACACATTTCAAGTAACAGCTGTCACATAAATCTCAACTCTATTGATTTCGAAATAGGGGAAGGAAAAATATATACCCGCCTACCCAATTTATTGACGTCATATTAAAATTACACTTGAAATCTATGTCCGTTTTCTCACCATCCTTATGTGTACTTATACCCTTTCGTATGCCACACTGAGCCTATCGCATACTAGGCGCCGGCGATTATAATATAGGAATTATAATCGCCAAAACCTCCGCACTTCGTACAGGATGCCATTAAAGTGGATGAAAATGCTTTTAAGCACTCTACCATGAGCCGTCGTCCTCTTGTAGTCTTGAACGAAGTGAGCCAAACCGAGCCCCAAACAGAAGACTGTTTTTTTTTTTCGATTTCACATCGAGTTGGTGAATTAGGTCAGTGTAACGATATCAGTCCCCCATTTATGTATAAAACGACAATTTACCATCACCGTTGTCATTCCCATACACCTACTACGTAGAATTAACATAAATCACGTTTTATTGCTGGAAAAAAAAGAACTTAACAATGCCATCGAGAAGGAGGAGGCAATAAGAGGCATTAGCCGCACCAAAGGCATAAACCCATGAGGAAAGATTTAAAATGCCTTCCGAAGGGACATTTAATGGAAGGCAGAGAGTTTTAAAGTGAGCAAGTGTGTTTACGTTTAGTCCAATCATCATATCCACCTCATTTACTAGAATGGGTCGAGAAAAACACCCATTGGCGTTTTTCGTTTTTAGTTGACAGCAGAGCCCTAAAAGCAGTTAGAGTTCTGAGTTTTTGTTTATATTTGCGTGTAGAGCATGATCAGACCGCACTCTGTGAGAATGGGACAACTTGATTAAGCAGGCTGAGTAAAACCATAAGCACAGCTTATATTGACAGCTGACCATGTGACTACGGATTACGAAATGGCTACAGTACAAATTCGTGTTTGTTTTATCGTTGCTTGAAAATACAACAGCATATTTTGACAGCTAACTATATGATTGCTGATCTGGTACACGAATGTTGTTGCAGATTGTAAAAAAGATTAGTTGACTAAGGTAATACAACAATATGTAAATCAGACAGCTATTTTTGGACACAGTCGGTTCAGAGAATGTGGGACAAATATGCTTTTTATATATGGACCAGTGGTCTCAGACTGCGATGCCTGTATTCCCCTTTTTTTATCAGCAAGGGCAATAATTTTCCCTTAAACTCGAAATAAGTTCCCCTTTTTTCCTCTAAGTGAAATTTGCCTTTATTTTTATAGGAAAAAAATAAAAAAAAACTTAGTCGTTTTATAACTGTTTTTATTAACAAGATTTATCGTAAAAATATACATGTTATGAAAGGATCGCAATAAAATAAAATAAAAATCGCTAAGAAATAAAAATAAAGTCATAAAATAAATCACAAAAATTCTTACGTAGACGTTCGATGGGCTGTTTTCTTTCATATTTAGTGTTAACGTTTCATTTTGTGTAAACTTTAAAATTTATTGGTATTGAAAATGCGTTTTAATTTTACTTTCAAGCAATTTAAGTTTCAAAGAGATTTTTGCTTTTATCCCCTTTTTTTAAGTTTTCCCCTCTTTTTTCCCTTTTCCATTATTTTTCATTGAAAAAGCACCAACATTGGCGGTTTTCCCCTTCAATCTGGGACCACTGATATTGACTGCTATTAGCCAACTTCACGTTGTTTCCAACATTTGCGCCAGCGCTCTTGGTTCAGAATAAATTGGAAACAAATTATAAGAAGCAGAAGCAAGGTAGCTTATATGGACCTCATTAGTGGTATGAGGAATTTAAAAATATTTTTTTTTAAAATACATTGAAGACAAATAAAAGATTATAATGCATTTCGCATTATAAGTCGAACAAGAAAGTAAGTTTATTCTGCTCTATAGTTTCTCTGCTCTATACTTGTGAAATTCGGAGGGAACTCAATTTGATTCTGCAGCCTTTTCATCATTCAATGTCGTGGCGCCAGTACATCTTCCAGAGGTATGAATCTATCCAAAATATCATTTAAAAAGTTGTAAGACTGTCCAGAAAATTTTGTTGATTGAAATATGTGCAAAAGTGGTATTGCATAATACTTGCAAAAAAAGAAATGTGAAAGAACTGAAAAAACGCATTCGCCATCAATATATGAAAATTGTGCAATTTATGGGGCAATTAAGCATTACAATACGATTTTTCATTCATTGTTGGTTCCATCTATTGTTAACAATTTAAGCTACCACATTTTCGATGCGACATCTATTGTAAAACATTCCGCAACAATTTTAATTTCAACCGTTTAACGTAGCAAATCTTCTAACCCCCAATGTGTGTCTTTAGCATTCTATGGGCAAATCCAAGATGGCTGGCATTTTGTTACACTTCTTATTCGCTTTGAATCAAGTGCGCTAGTTATGTGGGCGTCATTTTTGAGCCTATATGAAACTGACATTGTACTAGCAGTCCATTTATGTAGTATAATCATGGTACGACCTATGGTCGCGCTCTGTTTAGTATACAATCCTCTGAATGAAAAAAGTAAAAAGTGTACTTTAGCAAAGCTTAGTTCTGATGCATACACATTTAAAAATCTAGTTATCTTAAATCGGCTAGATTGGTCAGGACTAGAAGTATCTTGAACGCAAAAACTAGATTGGTCGGTAACTTTTCTTACATCAGCCACTATACGAAATGTCAACTTAATACTCATGTGGTTTTCCATTGGGACAACCACATGAGTATTATGTGGTTTTGATCTAAATCACTTTTCATGTTCCATTGGAACAAAAAATCAATCATTTTTTTTAATTCGGATCACTTTTTGCAGATCTCGAAATATTTTCAGATTTACACATACTGCCACAAACGCCAGTATACTTTGCACAGCTGTTTTACGTCATTTTAAGAAGTTTGCTTTCAAAACAAATGCGCAAAGTTTCATGAAAACTGGATATATCTTCATTGTCTTCCTCATCATCTGGAAACTACATCTGAATCTACAACAGGGAAAACATTTTTCAAGTCAATATCCATAGTTGATTTTTCCAAAAACGACACACTAATCCATTTACAAAAGCAGATTAATTTCGTTGCATGTTTCATGAGCCGCGTTAAATCTGAGATCTGAAAAAAATATCGGGTGGTCCCAAGTGAAAACGAATACGTCACGAAAATATGGACTACGGCTACACCTAAAAACGTCAACTGAAGAAAACTATTCATATGATAGATCTCAATCTCAATCAAAACTGAGACACATCAAGTCAGCCAGCTGTCAGACTTACTACACAAGATACTAGAACGTCCTTATGTTGCATTTCGACGTTTA
This sequence comes from Cheilosia vulpina, assembly GCA_916610125.1. Lineage (NCBI taxonomy): Eukaryota > Metazoa > Arthropoda > Insecta > Diptera > Syrphidae > Cheilosia > Cheilosia vulpina. The sequence continues at coordinate 37,926,430 of OU744279.1, read as the reverse complement.
AGAATCGAGGTTAATTAAACAGCGTGACTTCCACCGTAAATTTTTCATCGACTTATGTGCTAATTTCACAAACACCTTTGTTGTTTTATGGAGCGCATACATACAGTTAGTTACAACTTTAAACTGGCATACGATGCAGCTTCTGATTCCCGACATCGCTTACCTTTTGAACGAGATGTGTTTATCTCATGCAAGCATTTGTCAGTTCTTTGGAAAAATGAGTTTTTTATCCCTCGCCTAATCTGCAACGGCTTCACAAAACTATTCTGTCAAACTGTTTCTAATTTAGTTTGCCACATACTGCATTTTGATCTTATCTCTGTTGACCACACAGAAGCAAAACTGCAAATGTTAAACTAAAAATAGAACACATCCATTCCCATCGGTCATTCTTTTTCTTTCTGACATGAGAAGCAGTAACTGAAGCATATCCGCATACATGAAGAACCTCCCGAAAGGATAAACATTTTAAATTTGTATGAAATAAATTATTAAACGCTAGCCAACGAGTTTTTGCATCGCTGTCAGTTTCAGTAATCCGACGGCGCTGCAAAATCTCGTTTATGTAAATCAACCCGACATGCTGTGGTATCCGCAGTGTGACTTATCAGGATTTTCTTTGTGTGCAACACCGGTGGGTGAGAATTCTTAATTTGAGCAATTTGAAAGGAGGAGAAATTTAATTTTAATTTTAAAAATGTATATGCTGTCCTATAATTTAATGTGTGTATGCGTTGGTCTCTAAACAGATACTTAATGATTATGTATAATCAAATACCAATAGCAAGTGTTTCCAAAAACACTTGTTTTCAATATACCCACTTTGGAAACACCAGAAATACGAGTACGTGTCAGGTTACTTAGACTTAGTGGTCTTATTGCCTTGATACCTTGCATTTTGTATAGCTATCTAGGGATATTCGCCAAAATGACATCTCAGAATTTTGAACGAGAAGCAACCAAAACAGCAAAATGTTGATACGTTGTTGGGTGCCAATATAATAAATCTAATTAATATTGGCCTCAGCGAGCAGCCCCTTCTTGGCATGTTTGTGTTCCGTCCGGATCTTTCAAAACTAAAAGACACGAACTACGTCCCATAGTCTGGCATTGGGCCTACATTTCAATATTCAGTGATTTGCTGAATTTGATAAAGGTCTAATACTTTTAGCATCTGTTCTTTATCACTTTATTTAAGAATATAAAGGCACATGTTCTGTACTAAGTGACATATGAACAACCGTCAAAATCAAAATTCTTATTAAGAGAATTTAGACAAGACAAATGATGGATGACACATTGATATAAGCCACTTATCACCTAAAATTAGTAGACGTAATCGTTTTTATCAACATGACACCTTCGAATATTGCCCCTCTTATTTGTAGACGTAAAAAAAGCGGCAGAGTTCCAAGGTGGTAATAGTTTCAAACAAAACCATTTTATTTTCTGCTTTCAAACGCTGACAGAAAGTTCAGAAATAGAGACTCACCAGTGGAATTGATCCCACTACCAATTAGTCGTAGAACTAGTCGAGAGATAGCCAACTCTTCACAAAATTATATGAAATACCTAGTCATCTAGATTTGGCTGGACTATATACATATACCTACGAACGAGTAAAAATTGACTAGATGTCAACTTGAATATGACAACCAGTTAATCAGGTTGTTATATATTAGCTACAACAACAATACGCTTGTTTTTTTAGCTACGATCTTAGCAAGGCAAAGTAAAGTAGGATTTTCATGACCGCAATTACAACAACTACGCTCTACTTGACACTTCGAGGAATCACAGTAGTTGTTGTATTTGTGTGTGATGTGTTTTGGGGGATACCCGTCCGTACCCGAACGAAAGATATCCATCTCTTATAATCATTCATCTCTGCTCTTTAGTCTTTAGAACCTACATTAGGATAAAAAAATAATTTAAATTAAAAATATCGTTAGTTAATTTTTTCAATATTTCTATTGCTTTTGCCGCCATCTAGTCAGTCAAATAGGTAACAAAAGTGTTCGTTGCTTGTGGACTGTCATTGGATTGATAAGAACACATTCCACACCTCCGTCCGTTGCTTTTCTCTTTTGAGAAAACAAAAACAAATTTCCATATGATTTTGACATTTCTTCTTCAGTTCAGTTCAATCTCGGTGGGGCGGTCACACGTATTTTTGTAAGCGCAGTAGAAATTGTCTTCCGGTTTTCGTTCTTGCTTACATTTGGTGTTTCGTTTTAAACTTAAACCAAATTGTTTTGTAGTTTTCCCTGCGTTTCGCTTAAAGGTTTGTCAATAAAACGAACGACTACTGACTGGTATTTTAAAGTGTTGCAAAAGAGTGAAATTTACATAGCACAAGCATTAAGCATTATCCAATCCATATCCACCTACTGCCGTGATTGATTTAGCAGATTTATCGATTTAACAAGGAAAATATCTATTTTCGACATCAAGGTGATGCGTTAGGCGTTTTTTACACAAAAATCTATTTTGGAGACCATTTCCAAGCCGCATGAACAAATATAATCATCCAAATGGCGGCAAATACAAAGCAATATGATCGCTAGTGGGAAACAAAGCCCATTCTTGGCATTCTTTGCAAAAATGGAACAAACGAATATTGCAAATTGTGGCCTAGGTCTGGTCGATCGTAAAGAGTTGCCAAGTGACCTTCATTTTGTTGGTACACCGATGGATTTTTCATCACATTTCAAGTTGATTTGCTGTCTAACTTCCTTTCTTTCAGTTTCGTGCGCATTTTTTGGACTTTATGGTACTGTAATCTGTAATGGGGCACTTTTTTTTTATTAAGAATGAGAATTCTAAACAAAAGTGAAATCTGTATCTGTCTGGTGCAACAGTTTGTTTATTGTCGGAGAAAGTCAATTAGTATTGGATTACACTCTCATAAAAACTGACCGATAATTCAATTACTGTGTTTGGTGGATGGTATGCGAGTAACCTAAATAAAATGTTATTGTGCCCTTTCACACTCTTATATGAATTCGACTCAAATGCAGTTTGTTTTGTTTGTCGTATTATATCAAGCCAATAAAAGTCGATTGCATTTTCGTTTATTTTCTTCGTAGAGGTCAAACCAATTGGATAATTTGGATGATACTATGAAATTGGATGAAGTTGTTACATGGTAAGTCAAAGACAGAATGATCTATGTTATATTTTTGTCCATTAAACCGTAATCTGTATCAATATCATTAAATGCCACAAAGTTGATAATCATTTACGATATGCCGCACACATTACAAAGGTCTTGGGTGTAGTTTTTATTAGCAAAGACGTTGCACTGGACGTCTTTCAATTAATACTGTAATCATATGGGTAGGTGGGTATAGGCCGTTTCGTAGGACTTTGGGAGAGTTTCCCCTAGAAAACCTGTATTTTGTAACAGACTATACCCAATTCTTGGTCGTCAACGGACCCGACAACTACATAAGTACTTATTCGTACCTAATCTGCTACTCACAATCAGCGTTGCCACATTGATACAAGTTTGTTACATTTTTTTTTACATTTGTTTTAAAAAAAGCTGCGGCAACATTGCTCATAATCAGTCGAGAATTGAAATTCTTGAATAGATGTTTGTCTACCCGTCCATAGACGTAACACAAAACAATCAAATGTTTAAGTGGCCTGGGCTCTAATCGCGTAAGCAGGGTTCGGAATTTACTGCAATATTAGGAACAAAATAAAATCTACTGCATCTACAAGCATTTTTTCTAAATTCAAAATCTGCAAAAAAAATGAATCTACTACACTTTTTTTTTTAAATATCTACTGCGAAATTTTACAACTGAAGTCCGAACCCTGCGCGTAAGCACAAAACGATAGAACGATATCGTCTCGACGATGCTTCTACTTCGTGTAACAACGAAAAAACGATTTCTTGTTGCTTCACGTTACTTATTCAAATGTCAAATACTATCGTCGAAACGATTCGATTGAACGATGACTATTTTGCAATCGTTTCGTCGTTTTTGGTGCATTTTTAATTAGGCCTGAGAGAAGCACAAATAAAAATAATTAAAGGAACACACTTATGTTCTCTGAAGGCGACTCGCACCTATCCAAATAGTAAAAGAATTCATTTTTTGCAAAAGATAAATAAATGGCAACTGCAATTTTTTGGAATATCAAATGAATTTCATTTATTTGTTTTATGATTCCGTACGTAGATTTTTAATGCAATTAGAAAAAAAACAATCATTGCATTAATTTTTTTTGCAACTAGCCCCTTACCAAAAATTCTACTACCAAATCTATCTATTTTTGCCAAATTCCATGTCAATCAATGACAACGAAGAAAAATAAACAAATTCAAGAAAAAAAAAAAAAACAATTTCCATACATTTTTAAATTTATTCGGTGACAGAGTTTGTTTACAGTCATGTTCAAACCGTAGAAAATAAAAACGATGAACGATTCGATTGAACGATCGGACGATGATAGGCCTGTTTTTTTTAGCTTCGATCTCAGCAAAGCAAAGTAAAGTAGGATTTTCAGTTGGCAATTACAACAACTACGTTCTACTTGACACTTTGAGAATTCAGAGTAGTTGTTGTGATTGCGTGCTGTAAATCCTACTTTACTTTGCTTTGCTGAGATCGAAGCTCAAAAAAACACGCCTGATGTTATATCAAGCAAACTAAAAACCAGAGATGAATGAATAAAAGAGATGGATATCTTTCGTACGTGTATCCCCCCAAAACCCATTTGTTTACATCGTTGTTTTTGTAATTTCAACCCCCGTCTGTGAATACGTGTTAGCTACGAAAAAGCATGTTGCTAATAGCCGGCCAACATTCCTTTTGATTTTATGAGCATCGCGATGTTCAATTGTTTTGTGTTTGGTATTAAACTTGTTTGGTTTTTGTTAATGCTTCGATTAAAATAAAAAAAAATAGTGAAATACACATTTCGAAATATCGAATTCTAGCATTAAAGTCCAATTCATGAACTCACATGTACATGAACTCACCTTTCCACTGGAAAGAAATATATCTCTGTATTCCATTATCTTTGCTAAAAACGATATCGTTTTGTTTAATCCTTTCGACGATAATCGTTTCAATAACTACGCGATTAGAGCACTGTACTCCCATTTGTTTGCCCCGATGTATCTAATGGGTTATCCCGAGTTATACCGATTACTGAGACTTATGGTATTGAATCAAATCACATTTAAAAAGTAATTTTAAACCATTTTGACCAGTATAGGTATATAATTACGGTGAACATTTTAAAGGCTTGTGAAGTGAATTTGCACTGCTCTCCGAAAAGTGCTATGAAATCGAAGTTCGAAAGTGACTTTTTTTTTTGAAATAGGTAGGTATTCGTGGAGAAATTTATGCAGGGTGACTAAGCTCAAAAGTTTTTGTTTTAAGAGTTTAAAAAAAGATTTTAGGTTACATATAAAATAAAAATTACATCAATATTCAACTTTCGCACTGTTATTTTACTTAAAATGATAGTAGCTGGAGGAAACGAACTGAGAACTTCACTTTTTGTGAATCGGTCGCTACAGTAAAATTTATCGGATTACTAGGATATAGGTATTCATCTCTGTCAACTGCCAACTACAATAAGTTGGACGTCAATCCCCGGCAGATTCCTTAAAACGGTTTAAAGTCTCTCACTATTGTAAAATCATCCGCATACGTACCCAGCGAAACTCCAAATTAAAAGAAAACAAGTAAAAATGTTATCATCGGCCTGGCCGATACTTTGATACCCTCCACTGCACATAAGTCATGCAAAACTAGTTTTGTATGGGAGGTACCATAACTACTTGACCGACATAGCCCATTTTCAATACCAACCTGACGACGATAAAAGTAAGTCCTTTCACCAAATTTCAACAGACGGACAGACAGACAGACGGACATGGCTAAATCGATTCAGAAGGTGATCCTGATTCAGAATATATATACTTTATGAGGTCTCCGGTGACTCCTTCTTGGCGTTACAAACGTAATGACAAAGTAAATATACCTTCCTGTAGAGGGTATACAAATTGTGAGCCATCACGGGACGCCTGGCAGTTTTGAAACATCAAATTATTTTGTACAAGTAATATGCATAAAAGAGCAGATTACGACAGAAACTGAATATGCCATATAAAATATTACGATTTTTTTCCAAAAAGTATGACTTTATTTAATAAACATTTATTTTCATTAAATACAAAAATTGATTTCCAATTGCTACAACTCAATTCTTTTAATCAGTGACTTCAGTAATAGTTATAATCGATGTTGCCTCTGACGGTATTACTGTGACAATTGGTCGATGATAACTGAAGTATGTTACAAAAGTAACATTACCGAGATATCTTATAAATACAGCGTCTATAGCTATAGATTTTTTACATCAAAAAACCTTTTGTTTTTTGTTCATGGGAATTTTAACAGCAAAATGAATGGAAAATTATATCTGATTTGTAATACGGTAAGACCAGCCGTCAAGTTTAAACAATCAACATAAAAAATAAGTCGGCAAAATATTCCTAATTAATTTTAAGTGACTGTGTTATATGTATACATAGAATTAGGAAACGAAAACTGTATAAAAACAATATCTCAATAAATAAAGTATAGATCTTTTTGAAGATCCGTATCTGATTTGATTACTGAAGCCATTGTAAGTGAAATATATAGCATTTCTAAAAAAACTTTCACTTTTGCTCTGACGTTTCTGAGAGGGAACTTTGACAAATCAAGTTTTGTGTGTTTGAACACCAAATTAAGATTTTTAGTATTCGCAATGCCTTATATACATTTAATTTAAAATAGCTATGTATTTACTTTTTTACAACCTTTTAAGATCAATGGCTTACATTAAGCCCCGATTCTGCCATTGTTAGGCATCGCAAGTAACAAGCTCTTGTGAGGCTGATTTTTTGTAATTCGATAACGTTTTCCGAATTCTACGATATACCTCACAAAATATTGACCTGATCATGGCTAATTTCAAATTGGCACAACAAGTTATTAAAAATAAATAAATAAAGATAATTTTTTGGGCAAAATCCCCACCGTTCTTAGTTTTTTTTTTACCAAAATGTTTATTTTTACCAAAAAGCATAATTACTACTCCATTTGTAACTACAACAGAGGAAACATTTTTCAAGCCGATTTCCATGGTTGATTTTACAAAAAACAAATGGAATTTGAACAGCTGATATATTGTTGTCAAATAACGCATTAATCAATTCACAAAAGCAGATCAATTTCATTGCATGTTCCATGAGCCGCATAAAATCTGACATCTGAAAAAGATTTTTGGTGGTCCTAATGGAAAACGACACAAGTTTCAATGGAAAAAGTTTAAAATTTGCAATGGAAAACGCTAATTTATTTGCTAAAAACAGGACAGGTCAGTTAATTTGACCTCTTCAGAAACGCGAGTGTTAATGAATATGGTGTTCAAGTTTCAAAAGATTACAGAAAATAAAAAAACTGATTCCGTCACAAACAAGGAAAAAGATGCTTCATGGAATAAAATTGCCGAATTATTTAATTCTGCTAGTGGTGTGAGACCGCAAGAACTTCAAAATCTTTAAATCTAAAGTATGATAGCTTTAAAAAAGAATACAAAAAATAAAGCCGCACAGAATCGTCAAGAACCGCCATCCTACGAATCGTTTTTCGCGCTGAAATGTCGGAAATAATGAAAGCCAAGTTAAATAGCTGTAGAGAGATTTTTCAATAGCCACCTGCAACATAGTCACAGTTTTTGAAGCAGCTATTTTTCACTCAGACTGCGTAGTGAAATTTTCATATGGAAAGTTCATTTTGACATTTCGCGGTGAAAAATATGTATAAAAAATTGCATTTCACGTGAACTGTATACTAGGCTTAGTAATGAACAGTTTTGTATTTGAAGAAAATGTTTATTGTGAAGTATTTTGTATACAAAAACATATTCTGTATTTTAGAAAATTTTTTTTGTATTTTATTTAGATTCAGATTCAGAAAACCAAAATTCAATGAACAAAATCATAATGCCAAAGTACCCTAACTTGCTGAACGAGCAAGTAAACTAGTACTAAAAAATATGTTGTACACATTTAAGTTTTTTTTCTAATTTTTTTTTTTCATATAGTGCAGGTACCTATTTATTAAATGAAAAAGGATTGGATAATTGTTCACAATTTGGAATTCTAAAATATGTTCACTGTAATTATATTTAGGGTTACCGTTGTATACGAACCAAATAATTTGGTTTGGTTTCGATCCAAGCACTAAAAATTGTGGCCAATAAGAAGAAAGACAGAAGCATTGAACACATGAGGATCTGACAAAAATAAGTATTGCAGAATCTGTCACTCATTTAGTTAGGTTTAAGGAGGCTGTACATGGGAAATTGTACTAATTCAATTCCCACTTTAATTTTCTGTTTTCGTTTCGTAGTTTAATGTGTGAAAATTGCGCAGCAATTTGAAAATTATGGTTTAAAGGCATTACCATCTTTAAACACGTTATATGTATTATTATATTTTCAGGTATCAGAAGAAAATCGGTACATATGACAAGCAGCAATGGGAAAAGACAGTTGAACAGAAAATCTTGGATGGCTTTACAAGCTTTACACTAAAGAATGCAAAACTGAAAACAGAGCTTATAGATGTTGATTTAGTAAGAGGTATGTATATAATAACAATGCGCCGTACTAATAAGGAATTTTAGGCACGTTTTTAAATTTAGCCTCATGCTATTCGGACGTACTTCGTGACACGGCTACGTAACGAAATGTCAAAGTTAAATCGCGGCAAATATGGGTAATGTGGCTCGCTAAAAGGTCTCTAAACTCCAGTAATTCATTTTCGGGCACGATCCTGTACGTGTTAAGACCCAACTATTTTCAATGAAAATACCATAACGTTACGTCAAATACGTAGTTTCCCGAAGCCAGATAAACGTCAGTCTGTACAAAAATTACATGCGAATAGCATGTATAAACTCACAATTGGGAAATTTGTATGGAAAATATAGCCACTGTGAACTACTACAATTTAGTACTTATTCGCGATAGCACGCCTTCAAAGTTACAAGTTTTCAGACCTATACTCAAATCCCTGAATTACGTCATCTTCAATTCCACATCTGCCCTCAATTGCCGATTATCTCTGAACGAGATGGCGAAACAATTCAAAATTCACCTTATATGGGTGCCGGGTCATAGAGACATTCCAGGTAATTGTATGGCCGACGAACTCGCCAGACAAGGCACTACTATTCTACCGGATAAGGAGAATCTCTACATGCCTCTTGCAACTTGCAAGCTTCTAGTTTAACAAAACGCGTTAAGCGCTACTAATCGCAGGTGGTCTAATTGTACAACGTGCCACACCCCGAGACAGATCTGGCCTCAGCTGGATCTCAAGCGCTCTAAAAATCTTACTTCACTGAAAAGACCCATGGAAAGCACTTTAGTAGGTGTCATCACGGGACACTGCATAATAGGGAGACATGCTCTCAGGTTGGGCCTCCCTTCAAACGATTTCTGCAGAAGCTGTAGGGACGAGGAGGAGGAAGAGACTATTCTTCACCTTCTTTGCATGTGCCCAGCATTGTCAGTCCGTAGAAAACTATACCTCGGAGAATATTTCTTCGACCATCCTAGCGAACTCGCAAATATAGAAATCAACTGCCTCCAACGCTTCATTCTTAGCTCCGACTGATTCAACGGGTAGTTTATGAGAACACTGATCCTGTGGTATCACAATGGGCCTACTTTGGCCTAAGTGAGGCTGCACTTGAGGCGGCCGGCCACTCTAACCTAACGTTCATGTTTATTTATTTCAAGAATGAGGATTTCATTTTCAGACTATTTATAAACTCGTACATTCTCGTAAGTAGCCAAGTTTTATGTTTGAGTTGCTGTTTTTACAGAGATTATGGTCTATTTGTCAAGGCATACATAGAGTTCCCACGGCATTCACACTTTCGTGAACTTGCGCTGTTATACAATTTTTGTTGCTGCTCTCAGATGATAAACTTTTTCAGATAGCATGCTGGTGGAAAGTATAAAAAAAACAACAAACCATATAAATTAACAATGCGTCCATATTATGTAAATATACTTTATTACTTGCTGCTGCACAAAGTGTTCGTAATGCTTGCAGGGCAACTACCCACATCATATAGATAAGATAAGATAGGAATACTCCCTATCATGCCCGAACAAGTGAAATTGTGTTTAATTCAGAATAAAAATATGCTCCCTCATATTTTTTTATAATTAGCTGCTGATCGGGTAATGGTTTACCTGCTGACGAACGTTTATCAAGTAATTAGATCTGCAAATGTGAGGCGTTCCATCTTTGTTAATAGTTTCAGCTACGGAAAATACTCTGATACATTGTTGTTCTGTTTTTCCACAAAGAAAGACACAAAACCAGATATCTTTGGGTCATGCAAAGCGATTATCAAACCGAGGATCATCTATACAGCGATAGCATTGGTGTAACAATGAAATCCAGCAGCGATAGAAACAATTCTAAGCGTTCCGCGTTTAGAAATAAACGAAATAAAGGAAATTAGCGTCAATGCCCTTAGGCTCTCTAATTTTCCATACCTCAAAGTAGCAACATAGGACAGTTTTAAGATGATCCTGACATAAAAAAAAACTCCCGGCTGATTGTCAAACGTACTCGAGTGGTGGTGCAGTAAAAAAAACCTAGAGTTGTCTTTTGTGTTTTGTTTCAAGGAAACTATTAGAAAACAAATACTCTGATACGTCAGTTCGTGGCAAGTCTTTTATAGTACGTCCATTAAAATGTCATCTATTTTAGGTTCTACATTTCCAAAGGCCAAGCCGAAGCAAACACTTTTCACTGTGATACGATTGGCGATACTGCGATATTTCTTACTTCCAGTATATGCAAAATGGTGGGTCCAGCAGACATGTCACAAAGTCTTTGGCCTCCTTCTGTTTCTGTATGTAACGCAAATGATCAGCTGGGCTGTGTACACATTCAATATTCATCGCATGGATCCCGAAGTTGAGGTGAGTAATCGATTGCGAGGGAAACATGCAACCAATTGTAACCATTCTTCAACAGCATATTGTCTCGATATCGGAACTCCTCATCCCTATGGCAGTAAGTTTAATTTTAAGTCTCATTCATTCGCAAATCGTTGCTACTAGTTCTGGAAATGGCATCACGTCCAAACAGAAGAGGTATTGCAATTCACTGGGCAAGCGCAGGGAACGTGTCAGACGTCGACGGAAACTTGTCAAGTAAGTTTGCAAAAACATCGCATTCTACCACTATAGTTCTCTATTTTTTTCACAGGATTAGAGACACAGAATGTATGGCAGCTTCCCGAAGTAGAGCGTCAACTCCACAGGATAGCACTACCAACGTTCACAACAAGACTAGTTTTATCTCCGCAAAAGAGAGGGCGTTCTCAAAACTTCGAACAAATTCATTGGAATCGTCCTCCATCGACTCATCCAAAATGGCACTAGATCTCTCGGGTTGCAGTAGTTCAGCTTTGCTACCGGATGCCGATTCCATTACCGATTGTCTGAGCAGCAACAAAAAGCGCAATGTCAACTGGGACTCACCCATTCATAACTTTGCCGTAGAAGTTCAAGTGGAAAAACCGCCATCATCCGAAGTCAGTGTCGAAACCAACGACTGTTCATCAAAACCGCCAGTAATGGAAGAATCAGTCCAACAACGGCTCGACGGTTTCGTCAAACTGGAGGATGTCGTCGAAGATGATGATGCTGTAAAACGGATTGCTTGCGAAGATGACGGTTTTGAGAGTTTAAATGGCAAAAGCTCAAGCGGAGAAGAAAATGTTGCCGCTGTGCCGTTCGCTCAAAATGATCGGCCAATTGAAAAAAATCAACTGCGCTTGAGACTGACTGATTGCACAAGCAAATCTAATGAAGAAAACTCTGTAATTGATGAAGTATTCAGCACTGCCACCCCACTATTGGGATACAGACGAAAGTATCCACTTTCTTCCGAATCAGACTTGGAGAGATCAGCACGATTGGTGACTATGAAATCATCATCTGGTGAGATCTCTCAGAAGAAACCGGCTATAATAGCCAATGAAAGTAGCGATACAGATGAAGAGGACGACGATGGAGACGCCATTTCAAGTCCAGCATCCACTGGCACGTCCAACTACACCGAATGCACTACCTCTGCTACCGAATGGCTGGGCGTTACCACAAATAGTATGTATAGCCAGAACACTAAGTGGCTGCTTGTACTCAACTGTTTATTGTTTTAGGTGACGAGTGCAGTTACAGCTCGGAATTGGAGAATTCAGATTACAAACCCAGCCAAATGTCCGAAGATGAAGGTTATGACATGGATTTTACGCCGACGACGATCCTCACCCCCCATGGGAACACTGATCGAAGTAAGTTTTTTTTAATTGCAATAGACAATGCAATCTCAAACTTTTAGACTTGCACTAATATATATATTTTTTTTTTCGCAGCCAGTTGCACAATTTGGGACCAGAGAGAAATCAAAAAGGCACAAATGTCCGTTTTGGATATATCATCGTGTATAATAGAGCGCGTAGAAGCCATGCCAGAGACTTGTGATTACATCTACATTGGCGTCTGCTTTTCTATGATTCTGTCCTTGATTCCATCTGTCTGTCGACTGTGTGAGGTATGTTTTCTGGTGCACACTTCTCATAACATATATTGTACTTTCATATTTTTTTCATATTTCACTTTAGGTAACGATTGATTCTGATAAAGCCATGGAGATAAGTTATTTTGATGTTCCCATGTTACTTTGGGAGAAGGCCTCATTTTCGTTCATTGCCATCCTTCGTTTTGCATTCGGCGACTCCCAGTGGGAGCGTACAGTATTAATCATTGGCTTTATTCAACGGTTGTTCCTTACTTTAATATTATTCATGTTGTTTGCTGTCGCCGAGCGGACATTTAAACAGAGGTTAGTATTGTTTGGTAAGGTTTTCCACAGCTGTGTGCGCGGTAAATGTAATTCAATGCGAATGCATTCATGTCGTAACAGCAGCACTATTGTTTTTCACTGTACTACTCGAAGGGTAGGTAGAATAGCGAACCGATAGCAAGTAGCATACACCTGTGAATATCAGAACAGATCAGCTCTTAAACATGGACATTGATGAACAATCGTGTATTCAAATTAAATAATTTCTAGATTTTTGTATGCAAAACTATTCTCGCACTTGACGTCATCGCGGCGTGCGCGAAAATCAGATCTGCCACACTTTCGGCTGAACAAAGTGCGAAACATCAAAACATGGCTTAGTGTAAGATCTTACTTGAAGGTAATCCAACGCATTATCTCAACAACTGCAGATCTAATGAATGTTTGTGATTTAATTTTAGAAACGGGGCCCTCAGCGGTCAGTGGAAGTTATTGTGTCTACAGCCTTTTTGCTGACTCTGCTGTTGTTGGCATTTCTTAGTGTAGAATGGCTGAAAGATTCAGTACATTTGCACTCTCATTTGAATTTAGAAGCACTGCTATGGTCCACTGCAATGGGGATATTCCTTCTCCGATTCATGACGCTTGGCAATAAGATCAACCGAAAATACAGAAGCATTTCCGTATTGATTACTGAACAAATAAATCTGTATTTGCAGGTAAGAAAATTGACAATCTCTTGAACTTCAAAACGAGCTACATAATTTTCAACGCCAGATTGAACAAAAGCCGAATAAGAAGGACGAACTGATGGTGTCCAATAGTGTATTGAAGTTGGCCGGAGATCTACTCAAGGAGTTGGAGTCACCCTTTAAGATTTCGGGTCTGAGTGCTAATCCATACTTGTATACAACAATCAAAGTTGTTATAATGTCAGCTCTGTCGGGTGTTCTTAGCGAGATGTTAGGCTTCAAGTTAAAATTACATAAAATTAAAATAAAGTAGTGTAGTACAAAATTGAATCTATGTTAGGTATATTTTAATGAAATGGAATATAAATATTGTATATGTCGATACGTATGATATTTTTTTAATTTGAAAGTTTTTATTTTCTGGAAAAAAGGCAAGCTATGTTCATGAATCCAGCCGCCAAAATTAAGTGAAGTTATTAGTCAAGGCCACTAGGTACATCAATAAAGGCCACGATAAGTTATTGAATCTGTGGTCAGTGTCATTAATCATCTTTTTGTTGCTTTGCCTAAAGCGATATGCTGACAAAAGAAGGGTTCTTTATCAAAATATTTAGTCAATTTATATATATTTTCCTCAGGCATCGAGAAACGAAATATAAGAAAAAGTCTAACCTCTAAATTTTGGTACGCTCTGGAAAACAAAACGTTCAAATGTTTCTTTAGTGGCAAAATTGAAATACAATAAATATAGGTAGGTAGGTTTCTTTCTTAACTACTTTTCTGCAAATGACACCACAATGTCTTGAGTAAAAAATATATCTATCGGCAATCGACTCGATAATAGCGGATTACCTACCTATATCGAATTGTCGATTGATTTTTTGTATAATTATTTCGACGAGTTGACAGAAATATAAGTACCTATAGATAATATTATCCTTATATTTGACTTTCAATCTGCATCCATACTCAATTTTAGTATTAATTTTCGTCTCTAAATACTTGTGACCGTTACATATTTACAATCCGCGATACCTACTAATAATAACTTGTAGTATCCATGCTAAATTTTTCGAACTCACAATGGCGAAATTCTCATACCAAATTGCATATTGTGACCTACAAATTATTTAGTGTGAAGGTTAAAAATGATTAATGGCAATGCCCAATGTTATTAAAAACGTTTTTAATTTTTATAACAAATGTTTGTAAGCAATCATTATTAGTCGATGCAAACATTTAAGTCCATAGGTATACGTATGTGCATTCAATTCTAGTTGGCAATTTACTCGTATTAGCTATGGAGAATTAAGTTTAGCTTATCACGGTATATAATTCATTTTCTCTCGAAGTATATATTTTTCCTGTTAGCTTTTTGAAACCACCTTATTTTAGTAAATGGCATCACTTGTTGTTTTGATGTTTCATTTCCATCACTCCAAATTCATTTCATTGCAATATGCAACAATGTGACAGGTCCTATATAACCCTCTCACTCGCGCATTAGCTCCATTCCAATTTAAATTTACCGAAAGTTGTTTTTGTTCGCGGCCCTCTTCATTCATTTCAGTTGAGTAGTTTATTTCGAATAGAATCGTCGGTGGGTGTAACCGCGTTTTAACTAACTTGTTGGAAAATTAAATAATAATACACACAAAAACGCAAAAATTGGTCATGCAAACTTCCGCATATGTTTCGGTGAATTGTGCACAAAGTCTATAAATCAAGACATCTTCTCAGGGAGCACGTATTCTTCGGGTTTTTATTTTATTTTGGATGTGTTAAGCAAAGTCCGTGGTGCGAATCGAAAAAAGGCTTCACATCACTCACAGATTTGTGGTTACCAGCGAAATATCCTTCACTCGGGGAAGGATAGTTAGCGAAAAATATATCGCGCGTTAAAAATAAAGGTGTACCTGTTCGGAAGGCAAGAAACACCTCATAGTGAAAGAATTTCGGCAAGTTCTCTTCTCCAGAGTGGAAATTTTCCAGAATCCCAACTCACATAAAATGCTAGACGATATTCCTCAGGTTGCCGAGGAGCAGTCCTATTACGATGGCAGCCGAGCCTTTCTATGGCTAGCTGACCTTTGTGGGCTCTCTGTAGATCTGGTAAGTATCTCAAGAATACATACATATAACCCGTGCTGCTACACACCTATTATATCAACCTATCCCCGTGACGGAATAATGATTTCCACGATTCCTTTACTGACCCCATCTCGAACTGGGTGGCGGCGCCGTCGTTTATCTACACAACACATGCGAGGGTGGTTGCTGAAGCAACACCCGCGAATCTGACATTCCCCCAAAGCCGACACACAACACACATTTCAGCAATTCGAGAGTTGATGGCTGTCTTCTACTTTTATCTTTTGTCCTGACTCCCCCTCCCAGTTCGTTGCAACAAATTGCTGTACACGGCCATATTTGATTTGTGTGTTGAGCTAGTAGAGCCGATGTGTAGGCGTACGATGCCAAGCACAATTAAACCGATGGAAGTATTTATTTATACACCCCAATGCATGCGAAAATCTGTCTTTGGCTTTTGCTTGTAAAAAAAAATTCGAAAATTTTCCCCCCAAACCGAAAGCACTAGCACATTCTCCTTGAGCACTTTTTGGCACAGATATTGAGATAGTCGAACGTGCCGTGCCTGCGCCGGCTCGTCGAGCGAGATGGAATGATATGGGTCATAATAAACAACGGCGAACATCTGACATCATGATCATCATCTTCACGATTATGCGCTATTCTTCTTTGTTTTTAATTTATGCCATCCTGTGTGTGTTGGCGACGCGTGGTGATCTTTCAATCATTCCCAATTGAGTGTGATGGTCAACAAAGTATACATTTTAGTTGGTGGTGTGATGTGGTGGGCACGGCCAAGCACATTTGGCTGGCTAGGGCATGGTACGTGATTTGGTGTTTTGTTACGCAAGCATATCGATATCATATCCAGTCGGAGCGAATGAAAGTAAAATCATGCGATGCCATGCGAGTGTCAATCTACTTTAACCATGAGTCATGCAGTTGATCGAACGAGTACTTAGTAAGCAAGCAACCCGGGCCGGCATTGGCAACTCCAATAGCAGCGTCTATGTCGTCAATGTTTGTCGCAATTTGTTTGCGATATCCAATGAAGCTATTGAAATACCAATCACTATCTGCTGATGACAACATTTGCTAAGCTATCGGTACAATTTTGATATCCGTTTGAAAGATGATACAGAGCTTATTAGTTGCTTTATATTTGTGTGCTATATGTAAGATATTGTGAGAAGGAATGCGACTGTCTTTTATCTAGAAAGATCAGGACGACAACTGCTTTCTGTACTAGTAGGTACTTCCTGGTGAATATAGGTGCTCTACTTGGCACATTGGTAGGTATGATGTTTTTCTGTTCTACTGATTACAACATGCACCTTCTCTCTGAAGTTGGAAGGTCAATACAAACTTAACTGGTCCATTCGTTGCACAGCAATGATGACCTGAGATTTTACAGATAGAATATGAACAAATGCAACTTAATTAACAGCGAGATTCTTGTTCATGTAAAAAAGAAAATGCTTCGGAGTAGAGTAGCAACAAGTGTGCTGATATGATGTGGCTTGCGTCTTATCAGCTACATACACCAGGTGGGGCTATTACTTTTATCTGTAATTTACGACGTTGTCGCGATGTGTTGGTAGGTACCTTAGATCTAACTTGGAAACAACGGTGCGACTAGCGATGCTTACATCAATTATTCACCAGACATTTCAAAGAAGAACCAAAGTGGAGAGGTCATACGCTGCTTAGGACATCGACAAGCTGTAAATACTTCTCCGAAAAGGAGTACGAAAATCCAGCCGTTGAACCAGAAGAATTTAAAAAAAAAACACGGCTACAAGACCCGAGCATCAGCCTGCAAGAAAATTTGTATGTCCAGTCCTATAAAGGACTAGTATTTGTTAGTGCTTGACCTATAGATAAGTTAGGGCTCGCATTATTGCCTGCGTCTACTCTAGATATTGTCCTCAGGAAACCGTTTTAGTGTTCTAAGAGCCCTCCCCGCATTTTTTGGCTGCCTGAGTGGAGCCTATTGTAAAATATCTCCTTAAAGGTCTTAAAAATATGTCGATTAAAATAAAAGTTTCCCTAAATAACTAGTCTACTCGTTAGTGGTCTCAAGGAAAAATGTTGAATAGACGAAACTTGTTTTGCAAATAAAGGGTTCGCCAAATAACACACAATTTTCGCACACATTCTGCAACATTACCATGATTTTCAAAGTAATGTCGCAATATTTCCCAGCGTTGTTCAAGCGTATACACAACCATATTCGTTCAGCGGAAGGATAAAACTAATTATCTGTCAAATCAGACATGAGCTAAGTGTTACCATTCGCGAAATAAGCACTAGTTGAAAAAAAAAGTTAGATGGCGGACCCTTTAATTCGAGTCGCCGGTAAAAAGCAACTCTGGAGGATTTATTTGGTGCACCATAAAGTCTCAAAGCCGTTTCTTCATCCTTTTAGTAGTCCTTCACATTTTATTATAAATGTATGGTAACACTATCGCAACTAATTTAACCAAGTAGCACCCTACCACCTACGCTACACCACCACTTACGTGTAGACGTGTAGGAAAAAAGTCACCAAAGAAGTGCAATTCAATCAAATCGTGAAAAGGTCAATCAGACAGTTGGGAATCAATGCAGAGCCATCCTATACACTCTGCAGACTATTTATTTTCGCAACTGAATCATAAGCAAAAG
The DNA here is from genome assembly GCA_916610125.1 of Cheilosia vulpina. Classification (NCBI taxonomy): domain Eukaryota; kingdom Metazoa; phylum Arthropoda; class Insecta; order Diptera; family Syrphidae; genus Cheilosia; species Cheilosia vulpina. Next base: position 37,908,061 of record OU744279.1, on the reverse strand, counting down.
CAGCCTTTTTCCGGTCCTGCTTGTCCTAATTCAATTTGTCTGTCGTCTCGTTGTTTCCATGGGGTCAATTTAAGTTTACCACATTGCTAACTTTTCACAAGTACGGCGCGCCTTTTTCCATGTTGTTAAAACATATGAACTGGATATGTGAAAAGTTGTATACAACCTCACGACTTAGGTAAAGAAAAACCATATAAAAAAAATAATAAAAAGTAGGACTAATCCCATTAGACGGGTAGGACTGCTAATTTAACTAAAATTCATCTGAGTTATGCTTTACGTATTTAGTGTATTTAAATTGATGCTGCTCCCCGTATTCTATTGCTTATTTCATAAAAAGAGCAACTGTCATGCCATACACGTTGGTATCATCGTTTTATTTGCGCACTTCTTAAAACTACCGAAATTTGCTCTGATAAGTGGAACGCAAACACTTGAATCGCTAAATTCTCAAACCGAATGACAATGAATTCGTGTGTGTCAAGTGTGTATAAAAAAAATGAACAGCTCTTGCAAGCTTTGATGAAAACACTAGCAGTTTTGCATGCCCCATCGTTTCGACCTTAACAATAAATGCCAACTATTATTTTTTATTTTTACGGAATGTTTTATTATTACGGATCACTTTTTGTCTTGAGGAGTGTTAAGTGGAAGAATTACGAGTCCTTTACGAATGCAGTTACATATTTGTGATGCGAATGCACTGTGCTTTGAACAAATTATGCTCACGCTAATCCTAAGGGACTAGCATTGTGTTTGAGTAAGAATTATGACTTAATTGCTTTTATTTTAATATTTGTGTACACAGTTTACAATAGACAGAAAGTTTCGCAATTGTTATATCGCTGCAGAAATGCCGACGAAATATTTACGACTTAAACCTGAGTCACGAGAGATAGTATTTTGTTCATAGAAACCGATTGACAGACACGCTTTTCTTACTCATTTTTAAGGAAACACGTTTTGATGTCTGCCGCCCTAATTACTCACCAAACAGTGAACTCATTTTATAATGTCGTTTGTGCAATCGCATTAATAGTTTTCTCCCGATAGACGGAAAGTATTGCGCAACAATAATCGAATGGCTTCAGTTTTTGCATGAACTAATTCTAGTAAGAATGTGAAGCCACATCTCTACGAAAAAGGTTCAAATTCATAAGATTCTTGTCGACGAGCATATTTAATCATCTGTCAAAATTTAGTAGTTGCTGTTGCAACATTTTGTCTAGTGTGCACTCTTCTCCTTCTCATTGCTCTCCGCTATTCGTGCGGCAGAAGAATTCGTTCGCCGACGAGAACCATGTCGATAAAGTAATCGCCGCCGAATCGCGAAAGAGTAAACTGCGAACATCTGGAGGAAGTTTATGCAAATTAAAAAAAATAGTATGTCCCACAAGAAGAGGACAAATGGAATGGACTTACAAAGCGGAATTCTGACGTCTAAATTGAAACGATATTTTGAAACATTTATAGTTTAAATTCAGAAACGTCAAACATTTGCGCAGTGATGCGGCATCACTGCTTATTTGCGATGCTGATACGATGCACAGTTTATGCTTATGCGTTGCTGAATGAATATGACGTTTGAGTTTTAGAACGCATTGTTTACATCAAACAAAATTTATAAATTTTCTGTCAAAAGCATACCTATGTATCTATAAATAAAAATGTTTATTTATTTATTTTTTTTCTCTTCCGACATTTTTCCTACTTTTTTTGCCGGCGGATCAACAGCGCATCAGGTATTTCTGTGATGCTTTTTTCGTTACATTTGCGCATCAGTTTGATCAACTTTGCAATAAAGAACACTTGACGTTGTAAGTGATGCAAATAGTTGCATTAATGAACATTTTGTAAAGCATCATGAGCATCATGATGCCAGTGATGCGTTACTGAATTTACAGATGTCAGATGTTTATCAGTAATTCGTTAGTGATGCTTTTCTTTTCTTTGAGCACTCACTCCATTTGCCAGCATTTGCGGCAATTTTCCATTCACCGATTCGGCATTTAACTATTTTAGTGGCTATTGACAAATAAAACTTCAGTAACACAACAAACGTCAAATGCACTCACCTTCATTCAAATATGACTATAGCAAGAAATTTCTACATTCGTTGTCTGTTTTTTACAGGTTTGTACCTACAACACATTTTTTCATTTTCATTTCATTTATTTTAATTGAATGCTTACACATTAAGACATAAAATTATCTTATTATAAAGTGAAAGAGAAATTCAACACAAAGGGGTTGAAAGCTATGATAAACGAATGAGGTGATGATCCGTAACGTCGGACTTGCCTGTGGAGACTATTTTCATTCTTCCATATTGAGTTCATTAAGATTGCAAACACATATCGCACATCGACACTATCACGGAAGACCTATGAGCTATGACACTCTTTAGTGGTGCGACGTAAACGAACGCTTATCATGCCTGGTTCATTCGCCCAACCACTCTGACTGATGACGATCGAGATAGGTGCGCACGAATATAATTACAAACCTCCGTATATGTCGTTGTTGTCTATTGTATTTGTAACAGATAATGTTTAATCTACTCCCGAACAATGATAAAAATGGCTTTCATTCCAAAACAAAAACCAATCAAATTGCAAAGACTTCTTTATCTAGTAAAGAATATTTCGCTTATCTAATTTCGATGACAAATTGCATAAATACATTTATTTTTTAAGAAGTAATAAATTAAGAAAAGAAAAACCGCTACACACATTTGATAAGCCTTGAAAGTTGAAAGCACTCTTTCATATTTGGAGGCGCAAATACCAGTGAATTTTTTTAGCTTTCACCATAGAATGGAGATAAGATTTATTTATACCACAAAAACGTATTAAAAGTAAACATGTTGGCAATAAAACAGGAACATATGTTTAACAAAAATATTATATGTGTTTTGGTTTGTTCAAGTACATTTAACAGCTAGGACAGTGTGATGGAATTGTTCGCATTTATCTGGTTAAACATAAGGCTTTCGCGGAGTTAAGGGAAACTTGTATTCGCTTGTGGTTGGTTAAGGACACGAGCAGACTAGAAGATGTTGATTATTAGGTAATTCCCGTTAAATTCTGGGTTGCACAAATTTGTCCAAATAGCCCTTCAACTACATTTTTTTTTATAAGTTTTAACTTGGTTTTGACTGCAGTTTTAGTTACTCCTCGATGTAATACGTAGTCTACAATAGTCTTATAAAAACAAAGCAACACTCGTAATAAAGTATTATGCCATGTTCCCACCAAACTAATGTCGTTTTCCATTGGGACCACCAAAAATCTTTTTCAGATCTCAGATTTTATGCGGCTCATGGAACATGCAATGAAATTTGACAACAATATCAGCTGCTCAAATTGCATTTGTTTTTGGTAAAATCAACCATGGAATTCGGCTTGAAAAATGTTTGCTCTGTTGTAGCTACAAATGGAGTAGTTTTGGTGATTCGTAGTTTCCAGATGGTGAGGAAGACAATGAAGTTAATAATTCCTCCAAAACTTTCTCCATTATTTGTTTTTGTATTTCTTTATTTTGGTTTTCACGAAAATTTGCACATTTGCTTTAAAACAAACTTCTTTAAATGACGCAAAACAGCTGTGCTGGATTTGTGGTAGTATGTGTAAATCTGAAAAAATATCGAGATTTGCAAAAAGTGATCCGAATCAAAAAAAAGATTGATTTTTTTTCCCCAATGGAAAGCGAAAAGTGATTTAGATCAAAAAAAAAGATTGATTTTTTGTCCCAATGGAAAGCGACATAAAATCGCGAGGTTTCGATGAACTTTTACCGAAACCTTGTAAAGTCGTTCCCACCGACTTGAAGTGATTTCAAAAGTCACAGCTATTTGTTGACGCAAAATAATAGTGTTGGAAAGAGAAAAAACTGATTTTTGAAAAAATTTAGGAAATAATTGAATCATTTATAAATATTTGCCTTAAAATTATTACTAACCTCTTTTTAGATTCAAATTCTTTTCTTCTTTTATTATTTCTTTGATTGTCACAATTGTTTTGGCGTTTTATATTTTGACATCCACAAATGAACACAAAATAAACAAAAGTTCACGCTGTAGGCATGTTCGGTTTGATAACCTCTCACGGACGAATGAACTCAGAGGGGTTTCAAATAGGCTTCTCTGAAATCCCGAGGTTCCGAAACCTCAAAATTGTACGGCAAAACCCCGGAGGTTTGAAAAAATTTTACGAAACCTCGCGGTTTCGTTTGGTGGTAACATGGCATAAGTTTTGAAAGAATGAAATCTTTTCTTTTATTTATTTCTGTCAATTGTTTTGAAAAAAAGTGCTTTCAAACTCAAAATTAAAACAAAAACATTGCATGTTAATTTTTCAATATTTTTGAAATTAGACCAAATTCTAGTATTTTCTGTGCCTTTTATTTCTTATTTAAACGCTGAATGAAGACCTCTGACGATGGTACGCTTATTCGTACCAATATGACTGACAACCATGATAATGTCTCTCTCAGACTCGGTGTTCCCACGCGTGACGTCAGAGGACTCTAACCCTAAATTTGATGATTCAACATAATATTTGACACCTAAATATAACGAATGATAAAAAAAAAACGACTTTCCTGAGTTCATCATAATAAAGAGATTATATTACTGCGGATATATTCAATTGTCTCATTTCATTATTTGAGTCGTGATTTTGTTTTTTGCCCATCTACTTGCCGCATTAATCAAACGTCGGCAGGTGTTCTTCTCCCACCGCGCGCCGTTCGTTTGTCATTTTAATTAATGTCTTAAAATCTTCATCACATTATTAAAATGAATAGCTAACAAATAATAATTAGCTATTTCGTATTCTGATACACCAAACAAAAAGCATGCCTGACCATGTAAGATCGCGCGAAATGACGCAATTTCTATAACATTTACAAAAAATATGGCGTCATTTGCATGAAATGGGTTCTCAACCGATTGAGTCAGCGCTCAGTCAAAATCAAAGTAGTGGGAAGTGGGAACACCCCTTTGATGAATAAACGTCAAATTTGAATTGATGCGGATTTGCAATTTGCTGTCTGCCTAATTCACAATCGCTCAACAACTTATTTGGAGCCTAGGACCGCCAATAAAATCGAAGTAGTGCGATAAAAACACTTGCGAAATGAAACGCATAAATTCGAAATTGTGACGAAATTCATCGCACTGGTATTATACTAGAAACTAGAGCAAATTGACCAATGTGACCTGACTGTAGCCTTAGAAAAAAGTCAACGACCGAATAATACCACCAAAGGAGTAAACAATGCATTTTACGGTATACTGTCGTGAGACTTTGCACAAATTAGACTCGAGTGTTGTTCCCTTTGTTCATTCGGCTTGTGCTTGTTGTCATAATTTAATAGAAAGATATCTACATACCACACGTATATTTTCTTAGTTTGATTTTTTAAACAAAAACAAATTTCGCTCTAAATAATATATTTTGCTTAGTAGAGAGAATACGTTTTTATTTTTTCTCCGGCAAGGCCAATTGGGTTCTTTTTTCTTTGTGTGTACTAAAAGAAAACACAATCATAAAAATGGAGAAAAACAACCTGCATGCCGGTATATTTTTTTAGTCTATTATCTAGAGAAGTGTTTAATCATTTGTGATATAAATTTAACTGCTATTCATTAATTTCGTACGAATTGTTTATCATTTCGATTAACGCCATTACTCAAGTGAATATAATTATGAAGGCGATAGTAATTCTGTCCAAAGGCAGGTGAACATTTTGAAATTTGAGTGGTGGTATGATAAAGAATATGATCACGACTATCAGTGATTTGTCGTGTTGTTGGTCAATTGGACGAATCACCTGACTTCGATCTTATCAAGTAAACTCAAAAGTAATACAAAAACAACTCACTGTGTTCTGTGTTTAATGAGGCCGACAATGTCATCTTGTGTATGTAATTAATCACACACATAAACACAAAACAGTTTATTTTTATTTTCTAATTTTAATTTAAATTACTTTTTCTTCTCGCTTCTGGTACATATAAAAAAAAGTGGTGCCACATTTTTGCTATTATTGTCGATGAATTTTCGAAATAAATGTCAGGGGAGGGGACTAGTTCTCGTGTTTGTAGATATTTGGCCGCTGTTCGAATTCGCATTAATTCTGTATAATGAATGAGTGCACTTCGAGCGAATATTATTATCTTTTGTTTACATTCTACTTGAAGGAGTTTTGTACGTTTAATTGAAACAATTTAATGCAAATAGTTTAAAGAAAATCGATTTTCGATAAATGGGTTTTGTGGGTCAGTCTTTGTTCAACGGGATTGTTTACAATTTGAAGTGTGTTTGAATATGTATACACCCTGAACTAGCTCATTGTCAAGTAAGTGGGCACAGGTCTACAGGTGGTTTAATAATGATGCCGCCCTTTAGCTGTTCCTAAAACTAGACAGAGAGTTGCTCTGAGGCTGAAAAGTGTGAATCTATAAGGACTATTGACATGAGAGCGAATTGCGAACAAATCAATTGAACTGTATTAATAGCCGTATTTTATTATCAACGTGATAAATCAAAAAAAGTTTTCATGTGAATGAAATGTCAGAAACTACGAATATTTGCTTGTTCGCAGTTCACGATTCGCTCTAAGTGAACAGTCCCTTAGCCTTCATCTGGCCCTTGGATTTGGCACACCCACCTATAACAATTGAAATGAATAGGTACTATGACAAAACACTCGCCAATTTGGTTGTAAACTCGTGTAATAATGGTTTGACTTAGACTTGGATGACGCCATGCGAATGATGTCTATCTATTGCAATTAAATTATTCACAACTGACGCTAAAGTATTTCAGATTGTCAGCGGACTTTGCAAATTAGCCCATCGTCTGAAATAAAAGTGAACCTGAAAAATGGTTTCCAAGTCGTCTCAGTCCACAGATTCATAACTCTGAAGTCAACAATTATACAGATTCAGCTCAGTCAAACAAACCGACTGCCATATAAATAAAAAGGACCAACAAGAAAAAATTCTTAATGCATACCGTATGTCACCGAGGCTCTTAAATAATTATCCTTTGTCTTTGAAGAATACAATTTATTTCTAAATGAAAACACCGTACGAATCTAGACAGCAAATGATTCCGAGCGAATAAAGAAAAACGCAAAACATTGTATCTCGATGAGCCTCGAAATAACCTCTCATCATCGTTAACAAAAACATGAAATGACGTAAGTCCGTGTTTGATGTCGATTATTGTTAATATTGTGATTCATATTGAATAAAATTAACAAAGTTGTGCGAGCATTGTTCACACGGAGCATAGATGTGGCGCAATTATAACAAAGGGGATGTTAATTGAATTCGAATTTGAATCGCTGAATTCAAATCCTCCCAAAACGAAACTAGGTTAAACAGATTACAAACTTTCGAGAAGAGAGAATATCTATAATTTTTGCAGCCGATTATACGAGGTTTGTGCATATTTTAAAACTAGTGTCACACCGATAACCGCATAAATCGATTATTTTATCTGCAAGCCGAGAGCATTCAAGTGGCCGGAAAGCCGCCCGACTAGACAAACGCGTTTCGAATTTGGCATTGAACTGCGCGCTGCAAGTGTTACACAACTTTTTATGTTTTACGAGTATATGTTTGTGTCGAGCGAAAACCCGTTCGAACGGAAAGAGATACAAAAGGTGAGGTGAATGTATTTTATAGCGCACGAGTACTATAATATATGAACAGCTAGTTTGTTGAGCCCGGTTTATGCCATTACTATCACCCATTACCCAGTGTCAGTGGGCAACAGAGTGTGTGCAGCGACAAAATAGCATCATGGTTAAGACAACGAATGCCTCGATATGTACAAGTGTATGCATTTACATATTTTAAACTTGTTTGCAAAAAGAAACTTGCCTACTTTAGTATGGTTTAGTAATTTATTAATTTACTTGCCTGCTATAGTTCAATACATTGTGACGGAATTTTAGACTTTGGTGTGTACCGGTTTTTTTTTTGGCAGACATACGAATGGAGATATACATAATTATTATAGTAGTCAGTTAGCAAACTATGTGAACTAAAAAAAAACAAGATGTTGTATGCAAAAACATTGAACGTGTAAGCTAGAATCGAAGTGGAAGTGAGTATTTTTGACACTTCCTTGCCATAATTATAAGTAGAAGTAAGTACGAGTACAACGCCTGTCAGTTTCAACATGTTACATGTCACATTGTCAGGTTTCACCACATTAAACATGCCACCCAACAGTATCTGTATTGTCTGTATAATTGCTCAGACTATTTCGATCTTTTGAAACTCAGAAACCACGAAACCACACTAAAGCTGCGAGAACAAAAATCTTTTTCTATTTTTGTTTGACATTTCCTGAGTTGAAAATAAATTATTTTATTTTTATTTCATAGCGGAATTGTATTGCAATAATGAAAATTATGTACACGACCAAGTCAGAGTCACACGTACTCACGCATTGACAGCGATTCAAAAAGAGTTTATTATTTAAATTGGTGGTCTGTTTTTGAATCATTAGAAAAATACCATGACAGCTATTATGTGCTACCGAATAACGCACAGATCAGTCGGATAAATGCTCCCGGACTATGCAGATGCAAGGACGAGTCATATGTCAGTAATCGATGTAATATTATCTAACAAACATTTTTTAAGAAGGTTTTTTACCTGAAAAGTCCAGAGATTTCAATATCAGATAACAGGTGTATCAAAGTTCGAAATAAATGCATATTTATGTGTCGAAACCCATCCGAACTTACAGCAGGGTAAAACCTAGGTGAAGCTTTTCACGGCCTGAATAAGGCCATTACCTGATAATTGGAATAGACCCTGTTAGTCTGTTAGTAAACCTGTCTTATTCAACATGAATGTGGAGGAGGACTGGGATGTTTGCAAATAAAAAGATTTGTATTGGTTATGGTCGAGGGTTTCTAGACCTGGGGGTCAATTTTGGTTCCCTGAAAAAATTAAATGAAAATGTTTTCACCCTTTCACTCGATTCTCGTTCTACGAAAATGTGAAACCAAACTTCAAAAATTTTCATATGAATAATTTTCTTCACGTCTTCGTTTTCAAGTGAATATTTTCAGTGAAAGAAACACAGTGTGGGATATTAAATTCACCACGATAGTTTCACTTATTTTAGTACCGAGTGTATCGAAAAAATTAAAGCAGTGAAAACGATTTATTCGATTCACTCTTTCGCAGAACCAGAATGACCCTCTGGTCTTGACGAAAATGATGACTGATCTGTTTTAACAAAAGACAGTGTTTAAAGAAAACTAAACATCTTACAATCATTAACTAGATAGCAGGCTTTTTGGAATTGGATACGTTTTTCTTATAGTGTAGAGGCGCTCTTGCCAAAATATTGAGCCTGTCACTGAAAAAGGTCTTATGGAACTGGAAAATTGTTGGGTCAACCCTTTCATATACATCGTTTGTTTGGTGTACGGTATTATCGAAATAGCTTTTGATACTGTTTGGAATGTAGTATATACTACTCTTGTGACCTGTTTTTTTGAATAGAGCTACGAAAGTAATGACATCCAGAACTTCACCTGTGGATTTAATTTAAAACCGAAATGTCCGTTCCAAAATGTTACATGCAACCCATGAACATATATTCCGTCAAGTACTACTTGTGCACGGATAAGTCAATTCAAAACTAAATTTCTTTGGCCCTCAAGTGAATTTGGGCCCTGATTTTCGTACAGATTTTCACGGATGTCCCCGGAACCAATCAGAGGTCTGTCTGACGCTGCTGCTTATCATAAAAGCGGAAGCAAAATCCTAGACTTCATTCCTCAATAAATTAATATATGTACAACACACTTCAAACAAATCAAACTCTGGCTTTATTTATGGGAGCTATGAAAACTTGACTTCTGATGGACAACACGTTGCATACCTAGCCTAATGTTGTGTGAAAATATTATTCACAGTATAATAAATAACGAATAACCAACAAATTACCATTTGTATGGACAATAGTCTTACCTATACACAAGAACCAGTTCAATGTGTCATCATAGGAAAATGACCTTCATTACAAAAGCCTGTCAATTGCGGTCATCATTTTGTTTTCGTCCGCACACCGCTTGTGGTGTATATTTATAACTCTTATTAGCGTGTAAACAATATTTGAGCTCGCTTTCATTCAATAAACAATTTTTTTCTCGCACATCTGTAATCAAACACAAATGCATGGCTAGGTACATATTTCGCTTTTGTTTGATTATAGATGGTATACCTACTCCGTATTGCGATGTTTTATTTTTTCGACAAACAATAGGGTTTTGATTTTACATGCAAAATAAAATGGAAATCGTGAGATATTATTTAGCTATAAATGTGTACCTACTTGTGTTTTTCACATTGAGACCTGAGAGCCTTTTTGTTTGACACATTTTTTTCGCGTAACAACTAATATTTGACACATTTCTTGTAACACTGCTAAAACCGTCTAACAGTTGGACTGCAATATTTTCCTGAAAGTAAACACGATTTAAAGTTTTATGCTAAGCAAATTAGAAAGTCGTAATTTTTAATTAAGTGTCAAACTGTCTGACACACAGCATAAATCGAACTAGTTGCACAGTATTGGACAGGTCATGTCATAAAAATTTGCCATTTTGTCAAGTGACATCCAATAGTGTTATTTAGTTACTCGTTCTGTTCTTGTTGTAAACCATGGAATTTTGTAAGCTATTCTGTACAGAGCATGATACGGACTGGACAAGAAGTCGCATAAAACTCGAATTTGTGTCAAACAACTGACCCGTGTCAAGCGATTCACTTTTGAAACCCCGACTACTAATATTATATGATTCAATTAGGAGCCAAAGACTAAAAAATATAACTACTGATCTATAGGTATATTAAGTTTTTGCAATAAAAACAACCACAATTCAATATTGACCGCATTTTCATAGTTCGCATAGCGGCATGTCAAACTTACATATATAAAATGGCGATCAATGGAAGTCGGCCTTGGGCAAAAATCGAATACAACAGTATCTATATGTAAAACATTTTTCTTCCAAACCGCCAATGCCTTCCTGTTTATGAAAACAAAGTAGCAAAATGCATAAACATTTTTTACAAATACGAATGAATTTTAAATACAAAACTTTCCTTGACTTCTGTTTTTTTCTTCTTTCAGGTAAGTTCCAAAAGCCTACCACGATAAGATCAGTAAGTAGCCGGCAATTTTATTTGGACACATCGAAAAACTCAAAAGACAATTCAGTGAGCCTTATTGCACTATTTATGTGAGAGCGAACTGCGAACTAACAAAAATTCGTAAATTCTGACATTTCCTTGACATGAACTAATACTTGAACACTTGTTCGCTGCAATTCGCGAATATCAGCCAAAAATTTCTAGTTTTATATACTATTGCGAATGAATTTTGCATTTGTGGATCACGACTATATTCTGTGGAGTGTGAATAAAGTCTGACAGTTCGCGTCAAGAACATTTCAATTCGCGGGAATATTTTCGGTTTTGTCATATATTTTCCTATTTAAAGTAATTTAGACCCAGCGGTTAAATCAATTAAATATAATATTTTAGAAATAGTGAAAATAGCAATTTTCTGTTCATTTATATCTATAGTAAAATTGACTTGTGTAAGCAGTTCGCCTATTCATAATTGGCTCTCATATGAAAAATTCTTTACTGCTGCACATTTATCACATCTCTGCAAAACAATGGTGGAAGTAGCATCTAAATTGGCCCATTGATGAAAAACACAGGAAGGAGAGTGATAGAGAAAGTACAAATGAAATCAAATGTCACAGCACTATACGGATGCAGTACTGGAAAGACTTTTAATTTGATATCGATTGCAGTTATGCATAAATGCGCACCAAAAACTTTGCTTTGTAAACGAATTGCTAGCTCAAAATCTGCAAAATACAACTAGTCCCGTTCATGTCCTTCTTTTAAGGACGTACTCCTAGTGTGTACAATTAAAATCATTTGAAAAGCAATAACCTAATAAATTATCATCTCTACCCGCCTCTTGTGTTGAAAACAATATTCTTGGTCTGAATTGTGAAAGTGTTGCATCACGCCCCTAACCCACATTTAGTGAATCTTTTTCATTTGCGGAAGAGAGGGAGAGAGACAACAAAATAACACACAAAACCGAGGGAAGTAAGAACTCAATTCAAGACTAAATTTCTTTGGCCCTCAAAAGGATATTGACACTGCGGTGATTTAGAACTTGTATGTGCTTGTGGGGGCGGGAACTGATGCTATGGCAGTTCATACGACTACTTGAAAGTTCTTTCATTTTTCTAAGGGACAATTATTTTGTGAAGAGACTTGTTCACTCCGTTCCGACGACTATTCATAGATTGAGCATTTTCAATGAAAAGAGTCTAGTTTGGCAGAATATAAAAAATATTTGAGATGAACATTACCTTAGACATTGATTTTGGATTAAAATCTTCAATGGGCACAAAGTACACTCGTTAGATCTGGCGATGCGAAAGCTTAGATCAGAAGGAAAGCCTTTACAATCGTAAAAGTTAAAACACTTTTACATACTTTTATGATCGAGAAGCTTAATTCATATTTAAATATTAAATATAAATATTAAAAACAACATTTAATTTGATGGAAAATAATTAGGAAAGAAAGGAATTTCCTGTTTCAGAAATACTGAATATACAAATTTCAAGAAGGTTATGGGTGCTTCCGTCAGCAACATACTCAAGGCAAAAATTGAACTCTAACCCTACATTCTTCGATATAAACAACATATTTACTTTAGATTCTGAAAAGCTAAATGCAGCTTACCAGCCGACTGTAAGTGACAGCCGAGATTTTATTTATTTGAAAGAAGTGTTAATCCAAATTCCCATTTGAAAAGGGTCCTAAGCTTCGATCAGGTTTTTTGACAAAATTTCGTTGCAAAAGTCGTGACAAATGTCTTGTGTGTGTCAACTGAACAAAATCTCTAACTTTGTTTGTGACAAACATCCGCCATTTTTGACAGCAAATATTTATGGTGAAATGATAAACGTATTTAGGGTTACCTATTTATTTATTTTTTTTTGCAGTAGGAATCTGTCACTCTAGGCAGATGTCAGATATCATGCAAAAATTTGACGTAACTACTGTCTACCCCAAGCCCAACGATAAATTTTACTCAGCGTTTTCAAAGGGCTATTGAAACGAATCACGGAACAACTTATGAATACAAGTATAATAAAAACAAACAAACAGGCAAAGATACAGTAAGTCAAATGGTACTAATATTGTGTGGTCGGAAAAACTTAGTCCTGGCCTAATTGAATAGTTACATTTTAAATAGAACCGATCGATATAAAAGTACCATTTATATAGTTGACACAAGGAGATGAATCCCCTTATGCGATACGTCGGATAAATGTTTAAATCATTGGACAGATATTGTTAAAAATGTCTTCTTCTTCCAACAAAAATCACATACAAAGAAGTGAGACATGAGGTCGTCGCAGACTTTGATGACTGTTTTCCGGCATCAACTTTGCCCTAAATTCGGAAAAATGTCCCCTTTCTCACCCCGGGTAAAATTTGCTTTATTTTCATATGAAAAAATTAGAAAATGTAAGCCGTTTTTATTTAGAAGCTCAGAACAAGCATATAAAATAAAAATGACAATGATTCCCTTTTCTATTAGACATATCTAAACGAGTAAATACTTTCGGATACACAAAAGTTCTTACGTAGACTTTGGATGGGCTGTTTTCTTTCATATTTAGTGTGAACATTTGATTCGGAGTAAACTCTGACATTTGTTTGTAATGAAAATACATTTTAATTGCAGTTTAAGTTTCACTAAGATTTTCTATTTTTACCCTTTTTTTTAAACATTTTTAAGCGTGTCCCTTGTTTTCCCCTTTTTCTATAGAAGCGCCAAAATTGGCGCTTTTGCCCTTTATTCATTAATTTTTCTTTTTAAAATATATACTTAAATACTACCTGTACAATTTTAAGCATTAAATATATAAATAAATAAAACTTTTGCTTTTTGCCATGCATGTACGCTAAATGGTTATGTCACTGCTTTTACGAAATTGCACGCAGGGATTATTGTATTCCGTTCATTAACAATTAACATTCTCAAATGTAACTGTAAAAAGTGCGAACGGAAGCATAATCCCCTATCACATTATCCGGTCCGGATTGTCAGTGTCAAAAACTTCATACGGATTAAGATAACGAATTAATGTCCTGGTGACAAAAAATAAACACATCCGTACATTACGTTGTTGTTAAAAAATATTGCATAAAAAGCTACAACCCTTAGCCTTTGTTTAACTTAGTAATTAAACTGCAGCAATTTGCTACGTTAATTTACTAAAAAAAATCCATATATGATTATAGTTAACGTTGTTTAATTAAATCTATAATTGGTTTTATATATACGTTGAGGATTTTTTTATAAACGTGCTTTAATGGCAGAGATCACTGTCAAGTTGTTAAAAAGGTCAACTCTGTTATTCCTGTATTCAAAATAAGTTTTTAATAAATAATAATAACTAGCTGTCACCGAGTACTTTGCTCACATGTTGTTACCCTTCCTGATGCTGCTAGAAGAATCTATAAATGGTATATATTTTTCTTCTTGTGTGGTAACCGTGAAATGTGCTACGAGGAAAAAAATGAATAGCGTGGTGCTGCAAGTATTTATTATAGTATGCGGTAATGCGTTTAAAGCCAATACTCGTATGTTAGACGCTTCTGAAACCAAACAGCCCAAGTACTCGTTGTACAAGAAAATTCCGTAATCTATTATTGGGTGTGTTTAATTTTACCCACATTTACCCACATGCAGATCATTGATTTCCACGGTTTACAAGAACAGATGGATCTCGTACTATAGTTGTAAGCCATGGGAATCAATGATCTAAATATATAGGTCATGTGGGTAAAAAAAACGCCTGTTTGTAAAGAATTTCTCATTTTGTGCTTCATACAATCACTGTGAATTTTGTTTTTGGACCAAGGGAACGAGTGATTGCCTGCAAATTCTAAGCTCGGTCTAGGCAATTACCACGGTAAGAAGTAAATACTATAAATGTGCATTACCCCTATTAATGGTTGGTAGGAATACACTGGCCCAAGAGGATATTTGTCGTGATAAATAAGTCAGAGGTGGTATGATTAGAAGAAATGAACCACGGTTTCACTCAAAAAACTTGCCTTGCATTAGGCTTTCTTTCATTACTCTAAATACGTACAAAATGAAAAGTATTGCTTAACGTGAACACCAGAGACAATACTGAGACCACCAACTTCGGCCGATTTCCCGTTACTTGCCTACAAGCTATATTTATGCTAAGTGCGCTTGTATTGTTACATTAAAATTCGTATTGACAAATGTTACGTAACCTCAAAAATTCCGGCTCACCAACACGCTCGCACCTTGCATATGCCACTTCCGCTGTGGGCAAAGTTGCTGCCAGCATTCATAGAATTTCATTCGTTAAATTTGAAATTATTCGTTACGTTTGGATAATACTTTTTTTTTAGGAATAAGTGTACATTTGCTTAAAATATTAATAAAAAATTAACAATGGTCGTGTTTTTTTGAGCTTCGTTCTCAGCAAAGCAAAGTAAAATAACAATAACTACTGCGAGTCTCGAAATGTCAAGTAGAGCGTAGTTGTTGTAATTGCGTGCTGAAAATCCTACTTTGCTTTGCTGAGAACGAAGTTCAAAAAAACAGTCCTAATGTAGATTGGTTCAAGGAAAATGAAAACATTTTGAGCAAATTTTCTTCAGTTATCTAAGAAAAATTTACGCATGAAATCGAAGTTAAAAATATTCAAAAACAGAAAATACGCAACCATGTTTGTCCTAATAAGTTTCTAGTATATAGAACATCTCCTTTATGTAGTTTTACTAACCAAACAAACCAAATTATTCGCCTTTTAACAATATATAATAACTAACCAATGGCATTCAGTAATCAGTAATAAACAAATGTCGTATTCCCGAACTCTAGCACATTTCCCCATGGTAGCCGAGGTTGGCAGCATTTATTTTCTTATTTTTTGTATGTTTTTGCGTGTCACACGGATTCTTAATTGACATAACACCGAAAGGAAAACAAAATGGCGAATTTAAAAAAAAAAAAAAAATGAGGGGGCCAGCGTCAAGAGTATTGCGAGTTGGGTTTCTCAGTATGATTTGTCTATGGTGTACACCATAGCCTTGACGGCACTATTTCACAACGGGCATACCCACATAGAGTCCTTGAGAAAGACGTTGACCAAACGCCCCAGAGCGAATACAAGTACTGACTCTGGTGCAATTACCGTGGCTGCTAAGTTGGCAACAGTCCGACCCATTGGTAAGGGCGATGCCCATCCCGGGGGTAAACCACAGCCCCCACGAACCCAGCATCATACGATGGGGCTGCATACCAGACTTGGCACAGACGCTGTCTCCATCCCCGTGGTACCATTATAGAGCTTTCATAACCCGAGAGTTACTACCAATTTGGATTGCCAAACCCAATCCGAGGAAAGGTGAACCTCGAAAAAATGTCAGCTGAACAGAACATATTAAATCCCATATTACCAGCTCACACCTATTTTTTTTCTTGCACTGTTTAATTCGGTGATGCCCACAATAAAGGCACCACTCAAATTAGGGCAGTGCCCCTCTCAATACGTACAATAATAAAATAACCCAATAAACAATAACCACTGTTTCACTGCAACCGCAAAAGAATGGTGCGCGTTTTATTTGATTCTAAGCCAAGCTCAATGATTACCAAAGAGAACCTTGTTTGAAAAAGTACCTCACACCAATACCTGACAAAACTTAAAATCACTTTAAATCAGACGTTTAACATTCCACACATAAAACCATTATGACATTTTTCGTTACGAAATTGTCTAATAGCTAAATGAATAGTAAAGCCAATCTCACTGATACTTTCAAAGTAGCCATCTACACATATATAACTGTTTTATAATCATAACAAAATACAAAAATAATGCAAAATGCTTCGTTATATAAACAACATGACCTTTTCGCGAAAAGAAGAAAAAAAAAATACCGATTCGATACATTTTGACACTGACCATGACATTGAAAACGTAATTATTAATTTTATTTTGTACATCTAGCTGCTATGTGAGAAGTTTATAATTACATTTTCTGCGACTACGTAATAGGTATTTCATGAGAATAAATACACTTATACATACAACCCGGTCAGTTTTTGTCAAGATGTCGGCTGATTGGTAATGTTTGTTGATTTTGTTGCTTCGATTTTGACTTATTGTGGGTAATGTATGTCATTAAATGCGCTTTACAAAGAAATCTAGAGAGAAGGAAATGCAATGAAACTATTACGTTCTTCAAATGTAAACAACAATGAGTAAAGCCCGTATGAGACTACATTTTTCTGTCATTTTTTATCATTTTTATCACACAAAAAAATCATATTGAAAAGTTAGCCGTGTGTAAAAGAAACTAAAAGTGCATTACAAAAGTTAGTTATTTCTCGTTTTCCTATCACTAAATTTTGTTTTGAAGTTTTAACAGTGATTACACAACCAGTAATGTTATTTACAATACAATTTCAGACAGTTCAACATGGCCCAATTACATTTGTCTAGTTGACAGTAAAGTTTGCCGTTTCACGTTTATGAACACATTTATCTTAGGTCGACTAGATTGGTCGGTAGGAAACCTCAACGCAAAAACTAGATTGGTTGGTAGCGTCACTTTTTCTACGTCAGGCACGTATGCGAACTGTCAACTTGACGTTCTCAGATATGAATTTCTTCAATATATTCGTGGGCTACCTTTCCATAAACGTCAACTGAGAAAGCTCATATAAACGAAACAGGCCAATCAAATCTGAGACACATCAAGTCAGCCAGCTGTCAGACTTACTGAACTAAATACTTGAACGTCCCCAATGAGTTCAATACTCTCTGACAGGATGTATACTGATTTTATTATTATAAAAGCTGGCTAATTATGGATTCGTCAATATCTAACAAACAATTTGCAGCACGCAATTCTGTTTTAAGTGCAGCGACGAGGTTAATAGACTCAATAAATATAGACGAAGCCGGTTTGGCTGCTGCCTTGCTGTTGAACTTTAGATTCGTTTTAGCAGTTTTTAAAATCTAACGTCAGGAGCGTGTTGATTCTGTTGAAGTAGATGTTATTGCACTGGGTAGATTTTTGACGTTCATTAATATTAAAGTCAAGAAAAGTAATAATGGCACATTCCACATTTCGTTACGTCGAACTTTATTCGTATGGTATTGACATTGTCGCGATTTCTTAAATCAGTGGCTTGAAGTCAGCGTGATCCAATTTCATAAGTGAGAGAGGATATATTTATCATTTAAATGAAGACAAATTTAAAAAGTGCCCCTTGGATAAAAACTGGTGATTTGTGGGAAAACAGCTTTTAATCAGTATAACCACTTGTCTCTTATGACCTGTCAATTGTTTAAAGAGATAATTTGCATGATTTTTTTCTGTATAAATCGTATACATTCTATTATGGTACGCATATGTAAAGTGACCCTTATATCTGCCTAGACTCTAGAGAAATGTCAGTATAGTGGAATGTGCAAGTGCAGATTAAAGAATTATAATAATTATATATATATATGTGACAGCAAGTAGTTCGCACCGATTGCCACCAATATATCAACAAGTTTTATTTGCATTTTCCAGCTATCCGCTTTCATGATCGTTACAATAAAATCAATTGACATTCGCGCATAGAATCACGTCTCACGTGTAATTTACAGCAATACTGAAAACTGAAACCATTTTGATACGTATTACAAAATAGAACGTAAAAACAATTTCACATCAACTGCTTTTCAAGTGCACATGAAATGAACAACTGATCGTTGTTGTAGGAGACTCTAACGCTCGCCAATAATTTTTGCCGGGCAAAAATTAGACGCAATAAAGCACGTATAAGTTTATTCGAAATCAAGCAAATGATTTTCTATTTATTAAGGCCAATTAAGAAAACTAGAATAATCAAGACATAAATATGACGATCTAGCAAAGGGTTACCAGGCTGCCGCTTATATGTGAGAAAGAGATTGTGGCAAATAGATTGGATTGGCATTTAATTCAATCGTCATTATATAATTGCCGCCATCTAGCGGTCAATACAATATATGTCATTGAAATGAAGCGATGCGTTTTAAGTTGTACAGACACAATCAATTTATGTTTTGTATATTGAAATTGCACAGATTCGTGAAATGTGGGCATCTGCTAGACGTTTGTTTGATCTGTCAACGTGCCCAATGCACAAAAGGAACACATATATTATGCGGTTCGGTATCTCATTCGCAACAAACAAAAGGAACAGGAAATTGAATTGCTCAAATCTGTGAATTTGTATTTTCCCAGTTACTTATTACTTTTAAGATTGGGGACGTTCAAGTATCTAGTTTAGTAAGTCTGACAGCTCTCTCACTAGATATATCTCGGTTCTGATTGGGGGAATCGGTCGTAGCTGTTTCAGTTGACGTTTATGGAGGGGTAGCCGACGAATCTAGTCAAGAAGTTAGTGACTGATTACTAAGTTACAGTTCGCGTATGTGGCTGACGTAGGATAAGTTACGTTCCCGACCAATCTAGTTTTTTCGTTCAGGTTACATCTTATCCAAACCATTCTTCTCGACTTAAGCTAACTAGATTCTTCAATGCGGCCATTATAAATCAATAGGATACCTTACTTGCAAATTGAAAAAAGTCTAAGTTTGACAGAGTATGTCAGTGTCAAAATCATTCTGTTTCCGTTCTCTAAATGGAAATACCCAAATCTGATCCTCGTTAACATGGTAAAAGGGTGAGTTGAAGGCCAAGAAAACCAAATTCTACGATTGGTAAGATAGCGCTATAACAAAAGCCATTTGTGCTGCGGCAAAATTGGAACTGGTCCATTGTCTTTTTTTTCTTTCCTATCAATTTAATATTTTCAATTTCGCTAATATAAATGAATAAATATCTTCTTTGATGTTCACTGCAAATAAATAAAAATTATACCACATATACATTCGTATTTATTTTTGGATCAGAGCATCGAGAATGACTACGCCATTCCATTCGATGAAAAAAAGTACTAAACAGTGTGCCAAAGTTGCGGGTATTGAAGATTTTTTTTAGATGTAAATGAAAATCGAGAATCAAAAATGTCATTACCAATCTACCAAGCACTTTGCCAATGTGCACATGTGTAACAGGTTATATGATCAGAAACCTATTTAAGTTGATTTGGCAGTTAATTTGTTTGTTCTATTTGTGAATTTGTATTTGGCAAGAACATTGTGTGTAATCATTATAAACGGAAGTGCTTATCACGACTATAGTGGGTGACGGGTTCAGTGTTACACTTTATTTTTTATCTATACCCACTAACTAAATAAAAAGGAAAACAAAAACTGTAAAGGGTATCAGCTGTCAGAAAGGTCAGTTACTTTGCAAATTCTACATTTGATTACTTTGTGGTATGATTTTTCTTGTCTTGTTAATTATACCTATAGTGGTGAGCCAAATAACAATTCTTTTTATTTAGTGTTGCATAAACATTTTTATGATACCAATGGAGGTGGAAGAGTATTATGAGAATCGCTAGAAGTAGGTACACACTTTGCATATAGAAAAAGAATGGTAAATTTAAATTAAGTATAGATAACAAGATAAAGTCCGATTTTTGGCATACTTGCCTTCGAGTTCCAGGCAGTAGTTAAAACAAACAAACATAATATCGTTAACTTTTTATCAAACCGAAATAACTTTCCATCTAAAAGGGATAAATATCGGTATCGCAGACAGATGTCGGTGACGCAGTTTTTTGCAAAGCAACAGTAGCGCAATTTTGAACACTAAACTACGCCATGTTTCAATTGGCTTTAGTTTTAACCGCAAACCGGTTCTTGTATGCAATGTCAAGATCGAATGAGCACTGTCGATGTGTATAAAATTATTGTCATACTGGTCATCGCAATCTTTACGCCAGTCACTGACTGTCTGGCCAATTCATACAACAAACAACCTTATTAGTATGTGTGTAGTTATCAAAATTCGTGTACATCAATCTTCTAAATTTCCCATCTGGCGTAAGCCACAAAAAGTTATGAAATGTGTATGACATCTATACGGGTTTGGTTATGCCCTTGGAACTCTCATTCCTCGTTTTGAATATGCAACAACCCACCCTAGTTCAAAGATATGATTTTTAAATAACCTTAATAACAAAACAATTCGCCCTTAATTTGCTCCGTAACAAGTAACTTGACACGGAAAGCATCTTTTCTGATTAGATTACTATCTGGGCGATTAAGTGTAGCCTCGCCTGTGGCACAATGGAACAGTTTTATTTTTTGTTTTCTGTTTTCGAACGGATAAAAACAATATAATAAAAAATAGTTTTAACCTTTCATATAAATATTAAAATGGTTCAGATTATCATAATATTTCCCGATTGGCGCGTAGTTATATTGCTTGCTCAAAAACAAAATAGGGCTAGTACAGAATTTTTGATTTCTTTTAACAATAACCACTTGATGGAGACTTTTTAAATTGTAACACGCTATCGCCTAAACCTGAACGCAAAAACTAGATTAGTAGGTAACGTCACTTTTTCTACGTTTGCCACATATGCGAACTGTCAAATTAGTACTCTTTTTTTCTGACTAGATTTGTCGGCTACCCAACTGAAACAGCTGCTTATATGACCGATTTCAACCAATCACAACCGAAATACATCTAGTTAGACTTACTAAACTAGGACGTTCAGTCCCCAGTCACATGAACATCTTTTTCAGTTGAGGTTTATGGAGGGGTAGCCGACGTATCCAGTCAAGAAATTCGAGACTTGACTGCTTAGTTGACAGTTCGTATGAAAAGTGACGTTACAAACGTTCAGGGTGCATCTATTCTAGATAAATATAGTCGACTTAAGATACGCAAGTGATCGAATTTTTGTGTTTGTATGTATTCTGTCACCCATTTATTAGTGCTGTCAGATGTCAGTACGAAAAGTAACAGAACGCAAATTGTTGTTGAATGCTGGAAAGTTGTCCCTTTTTAGTTGTCAAATGTTTGTGATGTTTGTTAATTAAGTTAACAACTTGGATCGGGAGAAGGTAGCTCTTAGTCAATGATGTCTTTTCTACTCCAGTTGATAGACGTTGTAAATGGAAGCATTTATAGCTTATCTAATCGCGTATATGTTGTTGTGTCAAAACTCGATCACCTGTGAACGTCACTCACATGTTAACTGATATTTATTTAAACTCTTAAATCTTAATAAATGTAAATGAGAAATATCTTATATTGCAAAGTATACTTTACTTTCCTATTTAAAATGAAAATGTTACCCATATAGCGGTTTGAATATCAAGGTTTTCATTATTCCAATGTCAAAATCAGCTACACCCTTCATCTCTAAGTCTAAAGTACAGAAACATACGTCTACTTAGCATTGACAGGTAGATTTACTTAGACTTATAATCTATTTGGTTTTTTTTGGTTTGCAACTATACCCAATGGTGACATTGAAATGAAACATTAAGTTTGATCTTGAAATTCTCCGGAATTTCCTCAGGGATCTGTTTATTTGTCTTATTGTTAAAAACATGAAACACATTATTAAAAATGCACGCATCAAATAACTCCGTGTTGCTAAATCAACAGTTTCTAATCTTCAAACCAGAAATTATGTGCAGAAGACACCCATTCAGATGAGAAATATTCAAGGTCACTCACAAGTGACATCAATTTTATTATTTAAATTCTCTCCAAGGTATATGTGAGCCCGAGCATAACCAATGGGGAAAATATACATATAATTATGTATGTAGAGTGTGCACCTATCTTTTATTTTATCGGATAATAAATAATGATGTTGGTTCGAATTCCAAGAAAGAATATCGTTAACTATGACGTTGTAATACTGTGAGAGAGCGGTGTGTATTTTGCTTTGGGGGTTTCTGTTTAGATTTCCGAATACCAAGGTAGCTTTGGTGAGGTGACACATGTGTTGTTAGTTAAACTGTCACAGCGACTAATATCACAGGCCATACAACATGTGGCTTTTGGCATTCGTGTCTGGTGGTTTTTATTTTCAGGATATTTGAGCAAACAATGTATGTATACACACACATGCATACCGGCATGTACAGTGTACCGGCCGTACGTAAACCATAGAAGCTTACATTTCATAGTTTTGTTTTGTTTTGCCAGATGTCGCCATCAAATTTCTGTCAATATTTTTATTTAGTTTTATTTTATTTGTGTCGCAGACATTTAATTAAAATTTGAATGTCAGGAATTATAACAGAAATATGTATTAGCCGTATGATTACAGTGTGTTTGTGTTTACAAGAAGATAATCAGTTAGGTGGTGACGTTTAAACTATTTGGTTCTGAGAGGAAAATCGTCACAAAAGCGCATAAACAAGTTAGCAGAGTGCTCTGGTCGCCAGCGCTGCCTCTTAATTTATTACTTTTTAATAGATATCTAATATGTAGTAAAATTCCATTTTAGAAATATATCTTGAGAAGTTCCGTAAATGTCATCATATCATTTCATATTGAAAAACTCTTAAAGGTTATGTACAAGTTGCTCACAGGTCCATATATAAAACCCTAGGCTTTTGCGTTCACTATAGGTCTATACCAATTTTTAACCATATTCTAGTATTCAACAACACTTGCTAACATGTTAATTTTCCTTTGCTTACAGATAAATTTCCTTATATGCCAAGTATCTGCGCTGTTCCTGGCTTCGCTCTTCCGTTCGTTGTTACATCCTTCCAAAGTATCTTCCGGTATCCGACACACATATGCTCTATCACTGGGACTTATTTTTGGATATTTCTGTTTTGGACAACAAGCGATTCATATCGCAGGACTTCCTTCAGTATGCTACATTGTGATAAGAACTCAGAATCCAGCCGTAGTTCAAGTGTAAGTATAAAACTCTTTGACCCGTCTCTGCCAAAACTTTGAAACTAATTTATTTTATTATCATTTTTGTTTAGAACTGTAATGGTAGTGGCCATGTCATATTTGCTTTGCATACACTTGCATCGTCAAATCTACGACTATGGTTCATATTCGCTGGACATTACCGGACCTCTAATGATAATAACTCAAAAAGTAACAAGTCTGGCATTCAGCATTCATGATGGTTTTATCAGAGAACAAAAGGTACGTTATGCTCTTTAAAAATTTCTATAGCAAAATCATTGAAATAACATTCTCGCCCATTGCAGGATCTCACTAAAGCTCAACAATATCATGCAGTACAGAAACTTCCATCAGCACTCGAGTATTTCTCGTACACGTTGCATTTTCAAGGTCTGATGGCGGGCCCATTAGTTTTCTACAGGGATTACATTGAATTTGTCGAAGGATATAATCTGCTTAAAAGTCCCACGTCAACTGTAAGTGCAACGGCATATAGGTAGGCGTGTGGTTATGTTAATTGATACATTGCAGGGCAATTTGGATAATGGAAACTCAAAGATCGTTATTGAACCATCGCCAACGAAAGCGGTTATAAAAAAAGTTGTTGGCAGTTTAGTGTGTGCCTTCATCTTTATGAAATTCGTGAAAATGTATCCAATCAAAAATCTTAAAGATCCCGAATTTATATCGAATTCATCGTTCGCCTATAAAATTTGGTGTGCCATGATGGCAACCACCACTATACGCTTTAAGTATTATCATGCGTGGCTGTTAGCCGATGCTATATGCAATAATTCCGGCTTAGGATTTACCGGTTACGACAAGGATGGAAATTCCAAATGGGATCTTATTTCAAACATTAACGTATTATCATTTGAGGTAAGTAAATTTTAGTTATTGAAATTAAGAAACGTTTTGGCATTGTAGTTGGGAAAGGTTAGGTTAGGTTAGATATGTCAAATTCTTGCTCCGTTTTGCTTGCTTACTTGATTATGTTTTGTGGGGATAAGTCCGCAATCGTTGCAGTTATTTGATTGTCCATCAATGTCCGCGTAATTTGCGATTTGCCACAGATATTGCTTGAGCAATTGGGAGGTTAATCACTACATGACTGACGGTTTCGCACAACAGTCTAGTTGTGCAAGACTAATACTATTAATCACGACATTAAATTCCCTTGAAATCAGCTTAAGTGCTCCCTTGCAATACGGATCTGCATTTTTAACCTCACATAAAACAAAAACTACAAAAATTGATATACATTTGCTTTAAAATTATAGTTTGCATCAAACTTCCGTGATGCTATTAACAATTGGAACATTGGTACCAACATTTGGCTGCGTACAATCGTCTACGAGCGTGTACCAAAAAAATACGGAACCGTGCTCACATTCGCTCTAAGCGCTGTATGGCACGGTTTCTATCCTGGATACTATTTAACATTTGCCACCGGTGCAATGGTTGTCACAGCAGCACGATATGTAAGTAGTGCTTCTTCAATACTTGTATGACAAAAACTAACCATCCGAAACATAGGCTAGACGTATGTTCCGCCATCGCTTCCAGAGGACTCAATTCACGCGAATGTTCTATGACATTTTAACATGTCTAACAACTCGCGTATTTATGGGTTATGCCACTTTCCCATTTGTACTTCTTGAATTTATGGTGAGTATAAACGTTATAATTTCTCTTCAAGCACTAATCATTTTCCTCTGGTTTTTTTCTACATTATTACAGGGCAGTGTCAGAGTGTACCTGAAACTTTTTATGTGCCTTCATATTATTGGAATGACCACAATTTTCATTTTGCCAAATTTTATTCGTGGCGAAAAACGTCCCAAGGCAGTAACGTCGAACGGCTCGTTTGTCACCGATAAAAATTCAACACAACATAATCAATTAACAAAGAATGATCTCACCCACGAACCAACCGAGATGACCGACAAGGTAGTGACCAACTCAGACGATTGTAAATCGTCTCTCACTACCGGCAAACGACTGGTTATCGAGGGCATAGCCCAGCGGCAACCAGTCAGTGTACCAACAGCATTAGCTGCGATAAGTGTTGCACACGATCAGTGTGAAATGGACAATTTGTCTAGTAAGCTAAAAGAAAAAATCGACATGGAGACGAAAAATATCGAGGAATTTATTGATAAGACTGTCACTGAAACGGTGTCTGGCATCGTTGAGTTTAAGAATGATTTAATGCGCGATAGCGACAAGATATTCATATCACAGGATGGCATTCGTAAGCGTATCATCGGTGCTGAGAAGGCGTCCGAACGTTCAGATGCATTTCTAAAGAAGGAAATCAACGCTATAAATGCTGTTGTACAGCAGGCAAATGTTTTGCCTGTTGTTTTAAGTAATGGACATGCCAAATAGTAATAACTCACACATGTTAACTATCAGCAATAATAAATCAGGGCCATCAATAGCCGTCAACACCACCGTCGCGTCGCCGCCATTATAGCAAACAAAAATCCAACAACGCAACCTCTCTCACACAATTCATAAACAAAAAAAAACAACCATGCATATACATAAAATATAAAAATCCTAAAACAAAACAAAACCCTGGAAAACAACACAAACACATACACACGAAACTTATGCACGAATATACCCATGTAAACTACCACACAAATTTACGAAACGTCGAACATTTTTTTAACTATAACAACGGACAAAACAAAATAATTACAACACTAACAACTGATATTAGTTTATAGATTTGTAAAATTTACACTAAAAAAAGAAATATATATATATATGAAACATGAAACAACTTAAACAATTAACAATGAATAAAGCAACAAAATGGATAAACACCAATCTTAGAACATGGACAACTTGAATATGATGTGCATTTGAGGTTGTCAGCCGCCCAAACACAACTTCTGTAATGTGTTCGAGATTGGCATACCAAGGGGTGGAATTCATAGGGACCTATGTGTAGCTGAAACTAGTTAGGCTAGGCATTTGCCACTTGTTCTAGTCCTGAAGAAAGTTTGAAAGAAGTTGGACTTTTTAATTTATGGTTTCTGATTACTTGAATAGGGACATGATATGTGTGCTAAAAAAAATTTACAAAAACAAACACATTCGGTACGTTCTGCAAACTTCCAAATCGGTGATATTTTTTTGTTTCACCGGACTCCTAGTAAACACGAAAACTAAGTTGCACATTGTCCGAAGCCCGATGTCGCTCTTTTGTAGCCATCACTTTTGTGTAGTGCTTCCAATTATGCAAACTGCGTCATCCGCCCTGTTACGATCTTTGTTTGTTTTTAAATCTTAACTTAATCCTGTGTTATTCATATGATATTTTAATGACGATATTTACCAAGTTAGTCTGTATTATCCCAGACTCAATACATCACAGTTATCATACATCACATTGCCATAAATATTTCCTTTTCAAAGTTACGCTTCACATTACATTACAAGCCAGCTTAACCTTCCTCTCAATTCAGTCTAAAAAAATACGTTCTAAATTGGATCCAATTGGGCGAAACGAATTTGTAGTTGGATAACTAGACACAGGCATTTTTTCATCACTTTCGGAAGACATCACTTGGATGCATTTGTCTGAGTATTAGATTTATAATGTGAGTTGAAGTAAATAACTCAAGTTGTCTAGTGTTTTGTGACACCACTCATCACGCCTCTCTAGTTTTGGTCATAAACGTGCCCACATGGCTACCAGAACAAATGGAATAAGCTAGTAAACACAACTTCTTTCCTCAAAATTGTAGTTAAGCATGTTCTATTTATAACTATCGTATCTGAGGTAAACGTAAAGGACACCCAAAATATGGTTGCATGTAAGCCATGCAGGGTTTGAATTAGGTAACGTTTCATATGAATCCTGCAACTCAGGGTCAAAGTTAAAAGCTTGAGAACGGCGCCTAGTTAAATTTCCCCAAATGAAATGAAAACTGCCGACAGACAGTCATACACAAAGTAGCAAATCCGAAGTTACAGCTCAATGGAAATTCATTGTTTCCATGAGAAATACAACTGTTCTTCCACATGTCAATCAGGCGATGTTCTTATGGACTTTCAAATGGGTCGATTTTGACCTGAGTGTGGCGCGGAACTCTCCACGCCAGCCCACAAACCTAACCTAACCTATGGTTTTACAAAAATTTCCATGAGCGTTATAATTTCAGCAAATGTTCTTTACAATTAAAAGCACTGCTATGGCTTGACAGGTCCATTTCATCTACGACAAACAATTTCTTTTTGTTTAATCCAATAGAACTTGAACTTCAAATTACTTACATTTTGCAAATTTGCTTTTCGGCAATCAGCATATCTACCCATCCTCTATGTTCCACCCCACAGATTTTCCTGATGTGTTTAAAAAAAACGTACCAAATTTTAAGAATTAAAAATATATTGCAGACATTTGTCAAAAAAACAAAATGATTTAAATAAATTCTATATAAATAGTATACATATACACCCATGTAAAGGCATATGAGTATATTTAAAGAGAACCCAATATTTATATTTCAAACTATTGATGTAACGTGTAGTAAAATTGGTATGATTGTATGCAGCAAAGCTTCTCGTAAGATGTTAAAAAAAGATAAATTTATATAAGAGATTCTAATACATAGTTAATTGAAACATGAATCTTCCACATTCAAACTACAAGAAAAATATTGTGAATGTTAACGAAGAAACAGAAAAACTATATCTCAGAAATAGATAAATTTGAATTTAATTTTCCAAGAACATTGACTGAAATTCGTTAAACAAAATATATATATTACTAGGAAAAATAAAAAAACAAATGCACAGAAAGCTGTAATGTTTTATTTGTTCATTATTTTTGGCGTTATATTTTTTTTTGCAAAATGTGTGTATGCGTGTGTGTCTGTAAGTTATTATATAAAATAAACTCTATATACTGATTCTTTAAGAATAAAGATTCTTTTGTTTTTCCTGAGAACTCTTAGATTTAGACAACTCTATTATTTTACATTTTTAAAGATTTTTTAATTATTAATATTGTAACAAGAAGAAGAAGAAACAGAAAATTTAAAGTGTATAACTAAAACAAACAAAATATAAAAGAAACTTTGTTTTATTTCTTGTGATTAGAAAATGAGCAGAAATAGGTGAAAACAATTTAAGTGATGATAACTAATAATAAAAGAAAAAGCACTTAACATATTTTTAAAATCGGATGATGATCTTTTATTTTGTCTGCCAGTAGCGATGTGATAATGGATCGTATAGCGCTACCTGTGTTGTTTCTTTTATTTAGCAGTGGCCGACGAGCACAGTATCCTAATCCAATTTTAGGTGAATAACCATCGTCGCCATCGCTTAGCCTACTCAATGTGTCCTGAGAATGAACTCTTTGAAGTCGGCTCTATGATGTGAATAAAATTAATATTTATCAACAAGTAAATACCAAAATCACAGCACTAGCTACATGGTCTTTCGGCTGATATTTGAAACATACAGGTATGAGTATTAGTTTACTGGGTCTAAAAATGTAGATCGCTTCTATTCGTTTCAAAAATTAAACTATTCTGTGCCGTATTCGAAATGCCGATGAAAATGTTTTTTTAGGGCATTTTTATACCTTCTCTGAGATTATTGTTAGACTAACACTACGATTTTACTAGCTATAATTGTTGTGTTAAGAAGCATCTAAAAATAAATAAATAGCGCAACAGGTCCACAGAGACCCTACGCCCAGCTTCACAAAACCATTTTTTGGTGACAACTGGAAGGGATGAGAAGCTATTTCGTGGTGTTTGTACTCTCGTATGTTTGGCAGCCGTACGAACCTGAGACTTCTCGCTTAGTAGTCCAACACACTTCTGCGCCTACAAAGGCGTCTGCACTGTTTTAAAGAGTTCCACCTGTTTAAACCCGAATTCAAAACTCAGAATAATAGCAAAGCAAAGAAGCAAAATCTTTGTATAAGCGATATCACCCCAGATAGAAGGCAGACAGTATTTTAAATAAAGAATCCGTTCCAAGAACTAAATTCTCTAGCTTAAGAAAAAAGTCGTGCGTCATTATTTCTCGTTTTTTTTTTCATTACAATCCACTGATCACCATCGCAAATATTAAAAACAAAGTAATTAAGACCATGAACTTTAAATAATTGTTCTCGGTATATTTTCTGACGATTTCATGGTGACTTACGACGTTTTCCATAGGAAAAAAAACGTACAGAAGAGACGGGCTCGGAATCGAGAAAATTACTCCTGAATTGGCACGATTCCAAACTTTTCCGTTGTTTCTGAGAAGAGATTCTCGGGTATCGATTTGAAGCACTTATCCAAGTGCAAGTAATGTATAGTTTATACAAGCCAAATCCCAGTCATAGATTTATTTTTGAGATCCAATACATTTGTGGATTCAATTAAAAGCAGTTTCCTTGTTCAATTGGGTTCTATAATAAATAGATCTCCTATTGAAGTCAATGGAAAATTGTATAGATAATGGTAAATTTAGGCAGTGCATCATTTCAACTTAATTTTTATGAGGAGTGGTGACATTGTATAGAGCACCCTATACGAAGACGAAATCAGGCAACCTTTGAAATCTCATATCAAACAGGTCCAGTTGACATTTGATTAGACTGATGTCAGAATTGTGTCAGATGAAACACTCAATTTTTTGTAAACAAAAATTATGGTGATTTTCGATCGCGTAATTTCGTTTATAATCATAAAACTCAATTAAATACAATACAATATAAAACAATTCTATTGACACTATATCAAATAGCTTTAAATGGTTACTAACAAAATGCCCGGCGACGTAATATATCACGAAAGGCAACGACGACAACTCTGCGCTCTACATGCTCTCAACAATTTATTTCAATGTAAGTGCACATTAAAATAGTACTCTAATCACAAAATTAAGTCCAAACAACGTTAATCCCAAATTGCAGCGGAATTTTATAACAAAGCACAACTAGATGAAATGTGTAAACACCTTAGTCCACAGGTCTGGATAAACCCACATCGATCTGTCCTTGGCCTCGGCAACTATGACGTCAACGTGATTATGACTGCTCTTCAGGACAAAAATTGCGAAGCAGTCTGGTTTGATAAACGGAAGTGAGTACTCTTCAACCGAAAAGCGGTTTATCAACCATTGAAATGTGTATATTTTGTTTGGCAGAGATCCATCGTGCATAAACCCCGATGAGGTAGTTGGCTTTATCCTTAACGTTCCCGCTGATTACAAATTCGGTATTGTAACACTTCCTATAAAAAAACGACATTGGATTGCGGTAAGAAACATCGGTGGACAATACTATAATTTAGACTCAAAGTTGGATTCTCCCAATTGTATTGGTGACGAGGAGAGTCTGATAACATATTTTCGAACGCAACTAGAGTCCAATGACCGAGAACTATTCATAATCGTCCAAAAGGAAACTGCCAGCGCACAAAAATGGTTAAGGCCAACTACAACTATATCAGATAACTTGACACCCGAAGCTGAATCTGTATAACTGCAGTTGTTGTTGCTGTTGTTTTAAGCTAACCTTAATTTAGATAATTCAAAATTTACACAATAACACGCAGTTTTCGTTTTTGAATGCAGTAGCAGCCTCTAGTCTGGAATATTTATAACTACGATGTACAAGTACTAAGTTGTAAAATGCTGTTTGCATCAATTCTAAATATATAAATGTGTATCTGTTATAAATTATTGTGGCTTTGGTGGGGTGCACAAGTAGGAAATGGTATAAAAATGTAACCGTACGTAAAAATAGGTTAACAAATACCATTTCAGTTTTATGGTAGTACGTTGAAACAAGTGTTTGAATTAGAGTACAATGAAAATTAGGTAGTGCAAAAGCTACTGATAAAAAGAAAATCTCTTGTTCTATTCGCATCTTTTTTATCATCTCGGATACATTTTTTTTATAACAATAACATTTACGTGCATTACATTTTTAGCAGTCCAAGTATTACCATGTCCCAGAATATTCCGAGCAGCAGGCTAATATGTATTTAACTTTTAATTTGCATAATCTGCTTAAATGTTTCACCCATTCATTGGCGGGATGTGCGACTTTTTTCATCAAATCGTATACGCATTTGAATCTGATCGGTTAAAAAATAACTTTGTTGGTTAGAAATGTTATTTGACCAGCAAATTCTTGACGGAAAAGGCATTTGTGTTACAAAATGTTGTAGTAGGGCTGTAACTTTCGGAGAAACGTCTGCGGAGGAACGCGCCGATTCATTAAAAATGTTCACCTATCCAGGAACAAATCTAATCAGTTGACTTCAGCCTTTTTCAAGATAACCATTTACCTAAGAGTGTGAAGGTATTTCCTTTTGCTTAAACTTAAAAGTAAAAGGATTACATTCATTTTTCTTAAATTTGAAAAAAAAAATTGAAGAGGCAAATCTCTATCCCAATCAAATCGCGCATGGAACTGCGTCTTTTTAATAATCTCCCTCAAAGCATCAAATTGTTAATGTTACAAAAATGTATTGAAATAAAATTCAAAAGCCAAACACACTTTCTTGTCATTCTTATAAAATTGTGTGCATTTATTCGTTACTGCTATTCGAGTAAAAACGGAAAACAAATTAAACATTGGAATGTAAATATCTTAAAAACAAAAATTAAACATCAAGGCACTATAGCGGTTTAACTTAAAATTAAAATAAAATAAAAGTTGGACGGAATCTAAGCCGATATAAGAAGGTTTGATAGATCTCATATGTCGGTCTGTACGCCTTCACCGTATCTTCTCGTACTGTACTCATGAACATAATCGCCTGCCTCACGATTTCCGATCTCATTCAGGCGCTTATAGCGTTCACGTCTAGCCTCCACCATGTAGAGTACGCCACCTGGCATAAGAAACACGCTGCCAATGCATGCCAGTGCAAAAGCCCATCCCATGTCGTTATTCTCCCAGTGTGGCATCCAATCTCTGCTGTCGCCTTTAGCTCCGAACACTACTACGGCAATGAATCCGCAAATAGAGCCAAACACCTCAACAGCTCCGATTGTCAGTAGAAGGAATACATATCTATCATCATCTCGAGAGCAACGCAAGAAAGCCAAGGTCAATGGTAGTGCCACCAAGCAAGCAACAAAGCACAACGTAGCAAAGAACTGAACAGCTATGTAAAATCCTGGCAGCAAATAATCATGAATTATGTAATATTCCTCCTCGAATACCCACATGCAACCGGTGAAACGAGTGTCGTAGAATCGATGAATGTCCTGAAAATGATTGAAGCACACCTCCCAAAGTCCGAGATTCAGGAATTTCGGAGCAGCTAGTTTTCCATCAGTGACCAGCCAGTATGGCGAAACAAACGCAATCAACACAAAGAGGGCCGAAACGGTCGAGATTCCCAAGGCGATACGTGTATTTTTGTTGCTTGCACCCATTCTAAGCTGGGAGTTATTAATTTAAGATTCGTTTAAAGTGTCGCGTTTATGAAATTAATTAAAATTAAATTAATGAATATTCCACGCCCTAAAAATTACAAACAGCCAGCACAAAATGTTAAGTTATTGACAATTGTCTAATGACAAGTTTGTATTGTTCTTATGTTGGTAGAAATGTGTGTTCGCATGACTGCGTTCAGCTGATTTTGTTCCTACCATTCATTTTGTAAATTTTCAGAGATAAGATTTCGTGGGTCCAATCGAACATCAAAATCGAATTTGCTTTTTTTTTTGTTTCGATTCTTGCATAATTGTTTTCTAAATATTTGTATTAATCAACAAAAATCTATCTACCGGATTGTGCTTTTTTTCACTTGTAAAATTTGAATGTCGTTTTGCATTGGGCAAAAAGAAGCGTCCGGGAGAGTCCGGAATCGAAAAAATCACTTCTGAAACCGTTCCATTGGCACAAAAAATACTCCTCTGGTGATTCTGAGAAGAGAATTTCGATTCTCGATTTGAATTCAGAAACGACTCAAGAAGCACTAACACAAGTGTAATTTATGTATTTTATACAAGTCAGCTGACAGGAACAGTAGATTATTTTTTGGCATTTCACAAATACCTTTGTGGGTTCAATCAGAAGGAGTTTTGTTGTTCCATTGAATCACAGAATGAGTGGATCTCCGATTGAAACCAATGGGAAACGACATAAGAAAACCTAAACTAATTGTCAACTCTAGACACTAGTTGTTAAAGTCAAACGCACTTGGATTGGTAAATATCGAGACACTGAAAATACAGTAGCAAAAGTGCTTTGAAATCGAATAAAATTTTCTTTCCAATTAATAATCTTCAGTGACAATTCAAAACAGCTGAGTTTGGCACCACTTGAAGAGCACTCAAATCAATGATTACAGTTCAGTGTTGCCCCTCTGCATTTGTGTGCGTCTGAATATGTGCAAAAAGTTTCTGTGCGTTCAGTCATCAAATTCGCCGTGTGTGCTTCCAATCGCATTTGCATCGTTTCTTCGTTCTTCAAAGAAAGTTAAAAGAAAAAAATATACATAAAACCGAAAAGAACGATGGCGTCCGACATCGAAATCGTAAATATCTCTAATTTCGAGAAAATTCAAAACTTCCTCAACGATACCGCATACAAGGAGATCCTCGAGAACAGCGAAAACTTCAATACACGCCTTTGCATTGAGCGGCGCCTCAGGATGCCATTTCTGGATCCCCAAACGGGCGTTGCACAAACTCACTGCGCTTTGTTTATGAAACAAAAACAACGAATGCCCGGATTTCGTGATGGCCAAATCTATACTTATCCATCAGCGAGATGGCGTAAACCAAAACGCCAATATCTTTTACATCACCAGAGTTACAAGGCCTACCAGTTCCGGGAAAGCCAAACGCATCATCATCACTATCACCATCAACCACAGCAGTCTCAGCAGCCGCAGCAGCAGCAGCAATCAGAGAGTACAGGTAGAGTAAACCCATTCCAATGAGCGCCCAACCCTGGGTACGCAATTATAAAGGGCGAGATCCCAGAAAAAAAAAACAAAGAAATTTGTCTGGTAAAGAAAAGGCAGGTGCACCCCTCTCGCGTTTGTCCTTCGCCTGTCAAGGGAGAATTTATTCAATATTTTTTCTTTTTATTCCCCTTCGACTCGTTTTATATTCTTCAGGAGTTGTCTCTTCGGTATGTTTTTGTTGTTAACATTTACACAAGGTACACCAAATGGAACTCATTCTGATTGTGTGTACAATGGCGATGAAGAAATGAAAAAAAAGTGAAGTGAAAGAAACTGGCAAGGAAAATAATCAATACAAGAGGACCTCCTCCTCCTCCCAATTGTTCTTCTCTATTCTTATTTTCTCCACCACTCGTGTGTGGGATCCGTTCAATTAAAGAAACATCAAAACATCAAATGGAATGGGGGGTTGTTGTTATTGTTTTTCGCGTCTCCCGTCCCGGGAGTTTTTCTCATGTTACTGTGTGTATGTATTTGTGTTTTTTTTTTTAAGACAAAATTAAGAATCTTTATGCATTTCTCTGTGCAAGAGTCTTCGAGTCGATAAATCTTCTTTGACGTAGTATTTATTTCTTGTACCTGTTCCCTTGAAATTGGTGTGCTATGCAGCACCCTGCCCCACCTCAGTTGTGCCATCAGAAGTGTATGCGTGTTTCTTGAGTTAACGAACAAGACACAATACCTGACTCAGCATAACAAAGAAAACTTTGCTTTCAAGTTGTTATGGTCAGAGATGGATGAACACACACGACCTTGGTGGCTACGCGAGAACCAGTTCGATCTGTTTGTAGGTACCTACCTCCAGTGCTGCTTAGAGGAAAAAAGTGCCAAAAAGTTAATGTAACCGTCGAACTTTCAAAAAGATATCAACCGGATTTTTTTTCTTATTGTTAATTCATTCGTTCGTAGATATGGCATTGTATTCTTAATAGTATCCGCAGAATTTTAATGAAAGGGAAGCGCCAACAATGTGCATTGGGTTGAATAAATCGTGTATATCTGATGTTTATGTGAGCTCGAGTTGAGAAATTCCCCGTAAGCGATAGTTTTATTTTGTATTTGTTTACAAATCCCTAAGCGTACTGATTGTGTGCGGATTTGTTTGGCTTACGGTTGCAAATTTATTTGCAATTATGCAGACTACGGGAAGGTCATTTGATTCTTATTTCAAATATAGCTGCACTGTTAGTGTTGTGATTTTTGCATCGCTTTAAACGATAAGAAATAATAAAGTGGGTCCAATGCTTCTATAAATTGATCCGATTCAAGGCTGAGTTTGCTATTTGTTGTTCGTTTGAATCCTTCATAAGAAGGATTTGAAATGCTACACGAATGAAGAAGGCCCACGACATTAATTTAACTGATATTTTTATGCGCGGGTTCGCCCATATATCATCCGTGTAATCAGAGTTAAATAGTGAATTGGAAACATCAGTTTCTTCACCAGCAATGTAAAGAAATTCCTCTCTACTTTAAGGCATGATATCTAACATTTATTGGAACATCCAACTGACGTTGTTGGTGTCGCTTATCGCTTACTAAAACTACTAGTATATCATCTGAACAATCTTGTCTTTAAAAATCATTTTTGTATAGATTTGTTTGCCTTATTCGAACTGACCTTTTTGTTTACCTTGTGCATTCACAAAACTGTTACACTTGGCGACTGTCTTAAGGCACTTTTTTGCTCCCCCTTTAATTATAGATTGCTTTGAATTTTCCGAACCTTTTAAGTGAGAAAGTTTTGTTAGAGTGTATCAACTGTCGTGTTGTTTTGCGTCACAATTGTGGCTCATAGTTATTGAGATGCAATTCGAACCAAGTGAAAGGCCATTGCGCAATTGCATTCAATAAACCGCAACTCATTTAAAACCATTATTTGATTTATCAAACCCAAGTGCCTTTTGGTAGGCATTTCAGAATATGTTTCTCAGTTTCCGGCCACTGTACCGTTGATCTTTTAAAAATAAATGCCAAGACTCTTACTCGATTGTCTTGCCCCTTGTATTTTTCCATTTATGACATTGGTTGATTCTTTTTCATGAAAATACATTTCCTATTGCCTTTGTGTTAAAAATTTCCCTAAATAACATTTTTCTTTAGCAACTGTCATACCGCCTGATGGCAATTCCCTTGGTGCAACGGCCGACAACGACAGCAAAGACAGCCATCCAAACGCAGAGAAAGAATGGTTTTACGAGGACATGGAGCTGGCTCATGTTGAAGACTTCGAAGAAGACTTTGACTCAGATGCTGACTTTGAGGAATCGTACAGCAATCGCAAACGAAAACGTGCTCGATCAGCAAAGAAGCCTCCAGTAAATCTAGATATGACACCGAAAAGAGGTCGAAAAGGTAAAGTGATTTCACAAGCTAGACATCACTACCAGCCAAGTATTTTTATTAAAATTAATTTTTTATTTTGCAGGCGGTCGAAGAAAGG
Organism: Cheilosia vulpina; assembly: GCA_916610125.1. Taxonomy (NCBI): domain Eukaryota; kingdom Metazoa; phylum Arthropoda; class Insecta; order Diptera; family Syrphidae; genus Cheilosia; species Cheilosia vulpina. The sequence goes on along the minus strand of OU744279.1, from coordinate 37,870,662 downwards.
GAAATGGCAACACTGATGGTGATTCGAAACGGCGCTCAAACGTAAACGCGAGTGCAACATTCAACTCGAACTCCTGCGCTTCCCCTCTTACCACTGCGGACGATCAGCCGCTGTCAATGCTTACGTCCACCGACAAACTGCCCTCTGACGAAACGGAATCGAGCCCGAAAAAAATTGGCGGCGGTAGCGGTGCTAACAAAATGCGTACTGAACGCGACGCAACAGCACATCCATCGCCATACTGTGACTTTTGTTTGGGCGACGCACGAGAGAACAAAAAGACCAACCTGCCGGAGGAACTTGTCTCGTGCTCTGATTGCGGTCGATCTGGTCATCCGACATGCCTTCAATTCACGCCCAACATGATCATATCAGTGAAGCGCTACCGATGGCAATGTATAGAGTGCAAATACTGTTCCATATGTGGAACCTCAGACAATGACGATCAGCTACTGTTCTGTGACGACTGTGACAGGGGTTACCACATGTATTGCCTGTCGCCACCGCTGATAACCCCACCCGAAGGTTCGTGGAGCTGTAAGCTATGCCTGGACGAGTTCCACAGCGGCGAAAAGTGAATTCCGCACCAGTGCAGCGACTTACCTACTAGTTTTTCGTTTCGTTTCTAAGTAAGGTACATGTAGTATAAAGTATATAGTATGTATAGTATATGTGCATATTGCGCAGGTATTTGTTCTAAGTTTTGATTTTTTTTACCATCTAAAGAATTTTTAAGTTAAGACATAAGCTAAACTATAAGACAAAAGTAACTACAAAAGGCAAACAAAAAAGAAAACGCGTTGACGTGTGACGCTTTCATAGTATGTAGAAGTTCAACTGGTTGCATTGCATTTAAAAGTGTACTTCAAAATATGTTGTACAAGTGGCAGCTAGCGCGACAGATTGTAGCTTGAATTCGTTTAAATTGATTCAGTATTTTAACAGTATTAATGGGATGTATCTTGTTTCTGTTTGCATTCTTGTGCTCTCCAGAGAAAGCGTACTTATTTCGTTACCCGTATTGTCGTGTACTTATTAAAAAAAAAAATGTTTTATTTTTTGTTTTTTTTTTATCAAATACTCAACCGAAAAAGTAAATCGAAACCAGTCACAATTCGTTAAGTGACATTTAGCGAACTGTGTTATTATTTGTTGTTTATGCATTTTTGTTTGTTTGTGATATACATATTTTAGGAATAACAGCATCCCAGTTAGGTAAACACTTTGTGAAAGCCATACATTTTAGTAAGAGCAGAAGATGAACAGTAAAGTCTCTGTAAGACGGATAACTACGGAACCGCTTAAGGGATAACCTTGCATCTTTGTTATAACAATATTGACAGAATAAAATCAAGTTTGACGCAAAACAAAAAACAAGTGAACACGTTGTTTTCATTTTGCTTGCACGTACTTAAACATAAATTTATTAAGGCACTCGATCATCCCACCGATTGGAGAAGGTGATTTAAGCATATCGACGAAAACATCCGGGAGTCTAGACTGTCCACTACAAACAGAGATGGAGCGTGTTAAGCGAACAACTTTTCATTTGAATCGTATGGCATAGAATCGTGGTCAGTGTTGAGTTAACTGGTTGCAATCCATCGAGTGGTTACCTATATAACTATCGGCTTTTCAAAATGTATAGACTGTCACAAAACTCAAAATAAATAAATTTTAACTGCTCAGTTTATGGAAAAGTGGCTGAATTCGAAAACGTCAAAAAAATGCGCATTGTGAATGCACACAGGTTTTCTGATGCCAGGTTAGGAATGCTTTTGCGCTGCTTTGCATTTGTTACTGCAAACCAAAGAAAATTGGCAGATTATTACAAAATATATTATTTTACTTACGACTTGAGCCATCAATCAATTTCATTTGGCGTTTAAAACTGAAATGTCAAATATCATTTGCATCATAATCATTACCGATGCTCTGTTTGCTTTTGTTGCGCAGTTGATGAGTTCACAATGCGTTTTTGGAAAACTATGCGTTGCATCAGTAAGCAGTAATGCAGAAGTACTGCGTTTTGGAATTAAGCCAGTCTCTTCCTTCCCATGCTTGCACATCTTTGGATATGCGTCATGCCTTGTTGCGCATTTGCTTTTCCAGTATCGACGGACGATCTTATAATTTTCAATATATCGTCTACCAGTTAATTAAGACCAATGGTGTAAAAGAATTCGTTTGTGAACATGACCACAGCCACAGGATACTTGAACTTCTCCATGCTATTTCAATAAGACTCTATTCTTAAGACGACCATCACTTCAGATTTGTTTCAGCTTCAACACAGATTATGATCCTAAACCTTTTGCGTGACGAAATTCAGCCTGGGAAGGCCCAATGATCATCAATTTGTCAACAAAGAGCAAATGACTTTTCCTTATTTATCCCAATTCCAAATGTACATTTCGTCAGCAGAAATAGTCAATTTGCTAGTTCTCCGCGTGTCAGTTTTATAGTTTCGAAAACCGAATACACAAAGTTTAAAGACATTCTTCTTCTTGAACTTTTAAATCACAAACATCTTCTGCATACACAGCGACTGCTGATGAAAACACCCGCCATTCTTTCTCAACATTCAATGGAGCAGTTGGAACTAGTTTAAACCATTCAAATATCTGCTGTGCAATATATTCTTCACCGTTGTGACAATGTGGTTAAAAGAATCAATCGAACTTTTCTGCGATAGCTATAATAAAGTAAATACTCTGGTCGAGCTTCGTGTGAAGAGGACCTACAACTTCATGGCGCATTTGAACGGCTGAGTTGAGAACCTCTCTAAGGTGCAATAGGTATTCAATATTCATCCCAAAACAAATAGAAGTGAGAACATTCCGATCTGTTACGCCAATTACTTGTTTTGTATTTGAAAAAAAAAGAGCTCGTGACATTACATTGAACAAAAATTATGGAATTAAGAAATATTCGCATAAACATAGTATAAAATTACAGCACATCTATTTACTTGTTTGGATAAACGTTTTAATGGTATCAATAATCGTACGATATTGGGCATGAATGCAGCATCCACAGTGAGAACAATGCAAAACTCCAAAGCCTTGTAGTTTCTCCCCACCTGCCTGATTTTGAAAAAAGCACCAATAGCTGTTCTCTACTCCCAAAAATATATAGCATTGATCGTATCTATTTCCATCGATGGTTAGTAGATAGGCATCCCCAGAAATTATCTTCCACTCCTTGCACCGTAAGCGGGTCTCCGGAGGTAGAACGGCTTTTTCCGCTAAATATGTTTCGGAGTACTAAGGTGGTAAGAATAGAATTTATTAAGTAAAATCACTTTTTTAACACTTTGTAACAGTAACCAACCCAAGTGCGAGCTTGTGCTGCAGGTCCGCTAGGTCTAGATCGCTCACGAGTCATCATCACGCTTTTTTTTCTTGATGGTCTTTTAATAAAATTATATACGCAATGTTAGTACTGTAGTAATATTAAGTTCAAATAAATTTATTACACATAAATCAAGTGGATGATTACAATCTGAACGTGTTGCGGTGGCAACATAACCTCGATTTTTTTCTTCTTGTACTCTTGAAAAGGATACTTTGTTAACTAACTGATGATGTTGTCCGATAGGTGTTTATATCGCACACTGAGTAGTTTAATAATTTATCCCAAATAATAGCAGGTAAAAACTATTTTTGTACCCATAGTCCATCCTTAAAAGCAGTTGCAGCCCCTGGTCAAATTGTTTGCACTACTAACCTGGCAGAGTCAAAATGGTGCAATAAAAATATTAGCAGTTAAGTCGAATCCGTAGAAAAAAAAATGTCAGGTAGGAGTTGTGTGTGCTGTGGGTACCAAGCTTTTCGATATTCATTTGCAAAATATTCTCATAAACATAAAACTCATTACGCGAATTTATTACGTACCGAGTCTTGAGAATTTAACTTTAAGGAGTTTTTTTTTTGGCGGGATAGGAAACAGTTCACTACAGCAGCAGCACTCAGACGCAACTGGTTCATCGTGCTGGTTTAGTTCCGGGTGGGCAAAGGACAACATCTTCTAAACCGATAAATAATAATTATGTGGTTTATTCTTACAAAACTTTTTACTATCTTTCAGACAATTGTTGCTGAAACGATTGTTCTCCTAAGCTCGCAATTCAATGCAAAAGTTACAAGGCTCGGAACATGCAACCAGTTCAGTATTTACGAAATAATATTTATGTATATAAAAAAAACTACTGATAGTAAAAAATAATATAGTATAAAATAGTTTTGATCGAACGATCATTTTGGGGCATTTGCATCATGAAAGAGAAAGAGAGATCCGTGTTGTCGAATTCAATGGAAATAAGTTCGTACGAATGAGATAGCAAATGAGACGCTTACAGTGTCATACACGCCCTTACAATAATTATAGATCATATAAAACGGAAACACACACAAGTTCCGGCGAACAACAATTCTGCAATCAACTGAAAACATTTCCACATTTCTATTGATTCAATACACGTCAATGAAATTAATATATAATTAGTTTCAGCGAATTTGACTAACCATTCAAAGAAATAAAGCAGTTAGATGTAGGCATAGACTTATCTATATAAATATAAAATAAATTTGCTTCCGTAAGAACGCCCATAACTCGAGAAAGTATGGTCCGATTTGAGCTATATTTTCATTGTTGTGTTTGTCTAAAATTTTAAAAGAAATTGAAAAATTCGTAAAAATTTCTACGTAGAATTTATGTTTTTATTATTTAATAATAATAAAGATTTTTAGTTTCGGCTTTAAATTTAAGAAGTTCTCAATGGCTATATTTTCCATAAAAAATTCGCAATTTTCAGCTTCCGTAAAGTCGAGACTTAAATTTATTATTGGTACGGCGCATTTTTTCAACGTAACCTCGAACATTGAATAACCCTCCATGTGTGCAGTCGGGTAAAAAGCTATTTCTCGACACTCATGTCGGCTAAAATTATGCACTATCCAAACAAAGAACTCTGCAAAATGTGAGTGGGACTTAAGACAAGAATATATTTAATCAACAAACGTCCTTCGCACGGGCAAAGTCGGCCAAGTACAGCTAGTCATATATAGTATGCCAATAGATAAAGGTATCACGTATAGACAAGACGGAATGCATTTTTTGTAGTTCTGTCCTTTACTGATTTGATCTCGTCTTATATTCAACATGTTACATTTTGTTGTTTTCAATTCTCTAACTATGAATTCTGAGAACATGCAGATATCTGCCACCGCATATCTAAAACTTCTACTCTGAGTAATGAAAAGCAAAATTTAAATTCAGGGGAGGTACTTTCCATAGAAAAACAGATGTTGTGACCTGAAATTAATTGAAGTACAACTTAAATTTGTTATTAGTAACACCTGTAATAATTAGCTGTAGAAAAAGCATTTGAGTCGGTTCATTATCAACAAATGCAGCTAACTACTTACCTAGTTTTGCTGGTATATAAGCTCGTAGAAATCGACAATAGTTATGTTCAAATATCAACTGTCATCAATATTCAATCTTTGCAAATATGAAGTCTGTTGGACTATTAACCGTTCTGGTAGCCCTGTGTTTAGTTCTTTCGGTTATTAAGGCAGATGACTCCCTTCCAGGAACATGTGCAGATCTACTTCACTGCGGTCGTGTTCCACAACCAGGCGGCATGCCTCCACAAACGTAAGTAAACACGCATTTTTATGGAAAACGTGACTTATTCTAATGAATTGATTTTTAGTTACGATCCCACTGACGCTTTTCCGGGAACATGTGAAGATCTAGCGCATTGCGGCCGTTTATAAGTTGTCGAACAAATACAGTAGTTTTGCTGTTGTCTTAAGTTATGCATGAATGTGAATAAAAATGATTTCACTAAATTTCTTCACATGATAATATTAATGCGAAAGTAATTGGTTCAAGTTTGTACAGAGTAGGCGATTACAATCTTTGTTGATAATTGTAACCCACTGCGAGACGTTTCATAACGCTTAATCCAAGAGTGTGTGATTAAAGTGCTGGCTCAATGATATTCGAAGACATTTTAAAACTTTAATAGTATTACCTTTTATGTATGTCCTTTGTCTGTTCAGAATTGTACGTTCGCTAGGTTCGTCTATACGAACAATTTTGCAATAAAAAAAAGATCAAAGAAACGTACAAGATGATTTGTCCTAAACCGTTGGGTTTAGGACGACCGACGCTTTCGATACTTCAAAAAATGGCGAAGAATTTAACCTTCCCAATAAAGATATCTATATATATATATTAATAATTGTTTAGACATACCAGTATTAATAAACATTAGTTTTGAAATTGAAAGACAGTGAGGATTGAGGTAAGATTCAGTGAATACAATTTCCGATTTATTAAAATCGATGATTAGAAAGCATGAAGAACCTAAGATTTTTCAACGTCGAAGTTTAGAGTAATTTTCAACCGAGTTTTTTTAAGCATTCTTGCAAAGCTATAAAAAAAATAATGGACAATCAAGAGCAACTATAGTGACCCTTTATAAGATCCTAATCATCCCAGTCCTGCTCTATGGCACAGAGGCATGGACCCTTTCAAAAGCGGATGAGGTTACTTTTGGTTGTTTCGAGAGGAAAATTCTTCGAGTCATTTTTGGTCGCGTATGCACAGACGGTGATTGGAGGAGGATACACAACGGAGAACTGTACGGGCTGCACAGCGACATCGACCTGGTCAGAAGAGTAAAGGTCCAACGACTTAGGTGGCTGGTTCATGTAGAATGAAGGGACACAAATGCTCCGGCCCGGAAAATCTTCGAATCCACACCCGGGACAGTAGAGGAAGATCGCGACTCAGCTGGTGCAAGCAAATCGAAGGGGACCTTAACCAACTTAACGTGCGAATCTGGAGACATCTGTCTAAAGATCATGCTGGCTGGAGACGCTTGTTGGTTGAGGTTCAGGTACACCCCGGACTGTAGCGTCACCTAACTATGGAACCCCTGTATCCAAAAGTTGAAGAATAATTTTAATAAATTTTCTTGGAAGAATTCCTTTTAAGGTTTATATAAAATCTTAAAGAAAATGTTCTCTAAATCTTAAGTAATGTCGTTTTCCATTGGGACCACCAAAAATCTTTTTCAGATCTCAGATTTTATGCGGCTCATGGAACATGCAATTAAATTGATCTGCTTTTGTAAATAGATTAGTGCGTTAGTTAACAACAATATCAGCTGTTCAAATTGCATTTGTTTTTGGTAAAATCAACCATGGAAATCGGTTTGAAAAATGTTTGCTCTGTTGTAGCTACAAATGGAGTAGTTTTGGTTATTCGTAGTTTCCAGATGATAAGGATGACAATGAAGATACTATTTCCTCCAAAACTATGTCCATTGCTGTTTATGAATTACTTTATTTTGGTTTTCACGAAACTTTGCACATTTGTTTAAAACAAACTTCTTAAAATGACGTAAAACAGTTGTGCTGTATTTGTGGTAGTATGTGTAAATCTGAAAAAATACCGAGATCTGCAAAAAGTGATCCGAATCAAAAAAAAGATTGATTTTATTTCTCAATGGAACGCGAAAAGTGATTATGATCAAAAAAAAGATTGATTTTTTGTCCCAATGGAAAACGACATAAGTAAGGATTAAGCAAGGTCTAGCTTCTCATGACTATTTGTTTATGAAAGTGTCCAGTTTTCGAAAGTACGGAACAAAGTTTAGCAGGATACACATAAGTAAAGTCTATCCAGCTACATTCACTGCCTTCTACGCAATCATGTTGAGATTTGAAGCCTTTCCGATCCTAACCTCGAGCTGCATCTTGAGTTAAATCAGCTAATTCTAGAACCATGGAGTTTGTTCGGCACGAACCGGAATTTACTAGGAAGTTCCCGATAGATGGAGGAACGGATATAAAAGAGCGGATTGTAGAACAAGGAGGGACTGTTGACTTTTAAACAGTGATTGTTAAAGTTCGAAGTTCGAGAACCGATTACTGGTTGTGAAGATAAAGAAGTGTAAAGTATGTAGTGAATTAAGTGATTGGCTTAAGTCGGATAAGAATTGCTTAAAGAAATATTGTTTTGAAGTGAATTACTAGAATAATGCAATAAAAATGATTTTATTAGAAAATTTCATCAGAATAGCGTTTTATGTTTTCGAATCCCAGCTCGGATGTAACAGTATCAACAACTCACCCATTAACAACGTCTGCAATGCGTGTTACATGGAAGAAACATAAAAATGTTAAAAAGCTGTTCATTTTTCCACTCCAGAAAGTGTCTTTTTATTTCATTAAAATAAACTTTAACTTAAGTGTAAATTCCATGATTAGATATACATATTCTTCAAGAAAGAAACTATTGCTACGGAAGAGATAAGGGTGCATCAACCACATGAGGATCTGTAGATTGTAGGCAAATAAAATAACTCAGCTTTCATGGAACGTGGGTGTGTTTTTCATCTAACTAAATGATAGCTTATTTATTTAACGCGATTTTGGCTTCAATTCTTGCACCGTTTGGTAAAAATCCATTTAATCTTGTTGATTTTAAAGGCATAACAGAAGGGTCTGTAAAATTGCTTAAAAAAGCTCGACTTACATAGGATCTCTTTTTACCTAAAAAGTGTAAAAAACCTATATCGAATGGAGACAAAAAACAACAAGTTACCCAGTGGGAAGTTTTTTTTTTTGTAATTTTTGCTTTGTTATAATATTAACTCTAGATAAAAGTTGAAAAGGAATTTATAGTCCCGTCAATTTTGTTCGTTTAGGTTTAAAGTGCGTTATTTTGTATTGGCTTTTGCCAATTTTAACTCTGATATTTGATTTAAAGTTTCGCAGTTTGACATATGGATTTGTACAGGACCAGTATACCTATTGACCATTACTGCGTCTTTAAGTTGTAAAAACTTATCGTAGATTGCTTTGACACTAGTTTGTAGAATTTAATCAAACACTCTTGGATTCAGCGTTAAGAAAAGTCGTATATAAGCGTAGTACGCTGCTCGAGCTAAACTTAATTTTATCTGTTCTCCAACTTTTCTCTCCAAACATCAGCTAAAGTCCTAGCTAAATTTTGACATAGAGTACGTCGTGGATAAGTGTCACAGAAATAAGCTGTTCTTTGAAAATACTTCCTTCAAAAATGTAATTCACTCTCATTTCATATCCTTTCATACTTCTCCGCAACAGAACAACAAATACACAACGATCTGTCACAATTTAGTTTGAGAAAATGTGCCGACACATTAAATGGGCACGCTAAATTTTGACAGACACATGAAGTACATTCTGAAACAAAAGTTTGATTTTTTAGCTCGAGCTGCGTACCTCTCAGATAAATGGGTTCTCTTAAGTTTAGCTCAGCTAAATTTTGGAGAGAATTTTGTATGATGCGAAAATTTAGCTCGAGCAGCGTACTAAGCTATAGGATTAAATATTCAGCAAATTAGACCTCAGTTCATCGCCTACTCTTGACCCATAATTACTTTCGCATTACTATAATGTGAAGAAATTTAGTGAAATCATTTTTATTCAAATTCATGCATAACTTAAGGCAACAAAAAAACTACTGTATTTGTTCGACAACTTATAAACGGCCGCAATGCGCTAGATCTTCACATGTTCCTGGAAAAGCGTCAGTGGGATCGTAACTAAAAATCAATTCATTAGAATAAATCACGTTTTCCATAAAAATGCGTGTTTACTTACGTTTGTGGAGGCATGCCGCCTGGTTGTGGAACACGACCGCAGTGAAGTAGATCTGCACATGTTCCTGGAAGGGAGTCATCTGCCTTAATAACCGAAAGAACTAAACACAGGGCTACCAGAACGGTTAATAGTCCAACAGACTTCATATTTGCAAAGATTGTATAGGTATCGATGAAAGTTACTATTCGAACATAACTATTCTACGAGCTTATATACCAACAAAGTAGGTATCGTTAATGAAGCGAGATAACTGCTTTTTCACGGTTACCGTAATTAGTTGAAGCCATATTTAAAAATTTTAAAAATAATAACCGATCACGTTCCATTATGTTTCGTTAGTTTTGCTACTTCTAATATGTCTTGGTTTCCATAGAACAAATATTAGCAAGTTGTCTAAATAATTAGAATATGAGGCTACAATTGTTAGGTAGCACTTATAGGTTGTTTTGAACTATACATGAGTAATTCATGGTTGGTTTAAGTGGATGTATTTCCCGTTTCCTGACGAGGGAAAAACACAAATAACATTTGTAACATAACGGCATTTAGCGCCGGTTTGAGACCACTACTAACGGAACCTGAAGATAAAAGGGGGAGAAGGACATTAAGGGAGCTCACAACCAGCCCGAGGGGTTGAGTAATTCATAATAAGACTTAATTTTCGGAATACTGATTGTGATTTATCAAAATCAAAATTTCTGAAATCTTTAAAGCCAAACATTTCCGTTTTTTCCCTGGTTAGAAACTGAACCTTAAAATTTGCCATCAAGAAGGAAAACTAGACCAACAATACATTTTTATTGTTTCCAATCCTCGGATTGCCTTTTACTTTTGTCTTTTCATTTAACATTTTGGGATTACTTAGGGACATTGCGTGCCTCGGTTCTGATGTAAATCCATATAACGATATATTGGATTCGAAAGAAGAGCCTTTTCTATGGCGCTGCATCGTGGTCGTTAGTGGAAGAAAATCAACATATCCTTGGTCGCGTTGAACGCAAAATTCTTCTAGTTATTTTCACTCCCGTTTGACAGTTTTTGGACTAGGATATTAATCTGTGGTCATAAAGAAAAGCCGCTAAAGTCTATTTTACTCATTTTTCAGGAGAGCAGTTTAAAGTTTTTGACAAACGCGTGAAATTACAAATGACTCAAGCAGTTGTTTTTTTTTAAATTGTTTGAAAAAAATTTCCGAAATAGATTTGAGTACGCTGAATCTGATGGCATCAAGATCTCAATTTCATTTAAAGTCGACTTTAGCGGTTATGGTTTGTGGACACAGATTTAACAGTGAACTCTGCAAGCCGTATAGCGACACTGACCAGGAAAGAAATGTGTGAACGAAAGAGTCTACGATAGCTGCCATTTGTGGAGCGAATAAATGCTCTGACCTTAAGTGTCTTTCTTTCCAGCCCGGACAATGTAGTCAAGGAAGATTAAAGCGTAGAATGCGTAGCTGGTCGCACAGAAAAGCAAAGACCGCAAAATGTATCGCAATCTAAGTAAAACTCTGATTAGATCGCTGAAAACCAGTTCTTCACCGTGCACGACCACATACAAGAATTTTTGCACTCTTATTGACCTTGGTCTTAAATAAAATCAGAACATAGGGGTTAGATTAATCACGATTGACTTTATTCGACAGCTTTCGTCTCTATAACGCTGACTGTTCACAAAACAACTCAAATGAGGAAGAGTTCTGTGACAATGTGCGGTTCAATCAATAATTTGATTAGTTCAGGCTTTAATGCTCTTGGTTTGGGAAGAAACCTTTAATTCTTTAGTCACTTTTATCACAGTTGGGACGAAATACACAAGTTCCACGTTCCACCGCACTGGGGGATTTCCCACCCTCTTTACTAGATATCGAATATCAGCGATTTCAAGTCGTCATTTTACGGATCGTGATGTAGTACTTAGGCCAAAAGGCAACCGCATTATTTATAACAATGCTAATCAGTTATAATAATTTTAGCAAATACCCTAATTCACAAATAACATGGAAAAGATTTCGACAAGAATGTCTCAGTTCGATTCTAGACTCTCAGCTATCATCAACAAAGCGTGAAACATCTGAAACACCCATGAATAAGGTGCGATTTCAGCAATATTTGTTTTTCTTAAAACATTTACGATCCGAATACGATCTTCTTTCAGAATTTAATTCTACTCCTCGCGATCATTGCGATTATAAGCTATGTGAGCGCCCGAGGCGGGGGCGGTGGTCATGGTGGTGGTGGCGGAGGAAGAGGTGGATTTGGTGGCGGAGGAAGAGGTGGATTTGGTGGCGGAGGTAGAGGTGGATTTGGTGGCGGAGGTAGAGGCGGATTTGGTGGTGGCGGTAGACGAGGAATTGCTGGCATAGGCGGATTCGGTGGAAGTCGTGGCAGCTTTAGAGGTGGCGGTGCAATTGTAAGCCCAATTGTTCGACGCCCATACAGACGGTATGGAGGATATGGTGGATACGGTTTACTTGGCGGACTACCAATACCGGTTCCTGTTCCAGTTTACAATGACATTGATTACTATGATGATTATTATTATTGAATAAAATTTCGTTTTATTGTTCATTTTTGGTGGATTACAATTTGTACATTACAGTACAATATTTTTAATACTAGAGTGTAAAATGTAAACAATGAACAAATTCAAAAGCCTCAGTTAAGAATTTACAGTTGGTATGACTTAAAATTAAAGGTCCACCGGAATGACAGCGTGTGGAGGATATATATATTTTTTTTGCTTTTTGAAAATATTGTGTAAAATGTTGCAAATCCAATTGATTTATATAATGCAATTGGAACAACAAACGACTAGAAACGAATATTTTTTTTGACCAACAAAGTAGAAATATTTGATGAGATCGATCCGTTGAATAGATTTGGAGGACTTAATTTTTAAAAGTTGGTAGAACAGATTCTCGTGATTTTGTGTTGGAGAAAATTCGCATAAATGCGAATCATGAAAATGATTCAAAGAATTAATGAACAAAAAATATCGATAGCGGCCAGCATTTCTTTCATGACGCGTATTACTGTCACAAAAAAAGACAGATTATATATATAACTAGCAATAAAAGCGCAACAAAGCGTGTGCGCGTTGAGTTAATAAAACCCACAATGTAAAAATATTCCTTGCACTGGTAATCAATGCGCATGTAGATCTAAGCTTCCTCTTTATCAATCTTATGATGTTCTAATAATATCAACGGTTTGATTGTTTGTTCCTAGATCAGTACTGAGACAAATTGAAATGTAAATTTTAATGGAATGAGTATCATATCCAAACACGAGATATCTGTCCCCTAAACCTAAAAGCCGCAAATTCATCGTTATTTAAAAATAAATCAAATTTATAAGGAACAAAGGTTAAAACCTAAGAAAACACATATGTTAGTTGTTTACAACATGGCCTTGCACTCAAACTCCACAATACTGTGCTGAATGCAATGACTTATCTCGCCAAAGCTCGGCCTCTCACTTGGTTTTCGATTCCAACAGCGGCGCATCAAAGCGTACACCGAGAGCGGAGTATTGTCCGGGCAGCTCAGCACATTACCTTCCTGCACGTATTTGATTACTTCCTCATGGGTCAGACCGTAGTACGGCTGTAGAGCATACGAGAATATCTCCCACAAGCACACTCCAAAGGCCCAGACATCCGACTCAGCTGTATACTTGTTATATAGTATACTCTCGAGCGGCATCCAGCGTATGGGAATCACATCGTTCTCATCACCTTTGTAATAGTCCTGTAGATAGATCTTATGCGACAGGCCAAAGTCCGCTATCTTCACTACCATTTGTTCGTTTATTAGACAGTTGCGAGTCGCCAGATCGCGGTGAACAAATTTCCTTTCCGATAGATAAACCATTCCCGCTGTAATTTGACCAGCGATTCGCAAGAGATCACCATCGTTTAGATCAGTTCGAGTGCGATTCGCTTGATGGGTGGCAAAAGGAGAACAGGAACGAAGAAACTCACTCAAATCACCGGGTGACATGAATTCAAAGAGCAGACACATTGGGCGACCCAAAGCACATACTCCCAGAAGTTTTACGATATTTTCATGATCGAACTCGGCCAGCAGACAGGCCTCGCGCTCAAAGTCGGACTGCATTGCTTCGCTGGCATCATCTTTAAGCATTTTCACTGCGACCAGCATTTCTTCGTCACCCGGAATCAGACCGGGAGCTTTGGCTTGAAACACGCGTCCAAAGGCGCCCTGTCCCAGACTCCGCACATAGATAATGTCATTACGTGGATATTCCAGTTTTTCCAATTTTGTGTTCAACTTTGGCTTTGGCTCATGAATGGTGGCAGTGCTGCGGATGGTGCCGGTATTTGTACTTCGTAGTGTACCACATTTGTGGGTACTGGATGTGTCTAGAGTTTGATGGCTTGCCGAGAGATTACATTCGCGACTGGCAGACATGTTACAGTCGGATGGTGCCTGTTGCGGAAGCTGTTGATGTGAGTCTTTGTGTTTAGCTACTTTGTGAATGAGCAAAATTATGAGGTGAAAAGCAACAATGCCTACAAAACCAATCCCAGCGAGAAGGAAGATCATCGAGGGTGTGAAGAACGTTTCCATTTTGATGGGTGTGTTAGTATCTTTACTGGTCACATCAATCGAGTCCGCTGAAAGAGAAGTAAAAACTCTTTACTAAAAATAAAATAGTGTGGTCCGATGTACATAATTATATTGCTTGGGGGCCAGCAAAAAGAAGCGATTGTGCGGAATTTGAAAGTACTGGTAATACCACGAATGCATTAAAATAAGGCCAAAATAAGTTCAGCAAAGAACGAATAATGACACAAATGCCGAAAGTAGCTGAATTGTATTACCAGCTTTAGTATAATACAAAACACTTACGACAAAGCGGAACATCACAGTGCTGCCATCGGACAGACTCGTCAGTTGTATAACACCACGGATATGGTTCCTCTCCGCCGGCGTTCCGGCAATAATTTTCTCCTTCAGCGATTTGCGGAAAAACTTGCGGCGGCTGGATATGTTTATGTGGATGCTGCGAATCCCAACGTTGACATGGAATCCCAGTCTTTGATATGTTAGCTCGTCCTAGATAGTACCGGCCATTTCCGTTACGACAATCATCTAAAAATTAAAAACCAATCAATTTGTAAACAATAATAAAAAAAATATCAAACTTACAAGTAACTTGAGACTCATCAATCTTCGTCAGCCCAATATACGAACAGTTTGGTCTCTTCGCTGTTTGGTTGTATTTTGGCAGACCCATACAGTTGGGTAAACGAAAGTGTCCCCTTGATTTGAAAAACATTCCGCGTTCCTTTTTCTCTTCGATTAAGACCCAATCATTGTAGCAGTACTGCAAATGCGTCGCAACACAGTCCTCATAACAAAGTGGAACCCTTACAGGTTGTCCATTCTCTGTCTGACATTGTGGAAATGCATATGAGCATAACATTTTCTAAAAAAAAGTCATGATATTTATTTCCAATTCAAAAGAGCACAATTGTTTGTAAACTAACTTCAGCCGCCGACCGACATAGTCCGGTCAAATCGGAAATCAACTCCTCCCACAATGCAGTGGTAATTTGTTCATTCACCCAGCCACCGTTTGGATCTTCTCGACTGTACCATACCTGTCCGCGTATAAAAGATTTACAAATCTTTCCATTATACGGGGCACAATAACCCTTTTCTTTATGATGTGATGCTCCATCGAATTGGTCGATATTTTTCATGGAACTACTATCGATTCCGGTTGTAAACAAAAGCATACAAAGCACAATAAATATTGGATGCATTTTTGCCGATGACTTTTCCCTACTATTTTGAATGAAATCAACACATTTTTAATGGTATGCAGTAAGGCAAATAGTAAACGAAACGATAATAAATATTTAAATAAATAAACGTGAACAATGGTTGTGAGAAAACTTATTTAGAAATTGTGCAAAAATTTTTTTCATATAGTTTTATGACACTTTGCGGAGACGACGCCTTTCGACGGTCAACAGTGCAGATATGGCTGCAATGCTGTGAGGTTCGAACTGTTTGTTTTGAAAATTTCTAACTTTACACATATATTAGTAAAAGTGACTGCAGCAGTTATAGCAAACTGAGTCACAATTTTTATTAAGTGCTTTTTTTACTAATTTTACATACCATCTACTCGTATTTCAGAACACTAATTATGTCAACTTTACGTATTTTTTGATAAGAACGTGTATAAACTTTGTGTTCTTTTGAAATGGTGTACACAAGTGGATCTATTAGGTACCTATTTTTTTATATCTTCGGGCTTTAGTAAGAACACAAGGCAACAAACTTTGTTTTCAGGGACAAGCTTTTAAAACACGTTAGGTCCTGTTTGTATCGATTATCGAAAAGGTTTGCGAAATAATCTGGTTTTAATAGTCTAATCTACTACAACATTACCCAAAGCGGTGGGATTTGCTCTGCACTAACGGGAAATGGATGAAAACGCAAGGAAGAGCAACCACTTCCTTTACACGCAGACGCCACTACAGAAATATCTCTCCAACTAAAATTCTAATATATATACGAATATACCATACAATTTTCTCATAAGCTTGACAAAGGACAAATTATGCCATGGCATTTAATTTCATATCGCAACAGTGCGAGGTTGTAGGCGTAAAAAATGACATTTCCAGACGAAAATCAATAAAAAACAAGAATCTGTCAAATTCATGCCAGGCAATCAGACATGCATGTCAAGATATAATCGCATTAAAAGCTGAAACTTGCGCTGTGTATATTTATATGAAAATAATATATGGCACTGCAGGAGCTGCGATCCCTCCTAAAAAAAGGTGTGGATTAGCTTGATTTGAAAGTCATCTGCGGACTTCGCCCATCACTGCCTATAAAGCCATCAAGTCGGGTTTTTATTACTTTTTGATTTGCTTGCTGGTTAACCAGTTCAATGAATTGTATCGCATAAATCATAAATGCGATCTCCAATTCCGTACATCCGATTTGCCAAGTTGTTTTTATACGTGCCAAAGTGGTTACTTAATCAAATCTACTCCAGTTAATGTGCAAAACAACTTTGGAGAAACTTAATCGTAAAGTACACAAATAAACATCACTCTTTATTTTCATTTAGCTTTATTGAATTATAATATAATTATACGGCCCTCGAAGTAAGGTTTCATTTCTTTTCATCTGGAATAGAATTTAGTCCCTGGAAAAAAACGTAATTACCGATTAAGTGTGAAATTATATATATAATTTTAAATATGTTTCGATAGTCAAAGTTAGAAACTGAAAAAAGGGTGACTATTGTTTTTAGTTCACACCTGACTCAAACCAAAACCAAATTTAAACATAAATAAAAGAACATTTTTTGCCAACCTTTTGAAATGGCACAGGTTACGAATATACTAAAATAAGAAAGACAAGTTTTTGTGCTACTATTGAATATAAACCGAGGAGCATTTAATGCATTTCACTGCTTTTTAGGCTTTTACTGCTGACCAAAGTATCTAGTGAACTGGATATTAAAATATTCATGGTATCACTATGTATACAACGATTTGGGAAGAAGCGACATTCTGTAAGCTCTTTAGATGCCAATAATTGACCACGCCGGCAGCGTGTCTAAAAAAACTGATCAGTACTAATGCCAGATCGCCAAAAGAATGTTTAGATGAATGTTTGCCGTTAATTTTAATATAGTCTTAAATGCTGTGGATTAGATACAAAATACACGCTTTAATAATGGAGTACGAGGTTTGTTAATGATCCTCTGTTCATCATACCACAAGTAATACATATAAAGAATGACAGTCAAAAGACGACGACTACATCTACTATCTTCACAGTGGGTAGCTTAAATACGTAAATACGTTGTTAGTTACATTTCTTCTTTTAAATAACATTTTCGAATGATTAAATCATATCAAGATAAACAAAATTCTAACGGAATCTGTTTTAAATGTACGCTTCACGGTGTAATATCACCCGCAGCAAAAACTTCTTCAGACCTTTAAGCAAGATCATCTGTTTTGTCAACTCACGTTCATTATATACGGATTGTCTGTCAGTCGGAAATCGCGCTGATACATCACTCGAGCAAAACGTTCATCCATGTTCCTGCGGTATGCCTAAAAGTGGAAATATTTGATTAAAACTAATTTAATGTGGTGGTGCCAAGTAAAGTGATAGAATTGGTAAAATTAAAGGCATATCAAGTGAATAAAGTATGTTTTTCGGTGGAAAATCTCTGCGATTATGTAAGTGGAGTCTCAGATGCCATTGTACAACGTATTCCAATGATCTACTCACATTTCCAATGGCTAATTTATGTATCCCGTACATGGCGTATGTCGGGATAGACATAACAACAGTGATGATGATTGCTGATGGTAAGACTTCGAACCACATTTTGAGAAAATTTGGAAATTCTTAACTTCGGTTTTTGTTTTCTTCTACTGTCGGGAAATTTTCTCAAAAGCCAACCAAAACGTGACAGCTGACATATGTCATTCGTCAGTTGACATAAGAAATTAATATATATGAAAACGTTCAGCTGAGACCATTTCAGTACTAAATTTTTAGGACTGTGTTCAAAGTTAATGACATAATAAAAATCATTTTAAAATATTATTTAAAATCAATTAACTAAAAATTATACTTTGTTGGTATATGGGGTGGCATATATAGAAAAATTGTTCCTCAGTTACAAACATATATTTTTATAATAATCTTTTATAATCTTCTAAACATCTTCATCTTCTAAGAACGACCAAGCACACTTTTTCAACAATTATTAGATCGTTAGGTGATAGCTATTCCAAGTGATACTGCTAGATTAAAGAACATTAAGCTGGGCAACATCATTTTAAAATATTTATGTCTCAATAGGTCTGTTTTTTTGAGCTTCGTTCTCAGCAAAGCAAAGTAAAGTAGGATTTTAAAGCACGCAATTACAACAACTACGCTCTACTTGACACTTCGAGACTCGCAGTAGTTATTGTAATTTGTGTGCTGAAAATTCTACTTTACTTTGCTTTGCTGAGAACGAAGCTCAAAAAACACGCCTAATGTTATTTATTTAGAAATTTGTTGTCGTTAGAAAGCAACAATAGGCCTGTTTTTTTGAGCTTCGTTCTCAGCAAAGCAAAGTAAAGTAGGATTTTCAGCACGCAATTACAACAACTACGCTCTACTTGAAACTTCGAGACTCGCAATAGTTATTGTAATTTATGTGCTAAAACTCTTACTTTACTTTGCTTTGCTGAGAACGACGCTCAAAAAAACACGCCTAATGTAATAAAATGAAACCCTAAATTTACAACCTACGAAGTAATAAAATAAAACACTAAAGTGTCATGTTTCCACATTTATTCAGGAACTTCTACCTTAAATCGAGCTCAAAGCTTATAATCAAGCAATCTAGTTAAAATAAACCTTTCAATAACGAAATAAAAAACAATAAGTAATTTTGTTCAAAAACAGGCAGAAAAATAACTGAAATGAGAATCAGTACTAAAAGACTCAACAGCACCCTCTCGAGGCTAATAGGTGCTATAAACTATAAAACCATATTGATGACTTTTCATTTTCTTTTGTGCTGATTTTTGTTTTTGTAAACTCCCTCACTCACACTAAAAAGGAAAGAAAAAGAACCTGCCATCGCCGCTGCTGTCAGTTCAAGAAGAACATTCAAGGAAAATGGCAAGTGGCGCTATTGTTGATACGGCTTTTCCAGCGGTTTCCCTGGTCCCAAAAATTGAAACAGGAGTGTTGAATTTCCTCCAAAAGTATCCGGAATTCGATGGACGTGGTGCAACAATCGCAATTTTCGATTCTGGTGTGGATCCCAGAGCCTGTGGACTCGAGGTAAGTACTCTCATAAATCGTCACACGACTTCTTGGTGTTTAGAAAATCTTTTGTTTTCCAACTCTTATTGGAAAATAAAATAACCAATCAGCTTCGTACAGAAATAATAATAAATTTATTTTTGTTGCAGACCATATGTGATGGTTCAGTAAAGGTCATTGAACGTTTCGATTGTTCGGGTTGTGGCGACACTGACATCTCGAAAAAGGTCAACGCCGATGCAAAGGGGTACATCACTGGATTATCAGGTCGCCAGCTGAAGGTAATGTATCAGTTTGTGCATTATTTACTTCTGCTTTTTGTGTTATTTTATTGAATTTTATTTATACTCTTGCTTACCTCTCGCTCTATCTACCACTATGTGTTAACAGTTAACACCACAAATGGTAGCTGCGAATACGGCAAATGGAGAATACCGTGTTGGATTGAAAGGAACTGCGGATTTATACCCATCAAAAATCCGTGAAACAGCTGTCAGTAATCAGAAGTTGAAGACGTGGGACAAACCCCATAAAACTGCAACAGCGGATGTAGTTCGTCAACTCAGCGAATTCGAGGCTCAAAATGCAGGTTTGTGCATATACCAATACCCATTGGTGAAAGACTTCCGACTGATGAATCAATTAAAACTTTCTCAATTTATTAGATTCCACCAAGCTATCGTGGGATAAGAAATTGGAGAAGGAGAATTTGGATAACGCACTAGAGTTTCTAAACAACTACGAGAAATTGTATCAGGATTTAAAGACTTCATACGATGTTGTTGCCTATGTAACTGAGAACGGATGGCAGGCCGTTATCGATACCACGATGAAGGTTTTAACATTATTTTTGTCAGACTTTAAGTTTGTTAATGTTTTTCACTGATTTTAGGGTGATTTGGATAAGGCAGTTCACATTGGCGAGTATAGCAAAACTCATGAAATGAAGAACCTGGATGATTATCTTTCGGTTTCGATGAACGTTCACGACGGAGGCGAAGTAATGGAAATTGTTGGGATGTGCTGTAAGTGGTTGCTATTTATATTTAATGCAATAATTATTTTTTGCGGACTATTACGTATCATTATGATAATAGACGGTTAATAGTTGGCAATGAAAAATGTAATCTATTATCTGTTCCCATGAGAAAAACCATAAATTATCATATTTGTATTTACTTTTCATGGCTCAGGTTTTCAGAAGATTTTGTTTTATTATAACGAATTAGAGCAGGAGATACTGGGAAAAAGACAGACATTTTTGATGCCTAACATGCCCGCACATACATAAAGTGTTGGGACTATCCATGCGCAGAATGTATCTTTATTACCCCAGTCCGGTAATAATCAGAAATTTGGCATAGCGTGTTATGTGAGGTATAGAAATTGGTGACTATTATTGAGCGCATGCTCTAGTTCACCCTTAATTTTTGATTTTGTACAAAGAAAAAACAATCTTTTTCCTATTTCAGGGCACTTGGGGTTTTCGAATCTCGATAGATAAGTGGCGAAGGCTACACACATAATTATATTCCAATCTCACGAACACCAACAAAAAAGACAGCAAGTCGTGTTTTTTGTTCTATTGTTGGTATACACGAAATCTGAAATTCGAGAGCCGAATTTGAGAAGACCAATCGAATACCAGATGTCAATTTGGTTCTAAACGCAGTACTACTCTTATGTACTTTTAAGCATAACAAAGGCGATAAAGGCGCCCATTTAAATAATCGATTTAATAGTCTTCGTGAATTGGCCCACTTCTTTACTTTCCAAATGCAAATCGACTAGATAAATCTTTATTAAATGACAACAAATACTGAGAAGCCACTAACCATAGACTAGGCTGATGCATCACGCTGGCTTTACTCTGTCAAAGAGTTGTCAGCTAGCTTAGTAATAATAATATTTGTTGTTGTCTGGTAGATTTATTTGTACTCTATGTTGCGTGAAAATCTCGAATCTTTCACAAGAAAATCAGAATTTCAAAATGTTCATAATAATTTGTTAAAAAAATTCCTCGTAAAAGTTATGATAAATTTAATCCTCTATTTACATAGTATACTTTTATATCCTCGATTTCAAAATAACGTCCAGATCCGCCAAAAGTTTTCCTCATTTTTTTTTTCTTTTTAAAGAATAGGGGATTCTAAAGACCAGTTCATTGTACTCCAAGCAGAAAACCCTTTTTTTTTAAATTACTTTTTTATATGCCCAATTGCAAGCAGATTAAATAAGCAGGTGCTAGAATGCGTTGGGTCAATCATGTCGTGTTCAGTTTATTACTTCCGACTTTGCCAAAACCGTAGGAACACAGAAGAAGATTAATTTGAAATTGTTTGACTATAGGCGTTTTTTTTAGCTTCGATGTCAGCAAAGCAAATCAAAGTAGGCTTTTCAGCACGCAATCACAACAACAAGGTGTTCACAGATTATTGTTCTATTGCAGAATCTGATGCCTCCGTTGTTGGGGTAGATCAGAGGATCTCCGTATCAGAGAAGTTTGTTCAATTTTGCTCTCGTTCTTGGTCCTCGTGTGCAGTGTTGTGATAGATGGATCTCCTTCTTAGCCACATGAGCTTGTCGGCGTTCGCCATCGTACGACATATTTCTTCTTAGGAGAAGTCGGGGAAACATAATCGGAAAAGGCTGAATCTCTTGCGACCGCAGCCGGTAAACATCAAACTTCCACTCAATATTTTTTCGTGAAATCGCCAAAGTATGATTGTAATGTTGTTTTTAGGACACTTTTCATAAGTGCTCTGTAGCAGCTCATGAAAGTATTTGTTAGCACTGTCGCGTTTTGCTTTCGTCGGCGCATGAGCTCATATTCGGCCAACCTACGTTGGCGAATTCAGCCTTAAAGTCAATTGTCACAAAACAGTAAATACTAAATATATGTAAAGATCAAAAGTTTTTACGTGGATTTCATTGCGAAATTTGCAACCAGCTTGTTCTGGTCCCATAGAAATCAAAATTAAGCATTTTCCTGTTACTATTCCATCGCATCTCTTAGATGGCATTGATGTCAACTATGAAGGCTTATGTCACTACCGTCACGTGACACGTACCATATAAAAAGTCCTCACATGCATATCCGAGTGATGTTATCCCAGAATGACACGAAAGCCTGCATAATGCCGACGTTTTCAGATGCAAACCAGCTCGGTGTTGAACCGTGTTAAATTATTTATATAACCACCAAAAATTCAAATCAAAATTGTAATCCCAACCGTATCACTAGCCATTTTCTCGATAAGGAAGGTTCCACAATAGAAACTGATTGACTTCACGTCAAGTACCCATCATTTTTGTTTTTTTAACATTCAGTTTAGGTAACCACTTTTTTCGTTGGAAACGAATTTCGGAAATCCAAAGCATATACGGCTCTCTTTTTTTTCAAATCAAATATACGATATTCCTATTCACTTAATCATTCAACTGTGCCCATCTACCGCAATCTGCCCGTCCTTATTTACATATTACTGCAGTGACACTTGGACATGCAGTTTATCCAAAACTGGAAACCAACATTAAACTAGCGTCCCTACAGTAGATATCAAGTTTATGTATAAAATTTGCTTTCATTGCAGCTTCCCATGGCACACATGTAGCTTCGATTGCTAGCGGTAATCATGATTCGAAGGACGTCAATGGCATTGCACCGAATGCTAAAATCGTCTCACTGACAATCGGCGACGGACGATTGGGGTCAATGGAAACGGGTACTGCTCTGGTGCGAGCCATGATAAAAATTATGGAATTGTGTGAATCTGGCAGAAAAGTCGACGTTATCAACATGAGCTATGGAGAACACGCAGCCTGGTCCAATTCTGGGTAAGTGTCAACGATTTTCCACAAACATGTATGTTCTGTATAGGTGTGAGTATAATTCGATATTATGTCTGTAGCGCACGATGCAAGGTTGCCCGTTTTATTTGAATGCTTTCGTTTACATTAACATTTTTCATAATCGAATCTAATTCGTATATATTATTATCTTGTAAAGAACTTTGAACGATTTGATGGATAAAAAGAGAAGGAGAAAGAGGCGAATTCAAATGAGGTAATGTAAGTGTTTGGTTACTTTGTTTAGTTTTTGTTTTCCCTCGATTTGATTGGTCATTGTCTCAAAAAAAAAACCGTCGAAAATAATATCGACTACATAATGTTCGTTGTTAATCTAACTTCTAACACTGAAAAAGGTTTCTTTGTGATTAAAACTCGTGTTCAAATATGTACTGCATTATCACACTAGAAGTCTGCAACGTATATCTTGAAACCGTCTGATATTTGATTACTGAGTGAGCATTTCACCCACTTATAAGAAAACCTTGAGTTCAGCGACAGTAACTGATGGCACTTTTGATTGTTGCGACTTTATAAAAAGTAGTTGTTATCGAAAATATTAAGGATTTAGAATACATCTTAAATGTTTTTAAACGCAAAACAAATTAATATTTTAATTAAAAATCCAATTGTGAGATTTGGTTTTCTGTTGTTACTTGTTTAGTTTACATTTTGCGAGCATAATTGTATATTTTCGGATCACAAGCGAAAAATTTCTTTCTAATAACACAACAAACATTTCAATTTGACATTTTGCTAGTGTGTGTTGGTGAGTTCAGGGGCAATTTCCTAAATATATTTCGGACACTTCTGTCGTGTTAAGAATTGCCCTGGAAGTGCACTTTTTTTTTAATTAAACATAGAATACATCGAAAGAGCACTTCTAGATTTGGTCTTTTCATAGCAAGGGCAATTCTTTTCTTCAATCGAAAACGCCATTACTCGTATGATTGTGATGAATAGAAGTACTAATACACGTTTTTAGAAAGTAAATTAATGCGTTCATGCAGACGTCTATTTACATCATTATAGAAGGCATGCGACTTATCCTGTCATAGGTTACAAATCCGTCCGAATATCGCCGCTGTTGACGAGCCCTTTTTTTTCGGGAACTGTTGGTCAAGCGACAACAGTGGACGGTGCGCGCTATAGCGCCATGTTAACCGAGTTTGCCGCAATTGGACGAATTAGGACTGGAGGACATGTGGTTCCAACAGGACGGAGCTACGGCACACACTGCGCGAACCACAACCAATATTCTGAAGGCGGCGTTCCCGAGTGTCCTCATCTCTCGTTTTGGCGGTTTGCACTGGCCGCAAGATCGCCCGATTTAACCGTTCCAGACTTTTTTTTTGTGGGTTTTTTTGATGTCCCGTGTTTACGTGAACAAGCCCGAGACCCTAGAAGCCCTCAAAGACAACATTCGACATGAAGTTCTCGCCGAAGTGATGAAAAATGCCATAAAACGAGCCCGTATGGCAATCAATAGTGACGGCGCCCATTTGGCCGATATCGTCTTCTCGACTTGACCAATAAAATTCTAATAAACATAGTCAAAAAACAGAATCGAAGTTTTTCATTTCGAAAACAAATGAGAGCCAAACAATATCGGATGACTTCTTTTGGCCATCATTGTACAAATGAAAGAAAACGCACTCACTTGTTCCGCAGGAGTTTGTAGGCAAACGTGAATTTTCAACTTTATACATGATGTATTTATATGCATCGAAAATTCCAAATAATATCATATTTAAACTTAACAAACAAAAAATTGTTCAAATGGCTTTAACTATAGCCCTGTTTTTTTGAGCTTCGCTCTCAGCAAAGCAAAGTAAAGTAAGATTTTCAGCACACAAATTACAATAACTACTGCGAGTCTCGAAGTGAAAATCCTACTTTTTTTTGCTTTGCTGAGAACGAAGCTCAAAAAACACGCCTTATAATGCTACGCCTTATAATTTAACTAAACTAAACATATTTACCCTGGAATCTTCCTTAATTTTAAGAAAAAAAAAAAAAACAAATTTTCTTCAGTCTTTTATTACTTCAATTTATAATTGAAAAGCAAAATGCCATTAAGCAAATAGTAAAGAAAACTTAAAAGAAATAACGTTAACAAAAATATCTCCATTTTATATAAATAAAATAAATAATTTCTTAATTATCACAGTTAAATTTTCGAATGATTTATTAACATCTGAAGGTTTCTTTTTAAGTTTTCAAAAGAAAAGCTTTGTCGATTCGGTCTTTAAGATGTCTTTAATGTCTACGTCAGCGGACGTAAGAGGTGCATTTTTAAAATAACAAATTTCATCTTAAGAATACTCTTTTTTAGATAATTTTCGTGTCTGCAGTTCAATCCGATTGAATTTACATATTTTAGCATATTCAAGTTTATTTTTTATAGCTGCACCAGTAGATCCTTGGACTGGAATTCTTTTTGAAACAGCGTCTTCAATTAAATCGATTTGCTTTTGTAAAGTGTTCTTTCCCGCTAAGATTGTGTCACAAAGAAAATTATAATTTGAACTTATAAAAATCAAGTGGCTTTTCAGCAAAGGATAATTATCTTTTTTGCATCTTAAATTGCCACTGCATCAGAATCATCGAACTGATTCACAAACACTTTGATATTTCCAAACTCTTTGTAGTTTTTTGCGTAATAGCAACTGCTTTTAACCAAGTTCCCCATTTCTGGTAACAACAGACTTGGGTGGAAGGGGAGTTAAGGGATATTCTTCTCTAAAAAGTTTCACGCGTGAAGGTGCTTTCAAAAATATATTTTTTTCCATTCGATACTAATTAATCTACATTTCCGAAATTACTTCTATCTCTTCTGCAACTCGGTGCAGTGCATGAGCCAGACAGGTAACATCTAACAATTTCAGATCTTAATCCACGGGCTGCCTTAACCCTTTTTGGGGCTGCATCAGTAGAAACAAATATTTTTTTTTTTTTGTTTTTGTTAATTTCTAGAAAATTAATCAAATCATTAAAAGCGCGAGCGGTTGTGGCATGGTTCTTTTCCAGTTCTACAACGTTTATCAAATAACTTGTTTGCACTCTTCTTCGTTTCGGTATACAACACTCCCACAATTACGTTTGCAACAAAAGGTCCTTGGATATCTATAGTTTTATCATTCGATACCTACAAATGATCTTTTAATTATATTTTTGTCTTGCTAACGAGCGAGCTATAAATTCTATGTACGTAGTTTTTCCGAAGAGTGGATTTATCGGGTACATTACTACATTATTTTTGGTACATTTTTTATAAGAAATTTTCTAAAGCTCTTCAGATGTTGATCCACTTGAAACTTCTTTTCAAAATAGACGTTTGCAGAATACAATATTCCTATATGTTTTAAGAACATTTGGGTCGGTATTGTTACCAAAATGAATTATTATGCGAAAACATGTTTTAAAAAAGAATATCATTGCAGTGGCGCAGTGCCTTAGTTGTCCCAGGGGGTCCCAGGTTCGGATCCCAAAAAAAAAAAAAAACAAATTGCAACTTATGGTTTGTTTCCACTGCGCTACCTCTCGCGAACGTCTGACTAACATCCGAGAGTATAACTGTCATGAAAGAGCTTCTCAATTGGTTGTTTGGACTCGGCATAACATTGTAGATTCCTTCCATTCGTCCTAAAAATTAAAAACTCACAGAAAACGAATGGTTGTGAGAAGTTAGCCCTAGGGTCTCTACAGATCTGTTGCGCCAACTATTTTTTTTTGTTTTCTTATCTTTACGCTATTCAAAAAAATCAAATTTTTTCAACCAATTCTAGTTTCCTTAATAAGAATACTGAGACACCTTGAATTGACGATTATTGATTTCAAATGAAAGTACTAGTTGAAATCTGTAAAGGGTGGGCCATCTAGTGGTTACTTTTTAAATCATAAGTTATTTTGACACTGACAGACAGCTGTTTTAATCTTGACAGAAAGTCAATTAAAAAAATTTAATTTTGTTTATTTTATTGCATTTTTAAAAAGAAATTTGTAATTGGCCCAGCCTTATATTTCTCTGACACCAATGCCAAAGATAATGGAATACAGAGATATATAACATTCCAGTGGAAAGGCGGCCGCCTTCAAGCTGTTTTCCCGAAAAATTCATGAAGTCAGAATTGGATTTTAATGCAAGAATTCGCTATTCCAAAATGTGTATTTCACTATTTTTTTATTTTAATCGAAGCCTTAACAAAAACCAAACAAGTACAATACGAAACACAAAACAATTGAACAATTTGAATTTGATGCCCATAAAAGCAAAAGGAATGTTGGCCGGCCATTAGCAACATGTTTTTTTTTTAGCTCACACCTCACATGTATTTACAGACGGGGGTTGAAATTACAAAACAACAATGTAAACAAATGGGTATTCATTCATCTCTGAGAATGCTTTTCACTTTTCAGTCTAGTTTTTAGAAAATAAGCTCAGAAAAATATGCACTAACGTTTAAATGCCATTTTAAAATAAATTTCATGATTCGTAAACACAATTAGTTCCCTTGCATTTGAATCGGATATGCTATCCCTTAAACATCATATTACAGATAAACCCACGATGTTCAAATAATAATAATCATTTGATTTCAATTAAATCAAAACAAATTATCATCGTGTTTTATAAATCAAATTATTATAATTATTATCAAAAACAAAAATTACATGCAAATATTTCGTCTACATTATTTCGGATAAAACAATGAATTCAAATGAATTTAAATATTAAACACCCTCTCCTATTGCATTGTTTATGTTTCGCTACTATACATTTAGTGTATTTTTCCCAGCGTGAATGAATGTTTTTGTGTGGTGTCAGTATTTTGCCAGTCGGTTGGCAAACATATTTTCTAAAAAACAAAAATAATATATACAAACAAAATGTTACACGAAAAATAACGCCAACATCAACAGCAAAATGTATGAACCTGCCCAACTAACCACAACATCAATTTTTATTGCAGTCGCATTGGCGAACTAATGAGCGAGGTGGTCAACAAATATGGCGTGGTTTGGGTTGCTTCAGCCGGCAATCATGGTCCAGCACTATCCACAATTGGCACCCCGCCAGATATTAGTCAGCCCAGTTGTATAGGTGAGTTGTGTCCTTTTGTTTATATTTTTTACTTGTGTTATATTTTTTATTTTTTTGTTTATTGCCAAACGCGGCAAGTTCCGGTACTTGTTATTACCATCCCTTTTTGAGTATTTTTCAATTAAAAACAAAAGTGTATGTAAATTGTCTGCGTGAACATTATCCTGTGTGTGTGCGTGAGAGCAATACTTTACTTGGCCAATATGTGTAGAGAATGGAAATTGCAATGCAAAAAAGGAAAAAAAATGCTATTTATCCAATGCATGCCACATTTTGCCCCACAAAAACTGCAACTGGGCATATAAATCTTGGATATTGTTTTCTGATTTTTGTACATTGCTCGTAATTTACAGTTTATGGGGTATAGGAAGGGAGAGTTTGTTGCGCTAGATTCGTGCATTGCACTGAAAAGATTAATGAGTTAAGCGATGGTGATGGCCATTGCATTGTCAATTGAACCAG
The DNA here is from genome assembly GCA_916610125.1 of Cheilosia vulpina. NCBI lineage: Eukaryota > Metazoa > Arthropoda > Insecta > Diptera > Syrphidae > Cheilosia > Cheilosia vulpina. Next base: position 37,841,735 of record OU744279.1, on the reverse strand, counting down.
TGCAAGCTCATTCATTACTCGCCATCAGACGGCAGCTCAGCCGAATTATATCCTCTCTGGTTTGCTATACATTACTTTAATGAATGGCGAACAAAAATTAAATGCATATCTCAGGAAGTATTGTTGGCCTTTTTTCAGTGGGCCTGAAGATATTGTCTCATGGTCATGACAATTTCGAGAGAACATTTTCAGGGACTGCTTGAAATTATTTGAGTAGGGGGAAAAGAGAAGTGCATTTAGAGATGATACCAATAAGGTCCGACCCGAAGTATGCAAAAGCTAACAAGGAAATAATTTAAGTACCGTCGCAATTGTTACTGAGATTTTGGAGAAACCTCTTTTTCAGGCTGAAGAACTGGAAAATGTAGCTACAACTACAGCTACCGCAACGCCTTCGTCGGATATGAAAGTAAGAGCACTTACACAGACAGTTTGAAAAATAGTCATTTACATTTATAGAAAATGTATTCTTATTTTTTTTTTTTTATTATTTTAGCAGTCTTTAAAAGTAAAGAACAAAATGACTAAAATAAACTTACTTAATCCAATTACTGTTGTTTTCTTTTGGATTAGTCGGCGTGAATTCCACGGACAGATTGGTGTACAGCAGAAGAAGAACGACAAGGATACTCTTATTTCTCTGGTAGACTTCCAACGAATTCTTCTCGATGAACTTTATCAGAGCTCTCAACAAAGATAGAACAGTTTTCCAAATCGAAGCAATTTATATATCAGTTCGTAAATTCGACAGATTTTTAAGGTCTTAAACCAAAGATAATGGAATACAGAGATTTATAACTTTCCAGTGGAAAGGCGGCTGCCTACAAGCTGTTTTGTCGAAAAATTCATGAAGTCACGCACATATGCTCATTTCTTTTCTAGTAGGTATATGTGAGTTCATGAATTGAACTTTAATGCAATAATTCGCTACTCCGAAATGCGTATTTCATTATTTTTTTAATTTTAATCGAATCCTTAACAAAAACCAAATAAGTTCAATACCAAACACAAAACAATTGAAAAGCGCGACGCCCATAAAAGCAAAAGGAATATTGGCCGTCCATTAGCAACATGCTTTTTTGTAGCTCACACGGATTCACAGACGTGGGTTGAAATTACAAAAACAACAATGTAAACAAATGGGTTTTGGGGGGATAGACGTACGAAAGATATCCATCTCTTTTATTCTTTCATCTCTGTCTTAAACTCTCATTCAACTTGAAAACGAAGCATGCATTTTTGAAGGGCAGTCGTTTGCGGTTTTTCAATTAATCTTTTACAAAATTTAGTTTTCAATAATTATGTTCCTTAAAATGTATTTTTTCACACTTATCTTGATTTTTTCCTATCAACTGCTGTGAAGTGATTGACGAATATATTGACAATGGAAAAAAATATCAGTGTCGATGGAATGCCTCAATGTTATGTCGTTTTCCATTGGGACCACCAAAAACCTTTTTCAGATCTCAGATTTCATGCGGCTCATGGAACATGCAACGAAATTGATCTGCTTTTGTGAATGGATTAGTGCGTTATTTGACAACAATATCAGCTGCTCAAATTGCATTTGTTTTTGGTAAAATCAACCATGTAAATCGGCTTGAAAAATATTTCCTCTATTGTAGTTACAAATGGAGTAGTTTTGGTGATTCGTAGTTTCCAGATGATGAGGAAAACAATGAAGATAATAATTCCTCCAAAACTTTGTCCATTATTTGTTTATCCATTTCTTTGTTTTCGTTTTCACGAAACTTTGCACATTTGTTTTAAAACAAACTTCTTTAAATGACGTAAAACAGTTGTGCTGTATTTGTGGTAGTATGTGTAAATCTAAAAAAATATCGAGATCTGCAAAAGTGATCCGAATCATTAGTCGACTACTGGTGACAGTAGAGTAGATATTCCAGTCAGTGTTACCTCTGAACATTTTTACAAAGTGTCCAAAATGGTGTCCGAGAGTTAAAAAAATAGTCTCATATAATTTGAATAAAAACGTAGCAACATTAAATACAATATTTATTACAATTAAAAAAACAAAAAAATTGCTTCAAATATATAAATTCAGATCATGTAGGAGTAGCGTTTACTAACAGTAGATAGGTAAACATAATTTTATAAAAGAATAGGTAATATTTATACATAGGAAAACAAATTAAATGTTAAGTAATAAACAATATATTTATATATATATTTTTTTTAAGTTGATGGTACATTTTTGGCAGTTCTTAGAATGAAGCTGCAAACTAGATCCTTAATAATAAATGTATTATTAGTTCACCATATTAGTTTATAGTAACCCGTCCATTATTAATTTATATTTTTAATTTTTTTAAAGAACTTCGAACACGTCGAGATGCAAAACAAACACAGTAGGCACAGAAAGCAACACATGAAAAGAATGGACACAAGTGAACGGATACAGAAAATTTTGCATTGTATTCAAACACAAAAATACAAATCGTGTCAGCGGAGAGTATGAATGATAGAGATATAGATAGGTTTAGGAGGTATGTTTATTTTGATTGATTGGCTACAGGTTGCTTTGAGATCATTTTTCATAATAGATTTCTAAAAAGTGACTATAATCGATGATTTGGAAAACAAAAAAAATGTCCGGTGTCCGAGTGATCGAAAAGGTGTCCAATTAACACTAAAGTGTCCCAAGGGAAACCCTGATTCCGGTGAAAGTTCTTACAAAATATTTTGTTATTACATATAAAATTATAAAATGTTATAGGTACAAACTAAACAAATAAACGTTAACATTTTTATATACAAATGGTTTATATTGTTTGACATTTTACTTATGTAAAGTTATAATTTTCCTAATTGACGATATTTTTAAAAAAAGGGACTTTGAAATTGTACTAGAATAAAAATATTGCTAGGTATATCTAGGTCCGTGTACTTTCATCATAGAATATTGAAAAACGTCAAATATCAGAAATCGAGAGAAATCTCTCAAATTCAAAAGAAATACCTGCCCGGTTTTCTTACAAAAAGCTTAAGTAATGTCATTTTGACATTATCGTTAAATGCAGAATCTACAAAATAAGTTGGAATTGAATTTTTTTATAAGCTAAATACATATTAAACTTAACATTTTGAATGCGCTGATATGTTCTAGAAGAAAATTCATTTACAACTTCTTCCTTCGACATCGTTGAAGACGAAAATAAATAGAGTTTTACTTGTTAAACTTTTGAGCTGTCACATAGTTGTCAGTTTTTCATTTTTCAGTAAGTCGAAATTCGGCGAGTAGAAATTTACGAAAAAAATGAAAAGAGGGGAAATTGATTTCTCTCTCATTTTTTCCAATTTTCTCAGTACGTGGTCGCATTCGCACAGTTTCATAGTAAATTTTGAAATAATTCTACGTTTACAAAAAAGTTCCCCAACGAACCTATTGTAGACCAAATCGTAATCCTTGTTAAAACGGAGCTATGACAGAAGCTAATCGTTTGTTTTTGCATCAGAACTGAGGGATGTCTTATTTACATAAATTGTTTCTCGGACAAAGTACTAACCAGTTTTATCATGGTGCGTCTGCTCGGAGCTGTTCCGCCAAGAAAGATAAAACTCTGGACTAACAAGGATTTTGGTGAATAAATTCAATTTTTACAAGTTTTGAAGAACTCAACAACTCCATTTTGGGCGGTTAAATCCACTTATAATTTATGTACATAAAACGGGAAGGCAAGATATAGCTGGCAGTATGGATGCGCCCGACAGATACATTTGATGATATTTATTTATATATAAATTCATTAGTAAGCGTAATGGTTAGTATGTGGACTACTAAGCACGGGGTTCGATCCCGAAAAAAAAACATGTAAGACTTTTTCCACTGCGGTACCTCTCGCGAGAGTCCGACTAACATCCGAGAGTATAACTGTCATGAAAGAGCTTTTCACTTAGCCGGATGGACTCGGCATCAAATTGTAGATCCCTTTCATTCGTCCCAAAAATGAAAAACTGACACAAAACGAATGGTTGTGAGAAGCCAGACCTACCTAGGGTCCTTACGGACCTGTTGCGCCAACTATTTATTTATTTTTAACCGCATTATATGTAGCATAACCTGAAATAGAAAAAAATCGAACTAAATCGGTTCTGCCCAAATCCGATCCAAATTTGATATCCATTGTGACGTTTTCTTGCAAATACCGCGGCAGTTTTCTAAGGGATCTTAGAATATGAGAGAATACCCTCACTGCGAAATGCAATTACCCAGAAGTGCGGTTGGGCTTGCGAATCTGTATGTTTTGGTCCAAAGGCCCCATGTACGGACATGTTTTTGATTCTTCCTTTTGCTTTGTATATTGTTTAAGTACTCTTACAATCACTGCAAAGCAATTAAAATTGTGTTCCCACTACCAACGGGCTTTTCCGTTTCTGCAAACAACAAGTATTCACGTTTTTAATCATTCAAAAATAAATTGCAAACATGTTTCATACATTTTATTTACTTTGACGTTATTTAGGTGTCGGAGCATATATATCACCCCAGATGATGGAGGCGGAGTACGCCTTACGTGAAAAACTTCCCGGCAACGTGTACACCTGGACATCACGCGATCCCTGCATTGATGGTGGGCAAGGAGTAACGGTGTGCGCCCCAGGCGCTGCCATAACATCAGTACCTCAATTTACGATGTGTAAATCTCAGCTCATGAATGGAACGAGTATGGCAGCACCCCACGTCGCCGGAGCAGTAGGTGCGTACTTATCAGACGAGATTTCTCTCTCTCCTCTCTCTCTTCATGTTTATTTACAATTTTCCGAAAAGTTAATTAAAAAGTGAGGGCCACTCTACGTGCATGTGGTGCTTGCCCCAACCCTACTCAATGTACAAACAAACTCTCACCACTGCCGTAAGTAATTTCCTTGCATTTTATTTTTGTATTTACAGCTCTTCTGGTGTCCGGCTTGAAACAAAAAGGTATTCCGTATTCACCGTTTAGTATAAAGCGTGCCATCTGTGCTACGGCGACCAAACTAAATTATGTCGACCCATTTGCTCAGGGCAGTGGACTGTTGAGTGTGGAAAAGGCATTCGAACATTTGACGCAGTACCGGGACGCAGCAGAGAATCTATTGAAGTAAGTGTGATTCGAGGGCGAAGAGGTGGGCAATTCGGTCGAAAATAAATGGCACGGGTGTTCGTTTTACGGACCCTAGTGAGTTATGTGAGATGTAATAACAATTGTGGAAGAATTCTACTGCGTATGTGGGGGTCGCAGCTGCTGAATAGGACATGGGTCATATTTGTTTGGCGAAAAGGGGGTGAAGTGGTAGAGTGGGCGAACAGGAAAGGACTCCAATATTGATTTGCACTGCTTTAGAAAGAATGTTTAAACACTGGAACATTTGTTGCATCCGGAGCGGAAACAAACTTATTTTTTATACCTTGAGATGCTTCCATTATACATTAAGAGGCCCATTCCCCCAATCTTCATGATGGCTACATCTTGTTAACCAAAAAATATTTTGAAGAATATTTTCAAAAGTGTCGTATTTTGACGGAACCCTTTCCTTTCTGGGTGTTCATGTCAATCAACGATATAATGACGTTCTAAAAGATTCTTGATGTTGCATAATATTCAGCAAATTTTACTGAAGCTTTCTTAGCATATTAGCCTCGAAGCTCTCCATGTAAGCAGCAAGTTTAAAAAAATGACATAATTTTATTTGAGCTGCTGTAGGTTAGCTGTAGCTGCTTGCCCTCTTTGCGAGTGTCGTTGGCTTCTGAAATGATTTCTAGGGCCTCCTTAAAGTACTGTACTCTGTATCTGTATTCCAGGTCAGACTACAAATCATTTTTAAAATCGTGATCAATGATCCCTCACCAACCTTGTCGCTTTTCGCGATTAACAGTAGTTACTTACTTACTTACTTAGGTGGCGCTACAGTCCGGGGTGGACCTGGGCCTCAACCAATACGCCTCTCCAGTTAGCGCGATCTTTGGCTAACTGCCTCCAGTTGCGCACTCCAAGTTGGTTGAGGTCCCCTTCCACTTGCGCGCGCCACCTAAGGCGAGGTCTTCCTCTACTGCGTTGTCCCTCCGGGTTTGAATCGAAGACTCTTCGGGCCGGAGCGTTGGTGTCCATTCGCTCTACATGTCCTAGCCATCTTAGTCGACTGATGCGTACTTTTCTGACCAGGTCGATGTCGCTGTACAGCTCATAGAGTTCGCTGTTAAATCTCCTCCTCCAAAGCCCGTCAACGCAAACGGGACCGAAAATCAATCGAAGAATTTTGCGTTCAAAACGACCAAGGAGATCTTCATCCGCCTTTGATAGCGTCCATGTTTCTGCGCCATAGAGTAGGACTGGGAAGATGAGGGTCTTATATAGAGTCTCCTTAGTGGTTCTTGACAAGGCCTTACTTCTCAATTGCCTTCTTAGGCCAAAGAAACAGCGGTTGGCAAGTGTAATTCTTCGATTGATTTCTGATGTGATGTCGTTGTCAGAATTTATAGCGGAGCCGAGGTAGACAAAATCCCTAACTACCTCAAAATTATAGCTGTCTGTCGTGACGTTCTGACCGATTCGTCGATTAACAGTAGTTGGTTTTATGAAAAGAACAAGCTGATATAAGCTACCGTAAGTAACCCATAATTTAAGTCGCTACTTGGTAACTTTAGATAAATCTTGTGTCAGAAAGCACATGAACCACCACCAAACAGCCATCTCTATATATTTTTGCTAATTGTACCGTATCAACTGTCATATCCGATATTAGATTGTGAACGAAATAGCAAAGTTACCATTTGTAAACGTTTCCATTTGTTGCATTGCAGATTCTCGGTTCGCTGTTTACCGTTCAACACTAAGGGTATTCATCTGAGAGACAGGTTTCTTACAAAACCTTACGAGACCGTCGTTAATGTACAACCAGTATTTTTGAATGAAAAGGAAGTCGGTAAGTACATAGTTTTTGCATAAAACTAGTTTTATTACTTTTAACACGAACGAATGACGACCGGAAAGTTGGATCGGTTTTAGCAGCAAGTTTGAGATCAAAACGCAGGGTACTGGCCAGCCAAGCTCTCTAGTAAAGGCACTGCACACTTTTTACAGGTACCAACTCAGGCTGTTTTCGACTTCCCTCTATCTTTGGAACCATTTGAGTCAAAAACTTCTGACTTGCAGTATTTACTAAGCTCATTACATAGGTCCACATCATTTCAACGCTCTAGAACTAATGGCTCTCAAGATACATGGATTTAAAATTCACAAAAACCCCACCTGACTCACTTACTCACTTACTGACAGAGTGAAAGATCATAAAAATTATGAAGCTCTTCCTGCCATCCTAGAATCGTGAAATTTGGCACAACGGCAGAGGATGGGAAAAGTCGAAAACTTTACATTCAGAGGGCGTGGTATATGCCCACTTCATTTTAAATCCGTTATTATTTATTTGGGACATTTCTATGATAATCGTTTGTACAAAAAGAAAAAAAAAACGAAAATTTAAAATTTCCTATTTAGAGAGCGTGCAATCTGCCTACTTAAAATATTATTAAAAATTAAACGTTTAAGCCGCATAGATGACCCATATTCCGCTGTCAGGCAAAACGAACCATGGAATGGACAATGAAAACCAGGACCTCCGTTCGACCACCCAAAACGCAGTAAAGTTTGTATATCTATCAGCTCAGGTCCAACAAGGTTACCTTGCGGTACCCAACTCAGTCTCTGAACTTCTGACTCGAAGAACAGTCATACTCTTCTTCCCGAGAGTATACCCAAACCCGGCCCTTCCGATGTTTTGTGGTCACTTGTGAAGACTGAAACCTCTTCTGACCTTGTTATTGCATCTCTCTAGAATTTACCCCTGTCCCGATATAATAAATAATTCGGATTATCAATTTTGACGAAGAGGGTTGATTTCGTTAAAAACGCGTTTAATTCCTTTAATTGGAAGTGCATCCGCATCTATTTTGAAACGGATTGAAATAAAACATTCCGAATACCTATTCTAGAGAAGCGTTAATTACTGGCTTCGCGAAACATCGTACTGGTGGTTGTGGCAAACACTTGAACATTGAATATGTTTAAATGCACTTTATGGAGACAGTTGCGTGCCGGCCGTGACATAAGGGCATTTGACATTAAGGACTATTCACATGAGCGCGAATTACGAACAAATAAATTTACTTAATGTATTTATATGATTTGAAAAATATTTGTTCTACCAAAAAAGGATTATTTTTACTTAATCTAACATCTTAGCTAAAAACAGACCTAAGTTTTAATTTATTTAACACTTTCGGTACTTCTTTTTTGTTGTAAACAATTTTTGTTTCTTTTTGTTAAGTATTTGTTCTTATGTGGTTTTTGGGAACGTTGCCATATCAGGTGGCAACAAAGTAGGTAAGGTTAGGTTGAGTGGGGTTGTGAGATCGTTACAAATGACCAGGCACCAAGACGGGCCCATCGCCATCCCAAGTGGCAACAAAGTAAATGACGTCATTATTTCAAAATAAAAGTAAGTAAGGTAAAGGGGCAACAAAAACTAAAGTCAAATATGGAATTAAGCCGAATGACATCAATTTTTTCAGAGAAATTATGCCACAAAAAACACCTTTTGACAAATTTGATGCCGTTTGGCAACACAAGAAAGGGAACAACAACAAAACTGTGCCAAATCGAATAGACGGAACTTACTCATAGATGTTTAGTTTATTATTTTATTTGAGTGCCTTTTATTTATCATTTAAATAAATTCAAAATTGATCATAATTGTCGAAGTTAAAAATAAATAATAAAAATGTTCTTTCGATGAAAAAATTCGAGTTCTTCTGCAGACCTGTCTTACACGAGAGCTAAAAGAAGAACGTCAACCATCAACTAGTATTTTCTGCCTCTATTAATTGAAGAAACAACAATATACTTCGGGACACTGCTGTCATAAAATTATTTCGACAAATCTGCAATTATGACAAACAAAAAAATATCTGCAATGCAGATTTCTATGGAAAAATCTTACTTCACAAACATTTTTGTTTTATTTAAAAATAACAACATGTATTATTGCGAATGCAGACAAAATCTGAAGAACAGATTTCTGGAGATTTTTATTTGTTAAAAGTCTGCAGATAGGTTAAAAACCTGCAAAATGCAGACAAATCTGCTTCAAGAGTTTAATAATTTAAGAAAATCAAAAGAATATATTCGGAGACAGAGAATGGGCGATACGAATATTCTTTGACATCAAAATAGCGAACATTTTTAACTACCACAGTTTATTCTCAATCCACATAATAGATTCACGAATGAAAAATTCTTTCGAACGTAACCTTTAAAAATGAAACTGAATCGGGGGTAGCCGCGGCTTAAAAAAACTTTTCATTTGAATAAAGTGAAAGAAACTACGAATATTCGCATGTTCGAGGTTTGCAATTCGCGAACTCATGTGAATAGCCCTTAAGCCCGTATGACACTACATTTTTTCCTCATTGTTATCACGTTAAAAAGTCAGCGTTGTGTAAAAGAAACTGAAAGTGTATTACGAAAGGGGTAGCAATTGTTTGCAAAGCAACCACACATTTTCAAACGAATTTGTTATCAAATAATCTTGAAATGTCAAAAAAAGCTGCCAACAGCTGAAAAATGTAATTTGAATACATTTTTAATGCATTTTTTGTATGTTTCCACATTAATTAAGTTGGTGTGTACGCACTCACTCCTATCGGGAATTTTCGTTCTAATTTTTCGTACTGCTCTAATTTTATTTTTAAAGCAGAAAATATGTAGTATCATTCGGGCTTTAAGGCCATATTTCGAAATTTGGCCTTATGACACTTCCACAAAGTGACATAAAGTCATATTCGAACATACCTATTGCCTTTTGTCGCTTTGCAAAAGCGTCTAAGGCCATATTTTTTTGCGACATAGGGCCTTATTTTAAAAATAACTATGGGACCTGTTTATGTTGTCAATAACAACTTTCTGTTGATAAAAATAATAGTAGGTAACGAATTCGCGTGAATTTTCTATGCGACTTAAATCCATATTTGGAAATACGTCCTTATGTCGCATGAACTTACGTTACCACACCGACAGTTGCACCTGTACAAAGGTCACTTGCAACTCGAAAATTATAAAACAGAATAAGTACTTACTACGAGTTGGAAAATTTGGAAAACGATTAAGTTTACAGTAGTAAAACTGATTACCCCGAAAGTTTTTAAGTACCTTGGAGTGAATAAGCTTCAAATACGATGTAGACAATGCAGAAAGCGTTCCAAAACTGTTAGTACATTTTCTAAGGTAATAGGCAAAATAGAAAAGTAACTGCTTCTTACAGGAGCTGTCTGTGCAATACTCTTTTGAGACAATATTTACATGTCATTCTTTGGATCTTCGTCATATTTTTTCAGATTGGTGGCTACAAAGTGAAACTCACATGTCAACCTATTCTTATTGAACTGAATTACGCAAAAGGCAGAAAACAAAACTCAATTAATTAACTGAGCAAATCCTCAATAATCCTTTAACACCACTTCAATGACGAACAACAACAAAAACAAACAAATACATATCCACACCACGCATTCAATTCAATTCCTCTTAGTCCCCACGCTAACCTCTCAGTTAAAAACCCGTTGTAACAAATTTCATTTTAATTGGTCTCTTCTGCTGTGTTTTGTTCAATATATAAAAATAAAAGGACCAACGTGCAGCTTGTACATATCACAAAATAACCAATGTGGACATGAGCATGATGACACAAAAACGATGCTGAAAACTTTTACATGTAGTACAACACTTGCAGAGCATAACTTTTTGTAACTGATTTTTTTTTCTTTTCTATTTTTTGCTTCTAGATCCAAAGGATAAATTCAATTTTAATGTTCGCCTGAATTTGATCTCATCGCAACCGTTTGTCCAGTGCGGTGCCTATCTGGACCTATGCTACTCCTCACGGTCAATCAATATTAAAATAGACCCTCGCGGCCTTCCGCCAGGGGTACACAGTGCTGTGTAAGTATTTAAACGTTTCAATTACTATAAACTGTGACTAAACAAAAAAAGAAAGAGAAATATTTTTTCAACTTTTAAAAATCAATAATTTCCCAATGCACTTTCCTGACAATTGCACATCAATTCGAAGTGATTCATTGAAGTCGTATCCACAATTTGAATTTTGAAGTGGGGTATTGGGTTAATATCGAATAATTATCGAATTTGCGATAACCATGCATTTATTGGTTGGAATCGGTTAACTTTGTTGTCGGTATCGAGTGGCATCGAGTTCAAAATCTCATGGAATCAACAATTTCGACTGCGTGTGTAAAAGGGGAGTATAAACAATTCCATGGCACGTTGTGCACGTGCAGTCATATAATCGAATAGGAATGTTAAATTACATCTCTATAATAAGCTGTTCAGTCTTATGGAAGTGAGACTTATTGCGGACGTCATGGGCTGTCATGAGCAGTGCCTTAAGCGCTGTATTTGAGATGGGTGGTTGTGGGATGACGAAGATTATGTGTGGCGTTCTTGTCAAGTAATTAAAGTATATAATACAGTAATACATGTGTGGCTGTCCGGCTATGTGCGTTGGACGCAAACTTGTCGGAATGTGTTTGTATTTCGTATAAAATATAACTAACTTATTCAATTATGTGGGTGAGTTTTTGTTAAACTTATGGCGGAATCGCGTTTTACACTAAATGGAGTGTTTCTTTTATAATCACTTTCAAATACACGTTTGACTATTATATTGACAATTTTATCTTTTTGAAAGCCTATGCACTTTCGTTCTCTATACTTTTTGTTATGTCAAATTCGTACAGGTCATTTTAGCGATCTGTATAGGATTGTGTGGCCTTAAGCTAGAGTCAAAAATTAACGAAAATCCTATTGAATTCAGCCAAGCTCTTTAAATAGATCATCAATCTAATTCCTATGATTAGATAATTACTTAACCGGGATTACTGCTACTAAATGGTATTATGGATACGCCCTAAAGGGCCGTTTGCTGATACGACTCTTAACGATTTAAGTTCTACTTCGAAATGCCTGTGAAGTTCCTGGTAGAGAACAATTGTATTGTTATCTAAAAATGTTAGAGGAACGTCAATCGAAAACTATGCAAAATTCTTTTCTTGTTTGTCTTTAAAAGTGTCGTTTACTTACTGCCATACTAACACCCTTTTGCTATCTCTCTCTCTTACAGCATTAACGCATACGATAGTAATGCCGTAGAAAAAGGGTCCCTATTCGAAATTCCGGTCACCGTTGTTCAGCCCCATGTGCTGGACACTGAAGTATCCCGAGTCTTTGAGCCTCCAAATGCCATTGAATTCCAACCGAACACAATTCAACGTGATTTCGTGTTGGTTCCTAACAACGCCAGATGGGCCGGTAAGTTTCACTCAACTCTTACTTTGAACAATCTCATTCCAACACATGCCTTTTTTTTCAGTTTTAAGAATGCTGTCTACCGATGCAAATCGTGACAAAGAATTGGGCAAGTTCTTCATCCATACAATGCAATTGCTCCCCATCAGCTCATGCCGCCTGTGTGAGACCCAGAAAATCCTCAACGTGACCACTGAAACTGAAACAATTTTACCATTTAGTGTTCATGTGAGTTTGTGTGGCTAAAATGCATTCGCATAATTTCCATCGAATTTTTCGGGTCTTGTGACCCACTCCGCAATCCTAATAATATAAGATTTTGCTTTCTCTTTATCTTTCGTCCCGGAACAGCCAAACAATATACTAGAGCTCTGCATTGCCAAGTACTGGTCAAACTTTGGAAATACACATGTAAAATATAGTTTGGAGTTTCATGGAATCTCGGTCAGTCCAAACGCAAGTGAGTACACCGATTTGATGATTTTCTATTATACTTCACACAAGGGGAACTAACTGGAAAAGTTTTCTCCCTTCCTCGACGATATTTTTACACAAACCCACCCAAAAACTATTGAAAACTATTCAAGTTTTTTTTTCGAAATGTTGACGCCTCATGCCCACACTGGTGAAAAGTTTGGGTTCGGATTTTTGTTTTCGGTCTTGGAAGGGATCATTTGAAAACAAAACGAGGGGAGATGGGGCACCCGTTTCGGCGAGTAGAAAAAAATATTGTGAAATTTAAAGTTAAAGTTTGGTCTTGTGTTTTTACAACTTAATGAAAAGGGTGGTTAGGTACTTAATACACCACAACAATTCGCTGCGATGGCGCTCCATTGTTTTCAGTTTCTGGTTCTTGGGTAGTGCGATTTTTTTTTTGGAGGATGAGGCTATTCCTCTATTTATTTTGGCAGTGGTTTTTGTTTTCCGTTGCATTAAACTACAATGACTGTGGTGTCTTGAAGAAAGTTTTCCTTGAATTTCTCCTGAGGGTTATGCCCTCTATACGATTCTCTTATACCGCGCTTCGCTATTTCTGACTGCGTGCTCACTGCCGCGTTCATGGAAATGAACTTTTAGTGATATTAATTTAGGTTAAATATTTTAGTATTTTTGTGCGGAGAGATTTTGTATCGGGTCGTGTGTCGATGATTGTTGAAAGGATGGACTTTTCTTTTCGCCTTTACTGCGATGACGACGCTGAAAGCTATTAGAGGGGAGTGATAATGTGGTTCTAGTGTAGTTTCATGCTGCACAGGAGCACAGGGAAGATTGTTAGGAATAACTTTGGCCTTTTTTTGCCTGAGGATGACACCCAAAGTCGCCCAGTGAGTGGCACAATGTTAAGTTGAGGTTCAAGTTTTTGAGATCTCGTTAAAGTTTTGCGCGCAATTCTTCTGGAAGGCTTTATTGTCCGTTAGTCCATTAATTTGTCCGAAAGTTGGCAAATACTTGAGGCAGGTACGGAAGTTCGGTGTGGCTTTTCACAGTCGAGATGGCAAATAGGAAAAACATTTTGTTCGGCACAGGCTATCTTTGCCTCAGCAGATGCATGGGATTGTATAGAAGTATTAAAAGTTGATGCCCATGGAATAGAAAATTCTGTGTTCCGTTGCGTGGACTCGTTGCAGTGCAATGCATTTGTGGTTTGCTTCAGTGTAAGCCATTCGTTTTTGTCTTTCGGACAATTTCAATTCAATTGGCCACAGTGGCATTTATTTTTACTGCAGCAATGGTTGTAGATTTAACATATTTTTATGATTCAAATATTGTTAATTAACTAAAAATGAAATAGAAAAAATAAAACACAAAAAAAAGGCATTTGAAAACAGCTCAGGACACTTCTGCTTCCAAAAATACATTTTATCTTCATTGGTCTGCGAAAATTGTCGAAATTTTTTTCTATTTTTTTTTGATTTGTTTCGATGAAGTAAATTTCAACCAGGGAAACCGGCAATCTAGTTTGTGCGTTCAGGTTACATCTCATTTAGACCAATCTAGTCGACTTAAGATAACTAGATTCTTGAATGCGGCCAATACCACATAAAAAAACACAAGTCAGCTGTCAGATATGAAATTGCTCATCACTGAAAAAAGTGCTACCAAATCAATAAATAAATATAAAAAAAATGTCCCTTTAGAAGAAGGTTTTAAGTTTTTGTTTAACATGGAACTCAGAAGCCATTGCTTTAATCGAGAAAATTGATCCGCCATAATAATATGTTCTCCTTCTATGATTATTGTAACCTCCAACCGTTCGGACGTGTTTTTCTTTCGCTTCCGCTTCGCGAGTTCAAATAAAATTTTAATTGCAATTTATTTATTTGCATACTTGCAATTTCATTTTTCCCTTTTGACTTTCGACCATAATAACTGACCATAGTGATTGTATGCTACCATCGCACGACATTATTGCTGATTGGGTGAAATGTAGTGGTCTTTGCGGTAAATCGTTTCATGCCCTCTGCATTGGGTTAAGCAAGCGCTCCATTACATACCTTAGTGACTTTAAAAACAATTTCCTTTTTTTCTGCGATGAGTGCAAGGGCATCTCCGTATCGCATGTTATGCTCGCGATAAAATGTGTTAGTGACACCATTAACGAAAATTCCTCTGACTCTAAAATGTTTCACAAGCAAATCGTGACCCAACTCGTGTTTAAGTGTGTAGAAGAAGTATCGACCAGCATAGATCTCTCCACCTCCTTCTGCAAGTCTAAGTTCAAAAATATAGACAAGCAGCTGGCAAGTCTTAGCGAATCAAATCTATACTTTCGAATCTAAAAGGTGATATTAAATCGGATATCGTTTCACTTCTGAACCCGCAGTTAATAACGATCAAAGAACATCTCGACTCATTTCGCTCCTACCTTGATACCTATTTACAAAGCTCATCTAAACCAACTGCTCCACCTCATCAACCCGTCGACCCACTGTTGTTTGATTTAATTAGCAAAATCAGTGATTTAAGTAACGATGTCGCTGCTTTCCGCGTAGTTATGGGTGATATCGACGAGAACATTAGACTGACCTCAAACAAGATTGATTTCATACCAGAGCTCATTCAACCACAATCAAGCTCTGTATACAATACTTCAATACTTGCGGAAATCCGTGAATCTACTGAATGCCAAACTTCACCCATCAATCAACCAACAACAACGACGACTACAGCAACAACAACAACCACCAGCAATACCACAATAGCAACCCCCAAAACATCATCAACAGTGCCCATATCATTGTCGCCGACATCGCCAGCTTTTCCCTCAATATCTTCTGCACCCGATACTACGCCTGCTCCTTCCACTGTCGCTCCACGTAAGCTTTTAAAACATTTTGGTACTACATGGACACACTCCGATTGGCAAAGCAGACTTGATAAACTGGAGTCTGAAAACCTTACCACCCTTTTCATCAAAGCGCCCCCCCAAATGCAGATATTTCATGGATTAAGACATTTTTCTGTAAAAGATATGGCATTACGATCAGCCATTGCAAAATGTTTAGCCATAAAAGTAATCGCAAATTTAAATTAGACCTCCCCACTAAGTATGAATGTTTATTCCTAAGGTCTGCTGGAGATATACTCAACCTCGGCACGATGAGTATATGCAAGTGGACGGATAAGCCCTCTAACGCTCATAGTAATAAGTTATCAAAATCTGTCCCCTCCTTCAATAATAACAAACCTAGTAATAAGATACCAAGACCTGTTCCCAATTCCCGTCCTAAACCTGACCCGAATTGGAGCCTAGAAACCAAGCTTTTCCCTAATTTTGCCCCTCCTACCCATATCCCTAACAATCCACCTTCTAGTTCTTTAAATGTATCTAAGCCATCTAAGGCCCCGCATAACCGTGTCTCTTTTAGACTTCTCCAACATCTAGCACTATCTCCTCTACCCCATCCTCTATATTACCGTCGACTAATAATTCTTTCCTGAATTTTGATTTAACAACAGGTGCCAAATACCCCAATTTCATTAGTTCCCATTTCATAAATCCCACATCTAATGACTTACCTCATATCTCAGCTAAACCCTCTTCATCTACTTTGCCTTCGTCTACTCCTTCCCCTACAACGACCACCACTACTATCCCATTTCTTGATCCCCTGTTGCCTCCCCAAGTTAAATTAACCCAGCAAACCTTTGACTCCACAGAATGTCGATATGCGCTCTCTAGGCTTAGAGAAAAAAAGACTTACGAGAATACTCGTCTCTTTCTTGCATATCTTCATGATAAATCTGACTCAGTTTGCTACGAGGGTAAAACAAAAACTAGCGTCATGGTTTCCATCCTTTTATCTTGTCACCCTATATTGACCGGCTCAATCTCATTAACCTGAATACCCTAGAGGAACGCAGAGACGCTGTAGACATTCTTTTCATTTTTCGTCTTTTCTCCGGCTCCGTCGACTGCGCCTCTCTTTACAACTCTATTTTCTTCAACACTAACCCCCGTAATTTACGTTGCCCTCGGCTCTTTTACCCACCACACCATCGTACCTCATATGGCTCCAATGAACCGATATCCCGTATGCTGCGAAAGGTAAATTCCAACCTTTCAGTTTTCGATTTTAACCGCAGCGCTGCCCTCCTGAAACTCGATCTCCTTCACCACTCTCCTTATCTTTAAGTCTTTTCATGTCTTATTTTAAAGTGTCTTAGATTTAAGCTGTTACCTTAAGCCTAAATGTTAATTTTAGCTTGTATTAAGCCAAATATATGGGGGTATTGCCCCCACTAAAATTAAAATTAAAATTAAAATTCAAAATTAAATTAAATTTTGGTTGCATGTTAGACCTTTAAGCGCCATTCGGTCAGAACACTTCAATGCTGCTATGTTCTTTGTGGTCGACACTCGCGTCCACCAATTCGATTCTGGATTGACCAGACCAGAAAATTGAGAGCATTGGACATCTTCGGGTTGATGCCTCTCCGATTCCTGAAAAAAATCAAGAATCCAGTTTTATAATCGGTGAACTGAAAACTGGATATAACTAGCCTTCGGTGTTTCGTTGTAAGTTCAACTTCGGTAATTCGGCCCACAAAACATATTATTTCATGCCGCATACATATTATTTGGCGACGAGGTCAGAAACGTTTTTGTGTCGTAACGTTCCTTGAGCCTGACTACGATGACAGTGGAGAAAACACCGAGACAGTCACAGCCTCAAACAACTGTTAGAAAGGGAACTCGCTGAACAGATATAGTTTGGTGTTACTCTTCACTAAGCACATGTTAACTAACTGAATGTTATGGTGCAACATCTTTCGGCGCCAGTTTTTCCAGCACATGCCTTTTACTGCGGTTCCCGTTCTCGATTTGAGAGCGTTGATTGTGCGTGCTGTAGATCTCCAGCAATAAAAGACGTGTTCTTAGGAAATTTCGCTGCTTAAAGTCTGTACTTCTGTTCGTAAAATAAAAATTGGTGAAACGATTCGCTATTTCTCGCATCCAAACCCATGTTGTAAGCACTTTTGGCACGAGAAAGCCCACAACGTCTTGTTCGAAATTCCGGAGGGTATTGGTATAATGGAATTCTATTCCATTCCTTGCTTTTTGTCAATTGTCGATTGCAAGACTGCTCCGATGAATAGTGATTAATTTAGTTGTGGTTTTTAGCTAGTGGACTGTAAACGGACGAATCACGTCCGTTTACTTCACTTATTTTTGCTCTTAAAATGTCTGTGTTCGATTCGAAGGACACGTCTGTATCCTACAGCTGTAGTTCATTGAATCGCATCGATGAGAGGTCCGAAGGGTAGCGCACGATCGGCTGCTCATACACCGATAAGTGTGTAGAAATGTGTCCGCAGCCAATGCAGGACTTCGACATCCGTTTCGTTGCGATTAGATAGACGCGCACGAGTAATCCGAACTCAATATTCATGGGAATATTGAACAAATAGTGATTCTTCTCCTTAGTAGTCACAGTATCACAATACTCGTATACGCACTCAGTATTTGGTGTTCCAAATTTCACAACTAAATTCCACAAATGTTCATTGTTCATGCGAATTCTCTTCGATCGACTACTCTGCAACCCCAAGTATCTAAATGGATACAAATTGAGTTGATAGGCAAACGCTTATGCCTTCTAATCCAGCATCAGGTATACTCGTAACTCCATTTCTAAACGAAAGCATCACACTTCAAAGTCGTAACACCATGTTGGGGCTAAATTGGATCGTTACTTACTCGCATGCATTTCTTGCTCGTTCAGTACAGCTAACGAGGGCAAAACGAGCCCTGCTACAGCCACATCTGCTAAATCGCAATCCAGCCCCAACTCGATTGGCATTTATATTGCTCATCTCTATTCATCGCATTTCGTCTATTCTCGGCACCTCTTCCTTGGTAACTTCTTTCTTGTCTATTGATCTGAATCACTTAGCTCGTAATCGATTCATTTTATCCTGCCGCAGTGCATCAGTGCATGAATGAATGGAACGCGTTCACCTCATGACTCTCAAAGTTGAAAAGAAATAGATAGAACAAAAAAAAAAAAATTCTATTTACATTTGAAATGTTCTGCCCTTCTCCTCGCCCGCCGAACCACAAGTGGCCCCTGCACTGGCTCAGCCCGAGTGCGGCATCGAAAATCAAAAGACGCATATTATTGGGTCACATTCCCATCGTACATACGTATAGACCAGGAAGCCCTACAGTGCATCACACTGATGATGCCCCGGAACAGGGTTTTGAAACGGGGGATAAAAAAAAAAAAAAACTACGAATACCACCACTAGACAGTGAAAGCCAAAGCTGGAGCAATTTAAATATTGAACGCTTCACATCCGACGATATGCGGTGGCAGTGGAGGTGCCTCTGATTCCTGTTAGTTTCTATGAATTTTAAATTTAATTCCAATTTTATGGTGGAATCCTTCATAACATGTACAAACACACACACACGGTCGAGGATTTGCCTTAAGTTTGCTGCGACCTGCAGCACATCACTAGATGTGTGTTGCAATCACATATGCATGAATTCCATGTCCACGTATTAACAAAATGTTCGGAACTTTATCGAAAATAGGAGCAACGAGGAAAGGATATACCCTTCCGATTCCCATTCACATGTACATTCTGTGTCAAAGAGCGTATGGAAAGGACGAAGGATCAACAGCATATGAGACAACCAGCACCAGCCATATGTGTGTGCATTTGCTTCCGATAAACTGCAAGGATTCGCCTTCCGCCTTTTGCTTTCCGCTATGAAAATTCGTACATTGGCAACAGATTTTCTTTTTCGTCCTCGAGTAGCAGTGTTAGTCGTAGACTCGTCCTTCTTGCCATATTCCTGCATACTCACTGCATTTCTCTGTACATTACTAAGCAATATTTGTGTGTGCATAGCATATGCTGTGTGCGGTTACATGATTTTAATGCTGCTTCTGCATGTCCTGGCACACATGTGTACCACTGCAAGAAGGGACATTTGCATAAGTTTTCTCACAGTTTGTGTTTGCCCTTATATCTATCCATCATCTAATTTTGCGAAAAACCGACTCCTCAGCCCATGTGTGTGCAAAGCGTGTTCTGGTGCGGAACTATCTATCCGGCAGTGAGCGACAGAGAGGGGGGAGCGTAAAGTTCAATATTTCAACTTCGTGTCCTTTAACTTTTGACAGATTACAGATTCTGGCGTGTGTGTGCATGCTTTCGCCTCAAGTTTTCATTTGTTTTTGCATGGACTTTTGATATTCCAGAGGGATATGAGTCCTCATTGTCCTTTGAGCTCTGCTGATCTGTTTAACAATTTACAAAAGAAAATCAACAGTTAGCTATAAAGCATGCGAATAGACAAGTGGACAACAAAATAACAAAATAATACAAGTGAAGGATGAGAGTTAAGTCGCATGTATGACAGTGTGTCGACAAATAAATTACAAGTCGCTTAAGGACGCTGCTGCAATTGGGTTTGTCCGGTTTGTTTCGGGGCAAAAGGAATCCCCTGCGAAGTGCGAGTATTGCATGCCAAAATGCTGTGTCCCGATATTGCTGGACTTTCAATTTTCTCTGATTTAGTTGGACTTATTTGTTGAGATCTTACCTTCGTACAGTCGGGTTTCGGTGGACATGGAACAAAATAGGGACTCGTCTTGTCGAATGGGCAGTAAGTGTTTTCGAAAGAGGATTCGGCTTCTGACGGTCTGGTTTTTAGTACTTTTTATCCACAAGGCTTTAGAAGTATGGGGAAAATATAATTTCATGGATGAGAAGAAATTGCACGTTCAGTTTGAGTATTTTACGCCACCGACTGCTAATTCTGGATTC
Organism: Cheilosia vulpina; assembly: GCA_916610125.1. Lineage (NCBI taxonomy): Eukaryota > Metazoa > Arthropoda > Insecta > Diptera > Syrphidae > Cheilosia > Cheilosia vulpina. Next base: position 37,821,075 of record OU744279.1, on the reverse strand, counting down.
TCTATTGGTCTTTGAGTGAGGCCTGGGCGCAAATGACTCTTTGCTCTAAATAGTAACTTAAGTTTTAAGGTCGCTGGTCTTGCGACATTGGATAGGTAGTTCTGCTATATTATTCCCGTATCGGCTGGGAGCTCAAGGGGGTGAATGAAATGCTTGGAATGGAGCTGTGTCATCTGTTTAGGTAGGTAGGAGTCTTCTGTGGATATACCTAGGCTTCTGTCCATTTTTTCATTAAGAGCGCTTATTTGCTTGCATCTTTGACGCCTTGATGTAGTTGCATTCACGGGCACTCTGTTCGAGAAGAAGCGTGTAAGCGCTTACTGTCATAAACACAGCATTAAATATTTTTATTTGTTAACCCAAGCCTGTCAATAGGTTTGTTCATTCACTTTTGTAGTAAGAATGGTAAAGACTGTCAAAATTGCAGTGGTGCGAATAAATTCTTACACTTACGAAAAAGTTAGGGAACGCTATCGTATCCATGAAAAATGACAGATAGGTACATAATTCAAAAAAGTGGTTAAAATGTTTAATAAACTCAAAGAATTAGCTAATTTATTAACAATATTATTTGATTATTACTCTCTCAATGGCGCTCCCTTTTACGATTTTTTTTCACGACAAGGAACGGCATTGAGCAAATATTCGTAAAAATTAGTAAGAGTTCGTAAAAATTCGTCTTTCACAAGAAGGACAGATGGTGCTGTCCAACACATTTAAGTGTTTGGCAAAAGCTTGGTGGCCCGGACGCCCACAAGCAGTCTGCAGTCGATTCTCCGAAGAGACAGAAGGAAAGACGCGGACCTATTACAGATGTCCGGACGCAGTCTTGCTCTTACTACTAAAGTTAGTGTTGGAACCTTTTTAAAGTGGAGTACAAGATACACGACGTTTAGTGGCGTCGATATCTTGAGGACGGACGTTTTAAAGCCTTTCAATAAAATAAAACCTTGAAATGAACGTGTTTTGCATGGCTTCTCAAAGTTGGACATATACGTAGACAAATTTTCTGTCCACGTTGACGAAATGCAAAACTAATGTCGTTTTCCATTGGGACCAGCAGATATATTTTTCAGATCTCAGATTTTACACGGCTCATGGAACATGCAACGAAATTGATCTGCATTTGTAAATAGATAAGTGCGTTATATGACAGCAATAATCAATTGCATTGTTTTTTTTGGAAAAATCACAATTATGGCTATCGACTTCACCTATGACGAGGAAGACGAAGAAGATAATAATTCCTCCAAAATTACAGCCATGGTTATTTATGTACATTTCCTTATTTTGGTTTTGACGAAACTTTGCGCATTTGTTTTAAAACGAACTTCTTGAAATGACGTAAAACAGCTGTTCGAAGTATACTGGTATTTGTGGCGCTATGTGTTAATCTGAAAAAAATATCAAGATCTGCAAAAAGTAATCCGAATCAAAAAAAATTATTGGGTCTATCCAATAAAAGATGAAAACTGATTTAGATAATAAAAAGATTGATTTTCTATCCAAACGGAAAACCAAATAAATCCAGCCTTAACTTTGTTTAACTTTATATCTTTCGATTGGATTAACCAACATAAGGTACATTTCTGACAATCACCGGCGGCGTCAGCGTCTGACAGCTTTTAACAACACAAGCCCAGCTATATACAAAGAATACACAACTCATGGAAATGCATTTATTTTCCGAGGAATCAAACCTGTAGAATAGCAAAATAACCACAGTCAGTAATGACATTTTCGTCATATCCTTGACTTTCAATCTGGCTTGTGAAAACAAACTTTCGAGTAAGCACATTATGTCGTCCCAGCTATAGTCTTCTTCATTTCCGGACGAGCATGCCATGATTGTGCTACAAGAGCACAACTATCCGAGTATGATTAGGAATACTGCAGAATGCGAATCTCTAAACAAAAGTTTTCCTGTAAAATTTTCCGCTACAAGAAGATCATAGTCACTGCAAGCCCGACGACTATTACACCAGCAAGCAACCCCCAAAATGTGCCATGTACTTTTCATGCCATCGGTTTTCGTGTTGTTGTGTACCCCCCGCGCGGAAGATGGTTGGAGACTGGATGTATTCTTCATCGTCGCTTGTTGTCTGTTGTTTTTGTTGGGCTTGGTCCTTCCTGCGAAGGACCAAGTTAAGTTGGGTAATAAAATGCGACAAACCACCTGGATATAAATTACCATATACACATTAGCAAGTGCTTCCCTAGTTTTAGTTTTCTTCGGATCCCCAGCTTTGCTATAGTGTATCGCATTGCCAGGGATTTTGTTCTTGGAACAGGAAAAAGGAGATGATGTTGAGTTATACAGTTTGCCTTTAACATACTCCATGAAATTGAGATGCACGACAAGCGTAAAGTGGTACAGTGCGGAGCGAGCGAATGTGTTACGCTTTGTTTGTGCAAATTTGTTCGCATGTAATACATGTCTGGAGAGAAAAGAATTATGCAAGGCTTCGCCGCTCCGACATGTCCTCGTTCCCTTGTTCAAACAAATATTACATTTTGGGGTCTGGTTGCACAATCGTAAGCCGATGTGTATAAAGCCTGTAACAGATTTTTGCATCCAACTATTTTGGCTCTGCGGTATGGCGAAAGAGAGTGTGTTCCAACTCGAAACTGTATTTTGATTTAGCTAATTTAGAAATCCTTTGGTCAATCGGAAGTAATGTTATGCCTTGTAAACGCAAACTAGCTGCGTTGGCAAGGTGAACATAGTCAGCCAACTGTTGGCAGAACATACGAACGAGTTCGGTTAGTAAACTGAGTGGGACAAGTTTTGCCAGATTCTGTATTTAATTTTAAGATGCATGGTGATGATTATATTCCGGGAGGAAATGAAGTTGATTTGCGAATTGTAATTTAATCAACTCACTTTCTCTTTGTATTCATTTTAATTCGCAGCAGTTAGTTGCTCGTCTGCACTTTCAATGTTTTTCCGTTTGCTTTTGACTGTTTCATGCCACATTGCTTACCATAATTTGTAACTAGATGAATCTCTCAGTAACACAATTAATCAAGAGCGTGTCCTTATTGTTGGCCATATCTTATTCAAATAAAGCAAAGCTGTTTGCCATGCCGCAGTATACTGTAAAAATGATTCACGTTTGCCACCTTGTCTCTATTCAGAAAGTAATAGAGCTAATTTGTCACTCACTGTTGCTGAATGTCTTTTCTGTTTGTTCAACTTTTTAGGCAGCTTTGTTTTCTGCCTTTTCTACTTCTGATGACTAGCATTTAATCCGACGAACTAGCCCTAGTGATTTGTTCGCAGACCCCCTCCGCAGGATGGTAATCTTTAGTCACTCAACAAGAACATTATAATGAACTCCCCAAGTGATAAACTAAAAAAGTCACAACACTAACCTGGTGAACTCCATCTTCCCCCGACTAGACTTTCATTCGTTCTATTAATTTAACGACACAACATTCTCATTATAGATTTGATGCACGCGTCCATGGGCATACACACTTTCAGTGTGAGTGCTCTTTCTTACGAGGAATTCCAACCAATTGTTCAATTGAAATCCGCCGCTGTTGTCCTCAGGCCGAATGAGTCCAAAATAACTGCCCTGAGCGCAACACGTGACGTGATCCCTGCAGGCAGACAAATTTATCAGAACGTCCTCACTTATACGCTAAATGTTGCCAAGGCGGGCGAAGTTTCTCTACACGCACCACTTTTCGTTGGATTGTTGTATGAATCCGAATTTGAGTCACAATTGTGGATGCTGTTCGATACGAATAAGATGTTGATTGCTAGCGGCGACGCCCACTCTGAAACGTTTTACACTAAACTGGAAAAAGGCGACTATACCGTGCGACTTCAGGTGCGCCACGAGAAGAAGGACGCCCTGGAGAAAATCTCCGAGGCGACTATGATTGCCGGATTTAAATTGTCAAGCACCCTTAATATTGACATGTATGACCACTACAATCAATGCATTACCGGTGGTCGCAAGTTCACCAGTTGTTTGATAAAAACACAGCCCAAGGTGATGTATGCGGCTCCGATAAACAATGAGAAACTCACAAAGGCAGCACTGCCTGCCGGAGCCGCCTGGCTAAGTGGTTTCATGTACCTGGCCAAAGACGAGTCCAGTCGTAAAATACAAACTTTGGCGTATCAGTATATCCTGGGTGATAACAGTGCGACGTCTAACGGTGCATCTGCATCTGGGAAAAAGACCAACGGCTCATCAACAACTAATGGGAATGGCAATGGCGGAGGAAGTAGTCCTTCTTCCAAGAACAACAGTGCCAGCCCTAGTCCTAATAAAGCAGCAAAATCGGGAAAAGATGAGTACGCCGAGGCTTTGCGTGATTTCCAGTGTTCGATGATTGCTAAGATAGGTAAATTGAATAAGAACGCAGCAGCAAGTTCTGTTTCTAACATTAAATTTCGCCCTCAGATTTGGAGAAAGCCGAAGAGCTGTGCAATGCGGTTATTGCAGCCAACCCGAAGCACCTGAACGCGATTTCAATGTATATTCAGAATATCGAAAATACTAATCTGAAGCCCGTATTGCCATTCACATTCGCCAAGCAGATTAAGGGGGGTGATGTTGAGGCGAAGCCAGATGTCGCCAGCACTACCATAGCCCTAGAAACCATCGTGGAGAAGACCAACATCATTATCAAGGAGACTGACAAGGATGTATTGCTCTCCTATTATGGCATCAAGAACGATACACGTCCCGACGCTGCCAAGATTAAAACGTGAGTATAGGGTAGTTGCAGCCGATACCACCACAAACTTGTTAAATCCCATTTAAGAGTGCAGAAACCTACATTTACAAAAGCGCTACCTCCTCTTCCTGTCGAGCCAGCAGAGAGTTTGTTTCTGTCGCCTCGTCTTGCTTCCTCGATTGAAATATAATTCGGATTGGACTGGAATCTGTGTGTGTGTAACCGAGTAGGGAGAAATGCGAATAACAAGCAGCAAAAAAAAAATAGGGAATTTCAAATCCCCGCTTTGTTAGCGCGCAATTTATTGTGTGCAGGCAGGGCTTTGTGTGAAAGTTTTTGCGCCGCTTTGATGACGGTGAATGGAACAACACAAAAAGTTTCACTTTGTGTTCGCATTCCAGTCAAACAAAAAAATGGCGCGAATGAGGTAGATTTGAAACATTTTTCCCAACACAAACAGTGAGCGGCCTGAATGAAAAATCGGGCTCGCATACAAAACTGCTTAGTGCAGATTAGTCCTTTGTGGCACGTAATTTTCGCCACACTTAACTTTTGCCGCAGAATACTTCACGCGGGGGCGTTTTTGAATGTGTTTGCAAATTGATAGTGAAAGGCATAGATAATGAGTTTTATTGTTTTGTCTATAAATTAGGTAAACATGTGCTCGAATAAAGCTGTCAAAGTGTTGAGCACAAAAGCCTCTGCGGATTAAATCTTATGTTTAATGTAATGAGATTGGTAATTGTAAATGACAATGGCAACAGCAAATATGTAGCAATGGGAGAGAGAAATATAATACTTGAGCATCAGGTAAAATGGAAATCATCCCACTTGTTCATGAAATGTAATGGCTCGACTTTCGTTCAAACTGAACCGATATGCCTCGTATGTTTGGCATCGAGAACTGGCAACAATTTGTATCGAAAAGGATTGAAAAATAGAAACTTACTCGAATCATGCTGACAAAGAATAGTTTTTCTTGTAACATTTCTGCAGAGAATGCGTTCATTAGAGAATCTAGTTTTAAAATTCGTTGGTTTTTCGGTTATTGAAACATTTCTTTTTGCCATCTAATGCCGTCTTACTACAATCCATCCATGACGTTCTCGATTAGCTGTAAATACCTGGCAACTCTCTTCGTTTCCCAGCAAACTATAATTATCTTGATTTCTAATGATTTCAGCAAAATGTCGATAATCCTGCACGCAATTATCTCGAAACTTTCTGAAAGTTTTCTCTTTCCGAACACAGTATATGTCATTAGGGGATTTGCTACGCGAACGGTAGGTGGTGCAGACACGAAATCCGTGGTACAATGAACCTGAATCACCCCTTAACACTTACAACTTGCTGAACGGTTGAGAATTATATCTATTAAATGAATTCAACTCGCTTGTAGATTATCATCTACCACAGAATCGATAAAGAACTAAGTAAATATATAGCAACAACTACCGCACTACTGAATTACTTTGGAGATACTATCGCGACAGTTTCATAAACTTCGTTTCAAAATGTAATCTCGTTGCAGAAAAATGGAAAAGCAGAAGACAACTTTGTTGGAGGCACTATCTAAGAAGGGTATCGCGCTTGCCAGATTAAATGTTATCGAAAACGGTTCGCAAAAGGCAACCCGTTTAGAGGAAATCGATGGAATATTCACGGAAATTGGAAAATTTACCGATGCCACAGATACTAAGGTAAGTTTGTTGATATCTCAGACTTTAACAGTTATTTATTGAATTTTGTGCTTCCCATATATAGATAAGTAACTTTGTTCTTTGGCACGCATACTTGCACTCTCATCATGGACGTATGTTAAAAATTCTGCAAAAGCTCTACGACGATAAACGCAACAGAGACGTTTATGATGAAATGATTTTAGTAGCAGCCGATGCCAAGTGGAATCACATTGCTGAGGCGATTGATCGTTTGAGTGTGTGGGCCAATCCAATGGGTTATCGTTTGTTTTAGAGAATGTTTGTCTATTCCCACTATAAAAAAAATTAACTTTCTTCTATTTTTTTGTTTGTCAATTTCGTAGCATTATCTTCATATTGTAATGTATTTTTGTTTCCTTTGTTTCTTAATATTGATTAAGTAATAAACTGTGTGGTAATCTGTAAACTGTCTCTAAAGAGACTATCATATTTCCAAATATACAGGTCTATTCCACTGTTCGATTGAGCAGATACTACGACTTAACCACAACTGGCGTCTCGGCTTCAAGAAATAACACTCAACAATAATAATATATAATTAAGTGGGTAAATCGTAATAGCGAACTGTCTAACATTGCAAGAATAAACATTCAAATAGCTCAAGCTATATTCGGAAAAAGTTCGAGCATTCATTACCGAAATTCGAGGAGATTCTTAAACGGTTCCCTAACAAAACAACTTGTGAATCCAAACAGAATATTATTGCCAACGAGTTATCTAATCGATTTCACTCGAATAGTGGAAAAGTTCTGACCTGATATTAAGATTTGTCTAGTAAATGTAATAAATATAAATATTTCGAGAGAAATGAAAATATAATGAGTAATGAATGTTAAAATCAAACTGTGGTTTTATTTTGACTTTTCCCCAAATACGATTCCGACGCATTGGAGCAGTGCATGTAAAAGATAATAAGATAAGGTTTGTTAGTGTACATTATCGCTCAATGAAAACTCCCAAACAGTGCCGTAGCCAGGATTTTGTTTCCGAGGGGCTTGCTTCCAAATCTTACAAGGAATTCTTTAAACAAAAAACAACATAAATCCAATTGATTGATTTTTATTATTTTTTAAATGGTAGGTATGTACTTTTTTCAAATGCATTTTTTACACACAGTTGTTCAAAGCAGAAGACGTCTTGATTTTTGTTTTGACACCTTATCTGAATCTACATAAATCCGAATGAACAGATATCATAGCAAGTGAGCTTAATCTTGCATTTCCCATAACGCTTCGGGACACGTTTCAATCCTTTTCATAGTTGAACAGGTTCTTTCAACAATAGCTTTGGTCACTGGAAGCGTGGCCAAAACCGTATGCCAGAAGTTTATACCTCTAAAGTAAGTCTTGTCACATTTTTAAAGCAATTTCAAAACTTCGGTAGAATGATCACTCGACGATATTTCGTTGACAGCTTTCACAGCTGACAACGAAATTGCATTATCTCGCTCGCTTAACTGCAGCAAAACCTAGGAGGAGAGTTTCAGCCCCTGAACTATCACTCAGTTCACCCTTTGAATAAGGCTAAATTCAGAGCATCCTGGTATAATATAAAAAGTGTACCGGACCCTTAGCAAATTAAAATTATAACGAAATAATGCAATCTCAACACCCAGACAATGGTTTGCTAAAACTCTTTCTACTGTAAATTACGATGTGATTTTGAATCACAATTCTGTGAATGATGTGGGTTGTGTTTCTGCCCGCATTAAAATCACACTCTTCATTCCCCAACCTTGACTCGACTACAGCTCTAGAATTTGCTCCCAATATTTTGGGAACGACTTTTTTGAGGTGACTGTGATTGGAACAATCCCTTTTATCTCCTTCCAATGAGAGGGCGGATGATCTGGCGAGAGAGATGGGTCCATAATAGATCTTGATCAGGCACTTCAGTCGATCAAGCCACCATTTTACAGTCTCAGAGAAGAAGTGGATAACAAAATTCGAATGAAAACCAACAACATGTTAAAAGAACTCCCTACTTGTGAAATATCACGGAAGCTTTGGCCAGAATATAACAGGAGCCGTTCCAACAGACTTCTACAGGTCATCGCTATCTAAGTTAGAAGTGTCTCTAACTGGTCCGAACTTCCTATGAAACAAAATCTCAAATATGACGATACATGTAGAGACTGCGGAGACGAGCAGATCCACGAGGAGTGACACCCATCACTTCCTTTGTCATTGCCCGAAGTCTCTGTCGCTTAAGGAATAGAACACTTGGAAGCTATTTCTGATGTCTCACTGTCTGATCTTTATAGGTTTTTGAGGACATCGGGATGGCTAGACAGCGTCTATTAACCGCTAAAGAGAGGAGATGAAGAACACCGATGCAATACCAACGGTCGACCCCAACAAGGGCATCACAATGGGTCCAAATGGAAAAAGTCTGACAGAATTATTATTCACTCTTCATTGTGCTACTGTTTAGAATTTCACACCTAAGACGGTTTGAAAAATTTAACCCAATTTGATTATAAATATTTAAATTATTTGAATTGGTCCTCGGGCCATTTGTTTTTTATATCTACATAGATATTAATGCATGAGTATCCACTTTAGTATACTGGTAAATAAAACAAAAAAAAAAACACTTCATATATGCACGCATTCAAATATTTAAATTTCAATTCAGCCTCATAATTTAATTGACTAACTTAATGACCACCACGTGAAATGAATGCATATATTATGCTTGGTTATAGTGGATACCATTTACCCCCATTGGTCTGGTTGGTGACAATATAAATTGCCTGGGTATCAACATTTCCAAAAGTCATTGTTAAAATGTTGTCACAGGACACACCAATGCAATTAATTTCGCATCTAAACCTGAAAACATTTAATTGGCCAATTTATTCGGTCAATTTGTTTCGACCATCCCTGTTACAAATAACACAGTGCAACAATTAAGGATTAATGAAATCAAACATTCTCCCACAAACAAAAGGCCACCATCATGCAAATTAGTTTGATATTGTTTTTTGTCATAATGTTTACATTATATTTCTGCGAGTACGTGCGAGCATTCAAAAGTTGATATTAAACGAAATGAAATAACTAAACACTGGTATGGGTTTGGGTTAACTCCATTCAGCTGGAATTGGATGGAATTATTATTCAAAAATTAAATGTCCTTGATATAATAAAATATAGTTTGATATGAGGGCAAATGCAGACAGCTTATTTAAATAACAAGCTAATTTACAATAATAGTCGTGGAAAGGAGATCTGCAAACAGAATCGAGTACACGGAAGTAATAGAATGAATCCAACGAACAATTAAACTTAGTTTGAGTAAAAATATAAAATAGTAAGTTACAAATTGATTTCCTTTTGTGTAGGTCTAGGTATAGGTGTTTATTAATCGATATAGTTCCAGATATTTTACGCGGGTGCAACTGAAATCCTTGCATAGAGTAGGTTAATGATACTCAGTAATTTTGGAGGCTTGTTAGATCGTTTTCACACTGGGGATTCAACTTGCAACATAAGAAGTACTCAATAATGCAAATTTTCACTTATTCTAGAAGGTATTTAACTGTGGACATTATTTTTACATTTACAGACATCGCGAGTATATACTTCTACCTTCAATGGGCGCAAGCTACATAATTTATTTTTTACTAGCTTGCGCCGGTATAATTCCGTTTTGCCCGCAAACATCAACTGTCAGATGTTGACTGACACCCACCCCTATCGTAAAATGCAAAAAGTGTAAATCGTTCTTCCGGAATTTTCCTTATGCCTAAACCTGGAATTATTTATCAGGTTTCCATGAGTTGTGGTCTCAAAACGGCGCTCAATTGCGTTATTTGTTTCTTTCCCTCGTACGGGAATACAGCCACTTAAACCAACCAACCAACCAAACCTGGAATACAGCATACGAACAAAATTAAAAGAAGGCAAGGTTACCTTCTTAGTCCGAATTTGTTTTCCATGATTCAACGCATATTGCCAGGACTAGCAATAGTCTATAATGTTCTATAATCTTCTTCAGATTCGCTCTCAGATAAAAACGTCATGTGCTCTTTTTTTGTGTTGACATTAGTACGGTTCGAATATGTGTAACCTTCGACAGTTTTCTAAGCATTTTGCTTTCACTGCTTAAAATTTGTATTAAAACATTCTAAATTTACGCCCAAATTGATTTCTTAACATTTGTACATAAATAATTAACAAAAAATATAGCCACCCGATGCAATGCGTTTGTTTGCAGTTGAAAAATTTCAAGAAAACCTAAACAAACTCCACTAGTTGTTAAACTCAAAAGTACTTCTATTGGTAAATCTGAACAAATCTAAGAAAAATCCAGATTCGCAAAAGTGCTCTGAGATCTGAAAAATATTGCTTTTTTTGTACCAAACGAACATAAAAAGTGCTCTGAGAGCAAAAAAGTTCTCTGAGAGCGCCCAATCGAATACCACATAAGTTACAGCTAATACCCTGATTGACGGTCAACAGCAAGATGATTTGAGTTAATTGCTTGTCCGAAAAGAGACGGTTGGTACTCAGGACAAGATAAATGTACCTGTCAAATTGAGCGACTTGAAAATGTGACGTGAAGGGAGTGCAAACATATCAGGGTTATTGTAAATTTGTAATACTTAAAATGCTAAAATGTATTTACGAAAATAACAAAAAGAAAGCTAAAATAGCCATATGAACGTCACTTGGAAAAAATGATATCTCCTGAAAAAGACGTCAAGTAAGCAAAAAGTTTTTGGGACAAATTGGGCACATTCAAGAATCTAGTTATCTTATGTCGAGTTGATTGGTCTGGATGAGATGTAACCTGAATGCAAAAACTAGATTGATCGGGCACGTCACTTATTCTACGTCAGCGACATATTCGAACTGTCAACTTAGTACTCAGTCACGAATTTCTTGACTAGATTCGTCCGCTACCCCTCCATAAACCAGATACATCTAGTCAGACAGCTGTCAGACTTACTAAAGTAGATTCTTGAACGTCCCCATTCACTAGCTATTAGGTCTGTTCCTTTACTTTTGTAGTAAAAATGGAAAAGACTGTCAAAATGGGATAAATTCTCTCACAGAGAGAAACACTTTCGAGAAAGTTGGGGAACGCTTTTGTAGTAATCTATGAAAATGACAGATAAGTAATTCAAAAAAGTGGTGCGAAAAGTCGTTAAAATATCGTATAAACTCGAAGAATTTGCTAATTAACGAATAAAATGAGTTCATTTATCTACCTCGCGATGAAAGTCACACGGAATTAATTGCACTTCTTCTTCATGCATCCGAGTATATGGAAGAGTTTATAGTGATTGAACTATATTCATTCAAGCAGAGGAAAAAGCGACATCATTAAAAATTACATGGAGGAGATTGTCCTTTCTCAATCCTTAGAGCGAGGAAGAATTTCATCGCTCATATGTCAAATAGGACAACAAATTTCAAATCTGTTAATTGTAAGGTGACTGACAGCTTTTCCAATTCTCACACCAAGAAATTTGTTGAGTTAAAATTCGTAAGATTCTCAGTGGAGGGGTAATATTTTGCTCTCTCGATGAAGCTCCTCTCTTTTACGAATTTTACAAGTTAAGGAACGGCATTGAGCAAAAATTCGTAAGATTTAAAAGCAAAGTAACAGACCTAAGTCTACTCAAGCTAGGGATATCTCTCAGTATGAGGAATAGGATGCGGTAAAAACAAATGAAATGTAACACCTTCAAACCGGCGTACCTTTCTTGTGGTTGGAAATGGAAAGTTTCCCATTTAGTCACCTGATACACTCAAATATTCAACTCTTCAACGACTACTTCTTGCAAAAGCTGAAATATAGTCCATTAAAAATAAACTTTAAAGATTTTATTTCACTTTTGGTTGACTTGTTCCAACGTAAAGTTTTTTCGGATCATATTTCATACATCATATCATTTCAGCCTTTGCAATCAGCGTCAACAAAAAAAGTTTTAAAATTGCCCCCATGCTGAAGTCGATGAAGTGATGAAGTCGGTCTCATGGTTTATCAGGATTACTCCAATTTATAAAGGCGGACCATATGTAAATGGCAAACACTCCGCGAGAGTTTTACATCTTCCTTGCTATACGAAAGGAAGTTTGCACTTATCTACTTTGAATATATATACCTGTAAATGTCCATATTTCAAGTAGTCATTTAAAACATGCATTCGCAGGTACAAAATTTGAAAGTATGCTCTATCAATTTAAAAGAGGAAACACAATTTCCAAAAGTGTGCAAGATTGATCAGATATATAAAAATGGAATGAGAGCGAACATTCTACTAACCATCCTTCACCAAATCACTCGAGTCCTTCACCTTATAACCATATTTTTTCATCCTCAGCATGGTCCAATCTTATTTCCTGCATGGCAGCATACCCCCCAAACCCACACTTGCACCATATCCATGTTCGTGGTGGTCCTTCCAGCAACAAGTGCATGATTCTAATATAATTACGTAATTTTGAATTCAGAGTGAAAACTTTGGAATAAATTTCGTTGCACGTCCAAGCAACAGCAGAGGAGCAGCGTATTTCCGCAGCATATTGAGCAACAGCCACATGTCTTGCACACAAAAACCGTTCCCCAATATATAGCTGCCCGTACGTACCCATACCCGATTTATGCAGGCTTCAATACGCTGCAAGTCAGGGGGATAAACATCCAGCTTTCGAAGCCAAAACCATACAAATTTATATGCGTACGTGTTAAAGTAAGACCGGCTTCGACGGGCCATCGAACACCAAAGGTGAGGAGAGCTATAGTATCTGGGGTAAACCTTGCCGGGGCATTACATATTCATAAAATGAAAAATTATGTTGCAACTTGGACGGATGATAACAGCACGAACACAAATCAATGTGCACGTTGGCAAAGAAGATATCCAGCCCTATTCATCTCCATGTGTGGCGAATGATAATGTAAATCACAAATTAGAAAGGATAACAAAATGGATGGCGATGCGCTGGGACATGTTATGGCACAGCGTGATCTAGCTTGTGGTTGCCACCATGCTTCTCGTACTGCATCATATGTATGGTTAAATGGTCCTGAAAGGAGAAGTAGAACATGTGTAGTGTGGTTCATGAATTCGGAATCAGTGGGTGTGACCATTCAGCACTAGCTCTCCGATTTGATAGATGGAAATCAATTTACCTACCGAGTAACGAACGACAATGTGGTATGTGGACTTTGTCGCTAATTGCGAGTGCAAAATGAAACTTGTTTTTTCCAATCAACGTTTTCTGATCCGAAACAGACCCTTACCAAAATACATTTTTAGTTTCGACTCTAAATTTTCGTAGTTCACAGTTGATATATTTCCCATACAAATTTCGCAATTGTGAGCTTGTGTGGGGACATTAATTGTTTTCAAGATAAAATGGAAAATACTAGGAGAGTTCCAAGTTGCCTATCTATTTAAACTAAAATTGTAAGGAAAAGAAGGGAAGTTTTCAAAAAGTAGAAGCGCACCTGAGCTGTGTAAGTTTTCGTTGTTACCATATGCATACAAACATATTGAGATCTCACTGAGTGACTGCACAAATAAAAGGACGCCATACAGAAGCCACACAGAAAAATGACACAAACTAATAGAGTGACATTCGTTACCAAAACGAGTCACATGTTCTTAGAAATAGCTAGGTATGACAAATTGGTACAAGGAAATAAATTATTAATTCCACTTGGGAATTAAAACCACCCTGAATGGGAAATAAGTCCACTGTACAAAAGTGTAATTAGTTCCCACTTGTATAGGGAGTTAGCTCCACTTTGCTGTGAGCATTAAACACACATCTTAAAAATACAAGGGAGAATAAATTCCACTCTCGATTTTGTAATAAAAAAATATTGCGCAAATTTCTCACTATTACTTTATTGTCAGAAACTAAATTCTCAAAATCTTTGTCTAATAATCAACAAAGCCTACAACCCTGATTCCATTTCGATTGCGGGAATTAAGTTTTCAGCTTTTGATATTTAGATAGGTAAATAAAGGGTCTTTCATTAGCGACTTGACAACTTCAAAATTTCAGTGTGAACGCACCCTTAAACCGATTACCGAACTGTCAACGTCAAAATATTCAGTAATAACTTTGGTTTTTGGTGAAGTACACGAAGGAACAACGTTTACAAATAATTCAGATTTACTACCGAAATTTGGTGGTCGCAACTTTAAGAGCTTGAACGCTAATCATCTTCAGAGATGAAGCGCATTTTTGGTTAAACAGCTTCGTCAATAAGCAAAATATGCGTTAGGCGGTTTGGTGTGGTTTTCATGCCGGTGGCGTCATTGAGCCGTTTTTCTTCGTCGACGATATTTCTTTGAGTAATCGCATGATTTGGACATCAGTGATATGTGGTTCTAACACGAGGCGCCACAAGCCACACAGCGGGCGTAACAATCGAGTTACTAAAGTCTCAGTTCGGTGAACGTGTTATCTGGAGAAACGGACCCGTCTATTGGCCTCCGATACCGGGTTAACGAGTTAACGTCTTTAGACTTATTTTTATGGAGCTTCATTAAATCATTAGTCTAATGGCAACAATCCGGCGACGTTAGAGGAGCTCAGAGACAATATTGAACGAAGAAGATGAACGGTCGAAAAGTGCGGCCGAATCATCGAAATTGGGTTCAACGTAGGTATCCCGTGGTGGACATATGAATGAAGTCGAATTCAATTCATAAATGTTTCGATAGTAATTCAAGCCAATACATTTTTGTTTTCAGCTATCTCAAGTTTGCATTTTATTTAAAAAAGAAGTGAATGAAAGACCCTTTATAACCTCTATCTAATTATTAAAAAATTAAAACTAAGTATTCACAATATTTGTCTAATAAATAAAATAATATATGAAATAAGTCTATATATTGAAAAATACAATGTTTACAACACAAATAGTTTTTTTTTGTATTGCGCGAAATTTGGTAGTTTTAATTCCCAGGTGGAGTTATTTCCCGATGATTTATTTCCCTAAACCTGACAAATTGCGTATTGCCATATGCCAACCTGCCATTGATGGTCATTGTGTGGAATGGGATCTAGCAAATAGCAATCTGCTAAGCTGCGTTGTTGTTATTCAAATAAAAATATGATTGAAAGCTCCTATATTTCATTTTTTGTTAAAAGAAAAACTGTGTTTTTCCCCTATTGGTGTTGTGTCTGCTAGAATCCGTGTGGCATGCAAAAACATATACAAAAAAATGCTGCCAAACGCGGGGAAATGTGATAAAATTCAGGAATACATTTATTTACATTGCGGAATTCTTTTTGTTAGTTAAAGGTATAACTTATAACAACTTATAACATATTAGGTTCGTTCGCGTAGGCGGTTTAAATCGAACGCAATCTGTATAAATCGATAATCGATTGCATCGCTTTCGCACAAAGTCTATACACGTACTCATCAAAAATGGCAGAAAAAGAAAAAAAATTATCAAAATAACGACTACCGAGGAGTTCCTGTCTGGGTCGAGAATGGGCACATTCAAGAATCTAGTTATCTGAAGTCAACTGGATTATTCTGGATAAGATGTAATTTGAACGCAAAAACTAGATTGGTCGGGAACGTCACTTTTTCTACGTCAGCGACATTGTCAACTTAGTACTCACTCATGAATTTGTTGACTATATTCGTTGGCTACCTCCATAAATGCAAACCCAAAGTGAAACAGCTGCTAATGTAACCAATTTAGCCAATCAAAACCCAGATACATCTAGTCAGACAGCTTGCAGACTTACTAAACTATATAATTGAACGTTCCCAATTTCAGCCTGCAGTCAAATGCTCAAAGTTGACAAGAAACAAATTAAAGATACGTCTTTAAAATCAATTGCACGTAACAATAAAATCTGTGAAAATAAAGAAAATTCGGTGATGGTCGATTGTTCGTCTGAAAACGTTTGATATGTTGCAAAAAGGTAAGTTTCATATTAACTTGTGATTTGGCTTAAACGTCATAGATGTAAGTGGCTGGAAGCAGCTCGAAGTCAATCCACTTACTTTTGAGTATATTTCAACTCTCTGAGAGAGTTTCGCTCAATTTGTTGAGTTTGGCAGATTTTTAGTGCCGGGCTCGGGAAAGTACGCGAATAGACCTATTGAATAAAGGCGACTAATTTGATTTGTTTTGTAAATAAAAATATCTTCAGGAGATGTTTTACTTATTCGAAACACATTAGGACAACCGTGTTTATGTATTTCGCACTTTTCAATATCATTTACACCGATTGCGCGTGTACATTTTTTTTTAAATAACTTGGTAAATAAATATTTCAGGCAAAGAGAAAAGTTCCTATCCACATGTAACGAATATTTTCGATTCTAACGGATAAAATTCTATGAACGCTGCCAGCAGCTTTGCCCACAGCGGAAATTGCAATTGTTATGTGCGAGTGTATTGGTAATCCTATGCGAGAAAAAAATGCTTTCTTTTAATATACGATATAAATTCATTGGAAATAAATTTATTCATGAGAAATCTGAACTTCTTAACCACATAATTAATTTCTTATTACGACGAAGAACAGTCTATTTGTGTTTGACTATATCCCTCACTGTGTCACGCCAAACTACTCTCTTCCAGTGTATAGATAATTAATTACTCCCATATAAGTGCCCATAAAAACAGGTGCGCTTTTCGCTTTTATCTCCTAACCCCGTACCAACTACCACAATAAAAACCCACCCGGTACGAGTATCCTGATTAATATCGTTCTATTCAAATTTATTTTCTAGTTTAATATCGCCGTAAGGATCTACCAGGAAAATATGAGCAGAGAGCACATCGCCAAAGGTGGACCGACTACCATCATAAAGCATGTGCATCAGTTGACCTGAATTGCACCTATAGTCACGTCTTGATCGTTAAATCACTTCGTGGCGTAGCTTGCCACTAATTTCTTGAGGGTTTACTGCATGGCATAAAAGCCCCCCCTCCCAAAATGGACCTACATATTGTGTGTGCGTCGAGGATGCTGATTTCTTTTACAATCTGTTTGGATAGATAACTCCTTATGGAGGGACATCATAAAGTCATAAAAACCAATAATAAATTCATATTATCTCCTCATTAAGGGAGATTCTCCGCTGGTGGGTGTGAGTCCTTGCTGTGCTGATATTTCACCCATAAATAATAAAAACGAATTCCGGAACATATTTGCATGGAGAGCCTATTCGTCTTTGGTGTCGTATCCTTTTCCTGTTCGAAAGTTTCGCTTCGCTTAAAATACGGCTTTTTGCCACGCTTATAGTTTTATGATGGGCTTGTCGGTGCTAGGCTTACTCGCTTTGAATCGGAAAAACGTGCCAACGCTTCGGTATTGTAGCGGTAATAAAAAAAAAACCATAACATGCATTCATATTCCGAGAGGGACAGATAAGACACGAGTTTAGACAAAAGTTCCTTAGATAGAACGCGAATAAATTATTTACGAGCAGCGTAAGTTTTTCCAGTGCTAAGGCCGACTCCTTATCGGGTAAATTCACGAAGCGCCTGTAAAGGAGGCGAACAACCATGGAAAATGTGCAACGCTCAAGGATGAATGCGATTCGTACGGAGGAATGCGACGACATCATTTCTATTGACCAACTAAGCGTAGCTATGCAGTTATGCTGTATGCGCAAAATGGTTGGCCTATATTCTTATTTACAGTTTTGTCTGACTTGAGTACGAGTCTGAGCGAGTACGAGTATAGTTGCATTATTGGTTAACTCCAAAAGGAATTCTGTTTCACCTGTATATATTTCCTATACGTATATTAGTAATTAGTAATATATTAGACATGTCTAATAAATTTTATTATAGCTTTAGGCAACTCACAGAATCAGAATATTTTCACTCTAGTGGAAACTTTCGCACTGGGAATTCATTATTTAATGAATAATAATGAATAATCATTTTTAACCTTCACACTAAAAATTTTGTAGGTCACAATATGCACTTTAGTATGGAAAATTTCGCTACTGTCAGTTAGAAAAATGTAACCTGGACACTAAAAATGATTAATGGCGGACTCACTATATACTTTTTTTTTTTTTTTTTTTTTTTTTTTTAAATTCATTTTTATTTCTTCAATCTTTAAACTTATATCCTAGACAAAAACGATTAAATCTAATTTAAAACTAACATTTCTTATTCTAGCTTACTGGCCCTTAGCGAGCGCTCTAAACTTAACAATATGCTTAAAACTATTGCCTTTCGGCCTTAAATCTATCAATATAATTTTGTTTTGTTTTTTAATTTTCAAGAAACTTTTAAAAACTTGAATACTTTATTATTTTATTTTTCTACAACTACTTAAGACTACCTAAGCTACTTAATCTAAACTAACTATAATCAGGGAGGTGAGCAATCTCTCGATTGGTCACCCTCCTGATTGCGTCCATGGGCGCCAGACAGCCGCCAACAAGGTGCACATACGCGCCGCCGAGACTGGAGCGAGGCCTTAGCGTCGGTCCAATCTCGGAAGCACTCTTTCATGCTGGCTAACCCGGCCCCTCCCGAGGACCCCCTACTCTAAACCTTAACCTACAAAACTACAACTACAAACTTAAAACTAAGGAGGATGCTACGTAAGTAGCGCACCGGCCCGGGAGAGCGTATCCACTCTCACCTCTTCCTCAAGCCACCAAAATTCGGTGAACTGCTTTAGAGTATCGACCTTGTCCCGATCCGCAATTGCGGTACTAAAACGGAGGAGCTCCTGAGCATTGGCGGCGTACCCGTCGTGGATGAGCCGCTTATCCCTCGCGCCGCGGTGGCTGTGGTACAATACCGGCACACCATCTTTTTGCTGGACTAATCCTTTCATGTCTACTCTCACTCACTCACTATATACTGTTATACAGTCCATGACGGATATCATCTATCTAAGAAACCCGAGTTGTTCTTTTAAGTGATTTGTTCTTATATGAGTGTTTTTTATATGTGTTGTGGTCTGCATTTCTAACACTTGTTTTCTTTCAGAATCCGAGACCAAAATATGTGTCGCACAAATTTGGATGTATGGTGTGCTAGTCTCGTAATGGTAGGCGATTATTTATGTTGTATTCGATTTCGCTAGGTAACTGAGTTCGATATTCGTGCAATTCGAGTGCATATATTTAATTGTGTAGCCTTTGACACTTTTCTATGCTTTGGTTAAACTTTAAATTATTTCACTCGGAATTTACTCTTCTATTAATTTTTAACATTTGCACATAAACAGAAAAAAGACCCAATTGAAAAATTTCACGTAAAAAAACTCGATTAGTTGTCAAACTCAAATCTCAAGTAACTTGGAGAAAATATCCAGATTCGTTAAAGTGCTCTGAAATCGGTAAAAGATTCCTTTTTTTAATCAGAGCGAAAGTTCAGTTTGTACAGAGTTTCTTGCCGTAGCTGTCATTCGACATTCGAGCGAATTAGCATTTTTGCAAACAAGAAACAACTATAATTGATTTGGGCTGCACACACAAATGCAATTGGAAATTTGCTTTTACAAATACAGTAGGTACGGCATTTTATTTAAATCTCAATCTAATTTCCACATCATCCATTTCCAAAATGCATTAACTGCAAAACACATTTGCATGCGAAATCAAATGTAGACATCTACAACTAAGTTTCACAAAATTCACAAATTTTCAAATCAAATCCCATTTTCGGTAAAAACGCCAACTGCTGCCCTGGGCCCCAACCTTGTCACAATGGAATTAGCAGTTGATAATTTTAACTCGCACACTACACTAGATGTCAAATGTGAATAATATAGAGCATATCTACCCAAAACTGTGAACTTAATTTCAACCGTTCGTGTACGAAATAAATGCGTTTTTTTATACATTGTACTCGTAGTCAGCGGGGAGCGAGATCGAAAAACCCCACTGAAAATAAATTATAATTTTATAGCATTTCTGGTAAAAAAAATCGACGCACGGCTGCATCGGCCGGACGGACAATGAAATTTCCATTTCCAACTGAAACTAATTGTGTAAATTAAAAACATAATGAAGGTAATCCCATTTTGACCCACAAAATTACAAAAATAATTATATTTCCGACCCGAGTAGGTGTGTTCTCCTATATTTTAGGACATGAAAGCAAGAACCAAATAAAAAACAAAAGAATATGGGTGCCAGCGAAACTTTTTGCAGATTAAATCAGAATTGGATTACGTGACTGTGAGCGTGAGTCGCCAGTTAAAAGTTTTCATTTTCGAAATATGCTTTTTGAGATGGATATTTGTCCGTGACAGCATTGTCGCCGACTGGAGCAAACAGAGTCTGAACTCTGAATATAATTTCATTTCCAAAAGCAAACAAAGAAAAAAATAATTAATTTTGTAATATTGAAATTGAAAGAAATTAATTTGGTCGGATGGGGAGTGGTGAGAGGCAAAAACGAAGTCACGACTTATGAGTAGTACATAATACAAGATGCTGTTCATTTTTGTATATCATCTACGTTGAATAAGTAACCTACACGTAAGTTTTGTGCTTGTAGGTGTGTTTCCTTACAAACGTTCACAAACGCATGATGAGCTACAGAAGTGATCAATGGCCAAACAATTATTATTTCTGATGGTTGGCAGCACGCTGCGATAGTTGACGATGTTTGTAACAAAGTGCTCCGAAGTTTTTCGTCGACAACGGATTGTATGACTAAAATCTAGCATAAGCAAAAGGTTGTAGCAAAGTAAAAGCCCTTAGCAATTGCTCTGAATCGGTATGAAAAAAATCTACTTTGCTAAAGTAAGTTCGAAAATTCGAACATAGCATTTACTCCCCATACGTAAGGCGTTTTTCTCGAACTCGAGCATTATGAGCGCGCCCTTAACCGAGCGTGCTCAGATCGTTCTGATGTATTTATGAAACACATTTGAGCACATAGCTGTAATTTGTAATAAAGTATATGTATAAATTGAATATCTATTAATTGTTGTTTATTAAATTGGTTAACCTTCAGTTCCAGAACAACAAGGTTCGTCCGCCATTTCAATTATTTTGTTTATCCTGTTTTTTTTTTCTGTCAAATGTGACTGTAAGTGTGTAATCAGCTTTTTACTCAGCCTGCTCAGTCAATTTATTCTGAGCTCATAGAGCGCGCTCTGATCATGCTCTGAAAAAAAAGAAACACAAATTCGGAGCTCTGATGTGCCTAAGCTAAAGAAACACGAACATTTTGTATAACAGTTCAGGTTGTGCTCTGAACTAAAAAAGAAAAACGCCTTTAGCGTGACACGAAACAATTGCTGCTTTTTCATTGGCATTTTGTTGGTTTTCCTGTACAAAAAGAATTTAACTTTACTATTTATTAACAAAACATCGAAAATTCACAATACATACGTAAAATGTACGTACAAAATATTTAGCAAAATGTCTGAGTCAGCTAAACAGCAGACTTGGATTTTCGTAGCAATTTCTAAATTTTATTCATTCTGATCTGAGTAAAAGGTAAGTGGCGTCGCTTTTCGAACATGTCAAAAGTCAGTGTTAGCTCAAATTAGTTTTTATTCATACGACACGTAGCAAATGCCTCGATTTTGACATTTCTTTTCAGTAAAAGCAATTGCTACCATGTATTCATACCACGGAAAGCAGCCAATTCACTCAAGAGTAGGCGAAGCAGGAAATTAATATACGAACAAAAAATATGTATGCAGGCAACAAAAGAGAAAACTATCAAGAAAACTGTCTTAAAGATCACATATTGGTTTGAATAATTAAAAATGCATTTTGCGATGTTTCCTTCTTCTTATTTCCAGGACTTTTAAAAGGCAAATAGTTTTGGTACAATTTTGTGCCGAACAACGCATCGACATCGGAACGCATCCTTCCTCCCTAATTCAACGACATTAAATATTTACCAGTTAGCGTACATTTTTAAAATCATTATATTAATAAGTGAACATCAAAAATTTCCGTACGCTTTTTAAGTATTTATTATGAAATGAGGAGAATGAATCCTTTATCATCATTTGTGCCATAGATGTGCACAAACAAAAAAAATTGTTGTCTTATGTCCCCATTAAGGCTGGTACAATTAAGTTAACGATTCCCCTTACAAAATGCTTGTCAGTTAAATGAAAGCAATTTGGTGACAATCACGGCACAGCGAGGATAATAAATAACTTGAATAAATTTTTGAAACTACCTTTGCATGAGCAGATTTTCGTTTCAAGCTGACTCATTCAGTTATTAGATGGTACTCGTAATTAGCTCTTTCATTTTACCAACTTTTATACTCGCAGTAATAGCAACCGCACCGCTTGACCGCGTCAAGATTGTAATACTCAAATCCCCATTCAAAGTCCATTCTATCTAACGATATCCATAGCGAGGGCGCACTCAAAAAGGTTTTCTCAAAATGGCCTTACACACACAAAGTTCTGCTCTTAATTACCTAAATATGCACATAAAAAAAAGTATTCCCAAAGCCATTTGCACAAAATTGTTTGGAATGTAGATTTTGTTGACTTTACTACTCTCAGCATACTTAGAGATAATGCGCGCACATTTTCCAATGCAGCATGCGAGTACAATTGAAAAACTTTCTTCATAAAAAAGGACTCTCTCCGACAGTTCTACCGGATTAAGCATTTAAATCCACCTTCAGCATTGCGTTTTTATTTTATTTCCCTCTCCGTTGTGCATTTAATCGCTCATACTCCTACTGCACCCCAATGGTTCGGTTCTGTCAAGGTATTGTCTTTCTCTGGAATAAAGATTAAGGAAGAGATCTAACAAAGAGAGAAGTATATTTTTGTTTACAAAACAAAAAGAATGGATCCTACTATATTAATGGATAACATAGACTCTTGTTGAAGTCCTTTACTCGATGTTGGGTTTGTTAAAGTGGGTGGTGTCGATATGTTTCAAATCTATGATGTTTTGGAAAACTCACTTTGAAGTTTGACAGACACATAAATGTAGGTAATATTGCTCCCAAACATAAAAAGGAAACGAAAACAATTTTTGATTTGTTTTTTAGTTTCCATTTTCCCTGCTTTTTATTGCCTACTTTGTCTTCCACATAAAATCTGTCTGTGTAAATCGCTTCTGAAAATGTTAAGACCCGATTTACAATTTAAGAGCAATATCATCAGCAACAGACCTTATTTCGTATATAAACTCTTTTGAACTCTATTATTCTTGACGTTTTTAAAAGCTATTCGTTCCATCGCCTTTCAATTTGGTGGGTTGGTTTACCACGCCATTTCGTTCGCCCTTTTTGTTTTCTTCAAGATCAAGATTTTGTTTGTCGGCGAATTAGAATCCCAGGAGGCATACCCATAAAATTTCCTGAAAATAGTTGAGTTCGCGACGAATGCAGGAACATTAATGGTGATATATTCATGGAAGAGCAAAATGCTAAAATAGATTTGAGAGCTGAAATGCCAAGATGAGAAATTTAGAAAGAAAGACACAAACAATAACTGTTGCGTGCGGACTTCGGAAAGGGGCTCTGAATAAAATAGCGCAATTCGAATGGTGCAATTGAGAGAAGGCGCTAGACTTGCCAGATTTTGCTCACAACTGGACGGGACATATGGCAAAAAATATGGAAAGAGCCGATTTTCAATTTTCTCCCGGGACGAAATAAGAATATACCTATTTTTTAATATAAAGGGTGATTTTTTAAGAGGTTTAGAACTTTTTTTAAAAAAAAAACAAAAAAAATTCGAAAAAATGAATGAAATATTTATTTGAATCGATAGTTTGAACCTTGCAATTTAATGTTTAAAGATAATTTCATGCAAATGTTGACCGCGGCTGCGTCTCAGGTAGCCCATCCGCTGAGTCCAATTTTGGCATACTCTTTCACACATATCGGCCGGTATCTCACGAATGAATTCATGGATGTTGGCTTCCAGTGCGTCAATCGAAGCGGGCTTGTCCCTATACACATTAGCCTTGGCATACCCCCACAAAAAATAATCTAATGGTGTCAAATCGCACGATCTAAGCGGCCAATTGACCGGCCCGAAACGTGAAATTAACTGTTCACCAAACTCGCCTCGCAATTGCGCCATTGTTTCGCGTGCTGTGTGGCATGTGGCACCGTCTTGTTGAAACCACATATCATGCAAGTCAAGAACTTCCATTTCGGGCAAAAAAAAGTTTGTTATCATCGCTCGGTAGCGTTCACCATTGACAGTAACGCTGCGATTCGCATCATCTTTGAAGAAATATGGCCCAATAATGCCGCCGGCCCATAAACCGCACCAAACAGTGGCTTTTTCGGGATGCATTGGTAGCTGTTGCAATGCTTCTGGCTGATCTTCACTCCAAATGCGGCAATTTTGCTTATTTACGTACCCATTCAACCAAAAATGAGCCTCATCGGTGAACACAATTTTTCGATAAAAAAGCGGATCCTCGGCCAGCTTTCCAAGAGCCCATTCACCAAAAATTCGGCGTTGTGGTAGGTCGGCTGGCTTTAGTTCTTGCACCAGCTGTATCTTAAAAGGCTTTACGCCCAAATGCTTCCGCAAAATTTTCCACGTAGTGCTGTAACAAAGGCCTAACTGCTGGGAACGGCGCCGAATCGACATTTCGCGGTCTTCTGTCACACTAGCTGATACGGCCGCAATATTTTCTTCACTACGCACAGTACGTAAACGTGTTGGTGGTTTAATGTCCAACAAAGTAAATTTGGTGCGAAATTTGGTCACAATCTTCCGAATAGACTGCTCAGAAGGTCGAGAATGCTGATCATTAAATGGAAGCAGCGCGCGATGAACATTTCGAACCGAGCACGAATTTTGATAGTAAAATTCAATTATTTGCAAGCGTTGTTCATTTGTAAGACGATCCATGGTTAAATTGCAAACCAAACTGAAGCTGTTTGACAGTGACACAAGGTACTAAACTCACGTCAGCTGTCAAAACCGGTGTTGCCAAAACCAAACCAGCTAAAAAATCACCCTTTATTTTTAATGATATTTTTATCATTTTGTTTTTATTTTTATTTAAATGAGTGACTAGTACGTCTTTGAAAATATACATAGATATGTTAGCTTGGTACGATTTCTTTTTAATTTGGACTATTTTTTTTCTGGTGACTTTGTGTCACAACCCGGAAAAAAAACAGGCCCGGAGGGAAACCGATATTATGTCTTAAATCCAGGACTTCCCGGGCAAAGCGGGATGTTTCTAGTTCTGGCAGCCCTAGATGGCGCTGTCGCGAACATCTTGTAGTGATGCATTTATGTGTTGTTAAAAAAAATGATCGACTACATTGAATAAAAATCAGCAACCGTTTTGTTTCACGGAATTTAGAAACAGTATTCCAACTGGCAGCTATCAAAATCTGACAGAAAATGCAACTGTGTTCAGAAAGCTTCTCAATTCGTCATATAATTTCATAATGCGCTGAGAAGTTTTGCCTAGGGTCCCATATCTACCAGATCGTTTTAACCACAGAGAGATAAAAACCTGAACAAAAAGCGCTAAGTTGCGCTTGATTACACAAACAAATTTTTTCTTCAAAAACTAAGAGGTTAATTAAGCACCAGTATACTGAAATTCCAACATATTTTACTTAGCTATACAGTATTTATTATATCAGAAAATTTGAAAGGTTTCAACTCGAAAAATTTATAGACAGTTTCGTTGACAAATCAAGCAAACAGTGTGCCTAGAACAAATATGGTGGTGATCTATTGAAGGATACCATAGGGAAATGCAATTTTTTTTCGTCTTTTTACAGATATTCTTCCACTTCTGGGTTTCAGATGAATTTTAGGACGATGTCATGTCAAAGTGTATCATCACCTATTTACATAAATTATCGAATAAAAAGCGCTAGGAATTTCGCTTAGAGCTAGCGCGCGCTAAAACTGTTAAAAAAGCGCCAGATCTGGCTCCGAAAGCACTTTACTGACAGCACTGATATCTACATGTTGTATTATCTCTGAGATAATATGGCCAGGTGCGCCATATACTTGTACCACTTAACTCGGAATAAAAGCATATCGTTGTCCAACAGACAACAGAGCTTTAAATGTATTTGAAAAGGCCTCTCTTAATTGCTTTCTGAATTCAGTGCCATTAAATTACTATTTAATTATAATACGTACCTAAGAATAATTTACATTTTCAGTCACTATTTTTGGTGTACTTGTAATAAAGAATTCTGTCGTTCTCTAAAGTCAATTCATTTAAATTTCCATGCCCAACAAGCAGTTTGGCAGTTAAGTGAAAGAACATTTCAAAAACTTGATTGAGAGACTGTAGATGGCCAAAGGAGATGACAAAAGTGGTTAATTTTCTAAATTCCAGCGAAACGCGGAAGAAAAAAAATGGAAAAAGAACTGAAATGTCCTTTACCCAACTTTTTGCAGTACCCTCATCTATATAGCTCTTCTCATTTTCTTCACAATTAAATGAACCAATTAAAAGTTGATTTGTTGGCCACTTTGCTGTGATATTGCTTGTTGAAAGTGGAGGAGCCAACGAAGAATGGACGAAAAGATCTCTTGAAATTTGGCCGAGAAATGGGTTAAGGTAAGAGATGTCATAAATTAATCTATTTATGGCTTGTCGACGCTGATTCGATTGGACTGCGACTGCTGTAAAGTTTTTATATTTTTTGCCGTTCATAGGTATTGGGGCAGATAACTACTATAATGGACAATGATGAATAGGTAACTCACTCTGGCAGCTTTTTTAATGGAAAAGGAGTTGGTAGTTTATGGATAAAGTGCTTGGCTTACCTGTTGAAACCTAATGAACAATTGAAACTATTGAAATGCTAATAAACAAGTAGATAATAAAAGGAGTGGGATATTAGAGCTATCTTTCCAAAGCCATTGACCTTTGAGGCGAATGGAAGGTAACTATAATTATGTATACATATATCTTTAGGCTGAACTTAAAAGCAGTTTTACCAACATTTCACTAGAATTATGTGTTTTATTTCCTCCTAAACACGCCACCAAATCGCAGGCAAAAGAAAACTCAAGGAAATTAGTCACTATGAGAATTTCCGTAATATCTATCTATCGGAGTAGCAGTAGTGACAGGAAATGGGGACGTTTAAGTATCTAGTTTAGTAAGTCTATTTTAAGTCGACTAGATTGTTCGGGACGAAATGTACCCTGAACCTACGTCAGTCACATATACGAACTGCCAACTTTGTGTTCGTCGGCTTTCCCTCCATAGACGTCAACTGAAAAAACTATTCATATGATCGATCTAGGTCAAGGCCAATCAATATGACTCAGACAAATTAATTCAGCTGTCAGACTTACTTGAACTTCAAACTTCAAACTTATGTCGTTTTCCATTGGGACCACCAAAAATCTTTTTCAGATCTCAGATTTTATGCGGCTCATGGAACATGCAACGAAATTGATCTGCTTTTGTGAATGGATTAGTGCGTTATTTGACAACAATATCAGCTGTTCAAATTGCATTTGTTTTTGGTAAAATCCACCATGGAATTTTGGTGATTCGTAGTTTGCAGATGATGAGGAAAACAATGAAGATAATAATTCCTCCAAAACTATGTCCATTGTTGTTTATGTATTTCTTTATTTTGGTCTTCACGAAACTTTGCACATTTGTTTTAAAACAAACTTTTTTAAATGACGTAAAACAGCTGTGCTGTATTTGTGGTAGTATGTTTAAATCTGAAAAAATATCGAGATTTGCAAAAAGTGATCCGAATCAAGAAAAATATTGATTTTTTTCCCAATGGAAAACGACATTAGTTACTAGGTCTGACAGCGGTCGGGCATTGTAGATATTATGTCTGAATTTGTATTGGCCCAAATGAATCATGTGAATAATTGATTTTTTTCAGTTATCATTTATAGAGGGCTTAGTCTAAGAATCCATTCACGAGTTTCTAGTCGGAAGGGTATAGAAAGCTCATTCTTTTGAAGTAAATTTTTCTTCTGCGTGTACTAAAAACTTGTCTTGATTTCTTTATGTGAATCGTCATTCGTCAAACGAATTTAATTCAAAAAGGAACATGGCACCCATAGATTCACATTCCTGTTTCTAGCAGCAGACACAACTATTCTGGACTTAATGGCACCTCTCGGTAGCTAAATTCAATTCCTACAAAAGAAAATAAAAAAAAATCTAATTTTCTTTCAGTTTGTGAGTAAGTCAAGTAGAAAATTGGTAAATAAACATGACGCACAGTTGTAAATGAAAATTCATGATGCGACTTGGTTAAAGAATGTACCAGATTTTCCAAATTCAAAATCTATTTGTATGAATTGATTGTAAAAACAATTCCGAAAAAAGTATGCCTTTTCCTAAAAATTTGATATTCTTCAATGCCTCAAGCATCGGAATTTTTCCTAAAAGGCATATTTATGCCAGAGTTGGCATCACTGGTTGTGGCTAATGTTTAAAATGAGTCTATTTGAAAATGCAGTCTTTTAAAGAACTGATTCCTGTATCAATTCTTTAATTTGCGAACGAATATTATCTGAACTGTCGAATGGATTGATTAACTCGTTGGTCGATGGACGTATCTCCCCAGGGTATTTTAACTTTCCCGCACCCTCCGGCATTAACAGTCACCACCATCTTACGTTGACTTCAAACTAACTGTACATCAATTAAATTTCCTTTAAAGCTCCCAATGCCAGTCAATTGATTTTACACCGGCACTTCATTTAAACACTCCCAACAAGTGTCAGTCGCATTTACATAATTTGTGCGCATATACAGTGACAGTCCAAGTACCTTCCAACATTAGCAGAGTGGAAATGACTTGCCACTTATTTTCTCGCTTCACCTCAACAAAATGGGACCATCAAAAAATCTCATATTAAAAACGATAAATGTTTGAATGAAATTTTCATTTAAATTGTAATTCCTAACGAGTTCACCTAATGACCCATATTCGTCAATGGGGCACGCACTGCTCTGTTGGGGAAAATGAAGAGTAAGAGCTTAGCACTGGAAGAACGTACAATTAAGTCACATCCAGTGAACTTAGACCGTTTATGTTGATACCCCCCACTTGAACTTGGCTGCTTAAGGCCGCTTCTGTGAAAAAGCTCCAACACTTTCACTTCGAGAAATTTGCTGTTGGGAATTTATTCAGCAAATCGAAGTTTCGTCAAAAACCAACTTCTCCTGCGAGGGGCAATGTACGATGGAGCATTGTAAATTATAGCATTCTGAGGGTGAATTTAGTTCTAAAACCAATCAGTGCTGACATCTAATGTGTGTCTGGATATGTATAAGGGGTGCGGATTCAGAACAGGATAGATGGCGCTGTAAGCAATGGGAGGAATTTTATTCTGATGGAAATAACATCAATGATTGTGGATTTGGATAGGGATAACAGAAACAGAACAACTTCGAATGCGGATACAGATGTTGGTGTGTAAAAAGAATCATAAGAAATAATGCACTAGCTATGCACGTAAGCATTTGTTTTTATTGTCGCTGTCTTAAGCTACGACTACACAAATGCTTCATGCCAAATTTTAACAAGCCGACGTCATAATGACGTAAACATTTGTCCTTAAATTGTCACTACACGCAATAACCTATCAAACTTCTGATCACGCGGGCTGTCGCAGTGCACTCTCGCGAAAGACACGCGATTGACCAGTGACCACCGAATGGCCAAATTTTTGTGACGTTTGCCACGGAAGATGACGCGTGTATCTAAGCTTTACGAGTAGGTATAGCACAGCCAACAACGGATGTAAGAAACCCTCATATAAGAACAAATCGCTTAACAAAATAATGTAGAAAAAAAAACTGCAGAAGTATTCGGTATATGATGCACCATACATATCGGTCCCATATTGTCTAGTGGTTAGGATACCTGGCTCTCACCCAGGAGGCCCGGGTTCGATTCCCGGTATGGGAAATACTTTTTTCTTGGTTTGGTGCTTGTTTTTTCGCTTGATCTTGCACTGTAACACCGCGTCTCCATGAGCAATATTTCATAGCTTGCTGTTGCTATGTTTCAATTTTCATAGAAAGAAAGAACGATAGTATGCAATAAAATGTGGGGTGGGCATTTAATAGCTTGCTATTTCAATCGTTCAAATGCCGCTGAGAAGAGCACGTCGTTGCACTCCCCATTAGATGCCTTAATACTTCGTCCATAAGCCACTTAGCCATCGCAGAAAAAAAAAATGTGTCAAAATTCACAGATATGACAGGCCACAGCATACTACCGATAGCATTCTATGAACTGAGCAATACCTATATAGAATTACATTTTGTATAGCATACTATTTGTTTTTGTGGTCGGTCTTCATTGGCAGTTTTCATAGTTTGATATATTGCATTCAACAAAATATTGCTCGTGGTAGAATGCGTTGTTACATTATCTATATTTCTCACATTCATTGACACGTAAATACATCGGAAAACAATTCTTATGAAGCTGTCAGCAATGACAATTAAATACAAACTTGCGTTACATTTCTATTGGAACAATACGCCGAACAGCTGTTGGGAAGAATACCTTGAACTTGAACCTCAAAGCAAAAATCCTCCGAATCGTATTAAATCGGAGATTTAACTAATCGGTGAATATTAGTGTAAATTCAGAAACGTCAAACATTTGCGCAGTAATGCGGTATCACTGCTTATTTGCAATGCTGATTGAATATGACGTTTGAGTTTTAGAACGCATTGTTTACATCAAACAAAATCAACAAAATTTATAAAATTTTCTGTCAAAAGCATATGTATCTATGGATAAAAATGTTTATTTATTTATTTTTCTTCCGACATTTTTCTTACTTTTTTGACGGCGAATCAACAGCGCATCATGTTGTGATGCTTTTTTTCGTTATATTTGCGCATCAGTTTGATAAACTTTGCAATAATGAACACTTGACGTTGAAAGTGATGCCAATAGTTGCTTTAATGAACATTTTGCAAAGCATTATGAGCATCATGATGCCAGTGATGCGTAACTGATTTTACACTTAGTACCTACTAACTTTTTCCTACTAACTAGCCAAGTACCTTTTTTTATACCAAACTCGACGTTTCAGTGCAAATTTTTTTATACAAATTGAAGCACTGCTCCAAATTCGAAAAAAAAATTATCACCAACTGATATTTGGTTGTCATTAGTCAGATATTCATGATCTAGTCTAAACTACCTCTGAAGGGAGGTTAGCCATTCACTCGTGACTTAAATGTCAAATAGCAGTCAAAAGCGGGTATTTTTAATAAGACTTATGCCTAGCATATTCGTTTGATAAATCAGTCTTTTAACCTACAGTTGGCCGCTATTTTGTTTTTATGAATAGCGCTGATACAATCTGTACCGAGTTGTTCGGACGGTGGGCTGGACAAGAGTGTGGGAAGGTTGTTTTAGGTCCCCGTTAATACATCATTTTGAAAAATAAAACTCGCACAAATGCAAAATGTTTCAAGAAGGACACATTCTAACTATGTATAGAAATAAAAAGTCAAATAATCGTAGTTAGTTCTCTTTATTTTACTTCACACACTTTTGTAGAAATTCCTTTGCGTGATCGCACTGAGGCGAATCATTCCATTTGTCATGGGGGCAGTTCAAAATCAATTCATTTGTCACGCATTCCATTACAAGCCCTGAATATGGTTTGCATCCAGCTTTTTTTAATCGCTTATTTAAAGAAACAATTTCTTCGTGAGACAGCATGTCCCTAGCTGTAAAGGAATTCTTGCATTTGTTTACCAGAAATAATCAGAAAAATTCCAATATTTACCGTGCTGCTCGCATTTTTTGAAAGCCGAAAACATTAATTTAGCCTCTTTGGGGTCCTCGTAGTTGTCCCTCAAATGACTCTTGATAGCTGGTAGGTCAAGGGTAGTTTCTTCGTCTAGAAACATCGTTTCATTGTAAGTACACTCGGCTATGCACTAAAATAAAAATATGGGTTGCAATGTACACTCGTGGATACAAGAATAAGCAACCTACAAAGTGCATGACCATTTCTTCCCTACTATTCCGCGGAAAGTCCAGTTTGTCACTCCATTCGGAAACGCACTCCAAGAACTCTATATCCTCTTCGTAAACTTCGCAGCAAAAGTCGTGCTGCAACATTTAGGCTTACAAACAAATAATATTTTGGAATAAATTTGACTTACAATATTTGGTCTGTGAAGCTCACAGTCGTCCTCCGATGATACCTTCTCGGCAAACTGCGGATTAAAATAAATATATTGATTGAATACGATATACAGGAGATAGAAAGACATTACCACCAGAACGAGTAGTGAAACCATGAAAGCGAGCTTTACAGCAGCCATGATTAGGTGAACAACTGAAGCACGCGAATGATGTGAATTGTCATTTATAGTCACATTAAATGACTTGAGACTAATAGTGTGCAATAAAAGATAAATTGAAACAAATTTTGATAATTATAATCGAATGCTTTCAACAAATTACCGTGACCCAAAACGTCAGATTCAAAGCATGTATAAAATGTCAAAAAAAAAAAACAAGTATCAGTGAGGGAAATTCAGATAAAAATAAAAAGTTTTCGGGAATTTAAGAAGTTCAATTGGGGAAAAACGCAAAGGTAATTGTTTTTTAATGCATTTCTACATTTTCGACTTTTTTTTTACTTGTCACCAGGGCTGTCGTTTGAAGACAAAAAGCAGCAGCACAAAAGGCAGTACAAAGCAGTATAGCGTATACGATGTAGCTATGTATGGAGCCAACGGTTAATTTAAAACACCTAACGCACTTATATAAATTTCTTATAGTACGTTTCCACCGGCCACTAATGGCGAGATTTAGGGCAAGAGATTACAAATAAATCCTGAGGTGCAAAAAAGCAGAAGATTAATTTCACGTTTCACCTGATGTTGTCAACTACTGTCAAATCGAACAACCCAAAATTGTGATAAGTGAAAAAAATTAACGCGCATTAAAAATGAAAGCAGTATTTTAAGAACCTGTGCAGTACAGTAGTACAGAGATACAGAAAGCAGTTAATAAATACTGCTTTTGCAGTACAACGACAGCACTGCTTGTTAATTGCATCATAAGTATATAGGACAGTTTACATTCACATTATGATTTTTTAATATTTTGCCCTCACTCTTTCCGAAATTCAAAGTTGATTCTGGTAGTCGCAATGATATATTTTATTCGCCTTTATACAAGCAATGTTGTTTTTAAAGCTTTCACATAGTATATGGCTAACTTTTAAGTCTACAACTTTTGTACAACAACCTCTGTGTCATTTAAAATCAATATTTAATAGCTTTTCCTCACGATGAAAAATAGATTGGGCTTAACTACTAAACTACTACTAACTACTAAATATTCTTAACCTTCACACTTTGTAGGTCCCAATGTTTGATTTTAATTTAAAAATACTCCCCATTGCGAGTTCATAATTTAGCCTGGACACAAAAAATAGTACCACGCACTGCCAACATTTGTCGTACCATTTCTACTACTAGGGCTTCGCACACAGTGAAACCCAAATTAAGCCAAATGTCGATCTGCCACTTCCCAATTGTTTACTTGATACAAGTTATTCATAAATATTTTCCCCAAATCAAGCTACGACAACTTCACATTTTATGTCATACTATTTACAACTTATTCCAAAGACAGAAAAAAGTCGTAGACTTGATTTGTCGGCTAGAGAATCGTGCCTGCATACTCGGTTGACATTTCGAAGTGTCAAAATTCAAAATAAATTGAGTATCTAACCAAAAAGTGTGTAGAAGATGAAAAGTTAAAATAATTCCGATCGTGTTAATTTGTATCATAAATGACAATACGAAGAAAGAAAAAACCAAAAACCCTCCCTCATCATCAGGAACATTTACAGAAACTAATTCATTCATTCCTAACCTCAACACCCTGTACACGCCTGTGTAAAATATTGGTTTAAGCGCGACGTGCTTTTGTCTAACTAATTTATTCCTCCTACCGGAAACATGGACATAATTTAGTTCCTCCTCCTCTTACATTATATTTTATGAGCTATCTGTTTAGCAAAGTCTTAGAGAAAAGACTGTTGCATCAAAAAAGAAAACACCACCCAATGAGCCATTAACATTAAAACTGAATAAATCATTCAACTCGAAAACAGAGAAAATCCCTAAACGACGCAGCCACACATTCTCTACAGTCTCCGAGTTATTTTTAAGCGCCCATCTAATAAAAAACAAATATCTGTCCATCACTGTGAGTGTGGCACGTGTTATATCAATCTGGTCCATGCGAATGCGACTGAGAGCTACCTAAATATTTCAAGTCCAAATGATCGGTGCAGAGTGTTGCTCTAAGAATAGATTTCTCATCGACTTCAAAAACGCGACTCAGACAGCCTGTTTCGAGAGGTGTTCAAATAGACACCCTTCACACATTCGGAGACTGCATATATAATACAAATACACATCGGTGGTAGCTCTCTCTAATTCATAATGGCGCAGTGGCAGTTGAATTTGAAAAGCATTCAACAGCAAGAAGCAAGGAGTAGTACGTCACGGATGTGAATTTCTCAAGTGCTATACTGTTGGGATATTTATATCCATGTGTGTACGGTGCCGCATGAAGATCATAAATTCCCTGTTCGATTCAAAAATAGATTCAAGCGTTGCAGAACAACAACAACGACATTTGTAATGAAAACAAAAGACAGGAGTTGTCCAGATGCCACTTGGAAGTGCAACATATGCGCATTTAAGGTACTCGAACATGCACTCGGTAACATGAAAGAGCCGTCTTGAGCTGTCAGTATCACCCCCGTAGAATCGGATAATGTTAATGATCTTTTCTTTGAAGTGAATTGCATTTTTTCCTTCCTCTTTTTTGGTGGATGTATCTCTGTGAATACATATTTGCGACGGAGCTTTGGTTTGGAACACCGAACATCAGGAAGCAAATGTAAACTGCATTGGAGTGTCGGCTGGGCTGGGCAGTTTGACAGCTACGAGTGATTCTGATTCAACATTTTGGTATCTGAGCGACACCTTTTGTAGTTGCGAACCATATGCACTATGTAGATGCAGTTGGAAACGTCCACTTGTCCACGTAAGTTCAACAGGTGTATACAACGAGGGTGAGGGAGGCGTCAAACTTAAGAATTGGATATTTCTTTTAATTTTGAGAAGTTTTCTTGTTCTTTTCAAAAAGCTAGATGTGAACTGGTGGCAGCCATAGGCACCGTTCTTCAGGGTTCAAAACTAACTATCGACCCATTAGCTGTCGATGCCACTGACGAAATACTAATTTTCTACCGTGAAAACTATTTTTACAATATTCGCTTCAGTGTCCCACAAGGTGGTCATCTACGACCTGTTCTCCACATCTTTACTATTAATCAAACTCTTTGCCATTTCTCTTTACAGTGACGATACTTCCATCTTTTTGAAGCCCTATTCTATACAAAATGACTGCAACGAAAGCTAGATACGTTTACCAATTGGTAAACCAAAAAAATCCCAATTGCCATCATTATTTTAGTGCAAGCAGTCAATTTAATTTCTCCACAGTCAATCCATGAGCAAGACAAGATTCCTTGCTTTTGGTTTTAAAATTTTACATAAATATTTATTGGATGCTATACTGTGTTAATTTTATATAGTGACGTATCTGCGCAGCGAAAAAGAAAATTAAAGCACTTGTTGCGGAATATGTAATACAAAACACTGCCACCGCATGTGTTTCTGTTTAGACTTCGTCTCCTGTTACATTAAAGCAAAGAGAAAGTAAACAAATTTGAACCGAATATGGCGACCTTGCCATATTATGCAACTTTCCAGCTTTCCAGGCGACTCTTTAGTTCGGATTAAATTAGTGCCCTGTTTTTCTCCAACTTCCAAAAGTCTGTGAGTAAATTCTACTTGTGGCGTCAGTATGTGCCACCTCAGACGAATGTGAGTATCGAAGACTCCCCGCAGTGTTGATGTTCATAGATGTCTCCTTTCTTGTGGACCGGGGCAAACGATGTTCACATTCCATTCTTTAGGCTTACGTGCTTTTGATCAAAATTTAAACCGAAGTTGGTGCGTGCCTCTCTTGCAGGATTTTAAAAGCTCGGTGTCAAAGTTTTCAGCCCCACCAGCCAGCATCCTGGATTATATTTAGCTTGGATAATGCCATGGCCACCCTCTCTTCATTTTGATATTGATCATATGCTCTAAATTGAATAATACGTTCTAGCTAATAGCAGAATTCTGGTCATCGTCGCTACAGTGATAGATTTTCCATATTTCCATTTTGATGTGTGCTTATATCAATATCGGCTTCGTTAAAAATTGTACCAATAAAAGGCTTCAATCAGATCTCTCTAAATCACATTGGTTCTGGAGCTCGCTGGCTGGTCTCTCTTTCAATTGATGCTCTAGAACTAGATTGTCATTTTCTTCGACTTTATAATATAAAGGGTTTTCCAATAAGAGGTGCTATTTTGGTTTTCAAAGAAAAATTCCATTTTTTGAGATAAATGATCGGATGTTTATTTCATAATAAAGAGAAAGGTATGCCGTTAATAATAAAAAACAACATCAGCCAAATGGCCACCACCAGCAGCACGCATACAGGACCATATCCTTTTCATGAAATTTTCTATAACCAAATCGAAAAGTGTCCTTGATAGCCTCACGAATTTTATCTTTGAGGTCTTGAATCGACGCTGGGCTGTTGGCGTAGAGCTTATCCTTCACGTGGCCCCAAAGAAAGAAGTCGCAAGGTGTAAAATCACAAGATCTCGGTGGCCAATTGTGATCACCTCTTCGAGAGATAACTCGGTCCGGAAACTTTTCCCGTGAAAGATCAATGGTTTCGTTGCTTGTGTGGCACGTAGCGCCATCTTGTTGAAAGTAAACGTTGTCCAGATCAATACCATCCAACTCCGACCAAAGAAAATCATTAATCATCGCTCGATAGCGCAATTCATTCACCGTAACTGTTGATCCAACCATATACCGCACCAAACACTGCGACCAGAAGAGATCTATTGTGTTGTCAAAATGTCAAAGAATAAAAGCTTCAAAAGTGACAGCTACCGAAATCGAGGGTCATTCACAATAACACCTCTCATTTAAAAACCCTTTATATATATAATAGGAATGATCCTGAAAACCTACCTCCAAGTCGGGACTAATTTGATTTCATTAACCTCAATTCCCTTGAGGAAAGCAAAGAAGAGACAGACATTATTTTCTATTTACCGTTCTCTCTTAGGATCACTGGTCTAAGTCCAACCTTCAAAATTTTCAAGCCATCCTCTTAAATACCAACTTAACCGAATCTAACAAAATAACTAGGAAATAAATTGGGAATTTAACAATCACTGTCAGGGAGGTCCGTCTTATTAAAATATGTAAAAAGAAATTCCGCTTTATTGGAAAAATTCAAAATTTATAGTTATTCAAATTGAAGATTCCCTTGCCAGCCACACTGTATATACACACTAGCTGTGATAGAGAGTCGATGATGTTGATGATGATGATCATGGCGTGCGAGCGACAGATACTTTACCATTCGAGATGAGAAGATGCTTCCTCCAGCGCCTGTTTCTGTACATAGAATAAGAAGATCCACTTTTCTTATATTCAAATCAGTTGACGGAGTGTAGGGATAGCGATCGTACGCAGCACTGTTTTCAAGTGGTCCTCTCCTAAGTGTAATATTTGTGCGCTAGTTCCTTAGTGCTAAATCTGTGCTACAGAAACGCGGTCTACTTTTAGTTATTTTTAAGTTTTAACTTTTTTTTTAAATTGAAATATTCATTCTCGTTCAATTTAATTTATCTCTTGTGGAACGTCTAAACTAAATATATGCTGTAATAAAAATGTTATAGGCATAAGCATAAGAGATTTGACGTGCGTGTGGTCATTTACATACATAATAATATCTGTGATTTATTTAAATAAAAAGTTAAAAATATATATACCCTAAAAAAAAAAAATAAAATATAATCTTTAGTGTCCATATCGCTTTCCACTGATGAACACGCGTCGTTGAGTGAACAAAATGACTAGATTCGTGAGGTTTGCACAATATTTGTGCGTATTGATTGTGCTGGTGAATACGGATACTGCCTTTGCCCAGCAGCAACACTATTTGGATAGTTCGAATTTCAATCAGTTGTACAGGCATAGTGATGAAACGCTTCTGCAGGTGCTGAGTCATGGTGACAGTGAGTTCAGCTTTATGCAACTGGAAAACCCGGTACACTTTTACAGCGAGAAATACGATCACATCTATGTAAGTTTACCAAAAAAATAAATAAAAATTGTCATGTTAATGAGTCTAAGGTACAAATTGGAGGGATATCACTCGAGTGTCCAGAACAAAGGGATGGGAAGCGATTATCTATTGGGAGCACGTTGTTGATTTGTGCTACTTTGTATAATGGAAGCGATCGTTTCGAATTGCTTATCATCTAATTTATTTACTATTTAGTTGCAAATATGTATTGTCGCTATAGTGTGAGAGAAAAAGGGAACATGCAAATAGCTAGAGAGCTGATTTATGTGTAGATTGATATTTTATCAATGGTTTCAGGGGGCAATAACCGTCATTGGAGCATATTATGCAAAATAGATTATAGCGCAGGTATACTTACAAAAACGGTTTCATCATTTTTTAGAAATTAATAAAGGCTATGAAGAAATACAGGTGGACTTATTACATTCTACTTTTTAGGAGAATAGAAAATTTGGAGGTTATAACTTTGAAGTTCGGAAATTGTTCTCTAAAGCAAATTTTCCGCAAACAGCTTAATTGATACAGTTTCTTTTTGTCGAGGATATAGACAA
The DNA here is from genome assembly GCA_916610125.1 of Cheilosia vulpina. Taxonomy (NCBI): domain Eukaryota; kingdom Metazoa; phylum Arthropoda; class Insecta; order Diptera; family Syrphidae; genus Cheilosia; species Cheilosia vulpina. Next base: position 37,781,947 of record OU744279.1, on the reverse strand, counting down.
TTTTTGTCAAATGCATTTTGATGTCGAACCGCCCGAAAGTAGGTAATCGTTTGATAAAGAACTAACAGCATCCAACCGGCCTGTATCTTTTGCAGTGTGCAGTAATCGGTAAGACCTAATGAGGAGCCTTGAATCACTTTGGCAAAAGAATAGCTACTTTTGGCAGTGTCGAAGTGGGTGTAGTCCATGCCACTAGTCTTATATTGTTTTCAATATTCGATTCTCGCAATAGGTTGCAACTATATGGGTGGAAAAGAAGCGACGAACAAGTTTGGTTAGTCTGATTTTGATTTAAAGACTTCAGGTGACTTGATAACTTCGTGGCCAGGTGACGATATAGACCACAAACTTTTGGCGGCTGTTGTTCAGTTGGACTCCTGCTTCGTCCACGATCGCTTAAACTATTTTTCAATATCAAGTGGGCTATCCATGACTTTTGCCATCGACTCTAAATGATCAGAAACAATTTTCGTTCGAATAGAGGAATAATATTTGAAAACCATCTCATCCTGCGCTTAGCTATTGAAATGTCTTATTTTAGCTAGGTGACACGTATTGAAAGTTGCATTTAACGCGACATTTAGTACTTCACTTTGGCGTCTCTTGTACAACGTTTCCACCTCAGCAATACAACGCGGGAACCTCATTTGGACAGCTAAAAGTCGCTATATTCTCCTCAAATTTTCAAAGTTATTTTTGTCTTAGAATAGGAATTGATTATATTACGAACTTACCCGTTTTTGATGGCGCAAAGTACGGGGAGGACGTGGCTATCAACCAACATTTTGGGTGTCCTGTCCGTATGTAAATTTATCGCGCTGTTCCGTAGCCTGTAATCAGTAAGCGAGTATCCATGCATCTTAACAAGAACTTTGAACTTTTTTTGCTTACAAGTTCTGTGGATCATTTGACTTCTCGTCGCCATTATTTATTGTACCTTCGGTCCACTTGATAATAAACTGACTGTACCTACTCTTAAATATATCTGTGGCCACAAGCAATAACAGCTTAAGTCGACTTAAGACGAAATTGAGATTTTGATGCCATTAAATTCAGCGTACCCAAATCTATTTTGTAAATTTTTTTCAGCTTTATATCTTTAAAAAAGTGGTCACAATTTCAAAAAAACAACAGCTTAAGTCACTTGAGTTAATGGAGTAAAAAAAACTTTAAACTGCTCTCCTGAACAATGAGTAAAACAGACTTAAACTGTTATTGCTTGTGGCCACAGATATATAGAGCTATGAAAAATGTAGTTATTTCGAACTAATCCGCATTGTTTAGTACATTAAGTCTTATATATTTAAACGAAACTCCCTCAGAGAGTAGAACATATACTTCAAAGCACGTGCATACATTTCTGATATATATAGTGTCAAAAACAAATATCTGTAAGTTAGTAAAAGCAACAAAATTCGACCACCACTAAATTTTCTTATGTGCAATTAAATTTTAGGACGGATTTTGAATTTTTTTCTTATCAACTTTGTGCATTTCACATATTTATAAGTACTTGCCAGTTGAATTTTCTCTGAGCTGTTTCGAACCAAGAAAGGAACTGCTACTAGTTTTGTTGTTAATTTTCGTTTTTTTCTGATATTTCGTTGATAAAAATGTGTACATACTTTGTGCGATTTGTATCGATTGCGTTCGATTTAAGCCGCTTGCATGAATGTATGTATTCTTAACATTGGTTACGTTCGGATACCTAGTTTGTCTGGACTATAGTCAACTTGATTTGGACTATAGTGCAGGATTTTCATTGACTAGATTCGTCGGCTAGCCTCCATAAACGTCTTCTGAAAAAAACAAATCGCTTGACCAATCTGGGCCAATGAAAACTGAAATATATCTAGTCAGTCAGCTGTAAGACTTACTAAATTTGAAATTCGAACGTCCCCATTGTCGGCAAAGTGCAGGCTACAGGGTAGTTTGCGACAACGTCAGTGTCAAATAAGAAGAAGAAAAAACCAAGTGACAGTGACAGCTGAAAAACTTGTAGGATAACAAAACATATTTTATATGGCTGTATCATAATTATGTTAAATATTTACTGCAAATTTTATTACAAAATGGAAAAAGCATTGCAGAATTGAAAAATGATGTTTACAAAATGCATTTGGTATCAGGTGAGAAGTTATAGTCATGGGAATTATGAGCTTTCTAACAATATTTGAACAAGGCAGTACTCCGGCCATTATTAAACGGCTTTTTTATCCGATGTTTGAACGAAAAATATAGCTCTATTATAGATGACATTGACATGCAGTGCAAAAAAAACAACACTAACGGAGCTTAGTTACTTACCTACTTGTAAGAATTGTGCTATTACCGGATATCGCTTTAATAATTTTTAAAGTCGTAATTGGTTTGGAAATCCTGCAAATATATTTCGCCGAACGAAAAGATTCAGGGCGACCCTGTCGGGGACATCTCTTCTTCATGCAACTCAAAAATTCAAATGCAATTCGTAATTTATAGGCAATCGTCGGGTATTAGGTGATCTAAGGGTTTAGGGGCCGTTTGCTGATACGACTTCTAGCGAATTTAAGTGCCACATAAACTCTTATGTGACAGTTTATGCCCTGAAAAAAGTAGCCCATAAGTATTTAATTAGAGCTTGAATCGTTAAGGCCCGTTAGCTGATACTGCTCATAGCGATTTAAGTTCTACTTAAAAACTTAGGGGCTACTTTTTTAAGGGCATAAACTGTCACATAAGAGTTTTTGTGTCATTTAAAATCGCTATAAGTCGTATCAGCAAACATAAGAGTTTATGTGGCATTAAATTCGCTATGAGTAGTATCAGCAAACGGCCCTAAGAGTGGTATGAGCAAACGGCCCTAAATGTTCCAATATTCCCTAAAAAAACTTTTTGCAGATCTCGATATTTTTTTCAGATTTACACATACTGCCACAAATACCAATATACTTAGCACAGTGGTTTTACGTCATTTTAAGAAGTTTGCTTACAAAACAAATGTGCAAAGTTTCGTGAAAAGCAAAATAAAGAAATACATAAATAACAATGGATATCATTTTGGAGGAATTATTGTCTTCCTCATCATCTGGAAACTACGAATCACCAAAACAACTCCATTTTTATCTAAAACAGGGGAAACATTTTTCAAGTCGATAGTTGATTTTTCCAAAATACCATGCAATTTGAACAGCTGATATTGTTATCAAATAACGCACTACTCCATGAAAAGCAGATCAACATCGTTGCATGTTCCATGAGCCGCGTAAAATCTGAGATCTGAAAAAATGTCTGGTGGTCCCAATGGAAAACGACATAAGCTGCATGGCCAATGCATAACTCTCGCTGTCAAATTATTGCCGAGTTTTTATTTGACGTGTTGCTTATGAACCATCGAAACTGGCTGACAAACAAATCAGTTGGAGAATTATTTACTCCGAAATACAGCCCTTATTCAATAGTTGAATTGTGATAGCCCACGCAACACCTTAGCCCCTTTTTGTGACCAGATGTGACCACCCCTTAACGGGAGCATTGAACCCTTCAACAAAGTTTCTTTCAAATTGACATTTATACCACGTTTAGGCCACACAAAGCTCTCAATCACATTGTCCAAATTTCTTAAACATCAAAGGAGTCCATTTAGAGTCGCTGACTGAAATGCATGTCTCCCCTTTCACATTATACTCTGTTGTTCCCATCTTTGATGTTTCCCGATTAATTCATCTCAATAAAAACACACTCCTCGACGGAAAAACAAATATGACTTCAATTAGTCAGTTATTCGAACAGTTCCTTCGCACACCCTTTCTCCACTCATATTCTACAGCTGTGCTGTTTCACACGATGTCAGATGCAGATGCCTCACATACCGCAAGTAACTCTATAGTGCACGACACATCGACTCTCGACCCTGCCGAGACATTTCACTAATCCCAACTTAAGTGCGTCGTGCCTCGTGCATATCAATTTTAATTACACAAATACAACAGAATTCATCAACAACTGCTAAGTGATGTGTGCGTTTTAAACAAACAGCAACAACAACAGCGGCTCGCAACTCGGAGACGTGGGTCTAATAATACCACCAACACATTCTACGATTTCTCATTAGAATTATTATACTAACCGGCTTTTCTTAAATTAGAATCTGTGCGACCGGTGCCATAATGGGGAAATTACTGTTTTCCTATGCCAAATACTATTTTTACCCAAACAACGCACAGAATCATTTTTAATCGAAATATTTGCATTTAAATAGCCGAGAGCGAAATTCATTGATAACCGTCGCTTGACCTTTTGCGATGATGGGTGCGGATAATAACCGAAGTAAGAAAAAAATCTGCTTTCGTTTTCTTTTTGAGTATGTGTTCGTTTTGCCTGTTTTGCGTCCGCCTATCACGTTGCTTCCGTTGTTTCTCTGGAAATCATTTTCATACCCACTTCCCTTCATTCCTTGTATATTCAGGTCCTACCCATACTTTGGAATTTTTGATAAACTTGAAACACGTCTACTTGGGCTGGGCATTCTCCCTTCACACTTTTTTATGTCAAAAAAAATGAAAATGGCGGCTCCAAAATGTGGACTCATTTTAATAGGTATTCTGATTCCACTCGAATCAGACAGAATTCGTAGCTGCGGATGTTCGGGGTCGCGGATAACGAGTTTTCGGTCAAAATGGCCGATACGACTTAGCGTGCGGTGCTTTCCGATCACAATTTCTAAGCCTCATGTTGCCGTTATCCCCGATCTAGTGGATGATTATTTCTGTAAGCAATCGAGTCGCGTTTAGCATCATATTGAAGCCTCTGTCTTTCCTAGTTCGTTGAAGCGGCTTTCTCTTGGGGTTAAAAAAAGAATAATTCCGCAACTTGACAATTGCATTCTTATTTTTTTTTTTTTATATTTGAAGTTCTGCCGTTGTTAAGTCAAATAAACTACAGTATTCAATGTTGTGACAGTTCAAAAATGGATAATTTGTGCGAAATTCTCTAGTGCTCACGCAAACAGGAAATATCCCAGATGAAGGAACACCAGCGCTAGAACTCTAGCTCCTACAGCAAAGTAACATTTGGCACTAATTATTTCCATATTACAATTAAAGAAATGACACAATATATTTAAAAGTCAATATCTGACTTGCTATTTTACTTTCCTTACTACCAATTTTATCACAATTATGCCCAAAACACATGTGCAGAGATCACTGCGCAGTAAGATTAGAATACACATGTTTATATGGACGTAGGCACTCGTAAATTCTGCACATGCAGCACTGCAACATGTCTCTTTTTCTAAATTTGCTGCAAAATTCAAGCGTACCACAACAGAAAAAATAAATTGCAATTTCAAGTATTTGGCATCATCGGCTTTTGACATTTGCTGATCGTGTTTGTTTTTGTTTTGGATGCAAACACATCAGCTGCTTAGTCGGTGAATGACAGTAGTCATTTTAGCCGATGCAAGGCCTGTCAAATAATTTTCTGCGTATCTGTTTTACTTGCAGCACTGCTTTCTGTGCTGCGTCCAGAATTTCTGCACATGTGTTTTGGGCATTACACTTGCTCTGCTTCGTAGTGTTTTTCTTTTTATTTTTTTTTTGTAAACGATTTGCTCCTCTCAATGCACCGGATAATTTTGCACTAGATTAAGAAATTTCCCTGAGAATGATATTTCACAAAACGTGCTAGAAATGTCTAGCAAATGGTGAAGTGTCAATATTTTTATATCGAGTTTGACATGCCGCTAGTCATCTAGCGGGCAGTGGAACGCGGCCAATTGGACTAAAATAGAAATTATTTGTCAATATTGAATTTCTTCACACGTTTTTCCTTCCAGATTTATATATAGATGTCAGACAGTTAAACCAAAATAATTATTTAGAGCACGGTCTTGAAAAAGCTACATTGACAGTTGATGGGTAATTTTGCACTATATTAAAAAACATTCCTATAAAAGAAATTAAACCAGCTGCGCTAAAGCTCTAAAATGGTAATATGTGTCATTTAGCACTACAAGGAACGCGTTCAGTCAATTAATAATTAAAATGATATCTGATTTGTACTTAAAAGAAAATGGCTGCCTGATTGTTTGAATAAAATTAGTAAACGAAATTTCAAATACAAAAATTGCGATTACATTCAAACGATTTGATTATGTTTGACAGTCATCTGTCATCCAAGGCGCTTTAATTTTATATTTTCGAAATAATCAGGCACCTGTTTTGTAAAGCTGGGCCCTATTCCACAAAACAATTTATCAAGTTTTCACTTTGCACATCTCACACTAAATTTTTTGCCAAAGTGATAAGCGTTTCTGTTCCACAATATTCTACGCAAATCTCACTTTGCACTAGCTAATAATTTGATAATTTGTTTTGTTGAATAGGGCACTGCTCTATAAAAGTAAAAAAAAAACATTGGAAATCTGCGATTCAGATTTGGAGCAAAGTTCTAAATAATATTTCACTGATTTTCTTACTGATGCTGATGCATCCATTGTATAAACTCATCAACAAGTTTTGCAGTCTAGTTTGAGAGGTCGAAAAGAATTTTTAAATTTTCCAATACAGTACTACTTACCAAGCAGTTACCAAGCAAATCAGGTCGAATTTCCTGGATTTCCTTTGCTGGCGTGTTCATACGAGAATCAGAGGCGATGCATGTTTCGCGTTAAACAGTCGATGTCGTGACGAAACCAGTAACAAAAGTGATTGCGATTCACTTAATGACAAACTAAAAAGTGACCATATCAATCCTTCTGCACTTGATCTAGTACGGTTTTTTCATCTGCCAACCAACAGAATATGTTTCTCCAAGTTGAAATGAATTGGCTTATGCATTGGGCCGGTTTTTTTGTCACACTCATTCTAACGATAGAACAAGACAGATGCCAGGTAGAGCCCAAGGTATAGAAATCCGTTTTTAACCAAACTATTTTGGGAATGGTAACCGAAGTTCGAATTGTATCCTGCGAATTTTCGGCTTCCTATTGGCATATTTCCGAAAAGTACAACACATAATTTTCATTGATGGATACTACTTATTTTATTTTTTTATACAAGGATAAAAATATTTCTTTTAGGAATGTGAATCCAATAAAGAAATTAAAGTGCACCTGACACATTTATTTAAAACTTTACGGATGTCCCCGATCATACATCATACAGGCTACATTAGTCTTGTTTGGGCCGCTTATTGGGGTCTATTGATCTGGCCAGGTATTTTTTTTATGAACCGATCCTAATATAAAATCTTTGTTGAACAAGTTTTTTGCTCCGTATGTAGTGTTTCTCATTTTTTTATGAAACAGACTGGGACGACCATTTTTCTGAAATCATGCAATAAAATTAACAAGGCCATTCTTGTTCCAGAAACCGACACTCGTTTACATCAAATATCATTACAAAACGACTCACATCACTCAACATGTGCCACAAATGAAAGAACTCTCCTAAATTTAAGAAATGTTGATTGAATCTACTTGGCGCCTCAAATAAAATACTTGAGATACCTTTCCACCAGCTGGCCCTAATTTTCCCTAGCTCGTCTTTCACTCTTCAGCTCTATAACTCATGTTTTATTGCCCAATAAGAAAACTAAAGATGTACCATTTCAAACATTCCCGCTTTCGATTATACCTACTACAAGTCATCAGCAAAATAAACATTAGGAAAAACAAACAAATCACGTCAAACCGCTGGTAAAATTTGTTAAATAAACAATTTCAAATTGTTTACAATGAGCGTGTGTCTATAGCCCATTGACAGCATGAATGATTCGAAAATTTCTAAAAGCTCGAGGAAGTGTGTTGCCAAAATACCTCACAACCCACCCAAACAAAAGTCAACTAAATAAAAATATTGCACAACACCACTTGCCGCACTTAGTGTAGGTACCTACTATTTCGTAGGAGCATTGGTTTCACTTAGTTGGAGAGTTGCCAATTTTTTTTCTTAGAACTTCGACCAGACAACACAAATCTATGATAAAATGTGAGTGCTGAGTCTAGCACTCGAGCACGGTATTGTGTTTATGATGCCCCATTGACGATCGGTTGATTTTTGTCTTCCGGACATTGTTGGCAACATAAAATGAATTTTTATTTTTTAGTAGGCAGTGCTTTTGGGACTTTCTAATTTTAGAACGTATACTTAAGTTGTCGCTAACCAGCTGCAGAGCCAATTAATTTGACATTTAACAGCTTATTTAATTTGAGATTTATGTCATGAAGGGTTTATTAATTATGTGACTGAATGTCACTTCGAAATACTATTGCTTACACAAAAATAAATTATTTAACTCAAGGATATCATTTTTTAAGTTTAATTTCGAAGTTTATTAACTGAGCAATTAATTTAATTTTTTATATAAATATTTTCCCCACAGAGGATATTAAAATGGTTGAGGGGTGAAATTTTAGGAAGAACCATAGTAGGACATAATTTGTTGAAACAATGAAAACCCTCACAAACGAATTGTTATAAGAAGTAAGTCCTAGATTGATTTCCTTTTGACCCCTGCCAAATATTTATGTATAATTCAGTTGAATGATAGTAATCCAGCTGAAGCGGATATGCGAAGGAATTTCATTTGCTTGTTGTGATCACAATGGCATTTTTGGGCCACTCCATATTTTACACAATATTATCCCAAGTTAATACGATTCTTGATATTGATTGACCCTACTAAAAAAAATGAAACCGGTCAAATCTGACCGAATGACCGATTTTTATTTTTTTTAAATTCGGCCAGAAAATCCGATCAAAAGATAAAATAAGAATTTTTGACCAGAAGTGGGGTCAAAAATGAATTATAGTAATATATTTATTTAATCATATTATATTACGTACGTAGTTTTTTTAATTGTCCCAACTAATCTCAATTTATGCTAATAAAACAAACAATTCATTGAAATGCTTTGCATCACAACGTTTTGCAAAAAAAGGAACGTTCCACTTTGTTTCGGCGTTTGAATTTGGTAAAACCGAAATTTCGAAATATTCTAAATGGTCTTCACTTCAGTCTTGTTTGAATGCACAACCCCAGTGACATTTGGTGGGAGCATTCAAATGAAACTGCCGCGAGCGCGCGAGGAGCCCCTGTATTCTAAGATTATTCACAATAAATTAGTTTCTGTATGAAATCGTGAGTGTGTTCGTTAAGTGTGGTCAGATATTATTCAAATTATAGAAATCTATCCTTAACGTCTAGTCATAGAACAATATTATCTTTCAGGTCAAAAAAGATTTTTCCGGTTAAAGAATTTCTTCGTTTCGGTAAAAAAATCCGGTTTAATCGGATTTCAAAATTTTCTCCGGTCAGAGTGAAGAGATTTCGGTCAGATATGACTGGAATCCGGTCAGAATGGCAACACTGGTCCTACAGTCAAAACTTCAGAGTTGATTCTACTTAGGTTAATTAATCATATTATTTATATACAGACATAAAACTCTAATTTGTTAAAGGTTTGTTATAAGAAGATCCCATGTCTTCTAGCAGCCAATTTTCTTACTAAAGAAGTGCTAAAGAAGTTTTACTTCAGCCGTGTGGTCTAAAGCACAATCGTTTTTTTTAACAGCTCACACGCAGGGAATTTTTCCAAAATTTAGCTCAGTATACTTTTTTAAACTACCCGCCGAAGCAATGACATATGACTTAGCTGACATTTAGTAGAACAACCGGAGCTGTCCACACACTTGTTTAATGTAAATATTATAAATAAATAAATAGTTGGCGCAACAGGTCCGTAGGGACCCTAGCTTCTCACAACCGTCTTCGTCTTGTGTGAGTTTATTTTTTATTTTTGGGACGAATGGAAGGGATCTACAATTGTATGCCGAGTCCAAACGGCCAAACGAAAAGCTCTTTCATGACAATTATACTCTCGTATGTTTGTCAGACGTTCACGAAAAGTGGCACAGTGTAAAAAGACCTTAAGTTGGAATTTGTTTTTTTTCGGGACCCCTCCTTAGTAGCCCAACACACTAACCACTAAACCACTGCGCCGACAGTAAATATTAGGTCTCAGATAATTGTATAATAAAACTTATGAATATATATCGGCTTTGTATTTTCTACACCATGGTAATACCTACAAAAGTGCCGTTGAAGCAAATGTATTAGCGGGAACCTTTTTAAAGCTGTTTTTTTCATTTTTCGGATTTCAACCGAATGCAATAATAGGGAGTAGCGCCAAAGGGTTAAGCTCCAGGCATGCGAATATTTATTACCAAAAAGAGCTGCTGTTGTGATAAAAGGTGTTATGACTAACTTGTGGGTAATCCTCATCATTGGGGGATGGCTCGGTGCAACAGCTAGTAAAATGCAAATTTTATGCCCAATCCAATCGGCTGAATTGAGAAGTTTTTTTCTGGGCTGTTTTATTCAGACCTTTGCGAGAGCATGGTGGGAAAAACCCTTAGACTTTATTTGTGCTTCTCCGGAGATCGAACATGAGTCTGCTTGCTCAAGAAACGAACCATTGAGCTACTGCGCACGTTTGATATTGAGTAAAACGTTCTACCTTCACTTAAATTTGGTTGTCAAACTCGGGCCTTCAAACAATAGAATAACTAGAACAGTTTAATATTTGTACTCCCAAATGGGGTTTGATTGCTTTACGACAATCCTTATTACAAACACTTTGGAATAGCAGCTACTTCCCACTAAACCAACAGTTAATATTTGTGATTTTTATAGAACAGCTGTACTTTGACAGTCAGTACACTGTTAAAACCTGTCTTAAGACGTTTCAGTTGATCGCCTTGTCAGAAAGTTAACCGTGCGCCTAATTTGCCGGATGCCTGAGGTCTGTTTCTTTAGTTTTAAATTTTTCGAATTTTTCACAAATTTTTACGAATTTTTACTCAATGCCGTACCTTATATCGAAAAATTCGTAAAAGATAGCGCCATCGAGAGAGCGAGATATAACCCCTCCACTGAGAATCTAACAAGTTTTTACTCAACAAGTTTCTGGTTGTAAGAATAGGAAAAGCTGTCATCACCTGACTGTTGACAGATGATTTCAAATTTGTTGTCCTATTTGCCATACTCGTGCATATGTTTTCATTTCCTGCGTATTAAAATGGTAAAAGAATAGCAAAATAAGAATGCTTGTAGATCAATCAGTACAAACTTTTCCATATACTCGAATTCATCAAAAGTTCGAAGTTCCATTAATTCCGAATCACTTGAATAAACTAATTTTGTTAGTAAATTAGACATTTCATATAACTTCTTTGAATTTTTGGATTTGGTATCTGTCATTTTTCATCTTTTCCATTCTTACTACAAAAGTAAAGGAGCATAAGTTTAGTTGTAGCAGATTCCTGAGGATCTCGCTTTCTCAAAAAAATAAACCCGATCTGGTTTGTGGCGTAAACGGCGAATGATTTCAATTCAAACGTTTAGTTGTAGCAGATTCCTGAGGATCTCGCTTTCTCAAAAAAAATAAGCCCGATCTGGTTCGTGGTGTAAACGGCGAATGATTTCAATTCAGAACTACTCAGTATATTTTTAACTACTCATCAATGACACCTAAACTAGGTCCAGTTCATTTAAATAACAAATTGTTTTCCTTTTATTTCCAGATCAACACAAATGGTATCCTGACATTTGTCACTGAGTTCCCCGAATATTTGAACCAGCCATTCCCCTTGGAGTACCCATCGATTGCGGTATTCTATTCCAATGTAGACACCTCTGGCAGCAACGACTCAGCAGTCATCAGCTTGTTCAAGTCGCAGAATGCCGAGAAGCTTAAAAAGGCATCGGGCCTAATTCGATACTCATTCCCGGAGGAGTATGATTTCGAAGCAACCACCTTGTATGTGGCCACGTGGGAGAATGTCGGATACTTCGACGGCAAGACAGATAAACTTAACACCTTCCAGGTTCGTCGGGCATAACCAAAGCACTTATCGTAAAACCCACTCACTTCCATGTTTTTATATCTTTTAGGCAGTCATCATCTGCAATGAGGACGAGACTTACGTGCAGTTCTTGTATCCGGTGGGAGGCATCAATTGGTTGCAAGCTGACACCGGAGAACTAGGACTACCAGACATCCGAGCGCAGGCTGGCTTTATCTCGGAAGACGGAAGGTTCTTCAACATTGACGGATCTGCCACTGATAATGTGAGTGCCTTGTCCAAATCGTTAGGGAGATTTGTTTAAGTAAATTTTTTAAATCCTTTCAAAGGCTAGGTACTTCAGTGAGGCGTCGAATGTTGGAGTGGATGGAGTCTTTCTGTATCGTGTGGGTCTGCTGGATTTCTCCGCGAATATCCAGGAACCGATCAACGAGGATACTGTCACCGAGCCCGCTGAGCCGCTGACATGTGGCGAAGGCCACCACAAGAAGTGTCACTCAACGGCGACGTGTGTAGACAAGGCGCATGGATTTTGTTGCAAATGCCAGATAGGCTACTATGGCAACGGGGAGTCATGCATCAAGAACACAGTGCCCATTCGTGTGACGGGCACCATCAGCGGTACCATAAACAATAGACCTATCGAGAGCTCCGCAAAGTTACAGTCCTACATTGTCATGCAGGACGGTCGCAGTTACACCGCAGTGAATCCAATAACCGCTGAGTTGGGCGCACAGCTGAAACTCGCGCTGCCGATTGTCAGCTCAATTGGCTGGCTCTTCGCCAGACCAATGACCTCGGAGGGGTTGAATGGCTATCAATTGACTGGCGGCGAACTTGTGCACAGTTCCAAATTGACCTTCAGTTCGGGTGAGGTGTTGCAAATCAATCAGACGTTCGACGGCTTGAACTACTGGGATCAGTTGACGGTGAAAATTGACATTTCCGGACAAGTGCCGCAAATCGCCTACGACGAGAAATTCCAAATGACTGATTATATTGAGGAATACAAGTTCACGTCACGCAACACACTGGCGACGGTAGGAGCGCGCCACATTGAGATGCCATCAGCAAACAGCGCAATTGCCTTCGACTTGGACCAGCTGATCACCTTCAATCCATGTTCGTTGGACGACGAGGTCGATCCCACCGGTACGTCTGTCTTGCAGAAGGTATCGAAGGTCACCCTGGAGTACTTTGCCCAAGACCAAGCACTGCGAACTGGATTGCTGACCAAGGTTGGTGTCGATCCAACGTCGAATCCGTGCACTGATGGCACAGCGACGTGTGGTGACAACACACTGTGCATTCCGGAAGAGGATTCCTTCAGTTGCGTCTGCTCGAGTGGCTACACTCCGCAGCTGATCGATGACGAGACTGAGATTTGTGTCGACATTGATGAGTGTGTGAGTGGAATTCATATCTGCGATGATAATGCAGAGTGTGGCAACACTCCCGGTGGATACACTTGCGTATGCTTCGAGGGATTCGTGGGCAATGGACATGAGTGTGATCGCATTGGGGGCAATCATATTGTGGAGTCAACAACTGCAGTTCGAAATGACGAAGAAGGTGATGGCGAGAACAAAGAACAGGAGCTAAAGGAAGAGCAGGCGAGGAGAGAGGACGAAGCGCGGAGGGAAGAGGACGCTAGACGGGATGATGATTCAAGGAGAGAGGAAGAAGCGAGAAGGGAGGCAGAAGCCCGAAGGGAGGAAGATGCCAGGAGAGAGGAAGCAGCCAGAAGGGAGGAGGAAGACAGGCGGGAGTACGAAGTGAGAGAAAATGATTTGAGGGAGCAGGAAAGGACGGAGTACGAGGAAAGAAAAGCAGAAGACGAGAAATGGGGAGGCGAAGACGAGGACGACCAGCATTCGGAACAAGATATAACAAAGCAGCAAGAGCCAGGATCGGATTGTTACGTAAGTAGATGCAATTAAGTGTTTCGTTTGGCTAGAAGATTGGCCAGTAAGTTCTAAACGATTTTTTGCCGCCCATCAAATTGTTTTTCGACTCGAAGACGTCGGAACGCACAGGGGTCTGAAAAATCATTCAACACATGGATTAGGTAAGGGAGTCGCTGGATCAGTCAAGTGTAGAACGGAGAACAACTAAAAATATGGTAGAGTACCTAAGCGAAGGATCTGAAGGTCTATTAGTTCTTGTTTCTGAAAAGATAGAAAGCTAAAAAATGTATGTCGCCAAGGTCGATGGTTTAACGCGGTAATATTCTAGGAGCAATTTCTTTTAAACTCAATCAACGGAAAAAACGTACACTTAATTTTAAAAAAAAGTAGGCGAAGTTTAACAGAATTTAAGTGTAAGCACAAATTTGAATGAGATCCCGCCGTGGCTTTCATCACCTAAAAGTTTACAGTGAAGGAGTAGTTCTTGACAGCTTAAGTTGTATCCAGTCCGTACTTGTTTTAAGATGACTGCAATTGATACCTATAAGCTAGAATTTAAGAAAAAGGAGAAAATTACAAAGTAACGAGTAACGAGTGATTCCCCTCGCTTGGCCCTAATAGGCAGGGCACTCATTCCGTAACTTTACAGACGATTATCCTCGAAACAAGAGACCTCCAAAACTAGCAACCAAGTGCTAAAGTTACAAGTTTGAGAGCTTAATCCAGTTCATTTTCCAAAAATATAAAGAAAGCTGACGTTTGTCAAAAAAATTCAAGCATAATATAACTTATTTTGGTGATAAAGTTTCAAAAACGATATCGTTTAGACGATCGTTGATATACGAAATCTGCCTTCAGGTAAATTCTTTCGTTTCGAGCTTCCCACTAAAAAATACAAGCAGCGTTTGATCTAAATATTAGAGAAATGAAGATAAAGCCCAAAACCAGCCTATGAATAAGCTTAAGGAGTATTCGTTATTGCTGAATGTTATGCCTGATTTTATATCTGAACGCATGCCAGTGTAACTACTTCCGGAGAACCCAAAATAGTAAACGAAAACACTTTGCCGAAAGTTCATAAAGCTAAAAAAGCTATGTTTCCTTTTCACATTCGGTGTCACATATTCAACGTCCATTTAAGCTTTCACGTCAAGACTCAGGAATAACACTTAAATATTTGACAGGCATGGGTAGGCATATTTCTTGATTATTTAGACAGGAAAGTGTGATGGTGACAGACGTCATTTGAGTTTTATTTTTATTTAAGCCGTCAATAGATAAGTTGTCCATCAGCTTCTTGGCTGTTTTATCCGGGTGATCGTAAAATCCCAGTTGATTGGAAAACAACCTTGTGGCATAACCTAGGGTTATGTAGTTTGCTTCATCGAGTAGGACTGAAAAAAGAAAAAGTTTGAAGTGTTTCTCTGAGTCTTCTGTCTCAATTACTACTCACAGTCTTAGAATTTGGGGCACTTCGGGAGATTGCCTTAATGCATCCCTATAACTGGAAACTTGGACCATTCTTACATGGACAAGTTTAATCTTTAGGTATTCCTAGAGACCGCTGATGTTTTCGCAGCGAAGTTGTTGAATTAAAACTTGCGTGTTCGAATCTGAGTTAATACCACCAAAAGAAACAATTCCTATAAATGAAAAGACCATCCGAAGCTAAGCACCAAGAAACCGGTTTTCAATTTTCATGCTAGCCCCGATATTTTGATCTTTAAGACAAAAATTTAGCTGACGACGTTAGAAGTAGAATCTTCTGTTATTTTGCTGATTAAGCTCAAGAAGTTTTTAAATTCTGAAGCGTGGAACCTAAAATGTAAACAACCCATTAGTCACCAAATAAGTTCCACTTCCAATAGGAAACTCGAATCTGTCAAATAAGTGGAGAGTTAAGTCAGCTAGTTCTAGAACCATCTAGTTTGTTCGGGACGAACCGGAACTTACTAGAAATTTCCCGATAGATGGCAGAGCGGATATAAAAGGGAAGATTTGGGAACAAGGAGAGAACAGTTGGCTTTTAAACAGTGATTGGTAAAATCCGCAATAGTAATCGTTAGTGAAGATAAAGAAGTGTTAAGTATGAAGTGAATTGAGTGATTAGTTTAAGTCGCAGAAGAATTGTTTAAAGAAATATTGTTTTGAAGTGAATTATTAGAATAATTCGTAAAAGTGTAACAAAAATGATTTTATTAGAAAAGTTCACAAGAATAGCGTTTTATCTTTTCGAATCCCAGCTCGGATGTAACAATTCTAATAAACGGTGATATAGGTACCTTACCGTTTTTGCTCTCACTATTTTCGAAACTCAAAAAATCACATCTTTTCGGACAGCACGTTTATGCACTTTCTTGATCTGGCCATATTTTTATTAGTGCTACGGAATTCTCCACTGCCACGTAGAATAACTCAAAAGTGAGGAAACTTCAAGCCCATATATCTCAGGCAGGGTGTCATAGCTACAGCAGAACCTTTTCATTGTTAGTTTTAAATTCGATTTTATAAGGAACTAAAATATAAACAGGACTCCAAATCGAACAAATGTAGTTGAAATATTTGAAGCTAAGTCTTAAGCGGTTGCAAGTCTCATCTTCTCTTTTAAGAACGAAAACATTTTCCTCCCACAGCGCTGTTCAAAGGATGCAAACTGTGTAGAAGGCCGCTGCGAATGTCGCGAAGGCCACAATGGCAATGGGTTCACCTGTCAGTACAATTGCCGCGCTGAAATTGAAATCTGGGAGGATGGCAAATGTGTGCTTATGTCAGCCGAGGACTCCGAAATGGAACCCCAGTGTTCCTTCTTCGGCGAATGCACCTGTCCCGATGGCTACGATCTCTCCGATGAGGACAACATTTGTCGGTCCATCAGTTTGAACTCAATCGGCAAGGCCAGTGATATAGGTAAGAGTTTCCGCAGCTTTGTAGCACACAACTTTTGTACATTTAATATTCCCTCGACGCATAGTCCCGTGTGACGTCGATGACGCCTGCCATGAGAACGCAACCTGTGAGTGGTCCGAGCAGGAAATGCGTCATATTTGCATATGCATGCATGGTTTCTCCGGTGATGGCTTCAAGTGCACAAAGATTGATGAATCTTGCACCACGGTAGGCTGGATGAGTTATTTTCTATTTCGCTTCGACTTAAATCCTTAAATCATTACAGAACCCCGATTTGTGCGGTCTGCATGCCACCTGTGAGTACAACGAGTCAATAGGCAAATCCGAGTGCCAGTGTGAACGACACTACGAAGGCGATGGTCTGCGCTGTGAACTGGCTCCCGAGTGTCGCTCAGATACGGACTGCGGTCAATCGGCATACTGCGACAAAGGCGTGTGCCAATGCACCGAAGGATACGAACGTGACTTGTCGGACTTTTGTGTGCCGGCCGGTATGTGCGGCGGAACCTATTGCGCTGACAATGCCATGTGCAAATGGGATCCCAAGCAACGTGTCCAGTATTGTGAGTGCATGGAGGGATATACTGGGGATGGTGTCAGTTCGTGCAAGAGCAGACCGACTTCGTGTAAAGTGAGGAATACCTGTGGTGTGCATGCCAGTTGTGAGCCTTCCAGCACGTGAGTTTGATGATGCCTGCTATAAGTGGTGTTGTTTCTTTTGACCGTCCACATATTCTAGTGACCACGCTCAATTTGAGTGCATCTGCAGCGTTGGATATTATGGCGATGGGTACCTCTGTATCGAGGAACAAAACTGTCAGAATACACCAACCCTTTGTGATCCGAACGCCAAGTGTCAATCGGTAAACAATGGAATCGCCTGCGTATGCAATCCAGGTAAGTAAAATGAGGGTTTATATATTTTTTCTTCGCATTCTCTTTTATTCGCTTGGACTTTGGCTTGGGTTGTTTTTGTTGACGTTTGTTCATGTACGAGCGCAACAGACGGTACAGGTATAAGGAAATTGCAAGGGCGGTTAAAATATTTAAATATCCAGCGTTCTTCTCGCAAGTGATTGGGTGCGGAATGATGTTCTTCTGAAGCTTTACTGTATTTGGTTTCTTGAAGTATTCACTGCATACAATTGGTAGCTTATAGTTTGCTTCACTTTTGTAATTTTTAGGCGGCTTCCACCTGAATCTAACCATCGGGCAGAGAGTGCAGGATATAGATTTGGCGAATTTATTTCCAATCAGAAATTTATTCATGACTTGAAGTTTTACAAAACAAAAGGGGATAAAGTTTGAGTTGCCTAAAGCTATAGGACTGCTTAGCTTGATTCACAAAAGGTAAACAGATTTGGAACTATGACAGATGTCAAAAGTAAAACCGAAATTTTCCGATTGTGATAGCAAATTCATTGCGCAGGTGGCAAAATTTGAGACACATCTCATAATTGATGTGTAGTTCTTATATGGTTTTGCAATGCACATACACACCAATTGTCATTGAACAAATGTCAGCTAATAAAACTTGCGTCGGCTTATTAAAACTGGGTTGTATGAGTTGCTTCGTTGCTACAAAAAAAAACATACAATCCAGCGAGTTTGTTTAAAATAGAAAGTATACGCCACAGTGGCCAAGAACAGCTGAAATGAAACACGGAAGATTAAAGGGATGCCCAATACTAAACAGCCGTGTGACTTACAGTGACAGCATTACCTTACCCGCAAAAAAACGTCGCACGTATTCTGGTCGGCCATCTTGTTTGACATGTCTTAAAATAGAAATAGAAACGATTTCCAGTGATAGCAGAAATGTTGGTCGCCGGAACCTTTGTTAATTTCCTTCAATATATCTATTATTATGGGTAGAACATCCATGGCGTCTGATTTGTGATTTCATTAGGAACATTCAAAAATTAAGTTATCTTAAGTCGACTACATCGGTCTGGACTAGATCTGCTTTGAACGCAAAAACTGGATTGGTCAGGAACGTCACTTTTCCTACGTCAGCTGTTCATTCCTGAACATTCAAAACTGAGATACAGCAAATCAGCCAGCTGTCAGACTTTTTAAGCTAGATACTTGAACGTCCTCATTCTTACGCCATTATTAGCATTGAGTGGGGACAAACGGATCTCTCTGTGCAGTCTCGTGGAAAAATTTGGGTGATGTTGTAAATGTAGTATAAGGCTCATTCAATAATCTTTTCATCTCAAGACGGCTAGATTGGGGTTGGACTAGATTTACCCCGAACGCAAAAGCTATGTAGGTCAGTCGCTTTTAAGTTGTCAGTCACACAACCGAAATGTCAACTATGAGTACTCAATCACGAAATTCTTGGCTCGATATGCCGGACTCATAAACGCCAACTGAAAAACCTGTTAATGTGTTCAATCTTGGCTAATAAAAACGGTCACACTTCAAGTCAAGCTTTCAAAGTTACTAAACTGAGTTTTGAAAGTCTTCATAGACTCCTTTTTTAGTCTAGGGACTTTTACATTGGGGCTCTGTTTACCTTTTCGTCTAACTTTGTCGGGTAAGAGAACTCAGACAGACTCGGACTCGGGTCCATTATACTACTAAGCGCCATATTTATAGAGTAATAATGAAGAAACTGATGTTTCTCGTTAATTATTGGCAGTGTTCTGCTCTATACCCTACTAGGGTAGGGTATTTGGCCACTCGGGCCAAAAAAAAAAAACACTCTAACCGCAGCTAAGACTCAGTTGATCAAATTGTGTTATTAGTTGGATTGGTAACGATTTGATGAACGCGGTAATTTTTCTCATTCACAAGACCAAACATCGGGCGTTATGAAACACTTTGAACGCACCCGCCAGCAGACATGTTGAATGTAACTGCTATTTGAAACAACAACCACAAAAGCAGCAACGATCATATATTTCTCTTTTCTTTTTCATTTCGTTACCTAACTGTTTCATTGGCAAAAGTTCTGTTCGGTGCGACAAAGTGTGCGAGTAGAAACACGGCTGCTGATGTCGTCTTTCCAGTTGAAACTGTCACTTTAATTTATTTAGTTGTTTGTCAACAGGGTATTAGGCCTTTTTGGACATGAAAAATTTGAATTTGGAATAAATAGTAAATGAAAAAAGGGACTAAAATTGATTAAAAATTATATAAACAAAACTAATACAGGAACAAAATGCAAGTACAGAACTAATTAAAATTTGAGCAATACAATATCAACTGGATAAAAATTGAACAAGATGGATTTTATTAGTGATATTGTTAAATTAATGTCAATTAAAGACGCACAATCATTATACAATAATATTAAACCATTTAAAGAGGTGGATCTACCGTAATTAGTTAGAGAACGAGGAATATAAAATAATCTGTTATTACGCAAATTAAGTGATGGAACATTAAGGGCCGTTTGCTCATAATACTCTTAATGATTTAAGTTGTACTTAAATACTTATGGGCTACTTTTTCAAGGGCATAAACTGTCACATAAGAGTTTATGTGGCGCATAAATTCGCTATGAGTTGCTGTCCTTAGAATGCTTCTCAATATGAGTACACCGAGTGTGTTCATAAAATAAGAGCGACTTCCTGCAAACTGTGAAATTAACATAATTATTCGAATATCAAAACCCAATTATAGAGAACTGAAATTTAATTGCTTGACTTCTTACCAACCCCATTAGCACACCAATATAAATTCCGCCCAAACTGTAATAACTCATAATAACCATTCTGTTTATTAATATACATGTCTGCGATTCGAGATCTGAAATCCTGATCCCTTTGACTTTACAAATTCCATTGCAATTCGAAAACCAACACCTATCATTGTATACTAACTCATATTCTCTGCAGGATATCTGGGCAATGGCACACTCTGCCGTGAGAGGCCAACTCATGATTCTGGTTTTCTGTTGATAAGTCAGGGTGTCGTCATCGTGCGTGTACCATTCAATGGCAAGTTTGGTCGTCCCATTTCGGTAGCATCGATGGCAATCGGCTTGGACAAGGATTGCGTCGAAGGACGTGTATACTGGGGCGATATTTCGGCCAAGAAAATCATCAGTGCGAAATACGACGGAACGGATAGCCGACCATTCATAACAGAGGGTAAGCGTGCACCATTTCAGAGTATTTCATTTTTAATCAAATATCCCTTTCTGCTGTTGTTTCCACCCATGGTTCCTTATTGAAGATATCGAATCCCCGGAGGGAATTGCAATTGATTCGGTATCCAGACGTATCTATTGGACTGACTCGGTAAAGGACACGATAGAGGTGGCCAACTTGGAGGATCCTACGATGAGGACTGTTCTGGTGAATAAATATTTGGTCAATCCTCGGGGCATTGCTGTTGACCCATACAGAGAGTAAGTATAACCTTGTGTGTTGATTTGTGTTTTCTTTTTTGTCGACGAGAGACATCCTGATTTGACAATCGTTTCCCCAGGAAACTCTACTGGTCTGATTGGAATCGTGAATCCCCGAAAATTGAAATGGCCGACTTAGATGGCACCGGACGGGAGATTCTCCTCGCCAAGCCAAGTGTGGTGTTGCCAAATTCTCTGGTAGTGCTTAAGGATAGTGGCGAATTGTGTTTCGCTGATGCTGGTAGTCACAAAATCGAGTGCATCGATTCATACTCGAAGCAAGTAAGGACAGTGGCATCGGAATTGTCATATCCATTCGGACTGGCCAGCACGGAGAGTAGCTTCTATTGGACTGATTGGACTACGTAAGTCATAAACCAATGCCAATAGTCCCTTACTAATCACATGTTTTGTTTGGTTCTCGCCAACAACAGAAAGAAGCTGGAAAGTGTTGATATCTATGGCAAACGCCAGAAGGGAATGCGTACCCCGGTATTTGGAAGCCACAAAATGTACGGCATGACAGTTGTAGAGGAATCATGTCCACAGGTTTCGAATCCATGTCAGATAAACAACGGCGGATGTCCAGATGCACGCATTTGTTTGGCCAACAGGAAATCCCCTTCGGGGAAGAGCTGCAAGTGCACAAAAACGTCCAAGACATGCAACGTGCGTTACTACGACGAGACCATGGAACAGTTTGTTTAGTTTAAGCGGTTTTGATTTTGATTGATTTTAAACGGCAATTCGTTGTTTAGTGTTTGTAATGACATTGCGAATAGTTTTCGAATTTCTTCTCCTTTTTATTTAATTTCAAGGAGGCAAGAAATGTATAGTATCAGTTATGTATTTAAGTCTTACTCCTATTTATGTAGATCTAGGCCGTTCGGACTTATTAAAAACGACCGCTAAATTGTGAGATAATGGAAATTAAACCGTTGTGTGCATTCTTAACAATTTTTTTTTACAAGCATAAACAAATAAAAATATTTAAATAAATCAGTAAGAAACTATTTTCGTTATGTGTTCTTAGTGAGATTATATTAAAATGGGTATAATGCGCCTAACTTAAAAGGGCTTATGGTACCTACCTGCATTTTGCTGTATTCTGTCATGGTAAACCAAGGTTCGGCGAAATAACTTGTAGGCTGGCCATTTAGAACCAACTTTGTTTTTTTGACGTGCAAACTAAAAAGATGGGCCATCTTTGAAAAGATTGTCTTTGCAAAATGTACTATTCTGGTAAAAACACCAAATACAAAAGCACTAGACGTCCAGTATAATGAATGATATAATGTTTGATATCATTCTCTATATCGAGCGCGTTCGTTATATCGATCGGTTTTTTTATACTTTTTTTTTAAGAAAATAAATCATTAAAAAATGTGTTTATTTAATTGTTTTTATTTAAGCTTAGTACGCTGCTCGAGCTAAATTTTCGCTCCCAAACATAATTCTACCCAAAATTTAGCTGTACTAAATTTAAGCGAAACCATTTAGTAGAGTGGTACGAGCCAAATTATCAAACTTTTGTTTCAGAATTTACTTTATGTGTCTATTTAGAATAGTTGAAATAAGAGAGAATTTAATTTTTGAAGAATTTTGTTTCTGCTGTTTTCTGTGACACTTATCCACGGTGTACTCTATGTCAAAATTTAGCTAGGATTTTAGCTTATGTTTGCAGAGAAAAGTTGGAGACTAGATCTAGCAGCGTACTAAGCTTTAACGTTGAATTGAATAGATAATGGTCCTACCATTTAAATATTTCCATGGTTTTTAATTCAATTTATATTTACGTTCGTTATATCGGATAGCAAATCGTGGGCACCATCCGATTTATAGAGATACTAATGTAAATCTGAAAAGCTTTAGTTGTATCGCAAACTCGCTATATCGGATATTTGTAACAATGGGCGTCCACTGTAATTTAATTTGTTTTAATAGTTTCTTAAAGTCGAGAAGCGCGTTAAGGGGAATTCAAACTAGATTTCTGAATCTATTATTTCGGCCGTTTAAGGGCAGGAATTGAAATTTTCGCATAGCACGCACTGGCAAAAAACAGGGTAGTCCAACAGAAATAAAATCTGGGGTTTAACGTTTTAGAAGGTTCACCAGGAAAACCACGAAATTTGGTTAATCGGTTGTTGTATTAGATTAATTATAAACATATTCTCAAGTTTGTAGGTTTGTTAATAGAATGACAGCCAGCGTCCCATTATTTGTCCCAAAACACGGGCCTTATATGGTTACTTCCTTGGCTACACGAAAATATTTATCAAGCAAATGCAACAACCTATCTCAGCTCTAAGCCATTTCGATGGACATTTTGAGGCTGCTCTGTTGTAAAAGAAAAAACCAAAATGCCCAAGTATTGGATTTATCCATTTTATGTCGCGTGTCAATTGTGCTAAATATTTAAACGAAAATGTCAATTAATTATTGATAGGATAGTGGGATAATCTCTTTGACAGCCGAAAAATTTGTTTTTCACTACGACAGTAGGCGTTATTATTTTTTTTTTTAGTTTCGATTTCAGCAAAGCAAAAAGTAAAGTAGGATTTTCAGCACACAATCACAACAACTACTCTGAGTTCTCGAATTTTCAAGTAGAAAGTAGTTGTTGTAATTACGTGCTGCAAATCCTACTTTACT
Source organism: Cheilosia vulpina (assembly GCA_916610125.1). Taxonomy (NCBI): domain Eukaryota; kingdom Metazoa; phylum Arthropoda; class Insecta; order Diptera; family Syrphidae; genus Cheilosia; species Cheilosia vulpina. Next base: position 37,758,266 of record OU744279.1, on the reverse strand, counting down.
TTGCTTTGCTGAGATCGAAACTAAAAAAAACACGCCTATTGTCAAATTCGTAATTGTCATTTTGTCATTTGAGCGAATTTGTATTGACTTCAATTTTAAATGTGGTTTGCCTCCATGTTGTTTTTGTTTGGTTGGTCGGATCATCCAATTTTGCCTAGTCATTTTAATGGCCCGTTGAACGCACACACTAATTCAGCTGCGGTATTTGTGTCAGAAAAATTCAAAAATTAATTTGTTCAAAACAAAGCATATACACAAAACAAACGAAAACAATTTTGGTTCCACTGAAAATAAAAACTCCAAACACGTATCAATTTAAATCCATTCAAACACTGAAAACAAAGCTATATCTCACATTGAAAATATGGATTTCAAAGAAGGACTTCATATGCTGTTGCATGAGGAGAAAATTGCGCGGAATGCAAGTCGAATCTTCCTCGTACAATTCGTAATCACATTTTATCTACCGAATCTCTTTAGGAAAACGATATAGAGGCACATGGTCTAGTACTGGATAAAATCATAAATCTTTGTATCGGGCATCAGGAATGGAAAGCGTTGGGTGAATCGATTTCATTTATTGTGGGAAAAAATCTTTGCATTGAGACCGCCGTGCAAAGATTAATCCGGAACACAATTAAGAGCTTGCAACGAATTCCCCATAAGGATATTCGCTGTAATTTGATTAAAACCATCCGTTCGGTTTGCGATGGTAAACTCTGCTTGGAGCGGGAACATGTCGAAGTCACCAAATTACTCGCAAACCTGTTTGAAGCAGATGGTCAGATTTTGGAAGCTGCCAAAGTTCTCAATGAATTAAAAATTGAGGCTTACGGATCTTTGAACCAGAGAGAGAAGGTTGTTATGTTTATTTTTGTTGTACACGTAGTTGTTTGTTAAAGACGACATTCGTTTTCAGGTCGAATTCATCCTCTTGCAGATGCGCTTATTGATAGAATCAGAACAGCCCGACAAGGCTTCGATTCTCTCGAAGAAAATTCAATTGCAGTTTTACAATGATCCTGAGCACGAGGATCTAAAGATAAAGTATTATGACATGAAAATTGAGCTGGAACGTGGCTCGTCGTACTTAAAGACAAGCAACTACTATCAGATTCTGTCAGCATGCAAGAGTCTTAGTGAAGAGTCGCAAACCAAGATGATAGTCAATTCGGCGATTTTCTGGGCACTTGCTCCAAAGTGCCCTGAACAGATTGCATTCGCTGAGGTTCTACAGAAGGATCAAGGCTTCGAAAAGGAACCGATTGTATGGTGAGTAAACTTGAATGGTGTCTTGATATTAGATCGTGTTACTGTAGTTAATCTTTTCACTTAATTTGACATGATTAAACATTGTATTCAATTGCAGTGATCTGCTGAAACTTCTCACTTCAAAAGAACTAATTGCAATGACCGCAGTGCAAAAACTATTCCAAGGCGCCTTAAACCAATCCAAGGTAATGGAACCAAATACCCAATTTGCGAGAAAATGCATGACTGACTTAAATCTTCGGATAATTGAGCACGTAGGAAAATCTTTTAATTCCATGAAACTGAGTTATTAATTACACATTTTTTATTTTAAAGAACATCATAATCATTGCCAAATACTACTCAAGGATCAGTTTAGTCCAAATGGCAGAACTCATCGGGATATCGCTGAAAAGTTGCGAAGAAAATATCACACGCTTAGTAAATAGTGGTCTCATGACTGCTAGGATTGATCGGTTTACTGGGATTGTTGACTTTTCTGTTACCTGCATTCGGGAGTGTGTGCTCAATAGCTGGTTCGAGACCGTGGTCCGGATAATGGATTGCACCAACAGAGCATCGCATCACGTTCAAAACGAGTTGTCTGTTAATAATGCTTATTCTAATGAAATCTGTTCATAAACCTTTATTGTTGTACTCATGCTACAACGTTAGTATTTAATTCTGAATAAATATAAAAAAGGACTACTAAAGGAGTTTTCCTATTTTGCATATTATCTTGCACTACAACGAAGAGGCAATGTGGTTGACATACATAAGCTTAATTTTGATGCGTGAGGCTCTACAAGTGTGTTGTTATAAGGACGTCGTTCCTCGTTCCTGCGTCTTTTCCATAGATCTTCAACGGTGTGAAGCAACGTACAAATGCAAAGTCAAGGTTTCCACTTTTAACTTTGCTCGATTTAGTATCAATCTGATAGAGAATATTTTCGTTGCGAACTGAATCAAACACCAACAATAAATGTATGCAAACTGGAATTTGGCAGCTTTATTTCAATACTGTTGTTATAACTAACAATTTGAAGACTAGACAAAAGAAAAAATGTTGCAGGCATTTTATGGACTGAAAGAAATATGTCCAGACTATACATTTACTAAAGCTGGCAGCCAACATATCGTCGACATTAGTTTTTGATGATAAGTAAGGCCGAATGTCAAAGATTTGAATATGGGAAGAAGCCTCAGAGAACTTGAATTTATTTAAAGAAAAGGCAGTTGACAATGAAAATGTACTTGTTGGTTGTTATTATGAATATGAGATACGTTGAAGTACGGCAACAGGCCTTAGTTGATACAACTTTCCAACCAGCACTAAAACACATAACCAGTCACAAGGTGTAGGGTAAGTGTACCAGTACCCGGCCACCTAACTCTTTTCCTACTTTGATCCATGATAACTAATTTACCTGGCTACTTAAACAAGTTTTTGTTTTTTTCTGCACCTTAAATAATAAAAAAAAATAGCTTAATATATTAATTGGATTCATGCATGTGAAATTAAAATATATATTTTTTCGAAAAAGTGAGATTTCACCAGAACTGGAAACCAAAATTCATTATTCGGCCAATTTTGCATCAGTATCCGGCCAGGTTATTTTTATTTCCACAAAACTGCCACAACAAAATAAATTTAACATTTTCACTCGTTTTTAATAGATTAAGCGATTGTTTAATAAAAACAATATTTATTTTGGTATCACATCTACATGTACAAAATTATAGTTTAATTGTCAAAGACCATTAATGTTATATAATATATATAGCAAGTAGAAAAGGTGTTATTGTTAAGATTTTCGACAGCAAACTCAAGCGTTCCATCTTCATTCAAATCAAAAACAATGTTCATCGGAATTGAGGAAAGGTCGATGAGATTTTGTGTTGGCTTTGGATTAAATGTCAATTTTTACTTTCAAAGATTTTCAAAATTATGTCAACATTGACCCCATTTGTTTCCACAGTCGTTTCTAATAACCGATAAAGTTATTGCATACCGATCTTGTTCAATAGGCGAAAGTTCAATTGCTTCACAAGATTTTGTAGACAATTTTTCAAGCATGTCCTGAACGCACTTTCCATAGTCTACAGCATTTGGATCAAATGGAAAAAATCCACATTTTCGAAATCCGTTTCTTACGGTAGTCGGCAAATTTTGGTTATTCGTAAGCACAATTTCAAGAAGTGGAAAGAAGTCCTTACGAGTCACGAACTTTCGTATATTAGACATGTTCCATTCTTGTACCGTCTGATTCCAATCTTGAAGGAAGGTTGAAGGATATGGGTAGTGTTTGGTGGCAGAGCATATACAGAATAATATCTTTTGAATGGCACAGTTGGTGTAGTTGCATCGATAAATGAGACTTGTGCCCGTCTATAAGCAGCAGTACTGGTTTTGGAACTTTGTTTTCTTCAATCCATTTGTCGACGCAGTTAGCAATATATTCGTAAAAGATTTCGCTCCGCATCCACCTTGATTCGATTCTTTCTAGAAACCAATTCTTTGGAACGCTTCTAACAATATCGGCAGATGGTCGAATATATGGAAAAATTACTAAAGGTGACAGAAGAAGGCAGATGACTGCTAGAGTCATCATAGCTAACACTGCGATAGTATCCTTTTCTTTGGCCATTTGGATTTGGTAAACGTTTCGGTGACCCTTTGCAGATATGACTTTTTCTGTTTTCGGGCATAAGCAAAATCTAGTTTCGCCACCGTTCATAATAATTCTCCAATAACAATAACTGACCTGCCTTCCGAAATGGGCTGGCTTAGGTAGAGATTTCTTCTAAAAAATAATCTTAGCCATGTTCTACCAGGGCGATCATTTTTGTTCTTACGTTTTTCTGATTTAAACATTTTTTAACCTGTATCAAGGAGGTCCGTTTTCTTCAGGGGAAGGCCACATTTCGCCACATCAATACACCAGTCCGTTATCGTCTTTTCCTCTTCAGGATACAAAACAGATTCGAGTCCCTTTCTCTCACATTCATCATCTACTTTCCCATTCCACCTATCTGGCTAAGTAGGTACTCTTTGGGATGTTGTATTTGGAAGCAGCTTTTCTGTGTCTCAAATTTATTTGCCGAATATCCTCCAATGCAAACTTGATTTTATCAGCTCGCGATAAGCCCTTTGAACCGTTTCCGTCGGTTTGTGCGTTTATTTCCTAGGAAAATAAACTAAATTATCTCTATGGCCGGAAACTTAAACAGGATGTTTAAGAAATCGGCCAGTATGTTCTTTCGTGGCCGGATACTGAAACCTTACGTATTAAACACATATTATTTATATTGACTGATGGAGAAGGGTGATGGACTTCATTTGAATCAGAAGGAAACATATTAGATTTTAATCAAAGATTTAGTATCCGGAAACTAGAACACCTAAGAAAAACAAAGTTCTAATAACCGGCAACCATCTAAAACTAATGTAAATATTGAAACTACAGGCTTTTTTTTACGTTTTATGTTTAATTATTATATATCTTAACAGATAAACAATAGAAGAAAAAAAACACTGAAACTTACGTTTTTTGTTTGATACCTCCACTTACACTCGCGGACTCTAAAATGCACTTATCACTTTCTCGGGGAACTACACAGATTGAACATTTTTTTTAGTAAAGCGTATTACGCTGCTCGAGCTAAACTAAATTTTATCTGGTCTCCAACTTTTCTCTCCAAACATCAGCTAAAGTCCTAGCTAAATTTTGACATAGAGTACGCTGTGGATAAATGTCATAGAAGACAGCTGTTCTTTGAAAAAACTTCTTTCAAAAATTTAATTCTCTCTTATTTCAATTATTTCTGATTCTAGGTACTTCTCGTCCATGTAATAATTAAAAAAACTCATCCTTGCATACTTTTCCGCAACAGAACAACAAATATACAACGATCTGGCACAATTTAGCTTGAGAAAATGTGCCGGCCCATTAAATGGCCACGCTTAATTTTGACAGACGCATGAAGTACATGTTGAAACAAAAGTTTGATTATTTAGCTTGAGCTGCGTACCACTCAGCTAAATGGGTTCGCTAAGATTTAGCTCAGCTAAATTTTGGAGAGATTTTTGTATGGGAGCGAAAATTTAGCTCGAGCAGCGTACTAAGCTTAACGCGCAAAGCCGTCAAATTTTACCAGCATGTTGGATGAGTCAAAAATTGAAGCGACAATTGTTCGCCGGTGAAAAAAAACGATTAATTTTACTTATTATCATATATTTAATGCAAACTGGAGGGATACTAGTGATTACCGGGCACCTACCCTACCTACTAAGCAGAGCCAAAGTATATTGCAAAATATACCTTACCTCTAGTTGTAAGTATCAGTATGTATCCTATTACCAGGGCGACAATATTTTTGATGCAATCCCATCACCTGCATGTGACATCAATTTATCAGGAACTAATGGAAACTCCCAATTGCTTTTGTCATTAATTCGAATAGATCGAATAGAATATTTCGTAACACTGTACACTAAGATAAATTACAAAACCAAATTTATTCAATTTATCTTTTTTTGCAATCGCTGCTCTGTCAACATTGAAAACTGGATCAGAATCGTGCTGTAAAGCATCCTTCAAAGCAGGTTTAATTTAATTCTATCAAAATTGATGCATTTTTATGAATGCATTAACATAAATCATATGAACTCACTCAGATTTAATTAAATCGCACATCGATTTCAGCACCGTGCACTCAATCAAATAAATTAAATCACTTTAAAGTTAATGCCAGACATATTAGCTTATGAAAGCAATGACGAACCGACCCGAATGCAAATATTTTTCTGTTTTTTTTTTTTTTTTTATAATATAAATATCCTTTATGTAGGTGAGTATTGTTCTGAGGTGAATGCATCATGGTACTTACCCATTTCAACGGTGAAAGGATTTCAATTAAATACACGCACACTTCGACTGTGATTTATGGAAAATAAAAAATCAGAACGAATCAAAAGGACATCGCATTGGTGGCGATGAAAATTTCAATTCGCAAGCAATCGGAGATGAAAATCCCTTAGCACATTGATAGGATATGATATGAATGCGTATTTTACAGTTTAAGTGTGATAACAACGGAAGTACTTCAACGTGATATGTATTATTTTGAAACATAAGATGTGTGGAAAGAGGTAGCTTGTAAGGACATTTTACTTTGTTCGCATCTGTGACTGCATTTAGAAAGGAATTGCATTAACAATATCAAGAGAAAGAGCTATTGTAAATTAAGAATCCGTTCTAAAGTATGAGTTCTCGTGAAAGCATATCAAAAGGCATGTGATTGACGAAAATATTTGGTGGTTTATGGGTTATTCCGGTCATTATTTATAAAAATATGTATACACCCAGAAAAAAGCCTGTGCAAAATTTACCTAAATCGCGGTATAGTCCTAAGGCCGTTTTGAACTTGGTAAGTTGTAAGGTAATTTACCTTCTATTCCTAATGTAACCGAACATTTTTTGTCATGTGTAAAATCAGCCTAGTTTTTGGTAACGGTATGCCAGGTTGTCTAAGGAGTTTTACTTTAAACCTAGGCTGAATTTAGCCTAACATTTTACCTTAGGAATGATAATTTTACCTATTTTAATTTTTTGATATGTGTAAAACTAACCTAGGTTTTGGTAACGGTATGCCAGGCTGTCGAAGGTGTTTTACCTTAAACCAAGGCTGAATTAAGCCTTATCCTTTAGCTAAAGAAAGTGTCGTCTTACACTGCAAAAATAATTGTTCTAAATGATGTTTACGGATAAGATGAAGGAATCAAAATGTAGGTATTTTTTTTTTCCAAACACTTGACTTGGTTAATATGCTAGAAACTAAAGCAGCCAAATAAAATTTTACCAATTTTTGTAGATGTACATAGACATATTCATACCTTTTAATTCCATACCCAGGCCGACTTACCTTACTCGTATTTCTTATGCTGATGCTATCAGAAATGTATTAAATATGAAAGAAATGCCTTTTATGTTAATTCATTTTTATCTTTATTTTTTTTCTGCTAATTTTGTTTTACAATAGCGGAGATATTTAATATTTATATAATATAAACAGTGTTATATGATACTGATTGAAGTAGCGTAGAAAATGCAATGTTAATATTATCTGGAAATAGAAACATACATTTGACTAGGTATACAAAATTTTCTTTGTGAAACATTGTTTACGAACCGGTGTCCATTTTTGTTGTAAATTGCCTTAAGATCTTTTACAAAACTTTTTTTAAAAATTGGGTTTATTTTGATTCGAAAACAATGTGTTTTTATATTAAATACATACATAAAACAAAAGGGATATTTCAATGCACTTACTTTAAACATCTTCTTAGACAAACTTTTTCTCTAATTTTTTTTTTTGTTATTTGTAATTAAATTTTTGTTGTCAACTTGAAGTTTCCACACTGTATTGCTCTGTACTGTTTTTAATGTTTTTATATTTCAAGAACATATTGAACTTTTATCACTGATTATTTTTCGTTTACAAAAAAGTCCACAAAATACAGAAGCCAGTAAAACACTTTGCATGCAACAAGCGAACAAATTTTTTGGGGGATATAATCACCTTAGATGTTTTATATTTACCTTAGAACTAAGGAAATTTCGCATGGTCGGTGAAAATTTATCCGGAATATCAGCCTAAGCTAAGGTACATTTACCTAGTAACTAAGGTAATTTGCACACTGTTTCTGAACCTAACAGCAAATTCCGAAGCAATACACGAAAATAAATGTTGATTGGCTGGTTGCCGGCGGCTTCTATCAATCAGTATGGTATGCACAACTTTACCTTAGAACTAAGAAGAGTTACGTATGTCCTTAGGTGGATATGCACTTATTTGTATTTAGGCCCTTAGAGAATTTAGCCTATATCTCATTACCTATGCTGTACATAAATTGTGCTAGTTCTTGGTAATGCTATACCTGTCCAAAATATTCCATACAAAAATATTTACCTAAGGTTTTTAAGGCAATTTAGCCTATTTTTCATTACCTATGCCATGCATAAATTGCCCTATTTGTTGGCAGATTTATGTCTGTCATTTTGTTTAAGGCAATTTTACACAGCGTATTTCTCTGGGTGTAGTGAAAACGTTTTCTTTTGTTTAGAGTTTAGGACAATAAACAAACTGGATATGAAAAATACAGTGCGCAGAAAAATAATTGCTACTTACATAATTATTATGTTTTATAAATGTGAATGACTGAAGATATGATTGTCGTTTTTTAGACTCTACCTTCGCACTATTATTGACAAAGATGCGTTTGGCCATGAATCTGCATTGAAATAGGTAAGCTACCTACATAACTACTATATCATTGTGAGAATAATGAATTAAGTACTCGTAAATCATAACGTAAGGCTTTTTACTCAAGAGCGGTACTAAACCTTGCGGTGTTGTTCATCCTGCTGTGCATAATCCATAAACTAACAACTATTAAATAGACCGTACTACTTAGTTTATGCCCCTGTGCCGGAGTTGAGTTACTAAGGCAAGTCTTATACTAAATTACGTGCAAAGCTATGGCATTGACCGTTGTGTGAGAGTTTTTATTTGAAACTTGTGACACTATCGTAGTTTAATGTTCATCCATGGAATTCAGGTAGGATTGATGAAAAATTTTATGCGTTTCAATTGCAATTTGATACCTCCAATGCAAATATCCCGTTTTTAAACCTCCGCGTCCAAATTTCAGTTAGAGTTTGGCCATAAGGAGGTGTACCACACCTGCAGAGCCACTCACTATTACAAAACTAGGTATACGAGTACGTATTTCAAAAGAGTTAGTAGAAATAAGTAAACTGCAAGAAACGAGTTTATTTGGATTTGCATTCTTGAACGAATCTATCGCCACCGCCATTCTAAGCATAAGCAATAGTCGAGTCGGTCTTGGTGCTTGGTGAGGCAGTTTACTAAACAAGCTTTTGCTGTGTTGCAGCATACCACACTTTATACTTTGCACATATTGGTTTAGATGAAGCATGGGTCCATGCGGGCATTTACCAGTTATGGTGGGGTCATTATTTGCAATCTGAAGTCTTGTGGCTTCTTGCGAATCAAAAAGAAATTCATTTTACAGAATGTGTTGGCACTCATGTGTGTTGCTGTTGTAACTTTGTTAGTTTTGCAAGTGGTAATGATGGCATTTGTTTAATTTTTGTTTCGATTTAACAGCTAATGACGTTTTCGATTGAAGAAAAGAAAGAGATCTCTTTCATAGATATATGTATATTGATTTTATGGAAGATGACGTCATTTTTGCATGAAATTCAGTCGGTGACCTCGCAAGATCGCTTGGCCTGATTGAAGATGGGCCTACACGTGACAAAACCTCCTGAAACAACACATGTGGTCTAACCTACCCTTTAGTTTGCTTAATGGGGACGAAACAGATTGTGCGAGATTGAGAACCTCTGTTAGTTTTTCTGCCATCAACACAAATAGGGGAAACAGGGGTTCTGTCGATTGCTGAGTTCCATACTTCTTCTATATTTGGACCAGTCAGTCTTTCGATAGTTCCTAAAGACAGGTTGGGCCTCGGGCCTGGAGGGATATACTTTAAATGGAATATACCTACATGTGATCTGAGTAGGAGTGTTCACTAGATACTTCCACTCCGCAGGGTGAGCCAGGTATTCTGAAGAAGACCAGATATTCAGCAATCCTACTTTTAAATTACCTAATCTCCTGCCACGATCTCTGTAATTAGAGAGCAGATTGAGTCGTATTTTTGCAAGGCTACATGTTCTTAACCCGCCTAATTCCTCTCACAGAAAAGATTGAAGATGAGAGCCGCACTTCGATTTTACTGATTCCAGGTTCTTAAATCAGGACAATGTGTACCATTTTTCTACTTTAAGGAAGCAAATAAAACCGTTTTGGAGTGAATGGGGACGTTCAAGTATCTAGTTTAGTAAGTCTGACAGCTCTCTCACTAGATGTATCTCGGTTTTGATGGGGGGAAATCGGTCATATAAACAGCTGTTTCAGTTGACGTTAATGGAGGGGTACCCGACGAATCTAGTCAAGAAATTCGTGCCTGAGTACTAAGTTGACAGTTCGCATATGTGGCTGACGTAGGAAAAGTGACGTCCCCGACCAATGTAGTTTTTGCGTTCAGGTTGCATCTCATCCAGACCAATCTAGTCGACTTATGATAACTATATTCTTGAATGCGGCCAATCTGAAGTAATCAGAGCATCATCGCTATAACTCACATCAAACGATTCCATCACAGTGAAGTTTTGCGCTTTATAGATGTCGAATTTAAGAAGAACTCGTCAAATACAGATTAGCCTACAGACCGCTAGAAGGATAAAAGTATTCAACGTGTCCACTACATAGTGCAGAAACATCAACGTGGAGTCGTGCGGCTCACCCGGGCTATCGCAGAAGTCTGTTTAAAGGAATTAAGCCTCTTTGCAAATAATGTGTCAATAAAGCTTTTGAAAGAATTCAATACTAGATCGCTGTTGCATCAAGGTCGACAACTTTGATGTTAAAAAAACTGACCATTCCATTCGGCAAAACAATCTCACAACCGAATGTCCTATATGGCTGTTGCCTTCAATAAATCCTCGAGACAGCGATAAATCCTCAAGTGTTACTGTTGTAAAAATAAAGCTAGACATGCCACACAAACCTTCGTCTTATAGCGACAGTGTCAGCTGATGTAGGTCTTTACTATATAAAAGCACAAAGTGAGTTTGGAAGGAACCTCTCTACCAGCGGCTGATTGAAACGATTTTTACATTTAAAAGTACACACTTACTCCCTTTAATTATTTAAGTGAATAAATTTCCAACTTAGGACTTTTTGCACTGCGCCACCTCTCGCGAATGTCTGACAGACATCCGAGAATATATAACTGTCATGAAAGAGCTTCTCTATTAGCCGTTTGGACTCGGCATAAAATTGTAGATCCCTTCCATTCGTCCCAAAAATAAAAACTCACACAAGACTAATGGTTGTGAGAAGCTAGGCTTAGGGTCCCTACGGACCTGTTGCGTCAAATATTTATTTATTTGAATCAGTTTAAAAAAAAGGCGTCCGCTCTCAACATGAGTGCATAAAATTCCCATAAAACAGGAAACTCACAAACAAGCTTCAAACAAAAGCACTCAAATATGCATCAAAAGCACTTCTCAGTTCTATTTCTTTAACCGGTAACCTAATCCAGGCTTAAAATCGACTTGATATTGCCAAAATGACGCAGCACAAAATCTCAGTTGCTATAAATATAATGTGCTAGTCTAATACGCAAACCCGATTATGTTCGAATATCAATTCCCCAAAAAACCTGTTGAAAGAATGTGTAAATGTATCTGCCACTACCACCTCTGGTAAAAATGTATCTGCGAAAGAAGAATTTTGTATTTTTTTCTTCCAAGAATCATGGCTCAGACCAAAGCCTCCCAAGCAGTATACACTGGCGTGTGTTTATTATTAGATATGGGGATACAGTTTCTGTTTTGAAGCTCTTCACGTTGCTCTCGGATGAATGACTGAAACTTGTTCTACAAGTGATCCGCTTTTGCACAATTCAAATTCTAAGGAAGAGTTTTATTATTGAAGAGGCCATTAGTTTGTATAGAATTAACAGCGATGTCGTAATCAATAAAAAGCAGAAGAAAAACAAACTACAATCGAAATATCATCTGTTGTCAATTAGCGCATTATAAATTGACCTTGAAAATAAAATTCGTCAACATACCTAGTATTTTCCGGGTGGAAGAAGTTATCGTTTTTAATTTATAGGCTTAAGCAACACTCATAGCCCGAGGCAAATCAAATTATATGATTTTTTATTCATTTACGACAAATAACATTTCTAATACAATGGATAGTACAAAAAATTAATGGAATTTAATCATATTTTAGATCGATTTGTTTTTTCATGTTTCTTTGAATCAAATGAACTTATACTCTCTCCGCGATACTAATAATCATTTTTAGAGTTGTGTTGGAGCCTCCGGGCTAGATTTTTCAATGGCATAATTTTCCACCCAAAATTGTGTATTGTGACAAAGGAAACATTTACTGTGAAGGTTAAAAATGATTATTAGTAAGGCTCGCTGTCGTTGCGAGCACGTGTAGTTCGGTCCTTCGGTTATTTGTTTCACTTTCATTAGTGCTTCCATAACAGCAAGGTAAACGAAAGTATATTATGTTTATGAATGTGTTTTCGGCGATTTTATCATGTAGGTACAATTGGCTTCGTTTTCCAACCACATTGCAGATCGGGCAACACTCCTAAGAACGAATGAATCCACGAATGAAATGCGCAGTCGGAAAATCAGCGAAAGTCAAATACTCGTATAGTCTTATCATTTGCTCCTCCACTGCTCTTACATGGCTTTCCTTGATAAAGTAAGGGATCGAACTAGATGTTGCCTTTCTTGGAATGGCACCCGCGGCGTGGAGTACAAAAAACAGTTCTTTTTTTCTTATTTCGTTCGGTAGATACCTGAAAAATGAACTCAGTTGGTCACTTTATAACGTTGATTAAATTAAAGCAGTATTGATCGATTGTAACTAGACTTGCAACACAAAATTTCGTTTAAGTATTTTCTATTAATGCAGGAGTTTATTTACTGTACTTTGTCAACACAATGCATAGGCACAGGTTTAGTGGTATTTTATTTATAAAAAAAAATAGAGGAAACACTTTTCTTTAAAATGCTCTATCTCTGAATGTTTCCAAGAAATTTTAACAAGACCTATATTTTAATGCATATTTGTAAATATAAACATTAAAACCAATCACATGTTTGCGCTGTCATGCTTTCAGGAAAGAGACAAATTAATTATTCACTGTAAGCACTTCTCCCCTACACGACTGGGTCGCACAATATTTTCTCGTTAATTTTAAGTTTGGCTGAGCTTTTTAGTTAGATAGGCAAAGATTAAAGAGCTCAAAAGCAATACTAGATAAAGTAAAACCGTGCATAGAAGGTAAGAATCGGATTGATTAAAGTGCACGTGGCTCAAGTACAGTCATTGGATTTGGCAGCACTTATCAGTAATAACAGTGTGAGTTTTTGTTTATTTTATATATTTATATAGTATATTTTTATATATATTTTTATTGAAGTAACGCTAAGTGCGGGTTCACAGTAACAGGCAACTTGTCCAAGTTCTCGTTTGAGCGGTTTTTGTAAGATTATACATATATATATATATATAAATTGTAACAAACAATACAATATTTGGTTAGAGACGTACTGCTACTCAACTGTTTAGATAAAAACTAAGTAAATTGTGCCTACTGTTCAAGATGTTGGCATACCTACTTGTAAAGGGTTTTCCAATAAGAGGTGTTATTTTGGTATTCAAAGAAAAATGTCATTTTTTGAGATAAATGATCGGATGTTTATTTCATAATAAAGAGGAAGGTATGCTGTTAATAATGAAAAACAACATCAGTCAAATGGCCACCACGAGCACGCATACAGGACCATATCCTTTTCATGAAATTTTCCAAATCGCAAAGTGGCTGCCCTATGTCCTCGATAGCCTCACGAATTTTATTTTTGAGATCTTGAATCGACACGTTGAAGATGGAGTGGCTTCTCAACAATAACTCTTGGGTTTTCCGAGCCCCAGATGCAACAATTTTGCTTGTTGACGCAGCCACCGAGGGAGAAATGGGCCTCATCAGTCAAGATTATTTTTCGATGGAATTCCGGATCATTTTCATGCATTTTAAGGACCCAATCAGCAAAGACATGACGTTGTTGACGATCGGCCGGCTTAAGTTCTTGTCTTAACTGAACTTTATAAGCCTTAAGACCCAAGTCTTTATACAAAATACGGTGTAATGACGTTTGTGGAATGCCCAATTTCAAGGAATGGACAAACCTGGGTTTTCTTCAACACTTTGGTCTACAGCAGCAATATTCTCAGTTGTTCTTGAGCGACGTGCAAGGGTTTTATTCTTCACATCACTATCTTGTCCAATTTTTGTAGTGAATTTTAATAATTTCAATGCGTTGTTGAAACGTGTATCGGTCCATTTTTAGTAATGGCGTAGTTTCTACTTGTCAAATGTGAAAGAATAAAAGCTTCTAAAGTGACAGCTACCGAAATAGCGGGTCATTCACAATAACACCTCACCAATCACTTTATTTACATTTTTGTCAAAATCGAAAATGGGGTTTTCGAAATATGAACACTATATCGGAGATTCAAATGGAAAATGAAAGACTGCAAGTTGGTATGTATCTAAAAAAAAAGTATTCCGAGTAAGTAGATTTTAATTGCGTTAGGAACTTCTATTATATGTGCTGCTGTTTAGTGCATACTTAAAATTAAATTTACCTTTACCGAAACAATAATTTAAATCAAAACTGTCGCCACACCTACTTTAACTGTGATACAGTCCTGCCCCAACAGTGAGACACTTTCAACAGATATTTTAGCAAAAAAAAGTTTTATTTATATTTAATTGCGCAAAAAAGTCTTATGAATAAAAATAACGAAATAAAAATGAAAAACGAAAATTAAAGTTACAAGAAATGTCTTCAGTGACAAATAAATGATAATAAAAACAAAACTCGATTTCGGTATTCAAGAAAAATTAAAAATTTAGCGCACTTCAATTTGCCGACTGGTGTGGCCTGGGGAAAACATTTTTATGTGAGACACTGTCCCACTGATGGCAACGGGATTTTGTCTCACTGTTGGCAAATCGTAGAAAATATGTAAAAAACAAAAATCAATACATTAAAACTATGCATCGAGATTTAGTTAATTGTTTTCTATATAATATAATATACACAATATGTAAAACATTGATTGAAAAACTCACCTAGATAAAAAGTTATTTCTTTTTTATTGAGACACTTAATTTTCTTTTGAGATTATTTTTCCCACTGCCCTATCACGGCGCGACTACTCTTCATTTCAAGTAAACACAAACTGAACCAATCGGACGATCATCTGATGCATGATCTACGACAACAAGCGCGACGTGTTCGTACATCTTTCTTCGGAGTCATTCGGAATGTCTCACTGTTGGACGTGTCTCATTGTTTTCGACGTTCACCTATCTATTCTGGTCAAAATCATTTCATGTCAACTATAGAAAACCAAATTAAAAAAAATGGGAAAAAAGGAGGAAAACTATGTTAAGTATGTCATTAAGTTAGAAATGAGCATGTTAATTTTAAGATAGGTACATTTTTCGTTAAATCGTAGATATATTGATTTCTCAAAAGTACTGCAGTCATGTAAGCCATGCCTGCCTTAGCTCAAATAATAATTTTGGCTGAAATCATCAGAGCTGTTTTTGAAAAAAAAAAAAAAAAATAAATTGTTTAAAATCACATTGTGGCCCCCCATGAATGTAATGTCAAAATTGATTAGCATCTCCAGCTTGAAACTTTGCACTAATATAATACCTCTTACGAAAGTTGAAAGCGGTTCTGGTCCTCCGCATATGCTTCCCCGTTCCCGTGCCTTTTAAAATTATTCTCCTTTGGCCTTGATGAAGATCATTAAGTGAAAATGTAAACGCTCTCATAAATGTTTTATATAAGTGTACGCTGCAGCAAAGTGGTTACAAATACTTGCGACATTTTAACTTAATTTGCTTTGACATTTGAATATTGTGTACGTAACCTCAATTTGTTCAGCTACCACTCAATGCATGCACTTGTCCCTGTATATTGCTTCGTAAATGCATTTACCGGCTAGCTACCTGTGCACATCAAAGCTCTAAGATTATTGACTTTGAATTTAAAATTAAGCAGCGCCAGAGTCACTTGTTTTATTATGGTTATTCGACAAAAGTGTGTATCTGCTTTAATAGCTCCAGCTGCACGGTAAATTTATTTAAAAGACTATGCGTAGTCATTTCTAATCACATTTTGTCTCCATTTAAATGTGTTGATTTGGATTTGTTTGACACATTCCTAACACCCACGGTGTTGCATACGACAGCAAACAAATTTTAATTCGATGGGTGTTTTGGTTTTTCAGTACCACAACATCCGGATAGCTTCGTTCGTGCGTCCCACATAGAACTAATAACTTAAGAAAAAAAATAAATACACGTGGAACTAAAACATTATGCGGAAAAATAAAAACGTGCGTGTGTTAACCGGATAGAGAAGACAGCCAAAATAAACCTCAAGGGATATTATTTGCTAAATCGCACAAGCTACAAAAGAAGCGACGTTTCTGACTCTCTAATGAATGAGAAAGTTTCTTGCTTATGGATTTAGCTTTCTTATGTAAAAATGTGAAAGGGCTAAGGACAAAAGTGCTCACCTTAATATTGCCTAGTTTGTAAATCAGAGGTTATTGTTTTTACTGAAACCAAACCGCTTTGTAAATCACTGTGATCGAACAGGGAAAAATGTGTCTACGAGCGAATGCTAGTGGCTTCTCTGAAATTGAATTTGGTTTTAGCAGAATTCCCGATTCACCTGTATCGTAAGTGTTTCTCTCTGAGAGAATTTAGCCCCACCACTGCCATTTTGACAGTCTTTTCCGTTATAGAAAAGTAAAGGAACAGACCTACGAATGTAAAGTTATTTTCCACTAAAAGTGAGCAATAACTTCACATTTTTCTCGGAAATAATTTCTCTTAACACGCAACGACACAAACATAAACAGTGAAGAATGTATGCTGCCCCCTGCAACCCCACTATTTAGGGGTGGGAGTAGGTGCGAGGTATAGGTATGCAAAGTTGTTATTCATAATGTTATTTTAATTATACTAAAATCCTTATAAATCACCCCTATCGGGAATAATATTTCCCACGGAATGTTTTCAATTAAGCAATCTGATTTACATTGCTGACAAGGGAAACATTTCCATCGGAATTTGTTCACGATACCCCTGAATTTCATAAAATTAGTAATTGCCCATTTTAAGAACGAAATAACTTCATATAAAAAAATCGAAGTTAGTTCCCATCTGAAGTTATTGCCCGTGGAGTTTTTACCCTGCACCGTGGTAAACATCATCGAATAACTTTAGCAATAGAAACCAGGGATAACTATTGTGGAATTTGATTTATACAAGGTGGGCCAAAAGAGATCACCCTATGGGAATATACTCTTATTTTTGCAAATGGCCGCCAATGTCAAATCTGTTTTGACATTTGTGGACCAGACAGATGTAGAATACAAGTGAACAAGCCATGGAGCGATACACTCCCCAAGAACGCAGAATAATCGTGTCTATTTGTTTGCGTAACACTTCGTCTGTAGTGTTGGCGCAGCCCGAATTACGTCGCCGATTCCACGGCCGTCCGACACCGACTGCGCAAACACTGCGCCGTTTGGCCACCAACCTTGAAGAGTATGGGACCACACGAGACGTTGTCAAGATTGGCCGGCCCCCGGAGCGCCCGTTGTGCCGAGAATATCGCCGCTGTTGACGAGGATGTCGAGCTGTCACCGGAAACATCGACCAGACGCGGTGCCTCGCAATTAGCCATCAGCCGATCGTGCCTAAGGCGAATTTTGGTCAAAGACTTGCGCATGTTCTCGTACAAAGTCCAGTCCGTGCATCAGCTGCTGCCTGTCGACCGCCAAACTTGTGTAACCTACGCCCAAGCCATCCTCAATCTCGAGGACGAATTGAACGATTTTTCGACCAAAATCATAATGAGTGATGAGGCTCATTTCCACCTTAGCGGGTACGTGAACAAGCGAGTAATGCACGAGGAGCCATTGCACCCGCACATAGTAACTGCATGGTGCATGGTGACTCCCGCTGGAGGAGTCATCGGGCCATTTTTTTTTCAAGAACGCCGAGTTAACCGAGTTTTTTCTGCCGCAATTGGACGAATTAGGACTGGAGGACATGTGGTTCCAACAGGACGGAGCTACGGCACACACTACGTGAGCCACAACCGATATTCTGAAGGCGGCGTTCCCGGGTCACCTCATCTCTCGTTTTGGCGATTTGCGCTGGCCCGCAAGATCGCCCGATTTCACGGTTCCAGACTTTTTTTTGTGGGGTTTTTTGAAGTCCCGTGTATACATGAACAAGCCGAGACCCTAGAAGCCCTCAAGGACAACATTCGATACGAGGCGAGAATCTGTCGCCCGAAGTCTCACCGAAGTGATGAAAAATGCCATAAAACGAGCCCGTATGGCAATCAATTGTGACTTCGCCCACTTGGCCGATATCTTTTTCTTGACTTGACCAAT
Organism: Cheilosia vulpina; assembly: GCA_916610125.1. Taxonomy (NCBI): domain Eukaryota; kingdom Metazoa; phylum Arthropoda; class Insecta; order Diptera; family Syrphidae; genus Cheilosia; species Cheilosia vulpina. The sequence goes on along the minus strand of OU744279.1, from coordinate 37,739,828 downwards.
AAAATTCTAAAGGTTCAAATAAACATAATCAAAAAACAGAATCGAAGTTTTTTATTTAGAGAAAAAATGAGAGCCAAACAACATCGGATGTTTTCTTTTGGCCCACCTTGTATAAGCCAAAACAAATATAAAAAAATATATATAAATTCCTTGAAACTTTGAAAAATTTGGGCGATATTGGATAACGAGGCGGGACACCTCTCATACAAAATATACGAAACGCAGTTCAAGATTTATGTATCGAAAACAGCATAAGGCTCCTCTGGCTTATCGTAAATTTCAATAAAATTGTTTTTGAAAAAAGAGTGTTGAACTCTCAGAATGATATTGGCCACGTGGCAGTGAACGACGTTCACTTTTTTAGAGGTTTTTGACTGAAATATTTTTAAGCTTTCCATTTACGAAAAAATAAAACAAATACTTCAAGGGAGCACCAAGATTCTGAAATATTTTAAGCCTTTTAATTAGCTTTCTGCTTCATCTAGCAGTTGAGATACTGTCCAAAATGTAGCATGATTATAGTTTAAGTTTATTCAATCAAATCGATAAAATATCGGCACCGATTGCGGTTGATTGCTGTTTTGGGTTGAGTCGGAATAAAATATAGAAGAATGTGATGTGCTTCTGAGTTCTGACATCTGAGAGTGAAGTCAAATGCGACAATTTGTTTTTGTCGAAATGCGCACGCGCAAATGACCAAAGGGAGCCCTGCACGTGCGATGGTATTATTCCCATTGAAAGATTCGATTGGGTGTAGGCGAAAATTATGTCAAGTTTAAGGAAAACCTATTACTCACTCCGAATGTTATTTTACGGCCACCACTATTTTATTTTTATTGTTTATAAAATAAAAGGATTCAATGGGTAAATTATGTTTGCATAGGGAAGTAATAACATAAGAAAGACTTCTTCACAGTAAAGGCGATAGTGGATTTTTCTTAGAATTAGGTGATATAATATCCTTTTACCTAAAATTATTCAGTTGAGTTGCTTAAATGCCCAAAACACATGTGCAAACATTTTGGATGCGGCGCAGAATGCAGTGCTGCAAGTAAAATAGATGTGCAGAAAATTGTTTGACATGCAGTGCATCGGCTAATAAGACTCTTGTCATTCGGCGACTAAGCAGCTGATATGTTACAACGAAAGCAAAAACAAAAATGTCATAAGCCAATGATGCTTGAAATTGAAATTTATTTTCTTTTGTGTTGTGGTATGCTTGAATTTTGCAGCAACATTTAGAAATAGAGACATGTTGCCGTACTGCGGTGAGTGCAGGATTTACATATGTATTCTAATCTTGCTGCGCATTCAATTCAGCACATGTGTCTTGGGCATAACTGGGAACATTTACCATCGCCTTTGAAACACACAACATAACAGAGTATTGAGTATTGTGGGTTCAGAGAATTTAAGCTGGAGACTAAAAATAATTTTAAGTAAGTGGATACTAAATTTGTTCCTTTCTATCCCTGCAGTTAAAAACGTAAAAGCAACATTTCAACACAACAAAAACAACAGTTATATCTACTGCATTTCACCAGGACACCAGAAGGCCTAGAATAATATTCACTTGATCTTATAATTTTATGCAGCTCAAAAATTCATAAATTTCAGCGGAAATATCATTGCGTAAGTCGACTGTCAAACTCAGCTGTTCAAATTATTTCCAAATAATCAATATTCCGAAAGTAAGCGAAAAGAAAAAAATGTCTCGGAGAAATCGGTTTATTAAGTCTGACAGCTCTCTCACTAGATGTATCTCGGTTTTGATTGGGGGAAATCGGTCATATGAGCAGATGTTTCAGTTGACGTTTATGGAGGGGTAGCCGACGAATCTAGTCAAGAAATTCGTGACTGAGTACTAAGTTGACAGTTCGCATATGTGGCTGACGTAGGAAACGTGACGTTCACGACCAATCTAGTTTTTGCGTTCAGGTTGCATCTCATCGACTTAAGATAACTAGATTCCTGAATGCGGCCGTTAACTCTGTAAACAAACAATCAACAGACGACTACCTGTCAAAGTATGACATTTGTGATTTGCGCGGTTGATTTCCGAGCCTAAATCGTCGTGGAAAATTATGACGTCTGCGCAAACTATTCTCCATACAAAATCTGACAGTTCATTTACGAGGTGGTAAAAAAAGTAGTTTACGCAGAGTAAGAGGCTTTAACGCGTTTAAGTGAATACTCTTATTATTTAAAAGAAACCTCATGTAGGTACCTACTAAGGCCTTGGTTTAAACACGAAACGCAGAAGACATCACATTTAAACAGTGACCTTCGCATATCCGTATCTCTAGACCAAATGTGAATGAACTACGATACATTTCATGGAAATTCAAGCATGAATTGACAAAAGTTAAAAATGCATAAAATTAATCAAAATCCGCAAATATGCGTTAGCGGAAATCACTGATAAAAATGTCTAACAAAGAATGTCAAAGTTCATTCGAGTTCAAATGTCAAACAGACAGCTCGAGTACGATATATTCAAATTACTCGCGATAAATCTTTCATTGTTTTCACGGCGAATATCTACATCGCTAATTAAGAGTCGCATCATCATGTCAGTCGTTAAATGTGCATTAATGATGTGTGAGACAAATATGATATTCAGGGAGCCTGCAGTAGCGTATGGCAAAAATATTGCGCAAACTTAATTACCCACCAGTCGTATGGCAGATGCGTTAATGTTTTGTTTTTTAGAAGGCATCTATTAATGTATCTAATGCCGGTTTACGTAAGAGAATCTTCAGTAATCGCTGTATGTGCCTTCTGTGATGTACTATGTATAGCCTGTGCTATTACATCACCCACTTGACCAACAGATATACAAATACATAACTACCATTCTTCACCTACCTTAGTTGTGTGTGCGAAACCTTGCGTATTTGATTGAAGTGGTTAGATTGTTGTTTTTTTTTATTTTTCAAGAATGAGTTGATTAGTAGTACATATTTGTATTTCCGACACTATCGGCTTGGTCAACTTTATTAAGAGGTCTTGAGACTCGAAAGCATTGAATGCAGCTTTTACCTAGAAACTTACTTCTATAGTCGGATAAACTTGGCCTTGAATCGTGCCCCAGAGTGTTTATTTTTCTTATTGAATACGAATCAAAAGGCTATATTTAAGTATTAATTGGCAGACGGAGTTTTGAAAAATCGAAGCTTTTTAAATGGAAAATCATTGATGGGGTTTTTAGCTCGAGTGGGGTATTCAATCAGGTCGCAAAATGCATACCGCATATTAAATATTCCTTAATCGTGCTTTAAATACCAAAAGATGTCCAACCATATTTAATTAAAGTGTACGTCATATTTTACTTTTTGCGGTATTGTCTCTTTATATGTGTGCTTATAAAGGGTGTATCAAAATTCACGAATTTGAATTTTGCGCTATTTGTGTGGTAAACAATAAACAAATAAAATTGCAGAGTGAAAACTAACAGCTGAGTTTGGGGTTCCTTAAAAATGCAGCGCTGCTCTCATTGTCCGCTAGATGTTTAGCACATAATATCCCAGATGTTCAAAATGGCCGCTGGAAAAGCATTCGACTAGCACCGAATTATTTTCACAGATTTTATTTTTGAGTGAAATTGATTTTTTTTCTTGTCAACTTTGTGCATTTGACATATTATTTATTAGTACCTGCCGGTTAAAATTCTCTGAGCTGTTTCGAACCAAGAGAGGAACAGCTTGTTACTCGTTATTTTGCTAATTTTCTCTTTTTCTGTCATTTTTGATGAGAGCGTGTATAGACTTTGTGAGATTTCTATCGATTTATATCGATTGCGTTCGATTTAAACAGCATAAACCTTGTGTAAGTTATCTTAACAATCAAAACAGGTATTGCTGTAGCTTGAATATTGGTTATTTTTATTTTACTATTGGTTATTTTTACAAAATAATGTATAGGCACGCCCTCTAGTCTTTACCGCAGAAAATCTGCTCGTTGTGTCTCCTTTTGGAAAATATGAAAACAGTGTTTATAAAGACATTCTGTAGGCCTGGTATTTCCATAATTTCTAAATTTAAGTATAGCGCTTTTTTTGATTCTCCATCAACAAATTTATATTGCGCTTTTTGAGTTTTGAGGTTAGGAAGTGTCAGACTAGCGAAGCGAGGCGGTCGCCAGTCAGCTAGTTTCGCATAGAAGTGGATTGATCGATAGGAGCGGGCAAAATTTTAAATATTCAGTAGCGTAAACAATCGGTGACTGGCCTTTTGTGACGATCTCACAATTTCACTGAACCTAACCTAGGGTAAAGAATCTTTTCAAGAACGTACTTCAATTTGAAGTCGAACTATGTTTGCTGACCGAACGGAAGGCACAACTGACAACTTAAAATCATTTTCCACACTTAATTGACTAGTTAATACTATTTTTCAATGCTCTGAATTCATTTAATTAATTAATTCGATCGAAATTTGTAACCAAAATAGTTTACACAGAAGGTTCACGACTAGTGTCTCACAGCTGAATGACACGTCAAAAAAAAACTAGTTGGTATTCGGTTCGGTGTGAATGCATCTACGAGCTTTCGACAAAAACGTAATTTTCGGTGCGGTGTGAAAAGGGTTCCTACTACTTTCGCTTTCGCATAATTTCTTTCGTTTTTTTTTTAATGCGAAAGTGCTTTCCCTTTTTTTTTGCGAAATAACATCTCCGTTCTTTCAATGACTATATCGGTTGTTGGCATCGCAACTTTTCCGCATTACCGAACTTCCTTTCAGTTTAGTGCCCCGTAAAATCTAAATTCGTTAGTTTTGTGTAGGTCTGTGTCTGCATCTGGCAGATACCTGTGGCCAAAAGACAAACGCAAATGTGCGAAATACTAACCGTACTTACCTCAAGGTTGTATTCCAAATCACACATTCCCTTATCTGTTATTTCAAAGACAAAAACGTCAACCGACAAGAATGTAATCTTAAAAAGCTATCAGCTGCATTTATCAAACAAAAGTACACTGGCTGCCACCACGACTGACAGTCGTTACCATGTTCCAATACTTGTTTGTCAAACTAATTTCCATAGAGTGCAAGCGCCTAGGTGAGAATTTAATACACCTGCCACTAATTGAATCGTTCCATGCCAACTTCAGATTTTTAAATTTTAACTTAACTCGATTAGCACCTCGTAATTATTTCCTAGTCCTCTTAATTAGTACGAATATCTGCGTTCAATGTGGTGACCTCCTCCCCGTAAAAATTCTTGTCTAAATGTTTCATTACTCCGTAATAGCCACTGGGCACGCAATTACACCGCAAACATATTTTATCACAATACCTACCTTGGTGTAATCATCTCTAAAGCAACCACAATTGCATGCATCAGGCACACATAACAAACAATTTTATTGCTCATTAAAAAGATTAACAATTCGACCCGAAAGGTTGCGCACCGCTGTTCTGATTTATCGACGCAACGCAAACGACAGGTTGAGGAGCTTCCATTGTAATATTGTAGTTGTTTGACCCCGTCGTTATAAATTTTAATAAAAAGAAGAACGAAATAAAAAGCCACCTCCATATAAATAAACATTTGCATCAAAAAAACCTCCCATTCAATTGCTGAGTATCGTCTGTTTTTTTGAGAGCGAGATAGCCCCTTCGATCGTTTCAAAACTCTCAATCATTGCCTCATTGATCATTGAAATAAATTAAAACAAGTTACCATTTACCTAACTCACGACCGAAGGTTTTTTTTTTTTTTAATTATTAACTTACCAACAATTCGTGGTTCCCCCCTAAGACAAACCACAGCCAGACAGTTGTAGCTTTAACAACATTTAATTCATCTCACAACAACTCGGTGTTTGGAGCAAAGCTTGGCGCGCTGTGGTAGCTGTGAAGTTTTCTGCCAAAACCTTGACTATACACATACATAACAGTCGGCGGAGCAGTCGCGTTTTAGTCTTTGATTGAGTTTTGTTTTTGTTGGTTCGTTATTTTCGCCGTTTGCATCTCTTGCTCTTGTCTCGCGCAGAAAGTAAAAGTTGTCTGCTTTAAATATAAATGTTTGACTGCACAGTGCTGTGCCAATAAAAAAAGGGAATCTGAGGAAGCATTTTTTTGCTTTAAGTGTTCTTGTGAAAAATAAAAGAAAAACAACAACAAAATGTTGCAACAATCCAACGGAACGGTAACATCGAATGGGACAACGACGGCAACAACGGAACAGGCGAACGGACACGCGAGTGTTCAGCTACCAGGCACTGCTCGCCTGACAACATGGAATGCGTTTTTGGACTTTCTTTGGTTTATAGTGGCGTCCATTGGATACATCTTGCAGGACACTTACTACTTAGCATTCGGATATCCGGAGAAGGATCTCAGTACGGATATTGCACTCATCACAGGCGGAGGCAGTGGATTGGGCCGACTGCTGGCCCAGCTGCTCGCGAAAATGGGCACAAAAATCATCATCTGGGACATCAATGAGGAGGGCATCAACGAGACAGTGAGCATGGTTAAGGCGCAAGGCGGATACTGCAAGGGCTATGTGGTGGACATCTCGAAGAAGGAGCAGGTGTACAAAGCGGCAGAAGAGTCGCGCCGCGATTTCGGTGATGTAACTCTGTTGATCAACAATGCTGGTGTTGTTTCGGGCACATTGCTGTTGGAGACCCCGGACTACCTGATCGAACGCTCAATGAACGTCAACGTGATGGCGCACTTTTGGACGACAAAGGCATTTCTGCCAAAAATGATTGAGAAAAGTCGCGGTCATATTGTTTCAATTGCCTCATTAGCTGGACATGTTGGCATTACAAAACTGGTTGACTACTGTGCCAGCAAGTTTGCTGTAGTTGGTTTCGATGAGGCACTGCGACTGGAGTTGGACGTCCTTGGACACAGCAACATCGATACCACCTGCATTTGTCCGTTTTTCATCCAGCAAACTGGAATGTTCGACGATGTGAACGCCCGCTGGGTGCCAACTCTGAGTCTGAATGATGTCGCCGACAGGATTGTCAAATCGATAAAGACCAAACAAAAGATCGTCATCATTCCGGGGTACATTAGGATACTGCTGTCTTTGAAGTGGACCTTCCCGTGGGGTTGCAACGCTGGCCTGCTGCGCCGCCTTGTACCTGACGCTGCTCCAAACGGACACATCAGTGCTGTGACCCAAACAGTCGCGAAGGAGGGATCCAACGAGCCGAAGTCGAATCTCTTCACAGATATGTCCGAAACGATGGCCAAGACAGCGTCGATTTTGATACGCAGAACTCCATCGCTAGGTGAGCGAGTTCTCTGAAAAGTGTGCATTGTCCCCTAAGTGTATGTGATCCTTAGCCCAGGTTTATAAGCGTAGTTTGCTAAGGAAGTAGTGAGTTTTTTTTGTGCCCAGTGAACCCCGGATAAGTGTAGCAAGCGCTTCGGATAAGAGCGAAAGTGAAAGTGCATAACCGAAATCCTCTTATCCGAGTTATTTCAGTTTATGTAAAAAAAAAACAGTGCTTATCCAGGGCTCACTATTCCCTTAAATGCCCAGAATGAACCATGCCCTAGTATCAAACTTAAGTGTAAGTGTTTAATTAAAAATAGATTTTAAGAGGAAACGACAGTAAATGCAAGCGGAACCTCCATCAATTATTGTGCCCACAAACCATACGTAATTGCGACCGGTGTTGTCATTCAAAGTGTCGTCACGTGCTCAGTTGTGCCTGAAATGTCGCGTTTTTTGCTCATAAGTTTTCGCATGACAATCTCATAGTTTGCATTGCTATCGTGTCCCAATTGAGTACGTGTGATGAACAGAAGAGTAGCATTTTTACGCAACACGGCCTTATCTACCAAACAGAAGAACAACAAATTTCGTTTGCCATCCAATTAAATACCATAATTACATGAGTGACCTGCAAAAAGTGACACCTTGCAAAGACAAAATAATACCCACACCTGCTTTTGTAACATTAATCATCTACATTACACGATGTTGAGCAACAGCCTTATTTTTGTTGCTACATGAAATCACATTCAAATGCTGGACAGAGAGATGTAATTGAATACCATGAAGCTTAAATAATTGCACTGAAAGAGCCGCATCCAATCAAAGTAAGTATGGTACCTAGTCAGCTTTTGGGTGGAAGTTTTAACTTTTATTTTTATTTTATTTTTTGTGTGTGTGAGAGATTTAACGACAGCCACGCATGAATAATTCATACAAAATGTTTTACCGAATTCCCACACATTTGTTGAACTTTATTCAAAGTTCGGCTTAAATGATTTCACTTAGATTTAATTATAATTTACCGGTCGATTGGTACTAGGCAGAAATCACACGGTCCTGTTTGCATTTCGTGCATTAGCACGACTTTGTTCTGTTAATGGATTTTTGTTTTAATGAATAATAATTGCACAATTTATTAAAATGTATTCTTTTGACGGAAGAGTGGTTGTCATAAGTAGTCATTTTAATTTTTTTTTGTTTTGGTTTGTTGAGCGAAGTAATTAGTCCCCTTCGTGGCGAATGTCACGTAGTTTGGTCTCAGGTATGAACCTCATTGCAAATACGTCATATACATAGAATCGAGACCATAATTCCAAATATGTGAATTCAAGTCACGACCTTTTTGAACGTCCCATTTCTGTTTGGTTCTAAATAGGTTTATTGAGAATGAGGGACACTTTGTTACCAGAGCCAGAGCGATGAATAAACAATGGGCGCGTTCTATTGACCGCTAGACGTCTACCCAGTGATGCCAATCCGAATCGAAGTTTTCACGCCTAAGCCCAAAAAAAAATGTTTTTTTGAGAAAAATTATTCCGTTTTGGAGAAAAAAAATGAAAATTGCATATATTTTTATGGTAGTACAATTAACCTGAGCCTTTTTTTTATGCTCACATGATCTATATAGATCATTGATTTTCATGGTTTACAACAAAAGTTGGCCTAATGTGATTAAAATTATTCACAAAACGTTGGTTGGTTGATAGGTAACTAAAACTTTGTTGCCCTCTGTAATCCAAGAAACTAACAGAGGATTTTGTAGCCACATTTTTGTATATATTTTTGTTTGACGTCGAATAAGAATATAAATTGAGATTGAGAATTGGAAAATGAGCATGATGCACAGCTACGAATGAAAATGAGTGATGCGACATTGATCAAAATACCAGATTTACAAAATACAAAATTTATTTGTGTAAATTGAAATTTCACAAAAATATATGCCATTTTTCTCGAAATTATTTTTCATCGTAATTATGCCTGAGTTGGCATCACTGCGTCTTCCACATCATATCCCAGATGTGGCCGCTAGAGCTATGGAGTGGAATAAAAATTACATTACATTCTTTTTTTAATGAAATAAACATAATTTCAGTGCGAATTTTATTAACGAACTTGACCACTAATATTGTTTCGAGTTCTGTTTTGAAAGCTCAATTTGTCATTCCCTTTTTCTAAATGTAGTTGGTAATTTTGCGCTTTATCGGCAACAAATTTCCTGGAAGTGAAATTTGTGTAGGATCACTAGCGCAAATGATAAAACGATTTTTTTTTATATTTAAGAGGTTTGCTAGTCATTTAGCGGTCAATGGAACGCAGCCAATACATAGCTGAGCCATCTGTCAAATAATTTTTAATATGTAACAATTGAAAACTCCCGTGGGTTTTTTTTACACATATCGACAAGTTTAAGTTCAATTCTTCGTTGATTTAAACAAAAATGTCTTCAGGTGCGGCAAAAAAGAATTCCTACTACCGAATAAGCATTATTCTTCGATCTTTTTGGAAATCTTAAGGTTTAACTCTCATACAAAAATCTCTTGAAAATATCCCTTTAGTCGAGTGGTACGCAGCTCTAGCTAAAAAACTAAATTTGTGTTTCAAAACGTACTTTAAATATCTGTCAAAATAACGCTAGTGCGTAAATTTAATAGTTCGGCACACTTTCTCAAGCAACATTTTGAGAGATCGTTCTATTGTGTTGTGTTTTTGTTTTGCGGAAAGCATAAGCGCATAAGGATTTTTTTTTAATTACTTTATCGACGAGGAGTACCTAGAATCTAGAATGGTTTAAATCAGAGAAAAGTCCTTGGACTACAAAAAAACAAAAAACAAAAAATAACGAAGCTAAGTTATTTTCAAAGGACAGCTGTTTTCTTTAAGACTTATAAATTTTGAAAACAGCGCACTCTAAGTCAAAATTTGGCTAGGATTTTAGTAATGCTTTGAAAGTAAAGTTTGACAGCAGCTACAGTTAAGATCGAGCATTGCAAATAGCTTTAAGAGTTTAATTATCATTTCTGCAAAAACTCGCCGATGAATTCACATCGAACACCAACTCGTTTTCCATTGACATTTCAATCACCTGAGAGACACTAGTCGTGAAACTTCTGTGCAAACTATTTTGGTTACAAATTTCGATCGCATTAATTAACAAATAAAATGAATTCAGAACATTTAAAAATAATATTATCAATTAAGTGTGGAAAAAATATTTCGAAATCCAGGTTAGTGTTCCCACTGAAACTTCAACATTTCAAATGACAGCTAGTGTCAATATTCATTACTGATCTTTTTTTCTGTTTAGAAGTCAGAAGTGGTTGAACCTAAAGAACATTTTTTAACTACGTATATTAATTTAAACATGAATTTAAGTGCTAATTCATATATATTAAATATAGGTTCGTTCGTGTACTTTCAGCATAGAAAAATGAAAAACGTCAAATATCAGAAATCGAAAGAGAAATCTCTCAATTACAAGAGAAGTACCTGACCGGTTTTCTTACAAAAACTTTAAGAAATGTCATTTTGACATCATTGTTAAATGCAGGATTTACGAAATAAGTTGGAATTGAATATTTTATAAGCTAAATACCTACTAAACTTAACATTTTGAATGCACTTAGAACTTAGAACTTCTTCCTCCGACATCGTTGAAGACGAAAATAAATAGAGTTTTACTTGTCAAACTTTTGAACTGTCACATAGTTGTCAGTTTTCATTTTTCATTTTGCAGTAAGTCGAAATTCGGAAAGTAGAAATTTACGAAAAAATTAAAAGAGGGGAAATGGATTTCTCTCTCATTTTTCCCAATTTTCTCATGCGACCACGTATCACACAGTTTCTTAGCAAATTTTTAATAATTTTACCTTTGCAAAAAAGTAGCCGAACGAACCTTATATTGTTGACTCAATATAGAGGTATGGAGTTCGCGATGAAAAATTATTGATTTTTACTTTCTTTTGTCAGCGGGCTGAAAAGTGAATAAATGACGTGCGGAATTGGTAAAGAGGTTTGTTCGATTTGACAAACTTACAAATGCAGCGACGAAATTTAACATTTGGAAATGTTGGAAAATGCTGGACATTTGGGCTGTAATGTTGAATTTAGCCTAAACGATGAATTTAGGTGCGGTGTAAATGTATATTAAACGACTCGTTTTGAAAACTGAAATATGTATGAAATATGTATAGGAAAGTGAAGTTTTCGAGTGTTTTCGCGAAAATCCGGTTTCAGCTTGGTGTGAATGGGGTATTACACTGCAAAGCAAATATTTCTATTAGATATGTTTGATATGCTTTTATCAAATTTATCAATCGCAGTCAGAACGGTCATGTTATTGCGCTTAGGTAACCTTATTTATTTTTCGACTGTTAAAATAGTTAAAAATAGAAACAATTTAATCAATTGGTATCTCAATCCTTTTGTTTTTGTTAACTACCTACGTCAACTATCGTCAGCTATCGACGTAGATCAATATTATGAACCGCTACGTTATATATGGATATAACAATGTCTCACTTGTGCCTACTCATAGTTGTTTTCAAGGCTAAGAAGTCAGCTGTCACATTCCATATCGTAGCTAGTTTATTTTTTTCGATCTGCCACTTTGATTCTTTAACACGCTTAACGTATTTACACTCAGCAATTTGACTTCTCTTCTATTATGGAGATTCGTAGACATTTATAAAGCTTTTTATCTTTGCTAAATCAGGCAGCAGCCACAGTCTTATGGTGTCTCTGGTATGTTTTGGTTTATACGACTATCACGGTATTTTATTTGTGATATCACGTTCCGGTTTTGGGTATAAATCAGGAAGAAAACAGGACAGGTATTTCAATCTGAAGACAATTTAGTCGATAAAAATCAACTCACACGTGCATGATATCTAAACCTAGTCTTTATATTTATTTCGGTTGAGTTATGCGACGCAAATGTAGCTAGTACATGCTTAGCCTTAAGCTACGATTACACGTGTCATTTTTCGTGGCAAATTTTGGCATGGTGACGTCACGAAAATTCGGTCATTCTGTGGTCACTCGTGTGTTTTTCGTGAGAGTGCGCTGCGACAGGCAATCACACGTAGTGACAAATTTAGGACAAATGTTTGCATCAGAATGACGTTGGCATGTCAAAATTTGACATGAAAAGTGGCATCTCTAACCTCTAACCTCTTAGTCGTCTAACTGCTGCAGCGCAAACGAGTACTGTGACCACCATTATTTTGAATTACGTTTCAATTGCATTCCTCAAAGAAGATTTTCCTCTTCTACGAGCTTTTCAGCGAATCCCAAGCGATACATGTTCGCATTGTCTACCTCAGAACTAGATTTCGTTCGCCTATAATTATGCGAATGCAAACTTCGTAAAGGAGACGATATGTAAATTTATTTATAAATTCATCCAAGGGGGTTCTTCTGGTTCCCTCTGATTCCCTTCATTTTCGTGAACCATTTCGATCTAACTAATTATTTAGCTCGATTTTGTTAGTGAGGCAACATTTCGCTACTGTAGCCTATGTGGCGCACTTATTAATTTTATGAGAGCGAATTTTAATCTGCAGCTGCAGGCTCCCCTAGGTTTGGAGAATAAACAATAGATAGCTACCTGAAAGCAAAAGTTAACGATTGTGCATATAAGCTATGTCTACAGTGTCCTTACGTGTCAAAATGTCTTTGTTAGTTCGATCTAATTGTGACTCGTATTCACAATTTATTGAAAAATTCAGTCACTAAGAGGACTTAATTTAAAAATTTCCGAGGAAATCTATTCTTAGTGTTTGTTTATGCTTAAGGGTCTGCCTCTGCTTTAAATTCACAGGTTAGTCCAAGTAATAGTAATAGTCTGTCAGATTCATCACGCTGCTAACGTAGGAGCGTCATTTTTTTGATTTGAAAATCATACCGAGTTTTTGATTTTATTAAACACTAGTGCCCACTTATAATGAACTCGAGAAGACTGACAAAAAAAGAACAAAAATCAATGAAAGACTCTTAATATAACAAAGAACAAGGAAAGAATTATGTCGTATATATAAATTGTTTTTAATTCTAGAAGTAGTTTAATTTGAGAGAACTATGACATGTTGTTAAAATGTTATGCGAAATTGGAGTTTACGACGCTTTAAAAAAGGTAACCATTACCCTTTAAACTTTAAATATTTCCATAAGTTATCTTAATTCATCTTGATTATATACAATATAATAAAAGTTCAGGTAATCACCCAACACAGATGGTAAATGTTTTTTAATTACACCACCTTAGGTAAAGGTTCTCCAAATACATTAACATTCCACTCAATTCCATTGCTAATGCATCATAATTTATTTTCTTCACACACCGACCACGCAAAAATGCTTTGCCGGCTTTCAAGCAGAACCCCACCAAGTCCGAATTATGATAACAATCTTAACAAACAATGGGTAATTCAGGGTAATTGAAATAATGAACTCACTTATAACTGGTTTTAATTACGATTCAAAACAAGTCGCGTGATTGTGCGGTGCAGGCTTGTTGAGTTTTTTTTTTGTCAGTTGCAGAAACGATTATAACTTTTTCCATAGGCGAAGAGTATCTACTTTTGTTCACCTATGAGCTTAGTTTATGTCTGGTCAACATTGAAAGGTCAAATTATTGTTCACATTTGTGGAATAGCTACTCCTTATAATGAATAAAACTAAAAAACAAACTCAAACTTAAATTTGGAAATTATAAAAAAAAGAGTGTTTACCTATTTCGTACGAGAAGGTCAAGCAAGACACAAATATGTTAAAATAACAAGATGACTGCAATAATCGTCGAAAAAGGTCCGACTTTATTAGAACAAGGCCGCTAAAAATGACCACTCCATATCTACCTAATTATAATACAAATTCTTCATTAAGAGACATTGGACTATTTGGGCTTGTATAATCAGTTCGTAATACTAATAATGATTGCGGAATTGATTTCCTAAAAAAATAAAATGGGTTAATCTGGTTTATAAGATTTAAGCTATCTTTTGAAATAATCGTTAATTCATTGCAACTGCCGTTCAAAGTGTAGGTACCATCAGTGTGGTTGAAGGATGTCAAATCCGAATAGCAATGTGCGTTGCATTTTATTTTTTGTTTTTTATTTGCGTCAGATACCAGTGTCTAACAATTTGTTGGCTGATAAATCTAAATGAGTATTCATGTCTTTTCAAATGTCCTAACTGGAAGACGTTGATTGCCTTCAAATTTAGTTAGACAGAATCAGATGACAGAATGATGCATAGTTAACCTCGATCAATTATTTTTTTTTAAAGAACTAACTGTCATTTTGATGTTGCTTGTACACTGGCGTTCAAAATAAAAGCCAAATTTATGTCTTTATGCTTTATGTCTTTTTTTAGCCGTATTTTTATGCATTTTTATTTGTTCACTGACATCGAATATTTATTCTTATTAGATGAAAACTAAAAAGTGCGACAAGATAATCGTAGTCCTTGGTCTCTCTTATAAGCCGAGCAAAAGTTTGTTGTGACCATTAAGTGATTTTGGACGAATTGTGTCAACACTACGAAACCAAATAAATTATTTGCATTTGTTTTAAAAATCTAGATTATTAAAAAGTAATCCAGATCAAAAAACGAAATTTTCTGTAACCAAGGATCAATGAGTTATTAGATGAAGGTATCTACCTAAAAACACTTTCGATCGATAATAATTGTCAAAAATACAGTGAAGAATTTGTATATTCTTTTTGAATCAATTTTTGTTCCCTATTTTTCTTTTAAGTCACCATAGGTGAGGTGTACATTTTTAGCTTTAGGACGAGCAAATTGAAGAAGTTTGTTCGAATAATCCTAAAGCTATGACGAATGTGTGTTATAAAATAACAGCCCGAAAGTGGGCAAGGTCATCCTGTTGATATTTTTATAGCAATGGCTTATGAAATTTCGCGTTCCTATAAAAACAAAATGGCTTCCGGAAGTGATGAACTGAAAATTATTTATTTATTTCATACAACTGATTGATGAATTGTGGGACTAATTTTCTGAAAAAAATCACCACTCTCATTTTACATATTATCAATCAGAAATAGAAAATCTTTCCGTTTTATATATCTATATTTATGGGTAGAATATCCCTGACACATTAGGCGTCTGATTTGTGATCTCAGTCTTACGCTTTTATTAGCATTGACTGTGGACAAACGGATCTCCCTGTCCCGTTTCGTGCACACGAGTGTGATGGCGTAAATGCAGAATATAAGTCCAATATTGTCACTTGTGAGCGCTTATGGCTGGTTTTGAATTTTGTGACTTTCTTGATAGGAGATAAACATTTTCAGAATACAAAAACCTAACAAAATAAATTTCACATCACCTTACGACGGTTTTGTGACTTGTGACGTATCAGTGAAGTTTGCCAGAAATGATCTGTTAGTTACGTTTTTTTTTTTCCAAATTACGAGTTACATCCTAATTGGAATGACAATTTAGGATATCATTTTGGTTTAACTCCTGTTTGTCAGTTTGATTTTCGGCAATCGTTCAGATTTTCAACCCATTATACTGGCTCCCATGATTCTATAGGTGTACTTGAAGGGAATAATTACTAAGTTTCCGAACAACAACCATGAACGCAAATTAACTTTAGGTCAACTTATCTGTCGAAAAGTGTGCTTTGCCTTCTCCAAAGCTATAAATTCATATTCTTATAATTTTTTGTACATCTCCCTTCCAATAACATTTTGATTAAATTTCCATGAGTTGTCCTAAAGTCAAGCTGTCACATAAATTTCTTGCAAAATAGAAATGGCTAGGTATAACAACCGGATGCAATCAGCGACATCTTTACCTGAAAGTAAGAAATTCTGGTTCGATCTTGAAAATGTATCCAGTAGAAGAGCTGGGTGTTCTATAATTGTTCTGAGAAGGAATTAACAACATGGTTTGTGGTTGATAGTCAATTGCCGTTAACAAAATGAATGTCATTGCGGTGGAAGCATTAGTATGCACTTTCATGCCGCGGTAAAGTGTGCATATGTTGCTATCTATCTGGGATATGGAATATTGTTTCCCCAAGATAATCGGGTGTGCTAACCACTATCGCAGAGAGAATTGATTAGAAATTTTTAAAATAGTTATAACCTTTCTGTTAAGCTAAACTTAAGCCTCAGATCCTACAAAACCATCGGCCATTTAATTGAAAAATTCTTGTGGCACAGAAAAAACTAGTATTTACTTTCTCAAAATCAAAATCATTCATCTGCGCATGAACAGCTCCTGTTTTGGCATTCGACTTCGAAGCCCCAACGCTCCTACATGCAACCTGCTATTCACTATCGCCGCCAATTTGCACATTTCCGTTCAACCCGTTTTCTAGCACGGTATTAAAATTATTAAACAACAAACGACCTTGTAACATTTTCAATCTCAAACTTCATTCACTTTTACTGTTAATATTACCGCATATAAAATTGCCATGCTATGGATACTTCTTTCAATTTATCTGCAGACAGTGGTCCATTTATACAGATGTGTGCGGGAAAACAACAACAACAGACCTGTTTGGACGTGGTCGCGGTAGACAGGTATACTCGTATGCCTATGCCTATGAGTAGAAGAAATACTTGCTACGGAAAGTAGGACAGTAATTGCTCTATGCCGGTTTGTTGTTTTCATAGCCAACGCACCTGTCATGGCACGATATTCATAATACCCGTATAGCTACCCACAAAAACAAAACAAAAAACAGAAGGAAGGAGACTTTGTTACTGTTTTCAATGAGAATGTATTGTTTTGGTAGCTATACCATATCCCATCGATGACCTTCTTAGGCTGTAATAGTTTCTGCTAATAGTAATATTCCACCATGCAATTAATTTGGCTTTTATTTTTAATCATATGTTACTGATGGTTATTTTTTCCGTTCGGTTCCGGTCGCTATTTTGTTGCTCACACGAAAATGGCTACATGAGCAGATTTGAGGTAGAGCCATTCATAATACGGTGCCAACTTGAATGGTCACAAAAAAATGCAATAACCTGTAAATACAAAAAAAAAAATGGAAACCAAAGTGTGATATCATAATAAATGGAAGATAGGAGCTATAAATTTTAAGCAATTAGTTGCATTTTCATAAGCTTTGTCTGCTAGTAGATTACAATTTTATATGTCGAATAAGACGGATTTTAAACTTTAAAAAATACTTATTTATGACTGAAATAAATATATTCAAGAAGATACTAAAAAAATAAAATTCAAGCTGTGTTTATAATTAGTATTCCTCCAATTTTGTACTTTGGCAACACTGCATCAGTTGCGCATTTACGACCAGCAACATATCGCACTACCTAACCTTCAACTCTGGAGCGCAGTCGTAGTGAATTGTTTATCAGCAACAAAAGCGCACTTTCGACACTTCGAATTCATTTCGAAAGCAAAATGGCTACTCACTATAACTATATTTTAGTATATTTATTTGTGAAATTTAACTTGGGCTCTAATCCCGCAACTTTTGAGACGAATATCGTTGAAACGATTCAAAACTAGCAACTAAGTGCAAAAAGTACGAGCTTAAGAGCTTCATTTAGTTCAAACTCCACGATGAAAACAAAAAACCCTGAATATAGGTAACTTATTTTGGTTCTCAAAACATCAAAAACGATCATCATTTAACGTAATTTGCCCCTGGACATATATTATATTGAATTTGCTTTAAATTACTCCCGTTTCTATCGGAAGCTCCACAAAAAAAAGCACAAATGTACTTCCACACTGTTCCACCTAGTGACGTGATTTTCACCCATCACACTTCCTTACCTGTCACTGTCAGCTACCAGTACAAACTTGTTTTCGCCGCTTTGCCAGCAATGTGAAGTGTCACTGACATTGACATCGCTTTTTTTGTCCTACTGTTGTCCTATTGTTGAAATTCCTGTGTATTTCTTAATATTGTTGAAAATCCTCTCTATTACTTATTATTTTTGAGTAAAAACCAAGACAAATAAATTTTAAGTAGCCACAGCTGAAGAAACCCATTACGGAGCTCATATCGCCCAAAGTAGCCATTGCGAAACCACATAAATGTTCATTAAACATACATACATTAGTACTTTTTTTTGTCAATCGAAAACAACAATTTCCAACCAATATCAATTTGAATATTGTTTTTTTTTTTACAAGCTGTTAAAATTGCAAAAATGGTAAATATGAGAGGTGAATATAATTTTTTTGCAAGGTTGGGAAAAAAACCCTTATTGCTTTGAGAATAACAATTTTTCAGATATGTGAACATTTCAGGCGGATTTGCTCGTATAAGAATTATGCAATGCAGAACTTGAGAATTGGGGTTCTGGGGTTTTGAGCATTTCTGCAGTCAAAAATGAATTGCAACAACTTTGGATCTGACTTGTAAAATTATGGTCGCATTTCTTCACCAAAAAAGTCTGCTCAAAAGATGTCAAAATATCGCCAGGCGATACGAATACGTTGCAGGCATATGTTGTAAATTTAGTAAAAAAAAAGCTTATAAAAAGAACAAAATCGCTATTCACTTGTTCCTCTTTTCCTTTACCTGCATTTTGATTTGGTCTTGGCTTTTAATATGTTCCTCAAGAAAAGCTCGTTTCCTTGGAGTATCGTTTAAAATGGCTGATCTTTTAACTCCCTCCGAGAAATAGTTCTCTTTTTTGCACCTGGCTATGAGTAAAGCCTTGCAACTTCTGGGACCAAAAATGCATTCTGTTCTCCATGTTACAATTAGATGTAAAACTAAGAACACTATAAAATAGAAACTGGAATCCGTACAAAGCTCATGAATATACACAAAATTCACCAAAAGATAAACACATAGGTACAAAAAACAACTGACACAATACCAAACGGTCCAATTTTATGGACAAGCTCCAACTGACGATCAATACAAAACTTTAGTAGACACGTCGTTTGCTTTGGAGAAGACCAACTATTTCACGCGACTCTTAATTTGAAGGGGAACCCTGTAATTTTTAAATGTTACAACTAACCCCTGTTACTGTTTATCCCGTCTTCCCCTACTGTCTTTTGCAAGTTCCTTACGTCTCAGTTTACCAGATTTTGGGAAGCCCAAGCGATAAATAAAGCGCGTCTTTTTCCTCTCTCTGATGGCTCCTTGGCGGCCTGTGAGTAACTCTAATCCGATTTATTAAGATTTTACTACTTAAGGTAAAAAAAAGGAAATGACATTCGGGACAAAATCTGTTAGCTTCTCTAAGTATTCCGCTAAGTAAGTCGTACCTAGCTATACCTGTGTTACTGTTATTCAGGTGTGGTTCCGATTGAACAGCTGTCACTGACAAAAAACGGACTTTTCCCTTTTTTTCATCCAAAATTATTTATTTTTCCTCTTTTGATACCGGTTTTTCCCGTTATTATTCCCTTGTTTTTGTTCTCAGAAAGTAAAAGAAAACAGTTTTGTAAACATAACAAAAGTATGTTATTAATCAACACAAAAATATCTTACAACAAAAAATGTCACACTTGTAATATCTTGCAAACATATTTATTGTGATCTTTGAGTAGGAATAATATAAATTGCAAAATATTTTATTGCATATTAACACATTATACGCATTCCTAGCCTCACACGTCACACCCCAACCAATCTAAAAGGCCACAATAAAAATGATGACAGAGTTGTACCTATAGGTACTCGCAATATTCGTTTATACCTTGCATACCCTATCATTTATTTCTGTACACTTCAATTATTATAAAAGCCATTTTTGTGTTTTGAGTTTTTCGTTTATTTCATTGCATGCGTTATGTAATTTTCTATTGCGTTAGGTAAAAATATAAAACTGATCGTAAATTGACGCGTCTTTACCTGAGACGTTCGCCGGTAACGTCTTATGTATACACTTGCCTATTAATCATTTGCATTTGAAATTGGGGATCGATTGAAAGCAGGTCAGACGGTCAAAATGATATTCAGATGAATCATCACTTGGTGGTTGAATGAATCCGACGGATATAATGCTTCCGTAACATGTGGACAACTTGTGTTATATCTCTTCCCTTGTGAATATAATTTATTCCTTAAAAATCTGCATTCAAAGTGGTAATTGCTATTTTTTTTTCATTTCAGATCCTTAACCATGAAAGGGTTGTCCATAATCTGATTGCCAACAGCGACATCATCAATTACCCAGTAGTGGTAGTACATTTTCTACAACGTTCTTCGGATATCTTCAAAAGAAGAAATTGAGAAGCAACAAGATGCGACACTCAAAATGTTTTATTTTTCTTCTCACTGGTGACAGACAGAGTTTTTACATTAAAATAAAAAACATCACAGAAACTTGCGGACATACATTTTGTACTAGCTTACCGTGAAATAGAAAATTTGGAATGGGATATGAATTTAAATGCACGTTAGCTGGACTTACAGTTAGTGTCAAAAATAAAGCTCACAAATTTTTTTAAGTTTTTCTTGCAAATACATATACTTATGGTTACGAGTAAAACGTATTGACACTTGGAAAATTGGCACAGCGTCTTCTGAATAATTTTTAAAATGTACAGTTTAATCTCTTTTTATTTTTTGTATGGACATTTATTTAATTATTATTATTTTTAACTAGGTGTAGATATGTATTATAATGTAAATAAAAGAAATAATGTTAAAACAAAATTGCATAGCTTTAAATTAATATTTTCCGGCGTGATGAATTGGCGGTAGGTATACCTTCCTCTGAAGTGTAAAAATAATTGCGGCAAATTGGTGCTTCAATTAAGCGGTGAGTCTGTGTATGTTTAAAGTAAATTCAAGATGCAGATGGACTTCCTGCCGTGAGTGAATTTCAGTGTGTTTTGCATTTGTATTTGTTAATTTGATTCGAAAGCGATGCAATGAATATCCTTGTGAGTACCTACAAATTTTTTTCTTAAAGGACCTTCATATGTTGTCGCGCAGTGAAGTTTATACAAAGGGCGAGGTGTTCTCTGCACACTCTATCCGAATCTATTAGTATAATCCACTTAACTTAAGTTACCTAATTATGAAACACATTTCTGTTTCTTGCAATAGTTTATCAATCAGTATTTGTAAATGAATAGTTGTAATTAACACAAGATCTTAAAAACATTATATGCAACCAAAACACAAAACTCCCCGTATCGATAATTCCACTTCCCAGTCTATGTTACTTGG
This sequence comes from Cheilosia vulpina, assembly GCA_916610125.1. NCBI lineage: Eukaryota > Metazoa > Arthropoda > Insecta > Diptera > Syrphidae > Cheilosia > Cheilosia vulpina. The sequence continues at coordinate 37,718,420 of OU744279.1, read as the reverse complement.
TGCAAATGAAACTTACCCATCGGGGTGTTCATCTCGCTTGAGAGCACCGTGGACGTGAAGAGGAAAAATAACGTACAAACAAAAAGACAAAAAAAAAAAATAAAAAAAAACCGTTTCCCTTATAAATTTACCTGGCTTGGTATTCTCCTACATCAAGCGCACTTTGTTGCAGTTCGCCTTCGCACTTGTAGTTTCATTTTCGTTTTCGTTTCACCCTGGCCAACATAGCCCAGTGTTGCTTGCACTTTCTCTGCATTTATCCCATGAAACGTGGTAAATTTTCCCTTTTTTTCCTTTCCCTCAAATTCCCTCTTAAAATTCCACGATACTTTTTGGCGTCAAAATCCAGTTTTTAAAAGTAAAATTTGTATTACACGGAACAAAATCACGTTAAATTAACCTTTAAGCTTAGTATTCTGCTCGCGCTAAATTTTATCTCCCATACAAAAATGTCTAAAAAGATAGCGATGCAGTTTAGCAAGGCAGTATCCTGTTCGCTCGCTAAATTCTTAACTTCATATAGATGGGCCGATGACAAGCAGGGCTGTCGTTTCACGACAAAAAGCAGCAGCACTATCAGGCGACAAAAAGCAGTACAAAGCAGTATAGCGTATACGATATAACTATGTATGAAGCAAACGATGAAATTAAAACACTTAACGCACTTAAGTAAATTACTTATAGTACGTTTCCACCGGACACTAATGGCGAGATTTAGGGCAAGAGATTACAAATAAATCATGAGGTGCATAAAAGCAGAAGATTAATTTGACGTTTCACCTGATGTTGTCAACTACTGTCAAATCGAACAACCCAAAATTGTGATAACTGAAAAAAATTAACGCGCATATTTTAAAAAAGCAGTATTTTAAGAAGCTGTGTAGTACAGCAGTACAAAGATACAGAAAGCAGTACAAATACTGCTTTTGCAGTACAACGATAGCACTGATGACAAGTCTCCACTCATTTAGCTCGCGAAATAAATCGAAGATAAATTTTGACAGAAGCAAAAGGAGGAAAAAGTTTGTGTTGTGATTATTATGGATTTTGGGGAGGAAACCGCAGAGAACATTAGCGTGATATATAAAAAAAAAATGCAAGGAGAATGTGTGGAGAATCGAAGTGGAGACTAGGGACGCTAAAATTTAGCGCGAGCAGGATACTAAAAGATAAAATTTTGATAAAAGACGATTTACATGAGCTGTTTTTTAGGTAGGTATTTTGATCAAATTTCAGCAAAAGAATTTTAGTTTGAATGTTTTTTGTTAGTTTTCTGATTTTCCCACGATTTTGGTGTTTTTCTCTTTATCCCACGGAAGGTTTTTCAGACATTGAAATTCAGACATTGAAAAACAGACAGAATACAAGATCACACAAGATACAATATACAAAATACAATAGCCAAGCCTGATCAAGCGTCCCACTTCACCCTACTGTTTCGTTCACCTGCGGTGCGCTATTCTTTGCAGAACTTTACCTTAAAGCACAATTTTTTTTTTATAATTTTTATATGCAAAGTCTTATGTTGGCCTTGCCTGTTTCTTTTAAAATCATGTAGAGTTGTTGTAAATAAGCACATTTTTTCCCAACAGCAAAAGTAAAAAACAAAAAAATAAACATAGTACTTATAAAAAAAACAACAAATAATGGAATCGTTGTCTGTCACGTCCTCGTAGTGCCCTGAAATTGAACAAAAAAATATACTAAATTCCCAGTAGAAAATATAGTGAACACCTTACGGCAGGCACGTCTCTGTAATGTCGCGGTTTGACGTAGAGTTCAACAGGAAAATTTGTTTTTTGATCAATTGGTAGGTACACGAATTTAAAGCTCTTGTTTGATCTCAAACAGAAACACCCTTTTTTATCTAAAGACTATCCTTTTATTTTAAAAGCGCATTAAATAGTGATCTCAAAAGTCAAGTTAAGTTTTGATTGTGAAATATATTTCTGGTGTATAATGTTGGGTTGCTAACATTTGTTCGAACAAATATAAAATACTTCGATCACTTTTCATGTTAAATTTGCAAAACAAAGCTCGGCAGGTATAGTATCGTCCTTCGATTTCGTTGCTTTGACAAGAAACATAGGGAAATTCCAATAATATAGACCTCAAACGCAATGGTTGATTTTTCTCGTTAGTTATAAGTGAGTAAACCCTATTAAGTTCCTTTGGACAATTCCCACAAAGTCACAAGGTTTTTTATTTGTCGAAACTCCACCGTAAGGAAATTTTTGATTATATGCAGATGTAAACATTAAAAAAAAAAAACAAATATACATCGCGGTTTTGGACAAAAATGTTCGTCTCAAAAAATAGTCTAAATCACGAACCCCGCAATTGCATTTTACCACAGGCCTTGTTTGATCTTGTTACATCTTTTATGAGCTAAAATACGCACAGATTTAAAGAGGCAAATAAACATCCCATCTCAGATAAAGTACCTGGTATGAAAAATATCCTATTCAAACAAACACTTTATTGGAAAAAAAACGTATAAAATTCCAAATGGCTGAATATAATTTTACAGCCAACTCACGGGACGACTGAATCAGTTTAAGCAGTTAGTGTCTATGTTTATCCATCAGAAAATTATTCATTATTAAACTACGTTCTATTTTGTTTGACTGACGAGTTATTCAGATTCGTTTTAGGTTATCGAACTATTAAGATTCAAGGTGAAAAACTCTAGTTCTGTTGTGTTTCCAAAAAAAATAAATAAATAAAAAAAAACACGAAATAACAACAAAAGCAGATGACATTTATATAGAACTTAAATTATTTCTATTAGATTTGAAAAATAAAAAAACATGCAGAAACTAAAGCTAACGAAACCGTCTGGCAAAATCACAAACACGTTTTTTTAAACAGTTATCATGTAGCGATTTTCAAGGTCCAGAAATGAGTGTGCAGTTATTATGATCAACAAATAAACCAAATGACTATTTGAAAATATTTTGTGAATATACTTGTTTAAGTCTAAGTCTTATTCGAATTCAATCGTTAAAATTTCGAGAGTGCAGTGTTCTCAGACTTTAAAAAAAAATTTAAACCTTTTTCTTATCAGCAAAAATATTTGTTTCAAAAACAATCACCTTAATTGAATGTTGAAAATTTTTACATATTTATGTCTAAACAAAAAGTTGAAAACGTAACCCTTTCAATACCTAACAATTTAAATTATTGCGAGTTCCAACCAGGTTAAAATATAAAGCTCAATCGGAGTACCTACAATTTCATTATTTTATGCAGAAACTTTATGAACTCACAATGTTTGATCTAGAATTAAAAAAATTAAGTGAACGTTTTTCCCCTCAATCTGTAATCACTAGAATTCTTCGCTCACTTTTGTAGTAAGACTGGAAACGAATGTCAAAATGGCAGTAGTGGGGATAAATTCACTCCACAGAGAATCTTACAAGTTTTTACCCAACAAATTTCTTAGTGTAAGAATTGAAAAAGCTGCCAGTCAACTGACTGTTGACAGATGATTTCAAATTTTGATGTCCTATTTGGCATACTCGTTCCAAGAATTTTTGAAATTTTGTATTACGTAGGTATCTGTCATTTTTCATAGATTATATCGTTTTCCATCTTATTGGTTTCACTCGGGGATCCACTCATTCTGTAATCCAATGGGAAAAGAATACTGCTTCTGATTGAATCCACAAGAGTATTGATAAATTGCAAAAAGAAATATCTGCTGCTGTCAGCCTGTATAAAATACATATATTACACTTGTGTGAGTGCTTTTTGAGTGGATTCTGACTTCAAATTTGGAAGCAAAATTCTCTTCTCAGAATCACCAGAAGAGTATTTTTTGTGCCAATGCAACGGTTTCAGTTCAGAAGTGATTTTTTGACTCCGGACTCTCCCGGACGCTTCTTTTTGCCCAATGGAAAACTAGAAACGACATAAGTTTTTCGTATGTGACTCTCTCTCGAGAGAATTTATCCCTACCTCCAGCGTCGTCACTTGAGAATAAAAAATGCCTTTTTCAATAAAATAATGCCTAAAATAAACTAAAAAATTAAACACAAATATAATAAATAAAAACAAATTTTATTCCAAACAAAAATAATTTAATTATAAATCACAGAAATTATCAAAATTCGTGAGTTTTTAGTTTCATAAGTGGGTAAAAAGTATTGTACAAAACAAGCATAGTTTTAGTCCATCATAATATATTGATTTTTGAAACAGGGATATGTGTGTCTGTTTGAATTGCATATCATAGCAGTTTTTGAAATAAAAAAAAAATGCAAAAATGCAAAAAAAAAACAAGCCTTAGCTTATGAAATTATGCCTAAGAGGTATGAAAAAGCTTGGTTGGTTACACTGCGCTCCCTCTGCCATTTTGACAGTCTTTACCATTCTTTTCTTACTGCAAAAGTAGAAGAAAAAACTTACTTGCTCTCGCGAAGCCGCCATCCTTCACAAATTATTTGAGTTAAACAACGGCATTGAGTAAAAATTCGTTAAATTTATGAGTAAAGTAACAGGAAAATGTTAATTTTTTTAAATATTGATGCATACCTACCTTTTGTGTTAGGTCTTCTTGAAATTGGGATTTTAAATTGAATTTGAAGATTTAGCATTTTGAAATAAATGTAATGAAACCGGAGACAAAGCAGAAACTCTAAATATGTATTAACACATACAAAAACGACGGCTGGGTGTCTAATCTACCTTTAAAGCGTAAAAAGTAAGAGTGTTTCTCTCAGTTTTATCAACGCTTTTTCAAATTCAACAATGCTTAAGATAAATGGAGACGTTCGGATGGCAGCTGACTGACTTGATGTATTTCAGTTTTTTATTGCCCTAGATTGGTCATATGAATAGCTTTTTTTTTCAGTTGACGTTTGTGGACGGTTAACCGACAAATCTAGTCAAGAATACTCATTTTACATTTCCAAGTGTCAAAATTCAAAATAAACCGCGAGAATACAAAAACAATTCAAGACTATAGTCAATGCATTCGGATACCTTGTCGAGAAAAATCTAGTTGACGTTTCATTCATTCTCTACTTCCATCGCCAAATTCCAGCCGGCTGGCAACTGACATTATGCAATTCTACAAATACTCGCCAAATAAATATTTTAGGTGATTTTTCTCACTTTAGTAGTATCTTTGGCTTAAAAATCTGCGGATTCCACTTGCACTTGCTGCTGCTAGTTGCCACTTGCTAAACGCATCGTCACGTTCGCCTGTTGGTATTAGTGCTGGTGGTCGGTGTTCCCCTGTTTATGGTCATCCAGCAGAAACAAGCTTCCAAATTCAAGTGAGTGAGAGAAAGAGCTTTAAAGCGAATTACGATCGACGAGTTGCAACATCGCGTTCGACTTCGACATGTTCGGTCACTTGGACTTATTTAGGCCACGCCATTGCGATGCGTTTTTCTTTCAGATTCAGATGGATTGCCTGCCGTTGCAATAGCAGTTTTTTTGCTTAGCATATCATACCAACTTGTACTGCTGGTTGCTGCACTGCGTGACGATAAATTTGGTAATAATGACATTGCATGATTAGACAGCAAAATTTTTGGTTGTATCTACCCGTGCGTAGGCATTTACACTTGCATACACTTTTCGCTGTTGATTTTCCGGCTTTCTTGTTTTGTTAACACCTCCGCGCATATATTAAAAGAAAATGTTGGCTGCATGGTGATGTTGTGTAATAAAATGGAATCTTCTTCAGATATTCATAAAAAGAAGGTCAAGTTCACTTACACGAATACCTGTTACACAGTTTCAGCGATATATTATTCTGTGCTGTTAATCGGTTTATTATGAAGCGATGATTTGACCTTAACGGAGAGAGAGGTATGATAGACTGAAGAATGTAGCTGCATTGTTAACAACAATGCCACTGACCTTACTGAAGAAATATGCTTCCAGTAATATTCGTCCCAATCAATGTTTCTCTGACAGTTGTTAGTTGTTGGTCCGTCGAATCGTGGAAAAAAGGGAAACTCGCACAAGCGGGAAGCTTATACTATAGCGCAAACTATTTATTTATTTTTTATTCAGGTGTTCTTATTGTCGTAGTCGTAGAGGATAGAGTTATTAGCTGCTCTGATATTATGTGACTTTCGGAGATATTTCGGCTTTGATCTTAGAAGGTCAACAACTCACTCTGTCAATGCCGTATTCTTAATTAGATAAATGGTTTTTCAACTGGGATGGGCCGAAGTTCGGGAGCCTGTGGCGGCCATCATGTTTCTGTGGAGCTTGTCTTATCTGGTGTTTGTTATTTAGTCACTGATTGCAGATCACCTTGGTAAGTTACATGCGAGCAGCAGGTCGTTTATTATCAAAATGAGTGCCCGTCAGTGCAAACGTTGCGCGGGTTGCGCCAATCTTACGACAGAAGCAGTGGCCCTTCAAAGTGGACACTACAACGTTTGGTCACAAAATTCGAGCGTACCCGTTCGTTAACCAATCAGCCAAACACTCGCACGTCCGTCAGAGGAGTGCCAGGTAGGAAGAGAAAATTAAGGCGCTCCGTGAAAGTAAACCCGAGGCAGTCAACTTCAACTTGACGAATTTTGCGTCGGAACTTGGGCCTACACTCGTAAAAGATCCTTCTGACCAAGGAGCTCAAAGTTACTGACAAAAGACAACGTCGTATATGTTCGCTGAAGCGTCTAGGACCCCAATTTAGGTCGAAGAATTATTTTTAGCGACGAGATGAATTTTTCAGATAAATGGCAATGTTAACAAGTAAAATTACTGTATATGGAACGACGCCAACTCACGAGAGGCTTACCAGTTGGCAATGCACCCACAAAAAAAGTTACAGCTTGGTGCGGATTTTGGGCGGGGGGTGTCATTGCTCCGTATTTCTTTTGACGATGACGTTGGTGATGCCATCGTCATCAGCGACGGGCTACCTGATTCCTTTTGGCACAAATTAAGCGATATGTACGTAGGCGACATGTGGATTCAGCAGGACGGGGCTAAGTGCCACACCGCAAACGCCACGATGCACATTTTGCATGAACGATTCTAGGGTATGGTTATCTGTCGCAGAGGTGATGTAAATTGGCTATTAAGATCATTCGATATGACCTTGCTAAACTTCTCCTTGTGGGGTTTCCTGAAGTCGCAGGTCTAAGCCAATAGACAATACATTGATACCATTAAAGCCAACATAATCAATGCGAATGCCATCAGTAAGTAATCTGAGTAATCAAAATTGTATTATACTGCGGCAGACATTTGAACGATGTTGCATAGTGGCATACATGACCTTTTCAAGTCAAAAAAGAACTTCGTTAATACCTCAAACATCCAGTTTGTTTTATTCCATTTCAACATCGACCCTTATCCTTTTTGAAAAACGCTTTACTTCTTTTTTATTGCTTTTCAACGCTTCAAGTTAATCGTTGATTGGTGGACCTATGCATGCAGGCAAACCGTGGCCCGCCTTCGTCTTTGAAACACAGTTTCGATTTAAATGTCGTCTTAAATCTGTGTGTCTGGGTTCGAAGATCCTCTTGGATAGAGCAGTACAGTGCAGTACTAGTATAAACAACAGAAGTCTGAATCAGCAGTTAATTAGCTGAAACAAGAAAATTTAATTGCAGCGGTAAAATGAATCCATAAATTGTTTTATATGCAAAAGAACTTTTTCTTTTTTAGGAAAATGTTTATTCATTAATTATGTTATTATTCAGTTTTAATAGTATAATAATTTGATTTATTTGTGAATGCATTTAGAACTTAATTTGTTTTATTTAAAAAAAAAAAATTCTATTCCCTTTTCTTTTCATACAACTAAAACTTAATTAAAATAATTCCTACCACTAAACTACGTTGAAAATTTTAATGTCGAATCAAAACAGTTGTTGAAATATATTTTATACCTCTTTAATTTATTAACAGACGTAATTGTATCTTCTTTGTTTTAAATATTCTAACATTTTATTTTATCTAAGGCCTTTAAAGTCAGATCAGATATAGTAAAGTTGGTTTTGTTTTTCTGTAGATTATTTTTAATTATATTATTTTTGTGTTGTTGTAAAAACAATATAGGTACCAACATAATTGATTGTTTTAACAACTAGGTGTTTACAATGCGTGTTTTTTTTTTATAATAATTGAAAATTAAGCAAATTGTTTGTTCTGATTTTATATATTACCAGAATTTGTCTATACAAGTTTTGTTTGTTTTCTATATAATATGTTTCTATGTACAGTGGTTCCGTTTTGTTGATGTGTTTTATATTATATATTCTAGGACTAAGTCTACGTAGGCGTGCGTTTAATTTAATTATTCTAGTTCTACTTGTAAGTTTATTATTATGTGTTCCGCAGAAATTGTTGTTTCTAGTTAACATGAGTGGTGCACGGTTCGCTTAAATTTACAATAATGTACACTTTGTTCAATTGAATTGGGATACACCTTGGAGCAAAATCGGAGTTGTATTTGATTTCATTTCGTAGGTTTTTTATGAGCATCACTGTATTTAATGGCCCGCATTGTGGGGACGTAATTTCAGACTGTATTTTAACTGACAAAAAATCAAGAGAATATCTGAAAGCGGTTCTTAACTATTTCCTTTCGCCTATTTATATATAAGATATGTCTGGAATCAGTCATGCAGAATAGATGAACCAGTAGATAACTCATGACGTGAGCGAACATTGAGTTCGCAAATGGTGATTATCAAGAAATATCAGTTGAAGAAGCAAGGACTGTTTCTTTTCACTATTTGGTGTATCTATTCATATCTTGACACAAAATATTTCATTTAAATTGCCTGATATTTTCCCAATTCTTCTTGATTTCCGTTCAAGTATTGTGATTGATGTCAGCTATCAACGAAGATACTTTTGTAGTCTGACATACATAATTATCTGTGCTATTCTTTAAATGCAAATGCGTTCCTTCCGTCATTTTCAGTGCATTCGAAACATTAAATTGAACTGAAGAAAAAATGAGTACCCCAAATCGTTCGCATTGACAGAACAAATCGATTTCGTATTTTTTTTTTGTTTCGCCGATAGATATGAAAAAACAAGCTAGTAACCAGAGACAATACTGAGACCAGGAACTTCGACCGAATTCCCGTTACTTGTCTACAAGCTATATTTTTATGGGGCGGCAAATGCTAAGTGCGTTAGTATTGTTACATTGAAAGTCGTATTGACAAATGTCACGTATCTTCAAAAATTCCGGCTCACCAACACACTCGCACCTTGCATATGCCACTCCGCTGAGACGTTGCCACGAGCGGCCGGCCCCGGAGCGCCCGTTGTGCCGAGAATATCGCCGCTGTTGATGAGGATGTCGAGCTGTCACCGGAAATATCGACCAGACGCCGTGCCTCGCAATAAGCCATCAGCCGGTCGTCCCTAAGGCAAACTTTGGCCAAAGACTTGGGCACGTTCCCGTACAAAGTCCACTCCGTGCATCAGCTGCTGCCTGTCGACAGCCAAATGCGTGTAACCTACGCCCAAGCCATCCTCAATCTCGATGACGAAGTGGACGATTTTTTACCAAAATCATAATGAGCGATGAGGCTCATTTCCACCTCAGCGGGTACGTGAACAAGCAAAACTATCGCTTCTGGGGCACCGAAAATCCACGAGTAATGCACGAGGAGCCATTACACCCGCTCAAAGTTACTGAATGGTGCGCTGTTCACGCTGGAGGAGTCGTCGGGCGAACGAACCCTAGAAGCCCTCGAGGACAACATTCGACACGAGTGCGAGAATCTGCCGCCCGAAGTCTCGCCGAAGTGAAGAAAAATGCGATAAAACGAGCCCGTATGGCAATCAATTGTATATATGAAAAATGAACAATGTAGATAGATAGGAAAAGAAAAACATTTTGAGAAAATTTTCTTCAGTTATCTAAGAAAAATTTACCCATGAAATCGAAGTTAATGATATTCACCCCTATCGGGAATAATATTTCCCACGGAATGTCTTCAATTCAGCAATCTGATTTATATTGCTGCTGCCGAGGTTGGCAGCATTTATTTTTTTATTTTTTTTACGTTTTTGCATGTCACACAGATTCTTAATTGTCATAACAGGAAAATAAAATGGCGAATTTAAAAAAAAAAATTGAGGGGGTCAGCGGCAAGAGGATTGCGAGTTGGGGGTCTCAGTATAATTTGTCACGTTTTGCATTCATAAATGTACTCATGAATATTTGTTTGCATTGTTTAAGCAACATTGTTTACAATTATGAACTCACACCTTGTTGCAGTTACTGTGTAAAGCTGTTTCTAGCTTTTTAAACAGTCAAATATAGGAGCAGTCGCAAAATAGAAGAATATACTTTGGTTACGCTAATACCTGTGAACTTTAAATAATCCTTAGTTATTTCTTATCTGCCTCATTACTGTCGCTTTTTCTTACAATTTTCTGGCGTCTGACCATGCAAATCGGATATGGGGTGGGATTTAACTTTGGAAACCAAAGGAGTTCTATTTTGGACAAATGTTTTTTATTGACTTCTTGATGTTTTCTAATTATTTGATTTCATGCAACTCAAATAACAAAATTTATTTTCGTTTTGTGCGAAATAGAATGATACTGCTCATGGATACTTTGAAAAGACTCCACAATCAAGGTACATACATTTTTCAGCGTTTTCGAATTGGAAGTAGAATTTGAAAAGATTCAGAGCAGATTATCGCTTTGGATTTTTTTTTTAGTTTTCTGAAATGCGAAGTGATTTGGTTGCGCTACAAAGTAAAAACAAACGTAATATGCTCAGTTGTCAGTTTACATTGCCATTTTGTTCAATTATATTCGCTTGTACGAATGTTTTGCTTCGTGATACTTTGAAAACGAAACGAATTTTCCTTTGCACGAAAGCAAAAAATAAATAAAGCGGTCGATAATGAACGTTTGTTGTTTGTTTTTATTTCAAAATGAATTTTCAATAGTAGCAATTTTGTTCGGGAGTGTATTAAAACTTAAGTTGTCAACATATTAATATCAACTCAATATAAATTAATTTACTTTCGTTCGGTTAATCAAAGAAAAAAATTAATATTTTGACCAATTGGGAATCCTATATGATTTTAGAGACGTTTCAAATAACAAGCACAAAAATGCATTTCGATCTAGTACCACTTACAATTGGGGGACGAAAATATTCGGGTTGAAAAACATCTATAGGTATATAGATTCAAATTTATGTGAAGCGCCACCTAAGTTAATGAGATAACTAACGTGTTTGGCCATAAAGTTATGCTAACATTTTAGTGGAGTATTCGGTTTTAGCGTACTAGATGATTTAACATTTTGCTAAACGATCACACACACTTAGAACCATTAATACGAAATGCCACACTCCCAATGTAGCCTCCAATGAAAATCACAATCAATTGACAATCATTTTGCATAGCGTTTCTTACATTTTACTTATAAATACCGCTTATCCTATTTTTTAATTGTTTAACAGTTCATTTTACATTTTCTTTTCAATCTCATCGTTAAAACCTACTGTATTTTTAACCTAAATGTATGTTTTGTAAAGCGTTCATAGTATACCAAAGCGTTTGTTTGTTTTGTTCTCATTTTGTTTTTTTTTTAGTTTCAATAGTTGAACATAAAATTTAAAATGTCTAGGGAGTTCTTTTTACTTAAGAAAAAAATTCCCAAAAGCAAAAATTTATATCAAAACAAAAAAAAGATCACAACGTTTGACAGAGAACAAATGTGCCACTGTGCCATCGGCTGAATTATTTAAAAACAACAATTCATAAAATTTCTACGATAATGTTTATTTTTGTCCCTAACATTCGTTTGTACAATTTTAAACCTTCATTTGAGCTTTGACTTAGCATAGCGCACCAAACATGTGCTGTTAATATTTGTACAAATTTAGCCTAATGTTTTGTTTTTTTTTTAATGTGCAAACGAAATTTAAACAAAACCTGGAATTTTTGAACAAACTTAAGAATATTTCCTTATTTTACTTATTATATACAATTCAATTAAAATAGTTTTTACATTTTATTTTAATTTTAATTTGCATGTACGTTGTGTAGCCTTTTGTTATATTTCTCTGAATGAAAAATAGAAAACTACTAATTTGTTCCCAAAAACACTTTGTTCATATAATTGGCTAATATTCTCCTAATGGTTTTTTTTTAAGGGAGAATATTAGTAATTTTATTTTAGCAATGAAAAATCAAATTTGTATATAGAAAAAATTAAGTCATATTTAATGCACAATTAGGGGGATGCAAATTCACACTCACTTATTATAATTAAAATTTGTATATTACAAAATTTACAAAATTATATTAATAGCACCTGGATTTGACCAGAGATTTCTGCAGACATTGAATTAAAAAATTTCCCGCTTCCCGCGTGAATATTGGGGAGTACTTAAAAAGTATGAAAGAAAAGCCTACAAAAATATGCTCGCAAAATGTTTATTTTTAAGTATTTAAGCAATATGGTAGCGACAATACTTTTCAGAGCCTCTGAAAATACACGTAGTTAGTATGCGATTCCAATTGAAATTCTAGGTCAAAGACTTATATTTCATTAAGTAGGCATGCCTACGACCTTGAAGTAAATGACTGTTATTAATCATCAAACGCAGAATTTGACACATATAATGTGCGGGATCATTCACTGTTTCATTGCGGTATCCGTTTGGAAACAAATGCCCAACGAGCCTAAAGAAGTTATCACTTCAAAAAAATTTCGATAAGTTATGTAAATCTGATCGGACTTCAAATTGCGTTCGAAGTATCTGTTTTGAAGCAAAATACATGAAGCATACAAACGCGTTCATTTCACATTTAAATATTCCGCAGCAATAAGATGTCGGAGGGTTTTGGAAAAAAATGTGCCGTGTAGCTGTCAAAAGTAAGTGGTATAACGCGATTCCCCGAATTGCGACAAGGTGCGCTATACGTATGTCATCGGAGAATTTTTTCGGAAGTTGTGTCGGAACGGATATATCGAATGGAATTCGTACAAATCGGAGAAAAAATATTTCTCCTCACCTCCGCGAGCTTAAAAAACAACGATTTTAATCCTGATCTCAAGGTCGTATATTTAAAAAAGTTTCAAAGCATTAGAAGGCATCGAAGAGACGATTGAAGACCTTTCCACTTTTATGTAAAAGGTAAGAATATACATGCTGTCAGACGTTTGGTTTTCATGTGTATAGAATGCAGAAATACGGAACGTATACTTTTCCCTACATGTAAGATATAAATGCAACAGCTTGTTTTTGTTGCTGCTCTCCTTCCCGGCCAATCAGGCTACTAGATCATCCGAAGCACATTTTGTTCGCCGGCGAATTCATCTAAGAGTCCTGGGCGATACATACGTAAAATTGGCGAGAATTTTTTTTTTTTTTTTTAAGAGTATTTATGGGTTTAACTTTGGTAAGCTCGCAGATAAAATATTGCTAAAAGTTCATTTTTAATTAATAATTGAGTATATTGCTGAGTGGAAACAATCCGATAGACTTTTTTTTATAAAACGAATGAAAATGTTGATACAGAACCTGAAACAAGTCAAGTTTGTGATGACCAAGAAGAAATCAAAGATTTTCGTATATAAGACTTTGAGCTTATAGTTTTTAGATTCCTTAAATACTTCGGCATGAAGACTGAAACTTTAGAAGTTTTTTTATTTTTCTTGTTTTTTGTTTAAATAATTCAAGTACATTGCTGTGTCGTTATTTTTTTTAATATCTAATTTACTTTTTTGCGATCTGGTTTTGAAGACTGTTGAGGTTTTATGTTTTTAGTTAAATTGTCTTATATTTGAAATTTCTTTTAAATAAAGCAGGTTGTAGTTTCAAAACTCCTCTATTCCAAAATAGGTTGCATGAAAAGTGAACTATTCCAGTCGTAATCTTCTTTTTCAAATTAAATTTATATTATTATAGTTTTTAGGTTAACCTTGGATTTTAAAACCATAAGAAATAGATAAAGATCATTTCAAACTTACTATTAAGCCTTCAAAGCAATAGCTTATATCACTTTAGCAGCTTTCAACAGTTTTTTTTTCCTTTTTCACAAAATTCTCAAAAGTGGAAAAGAAGATTTTTGAAATTATACCCCTCTTTCTTATAATCTTTTTAAGGTCAAGCAAAGTTCTTCCTGTGTAAAATATAACGAAATCCCTTTCCAAATTGGACTGAGAAGACTTTTTTTTTATCACCTTTTCCGCAAATTTTAAAATGGTTCATTTAACTAGAAGAGACCGTTCTCGTAGTGGTTATCAGAGTTCTAAATTATTTGTATTCATTGGAGAGTTTGCCTGAGAATCACAGGCGGTATATACATATTCTGTTCTGTGAAGTTATTGGCGGAGCTGCGAATGCTGAATGGAAAACCTTTACCAGCTTATCAATTCAAATAACTACTTTGAAAAGCTTTAACTTGCGCTTTAAATTTGATCTAAATAAGCTGAGGTCGAAAGTTGACACAGGTTAGCTAAGGTCGGTGCCGTAGCCAGGATTTTTTTTTCGGGGGGCTTGCTTCCAAATCTTACGAGGAATTCTTTAAATAAAAAACTATATGTATTCCAATTCATTTCCATAGTTGAAAAGGTTCTTTCAACACTAGCTGTGGTCACAGGAAGCGTAGCCAAAACCGTAAGCAAGAAGTTTATACCTCTTGTCACATATATCAAGCAATTTCAAAACTTCGATAGAAGAAGGATCATTCGACGATATTTTTTCGTACCAAATAATGTGCTCAGCTTTCACAGCAGACAACGAAATTGCATTCGCTCAACTGCAGCAAAACCAGGAAGAAGAGCTTGAAACTATGGTAGACGTCTTCGTTGATCATGAATCTATGCAAGGAATCAGTATAGACACTTAAAAATAGGCTTCGGTAGAAGAGGTTTTTCGATTGGAACTCGTTGTTTGTTCCAATAAAGTTCTTCTTTTTCTTCTTCAGCTCTGCTATGTTAGTCACTACTCACAAGTCTAACAGCTCTGAAACAATTTTTTTAGGAGCAAAATTAGCTTCAAGCTGCTCGTTGTGCATTTTTGGTTGCAAATGTTGAGCTCCTCTATTTGGTGGTGTAGGTTCAAACAAACGTCTAAAGGATTAAGTTCTTGCAAATCATTTAGGGAAATTAACCAATAAAATTTCTCCTTATTCCACTCTTTAGTCTTTTTACATGTTTAACTGAGCTAAAAAGGGTTTAAACATACCATCATTAAATAGAGTATATGTTTTTTGTTGGTTTTAAATTGTCTACTTGATGAACTCCGGTTAAAGAAAGAAAAACTTTGAGTATATATTACATATTCGAATATATTCCATCTCATTCGTACCATACGGGTAGTCATGGCACCTGTTAAACTTCTTCAAAGTAACGTAGGTTTAAGGAACATTTGTCTACCTGATTCCTATGATCAGGAAGGTCTTCCGAACTATACTAGGTAATCTAATTCAAGGCACATATTTGAGCAGATCGACAGCTGAAACGATTTAGCGCTACTGGTTCTGAAATACATTAGAACAGCAACAGCAATGCTACCAATCAAAATTTTAAGTTTTTTTCGATTTTATTTTTATCCTAAAGGGAAAGGCAACTAGCGCACAATTTGCTTTCCAACTCTTAGTAAAATCGTCCATCTTTTCAATCTGTTCTACACAACTTTTGCTGAAGAAGTTGCTCAAGTTGTTTAAGTTGATGTTCTCTTGGTAATCGATTAAGTACATCTATTGGCGGGAAGCATTTTGGAATGTGCAAGACCAAAATCAATTATTGGTAAAGCTAAATAGGTCAGTTCGATCTAATAGAAAATAATACTCTGGCAAAGATTATCTTTAGATTCTCTAGCTCTAAGGGTCGTCATTTATTTTTAGGGACATTTTAGGGACCGACGGATAACTGCAAGCACCATGAATAGTACGCATCCCAGCGGATTGAGAATTTTCAGTCATTCGAAACTAGTCACAGGCCGTCCTGAGGTAAACCGACTGATTTTATGCAAACGATTAGATCTTGGCTAGAAGTATCCGAAGGGTATCTGAGCTTTTTACATTTTCGGGTAAAAAGTTGGATTTTGACCTTGAGGTTTGGTCTAAAAATATCATACAAAATTAAGGAATTCAATATTTTAGGTGGAGTTTGATGATGAGATGATTTTGCGACAAGGACACAATTAGGTCGGCTCTTAAAATTTAAATTTGACACGCCGTGATATAACGCAATCTACACCAAAGTTTTACCCGACGATATATAGCGAACTAGAATTTCAATTGTGATCTTACACGAAAGCACCGTCGATTGCTTTTAGAAGCTGTTCAGTTTCACTTAATTCCTGAACCGCATTGAAGTAGGTTGGAGAGGTTTTTTTTTTTCATTTTCGTCGTCCAATTGAAATTTCAAGGGAGAAAAGCTACAGGCATTTTAAAAATAACAATTTCACAGGACCACCAACAAATAGGTTTATAAACATTTTCGAATGAATGTTGATTGTCAACACGTAAGTGAATTAATAAAGAAACCATTTCCTGCTGCAAAATGTCTGGATAAAATCCACATCTAATATCTACTTAGACCTTATATTTACAAATCTAGTTATTTACAAGCGTACTATTTTGTTGCAAACCTAACTTAACCTAAAAAAAGAAACAGCTTTCTTTCAGTTACACTGAAAAGGTCCCAAGATGAACTAAAATCAAGCGCAATTGAAAATCAGCTCTGCAGGCTAACTACTTAACTAAGCGAATGTCATTGCGTCTTACAATGTAAATCGTTGTGGTGGTTGTGGCTCCTAAGAATTGAAAAAAACACTATTTACGTTTAGTTACATTAAATCCATTTGTTCTTCTTCGACATCGATGAGCGGAGCCTGCGGCCCCACATTAGGTTGTATCATACAATTGTCCCTTGCAGGTGTTGCGGCGACGCTGCGGCTGATTGCGATTGCTCCTGCTGCGGCACTTGCAATGGCGAGTTGTTGCCCATGTCCGACGTATTGATGCCCAGCGATGAGCCACCAAATGACGAACCACCCAGAGTGGATGGGTTGACCCCGCCTATGCACGGCACTCCCAAGACTGGCGTGGGCTCTTCTGGCGGCGTCACCTGCAACGAAATTTGATTCTTTTCGATATAAGTGACATACTGGATGCCCATAAATACAAAACAGCGGGACAATGACAAGGATTTCACGCACACAGCCCACTTACCTCCAGTCCAATGCTGCCGTTCAGAGCGATCTTAATCGGATTCGTGTGATTCGTTGCCTGCATCAGTGTGGTAAAGTGACTGATGCCAATCTCCTCCAGCGATGACTTTCGTCGACCACTCACTCCGACATTTGGCAGGCCCTGGCGCAAGGAACTCGATCGACGCAACAGGATATCATTTTCGATCTGAAATGAAAATACATCGCCATTAGTGTCACGATCTCAATTGGTGGGCAATCCGAACAAATCTATTGTATATGTGTGTGCATGGTGAAGGATAATACAATACAATATTTATTTATTAATTAGTGAATTACACAATAGTGAGACGACATTGAAATGAAACAAAAGAAAAAGAGAATAAGTTTAGCCAACCCGTAAGGAATTGCTGCGTCCACGTGCTGAGCCCACCACTGTCGGACTGTCGGGTAGAGAAAGAGAATTGGATTTAATTGCTTGAATTGGCGGCGTGCAGCGTGGTGATGCATACCCAGAGAGAGTCTGGACGCTTTGCATTTGCATTGGGTTCATACCCATGCCGGAACCACGTCGCGACCCTGCTCCGCCCACATTCGGTCCACAGGCAGCGCCCAAATTAATATTCGAACAGAACGATATGTTTGACTTTCGGCGCGAATTGTGACGTTCGAAAGTTTTTTGTGCCGAAAATGGCGATGGTCGTACTAAATAACTGAAAAGAGACAGCAAACAACATTAATTGTAGTAGATTTGATAAGGTGACATTTTTTTTGACTGTGTGAACGATGCGAGCATTGATCGGAAATTATTAGTTACACTCAAAAGTCGGGGCATCTTTTAGTCCTCTCCCGGGTTGGATGCAAGCGGATTCCAGTGCGTTTATGGCTTATTTCCAATGGAATTTCCTTCGAGTCGTAAGGTATTACAAGCCCATCTACTAACGAACGACTGTAGCTTACGAGTGACAATTGTAATCAGCTTCCTAAACCGGATTAGGAGATTTTTAACCCTCATGCTGACCATGAGACCACTTTGAAAATCTAGCTTTCTACTGCGCTTAAGGGATGGTTCCTTCTAAAAATACAATATCTTCGTGAATTTCATCTATAAATGTCGGATGCTAGTTTGGGAATATATATGCAGAAGGTGGCAGGGATAATATTTGAATATACAGTAGTCCCTCGATAATGTGAACTAATTAAAACAAGGCGTTTTCGGATTTTAGAGGGATTCACATTATCGAGGGACTACTGTATTTATGGAAAAAGAAAGTAGCATTAGTTCGATCTGTTCATTGTCGTTACGCAAATATAATATTTGGGATAAATATTGGCCACCGAAGGTGAGACTTCTTTTTACCAATATGGTAAACGTATGCCGCAAAACCTCCCTTCTCTCATATATATGTATTTTGTGTTATTCAACGTTTGATCTGCGAATTATCGTTTAGTTTTTTTTATTTTGCTTAGTTCTTGTAATCAATTAAATATTTATAATGTACGATCCTTAGGATGTTCGCAGATGAACCTAGTTAATTTATGCAATGAAGGCGATAACATTGGAGATCACTTGTAAAAAACACGAAACGGAATAAATACTTCTACATACGGGTAATGGTTAGACTAAGAAAAAGTTAAGCTTCAGGATTGTAAAAACAAAATGGATCTCAGTAGATCAAAGGGAACCTTGACTGATCTTTTCAGAAGGCAGTACAATCAAAGTGGGTATATTCCAAGTATCAGTTGGTTATTTACTACCGAACAGAAAATACTAATTAAATTGATAAGTTTGGCTTTATATAGACACAGGATAAGTCGGGGTTGATTTGACTCTCAATTTTCAAAGACTTGTATTTCAGAAATTTACTGAGTTCAGTTTATTCTCTTCGTATTGCCTATTACAGTTTAAAATTCAAAATCAAACGTCAAAAAGATTTTGTTTCAAAGCAATTGCTTGGCCGTATATTTAAATGATACAAAAACAACAAAAAAACATAATAACTATCACAGTCGCAGGGCACTGTTGAATTCGAGCTCTCTTTCACTGTCATATGCTCTTTATTTAAGAAAATATTGAGCTACATAGCCTGTCTGTTGTTTGAATTAAAGTCCAGCCGTAAGTCTTGGGGTTAGTGCTGTTAGTATTTAAGATTAATTTGTACATTTATGTTTATTGGTTAATAAATAATAATAATAACAATAATGAACTAAAGAAAACCGAGTTATACTTTTTCCAAATGTTTTACAAAAAAAATAAATTTAATTAATTTTACTGTAGTAGAACAAAAACACAAAATCGGTTGTTGAAAAATATGATTAAGAGAAATTTAATTTATTTAATAAATTAATTGCCAGAGTCAACGTCAAACGAACACTTTTGCCGCATAGTTAAGGCCTTGAGTCGGAACTTTGGCAGTTTGAACTAATTGTCTCCCTCGAAGTCGATACCTTCCCGATGGTAATTCCTCGTATAAGAAGTTAATACTGTAAGTAAAGTCACTTGGCACTTTCGAAAATTTCCCCACGTTTGTTTAAACAAATATTGTGCTTGAATTTGTCCAAGATCTTTCAAGAAGTTTGGTTTTGTCTAACCTTCGAGTTTGGTTAGGCTCACATTTTCCGGCCTAAAAACAATCCAGGCAATGTGCTTAAAAAAAATATTTTTTGGAATTTCTAAAACAAACTATCAGCCACATAAAGTAAAGTCTCCCCAACAATTTTACAACAATTAATTTAAAAAACATTTAGATGCCAATAAAATTCGAAAAGTGGCGCGCTCACTTGAAAAAAGAACCTGAACCAACTTGGAGTGCGAAACTGGATGACGTTGGCTAAGAACGTGCCGAACTGGAAGGGTTCGTTAGTCAAGGTCCTATAAGAAAGAAATACTAAAATGCCGTACAATATCGTCGAGAACTAACTATACATATTACCTAAGCTTCTTCAAAATCGTCAAGAATTGTACGAACTTTGATAAAAAAAAAAACAATTTTCATAGGATTTTTGTTTCTGTATTTCTAAATAAATTCATGATTTTATGTTTGTCCAAATCAATATCAAAAATAAAAGAAAAAATACAAATTGCCTTCCAGTGAAAAACGAATAATAATAAGTAATAAAACTAAAATAAAGTGCACGACTAGGACGCACCAAGTTTTATCTTTTCTTGCAAATTTAATATGATATTTTATTTTTTTTTTATTTTATTAAGATAATTAATTGATAAGTAAATGTAAAATTCGGCAAAACAAAATATTACTGACTATTTCTTCACCTGAATTAAATATCCCTGCATAAAATTGATCTAGATTTCATTTAAGGGAAGCAATCTCAAAAATTGAGTCAGTAAAATGAAAAAAAAACACAACCCCCAAAGAGTAAACCTTTGCAAGAGACTTATACCAACGGTGACCATATTTTGGAATTCCAAATAATGAACAATACAAAAAAAATTTAAACAAAATTTTCAATAATTCAAATAAGTATGTTGGTACTTAAAAATTAAATAAAACGCATATTTAAGTATTTTTGTTCATTCAGCAAGTTAGCATTACAATCATTATCATTGAATTTCAATTATCTGAAATACAGAACAAATGCGATTATTAGAATCAAAAATAACGTATTCCACTTCTACTAGTTTTGATATTATCAAAAAAAAAACCTTTCCTAAACATTTGCCTTCGAATTATTAAAAAAAAATGTTTTGTTTGATTTTTAAACTTTATAAAAAAACAATTGATTTGTTTTAAAAGGAAATATACGGAATAGATGTATTTTGAAAAATTCTCAGCCAATTTTTACTTTTGTCCTTTTTGTCGGTGTATACAAGTTTCTCCTTAAAATAAATGCATCCTGGACAAGTTCAAACGATATTAAAGACAAGTAAAAGTGTTATCATCGGCCTGGCCGATGCTTTGATACCCTCCACTGCATACAAATCATGTAAAACTGGTTTTGTATGGGAGGTATCAGAACTGCTTGACCGACATAGCCCAATTTAAATATTACCTGACGACGATAAAAACAAACAAACAAACAGAAACAGAAACAGAAACAGAAACAGAAACAGACAGAAAGACAGACAGAGGTCTCCGATGACTTCTTGGCGTTACAAATGTAATGACAAAGTGAATATACCTTCCAGTGGAGAGCATAAAAAAAAATCACCAGGGGCAGATTCGATATAGCTGTCAATGATCGTCTAAACGATATCGTTTTCGAAACTTTGATCACCAAAGTAAGTCGAAGATTTTTGACAAACGTCAGCTTTCATTATATTTTTGGAAAATGAACTGGATTAAGCTCTCAAACTTGTAAACTTGGTTGCTAGTTTTGGAGGTCTATCGATGGATGATAGTCGTCTGAGAAGTTACGGAATAAGTGCCCAGATTTTTACCGCCTTATTCGGAATACGCATATTTTGATTTTTAAAGTAACAAAATCGTTGATTTTAGGTCTGGAATATAGTTATTTTGATTTTAACAAGGAAATGGAATAAGGAATACATAGGTTCTGAGTATAACCCAAATATTCATCTTAAAATGCATCTGGAATTAGTCGGCTTTTGAAACTAACGAAAACAGCTATAGAAAGATCAAAAGAAAGATAAATAAAATAATGTCAACTCGGTTTTTTGAAAGAGTGGAACACAAATAATAAACAACTTCTAAGACACAGAACATTAAGGTAGAGTAGCCTAATTGCGGCCCTCCCAGTGGCCGGCCACCTCTCAGAAAAGTCGTTGTAATTAGTGAATTGTATATAGTTCTCTTACAAAGTTTTTGGTCTTAAATTGTTTTCTTAAACTTCTCCATTAATGTGTCAAAATTCTTGTTGCGAGGCTCAGTCGCTCTCGAAAATTCAACTCATTTGATTTGTGCTCTGTCGGGGAAGGTTTTTGCATGAATTTATTGTCAATATGTTAGTGAAATTGCTGTCGGAATTAGTGTTTTTTGGTGAAAAATTTGTGGGTAATTGCTTTCAAATGTCTTCTTTTAATTTTATTTTTATTTATTTATTTTTAATAATATAAAAAATATAATATAAAAAATATTAAACAATTTAAGCCCTATATTCACTGGGTGGCCGAAGATGGGACACGAGATGGCCGGAAACAGGAAACAAGGGGCCGGTCACTGGAAAAAAATACATTTTTTTTTACTAAAATCTAAATAAACAATTTTCTGATAAGAATAATTAATTTTTTCTTCATATTACAGACGAAAAATTTAATAAAGAATAATTCATTTTAAGATTTATTCGAAAATATTAATATTTGTTGTTACTGTGATATATTTGTGGACAAAAAATCCTTAGGGGGCCAGCCACTAGCGACTCTACCTATATGTTTTTGTATATTGTAAAATAATTCATAATGAACATCGTCTTCAAATACAGAACTGTTAATTATTGTTATAATGAACGGATGGTAAAAGAACTTAAAGCTGATTGATGAAACCTTTTCGTTTAAAAAACAATCTTCCTATTGCAAGAGCTGTAACTTTAAGAAACAATCCTATGAAAGCAGTTTTAGCGTCGTGCAATTATTGCAAACGAAAATCCCTGGATGACAATTTGCATGTTTACAAACTACTACTTTCTACTCCGCAATAGTTCATACATATCCGTCATTTTGATTCGTCACTGCTCGCATCGTTTCGAATTGCAAAACTAATCTTACATGATATCTCCTTCCTCTAATTTTAGATCACAGCTTGGGTTAATAATCACATACGATAGATGATTCCTCTTCTCACTGACATCGTCATAGTCGATCGTCGGTAGATTTAGCGATTCCATACGACTTCGAACTAAATTCGCAATTTCGGCCCGTTCGATTTGCTGAGCATGATTGTCCCGCGCCTCGTCGGCCAAATTGATCGAGTACTGGAAAAACATGGAAGACTGGTTTACGATTAGATTGCTGGATGTTAGCTACGGTGTATATGGGTGATTCGGTTGAACAATAGGGAAGGTGTATTAGTGGGAGGTATAAACGCAAAATACAACGACATCTATATGGGGAGGAGGATATTAAAGCACTAGAGAAAAGCTTGAATAGGAATACAATCAGATTACGATAAGGGATAGCATTGGGAAATAAATAAAAGCCAGGACAAATAACTTGGTTTTAGTAATTTATAGCAATATCATTCCATCTACGTTTTCATATACGTTATCGAGCAGTGTGTTTCGATTCCGCTTGCTACAATTGTGCGACAATTCAGGCATTCTACAGACTAACACGAACTTTGTTCAGCAGACTCGCATTCTATGTTGCTGAACGATGCCAAAATTGTTGACTCTCTAAAATTCTATTCATTCTGTTTATGCTATCGTATTACCTTGTTTGCTTGGATGCTTGTCGTTGCATTCACATTACCTACCTTGGCGTATGCAATCTGAAGTTCATTACTGTATTTGACGTATGACTGAGTGTGTGGGAGAGAGTTTTGTTTTTTTGAAAGAAAGAGGTAATAGAAGAAGGAAATTAGTTTGTTTTTATGTCAGTTTGTTGTCTGTGCTTTTCAAATATGTTGAGGTGTGCAGTTAAAAACGGTGCCACTCGGAAGACTTTATTGTTTTGAATATGTGAGAGAAGTGAAAAGATGTTTGGAAAGACTTTAGGCAAGTTGTGCATTGAAAAGCGTGATTCAGTACGTGTGTGCAGTAGACTAGAATTTAGTAGTCTGGAAGGAAGTGAAATCAGAAAAAGTGTTGAAATTTGTTGAATTCTATTTTATGCCAGAATAATATTACAAGTACTCATCGATATGTTAGGCACAGTCTCTTTTTATGCAACTGCATTTTTGGCCACGAATTTGCTTCTGTTTGTGTATAGTTTTCTAAATTCATCTTAACAAAAATGGTAACTTGGAAAACAAAAATTAAAATCGAAGTATTCCTATCCCCCTTTTGCCCAATTATTGTTGCAAACCCCTCGTCACAAAATAATTTTCCTCGCATAGCATGTTCATGTTCATGCTCACAATTTTCTGGTTAACTCTAAAAACGGTGATTAAGCACCTCTGTCAGATTGCTATCCAGCCAAACCTCCCAACTATTTCATTGGCACCGATGTTCGCCATGTAATTAAAGTGGAACGTAAATCAACTCCAATGTTAACACGAAATTAAAGCTACCAGCAGAACATATTTTCCAAGCACTTCCTTTATTCAGAGAAATACTGTAACATTAGGTCAATAATTCCCATTTCCAGCTAGTAATGACAGCCATAGTTGTTATTAATGAACAAAGACCTGTTATTGGGAAAATTTGCATTAAACATTCTGGACATCAGGTTCTGTGGCACACACAGTCGTTTGCAATTCAAAAAGGTGTAACGTTTTTTTTTTGTCTTCTAATGGTGCGTCAATTAACACGACACTTAGCAACATTTTTTTTATTCATCGTCACGCCTTCTAGTTGAATATTTTCGTTTAGTAATTACAGGGGAATCACGCTATCACCGGTTTGATATGCGACTTATTTTGATTTTTCTTAGCGACTTAACCTATTATTTTGCATTTGTCCGTGGCATGGCCAAGTTCAGTTTGATTATTGTAAAGCTAACCGATGAATCTGGAAAAGTTGGACGATAAACGTTTGAAAAATGAGCATAAATTTAAACACTAGTTGGTCTGCACTAACTTTTCCTGGCTAGTATCGCGCCCCTTGAAAATACTTTTCGAGTTTTTGTGGGGCCAGTACAGGGTGGGCCAAATACAAGTTTCTTTTCAAAAATGCAATAAAATGAACAAAATTATTTTTTTTCTATTAGTAAGAGCAAACATTCCCATTAATTATGGAACAAAACGTCGTTCAAGTGGCTGCATCGGCTGGCTTCGCAGTAGCGCATTCTGTCACTCCAATTTTTCAAGACCTGTAGCTCACGGATTGCTTGGATGATATTGGCCTTAAGTGCTTGAATCGTTTCCGGATTTTTGTCATAATCAATCATTGTTGTCAGTCATCAATTCCCCACAAAAAAAAAGCCCAAATGGGTCAAATCACAGCTTCGGGGCGGCCAATAGACATCGCCAAGACGGCTGATAACACCATTTGGGAATTTGGTGCGCAAAAGATCAATTGGCTATGTGGCATGGCGCGTCATCCA
Organism: Cheilosia vulpina; assembly: GCA_916610125.1. Taxonomy (NCBI): domain Eukaryota; kingdom Metazoa; phylum Arthropoda; class Insecta; order Diptera; family Syrphidae; genus Cheilosia; species Cheilosia vulpina. Next base: position 37,693,164 of record OU744279.1, on the reverse strand, counting down.
TGGCGCGTCATCCTGTATGAACCAAAGATCGTCCAAATCCATGTCTTCAATTTCAGTAAACAATACGGCATGGCTTTGTAACGCCCCCCGAAACGTTGTTCCCAGCCTCATTGAATTGATTCTCACACTCTCGGCTACAGCAGTCACATTCTCGTCTGTGCGCACCGTACGACGACGGACACCATGATGTTTTGCACTAGCATATCAGTCTCACGAAGTTTTTGCACAAAGTTGCGTTAAGCAGGCGCGGTGGGTGCTTCATTTTGGCCAAAACTTCTTTCCAAAAAAATGCACTGTTCGGGCTAAGTTGATGCAATAATATTAACTAGTATCGCTTGTTTTCGAAAATCGACCATTCCTTTTATAAGTATGTAAAATGTAATACAGAAAAACGTACCACAATTAGTTTCGTTATTTATGTTTTTTTTATTAATGAAAAGAGCGACATCTATATATCGAAAAAATACGTAAATGAGCTGCTCCATTGGAAATATTTCCTTATCTAAGATAAATTATATTTGAATACGTTACTATGGTAATAATGTCGGCGCCAAATTGAATGCCGCCAAAATCCTTTCATTTACCTGTTTTGTATGGGGAATTCAAAACTTCATTTTACCAGCCTTAATGGCGACATAATCCCACGATTTTTGGTTTGTGCACATCTATGGCACAGTACCTTTCGAATGATATAAGTTTCATCCTCCTCATTTCATAATAAATACTTAAAAAGTGTACCGAAACTTTTGATGTTAATAAAATGATCTAAGGACATTATTCAACCTAATAGGTGTAAAACTCTTATATCCACTGATCTAAAAGAGTAACAAAATTAAAAATTAAACACACCAAGAATAAAAATCAAAAACAACATCGACAGTACAACACCAAAAAAGGGGGTAGTATATAAAACAGGGTATACGAATGTAACGACATCAAAGTCAAGAACAGGGAAACTCTTCTCTAACTAGGTAGTGATTGTTGCTTATTTTTTCCACCGCTCATTTACAAAAGCACTTTACAAGTAAATACATTTTGTCGACATGGCGGCTGTTGTCTTGTGTACAGTGAGTTCTTAAATTTTTCGTTTGGTGTTCACACGAAAACAAGACAAATTCAAGAAACGCAACAAAGGCAAACAAAATGTACTAGTGATACAATTTTTTATAATTTTTTTTATAAGAAAAAAAAAAACAAAGAAAAAATTGTTGCTGTCTTTTTGATGGTGTTGGTGGTGAAGGGAGATAACATGGTGGTTGTCTACTTACAGATGATCCTTTACGCTCACTGCAACCACCCAGACAAGTGGTCGACTTATGATGCACCGGAGGACGATATGTGACGCCACGTAGGGCTTCGGTGCTGTCCTTAGTTGACTCCGGCGTTCCAGTTTCCTCATCATACTGTGTATGGTCAGTGATTTGGTTTTTGTTTTGTTTATAAAATTAATTGTTTTTTTCATTTTTTTTTCAATAAAATTCAAATGTTGAATCCACACAAGTAAAGACAAATAAATAAAATAGATGAAGTCACAAAATAAAATCTGATTGTCTTTTTTTTCTCTCATTAACAACATGCAAATTTGGAAGAAAATACAAAAATGTATGTTTGTATCTGATCAAATGGTCTTATCATTTCGAACTTATAGGGTGTGTGATGAAACAAAATGAACAAAAGAATCGTCATACAGATAAGAGTCAGAGAACAAAATAATAACATCCAAGGTGGAACCAAAAAGAACAAGAGAACAAAATAATAAGATACTAATAAGGGTTGACATTCTCTGTGTAGACCTCCATTGGGCACACACTATTGCATAGTGGCTGACATATTACAACTTATTTCCATCAGTTTCCATATTTTCTCGGGGAAAAGTGTCTTACCAGTGACCAAGTTCAAAAGCGTCACGTCAACGACTGATGGTAATAAGATTTACTAACACACAGCCGAATGCCAACCCTGATTGAGAAATAAATTGAAAACTTGAATACGACACGTGTGTGTGTATTTAAGAAATAAAGGACCAGCAAAAATAAGAAACGTTTTCTGTAACACAATAATAAAAGAGCTTTGCGTGCAATATTCTGTGGGGAAATGGTTGAGTTAAGTTGGTGTCCGAACGAAGTGGAAGATTATATGGGTTTGACTTATGAGTGTCCTTTTGTATGGGAATATTATTACATGATCTACTGGTGATATCATTTTTGAAACACTGAAAGATAAACCAAAAGCAAAAAAGCAAACAGGACGGGGAATATTTGGCGCATTTCCACAGACTAATATCGAAAGCTGCACCAGTGGCATTGTCACTAATTTCATACTTTGAAAATATGCTTGAAGCACCTCAAGAGGAAGCGTAATGGGACACATTAGGAAAGCACATTCGTCCTTTAAAGAAAGAAATATTCAATTAACCTGGCGATTAATCAAGACCAGATGTCTTTGTCTTGGAAATCTCTGAGAACTCCACCGTAAAGCTTACAAAACCGTTTCGATAAGGCCAACAGGTATCCAAAGCAGTCGCCAACATGCCCATGCCCAGTGGTGATGTTACAAAAGGTTCCACGAGAGATTGTCTATAAAACACTCGAAGAATTATTCGAGGGATGTAAGACAGTACCCAATAAGACCCCTGGAGGGCTAGATGATATTCCAAATATAGCACCAAAAGTCGGTATTAAAAGTCGACCCGACCTATTCGCGAAAATATTAAGCGCGCGTCTTTCGAGGTAGTTATTTTTTTAAACCCGAGAGATTAATTGGACTGCCGAAAGGAATTCAGACGAACCTTCCTCTTATCGTCCCATCTGTTTTCTAGACCAGACACTATTGGAAAAATCATGGAACTTATAATTTACGATGAGTAGTGAAATCAGGGGGCAGATTCCTTATGACAATAATCGTTTGGACGATATCGTTTTTGAAACTTTGATAACCATAGTAAGTAATATTCTGCACGAATTTTTAGCACTCTCGGCAGCTTTCATTGAATTTGTGGAAAATTAACTGGATTAAGCTTTCAAGCTCGTAATGTTTGCACTTAGTTCAGAGTTTTGGAGGTCTACCGTTTGAACGATAATCGTCTTAAAAGATACGGAATGAGTGCCCAGGTCTTTCGGAACTTCGACTTTGACTGCGTTGAATTTGGCGACGTGGAAATGTACCATAGGCTGTCTATACCAACTTAAACATATCAGCCCATCTTCGTGAAATGATAACGAGGTGCTCTACCAATGCAGCTCTCTATGATTCTGACGAGGAAATAGAATCGTATACCGTGACTGGTGGTGTACCACATGGCTGAGTTGTAGGCCCTAGCCTTGCAACTTTGTGTATTACTTTTTTTGTGGCCAAAATTATGGAAAATGTTAAATTCCTCTCTGCCGATACTGGCTACAGCGAAGGTTTATAACAAGCAAGAAACTTCTTGAGCCAATAACGATTAGAGTGGGAGGGCTTGGAAGTCACTGCAAGACCAATTTATTTGTCCATTTGACTGGAAGACCAATTCATATGTCCATTTAACGAAAACGAAGTGGGGATAGCCAGATAGAAGTTTGTTGGATCGGGCGGCCTACCTGACGAGCTGCTAAAGTCCTCGGGAAATGACTTAACTCTTTCCAAGTTTTAGTCAGATGGAGTTGTCTAATGCATGCAACCTGCTATATTATTGGCCTGGTCTACAAAAATGGACGACGATTGTGGGTGGTTCGTAAAAAGGTCAAAGTCTCATTTGTCTCGTCTGATTGACGCCCAGTATCGTTGTTGTATATAAGTCATTTGCTTTGCCTCCCCGAATTATCCACAGTGTTCTGGTCTTGTCCGGACTCCACTTATAACATATAACCGAGTATTGCACCCAATGATGCTCCGTTGTAAAAGACAAGAATAATGAGTTGCGGAGGACTAACATTACGCTTGAAGAAGGAAAACTCACTCAGCAGTTAGTATGAAACTATTGGAGCTGTGCTCCGTAAAGATTTTTTTAAGACTAGGAAGAGTGTTTTATTAGCCAACGACAGTAAAAGTCGAATCCCCTAAGTGAGTCCTTTGAACTGGAGCTGGTTTATTTCTTTCGTAGAGTCGAATGAAGCCAAAGCATGACCGTACAGGTTGCCAGTTGTACCATCAGAGTAGCCTTCCGACAGTGTCAAAAAATATTTCTATGAGAAAAACGAATATTCCCGAAAAGACACAGACAGGGTGGTATGCAGCCTTTAATCCTATAGGCGATCCCGGGCACTCTGGCTTCCAGTTATCCACACCAAGCGCTCTGGCCATCGCGATTGAGGTTCAGTCTTTCTTGCCGTCTTCAACCTGGGGGAAGCTTAGCCCAGTTTACAGCAGTCGAAAATCTAAGAAGAAGCGTATTAATAGTTTTCTGTTTCTATATTGAAAGTCTTAAGAAGGAGGCAAGTGCCGAAGTAACACGGTGTGGGTGAGGCTGAGAAACAGAAATTATAGTACAAAACTGGAAATACTTTGCCAAAAGTTAGAGGCTTATTATTAGTCCTACATTTACCCCAAAGTACAGCGCTGTAAGATCTTATTTAGTAAAACAAAAGCTTCGGCTTACTTAGCTCTGTGCTTAAATAAACAAATACCGAACCGGACATCAAGTTGCGAGTGTAAACAACCCCGTTTACCAAGGGAACTAAGCTTCGGCTATTATTTTTGTTAACGTTTTGATGTGAAAAAGTCAAACGGACCTCAATAGTCTCGAATATGAGAAAATTCCCATTTGAAAATAAATTTCATATAGTCGACATCCTAATTGATACGGGTAGTTAAAGCGCCATCTTTAAAATAAGGATTTGCTTCAATAATTCAACACAATTTATTTATTTCCAATAGACAGAGTCCAATGGAAATGCGCTGGAATTTGACGCCTTTAATTAACCCGGTGAAATTTTCTTCATAACAATCGCACCATGAAAGATGAAATAAGAAAATTATAAAAATAAACTTCCAATACAGGTGTACACAAAATACACACAACTAAAGAGAAAACAACTCAACATGTAACCGAGTTGTTAACAATGAAACTCTACAACTTGGATATGCAATAAAAGCGACAAGAAGTTTGCAAGTGGCCAACAAACACAAATTAGTATAACAAAAAAAAAAAAAAAAAACATAAAAGGACAGAGGACTCTTGCCGAGGACCCTTACTGCAGTCTTTGTTTTGGCTTCATGAACAACAAACAGAAAGCATTCATTAAACCGCCGCAACTTTTCTATTTGGTACACAAAATGGGTAAAACAGAAACAACAGAAAACCGGCAGAAAACAAAAAAATAGAAAAAAAAAAACCAGCAACTTAGTCGCAAAATATCGATTTCTCGATCCATCCAATAGAAAGGTGTGAAGTCACCTCTTTGTTTACCCGCAAACACTTCGGTGACAAAACAAACTGGATAAAGGAAAGAAACGGTACAATTAAACGAATGCAGACAGCATTAAAGAATAATCACACTTAAGGGCCCCAAAATGAATGAAAGCATAGTGCATGTAAAAAAAAAACAACGCAAAGGACAAGCAAGCAAGTGTAGCTAGAGGTACAGTATCTAGAGATGCATTCAGTTAACAGAACAAAAAATTATTTGGGATACAGTTTACTTTGATAAATGGTTAGTTGTTAAGGCTTTATTATTTATTATCTTTTTTTTTTCTAACAAGAAAGACTCACTGCGTGCGTGTGCGGTTATTATCAGAAAGTCCAAACTTAAACTTTTTACTATATATATGATAGTTATATGTATTTAAAAAAGGGGGAACAAAACAAGGATAACTTGTATGTAGTATCTTATAGTGAGAGACGCCTAACGCGAGCACTTTGAATGGTGCTTTTACAAGACGGATGCTTCGATTGTAGTGTCAGAAACTAAATATTGTGTTTATTTTTTTTTGGAATATTTTTAATGGGAAGCCTTTCAGTAGTAAACTTGAGTAAAACATGATGAAAATAAGGCAATCATTGGAGTACGATAAGGTTTCAATTTGAGCGCATAACGAAGGTCGATGAAAAAATTGGTGGACTACGTTACAACCCATGTGTTAAAAATTGCTGGTTTTCCTGAAGTACCGAGTAAGGAAGGTTATTCTACACATGTGTTGAATGGTTTATAAAATGGTTCGCATGAGTATCTTAACTGAAATACCAGAAACATGATGGATCTTTAAAGGAGCACTGCAAATCCAACGAAATTCTATCGAAAAGGGATTTAATAAAAAAACATATTGTTGCAACATAGCCGAACTACTTGAACGCAGTCCAGTAAGGCTAATAGCCTTACTGAACGTAGTAAAATAGGGCTGTCAAACTTTGTCACGATTTTGCTTCTTGTCTTTTGTGATAGCTCCATCCGTGCAGACAATACCTTTTGTACATTTAAAATAAGATAACCAACAAATAAGAATAATTGTTAAGAACTTATGAATTAAATAAACAGACAAATTACCACACATATGAACACATCCCTGAGGAAGTTGGGAAAACCCAACGAACTGTAGGAAGAAGAATGAAATAGTGTGATTATTTTGATTCGGAAATCACTGATATAAGTAAGCGCATTAAAAACAATTTAAACAAATTAGTTGCTTCAGTTAGCAGAGTGGTAATTAATAGCTCTTATCACATTTAAATGTTTTTTTGTTCTATCTAAATGCAATGAGAACAGTCATAGTTTAACAATTTTTTTTAAAGCTGTTATGATTCAGTGGCCGAGTCACTCTGAAAATCCGGTGCTTAATAAATGAAACTATTCAAAATTACAACTCTAGTTGGTTTAAATTAAGGTTTAGTGATTATTGTGTTAGACGGTATTCCAGCGATTGTTTTAAAAAAAACTTTTGCAATTCTTTATGCATTCCTACCACTACTAAAAACATTTTACCTATCACTAGAATCAGGAGTATTCCCCGATGGGTGAGAGGTTTCCTCTTCCATCCCAATATTGAAGTCTGGTTCTTAAAATGATGTCGCAAACTAAAAAGGTATATGTAAACATCCTGGTTTTTGAGTGCATTGTTAAAAATAAAATAGAGTTTCACACTAAGCAACACATATCGGAGTTGCAACATGGGTCTCTGGTCGATCCACAAACAACAGTTCAGTGTACTTTACGTCTATTGTTGCTAATGCTGTTAAAAGTGGTTGTCAAATTGATGCTGTCTATACAGACTTTTTGATTCTGTCTTCGATCTTCGGATTTCACTTGGCAATGCTAAAATAGAGATCATCTTATGTCGTTTTCCATTGGGACCACCAAAAATCTTTTTCATATCTCAGATTTTATGCCGCTCATGGAACATGCAGACTTCTTAAAATGACGCAATACAGCTGTGCTGTATTTGTGGCAGAATGTGTAAATCTGAAAAAAATATCGAGATCTGCAAAAACTGATCCGAATAAAAAAAGAGATTGGTTTTTTTTTCCCAATGGAACGCGAAAAGTGATTTAGATCAAAAAAAGATTGATTATTTGTCCCAATGGAAAATGACATTATTTAACTGGTAGGTGTCAGCAAGTATGCCAAGAAAATCAATACTATTTAGTTATCTATTTCATGTACTTCCGGAGTCCTTCAAGGAAGGCACCTTGGACCGTTCCTTTTGATTATATTTATTGACGGCACAGTCAATCAGCTTTTATAAAACACAACAGGGAAACACAGGCAGCCATGTTTGGGTTGCTGACAAACATCGCAAATTGCAACAATCGAAAGCCCCCATCGCATTCCAATGATCGTGTACTTTAAAAAAGAAAATACTGAGACTATGTAAATCTTGAGACTCATTAAACGGATTGTAAGCCTTTAGTTGCTAAAAGCGATAAAACGAACAAAATTGTATTTAATAGAATAAAATAAATAGAATAAAAAAAATAATAATGAAAAACCGGGATATTATAGTATATTATTATAGAAAAACGTTAACGAATACACAACGTGAACGTATTTCATCACATTTGTGTTTCGTGTATGTATTGACTAAATTACTAAGCAAAAAATTGCTAGCCAAGGAATGAGTATTAATAATATTATACGCAATAAGAAATTGGCAAAGTGTAGAAGAAGAATAAAGAATAATAATTAAGAGAGAAGTATAGAAAATGTCTGGCATTTAACAAAGGTGGGGGGCTTGTTAAAATGAAACCTTTTAAATGCTAGATGTACAAACAAATCTTACAGTGTGTTAAGGGACAAAACAAAATACTACACAAAAGATAGGATAACGAAACATGAACACAAGATCACAAGGAAAATAAAGAAAAACTAAACAAACGAAAAAAAAAAAACACAAATTCGTTAACATATTTAATTGGTTCGTTTTTAGTTTACAAGGACTTGAAATGTCATGTAAATGTTAGTGTGTTAGAAACGTGATGCAAGGTGTGTAGAGTTTAAAAAAAGGGTTTGAAGGATACGTTCCTGTTGATGATTCTTATTACATAAATCATATCTTTGTTTGTTTTACAATTTTGTGAACGGAACAGATATATAGAGATTACATTTTTGTTAAATTGATTTTTGGTGTTTGATGTCATTTTGATAGGTATCTGTTTTTTTTTTTTTGTTTTTAATCACACATTGGACTCACGGACTCACCGATGGTCGCAATCGCACACAGTGCTTTCCGAAAGCTGAAAATGGTCCCCATTTGTCTACAGGTGAGCTACTCACATGTGTCGCCTCCGTATTGGATGTGTCCTGCGTTCGATAGATACCAATCGGAATTTCACATGTTGTTGAGCAGAGTTTCTGATATAGACGGCCGTAGGTACGAATCCACATGTCCTCCTTGGTGATTCGCATCTGAAATAATACACAAAGAACAATAAATGAAGGCATAAAAAAAAAACTGTGCGCAAATTGACTTACCGACGTTAGAAATCCACTGCCAGGTGCCTGGTCGATTCCCAGCAAAAGCCTCACGAAAGTAATCACATAATCCTTAACGAACGCCTGATACAGAAGGGTGTCCAGCATAGACGCGCTAAAAACGGCACCAGCGGCAAACGGTAAACGAAACATGTACGAGATATGTGAGCCGCGTTCCTTCTCGCGCTGGAAATACAAAAATCAAATTGGGTAACATGTTTTTCTTTGTCCAAATCGCTTGTTTTTTTTTCGGAGAAAAAAAGTTTGGGCAACCGAGTTCATTTATCGGTGTATTTCCATTCAACTTCGATTAATAACGAAAGTTTAATGGGAAACTCTGAGAGCAATGAAAACTATCGTGCTTTCTAAAATGAGATATGTTTCTCGCAATGAATAGGTTTGTCAACATTTTTACCGGAAGCAATACGTAATGGATGAGAAAAAGTTGTGCGATATCCACAGTCGATACAGAAAAACTGTGCCACTCGTATGGAGAGTGCCACTGATTTAAGGTCAGTGGCGGAAAATTGAGTGCTGTGGGTGTTATTCGAGTGTGGAAGGGATTCCAAAATCAGGTTTAGTAACACTACACTCAAAAGACAAAGACAATGAATTACACATAAATTCAAGTCCATTTCGAAGGTCTTGGTTCTCGCAACCCTTCGATTTATTTTCAATTGCATTAGCAGTCTTGCACGCTTGTCAAACGTTCCTAAAAGGTATAGGGTATCTTAAAAGACTTGTGTTCTTTTTGTGAGGTTAAACATATTTAAACACTTACTGAATCAAACATAATAACCTGTTATATGGCAAATCACCTTACCAGTATGTCGCATCGTTGGGTGGCGTATACGTAATATTTTGTTTGGGAGAAAAATTCGTCGAATTTTAACGAATAAATGTTTATAAGTGGTAGCAAAAAATATGCAAGGTAATAACTGTAAAGTATAAGATCTCTGCCTCTTCGGTATTCTTAAAAGGCTTATTTAAGTCTTATAGGTTACATGCTTGCTGCCGACCAAATATGAAGAGATGCTTTACTTTCACGAAACAATGTGGATTTTGCATACTTATTTCGAAACTGCATGTCAATGAAAATGTACAACAAAGCAATGAATGCACTCCGTGCCGATTTGTCGGTTTTTTCCCTTGTTGAGCCTAAGACCCGTGATCGAAATGGCCGCATTTCAGTCAGTAAGGTTTTATTCTTCACTGAACGAAAAAGAATATAAAATCAATGAATTCTTTTTTTTATAAAAATCTAAATGTTTACCTTTTTCGCCTCTTTTTTCGGCGCAGTTACCTTTTAATTTCCTTCTTTAAAAGGGAAACAATTAAACAATTTCAAGTGCCTTGATGGCCAGTCAAACAAAGTTCTTGAATCCAGGATGAAAGGTGTGTTTTTTTAAACCGCTCATTTGATTCTCAGAGGAATATAAAAAAATACTCAATACAGAGTCTTAAGTCCCGCCTCTCAATTTCATCAACATATATGAAGTGGATACAAAAAAAAAATGCACAACAACGAAACAATGGACCAAATTCAAACTCGCATATCTTAGATTAGGTAAGGTGGTTGTCTTCGGGCAGGCGAAGGCGACCAAAACTGTCTGCCCTTCGCTGGTAGTACTCCGATATCCCGTCAAGTTGATTAAAACTGGCTTCCCGCATAAGTCGAGGACTTAATAAATCAGCCCCCCTTACTTGGGGGTTTGTCTAATTGGTCATGGAGGATGTGACCCGTTGACTGTATGTCATTCGGCTAGGCATGTGGTGACCGAAGCAGTCAAACCCTCATGGATATCCTCTGAACATCGAGGGCAGATATTCAACCATATCGTGGAATACGGCGTATTTGAGATTCTTTTCGCATACTCGATTCACTTTCACTTTCCATATACATCGTGAAATCCGCCGGGAAGACTTCCTTATTATAGGTATTTTCAATTCAAAGTTGGTCGCAAATCAGCTGTTCTGCATTAAATGACAGCAGTAATAATAAAAAAAATGACAGCAGTGATAGAGCAAAGCAACTTCAAACTTATTTTCCGAAAATCAATTTAATGGATAGTATAGCCTTATAAATAAATAAATAATTGGCGCAACAGGTCCGTATGGACCCAAGCCTAGCTTCTCACAACCATTCGTCTTGTGTGAGTTTTTTATTTTTGGGACAAATGGAAGGGATCTACAATTTTATGCCGAGTCCAAACGGCCAATTGAGAAGCTCTTTCATGACAGTTATACTCTCGGATGTTTGTCAGACGTTCGCGAGAGGTGGCGCAGTGAAAAAAACCTTAAGTTGGAATTTGGGTCTCGGGATTCGAACCTGGGACCCCTCGCTTAGTAGTCGAACACACCAACCACTAAGCCACTGCGCTTAGTATATTTGACAACGTGGAATTAACTTCTTATGACAGAACTTATGTACTTACAACATTTTGAGAAAATTGCAACGAAACCACACAACAAAGGCCAGGATACGCAATGAATTAGCTGCGTATTTGAAATGTCAAAGTTTGTATGGGGAGTTTCAATTCGATCCTTTTCTACGCTGGTGTTAAACGCATTCACTTTACCGACTGATAAATCTTTCACTGCGAATGTATTATAAAGGGGTTTCCAATAAGAGGTGTTATTGTGAATGACCCGCTATTTCGGTAGCTGTCACTTTTGAAGCTTTTATTCTTTGACATTTGACAAGTAGAAACTACGCCATTACTAAAAATGGAACGATACACGCTTCAAAAACGCATTGAAATTATTAAAATTCACTACAAAAATGGTGAAAAAAAAAACAAGCAACCAAACCATTGATCTTTTACGGGGAAAGTTTCCGGACCGTGTTATCTCTCGAAGAGGTGATCACAATTGGCCACCGAGATCTTGTGATTTAACACCTTGCGACTTCTTTCTTTGGGGCCACGTGAAAGATAGGCCAACAGCCCAGCGTTGATTCAAGACCTCAAAGATCAAATTCGTGAGGCTATCGAGGACATAGGGCTGCCACTTTGCGATTTGGCTATGGAAAATTTCATGAAAAGGATATGGTCCTGTATGCGTGTTCATGGTGGCCGTTTGGCTGATGTTGATTTTCATTATTAACGGCATACCTTCCTCTTTATTATGAAATAAACATCCGATCATTTAACTCAAAAAAAGGAATTTTTCTTTGAATACCAAAATAACACCTCTTATTGGAAAACCCTTTACGATGCCAAGTCTTGAATTTGAGTGAAACGTTCCCCTCGGCGTATTGCACTATAGGGCTGATTATTAAAGCGTGGTAGTAGCAGTGATTGGAGCAATCGACCCCACCGCTGCAGAAGCATTTATTGGATGTGTTAAGTTGATCAAAAGGTGGATGTGACCGGTTGACGGGTGATCGCAGTCTACCCCAGGAATGTAATCTTTAAAAGACGCGTCTACGAAAAGAGAATGATGCGGGAAGTAGCCAGTGAGAACTGCTGCTAACACCGGATTTATATTATACATCATTGAAGCTATTTACAATGTGTAATGCACTTTCGTTTCAATACGAAGCAAGTAATTTGGTGTCGTGGAGTGAAGACTCCACACTTGAGCCGAGTGTAACATTATCGATTTCGCAACAGCTTGAAACAATTTGTATTTTGCTGAGAGGTGAATAGACTTTTTTGCAATGTATTTCTTCCATGACACACATACGGCGGCCTTGACCGTCCTCAATTTAGCTTTGACGTTTTTTTTCATGCAAACATTACCTGATCATACCGAGGTATTTGAACTCTTTTTACCACTTCTTTCAATTTTAATGCTCCCACTATGCACCTATTTTGTGTCTGCTTAAGTCTGTGGGAAAGGACATTCCCACTACAAACAAAAAAAAAATCCAAACAATGAAAGTAAAAAGGACAATGAAAATTCACCCACGGAGACTCACTTTCATAGAACCTACTGGAAAACAAAAACAACTGCACAACTAAATCGCATCCACAATGGTAGGTTTAATCTTAATAAGGGCTGAAAGTACGATTTTATTTTCGTCAAAAACGGTGTTCGAACAGAAGGTCTAAGTTTGTCAAAAGCAAAATGTTTTCCAATACGTTTTCAATCTCCGCATTCTAAAAAGCTTTTACCGGAAGTATTTTATACCGCCCATACGGATCCTCTTTCAGTTTCAGTGGATATATATTTTTATCTAGTTTGGCTTTGCTATCAAAAGCTAGTTCCCAAACCATATCAACAATTCTACAGAAACTACATTTTTTTTGCTTCGTAGGCAATAAATAGCTTCTAAGTTTATAAGGTGTTTTCAGACTCAGATTAAACTGGTGCTCTTCCCACGCACCATGCAACTTTAAATGCATCTCCTGAAAAATAACATCAATGCAGTTCGTATATGTTCTTGCACGGGGCCATCGAATTGAATTGGTATTCCTAATCCACCAGGTCTTTCTATTTGTGTATATACTGTATATAAATAATTCCATACTTTAATCTAAGCAATCTTACACAAGCATTATGTCTACCACTTCACAATAATACATGTACCCGTGCCCATTAACTGCACCCCTTATATCTTGCGTCAGCGGCAACACAATTAAAGGCCTCGGTGGGCATTCATTTTTAATTGCATCGGTATACGGCTGGCCGACTTCTCATGTTCGGATTAATTTTTCAGGACAAAGGTGTTGCCTGTACGCCGTAGAAGCCTATTAATAGAAACTGAAAGAATGAAAATTTTAAATTAATTATAGACCGACTCTTCCAGTGATATCAACCAACATATATGCATTTGCAATTTCAACTTGATACTCTACTGTTGTTGTTGTGACCGATACCCGTTGGTTATACTGACGTAGTTAAAAGTTGTGAATCATCAAAAACATAGCACATCTGGTAGGATGCTCTTTAGGTTGGTTTTGGTTAACCAAACCACAAACCATAAAATTAGGGGACATAGTCTACTACTCTCCTCCAGAAGTCATCTACTTCCAAAAGAAGGATGGAATGCATATTTTATAGCAAATAAAAAAGAAAGCGTAGGGTAGTTTCCTATCCTCTATGATGAAAGGTAAAAGCGGAATTTTTTAGCTTGATTTTGTTTCATCTAACCAGACAGACACTTTGTGAATAATTCCTTTGCTTAGCGTACATTTGCCGAATACCAATCAAAGAAAATCGCGAAATGCGGTGAACTGGAATGCTGCAGCATTTTATTTCGATCCTATTTACTTTTTATAGATAAGTAATCGTGCGCCCTTTTCTTGGTTGCGGAGAAAAAGAAAAACTTTTATATTTGAGGAGAAGACGCCTCTTATAAAAGTTACACCTCGTCATACCTCGTCGACTGCATGGACTGCCAACTCTTCGGGTGTGGGTAGATTCGACTTTTATTGCACCCAACGAAAGGAACCAAACTCGGTACAAGTTTTCAAAGTGAATTTGGAAATAAACTTTCGCACAAAGTAGTTTATCGTACACTCGAGAATACATGGCTAAAAAGTAGTATATCCGAAATGCCAACATTGATTAGGTCCTTCCATTAGGCACATGGTGCCTTATAAATAGCAGTCTGTTTTATTTTCGGCAATTAAAGGCGAAAGTTGTGTCAACTTTTCGTCCAAAACTGTGTGAAGCAGGACGTGTTACCTTGTTGGGATAATTTTAGATGGTGGTCGTTATGAACACGAGCATTTTCGCAATCACGCCAATTCAATGTGATTATAACACGTTTCCATTCATTCGGTGTAATCTTGTATTTTCCGAATTCATCGTGGATACAAGGAGGGAATGGCTCTGGAGTAAGTTTACCGCAAAGGTCAGCAATTGGTTTGGATTTAATTGGATTATTAGGAGGGTAGAAACGGGTAGAATATGCCACTGTGAATGGCCATCAGTTGAAATGCTGACACTACCTGAACTTGAAAAAGTTATCTATATGCATATGCAAGGAACGATTCGAGGTATTCCTGGATTCTACACGAGAGCGACGTCGCGGTGGATAAAAGTCTTTAATTTAGTGGCGCAGAAGGGCATTCCAAAAGGCAGCTGTCACTTATCTGCCATTGAAATGAAGTTGAATAGTCACGAAGAAAAAGAACAAGTGAGCTACGAGTTCCTCTGGGGCCAGTGATGCCATCCTTGATTGAAGTTTTTAGGGCTAAACCAAAAATAAAAAAAAAATTATGCCTTTTTCAGAAAAATTATTCCTGTTTGTTAAAACAGATAAAAATTGCAATATATAAAGGAACTGCAACAAACCTACAAGGTGATTCAAATTTGTTAACAGGATGTTGGTCGATCCAACATAGTTAAACCTTTTTTTGATCTCTGTAATCCAAGCTTTGGCTTTTTGGTGAGAATTGGAAAACAAATAACCATGACGCACAGTTGTGTAATGAAAATTAATGATGCGACTTTGATCAAACAATGTACCAGATTTACCAATACAAAATGAAAATGTTTGTATAAATTAATTGTAAAAAAAATCCCCAAAAACTAAGCCTTTTTTTAAAAATTACTCCTCAATGCCTCAAGCACGGGAATTATGCCTAAAAGGCATAGTTATGTCTCAGTTGCAGTCTGGGGCTGACCGGCGAATATTTGCAAACAAATCATGCAGAGATGGCGATTTTGGTGACAAAGCCTAGCATTCGGCAAAAGGGACGATTTTTGTGTACAAATATCGCAGTCGATTAGTTGCTTGCTCTGGCGAAATTGCACATCGAAAAAGCAGACATTTGTATGCGAGCAAGCATTTTAGCTGATACTCTTTCCAAGCTGAACTTAGTGGTTCGATGACTGGTAATTTTCCTCATAATAGATCTTTAAAATTTAACGTGCAGGAACTCATTGAAAGGAGGATGATAATCGAACATCGGATAGATAATGAAACAGTTCGCTGATGCCTTGTGATATGTTACAGCACGAGCTTGAAAAATTAAGAAAAATGCCGCAAAAAGGCGATATTTCTGGATTTACAGAATTAAAATAAGTTGCTAAGCTACACCCTGGCCAGTAATCTTTTGGTGATGGAAGGACTATTTTTTTTTCAATTAATAAGTAAGTAATTGTAATCAGAGCGTTGCTCGACACCAGCATATTTTTCAGGACAAATGACAATAGATTTACAACAGTTTAAGAAAAACAAACCCCTTTTCCCAAAAGCCAACTGATCAGCGGGGCTTATGGAGCAGAGTTCCTGAGAGCAGATATCACCACATACCGAATCTACTTCCACCATTGGTAAAAGGGAAACATACCGCAGACTAAAAGGATGGTATAGTAAAGGGCGTCAAATAATTCACGAAAAATGATAGAAAATACAGATTTTTATTTAGAAAGCTTACATTTTGTATTGATTCATAGATTGTACAGATTGGGGTTATGTATGGAATAGCACATCGGATAAATGTCCGCCACGGCTTTGCTGGCAAGTACGTCTCTTTTATTGAAATTTTCTATGACCGTTTCGCATAAATGTAGCTGAATTTCATTAATAAAAAATAAAAATAAAATAAATAAAACCCTGGGCCTAGCTGCTCATAACCATTCGTCTTGTGTGAGTTTTTATTTTCGGGACGAATGGAAGGGATCTACAATTTTATGCCGAGTCCATACGGCCAATTGGGAAGCTCTTTCATGACAAATATAGTCTCGGATGTTTGTCAGACGTTCGCGAGAGGTGGCACAGTGAAAAATACCTAAGAATGGAATTTTGGGTTTTGTCGGGATTCGAACTTGGGACCCCTCGCTTAGTAGTCCAACACACTAACCACTAAGCCACTGCGCCGAATTTCATTTATACACTTTAAAATTTCCTCTTTCAAGGCCTTGGTGGTCGTGGGCTTGTTTGCATAGACCTTTGAGTTCAAAAAAGCCCAAAGAAAAGAAAAAGTCCAATGGCAAAAACGGCCGATTACACGATTAGGAAATGACTCATGCAGTAATTGGATTTTCTCTCTGGCTGTATGGCATGTGGCACCGTCTTGTTAAAAAAAATGTTGGTCACATCCATATCTTGTAATTTTGGCACTAAAACCTGAGTTATCATGTCACGACAATGAACACCATAAATTGTTACTGCCTGGCCAGCCGCATTTCGAAAAAGAATGGTCCGATAGTACCTCCGGCCCAAAATTCGCACCAAACAGTCACACGTTGTGGATGCATTTGTTTCTACACAATTATTCGTGGGTTTTCTGAACCCCAAATGTGTCAATTTTGACGATTAACGAAGTTATCAAGATGAAAATGAGCTTCATCACTGAAGATAATTTTGTTCGAAAAAAAACCATTCATTACCTACTTTTTAAATATTGCTCAGCAATGAAAATGCGTTGTTCTTTCGTATAGCGTTGCATTTTTACTAACCCCAAACTGTCAGCTGTCACATTGTTATCTTTTTTTGCGTTGGCATCACTGTACTATTAAATGGCTCAAAATTCAAGCTTTGCGTGAATTATAAGACACCCTTTAGTAAAGATATCAAAAAAGGTGATTTTGAGAGCTGTTATTCTCAAGTAGATAAAGGTGAAAATCGAGGATATACTCAAAAGGTATCAAACGTTATATGGCAGAGACCGGGCTGCATATTATTTTAAGGCATGGTCACCCGAGTTCTAGTCAGTGCTTCTACTTGAGAAGGCCCTTGACCAAGTGATTCTTTAATGCAAATTACTATAGTTTGTATTGTAAGCCAGTGTTGATTTTTTAAAGAAAAACCAGCCTTCCTTTACCAGTGCGCTTCCCGACACAGACATTGAAAGTTTGACAGCTATTTTTTTTCTTTTAATATTCGAACTTCGTGTAAAACGCTAGGTCCATTCCCGAACGCGGTTCAAATCGAACGCAATCGATATAAATCGATCGCTATTGCACAAAGTCTATAGCTCTCACGCTCTCATCGACAAATCACAGGAAAAGAGAAAATTAGCAAAATAACGAGTAACGAGCAGTTCCTCTCTGGGATCGAAAAAGTTTAGAGAATTTCAACCGCCAAGTACTGGTAAATATGTCAAATGCAAAAAGTTGACAAGACACATATTCAAAAGCAGTCTTTAAGGTCCATTGCACAAAAAAAAAATATTGTGCAAATAAAGAAAATTCGGTGGTGGACGAATGTACTCAAAGTTGCAAAAAAGTAAGTTGTAGCTAGCTATATTTATTTCTAATGTGGATTAGTTGTCAATGATGTAAGTGGCTCAAAGTAGCTCGAAGTTTACCCACGTACCTACCTTTGATGGGTGAGTATATTTTCCGCTCTCTGAGAGAGTTTCGCCATATAATTGGATATTGACAGAAAGTACACTAAGAGATCTACTGTTCAACTGATTCGGATTGTAATTTTCAGCGCACAATTTACAATAACTACAGCGAGTCTCGAAGTGTCAAGTAGAGCGTGTCAAGTAATTGCGTGCGGAAAAACCTACTTTACTTTGCTTTGCTGAGAACGAAGCTCAAAAAAACAAGGCTATTAACAGCATGTATAGCCGTTTGTGTGTTAGCTCTGATTTTTTTTCTTTGAATATATTTTTAATAGTGCGAAACATGGGCTTATTTCATAAAGTTGTACCGATTGGCATACGGCTTTGCTGGAAACTGGAAACTGCCCCCGTTTGAATTGGAATAACATGTCAGTGGGTATCCGTAGCAATAACAGATCTTCTTTGGCTATATTCGTTTGACTGTCATTATGTCTCCCTCTCTGTTACAAAGAGTTTGAGCGTTAGTTCATAGCAAATCTTGGTTTGACGTATGTTCAAAAATAAGGCATCTCCACCTTGTGTTAAGTACTTAATCAACCGATTTGAGTTTGATCGAATTAGTAGGGTTGCATACATTTAATGACATTGACAACACTGTTTTTGACAGCCAATAATTGCCAGTCGAATAGCCATCGATGGTAGGTATATATTGCGTTGCAGGTGTAGAAATGCTCTATCGATTGTTTTCGCAATTGCAATTATGCCAATTTGCGGATGACTAGTTGCAGAGTTCAATTTACCGATTCATTTGATAATTGTTGTAATCATATTCAAGAATTGTTTTGCGAATCGAACCAATCTGTTAGCAATTATTATGGCGTTCAGCGCCATCTTTGGGAAAACTTGAAAACATTTTATTTAGGTGAACTTTTCAGCTCTCACTTCATAGCAAATTGCGCCGTACTAATAATAAACTTTCCTCCCGTCCCGTCTTTAAATTTACACAGCCACTGTAAACTACTAAAATTTAGAGACGAAACTAAAACAGTTTATTGTATATATTCCGCGATACTAATAATTACTTTTAGTGTCCAGGCTAAATTTATCGAACTCACAGTGGCGAAATCTGCCTACAAAATTGGAAATTGTGATCTACAAAATATTTAGTTTGAAAATGGTAAGGCCGATTGTGTAAGTTTCAGCTCAATCGGTTGGTAAGTTTTTGAAATTTTAGCGCCCAAACAAATAGGTTATTTTTTATAAGGGTGTTATTTCAAAACCGATTTTTACGAAATATGTACCAAATGAAAGGCGAGTATCCGAAGGACCATTCCTGCGTATACATTTTACTGTCACAAATGATACAACACAGATTAATTAATCTAAAGTTGATAGGAAATTATTTAGGGCCGTTTGCTGATACGACTCATGCCGAATTAAGTGCCACATAAACTCTTATGTGACAATTTATTCCCTAAAAAAAGTAGCCTATTCGTTAAGGGCTGTTTGCTCATACGACTCTTAGCGGTTTAAGTTCTACTTAAATAATAATGGGCTACTTTTTGTACGGCATAATCTGTCGCATAAGAGTTTATGTGGCACTTAATTCGCTATGAGTCGTATCAGCAAACGTCCCTAAGAGTCGTATGAGTAATAAAGACATCCTTAAGGTTAACAGTCTGAGCCTACATTATCTGAGTCTAAGCCAAGTTTCTAAAAAAGTAAAAACATTTGACTATTCCTTCGAATGTGGTAACATTTTGGTCTCCTGGTGTTCTTAGTATAAACATACAGACAGATTATGCAAGAGTTCTATATGTTCATTATTTTTTTTTTAAAATAATTTATGGACCTAGTTCTAAGCCCACCAACAGCCAGGCGAAGGAATATTCTTTAAAAAAAATAAAATTGTATAAACGTGTACAAAATAAAAAAAAACTTAAGGACTCAGCTTCCCGTAATGGAAGACATACCATTTGTAGTTTTCAAAATGTCCAACAAATCCCCAAGTTTAGTAGAAAAAAACCTCCCTCTTACCTTTTCCATTTTACTCAGATGCAATGCGTATTTGTCGTGAGCACGAAACTGCATGAACCTCATGTTGGAGCTTTGCGACAGCTCTGTTATACTTTTTATGCTTGGAAAAAATCTGCAGATACAAAAATGTAAAGTTACTTCCAACGCATGCATACGAATTAAATTCCAGTCACACTCACTTGAACATTGTTTGCACAGCAACAATTGTATTACAGTCAGCTAATGAATCCTCTTCCGCCGAATTCGATAGTTCTTTGTTAACAACTACAACGCTCTCGGCTAACGTAATGCCGGCACGAAGCAAATCATCTAAACAGTCTATGGATCCTAGCATCCAGTACACCTTTTTTTTGTAAATAAAATATTTATTAAAGTATTACGCTATACAATCAATGATGTACACAGATGGTAGGTACTTACCAAGGGGAAATACGATAACGCGTCGAGGAATGCTACATCGGGCCTACGTTCGAGCAGCAAAATAATCGGATTTAGCGAGGTTTTCGATCGAAAATGAGCACGCAGTGGTATAATGAAATTATAAATGCCATTCGATGCATAATCAGCGGCTAAGATTATAGTTTTGTTCTGCCATTGGTATTCCTTGGCATTTCGATAACTACAGTGTTCACAGACCTATTGAGGGGGATGAAAACGAAACTGCACATTAACTTGATTTTCATGGTAAATTTAAGAATTCTTGTTATAGGTATGATCAGCAAAAATATCCTACTCCTGTCGAAGGTTATACCCAAGTTGATAAACGTGACTCTCATTGAATAATCATATCATATGCTTACATATGGGATGGTGAAATTTTCTGAAGGACGACGTGCAGACGGCATATTCTTCTCAATATTTGATACACGGATAAACACACGTTCAGCGAACCTTGTTTGGCTTGGAGGCATTTCAAAATATTGCCAATCAAGTTATTGTCGCAACAGGCAAACGTGGCGTACAATTTTGAGGAGCAATCGAGGATGATGAGTGGAAACAGAGATGGGGAGCTCTTATTTTCCCCAAAAAAAAATTGTATGAAACGGGAAATTCTTATACGCTAATGAGGGGAATAAGTAAAACTGATTGACTGTCGGGGGAGTTGCTAAAAAAAGTCACGGAATGTTGACGGAACTTGTTGTAATTCAATGACGATTGGGGTTGTGTTATTATAGAATTTTTACCAAGGAATTTGGGTATTCGATGATGAATGTAAATGTTGATTAGATCTCATACATATCGATTGTAATTTGCCATCCGGTGGTATTCACCGAGCAATTGTATTGTTTAACTTACAGGCACGAGGGTTAGAAAAAAAAATGGCAGTTTGAAATGTCTTGCTATGTGACTCTCAGAAATAAAAGGTAAGCCATTTCGAAGGAGGACTTACTGCTGAGGAATTCACTAGATATATGAACGGTTTTGTTAAGCGACAAGATTTCATTATTTTTCCAACGTTTGGTCATTGAGGACTAGTAAGGGCTCTACATGGTTAAATGGGGTCGGAAGAAGGCTTAGGGTGCAGCCACGCTGTGAGCGGCAAGCGACACAGCGATTGAGCGACGTCGCTCTAAAAATTTAAGACAATCGTATGGCGATGACCATGTAATCTCTCAGCGATTAGCGATTTTTGTTAGGCAGAGCGACGTCGCTCAATGGCTCTGTAGCTTGTCACTCATTGTGTGGCAACTCTCAACGACAGTTCCTACTCTTTTCTTGTTTTCGGTTGAATGATAACTAGACTATCCAACGAGTGGAATCCGAGAAGAAATACGATGTTGGACGCTTTCGACAGAAACCGCCTAGGTGAGCAATTCCTCTTGCTGCACTCAGGTACAAAAGAAGCCATCAGCTACTGAGCTACTGGTCGCGACATCTAAAGATAGCAGGAGGTTACGCGGCGCTAGATATTGAAAGCATCTGAAATGATGGTGATAACAACGCGACAGAAGATGCTCTGAACCTTCATCAGAGGCTACAGCATAAGAAAGTGCTTATAAAAATGAGAACCGTTAGCTCAGCCGGTCTAAGAAGACAACCGAGCAACTGTCTGCTGGCTATAAGACCAAGACGTAAATTCTTTAAAACAAGAAAGAAAACCTAGACTTTGAGGGCCGCCTGCTCATACGACATAAGTTCTACTTAAATACTTATAGGCTACTTTTTTAAGGGCCTGAGTAGTATAAGCAGCTGCTAAAGAGGCATCCAATATGACAAAAAGAGAACCAAAGTCCGCAGTCTATATATAAACGCAAAGCCGCCGGCTCTATTGATTCACCGTTGCAACTTTTGAAAACGGGGGTGTATTGTCCGAGGTTATGTGCAGGAAAGCACTAACCAAGTATGAGGGTGGAAGAAGGCGGAATTCTTAGCTCTTTATATCTATAAAGGGTCAATAATATACAACGTTCTTTAGCAGGCTAAACATAGCTAGTGCGATTTTTGGTCCGGCAGACTGATCACAGACCGCATTTGAACACTGCGGCGAATCTTAGAGAGTATACCAACGATGTAAAACCAATCACTGAGCCGCGATGCGTCCCCAGTATAAAGAATGATGCTCCTTAGGTGATTGTTAAAGAAAGGTGCGTCTGTACTCCTCTAGGAATAGTTAAAGAGGGAGAGACATAGTTAAGAAAAGAGAACTTAGATGTTTAAAAAAAAAAAACTGTTTCCAAGACTATGTAAGGTTTACATGCTACCTCTATCCCTTGACAGATATATTCCAAGTAAGGGAGCTTCTTGAAACTCTAGGAATTTTTAAAAATGGAAATACCTACCGTCGCTCGGTTGAAACTAGTGGTGCTGAGGACCCAAATTGATCGATTGAACAATTGAAATTTAGAAACATTTATCGGTAAATATATTCCCGACACCAAATAAAGACTTACAAGAGTCAAATGGCTCAATAACGAATATAACCTATGTTCCTAGTTTTTTTTGTTAACCTTCTTGTCTGACCCTGAAACAGCCAGTAGGTAGGCATTAGTGGCAGTCTTTTATTAAGTACTTATCTTGGTTTATGTCTCGACTTTTGGTTCGAAACTTAAATTTCTTATTGTACAAGCTCGTTGTGAGTGAATGTCACTTAAAGCTGTTTAAAAGCAATTATCGGACTAGTAAGTTGGCAACAAAATTGTAAAATCAGCTGTTTCTATTCACTTCTACACGAGATTGATATGCTTTTCGGAATTTTGAATTGCGTTTTTATGATTTTACTTTATTTTTTTTTACCGAGAAAGATTTGGACTCCACAAAGTCTCAAAAGCGTACATTAGAGGCAACCGCGTTGTTGCCTTCTATTGGGATTCTAAGCCTCAAGGCTTCAGCTTGATGTCTTTATACCTAAGTTTAATGAAAAATCTACTCTGTTATTCCAATCAACAACTATCCAAACAGTCAATGCATCCATTCAACCGATTTATTCCTTTGATTGACTACCGATTGACTGACCGTCCCCAACCAACAAGGCCACATAAATATTTACCTGAGCTAATTGTAAACAGCAAAGTGGTTTCTTCTCCTTCAGCAAATAGCACAATGTGGGACTGACGCCGATGAATGGTGAAACTGGTGGAAATCCTTTCACAATCCTGCAATTAAATACAAAGCAAAAAAAGGAAAACCGACACGTGCATACACGGTATAAATTAATCGAGTTAAAACTTTAACAGGAAGAAAATGTTTTCCAATTAAATCCAACAACCGGGGATACAAAAAACAGGAACTAACCAAACAAAACAAACTAAAAAAAAAAACTCATCAAAGATAAGAACCAAGTAACCAAACAATGTGTGCATTAACTTCCAAACAATATTCAAAGAGTAATTATTGCTTTCACTATTTTACTTTTCATGTTCACTAAAGCCAGCTCTAAAACAAAAAGAAAGGAAAATAATAAATGAAAGAAAAGGTAAGTCTGTTCATCCAAGTAGTATATAAAAATGTAGATAGATGCAGACAATGCACATGCACCATCCCCGAGTATTCCCACGTTGGTCCACAACAACAGGAATGATCCGGTAGTTATACGTGATGATGGTTCGTGTAAATTTGTTATTTACTTTAATTAGTTTTTTTTTAAAGTGAATATGTATTCAAATCCAAACTGAAAAGCTTATTTTCTCATTAACAAAGAACGGTAACAGAAAAACGCAATAATGCAGAAGAAAAATGTGAACGAAACCCGATGGGTTAAGCCACGTAAAGCAGTTTTATTTTTTATAAATTCAAATGTTAGTTTAGCAAAATTGTAAGCACTGAAAAAGCTTTTGTTGTTATTGTCAGCTATTGTGTCGTGAATCTAAAATTTACAGTGTGTCTAACAAAAAGAGTATTTCAATGCAGTAATACCTATCCTAGTTTTTTTTTTTTTTTGTATACAGTAGAAAAATAGTTGCTATAGCGAAGAACCGGTTATAATGATGAAATTCTACGTTTCCTTCGACATCGGTGTAAAAGATTTCTACTGTACTTATACAAAATACGCAAACAGAACTTGAAAACAGATTCAGATTGATGCAGTGCCAACATACAAAACGCCGAGCAACAATGCCAAAACTACGTCTATTTTATTTTATAAGTATTGCTGAGACCTTATTCCTATACTGTCAAAATTAATTTCAGTTGCTTTCATGTGAAATGTGTTTTGATTGAACCAAGTTGAGTGTTGAGTTTATTTCGTATATTTTAAAAGCAAAGCAGTAACTAGTACTCACATAAAATTTAATGAAAGCAATACAAAAATACGAGAATAATTACTTGAAAATAAATTGTGACAGCTACATCTTTACGGCGTCTGTCAATGGCGCTATATATATTTATCATTAAATAATTTTCTGACACTATCGCTGTTAACAACGAATTTGTTCAGCTGTTAAAATGTATTCTTTTTCAGAAGCACGATAATAAGTTATTATAGGTTCGTTCGGGTACTTAACGTAAAATAATTAAAAATTTGCTAAGATACTGTGCGAATGCGCCCACGTACTAAGAAAAATGGAACAAATGAGAGAGAAATCCATTTCCCCTCTTTCCATTTTTTCGTAATCTTCTACTTCCCGAATTTCGACTTACTGAAAAATTAAAAATGAAAACTGACAACTATGTGACAGCTCAAAAGTTTGACAGGTAAAACTCTATTTATTTTCGTCTTCAACGATGTCGGAGGAAGAAGTTGTAATTGAATGTTCTTCTAGCATATATCAGCGCATTCAAAATGTTAAGTTAAATAGGTATTTAGTTTAAAAAAAAACATTCAATTCCAATATATTTTGTAGATGCTGCATGAAGAAAACCGGCCAGGAACTTCTCTTGTAATTGAGAGATTTCTCTCTCGATTTTTGATATTTGACGTTTTTCATTTTTCTATTCGGAAAGTACACGAACGAACCTTATGTTGGCTTATTGGTTGACGTTTGCTAGAGTACATAGCCGAAAATAAAACACAAAATTTAAATTGGTTAAAAGCGTAAAACTAAAGGAATGTCTGGAGTTTTTTGAACATCCTATTTGAGCACTTAGAAAAATATCAGAAGTTTAGCCGAAGATAAATTATTAGCGAAATTGGTGCCTGCCTACACGTTCGAACAAAATTCAACCAGTAGTGGTAGTATGACATGGGTTTACTTTTTCCCTCAGACAATTGATTTATTTAATTTTTTTCCTTAAAATGCTAAATTCCCAAAATATTCGAACTGTATTATATTTGCGAGATCACGGTCTTTTCAAAATCTAATATTGTATAGAATGACGTATTTTAAGTTCATGATTCTTAACTAGGAAGTTTCTTTCACGAACGAAATGAATGAAAATAAGTCTACCGAAGTGCATTTTCTCAAAAAGGGAGAAAATTGTTAAAGAATTATTTATTAAATTGCTTAAACATTGACAAACAAGGAAGTACCTACTATGTCTAGAATATAATCTGAGAATCTAACGTGCGGCAATGCAGGTAAATGAAAACGAAATTATTGCAAAACTTTATTCATTTATTTTTGTATCATCAAAATGTCCACATAAAAAGTAATTATCCCTCATCTTCGCAAGACTACATCCAGCAATTTATTTATTAAGTGATTCTATAACATCTTCCTATAACTTTCGATGTGAATTTAGTTTTAAAAATTGTCAATCTCTACGCAGTAACAAAAATAGTCTGTTTTATTATTAGCCGATAAGTATGCAACGTAGAAGTAGATTCGTTTTAAATGCTGGCTTAGACCTCAGTTACAGCCAGACGTATAGATAGAATGCAACCGAAAAAGTTGGAGCAGTGTCAACAGGAGTTTTTTTTTGACATTTAGGCGGTCAAAGAAAAAATTTGGCTGAAAAAAAAAATATCAACAAATCAACCACCACTGATTGAATTCCATAAGAAAAAAAGTTCCTGACAGATGGAACATGGAACAGTAAGAAAATATGAAATATAATGTGGAATGATTCTTTTTGAGGAATTAAATGACATAGATAGTTTTAAAATATAATTTTTTAGAAAATTTAAATGTCGTTTGCTTATTTTTTTTTTTGTGGTAAACTAACTTTTTAATTCATAAGCATCATTTTAGAACCAAAATTGGTTTCAATTATTAGGTTTATATAGTCAAAAAGAAGATAAATTTTTACGGTTTCGTTTTACGTATCGCTACATATACGGCCATATGCAAAATTTGTATTGTTCTTGAATTTAGAATTTTTAGGTGGCACATTTTTCGGGTTTCCGGTCGGTGAATAATATATTTTTCGATTTCAATATATAGTTTATAATTATTGGTTTTCATTGCCTTTCGGTAACGAATAAGAGGCGTTTCTTTCGGTTGGTTTGTAAAAACGGCTTAAACTTTTACGTTCGCCTTACAATATTTTAAATAAACATTATACCTCCTATACATATATGGAAAATCGGATACATAAAAAAAAATTGAATTACATATGTAGGTTTATCCTATTTAATTGAAAAGAATATTCTATCTTTCAAAACACAAACTAAATTGATACGATATTATTTTAGAAATTCTTGTTTTTTTTTATACAAATCATGAACAGCTCCCGGAAATCATACCGTCAATCACTTGGTTTCTACGGAACTTAAAAAAAAATTCCAAAAAATTGTTTGAAATAGTAGATAATGCCAGAAACAAACTTTTGGCGAATTTTCCTCTTCCAGTTAAAAAAAAAGAAGAACATCCACCGTTTCAACGCTGGCAACAAGTCCCTTAGCCATAACAGTTATATATTCTTTTAAAAGGTGTTCTTACACAATCGGTCACATTTTGAAATAAATAATAAGCTGTGCTTTCCATTATCGCCTATTCGGAAATAAATTTGAAAAACAAAAAATTGTATTATGTCAAATGGCCTCCCAAATACGACAATGGAATCGATTAAAAAAGTTTTTGACAAGTAAAGATCCTGTGGTAAGTGAGTTAGAACTACCAAGCAGGGGTTCGATTACCGAAGAAAAACCCAAAATCCATTTGAAGGCTTTTTTCCACTTTGCCTACTCTTGCGAACATCCGAGAGTATAACTGTCATGAAAGATATTCTTAATGAGCCCTTTTGACTCGGCATAAAATTGTAGGTCTATTCCATTCGTCCCAAAACTCACACAAAACTAATGGTGGTGAGAAGCTAGGTCCATTGTCCCTACGCACATGTTGCGCCAATATTCTTTTTTTTTTAAGTTCCCGAAGAATGTCTTAACGGAATTTATTTTCGAGGTACTATTCACAAGAATAGAACATTTTCTGGTCTCCTAAATTGACTTTGCTGAACAAAAGACGAACCTTGAATTTAAGTGAATCCATAAAATCAATTTCGTCTCAAAAATCAAAATCCTGAGCCTATATTCTTAATTTCATGGTATAGCCTACTCCTTCTGGTTAGACACACTGCAATGGGATGAATATTAATAAACAATGAATACTGATGACCGTTGCGCGCTGCGTTCATTCATCAAAAAGCTTCTTTAACAAAAGAAAATGCATGTGTTTTATTGTTTTTTTTTTCGAATTCTAATTCCCGAGTTATTTTCTTTACAACGAACCTGTGGCGCTTCGTTTAGGTTTCTCATTTTCAACTTACCGATAGTAATCAGCATGCCACACCGGACGTGACACTCTTTTCGATGAACTACTACTTGTCATCGTTGTTGTTGTTGTGGTCGTTAGGGTTGTAGCTGTCGACGAGGGTGCCATTGTTGTTGTCGACGAATCACTGGTTGACATTTTTTTACAACTGTCACAGCTGTAACTCTTTTTCATACGAAATCTTTTCTCAGGCAAGGGATTGTTAGTGCACACTCGATTCGAGTCCTCAGAGGAACTCATTATGAGGGAATAGGTGCGCGATTGGGGAAAATGACCACCCAGACAGCTTTCGGGGGGGTAATACATTTATTTTTATTTTCATTGTGAACATTACAATTATGCGACAGAGAAGAAAAGAAAAATTTGCATATAAATAAATTGGATTTAAATAAAACAATCAGTACGAAGGAAAAAATTACAAATAAGAAAGTTTAACCGAAAAAGACACCAATCACCTTCAGGAAAAGTTTATTCCGCAGCAGAAACCACCATTGTATTCAATGTTTATCAACTGCGTACATGTACGAAGTGCATGGATATGCTTTACAAGGTATACGCTTTTGGAAAGTTTATACTTCTTTGGTGTAGGTGGTGGTGGCGGCAAAAAAAGTTGCTACAATACACTGCAGCATGTGATGCAAAGTGAAAACCCACATAAAGTTTCTCACCAAAGACATTCCCTGTTGTGACACTTTGATGGGTAGATAAATACATGTCCTTGCAGAGAGTTGTGCATTGATGGTTCGACAGGAGATCGGATTGCAATTAAGCTGGGAAGTAGCAGGAGTGTGCAAAAAAAGACTAGTAGTCGGAATAAGTTATGCTACAGCAAATTGCGCGCATATGCGTTCCGTCGTTTGTAATAAAGACCACTGATCGAATTTGATCAGCCCTACAGAGAAGCTGAACAAATTGGTCAGTATATCGCATGTACGATAGGAACCTTAAATACGCACAAGGGAACATTTCTATCGGATTTTCGAACAAGAACCATCCGACCTTCGGTTTATGCAGGTATAATGTGGCGCAAAATGAATCACCCTATCCGATGATGCTATAATTTTTGCAAATGGCGTCGTACGTCAATTATATTTGACATTTGTGAACTAGAACAGTATAAAACAGACAAGCAATGGACCGCTATAATTGGAATAATTGCGTCGATTTTTTTGACCAATAATCGGTCGGTGGTGTTAGCGAAGAGTGAATTTCAAGGCGCATTTCCACTTACATCCATAAGCAAAATCTTCCTTTCTGGGGCACGCGAAATCCGCGTGTGATGCACAAAGAGCCATTACACTCAAAGCCACTGTCTGCTGCTGCATTGACGCGGGAGGAGTCATTGGGCCCTATTTTTTTGACGACGCCATCGGCAATATCATCGCTGATACTGCCAAACACTACAGGGCCATGACAAATAAATGCTTCCTGCCGGAATAGGACGAGCGGGGCTAGGTGAACCTTTGGCCACAATGGATGTTGTGCAAGGGAGCGTTTCCTGGTCGCATAATTTCCATTTGAATAAAGATTTTCATCACTCAAAATCATTTTTTTTCAATTTTGTAAAAAGTATTTCAAAAACAAAATTGGTTGCTTAATTTTGCGGCACCCTGTACTCCCAAATAAGGTAGTTGGCTGTAGCGCTGCAAAAGTTACCTTGGGTTGATGCTGTGATATGATGCGGTAAGGTGTCGAATGGCTGAATTAATGGCCAAATGGAGGCGACGATTTTATAATAGGCTTACTTAATAGGGCTTCGTTTATGTTTGAGCTTTGTAAACGCTATTTCCCGACACTCATGGGAGTTAAAGTTGTAAATAGTTGTATAAATTTGACCGATTTTGCTGAATTTAATTGTTTGTGCCTATTTGTGAGGGCTGTGTTTCGTTTTTGATAAATTCCGATAGGCGGTGCTGATGTTTCGATGTTTCTACAGTGTTTATATTTAAGTGTGACTATCTGTATGATTGTTACGAATGGCAACACCGGCCATTCGAGTGCCTTGCAAGCTATATTATAAAAGAGAGTCTTGCTTCAACTGCAAAGCAGGAGAGACGTCCTTGCCTCGTTTAAAGCAGGAGGTTAATAAATATGGGCTTTTTTTATATAATTTTCCCCAATTTTTTACTGAATTCATCTGTGACTCTTTTAAACTACAAATAATCCTCCTGTGCAGTCCGAAGCTGAACAGCGCTCAAAACAAACGGTCAAAATACTCTCATCAGTGGTCCAATAAACTTCAATTTATGTTTGAATCGCAGATGGTCATCGAACCAATTGTGACCTCATCCTAAACAGGCTGTCTCTGAATGCAAGATCGGCTGTACTCGCAAAGTCTGGCCTAAAGCAGTGGACATAAAATGATTAACTTGTAAAACTTTCCGTTGCCGTATACCCCTGCAAGATTTAACGATGATGTGTCATCATAGAATTTGAGGCTCTGTTCAGTTGTTGACTAAACTTTCCTTTTTTCATGCCATAACATGGACCTCGGTGATTAGGAATGCAATCCAGACTCGTACAGTCCCAACACAGAGATGTCTGTGCGCGAAACTTTGAAATTTAAATGGCTTCATCACTCTAATCCATTTATTTACTGAAATGCGGTCCCGACATATGGACGGTGTTTGAAATTCCAGATAGTTTCAGACACTGTCAAAAATATTTGCATAAATTTACTCCGCACGAACTACTCGACCACGATATCTGGATCCTCGGGCTATTGCCAAAAGCTGTCCACAGGAGCGCACTGACTGCAAACAAAAAAAAAAACACATTCAGCCATTCTTACATTGCTAACTAAACAAAGAACTCCACCATAGTGCAAAGCCCGAAAAGTCCACACCCCTCAGCAGTAATAAATGAATGCGCCCACGATGAATGCCACCTTTGTTTGTTATCCTTAGGCACTAGCACATACCGTGTGAGCATAACCAACTACGTCGCACCTTCCTTCTTCCTGAATCTAAATAATTCAGACGCTTAACTCTTTGCTACCGATGAAAAACTAGTACGTGTCCTCATCGGAAAGGATATATCAATTTGAATGAAAATGGCTACACCTATCGCTCACCTATACACAAGTCAAGTTCAGTTGCAGACATCATTTTAACAGACACTAGCTAATTTAATTAAATAAATTCGCACTTGGACTGTGAGGATACAACATTTGAACGATTTGAAAAAGGATATTTGCGGTTCACAACGTACAGAACGTGCAACCCTTCTGCTGACTTCCCTTCCCAGGAACTTGGTGTTTTTACTAAGCGCTATCATACATTTACAACTACGATAATATCACGCAGGAAAAACACAGGACGACAAAGGATGAAGACAAATATCATTTGCTAAAGACAAAATATATTATACTAGAGAAGAGGTGGTGAGTGGGGGGAAAAAACAGAAATTAAGATAAATAAGGGGAAACTAGTCTACAGTGTATTGGGTGAGTGAGAGTGTCCTTACGGGCATTTCCCTTAAGTGTACTTACGCAATTTTCTCCGATGGAGACCTCCACGGCACATCGTCGTCAATTTCATCTTCACTTTCGTCACCTTCATCGCCGTCGTCGTTCCCCGATATGCTGAACGAGGATGAGGTAAACATGTCGGGCACTGGAAGAATGGATGGGCGGCGGCTACCTGTTGACGGGAATAATGAAAGGCAGCTTAAGTAAATTGGATCAATTAAATAAACTGTTGTGGCGCAGCCACAGCGAGTGACATGCTTCACAAAAACATGTGGCTCTCTACTTCGAAGTTCGAAGTGTACGAAGGCGGGTAGTCATTTGGTTTAGAAATGCTATTGGAATTCCAATTATGATTGTTTGCAATCGCTATTCAATGCTTTGCCTTCTGAGCCGAATGCAAGGCGTGCCTAATCAAATTAAGAAATTCCACAGCACGTAGGGCGTTGTACTTTCCACACCATGTCTTGAGAAGTCACTTAAATCGCTGACCGTTGAGTTAATTTGTGTTTGTCAAACAAACAAAAGCATAGGTCCTTTGAGAGAATTACCCTCCACAAACTTTTGACGCAGGTAGATTTTTTTTTTTTTTTTTTTAATTGGCGCAACAGGTCCGTATGGACCCAAGCCTAGCTTCTCACAACCATTCGTCTTGTGTGAGTTTTTTATTTTTGGGACAAATGGAAGGGATCTACAATTTTATGCCGAGTCCAAACGGCCAATTGAGAAGCTCTTTCATGACAGTTATACTCTCGGATGTTTGTCAGACGTTCGCGAGAGGTGGCGCAGCGAAAAAAACCTTAAGTTGGAATTTGGGTTTTTCTCGGGATTCGAACCTGGGACCCCTCGCTTAGTAGTCCAACACACTAACCACTAAGCCACTGCGCCACTTTAGGTAGATTTAGTTGATTTAAAATTGAGAGAATCATACTGGGAACCGGAATGGTGTCTGATCTCTGACTTCCTCTATACTTGCAGCGGAGTTCCGCATGGTTCGATACTTGGGCCTCTCCTTTTTTCATTTTATGTAAATGAATTTCACTCAATTCTATCGTCATTATCGTCAGTCCATATGTATGCTGACGATGTCCAGGTATACCAAAGCCGCCCTCTTAGTACGACAGAAGACTGCACAGACACTAACAATAATGATCGTGTGTCGATATCGTCCTGGTCAGAGAAGAACGGACTCTTCCTTAACCCCATAAAATCCAAATGCGAATTTTGGAAGCTCTGTTTAATTGCTGGTACCATCTTGCTCTTTATTGTAGCCGCAGTTGCTAGGGCGTCAGGAAATTGAACTGTTGGCATTTCATATGCTTTTTATACCCTCCACAGGAAGGTATATTCACTTTGTCATTACATTTTTGTAACGCCAAGAAGGAGTCACCGGAGTCCTCATAAAGTATATATATTCTGAATCAGGATCACATTCTGAATCGATTAAGCCATGTCCGTCTGGCTGTCTGTCCGTCTGTCTGTTGAAAGCACGATAGCGCCCAAAGGAATTGACATAGGCGAATGAAATTTGGTGAAAGGATTTCTTTTTATCGTCGTCAGGTTGGTATTGAAAATGGGCTATGTCGGTCAAATAGTTCGGGTACCTCCCATACAAAATCAATATTAGACCTATGTCTCTCTCCCTCTGGTGAAAACACGATAGAGTCCAAAAGAATCCACGTAGGCAAGTAAAATTTTGTAAGTGGACTTCTTTTTATCGTCGTTAGGTTGGTATTAAAAATGGGCTATGTCGGTCAAGTAGTTCGGGTACCTCCCATACAAAATCAATATTAGACCCATATGTCTCTCTGTCTGTTGAAAACAGGATAGCGTCGATACAAATCGACCTAGGCAAGTGAAATTTTGTGAGAGGACTTACTTTTATCGTCGTCAGGTTTATATTAAACTTGGACTATGTCGTACTGGTACCTGCCATATAAAGCCAGTTTTGCATGACTTGTATGCAGTGGGGGGTATCACAGCATCGGCCAGGCCGATGATAACACTTTTACTTGTTCAGCTATTCTTTGTTATAAAGGAAACCAATTTTTTATCGGGAAGGACTTCGTAGCAAAATTGCGTACAAAATGCGGGGGCTGCATCGATATAGTTGCCGTTTAGTTTTTTTTTACGACTAGTTCGCACGAACCTTCCCAATTTCCCATGATTCTATTATTTAGCAAGTCAGCGCGAGTCCTTTCATTATTGCCTCGGTCAAAGAAACTTCAATCAATTTCTACATTTTGAAATAGCAAACAGATGACCAACCCTATGCAAATTGAATGCTGTGGGAGGACTGTCCCTCAAGCAAGCATCTGCTACATTGTTTTACGGTAGCTACGACTACAGACAAACATTTTCAAAAGTTAATTTTTAAACATACCCATCTATGTATAAAGTTTGACTTGAAAGGGCGACGTAACTGCCACAACAGTCGCAACCCAACGAACGTCATGTCAAATCGAACTCGTTTAAACTTTTTGACAAAACACTGTGTGCATCGTAAGCCAATGCAATAAAATTGAATAATTGAAAACCCTCTGGCATTTAGTTCACTTGACATCGCACACAAGTCACTGTTTGGACACCTTCCCAGAAATGCACCCGATGAGGGAAATTAATCGATAAAAATGCAATAAAAAGTTAGCGACCCAATGAAAAGCGCCGGAGAAAAGTATTTGCAATCGAGGTATATACATAACGACGGCGACAGCATAGGATTGTGCTCCTGAAATGCGGTAAAACGATCTAATCCAACCAGTCTTTCTCGTTAAAAAACTGAACACAATGCTCATTGCTTTAGATGTCATCTTATTACGGATGGTTAAGGGTGTGTAAGCCGTGACGATATGAAACTAGGTATAATCGTTCGCAGAAGGATCCTCCAGCGTTTCAGTGTTGTCCTGGTGTATGCAATTTATTATGTTACATCATATTGTGCAACAGTTTGCAGCCAATTAAGAAAATTCCAACAAGTTAGCTTTCAACAAACATTATAGTAAAAGCTTAAAATGTTGAACGCAGTGTTCAACAATGGCGAACTTGAGACGAGTAGATACAAAGTCTAAGAAGTTGTATGGCAAGATGTGCGGCTCACATTCCTGCGAATAATGGAATGTATCCTGAAAGCAAATGTTGTTATTCTTGTATTAGGAAAAGACGCACAAGATAAGAACACTAAAGTCGTGATACTGACGAAATAAATTGGCATCACTCATTCTATACCACGCATGGTTATAATGAATACCAAGCACAGTAGAATTAGAAACATTCATGTGCAATACGTTACTCCCTGAATAATTGGGTTACGTTTGGCATACACAAGCTGATTAAATAAGCAATCAGCAACGATGCACGGAGTCGTGTTTGGTGCCTTTTCCAGATTTATATCGTGACAGAGTCTTCTGCTTAAAATTCACATCTCATTGTTGTATCAAGATATTTGTAGGAAGATTCAAAATGTGTCATGAGCGCAGTTTACCATTAACTGAACCTTGAGTAACTGCAAAAGACAGCCCCACAGCAAATATGCCACTGTGATGTGAGACTATCAACCGGTGCAACTTCAAGCATGTAGCAGTGAGCGTGTAAAAATGTCACTGTTCTGAGTTATGCTGTCAGCTTATAGGCGAATTCCCTGTTTTTGCTATTGGAACAAAGTTCTTCCTCCTAAAAAAATAAATTATCAATGCTGTCCCGTGTCCCCTGTGAGATTTAAAATTGCTCGGATCCTATTTGAGCTAGGTGCTAACAAATATTAATTAATAATGAACAATAATTTTATAGCCAACAACACCTTACGAAGGTTCATAGTTTTCGCCTTATAAATATTTACTACACCCTAAAAGGAGGCAATATTAACTACTAATGCCATATACTTTTGTGAGAAAAAAAAATCTATTTTTAGACAAATACAAGTTTCTTTTTAAAAATGCAATAAAATGAGCAAAATCATATTTTTCCCATGTATTATGGCTTTATTGGTACGAGCAAACATTCCCATTAATTATGGAATACAACGTCGTTTAAGTGGCTGCCTCGGCTGGCTTCGCAGTAGCGCATTCAGTCGCTCCAAGCAAATAATAACCGAGATCTTTTTGCAGAATTCTCCTCAGGCTAGTGCGTGAAATGTGGAGCTGTTGCGATCGGTGGCGAGTTGATGTTCGTGAATTGGGTTTCACACTCTTGGCTACAGCAATTTTTTTAATCCAAAATAAAAAAATAATAATAAACAATAAAAACAAAATAAAACTGAACAAATTTTTGTCATATCGGAGGTTCACGTGTTCATGAGTGTTGTCCACTAGGATACCAGTCTCACGAAATTTTTGCACAAAGTTGCGTACAGCAGGCGCGGTGGGTGCTTCATTTCGGCCAAAACTTTTTTTTTCAAAAAAATTCTCTGTTTGTGCTACACACTACACAGCACTCACCTTGGAAATAATTTTTCAATATTTCCCAACGTTGTTAACGCGTAAAGCGACTCATTTCGTTTCACCGAGGTATGATACTGACTTTCTGTCTAGTTTTCGAGCGGGAAACAGCTGTCAGTGTAAAAATAACCTATGATTAAAAAAGAAACCACTAGATGGCCCACCCTTTTTAAAATTGTCCATGCATTAAATATATTTTTCAATAAACATTTGCAATTTTTATTTGACTCAATTCATAGAGCCATGTTAACCGACTTTTTGTTTACTGAAATTGAAGACAGGGATTTGAACGACCTCTGGTTCATGCAGGATGGCGCACCATGCCACACAGCCCATGCCACAATCGATTTTTTGCGCAGCAAATTCCCAAATCGTGCTATCAACCGTCTTTGCGATGTCAATTGGCCGCATCGGAGCTGCGATTTTACCCATTTGGACTTTTTTGTGGGGAACCGTGAAGGACCGATATTATGCCAACAATCCGAAAACGAAGTAACAGAATGCACTCCGAAGCCAGCGGAGGCAGCCACTTGAATTATTGAGAATGTTTGCTCTTACTAATAAAGCGATAGGTAATACACAGAAAAAATTTAATTTTGTTCATTTTATTGCATTTTTGAAAAGAAACTTGTATTTGGCCCACCCTGTATATGATCTTTTTGTTTTAAATTTCTTGGCGGGGCTAGTTGTAACATGGAGTGCAGAATGATGAAAGGTTGTACTCAAAAACAGGTCAGTTTCACGGGGGGAGTAGGAAAATCAGCCATTTTAAGAGATACTCCAGAGAAACGAGAGTTTCTTGAGAAACAAATCAATGGCATAGCCAAGGGCACTCATTCTATAACTTTTCAGACGATTATTTTCGAAACGATAGACCCCCAAAAACTAGCAACTATGTAAGTGCTAAAATGACAAGTTTGAGAGCTTAGTCCTGGTAATTTTCCACAAATATAATGAATGCTAAAGTTTGTCACAAAAATTCGAGCAAAATATGACTTATTTTGGTGATCAAACTTTCAAAAACGTTTCTGCCCCCAGGAAGATCGGCAAGACCCAATCAATTAAAAAGCAGGTAAAGGAAATGTTAGTTTTTTGAGTTTTTTTTTCAGAAAGCGAATTGTGACCTTTTTTTTTTTATAAGGTTTTTTTTTTCATAAATATTCTTAAAAACAAATGATACAGGTTTTTTTTTTGTTACAAACTAAGCCCCG
Source organism: Cheilosia vulpina (assembly GCA_916610125.1). Classification (NCBI taxonomy): domain Eukaryota; kingdom Metazoa; phylum Arthropoda; class Insecta; order Diptera; family Syrphidae; genus Cheilosia; species Cheilosia vulpina. Next base: position 37,655,857 of record OU744279.1, on the reverse strand, counting down.
CCTATGTTAAAACTTAACCCGTAGCAGGGTAAGTTGTAACAACCCTACTTTATTGAAAAAGGCGATATTTTGACATCATTGGAGCAAACTTTATTGGATTTTGTTGGTGAATTTGATAGCTTAAATATTGCTCTTTGTTTTAAAATTGGTTTGGCTCACTCATATGCAAAGTCGTAGGAGCAGCATAAAATTTAGTCCGAAAGGTTATTTCTATCCCCGCTCTCCACTACGTGAATATATGTGAATTAAAACAATCTCAAGAAATTTGTATAAATAGTATAAAACAGCTTTCGCAAATATTTTTCTTAACCAAAAAATCAGAATTATATCGGGTACTCCGCTATTTTCTATGGATTTAAGGTTTTTGCAGCGAGTGAGTAATGAGTAGAAGCAAAGTTCTGAATGTTCCATTTGTATTTCAGGCAAACAAAAGAACCCTTGAATTAATTGGTCAAAATTAACGATGAAACTAAACCGCAAACAAATTTTCGCATTCACAACTTTAGGACCCAAATTGAGAGTCGAATTTAACCTTATCTAGCTTATTAGTTTAAACAACTCCGCGAGGTTACCACAACAGATCCAATTAAATTTGCAGTGTTACGAAAATTAATTTCTACCTTTCAATGCAGTTTCTTGTGATCTTGAAATCTTTTTCTATCCTATGAAAAATAATTTGAAATGACGCAACAAAAATTATGCTACGATCAAACTACTATTCTCGTGACGTACCTACCCAGACTACACATCAAGGAAAAAGATCGTAGCATATTATGAATATAAAAGAACAATTTAGACTATATTCTATGGCATCACCAATAACCCTAATCTGGACTGCTACCCTAACCGTGCCCATATAAGGAACAGCAAAAAATATTGACTATCGTGCTACGGTGCAATTTTAAGCTTTTGACATAAGAATGTACGTACCAACTTCATTTTATTCAGCAAAGGAAATATAGTTTTGGAAGAAGTATTTGCTGACGGCTTTAGCAAATGTTTATTCAAAAAAATTATGAAAAAGTGTACCGAATATCGGTCCCTTCGTAGTAGTTGGCAGAGCCTTACTTTAATAAAACTTTTCCAATTGTAAAATGTTTGAATCGAATAGAATTAAAAACTACTGCACGAAATTAACACAGTTGCTTGGTAGAATGTCCTGATTGCAAGATAGGATTTATGTTATATAAATATCCGCTGTTTGGAAGCGGAGATCTTAGCCGATATTTATGTAGAAAACATATTAAGAAGACCTTTTTGCTTTTAGCTTCGGAACGCCATAGCCAACCGAAATTAATTTTCTTTTCATGTAACTTTTTTTAAGTACAAAGAATTTCATTATTTAAAAGGTATTAGATCCAAAATTTCATAACTTTACAAAAAGTTATAACTTCGACTGAGGGTATATTATTGGATTTTACTAACGACTTGTTTAGATTGTTCCGTTTGTGTGACGAAAACGGATTGTAGTTATCAGAATACTTTTTATTGATTTTAACTTCCATCTGAGTGGTTTGTTATAAATACAGTTATACAGCTAACTTGGAATTCACGTACAATTTAACTTATTGGGTATTCAATTTCAGAATTATCAGACAATCGAAGCGAGGCGAGCTCTTGTCAGCTAGTGCTAAATAAATATAAGTCCACTGCGTCCTTAGCAAATTTATACCATCCTACTTATCACATGTCGTCCTTTGATTTGGTACGGTATGGTTAGGTTAGTGTGGTCGAAAATACCACTCAATTATATTTATATTTAAAAAATCTTACTCTCATATTCGTTTATATACTTATGTATTGTATCAAGCCGTTTTAAATGTATTCGATCGCATGATGCAACTGCAACTAGGTATTCATTTATGTATACATATACTTTTAACTTGGTCGGCACAAATAAAGTTAGACGACAGTTCTAAGTCAACCGTTGAGCGAACAACATTGTTTTCATCTCCATCGCTCAGCCTCTCCTACATTAGGGTGGCAGGCAACAACAAGCGCAGCCTAACTTGGGCTAGCGTAGGCCCATTGTGATACCACATGATCAAACCTACCCGTTGAGCCAACGGGAACTCAGAATGGTTCGGTATGCAGTATGCAACATAAAGTGTTATAGGCTCACATACGTCTTCTGCCGCGCGATTAACTTTCAGTCTATCCATCGTTTGTTTGTTCTATCTCATGAGCCTGAATTGGATTTGTGTGCATACCCTTCGTTTCAATTACTTTTCTGTACCCAAAATGAATGTGATAGCTCCCTTCCTACTGTCGTAACCTATATAACATTAACACGAAACACTTTTGCAACTAAATATTACAAACTATTTCAATCCAGTTTCGTTGAGTGAAAAAGTTGTCTACAATTTATGTAATTGCAGCTTGCTTCAGACACAACATATATGTCAAAGGGAACACCTTTTCTTTTTTGTCATAACGGCATGCGTAATTATCGCCTGGAATAACAAATAATACACTCGCACAATATTTAAACATCACCAACAAATGATTACCGTTGTTGTCGTATTATAGTAATCACCGTGAAAACGAAAGGGCTTTGTGCAATCAGTGAAACATGTGTTAGCAACGATTTGATTTATCGAGTCTTTGGCCACAGGGAGTAGACGGGAATGTCCTTCGAAACTTTTCTATCACACGTTAGGTGATTACAATAATTTCATGAAAAATGACATAAGCCACGGCAGTGATGATAAACTCATTTCTGTTGAGATAGAATAAATGAAAAGCAGAGATGGCATCACAGCGTTTTATAAATATATACGTAGTTGGAAAATGGAAAAAAATACTCCCCGCCAAATTGATGGCATTCAATTTGCACGCTATGTGATGTGCTTTGTGTTCCAGACTGTGGAATAAATCGCCCTCTAAGCCGGAGTCTTTTCAAAGAAACTGAGTTCAGACAAGAAGAAAGTCAGTTACCGCAGTGGTTAGTATGTGGAACTACTGAGCGATGTGAATCGAGTTCAACCATCGGAAAAAACTCAAACCACACTTTTCTACTACTGAACCGCTCGTGTAATTCTGTCTGTTATCCGAGAGTATAACCGTCCAAGGAAAGCTTTCCAATTCAGCCCCTTCCATTTGTGTCAAAGAACTCACGCACAGCTTCTTGGTGCGTGTTTGAGTTTGCCCAACCATCAGTTAAACCGAATTTCAAAAAGGGCGCTTGATCGAATGGTGGAATCAAATTGGTTTGACGGTGATATTTCCGGTTACCCCAGAAGGCATTGTCAATTTGTCATTACGAACTGTCTATTTTCAGTTCGTTTTTGAAAAGCCCATCCTATTCGATGTTCTCACCTCAAAAACTCCATTTACATACACATCCAGTCAATCAGTATGAAAAGGAAACGAAATCGATCGAAAACCAAAATGTGTTTCCCAACAGCAAGGTCCCCAACAGATTTTCCCTGTGTGTAGCGGAGAGCCGTCTTTACAATTCAGTAATTTTATAACGCTTAAGTATTTCCCATATCTGATATTATGGTATACGGATTATGGGGTGGTTAAATCTAATGAGATATTGTTTCATGCGTAGGCTTATCGAATCAATATCCATTCGGTTGTGGTCGTAAAGCAGGCACATCCACTAAGCCTCAGCCAAAACCACGTATTAACTGATTTTACATGACCTCGGACGAGGTACGAGTTAATCCCTAATAACGTTGGATCGCGAGGCTGTTAAGTCTGTCACATAAAAATGTTGTCCCATCATTGACCCATTGGTGGTAGGCACTAGATGAGTCGTTTAATATAACATCAAGGACAGAGTAATGCTTGGGACTATGGTAGTGGTGTTAGCTGTTTTGAGCCTTTTATATAAAACATTATTTCGTGCGTAATGAGACCTCGTTTGAGGGATTGAAAGTCATATTTGAAACAATGGATTAAGTGCGTAAATTCAGATGTTGCTGATGATATTTTGGTTAAGTTTGTCCTTAAACAAATTCTTAATTCTGCACAGTTGTGTCAATGGAAGTCGTTTAAAAAAAAACCCATTTATTCAAAATGGCAGCCAAAAAAACAGCAGAATGCAAAACTATATCAAAAGTAAACTAATAACAGCCTAGGATCCAGCACAACCAAAACAAGAACGCACACATGCATACAATTTACCAAATAATGTGTAGTCCCAGCAGATCACTGCGTTCTTCTAGACGAATGTATCGCGAACGCGTGGTTATATTTTAAAATTAAAGGAGAAAATAAGTTCGTAGCTTTTAAACCTATTTGATTATCGTTTCTCAAGGGGCAACGACTTTTTTTTAGTTGTTCGTATTTCGGTCTTTGTTCGATGCACTAATGATTCGTACATGAACTCCCAGATGTTCACCGGCGAGTACAAAAAATCCTCTTCCGGGAACTCTTAGCGAACGGATTGCAGAATGAATGGGTCGCTAGGGTGTGAATCTGCAACAAGAAAATATTTATGATGACCACAAACGATGGGAAAAAATCCATTTACTGTATCTTGGTAAAAATTAACTGGAAATACATTTTTAACCTTTAAGCGAACAATTTTTAGTGTTTTTGATTGCAGTGGAATATGTGACAGTTTGGAAAAAAAGTCAGAACTTGTGGCCCAACACTGATCTAAACCAATTTTAAAAGGCGCAACTAAATGTGCAAAGTTTTTGCCTGCTTGTAAAAACCAAGATCCAATTTCAGTACAAGGACTTTCATAATATTTAATTCAATAAGTATCCCAAAAATTACATTCCACTGTCCCTGAGAGAGTTCGCCACCATTTCAATTTAACTTTAATTTCATATAACATAAATAGATTTGAGACAATCTGTCCAATTATATTTATAGAGTACGGTTTGTTCACATTCCCTAAAGGATACAAAGAATTCATCTTTATTTTTGTAAAAGTTTTCAAAAATCCAAAAATAAGTTGGACCGCATAAAAATAGTTCAACTATATCTCTGCCCATTAGGCGGCAATCTACAAAATTCAATAGAACTCACCCCGCCTTTGATTCAAAATATCCGGACTAAGGAGATTGGGATTGCCTTGTTGTGGAACATCCAAGTGATTTCCGGTTGTTAACGTTGATCCACCGCCACAACTGCTGGCACTTCCGCCACCACCTCCGCCACCACCACCACCTACTCCGCAGCCCAGCGATAGTGGCATATTTGTGGCAGTTACAGCTGTTGTAGTCGCTGTCGGTGCTAACGATACGTTTGTCGATGTAACCGTTGTATCTTTGAGATTTTGTTTCGAGTCTGATATTATCACAGCAGTTGGATTATCCGATGCTGTATATACCAATAAATAAAAACAACATTTTTCAATTAGCGACAAATGACTTTTGATTTTCAATTTAACAAAATTGGAAATATTTTTGTTTTCTTTTTGGCATTCAAAACTAAGCTACAGGGACTTGTTTACTTCGCACTAGTATAGGAATTTCTAAATTTTGTTCGAAAACTAAAATCAAGATGAACTGAAAACTAAAATTACGAAATTAATTGCAAGGACCAATAATGCGATTATAGGGTATCAATCAAAAATAAATAATGTATCTGGTTTTTCTAATTTATTTGTGCACGGAGTTTGACAGCGAGACAACAAGAGGTTGGGTGTTTCCATGTGCAAGTTGTATTTTGTTGTTTGGATTTTCGGACGGCACGAGTTTGTTTCTATGGCACGCAGTTAAGACAAGTAAAAATTCAATTTGGTAAGTGTGAGCGTAGAATATTTGTTAAAGTAAAGCAACGTGCAACAAGAGGTTTACGAAACAATTACAAAAAAAAAAACTATTAAAAAAACATGCAAAATTAAAATTGTTTAACATTAAAACATGTTAATTCTGAAAAGATGAATGACACACTGGATTGGAAATCTCAGAAAAAAATTGACTTTGAAAAAGTGGATTGACTTCCAAGCGCTCAAGCATTGCATTCATGACAAAAACGATTATTGAATAAAATGATGGTGCCTGTTAGCTGTCAGATTAACTGTCAGTTATTTAGTTATTTGAGTGCTGCCAATTTAAAAAAAAAAAAACAGTGGAACTCCGGGAGTGCCGACAGAAGTGAAAATTACGTCTGTATTTTTTGACTCGTCAGGAAATATTTTATTAGGCCTGTTTTTTTGAGTTTCGATCTCAGCAAAACAAAATAGGATTTTCAGCACGCAATTACAACAACTATGCTCTACTTGAAACTTCGAGACTCGCAGTATTTATTATAATTTGTGCGTTGAAAATCTTACATTACTTTGCTTTGCTGAGAACGAAACTAAAAAAAAACACGCCTATTGTATAGGAAATAGTTTTAAATGGAGCGTTTTTTTATTCATTATTATAAACTACTACTACAAAAAAAATTGCCAACTAAAGCCTTTTCATGCCTCTTAGGCATTATTTTATAAGCTAAGGCTTTAACCCTAGAAAGCTAATGTTCGTCGATTCGACGATGTCGCATTGTTAATTTTCCCGTCTCTTTTCAACGCGGGCACATAGTAACTTGTGCTCAATAACTAACTCAGTCGCCGATGCGTTCTTGCGAAAGACGGTCAGTTAAAAACAGTATTTCTATTTTGATTTATATATTTAAATGCAATATTGGAATTTGTGGTCAACATCGAATTGACTTGTGCGGATTTTGCGCAGAGAAAAATTAGTTCCTTAATTTTTTTTCTTATCACCTGTTATTATTAATTTTATATTGCCAAAGAAGGAATGTTTTTTTTTATTTTTTTTTAAATTTTGTGAAGACATGTTCATTTTAGACTGAAAAATGCTGAGTTTTTTTAAAAGACTGCTTAACAATAAAAAAAATAAGAATATACTTAGTAAAATCAAGGTTTTTATTTGGGAATACTATCTTAATGTTTCAGAAAAAAAAAAAATGGAACCATTTATGTATGAAACAAAGCTTAAAAAAATTTTATTTTAGTACAGGTCGTCGAATCGACGAATGATTAGCTTATTAGGCGTAGTCAGCAACATTAGCCTACTAGGGTTAATGCCTGTTTTTAATTTTTCAAAATGACTTTTTTTTTATTTTAAATATGTTTTTAATTTTCTGTTTTAATTCAACATAATTATTGGGTTATTAATTTTTTAAACATTCTTAAATAATCTTTGCCAACAAAAAAAAATATATGTAACCTCGGTCTTAAAGAATGTGTTTTCATCTTCAAACTCTGTCCATTTTCCGAACACTTTATCTGTCATTCCTTAAAAATAATTTCAGCTTCCATTTCCATTAAGTGGAATGAAATTGGAAACAAATTTGAAATCTGTGTCTTTGTATAAATAAAAATTGTGTTTTTTTATGTTTATACATTTTTAGTTCATTTTTTGATTCATTGTCCGACTTTTCTAAAAAAAAAATAAAAATATTTTAGGCATTATATTATTGAAAAGGGCATCTTTTTTTCACGTTAGGCTTTTTTTGTCAAAAGTGGTTGGCAACACGATCGCTGGTGTCGGAACATTGGTAACAGAACATTGGTGTCGCGAGTTCTATGGTTTTATCACATCTCAAAAATGGCCAACGCGCGTAAAGAAGTTTCCACTTCAAATAAAAGCACTAGCTTTGTGCCCGCATAGGAAACATAGACATGTACCTACATATAATTGCTGCCTACCTAAGCCTTTCTGAAGGTTTGCATTTTTTATAATAGGGTTTCTCGTTTTGGAAGCCAGAGTCTTTACAAAGGTACGTTTAAAATAGGTCTTTAAAATGTATTCATCTACTATGAAAAATTAAAACCAGTGGCCATGTGTATCCCGAAGTTATCGTGTTAAAAACTACTGAACGTTTCAGCCAAGAAATGAAAAAGAAATAAAAAGAGAAATGGCAGTAGAAGACGGGCATGAAATCGCTGCAATGTATATAACAAGCTCAGAGTGGTAAAGGAGGAGAAACAAGTTCTTCGCTTCAATCAGAAACAAGATTCTAGCGATCGAAACAGCATCTGGAGGTTTAGCCAGGTGCTTACTTTAAGACCGGAATGCAGCAAAGAAAACCTAGTCACCTAAGCACATCAGGAGGATTAAGAACCAATTCCGACTGTACTGACTAAAAACTAGACCGCAGGCTCTGTTGTTTGGTCGGGCGTTTGTAATTCTGAAATAGTTCTGCAACACACTATAAGTTTTCGAAAAGACAAATTTCGTTTATGACAAAATTTTCACACTGAGCTAATTTTGAACAGACCAAGATGCGCTTCTATTTTTTTCTTTTTAGGCCTCGTTCTGGAGCAGATAGTACAAAAAGAAGGTGTTAAATTGATAGCCACTATCTCCAACAGAATTGTTTAGGCGGAATTGGCAAACAAATAAATTCTTGCTATCAACAGGCAAACAAAAAACTGTTCAACGATCTACGAAAATTCACCTCTGGTAACAATTAGTTAAGAAATTCATCTGGGTTAGAGAAAATATCAACTACACGAATGACCGCAAACGGGAGACTTTCGGAATACCGTCCAAATAAAATCCTTGACTATATTAGCAACAATCCTACTACCGTTCGAGATAGAAGACCCAGCCCTCGTTTCAAAGACCAATCAAGTAATGGACAAGTAGATGAGAAATATAATTTCAGTCCGAACTTCATAATTGACGAGCTTTTTCCAGACGACTATACTCTTGGGTGTTCTTCTCAGAGGTGGTAAAAGCCCTAAAATGTAATAAGTGTTTTTTTGCGCGGGTTAAACCCATCGTTTAGTAATCGAGTACACTAATCACAGAGCCATCGCGTCAAAAAAATACACTGCATATCTCCATAAATCTCTTGTTTCGCGCCTACATTTGGCGCACCAAGTCTGCATAGTTCCAAGGGCTGGCTTCTCACAACCATTCGTTTTGTGTGAGTTTTTCATTTCTGGAACGAATGGACGAGATCAACAATTTTATGCCCAATTCAAACAGCTAATTGAGAAGCTCTTTCATCGCAACTATACTTCCCGATATTTGTCAGACGTTCGCGAGAGGTGGCGCAGCGGAAAATACCTTATAATGGAATTTGGGTTTTTTTCGGGGATCGAACCTGGGACCCATCGCTCAGAAGCCCAACATATTAACCACTTATCCAATGCACCGTCTGAAGACGACAATTCTGTGGTCACAAGGCAAAACCTCTTAAGTCTATTTTACTCATTGTTCAGGAGAGCAGTTTAAAGTTTTTTTTACTCTATTGACTCTAGTGACTTAAGCTTTTGTTTGTGGACATTTTTTTAAAGATATAAAGCTGAAAAAAATTTACAAATTCATTTTCGTCTAAAGTCGACCTAAGCGGTTTTGCCTTGTGACCACAGAATTATAACCTCATAAGATTATAATAATTTGCCCTCACCAAATTTTTACAAGTGCACACCATTTCGTAAGCCATTCTTTCTAGTATTCAGTACTTGAGTGTCTGCAGAAGGATATTCTATTCTAACAATTAGTATTATTTGTATTAGTAAAAAATTTAGGGAGGAGCGTCTGACTTCATTCGCGAATTTGTTTCTTTGCACAAAAATGCGGAATGAACCTCAAATTCACAAGTCACACACACAAACATAATGGCTCTTCAAAGGTTTGTTGCCTAAATTCTAAAACCTACTCAAGATAGAAACCTACCAAAAAGAAACCCAAAAAACTCGAATGAATTTTGCATATTTTTTTGGTTCGCTAATTGGACATGATTTTCCTTTTTACTATATACAGGCAGGACCTAGAATCCCATCCGTGCATAGGAATATTTAATTTCTCAATTCAAACTCTCGAGTGCGCCTTGTTCTTGGATAATGCTAATGAATTTCACCCTTTCGCCGGTAAATTATTAAATACACACACAATTTCCATGGGATCGAGCTCGTACAAAATAGATTCGCGTCTCGAAATGTCCTTTATCCTAGAGATAAAAGGTTTAACCGTAGACCCAGAACGCCATTTGGAATTAATTCAATGACAAAGTCAGTTTCATTTTGATTCTCATAAATATGCATTGAATTTCAATTTCAATTCAGCGGTCAATGACACTCTGCTCTATAAAACCACCATTAATAATAGCCTGTAGTTCTGTCGCATATAATTTTAGTTTCAGCAGTGGTAATGATAGCGGGGGCAGAAAGAAAGCACAAATTCCCTTTGCAAGGAATCTGCAATGCCAAACGTTAAGTTTTTTATTGTCAGTACAACCAGTAGACGGTGAAATTCTGCAACCCCGTCCACCGCTTGATGGGGTTAAGTGTTTGAAATTGAATTAGACTTCGAAGTGGTGGTGCTTGGCACCAGAGCTGTGAACTTATTTGACGTAAATCAGTTGATTACGTTGTAAATTGATAAAGGTAAGTGGCAGACAAAATGGATGAAAGAAAACAGTTTAGTCGCGCCGAATAGGGCTGTCGCCTTTAAAAGTTTTAAGTGTTGGACTGGAAGTCATTTAATTTGTAGCTTAAAGTGAGTAGCTGCTTTGAGAATAAATTGCAATATGTTTTTGTCATTAGAGAGGGTAGCGGAAATTTGGATTACAGACGCTTGTTTAAAAAGCAGTCTGTAAATATTTAGTCAATATAAAGGCTGTTTATGATCCGAAAGTTGGCGATGTGACTTCTTCAGCTGTGAAACGTTGTATGATGAGTTTACAAAAGTCCACCAGTATTGTTGCAGAACAAATTCAAACACACATATTTAGCAAAATTTCGTTAAAGTAGTAGAGTGCTTGCGGGGGGACTATGGACACTGCTAAAATTCCTTAACCCTTTTAGAGATCTTTGAACATCGTGATGGCTCAGAGTGGGTAAGAGTGCTGGAGAGTTTGATAAAATGTAACTTGGTTCTAGAGCTTTATGAACGGAAAATCCTTATCCCTACCCAGAGACTTGGGAATCTGATAATAAATGTGGACGAAATACAGCCTGTGTTCAACGGCAGGCATTTTATTTAAGGCCGACTGCATCAACTTTTAGCACCAACTTTTTCCTTTATACGAGGGCTACAAAAGGCATCTGTAGTTCTGAAGTGGGCGGCCTCAATCCGTATGGAGATGTTGGTAGGCGCAGTGAGTGGTTAGTCTTTTGGACTACTTGGACTTTTGAGCGAGTGGTCTCAGGTCGGATCCCCAGAAAAGCTAAAATTATATCTTACACCAGGTAATGCTACTCAATTCAGATGTTGAACTTGGTATGAAATTGTAGATCCCTTCTGTTTGTCCCAAAAGTACAACCTCACACTAGGGTTCTATATGAGTCTATTAATCCAAGCACTTTCTTAGAAGCCAATTTAAAAGGTCAAAAGGTTTAGCTACCTATGAAGTTATATCTGATGGTGGCAGACTGATCAAAGCTGGAACTACCTTTGACTTCATGACTTAAGTTTGAAACTCCATTTAAATTCCAACGCAAGTAGTTCCGTTCCTTGTATGTCCGGGCAACTCTTTAAAGTATCCGCAGATATCAAACAAAGTTACAAGAGACCACTGATACTCTATAAAGATCCATTCAGATTGAGCTGTTGAAGTGTGGATAGCGTGAATGTCGCTGGACTGGCGCCCTCTGAGAATGTTAAATGAAAACATTCCTGAAATGGAATTTTTAGATCCAACAGAAACGGATATATAAGTAGTCATATCTGAACTCTGAAGACCAACAAAAATGGAGTAGATGTTTTTAAAGCCCCTCCAGTGTTAAAGGAAAGATGATGACGCCCTACTTGGTGATGGTCTATAATCCTTCGAAACAGTCAACAAGCTTAAACAAATTGAAACCGCTCCAAATAATATAGATAGTAAGCGATCCATGGTGCATGGAAAGCAAGCAAACTAAGAAATACTATCTGAAATTTACATAAAAATGCTTGCTTAGGTTCAGTACGAAAATATTTCTTAATTTAAGAAACATATCATGGATACGGAATTTTGTATACCAAATATTCTGCATGCAGGTTAGGTAATAATAAAGGTATAGCTTTCTTAAATTGAGAAAATAATTTCTTAAGAGCGGGCATTTTTACCTGACTGAAGAAAATTTTGCCTCTCAATTTTTGGCACACCATTTGGATATTGAAATACAAATCTCGAGCTCAATTAGCCGTTTCTTGCATCAAGATAATTCTGCATAGCTTAAAAGAAATATGCTTAATTTAAGAAAAAATTACCTACCACAAGATAAAAAAAATAAAAATAAATAGTCTGCGCAATATTCTGGAAGGGGCAATAGACCCAGCTCCTCACAACAATCGTTTTGTGTGAACTGTTCATTTTTGGGACGAATGAAAGGGATCTACAACCTTATGCCATATCCAAACGACTTAAAAATCTCTTTTATGACATATACTCTCGGATGTTTATCAGACGTTCGCGAGAGGTGGCGCAGTGAAAAAAAAAAACCTTAAAATGCAACAAACCTTGGACAAGAGCCGTATATTCTTCTCTAAGTCCAGGTGATGTACTCCTAGTCATTGGGCTATAATTCGAGGAATGCGTCGCGGTAGCCACAAATGATAGACACAATCCTATTAGGTATATCTATGTGAGGCAAGACGGATCAACAATATACGCAAGGCGAAATATTTATTGCAAACGCCTAACAAACATACTTCTTTCAACTGTTCACTCAATTCAACAGCGTGGGACTACCTCCTTAGGGGGTATATCAGTGAGGTCAAACCACTTTTAAGACAGAAAATGGCGGACAATTCATTCAATTCCCCAACCTCGTTCTTCGATTGATTTTATTTAAATGCACCACCAGTTAAAAAAGGTAAAATTGCTGAATTTTAAAATGCTTATTGACGATGAACCTCCCACTCCATCTACGATTAGGCAGCAGAATAAAAACAAAACAATTAGGATAATTTAATCCTCCTTAGACCGGCTAGGGATTAAGACTGAGAGCAGTGGATTTCCTAGAAAGACAACATTTCCATTTCGATTTCCCCCTCTCCCTAAATTATGCAGCATCGTTTTTTAAAGTCTTCCAACGTCAAATACCTCAACATGACAAAGATGACAAATAAAAAAAAAAAAAAAAATGCGTACAGTCGCAAATAAAAACAAAAAATGCGTACAGTCGCAAATAATAATTGTCATGCTTCTGTGCGTGATGTGCGCGTTTCTGTGCATTTGTTTGATCCTTCTCTTGATGTGCCACGTTTACCTTGATTTTAATTTCGTGCAATGTGAACAGAATATGCAAATGCCTTCGCCAGACAACTCTAATGACCAGAACTTTCAATGTGAATAAAAAATTAAAAAAATCCACTTAAAAAAACAAATTTATGATAAGAATGTAAAAAAAAAACAACATTTAAAATATGAAAAACAATTAACACATGTGATGACAAGCGACACAAAGCAAGAGCAAGCTATAAATACAATACAATAGATAAAATTCGATAAGTAGATAGTAAGTAGCATAGTTATTGCGATGGCATAACGAGCAGCACACTCACGCACAAATAGTGTTGTAAAGTCACTTTTGATCGGCGTACCAGCACCAGATTCTAAACTGGGACTATGGGGCACACGTACACAAACGGACGGCACTGGTGCCATATGTGATGTTAAGTTCACTGTGGTCATGGTGGTGGTGTTGTTGTTTATTGTTGTTGTTCTAACTAAATTTAATTTATATTAATAACTTGTTTTTTTATTTTTTTCTTTAATGATTTGCTTAAGGATGCATTTGATTGCTGTTTATAATTTTTGGTTTTATTAAATGGGTCAGCTGTGGCAGGTGCTTAATAGGTTTTTTTTTTTCAATAAAATAAATAACTAGATACATATTCAGAAATCATATGAACAAAATATATGTACAGAGAAGAAAAGATTAGAAGAACACACATGTCAAACTTTAAACGCAAAGCTATCTGTTTTTCCTACTTTAATACAATTTTTCCGGCTGTAAGTAGTTTGACCGGAATAGATTTGAAAACTACTGCACAAGATGGACTGTGGTTTTCAAACTTGCATTGCAAAATGTATCGATTAAAATATAGGATACGACGTTTGTTCAATCCCTTTTATGTAGGTTTTTATTTCTGTATTTTCCCAGGCTCACTTCCTGACAATCACACTCTTCGTTTTGTTTAAGATGTGATGTAGTTTTCAGAGTTCAACGGAAACTCTACACGTGCTTCTCTCTTCTTCGAACCAAGGGTTTCGTGTGGGTGGTCATGTGGATTCAAGCACATCTGTTGTGGTGTTTCTGATGGTTTCTGGGTACTACTGGTCCCTGGTCCATGGCACTTGATACTAATTGCATATACCTAATAAATAATATGCGATTGGCAACACTGTTGGCGGGTTTTTATTTGCTATTGCAGCTGTTCTGCTCAGTGTGGTATACTATAATAAAAAGCATAATTTAAGTATACGACGCCAAGCTACGCCAGGTTGACGCCAGTCAGACACTGCTCTATTCATAGAAAATACGCAACAAAACTTACTTTGGATAAGCAAAATTTCATATAGGACAGCAGTGTCGACCCAGTTAATTTAAATTCCTTAACAAATACCTTCGACGTTTTCGCAACTAAAAACAAACTTCTTCGTTACACATTTTACTAATACTAGTCTAATTTGTGGTCGAAAGTCGACCCTACCTTTATTATCAAACAAAATTCATAATTACCAAATAAAGCTTCATTGCCTTTTTATTAAAATAAATACTAAAAATGTGTACGGAAACTTTGGATTCTCGACAAATTTATTTCGATAAATGTTCATTTCCATAGTAACATCATTGAAACGAAAGTGTTTCGTCAACACCTCCCCGATAGTGTGCCGTACTAATTACAAATTTTAGTCTTCACTTTACATTTACAGGAGCTCACAATAATTATGAAATCTGTATGGTACCACTGTGAAATACTAAATGTAAGAGTCGAAACAAAAATTTGCATTGGGAAGGCCCAGTGACTCTAAATCCGATACCCATGAATTAAATTTATGCAATTACTTGCTTTTAGGGGTGGGTGAATTACTTTATGGGTAAATGAGGCGTTCCATTGAACAGAGATACTAATCTAAGATGATTAATATTTGAATATGTTATGGCGGCGTTGTCGTCAACAAAAACTCCTTGGAATAAAGTCGCCATTAAAACTGGTAAAATTATGTTAGGACATTCTATTTCTACAGAATGTCACCAAAATGCTTTCAATTAACTGTAAGGCGTTTTGTATTTGGAATTCCTGACTTAATTTTACCAGTTTTAATGGCGACTTTATTCCAAGGATTTTCTGTTTGCTTAGTCGTACATCTAAGGCACAATACCATTCAAATGATTTAAGGTTAATTCTCCTCATTTCATAACAAATATCAAAAGAAGTGTACGGAAACTTTGGACGTTCACCCATTTTAATTTTGTTTTTATTGAAACGATATTCTGAAACGTATTATTAATTTAAGAACCCAGACAAATTGGGTTTTATTTCCATTTTAGAGCGTATAAATTGGATCTATACCGCGTTATATATTCTACGTTTCGGTCTGTTACATTTCAAGCCGACGTGGCAGTTGAGATATCACTTTCATTATTTCTTGGCCAAGCATTAGAAATGGTCAAAGATTGTGATTAAGTGGAAACACCTTTTATCGTTAGGCAAATTTGAGCTGCGGAGAATTGGATGAACAATATATTTAGATTTACCTAACCGGGCATTGGATAGGTATATCCATCTTGGGAGCGAAATAACATGCTTCCATTTGATTTAAAATAAAGTAATTTGACTGTCTGAACCCTCGGAACTTGTATGAATTTCAATTAAGAAGTTTTTATTGCCTAATAAATCAGAGTGAATGTGGCGTTGTTTTAAAAATGATTTACTGAACTTACTGAGTAGTTGTGTACCGATTTGAGATTTTAGCTCAACTAAAAGGTGTTTCAAGTTCAGACAAACATTGGTGGGGTGAAGTTGGATCACGAATGGCATGGCATACTTTATTTTGGAATATTTTGACAATACCAATACAAAGGCATTCAAGAGTTATACGAGTACAGGGCAAGCAGTATATCTTAGCCAGGGCCTACAATTTGTGTATGCTTAGCCTTGCCCTCATTTATTGATAAAGGTCAAACGTACCATGCACCACGTTAAGCTTACAGAACACTGATTCTTGAAATAAGCAAAGTGTTAGCCATATTAGGAATAAAACCATTTTCTGTACTACAAAGGCCATAGACAATGTCTGTAGGTCTATATATAATTTGCAGGTAGAGTGTAAAAGGGGATCAAATAAATTTCAAAAGTATTGCTATCAAGGGAAGCATAAAGAATGATATCGTCTCGCCTCCTCTAAAATGGCAAAAAATGGTGGCAGGCTCTTGGAAAAAGTGCCAAATTGCAACTTTAGTCGCACAATGGTCACGATGGACTGTGACTTGATTTATCAACTCCTTATCCAGTTAAAAAGTCAAGGACAAGCTTTTTTTAAGATGTAAAAATACGGATTGGGTGGTCCAATATGTTTACGCATGTAATCACTTAAAGCTATAAAAAAGAAGTTAATTTAACAAAATAAAAGCAAAAAACGACTAACTGTGAAAAATAACAATAGCAATCGAACGCTACACAGTACACAGACTATGTAACAAAAATGTAAGTAGTCTCCGACTGCCAAATAGTTATACTAGACCGTGTCTTGTTTACATCTTTTCAGTTCTTTTTTACAGTCAGTTTGATGGTCTGGTTATTTAAATTATCTTTTCTATTTGTAAGTCTCTTTAGCCTATGTTACTCCGGTGGAAGGATAAGAATCTTATGACACCCCAGTCCTCAAAATCGGTCAAGCCGTTTAGGCTACAGGAGGTTATGTCGAAACAGACATACATACGCGTGAAATACATTACCCTCCTTCTACGTCCAGGCGGAAAAAAAATGATAATAAGATAATTTTCGCAGTCCTTTAAGATTATGCCGAAAATGTCAGAAGAATATCATCATTTTGAACAAATAAGCAATGAATCAGAAAGTTTAGTGCGACCCAATCTTGCATTTTCTTTACTAAATTTGAAGTCATTGCTCTGAATCTGTGAACGTAGTTGGGTAAGCCGTCTTACTAATACATCATTTTCATAAAAACTAGTCAAAAAAAAAATATATTTTTAAAAGTGGTTTTATTGATGCATTTTCCAAAACAACTTCGATACATTTTGAAGTGGTTCTTGTATAGTTTGTCTCTTTACGCAAATAATTAAATGGTTAACTTATAAATAGTTATAGTCGTCTAACGAGTTCTTGAGATATCATGTAACATAACATATTTATTAACTGGTGGGTATTTGTTCGATTGTATCTGTATGCCGTTGACATCAATTTGACAACTGACAGGTGACAGGTGACAGCTCGTTTATGCTCATTTAGGTTTGCAATTTTAAAGTCAGTTCATAAATTTATTACATTTATTATATAAATTTAATTTTCTATTGAACCATGGGCATAGTCTTGGTCTTACGATACACATTCTCAGTTGCTCGAAAGAAAATTTCAAATTCTGGATTGTATTATTCTAAATGTGATTTTGAAAAGGAACCTCCAATGAAAAGCTATGCGAAGTTGTTTTATTCATCAATGTGCTGAATTCTGACTGAATTTAAATTCATGCGGAATTTAAATTTTTCAATTCGCTTTACGTTTTTTGTTTTATAATTCCGTATTTCTTAATAAAGAGAAATAAATTCAGAAAATAGTAGTTTCAGATAGTGAAGCAAACTTAGCACGCAGACAATTTTAAATCAGCACCAACTCAAAATCGGTTGGAATCTAGCACTGGGGTCTTTATTTACATTAAAACAAAAATTACAATCAGCCCACAATCACAAAATATAAAGTCCGTATGACACTACATTTATTTTTGCATTTTTCAGACTTTAAAATGAAACTCGAGCAGTTAGAAAAATTAGAACGAAAATTCCCTATAGGAGTAAAGGTACGATTACACGACCATTTTTTCGAGTCATTTAAATGGCACTGTGACATCGGGAAAAAATGTCGCATTAGAGTGATTTTCAAGCTACGATTCGTCATTAGTCATGGCGATCACACGAAATGACTATCATCGTCATTTTTGTCCCAAAATAAAATGACAGACCCTGCGCGTCTTTTAGAATTTTCCGTTAGGATGCCATTAAATGGGGGGCGAAAAAATGACGATCACACGGTAATGACATGCCACATCAAAATGACAAAAATGTCACCTTTCGTATTATTTCGATTTAGCGTCATTTATCTGTTTTGCGATCAGACGGTATTGATATTGACCGATGGGAAAAATATAGCTACTGGCATTTGGTGTTTTTCGCTTACGTGTGCTACGACTTTTTTAATTAAATTAAATAACAGTGAAAAGAAAAAAAAAATTATTACAATAAATGAAAAATGGCGAAAAGATCTTTTGAGATGATGGTGGAAATTGCGGTAACTGCGTATTTGGCAGCATGTATGCTCGAAGGCAGTGACGACGATCTTGATATCGAGCCAACGCGACGAAAGCGGAGTATTTGGCAAAAGAAGTGGTTGAGCTATTGGCCATTTGGACTCGGCATAAAATTGTAGATCCCTTCCATTCGTCCCAAAAATAAAAACTTACACAAGACGAATGGTTGTGAGAAGCTAGGCTTGGGTCCATACGGACCTGTTGCGCCAATTATTTATTTTATTTTATTTAGTGGTTGAGCTGTCGAGAGAAGAGTGAATTTTGTGCTGCGGTACTGCTTGAATTGCGCGAAGAAGAACCTGAACTATATGACAATGTCCTTCGTATGTCATCCAATCAATTCGATTATTTGTTGAGGTATATTTCTGGCTTCTGTTATAACAAATAAAAACCAATTTATGAATTTATACATCTTTCGCCACGAGAAAAGCACCAATTGAAAGCACAGATATCGTATAAAATGATGCGTCATTTGCGTAGAAAAATGGCATGGAATGAATTTCGTGTATAGTCATTTTTTGGAGGCTGCCATTTAAATGACGCAACAGACGAAAAGTTTGGTCTTTTGTCCTAGGCGTCACTAAAGGGCGATCACACGGTCTTTTTTTTTCGCCATTTTAATGGCACAAAGTTCATGTCATTTGGTCTGCCATTTTCTTAGTCATTTAAGACTAAATTTAAATAACGCAAAAAATGTTATCCCAAAAATGGCGATCACACACAACGACATTTAAATGACGGTTTTGTGACGCGATTTTGACGTCAAAGCGCCATTTAAAGGACGCAAACAAATTGGCCGTGTAATCGTAGCTTAAGTGCGTACACACCAACTTTATTAATGTAGAAACATAAAAAAAAATGTATTAAAAATGTATTCAAATTAGCAGCTTTTTTGACATTTCAAGATTATTTGAAAATAAATTCGTTTGAAAATTTGTGGTTGATTTGAAAACAGTTGCTACCCCTTTCGTAATACACTTTTAGTCTCTTTTACACACCGCCGACTTTTCAATATGATAAATATGAGGAAAAAATGAGAAAAAAATGTAGTGTCATACGGGCTCAAAATGTTTGCATATAAAAAAACAACTCAGTTTATGTACTTGTTGCTCAATAATCAGAATACTGAGTTCATATCGTACTTTCGATTCAAATATCAGACTTTTCCATTTCGAATATTTGTTCAAAGCATAAAATTACAACCACCTGCACAGGCAGCACACCAAAGGACTTTGACAGTTTGATTTATCTGTCTATCAAATAAGCAATAAATCGGGAGTTTTGAATTGTCGTAATGACGAGAAGTTGTAACCACAAGAAGCAACGGAACAGTAAGTATCTACGCGTTTTCCCTTACACCGAAAAGAGAAGAAGAAAGAATGACATAGCTCTAAGTCTTGCAACACTCGGGGGACATGAAATCAAGTGCTTTAAAGAAACAAATTAAACGCAGACTCCAAGGAAAGCCCCTTCGGTTGGTCCTTTAGGGTATAAAAGTCTTCCTCATTCCGCAAAAAAAAAAACTGTAAAAAAACAACAAGTAGATTAATTTGTAGGAACCCTTCAGTTTTGTTCTGCCTTTAGTAAAGGTATAAATAAAAAAATAATAACACCTGCTTTTTACATAAAAGTAACTTGCTGACTGGGTATACAAATAAAAAACATCATTTTTTCCTAATCAACCTTAAAGCCTATTAAAGCACCATCCACAACACTTTGTTAAACACAAACTTGGCGGTTAATTAAAAGTGCAGCAGAATAACAATTAAATCAAACTTAACGAATAAAAAAAATATATAAAATAAAATGTGCGATTACATGTTAATTGTTGTTTTGGCATTTTCCACTATTTCATGTTATAAAAAGAAAAAAAAAAAAAAGAGGTAGACTAAAGGCTGTTGGAAAGAAGGACATAAAGTGGATTTAATTTCCATTGGCTTTCATTACAAAATACCAAAAGCCCTAAATGAATCAAATTCCGGGATTAAGTGTAATTAATGCGATAA
Source organism: Cheilosia vulpina (assembly GCA_916610125.1). Taxonomy (NCBI): domain Eukaryota; kingdom Metazoa; phylum Arthropoda; class Insecta; order Diptera; family Syrphidae; genus Cheilosia; species Cheilosia vulpina. The sequence continues at coordinate 37,635,446 of OU744279.1, read as the reverse complement.
ACGAAAAAAAAAGAAACAGATCTGAGTGGAGGGGTTTGGCGGTTATACATAATGAAATAAAATCGAAAAAGAAGAACAAAGAACTCAATGCTCAATCAAACACAGGCTGTTGCACACGTAAGGTGATAACCCGCAACGAAAACAAAAGTAACAACTAAGAACTATTATGAAACCGATAACATCAAAAGATATACCGGAGTCGAAAGTGACTCCCAAGATTTACGTGAACTTCTGAACTCTGTCCTAGGTTTAACTATGATCAACATATCTTTCGAAAGAAGCATAAAAGTCGGCTAAATGAAAATGTACAAACCATCTTTTCCCGGTTCCGAGTTTTGGTTTTGATTCTGGTTTACGACAAAGGCCGAATTCTCCTCCTTTGTAATGCTCATGTAGTAGCAGGTGTCGTCCTTCTTCATGATGTGCCGCGGACCGGGATTCAGCAGTATCGTGTCTTCGTAGAATTCTGGTAGTTCTGCTGGTCGAACACCAACTAAGGCTACTCCGTATCTGAAAATGCAATTTCATTGTAAGTCAAATGTATTTTTGAATCAATCGGACATGTTTCGAAGAGTGGGCTCTAAAAACATAAAATTTTATTCATAACAACATTTTTTTGCAATTCAAATAGGCACCGTCTCATTAATTGTGCATCCGACCAACTTAAGGGACTTCTTAAATTTTTAGTTTCGACTCTAAATTTAAGTGGTTCACAGTGGATATATTTTCCATACAAATTTTTCAATTGTGAGCTTACGTAAATTTAAAGTCGAGACTAAACATGCTTATTGGTAAGGCCCATCATGTAAAGAAATGTAGTTCCTCACGTGTGGTCACAACAATTCAAGTGCAGTAGGAAGGAAGAAGGATCGTGTTTCACGCATCCATTTATTTAACTGAGTATGTCACGAATATTTGCCAGACATTTGCGAGAAGTTGGAAGTGGGACCGATGGATCGAAAGTGGCAAACAACTTTGGCGTAGTATTAAAACAAATTTTACATCTGAAGCAAACTGACTCCGAGCTGCTCAGTTAGGCTTTTACAAGATCCATTTAAGAGAAACAAGGGCTACCGCTGACATTTATTAAAACATTACAAGTAAGTTCCGAAAACACACATATTTCACAACTGCATACTAAGATAAACACCTTTTCAGACGAAATTAAAATGTCCCTTCGTAGTTTGGAAAGCCTCCATCAGCGAGGTAGATAATTGCATTTAATAAACGACATTCCGGACATACTGTGACTCAATACAATCACATTACTGGTGGTGTTTGCATCAATTATTCAAACAAAAAAAAATAAATTTACTTACTTTCGATGCGAATGAAAACTGGCATACGTAAAGCTCTTTCCTTCGTATTCCCCGAAAAAGCGACTATCCCCGAGGACTATGTGATAAATTTCATTTCCCGAACACTTGCCATATAAGCGATGCCATTCCTCGGGGGACTGCTGTCCTTCTCTGCGAAATTAAACGAAACAAGAGCGAAAAAGAATTATATTAATTTAACAGTTTTATGAATCTAAGTCCATCACATACACACATGCAGAGACACACACTACCGAAACGGATGTTTGCTAGTGGCCAACATTTCTACAGCCAAAGGGCAGGAAGGTAATATATGAACAGTGTCCCCTATATTGACCCAATAGCTTAAACACATAATGACCAGTTAATTAGTAGTTAAATGTTTGTACAATGGTTGGAAATGTTGGCTGTCGTGAGCCTGCGGAAGAGGGTGTGAAATCGTTAGAGTTACGTCCCTACAACCTCAGGTTGGGTTTTCCTGGATTATGTCATCAATGTTGTGTCGTTGTATAAATGCGGTGAGTAATTCATTGGCTTGGGGATAGGTTAATTTACAACATCCATCAAGGAGTCAGCCGCTTCGCATTGGGTCGACGCTTTCCTTTATTCATGTGCTCAGGTCTATCCAATGCGATGACAAATGTGTGGGTGCTATTAAGCTACACCATTGATTATTTAAAGATACTTTTGGGTATTTCGTTGGTTTCGGTTTAGTAATGTTTTCATTACGGAGAATTAATAACAAATTTTAGTCTCGACTTTCGACTTTAAATTAACGGAAGCCAACAATTGCGAAATTTTTATGGAAAATAAAGCCACTGTGAACTTGTGAATGTTTAAGAGTCCAAACAAAAAAATTTGATTGGTCAGGTCCGTTGAATTTGTTGTTAGTTAGAAATAGATTTCGATCGTAATTCGGTGGACACTTGAAACGATTTCTAGTCTCGATCGGTGCTTCAATTCCAGGATAAATATTCTTTTTCGGTGACCATACTTTTGGTGATAGCTAATAAATGCTGGTACCGATCAAAGTTAAGCCAAACCAAATATGTAGGTCATAGTTTATATTATCCGGACTTTTGATAGTTTTTTTTTTTTTAAACTGTTTAAATAGTTCCGTTCCTGGTATTTTTTTTTATACATCCAGGAATCCTTTATTTCTAGTCATAGAACAATATTATCTCTCAGGTCAAAAAAGGTTTTTCCGGTTAAAGAATTTTTTCTTTCTGTTAAAAATCCGGTCTAACCGGATTTCAAATTTTTTTCCGGTCAGAGTGAAGAGATTTCGGTCAGATATGACTGGAATCCGGTCAGAATGGCAACACTGAGTATAACAGTCACAAAAGAGCTTCTCAATTAGCTGTTTGGATTCCGTATACAATTTGAGATCCCTTCCATTCGCCCTAAAAATGAAAACAAAAAAAAACTTAGACAAAAGGAATGGTTTCGAAAAGCTAGACCTAGTGACCTTACTTTATTTTAATTATTTTATTTAGTTTTATAATCAGCACCTGAAGCTTAAAAAAAAAATTTTCAAGTTTTAGGTGAGTTGTAGGTTGTAGGTGTTCAACGTTTGGTTTGATGTTGTCGGATAAGGAATGCCACTGATTGACGTCAAGCTGGGTATGCACAGTTCTATGACTTAAACAACTCATCAATTGTGCTTATTATTTAAAGTAGTATGCAACGGGTGGTAGTCCTGTTCACTTTGATTCGACTTGCAAGTCTTGATCAAGTTGCCTGAATTAGTCACAACAGTCTAATATAACTCCCTCATAAGGGTGATGTACAGCGGATGAGTTCACTACATTAAATCAACGGCGTCAGAGTGGAATTGCTCCCACTTGTGCGGAGCTGAGGCTCGTTGCTTGGCTTCAGTCAGGCTTATAACAGTGATGATATCAACTGCCATGTCCGTAAGTTGGCTTTTGGAATAAATGAAACGGTTGAAAGGTTAACTTCCAACCATGTTAACAAAATGTAATGAGGCAATAGAAGACTGAGGGGTTGAGGCGCCTGATATACAACGGGATACAGCACCAGTAAAAGTCCCCGTGGTAAGATTTTGAATTTATTTGCCAGCAAAAATTATGCCAAACAATGCAGAAATTTAAGACATTCCAGAGCAAGAGCGGGAGAGACAACAGCATTGAAGAAGAAATGCAAATGCGAAGAAGTTTTGCATACACAAATGAGGTCCTAGAAGCAGTCGAGCGGCAAGCATATTCTCGCAGTAGAAACAACGGCCAGAGGTTTTATAAGAAAGACAATCATGGCGGATGCCTTCAACGGTGGTTATTCGAAACATTGAAGGTATATTAGTCACCGAAGCAAAATTCCCAGAGATTGACTTAGATATAAAAAAAAGCTCAAGGACAATAATTTCGCCGGCTGTAATGGTTTAGAGTTTTTCAAATACGGAGCTTATGTTTTGGCAGGACATCTGTACTATAAATCATAAGAATACTTGTGACAGAAACCGGTCCCGATGGGCGATAACCGAACACGGGACTTTCAGCTCTATAAGTAGGTACCGTCGACATCAGAAAGGCGATACCATGCCTTGCAGGATCTATCAAGGTCAACATATATTTAAATGTAAGAAGTAAGAACCTCTATATTCTGCGTGAAAGTCTCCAAAACACTTGCTATTGTGGCCTGACCTCAGACCACATTTTCGAGTTGGCTAGACATGTGCTATCAACGACTGCCTGTCCACCAGATTGTTTTTTAGGTAGATTTCGGTTTATAAAATCTACAGATACGTTCATTCAGCCTCAAAAGTTGGTTACCCTCTGTGCGGGTGGTTTAGGGTAGGCGCTGGTATAGGTAAAGCTATCCTCGTGAATTAATTTATATCGAAATAAAAGAGTGATTGAGGTTTTGCGTTTCTTTATTTATCTTGCCTCGTGAAGGGTGAAATACAAAAGACACCGAATTTTGCTTAGTACAAGCAAAATTACATGACTTGGCTGACGTTTAGGACGACAACCAACAAATAGCAATGTCTTGCATTAAATGTTAAAACTACCTTGAAGTTATCGCATAAGTAACGAGTTAGGATTATGGGCCTTACTAATAATCATTTTTAACCTTTACACAACATATTTTGTAGGTCACAATATGCAATTTTGTATCTACCCATTGTGAGTTCGAAAAATTTAGCCTGGACAGTAAAATTGATTATTAGTAGACGCGGTATGTGCGGAGACGGAGTATATGCTTCATTTAGAAATTGGTTAGTTGTTCCACATGCAAGGGGAACTACGCTTCACAGCGTATAGTGACAGTAAAGAGACGACAGTCTGGGCTCTAATTAAAAATGTATATTTGTGATGGAGTCCCTTCACAACTGATCTCATTCCTCTGCTTACTTAAGGCAAACCGATTGAATTACCCACTTTTAAACGAGCAGTTCGCCTGCAAATCTTTAAAGCTTTTTAAACCCTCCGTCACAAAAGATCCCACCACTCTTTAAACGATTACGCGAGCATTTTAATCGTTAAAAAATCATTTACTTATCTAAGTACACCATCCATCATACCTGCAGTCAGCAGTATTCTAAAAAAAACCTTCCCACATGCGGTTGATTTAAAATTAATTGAACACCACCGCATGCTTCTCTGACTCTACACATATACACGACATCCATCCATCCAAGCCTGCATGCCGCATACAGGATATCCAAGTCTAACACGTTTCTAAAACACTTTAAAAAATGCATATCCAACTCACTGTCCTCTGGATGTGTGCAGCAGCAGTGTTACCAATGTACTGGCACCCGGGCATGTGCAATTATTTGCTAATAACGCATATTTGAACTCATCCTCACAGACTACATGTTCGGCAAACTTCACATGCAGCTTATGCTCGGGCCTGGAAAATAAAATCGAAATAGAAAATCGCTTCCGAGGTCAGCTATGTGCTTACCTAAATATTTGCACGTACTGTGGTACATTTGGGGCGAAATCCTTCACCGCCCACGAGCGCAGTATCGTATGCTCGTCAGCAGCAGTTTTGTCCGCATAATTCCTGGCTGCCAGGATGAAGCAGGCTTCCGCTTCGTTCATCCTCGCTCGTGCTAGGTCACCGTCTTTTAAGCATGATCCCTAGAATTGTTTTCAACAAAAAAAAAAAATCCTCGTACAGTCAATGAGTAATATAAAAAAAAACTTACAGCAAACAAATTCCCCATTCACAATCGATTTTCCCTGGCAGTTTGTTGGTCATCAGACCACCCCCTTAAGTCGTAAAGAGGAGCATGCTTCCAGGAGTAAGTAGAATGGAGCGGATGGCTTTCAATTTGGTTGGTTATCTTTAAAATTACAAAATGTGCAGCGAGTGCGATTGAACGATGGTCGTTCAAAATATTCAAACGGATTAAAGGGACAACGAAATGTACTTTGCAAGTAATTAGTTTGTCTTTTATAATTTAAATCAATTCAGTAAGCTCTCGAATGGTGGAAATGAACACGATGACTCCATTTATTCATTAGCGGTCGGGATACGTGATGAGTGCCTTAATAATTGTTCGCACTTAGTGAACAGTCCTTGGGTTTCTCAAACATGGGAAATTTGGCGTCGCATAAATATTCCATATCTATATCGTGAACTGACCACAAATTTATTAAAACCGCCTTTCGCCTCGTTTAATTTTTGTTAACCCACGCATAGGAAACACATTTGTTGTCAAACTGTAAATATTAAATATGCCTATTTAGAAAACCAAATCCTATCGACTCCAGATGTTTTGAAGTTGAACCTTGCGACACAGGACTTCTTGAGAGCCTAAAGGGAAACACACTTGTCAAACGTTCTGGCGCAGACTTCCGCAGCAGAATTTTTCATACATTTAAGTCGTTTAGTCAAATTTTTAGAAATATGCTCTGAAAATACTGCGGTCATTCAGTAGCACCGAAGTAAGCGAGTTTTTCTATGAGCCTACCATTATGAGTCAAAGAAGTGATCACAAGTCCCTAATAACGTGGACTGTTTGCTCGCTATTGGGGTGATAACATTAACAATAAATTGGTTACAAAGGACTGAGTTTCATTGGAATCTTTTCATCTTTTACATTGAAAACTTAAATCAGAAAGGGGGCCTGAAAAACAGACCCATTTTAATGAAAACTACTCCCTCCCGATCCCTGAAATTTCATGTCGATTTAATCGAATTAAAACACTCTAGTGCTGAGAAAATGCGATAAAGGCCTCAGGCCTCAGACCTCACCCACTAAAAGCTCTCTCCCTCTCTCTCTGTTCCAAATATCCTTTTAAGTACCATACCCAATTAATTAATTTTCAAACTCACCTGAATGTATATGACTCTCTGTGCCCAAATGGGCACTTGGAGGATCATTCGCATCGTTGTATCCAATTCCATCGGACTCAGCAGCACTACATAATAGTCCTGCAGCAGCGGATGTGCATAGAACTCGTTTAGGAAATCCATAATTGTGTCCGCATGCAGTGTTGTTGAACAGACGACGACATGCTTCTCACTCTGCGCACGATGCGATGAATAGCTGCCACCTAATTTCTGCCTTTCCATCCATGTGAATGCCAATTGTTCGAACTGTACAAAAAAAATGAGCAAAATTGAAAAAGGATTGAAAATGCCATTCAGCCAAAACAAGAGAAACAAAAAAGACGCATTTATTCGATTTGTGCCATTGTTTCGGTGTGTGGCACGTTACGTTGCATTTCTTTTTCCCCAACTAAAAGCGGATCTGGTCCTTTGCTGTACGTTACAAGGAAATGACAAGGACTCGGAGCGTGCATCAGGGATGCGGTATGAAATGCAATCGGAATTTCATCTGTTCCTTTCAAGTTGTTTTTCCTGGGTTTTCCAGTTTGGTTCTTGTGGTTGGTTTTTTTTTTCGTGACGGACATTTGTCTCAGTGCATATATGGAAATTGATTGATGTCATCTGGTTTGGCACATCGCAAAATATTGGATCATTGGAAGATTTGATTGACATTCCACCATTTGGAGTGATGAATATTTTGCGATATGTTTCTTTTGGTTGGAAGTGGGTTCGGTCAGTGTAACCGAACTGAGTCACATCTGCTGAGCTTTTGTTGGACACACTTAGGTTGATGAGTCAAAGAAAATAAGGATGTTAAATGATGGGTTGGGTTTATTTGTGATTTCATCTCCTGATGCTTCCATACTCCGGAACAGATAATGTTGGAGTGACAAAAGGGACAAAAACATTTTTCCCAGACCTTATACGTCTCGAAGTAATTCCCACACGGCAAAACATCCGTCTAAAAATATCCGAAACCCGCAAGTTTGCAACCACAATTAGATCCGCTTTTCACCTATGCTTCAGGTGTCGGCATTTGGATTCCCTCTGAGACAATGGTATTTCGAGTTCGAATATCCATTTATTTATAAGACTTTCATGACCACACAAGGAAACAATTCTATTTGACATTTGCAATACGAACGAACAAACAACCATTATAAGCACGTGTGTCTTACCTGCGTGGGAAGGACAATCAAGGCAACACAAATCATAATAACCATATACAGTTGAGAAGGCCAGATATCGGGAACAAAGTCTCCATAGCCAACTGTTGAGAACGTCACCACCACGTAGTACGTACTTTGAAATAAATTCAAGTGACGATGTCCCGCTCGTTGGAAGTGCTGGATCCCGCAAACGCTATAAAACAAAAGGAATTATATATGCAGACACATTTATTAAATGGAAAGCTGTTTTATTTTAGTAACACAAACAAACATAAACACAAACGTTTATGTCTTGACTTGGTGTTTTGTCGTATATGACTCCGGCTATTACTTAAAATATCTTGTGGTAAATTTATGACTTAAAATTGAAATATAAAATTTGTCACTTTAATGTGAGCGACGTCAAAACTACTGGACTAATACTGATATGTTTTTAAAGGTTCCAGGGATGCTAAAGGCTACGTCCTTTTAGGCCTATTTTTAGATTCGTTGTTACCCTCACCGTCTTTAACTTGCCTTAACTGAAAAAAATTCTTATAATCAATTAACTATAAAATACAACTTAGTACGTCAATACTTTCGTGATTATTTTAAGCTCTTAATCTGCGTTCTGCAGAGGCTGTGCTACAGACAGAATTCAACCGAAAAATATTTGTATGATTGTGCCCTGGCTTTGGGGTGGTGTGCTGGGCGGACTTCAAAATCTACAGCATTGTGTGGCGTTTCTCTGTTAAACAGGAACGAAAAAGAAGTATGCGATTTAAATCTGAATGAGTGATTTTTTGAGAAAATGAGACACCTGGAGCTGTGGTGGTGTGAGTACACATCGAATGGATGTCTTCGATTTAGAAGAAAGAAAACATAATGTTAATGACGCACTCAATTTTCGTACAACCAAAGCAATTTTTTATTTAACAAGGAGATGATTGAATGAGAGAATCACTTTTGTAAAGTGAAATCCAAATTTTAAAGTGGGTTCCCAAGAAGTATAGATGTTACTGTTTGTACCAATCTGGTATACTAGATAAGGTTCTCGCATAGAAAGTGACTTTGGTCTCTGTTCTAAATTTGCAATTTAAATTTTGAATACTGCTTGCATAAAAACTGGTTATTTATTGGTAAATTCAAAATTTAATGGCAGGAAATAGCAGCAACGCCATTTTTGGGTATTCACGTCCTTAACTAATTGCTATATGAAACAAATAGTACTGTAGCGGGTAGGCGCAGTGGCTCAGTGTACGGAAAAGGCGGGAAAATGTACCAAATCAATTTTTGGCCTACTTCTCTAGCCCCGCAACTCATTTTCAATAATACAGCTATTTAAGAGTCTAATTTGCGAATGCGTCGCTTAGTTTCATAGACAGATTGATGTTGGTTTCAGTTTAAATCGTCAAATGACGAAAACAGTCAGTTTCTTAAAAAAAACGCACATCTTTTGAAATACATCCAGCCCGCCGCCTTAATTCCTGGAAGAAGTTAGTCTTTACTATATAATTTGCTATTTTCATAAAAAACTTCTTGTTTGTGTCAAATCGCCTTGCGAAGTAAATTGGAACAGAACGTCAGGGGGCTAAATGGACTTTAATCTGTTTTCTATTCAGTTTTCAGTTGATATTTACTTTCTGTAAAGACTCTCCGAAGATACGTTTGCGAATATGTAAAAAGCTATAAACACTATAAAAAGTATTGAAATGGGTTGTCTTAGGGCAAGTTAAAGATTAAACATTCCAAAAACTACCCTCATTTGAAGAGTGAACACAGCTGAAAAAAAAACCGAACGGTTGAAGATAGTTTTCAATCCTGAACAGGACAATTAACTCATCGAATATTTGCTGGAGTTTGAAAAGAGTTTATTAGGGATATCAACTCTAGACGAGTACTAGTTTATGAGCTGGCGCAAACAAATCAAATGTTAATAGTCTTGTCTTCTGGCAAAGAGAAATGAATCGTTAAAAAAATATGTCTGAGACCATTTTCAAAAAAGCACCCTGCACTTGTTCTTATCAATCCGTAAATACATCCTTCTTGAGCTATTTTGATCCTTTACTATGACCATGTTCAAGGATTATGTTTTTATTTGCTAAAATTTTGGTCTAATCTTATGAAGTTATGAATACATAAAGCTTAAGAGTGCTGGACTACTGAGTGAGGTGTCTCAAATTCAACCCCCAGAAAAACACAAATTACAATTTAAGGCTTTTTTTTCACTATCTATCCCAAAACCTTCGTGCTTTATGGCACCACAGCCTGGACTCCATCTAAAGCCGAATAAGACATTCTGGCGGAGAGAGAGAATCTTCTCTGTCGGTCCTGTTTTGGATTTGGATGAAAAAATTCGAAGACGAGCTATTCGAACTACACAGCGACATCGTTCTAGTTTAAAAAATTGCGCTGCAGTCGTTTAAGATGGCTAGGACTTGTTGAGCGTGTGGACCTCGGCTTAGGTGGCGCGTACACGTCGAACGCTCAACCAGATGTATTATTCAGCCTGGCAACACCTAACACTTTTATGTTTGAATTCGAGCTGATTCTGATTCTGTCATGCTGGTTTCTATCTTTGATTGAATATTCTAGGAACTCAGTTGTTACTTAAACCTCACTTAATAAACAGGCCTGTTAAAACTGAACTGAGTTCGTCTATCGAAGAACACAGCCCAACCGACTAGTCGGTAAGCTAGGGGCTGAGCTTCTTAGTCGTGACCTCGCTTCACCTCGATCTTTAGAGCTATCAAAGTAAGTTAGCTGAAAAGCATTAGAAAATATAATAAACTTTAACAAACAGAGTTAGAAGAAACGATTTTATTACGTTGCATTTTTGTTTTTAATAATTACATAATTTCGGAAAGCTTTCATCAAACTCAAACAGCGGGACTTATACTCTTGCATGTAAGCTTCGTTGGCACAAAAATATATGGAAACGAAAATTGACATTGTAACTGAATAAGGGGAAGATCCAACAAGCCTTTCCTTTCTTTGCAGTCCTACAGTCAAAACAAAAAAACTGTCGCTGGTTCTCGAAGAGTTTAAAACCAAAAATTATTCATATCGCGGATTGTTTTTTAGTTAAGTTATTGCTAGTTCAATTTTGTAAAAAAAAACCCAGAAAAGGGTGAAGAAATAAAAGGCCAACTACTTCCAACATCGTTATAATAATAATAGTACATTAATGTGCTGAAATTCCTCTCAGATTTATTTAACTGTCAAAAATGTAATTCAGCAGTATTCAGCGTTAGGTGTATCCTGAGTTTTATAGTGTTCGAGTCACATTTGTGATAAAATAGAATAAGTTTCTAGTTTCCCCTCTCTGAAAGTAAATCGCACTGAAAGCAGTTTCCTATCAACTGCATGAATACCATCAATAGACAGCTGTCAACCAGTGATCCCAGATTAAGGGGAAAAGCGACAATTTTGGTGCTTTTATAATGAAAAAGGAGAAAACGAGGGACAAGCTCATAAAAAAAGGGAAAAAATCGAAAATCCTTGTGAAACTTCAAATTAAACGTATTTTCATTAAAAACAAAAATCAAAGTTTACTCGAAACGAAACTTCATTCTAAATCAGTGGCCACAAGCCATAACCGCTTAAGTCGACTTAAGACGAAATTGAAATTTTGATTCCATTAGATTCAGCGTATCCAAATCTATTTTGTTAATTTTTTTCAGCTTTATATCTTTAAAAACTTGGCCACAATTTCAAAAAAAAAACAACAGCTTAAGTCACTAGAGTCAATGGAGTAAAAAAACTTTAAACTGCTCTCCTGAACAACGAGTAAAACAGACTTAAGCGGTTTTGCCTTGTGACCACAGAAATATGAAAGAAAATAGCTCATCGAACGTCTTAATTTAAAGCTTTGTGTATCAGAATGCATTCAAACGTTTTGTCTAATAGCAAAGGAAATCATTGTAGAATATTTTTATGTTATACGTTTATTTAAAGCTTGTTAATAAAAACGGTTTAAATTTTTCATTGTATTTTTATGAATGCAAATTTCTTCTTCTTATAGGGGTAATTTTTTTGATTTAAGGGAAAATACTGCTTTCAACATTTCTGTGGCCACAAGTAATAACAGCTTAAGTCTGTTTTACTCATTGTTCAGGAGAGCAGTTTAAAGTTTTTTTTACTCCATTGACTCAAGTGACTTAAGCTGTTGTTTTTTTGAAATTGTGACCACTTTTTTAAAGATATAAAGCTGAAAAAAATTTACAAAATAGATTTGGGTACGCTGAATTTAATGGCATCAAAATCTCAATTTCGTCTTAAGTCGACTTAAGCTGTTATTGCTTGTGGCCACAGATTTATTGCTACTATAGAAGCGAAGTTCTTTCAACCATTCGCTTGCGTGAGTTGGCACGAACTCAAAGGAGTCGCATAACCAATTCACACCGAGGCGAAAACAATAGAAAACAGAAGTTTTTCAGTTATCAAACCGTTTTCCATGAAACCACCGCGAAAACGACTTCCGTTCCAATCGTTGCGTTCTTGAAATAAATAATATTCAGAGCAAATTCAGCAGAACAACTGACCGAACGGAAGTCACAACTCACAACTTAAAATCATTTTCCACACTTGATTGATGGGCTAATGTTATTTTTCATTGTTCTGAATTAATTTTTTTTGTTAATTATTGCGATCGAAATTTGTATCCGAAATAGTTTACGCAGAAGTTTCACGAGAATTTGACGAAAACACGGTTTTCGGTGCGGTGTGAAAAGAGTATTACATTCATTTTTTTAAACTTTCAAACTGTCCACTTACCTTGTAAAAACTAGACACAGCAACGTCGCTGATAATATTGTCAGTTGCTGCGATAAGGCTGACTGAGATTTTTGCATCGCTCGATGGAGGTCGTTCTAACGGAAAGAAAAAAACATTACAAAGTTAAATACCCCCCAAAAAACAGATGTTTGTTTTTCACAAGGACATTCACTTACGAACATATTCTCCAATGACCTCTTGGCGAGCCAACAATTGAGAAATATCGGTATGAAAAGGTTTCTCAGGGGAGGCCATAATATCTACAAAGCCGAATAAAACACAAACACCCACAAGCCCATAAAATCATTTAAAGAGAAACTGATGCGTAAATCTCTCCAATCACTCACCGTAAGTGCAAAAGGTATTGTCGTAATTAATTCTAAGATAAAATGAAACGAGAGAATCTGTTGCCATATGTTTCCCTGAAAATAATCGAGAAAAAAATAAACGATTTCAATAAGAAATATGATATCTGAAGCTCAATAGACTTACCTTATATCCTAGATATGTGAGTAAAACTGCCTCCGTTAATGACACTAACGCTAAAATTAATTGTACGGCCCATAAAACTGTCGGCCGATTCACCCACAGAATCGCTTCCCAATTTATAATTGGATTTTCTTGGAACTCCTCCTCGGTTAACTGAGCCGATGCCAGAAATTCCGTTTTATTACTAGGTAAACAGCCATAACTGCGGGAAAGAGAGTCCACATTAGCAGACGGCCTGGGGAGTGTCTTCTTGGGTAACTTACCATGTTGCAAATGTTGGATTTGTATCCGTTATCACACGTAATATATACAGAACACATGCTAGTAATTTAAAAAACAAGTCAGCTATTCGTATTCGTAAACCTGTCGCAAAGAAAAAGAATGACATGTACAGTCAGATATGTGAAGTTCTTTAAGAATGTTGGGCTAAATCTTTTCCTTTATTATTCAAGACTACCGCGGTGGATGATCATTTTATTTTCGTCCGAAGCATATCAAAATAGAAAGGACATAAACTATAAGAAAAAAACGGTCGAACCTGTCGGATCGAAGAAGGTGGCTGTAGCTGGACTCGTCATGTGGAAATGTCAATCGTTTATTCAGACATAATTTCGCTCATCGATGGATGCGTACACATTCGAGAGGAACCTATGTATGACCTTGGGTATTTCGACGTCACCCAGATACCCTGGGGTGGAATTTCCCATTCATTGGCTAAAAGGCAAATTGTTATTTATAGCGGAAGTTGAATAGTTTTGTGCACAACTGTGGGGTTTCGCAGGATTCAGGGGGAAGGGTCGAACTTGAGTGAATTCAATTTATAGACATCTCCTAAATTTAATCCCAGCATCTGCGATGGAAGTTTTTTTTTTAGAAAGGGTTAACGCTGGATTTACTCCCCAGCGGACACCTTTTAAAGAAGATATAGGATAAGAGGAGACTGGTTTAAATTTGTTAATACTTAACTAAGTTGAAGTTGACTTATTTAAACTTTGAAAATCCATTCCTTTTGCGGTTGAGTGGATCTGATAATATGTTCTCGCGTTCTTTGGATGCCCAATGGTAGTATCATTTTGAGGTAGATATATCTTTTTCACAATCAAAACTTTTCGGCAAGAATAATCTAGAGTCGAATAGATAATGGTACCATACCCTAGAGAAGCCCCGACTTCTACAAATTGAATTGGACAGGAAACTCGCACGAACATTTTAAAAAGGCTGCCAATGCACTTTACCTTTGCTAAAGAGTGGAAAACCCATTTTTGCAATAGAAATTCATGCCTAATTTAGACCAACACTCGTGCATGGAGCTAGATTAAGTCTCACGACGTCTAACTTTCAAACGCAAGTGTAGCGATTGTTGCGTGCACAAGCTCAAACTGAAAGATAGTTGTTCCAGTTTTTGGGAATAAGTGGTCGGATTCGCATAAAGGTTGCTATAGAAATATGAAAAAACAAGTGGTGGGTCTGTAAAAAGATCGGCATGTGGCGGAATATTTGAATTTTTATTACTAAACTACCAAATTGATTGTGTAATTCACATCAGCGGCGCACTGTGGTTCAAAAAGGCAAATCTCGTGAAAAAAATACAAAATTTTTATTTTTATTATTTTGTTTTTTATTTTTAATAGAAATATAAACGGAGCTGCAAAAACAGCAAACAAAATAATTTTCTGCTACCTAGTTTGGTTTATAGAGATTTTCAAAGTTGGTCAATTTTGTTGTAGAGTAAAATAATAACCAAAAAAATCGAACTTCTTTATTTTCTTTTTTTCCAAATATGACAAATTAGACGAAAAATCTTAATTTTCTTGAATGTAGTCTAGTTGTTTTATATATAGGTAAATTACAGTTTTAATAAAAAAAAATTTAGTTAAAAAAACTCGTTTTTTAGGATTTTTTTTGGTTTCAGTAGAGCTACAAAAAAATGCTCGCGAGTTCCCATGGAAAATTGACCACGATAGTTAACCCTAACTATTTGTTAAACCATATGCAAAATTGTAACTGCAATTATTTGCAATGTTCGAAGAAATTGTTATTTGCAAAATCGTAACTGCAATTATTTGCAATGTTCGAAGAAATTGTTATTTGCTTAAAAAAGCAAATTATTTTGGCCTTAAAAGCAAATTTCCTTATGAAATATTTCTTTTGTTAATTAAAAGAGCTGAGAGGGTTAAATTTTCTTCTTATAACAATTAAAAAGAGTTTTGTTATTATTTTAATCGTTAAGAAATCTACCCATTCGCGCGCCCCTTTAAATATAAATGCCCACTTTAATGACTCTTTTTGAATAAGTTCCTCCTAAAAATGGGCTTTTGAGGTGTGCTGTAACTGAGTTCCTACGAATTATTTAAATTATTGTAAATCATTATTGTTCGTATTCTTAAAGAATACGTAAACATGGATTAACTTTCCAAAAGAAAGGGATTAATTGATTTATTATCTAATTACAAAAAGTTTAAAGAAATATTTAATTGTGAATTATCATTTCATGATCTAATAAAATATGAAGGTAGAAATATTAATTTTTCTCTGATACCCTATATTGGGAAGCTTAAATTGCAAACAATCCTTCTGGATTGAGTTTGACGAAAAGTTGGCAACAGTTAAATTTACGGATATGATGATAAGCCTTGATTTTTAGGTCAAAAGACATACAACAGCCTGAGAAGGAGTTTATGGCATTTTTTGATGAACATTTTTGTAAGTAAAGCAGTAACTCCTCTTGACACTTCTGAGATAGTGTGTACAAGTGACTTGGAAAGCAAGACTTTAGTTGATTTTCGCACCAATTTTGTGGATGTGTTCGTGAAACTGCTAGACAGTTGCTATCAGTTGAACTTTAGCTTTAACCAAAAGGCGAGACATTTATCAATATACCAGTTTATACCACTTTAGACTTTACCACCTCAAAATGTTAAATTGAGAGAAGTCAAAAATTAACTTATACTTTATTTTGGCGATGAGAACAGCGTCAATCCCATAAGCGCATATTTTCAATTGTCATTTGTCTAGAGAAACAACCTTATACAAAAATGATTTAGAGAATCGCTTCACACTCGATTATTATACGCGTTTTTCTTTTTTAGCTCAGAGCAAAAAAGTTCGTGTTTCTTTTTTAGCTCAGACTCATCAGAGCTCAGGATTTGTGTTTCGTTTTTCGTTCAGAGCATGATCAGAGCGCGCTCTATGAGCTCAGAATAATTTGACTGAGCAGGCTGAATAAAAATCTGATTACACACTTTGACAGAAAAAAAGACAGGATAAACAAAGTAGTTGAAATGGCGGACGAACCTTGTTGTTCTAAAACTGAAGGTTAGCCAATTTATTAAATAATAAATATTCAATTTATTCATATATTTATTACAAATGACAGCTATGTGCTCAAGTGTGTCTCATAAATACATCAGAACGATCTGAGTGCGCCTTATATAGGAAGGCGCAAATGACGACAAATGTGAATTCTACAAAAGTAAATAGATACAAAGTACGCGTCATCAAGGCATGTATCGCTGTACTTCCAAAGAACGAAGAATAATTGTTTCCAGACATTTTTTTGTAGGTTTTTTTTGAAGTCACGAGTCTATGTCTCAAGGCCCTCAAAGAAATTATCTGTCAAAAATGCGACGACTGCACATGTCGGAGGAAATTGCCATAAATCAGGCCCGAATGGTCATCAATTCTGGCGGTGGTCACTTATCCAATATCATTTTCCCGATTAAACAGAAAAAGAAAGACATCAAATAAACACAATTTTAAAGCAGAACCAAAGGCTTTCAAAAAAATGACAGCTCACCAACATCGGGTGAGAACTTTTACGCCAGCTTGTATTGTAAAATAAATAAAAAAAAAAAAACACACACACGAGTGGACTTTGTTGCGGTTAAAATTACTCCAGTTGGATTTGTTATAAACCTACGATCATAATTAAATTAAATAATTAAAAAAAATAGTAGCCACTTTCTGTTCTACAAAAACCTTAAATACCGCGAACTCAGACGAGTCGCACGAAAGTTTGTAGTTTAGTAGTTAAAAAAATAAATACTGAGTGAATCGAAAAAAAAATCTTAGGAGAGTTGTAAATGTTAAGTGTGATTGTAGTTTGAAGATAAAGCATGGAGGTAACCAATAATTACATTCTTCTGATTGAACATTCAATCTTCAGCTGCAATACAAAGCAAACCACAGCCTGACACAGACTGTCTGTCCCAAAGGTTTATACAGACAATTCGTGTGTTTACTTGGACAAAACAACTAAAAAAATAAATAAAGAAATCGTTGGCGCAACAGGTCCCTAAGGGACCCTAGGCCTAGCTCCTCATAAGTCCTTACCATTCGTTTTGTGTGAGTTTTTCATTTTTGGGACAAATGGAAGGAATCTACAATTGTATGCCAAGTTCATATGGCTCATTGAAAAGCTATTTCATGGCAGTTATACTCTCGGATGTTTGACAGACGACGTTCGCGAGAGGAGGCGAAAGTGGAAAAAAGTCTTAAAATGAAATAAGAATTTTTTGGGGGATCGAACGTGGGACACCTCGCTTAGTAGTCCAACACACTAACCACTAAGCCACTGTTCCTGACAAAATACCTATCCCCGTATAATTAGACACTGCGTAAAATTTATCAACCCGTTATTCAGCAGTACGTCAAATTTTTGTATGCTATCTGACGTCTAATAGCTAACTTACTTGTGCAAATTTTTATATTAATACGAGGGCTGTTTTTTTTACATACAAAAAAGGAAAATAGTCTCTCAATCAGTTCAAATCCAAAATTCAGGGTAATACCATGTTCCCACCAACGTAATTTATAAATCATGAAAGGCGTCTCTACCGAACTTTAAGTGTTTTAATGTGACATTCACGTCAACTTTGACATTAGGTGACCAACTTTCAATACCTATCGTAACTATTAAAGTGCAAAAAGAAAATAGCTTACATCAAATTAAAAGTTAAAATGCGTTCAAATGCCTTGGAAATCATTTCCATCTATCACAAAAAAGCCAAAAATGATATCAGCAATTTACTCTCTGCATTTTCAACCAGAAGAAATGTTCTCCGAAAAAAGGATAAAAAATGACGTTAATAACAGGTATGTTTGATTTAATTTGTGTATGTTCGATTTATTTGTGTATGATCGATTTTATTTGGTGTGGATTTGCGATGACAGATACGTAATTAAAATTTAGGCACGTATAAATCACGTAAATATAAATCACGAAAATGTATGATAAATCACGTAATTTTTGAGATGATTAAGCTAAATCAAGTTGAATTAGCTAAACCACGTTGGTGGTATAAGATATAATTTAAATATTTTAATTGAAAATCAACGAATTAATATCAACATTTTTTAACCAAGTTTTAAGTCGCTGTGGCTTAACGCTTAGCTTCCTGTTGATAATACTGAACGGTTTCAAAGAATAAGACTGATGTCCAAACGATGTACAAAAGGTATATAACTTTATTGAGGAAGTAAGAAAATTTAACAAGCACAGGTTAGGTTAATTCAGTTTATCATGTGGTTGGTTGACAGTTTAAGTTGAGCTTTTTATACAAACAATATGCCTTAAGGTGGAAACAAGAACATTAGAATTAGAATAGGAATCTTGCATTAATATTTTAACACTCCCTAGACTACTGAAAGAGTGATTTGTGGAAAATATAATCGATGCTGGTAAACAGCACTGCGGGTCACTTATAAGAAAGACTCCAAAGAGTTTTTAGGAAAAAAGTGCAGACGGTTCCTCAATCATTAAACCGACCAAATTTGTCGCTCGAGAACTGCTATTTGCTTAAGTACGTGTTGATAGATTTTGTTGAAAGAATTTCTTACCAAAATCTGTACTTGTCTCCTTGGGTACAATAACCCCCTAATTTAATAACATCTGCGTGTCATTTCATTAGTACAAGTAGGTAAAATAAATTGGCCCCCAAATTCAGAGTTAATGCCCCAGAGAACGAACATGAGCTTCAATATGATGAAATACTTTCTCACGTTCCATGTGTGGTAGTAACACTCTCATGCAGACATTAATTTAATGAAATTATATTTCTTTTTGAGGTTTGCCTCTAACACCCAAAGGTGATTGCATATTGTTCACAAAGTTGCTTCATTGTCTATAGGGCATTGAACTCTATTCAAACTGTGAACGATGTAAGGCAGCAGATCATTTATCAAGTCCAACAAAGGTATGCCGGCAGTCGTATACATATTTGAATAATTGTCCAACAACAAGGATAAATATAGGCACAGATGATACCCTCATCAATTTTCGTTAGCCACACAAAATAGTTTTCCACATCAGTAGCTACAATAATTACGGATGATGTTCTTGAGAACAAGCACTGAGACAAAGGCCTTGCAAATATGCAAATTGGCTGGGCACTTCTGCCTTGGGGCAGGAGTTACTGGCGTTCGAAGTTGGAGACAGAGGCAAGTGTTGAGATTGCCGGTCAGATCCTTGCAATCCTTTTGCCGCAATTTTTGTCGGAATGCAACTGTTCTCCGATGTTATTTTCCCACTCGAATTCGTCAATTGGAATATATGCAGTGGATCCTTTTAAGGAAAAATAGAGACAGTCATTTTGTTTCGAAAAATTATTCGACGAGCGAATCTATTAGCGAAAGTTTTCAAAAGTAAAATGACTACGATCGAAAAATTATGCGAAGAAAAACTCGTGCCAATCACTGTTTCTTCGGACTGAAAGGGCAGACAAATAAGTAAAGCCCTCTTAGCCTTAAATAACACAAGGTCCTAGTCACCTCGGTTCTAAAATATGATTCAGAATGATAGATTTGTTTCCAATAGAAACTTGTTGGGATGTTTTGGGAAAAAGATTCGTTCTAGTTTGTATCCATGGAGAATATTCATTGACAAACTTTATGAGATATATGTACCTACAGTGCAGTTGAAAAAATACATCATCTAATGGAGAGGGAGTGTATGAAATGAGCAATAACGGAATAGCCTAACGAGTCTTTAGGCCGAACCTAGATAGACAAAGCTGCAAAAGAAGACAGAACCTTTGGTGATGGGCATATGCAGATAGCAAGCTTAGCCAACTTGGTGGGCGGAACTGGAGACGAAAAGATAGGGACCGAGTTGTTGGGCCTTCATGATTGAGGTCGTGCCTATAAATGCCATCGTAATTATAAGTTTTGTAAAGAACAGCCCCTTCAACCTCTGGTAATAGGAATTTACTTTTACTCGCCTGATTTGAAAGTTAAAAAACCGCTTCAAATCTGCACATTTTCAGGTGAAATTAGGACCACATATGAAGGGTTTATACTTCAAACGTGGACTGAAAAAGTAGTACTCGAAAGAAATTACAAAAACCAATTTCACAATCAAAGACAATTGTGAGCTGAAATTTAAATCTGCGAGGAATTTGTGATTCAATGACAAGGTTTCAAGGCTGCCATGATTTAAAAACTTAAAATAGAGTCCCATATCATATCCACTACCACATGTTACTCCATTACAAAATAGATGTTTGGTAATATTTTATAGCCTATATCGCGCCGAATTGATATAGTTGAACTTTGACCTACTACCGCACCCGGGAAAACTAGCCGCTTGCACAATTCTTAAATTTTAGGGCATAAAGAAGAAGAAGTACGCATCTCTTTGAGCTCACAACGAAAGCAATATCTCGTGCAAAAAAAAATAACTCGAGTGGAAAAAGGGAAAAAAAACCCCACCCTTCCGAGGAAGTTAGAAACATTCCTTTTCAATGTTAAGGGTAGGGCAAACTAAAAATCCAGTTCGTTATACTCACTTGATCTTTGATTCTTAATGAAGTAAAGTTGCAGTCTTTCTTTGAATGTGTTTTCATTAACGTAGTATTCAACTCGGACTCTGAAATGAAAAAGCAAAATTGTAGAATTAATGTTTTGTTATCGAAATATGAAAAATAAAACAAAGGATGCAGTATTGCCCCTTCAACTAGGAAGTCTTGTAAGCCTGAAACTATAAAACGAAACTTAAAGCTGTGTAAAAGATGGTGCTTTGTAGTCGATTGTTCTCCCGAAAACTACTTTAGGCACGTCCGACCAAAGGCAAAATCCTTTGGCATGCATCGTGCACTACGTACACGTGTACTTACACATATATTCCCAGATGAAAGGAATTGTAAAGAAAGTATGCTGCAGCTGCAGGACACGCAAGAATAAAGAAACTCTTTATTGCATCGTAAAGGGTGTGAACAAGAAGAGCGCAGCACTTTTCCATATACGGACAAATCGTGACTAATATTTCAAAGAAGTTTACTTTTGCGTGGGGCTGTATATCGTACTCGTACTCCTCCTACAGCCATAGTCTAGATTGTGTTTATTTGAAACCATTGAAACCATATGCGCATTCCTTAGGAGACAATTTTACTGCATTACAGTTTGTATGTGAATATCCCGATTTTGAGAGCAACTTGAGTTTTCACATGGAATATCGAAAGGTTTGCAAAACGAAGATGCCATCGATTGATTTGGTAATAGAGTTTGGATTTCCAACTTCAAATCTACAGATTTGGTACAAACGAGGTTTTTTATTCAGAGAAACAATTCAATTAGTGCATGAGTCATTTCCTCATCATGTAATCGTTTTTGCGATCAGCCATTGGCCATCCAGATCTTGCGATTTAACGCAATTGGACTTTTTTCTTTTGGGGCTCATATGCAAATAATGCAATGCGTTCACTCAAAAGCAGTAAGGTAGCATTTAAATGAGGTCATATCGAGTTCGCATTCTTGATACATCTGCTCAAAAATTTACCATAACCAGATAAAAATTACCAAAACTCAATAAGCAGAAAAAAAAACAAATTTGGTAAAAAAAAGTGGCAACCTTGCAATAGGCGTGTCTTAGATATACGAAACGTAACTGGCTATGAGAGAATGAAAAGAAACTGTGTGCTCGCACCTCTCTCTGTTGCTCCTACAGTGTAATACAGACAATAGGCCTGCACTGCAGCGATACCAGACTTTAGAGGCAGGTTATCCCTCAAAATATCCCTTTTATGTTTACAAAATAAATAAATTTATCATTTTAAAAAATACTCATGATGTATACACAGACACATATGTCATTTTATGAAACAGTTTAGGGATATTAAAAAAAAAAAAGAAAATGAAAGCATTTAGATATTTTTTATGACTTTTTTCTAAACATGAAAACATTTAAATTGATCGTAGGTTGAATAATTTTTTTAATCTTAATGAAATGAGCAATTAGGAACAAAATTTGACCAAAAAGTAAAATCCCTTTCTTTTTGTATTATGAGGTCTGAAAAATCCCTTTGTCCCTTTTAGCTTATTATTATTACCCCGATCTGATATCACTGCTGCACTGTATGATGTGTCTTAGATAATGAAATGTAACTGGCTGAGGGAAAGAGAGAACAAAAATGTGTGCTCGCATCTATCTCTCTAGCCTCTACAGTAATATTCGAAACGAAACGTAACTCTCTCTCTTTTTATCTCACTAACTTATATCTCCCTCTCAACTTCCGCTCGCAATTTCCGTAACGCTTTCGTGACGCATTCACCAGCTTACCCCCCAAATCAAGCGTGCCTAAAGAAGTATTACTTCAAAAAAAAACATCACAACAAAGAGTTTACTCGAACAATGCATTTACTCCCTCGAGGTCACAAAATTACAGCCTGACTAAGGTTGCTCTATTGCCCTACGATGTGACTACCGAACCACTTGCATGGCAAAAATACATACCGCAAATGAACTCTTGCGCTACATTCAGTTTTTTAATAAAAAAAAATTGCGTATACGCCCCCATCTCATTTATTAGATACCAAACATCAGGTGACTCAAATATTTTCTAAATATTCTAATTTGCATAAACAAAATAAACAAGATCCTCCAAGTGTAGAGAAATTTGTTCTATGCATTCCATTTGAAACTTTCTTTTTCATTCTCAGCATGACGTGTAGCAGCCTACACACAAAAAAAAGGTGTTCATATTTGGATTATTATCTAAGCAAATACGACATATGTGTGGTACACATTGCCACATACCTCTTTTTGAGGATATGTGGAATTTCATGCTTAGTGAAACGTGTGACACTTCAAGGAAATTTTATGGATAACATAATAATAACAGCAAGCTATTGTCATGAAAAGAAAATCCACCCACTCAAGATTGAAGGCAACTACAATTTCGAAGGTAGATACAATTTTATATTTAAAAATTGGTTAACCCATTACCTTGAAACTTCTTCTTAAATTTTTCATTCTTCGATGGGCAATTATCATGTGGTTGGAAATACGTCCTCAAAAATGACTTGCAAAACACATTTAGCTAAACAAACAAAGTTTGTTGCCAAGTGATGAAAGATATGCCCAGGACTAGTGCGTTGAGACATAAGACAAGGGCTATATTTATACGGAATTTTGTACTGATCTTATGGGATGCCAGACTTCATATATAAACCGCAACATTGGGAAAACGACCCATCGGAAAATGGTAGCGAGATCAAAGGTTTTCTATAAAGCGAATCAAATTTAATCAAATAAGGTAGGGATAACATTTGGTTTAAAAAAGAAGAGGACAATTATTCCTTAAAATTCATTAAATGATTAATTTATTGGGTCTCCCATTGAACTTGAATTTGGGTATATATTTGCAATCCCTTGAAGGATTTCATATGCAATAATATTATGTTGAATCCGTTTTGCCCTTGCCAGGGTTTCGTACTATGCTTCTATATGTTGTCGGGATATCCTAATGAAACGTGGTTGGAATGAAATTGTATGCTTCTACCTCGGATGTCATGAGGGGAGAGAATTAATTTTCTAAATCCACTTATTGTGTTTGAATTTGTGTGACACTTATCCGTCAAGAGGTAGAAAAGGTATTTGGGTGGTACAAAATAGGTGGCGCTAAGGAATGAATAGAAGAAAACAGTTCAAAGCTGCTCCGTCTGACTTTCTAAAGCGCCGATTCCACACTGCGTAGTGCGTAGTAAGCGAAGTAAAAGTGTGAAGTTAACTGCGAAATTTCTGTAAAAAAATAACATGAAAGACGCCATAAAAAAATACATAAATGTAAAAGTCGCTACCAACAAAAACAAAGTGCAGAACAGACAGATAGGGCGTCTCAGTCGCAGAGAATAAAAACAAGCTGTATGGTAGATAACTAATTGTTCTCAGTTAAAACAGGGAAATATGAGTTTTAGAACATTAACTGCAAGAATTAACCCCAATTCACCTATACAAAAATTATGGGCTCATATAGTAAGATTAAAGAAATTTTTTCGTTTACTAAAAGGTGTTGTTATATTTGTGAATCCGTGTCTTTTAAATTGATGACTGAGTTCCTAGCTTGAAGACAAGGCGGCGTACTTAAAATAAAAATGTTTTAATGAACATCTATCTCAGCAGAGTAAGTTTGAAGAGGGGTTAATAAAATAGTACAGAGTGACAGCCTGCGGGTATGCAAGCGTTTTGTATAAAGTCCTATTATCTAGTCACTATGGTGAGTATTTCCACTTTTTGTTTTATTTTACGTTCTCCAAGTAAGTTCAAAAATGCTTGTCTTCCTCTTCTATTAAAACTTCTCGTGTTTTTTCTTGGGGTCTTTGGACAAGTCAATATTTTTTCTCCTTGGATGCTCGTAGTAATTACAAACCACTCGCGTCCTTACAGTGACACTTTGGAAATTTTTACAGGTCGCGTAAGACCCAGCACGGGGGTATACATTTGTTTTTTATGTTTTCAGTTTCGTCAATGGTAAAGCTATTATTATCTAAATATAACATGCCACATTTTATAAATCTCCAGCTCAACTGATGTTGTGGAAAGTCTGTCATTAATCAAAAAGCTACTCTTACTCAGTCTGCAACTATACTTTGTTCCGATTAATTTCCTGCAATTTTTGACAAATAGCGTCGAGTAAGCTTAGTGCATCGTTTCTATCTCTCAACTGTCTCACCGTCTAGCTGAATGTGAGGCAGACAATTTTTTTAGCGCAATCCGACATCAAAGTGCAGACATAGCGCGTATATTGCCTCAGTCACTTCCTCCGAGAACATAATCAAACTTAATCTCAGTATCTCTGTGAAAGGAACGCAGAAGCAATCCATTAATATTTTTCTCCCAGCATTAATCTTCATTTATGCGCCGTTCCGTGATTAATCTTCCATATTTTCCTGTCTTAGAAGCTGTTGTTGTTAGATTAGCAGATCAGCTATAGGTTTTGCGAAGGACACGAATGGATACTTTTTTCTTTGGAATGAAATGGGCAATTACATTCGACTGATTTCTACAATTCAATCGCCCTTCAACGTTTCATTTTGACTTTGACTTTGGTCTAAGGTCCACACGGTCAAAGGAAACATTATCAACCGATTCTTTTGGTATCACAAATGGTTTGGCTGTTTGTTAGCTTTGCACGTCTATTCCGGTTGATGGGTGTAATCCTGCAAATGAATATTTTGCACGTATTCCCGAATAAACTCTGATTTTACAAGCATTAATTATTAACAATCAAATAACACGACATGGCAGAGATTATACCACCGAAATGTTACCAGCTTATGAGTTTATATTTTTGGAAAAAAAAAATCGCAATTAATATTCATACGGCAGTATTATGTATTTAATGTTTCGCGTTGTGGAAATAAAAGGATTTGCAGTAGGTGTACAAATAGTATTGGACATACAGAAGGCTGTTCAACTTATGGAAACATCAACAAAAACCACCCTTCAATAGTGTTAACATCCATACCAAGGAACAGTTTCGGAGTCGCATTCAATTCCGGAATGATTTTGTAGGATTGTTTAGTTATTTTTACGGCATAAACAACATTTTATAAAAAAAGAGACATTCCCGGACCAGTAATGGTTTGCGCTGCATACTAGCTATGTGCCTTTAATAGCTGTCAGGCTCAACTGCTTAAGTAACATGCAAAAAAGTTCCAAGTTCCATGCAAAGAAATGCTCGCTTTTGCAAGATTTTCTTTTTTTATAGAATTCTTCACTGCAAAAAAACAGTACTTTCAGCATTGTAGGGAAATGGTTTTGACCTCGCTTGACAGAAATAACACTTACTCATTGAGCTTTTTTTTTAACCTCAATCCATGTTCAGGTGAGCCTTTGCTAAATATTTTCGATTTATTTTGATTTTCCATTTGGCCATTGGATAGAAAAACTATCGTTAACAAATTTCACCTATGCAGCACGTGTTTCAAAACAAACTTTCTCCATAATTATTAAACTGACAAAAGTTGACATCTTCGAATTTATTTAGCTCAACAGCTCAATAGACCGACAACGCTTCAACCTTTTCTTGACAAAAAATCGTAAAATTATGCGCTGTCTTAAAGAAGAGTGAACTAGCTTAAAAATCTGACCATAATTTGACTGTCTGGAGGCCCATGCCACAAAAGATTTATCTTTTTTACAAAAACAATTTATCAGTGTTTTTTAAAGCTGACTTTGTTTTCATTTATTCCTTCCTGGCATTGATCCTTCCCAGGAATTCAAATGCCGATATTTCGCTCCCTAAATGCTAAGTAGAAATATGTTTTACTATCTTCGAACGCTTTTACACATTTTTGTTCATATTTTAAAAACTATTTAACTCATAGAAAAAGTTGTTGGTTGCAAATACTAGTTAGAAGACGCTCTTTTTGCAGGCAATAATGCAAAGGAAACGTTTTCTTAAAAAGTTTCAATAAAAGGTTCTCTCGTTCTTTAAATAATAAGTCATGATTCGACATTCTCCATTTGCTACCCAACCGCGAATTGTTCACATTTAATAATATTTTTCATAATTTTTTTAGACATAGGTAATATTAAAGTGTCATTCGTGTGGCATTTTCAGAACTTTCGCTTACATATATATGAAATATGCAATTTTTATTTTATTTTTACCAAGGCATAATTGCTTTAAAAAAAAAACTCAATTTTTTTCGTGTTTAGGCATAAAAACTTCGATCCGGGTCGCCACCATTCTTTTTTATTGGATAACCAATGGAAAGTCTTTGTAGAAGGCATTTACCGAACCCTTTCTTGACTTTTAATGTTAAAGCATTACCTAGGATTTGTCTGCCATTTATCCTAAAGTAAAAAAATCACCTAACAGTCAGGTTCTTAATATCTTACACCTTAATCATCATCTAATAAGAATGATGATGGTGATTTTTTATGATATTTATTTTCGAGGCATATTGAGTATTGGTCATTTTTTTAAAATACAACAAACAGTCAACATTTCCGCATCTACGCCTAAAGGGATGAAAAATCACTTTTCAAATGAACTAACTTTTGGTTAAAAACTACCAAATAATACTGTTAATATAGCTCCTATTGAGTTTGTGGATTAAAAACAACCGAGTCAATTCAGTTAAAAATAACCATCACATTTCCTCGGAAGTAAATAACGAATCAACTCTGTAGAACAACTGGTTGATATTAATCTAGAATTTTGTTTGATTACAACTGACTTAAGGAAATATAACGACGCACTAGTTAAGCAAATTATAGAAGACACCAAATCTATAAAGAAAGTGAAACAAAGCCTAGCTAATGGCAAAGATTGGATGACTGCCATTAGAAGAGAAGATAAAGACATTCGAAACAGAAAAACTATAATCGAAACAGCATCGAACTTTTTCAAAGAGCTGTACACAACCTCACTGTCAAATAGAACAACTGAATACGAAATAGCACTAGCTGATAACTATGACAACATTCCAACCTTCCTAGACGAAGAAATAGACAAATCTATAGACGAGTTAAAAAATGAATGAAAAAAAAATGCGGGAAATGACGAAATTAAAGCAGAAATGCTAAAGATTGGGAAACAAGCTATAACACCATTACTGAAGGAAATATTCAACGAAGTTCTTTCAACTGAGGACATACCACTTCAATGGACAAAATCTACAATGATACTTATTCACAAGAAAGGAGACAGAGACAACATTAACAACTACAGACCAAAAAGTATCATATCTACAATTTACAAAGTTTTTGCCAAATGTCTGTTGAGAAGGATAAATAACACAATGGAAGATAACCAGCCTCGTGAGCAAGCAGGCTTTAGATCCGGGTTCTCGACAACTGACCACTTACAAGTTCTGAACCAACTCATCGAAAAATGCTCAGAATACCAGCAAAAACTATATCTGGGATTTGTCGATTTCACGAAAGCATTTGACACCATCGAGCACACCATGATCTTTAAGTCACTTAACGAACAAGGCATACATCCAAAATACATTCACATAATTAGAAAGCTGTACAACAACAACACTGCAACAATAAGGCTCGAAAGGATCGGTCGCCCTTTCCAATTGATGAGAGGAGTTCGTCAGGGAGACCCACTTTCTCCTGCTCTATTTGCAGCTGTATTGGAGGGATGTTTCAAACACTTAAACTGGAGTGAGATGGGGATCAACATTGATGGAGAAAAACTAAATAATTTAAAATTTGCCGATGACATTACACTAATAGGCACATCAGACACTGAACTAAGAACAATGATTGAAGACCTACGCCGAGAATGCTCAAAAGTTGGACTACATATCAACAAAGAAAAGACAAAACTAATGACTAACGCACAACCATTCCAAATCCAACTTGAAACTGAGAACCTTGAATATGTAGACGAATTTATATACTTAGGCCAATCAATATCCTTTACTCAACGAACTGACAAAGAAATTGCAAGACGAATAACAAATAGTTGGAAACAATATTGGAATCTGAAACCGATTCTCAATTCAAATATAACGCCGGATTCAAAAAAATACTTGTTCGACGCTGCAATACTTCCAGTCATGACATACGGTGCACAAACATGGACCCTAAACACAAGAGCGGCTAAAAAACTGCAAGTATGTCGAAGAGCGATGGAACGGTCAACACTTAAAATCCCGAGACTACAAAGGATTACGAACGCAAACATTAGGGAACAAACAAAGTGGACTGATGTTATCAAAAGAGCAAACGAACTTAAATGGAGCTGGGCAGGACACGTCATTAGAATGAACGACAATAGATGGACAATAAGAACAACAATTTGGACACCATATGAAGGACGTAGAAAAGTTGGTAGACCACAATTAAGATGGCGAGACGACATTTAAAATTACCTTAGCAATTGGAGACACGTAGCACATAATAAACAACAATGGCGACACCTGGGGGAGGCTTATGCCCGTTTATAATAAATTCCTAAATTTTTAAATACTAAAATTTGAATTAAAAAAAATCAAATATTCTATTTATGATATAAATGGATACCTATGTTAACTTTTTAAATACTTAAACAACCAAAATATTGTAAATTAAATATATGAATTATTGTAAGAATTTTAATTTTTTCAAAAGGGTAAATAAAGCTTATAATAATAATAATAATAATAACAACTGATAAAGTGTGCCTTCTTTAACAGTATGCATTTAACCATTTCATCTCGGTAGTTTTTAGCAACTAATACATTATTTTTTTTTAACAGAGACATAGTAAGTTTCAACCCATTTTTTTTTTGAAACCGAATAAAAATCGGGTTCGGGTCTAACCCAATTTTTGAACGTTTATATGTATTTCCAAGCAGTAGGCACAGTTGCTTAGTAGGAAGTGCGTTGGACTACTGAGCCAGGGGTCCCAGGTTTGATCCCCGAAAAAAACCCAAGTTCCATCTTAAGGTTTTTTTCCCACTGCGCCACCTCTCGCGAAGGTCTGAAAGCTTTCGACAGTGTAACTATCATAAAATTGTAGATCGCCTCCATTCACCCCAGAAGATATATTTATTTAAATTTCCAATAATCCAAATATGTTCTGTCATATATTTAATTAAGGAAAATACATGAATTTTATGAATTAATGAAATATTTTATTTTTAAAAGAATACAAATCAGTTTAATGTAAATAGAAAGTATACATTGGGCTTATAAGGCTATTAACATTTACCTACATTAACCATGTATAGGGTGACCAGATCCACACCCAGCAAAAGAAGGCCACCTTCAAAAATCTCAAATGAAAAATTGAAGAACAAAAAACAACAACCAAAATAACAAAAAACATTAATTTCAACAAATTCCATAAAATTAACAAAAATAAATAAAACCAATTTTAACTTTAAATATAAATTAAAAATAAAATAATGCCACTGATAAAATTGTTGACTTTGATTATATTTGTTGGTTGACCTAATTTTTTTTTAATATGTTTTTTTTAGAAAAACACACACGATACCTTAACAAAAGAAAACAAACCGATGTATTTACTTTAAACAGAAATTGAGTTGTCAAATGAGTGGGCGTGTTCAAACGATTGTTAAAAACAAATGACGGTGTTGTGTTCAGACGTAAATGAGTTCGAGTACAAATATATTTTAGGTCGTGTTCACACCAGAAAGATGCAGAAAATTTCTGAATTATTGCTAAAAAAAGATTTGGTGTAGTTTTGAGGTGTCGTAACATGCATTTTTTTTTCAAAAAGATACCGGACATTTTTGTTTTAGATAAAAAGTGAACAAGTCCTATTAAAAGAATACGTGTTGTCAGCCTGACCATGACCATACACCACAAAGTCATAAAAAAAAATGTTTACCTTTGTTACTCGTACCAACTGCCTTTTTCAGACTTCTTCGGAATATTTCCCACACCTTAAAATTAGATCTCCGTAGCATGGTTGCTATACTAGTTAAAAGATGCACTTAAAACCTATTAATTGATCAAATAAATATAAACGGAAGTGTTAAATAATTAAACTGTTCTATTTCTATGATTTTTTAACCAGGTAATAAGACGCCATCCGATTTAATGGACACATTACTATTGGCTAGTGCACATCATGTTGTATTTCCACAAAACTACTTCTTCAGTTGGTTTCACTCAATTGATACAATATTGTGTCAGGCGTTCATTCAATGGAATTCAAATCCATTCAAATCCCCTTAATCAAATAAACCAGTTGCATAATCTCGGACGCAGATACCAAGGATTCGTGATTCTCGGAAAAAATAATAATAAAATCAATCCTCATAAATGCGTGCAAATTGCCGGATTAGAAATTTCCCAGAAGGGCTCTCATTTGAAATTTAACTTGTACTCCCTAATAAGCAGATCCAGCTTTTCTTAAAGCAAAGTTCTGCGAATTAATTTCCCCATTACGCTTTAACTTTACATAGGATTTCCATCCTCCTTACTTGTAGATAATAATTCACTCTTCTTCCTGCTCTCCTTCCTGTATTGGGTGGTTGAAAAACCAGTCATGTGTAATCCAATATGAAATTAACTGAACAAAGCTCAAACATAAGTACGCATTGTGAACTTCCAATCAAGGGAAACCGAATTTCCCAAGAAATTCAATTCTCTTAGAACCTGTGCAAGGAGATGGCATAAACCAAACCAACTCTATCGTTCTTCTCCCATGCAAAATCGTACGAAACGGTATTCGATTAACATAATTCGCCCCGCTACACGAATATGAAATTGATTACACAGACAAATACCAACATTATAGGATAAAAATATAAGAATGCTCATTTTTCTGTCATGAAAATAGTGAATAGAGACATACATCCTCAAGACATAGGTATGTAATGTATGTAAGAAGATTACATGGTCCTTAGGCAGGGATTTATTCAAATGAATATGTTTCTGCTCGTCAGTAAGTTCGGGTAGTCTGATTATGTTTACCCGGGGGATTCTATAGAGGTGATGATGATAATTTATCCGTCCTGGTGACACACGAAGTTCACCTAATTAAATGTCGGGTTAAGAGAGCACCTATAGGGCTGAGCATAATTAGGGAAATGGATGAGGGTGTTTGCGTCCACCTTGAAAGTTTCAATTTCTTTCCAATAAAACCAGCCATCAAGATCACCCATCCCCCAGGAGAGCTCATAAACTGAAATTTAATAAGAATTAAATAAACATAAAAGCAAAGGACACCTACTGCAATCGATATGTGCCATTCTTTCTTGAATCTCCCTCTCGCATCCCGATCGGAATGGAAACTAAGGAATTTGAAATTGGATTACACGGTCCGACTGATAGCCATAACAAAGAGACAATCGTATCCATCGTTCCAATTGAATTAGATACCGTTCCATGGCAAATTTTATTTGGTGAGTGTTTTTTTAATTCACAAAACCCACGACTTCGAATGAGTCTGTGTATGTGTCCGTGCCTCTCTAAAGCCAGTGTCGATTAGTTCCGCTCCAAAGATAAAGGAACATCTCTACAATAATTTAGTTGGCTACCTCAAACCTACGTCACTCTGAAACGTTTACGAAATTGGGCGATGAGTTGGAAGAAAAAAATAGAAAAAACTTACACAATGCCAGTGGCAGAAACGATGTCGGATAACATGGCCACTGTGAGGCGAACGAACTAATATGATACTCTTGAGATACGAGTATCATGGAGGGGAGCTGCACGTCGAATTGGAGTGGGTGTTGAAATCTACTCCATGATAAAGTTTTTGTACAATGGGCTGCACCAGGACCACAATCGAAATGAAGTCCTTTGTTTTGGAAAAACCTCAGACGAATTAATGCTGTACCATAAAGGTGGCGTTTGTTTTCTATTGCCTCCGCTGTGGGAGTCCTTTGTTTGCAAAATGGAGGTTCATTCAATAGGTATCGTTTTAAGTCTATTGCCCTGTGAAGTTTGTACGTAATTGGGAGTGCTGCTTAAATTTTCTCGAGCAGTAGCCTATTATGAAGATTTTGTCGATTTTTTTTTTAAGAGCAATGAGTACAAGGTAAAGCCCTTTTTAGCTTTAGTGGATAGGGTCCAGGGAACGAAGAACTCTTGATCGCTTACAAAAATTAAACTTATGTTGGGACAAATTGTTTGTTTTTTGTGGGA
Organism: Cheilosia vulpina; assembly: GCA_916610125.1. Taxonomy (NCBI): domain Eukaryota; kingdom Metazoa; phylum Arthropoda; class Insecta; order Diptera; family Syrphidae; genus Cheilosia; species Cheilosia vulpina. The sequence goes on along the minus strand of OU744279.1, from coordinate 37,602,564 downwards.
GAAGTGCTTTAAGATATCATGCAGCTATCCTTCAATTGCTGTACGTACGTCATAAGTCCAACGGGCTAGTTAATTTCTACAAGCACAATTTAAACGGCCAGAGGGACAACATGAAAATGAATATGAACATAAAGTCCGTTTTTCAAATACTTGAACCCCGAAAAAACGTTGGAGATCATCCGCTGCAATGCAAAAAACGATTTGGACATCATGCTGACCGAAAGAAACATGGTTGGGTAAAGGAGAATTTGTTGCAAAATTATTCCTTTTGAAAAATAAAAAAACGCGATTGCAGATTCGGCCGTCAAAAGTCGAGAATGACGGCTGGGCGAAAATCAGATGGCGAAGGGCGAACAAAAGGAAAATCGTGTGCAACAAGCAGAGCGTTGGTCGCTGCCACTCTCGGCCACTCAGCTGGGGTGGGTACAAAAATAAAATGCAGAAAAGCTGCAATAGGGTGGGCGCCAAACAATCTTTGAAAGGAATTGTTAAACCTTTTGAAGAATGATGCCGACGATGATTGCTGTAGGGTGAAAGATGAAACAAAGACAAGATATTTTGCGTTATAAAAGTTCAATATGAGCACGGCTCTTTATTGATGGTAATAAAGTAATTTAAGTTTTGTATACGATGCGACCAGACGGTTGCGTTAAAAAGAAAAATTGTCGACAAATATAATTTTGGGCTTCGATTTTGGTTCTCTACCCGTTGGAATTGGCTCGTTATCGCGTTGTCTGCAGGGTCAAAAATAAGAACGGAAAGGGTCGCGCGTCCCGTTCTTTTCCGGGAAGCCAACGGAATTACTTTTTCTTCAAAAAAACCTAATAATCCATCACTTTTTCCACTCTTCTTATTTTTCTTTACTGGGTCCCTCTTCTTTCTTCTCCTCTACTCTGCCGTCCTGGCGTTTTATATTTCCTTCGCCAAGTCCTGTCACTACTCCTGGCTTTTTCTTTATATTTTATTTTCACGACACAAATAATTGTGCCCGTTTCTTTCGGACAAAATTTTTCAAAAAATTACTTAAATTCTAAAAAAAAAAAAAAACTTCTCGATTTTTAAAACTTAAAACTGGTAACTCGGACACCACCTCCTCTCTAATCACTGGCCAACCAAAAAGTGATTATCTTCCCACATTTATCTTTGTACTTTCTCGAACCTCAAACACCCATGCGATCGACCATTCAGCCGCAACGGGGATCATTGACGGTATTTTTGAGAGCTTCTCTCAGCTTTTTCGCCATGGAACACGACCGTTAATGATCACCAATGCATTCACTCATTGGCTCCACACATATCCGAATCCGCCAGGTCGCCGGGAAAAATGTCCAGTGCCTGACGTTTCCATGGACGAGTACAGAACAATTCTTGCTTTTCTAAATGATTCGGCAGTGGTGCCAACATTTTTTGGGGTTTAATAGTTTGCCACGTCGGAGAGAATGAAGTTTCTCCGAAACACGAGCTCGTTAGCGAAGTATTGTACATCCCGCCTTCGGAGATTATAGGATCGCGAAGCCTTCTTGGGTGCCATGGCTAATTTCTTTCCTATCTCATCCCTAAGCTTCCTAAACTGTTCCCTGGTATCACCTTTGTTAGCACTCCTATCACACGAGATGGTGGTTAAGGACGTATTGAAAGTCACCATCTCTCGACCAAAATTGGCATAGTAGGGTGATACCCCAAAAACCTCATATTCGGCTGTCCGAATACTGCACCCGACCTTCACCAATTGCGATGATTGTCGGACACATATGCTCTAAGTGTCGCCTTCAAAATCTGATTTATCCGTTCAGCCGGATTTGCTTGCGGATGATAATGCGCGGTATACTTTATCGTCGACCAATACCCTTCACACCAGGACTTTAGTTCCCTACTCTTGAATTGTGGACCATTGTCTCGATCTTCTTCGGTACGCCAAATAACAAAAAGACATTATCTTCCAGTTCAGTATGCGAGGTATTTAAAAAAAAATCGTCCTTTTATTTAAAAGGTTCAAATACGCCAATATGTGTGAAATATTACTTCGTTCAAATATTCGCCGCGGCTTCTTACGGTGGCACGGGTGTGAACGGTACAATTTTAAATAAATCTATCACCTAGATCCGATTGAATTTGAGCGATGGTATTGATGAAGTTGGCTTTAAGGGCATCGCTAGATTATAATTTATTGGCATAGCCCTGCTTCAGGAGACCCCACAAAGATCGAATGATCTTTTTGACCAATTAAACTCAACTCTATGACAGATAACCAAACTCTCAAATAGTTTCAACAGAACGTTCATTGTGGCGTCTGCTGAGTGGCACGTAGTCCCGTCCTCCTAGAACCACATGACATCTAGCTCCATAACGTTCAATTTGGGCCTAAAGAAATCGGTGACCAACATTCTGGTAGCATTCGCCATTGATGATTACCGCCTGGGCCCCACCAAACGTCATTTGCAAAAAAATAAAAGGAACAAAGCAGCCTCCGGCACAAAATCCGCAGTGACTTTTTTGTAGGTGCATTGCAACCCGAAGAAGCTCGTATGGGTTGTGGCGTCGTCGAGCATTTCGATTGTTAACATGCCATTCATTAAAAAATGCTCCGTTGCCCGTAAAGATTATTTTTCGCCCAACATTGGGGTACTCTTTCCAAACGTGCCGAAGCCGAGTTCGTTAACGCTGGGTGAGTAGAATCTTGTATATACGGGTCCAACTAAAATTTCCGACTCAAAATTCGCCAGGCTAAAGTCTGCGAAAGGCTTGGACTTCTTGTGCCCGGCAAGAAATTGACTGCCTCGGATTCTCCTGTACAGTTTCACGGACTGCGGCAACGTTCTCGGCCGTTCATTTGATTTACGTTGATTGTTTACCGAACCGGGTATCTCTTATTTAACAACATTTCAACTGTGAAGGGCCGCCGTGTCTGCGGTAAAATGGGCGCGACGTTTCCACTGATAATCACTCACTCTGAAAATTAAGGACGTGCTGCTCAACTATGTAATATGTCAGATTAAACAGACGCCACTAAAACAACATGACCGCCACAGACTGCCAACATCGACCCGACCCAATTAAAAAACCCTTTATATGGAAGGTGCGTATTTTTTAAACATTTTAAGACCGAGGATCTTTCGATCTCCCACCGTACTGAAGGTGAAATAATCAATCACTAAAATGCGTTTTCAGAAAACTACTTTGCGGCTTAAAATCCGCGCGCATTCAATTTTGGAATCTTCAGTACAGCATGAAAGTCTTTATACTCTTAAGCAAATATTCGCATTCATATTACTTCTGATTGGGTAATTGTATCCACAAAAGGCTCTTAGATTTCCATCAGAATGTTCAGATGCTGCAACAAGCATGCAGACATTTGGTTAAATTCCAAACATTTAACCCCACCCAGATTACACGAAATTGTTTCTTGTCTACAAAAGGATATTTGCTTTTCTTAGACCCAACGGAAGGACCCTTGCAATTGTGCTTAACAATGAATTTAAATGGAACTTCGTGTTGCCGTAAAACTCAGCAAATAGCAACTTAGTCTCACTGACAATTTCCAACAATCAGCTATAATGTACATGTAGGGATTTCACACGCGCACCTTAACCAAATAGCCATCAAGCCCAATGGTTATCTCGATTGCTGGTTTTTAAACAAAACCCAAAATCTGTTGCTAATGTAATGGGTCATCTGTGTATAAAGGCCCGATTAGGGCAATGCTCCTTTATAAGGACATCAAATGATATCCATTGTACAATGCTCCACCATAACAATAAGCTTTTTTGATCACACGATTTGAACATTACCATTCGCCGGGGATAGCCTACGAATAATACTAACAATGCCCATTCAAACAACAAACAACGTAAATCGTTATCCTTTATCCACCAGGAATTGAAAATTGCCCGCACCACAATTTATTTATGCTGGCGAATTGTATCCGTTGGAGTAATTAAAATTGTTTTATTTTATTTTGCAGATGCTTTACCTTTCCGGATTTAGGTTAATTGAATTCGAATGCTCTTTGTGTTGGCATTCTGATATTAGTGCCAATCACAGAAATAGTTTACGGAGTATCTCAAAAAAGTTATCAAACTTTTGGATTTAATCAGCCTCAACCAGCAGAAAGTTGGCTTTTGTTTTGAGTATGCATTTTTGAGTTCCCTTTGAGTACCCGCTGATGGTATTAGGTGGGTTTTTTTGTTTACATGTGTTGGGGAGTGAGGGTACGTCCTCGCCGTTGTCGTGATGCAAGAGGCCACTGAGGTTACGAAGCACATCGCTCATCTGTACATACGATTATATATGTAACAAAACTGTGAGGAGTTTCATGTCTGATGACAGTTGCAGTGAAAATTACTGAACAGATTTCGGTGAAACTTTTTTGGAAATCCTTCTAAAAACTCTGAGAAGGTTATAGGCTATGCTGTTTACTGCCACGCCTACTTCTTGTGTGTGTTTTTGACCAAAATCGTTCTTTTTACTTCTCTGTCTTTGACTTGGCATAACCTAACAAGTTCTTAGTCAGTACGAAAAGAAGACCAAGCCCAAGCCTAGCTTCTCAGAACCATTCGTCTTGTGTGAGTTTTTATTTTTGGGACGAATGGAAGGGATCTACAATTTTATGCCGAGTCCAAACGGCCAATTGAGAAGCTCTTTCATGACAGTTATACTCTCGGATGTTTGTCAGACGTTCGCGAGAGGTGGCGCAGCGAGAAAAACCTTAAGTTGAAATTTGGGTTTTTCTCGGGATTCGAACCTGGGACCCCTCGCTTAGTAGTCCAACACACTAACCACTAAGCCACTGCGCCACTAGAAGAATACTTCAGAGAAAGCCAACTTTTCCATAATTATTCTCGGCTTACAATGAGTTTTCTGATGCCTGATCCAGATGACGAGTTTAAAATCTAACCCCATATACGTTGTCAATTGTCATGTTAACTAAAAGCCACGCCGACCTTAGATCGCGTGAGGAGTTTGCCAGTGACTTGACGCTCTTGAGGGCGAAATAGTTAAGAACCACTTTCATTGCCTTAAACACAACATGTTTGCCTGATTTTTTTTTGTTGAAAATATTTTGCAGAGATGCATCGCTGTATGTAATTTATTTATCAATATGTTGTGTATAAGCTAGGTCACACAAATAGTAGAATTTCTACCAGTGGGCGCACTCTAGTACCCATTAAACTGACAACGGTTTGTCGTCTGCAATTTCTACAGAAAATATTACCAATCCAATTCTATTGACAAGTTCACATAATTTTGGAATATAAATGCAGAGGGTTTTGTTTTTTTATTTTTCAACAAGCTTTGGAAGCTGTAGGAAGCTGTGTTGCCAGAAATTGAAAATGGGAAAATGACTGCTAAAAAAATGTTACAATGTATGAAGTAAAAAAAAAAAAATCTAAACAAAACAAAATGTGTTTTATCAGTTTTTTTTAAAGGAGAAAACATTTTGTCTTTCGTATTACAATATTCATCTAAATATATTTTTCCTGCCTATATGTATACCTAATATATAAAAAAAAACTCTTTAGTAACAAATTTAGTGCTTAAGAATAACTCAGAAAATAATAATTGATAAAAAGATGTTTTTGAAACAACGAATTTTATTTCTATTGAAATTCAAGTATCAGAAAGAAAAAACAAATCAAAAAATCATTTTTAAAAAAAAATCGATACATACTCAAAATAATAAATACAATTTCAATTCGAGTATATTGAAAAATAAAAGAAGTTACAGAAACTGCTAAAAAAAAACATTTGGCATTTTTCTTTTTTAAAAAAATTCTTCGAAAATGCTAGATCTAGCATTCAAAAAGAAAGATTGACATCACTTTTTGGAAGGATTATATTTTATTCTCATTTCCAAGTGGATAACGACCGCGTACCGTTTTTTGCCGACAGAGATCGCTTCATAGAAACCAAGCCTTAGCCACTATACAACTATACTCTCTTTATTTTCAAATGGCTTGTCTTGATTGCGGAGGTGCTTTTATTCCAATTGGCAGTTTCTGCAAGTATTTGGCTGACAACAAGGAACTTCGTAGAGAGATCAGTGAACCCTGAAATCTATTAATACGCCAATCAATTAGAAAGGAATTTTACAGGGTGGTTCAGTGCCTCAGGTTGTGCTACGACCCAGGCTTTTTTATTTCTCTTGGACTTGAAAGGCGGATTTTTCGGGGCGAAGTGTTAAAGTTTTCATTCATTTAACTTGTGCTTGTCAAATACGACGCACTGTTCTTACTAAGTTGATGTCTGCTCGAAGACTTTTTTCTCCGAAGACCACAAAAACAAGAGGTACCAAAAAACACTCGAAGAAATTAACTTTTTAAAAGACCGAGGTTATCAGTTGTTGGTGAGTGGTTTGGTTTTAAATGTTTCTTGCATTATTTAAGGTATTCCCCATTCAAAATAAGTAAAATCACCAACTAAATCCTTTTACTGGGTAATGACTTCGCTAACTGTGTCTGCTTCCTTTGCTGAAAAATCCCAATAAATAAATTACATTTATGTGAGTGCTTCTTGAGTGGATTCTGACTTCAAATCGAGAAGCGAAATTCTCTTCTCAGAATCACCAGAAAAGTATTTTTTGTGCCAATGGAACGGTTTCAAAAGTGATTTTTTCGATTCCGGACTCTCCCAGACGCTTCTTTTTGCCCAATGGCAAACGACATAACTAGCTAGAAGTTGATAGCAGTTGTCACTTCTCCCTTCCAGTTACTTTTTTCGATAACGATTTTTTTTTCTCCAAACGTATAATGCATTTTTAATATTTTCCTGCTTTTCTTATATTGAAGGATGAAGGATGTCTTCAGTCGATACTTGTAAATTGAAATATAAACACCTATCAGTGATTTTTTTAGTGTAAAATTGTTGTGAATAATAAGGACTTCCAATTTTGTAGCTATAGCTATTTCAAATAGCAATATAGAAAATATTATTAATAAAGCTAAATATTGTATCAATGAATAGCTTTAGATTTAAATATTAACAGTGTGTGCCAATAACTTGTTCACATGGGATCACAGATGTCGGCACTGCCAGTAACTGTACTTTTGACGGTCCCAACATTTAGTAAATGTATATAATAAATGACGGTTATTTGTATCAGACAAAAATTTACGACCAGAATCGGCTACAGCTAGCTATTGGCAATCATTTTCTTTTAATAGAAATTTTAAAATTACAAAAAAATTCATTTTATCGATGTTCCTTAAAAGTTTTAAGCTTAGTTCGTAAATACAAAAACTAAATTAATAATTGGATTATATTTTACCTTTTTTTTTAATTAATGGATCGACATATATTTTTTTTTGTTGTATTTAAATATTAACTATTTTTGTTTAATAAAGAAGCATTTAATGCATGTGAATAAATCGATAGCTATTATTTAATCAATAATTTTGGATGCCAACAACTGTGGTTCCGTAGAGTGCGTACTAATGTACACGTACAGGGGTGCAAACTACTTTTTGAGAAACATTTTTAATAATACATTAAATTCTAAATTGAAACCCCTTAACTAGAAAAAGTTAATTTTTAGTTAAAAGAAAATTCCTTAATTCCTTAACAATATATCAAATCGCATTTAAAATGACAAAGCTACGACTGTTTAAAATTTAGAGTCAAATTATCCTACAAGTACTGTATCCTTTAAGCTTAGGGGATTCCGTTCGTCGTTCATCCTGCGAAGGTGTCTTCGGTTTAGCCATGTTGGGCTACCTGTTAACTGCCATCTACCAAACATTTCTTTCACCTGTGCATATGACGACATTTTTAAAAGCACTTTAATGATTTTGGACAAGTGGTGGACGTGAGAAGCTGATTGCTTTAATTACGTCTGCTTCATCGCAGTTCGATATAAAAAAAAACAAATAGTTTTTTTTTTCTTTTTTTTTTTCTTTATTACTACATAAATATTTCTTTATTATTTTGACAAAGGATGTATATAGGAAAGGGGGCATATCCGTTTAGGATTGCTTTTGCAATGTATGCAGAAATGGCGTGGGAAACCGTTGTGGGATTTACTTTTTGTAATAGGAGGTGTGGGGAAGGAAAATGCCGTTGACCGACAAAATGTCGACTAGGCAAAAAGGCGTATGCCGTTAAATGTAAGGGGAAGTGACGTGTCCGACGTAACTCTTTGATTCAAAAAGTATTCCCTCCCTCACTTTTATCCGAACTGAGGGGTTTATTTTAAGAGGCTGAAGGTATATCCGGGAATTGAAAAGATTGGCATTCGGTTCAGTACACTATGCTATAGAAGAGTAGGTACTCTATACCTGCTGTACCCGATGAGGTCTTCTTTAACTTTGGATCTCTAAGAAACGACTTCCAAACTGTAGAGTGATTGGGCCAAATGATAAATTTGTTTGACGTTAACAGAAAACCACCTGACGTTCTGCAACGACTAGTCTGCAAGAAGTTGACCATATCCGCACAGAACATAAAAAAGCTGACTCTATTCTGGGGTGAAACAAAATCCAGTTCCGAGACGGATTATTCGTAGGGCGTTGAGGATAGTCGGTTTGGTTTTTTTCGGAGTTTGAACTTAGGACCGCGCTCCGTAGCCTAGCATACCAACCCTTAAGCCATGAGATACAAGAGGTGACCAACAACACCTTTAAATTAAATACTTACATTTCCCGTTCAAACCAAAGTAAAAGCACTGCCAAAACTCGTTCACGCAGAAATCACATATCTTGCCTAAAGTAGTAGTTGCGCGTCTCCCTTTCGCTTTTAGGGTATCCATCCCTACGTGGGACAAAATTTTCTTTTGTTGACACCATTACCTCCATCTGCACCTTACAAATCTTAACAGACGACAAACTACATCAAAAACGCAACTTGGGTACATTCATCTTACTGCATCATCGCGCACTGCGTCTTCGCAAAGCCAATTATGGTGTTGCCTCTAAAAACAGCGCCACAGTACACACAAAACAAGACGGCGGAAAGGGATTAAATCGAAATTCAAATTTAAGTATTCGTCGCGCTGCTGTGCTTTCGTCAATAATGAAATTTCACTCGCTCGCTGATTCGATTATATTGAATATTTCATGGCGATGAAAGCTTTCAGTGCCTTTCCTAAGTCCCCTAACCACCCAGCATCCTGTCGCACCAGGAAAGCTATACGTTCTACACTGTTTCATGGCTGATGTGGGTGTTTGTATCCTTTTATGTATTTTCTTCTTCTGTTCTCTTCATTGAATAAACGTAAACGGTTTGATTTTTTTTATGAGACCGCTTTGCGTCATTTTATATACTGATTTGGCTGCACTATTACGGTGTAGCAAAATTGCTGCTAATGGATGGTTTGTAAATCTTTCTGCGATGCTAATCCATCCATCGAAAGCCAAGAAAACAAGAAAAAGGATCGAGGTTCCGTCTCTTGGAAGGGGGTACGAATTGAGCTTGTTTTTTTTTTTTGTTTGCGAATGCATTTTCCGAAGCTCTCAAAGCCCGGGGGAAATATTCTGAATTTCGGATGCCATATACGTTTATGGAAAACTCGTGCTGGATGTTTGACTTTTATTTTTAATTTTTTCCTGAGTAAGTGTTTCTGGTGGAATTTGCGACTGTAGCAGACAGGATTTTGTGGGTATATCTCTATTTTGTGTTAAGGGTTTGAAGTTATGCAGATGGCATGAGCGCAGTGCTGATGTCTAATTCACGAGATAAAAAATATCCCAAAGTGCTATCGACCGAGGAAAGTTTTTTTCTTTTTTTTTTGCTTTTAACTGTGAAGAGATATATCGGAAGGAGTGCTCGTGCTCTGCTAAGGACATGAGTGCAGCGCTGATTGTAGCCCGTCAGATGTCAAAATCGCGCTAAATAAAGATATCTAAATATGAGTTACGAATATGATCGAAAAATTAACCTAAATCAAGAGCAAACAAATTTCTTAACGAACGTCACAATTCTCTGCAAAGCCTTCGAGGCTCTATGATACGATATTTTAAATCAATTATAGCGAAAGGCCCAAAAGGCCATAAATTTGGCATAAATCTTATTCAGTTGGTCGGCAGCTCCAAGCCTCAATCCTGAACCGAGGAAAATTTAAAAGCTTGCTTAACTCTGAAGGAGAAGAGATAACTTCAATGCGTAGGCAGTGAATAAATATATTCAGTTGTTTTTTATGCTTCTCTCACGTTCTGGAAATGAGAAAACTTTAAGCCATATATATACAAGGTGGCGCAAAAATAACGTTCCGATGTCTTTTGGCTGTAATTTAAAAAAAAAATGAAAAACTTTGATTCTTTTTGTGGATTATTTTTATTTGGTCTTTTAATTTTTTTTACATCAAGTCGAGAATATGTTGATTGTCATTTGAGCCCTTTTTATGGCATTTTCCATCACTTTGGCCAAAACTTCCGGCGATAGGTCCTCACATTCTTGACGGATATTGTCTTTAAGAGCTGCAAGAGTCTGAGGCTTGTTGACATAAACCCGCGACTTCAAAAAGCCCCACAAAAAGAAGTCTGGAGCGGTCAAATCAGGCGATCTTGCTGGCCAGTGCAAATCGCCAAAACGGGAGATTAGGCGCCCGGGAAATGCATCCTTCAGCATATCGGTTGTGGCACGTGCAGTGTGTGCCGTTGCACCGTCCTGTTGGAACCACATGTTTTCCAATCCCAATTCATCAAGTTGTGGCAAAAAGAACTCGTTGATCATTGATCTGTAGCGCTCACCATTCACAGTAACCATTTGAGCGGGTGTAATGGCTCTTCGTGGGTTACACACGGATTTTCAGTGCCCCAGAAGCGTAAATTTTGCTTATTTACGTACACGCTAAGATGGAAATGGGACTCATCACTCATGATTATTTTGGATGAAAAATCATCTTCCTTTTGGTGGTGATTAAGGATGGCTTGAGCGTATGTTAGACGCGATTGGCGGTCAGCAGCTAATAGCTGATGCACCGTCTGGACTTTGTACGGAAACATCTTCAAATCCTGTACCAAAATTCGCTGTAAAGACCGTCGACTGATACCCATTTGCGTGGCACGTCGTCTGGTCGATGTAGACGGCGCTTCCATGACATCTTCGGCTACAGCAGCAATATTCTCTGCAGAGCGGCTACTCCGGGGTCTGCCACGCCTGGCAGCATCTCGTGTTGTGCCAGTCTCTTCGAGGCGAGCGGCTAAACGTCGCAGTGTTTCACCAGTAGGCGTTGGACGGCTAGGAAATCTGCGACGAAATTCACGTTGTGCCAAAGTCACCGACCGATTATTGCTCAAATAAATAGTCACCAATATTCCGCGTTCTGGAGCAGTGTAGCGTAACTTTGTTAATTAACGTGTATTTCGCATGTGTTTACTACACAAATGTCAAAACAGAACTGACATTAGGGGCCAATCGCAAAATTTATAGCATTTTCTGATAGGAGGATTACTTTTGCGCCACCTTGTATTAGATCGTAAAATAAGCACGAACAGCGAGAAAACAACGGACATTTCAGTAGGCTTGGTTGAATTGGCCACGAGTCATGGAAGTTGACCAGCTACAAGTAACTGCTGATTAGTTGAGTCAGCTTTCGGATGGAATGGAAAGAACTGGCCTGTAGCTACATAAACACATGGTAATGAAGGGTTTTCCAATAAGAGGTGTTATTTTCGTATTCAAAGAAAAATGCCATTTTTTGAGATAAATGATCGAATGTATATTTTATAATAAAGAGGAAGGTATGCCGTTAATAATGAAAAACAACATCAGCCAAATGGGCACCACGACCACGCATACAGGACCATATCCTTTTCATGAAATTTTCCATAACCAAATCGCAAAGTGGCTGCCCTATATCCTCGATAGCTTCACGAATATGATCTTTGATGTCTTGAATCGACGCTGGGCTGTTAGCGTAGACCTTATCTTTCACGTGGCCCCAAAGGAAGAAGTCGCAAGGTGTTAAATCACAAGATCTCGGTGGCCAATTGTGATCACCTCTTCGAAAGATAACACGCAACGAAAACTTTTCCCGTGAAAGAGCAATGGTTTCGTTGCTTGTGTTTTTTTCACCATTTTTGTAGTGAATTTTAATAATTTCAATGCGTTGTTGAAGCGTGTATCGTTCCATTTTTAGTAATAGCTTAGTTTCTACTTGTCAAATGTCAAAGAATAAAAGCTTCAAAAGTGACAGCTACTGAAATAGCGGCTCATTCACATTAACACCTCTTATTGGAAAACCCTTTACTATGTTTCATCTGCGATTCGTTGTGTTCCTGACGTTGTGTATTTAAAATTTGACAGTATATATTGAGTCCACTGAGTTCAGTCACTAGTTGAGTGAAATTGTGTAAAGTTATCTACCGTGTTCCACCGAAATTTATGATTTTAACAGTGTGCCTTGGAGTATTGTTACCACGGATAACCTCAGATAAAGAACATAAGAATAGCGTTTACAAATGCCATCAGCGAAAGTAAATAAAATCAAGTTATGCAACCGAGTCGGCAAAATTTACCAAGAAGCTGAATATTAGTCAAAAACACTCGCCAAAGTCATCATCTCTTTTAAAAAAAATGAAAAATAAGCGCGCAGGCCTACACAAAAAAGTTTCAATCTCAGTTTTGATTGTCTGATGTTAAAGATCATCGGTGGCTTAATAGGTATACCCACAGATCTGATATTCAGAAATATCTGCTTGCAAAGCTTAACGCCGCTAAGAGATCTGTTTTAGGACTACTTTCATTATTGGACATCGCAATGATACGTGAAACCTCTATTTATAGGCTGCCCACCACAAACAGCTGAGACATTTCTGTTACTTATTCCGATTTGACGGTCGAAAAATGTTGCTTAAATTAATATAAATAGACTGCAAAGCTATTTTTATACCCAACACTGTGTGTACACTGCAACACATACAATAACTAGGTCGAAATGGTATTCTTCTGGCATATGATAGAACAGGACGTCCTCGTGTCATTAAAGTTGAAAACAACCCTCGCAACAATATACAATGGGGTGTATTCCGGTGCGCAGCAAAGAACACCCTCATCAATAATTAAGGATTTGATTTTTGATGCAGCCCAGTATAGCATAGGCCTTGGTATAGAGAGACGGGTCGTTCGTACATACATATATAAAATACATTTCTAGTTTCAAGTATTTTATTGATTTAATGGAAATGAGGCCAACTGACTGTATGAATTCCCGCAATTGAGTCCTACGTTAATAACACTCTGCATCAATTTCAGTATTTGTGCTGTACACATGATGTATGGTGAAAGCCTATAGAGGACTTTGGTAGAATTCTAATAGTTTTTGCTTAAATAAGAAATAAGTAAATTGCCACGTGTCATTACAAGCAAAACAAATGAGTGAATAGGTGGTTATGTATCGGATTCGGATCTTTCTCTAATTTTGGGCATATGTGTTGATGAGGACACTGTTGTTCGAAATTGGTCGCAGGATAAGTTTTTCGTGCGGGTAAAACTTCCCTGTTATCATATAATCTGCCTTTGGTTGTCAGTAAAGATTATACGGCTCATTATGGGTAGTGTTTAATTTAGTTGCTCAAATTTGTTACAATAAAATATTATATTGAGTAATAGACCTAAAAAAAAAATGCGCAGACCAAGTCAGTATAGGTGCCCTGGGCCTAGTCTTACAAAACGATTTGTTTGTGTGAGTTTAGAGCTTTTGGGACGAATGTAGAGGACCTACATTTTTATACTGCGCCCGAAAGGCTGAACTGAGAACCTCTTTCAGGACGGTTATACAGACAGTTTGTCAGACGGTCAGTGGAAAAAACCCCAAGATGACGCGTTCGTTTTTCCGGGGATCGACCCTGAGACCCCTTGCTGAGTAGTCCAGAGCATCTTATTAACCGATTGAGGGCAGTGCAAACGACAAACTTACAAACCTATATAAATAAAGAACCAAGTAAAATCGTCATGGCCGATATATCGGTATCGTCGATTATTTACCAGCCGATATGACATTTTAAAAAGCGGACGAAGCCACTGGCAACACGAGAGTTTTGTTTTTGCTGAGCATTGTTGTTTTTGCCTGTGGTTCACCTCGCCGCGCATGACGTTTCGCCATCTCACTCTTCACTCTCACTAGTTCATAAACAAAAATTCTATCCAATATCACACAGTTCGAAAAACGCGCCTAACCCAACTCGGAAACCGTTGCTAGACTGACAACATAAATTCGCCTGCTTTGTTAAAAAATTTCGGTGGATTTTTAGTCTTGCTATTCGCGATTCTCTTTATTTATAGTTTATACCGTGATTTCAGGAGTGTCAAATTTTTTTTTAAAATTTAAATAATTCAATTCAAATGGCGACGCCTTTAAAACATACAAGCTCCATTTGGGAACATTTTAAAATAAAACAGGATGATGACACGAAGGCGACTTGTTTATACTGCAATATCAGCGTTTCTCGTGGTAGTAAGGCGGTTTCATCCAAGGGCTACACGACAACAAACATGTGGACAGACGTCAAGCGCTATCATGGAAAAGAGTTGGAAAACTACGCCCCAGCTATCGATATCGGTATCGGTATCGCCGATTTCTTACTACAGTAATCGGTATCGGTATCGTATCGGCCAAACTATGTATCGTTACATCCCTAATATTAACAGTACAAAAGCTCGAACTCGAGATTTTAATCAATTCTGACATTACGATGATAGAGGAACTCAAAAAAGTGTGTCTCGCAATTCTGTCCGTCTGTTTGTCTGTCCATCTATCCGTATGTTTGTCGGCTCCTGAGGTCTTAAGCCCAAACGGCTCGACGGTTTTGTTTCAAACTTCGGATTTGGAGTTTGTGGGCTCACAGTTTGGGGCCACTTCTTTTTTTACACGTTAACCCACTATTAATGGTATAGGTACTTCTCATATAACGGTTTTACACAAGTTTAATTTTTCGAAAACGGCTCTAACCAAAATTGATATTTTAGCTTAAGTGGATGTTAATCCCATCGCATCGTTCCCATATTTTCGCTAAGAAAGTCGAATATCGGAATTATCTCAAAAACGGTCCATACGATTGTAACAAAAATTCATTCCTAAGATAATTCGGTCATTTCAAACTTGATAGCAACCTCAGCTTTTATCTGAAATATCGTAAAATACATTTTTGAAAAAAGGTAGGTATTTTAAATTTTTTTTTATGGTTTACCTGAAGACCCACATAACGATTACAAACAAAATGCAAACTTGGAGTAAAATTGATATTTTCAAAATTTGTGCGTTCCTAATTTACTATAAGAATCATCGAAAACGGTAATTTAAAAAAAAAAATACTTTTCATATCTCGAACGTCCTTCATTTTTTATTCGAATCACCGAAAACGGAAATTAAAAAAAAAACTATTATATCCCCCCCCCCCCCCCCATTTTATATATTGAGGAAACTTTAAAAAGAACGTAGTGTTTACAACCTTCACAATGCCTTGTACTCAGTTTTAACCTAAATGGTAACATTGCACTACCTGTTACGAAATATTTTGTCAGCATAATTTTGCTTTAGGATCTTATTTAATTTTTTTTTTTAAATTAAATCCAATACTTAGTTTTTCTTAAAATATGCAAATAAAGCCGTAGGTATTATAAAACATTTCTTAAAAACGACTACCCAAAACCCCATTCTGCGGTAACATTCGGTATAGTTTTGTTTATTTAAATATCTCACTTTCAATAAAAAATACAACTAAAACGACGCAAAACTCCATCTTAGCAACAATCATCCACTTCGGCTCTCCTTCTAACCATATACCAAAAAAATAGTCAGCAAACCAAAGATCTTACGATTCAAAACACTTTATTTGTTATCCGACTCCCATACACTTTTATCGGAATTTTTTTATATTTACCTACCGTAGGTATGTAAACATTTCGGTATATCATGAACCCAACTTCCAAAAATAGGCACGAAAAGCAGCATCGCCAATCTATTCCAGTTGACCTAACACATCATAAATTCCTGCTACGCTTGCCCTCGTACTCAAATATCGTTTAAGGTGTATGAACCTATAAACAGAAATGCTTTACATTTTTGCTTTTTACTGAGAGCTTTCACATTATTATTTATACACTGCCATCTGAAATGCCAAAAGTGTACTTTATTTAAGTTTATTCTTATATTTCCTAGTATCGCTTCGGAGTTTTTTTTAACAACATACCTACGTTATAAAATGAAAAAAATTCAACTAAACTGTTGATATGCAAGTTTCGTGTGACCTAGTCGTGTACTTTATTTTATTTTCCCTGCTGCATCTTTTTTTACTTTTTTGCAATGAGTTTGACATCAAAAAGAAAGATCCAATCCAAGTTGCCACGCGTCTGTAGATCTCTATGCATTTTCAACGGACCGCACAAAAGAGGGCTTGAAGAACGATAAGCCCATTCAGAACCTTCGCAACGTGAATGTATACTTAAGCCACAGCACTTTTGATATTTGAAGATATATGACGATAATGACGGCTACATGACAGTGATATTTGACGGACGAACAAGCTGTTCATAGGCGGGTACAGAAAGATGTTTAATAAAACATAATCTTCATAAATGAGACGAGAACATGTTGTAACTTTGTCGTGGGCATTACTTTAGGTAGACGTGCATCAGAGATTTGCATGAGGAATCACGCAAGTTGTTTTTAATTAAGGATGCATTTCAATATACATAGTAACAAATTTTACAGACAAAGGAAGTCCTTCGAAAATTGTTCGCCCTCAAAAATTCACACGAATGGAAATAATAAAATTTCTGTGTGAATTCGAAAAAGTTTGCGATTTGTTCTCATGTTATTTTTGGCTAATCGCAGCCGCTTCTTCGATTGCAGCGACAATAATATTTTCAAATTAAACGGATTTTGTCTGGGCTACTGAGTAGGACTGCGAAATGCGAATCTTTTAGTTATTTTTTAACGATTTTATGAGTAGATATGGGATTTTTCGAACGGTTTTAAAAAATCGGTTCGTCTAAAAATCCGTTCGGAGGGAAAACTACAATAACCACAATCAAGAACGAAAAATTGTGTAACCATCTAGCTTCATCGATGAAAGGCACAAAAAAGACAAAACATTTCAATCGTAAAGTGCAGCAAAATTGCGAAATTTATTTCTAATTACAAATATTAAATATTATTCAAATTTTGCGAGTATAGTTAGACCACCAAAAATGGGAAAAGTACTGGAAGCTTTTAATTAAAATGTTTTGTACAGCTGTATACAACGAAATGCAAAAAGCAACACAATAAACATTAAACAAAACAGATGTTACAATAAAAACCCGAAAAGAAAGCCATCATAGGCCTAACACGAAAGCAATACGGGTAGGTATAGCCTTTAAAATACACATACGTGGTACGCATTGTAGTAGGGAATTAGGACATTTAAAAATAAAAAAAAACCGAATATGCTCAAGTACATACTCCACATTCGTGTTAACAAGTCGGAAGGAGTCTCTGCATTTAATAGCACTGTCGAGAATATTATTACGGTTCAACTTGGCATTCATGACATAACGAATTAATGTAGATGTATGCTGGAGAATTCGCCTGATATAACATTGTAGTGTGCCCAGCGAAGCGTTTGCATTCAGCTTATGGTCTATGTATTTAGAAACCCCATCGTATATGCATTTAAGACTTTGTTCAATTCACAATTGACTTGCATTATGCAGCGCTATAAGACTCAGGTGCAGGGTTTCGACACGGTCATATACACTGACGGATCTAAGATGAACTGTGGTGTGGGGGCCGGGGTCTACTCAGAATCGCCGAATATATCAATATCATATCGTTTGCCGGATTTTTCCAGCGTTTTTCAGGCTGAATTTGTGGCTATCCGAGAAGCCTGTGCGCAATTAGGGCGTGACACAACGCACAAACAAAACATTGCTATCCTTATAGATAGCCGACCGCCATCAAAGCCATCAATTCGGCTACCATATCCTCTAAGCTGGTGCAGAAGTGTCGGAACGAGCTTGCCCGTTGGGCAAACGCTTCAGCGTAACACTTCTCTGGGTACCAGGGCTTATCGACATAATATTTAACGAGCGTGCAGATGAGCTGGCCAGGCGGGAGTCGGCTCTACACAGTTCACTCGCGGCAAGGGTCCAAATTCAACTAGGAGTGGTCAAGATTCAAGCTTCCTGCAGAAAGCCAATCTCCAGTGGAGGGGTTGACCAACTGCGTCATATCAAGGAAGATATGACCTACATACGATCAAAATAGAGCAAGAAACCTGTTAAACAGAACCCGCCCAGATATTGCCAGAGTCACGGCAAAATATCTGGGCAATGGCCAATTGGAGACCATGCGGGAAACCTTGGGACCCCACACAACCCTCATTGTCGCAGTTGTGGAATACAAATGAGAAAGAAACTCTCTTCCATTTCCTCTGCAAATGTCCAGCACTAGCAAGAGCCAGATTGCGGACACTGAACCAACCTTTTTCCACCGACCTTAGCGACATTTCGTGTAAAGGGGTATTAGATACAACCCGTTTCCTCAACTCCACAGGTTGGATATAAGTAAAGAATGCATCACACCCTTAACAATCACCAAAAATTAATAATAAAGCATTCAAGTTTTTAAAAGTTTCTTGAAAATTAAAAAAACAAAACAAAATATATATTGATAGATTTAAGGCCGAAAGGCAATAATTTTAAGCATATTGTTAAGTTTAGAGCGCTCGCTAAGGGCCAGTAAGCTAGAATAAGATAAATGTTAGTTTTAAATTAGATTTAATCGTTTTTGTCTAGTATATAAGTATAAATAATGAACTAATAAAAATGAATTTAAAAGAAAAAAAAAATCACCAAAAATTAGGTCACACGAGTCGAGGTAATAAAAGGGCACATCAGTGCTACTTGGGTTCAAAGCTGAACCGCCACTTCTACCTACCTACCTACAATTGACTTACACCAGATTTGGCAAGCCATTTCTGGCTTCTAATATTCTAGTTCACGTTACCGCATCCTTCTCATATCTCAAACTGAACTGAAGAGTCTTTTATAATGCCACTATTCATTAATTTTGTAATCAAAAAATTTCCCGATAACTCATAGCCAATGGTGGTTCATCTTGCAAGGTAAACAGCTCTCTCCATCCGATCTGCTCAGAAGGAACAAAAATCGATTGAAATCACCTCAAGTCACAGCACAGACTGGAGGAGAACTCCTTTCACTACAATATTCAATTAAATTTCAACAATTATGTACAACAAAAACACAAGTAATTCAATCAATGGCATTGATTTCTATATCCCCCTTTCGTCATCGGCGTCGTCGTCGTCGTCAAATTCACCCATTTCAGTGTTCACCCTGCAGACGAATCTTTCAGTTAATGTTTCCTTCACTATCAACCATTCGTCAATTTCAAATAAATTGAGTAATTACGCAGCCCTTAAATTTTAATTATGTTTCAGAGTTCACACAGCAGACCTGCTACAGGTTGGAGGAGCACAGCGTGTATTCCCCTAACTTTATACCAAATGTACGTTCGAGCTGGTAACTTATGTAATCGATACGCGATTCATCAGTTTTCAGATGCCTGCCTTATTTTAGTAGTTTCACTGCTTGATGGGTGTGGAACATTAATTTCTCCCGCCAAACCTTAGTGCAAGTTATTTGAATTTAATTTTCGAAATTCGCACTTTGGTTTCAATTTATCGTGGACTTGTTTCGGGATGAACATTTAATTAAATGTATACAGCAACTATACGACAGTACATCACCTACCTAAAGCTAAATTGAATCAATCAAATAAGCTGAAAGGCTTCGCGTCGTTGCCGCTATAGCTTCGTGACATGACGACACTCTACTTATCGCGTGTAGCAAGAAATTAATTACTCAAATTGGAATGTGAGTATACGTACCCGAATACAGGTTACGAGTGCAAGTTAAAATGTGAAACTAAAAACTAAGTGCACACAGTACGAGCGAGTACATCAAAAACCGCTTAAAATAATGAAATGCCAGCGAGTAGAAAATGGGAACTGGGAACACGGGGAAAGGCTTCTGTGCTGAGCCATGGAAAAGGTTTGGGGTAGATTGGATTTTTGCAGCAGATACCAGCGTAGCAATAATAATTTGCTATAACTAATTTATAAAAACGAAAGAAGACGTGTATGCCATTAAAAGTGGGTCAGCAATTTGCATGAAACTGAAAAAAAGGAGGAGGAACGAGATTTTTTTTCTCTGATAAAGAATATCACAGTACCTATACCTAGGTATTATATATACATAAAACTGTTGGCAGAAGGTTTTACCATTAATTTTTTTTTATCCTGAAAATGCTAAAATATGTTTGCTTGGGACCTGAATGGGTTTATCATCATCATTCTGTTTATACGTGGACATCTCCGTACACTTTTTTAGTATATAATAATGAAATAAGCAGAATGAAAACTTATGCCATTCGAAAGGCACTGTGTAGATGTGCACAAACAAAATACCGTGCGTATATGTCGCCATTAAAATGTCAAGTTAATAATTCCCAATACAAAATGGGCCCTACTAATAAAAAAAAATATTTTGTGTGAAGGTTAATATTTTTTTTTGGTCACAATTTGAAATTATGTCATTGTGAGTTCAAAACAATTAAAAGTGTTATCATCGGCATGGTATGGGAGGTACCAGAACTACTTAACCGACATAGACCATTTCATTCGCCTATGTCAATTCCTTTGGGCGCTACCGTGCTTCCAACAGACAGATAGACAGACGGACATGGCTAAACCGGTTCAGAATGTGATCCTGATTCAGAACATATGTACTTTATGAGGTCTCCGGCGACTCCTCCTTGGCGTTACAAATGTAATGACAAAGTGAATATACCTTCCTGTGGAGGGTAAACAAATTAGCCTGGTCACTAAAAATGTTTATTGGTGTCAGTGCCCTTACTTTTGCGACATTCAATCTGTCGCCGCCATATAACTTCTTCAAAAAAAAAACAATTATCTTAGATCAAAACCTGTTATCAATGGAAGTCCTCATTTACCCATAAACGAATGTAATTTACCTACCCCTAAAAGTTGTATTTTATTTTATTGAACTATTTCGTTTCAATCACACTTTTGTATTTTGAATTTCTGGGGACAAAATATATGAACCTTTGGCAACCCTAGTTTCAGCAAGGGCAGCTTAGTGTTTCACTATGAACAATTTTTGAACCTTCAGCCATTATTCATAGTTGGCACTTGCATCGTCGAAACTGAAAGACTTTCAATTCTCGAAATATGTGTTCAACGCCATATACACGAAGTTGAAGAACGCTCCGAACTCCCTTAAATTCTGCAATAAAATATTTTACCTCTTTTGATCTTGCTACAATTGGTTTATTTTATATTGGAAATCTATTTCATCAAAGCAATAACAAAGTAAAGGGTTTCGCTTTCGGGTTTCGCGTTGGGTTGAAAACGCCTTAAAATTCATTTTGTTGCGAATTAGCCTGAAGGTTATTGTAATAAAATGATATAAACTAGTATTTTCTGTTTGATATTAGAAACGCCATTGCCATTTGCAAAGAAAAAACAGTTGCAGTGCCATAAAAACATTCATAAAGAAAACTGTCAACATGAACCATTTATTTTGTGGACAAAATTAAGTTGCTTCCATTCCAATCGGATTAAATACCGAGAATGAGTCTCAAATGTATAACATTAAACGTATAATACGGTACCAGCGTGTCTCCCCTTTTATTCGACAAATGATTCCTTTTTAAAAAATGATTAAAATATTACCTTTCTTAGTTTAATTAAAATTGTAAGAACGCAGCAAAATGGACAAAAAACATTTTTTTTTGTAATGAAAACATTTGTTTCGTTAATAAATGTATTTGCTGCTGTTTTTGCTTTATTGGTATTTTATGTGGGCGCCCTTTTTGGCGCGGGCCCCTTTATTTTTCAGCGGCAACATTGTACGGCGCCTGAGAAATGTCAACTCATGCCTTTCCCTCATTCTGAGAGCAGTTTACATTTTTTCCAGAAGTTAAAGTTGAACGCGGTTTCTGCAACCACAGGATCAGTAGTTAGAGTGCTTGACCAAATACCATCTTAATGTTTCTTTCAACTGCACCACCTCAAACCAACTTCTAACAAACGTACAAAAGTTTAACTATCCCGAGAAAGCTTCTTAAGTCACCCGTGTGACTTCCGAATCGGTATAAAATTGAAGAGCCCTTCCATTTGTCTCTAAAATGAGAGACTCACACAAAGTAATGATTTGCGAAAAGGTAGCCCAAGGGTTCTTTATGGATTCGTTGTCGTTGTTTTTCTTTTTTTTATAAGCGCTTTTAGATTGTTTTTTGTTTTACTAACTGATTCGACTACGAGCAGTCCAGATCATTTGTAGTCTTTGGGCCCTACTAATAATCATTTTTAACTAGATATTTTCTAGCCTAAATATTTTCAAGGTCACAATATAGTTATGTAATGTGCTTCTACCTGCGCCTTTGTGCATAACTTCAAGTCCAAGTACTGGTATAGTCACAGGCTATTTTCACCACACTTGATGTTTGATCTACAAACTCCAAGTGTGAACAGAACTTCGCCTATGCTAGCAATTCTCTCGCACTTGATCTTCCCAGAAGACAAAATCTCAATGTGAATCAACTAACCAGTAGTTGAACAGAGGCGCACCGAAGCTATTGTTAAGTTAACTTTAATAATAAAAAACCGAACAAAACAAGTTAGTGTCTTTTATTTAACGAAAGAAGAAGTTAAACTTCGAATATATAACTAAATATATGTAATTTTGAATGGAAAATTATGCCATCGTAAGTTCTAAGAAGTTTGCCTGGACACTAAAAATGATTATTAGTATCGCGATTTGTCTTAAGTCCATAACCAAGTTGTCGGACTTAAATTTAAACAATTTAAAACAATTTTACAACAACTATACAAGAAGATGTTTTGCAAGAGTAATCATAGCTAATTTTAGTATTGACTTTCACTATTTGCCAACCTTGCTGACTTTTACTTATTTTAACTTTTGTGAGACGGATATAGACTTAAGTTGAAAACTGGAAAATAGTGACAACAGGATATTCGATAAAAAGGCTCTCATTTTACCTATTTCGGTGGAAAATAATTATAGTAACAAATTTTTCTTGTGGTCGAAAATCGACCCTACTTTCAATAAGTATTTAATACTTATTTAATACACAATTTTCGATATTTTTTAACAACGAAAAAGCGACATACGCCTCTTTGAAAATTAGTTTTACTCTTGATTAACATTTTATGTAAATAGTCACCTTTAAAATATAGAGCAAACAATTATTTCAGTGGCCACAAGCCATAACCGCTTAAGTCGACTTAAGACGAAATTGAGATTTTGCCATTAGATTCAGCGTATCCAAATCTATTTTGTACATTTTTTCCAGCTTTATATCTTTAAAAACGTGGCCACAAATTAAAAAAAACTGCTTAAGTCACTAGAGTCAATGGAGTAAAAAAACTTTAAACTGCTCTCCTGAACAATGAGTAAAACAGACTTAAGCGGTTTTGCCTTGTGACCACAGTTTTATGTCGGAATATGTTCGTTTTCATAGTATTTGTATTGTATTGTAAGGAATAGGCCCTGTACACTGCGACCAGAAGAGATCTATTGTGTTGTCGTTTTCATAGTAACATCATTGAAAAGAGAGTGGTTGGTCAACACCTCGCATACCATCTGAACCTGTCTAAAATAATACAATGTTAGAATCTGCAACTAAAGAATTTTAGTGTTTAATAAAAGTTTTGTCTCCCCCTTTCACTTACTATGCGTATGGGCTGCTACAGTAAACTATACATAGCCTGCGAAGGAAAAACTTCCAACATGGCCCGTCAACGATAGGCTATTGTTGATGGTACTGGTGTGTAGTTGCGTACTAGCAGTCCAAAAATAAAATAAAAATAAAAATATAAAAAAGTCTCCTCATTCTGAAAATGTTCTCTCTCGTCCACCTTTTGCCGTTCTCCATACGCAAATTAAGTCGGTGGTCCGCAATTTATGAAATACCTTAAAAGCAAAGTAATTTTAACTTAAATTAAATTATATCAAAAAAAAAAAGTTGGACGCATTATCATCGCATGGTCGATTTTGGGTCACCCTGTTATAATCTTTGAAGAACAAGAAATAAATTTGTTTGTGAATTTTTTCCAAATGTTAAATGTAAACTAAAAAATAAAAAAATGTAAATAAAACACAAAGTCTTCATAAATAGTGAAATAGAACTGGGCACCTAACGCTTATATATTTTTTTTTTCTTTATGAACTGAACATATGTTTTTTTCTATACACCTACAAACATTTTTAATTCCGACTTTAAATTTTAGTAGTTCACAGTGGCTATATTTCCCACATAAATTTCGCAATTGTGAGCTTCCGTAAATTTAAAGTCGAGACTAAAATTTGTTATTAGAACGGCGATTTTTCTCACAAAAAAAAAACTCAATCTTACCTGGGAATTTTGTCATAAGAGTCCCACGATGTTAGACAATTGTAAGACGAGTATCTACTGTTGCCCGCCATGTTGCAAAGTAGATTATCCATCGGTGGCCGGAAGGACGAGGGAGAAGGATTCAGCTATATACACGTACACACATACACACTGATGAGTATAGACTTCAATTGACCAGTAACAGATAAAGGACTGTCTCGCACTTTTTTTTTATCTCGCCCAACAATTTTCAGTGGCATTTCTTGCACACTACCATGACGTACAAAAATATTAAATATTATATAAATATACTTTGATTGACATAATTAACAATTCGTTGTTACCACTTGTATTCACTGAATCCATTTTGCGCTCATATTTTTTGTTTTATACACATGTGGGGTTGGATGGGAGGATGGATTATTTTTTTGTTTATAAGGCTTTCATAATATTGCTTTGATTTATCGTATTGGAGAACTAATTAAGCCGTCGATCTGTTGTACGGATTTGGTATGCCAATGCAAACTAAAAGGTTGTTGTTTGCAATTGTTTCAATAAACTGCATGTAGGATTAGAGTGCTTCCAGGGTGTAGCGATTATTAATGCCCCGGTGGGACAAGTAGAGAAAACAGTTCAGTAAAATTAAAATAAGCCCGATGTAAGGATACCTGGTGGATCGCACCACAGAGACCATATGAATAATTAATGTCGTATGCGTCGCTTGTTTCATTATGCCGAAGAACAATTTTCGTAATTTGTTTACCATGTCTGCTGACCTATTTAAATACCTACAGGCTAAATAGAGTTGTTCATGTTCATTAGTGTTGTCGAAAAGGGCCGCAACTGCGGTCTTTCTTATTTAGATTCGGAATTATGCAGACGGGTAAATATTTGAAAACAAAAAAACTGTACTGTGCGTTAGCCTTTAGGTCTAAGGTTCAGGTAGGCGAATCAACCGCGTCAATCCTAAGTCTTCATCGTGCAGTGCAGAGGCGCTTTTGGCAAGACATGGGGCTTATCTCCTAAAAGGATCTATACGGCGATGATAAGACCACTTCTCTCATATGCATCGGTTGTATGGTGCAACAGGCTTCCGCGGAAACGTGTTACTGCCTCCTTTTGCCAAACTTCAAAGAGCGGTTTGTCTTGGATGCACAGGGGCCTTCCCTAGCACTCCGGGCTCTGCTCTAGATGCTGAAAACCATTTCTCGGTTAAAGAAAGGTGGCTTTTGGTACCATGCGCTTTGGAATTTTGAGGAACTTGTGCGAGAATTATCCTTATGGATATGCCGTCTGACGCAATGACACCAGAAATCCTACTGCGACAAAACTATCACGTCAACTTTCCTCAGGTGACGGAATGGCTTCGGCCAGACTATGAGCCTGGGAAAGAATGCCATCGTGTATTCACGGATGGCTCCAAAGCCGGACAGGGGTCTGGTTCTGGAGTCTTTGTGGAAAGCGAGATCATTATACTACACTACCCCTTAGGTAACCATGCGTCTGTCCTCCAAGCGGAGATTTTCGCTATCCTTATTGAAATGCGCTATTTTTTGACAAACAGGTGGAGGGAAGAAGCATATGCGTTTGCAGTGATAGCCAAGCTGCATTAAAAGCGTTGCTTTACCCCCTTACATCGTCCAAGTTAGTGCTCGAACTCAAGCTTTCTCTGAACTTGGTCGGAAGGCTTAACACAGTGAATCTTGTTTAGGTCCCAGGTCACACTGGTGTCCAGGGAAATGAGATCGCTGATGAGCTTGCCAGACGGGGTTCAGCTGAAGCTTTCTCAGGACCTGAACCTGCGTTGGGTCTGCCTGCATCTGTGGTTAGGTCATCCATTGATACTTGTGTTTCTCGTGAACACGAACGTCGGTGGCGTGACTGTGCTGGGTGTAGGCAGACCAAACGACTGCGTCCGGACATCTGTAAAAGGTCCGCGTCTTTCCTTCTGTCTCGTAGGAGAATCGACTGCAGACTGCTTGTGGGCGTCCTTTCGGGCCACCAAGCTTTTGCCAAACACTTAAATGTGTTGGGCTTGAGCGACACCATTATCAGTCCTGCTTGCGGAGAGGAGGATGACACAGCGGAACACTTCCTCTGTAGCTGTCCCGCCTTTACTCGCATCAGATGGCGGATCTTTGGGGCTGATGTGGTGAGTGCCGAACATCTAAGCTCTTCATCACTGAAGCTACTTCTCATCTTTCTTCGAAAGACGGGAAAACTAAGTACATTAATGTAAGGTGTCTGTTTGGCAGTACAATGGACCTGTAGTTGGGTCTGAGTGCTCCATCGGATAGTAACAACCTCCGACAAAAAAAAAAAAAAAAAAGTCTTCATCGTTTTGTGTGACGACTCCAATTCTGGGATTGGATCTTACCGGAAACTCCTCGAATTCAAATAGGCTTTCCTAGTTTTGAGAAAAGTTTTGTCAAATGTAATACTTTACGAATTTATTTTTCGAAATCGTCTGTTGGAAGAAGAAAATAGTTGTTATTCTTCTAAAGCGGTATGCTGCACGCGTACGTCCTTGTTATGCCCTGGAACTGTTTTGTTTACCTTTGTTAAACAGAGGGATATATATATTAAGGGGTGGGCCATTTAGTGGTTTATTTTTAAACTGACGGCGGTTTCCCGCTCGAAATCTTGACAGAAAGTCAGCATCATACCTTCGCGGAACAAAATGAGTCGCATTACGCTTGAACAACGTTGGGAAATATTGAAAACTTATATCCAAAGTAAATACTGGTGTAGCCCGAACAGTGCGTTTTTTTAAAAGAAGTTTTTGCCGAAATGAAGCACCCACCGTACGGAAGTTTGCGCAAAAAGTTCGTGAGACTGGTATGCTAGTGGACAACACTCATGGTCCCCGTCGTCATACGCCGCACAGACGGAAATGTGGCTGCTGAAGCCGAAAGTGTGAGACTCAATTGGGCAGTTTTTCTTTCAAAATGAAATGGTCAACGGAGGGCGTTACAGAGCCATGTTAACCGACTTTTTTTTTACTCAAATTGAAGAAATTGTACCTCAGGATGGTGCGCAATGCCGCACAGCCCATGCCACAATCCATCTTTCACGCACCAAATTCCCATATCGTGTTATCAGCCGTCTTGGCGTCGTCAATTGTCCGCCACGGAGCTGCGAGTTTACCCCTTTGAACTTTTTTTTCGTGGGGACTTGTGAGGGACCGATGTTATGCCAACAATCTGGAAACGATTCAAGCACTTAAGGCCAATATCATCCAAGCAATTCGTGAGCTACAGCCCGAAACCATCAAAAAGGTCGTGGAAAATTGGAGTGACAGAATGCGCTGCTGCGAAGCCAGCCGAGCCAGCCACTTGAACGACGTTGTGTTCCATAATCAATGGGAATGTTTGCTCTTACTAATAAAGCCATATTATATAGAACAAATTTAATTTTGATAGTTTTATTGCATTTAAAAAAAAAAACTTGTACCTGTACAGCAGATATTGTGTCTCTTATTCCAACGCACTAAAATATCGAAGGGTTTATTACCCCTCGCCGGTGTAATACACTTGTAAATAAAATCAAATCGAATCAATCAAAGTAAATTAAGTTTGTTGGGATGAAAAGAAAATCGCACCAGCAGACAAGATGAGGCAACGATATCCCCTTCCCCAATAGACAAGCATGATTCCATATCAGGTGTGTCTTTAACACGCGAGCGCGTTCATGATAGCGGAGTAGAATTAAGTTCGTGTATCGAACCAACTAACAACTGGTGGCCGGATGTTTGTGACACACCGAGAAGGTATCCATCAATTATGATGAATTGGCATCATCGTAATGAGTTCTGACAGCGGTTTAAGTACTCGAAAAACGATGTTTCGCTACTAGATAAATTTTTCAAGCATTTTACTCTGGTTAATCGATCAAGGGATTTGAATCATCCGCTTTACTGTCACCTGTAGGAGAATGCTTTATGAGCATGAAGCTGCCTACCGACAGAGTTGATTTATCATTCCGTCCCAAGAATAACAAATTCGAATTCGAATCCGTTGCTGTCGTCTGAGATAACGTATCCCGCTGGATGGGGGATAAACTTTGCCATGCGATTGAGCGTTGGTTTCGAGTTTTATTCTATCGGTTGACAGCGAATTTACCTGTTGTGTTGTTGCAACGCCGATGTCACTGGCTGGCGTCGTTTCGGTTTTTGACACGGTTGGAGTGTTCTGAATTATTAAATGAGATTGTACATGATTTGTTTGGATCCTTAATGGAAAATCATGGATTAGGTGTTCTTTTGATAGGTGAAGGACATGTGTAAATATCTCTTTACCTATGTAGTACTGCACTTAGTGACGGGGATACTTTCCCTCCTCGATCTTGCGGACTGAAGGCATTTTAAAAGTAACTTAATCGTTTAATAAGATACCATATGGCTTCGCACCTTTAATCGCTACTGTGGCTATACATGTAAAAGCGGCTGACAAATGCAGCTTCAATTAAACCATTCAGAGCGTAAGCTAAGTCCGTTAAGTCTTGGTGGAATAGTCAAAAGCAGTTGAAGGTATGCGAAACACGAACGTGCTTTAAAAATGTCCATTTAAAGGACATCTATCGGCCACATCACAAGCTCACTGAGCATAAGTTGATGCACAGTATTGGGAAAAGAAGTGTGGATAGGGTATCCAGACGGGTAGAAAGATTTTTTCAAGCGTCTCTGTGCGGAGATGCCGTCATATGAAATGTTCCAGAGATCATGTCAGGGCCGCAGCAACAGAAACCTTGAGATAGTCGTTTGCGATCAGCTTCGATTATCGTCCATTCAAGTCATTCTGAAAGAGCTAAGAGCTCCTCTCTAACAAATTACCATTGTTGTCCTATTTGTTATGCACATGCGTCGCTTTATGGTCTGTCTATATAAATCGAAACGAAATTGTATCCCCCTTTGAATGCGGCCTAAAAGGACTTTTTGTGACCATTCGTTGGCAGAATAGATTCCAATAACACCCCACTCAGCAAACAAAATTCGAAATTAATTTTTCGGAAGTGAAATAAATTCTTGCAGCAAAATTGAAATGAAATTCATTTTATATGCTTCAATTAGATAAAACTCATTTACGAGTTCTGCGAATGGTGGGGACGCAACTGATTGAAGCATTGTACGTACTCATGTAAGTGTGTTTGGGGTAAATGCTTTAGGCGGACAGGAATGACAAATGACATACCAGAGGGTGTTACGGTGTGACATAGTGGATGTGTTTATAAATTTTACCGTTCAACCACTCCTGTTATCGGTAAATTTGCGTGACTTCATCGCGTAATGGAGTTTACACAAAAATTTAATTTCTCGCCGTTTTAAAATCAAAATAAACCAGATCTTGGTGGCGGAAATTGAAAGCAAACGACTTGAAAAATGGGATTTATAACGATAATGTGTGCGGTTAAGTAAGGGATGAAGGTTAATTTTATTTGGTTCCAACAAATCACAACCTAATTTCGCCAGCAAAGAGGTTATGCACGCGTTTTACTCGCATGTGCGCTTTTGGAAGAGTCATTGGAGTAGGTACCTGTGGGCGGAAGTACTTAAAACAGGTTTCCTAATGAGCTTCTGATCCATTCGTGTGCCAGCGATAAGGGCACAATTTATTTGGGATTTAAATTATATTTGATCACGAATTCAAGGATTTTTGTTTGCAAAGTAAATGAGATGGTTTAACTGATTTGTATTTGTTTACACAAATTGTAATGACTTGAGTTTAGCCAGTAGTGGAAAATCTACGCATTATCGTGACTTGACTTATACAAAAAAAAAAACGAGTGTGCTTTAGACCACCCGACTGAAGAAAAAATTCCTTAACTCCATCTATATATACATGTTTAGTTTATCATTATATTAATACATGAACATCAAAAGTTTCGGTACACTTTTTAAGTATTTATTATGAAATGAGGAGGATAAAACTTATATTATTCGAAAGGTACTGTGCCTTAGATGTGCACAAACCAAAAATCGTGGGTATATGTCGCCATTAAGGCTGGAAAAAATAAGTTTTGAATTCCCCATTCAAAACAGGTAATTGAAAGGATTTTGGCAACATTTAATTTGTCGCCGACATATTACCATAGAAACGTATTCAAATATAAATCATCTTAGATTAGAAAATGTATCCAATGGAGCAGCTCATTTACGTATTTTTTGCGATATCTAGATGTCGCTCTTTTCGTTAATAAAAAAAAAAAACATAAATAACGAAAATAGTTGTAGTTCATTTCTTAGTATTACATTTTACATACCTACCTACTTATAAAAGGAATGGCCGATTTTCGACCACAAGCGATACTATTACATATTAATATATCAATTTTCTTCGATAATTTACTGGCTATGAGAGGAAGAGAGCAAGAAAATGGGGGCGCGCACACTCCCCTCTCTTGCTCCTACAGTATGATACAGACAATAGGCCACGGTTGCCACTTACAAAAATAACTCAAATTATTTTATTTGATTTTGCACAATATTACCAGCTGCTAGAAGATATGGGAGATCATCTACCTATTTTCTTATAACAAACCCTTAACAAATTAGAGTTCCATGTCTGTATATAAATAATATGATTAATTATTATTATTCACCAACTGTCAAGAGAAGAAAATGAGTGCATTCTGTAATTTTTTGAATAGCGAATAAAACAGTTTTATATGGATGGTGATGAAACGTAGGTATGCAAATAATGCAATGCGTTCACTCAGAAGCAGTAAGGTAGCATTTAAATGAGGTGATATCGAGTTCGCACTCTTGGTACATCTGCTCAAAAATTTACCATAACCAGATTAAAATTACCAAACTAGCAATAATCAAAGAGCAAACAAAAAATACCAAGTTTGGTAAAAAAATTACCCAAGTGGCAATAGGCGTGCGCTATGTCTTGGATATATGAAATGTAACTGGCTATGAGAGAATGAAAAGAAACAGTGTGCTCGCACCTCTCTCTGTTGCTCCTACAGTGTGATACAGACAATAGGCCTGCACTGCAGTGATACCAGACTTTAGGGGCAGGTTATCCCACGGTTATACTCAAAATATCCCTTTTATGTTTACAA
The DNA here is from genome assembly GCA_916610125.1 of Cheilosia vulpina. Taxonomy (NCBI): domain Eukaryota; kingdom Metazoa; phylum Arthropoda; class Insecta; order Diptera; family Syrphidae; genus Cheilosia; species Cheilosia vulpina. The sequence goes on along the minus strand of OU744279.1, from coordinate 37,571,126 downwards.
AATAAAAACATTTATTAATTTAAAAAATACTCGTGATTCATTCACAGACACATACATCAGTAAAAGTCTAAAGGATTTTTTTTTTGTAAGTTAACCAAATTTCCCACAAAATCTTACCGACTTCCTATTTCTTCCCTTTTTCCCACGAGCCGATTTCTTATCATCGAAATTAAATTTCCCACGAGTTTACAACACTGGTTTACGGCAGACAAAGTGGAACTATTTATATATAACATTTCCACGAAAGAATACAAAGTTATAGAGCGACGTGACCGGACAGGGGCGAACAAGCGACTGATTGAAAGATATTTATATTGGTTTTTATCAAAACTGTTTGAATATCTCAATACCACGAAAATGGCGGCATCTGCCTAAAAATAAAGTTTGTGGCGAGCTCTAGAACGAAATGACACTCACAACAATAAATTTATGGCATGATTCACGAGAGCTGCTGGAGTTACGTATATGAAAAGCATACCGTACCCTAGACCACTTTCAGTTCTATCACGAGGAAGAACAGAAAATTAAGTTACAAGTACTTGTAGCAGGTAACAAGTGAAATTCTACAAGTGTGACACAGAGTTACAAGTGCAATATATATGTTATCACCGCTATTGATCGAATTTGTATGGTGCAAATGCAATCACAAACGCTGGTTAACACAAGTGATTACCATTAAGCGGTACACATCTCTGTTACACAGACGAAGAATGAAGCTTATAAGCGCTTGTTAATTAATCAAGTAGAACCACTCATGCTTGTAAAAGTGATATCATGTAAGCGTAAAAGGTATCTGTGACGCAGACAATTTTAGGACTTGTAAACCCAGGTCGGGACTATAACACAAGTGTAACTACAATTAGTTGTAATATGAAGTAAAATGTCTGTAAGACAGCATTTCAACGTTACAAGTGCACAGCTATGGCAACAGCCGTGATCTTTTAGACGGAACATACAGCACAAGTAGATACTTGAAGTAACATTTCTGCAAGTGTAATACATTTTTTGTAACATAGGATAGCAAGTGACATTGTGACCATATTACCACTTGTAGACATGCACTTGTCAGACTTGTAGACTTTTAGGGCCGGTTTGTTCAGTCTTGGTTATCTTACATCATCGGTTATTCCAGCTGGTATGATCACAGAATATGTTTGTTCAGCAAAATAATCACCAGAGAATCGTTGGTTTGGTTAGTTAACCAGAGAAATCGATAACCAGCCGATTTTGATTTAACCAATGATTTTCTGAAATTTCGTTTGTCCAAGTTTTTTTACAGATTCATTTTTAAAGTTTCTGCTATACACAACAACTCTCTTGTGGAGAAAATTAAAAACAGAACTTTTTAGAAATGCTATGAATAGTAAAAAAATTGTACCAATTTAAAAAACGAATAATAGAGCAGCAACAGAATCAATATGACATAAGACGAAAGTTAATTTTAAAGTGTAGACTTGTAAACTTGATTGTGGATAGCTCTTTTGGAATACCGAAATACCTACTCCAATAAAAAACTCCATGTAAACTCCTTATGGGATAAACAGTGGCACTCCGCGAGTGCCGACAGAAGTGAAAACTTGAACAATTACGTGTGTAGTTTTTTGAATCGTCAGGGCACTCACTCCTTTTCAGGCGATAATCGTCGAAACAATAGACCTCCAAAATTAGCAACCAAGTGCTATAATTACAAGTTTGAGAGCTGAATCCAGTTCATTTTACAAGAGTATAATGAAAGCTGATGTTTGTCAAAAACATTCGAGCAGAATGCGACTTATTTTCGCGATCAAAGTTTCAAAAAAGATATATTGATATATAGGAAATATTTTATTGTATAGGAAATATTTTTAAATGAAGTGTTTTTTTTTTATTTTTATTCATAATTGTAAACCACTACTACCAAAATAAAATGTCATCTAAGGCCTTTTCATGCCTTTTTGGCATTATTTCATTAGATACGGCTTTAAGGCTTGTTTTTATATTTTTTTTTTTTGAAATTGTAGCGCTGGAACGAGACGAGTAATTGTCAACGAGACAAATAAAGAGTAATGACGAGGATATTCATATCCAAATGGGACATTAAGGTTTAGTGTCTTGTTCAATAAGGATCTCTTCGTTTGATAAAAAATAAATATCCAAGTAAAAATAAAGTGGTGTTGTTCATTTCATTTATTGACCATACTGAATTTTTTAGTTTTTTAATGATTCTTAAATCTTTGCAAAAAAAAAAAAAATATGTATAGATAACCTCCGTCTTAAAGAATGTGTTTCCACCTTCAAGCCCTGTCCCTTTCCCCAACACTTAATCTGTCATTCTTTAAAAATATTTCCAACGTCTACTTAAAGTAAGCGGAATGAAATAGCAAACAAATTGAAAGCTGTTTGTTGTATTATAAATAAAAATTGTTTTTGTTTATTTGTTTATATATGTGTTTAATTTTTGACTTATTGTTCCACTATACAAAAAAAATATTTTAGGCATTATATTATTGAAAAAATGCGTCTTTTTTGCAAGTTAAGCATTTTTTCGTCAAAAGGTTGGCAATGCGAACACTGGTGTCGGAACTTTGGTAACAGAACACTGGTGTCGCGAGTTCAATGGTTTTATCCCATCTCAAAAATGCCCAATGCGCCTTAAGAAGTTTTCACTTCAAAAATACAAATAATACAATAAACGTATAACTCAAGTTGTAGTGCACTGAACCTATAAAATCAGTCTCGTCAGTTTCGTAGACGTTTTAAGCTGAAGGTAAGAGCAACGGTCCCCAACGCAATAATGGATGCGAAGGATAAAGTAATATTATTTTTTAGCCGATGACAGCTCTCAAAAATTCAAATAAAGCGCACTCATTGTAGCAAATATTGAAACAATGAGGTAATTGCGATGGTCGTCGAATAAAATGCGATGATCCATTTGTAAAATTTTATTGTTTGTGGCTTCAATTCGGTTTTGTTCTTAAAAAAATGCTTATCAATTCTCCAGTTTAAAAAAAAACACCTGTATCATTTAATTATGACATTCTTATGAGAAATTTTGCGATTAGCTACTGAAAATAATAAAATACCCTAACAAATCAAAAACAAACGAACCCGGAAAATAAAAAAAATGTAACCATAGATTCGGTCAATCACTGAATTGACAAATAAACTGGAACGATTTGTCGCAAAGCTATGGTTTGTTGACCGAAGTGAAAAATCGTTCAACAAACACGCATCGGTTATCACAGGTTTAAAATCATGGATTAATCTAAATATATAGGTTACCATATATATAAATCACGAATTCAACCAGCTGCGAACAGACCGGCCCTTAGTGTGATTTTAAATGCATTAGCATGGAACACATATTGATCGTGGTAGACTTGGTGCACTTTTGATGATGTGGTTAGGGGATGGCTGCTTGAATACTAATTTCTTCATAACGACTATGCAAATGAACAGGGACGAGTCGAAGAAAGACTAATAATAAAAAGAGTCATAGCGAAAGATTTGTTTTTTTTTTTATTTTATTTCATTACATAACCCATTGTGGCGTTAAGGGAGCACCTGTCTTCAAGTCACAGCCGGCGTGTCCTAAAGTATTTTAAGTGCAATGTTGTGAGTTTGTGAGTTGTGACACTTGCAGTGGAGTCCGCGTAGAGGGTTTTCACTGTTGGTTTGTATTGGTGCATCCAATTCATCTCGATGTAAGTAGGATGCAGTTTGGTACTAAAACACACGTGCCTAGCACTTGATGCATGAGCCGGTTATACACGTACACACAGTGTTACCAGCCCATAAAAACCGCGAGTGAAATCGCACAGAGATTGTAGAGAAAGTACTAAAGCACCTCTAGGCCATTACCAACAATCTGACTGCTAAAACGAAATGCCTAAAGGTACTAAAAACGCTTTGTACCGCACCTACTTTGGAATGTGCTTAAATAAAACGGAAAAACCAACAAATACCACCCACTCGAAAAAAGGAAGAATATCCTATGTTTCGTATATCACGATTATGTATGCTAACATCCTTAACGCCTTTGCATACACAAATTGCTCCCGCAGTTGTAAGTTTTGGCGAGCGTGAAACAGCATTTTAAAGTGAATCAAGAAAGAAAGATAGGCTACCCCAAAACAACCCCCAGGGTGATGAATACCCAAGCAAATGTTGAAACATAAAACACACTAAACAAACACGCTAGAGGTCTGACCTACATCCCGTAGGTAGATTCGAGTCCATAAATCGTTTAAAAGAAGATTTCGCTTGAAGTGAATTATCCTTCAAGGATCGTCCTCTAACCTAGACGTCTAAACAGCATTTTTGTTTCTACATGTGCGGACGAATGAAGAGATATTGTCTTGAATGCGAGACTCCCCGCCGGTAATCGTATGTAAATCGAATCAGCTCCACGCGAATATACACGAATGAGTTCGGTGTGCTAGATGATAATAACATCTCAAGTTGTGATGACGGAAAAAGTTCGTGTTTGTGGGCGAGCGAGAGAGAGGGAGAGAGAGATTGAAATATATACACAAACACATGGGCTAACAATGGAAAGGGAGACGTTTTGATGGTACATAATTCGATTTGCTTGAGTTTTTTCTATATTCTTAAAGCGTGTACAGAGAAAAAAACAATTGAATGAGTTCATTCAAGATCCTTGGAAGATTGTCAACGGGAATTCATTAAAATGGATTTGAGAGGGGCTTCCATCGGGAGTGGAATGGATACTTAGCCAGTAATAGACGAGTTATGAAGGTGGAAAGCCTCACTAAATCGATTCGGTGACTTGGAAAAGTATGCTGAACCAATATATTTGCATAGTTCAAGGAGCAAGTGGTACATTTTGAATGGATGACTGTAACAGATAGATCAATTTGAGTGTAGTCTTTGATGCTCCACAGAAATAAAAATATATGACGTACGGAGAGATGGCGATAAGTGTGTACCACTGCGGGAAGCACATTAGGGTCGCCTGAAAACCTTCTCAAAATAAGAGAAAATCATGATAAACGACGGGGTTCAGAGGCTTGTGATTGCAAATGAGATTAAGATGATTGGATTTGCTCGGCATAGAGTCAGAAACAATTAAACATTCGCCAGTATTGAAAATTGGTTCGAGTTGGACGCTGGTCAAATTTTAGCTGCGGCTTGTTTCGGAAAAACACTGCACATTTTAAAAAAGTCAGTCAAACCTTCTTGGCTAGAGTTTTTTTGCGGAGTTAAAAGCGAGCTAAGTTGCGAAATTTGTAGTTCGTAAAGGTAAAGCTGCACAAACATTATCCTTTCCAAATTAGCCTCTTTCTATAAACTGCTGATAAAAGTAAACAAGGATAATGGGGGAAACTCGTTTTTAGAGAAGAACTTTCAGGTAGAAAAAATTTTAAACTTAAATTTCACAATTACAATCAGACTGGGCCTTTAGGTGATAATCATGTACATGTGCGGTCTTGACATATTAAATTCCCAGGTCTGTACGGCAGAACAAGTGGGTTAAGGAAGACTTGGTAGCAGAGACGAGCCATTGCCAGCCGTTGTAGGTAACTGGCTCCTTAATATCCAACTCGTTCCATCCGAAAGATACTAAAAGAAACCCTTGCTACTAAATAGAAGCAGATATATGTTGATCAGTGAAGAGAAGAATGGTGACATCCACTGGCTGCTGCAAATAAAAACGCGTCTTTTCGAGTGCGGCAGCGGATGTTATAAAAAATCAGAGGAAGGAAGTCTTGAACTATACGCAACACTTTTAAACAATGCTCATCGAGATCATAATCATCCATATAGACTATCGCTTTGCTACCAAAGACTATCCATGAGCTCCTCAGCAACACAATATAAACGATGCCAACATCGCTATTTTAGCCCCAAACTATAAGCAAGCAGGTCATCTATGGAAGTACAATCGAAAATAAAAGTCTGCACGAAACCACGTTTGGGTACTGGGCTTCCTCACCTCATTATTCCTAACGAGGACAACGACTAACACAAACCGTCGCCGTTGTTCCAAAGCTGTATATTCAATATTAGGCCTGTTTTTTTGAGCTTCGTTCTCAGCAAAGCAAAGTAAAGTAGGATTTTCAGCACGCAATTACAACAACTACGCTCTACTTGGCACTTCGAGACTCGCAGTAGTTATTGTAATTTATGTGCTGAAAATCGTACTTTACTTTGCTTTGCTGAGAACGAAGCTCAAAAAAACACGCCTATTGTTGAAAAAAGTAGAAGTGGGTTATTATTGCTAAAAAAAAATTTTGCGTAGCTTTTATTGCATTTTTAATAAAAGTGGGACATTGAGAATATTACAACAATATACCGTAGATGTCTGCTACAGAGAACGCAAAACTGAGCAACACCTTGGCTGGCGGCAATCTTTAGAAGCTATATAATACTAAACCACGTGCCCCACTCTTGGAGACGCGCTAGAGTGCTGTTTATACCGAAGGTAGGCAAACGCCGCGAAGGACTTCAGACCAATTAGTCTAACCTCCTCTGTACTCAAAACACTAGACCGTATCCTTGATATCCATACGCGGAGTTTTCTAGCAAAATCATCGCTATTCAAATCACATCACGCCTACCTAAATTGGTGATTCACAGAAACTGCTCTCCACGAGGTAGTGCGGACAATCGAAAAATCCTTACACTATAAGAAATACACCCTAGCCTCGTTTCTAGACATAGAGGGAGCTTTTAACAACGTACACACTGAAGCGATTCTTGAATCTTTAATCTCTGATAGAGCTGAACATAGAGGAGTTTATTAGACAATGGATATGTCTGTATGATCAAAAAACCTATTCAGGCAACACTAGGCAAAGGTCACTTAACCAAATTTGCCCATAGAGGAACGCCCCAGGGTGGCGTCATTTCGCCCTTCTACTCTGGCTACTGGTTATTAACAAAATTCTGCTAAAACTAGACAGTGAACGGGTCAAAATTGTCGCATATGCGAATGACGTGGCGATACTAGTGTCAGAGAATTATGGGGGTCCGCTCTAGACAACGTCAACAACCGACCTGCAGGTTGCGGCTTCGGCGTTAACCCCAGCAAAACTGAACTGATGCTGTTCACTACCAAAACCAAAATACCCGATTTTACCCTCCCCCATCTAAGTGGTCAACTACTCATACTATCCTCCAGCGTTAAGTATTTGGGCATCATGCTTGATACGAAACTTAACTGGAAACAAAACATCGAACACAGGGTAAGGATGGCGTGCCTTCTACGCATGCGGCAAAACCTTTGGAAAGAAGTGGGAACTTCAACCAAATATGACCTTGTTGATGTACACGGCAGTCCAATTGTCACTCGTATGATGGCCTGTGTTGATTAAATTCTACAATCATACAAAACTAGAAAGCTTTAAGTTAGAAATGACCACATTACCTCAGAAATGAATATTGGTTAGAATCGTATGGAATTTTTTCCAGATACATATATTCAAATTTCAAAAGTACCATTATTCGATATTTTAGCGAAAAACTGAGTATGCAGTCATATTTACATCACCTACTTAAGCTCAAATATCAATTTTGTTTGAAATCGTTAGAGCCGTTTCCGAACAAATCCAACTGGTATGGAAATTTTGTATGGGAAGTACCATTAAGATTAAGGTTACCTTGCAAGAAAAAAAAAAGCCCCGAACTCCAAATCCGAAATTTGAATCAAATCAGGGCAGCCGTTTAGGCTGTAGACTTTAGGAGCGGACGGACAAACGCACAGAATTTCGAGACCCCCTCTTTTGAGTTCCTCTATCACTGTAATGTGTCAGAATTGATTCACGTCTCGAGTTCGTAATTATGTACGAATACAATATCTTTCTCTTTCTACGTATCAAAACCGTTAAAATGGGCCAAAATAGCAAAAAATTGTGGCAGGCTTGTGGCGAGCTTGTAAAACAAGAACGAATTTTAAACCGCCTGAACTCCACTTATCATCATGCAAATATATTCCCCGACCGGCATGAGCACTAATGAACTGATTCGACGGCTCCGCTTGTTCCGAACTGAACCGTTCAACCATTTTCTTTTAGCACTAAACCGCTGCTTCGTAATCGTGGTCATTTTCACCTGATCCTCCATCTGCTTTTGCTGAGTCAGTCGATCAGTCGATGCCCCGTATGCTACAGGCTCCCGAAAAATTGTCAAATGCAACTTTAGTCGCACAACGATCACGCTACAGTCATTTCTAGTTTTGGTACGATGGATAATGCAGCTGCTCCATTTGGATTGGAAACCATCTAACGGAATGAGGACTTTGATTCCAAAAAAAGCTTTCGACATTCTACTTGAGGATATTGTGCAAAAATCGCTACATTTTTCCAATGATGGCATTGGTATTGTTGGCGAAACTCATCAAACTGTCACTGGCGCATTTGCAAGTATTGGGACAGAAACTTCAAAATTGGGTTGAGTTGTGAATGATCGCAAAGCCCAGTTGTACATAGATATATATTTACTTAGGCGGCACTACGGTCTGGGGTGGACCTGGGCATCAACCAAGTAGAATATACTGCCAATAAAAAGTTGCAGCAACACTGATAATGACATCAAATCGAAAATCAAGTTTTGTTTAGTTTATTGATTTAGCAGTTGCTCCGATATTTAGAAAATCAGTAAACCTAATAAACAATAATCTGAACTAAGTGAAGATTTGTATTTGCTGAATGAAGTGCCTCCGGTCTAGAAAGGCTATCGATATTTCCGATTGATGATTTCGTTATTTTTTTTGTTTTACATCTCTCAGCTGAAGCAAGGGGAGATAACAAACATGTTAAGACGCAGACAAGAGTATCCTTCAAAATCGACTGTAAAACGACAAGGACGTATACTGCGAAGTCTTCCATGGTCGAGAGTCTCACAAGAGATATCCTAAAGATTTCCTAAAAATTCCTGTAACAAACTACTTAAGTTTCATCATCTCTTGCGAAGCAAAGAAATTAATAACCGCCCACGAAAAATCGTCCTACAATGCCCTCCTATTTGTTAATAAAAAACTCTTTGCAAGCACCTTCCAAGAAAACACACTTGCTTTATAATCCCCTGATCACCATAATTACTTCTCTTATATTCGACGTTAAAATTTTCCTTAAGGAGATTTTAATCCAAAACACCTGTTAAATTCCATATCTTTTTATTCCGTTTGCTTGCTAAGCTTAGCTGCGAAAAATCGTTTATAGCCCTAATTATCAACAGCATCTTTTTTGAGAATATTCTGACAAGTCCTTGTGTATATCGAAGGCCTCATGAAGCCCCTGTGCCGCACCTATACCTACATACCACGGGCTGCCGACAAAACTGAAATAAAATTATTTCCCGCTAAATTAAACAGGAGCAACAGGCCGGAAGCCCATTGGGGATGTTTGCACATCCACAAGAGCAGTGGCAAGAAAAAAGTGTCCCTAATTACATTCACCCGTTCGTCGTCCGTCCACACCCGTCCCACGGAGCCCCTTGGCTCTGTGTCAGCTGCCTTCTCCATAGGCGTATATGTGTATATTTTACTGTCTGGTAGAACATAGAAGCTTCGGTGTGGTATACACTAAGATGGGATGGGTGTTAGATTTTTGTGTGTCATGGGTAACTTAATCCGACCCCAAAGCCAACAGTTATTGCTGTTTTGTTGACATTATGGGTTATGTTGTCTTTTGCTTATATTGGTGTGTGTGTGTGTACTTGTACCCTGGAAAGTGAAGCAAATTCATTTTTTTTATTGTGCCATTAGGATTTGGAATTTAGATTTTATGATACCACTGAGAAGGTTGAGTCCTTTATGACTGTTTCAATTGTAAGGTACATCATTGTGGGGGATGAAAGCTTCACAATGGGTGATGTACCTATGAGGTGTGTGCACTTGTACTTGAATCAGATATGCCCCTTTTATTCGGTATAAAAATGCCTTAGCTCATGAATCTTCGATGGATGTTTGCTTTTTTTGATGAATTGAATGGGGTTGCCAGTAGACAGGGTAAGTCTTTCACTATGAACAGGGTGAGTATGTGAAGTGCTAGAATTAGCTGTGTACACTTTATTTTCGTTTGAGTTTATTTATGAGCAGGCAGAGAGATATGCCATCTCCGACCGAATGTGTGCATGTATTTACAGACCTGTCATTATTTTTGTCGAAGGCTAAGCGTTGGCAGATGAACTAAGGGAGTAATCTGCTAACTGGCATTACTTACTTGGGTGGACCGGTGCCGTGAGTAGCCACAGTGGGCTCTGATTATTTTGTTGATCTATTGATGAACGATTTGTAAACCGATACACGATACGCTCACACCAAGATTTATGCCCTCGCTAGAGTGTACGAATTTCAAAAAGCCTGCTTTAAAACCTGGCGCCCTTTTAGCCTCTCATTTCAATATTGTGTACGTCAGGCTCAGGCCTATCTGATATATATAAAATCGCTTTCTTCCATAACGATCCAAACGAACAGACTTTTGACAGCACAGACATTCGAGTCTTTTCAGATTTTAAGCAAGCTGAAACTAATTTGTAGAAGAGAAAGAAACACTTTCGCATAGATTCTGGTGGCATAAAAAGAGATCTTTAAAGTTGGCTTCAGCCTAACCCAATCTTTAGCTAACCATTTCCTATTAGTTTCAATAATCATACATCACGAATCATGCAAACGAATGCTGAAGAGAAACAAGGCCTGGAGTTAGTTGCAAACAAAGAATACAAAAGAAGAATCTGATTGTCCACTTAAGCTGCACTAGAGGCCATTGCAACGTCTCTCCGGGTTAAAAGTGATGACTCTTCGGGACGGAGCTTACAGAGGGTCCATCAACCTCAAAATTTCGACGTTATGTACGAAGTAGGTAATTTTGTGTGTCCCATCTTTTTGGGAAAACAAACTCGTTTTTGCACTCATTCACAACTGGAAACTTTTTGACTCTTCTGACAGCTCGCTCAGATCTGAAAATGGTGTCAATCGCCTGGCGTTGGATTGCGGAATTCACACGATTTTCTCAAGTATAAGCTAAATGTACGTTGGCCTTGCTTTAGAATTCCAAATAATGAACATTAGAAAAAGAAACAGATTTAAACTGATATCTTCGAGAATATTAAAACAAACAATTAAGTATGACAATCGCCTTGTCAATGCCTTGTGTGCCACAGACAGCTACTCAAGCTATTAACTATGTTCCTATTTATTTATTTATTTATTAGTTGTTTATATATATATGCATATATATTTTTTTTTGTTATTTATTTATATATTTTTTTTATGTTCCTATTTGTTTATATATTTTATTTATTTATTTAATTTTTTTGTTATCTATTTATTTGTTGTTTATATATATATATATATATATTTTTTGTTTATTTATTTGTTTGTTTTTTATTTTTTTTTGTTTTGTTTGTTATTTATTTTATTATTTATTTTTTTTTTTGCTTATATTGAAGGTTTTCATCGTATTTTCATAATTACATATGTTCATAAATATAAATTTTTATTGTGTTTAGTAATATTGTGAAATAATTTTTCGGAAGAAAGATATAAATGTATCAAATCTCTGTGTCTTATGCTGTGCGATAACTAAGTCATGTTAAAATGTTAATACGAAATAAATAAATAAATCTGATCAATAATTAACTATACAATTCTTCATTTGGTAAAAAAAACTCAAATAGTACCCATTTTTTAGTACTAGAATAGTTTGCTCGTTCAGCAAGTGAGGGCACGTAAGCATTTTGTTCATTGAAATTTGTTTTTTTTAATTTATTGGTTTTAAGAATTTAAAAGAAATACAGAACACATAATGAACAACTTCTAAAATACAGAACATTTATATGTTTTTGTACACAAACTAGTTCGTAATGAACATCGTCTTCAAATACAGAACTGTTCATTATTATAATGAACGGATGGTCACCGTAGCTATATGTGGAAAAGGCTATATCATCATTTCGTGCGAGATTTTCATTTTTGGGACTAATGGAAGGGATCTACAATTTTATGTCGAGTCCAAACGGCCAATTGAGAAGCTCTTTCATGACAGTTATATCCTCGGATGTGTGTCAGACGTTTGCGAGAGGTAGATCAGTGGGAAAAAAACCTTTAGTTGGAATTTGGGTTTCTTTAGGGATTCGACTCCTCGCTTAGTAGTCCAACACACTACTGCGCCGACCCTAGATATCTAGTTGTATATTATTTTATTTAAAAAATAAAAAAGTAGTTTTTGTGATTCTCAATTTTCACAAAAACTAGAAGACATAAACTAGTTAGGTTGTCAGTGTTCGATTATGAATTACTAGGGGCCGTAAATACTGGAAACAAATTCAGTGTCTATGTTTACAATATTGAAAAAATAACTCTTTTTATAATTTATATAATCCTGCAAAAATTTCGTTTTTTAAATTTTGCGTCAGGCAACTTCTTCCTAGTCTCTGAACAAAATTTTGCGTTTTTAATGCAAAAGGTTTATTTGTAATTTATAACGCGGGAACACGAGACTGATTTTCACAGACGAGTTGGTTGCATTTTCAAGTGTGTTCCCTTTTCACGACGTTTCATCGGACCTCATCTTAAATTTTGAAAAGCGAATACATTATAACAGCTCCTCTTACAGAGTTAAATTTGTTCTTTAAAATTATCTCAACAATCAGACAGTGTATATGGTTATGTTCCCTACGATTCTAATAAAACTGTTCAAGAGAAACAACAGATAACGTCACAGGGTGTTGCATAACACGGAGAACACAAAACTGATTGGGTTTAATTTTTCAGCATTTACTTCGATATCAAGTTCTTTTTAAAAAAAAAAATCATGCAAACAGTACCTCCCTTTTCACGGCATTTCCTCGAGCAAGAAAAAAGAAAATCTTGGTCACATTTTAGTACGCACAACAATAAATAAGACAAACCACACGTGGATAATGTGTTGCCGAAGTAAATTCCGTAAACAAGTCAATCCATCAAATAATTTATGGATGCCCATACCATCAGGCATACATATTCATCTAATCGGTTTCGTTATGATTTAATTCCACAAGTACGAACAATATAAAATCCTACATCACTCTGTTAAGCCCAAATCTCTTGCCGTCGTCGCTTTAGAGTAATTCCGCCTTCACAAACATAACCTATCGACGTATGCCTAGCCATTCTATGCAGTGGGATGAAAATTAAATTCGATTAGGAAAAAACCTAACCCAATCTCCCTTTGATGTTAAATATTCCCATTAATAATTTTTATCCACAAATAGACCTTAGAAAAGCAGCGCCCTGTGGGGGTCACATTTTGACGACACCAAGGAAATAACATGACACTCACAGGCGCTATGCATATATAAATACACATATTTTGACATCTCTGTGTCGGAATTACTAAAAGGAAATTGAAATTGTCTCGCCTTAGATCTCGTTTGGATTCGACGCAATCAAAATAGGTACAAATGCAAATATGGTTTGGATAGAGACAATGAAATAAAATTTGATCAAATTTGATTAAATAGTCTTCTTTCCTTTACAGTCGTATTATGCTGAAAATGTTTGAGGTTCTATTTGGAATGCGTTTATTTAGCCGTCCAATCGAATCGTAGTGAAAGAGGAGGGGAGATAAATCAGAGTTACATCTCAACTAGAGTCATTTGTTGATTTGAAATTGTGCAGTGGTATTTTCTATATTGAGTGCACAGCAAAAGCAGAAACACGAGTGGGAACGAACGAGCTAAAGGTTATGGTTTCTTGGTCAATTACCAACTCTCTCTGTCAGTTGAATGTGATTCACTAATGAAAAGCAAATTTATTTGACATTTCGTAATTAATGGAATCGGCGGCAGCCAAGCAGAAGCTGTTCATGTAGAATGTATTCGATGTTATCAAGGAATTTGGTAGAAGGTTCAGTAAAAAGTGTCGCTTTCAAACATAATAAATAAATAAACATAATTATAAATAGTGCCGCATAGAACTAAAAACACTGAGTTTCAAGATTTATTCGAAGGCTGCATTTTAGTAAATGTTACTTTTCAGAGAAATTTCGTTATCAAAATGTCCTAGCCCACAAATGGCTTATTGCTTTTGTAAAGGCAGTCAATAGTTCTAAGCATTGTTATCCCCGATTCATTTGAGGTACCTATTAAGAAATCATTTTGCTCTGTCTGGAAAGTAAGTTATGCTGTATCCATCTGTCAGATCTATTTCGTATTTTAAAAGTTATGGTATAAACGATCATTTCCGATTGCAGCTCTTCTTTTGAAGTGGTAATGGGTGAACTGTGTACAGGTAGTCACAAAAACTTCGTGTGTTGTTATTTCTGTTGCTGAAGGGATACTTGCTGTAAGATAGGGACACCATGTTTGCCAAATGTAAGGCTTAGATTTTTGATGGTAATTGGTTTTTCATTTCACAAAAAAAAACGATTGAATGGCTCTTATGTAGTGATGACTATTTTAGTTAAAAGCCCAATGGGTTCGTTCTGCTTGAATTATGCCTTAATATTATAGGAAATGTGGCAGAAAAAAAGCGGAAAAGGAGTTTATAACTTCGTGGGTAATGGCCAGAGAAATATTTTATTTAATTTTTGTACAACATTTATATATAACCGAATTTAAAATTTCTGGACATAATAACTTATTTGTAATAATAATTTTAATTATTTTTACTTGTTAATAAATATTAATACTACTAATAAATGTAATATTTCCGAGGTGTGGGTGAGGAGACGTCTTACAAACTAAACATCCGACAGTTTAAAGTTGCTCAATTCAGCTGTTAGTCATTAAATGTAGGTCCCATTCCTTTCGTTCGTCCCAAAAATATAAAAACAGAAAAATGACACCATCGTATGGTACTTATATGAACCCGTTGCGCCATCTATTTATTGTTTTTTTTTTTTGTCATCTAATATAGCCGATCCGTCTTACAGTTGCTGTTCCTAGAGCTCTGAAAAGACATTACAGAGAATGATTTCAGTGCTTTTGACAGCAGCATTAAGAACCATCACTCTCTCAAAGATTGAGCAATACAAGTTCAGAAAAACTTTCAATTACATACATCAGTATAAATGTAGTCTCATACATACAAGCAACGCCTCATAAGTAAAGAACAGGTCGTAGTCCACTGTTTAATAGACTTTCTCAATTTAGTAGAGCCACCGAGGTAAATGTAATTCAAGTAGGTTTGCAATCTAAAATAGACTTCCAACCGCCTTTAAAGTGGCTAATCAAGTAGTCGATTTTACCCAATGAATCCCGATGATTTATGACGATATACGAAGTGATTGGTATTTATTTGCGCTTATAAAAAGCAAGCACTTGAGTATCTATGGACAGATAAGCAGTGTTTCGCCAAAAAGAGCAATTAGATTTCGAATGTTAGCTTTTGCATTTGCAAAACTGCACTTGGCCACTAAAAACCACAAAAGCTTTTTATTGCACCAACTCTTCTTCAGTTCGTACTCCGAATTATTATGCAGCTTTTTCAAAAAATTAACAGGAAAAGATAGTCCGGGTATGACGGAGGATTAATAACATTAGAACAACATGTAGAGGTCAAATTCCTTAACTGATACGAGAATGGTGTAAAAATGGATGAATTCAACTGCCAAAAAATTGGTATAAATGGGACGTACTAAACGTGACCATTAAAACAAATGGGACTTACTAAAACGACCATTAAACAAAGCACAAATCACTGTAATTTCAGATGCGGCTGAACACTTTTTTCTAAGGAATTTTCTCGGCTTATGATATCAACTCGCATGTATTTTATTCTAGGTGTCAAAATATTCAAAATATTTAGGACGCTGGGATACCTAGTTGATGTTAAATGTCAACAATATTCGTCTAGACTACGAAAATCATACGAACGCGTTGACTATAGGCAACTTGAATTGTTTTTGTATTCTCGCAGTCAGCGTTACCGTTGCGAGACTAAAGTCAAGAAATTTAGCACTTTTTCGGGAGAGCGTGCCACAATTTTTTGCTCTTTTGACCCTTTATATTTGGAAAAGACTTTTCGCATTTTTTTCTAGGTAATTTCAATTCTAAATAAATACGTTAAAAATGTAACACGGTTACCTATAACAAAACTACTATAGTGTGCGAAAATTCTTAATTCAAGAGTTAGCTTCAGAAATGACAACTTTTTCTCCCAGCGGCCTTTTTTTGGACTTTTCAGAATTTTTCAGCGTCCACGATCCACTGTGTTCATTCTGAAATTGATTTTCTGAATTTTTTTTTTTGATTTTCTTGACTAGATTAGTTGGCTACCCCTCCATAAAAGTCAACTGAAAAAACTATTCCCGTGACCACTCTAGGCCAATAAAAACTGAAATACATAAAGTTAGACAGCTGTCAGACTTAATAAACCAGAAATCCGAATGTCCCTATTGTTTAGATACATCTCCTTCGTTTGACGCTTCCCAAATGCTGTCAAATGGTTAGTTATAAATATGTTAGGTTCATTCGCGTACGCGGTTCAAATGGAACGCAATAAATATAAATTGATCGAAATTGCACAAAGTCTATTCACGTTCTCAACAAAAACGACATAACGAGAGCAAAATTAGAAAAATAACTAGAATTCAAGAATTTAAACCGACAAACACTGATAAATATGTCAAATTTACAAAGTTTACAAGAAACAACTTCAAAATCAGTCTTAAAAATCAATTGCGCACAAAAATAAAGATAATTCGACGGTGGTCGAATGTTCTCGCAGAACTTTGCATATAATGTATTGCAAAAAATTAAGATATATATATTAATTTGTGATATGGACTAGCTAATAATAATCGTGCTTTATTTCATATCAAGTAAATTAAGCTTTATGTTTTTTTGAAAGGAATAGCTTGATTCAATCTATTGTCTAATAAATGACAAGAGGCGAAAGTACGTATCAGATATATTAATGAAACACAAAATATATCTTTTGATTTGGGAAAACGAAAGAAATAAAAAGTGAATATTGTAAAGATTAATTTACATATAATTATAAAAAGAGTACAAATACACATTTATATTGGGCGACGAATATAGATTAATTTCCCCTTAAGTCAAATGAAGATCACCGACATCCAGTTAATTCCATTTCATCAATGCACATACCAACCGTAATTTTTCCGCTGCAAATTATCAGTACAGTTAACAGGGTTGACGTTAATTAAAAAAAAAACATTGACTAACTCGAACATAAAAATCCACCAGATAGGTATGGTATAATTTAAAAAAAAAAAACGTCGCTAGAAAAAAATGTTCACTACCTACAAATGAAAAAAAATATTCAATTTTAACAACATTTTTATTTTCAACAATATGCCTGTTATTTTTAGCTTCGTTCTCAGCAAAGCAAAGTACAGTAGGATTTTCAGCACGCAATTACAACAACTACGCTCTACTTGACACTTTAAGACTCGCAGTATTTATTGTAATTGTGTGCTGAAAATCTTACTTTACTTTGTTTTCCTGAGAACGAAGCGCAAAAAAAAAAACGCCTAATAAATCAAAACGTAAATACATAATGTAAACTTATGAAAAAAAAACAAATTCTGTCTCAAAGTTACAATAAAAAAAATAATTGTTTTTAAAATCACTACAAATCAGAAATAATTAGATCGATTTCATCTTCATCACCTCAATATCGGAGGCATTTTAAAATTATTTCTTAAAAGAACATTTTTAGTGCAATTTGCAAGTGTCATACTCGAATACCATCGATGTAATATCACCAGGGGCGTAATAATTTAGAAAAACATGTTTTTGCAAAAAGTCACTAGAAAAGTAACTAGAATTTTTTATGGACAAAAAATACATTTTTGCCACTAAACTTTTGAAAATTCCACTAGATAACGACAAAGTCACTAAAACGGCAACCGGCAGTTAAATCCCGTCATTATCTTGCGGCTGGCGGAAAACAGTCAGCCGCAGTCGTCACTCTTTTATATTAAACATATTTTATTAATAAACTTTGATAGTAAAACTCTGGACATTTCCTTGTTTTATTATCCAAAATTTATAGAAATTTGTTACGGTAGTGGTGTTAAAAAAGCATCTATTTCAGAATGGTTAAACGATAAAACCCAATTCTTGATACTATTTAAGAATACTGTTCACTCTCTCACACCTAAGGTTTTTTGGTAAATTATTAGATATATAGCCGAGCACCAGTAACATAATAAGAACGTGGAAATGTATTTTGTGGGTTGTTGGTATGTGGTTCGTTAATCGATAAAAAAAAAACACGTTTTTTTCTTAAACCCCGCTTACAAAGAAACTCGATGTCTCCAACATAAGATAGAGTTCGTCATGAGCCGGGTTTTACCGTAGATCTTCGTAAGGAGAAAATGTTGAAAAAGGAAATTACCTTGAGTGAGTTTGGTTGCACACTTTGTGATGAATACGTTATATTTGAATATGTAACAATATTCACTAATATTGTGGTATTGACACGCAAGTTGTGACTATCGTGACCTCTAATACCCGGAATTTTCAAAAAAAAATATCTAACTTTGTAGCCTTAAAGGAAGAAGTGCGAGACGTTTGAACAATTCAAAACTAGGGATTTTGCGATTAACTTTACACACCATTCTTATTGCATGCTTCTGTTTGAAATAAGTGCCACCCAGCAATAAATTCCATACTGCGATTTCGGTTTCAATATGCCATTATCAAATAATTTTAAAATAGGTAGTTTACAGTACTTCCTAAGGTGGTATGATTGTCCTACAACTCCATTTAAATAACTTTTCAAATAGGATTTATGCTCCTTCCAATTAAATTAAGATGTCAAAGATGTACACGCAGAAAATTCACTTATTTAAAATCAATCAACTTTCGGTTAAAAACTACCAAGAAATACTGTTAATATAGATCCTACAGAGTTACTGGATTAAAAATAACCCAGTCAACTTGTTTAAGGAAACTCTGATAAAAATAACCGATTTATCAATTTCCCCTCCAAATTTCCTCGGTCGTAAATAACAAACTAACTTGGTAACCTTTAACCAAGTTACTTTGTTGTTATAAGCTAACCTACTTGCTAGAATTTAACCAAGTTACGCTGTTGTTTTTAGCCAACCCACTTGATTGAATTTAACCAAGTACTCTGTTTCTTTAGAAATCCCACTTGGAGAATTCAACAAAGTTGCTTTGTTGTTATAAGTCAACCCACTTGGTAGAATTTAACCAAGTTACTCTGTTGTTATTTACCAACTCTCTTAGTTAAAATTAGTCAACATACCTCGTTGCATTTAACGTCCGTGGATCTAAAAACTGAGCCAAATTTACAAACATTGAATGGGTTAAATTTTCACGAGCAAAGTGGTTAAAAGCAACCCAGTGATTGGTTATATTTAAACAAGACTTATTGATTGTTTTTAACAGCTAGGTTGTTAGATTTTAACAAGCATTGAATGGGTTAAAAATTGGTAAGAAGAACGGTTATTAATAACCAATCGGTGTGTTAAAACTTCAAATTGGCTATGTTGTTGTCAACTAATTTACTTATTAGATTTTAACAAAAACCAAAATAAAACTTTTTGGTTGATATTAATCTACTAACTTGATAAAAACTTATTAAGAGTGTTATTTTTAGCAGTATGCATTTAACCTTTTTAACTCTGTAGTTTTTAACAACAACTACTCGTTTATTTTCTACAGAGACTAAACTAATTTTAACCCATTTTTTTTTAACCGAGAAAAAATCGCACTCGGTTAAGGTCAAAGCTTCTGTGTGTAAGTCGATCAATGAGGTTTAAAGGTTGAAGTATATCTACGTACTATGGAGTATATTATCAGTACGCGAATAGACCTATTATCGAAATTATGGGTGTTCAACGACGTCATCAACATATAAACATTTAAATAAACTAAAAAAGACAGTGTCAAAAAGTACTCTAAGCTCTTAATTAAAAACAGATCAATTAGGGCAGTGAAACCATCTTCCACAGCAGAAGAATACAGAGTCATAAAAAAAATATTTAGAACAGTTTTAAACAAAATTTCCACTAATGAACTGCAAAAAAAACATACTAATATCGCATTCCTATATAGCTAAGAGTCACTTAACAAATCAAATATTTCACCATACATTGGTATTAGGCACCTACGGTTAAAAAAAGTCTCAAAATATTAAAAAAGGGATAGTTCCCTTCGCAAAGCTTATGAAGATAGAAGCGATTCGAGTCATTATCCACAAACTTTCCTTCGTACAAGAAGCTGATTTGGTGGGAAAATTTTGTTGGCGCCTGATATGAAAGCTAAAAAAAATTGGTATGGCGCGAATGATTAACTTTAGCATGAAATGCGTTGACCGACGATGAATGGACGATAAAATAAAATTCGTGGTAATGAAGACACTTCCTTGTGCTAATAATCCAACAGCGATGAAGGCACACTACTCAGAATATCAACAAGATATAATAGCACGAGTCAGCACAGCCTTCACCGACTGAATGCGTTGCACTAGAACCACCCAAGGTGTCTCTATTCAATTAGTTAATTTGGTAACTGAGTATTGCCAAAAGGAAGAACAATTATAATCCTGAATTTAAATTAAAATACCCCTACAACATATTCTAAATAAACCGTTAAAAATATAAACGAAAATCAAAAGTAACAATTCTGTGGTCACAAGGCAAAACCGCTTAAGTCTGTTTTATTCATTGTTCAGGAGAGCAGTTTAAAGTTGTTTTACTCCATTGACTCTAGTGACTTAAGCAGTTTTTTTTTTTTGAAATTGTGGCCACGTTTTTAACGATATAAAGCTGAAAAAAATTTACAAAATAGATTTGGATACGCTGAATCTAATGACATCAAAATCTCAATTTCGTCTTAAGTCGACTTAAGCGGTTATGGCTTGTGGCCACTGAATTGTCTTCACTCTATCCCCGCCAGAGTTTACTATTTTTCCAATCCTTAAATTTGGCATATACCCTGATCGAAACGAACATTTTTTTTTCGCCAGTAAAATTTCAAAACAAATCCTACCAACTTCAATCTGTTATCCATTTATTTCCTTTAAAGAACTGGAATTGTGTCCATTTGTCCATCACAAGACAAGCACGAAACAAACTCCCATAATAACGTGTACCGAAAAAGCATAAACGTGCAGCAACAAAAACACACACAAAAACAACAAAGGCACACATACCTAAACAAGCGAAAACAAATTAAAACTGGGACATAAAAACCATAACGATCGCTTTGGCAACTTGAACTTTGCGCGACTTCTGTAGGTAGGTATTCATAAAAATTACGGAAAAACAAAATCGTAATCCAAGCCAAAAAAAAGTTAGATCCTTCAAATAGAGATTATCCTTGACGGTGATGCAGCCGATGTAAGGGACACTGTATTTCGGCTTTATTGGTACATCATCTTTTACTTTTTTTTGCGCGCTATCCCCCTGAAGCACTCTAAAACGTGGGGTTTTGAAATGAATTGGGATTAATTATTGGGAAAAGGATTCTGGGGTTTTTTCTTTCGTTATATTTTCCACCTCAGCTTGGTACATAATATATTTTTAGATATTTCACTAAGACACTTTCACAGTATCAACTTGGTAATTTGTATTATTTTTTATTTCACTTTTGGATTATATTTGCCAACGCGTAGAATAGCCCCGCAACCACAGACCGTTGGAAAAAAATAGTAGGTAATAAAAGAACGCATATCAAACGAAAGCGAACACTAAAATTGGCCAGAGATCGGCTGACGTGCCTAACCGTCGGCATTTAAGTAACGACTAACGACCACGAGGACGACATCTATTTGCTGAACTGTTATACGAATGCTGCTCTAACGACGCTGAGTTTATTTACATTTTAGCGGCAGTCTTGCGTTGGAGAGGTATTGCAATTGTGGCTTCACAGAAAGCACATGTTAAATTGAAGGATATATCGTCAATGTGAATGTACGTTTTGTTTTGATGGGGAATTGAGTAATATCCGTTTTGGCAATTGCGCAGGCACCGTGTCAATAGCGCTCTTTGGATTGCCAACTGTTATACGGATTGACTACGTCTAATGTATCCCATCAAAGGACGAGTTCTTCTCTCTGTTGTTAGGTTCGAAATTTGAATTCGAATCGGTTCTTCGCGAGGGGAAATCAAACGGAGAAACATAAGAGAGTTGGCTGCTCTTTAGGAGGTGATTTTCGTGGCAGAGCTTCGTAGAGCTTTCCGACTTAGACCAAAGTATTGGTTGCCGTTTTGTCCGCTAGATGGTTTAAGCAAATTTTAAAACATCTTACGGTTAGGTTAGGAGGACTTAGCTCAATAAGAGCTTATGCTTCTTAGGTAGATTTATTCAGGGGATAAGCTGTCTTGTATTTGAGTGAATAGCAAGCTTCTGAAAGTAGAGATAAAAGGGAAGCTAATTCCATGCTCTATTGGTCCTAGATCCACTGTACTGGTTCCTGTATTTGGAGTCAAGTAGCCGTTAAGCAGTTAAAATGTTTTCTCTGTGTATTTGACTAAGGACTGTTTAAGTGGGCATTTATCGCTTCGTTTGCCTACTTATGAGGCGAAGAATGTTTCGCTTTATTTAAATTATTTGAATGGAGTGATTTGTGGGGTGATTTTTAAAGAAGTTTAGGCTACCGATGCGATAGTTAGCGCGTGTTCCGATTGTAGCTTTAAAATCGAGGCAGTGATAGGGTGTAGGTCATTGTGGGCTTTAATATTGGTTGGGTGTGGCTTTAGAGCTGTAAGAAAGATAAGCCACAGCTATAGGTTGAATTTTTTTTAAAGATATATTGGCACGAGAGATTTAAGGGGCTGGATGGATCACAAGGGATGAGTTGCAAATGCAATCAGAAGCGAAGTACTCTGATGTTATAGTCAGTGAGTGGAAGATTGCTGAAGTCCACCAACCCGCATAAGAGAGGTCGTTCTAATTGTCAACGGTTGATCAGTGTCATCTATCACTTAAAGTGGAGGGTCATTAATTATCTAGTAACATCAGTAACCTCCAACACGGTCCAAAGATCTGATTTGAAAGAAGCAAAGGTAAACTATCCAGACATAGAAATTAAGGTTTTGACAACCCTCGTTCACCTTTTTTGATGACCGCTAGACGACGTTCAATTGATTCATTTCTAAGATGACAGTTCCATCGTCAAACTAAGACCCTTCCAACGTCACATTGTAGGAAAAGTATGTCCGTTGATGCGCATACAAGAGGTTTCAGATATTGCCTGAATAAAATTACTTCTCGGGAACGGAATAACGAGCGTCTTGAAGGCAGATTTTCGCCCTTAATTTTTCTATACCCACCTTAATAATGAGACTGAACCGGCAATGGACTATTTCATATAGGGAGACCAGGTGACCACCACTTCAGCTTGGGAAACGTTGGCCCAACTATTTGTGTAGATTTTAAGAAGCCTCATTCCTGACGAAATTTCGGAGTCCCATCAGCAGAGAAGCGTTGTCTGGAAGTAGGCGAACGTTCAAATATAGAAACACAGTATATTCTGCATTTTTAAGCAGCTGAAGCTAACTTTAAGATCATGAAATGATCAGTAGAATTATCTGATTATTGAGAGGCATCTAAGCTCATCAAAACAATTTCTGCATGACTTACATTCCATTAGGAGACTAATTTTCCTGGGAAGAGGTTTCAGCTTTCCGCCATTAACCCTAGAACAATAATCCTCGGCCGTGAGGCAGATTTTGTTTCAATTAGACATATTTTTCAATTTCCAATCAAAATTCTGCACAATCTTTCTATTTTTCATATATTTTTTTTTATTTTCAAATAAATAAATATTAGTTTGTTTTCTTGTTTTTAAAACTGACTATAATATTGATAACTAACCATACTGACTCTGTACAGCACATGTACGGTACGGCTCGAGCACATTTGCATTCGTAAATTTGTGAGTTGTTCAATTCAAATTCCTCTAAGCCTCTACTCTCTACAGTTGTCAAATGTCAATAATCTTTGCATTAATTATCTTCAGCTAATGCGTTTTCCAAGCAAGTAAAAGGTGAATATACCTTAAATGTATACAAATTCTAAAGATTTATTTATAACACAAACTTATTTATATTTTTTTAAGTTCGTTTTTAAATTTTTTTTTTCTGTATTGAATGATTATTGTGATGTGTTGTTTCTTTAAAGGATTTTGTTATTTTGTATTTTTATTTTTGTTTCATTTGTTTTTAATACATTTATGTAATTGAAAAAAACAATATTTTCTTGTCATACATATGGTACACTATAGTGGCTCAAATTTGGATAATTTAGCTGTTTTTTATTATTCCTCTATGATCCAAATAGATCATCGATTTACATGCACTTAGAGCAACAGCACATGATCCTGCTTCTCAGCGAGATCACGATTCATGATCTGAAAATTATTTCTACTATTTCCCACTAGATGGCTTGTTTCATTTTTAAATGTTGGTGTGCCTGTTTACAATAGCCACCTAATCACGTTGCCAGACAAAAAAATGAAACACAACAGATCAATTGATTTTTTCGCGCACGAATTAAAACCCCGTCCGTATTCCGAGTTATTTTCGTTCTATAAAGGTATGCCCAGACCAGCCAAACACTTGATAAACAATTGTATATCTCCATGCTTTATGAATATATGAAATGTTTTGCTGGTTTGGATCTGTACACCAATAAAAAAATTATGAAATGTTTCACAGTTTCCCAATCGTGATGGGAAACGAGCGCTGTTTTCGATTTTCCTTTTTAAATAAAATAAAAATGTCAAGAAAAGCTTAGAATACCTAATGAGAAAGTGATTCATTTAATACGATTATTTGAATTAAATCGTGTGTCACGTGATTCCCGAGACCAAAATTACGAAAATATAAACTTTAATCGCTGCTAATAACCCTACCACATTATTTTCTTCTAGTTGGACTAGAAAAATAAAATTGAAATATTTCATAAACATTTTTAGTAACTAAATTTCAAAAATCTTTTATAAATGTGTATGAAATGTGCCCGATTTGCTTCAGAAAGATTTCTGGAAAGTTTCGCTGGTCTGGACACACATTAATATGCCAAAACAAACGGAAGTGCTAGCAGCAAAATATTGTTCATGTGTTGCATATTTGAACATAAAATACTAAATTTGTTTCTAAAAAATATGGAAAAGAAAAATTATTCAAATTTGATTCAAATATGGTAACACCCGCGACAATGCAAGCGAAATGGGATGTGCCTTGTGTGACGTCACGTTGAGCAGAATATTTGCAGTATGGCTGGTGGCAATGTGAAGTTTATAATAATCTGTATTATCTGTTTTGTTTTTGAAAGCAACTGTTGCCAGAACTCAAAAATTAAACTTTTCAATGATCCGTCTTTTTTTATTTTCGTGATCTGATCCGGATCAGAGCACGCTGATAAGAAAAAAACAGCTTTTGATACATTAAAAAAAAAACGATACATTTTTCGAAGAGTCAACGGCAACTCTGCTCCCATGGGATTGTGTTTCCTTGTCCCTTGATGGTTGATGCTAACTCATACTCAGTTGGGAAGCAGACGCGCTGGATAGCGGACGTTTTTTTTCTATTTCTTTTTCTAATTTCATTGTTTAATATCCAAGTTATAGAGCTCGGTGTCGCCTGAGTGAGGATTAGTTTTTAAGGTGAGTTTTGTTTCAGTCTTTAATTTTACTTTTTTGTACTTTTTCTGCTATTTGCATGGAATTAAATTAAGAAAGTGCAAAAGTGGTTACAAAAATTGTCTGACGATAAGAATGAAAATCAGGATAATTGGAAAATCCAATATTTCAATTCCGATGGTTGGATTATTCCGAACCACTTCGGATGTACAGTGAAATAAGTTCATAGAAATGGCTAATTTTTTAATAACGTGGCCACAATTCTTGTGATACGACTCTGATTTTTTCTTGTTATGAAAGCGTTTTTATTTATTTATTGTTTTTTTTTTATTTCTGCAAAGCTTATATGGAATTTTAAAAGAAATAATTTTTATTTTATTTTTTGTAAAGTTGTCACTTATTTGAAAAGTGTGAAAATGCGTTTTTTAATTTAAAACTTCAATGTTTTTTCTCAAAAAGTTACGTAAGTATAATAAATACTTTTAAAAGGTAAAAATTACTGTTTTAAATGATTCATCGGGCGTTTTTTTCTTTTTTTCAAAAGTAGCCTTCCAGGCGAGGATAAGTGTTTAGCGACAAAAAAAAGATAAGTATTCTAAAGTTAGACAGGCTGAAGAAACACTTGATAGGAGTGCAGGAGTGCAGGTCTGTTTTCTGTGCGTTCCATTTGTCCATACACTATATCGTCATCGCTACAACGACCTTAATACATATGTATGTCCGACTTCTTATGAACGCCAAGTTGTCTCTGTGCGGTTATCTTGGAGCCAGAATGATATAGTTCAGTCGTTTTAGGTCCTGAAAGTTTCATTTCCCTTGAACATGCCAAAACAATTAACAAAACTAGATCTAGGTATAGCTAGTCTTGACTGAAGAAAATACTTTTTTAATGGTACCCTTTCTCAGCCTAAACCTGATAAGCGAGTCTGTTATATAGGATAATCAGATTCATGAGCTTACAGTTGATTGCAGAGACAGTATCTTGTATGCAATGTTAAGAAGTCGGCTGTGTCTGCATTCCCGGTCCAATAAAAAAGCTGTATTCATTAAGTGGCACTGCAATTTATTTTATCATGCGAATCTCAGTTGAAAAGAATTTAACCGATGAATAAGTTCAGCCCTGTGAGTTTTAGCGACGAAAGCTTAAAGAAGCGACATTTTTTGCTTCCACATTTTTTTAAATCAAAATTTGATACGGCTTGACTTGAGACAGGCTGAAGGGATTTTCGTTGATCGTCATCAAAGTTTCCTTACTTGTGCTTTGCATATCTTATTCCCGCATCAGAATTTATTGGAACTCTCGAAGTTCCCTGATTTTTTTCTGTTGGAAAGTTTGTGGGTTCCGCCTTTTTTTGGAAAGTTGCAGATGAAAGTCATATAATTGCATTTGATATCAAAATCCTTTCCAGTACAACTTGGTATTCTTTTAAAATACGTCTTTTACGATAACTGATATCGATTTTTGGAACTTGACTGCTTTTGTTACCAATTTCACAGCACCGAATGCCATTCCAATCGAACACATTACTTGAGGCGCATAGGAACCTATATTTCCTCATTTCACAAGGTACCTACCAAGACGAGAAGATCTACGGTTGGTCCACTTTTACCTACTTAATAAAAGTAGGTAGGTGGTGTCGATCCAAGGTCCGTATGTTCCAATTTATGTTCAAAATTCAATTTAGCCTCGCCTATGTCCAGAACTAATTACCACCTAATTTTCTATAGCCCAGCCCAGATGTGATTCGATTAACGCCGCCCATCATAATAATCTCCAATATAATTGGCGAACTAATTGTCGCATGTTGGGCGCCCAAATGTGCGAAGAAATACGAAATTCATATTCCCTCGATTGCACGAGGGGGCGATGAGCGAAATTCTCCATTTGATTGAATTACGTTCCACTGCCAACATTTTTGTTCGATGTCGTTCTAGTGGGCAACTTGGCAATGTCTTCATTAAATGGTTCCATCATAATTTTGTTCTATCAATGCGCTAGAATAATTGAATAGAAAAATAAACCCTAATGGATGTCATCATCATTTGAAATATTTAATCCCCCGTCTGATGATAAGCCCGATTGGATTCTATTCCATATGACTGGTTGAAGAGGTTTATTTCAAAATCGATAGCACCGTTGGATTTTCAATGTCCTCAATGGAATCATTATCCTATTTCATCACTGCAGTTCCGCTCTGAAATGTGCAATCTCTTTAGATTTGTTTGTCCCAGGGAATTGCGGATTTTTAGATTAAAAAGGTTGTGGATTAGCCACTGGGCGTTGCTATTTTGTATTAAATTTTTAAAATCGACATTGGACGGAAATTGGATATTTATAATACTGGAAAAAAATAAAACGAGACGCGTGTAGTGCATGAATTTTTTTTTTCTGTATATACCTGATACACAGCAATATACGACAAATAATAAATTGAGCCGTTCCGAAGCCACATAGCTTCTCCATGACTATTTACTATATCAAAGGTAGGCCAATTTTATTTTGCAACAAGAGTAGGTGTCTTTAAGAACTCTGGAGAAGAGGTTCAAGACATAATCATTGCCTGCAAAGGAATGGGGAATGGACATTTTTATATTTTAAGCAGATGTTCTCAAATCAGTCTAAAAAAACCGTCCTGGTGTGGGAAGTTGACTCAAATGTGGAAACTCTTATATCCGGGCTCTCAATTAACTGGTGTCGGTGGCATATGGCACACGTAAGCCTCAGCGCTGTAAGGAAAGTCTAGTGATCCATATTTGATATCGCCAAAACTCCGAGAAAATCTTCCAATTGTGAAGCTTGTCTTAAAATTGAGGAAATAACTGGAAGATTGATTTTCTTATAGCTTGGGTCGTGCAAATTTATTCGTGGTGAAAACCGACATCATCAGCATATGCCGGCAGAAACGTTGATCACATTTTAGAGAAAGCATCGACACTATATCAGTAAAAAAGGGGAATGCTGCCTTGTGGGCAACCTCTGTCTACCCCTGATATCACATGGCAGCAACATCTACATCTGCTCACAGTGATCCAGTAACGAGCATTCATTCATTCACATGTCCATCAGAATTGGATATTCGTCGGTCGTCGCATTATCGAAAGCAGTCCCAATAATAATGAAAATATCTACGATATATTTAAATATTTTTGCTTTGGAACCCACTTTTTATTGTTGATCCTACACACAAGGTTGTCGGTCGTGGTATTATGGTCCATGCGCTGAGAACAAAACATGTCGATCCCGAGTAACGCAAGTCATATTAAATTGCGAACTAAATTCGTAGTTCAGGGGTCGAATCGCCACATCAGTGAACGAGCTATACGTACAAGGAATTATGCCGGTTTAAGACACAAAACAAAAACAAATTCCGTCACGTATTGCTCGTTCACGGAAGAGACGATTCGACCCAAGATTTCGCCTGGTTGTCTGATAGAATTTATTTTTTTTTTGTACGGTCCACTGGAGACTGGACCACTCAGACCATCCATCCAGTATTATATTTTTAAATCGAATAACAGCACTCACCACATCAGCACCGAAGATTCTCCACCTGATCCGGTCCGAGCAAAGCCAGGACAAGTGATCCGAGGTATATCGTTGCCCTCTATAGAAGACATTGGCATCACTTAAACCACAATAAGATGTTTGAGGAAAGGAAAGCGTCCCGTAAGAAAGCCAAAAAGTTACGTGGGTATTTTTCTGCTGAGCGACAGAAGTTCGGAGCATACGTTTAGTCTGTCTGAGACATCCAATTGTCAATGAAGGCCCTGAAATACTGCGAGGTAAAAAACTCTTTTGAAATAGAATGGAAATGCCGCACAAGCTGCTAAACATAGTTCCAAGTAACTTTACCGGTAGGAGGTTAAGGTACCAGACTGACGACTGAGTGCCACAAGGCTGGGTTGTTGGACCTCTCCTATGAAATATAATGTACGACGAAGTCCAGCGACTATTTGAACTCTTTCAAATGAACACATATCGAGAGGGTCCTCCCCGGATGCAGCAATTGGCGTAATCAATAAATGGTTGGATTCTGCTGGCCTAGAACTATCTGACCACAAGACTGAGGCTGTCTTGAATAACAGCCGAAAGTCCGTGCAATTTTCAAAGTTTCGGGTTGGGAAACAAACCATTATGTCTAAAGAGTCAATGACGTACCTGGGAGTATGCTGGACAACAGGTTCAACTTTAAAGCACACGCCCAGTACGCCAGTAAGAAGGCGTCACATATGCAAACAGTTCTTTCGTGGATGCTGCCAAACATCGGTGGCACTGGATACCCCAGGAAGATGATGCTTTCCAGAGTGGTCAACTCATTACTTTTATACGCTGCAGCGGTCAGGGCGGGGGCTCTTAAAATGAAGGAAATAGGATCTGTGCAATAAAAAACAATAAGCGGATTTCGGACAATTTCCGACGAAGCAGCCTGCGTTTTATTGGGAATGCTCCCCATCGACATTCTCGCCAGCGAAATACAAAGGCTCTACCTTAGGCAAAGAGCCAACCAGCATCAGCGTTATTAGTAGGATAAAAGAAGAAGAAAGGGAAACATTTACCGCACTATGGCAAGCCATTTGTGAAAATACGGAAAAAGGCAGATCGAAGTCTGGATAAAAGGCACACACGAGGAATGCAACTACTATCTGTCGGGGCACAGCGTCTACCGAAAATACCTCTACAGATTTGGCCCCAATAACTCACCTTTCTATCCCGAATTCCCAGACGAAGAAAAACATACGGAACCCGCAATGGTCCTCAATAGTCGCTTTGCAGGAGTAAGAGTGAACTTACCTATCCCTCAGCGTGTAATAAGCTGTATGTTGAGGTCATGAGACGACTGGTTGTAGATGTGTTTCTTTATACCGAGTGTACACGAAGAGGAAAGAAGACTGATAAGACCAAAAAGAGTCGAATTGACAGACTCAAAGGACAAAAAAGCCCTGACCGAGGATGCAATTTGTTGGTTTCCTCTATAGGCGCTATGAGATTTCTGACTAAACTAAAAGGCAGAAGCCGCTGGTTGTTCAAAAATAAGGAAATGGAATGGGTACTCTCTTCGAGAAAGGGGCAGGAATTGAAAATATTAAAACATCACAAAACGAAACTCTTCCAGGTTCGATCCCGGGAAAAACACAAATTAGGCAGTTTTTTTCACTGTTCCACCTCTCGCGAACGTCTGACAAACATCCGAAAGTATAACTGTCATGAAGGAGCTTCTGAATTAGCCGTTGGCCCCGGCATAAAATTGTAGATCCATTTGTCCCAAAAATTAAAAACTCACACAAAATTGAATAGTAATGGAGTGCCTACGGGCCTGCTGGGAAAACTTTTTTACTTTTTAACTATTTTCCACATGTGCATGCTATTGAAACTCTTGCATTAAAAAAAGTACCGTCGGCAACATGGGAACATGAACATGTCCAACAGGTCCATATATCCGACGAATGTCCATCATTCAATGTCAATGTTGAAGAGCTCTTTCGACTTCTCTTTAGAAAAAAAGTTGAACCCAATCCAATCACCGTGAAAATGATTTCCAAATAATGCAACATCCTGTCATAAAGCTTTTTCAAAAAAAATTTCATTCCATGGGTTCTATGAGTCAATGCGATGCGATTTTTACCTAGTTAGCTACTTTAGAATGTTATTTTCATTTTCGAATAATAAAACATAAATGTCAGTATACGAAGAGGCAGCAAATAACACTAACGAGTGATTTATATCACACGTGAAGAAGAAATACTTTCGGGGAGTTAGCGCCAGCCAAAATTACACCTCGCTTAATATTGTAATTTATGCATTCGAACCATCACAGGTGTTAGCTGGCCCAGAACTCCTCAGGGGCATGCCTAATGAGTAGACCCGAGTCACACACGCCACTTTACCATGGGATAACATTATGTGTCTTCATTTATTTTCGGCTGAGATTTAGGTTAACCAAATACCAATACAGTTGGTTGCTGTGGCAAATGAATGAGTACAGAAAATAGGCACTGTTACCAAGACAAAGATTAAAGTCAAAAGATTGAAGCTACTCTCGTCATTCGGGGACATATGGGGTGTCGTTGAAATCGCTGTATTATTTTCTTGTGTCCTTTAAAAATAGAGAATTTATGAAGGGCGCAATGCCCCATATTTCGCAATTAAATTAAATGCGGTGGTGTAGTTTTGACAAAAGGGATACCCAAGGGTCGTTTTGGGTCTACCATGATTAGCAAACAGATGAACCACAGAGAGTTCTGTCTACCAGATGAAGGTGAGGATAAAAATTCGTAAATTATTTAAGTTTTAGTGGTGTGTATATTTGACCAAAGCGGATCTTCCAATAGAGCTCTTTAAATTGTTTATCAGTTGAATGTGGATTTGTCAACAGAAAGTTAGATGTTAGTTCTTATTGCCAAAAAATAACTAAATGTGCGCATACGGATATGAGTCCACAGATTGTTGATTTCGAGTTAGGATTGATCCCAAGACTAGGTAATGAGAGCACTTTTAGTAGGCAATGATGGGGGACTCAAGTTGCTGACGCATTGGGAGTTTCCCTTCTATAGTCTTAATTTGAAACAGACGATTAAAGAAGAGCTAGTTGATCAGAAATTTACTGAAAACACCTGGGAAAAACTGCCATAAACCAAACAAGATGCCTCAATACGATGTCCCCCGGACGCCGGACCTATGATAACTAATTTAAGAGAGTAAAAAAAAAACGAGTGTGCTTTAGACCACACGACTGAAGTAAAACTTCTTATATAGATGGAGCTACTACAATGTGGCGCAAAAATAACCTTCCGATGTTTTTTGGCTGTAATTAAACAAAAAATTAAAAACTTTGATTCTTTTTGTGGATTATTTTTATTTGGTCTTTTAATTTTTTTTACATCAAGTCGAGAATATGATGTCATGTAAATGGCCGCCGCCACAGTTGATTGTCATTCGAGCCCTTTTTATGGCATTTTCCATCACTTTGGCCAAAACTTCCGGCGATAGGTCCTCACATTCTTGACGGATATTGTCTTTAAGAGCTGCAAGAGTCTGAGGCTTGTTGACATAAACCCGCGACTTCAAAAAGCCCCACAAAAAGAAGTCTGGACCGGTCAAATCAGGCGATCTTGCGGGCTAGTGCAAATCGCCAAAAACGACCCGGGAACACCGCTTTCAGAATATCGGTTGTGGTTCGCGCAGTGTGTGCCGTAGCTCCGTCCTGTTGGAACCACATGTCCTCCAGTCCTAAATCGTCCAATTAATAATAATAATTGGCGCAACAGGTCCGTATGGACCCAAGCCTAGCTTCTCACAACCATTCGTCTTGTGTGAGTTTTTTATTTTTGGGACGAATGGAAGGGATCTACAATTTTATGCCGAGTCCAAACGGCCAATTGAGAAGCTCTTTCATGACAGTTATACTCTCGGATGTTTGTCAGACGTTCGCGAGAGGTGGCGCAGCGAAAAAAACCTTAAGTTGGAATTTGGGTTTTTCTCGGGATTCGAACCTGGGACCCCTCGCTTAGTAGTCCAACACACTAACCACTAAGCCACTGCGCCAGCGGTTAGTGTGTGAAAAAAATCGGTAAACATGGCCCTATAGCGCGCACCGTTCACTGTTGTCGTTTGACCAGCGGCGTTCTCGAAAAAAAATGGCCGCGTCAACAGAGGCGATATTCTCGGCACAACGGGCGCTCCGGGGCCCGCCACTCTTGGCAACGTCTCGTGTTGTGCCAGTCTCTTCGAGGCGAGCGGCTAAACGTCGCAGTGTTTCACCAGTTGGACGGCTAGGAAATCTGCGACGAAATTCACGTTGTGCCAAAGTCACCGACCGATTATTGCTCAAATACATAGTCACCAATATTCCGCGTTCTGGAGCAGTGTAGCGTAACCTTGTTTATTAACGTGTATTTCGCATGTGTTTACTACACAAATGTCAAAACAGAACTGACATTAGGGGCCAATCGCAAAATTTATGGCATTTTCTGATAGGAGGATTACTTTTGCACCACCTTGTATTTATTTATATACATTTTTAGTTTATACATATTATAATATCAATTTTCTTCAATAATTTGCTGGCTATGAGAGGAAGAAGAGCAAGAGCACTGCTCTCTCTTGCTCCTACAATATGTATGATATAGACAATAGGCCACGGTTGCCACTTACAAAAAAAAACTCAAATTATTTTAAATGATTTTGCATAAAATTACCAGCTGCTAGAAGACATGGGAGAGATGATCTCCTATTTTTTTTTTATAACAAACCCTTAACAAATTAGAGTTCAATGTCTGTATATAAAGAATATGATTAATTATTATTATTCACCAACTGTCAAGAGAAGAAAACGAGTGCATTCTGTAAATTTTTGAACAGCGAATAAAACAGTTTTATATGGATATGCAAATAATGCAATGCGTTCACTCAGAAGCAGTAAAGTAGCATTTAAATGAGGTGATATCGTGTTCGCATTCTTGGTACATTGCTCAAAAATTTACCATAACCAAAAAATACTAAGTTTGTTAAAAAATTACCAAAGTGGCAACCTTGCAATAGGCGTGCACTATGTCTTGGATATATGAAATGTAACTGGCTATGAGAGAATGAAAAGAAACAGTGTGCTCGCACCTCTCTCTGTTGCTCCTACAGTGTGATACAGACAATAGGCTTCCACTGCAGTGATACCAGACTTTAGAGGCAGGTTATCCCTCAAAATATCCCTTTTATGTTTACAAAATAAATAAATTTATTATATTAAAAAATACTCGTGGTTCATTCACAGACACATATGTCATTTTATGAAACAGTTTAGGGAAATATAAAAAAAGAAAATGAAAGCATTTAGATATTTTGAATGACTTTTTCCTACACATGAAAACATTTAATTTGATCGTAGGTTGAATAATTTGTTTATTCTTAATGAAATGAGCAATTAAGAACAAAATTTGACCAAAAAGTAAAATCCCTTTCTTTTTGTACTATGAGGTATGAAAAATCCCGTTTAAGTTATTATTAGTGAGATAATCCCGCAAACAGTGATAAATCCCCCGATCTGGTATCACTGCTGCACTGTATGATGTGTCTTAGATAATGAAACGTAACTGGCTGAGAGAAAGAGAGAACGAAAATGTGTGCTCGCATATATCTCTCTTGCCTCTACATTTATATTCGAAACGAAACGTAACTCTCTCTCTTTTTATCTCACTAACTTATATCTCCCTCTCAACTTCCGCTCGCAATTTCCGTAACGCTTTCGTGACGCATTCACCAGCTTACCCTCCAAGTCAGGCGTGCCTAAAGAAGTATTACTTCAAAAACTGATAATATGTTTCGATACCTTTTATGACGGAAACTGTTAAACTCAAGTGAGGGGGTTATTTCAAAACCGATTTTTATGAAATATAGATCAAATGGAAGGTGAGTTTCCGGAGCTGAATTCATGGAAAAACTGATTTGTCACAACGTTTCAAGTTCCAAATAATACGAAAAAGTAAAGAAATTAACTGCTGTATAAATAATACTGTCGAAGAAAAAATATGGTTCCAACATATCCAGCGAGAAGCTACAAGGAGGCGAAGAAATAAACCAAAATCGATTGTAACTCTTCTATAGACTTGGAAAAACACGGAGATAGATAACAGCGATAGCTGGAAATTTGGGAAATACGTTTTAAGCCATTTGAAACTGAGGTAGGTGCACACGTAGACAGACCAAGCTCAACCTCAAGACCCTAACCATAGCAGAAGAGGAGATACAATTTTTCTGCCACATTCGGTTAGAGAGCATTTGTGTTCAGAGGAAGACCCAACATTTAATAATGAACGGTGGACACCCTGCATGCTTTATAAAAAAAGTAGATGCACCTCAGACCAGGTGGGAAACCAACAAGTTCTCCCACCGACTTCTGCTCAATTTGTAAGACTGCTGCATATGGGTAGGGGTTTGAAAAACGACTGGAGAAAACAACAGCTTCTCGTAGTAATCAGCAAAGGAAAAGGAGCCACCGATGCAGTATCGGAATACAGGTCCTTAAACATGCCTGATGCGGCAGAAAAACTCTTTCAGAGATTAATCATGTCTACCAGCAGAAGTTCTGAGAGCAGCCCACCTATCGAACAAAACTGGATCTTAAGCAACCAGTAGAAGAGGAAACATTTTTAACTTTCCACCAGGTTCAAAGCATTTGCCACCATGACAATGAATTGGTGAATCGCGGTAACTTTTAAGAAAATGAGGTCTCACCTTAAGAGACAACGAGTTAATCTATGACACTGAAGATGGACTGCAGACTCAAGACTCAATTAATGGAATATTTCCTGTAATACAGTCCTTGAAATAGGGATGCCTAAGAATACATTCCCATGCGACGCATACAAGTTATGGATGCCAAGGACAGAAATGGCGAAGATAGTCCTGCTGACTTGGGCGCAGAGTCCCAAAGTTTTTGAAATGTAGGCAACCGAGTTTCGCCTTAAGATTGAGAGGGCTTTCGTGAAGGAAGCCTAGCACACTTACAAAGGAACTTGATCGCCCCTGGTGATATACAAACCTTTGAAGAAAATTTAATTTTGGTATCCAATTGGAGCTCTCCACTTAAAGCACTCATGTCAAATCATTGCTTAGCCAGCAATTCAACAAAAAAACTGCAAACAAACTTGTTTATACCTCTCACCACTTGTCGATACATTCCCAAAGATCAAAACAAAACGCCCACTAACCACCTTCCCATTCAAGTATCCCTCAATAATATTACTGCGGTAACCTCCAGTCTGCGCACTTGATATATATTACACGATGCCAATCACGCACTTCCCAGTTCTTATAGCCAACAAAAAAAAAGTACCTATTCCCGTCGCTCAATCAATGAGTTCAAAACTTTATCCAAGCCAAACATTGTTACCACCCACAACCGACAAATTTTTAATTGCCATGGGAAAAGTCCTCTCCAACACGCGCAGTTATACGACTAGATAAATACTGTGGCAGAAGTATCCAACTGCTATTTTTAACTAACAAGCTTCAATGCCAAACTAGATAGCCATTGTTATTGAGTTCCGAAATACTTTACTCTTTTTACAGTTGCTTATCTTGACAACGAATACGATGCGTAGTAGGTGGCGGAAATATTTTTAGAAACGGAGCAAAAAAAAAAGGCTCGACAATATTTTAAGGAAACCCTTTTATGAGCTTTTGTAAACAAAATTTTCATTATTGAGGTTGGATTCAAGTCGCACCCGTGGCGGTAGCCCAGTGTCCTTAATTTTTTGATTGGAATGACCTCTGCGCTCTGCCACTTGTGGTTATTTGTGGTGATTTAGTGGGTAGTGGGGTGTTCTATGGAGCTAGAGAGGTCAAGTGTAGCTTATGGAAAATAACGACTGCAACTTAAGGTCTTTCTCACTGCTTCACTTTTTATCGCAAGGCAGACAAATATCCTTGAGTATGCAATCCTCCTGAGACCGACTTCTCAGTTCCGTCCGTTTCATCCCTTGCGAGCATAAACACTCATTCAAACAGAACCCACGTGAGCTAAGTTTGTAGTGGTAGTAATGTAATGGTGCCATCACAAAAGTCCAAGCGACATAATGCCAAATTGTTTTGAGACCAAAGAAAGTTTTTTATATTTTCCAAATAATATACAGGGCGGGCCAAATACAATTCCTTTTTTCAAATGCAATAAAATTATCAAAATAAATGTTTTTCCATGTATCATGCTACGACACAACGTTGTTCAAGTGGCTGCCTCGGCTGGCTTCGCAGTAGCGTATTCTGTCGCTCCAAGCGAATAATCCGAGATCTTTGTGCATAATTCTCCTCAGGCTAATGTTGAGCTGTTAAGATCGATGGCGAGTTGATGTTCGTGAAGTGAGTCTCACACTCTCGGCTACAGCAAATTGTTTAATCCAACTAAAAAAATAATAATAAATAATAAAAACAAAATAAAAATTAATAAATTTTTAAGTTTGTCTTGTCCTATCGGAGGTTCACGTGTTCATGAGTGTTGTTCACTATCGTACCAGCCTTACGAATTTTTTGCACAAACTTGTGTACAGCAGGCGCGGTAGGTGCTTGATTTCGGCCAAAACTTATTTTCAAAAAAACCCACTGTTCGAGCTACACAGCACTCATTTTGGAAATAAGTTTTCAATATTTCCCAACCTTGTATAACCGTAAAGCGATTCATTTCGTTCCGCGGAGGTATTATACTGACCCTCTGTCAAGATTTCAATCGGGAAACAGCTGTCAGTGTCAAAATAACCTACGATTTAAAAAGAAACCACTAGATGGCCCACCCTTTATGTATTTTTAAGACCAAAGCGGTTTGGTTTTTTTTAGAATTGAGAAGGTAATAAAAAACGAAACGTATTAAAAACATTCTCATAAAAATTCCTGCAATAGATAGATAAATGAAATGATTTTCCACTCGAGGTGAAGTTTATTTCCCTGCACCGTCGAAAGTGACATAAATCCAAATGGGCCTTATAACGCTTCGTGAAAGTGGCATAAGGTCACATTAAATTTTTTTGTTATTTAAGCCTTATGTCACGGCTCCGTTTGTAGTATTTTTAACCACTGGTTACTGACTGTTCGTTAGTTACTCCCATGACAGGACACGACCTGTGAACACGGCAACAGATGTCATGCAGTAGGAGAAATTGGAATATTCAAAATCATAGTCTGTGAGTCGATTGCAGCATTCACCACACCATTACTAATCCAGTTTGTCGTCAAAAGGTTACATTAAGCGATTTTCTTTTTTAGTTCAGAGCACAACCTGAACTGTTATACAAAAAGTTCGTGTTTCTTTTTTAGCTCAGACTCATCAGAGCTTAGAATTAGAGCGCGCTCTATGAGCTCAGAATAAATTGACTGAGCAGGCTGAGTATAAAGCTGATTACACACTTGCGTCGGCGCAGTGGCTTGGTTGTTAGTGTGTTGGACTAATATCCTAAGCGAGGGGTTCCAGGTTCGAATCCCGAGAAAACCCAAATTCCAACTTTCGTTTTTTTCACTGCGCCACCTCTCGCGAGCGTCTGACAAACATCCGAGAGTATAACTGTCATGAAAGAGCTTCTCAATCGGCCATTTGGACTCGGCATAAAATTGTAGATCCCTTCCATTCGTCCCAAAAATAAAAACTCACACAAGACGAATGGTTGTGAGGAGCTAGGCATAGGGTCCATACGGACCTGTTGCGCCAATTATTTATTACACACTTACAGGCACATTTGACAGAAAAAAAAAACAGGATAAACAAAATAATTGAAATGGCGGACGAACCTTGTTGCTCTGGAACTGAAGGTTAACCAATTTAATAAACAACAATTAATAAATATTCAATACATACATATACTTTATTACAAATGACAGCTATGTGCTCAAGTGTGTTTCATAATTACATCAGAACGATCTGAGTACGCTCGGTTCAGAGAGCGCTCATAATGCTCGAGCTCGGTTCAGAGCTCAGCTCTGAACTAAAAAAGAAAAACGTCTATTTAGGTTGGAGTGGAGATTAATTCCCCAGTCAATGTGAAGACCTCCGCATACACAAACGAATGTACAACACGTCAATATGCTAGGGCGAATGTCAAATATTTTTTTGTACCCATAGTAGCACAAGCAATCACAGTAGCATGTGCTATTTCGGTCTCAGATACGAACTTACACACCGATTAATGTCAGGCACACCTAGATCTAATATCCTTCGATTTGCTTCTTTCATGGCTCGTGCCTTATCCTTACATTACGCAAAATCATTCCTACTCAAGTAGTGTATATAACACATAATATCCTGTACGTGATTGTACTTGTAGTATATGTGCAGAGATAAAATCGTACAGATGAGATCTGCATACTTGCAGGGATTTGGGAATTACAAATTCAAGTGTTTTTATTCCCAATTAGAACGAGTCCTTATGAAATATAAAACACCCATGCATATAAACACAGTTGTAAAGATATAACACACGATTGTTATGGGAATTATATTGTGGAACAGGTGTCTTAAAGGTTCCACTCGATCAATAAGACTCGTTAGGATACCGAAAAGGAAACGACACGTCATTTCATCGAATTGACATGGACATTTTTCAATATTTTCTTAGTAAAGATATCCCGTTTCTAGGTCATACAGTCCTTATCTATTGTTGAAGCAAATTCAATACACATGTCCCCGCACAAATGTATGATGTAAGTGATACTTTGATATCAGATAATCGGAATGCTAATTGACACGTGACCTGAATATGTCATCGTAGATGTTTGGGTTGTTTTCATCCGAGCATATACAACTGAATGTAAATATGGAAGGCAGTTGTTCAGAGATTTTGTGCACAAAATATATTATTGATATATTAAATAAATTTCATACCAACACGTGCTATACCACACAAAAGGATATCACATACCTGAAAAGAGAAAAAAGAGGCAGGCGTATGAGTTAAATAGTTCATTATATGAAAATATTTTAAACAAAAGCAAATATGGTGGCGAATTTAATTATTTCCTTTGCTTAATAATTAACAGTAAATATATAAATATTCATTTACCAGGGGGCATTCATTAACCTGATTTTATCGTAAATATTATATATCATTACTTATATAAGATTTACATTAGTAAATTCTCTACAGAGCGAATGGTGCCCACGATTTGCTATCCAATATAGCAAACGCATATATAAATCGGATTTAAAACATTGCAAGTAATGCAAGCAAGGAACGCTGTTTTTTAATTTAATTTAAATAAACCTATTTGTTAATGACTTTTTTTATTTAAAAAAAGAATGTATAAAAAACCTATCGATATAACAAATAGTAAATCACATTAAACAATCAATCATTCGTTATACATTATACAAAGGAATTATGTTCGTCTTACAGTTTTATGTCACACCCACTTTTTGTGGGCGTTTTTGATAAAAATTATATTTTCTGCGATAAATTGGAAAGGAAAAAAAAAACAAATCCTTAACAAGAGTAGATATAGTGACATGCTTAACACGCCCACTTTTCAGGGGTCGGTTTTCTTAACACAGAAAGAATTACCCTCAGGTCAAACCGGAATGGTTTCAGACTTTTTAAGATTAGATACCTAAGATGATTATACATACCATAGGAGGTTCGAATCAGCTTGTTGGCAAATGGCTTTACACATTTATAGATCAGGGCAGACGAGATCTGGACCGGCATGTTAGAAGACAGCTATATAGTCAGTTAGCGAATCAACGTTGGCAGTCCTTTTTGTTGAAACAGGCAGAATAATGGAGAGCTTCCGTAATACTTAATAATTACCAAATTGGATGACGGGTTGAATCGGGTGGAATCGTAAATGCTCCAAATTAGTTCAATCCAAAAAAATTAAGGTTGGCCATTTTCGCAAGTTTTTTTATAAATTTTAAACTGTTTTATAATATTTCTTTTGTTTATATTCGTTATTTGGAAAAAGCAGAAAAAGCTGAATTGTATAGCTTTGCATTTAAAAAAAAAGGTACTCGCAGTGGCTTAGTGAATGGTTAGTTTGTTGGACTACTGTTCGATTTCTGAAAAAACACATATTATCATATTAAGGTTTTTTTCCACTTCGTACAATCTTGCAAACGTCAACATACGCGAGTATAACTGTCATGAAATAGCTTCTCAATAAGCCGTTTTGACTCGCCATAAAATTGTAGATCCCTTCCATTCGTCAGAAAAATGAAAAACACACACAAAACGAATAGTTGCGAGTAGCTAGGCTTAGGGCTCCTACGGACCTATTGCGCCAACTATTTATTTTATTTTATTAAATTTGAAAAGCCGAATTTCATATAGCACAACAAGAAAAATTTCGAAAAGCAGAGGTGGAATTCTGTAAAAAAAAATGAAACGAAAACCATTTCAAAAAACGAAAGATATCACGCAAAAGCGAACATTTGCTTCATGTAACTGCTTTCGTTTTCTTCTTCTCGTTCGTAAGGGTTTAAGTTATGGTGTGACAAAAAAGTTAAAGTTTAAGAAAATGTATATGTTGTTTTGACGGCTAACAGTTGACCGCTTTCAATGTAAATATTTCTTTGTTGATATTTTAGTAGTAACAAAAAAAAAACATACAAACTGTGTTCAATATTCCTTTGAATATGGATAACTCGTGTGCGTCCATCTTAGCACAACGAAACAGATGTCGAAGCAAGACACACATACACTATTATAAACACTTGTCGGATCTATTATCGAGAGGATTCAATCAATTACAGCTGTAGGATACAGACGTGTCCTTTGAATCAATCGTCGACGAAGAAGAATAACAATTCAAATAAATACAGGACGTATTTCGTCCGCAAAACAAATTATAAAGTTTTGTTTTATTAACAACAACAGAAACGTAAAACAGTCCTCCATCACTATCGCTTCCTATTAATAAATAATTCACCAGCATATTTTTTTATGAAATAAAAATTAGTCACAACCACTAATTAAACAACCAAAGTAAATGAGAAACGTCAAAAAAATAGCATTCGCTGTACGCCTTTCGCATGAAACGAAAATGTGTTTCGTTTTTGGAGTTACAATTGCCTTTCGTTTTTGAAGTTGCATGAAGCAAAACGTTTGTTTAAATGAAAGCGATTGAATGTTTTCATCTTACAACATTCCGATACGCTTCCCTTTTTCACATAAAGCTACCCTGCTTCTGAGACGCTCTCAGTCCGTTAGGATACGGAAGTTATTTTTACTCAGGGAGATGCATATGTTTGGAATCTTGTTCGGTTATATTGCCCTAGGAGTTGCTTGACTTGCGTCATGCCATGAGTGTTGTTACGGGTTATAGCAAAAGATTACAGAAATAATTTTTCTTAACTGTTGGCTCCTTTCTATTTCATTACCCAGTCGCCATACATGTCAATACCCAACAGTAGGTGTGTTCTAAATCTCATTAAATTTTTGCAGGTGCTCCCACTTGCCACACGTTTAAGATATAATGATGTAGAGTTCAAGTGCCATTATACCAGTCTGACATTGACTGAACTGCCTATGAATTGCCTATGTTTCTGTCGAGGTGTAGTTGGACACATCTACTGGAACCAATAGCATGAATTCAAACTTTTCCCCGTCGATTTAAAATATTTATTTATGGATCCAAGTTCTGACGCTTTACTTTCTTCATCTGTTCTCGACCCGTCTGTGCACCACGTTGTTGTGTAAAAGCTCATCTTGTCGCTTGTGGATTCATTGCTTGTTCTTTTTGAAATTAAATTTAAAATTATTTGAGTTTGGACTTTTTGTAGGTACCATTTCAAAAGGACTCGATAATATTTAGACATACTTTCCAAACAAATCTCGCAATTGGAAGCTGAAAATTATCTATTAACAAATTAAAAGTAATATTTAAAAATGATTGACATGCCCACTCTCTGAGGGTATAGGTCAAGTTAGGTTTGTTTATACTTCCCTGAAGACATTAACACAAACTTTCATACATTCGCAACTTTATAGGCACCTTTTTACAATGCTATAATTATTTTTTTTTTTCTACGACTTTTATGGCTTCTGAAACTTTTATCAATCGTTAAACGCGGCATCTTACCTACCTGCTTCTCTTCAATTCCTTCTTCATTCCAGTCAAACATCAATTCGCTCTCAAGTTGAAAGTTTGTGTACCTCCCATTACAACAGATGATACAGCAGGGGCATCCTGAATCCTGATACTTAAATGTCACACAAACAGAACGAAAAAAAAACGAAGAAACTTCCAAACTATGTATGTGCAAGAAATGAATGAAAATGAATCATTAAATTGACTCTCGGCGGGGTGGCAGGAATAGCTACCGATAATATAAAACTTTTTCCGATTTTCCACATCACTGAATCGGCAGCTGCAGACGTTGACATCATCGTCTTATGAACTGAGATTCCCCTGATTAGACTGACACATTTACTGCACAGAAGGTATGTCTTGCTAGGACGCCCATATACTGGTTTACCAATGTGTACTTCGTACACAACAGAGGAACCAATAGCCTTAGACTCGAATTTTCAGTGGCGCATTATGGAGCTAAAACGACATACGTTCGTCTCAGACCACCCGGAAATCCGGTGGTAGAAGTGAATTTCGTTACATATTTCGCAGGATATTCTCTCGTCCCTTATTTGAAAAATTGAAGCTCAGTATGGGTCCTGGAAATAAACTCTAAACTCAATTTAAAGGTTCCCTTGCCGTTCTATTTGATTTCTATCGACTGGAAAAGGACTTGTGTGCTCGATGTGAGTGCACAGGCAACTGGGGCAGGGCATATCCTGATGCTGGCTGCTTTTTACAT
This sequence comes from Cheilosia vulpina, assembly GCA_916610125.1. Lineage (NCBI taxonomy): Eukaryota > Metazoa > Arthropoda > Insecta > Diptera > Syrphidae > Cheilosia > Cheilosia vulpina. The sequence goes on along the minus strand of OU744279.1, from coordinate 37,527,335 downwards.
TTTTATTCGCTTGTACCATCATCGAGGTGACATGCACAAGTTATACATACGATACAAAATATGGTAAAGCACGTGGGGAATTTTATTCCGGTGTAAGTTCCGGTGAGGGAACCTATGCCAAAGGCATTCGAGATGGAGGCGCCTTCGGATGGGTGAATTCTTGTTACTTTGGCTTATACTTGCATGTGTAGATATGCCTTGGTAGGGTATACCTAGAGTTTGTCTAATGAAGTTTTGTAAGTGATTTGCTTGACGAAGTGGGGCGCGATAAGGATGATGAAAGTGCTGTCCCATTCCTTTACGGAAGAGCGATTGTCGAAAGCAAATGGCAGCATACGATGAATATATTTCAAGAAAGTGCATTAGCCTTGATGTTGCTGACGCAGAGCAAGGGCATGTGTGATGAAAGCAAGGGCTTGGTTGTAATATTAGAACCCAAAAAAAACATCATTAATAGCAGGAAACAAATTCTTAAGTCTTTTACAGCGTAGTTGGCAATTTTAAAGGCTTCATCATCATATGGTGATTGAACTCTTCGTCGTTAGTAGATGCCCACCATACCATATCTGATCCTGGAAGCAAATGGTTTTTTTTTTTAGATATCTAAGAGCTATCTGTACCGCAGGTACTGAAACAAAGGTGTCGAATATGAGTTTAGTGGGTTACGAGCAGTCAATCGTTATTTCAACGGGCTAAACTGCATTGAAGCCTTTTTTTACAGAACGGGGGATGTTGTAGAGATCTTATTCATCCCGGTTCTGCCGTAGCATACAAAAAATAGGTTTCTAGATCTAACTTCTCACAACCATTCGTTTTGTCTGAGTTTTTCACTTTTGGGACGAATGGAAGGGATCTAAAATTTTATGGCGAGTCCAAACGGTCTCGGATGTGTGTCAGACGTTCGCGAGAGGTGGTGCAGTGGGAAAAAAAAACAGAAGCATGGCCGTATTGAATAGTTGAGTTCTGACAATCAATTGAATAAGGTGGAATGTGCCACGCAACTACCGCAGGTGCGCCAACTGAGCAGTGCTTAGAGTCACCAATTTTTGAGTAGAACAGAGAGGTATACAACATTTTTTGTCGATATCTTGAGGATTCTTCACCTTTGATTAGATTAGATTATGAAGTGGGTGAGACTTCAAGTGGCTTTGGCAATGCGGCTTCTTTAAGGAGCCTATTGTGCCTTCCCTGGGAAATTCCTAGAACCATCATTCACTCCAGATGCAGTCAGGAAGACAAGAATTTTCTCTGGGTGTATGTCAGCAAGGTTGCTGGATTGACAATTTCATCGCCAAGGATGTTTTTTTCTGAGCCGAATAGAGCCGGACAATCTGCGAGTATGCGAAGATAGGATTCGCCACTCTCAAGGCAAAGTCTGCTAATAGGATCCGGTGAGATCCGCGGATGCGGTGGAGATGTTTTTTTCACGAGACCATGGCCGCTGATAATTCCTGTTAGAATCCTCAGGTTATTTTTGTCCATATTTATATTGATCAGGAAGATCAATTTTCTGAAGGAGAATTTGGAGAAAAATTGCCTGGTGCAGCTCTGCCCAGCTGTACTTTGTCAGATCTCGTTAGACTTGATGCGAGATAAGTTCTTTGTATAGTTCCTGAAATGGTTTTTGCTGACTCGGCAGAAGGGTTCAGGTCCGATAGGTGGAGTGGTTTTTTCGATTAGACAGTGAGTCAGCTGATTCGTTACTGCTCTTATCAATCTCCCACTAGCCTGGGACTTGTGGGTAGTTTTCAATTATTTATATTGTTGCTATCACAGGACACAAATCTCACAGATTGGCAGATTGCAGCGCTGCTATTTCAAACAACCATCAGTCACGGTTCAGGAGATTTTCTTGTTCGTGACGAATATAAAACTCATGCAATATCTGCGGAAATTACTGAACCTTGCTCGTAAAAAAAGAGTTTTAGCTAATCTACATTTATTTAATACGATACTAGCGAGCTTCGCTCCGACTACAATTAAGGAATGTGATCAACCTTGTAAGTGCGAGATTACCAACCGTCCACATTTATTTAATAAAATGCCCCAAAGCAATCGCAAAGTAAAAGTACACAAAAGTTCTACAAAATGGGTGGCACCTACTGACATACAAACCTGCAGGTACCAAACGATTTACAGAGGACTATTCCCCTGCCACCTGCAGGCATACTTTGCCATAATTATTTATATTCCCCCTACTATGTGAATATTTTCCATTTTTCCCCACTTCCTTTTAATTAAGTCGCTGCACAGGTTGAAGTTTTCTAAGTTATACATTTTTAATTGTCACTCTCAACTTGGATTACGATACATATCCGTCCTATTTTACATTAACAACTTGGTACACACATCTTAAACAGTTATTCTTCAGGAACTTTCCGCAGAATTCATTATCAAGCTAAAGTTATAATCTCCCTTGAAAGCCCCGGTAATCCGGCATATTTGGAAAAATTAATTTCCATTCCAGTCTTCGTAAATCTTGCTCCGTTTGCATTTGAAGTTAGCAACCTCACCATTAGGCGTCTTCTTGTCAAGTTATGAATTCCTTCCCGATTCCATATGCCCATATACTTTACCCAAGGGCTCACCCTTAAATGAGGAAACTACAATGTCTGGGTGGAGTATCCTTTTCGTCAGCATAAGCGCGTTTTTATTGCCATACGTACTTCATTACGGACATCGAATGCCTTAGCAACGCAAAGCTCTTCATATTCGTTTAGACATTTTTAGGAGGCCTGCGAGCTCAGGCCTTATTTGTTATCGCGCTCTTTGGGGTAGTATTTCCAAGAAAACGTGCCAATTAATTCACATCGAGTCCTTGGTGCTCTCATCAGCAATGAGTTATGTGCCAATAATAAACACAGCGAGTCGTAAAACAAACACCTTAAGTCTCTAAACTGCCGAGACCTTAAATTCCAGTGCTGTTGTTCAAATAGCCTGTATTCTTGAAGGGAATTTTTCCTGAATAACTCACCTCACCCTCAGCCGTCCGAGGGGCTTTCTCTAAGTGGGTACATAACAAATGAAGTCACCGTGCATGTTGTGCGTGGCACTGCTAAGCTTATGACGACCATTACTTGTACAATAATCGGACATAGTTAATATGACTTTAATGGCGGAGACGTGAGGGGAAGCCGAAATATGAAAACCACCCACAATCACCCGTGTTCAGTGATCACTCACGCAATCATTAGTAAAGAAGGTGTCATAATATACTGAGTGTGATATTCTATGTGGTTCAGCAGACAATATCCATCAGCTTGCCCCGGTGGGATTGCGAGACGCCTGGCTGGCAAAGGACCCGGTATGGGTATATCAATAGATTTAAAAAAAATAAATAAAAAACGGCGGATGAAGGTAAGCTAAGACCTAAGGGAGTCTACATTGAAGAAGCGTGGAATGGTTTTTATTTTATTAGGCGTTTTTTCTCCATTAATTTTTTTTTTTTATCCGCTAAGGGCTGCCGCCGCCGCCACCAGAGAATGAAATTAGCGAAATGGAGGTTTTTTGTTGGGTACTAAACTTTGCGGAACACGGGGATTTATTAAATTTCCGATGTGGTAATTTGTTGTATCCGCTTCTTAGGGTGTGAAGTGTTTTTGTTTTGGGTTTTATTTGTGGGGATGTATAGGTACACGCAGTTGTTTTTATTTTGATTGAAGAATTATTTTTTCTCGTCATTTCTTATGGTAATGCGGAGCTGAGTTTTAAATTGCTGAAAGTATGGATTTAGCTGTTGTATAGGAAACATATTTACGCGCTACCTAATTGATGAACAACTCTAGCGTGTAATTGTTGAAGTTATGCAAAATAGATATGAAGAACTTATTATTATTATTACTGCTCTCCCCTGATTTACTTAGCACATGCGGTCATTTTCAGGAGTTTTTTCTGCGAGCTGCCAGGTGCAAAATCTGTAATATTATTAACTTTAGCTCTTTGATTATTGGTATGGCATATAGTTTGCAATATTAGACTTAATCAATTAAAGTCCAAGAAATGGACAACGAATTTTCTATGGACAGCTTTCGGGGGTTAAAACAATTTGGAAACAAAGGCCATAAAGTCACGATCCATGAATGTGACTGACACGAACGCATATCACGTGATATTGAAGAATTTCTCAGAAATCTAAGTCAAGTGCCAGTCATTGTCAGTTTTGCTCCAAAATTAGCCTGTAGGTATGCAATGATTTTTTGATAAAGTGCTATAAACTGGTTGTTTCGGTGTACATCTCCATTTTTGGTGCTATTCAACGTTCTTCTGTGTATTATCCCTTAACTAGAAGTGAATCGGGCTGAAAACAGCTTATAGGACCCCAGTAGAAGTGTCCTGAGCAGATGCATATCGAAAGCTGTCAAAATGAACACTGCATTTGACATAGCGCTACAAACTGAGTTGCTACAAAGTCGATTTCAATTGGAATGACAAATGAATGTTATGTTATGTTATGAGACTTTTTCTACTTGATTCTTGAGAAAAGTGTGCGGAATTCGAAAGGCTGTTGCCAGAGGCATAATTTTCCAAAATTCTGTGCGACTACCTGCATATGCTGACGACATCAAAATCGTTGTCAGAACACAGCTATCTGTCACTGGTGCGTTTGTAAATATCCATACAGAAGCGGAAAGTATGGGTTTAGTGGTGAACGAGGGCAAAACAAGAAGAGACACACAACACCGAATCGGACAGAACGCCACAGTATACATGCATAACGTTGAGGTAGTTCCGAACTTTTTCTACCTCGGCTCCGCAATTGACTCTGAAAATTACCTCACAAATCAAGCGAAGAAGCACACTTGCCAACCGCTGTTGCTTTGGCCTAAGAAGGCAATTGATTAGTAAGGCCTAGTCGAAAAATACTAAAGAGACTCTATATAAGATCCCCATGATCCCATAGTCCTGCTTTATGGTGCAGAAGCATGGACGTTATCAATTGCGGTCACTTGGTCACCTTCGGTCCCGTTTGCGTTTATAGGCTTTGGAGGACGACACCTTAGTACAGACTATACCTAGATGCTATAATTGCATCGTCTTATAATCTGCTTTGAGGAAAATATATATTAAAGCAGCCTTTAAATGCAATTTCATACTGGGTTATGCTTCACTTAAGGATTGGCCATTGAGAGTGACTCCATTCTTAAACTTGCGGCCATACCGCACACCCATTGATGGGCTCCCGTGTGGCAGCTAACCGCTTAGCTGAAAGAGGCCTCAATACGGACAGATCTCCTTCTAATTCGCCCGAACTGGTCAAAGGTCCTGCAAATTGGGGTTATGTAGGCGGGGAAGTGAAAGGCATTCAAGCGGCCTAGGTCTTTACTATCTCAGGTAAAAGTGCTGAAGGAGATCCACGCTTTTTCAGTATTGCTACACATATTTGTTTTCACTTAGGTCATTGACGGAGAACCGTAACAGGTGGCGCCCAACATAAGGCTCACATCTATTCTTTAAAGTATGTAAAACGCATGCTTGGATCGAACCACCCAGTATTTCCATGGCAAGTCCTGCTCTTGATTCTTGCCAACTATTGCGAATCGTTGGAAGGTGTACGAATCAGCAGTAACTCAAATTTCAGATAGAGAAGACACTCAAATACTGTCCAAACTGTCTGCTTTAAAGAATTCTGCAAATAATACAATCAAGTTTGGAAAGGGTTAAAAAGCTCGCGCTTTAACGAACATTTTCTTTTTTTTATATAAATTGATATTGAAAAACTTTATTTTAATTTTTTTTTTTTTTTGTTCGTTAAGTGGAAAAAAGCAAAATAATCTGGGCAATCATTCCGTAAATTCGTACTCCGTATCGTCGAAACGATAGACCTCCAAAAATTAGCAACCAAGTGCTAAAATTACAAGTTTGAGAGCATAATTCAGTTCTTTTTACAAAAATATAAGCTGACATTTGTCAAAAATATTCCAGAAGAATATGACTTATTTTGTTGATCAAAGTTTCAAAAACGATATCGTTTAGACGATCGTTGATATAGGGAATCTTCCCCCTTGAATTTTATTGCTCTATATTTGAAAATCTGAATTATTTAAAACACAACAAAAAAAAGAAATTTTATTTGAAAAGTAGCATTTCCACCCGCTCACATTTCTGAAGGTACCTCATAGTTGTGATATTTATTCACAGACGTCAAAGCAAAAATTTGCTTTGCTTTCGGCCAAAGCTAGGGCCGTCTTTGTCACTTCTGCATTACCGTAAGGCTATACGCTAATAAAAATCACAAGATAGTGCGTTAACATAACTAAGTCTATTTTTGACATGAAAAGTCCTTAGTTCTTAACCCGCACAGATTGAACGGTTGAAGACAACCAGCTTTAGGCGTTCACGCATATTAAGGAGAGGTACATTAGGTACATGCATTTTTTCTTATCCATAGCAACATCATCCTCTCCAGCCGTTATTTACTATTTCTTATGGCACATTCACTAAAGCGACGCAATTTGACACCGGTTCCATCCATTAATTCAAGTTTAAACATTGCGTCCATTAGAAAATCAATGAAACCATTCCACACAAGCAGTGATTGATGATACGTAAACATCAGACGCATTTTTCTCTCAACTTAATTAGAAGCTACCTAAGTGTGGCAGGTCATATTAAGGGTACATTTATAATCCGAATAACAATCGACGTCAGTTGTTGTGATTGATTCAAGACCTTGTCATCGTTTGCACTCGAAACTCCAAAGTTGCTGCTGACACTAATGGCACCGCCTTAATTGAGATGTCAACATATGAATTAAATTACATTTAATAGCAATCGCATAACCAGTCCTTCAGTATGAATTAATTCACGATGACATTTCTAAACCGCAGATTTGCAAACCCCTCACACACATGTTCCGGGGATAAGTTAAATTCCACACAAACAGACCAACCCCTGCTACGTGGCACTTCACTCCCAGCGACCATGCAGCTTGGTCTCTCGTCCTGTCCGCGCATTACGTTCAATTAACGCCAATTTTATTGGGAAATATTTCACAAATTTCAGTCAATATGATGAACATCGAAATTGCATTAGTGAATATTTTGGTCCAGGAACAGGATAGCCTGCATGCGCGAAATAAATATGAGTGACAGAGTGCATTGCCTCTCACGGAATAGCTGTAGGTAGGTGTTGTTGTAAAAAGCGGTTAAACTCGATTGGTATTTGCCGAATTTAATTGCATAAATAATAATTCACACAGGAAATGCATGCGACAACTGTTTTTTTTTTTGAAACGTGATTTATCCTAATATTTAGAATTCATGGGACTGATTATGCAATGCGTGTCAGATCCGTGTAAAGGCAATATAGATGTTTTAATTAAATGAAATCCATGAAAAGGGCCTTTATAAACCTAATGTGATTATGCCATTTAATTTATCTATGGAAGTAGGAAGTGCCCATCCCATCCCTAAAGGGAATTTGAAGGTGCCAATTGGGTTGCGGTCTTAATTATGTACGGGCAAAAATTCTGTTGTCAAAAATTCAAAATTCTTTTCTAAATTCAACTATAAAAAATTCTGCAAACAATGAAAAAAGGGTTGGAAGATGTTCAAAAGCGCGCAGAGATTTAGATAAGGTTTTCTTTTTTTAATTTCTATTTTATTCAATTTGTTTTTAATGTCAACTCCACTTTTCTTAACATTAATTTTTTCCTTAAATAAATTTCGTATTTTTTATTCCAATATATGTATTTTATTTTTTTCAATATTTAATCTAATTTTAATTGTTTCCTTTTAATTAAGATTTTATTTCTATTTTCTTTAATGTCTATTTATTCTAAGGTCTATTTTTGTTGTTGTTTATATTTGTTAGTTGGAAAAAAGAATAATTTTATTGCTTTAAATTTCAGTGGCCACAAACCATAACCGCCTAAGTCGACTTAAGACGAAATTGAGATTTTAATGCCATTAGATTCAGCGTACCCAAATCTATTTTGTAATTTTTTTTCAGCTTCATATCTTTAAAACAGTGGCCACAATTTCAAAAAAAAAAAACGGCTCAAGTCACTAGAGTCAATGGAGTAAAAAAACTTTAAACTGCTCTCCTGAACAATGAGTAAAACAGACTTAAGCGATTATGCCTTGTGACCACAGATTTGAAAAGCAGAATTTGGGAACGGTCCGGTGCGAATTATGTGACTGTTTTTTAAATAGTGTTGTTCAAATGCATTTAGTTTTAAATATAAAGAGAAAATTCTTAAACACTGACAAATATAATTATGAAGCTTCTGTCAATATCCGCGCTGCAAAATGTTTTAATTTTCTATATTTTGAAGCAGTGCTCCAGAAAACTGTTTTTGAAGGTATTGTTTACCTAGCTCTATTTCAATTTTTAAATTCAAAGCGAGATTTTGCTTGACATTTGTCAACTACGAGTATTTATTGCTAACGGAATGTCAGCTTAGCAGTTAGTATTCAGTCAATAAATTCTTTACCAGTTTTCTCCGCTACCTCCCATAAATGTCAACTTGAGTGAATATTATAACTTGAAATGAACTAAAAGGGAAAAAGGAAATTTTGGTTAATTGAAAACTTTACTTTAGAGTAAGTTCGGGTACTGTGGACTTCCCTTTTTGTTTTCTGAAATAAAAACTTATTTCGTTAAGATTGGCCATTGTTATTATTCATTTGAATATTGTCGTCAACATTTACTTGACTAAAAGCTTATTTTTTCAAAAACCAAAAAAATGTTTCAAATGTCTACAAAAATTGCAAAATTGTTCATTTTCATAAGGGTCGGGTAATGTGGACCTACTACTACTCTCGAATCATTTCATTTCATTTATTTCGAAATACCTATACACATTAAGATATAATATCTTATAAACTAATTATTGGCTATAAATTTGACAAATTACATTACCAGAAATAAATGGATCAACACAAAGATCCATTTTATTAACTTTAATTAAAAAAATTAACATTGACGTGAAAAAATTTCTTGTTCAACTTGAACAACTTTTTTTTAGCTGGCTATACATTTTAGTTTACACGCCTGAATGAGTCCGCGAACAACCGCTTGTTGATAGGTTTCGAGAAATACCAAATGTCAAATTATTGTTGATAACAAAACTTGCCATATTTTCGGCGCTTCCTAAAAGCTTGCAATAAGTTAATATTTTTATTGTTATATTTTACTTCAAATGTCAGCACAAATATTTTTGCGCTATTGTGAAATTTGTTAAAGTCCTTAAGGTCGTTAAGGCCTTGCACTAGTTTTTCATTGTTATTAGTGCAAAAAGGTAATTTTTTTGGCACTGGCGTGGGAATTCGCATTTGTTTCAAACGTCATGTTCGGAGTTTGTGAGCTTTATTGTGAGCATATTGCCCAATTTGTAAAAAAGTTTTCTTTTTACAATTCGAGCTCAAAACCAACATGACTCGGTACATAAATCTTTTGATAGAAATGCGATTCAAGTAAAAATATTTTAGCCAAACTCGCAGCCGAGAAATTATTGTGCGACCCAGTCGTACACAAATATATTGTTGGTCATAATATGCAAATTTTGTATAGAAAATTTCGGCATTATGAAGACAGACAAATTAAGCCTGGACACTAAAAATATTTTCATAAAATTATTATGGGAATTTGGTGCGCAAAAGGTCGATTGTGGCATGGGCTGTGTGGCATTGCGCGCCATCCTGCGTGAATCAGAGGTCGTCCAAATCCATGTCTTCAATTTTAGTAAAAAAAAAGTCGGTTAACATGACTCTGTAACGCCCACCGTTGACCGAAACGTTGTTCCCATACTCATTGAATTGAGTCTCACACTCTCGGCTACAGCAGCCACATTCTCGTTGTACCGCGACGGAGACCACGAGTGTTGTCCACTAGCATACCAGTCTCACGAAGGCACAAAACTTGCGTACAGCAGGCGCGGTGGCTGCTTCATTTCGGCCAAAATTTCTTTCCTAAAAACGCACTCTTTGGGCTACACAGCACTCACTTTGGAAACAAGTTTTCAATATTTGCCAAAGTTGTTCAAGCGTAAAGCGACTCGCTCGTTCCTCTGAGGTATGATACTGACTTTCTGTCAATATTACGAGCGGGAAACAGCTGTCAGTGTCAAAATAACCTATGATTTAAAAAGTAACCACTAGATGGCCCACCCTTTATGTCTATAGATTATTTATGTGAATATAGTTGGTTTCTGGTCAAACCTACATCTGTTTTCTTTTTCCTTTATACAAACAAATATTTTTTTTTAAAACATTTATACTTACGTGTAATAAATTTATTTGAATACAATAGAGACTCACCTTGGAATCTGTAACGCTATCTCATCCAAGCTATCCGAAGGACTCATGGGCGTCCTCTCGAAGAGGCGTGACGGCGCCAATGTAAGATGTCCCGTTGAATCGCTTACGCAACGAAACACTTTAGCGCCGCGTCGTTGACGCTGCTGTTGGCGTTGTCGTTCGACGCGTTTTTTGCGTTTGTTTTCCTCAGCCCGCTGAAGATTATGTAATCGGAAGAAGAACATTGACATTCTTCGACATTTAGCAAATGGTTTTCATAATTTTTATTATTTTTAAAATGCATCATTTTATTATTAATTTTTTTTTTAGTAAATTTAGTTGCAAAAGTTATCACACAACCATTTGTCCACATTTAATTATTTTTTGACGTTAATGGTTCAATGATGTTAAAGCCGCAGGAACAAGAATCGATGTAAAATTCGATGAAAGAAAAAAAGATTATGTTTTTGTTAGTTATGTATATTTAAGCGCAAACTGTGAGTGTGTGTATTTATGTTGTGTGGTATGTACGAACTACAGCATGTGCGTGCCATTGAAAATTAAAATAAAAACACAAACATGCGTGCAACCATGGAGAACTACAGGCGCTTAACCGACATAAATCAAATGAAATAATTAATTGGATTCTTATTTTTAAATTACTGTTCATCAAAGGATGGGGCGCTTCGGAAAAGGACTGCGATGATTAAACCACAGGTCTTCTGCTTCACCTGGTGCACATAAAGCATAGGATTTTGGAAGCATTTAAACTACTTTCAAACCACTGGGTGATATAAGAAACAACAAAAATAGAAACCCCTAGAAAAATAAGTCTGCTCCCTTTTTTCTAGGTGGGGCAACAAAGTCTCGACTACATTGCGGCTGAAGTGCGGATATACGATGGCTAATGCAATCTTTTTAAAAAGAAGTAAAACTATTCAGAACCGATCTGAAGATCAAAGAATCCGTTCCCAATTTTTCTGTTTACCCTGGGCACTCAGTCCGTAACTTTTCAGACGATTATCGTCGAAACGATAAACCTCCAACACTAGCAACCAAGTGCTAAAATTAAAAGTTTGAGAACTTAATCCAGTTAGTTTTCCAAAAATATAATGTAAGCTGACGTTTGTCAAAAAAATTCGAGCAGAATATGACTTATTTTGGTGATCAAAGTTTCAAAAACGATATCGTTTAGACGATCGTTGATATATGGAATCTGCCCCCTGACTTTTAGAGCACCCTGCATTAGCAGCTACTAATTTTTCTCTATCTCTTGACAAGATTTCCACTTGCAGTGTCCCGTATCTCTTAAGAAAAAGGAGGAACATCATCAGACAGTGTAGGTAATACAATTACCATTCGTCCCTCCCTAAAGTGAATTATTTTATATGCAATTTCCATTTTGGTCCACAGCGCCATTGTTCCTTAGATCGTTGTGTGGCTAAATTTTCCAAACTGTCAATCCGATTCGAAAAACACAGAAGGACAGTAAACTCTACTGTCCCTTCCGAAACAAGAGACACAAACTGATACAAGTCTAGGGAGACTCCTTTATTTCTCTGACAATTCAATTTAAGGTTATTGCATTCACTGGAGACTGGAGTCCTTACTGCTCTATTAAGTAAAATATACATTCGATGGAGGGAGGAAAAAGTAACGAGGAAGTTATCCAGAAACAAACGACTTAACTTTTGGTGTGGTACGTGCTGAGGATAACGAGAGATGTAAAATAAAAGATTTACATGTTATCCTCTGTTTCTTAAGGATGACAGTGTTTCTTGTCTTTTGCTGATTCCATAGGACTGTGTCAAGTTCTTGGCAATTTTCTAAAGAGCCTTAATTTACCCAGATAAAATTGCATCAAAATTCAATAATGAATCTCATAGGGGTTTGGAATTGTCATTCGTGTTTGATGATGCGTCGGATGCAATTCGCAAACAAGTTTCCGTTTGTATTTAATTGTGTGTTAAAAAAAAAATCCATTTCAAGTAATAATCACAGGACTTCTGAGATTAAACAATAACTTTTATGACCCATCAATCTTAATCAGGGAGATGTCAAAATTAACTGATTTCCTAGAGTAGGTAGTTGGTTATCAGCTAGGTTCCAGAATACGAGAGAAATGAAATCAAAATCGAAATTTAAATTCGATTCAGTTCGATTTTAGTGTTCCACATTTACACCGATTTACTAATATCGAACATTTTTCGAAATCACATCCGGTGAAATTAAAAACAGCTGATATCTGTCATTTGAAACGTTGCAAAAATATAATTTTGATAAAAATGGTTTGTGCGTTTTAAATTTTGTCCCGTTTTCGCGATTTATTTAATAATGAGTGCTGTGCTTTGCCGTGTTGTTGGAAACCCAAAAATAAAAGTATGCAGAAGAAAAATTAAAATCATTCAAATCCATTGGAATGAACGTTGCATTAAATTATATTTTTTAATAAATTTATGGAAATTATAATAATTATTATTATACATTTTCAATGACGTCTGTCGTCTGATTTCCACTATTTCACACTGATGGATATGATCGATTTGAAAATTGAAATTACTTTTAAATCGACAAATTCGAATTGTGGAACCGGTCAATTTCACTTTGTTTCAATTTCGAAAAATTTGAAATCGATATCGATAAAAGTGAAACATGGAACACCAAATTCCACTTTTAGATCGATTTCGAATTCATTTCGAGTGGAAATAAAATGTGGAACCTAGCTGTATATACTTATGTATATGGACTTCTTCTACAAAATAAATATCACAGGAGTATTACAAAAAAAAAATTCCGAAAATTGACCGAAAGACAAACATTTTCGAACTACGGTTGATTGATTGCAGTGAAATTAGTAATGAGACGCAAAGTGTGGATAAATACGTGAAGCATCCTGAGAGAAATATAAAATTTAGTTAGCTGAAATTTAAGTTTTCAATAATCCCAAAAAATTACTACCTAATTGTATTTTTCGAACTCGAAGTCGCAACTAGCAACATAGGCCTATGTAGATGATTCTACGATCTCTTCGATGTCATGTGTGATCTTTAGTAGAAAATCAATCCTTTCGCATATCAATTATTACTATATAAAACGTAATTTTGTCGTACCGATTGTGTCGGTATTTCCAAACCGAATTTTATAAAATATGTGCTTAATTTGAGATTCGATTTCTTTCGAAAGTTTGTCGAATGCGAAGAACCTGTATTTTAATATTCGGTAAGAAGATAAGAAGTTCATTCTATTTGGAAGGTATTGTGAACAAAATTGAGTTGAATAAATAATAGCGAAAACTTGAGGTTTAATAAAGGGTTTTCCAATAGGAGGTGTAATTTTGGTATTCAAAGAAAAATGCCATTTTTTTAGCTAAATGATCGGATGTTTATTTCATAATAAAGAGGAAGGTATGCCGTTAATAATGAAAAACAACATCAGCCAAATGGCCATCACCAGCACGCATACAGGACCATATCCTTTTCATGAAATTTTCTATAACCAAATCGCAAAATGGCTGCCCTATGTCCTCGATAGCCTCACGAATTTTATCTTTGAGGTCTTGAATCGACGCTGGGCTGTTGGCGTAGACCTTATCTTTCACGTGGCCCCAAAGAAAGAAGTCGCAAGGTGTTAAATCACAAGATCTCGGTGGCCAATTGTGATCACCTCTTCGAAAGATAACACGCAACGGAAACTTTTCCCGTAAAATATTATTGGTTTCTTGTGTTTTTTCACCATTTTTGTAGTGAATTTTAATAATTTCAATGCATTGTTGAAGCGTGTATCGTTCCATTTTTAGTAATGGGGTAGTTTCTACATGCCAATGTCAAAGAATAAAAGCTTCAAAAGTGACAGCTACCGAAATACCGGCTCATTCACAATAACACCTCTTATTGGAAAACCCTTTATAATACATACCTTCTTTTTTTGCATTCTTTAAGATAAGACTGCTAGTTATTTGTATTTTATTTCTCAGTGAATAGTAATAAAAATTTTAAATATTTTTTATAATTTTAACAAAACAATGAAAAACAGCCTCCACAAAAAAAAGTATGGTAACTCTGTATAAAATAAAAATGTCAAATAGCTGATTTCGAAAGTTGAATTCATTTCAATTGATTTTATGACATTCTTGATTTTATGACATTCTTAATATTATTCGTTCGAATCTCAAAATATACAAAGTTCATTCGAACGAATAGAGAGATTCGTTAGAATTGAAAAATTTAACTTTTTTCATAAAAAACTACAAGAAAAGTTTATATTCTCAAAAGTGCTAAATTTAAATTTAGTACTGTTGTTAAGTTTTCTTAAATTTTCTAATGTACCGCGCAACTATCTTAACAAAAAAACAGAATTAACGAAATCGGTGCAGCCGTTTACGAGTGATGCCGTGACAAAGGGAAATAACGATTCATTCAGATGAAAGGTTAAAGTTTCATAGAAAATATAAATATTCTCACAAATGATAGAAATTTAAAAAAAAATACAATTTTTGTTGATTTAAATGCAAAAGAGTAGAAAGGCTAATCGCTGTCGCAACATGTCCACATAGGTACCCTAGGATTGAATCCCCGCAACCAAGAGTTTTGTGGGAGTTGCTATTTTTGGCGCAGATGAAAAGGACCTACAGACTTATACTGAGCAGGAAAGTTATACTCTCAGAAAGTTATGCAATCAGATTTTTGTCGGTCATTCGCGGGAGGTAACGCTGTCGAAAAATCCCTAAGATGTTATTTTTATGATTTCCGGGAATAGAACCAAAGACCCCCCGCTCAGTAGTCCGGCACTATATGATTTCTAAAAAATCATCGGATGAATTCTTAAATCATATCCTCAGCGCAAAAGAGCTCGAATTATCCTTCACTTAGTTTAAGATCAAACAGGTGGCATTGGGTAGTTTACCAGGAAAGAAACTGTTGTCCTATAAGTAGGTATTTTAAATTCAATAGAAGTGGCCAAAGAGTTTAATGGACTGAAATGACAGTGCCCTTATGTGTTGAAGGGAAGATAGACTGCCGGGCGGTCAAATTGATGTCTCGATTGAACATTGTCTCACCAAAAAGACTTTCGAAAGTGAACAAATGCAGCCGCTTCTCCCTTAATCAAGTGCCAACTCAACAATATTGAGAAGCCTTACACAGGTGACGAGACTCCATTTGAACTGCGTAAATCCAAGTCATTCGATACCCCTACAACTGAAATCCTTACACACGCCCATTTAAAACACAATGTCAATGCAATCGACACAGACCACTACGCACTGCACTCCTTCATCATTACTCCTCAAATGCCTTGCGACTGACAGGTGCTTTAATCCTCTCGGGTTATAGGTTGCGGGTGGCCCCCCGCATACTAAACATTTTCCCAATCTCCCACCTCAGAAGCAGGGCATGAACGCTTCAACGTGCAACCTCATGATGTACACGAACCGATTCTTACTGATCATCAAATCACAAACAGAGGTAAATTGAGCTCCCATTTCATAACGACAAGGACCTTACGGAATTTGAAGTAATTTCTGCCATCAACACACCAAACAACGGGACAACACAGAGTGTACACGGATCCTGTGTGCCGTCAGCTAAATGGGTTATTCTATATCAATTAATCCATTCACCCGTCATCCTGGTGCGTCCACATGATGCCCTTTAAATCCTTAATTATAAGTTTGATGAATCTTTATTGCCGGCATTGTTGTTGTATCTTCATTATGGCAAACATAATTAAGCCAGATATAGCAAGAAGCTATCTCGCACACCATTCGACGAAGAAGTGTCCTTCAATCGCCCTTATCAGTTTCCCCGCCTCCCCAAAGTGCTATAGCGACGATATTTAGGGGGACGGCATGCAACAGTGCATAAATAAAGATTTCACCAAAAAGGGTTAAAGTACAGACCCACATACGGCCATCCCTCGCCTTCACCCATGTGACACCCAACTGTTGCGGTTAATGGCTCGAATTTGTAATTGATGTTCGCCGGGATTTTCGGCGAAATTAACCAAACCAAAGACGCAGTGACACAAAACGAGAAATAGGCCGCAGGATCAAATTAACACTTTGTTACGACATTTTGTTGCCAAGCGAGTGGAAAAAGAAATACCCTCTGTAATAAATTATGGAGTTTACTATTTTTCCTTAAGCATTGCCGAGCGGCTGTGGGCAATTAGGCAATCTTCTGGCTGGGTCGTTAATCGTTGTTGCGAATGAACGACAATTCAGACAGACTAGACACTCACCCGAGTTGATTCTTTCATACTTATGGAGGGTGGTAGCATATTACCTAAATTAGGTGTGGATTGCTTTCATCGTGATTTTTTCACTCGGACATGGATTACTGGAATTTATTAGCAAGGTCGCACTTTGGAGGTTACTATCTGCCAGACTTATAATCATTGAGCTATATGTGGTTAATCGTTGAATGTCCTACATAGTGGGGTTGACCGGGTAGAAAGGCTTTAGTAACAATGACTAGGGTACGTGGAGTGTGTGGCTGGCGTTGCACCAGCCCGAGGAGTCTTTGAGTTCACTCCTGAGATACAATGCAGCTGGGGCAGCTCCCTCACTAGGTGGTGCGTAAAACTGAAGAGTGGCTTTTAATAGTTTCATTTTATTTTGAGCTGCGCTTCTTTACATTGTGTAGTGCTGCGATGTGTTCTGGAATTTATCAAAATTCATTGGCAGTACTGTAAGATTGCAAAGAGCACGAATTAAAGATGTATCGGCTCCTTTGAGAAGAGTAGGGTATCTCAGTATCTGCACAGATTAGTTCCTGTTTTAAGAGCGGTTACATATACCCTTAAAGAAATTTTCGGTCGTGTTTGCAACCTCAGTCCTCAGTGTAAGGATTACAGATCTCGCCGCATGTTTTCAATTAGTTCACTCCTCACATTCATTACCAAAATGACTGTAATCAGGCGTTTGGAGAAGATGAGGATCAATCATCTCTTGCCTTGGAGTGTTTACGAAAGATTAAAAAATATGCGCTTAGCTTAAATAAATAATATGTACGAGGTGGGCCAAAAGAGATCAACCTATTGGAAGATGCTCTTATTTTTGCAAATGGCCGCCAATGTCAAATATGTTTTGACATTTGTGGACTAGACAGATGTAGAATACAAGTGAACAAGCCATGGAGCGATACACTCCTCATGAAAGCGGAATAATCCTGTCTATTTTTTTGCGTAATAATTCGTCTGTAGTGTTAGCGCAGCGCGAATTCCGTCGCCGATTCCACAGCCGTCCGACACCGACTGCGCAAACACTGCGCCGTTTGGCCACCAAACTTGAAGAGTATGGGACCACACAAGACGTTGCCAAGAGTGGCCGGCCCCGGAGCGCCCGTTGTGCCGAGAATATCGCCGCTGTTGACGAGAATGTCGGGCTGTCGCCGGAAACATCGACCAGGCGACGTGCCTCGCAATTATCCATCAGCCGGTCGTCCCTAAGGCGAATTTTGGCCAAAGACTTGCGCACGTTCCCGTACAAAGTCCAGTCCGTGCATCAGCTGCTGCCTGTCGAACGCCAAACGCGTGTAACCTAAGCCCAAGCCATCCTCAATCTCGAGGACGAAGTGGACGATTTTTTACCAAAATCATAGTGAGCGATGAGGCTCATTTCCACCTCAGCGGGTACGTGCACAAGTAAAACTATCGCTGCTGGGGCACCGAAAATCCACGAGTAATGCACGATGAGCCATTACACCCGCTCAAAGTTACTGCATGGTGCGCTGTTCACGCTGGAGGAGTCATCGGGCCAGCTTTTTTCGAGAACGCCGCTGGTCAAACGACAACAGTGGACATTGCGCGCTATAGGGCCATGTTAAGCGAGTTTTTTTCTACCGCAATTGGACGAATTAGGACTGGAGGGCATGTGGTTCCAACAGGACGGAGCTACGGCACACACTGCGCGAGCCACAACTGATATTCTGTAGGCCTCATCTTTCGTTTTGGCGATTTGGCCCTGGCCCGCAAGATCGCCCGATTTAACCGTTCCAGACTTTTTTTGTGGGGATTTTTGAAGCCCAGTGCTTACGTGAATAAGCCCGAGACTCTAGAAGCCCTCGAGGTTAACATTCGACACGAGTGCGAGAATCTGTCGCCCGAAGATCTCGCCGAAGTAATGAAAAATGCCATAAAACGAGCCCGTATGGCACTCAATTGTGACGGCGCCCATTTGGCCGATATCATCTTCTCGACTTCACTAATAAAATTCTAAAGATTCAAATAAACATAATCAAAAAACAGAATCGAAGTTTTTCATTTAGAAAAAATATGAGAGCCAAACAACATCGGATGACTTCTTTTGGCCCACAGAGTCTGTTTCTCACAACCATAAGTTTTGTGTTTCTAGAACGAATGGAAGGGATCTACAAATTTACGCGAGTTCGAACGGCTAATTGAGAAGCTCTTTCATGGCTTAATACTCTCGGATGTTTGTCAGACGTTCGTGATAGCTGGCACAGTGGAAAAAAAACCTAAGTTGGAAATTGGGTATTTTCGGGACTCAAACTTGGGACCCCTTGCTTAGTACTCCAACACACTTACTCGTAAGCCTCTGCGCCTAGGTCTCACAGGTATCGAAGAAAATAAAAAGAGAGGCATTCTTGCGAAACAGAAGTCAGAAGTTTGACAGCTTGGTCCAAACTGGGATATATGTATCTGAATTCTGAACACCACCATCAGAGCCAACAAAAGAGTATTATTATTGTGACGGCAATTGTTGAATCAGATGAACTCGAATCATATCCTGGAGCTAACGCGGGCTATCGCGGTCCATGAAGAACTCTGAGAAAATTCAGAGACTACGAGGAGAAACTTAGAGACACAAAAAGTGTACAAAAAGCTGTTTGATTCTGGTATCTCACAGTTCGATCTTTTGTTTATATACAAATTCAGCCCACTTATGTTTGAGCTAGAGAAGCATAACTAGGTCCAGACGAATAGTTTAAGAGACTTTCTAAAGGAAAACCTCGTGAGAAAACTCAGGATTCTAGACTCACTGTTCTATGCTGCTTTAAGCGTTTAAGCAAAGCACACCAGCAATAAGATTGCAAAGTCACAGGTAGGAAAAAGGTATAAGAAAAAGCATCATGTGGACTAAGCGCAATCTGATTCCAAAAAAGTAACTCATCTGCCTGTAGCAACAGCCTGCTCTTTGCGTTTGATGAAAGCTTGAAAGTGATCGGGAAAACCTCCTCCCACCTGCTACTTTACCGCTGGCAGAAGGAACTTTTGCAAAAGTACCTGTTTAGTATGTATCTTACGTCGTTTTTATTTATTTTCCTTTAATATCCTTAGTATTGATATTCATTAAGGTTTTCTTTTGTATTTAAAATGTATTTCTTGTTCAATTTAATTTACGTTCCACGCTTTGTCGAACATAAGCAATTTACCCTAAATTTAGCTTGACGTTTAAATACTCTAAAATTGTTGCTCTCTAGCTGTTAATTTTCTCTTAAATGTAATTTTTTTATTCCGCTACTTTGTTATTCATTTGCATAATATGTAAAATTTCATTCTTCTTTTTCGGACCACCACACTGGCAGCATCAGTCGCTTGTTAGAGCGTAATCGAGTTTGCTGTTTGTCATCGCATTTGTCGCTGTAGGGATTCCGTTGATCGTTTTTTTTTTTGTATGCTGATTCCTCGTTTTTTGCAGTTGGCAATTAATTTGAATTTACAGTACCGGTAAAAGAAACAACTAGTGGGAACAAATCGATAATACAAATTTGACTTTCAAGTCCTTGATACGGCTGGAAATCTCTTACAAAATTTGCTCAAACAAAAAATTTCAGCAGCAATTCATCGAGTAGGAGACCTATCTGCCAAAAAATACACGAGTCTAGAAAATCACTCTCAATATGGGACTACCCGCAGAAAGATCTCTTATTTAAAATCAACCAACTTTTGGTTAAAAGCTTCCATTTAATACTGTTAATATAGCTCCTACAGAAATAGTGGATTCAAATTTGTGATAGATAAGGTGGTTAGGACTTTCTACTAACTAAAGACTAATTAAAGTCATCGTCATGCTATCAACTCCAGATGAAGCCACAAAATCTTTTACAAATGTTGTACATTAGAAACGAAATGCTAATTTATGGATCAATAAAGTGAACTTGAACGTAGGGTACGGGTAGGCCAGGAGGCAATGGCCACTGAAGCGATGCAGTTAAGTACCTACGAGTACTTTGCCAAAATTGTCCCTCAGACGAATAATCGTTTAAACCTACCAGAACTTTGATAGCAAGTATGGAAAACCCCAAAAAAAAAGCAACCACTTGTCCGTATCTTGTGTCCGCATATAAGTCCAATAAAAGGAGTTTTTCTTTTTTAGTTCAGAGCTGAACCGAGCTCGAGCATTATGTGCGCGCTCTGAACCGAGCGTACTCAGATCGTTCTGATGTATTTATGAAACACACTTGAGCAAATAGCTGTCATTTTTAATAAATATATGTATAATTTGAATATTTATTAATTGTAATTTATTTACTTGGCTATAGCCTTCAGTTCCAGAACAACAAGATTCGTCCGCCATTTCAATTATTTTGTTTATACTGTTTTTTTTTTCTGTCAAATGTGCCTGTAAGTATGTAATCAGCTCTTTACTCAGCCTGCTCAGTTTATTCTGAGCTCATAGAGAGCGCTCTGAGTATGCTCTGAGAGAAAAAAGAAACACAAATTCTGAGCTCTGATGTATCTGAGCTAAAAAAGAAACAAGAACTTTTTGTATTACAGTTCAGGTTGTGCTCTGAACTAAAAAAGAAAAACGCCTAAAATGTCACCAGTTAACCAACTCATCATGTTACTATAACTTTTATTTCAGTTTTAACACAATGCCCAATGCCCCGTTCCCTAGGTCTCACTTTGTAACCGCTTTTAGGATTTTTTTTACGTGTTACTGAATCAAACCTAAAAACCTTGTTCAGGAGAGCAGAACAATTCAATTAAATTTAACCGTCAAGGTGACGGCAAATAATCTATTTACCCCCGCTATTTGTATATTTGTTCTTGAAGCGGTCCATTTCTTTATTGAAGTTGAGAAATAGAACTACATTAAATTTTTATTTAGACGGACTGTTGTAAAAAGGGAATGCAAACACAAAACGGACATACAATCCATTTTGATTGATTGCACATCATGAGCAACGATGGTCTACTCTATCATGGAGGTTGATAGGACGTATTTGAGTTTCCACAACAAAAAGCTACTAGAAGCACTTCGACTAATTCCATCAGATAACTTTTTCGACTGTCTCCATCACTCTTGTCCGCTTACCGGATACATAGATAATCGTAACAGTGAGTGCAGCATATACGAGTATACAAAACAATAGAGCTGTCAATTTGTTTTCGAAGCCCTCTGGAAAATGTGAAGGCTTGCGACATTTATGATGGCCTACAGTCCCTTTATAGATAATGTATCACATTTTTGACATTTACCCAATCCGATTAACTTCTCACATGACAGTGTCAATGACCCCGTTAGTGTCAATAACGTTAAAAGTCACAATTTGCTTCCTAAGCTCATATGCGATTTACGTCTGTGCAGAAACGTAGTTAGCGTAGAATTCTCTTGACATAGCGACAGTGTTTTTGAAGATTTATGGAAAATTGGGGTCGAAAAGTCAGAGTGGGTAACTTTTCTCTATGACTGTGTTCAGTGCTTGTTTGACTTTCGCTATGAGTTTTACAAGTGCATGTATGTTGATTGCAAGTTCCTACGAAAAGTTTTCCCTTAATTAATTTAACTTTAAAAAAAAAGTGAACCAACAATGAAAGGAGAAGCCTTCTACAAGAACATTTCATTTCGAATGGAACTGGAAAGAGTGGTGAACTGCAGTTTCTGGCAGGTAGAGTCGTACCTATAGTACAACGCGCAAATTTGTTAAACTGATACTAATGTATTTCATAAGGATTTTAGGGATTGAAGTCAAATGCAAAATCTTGCCAATTACAAATGCCTTCAGAAACTTCAACGTCCTATGAATTCATTATCGGAACCGCAGATTAGTTGGCGGTTTTCTAAGGAACAATGGATCTTTAGAATGTAAGTGCGTTTAGCTGCTGATAGGTTTCCTATCCCCGAAACTAAAAAATAAACAGAAAGACTGAGAAAAGTTGTTTCCACTTTCTCACTTATTTCTAGCAAACTTTTCATCCTTCTTAAATATGAAAAGGGGTTTCCACGCAGCATAAATATCTGGTGTGGTCAATATTTATTTTGTAAAAATATACAAAAAGCTACTAGAAGCACTTCGACTAATTCGTAGTAAGCAAATGAAGCTTCATGTAATCTAGTCTAGCAAAAGTCTTAAAAGTCTTCAAAATCTCTAATTTTTCTAAAACGAAAATCGGCTTTAGAGATACTGCTTGCTTTGTTTTAATTTTTAGGCTTTTTTCCCATCGTATTGTGTTTTAGCTCGGCCGCCATTTTGAATATGCCTTTTATACAATTTTCCGTATATGGCGGAGGAATTTGACAAAAAGCACGAACTTTGGATAATAAGGTCTAATATATCTCTAGTTCTACCATTAAGCAATTACAACAAGGACTTAATACTACCTCACTAATATGATGGTGTGTCAGAAAGCGGCCCTGATCCTGACATGATCATCTTTCTTTAACAACAGAGCGTAGTTTCTGTGATCAATTTGTGAGAAACCGGTCCAACGACGAATGTGTCGTTAAAACTGTGCCCAACGGTGAAGTGTGTGTGGTTCGGGGGCAGCGCTGCCCCCTTGCTACAATCGTAGCGTTTGTACTACATTTTGTTGGTCAAAAAAGTGAGTACGTACAACTATTAATTGCGTACTTTGTACTACAATTTCTCACACTTCAAAAATAATAATAAAGAAATTATTAAAACGCTTGTTGTTACTACAAACTGACTTCTGACTCAACTCAATTAGCATTTCCAATTTTCCAGTTTTACTTCTACTAGTATAGTACTAAGCTCAAATTATTTGTCATTGTCATTTGCATTTGCTCTGCGCGTCTGCATTATTTTGGACATTTACAGCGAGTGAGTGAACGAGGACAATTTATGCAACGATGAAAAGACATTTTAGAACAGTGCCAAAAGAGAAGTATTATTATCAAATATTAAATTTATTCCAACTTAAATTTTGTTCTTAATTGTTAAGAATTCATGTTTATTTACTCAAAAACATCATTATAAAGTAATTATTTGTGTTTTTATTTGATTTTTTTGAAATTGTACTATATTGTACTACATTTTAAAAGGCTCCGTACTACATTTTCAACCTCTTGGGAGGGCAGCGCTGTTCGTGGGTCAGGACGTTTGAAACCAACCCATCAACGAAAATGACTGAGATTATATTGAATTCAATTATGGTACAATGGGCCTTTATCTCATAGATGAATCCAAACAAAAGTGAGTGTGAATTCTGTGAGCAAAATTCATTTCGTTACGTTTGATGTATGTATGTACTTGGTATAACGAAGGAAAATATTTCGTTATTGAATGTGAATATGCAACCGACGAAAATAAAGAAAGCCTCGAAGAGGGACAAAAAGGAAACTTACCCCATTTGCAAAGAAAAAGAAGCAGCAAATGTTTCTGGAACTAGGTCATCTTCGGTCTGAAGATCATCTCTGATGTTCTAGTGCTGGTAAAAAAAATCGGTTGATATCACTTTAGCTTAAGGTACACATAAAAAAATACCTAATTCCGCATATAATCATGGCAACAACACTAAAACCTTTATTTACTACCCATGAAGCATCATATTGACATAAGATATGCTTACTCAGGGATGTGGAAAGATGAAAATGTGAAATTCTAATTCCAGTTGCTCCATGAAGACCGAACGATAATATATCTTGATAGAGTAAATTATGCGATAAAACACTTTAGGCCCGATTTTAAAAGACGTCAAAAGAACATACCGCGGCCGGCATTCGCAAAAAGCGGATTTACTGCCTTGCTAACCAAAAATAAAAAAAATACGTCGTCGTCACCGCGTAACGATGTAATTTCAACGTAGTAAAGGACTTCGTCAACCTATATGTCTCCGATATAAGGTGATATAAAGTGGGGGGTCTTCTTGTGGCAATTTTGTTTGCTTGAGAAATGTTTTGGTGCATGACCAAAATTAGTCAAAATATTGTAAAAAAATATATATTGAAAAAGCCTGCTGTTGAAGTTGTTCTCATTGCCCCGGTGGAGTCTATACAATCGAGTCTTTGAAACTTTGTAATAACCATTTAGTAGGTTAATTGACTGCCGCCTGATGAGACTGCTATAGCCAAGTTTTCATTTTAAGAGATGGTTTCCAGGTTTTACCGAAATTTCGACTGAAGCAGCATAAATGGCTGCTGTGACCTTTCGATCCTTCCATTTCATTTTAAATGGAGTTACTTGTCAAATACACGTTCCAAGTACGAACAAGGTATTTTTCACTGTCAAAAGTTCTGAGGGGTATGCCACCAACGAAAGATGTAACAAAATCTCCTGTGCTACCTAAAGCTTAACTGTGCGTCTTACCAGTACGGGTTTTTCTAGAGATGCTTCGTGAATCGGCAGTTGCTCGTTCAATCCTCGATGGTCTTAAGGGCTTCACAACTTTGTCAGCAGCATAAGTAGTAGCCCAGAGGCTGCTATTTCAAAACCCCAAAAGCGATTCACAAAATTACATTAGATCACTCATTGGATCTTTACAATGAGGGTTAGACCCATCCTTACTTACGCTTCCATAGTATGGTAAAACAAAACCACACCGATAAAAAAATAAATAAATAATTGGCGCAACAGGTCCGTATGGACCCAAGCCTAGCTTCTCACAACCATTCGTCTTGTGTGAGTTTTTATTTTTGGGACGAATGGAAGGGATCTACAATTTTTATGCCGAGTCCAAACGGCCAATTGAGAAGCTCTTTCATGACAGTTATACTCTCGGATGTTTGTCAGACGTTTCATTTTTTTTTGTAAATCAAACTTTGTGAATAGTATGAGTGAGTAAGCACGCGTTTTTATTATTGTCCAGCTAAAGTGAGCTAAATAGTGAGAAAAGTCGATAAATAAATTTATACAAAGCCTATAGACATTTGATCATTTATCCGGTTTTTGTGTTTAATAAACTCTACATCTTTTGTTTTGACTAAATTAATTTTCCGGCACATAATCGGTTTTTGCTAAAATTGTTTATACTGCTTTGTCATTTCCCTGCCACCACTACAAACTGCAGTTATGTCCGCTCCCAACCTACGACCAAGAGCGAACTCAACAAAAGGCCTGCCATCAACGCCTACTCAACCCGCACCATCAGTTTCGCCTGCAGTAAAACAGCCGAGTCATGTCAATACTCCCCTCACCGCCAAAATATTAGAGGAGCATCTATGTAAACAAGCTGTGTCACTGCAGCTCGGATTCACAAATGAAATCTCCAAAATGCGAAGTGAATTTTTATGCAAAATTGATGAAGTAAGTGCAATCTGGAATCAGCAATTCGATGAATTTAAGAGAAATATCATTGATCGCATCGATTTGCTTGAAAAAGACACCAACACTGCTATACAATCGCAGAACGCTGAAATTGCCGCGCTTCAACGGCGTTGCAACGCCTTGGAAAAGAATGAAGTCGCGTGTGATGCAGTGCTCTTCGGAATACCTGTAGTTCCAAATGAAAACCTAAAAAATTTATTTGTCCAACTCTGTCACACTATTGATTGCAAGCCGCCTCTCTTACAAAATGTTTTTCGAACAAAAAAGAGAAACAACAATAATAACACCGCCACATCTCCCATTGTGTTGAAATTCAGCAACTCTTTAGAGCGAAACGCTGTTTTGATGTCAGCAGCAAACTACCGTAAAAAACATTCAACCGAATTACGTCTCCAACATCTGGGCATTGAATCGGACAAGAGCTGTTATCTCAATGAGAGCCTAACAAGACATACACGTTTTCTCTTAAACAGTGCTCTTGGCCTCAGGCGAAAACAACAACTGTTTGCTGTCTACACGAAGTATGGGTCTGTGTACGTTAAGAAGTCGGCGAATGGAAAAAGCTTTCTCATCGAAAGCACTGAAGATCTGCTTGCTGCTGCTGCCAATAATCAATAAAAATTGTTGTACTTTTACCAATTATCCATAACGTAAGCTTAATATTGTAATTCTGTTGTCTTTTCCTCTGTATTATCCCTCTCTCTTCAAGCCTCTCTACATTATTTTATCCCTTCGTTAGGTGGTTTGCACTTTTCTCTTTGTTGTTCTAAATTAATATCATAATGTTAGGAGACCAATACAGTATTAATGAAAAATCAACGTACACCATGGTAAACGTTCTCTCAAAGTGTTACGAGGGTTTAAAAGTTTGTTACCTAAATGCGCGAAGTTTAAACAATCGGAAATTAGATTATTTAAAGTACTTGTTTTCTAGTTCCTGTGTTGATGTTATTTGTGTAAGTGAGACATGGTTTAATCCGTGTATCACTGACTTGTTTTATGAAATTCCAAGTTATGAAGTTTTCAGGAACGATCGAGTTACTGAAACTACGGGCGGCGGCGTAGCAATTTATTGCAAGTCAAACATAAGATGTGATATTATTACAAAGTCCAGTGGTAGTGGTGTTGAATATATTATTGTTGAATTACGTGATTGTTATACGAAATGTATTGTTGCTTGTGTGTATAATAATAATAGAAGCTGCTCCTTCTTGCCCTTTTTTTCAGCAATTTCTGAATTTTGTGCACTCTATGAACACACAATCATTTGCGGTGATTTCAATGTCAACTTACTGAAAAATGATTCACTTGCCTTTCAGTTGAAGGATTCAGTTTCTTCAGTAGGAATGGAAGCAGTAAATACTACTTACCCTACACGTTTTGCATTGAACAAATTGCCAAGTCTGCTAGATCTTATTGTTGTTTCGAGTCCATCGCTTATTCTTTTGTTTGATCAACTATCATTTGATATCTCAGATCATGATCTACTTTTCTGTACTTATAACATCTATTTGTCCAAAACTGCAGTCTCAGACAATTTTACATTTAAAGACTTCAATTCCATAGATGCCAATCTCCTTCAAATCGCAACTCTCACGGCTCCCTGGGAACAATGCCGGTTATCTGCTGACCCAAATGAAAAAGTAAGGATGCTTCAGTCCATACTAGTTAAGTTGTATGATGAATATGTTCCAATCAAAACGGTCAGAATTCAAAACAAAGCTTGTCCATGGTTTACCTCGGAGGTAGTTAGTGCTATTAAATCTAGGAACAGATTATACAGCAAATGGAAGCATAGACCATCTGATGTTAATTGGTCTGCATTCAAAGTGGCGCGTAATTATTCAACCTCGGTCCTGCGTACATCAAAAACAAACTATTATGCCTCCAAACTAAATACTTCCCTGCCTGCGAAGAAACTTTGGAGTAACCTTCGAAAAATTGGCATCTCCAGCGGCAGTGACGCTAAATGTGCTCTTGATCCGGATGTACTAAACAACTTATTTCTGGGTGTTGATCCCACTACTAGTTGTACTGCTGTTATTCGAACGGAAGACTTTGTAAGCTCTGTACCGATGCTCGATGATTTTGTGGTAGCCACCGAAGTGGAAATCGCTCAATGCGTAACAACTATAAAGTCTAATTCCATCGGTGAGGATGGCCTTCCAATACGTTTCATCAAACTGATTCTACCTCAAATAATCTCTCACCTAACTCATGTAATTAACTGGTGCATAACAACATCAACTTTTCCTCAGTTATGGAAAATTGCAAGAGTTCTGCCAATAGCAAAGAAAACGAACCCATCTTCTCCTGCTGATTTTAGACCGGTTAGCATTCTTCCTTGTCTGTCTAAGGTTTTTGAGAAGGTTATGGCAAGGCAGATAACGAAGCACTTATCACAGAATAAGTTGTTGTATGCTCAGCAATCCGGTTTTCGAGCTAATCACAGCTGTTCTACAGCTATGGTTAATTTGCTTGAAGAGTTAAGGCAAGATTATGATAGGGGTTTTGTTTCGTTGCTTTGCTTGCTGGATTTCTCAAAAGCCTTCGATAGTGTTAATCATAAAATCCTGTGTTGGAAGCTCAAGAATAACTTCGGTTTTAGTGAAAGAGCAGTCAAATTGATGATTTGTTTTTTGTCTGGCAGATCACAAAGGGTGATTTCTGGTGGACGATTTTCCACCTTAAAAGAAATTAAGCAGGGAGTTCCCCAAGGCTCAATATTAGGACCGATACTATTCTGCATGTTCATAAATGACCTTCCATCAGTTTGTAAATATGCTTCAGTACACCTATATGCAGATGATGTCCAATTGCACTTAGCGAAGCCTTTCAGCAACCTCAGTGACCTCGTTCTTATTCTTAACGAGGATTTAAGAAATATTCACACTTGGTCAGTAGCAAATGGGTTACTGCTAAATCCATCAAAATCGCAAGTAATTCCAATTTCCAAAAATACTTTTGATCTATGTCTCCTACCTGACATACTTCTAAATAACAATAAAATTGAAGCTGTAGAGTCAGTCGCTAGTCTTGGCTATATAATAAACCGAAATTTATCGGGCTATAATCACACCAACGTAGTCATTGGTCGTATTTACGGGTGCCTTCGCAAATTGTGGATCAGTGCCTATTTCACTCCACAGGAAACAAGACGAAAGCTGGTACTGACCTTAGTCTTACCTCTCATAACATATGCTGAAGTAGTCTACAGCAGTCTTGACTCCTTATCCCAGCGTAAACTGCAAGTTGCCTTTAACGAAAGTACTCAATGTCCGTCTTACTTGTATGACAGACTTAATTTCACTCGCTCCTCTAGAACTATAAACCTTATTCCCTCTCGTTGTAATTACCTTCACTCTTCACGTTTATTTTTCATTCATACTGTTAGACTTTGGAACTCCCTACCCTCTAGAATCAAAAACATTTCAAACCCTATCAATTTTAAAAGTGCAATCCTTCTTCATTTTTCCAACTCATCCCACTAAATCTGAACTTGATATTTTTTTTCTCCTCCTTTCTTTCACCCCTTATATTAAGTTACTTAATGTAAATTAGCTTTAAGACTATTCAAATTTCCTAAGTGAGAACTCTAAGTACTATAAAAGATCATATCTTAATGTACATACCTTTTAAATAAAATAAATAATTGAAATAATTGAAATTGGCGCAGCGAAAAAAACCTTAAGTTGGAATTTGGGTTTTTCTCGGGATTCGAACCTGGGACCCCTCGCTTAGTAGTCCAACACACTAACCACTAAGCCACTGCGCCGACAAGCCACACCGATAACCGCCATTTTTAAGCTCAACAAGATACAGCGACTAGCATATCTAGGCATTTCCGGAGCTATGCGGACCTGACCCACAGCTGATATAGAAGCCATAATAGGACTAACATCACATTTACATTAAAAAAGTGTCAATACGCAGCTCAACAAATCTGCTACAATTGGAGGAGATGGACATCGGTGATCACTCGGACCTGAAGACCCTTCTTTCGGAGATTCCAGAACTTGACGGGATCTGAGCGATCACAGTCCCGCCTCCCACAAACACTATGTTTTAACAGAAGATTCTCCACGGAGATCACTAATAGAGAGCCGTGGGTTAGCAGTAGCCCACCAAACTGCCAAAAAGGCGTTAAGTGGTATACGTATGGTTCCAGAATGGACTCAGGGGTCAGAGCCGGCATATTCGGACCAAATGGGAAAAGTCCAAGCGTATTCCAAGCAGAGCTGCCTGCCATTACAGAATGTGCAAGCCTCATTTAGAAATCAGGCATAAAAGGCGGAAACATCCATATGTTCACGGATATTCAGGAAGCTTTAAATGCCCCTAACTCACCCACCATTGACTCCAATTCAGTCTTACACTTCTTCAATACCCTCGAAAAGCTATGCACCAGAAACGAAACCACAATATGGTATGGGTTCCTGGCCACGAAGGAATTGAAGGAAACGAAAAAGCTGGCGAACTGGCCAAAAGAGGTTCGGAAACACCTTTTACAGGTCCTAAATTCTATTCTGCAATCTCTGTTTTTCATGGCCTAAGGCAGTCCCACAAAGTTATCAAACCTTTCAAAAATAACGCCTACACGATTCTAAATCTACACAGGCACGATGTCAAAAATCTAGTTGGCTACCTAACAGGGCACATGGTTTGCGATATCACCTTGAAGAAGACGAAACAACTAGCATATTTTATGTGAATGCCCAGCACTTGTGGTAATATAAGCCCAGAAGAAGTAAAGACATCATCTGCTGAAAGCACCATCAGCTACATTAGGAAAGTGGAAACTCTAATAGCCTAAACAAAACTTTCTGATCCTGTGGTACAATAGATCTACTCAGGTCGAAGTGCCTCTTATCGCGATGGCAAGTCAGAATTAAAAAAAAAAAGACCAAAAGCAAAAATTTCTCAATTCCGTGATTCGAAAAAGAAAATAATTCGTCACGAAGGTAACTTTGGAAAAATTATGGTTTTTCGAAGGTAGTTTTTTTTTATGAAGCTCCTGCTTGAATTTAAACTTATATAAAACTTTTTTAAAGCCTGTAGTGTAAAAATCAACCTGTTCGTTTGTAAAACTCAATTCTCGTTTCCCAATTCCGGCAAGGAGAAGTCCAATGGAGGTTGTTCAATAGCCAGTTTCACCTTGTGTACTGTATTTTACCCGCTTTTATTTGCGAAATATAGTTTAAAAATCAAATAAAACGTCTCCCAGCTAAATCAAAATTATAATTAAATAACAAAAAATATAACAAGAAAAACAAACCGGAAGCTTAAGCATACAAAATAAATAATATGTCAAATTAAGGACAGTGGATTTAATTGAAGCTCCGCTCCTACGCTGCCTGAAACTAAAATTATTGTGTTTCGGCGTTAACAGAGGTTGTTAGGTGTCATAGGTGGACATTCGCCGTGGGAGCATAAAAACTCACTTCTCACACATTCGGTGAGAATTTAAAATTTTAGAGCGCTGATGGAAATGCAAGCGAAGAAGTCTCCCTGTTCTACGAAAGCACTTTTTCAAATTTGAGAAGACTTGAAATTTACTAGCTAAGCACGTTTGTTCGGTCAATAGAGGGTATCCTAAACGAATTCGGTGTTGGTTGTGAGAGGCACACATAAGTCTCTTGAAAGTCTCTTTTTTTCGAAACAAATACTTTATTTAGGTTCTGCAATCACATTCCCAGAGCCAATTGTGCCGATTTCCCCCTACCCACATTGGTTCTATATCAGTTTATAACTTTATTTAATTTTTCTGGCTTAGCCCGCTACTCTTCCACTTGCAAAGCATTTCCTTTTCACATACGGTCCAAATAAATAAATCACATATACGAGAATGTCAAGTCAACATCGAGAAGTGGGTATTTTGTATTTTTATTTTTTAGATAACAAGAACAAGTCCTTTCATGCGCGGAGAACTCTCTTGGGAAAGACAATTTTTTTTACAAGGGCTAAGCAAATATTTGCCTCATATCTACAACACTTCCTACGGTAACTGCCGCACGTTGTGTATGTGTAGCACCGATGGCTTTTGGAATTTAAGAGGCTTTCATTCTCCATTTATATCGTTTTGCTGTTTATAACTCATGCATGTGCTGTGTGAATGCTATTCCACAGAGAGGTAGAGCTCTATACGTAAAGCCGCACAATAGATCCGAGCCAATTGTCCTTATGGTACCTACAATAAAAATAAAAAAAAAATATAAAAAGACCGAAGAGAGAAACGAACCATCCGAGGATCGTAAAAACTGGCACAAATACGTATTTGTATGAATTTTTGTTCCTTTCTGACCATAATCCAAAACGGATATGACGAGGATGTGGCTATAGGATGTGCGCATTTTAAAAGGTCGGTTTAGCATTGTTCCCTGCAGAGTGGCGAGAGCAAAGCGCATTGAAAGGGAAAGCCTTAAAACTTTTGTCCTTTGGGATATTTTGTTAGGGAATTTGGACTTTTTGTTTTATGTACACATACCAATGAGACAGCTATAACGTTTTATGCAATACACGTAATAATCCTTTCAGGGGAAACCAACGAATAATTTGATGTGTGCATATAAGCTGTGTGTGGATTCCATAAAGTGACCACTGATATGGATAATGGCCTGGAAAGACGTGACAATTTAAATTTATGTTTAACAAAAAGTTACGATCTACATTTTGTCAGATGGTCTGTGGCCTAATAGTTGCATAATATTTGAAGGGTGCTGGAATAATGTGATGATAGGTTTTAAATTACACGGCGCATCGTGACTGGGTTGGGTATGGATTGTGTTAAGAGGGCTATTATTTATTGGACTAATGTATAAAGGGTGGATTGCAGTCTGAAGGGATTGGTCATATGGTAGGATCACCAACCATCTAAAACAAAACAAAAGAAATTGTGGTTTTCTGCAAGGAACGATTGTTCGAAGCATCTCAAGGACAAAGCTCATGAATGCGATTCTCATTGAAATGCATGCTCTACGAATGGTAAAATGATATAGAGGGTTTAGGTAAAATTAACAAAAAATATAAAATTAACTTGGTTCCCACTTTCGCAAGGAACAATGAAAAAGTTAATTAAATCTCCCAATTAAAGTCATCTGGATAATGAAGAAATAAGAGAAAGTACACCTCAGCTGGGCACAAATCCTAACCGGTCATATGGTTAGTGTCAGCCAAGGATTTTTGATAGATTGATTATTTTTTTGTAATAGATTTGCTTTTTGCTTACAAATAAGTTCACAATATTCATTATATTAAAAATTTCGACAAAATAATAAATTCGAATTAATTATACATTATCTAATATTGACAAACCTTAAACTATAAAACAACAAAGAACAAGATATTATTAGTTAATAGCAATAAAAGGAATTTCAAGTTGTTAAGTGGAACTCAATATATATTGTCTGCAACTAGCCCTAATTCTGGTCAATGAGGTTTCTTCTTTTATCTTCGTTCGTTCGTTTAATTTCTAGAAGCCTTTAAACACTAAGCTATTAGTCACAATACCGATTCGTATATCCTCTGCATTCCTCAGGGGATAAGGCTGGCCCTCCGAGACCAATGATACCGTTTCGGAGAAGTATTGCGGAGTGATTCTGTTTTTCATTTTGAAAACAAAAACTAACACGTCCAAGTCCATCCTCTGCTTTATATTCATCCACCTTAGTGTCTGCAGCATCCAATTAAACGGCGTTAATCTACTGCACCTCAAAATGAATCTCATGGCTCTATTTTGCATCATTTGTAGCCTTCCTATCGCACCTTGACAGCAAAGGAATAAAATTGTAGCACAATAGTCGAAGTGTGGTTTTAGAATGACATTATATCTTATGATTAAACACAATGTGGATACCATAATCCTAATTCGTTTTAGGAATCCTATTTTCTTTCCAACTTATTTACATATATATTCTGCATGCTCATTAAATCTCAGCTTGTCATCAATTATTACCCCTAAGTACTTCATTTGACGAAGGACTTCGATGTTTTCTCCTCTGATTTGGATTTGATTTCGTAGAGTGGGAAAACGAACAATCAATGATTTTGTTTTGCTGACATTCAACTTTAATTTATTCTGCATTAGCCATGTTTGAATCGCGATTATATCCTCTTGTAAAAGCTAACATCTCAATCGTTTGTAGTGATCCATTAGATCGAGGTAGGAGTAAACCCTTCAAACCAGCCTAATTCCAATGGTGGTGTCAGCAGATAGCAAACCATACCCAATGATGTAAGTGTGGGGGTAAAACCAGTCGCGAAAGGCTCCTTCTGAAGCTCAGGCAAGGTCGGTTGTAATAAGTGCCCTATCTTGGTAAGTCGACTCTGTCGGTATCGACTTTCCTACTCGTGGGACCAAAATTAAAATAAACAGCTCAGCTTGTCAGGCGTCAAACGTAATGACCTGTAAATCTTCAGCAATACCTGATCTTACGTTGGGCATAGTTCCCAAACACTAAAAACCACACGCAGCCAATTATAAATTTAACCGGACAAATTTATACTGCATCATGAAAGACCCGAAGACAAAAGACCCGAATTCAACATTTTCAAAGAGCCCGAAATTCGTTTAGACTTTTTAGAATTGTTAAAAGTTATTTTTGGTTAGTTCTAAACAAATCAAAATAAAGCCTAATCATACAACGTAATGTACGCGAGTAAAGCGAGCTATCCACCATAAATTAAAAATGTTTTTATTTCCTCACTTTTGTACTCCAATCTCTTCGCAAGAGGCCTTAAAATGCCAGTGAATTTGTCATTCAACACAGGCGAGTACACAAGTACAAACCCAAGAGCCGTTAAAATGACTAGAAATTGAGCATCTCACCTTGGCAATACCCAACGAAAAAGCGCTCAGTTTTCAGTCAGTGTACTTGAACTTGAATCACTCTAACGTTGGTACAAATCGGAACATGCGCCTAGTAAATACCGATAACTTGTTTTTGGCACCATAACTTTGGCCAATCAAACAACAGGTTAACATTGTTGCTTCAAATTCTACTCATTCTGTCCAATTCTAGAAGAAAATTTGAGCATTGTTCCTTTTATCACTTGTGAGTAAGACCACAAAATACGTATACTCTACAGCACCTACTTCTACGGCTGTTTTAATGGGGCCCCACTGTCCATATTGAACGGGCCTTCTGGAGCCGACCATCACTTTGGATTTTTTTTACGATTACATTCATTTAGGTTTGCAGCATGATGGCTGTAAGCCTTTAGAAGGCGGGCTGACAAAAAGTCTGCCAGACCCCAAAGCACAGATCCATAGATGTACGTAAACAGAACAAATGGTCTTAAAGCTACGATTACACGTGGCAAATTGTAACATGCTGACGTCCCAAAAATTCGGTGGTCTCTCGTGTGTCTTTCGTGAGAGTGCGCTGCGACAGGCATCATGAACAAACGCTTGACAGGCGATCGAACGTAGTGACAAATTTAGGTCAAATGTTAACGTCATCATGAAGTCGACATGTCAGAATTCGACATGAAAAAAGTGGCATGTTATTGTTTATTCGTACCTTAAGGATGGCGCAGTATACTCATATAATTTACATTGACGTGATCGGCCGTATGCCGTTGTCAAGTCTTCGAAAATATTTCAAATAAAGATTGGCCGCACTGCTTTGACTTCTAAGCTACCATTTTCTTAGAGTGCATAACTGGTCCGTTGTGGTTATACCCTGGAAAATTTATGGAAAATATTAAAGCCTACTGGGTACAAAGATGAGGAGATTTACCTCAGAACGTGTTCTCGTAATAAGCCCCCATCCCAGATGAAGCGATGCATGCCAGTCATCTAATGCACATAAACGTTCGTCAAAGGGTTCTGTTGGCAATCGAAAAAAAGGCTAAAATGGGTTCATATATAACTCAACCCGTGCAAGTCGAAGTCTTAAGGGAAGCATTAATAAAATGCTTGAGGGGCTGAAGCCATACCGATACATACCGATTTAAAAAATAATAAAAATCAATGAATTGGAATATATTTATAGATTTTTTTTTTTGTTTAAAAAATTCCTCGTAAGAGAAGCAAGCCCCCCCCCGGAAACAAAATCCTGGCTACGGCACTGCGTGGGTAGTAAATACAGATATCTGTTCAGAGAGTAAAGCAGCTTTATGAGCGCCATCAAAATCTGCTCAATTACCAACCAGCTGTGTCAGAAAAAAATCTGCCTTTTGTGGATACCTGAAGACAACAAGTTATAATATACAGGGTGGCGCACGATCGTGCTACAAAAATAAAACGTAATAACTTTTTTTCTGTGAGTAATCGGCTTATTTTTTTTTTTTATTTTGTAGGTTACTATTAAGATTTATAAAAATGGATGCTTGGGATACGGAGAAAAGAATTTGGATAGTGCAACGGTACCATGCTT
This sequence comes from Cheilosia vulpina, assembly GCA_916610125.1. NCBI lineage: Eukaryota > Metazoa > Arthropoda > Insecta > Diptera > Syrphidae > Cheilosia > Cheilosia vulpina. Next base: position 37,491,254 of record OU744279.1, on the reverse strand, counting down.
TGCAGTCCGTCATTTCCGTCCAAAGGGAATTTAGGCGGGAGTTTGGCGGTAGTCCCCCGAGTAGATGGACCATTATGAGGTTTGTAAACATGTTTGCCGAATCTGGAAGCATCGCACGAAGGCCGTACCATCGAGATGCCAATGTTCGGGTTCAGGATACAATCGCAGCAGTAGCATCTGCAATACAGGCCAATCCGAGCGTTTCGACCCGAAACTTATCGGGGCAAATTGGAGTTAGTAGACGGTCATTACAACGGATACTTCATGAAGATTTAAACTTGTTTCCGTACAAAGTCCAAATTACTAGCAAGTTAAACCCTCAGGATTTGCCTGTTCGCCTGGAATTTTGCCAAAAAATGATATCAATGGCCGAAGAAGACAACACATTGATCAATTGTTTGTTCATGTCTGATGAGGCCCATTTTGATCTTAACGGCAATGTAAACAAGCAAAATTGCCGTATATGGAAAGAGTCTAATCCAGAAATGCTCCATGAGTCGGAACTGCACCCAGAACGAGTCACTGTGTGGTGCGCAGTTTCATCAAGGTGTATTGTCGGGCCGTACTTCTTTGAAGAAAACGGTGTAACCGTTACTGTCAATGGGGACCGTTATTTAAAGATGTTGAAGGAGTTTTTTTACCCAGAACTGCGCCGAAGACGTATACCATTCAACATCGTTTGGTTTCAGCAAGATGGAGCAACTGCACATATAGCCAGACCAGTTATGGCGGAGCTAAACAAAAAATTCGCAAACAAATTAATTTCTAGGAACTCCACTCTTCGCTGGCCCCCAAGGTCACCTGACCTGACTGCACCAGACTTCTTTTTATGGGGTTATGTCAAGCAAGAGGTGTATAAAACGAAGCCCAGGAATTTAACTGAATTAAAGCAGTCCATAACGACAATAATTGAGGCGATCCCAACTTCAACTCTTCAGGCCGCAATGAATAGTTTTTTGATCAGGTGCCGCATATGCGTGGGAGAGCGTGGAAGTCATTTCCGATCTATAATCTTTAAAAACAACTAACTATTTAAAATAAAAAATTTAATTTTCTAACCAATAAAAAAAAATAAAAAATACATCGATTAAAAAAAAAGTTATTTGAATTTCTTATTGTAGCACAATTGGTGCGCCACCCTGTACATGTGAAAGGTTGCCAAAGAACAAACAAGGGCAGGAGCCGAAAAATTCACACTCTTCTAAGGCGAATAGAACTTGTTGTGATCACAAATTTTAAGGTTAATGTTAATAATAATAATAAGAACTAAGCTAGCCTTTCTGTTTAAAGTACCTAAAAAGTTGGCTTCTTGATTTCGACCACAATGAAATTGAACTATTGCTGCGTTACATTGTGTAGTTTTTATTGTTATCACACAAAAAAAAATGGTTTGCCACAAACTTAACTTCACTTTTGAAGTGATATAATCTCTGTTTCATTTGACATATTAATGTCTCTAACTATATTCTGTTCTTATTTATATTAACTCAATCTTTTCTAAATCAAAATTCTGTATATTTTATGTCTGAGAATATTGAAAAAAAAATAAAATAAAAAATTAATGTTAAAGCATAGTATCCTGCTCGCGCTAAATTTTAGCGTCCCTAGTCTCCACTTCATTTCTCCACACCAAAGATAAATGCTCGCTAAATTATTAAACATCATATAGATGGGACAAAAACCATTTGTGCATGATAGTAAACGTTATTTTAATTATTCGCGTACATACAATATTCGAATTTCAAACTTTAAAGACAATGCATTGTTTAAATCGTTCCAAAACAATAGATATAAGCAAAAATTGAAGCTCAAATAAGTTCTTTAATAGCAAGCAAAAGACGACATGTTCCTTTATGTCGGGTAAATCCCTATTTGCATTGGAATTTTTCTGCAATTTCCATATTGCTGATCGTTCCTCCACAAGCCCTGCATTTTTTTTTATCGCATGAAACAGAATTTTTGGTTTTACGTTATCTTTTATTTATCGCACAAGTGTTTTCTGCGGTTTCCTCTGGAAAAAATCCAAAGTAAACACAACACAAATTTTTTATGTCAAAATTTATCTTCGATTTAATGTACCAGACATTTATTTCGCGAGCTAAATGAGTGTAGACTTTTCATCGGCCCATCTATATGAAGTTAAGATTTGGATACTGGTTTGCTAAACTGCCTCGCTAAATTTTATCTTTGTAGACTTTTTCGTACGGGCGATAAAATTAAGCGCGAGCAGGATACTTAGCTTAAAGCTATTGCAGATGTTTTCTAAAAATATTCATGTGACTTGCCCATTATACATTTTATTTTTGTTTTCAACTATTTATAAGCTGTCAAAATTTTAACCTAAAGAGGATCAGTGCATTTTTGTAATTAGAATTATTAATTTTTCCAACCATCAAATAAAGCAGTTCAATTTAGAACGTTTGAAGAAATCTTGAGAAATCTTTCATAAACGAACAGAAGTGATTCTGAAGAGAGTTTATACATTAACAACTGAGCAAAACTATTTTGACCTGGCTTGTTCTACATTAGAAAAAAATATATATTTCCCAGCATTTGTCTTTAAATTTGTTTAGGTTTAAATTTTCGAAAAGAGCTTATTTCTTACAACACGCAGCACTACTAAATCTTTTCTGATAGCCGCTGATACCTTTTGTCTTTCTGGAGCGTCGTATTTTTCTACTTCCATATTTCTTTCTTATTCAAGATTGGACTGTATCCATCCGAGACGTCTTAATGTAACGGTTCGCGCCTTCAAGCCAACATTGAGAATTGGGATTTAGGAATGCGTCATTCTTACCTTGATACCATTCTAACTTTAAAGTAGCAGCAGCTGACAAAAAGCGTTGCCACTTTCCATGTGATTTAAAAATCATAATTTCATACTGGTAGTTGACAAGAGATCATGTCACTTTGTGTGTGATGTAAAGAACGTAAGCTCCTACTGGAAAAACTGTTGCCAGTTCGAAAAGCAAACCTCTAGAAAATAAGCCCTACGTGCTTTATGATTTAAGAGTCGCTTTTTAAGAATCTATGGCTGTGTATCCTAAATTTTTACTCATTGTCCAAAAGGCAAACTCACTTGATTGAACTTCACTTCCATTGCCCTACACCTACCTCAATGTTTCGCTTGACTCAGTCCTAAGACGTGCATTTTACTTACCTAAATTAACTATTTTTCCAACTTTGTCATAGGTCTTGTGCCTTGTTGAACCAGCATGCATACACCCGAATTGAACCCCAAATTCGTGCACATATTTTTTTCCAGTTCTTAATCATTTCAAGTAAGCAATTCTATTTGGGTCGACTTCGGTGTAGGCAAGAGTGAACCACTTGACGGAGGATTGCGAAACGCCGCTGAACCAAACAGGGGGACATAAATCCAATACTTCCTCATTAAAAAGTAATTAAAGTCCGCCAACTAAGCATAGCTCATTAATTCCAATTCCCCAAAGAATAAATTTAGAATTAGTCCCAAGTGGCGGACGCTTTGTTTCAGATTTAAATCCACCACTTAAGGATGAAACGAAAAAACCCGCCCCCAACTCTAACCATACATTCCCACTAAACCGATCCTGAATAAACCCTCCACCGGTTAATAGTGCGGAAAATATCTTAATCGCAACCTAAAGCTAAAAGACACATTATCAAATCTATTTACGATTCACGCACACTCTTCAACAAAGTTTTCCCAAGCAAAGTGGATCTATAAAGCCAGATTAGATTAGATAACAAAACAAACAATTGAAAGCATTGAAATGGAAAACAAGAAAAATCCATAAAATAAGCTGCCACTGTGAAAGAGCCCAACAATCAAACAGACAAATAGAGAGAAACAAAGTGCCGAAAAGTGGGTCCCACAAATGAATGCTTTTCTATCGTTGGCTTCGTCTAGCCCAAAGTGAAGATGGCTTGATGGACTCCCCTCGATACATTAGATATTTACAATCCAAATAGATGTAGGTACTCGTATACACCCCAACAAATTGTATTATGCTAGCATCATACGCACCCTTCCGAATACAGATGTCCTTCTATGTTTTGGTTTTTGGTATCATAGCAAAAAAGAAAAAAGAAGAACACATTGAACAGCAAATTGGCAGGCATTTCGGTTAAGCACTCAGGTGCGAAAATGAGTGGATGGGTGAATTGTCGGATAGATACCGTAGGAAAAAATAGCCTGTGCTCGATTAGATTGTTGTACGCATTTTTTTTTTTTCGGCATTCAAAAGCGACAGGTGGTTTGGGTTATGGTTTGAAAGGGTTGTCAGACAAAGCGACGGGCAACTTCAAATTGAAAACCCTCAAGTGGCTATGGATATCAAGGATATTTTACCAATTTTTTTTCCTGATAATAATGGAGGATTTCTCTCAGAATCCCAAGCCCCTGCGCGACCAATCTTTGAAGGGTCAGAATCACAAAGGAAACGATTTGAAGGATATCCCCCGCCATCTCCATTTTGTGGAGCTTAGAAAATTTGATTTTTTTTTTTGTGGGGGTAAATCAAATTTTTGAGTTGTGAAACAAACTTTACGGCGATAAAATTGTTTTTATTCAGTAAATGGCGTTAAGAATATTGCGAATGAACCGACTGAAGTGGAAGCGTTTTCTGACGCCAATTGAGTTGGGTTCGTTTTGGTACACTCGTAGCGATTGTCAGCTTAATTAGGAGTTTCTGAGAAGTCTTTACTGAAAAGTTGTTATTGAAAGTCTTGACCCGTAAATTTATAGATGTCCACCAATTGTACAGCCAACGCTGGTGTAGTTCGAACTCATTTACATCACGTTGCGCTCAAGTGGCTGAAGCTGTTAACCTCGATGGGAGATTAATGTTTTATCCATTTTTCATTCTTTATTACTCCATCGAGTAGATACATATATTACTTATTTTTATGGATTTTCGCTAATATCCTTTAGAGTTTCATTAAATCACTCGCTATCGGGCACTAGTGACGGCATAATGTCGGTTCGTGAATGCATAAAAGCACTGGCGGGAAGACAGCAGTGCACTCAAAAAACGTGTACTTTGGGTTGTGTATAATATACTTTAAAAGGATGCGAGTTGCTATACCAGACCAGTCCTAAAGTGATTTTATGCGGTTGATAGAGCACTTTGAATAAAGGGAGACTCGTTTGTGGTGGGTGAATTTGCTTGAAATAAAAGGTTTAGCGTCGTGTCCTTGCGGGGGCAAATTCAGCAAGTTCATCGGCGTGTGAAGCAGACTCCAACTTTGCAAAGTTCAGCAAAACACCTCACAAAATCAGTGCGACAAAAAAAAATATTTTCTGCTATTTTTTGGATCGTTGTTTGTGGTAAGTTATTCATGTTTTTGACCAGAAATTTATATATATCAAATAAAAGAAAAATAAAATAGTCTAAATTCACTTGTCCACTTGATGAATTCCTTAAGTTGGGCTTTCGAACGCAAGATGAGATTACGACTGAGCTGTAGTAGAATTGAGTATTTTTCCTCCTGTCCGACAAGTACAAATTAATTCTGCAACATAACGTAAGCCGCTGCACTTGTCAAAAGAATTAAATTCCCTTGACTTGTCGGCATTCTTCGAAAAGTGTTTTATAAGTGAAGATGGCAAAAATCTCGGAAGACAAACAAAAAATGATATTTTAACAACAATAAGAGACGAAAAAGATATCCTATTTGGTGCTTTCAGTGGTGTCCTAACAAAAGGAAATAAATGTACAAAGTGGAAGGAAATATACAGCCGGGCAAAAAGCCTAAATGTTGTTGCGCAAAATAAGAATTGGACGTATGTAAGGGACGTATTTTGGCAAAATGTTAAGAAACGCACAATTGTAAGTACTAACTAAATTAGTAACTTTAGAATTTATATGTCAATTACACAAATCATGCACTTGTCAGTTTTTGACAATATTCAGATCACTTGTCCACCACAGTTCGACAAGTGTGTCTTGACACTTGTCGTGTTCTGTTACAGAAAGAGGGAAATTATATAATTTCCCACTAGTCATCTTTCATCGCGACAATTGTCGCAGTGCTCTCGGGCTTGTCGTTTTGTGTTACACAATCTTTGACAAGTTGTCGAAATTCACTTGTCCTACAACTACTTGTTGCCTTCTGTTACAGGCCCCTGGCAGTTGTGATTCCGGATTGCTTTCAAGATTGGATTTCTTCTTTTGAAGTTTCAAACCAGGAACATTTTTTGACGGCTGTTTTTCACTTGGGTCATATCATTTTTCGCACTTATTTCATGGGATGATTATATGATTGGTAATTGATTTAGGAGCAAACTCGCTCCCTCGGTCAATACCAGAAAAATGAGGCCAATCTATGACAAACAGAAGACAAATGGAATCCTAAAAATGAACAAACAATTGTTATCCTTGCTTGTAGGTATTATAACAGGACATAACATACCGAAATACCATACCAAGAAAAAGAGCATCAAGGGCTGATGTCCTGTGCAGAGGATGCGGCACACTTTCTTTGCCCCTGTCCGGCACTCGGTCACATCCGACAGTGGCGACGCATAATATTGTTCATTTCGTTCATGAACGCTTAACTTTAAGAGAATAAATATTAAAAATTTAAAAAAATGATTTCACTTGTCCTCTAGGTCCTAACTACAGTCTAGTCCTAGTGTATTTCACAATTATTGCCACTTGGTGCTTGGATTTTGGTTTTGGGTGTAATTTTGCTTCCACGTTACTAGTTCTGAAAGGCTATGAAATTGAAAATTGAAATGTAAAATTTGTATAGGACGTTTTGGGTGTATAGGATCATAAAAAAAAATTTAAATTTAAGAAAAAATAAAAACAATGAACTGAACGCCTATACTTTTTGCCCACGCGTCGCCACTGACATCAGATAACATTTTTCAAAGACTCGAAAGATATCTCGGACAAGTCTTTCAAAGACTTCCACCAATTTGTAACAGCCTCGCGATGGCGTGACCATCCCTTTCATGGCCTTCCAATGCATACAGGCACGGTCTCGCCGATCCACTTACCCAACCTAACTATGTTTCGTCTGCACGGAATGTAAAATATTTCGCCTGACTAAAATATTTAAATCACAATATAAGGCGAGTCTGCAAAAACAAAGTTGGCAACGGAAAATAATTTAGCTCTTAAGTGCTGAGTTGAAAAATTGTTTAATGAAATAGTGATGGTAGCTTGAATACATTTTAAATGAAGACCTAAACTAAAGTCGACCGAACGAAAGTGGATAGCTTACCACACGACTTTAAGGAGCAACCATTAGTTACCTAGGAAGTAAGCTATAGGAGCGGATTGCTTTTGGGATGGTTAGAGGGGTTTTTATCTTGAAACTACGGAGGCGCATTGTGGGAAGGAAAGAGGCAGCGAGACACTTTTTCCAAATGAATGTACTGAAAGTACTCATATTTAGATGACGTTAAGTACTTAAGGAAGTTTCGTACAGTCTGCTCTTTTGCTTACCAAAACTGTGTTCAACATTGAACAAAACTAAAAATTAGATCGAAATACATGAACACCTGCAACTAAAGGGTGTCCCATAATTCATGCAAAATGTAATTTTGATAGAAAATACAGATTTTTAGAAAGCTTAAGTTTGTTTATTGATTCATAGAGTAGACAGATTGGTTTCGGATAAATGTGGCTAAATTTCATTAATATACTTTCCAATTTCTTCTTTCAAGGAGTGTGGTGGTCGTGGGCTTGGTTGCATAGACCTTTGACTTCAAAAAACTCCGAAGAAAAAAATCCAATGGCGTTAAATCGCAAGATCTGGATGGCCAATTCTAATCGCAAAAACGATTATACGATTAGGTAATGACTCATGCAGTAATTGAACTGTCTCTCTGGCTGTGTGGCATGTGGCATCATCTTGTTGAAACCACATGTTTATCACATCTATATCTTGTAATTTTGGCACTTAAAACCCGGTTATCATGTCACGACAATGAACACCATTAATTGTTACTGCCTGACCAGCCGCATTTTCGAAAAAAAAATGGTCCGACAGTGCCTCCAGCCCAAAATCCGCACCAAACAGTCACAGGTTGTGGATGCATTTGTTTCTCAACAATTACTCGTGAGTTTTCTGAACCCCAAATGCGATAATTTTGACGATTGACGAAGTCATCAAGATGAAAATGAGCTCCAGCACTGAAGATGATTTTGGCCGAAAAAAAAAAAAACAATTTACTACTGTTTAAATATTGCTCAACAAAGAAAATGCGTTGTTCTTTCGATTAGCGCTCCATTTTTACTAACCCCCGATCTGTCAGCTGTCAGCTGTCACAGTGTGAACTTTTTTTGCGTTGGCATCAATGTACTATTAAATGGCGCAAAATTTAAATTTTGCATGAATTATGGGACACCCTTTACAAAGAGCTTTCTTTTCTAACTGTTAAAACATTGAAATACCTATTTTATTTATCTTGTACGAGTAAATAGAGAGAGCATTAGGTGCTGTTAGTCATTCGTTTAAATATAAATGTAGTAGGTATATAAAGGACACAAAAAAAAACAAATCTATGAACAACATGTGGTTCCAACAGGATTGAGCAAGGACTGCACGAGCCACAACCGAAATTCTGGGGGCTACATTTCCGAGTCGCCTAAACACTCTTTTTGGCGATTTGCACTGGCCGGCAAGATCGCCTGATTCAACCATTCCACACTTCCTATTGTGCGGCTTGTTTGAAGTCACGAGTATATGTCAACAAGCACCAGACTCTTGAAGCCCTAAAAGAAAATATATGTGAAGAGAGCGAGGACCTATCGCCGGAAGTTCTGGAAAGAGTGGTGGAAAATGCCATAAATCTATGACACCGGCCATCAATTCTGGCGGCGGCCACCTTGCCGATATCATTTTTCCAACTTAATTGAAAAAAAATGTAAGACATCAAATAAACATAATCCAAAAGCAGAACCAACGTTTTTGATTCATCACGAAAATTACATCCAAAGAACATCGGGTGCAGCGTTGCCGAAAGGACTCCCATGGGAGTATTGTACTACTTTCAATACCTCCGAACTCCTAATTTTTGTAAAGTCCTAAAATATCTTACACTTGCAGCAGAGTGTAATTTCAACATAATAACTTTAATTCACTTCAAATTTAATGCAAGTTTGGCAGCACTTTTATCTTCCAAACTGTGTCAAAAATGGAATTTCACTCTTTCGAATTTGGTTTTGTTTAACTGAATTTTTTCATGATTTTTGTTTAAATAAAAATAAAAATGTTTGTACTCCTACTTTTTTTTTAAATACTCCCCTTTTCTGGCTGCAGTACTACTCAATAATATTACTCTTCGGCAACGCTGATCGGGTGACAAATTTTGCGCCACATGAAAGAAAATTTCACAATCACGTCATTCTGATTAGCTCTTTGGTGGGCATTTTGCCCTTAATTGCACAACAAGGCGGCAAATTCAACTTAAATATCCCTATGAACGTGCCACTCCACTGTGGACATTTATAAAAACAAAACAAATGAGTGCGGGCAACTAAAAGTGAATCAGGCAGAGTGCACACTGCACATGCTAAAGTCAAGCGTGTATTAAATAATATTGCATTGTTATTAAATTAAAAAGCAAATAACACAAAACACTTACAAATAAAAACCAATCGGTTACAGCAGAGGTAGTTGTACGTGTCCTTCCAGAAATATTGTTCCTGATTACATGAATGGGCATCTGTACACCCATTGAAACCGATTTTAATGCATACATATACGAGAAGTTGTGCAAATTTAATTTAAAACTTTTAGTGCTTGCCGTATGTAGCACAGCGATACTATAGTGCAGCAATTATTTAAATAAGTATGCAGATACGTATAATGTGAGGGGAAAATTTAGAAAGGTCGAGTTTCATGACACAAAGTTTACAGTCTCTATCGTTTATTAATATTGTCTTGTATAGCGTAAATGCAATTAAGAGATTTGTTTTTAGTTTTTAAATATTCGGAAATTGTTTTGCAAATAAAATAAAATTACAACACAAACGGACAACACAGAATATTGTTTGCAGTGTCTTCTGTCTTATTGTGTACAATAATATTCGTGTCGTAGAATATTTACCTGCTTTTCACTTTTGCACAGTCTTGGTTGTTAAGAATGCTGATGGTTCTTTGTTGTGTTTCTTTTCAGATTAAACTACGACACTTATATATTATTTTGCATTCAAATAAACTGTTAACACTTTGCACTCCGCTTACACACTTCCTTATAGATTTATATATATATTTTGACTTAAATCACTATATACTTATTAATTGACATTTACGTTTTTAAAGCTTTACCAATGATTTTCCCTTTTTATGTACACTTTTCTTAATTCTAATTGTTTATTAATTTATATAGTAAGATACTAGTGGTTGGCTTGTGTGTGATCAAAAACAAAAATAGTTTCTATTCTCCGGAAAGGCTTCGTTTGGTCCGCAATTCAGTTGTTGGTTCAATCTTTGTTAAAATGGTTACATCCATTTTGGTTTAATCTTTAGAAAATAGCTTGTAAAAAATAATTTCTATTCACTTTTACACTAAAAAAAAAATTGTAATCTTAACTTGGACTTTTGTGTATATTGTAGAAAATTCATAAGACTATATGTATTGGTATTTAGGTTGTTTATTTTTTTTGTTCAGGGTCATCTGGTTCTGGAAAGAGAATCAATGGTAACTAATAAATAAGATTTACAATTTTATATATGTTTGCGGCCGAATCGAATCCAGAAGATGGGTAGTTATTTAAAGAAAACACATAAAACTGCAAGTTGACATAGAAAAGAATCATAATACTTTGCCATTTAAAAAGTGCACTACTGGGTCGCACGAAACTTTGTCATTCATCAAAAGATTGGTTGGCTGTTTTCTTATTTTATTATTATATGTAAGAACAGGGTTGTCCGAATTTAATTTGCTTTAAGTGTCCAAACTATAAAAAAATGTAGCCCAAAATCGTTGCCCAGAAAGAAGCCCAAAAATCGGTGAAAATTTTCCCAATTCCTTGAGAATTTTCTTTTGTAGTTTACCCATCTCACTTATGCGTGCCGCGAATTTCATTTAACTTCTATCTTCTGCAATTGGCTTTTGGGGCTTGTGTCAAATCAAAAGGCCTGCCAAATAAATTGGTGTGCCTGCAAGTTGAACGACTGTTCGATGTCACTTGACTGCAAGAGTGCTACCAAGTTTTAAAAGTGCCGGTTTGTTATTTTTAATTTTATTTTAATTTATTTTATTTATTTATTTTAATTTTTTGGTTTTTAGTATTGTGAACGAATAAAACAAACAAAATTAACGCGCAATTTGTAAAACGCTAATTGTGTTGGGCACTAATTTTTTTAATTTTTTTTTTTCGTTTTTTAAGAAAAAAGATAGCCCAAAATACGACAAAACGCCCAATCTGGCAGCCCTGTGTAAGAATTTGTTTTTAGAATTTTCATTCTCAGCTAGAAACTTAATATGACGATGGACGTGTGTGGGGTGGGAAATGGGGTTTTTGAGACATAAGGAGTTTTTAAAAATTGCTTTTTCGGTTATTCAAATGGAAAATAAAGGATACCATCATTTTTAAAACATAATTTTTACGGCAAGTATCAATACATTTTGGTGGAAGTTGTTAACTCTTGTTTCAAAAATCGGTTGTACGAAATTAATATAACCACGAACCAGTGTTTTTAACTCGTGGGAAATTTACCTTTTCGTGAGAATTTCGATCGTTAGAAACAGTCTCGTAGGTAAAAGGGAAAAAATAAGATTTCGGTAAGATTTTGGGGATAATTTGGGAAACTTGCACAAAAAAAAAACAAAAAATTCCATCAAACCTCAACCTAATATCATATTTCTACTATCTTATTCTGTGTTCACAAAACTAGCCTATCTAAGTTTTAATTATTTATATTACTATAAATAAAATGAATTAAAAATATTGATTTGTGCTATTGCTTTTAAAGACTTATGTTATTTTGTTATTCATTATCGAACATTTTCTTACTATAGAGATTATTTGCGCTAAATGTTATTTTTTCGTCTTTTTATAAATTTATTTATACACAAAAAAGTTAGGTGTAGTATAATGAATTAAATTTGTTTTTTTTTTTTCATAAATTCTACCAATGTGATTTTTTATGTGTATATATCCAGTAATAAAATGACTGATTTTCTTATTCTTCCGATTAAATTCCTTATTATATTATTTGCCCTTTTTTATTTGTTGTTAATAAAAATATTTAAAATGATGAATTAGATGACCGAGGGAAAAACCATCTCAATGACATACCAACACTGCCACGAACTGAAAATCCAAAGTTCAGAAGCTTGTACAAATGCATTCGGCTCTCGCGAGGTAAAACTCGGAAGTCGGAACAGAAAATTCTCCGCAGCGTATACTCTGTCTGAACCTCAAATCGCAATCGAGGTATCTCCGTTTTCAGGAAAAAATAAGTCAATTGCGATGACTTGTTTTTTCGCTTGAAACGCTTGCCCTGGAAACACAAATTGAAGCAATAAATCCAAAACAAAAAATGCGTTGCCAAATTTTTATTTTACTAACACTTCACTGCAAATCGAAAATAAATTCCGCGACTGATTGCTATCGGAGGATATCGGAAACAATTCTAATGAAGCTGTCAAAAATGTCACTCAAAAACAAACTTGATAGCACTGCAACCCACATCGTCGGAGTGCGTGATATTTGTATCGGAACAATTCATCGGTTCGGAAAAATACCTCGCAGCAATAATCCTCCGAATCGTATAAAATCGAAGAATTTTTTGTTTCGGCGGATACCTCGCTGGGGCCGAATACCTTTTTCTTGTTAGTTTAAAATTGTATTTAAGAAAACTGTGACTAAAACATTAAGGACCGTTTGCTCATACGATTATTTACGATTTAAGTTATACTTAAATACTTATGGGCTACTTTTTTCAGTGCATAAACTGTCACATAAGAGTTTATGTTGAACTTAAATTCGCTATGTGTCGTTTCAGCAAACGGCCCTAATTTTAACAAATCTGTCGTTCGGAATCATTGTTCTGCCATGTCGCCCAACGATAGAAGCTTTGGAAATTCTGTAATTTTTTTTTACTTCCGTCGAAAGCTTTGCCTTGAAACCATATCTACGTTTTGCGGTTCATCTTTCTAGGAGTATAGGATTAACCCCTAGATAACCTTAAAAGAGCATTAGTCTGTTCCTTCAGGGGTTGGGGTTGGTTCTTTTACCAGCACCAAACCCTTCGTAGTCTAAGGTTTTTTTAAGCACTCTACGAGTAGTTGTGGTCTGTTTTTTCTCCAGCATGGCACCAATTTTGATCGATACGAATACCTTATTTAATTTATTTATTGTACTAAGTCTTTATGTGGCTTTTCGACTGCCGGCATTGTAACCTCATTATTCTCCGAAAACAAAGATGACAACAAAGTTTCAGTCAACAAAAAGTGCTATAAATCGCTCATTTTATAGAAAGACACTGATAGGATCTGATTTATATAGAAAATAGCTGAGTAAGGTCCAATGAAAATCTTGTCCACCAAACTATACAGCTTCGTACGAACTCTCTTGGAGGCAAAGTTGCTCTTTATATTTCCCGCCCTCCATTTCAAGCGTTCTTTCATGCAAATCACTCCACAGAATAGCAATAGAGAGGGTTAGGATTAATAAAAACCCATTTCAATATCTCCAATCTGAATAAATTGCTTGCAGACTTCGACCCCGTTTCGGTTCCATTCAACCGCATTTATGCACAAGGTAAGTTCGGTCTGCGCTGAAGCCCCCTTGAATAATTTTACTTCAATATTAGACTCGAAATAATGAAAATCTGAGATGAATTCTTAAATGGCACGGAACATCAATTTTCAGGATCAGCGCTCACTAGCTATTCCCATACCTACTCGTTACAATTTAATTAACTCGAAGCAATCCCAAATACATCAATACCAAATCATCGAGCAGAACGCGAATCCCTCATCGCAATATCCGAAAACAATCATCCCAATCCCAACTGTAGTCGGATACTTTCCTCCAATTAAATCCAGATGTTGAGAAAAATTACTTCGTTTCTTGTTTCATTTCGGGAAATTCTCGCAGCATGAATAATTAATTTTCCGTTAATTACTTGCAAGAGTTCTCGGCAATTCATGGTTCCTTATTGATTTTTGTGTGTTTAACGCTGCAGAAGTAGGTACACATTGGTAGCGCGCTTCTTAGTAAACCGATAGCATTCCCTCAAAATAGTGAATCACACGTTCGCTCCTTTGACTGAATTTGAATTTAATTTCCATGTAGCCGACGTGTTCGTGTTTGCACACTCGTACCTCTTGTTTGCTTTTCGTGGCACAATTACAAAAGTTTTATTTTCATTCGACGGTGTAAACAAACTAGGACTAGGACTTGACACTGTTGGTGGAATTTTTTGTTTGTTAACCCTCTTGCTTTTTAATACTCGTTCGTACTTATAAACTCGGTCTAAGATAATCGCTGTTGACGGATGTCTGCGCTCGTAATCCTTCTGTGTGATGCGAAGGCAGTAATCTTCTCAGCGAAGTTTCTTTCACCGCTTCCGCAGGTGGCAGGGAATAAAAGGACACTTAACCCTATTTTTCAGTTTATTGTGAAATAAAACATAGGCGTAAACATGGGGAGGAAAAACATCTTTTTCTTCGTCTCTTAAGGATGTAGAAGTTTATCCAGCAGTGAAAAGTGAAGATATTTTCTACAAGGGACCTGTAGGTGTTGTGCTATGCAGATGAACTTAAGGTGCAGCCTGTTTATTTGTCGCGGGACTTTATTTTTTACTTTATTAACTTGTTTAAATGAACAATTTGGACCTGCCAATTCGAAAAGCTATTTGAATTGAAGGCGCACTAGAAAGTTGTCCTTAGGAAGGATTTTTTAAGGGGCTTTGTACAGGTTGGCGGTGAAGTGAGACAATTCATGGGGTTGGTCGTTGGTGTCTTTTGACGGCACTGAAATTGGTTTTTAAGAAGGTTGGGTCAGAAGAGATAATTACAGCTCTGCCAGCCTGTGAGGTCTCAAGCTTAAAGCCAACAAACTATTGAATGAGTCTAATGATGAACCAGTGGAGTGCAGCTGCATAATTTGAAGTAGATGCGAGGCCAGTTACTTCCAATATATTATATTTTTCGCTAAAATAAATTTATCGATAATTTGCCAAAAAAAAGAGAAACAAAATCACGAAGAGAGAATAGGTTTTGCCACACAATGACCTCCACTGGTGGATGGTATTCTACGGTCTAACTTTAATCAAAGTTTTTACTTTTTGCTACAAATTGAGCTGAGCAACATAAAGGGTACCTTGTTAATCAATATGTCTGATTTTTGCAAGTAATTCAGTTCCGTGATTTGATTTTCGATGTGGTTGCTCAATAGGTTGATGGTTGCGTTGATACTTTCGCAGACTTAACCAAGCATCATTGGTTGGGCATCCTGTTGCACACAGTTAGGAAACTGACAGTTACTCACGCCTTTAAGTAAAAACTTTGGCAGCATCTTGGTTAAATAATTTTCCTGCCGTGTTAATTATTTAAAGAGACAATGAACCCCCATACACAGAATAAGGCAATAAAAAAAAAGAGACGAAGAATCGTCCAGAAGCGCGAATGAATAGTTTTTGAGTGGCGAAGACAATTGTTTTTCCATGGAAATAATGCTATTGACAACTCACCGTTGTGAGTTGATTGATGCCAAAGGTTCAACCCGCAAAAGTATACGAATTTCGTCACAAGAAGTTGAGCAACGTGTTGAACATATATTGTGCAGAACATTATTGCCAAATCATTTCTCAACAACCGTGTTCGAGAAACCACACGAGTAACACTTGTTGAGCAAGGATCTCCAAACGGAATAAACACGTTGGATACATTGAACTACGAGCATTCTTCATTAGAGCAGATTGCGTTGAATTTTTTGTGCATTGTGCACTAAGTGAACGACGAGAGTACGGATATATAATATAATTTCTTACCGACACGCTTACACACTGACTGGCAATGTATGGAACGTGGTGATATATTTTGAGGTGAGAAACATACCTATCGATAAGTTGTAGGTAGGAAGGTGGTTCTACATTCGATCTCATGCCATGTTCCCACCAAACGAAACCGCGAGGTTTTGCCATACATTTTTGAGGCATCGAAACCTCGTGTTTTCAGCAAAACCTATTTGAAACCCCTCTGAGTTCATCCGTCCGTGAGAGTTTATCAAACCGCATAAGTCTGAAGAGTGAAGTTTGATTTATTTTGTGTTTATTTGTGGATGTTAAAATATTAAAAACCGAAATAATTGTGACAATCAACAAAATAACAAAAGGAGGAAAGAATCTGATTCTGAATAAAAAAAAAAGTAGGTAAGTAATATTTGCAAGAGAAATATTTATAAATTTTTAAATGTAATTTGTTTTAATGAAAGTACGAAAATACGAGAAAAAATCAAGATAATCAATGTCAGATCAAGCCTATCCGTTGACAAAAGTCTGTTAAGTTTGGAAATTCTTAATCCAAGTGCAAAAATCTTACTTTGAGTGTGTTTCTTGATTAACCTTTAATTCTTATTTTAAGATTGTTCTATAACAGTATTAAGAACGCGTAGGCTTTAATTCAGCCCAAAGTCATATCATTCGAAGAATGAAACGACTTGATTTTAGATCATTGCAAACTTAAAATAAGCGTATTTATTCTTAAATATATCGCATAGAAAAATGTGTGAGCTTAAGCCGGAAGTTGTTTCATTCTAAGAATGCAATCATTGTAAACCTAAAATAAGCTTATTTATTCTTAACATAACGCAATGAAGAATGTGTGGGCTTAAATTAAGCTCAAAATCACATTATTGTTCACCTATTCACAGCAGTAAAAATAATGCTCCCTAATGCCCAAAATAATTACTTTTGAAATAAACTTTCAACAATTTAAATAAGAACAAGTTATCCTTATATTAAATTTTTTTGGAATGCTTCAAGAATGTCATATCATAATTTAAGATTGCACAGTTTTATTTGTAAAATTTATTATCAACTCCGTCACTTTCCTGTTTAAGAAAATAAATCAAATTATTATTTTTTAAAAACATATTTAAAAACGCTTAAATGGATTTAAATCTAAACTATGTCTTTCCATTATTTAATTTCTCTAGAAGATTCTTCAGTTGGTTTTCGTCGTCATCTTCATCGGGGGCAACTTGTTGCAATGGATTATTATTGCTAAACACAAGAATTAAATTATTTTCCGCACTGTTCATCAAATACTCATAAGTCAAATCACTATCCATTTTTATTACCACTTGCACTTTTTTCAATTGTTCACTCTTTTATTTTTTTAAACACTCAGAATGATTGAACTTTCTTTATCCATCATGCAAATTTTACATTGTGCGGCTTGATTGGAGAATACATTTCTTGTATCGGTAATGTTTTGATCTTGGTGTGACATTGGTTGCGTTTGATTCGTATAGATCTTAATTGGTATGCACATTAATCCATCATGTAAGTTTAAAATTATTTCGGCTTGATTGGAGAGTTTAATTCTTGTTCAAACGTGTATTGGTGTGCAAAAAACATAATTCCGGTGATATGGTTCAGATTTTAATATTGCATAGGCTTGATTTAAAATTTGAAAGCTTGATTCTAGATGTTTGCTATTGTTTTAAGAATCATTTGACTTTTTTTGAGATTGAGCACGTAAGAATGAAGAACATTAAGAATAAGCCTGATCGGACTAGAATTTAGCTTGCGATATTTTTATGAGTGCATATGGCAAAGCGGTATCAAAAAAAAAAGAAAATTATGGACGCTTGCGGAGGAAGAGGCTCTCATTGAACTCTGCAAGGAGAAAATTGTCGAGCTCCGTGACAACAGAAGGAATGGTCTCATTTATGCCGAAATGGCATAAGAACTTGTACATTTCGCTTTGCAGTGAATGGATTTCTTTGTACTGCTGCAATTACTTCTTTAATTTGTTGAGAACTCATTTTTTAGTAATTCCTCATCCCAATACTAATATTTTGCGTCAACAAACAGCTGTTTTGCCAGCCACCTCAAAATTTACGCCTTATGACTTTCGAACTCACTTCAACTCGGTGGGCACGACTTCAAAGTATCGGTAAAGGTTCGTCGAAACCTCGCGATTTCAGTTTGGTAGCAACATGGCATAGTTAGATTGCTTTTGTTGTGTTGCATATACCTGCAACTTTGCTTCATTCAGTCACGAATTAGAAAATCAACCTTCATTAAGTCACTATTTGTCATACGGCCACCCCTCACGAAAATAATTAAATTTGATGAAACTTCCAAAGTCCATGTGCAGAATGACAAATCGACACCCCAAACTTCATTAGATTTTTACAGTCCGTTGCCTACAAGCTACAATGCTAAACTCTTAAACAAAATTTGGCGCACATTTTGCATTGACACATTCGCGACTGACGTTATTTGACAAAAATATTGCATTACCGAACGATGAACAGAGATTTGTTAACTTCATATTGGTTATGTGTCTTTTCAACGTCTTGTTTACGAAATCCCGATGCAAAAGCTTTCTGATATATGCAATCTCTTAAGCAGACAAAGGCAAGTCTTAATATAATTGGAACCCACTTAAAACAAACTTTGAAGAAACTCCTTATTCACTTAGTCATCATCATGTTTCATCCCCCTCCCACGTATATGCGTAAAAGGAAAACACTTTGTGATGGTCGCCCACACTCCGTCATCATATTACTGATAAGAAAACTCTGTGCTGTGTGTTCCCACTTAACATGCTCGTGCTATCAATCCTCTTGCTATCTGTTGCAGAATATTCACAAAACTTTCCCTTACAAGATTCTTTCGGAAAATAGTTTCCACAGAAAGAGGCAACGAGTTTGTGCTCATAAGTATGATATATAGCCCGGAACAATTCCTTAATTAATAATAGTAACGGCAGTACTTGAAGCACTTAAAGGGAACCATCATCAAGGCTTTAGTCGATTTACGTGTGCCGATCATTTCCTTATCATCTCCGCCCATTATTCAGGCAAAGGACTTATTCTGGTCGATGCCTACTTCCTTTCGAACAGCGCGCCGGCAATAAGAAGTTAATCGAAGTTAATGATAACGCAGCCGACTTCAACTTTTCAGTCAGTCGACTGTCCTTTTAAATTGGAAGACATCATTATTTCCATCTCCAACATTGTAATTATCACAAAAAAGCAGCTGGAATATTATAAACTCATCCGTTAATTCAAACATTGAGACATGGCATCCAATGTGCCAATGTGGGGGTGAGGTGGCGCCAACAACCCTTACACATGCTGCGAAGTTCTTACTTGCCTTTGCTTGAAATAAATAGAATTGCTCTTACAAAAAATGTCAAATTGGATTTAAGCACAGCTGTTAGTCTTGTTAAATTGTGATAATGTGCGAGCTGAAGATATCTGTCTGCGATGGTGTTCATTTTCCTTGCTGGGTGTTGTTTATGCTGGGATAGGCTGTTTAAACTTTTTTTTTTGATTTATTGTGAGTTTTATTTTGACAGTTTTAGCGCTTGCTCTCTTCTACGAGTATCAGGCAGAAAATAAAATGAGGTGGCATGCGACTTGAAGCAGGAGCTTTAAGGCGACAAAGCAATCATGTGAGATTTGTCACTTTTATGGATCTTTGTTAGAAAGTTGAATTTTGTGTTTGTTCTCAAGTGATATACGTGCAAATTGTAAAGGTGGTTTTGGTTTTCATTTGGGAAAATTAATGGCGGTTATTTTTTCCTTTTTTTTTTTGTAAGGTGCATTTGATGGGATTTATAAAGTTAGTCTATTTGTGTGTGGATTTGACCACGAATCAGGTTAGAACTGATGCCCCAATTCGCCTCAAATTCTTTCAAAACATAGGGCTTAACATGGAACAGCATTTGGGTTTTATTTCATCGCAATCGGCCAACTTACTCAGGCGATATCTATAAGAATTGATCTTTTTCTGAAAGAGTTCAGATAATCATTGTCGATCGTCGACGGCTCGTACAATTTTTCCTTGCTGCATGCGATAGAAACAGACTTCGATTTTACACAGACCTTACAGTTTGATATGTTTTCTCACAGGTGTGGCTTCTGTCTTTAAGTAAAACTTTAGTGCATAGACTGGTGATACGTTTCCCTTTCGTCAACATTTTAACTGGGCAAAACTGAAATAAGGCCTTGGGCGAGTGTTTTTAAATATTAGTACTTAGTCCTTTCTCACTGTTTAACTTTTAGTTATGTCTTAAGGTCACATTTATTATAGTTATAGTGAAGACTATCAGCGTTCTGCGCCCTATCTAATCCGTTGGAAGAGAAAAGCTCGCTTTTGGGAGCGGAAAACTGTTCAAATGCCCTTCGCACGAACTCGAAATTAAAATGCACTTTTCCAATATATGAACGATCGGCAGAGAAAATAATTCAATACTGCAATTTCACGAGGATTATGGTGGCAAAAGTTAAAGATCCCATCAAAATTGCAATTTTTTGAACATTATTTCTTGAGGTCTTGCATTGCCGCAATGAAAGATTGTTTCCTTCCGGTTGGCCAATGACGGACTAAAGATCTAAGTCTGATCATGATACTTATTCTATTATCAAACTGTTTGTCTAATTTTCTAAATTATTAAGAACAATTGTATGTATAGTGGAAAAAATGTGTTGGATGCCTAAGGACATCCACAACATTTTTCAAAATATTATTTCTCCGAAAATTTGGAACATTTTCGACAAAACTATTCGATTCGGTACTTAGGTCTTAAGTGGGACATATGTAAAAATTGTCCTGCACCAACAAAATAATGCCTAATACACGGTTACTGATATGAGATGGCGACAAGGTATAAATTTCGACCCTTGTGAAAAACAGCTTGAACGGAAATACATTGAAACTTCTTTATAACGGACTTCCTTATAACTTAATTCTCTTTATATCGATTTTCATTTTGTTTCCCTTCCCATTCAAAAGTATCCCATATCAATTAGGTTTGTTATAACGAAATTCTCTTTTTAAGGAATTAAGTTTATTGGTAAAGAAAACAAAAAGGTTTCTTTTGAAAACAAAGCTTATTATGATTTGTTGTTCCTAATTTTAAAAGGGAACTCCCCGTTTCTTTAAGTGAATGTATGTATTTGTATGTATAGGGATGTATGAACAAATGTACATGTGTAGTAGAAATTTTACGCATAACAACAGGTCAATGGTTTGAATTAAGTACGTGAAACGTATACAAAAATCGATTATTAAAAAAGAGAAAAGAAAAGAAAAAAAAATGTTGCAGCAAAATTGGCGACGAAAAATTTTAAAGTTTTCCGAAGCAAGTTAAAACAGAAGCTAAAAACAACTTACAAAGAACAAAACTGTTCATGCACAATCGAAAATTGATATGGTTTTAACGAAAAAACAAAAAGATATAAACTTCTTTACAATGAGTTAGTTTTTGTACCAATTTTCATTGAAAATATAAAGGAACTCTTACGGCCATATTATTCACTCCGGGCGTGACTTAGGACTA
Organism: Cheilosia vulpina; assembly: GCA_916610125.1. Lineage (NCBI taxonomy): Eukaryota > Metazoa > Arthropoda > Insecta > Diptera > Syrphidae > Cheilosia > Cheilosia vulpina. The sequence continues at coordinate 37,469,776 of OU744279.1, read as the reverse complement.
AGTTCAGACCCCTCTTTCCCAGTGGGCACTTTGGGCAAGTGCCCAGGGCCCCGCGATCGATAGCGGCCCCCCTCAGATCAAATACAAAGTCCCTAGTTCCTGTCAGATAACCAATAAATTTACTACCAAAAAAACTTATATAATTCAAAGAAATCGAACCTAAATTTCTGACTACAATACCAACTTACTAGCTTTTATATGCGCGAAGCTATTCTAGTCTCACCCAAAAGTTAGCCTTCCGCCAAAAAAAAGAAACCCGAAATCTGACTACAAGACCCTATTTCAAAGAACAAAACGCAGAAGTTCTCGCAAGGATTTTTTTGATAGCTCTGCGCCGTTAGTCCAACTGAATGGAATAGAGAAATTTAAAATAGAAACCTTTCTTCCCATAATTGATACCCTCAGCGTTCAGCCATTAAGTTCGTATAAGAATAAAAGTAAACGTTTTGATTTATTTTTTCGCTTGAAAACTCTGAATTCTGAAGAGTTGAGCCAAAGTTGCAAAGAATTTGCGGAACTTTATTATGAAGATGTTAATGAGAAAGAGTTAGAAATAGAATGTTTGCATTTCACAGAATACTTGAGAATTGTTGACAGTGAAAATAAGGATTGTATACTAAAAATATATCAACTTTTGAAAGAAAACAAAATTGAAGACACATTTCCAAATGCAGAAATCGCATTGAGAATATTTTTAAGCATGGTGGTAACTAACTGCAGTGGGGAACGCTCCTTCTCCAAACTAAAAAGAATTAAAACCGAATTGAGAAGTACACTGCTTCAAGAGAGATTAACCAGGTTGTCGCTGATATCCATAGAATCTGATGTGCAAAGATTTTGAAGAAGTGATTAACGATTTTGCCCATCTGAAATCTAAAAGGGTTCCTCTTCTAATTACATAGATTTTTAGGCACTAACCTGTAAATGCTAAAAGAGTTACTTTTGTAGACTATATTACATTTAGCTATTCGTTTCATGGGATTGTTAATTAAAATAAATATTTAACCTTGTTTATCTGATTTCTTTGTCTATTCTAACAAAATAGTGTTCTGCCAAAGCCATAGGGGCCCCATTATCCTAATATGCCCAGGGCCTCCAATAGGTTAAAGACGGTCCTGACTAAGTTAATTTTACACCCGATCATTAATCCGTATTTTTTAAACCCGACAATTTAAACCTGTGTCCCTGTCCATATTATTCACCAAAAACATGCATTAAGCCCGCTGGATTAGAGATGGATTTAAACGCGGATTTGAAACACTTTAAACCGTTTTTAATACGTTTTAAACCTACTTAATGTCAAATTTCGCAAGTAATGACATTTGTTTTTTGTTGCTTGTCATTTGGAAATTGATTTGATTTGTAGTGTGCGGATTTTGGATTTTAGTGCATTAGTCGAATGATGGAATGTAGCCAGTAGCCTCCAAAATGACTCTGCCTTCAGTCGGAAATATTTCCAAAGATCCACGCAAGCTTGTGCATTCGATATATTCCACGACGTTGATTTACCATCAGTTCTCCGACAAATTCGTCTTCTGATGACGAAGACATCAACACTTCATCCGTTTCACGAACTAAATCCATTTTTTTTTAACTCCTTGCTACTATTTATTTCCCGTTTCACTTTTCTACTTTTCTTATTTCTCGCGCCCTGCAAGCGAAGTCATTTCAATATTACAAAATTGAGTTTTAACATTAAACTGGTCTCCGGAGTGTAATTTAAAAATTTAAATGCAATCGGATTGAACGCTGTCAAGTTTAAAAAAAACTGGGTTTATGTTCGGGTTAAACGACTGAATATTATGGACTTGGGTTTAGTTTTTGGGTTAAACTAAATTAAAACCGGGTGTAACCTATAACCCGGATTAAAGGGAGTAAATAATATGGCCGTTAGTGTTAAAAAAAATTGGTTTTCGTTATAACGAATTTTGTATAAATCTTCTTATAAGAAGCAATTTTTTGTTCTGTTTAGCAAATGCATTTAAAAGTCTTTACATATTTGTTTTCCCCTTCTTTCTTGGAATTTTAAAGTGACATACACATTGTGGGTGCATAGTTTCCAATTGATATTTTTTGGTTCATGGGAAATTTCGTATTTTCTCATGAAAATGAAACAACTCGGTCTTGATCGAACGAGCAGTGTAGGCTGTTCCGTAAAAAAATACTCCTTCAAGCTATATTTCGGTTACCACTTTTTTTATTGGCTTTTGGTGCCCACTTTTGATTAACCCTGTGCCTAAGTGGTTCCATCAATAGAATACGTGAGTTGTACGGTCAAGTTTTATATTATTTTAGTAGGAGCACCGTCGATTAAGTACGTTGTTGGCAATTCTTATTGCTAGACTCCTTAATAATTTGATTGTGCAATATTTAACGCAACAAAATGGAAAAGATGTTATAGTTTGTAAGTGAGATAAGTCAGCGCGTGACATGTACACCAAAATGTTAGGCAGACTGCCCGGTTGTCAATGATTCACGAAGTAAGAAGGAAAATGTATCCTCAGTCAATAAAGCCAGCCTTCTATGCTGTCAACGGTAACTGACATTTTAAATCTCTCTGGGGTCTCAGTCTATATTATGGCATCATTAATAATGGGCAATATTTCCATTTGGTGTGTGCGTAGCTATCCCCGTTTAAAACACAGCAACAGAGATTTCTTCTTTAAAATAGTTCCAAGAAAAAAAAACCACCAGATCAAACCCTACTTAGGCATCTTAGAGTTCAACACTTTTTTGCTCTCAATTTCGTATGCAGAAGATACTACGGTTTCGGAAATACAAATTATCCATTATTCAAGCAAACCCTCGAAGTCATTTTCCATTATCCATACTCACAAACAAACAGAATGTCAACCACAAATTTTCCAAACAACCAACCAAAACGGTCATCAAGTGAATGCATATCCACAGCCTCCAGCACGTGTGTCAACCAGAAAATATCAAATCTATTGGGTCAATTCTCAGCTAATGCATAATATCCCTACAGCCATTTGGCATTAGCAGAACGTGTGTCTGCATGTATTTTTCTTTTTCGGTCTCCCGATCCCATTCAAATCGACCAAAATCATGTTTGGTAGGTACAGTGATGTTAACAAAGACAAGGGGCTTAGCAAAACCCAATATTTTGCACAACTGATGTCCGACAAGTTTATTTAATTAACCGAACCGAGGGTTCGTGTGAATGGTGTTCTTGGAAATACGTAAATGAATCCTTTCAAAGGATATAAGGCATTTTCGAGGTAGAGCTTATTTTGTTGTTTTTTTTTTTATTTGGTTTTTTTGCAGTTATTCAATCAACGGAATCAATCTTAATGGTGGCGCACTTTTTTCAAAAACTTTGTCTGTTGCGTGTGTAAATATTTCAATTAAAAAAAAAAAAAAACGTTTGTCCAAATACGTAAAGTAGACCTAAACAATCACCTAATACTTCCCTTTGTCCCGTACTTGCTCTAATCAACATGAATATTATTTTACGTCAAAAAATCAAAGGCCACAGCCAAATTTATGCCTAGTTAAGATAACTTAAATATTAAAACATGCTCAACCTGAAAAATGAAAATTTCCAAAAATTATTTTATTTATCAAATCATTAGAGTCATTTTCAAACATGTATATGTATACCTAAAAATGCTGCGTTGCTATGTTAAGGTGATCGTTTACGCGGACTGGGAAAAATAATATGAAATATGGCAAAGAATTGCCAAATCCCCATCCCCAATGAATATGCAAGACCAAAAAGTTTAGAATTTCGTTTGCGATGATCGTGCCAAACAGTAAATACTTTCTTTCTTTCGTTGAAATATGGCTTTTAGTTTCAACAAAACTTAGATAAAAATTGAAAGCTGCATCTACATACCTAGCTATATCAATTCAGGACACTATCCAGGGTCGGTATTCTGTAAGGCGAAACGTTCAAACGTTTTTGTGTGCACGAAGAAATTTTTGTGGTACATAGGGCAAATGATTCGGGCACACGAAAACGTTTGAACGTTTCGCCTTTAAGAATCTGAACGCAGTTTTTGCTGAAAATGGTGCAATTCGGAAGTCAATTGGCTTGAGTACAAATTAATAAGAAATAAGTACAAAAGTGAAATTAAAAAGCACAAAGAATTATTTAATGAGCGAAAAGTTCAATGTTCAACTGATCAAAAAACTATGTGGAAAAATTTTAAAAAATATGTGTTAAAGGACGAAAAATGTAGTGAAATTAAAAACATTCAGTTTAATAATGAAATTCTGAGCGATAATATAGTCATAGCCAACAAATTTAACGATTTCTTTATTGAAAGTATAGTGTCAATAAGTGTTTCTATTGCGTTTGTGCCGTTCCGTAACAATGTTGTCGATACGAATTTTAGTCTTAATTTTCAATTTGTGACACATGAGGATGTTAAACTTGTTCTAAAAAAAATGAAAAATAAAGTTGACTTCACATATATGAGCCCAAGAAGATTTCTAGGCAACTACGATATACTAGGACAAGCTTTATTAATGATTATTAATAAATCGTTAGAAACAAATGTATTCCCGAAATCATGGACGAAATCTTTAGTGACACCTATAGAAAAGGGGTTGGGTTCGATATCCCGCTTTTTATAATACCGATTCTTAAAATCCCGTTATTAAAATCCCGCTTTTTATAATCCCGCTTTTTTAAAATCCCGCTTTTTAAAATCCCGCCTCTTATAATCCCGTTTTTTATAATCCCGTTTCTTATTATCCCGCTTTTAGAATCAAAAGTAGTTGTTTTATTTTAAAAAATCGCGCGATTTCGATGCAAAAGGGAACAGAAAAAACTTCAAACCATTAACAACATTTTTTTTTATTAGAGCTGTATATTGTAAGCAATGCGACGCAAAAAACCTGTTTTACTCATATTTTTTCTATTTCTCATTATTTTTTTTACAGCGCGTGACTTTATAACATTTGTTTTTTTATATAATTTTTCTTGTCCATTTTCTAATTTTTCTATTTCAGTTTGCACAACAATTGCTTCCTATCTTAAATCTGCAATGAGTTTATACAAGCCAGCACTTTTTTGTCCAACCAAAACTTTCAGTCTGCGGTGCCACGCTTCAGCATTATTTTGTGTTCTAGGGAATTGTTTTTCTGCACTGTCATACACAGACCAAAAGCTAGGAGAGTACTGCACTTTTCTACTTCCATTACGAATGTAATTAATTTTGAACCAATCTGCAAAACTAAGTGCGTCTTCGTCATCTTTCAAACTATTTTGCAAAGAGTCAAAATAGGAAGAGACTTCTTCTGGTGGTACAAATGCTAAACTTTTCACCATTTTTATTTTTAATGCAAACTCGTTACAGTTACCATATTTGGTCGCAAATCCTTTTTGTTGTATTCTTCGCCAAATGATTTGACCAAAGTGAAACAAACATCCTCTAAAATCTGAGAGCGGAAAAAACACTTTCGCAACCGAAACTATTGCCTTTTCGAAATCAGTTATTATTCTTTCAGGTTTTAACTCAATTTTGAATTCAGTTGCAACTCTTAACAATTCGGAAAAAAATAGCTCGTAACACTTCATCGTCTTTTTTGACATAAAACAGAAAATAAGTGGGACAATACTTTTCTCAATCTGACCGTGGACTGTAAACAATTGACGCATTACAGTGGGAACGACATAAAATGTACCGTCCATCAACCAACATTTTGCTCTTTTTAGGAGAACCAGATTAGACATTGTTCCTAACAAAATAATTTTGCTGCCGTCGCTTTCCTTCTCGGACAAAACAAATAATTCGCCATTAAGATGCGTCAAATCTTCTGGTATGTTAATATCATTTACACTTTGAGGTTCCTTAATCGAAGACGCTTTTGGGCAGAAGAAGATGGCAAGCATGGTCTCACAGAAGATTCACATTCCACTACACTATCACGTATAATCTGCGATGGATTAAAACAGAGTGATTCTGCAGCTTTTTTTATGTTGTTATTTGTTTTGCAAATTTCTTTAACACATGAATCAGGAGTGTGGCAATGCTCTGATGGTGCCTTTTTTATGATATGTTCTCCGTCTTTTAAAGTTGTATTGACTCTTCCCTTGCAAAATCTATTTTTTCTCTGCGAACAGCACCATCGGAAAACTGCACCTACTTGTTTTTCAAGGTGATAATCGTATCCGTCAACTATTAATTTTTTGCCACCTTTGTTTGACTTTACTTCACTTATAATATAACTCATCGCGGTCAATAGTTCTGCGTGCGCACTCAATCCAATACTACACAATATAAATTGGCGCAAACTCCCAATTATTGTTACAGCAGAGCAGTAAATGATAAGGGTAATACCGTTAGCAAGAAGTAGGTTTTTATGTGCATTACTGCATTAGGTATATACTATTTTCGCAATGCGTAAAAACAATGTATTATTATGTAAGCAAAAACAAATGTGTGCTTACAGTAAAAACTAAAAACATTCGGACGGATGCATTTTCTTTTTGGTCGAGTATTTTTTAATATACTCGTACCTATATAATAATATAATTAAAAAGCGCATATAACCAACATCTATTTTTTTGATAACAATGTTTTGTTAAAAAAACGGGATTAGCGGGATTTGGCGGGATTTTAAAAAACGGGATTGTAACAGATCGGGATTTTGAACAAGCGGGATTTTAGAAGACGGGATTTAAAAAAAACAGTATTTTAGCAGACGGGATTTTAAAACTTTTTCTTCGGGATTTTTGAAAAGCGGGATTTCAAAAAGCGGGATTCCGATACGCTCCCATAGAAAAGGTATGCAATACTCAACTATGTGATGAGTTCCGCCCGGTTAATGCATTGCCCTTATGTGAAAAAGTTTTTGAAAATATTGTCTTTAAGCAATTAAATAACTGTTTTGAAGCTAATGAATTAATAATTGACATTCAGTCTGGATTCAGGAAAAACCATTCGTGTGAAAGTGCAATAAACTTGATTATTAACAATTTTAAGGAAGAAACCGACCAAGGGAAAAGAGTCTTTTGTGTTTTTCTCGATTTAAAACGTGCTCGATAAACTAAAACGATATGGAATTAGAGGAGGTGAATGTGATTGGTTCAAATCATACCTTAGTAATAGAACTCAATGTGTAAAAGTTAATGGTGAACTATCGTGTCCAAAGGATATTATGGTGTACCTCAGGGATCGGTTTTGCGAACATTATTTTTTATAATATACATAAACGATATGAAAAGTGCAATAAAATATGGAAAACTTGCACTGTCTGCTAATGATGCAGTGATATGCGTGTCGGATAAAAATTACGTTGAATGTCAAAAAAAAAAAAATGCAACAGGACCTGGAAAGTGTTTCGGAATGGCTGAAGATGAATAAATTAAAACTAAATGTGACAAAAACCAAACAATTGATCATAAATAAAAGACAAGGAGAGGAAGTAAGACTGAAAATTGACAGTGAATATACAAGTTGGCGCAAAAGTAATCCTCCTATCAGAAAATGCTATAAATTTTACGATTGGCCCCTAATGTCAGTTCTGTTTTGACATTTGTGTAGTAAACACATGCGAAATACACGTTAATAAACAAAGTTACGCTACACTGCTCCAGAACGCGGAATATTGGTGACTATTTATTTGAGCAATAATCGGTCGGTGACTTTGGCACAACGTGAATTTCGTCGCAGATTTCCTAGCCGTCCAACGCCTACTGGTGAAACACTGCGACGTTTAGCCGCTCGCCTCGAAGAGACTGCCACAACACGAGACGTTGCCAAGAGTGGCGGGCCCCGGAGCGCCCGTTGTGCCGAGAATATCGCCTCTGTTGACACGGCCATTTTTTTTTTTTTTCGAGAACGCCGCTGGTCAAACGACTACAGTGAACGGTGCGCGCTATAGGGCCATGTTTACCGATTTTTTTCTACCGCAATTGGACGATTTAGGACTGGAGGACATGTGGTTCCAACAGGACGGAGCTACGGCACACACTGCGCGAGCCACAACCGATATTCTGAAAGCGCTGTTCCCGGGTCATTTTTGGCGATTTGCACTAGCCCGCAAGATCGCCTGATTTGACCGCTCCAGACTTCTTTTTGTGGGGCTTTTTGAAGTCGCGGGTTTATGTCAACAAGCCTCAGACTCTTGCAGCTCTTAAAGACAATATCCGTCAAGAATGTGAAAAAATAATCCACAAGAAGAATCAAAGTTTTTCATTTTTTTTTAAATTACAGCCAAAAAAAATTAGAAGGTTAGTTTTGCGCCACCTGTTATAGAACAAATTGATGAAATCAAATATTTGGGTATGACAATAGATAATAAATTGACGTTCAGCAATCATATCCATTACTTATGTAAAAAAATTGCAAAAAAGATAGGTTTTTGAAAAGAATAAGAAATGATATGTCTATAATTAGTGCAATAAATATTTATAATGTAATAGTTAAACCACACTTCGAGTATTGTTCCTCAATTTTGTTTTTGTGTGCTGATAGTATTGTTCAAAGATTACAATTGTTACAAAATAAGGCCATGCGGTGTATTTTAAAGTGCAATAGATACGTGTCAATAAGTTTTATGTTAAGCTCGTTAAAATGGATGTCAGTCAAACAGAGAATTATAATGAATGTTTTATTGTTAGTTAATAGAATTAAAAATGGCCTACGTATCTACTTAAGTATGTGCAGTATATTCATGAGGCGCAACCATATTCATTAAGAACAGGCAATAATTTTAGACTACCGAACATTTAAACGAAAGATCACAAAATTCATTGCAATATAAAGGCTTCAACATTTCCAATGAATTGCCTATTGGCATTCGAAGTGAAACAAATTTAGCATCTTTCAAAAGAAATGTTATTTATTATGTAAAACTAAATTATTAACTCTTATACAAAAAACACACAGTTTGAAAATATATTTATGTTCTGGTTAAATGGCTTTTTTTAAAAAAGCTAAATAAACAATTAAACTAAACTAAAAAAAAAAAACCGATTTAAGCGCCAAAGCTTTGTCGGGTTACTGGTAGAGCAATTCTATTGCGTTCCTTGGCGCAACTTTCGGAATACAAAGATACTACTTTTAATTAAAAAAATAAGCCGAGAGCAAAATAATTAGGCAAAAGCTCTTTATCATAAAGATAGCATTCCTGTAGGCTGATTCCCAATTTATCTTGTTTTTGCAGCTCTTTCTGACCGCTGAGCTGTAGCACCTATCAGACCGGATCAGTATTTGTACATACCAAATGTGTGGCAATATAAAAACAAAGCCAAACAATTTATTACGTCTTGGGGTGCAATTATCATAAGTCTTCTTGAGCGTTGAAAGCGGCTTTATTGACTTTGAAGAAAATAAATACCCTATTCAAGGTTCGCCTTCTTGTTAAGAAAGAGTTTCCACTTATTCGCTGAAAAGTCAGAAGAAGACACATGTTGACCACATTGACTTCACTTAACAGAATGCACAACTGTAACGCGGAAAACTTTTTCAATCGTCACAAGTCATTCATAGGTTCAAAACTAAAACATCCCATTGGTTATATTATAAATAAAAATAATAAATAATAAATCTTTCTGCTGAGACACACGTCTTTTTCACCAAGCACTTTTTTATTTTTTAAAAACCGCTTTTCAAAATTAAAGGTAAAAAAAAAGTGGTTGGTGATATGAAAACCCATAATCACAACCTTTCTTTCAGCACATACTGCAGTTCAGGGCCGTGTCCACATCATGAAGACCGTATCATCTGTGACGACCTAACACTGAACAAATAATAGAAAGCACTCCTCGTTGAATCCGAATATGTAAATCATAGAGGTTTGATCGGGAAACTTTTCAATGAATACGAGTATCTCCCAATCTACTTTGAATGCATGCTATGGAATTTTTTTGTTGGCACTTTTTGTCCTCTGAATCAGCATTCAGTCTTATTGTGTATCCAGAAATTGAATTTGCTTTCGCATTCCCATTCATACAATACCTTGAGGGTATCCATTCAATTTCCACCCTAGTTTGCATTCATATTTCCTTAAAGCAATTTATTCATTTGCATGATAAGACACGGTTGCCTCCTGCTGTTAACTCCTTCAGAGTATACAAATTGAGGACATTTAATGCGTCCCATGCGAGACCTAAATAAGCTCCCGATTATTGCGGTATTCATTCGGAGGTTTCATTAGAAATTTCATCAAGCCAGGAATAATGTCGTGAAACCGTTAATTATTCACGAATTTGAAGGTTCCTGAAATAAAACGAAAAATCCTATTCTGCCCTAAAGCTCAAACGGTGTAACTGTCGTTGCCATAGTTTTTGTTGGCTGAACCGCGGAAGTGAAATTCCAAATAAGCCCGCATTTATGGTTTCCATCTGCAGCAAGCTGTGCGGTGGAACCCCGCCCGAATGGCAAGGTAATTTCTACGGTAAACTTGTTCAGTTGATTTTATTGTTCGGTAAGTCAACGGAAATCGGGTGCGATTATTCATTAATATTCGATGAAAAGGTGGATGTGGAACTGTAGATACAGTTACAGTCATACAGATTTAATGAAAAGGTGGCAGTTCAAGGGTGATAAGACGTTTTGGTGAACGTTTTTAGAACGACTTGTCTATGGTTGGCGAAAGGTGTAGGTGTAGGTGTTCAGTGAAAGACTCTTCGCTTCGCAGAATAAGCTATAGGCAAACGAAAATAACACTACACACGATTACCACCAGTAGTTCGTGCGAAAACCCTCCTCTTCTTGGCAAGATAAAATGGTAGAAACGTATAGATGGTCCGGGGACTCAACTTGGTGATTTTGAGTCGCTAACGCAAGACCGAGGGCCACTTAAGCGTGTCTACTACACCCAAAACCGTAGTTATGAATATAGCCAGGATGCGGGAGGTGAATGCCGAAATTTAGGAGTATAAACCGTGTCACGTATTTCAATGGTGTGATATCAGTTTATTGTGGATTCAGAGTTGAAGCCAAATAGGAAAGAAAGCCGACGTGTGGTGGTCGAACATTACCGGGCATATAGTGTACAGTGTCCACTTTTGCCACAATAAGACTGCAAAATATGTAGGAAAAGTCTCAAACTAGGTTAGCAATAACTCAGGACACTTCTACGGCAGACCTGTCCCTCTTTTACCTAACCTAAACTAAAACCTATTAAAAATTATTGCTATAGCAACCACGCTCGCATCGCTGCTACCTTATTTTAAACCGAAATGCTATCACCATCGTTAAATGAACCCAAACAGCCCGCGATCATGTTGAGTCGACACACTCTGTCTATATATACCTTTGACTGACTTTAATCGCATTCCGATTCCAGTCTTCAAAGAAAGTTTTACCCAAATTATTTGTAATTGATTTCTATGGTGCTTCTTCGGTTACAGACGACTACTCGTTAATAATTCAAAGAATAAGCACGTTTAATTAACCTCGAAACCTCAAAAAGCAAATGAAAGCCGAAAATAAATAATGTCCCCTAAACGTATGCCACACAATGTAACATGCTCCTTGCGTGAACACTATAAATAATATTCCTTTAATTAAGTGTGGGAACCGTTCCGCATGGTTCCACCACGTTCTGTCTTCTAGCGTCCCATTTCATGCGATAAAATTGTTATTTAATAGAGTTCTGCGAAACGAGTTATCACCGTCGAATGACTTCACAAGAGCAAGCTAATTACACATTGTATCGAAAGCGCGTACATCACAAAACCGAAATCACTACTCCTCGGGATATTTTATTCCTTCAAAGAGACATACTCGGATCCATCCTTTTTGGTAGCAATCAAAACTATCGAAATCCAATCTAACAATTTAATGGAATTTCATATTCGCACTGGGAGTTGTAGTCAACCCCCGACTTCAAGTTTAGAGTAGGTGACCTTTTCGTTAAGCTCCACGCCTTTGGTTCACATTCGCCGAGGAACTGCTGTTTCAATTAATTTTTATTACCGTCCTGGGAGACAGCGTGAAAACAGTTTACAAAACGTTAAATTTTGATCTTGGACACAGTCTATGCGGTGCTGCCACTGTCATTTATACATAAATATTCCCATTCCGATGGCACATGGAAATGTTTTAAATTGAAAATGGTCTAGCAATACAATAGCACATTCAATTAATTGTTTCATCGATCTAGGTAATTGATGTTCAGGGACGTCGTTGTCCTTGGTACCGGACCTGGACTGCGAGTTCATATTTTTATTTTCCTTTTTTTTACCAGCTGGAAATTGCTTAAAGTGGGAGTTAGGTACAGTGTACGCACAACTACGTTTTGCACAAAATAATGTTTTTCACCTGACGTTGTTGAACAGTTATGCTGGCTGGGTCCTTGAATTATTTGTGTAATTTCTATTCACAGGCCCTAAATTGGTGGTAATTTGTTTCTTGTGGGTGAAATCGGATATAATTTTACCTGACGTGGTGGTCAACGAAATTGATACGAGCCTTTGTTGAGTGAACTTGTTTAACAGAATTTGTCGGGATTGAGTTTTTTTATGTGAGAGTGTTGCAGGTGTTTTTTAAGCGTGCGCAATGAAATTTTCGGAAAACGAATGACAAAACTGTTTTTGAATTGTTGTTGAGAGAACTACAGCAACTGTTGGTAAACACACTCTTTGGTTGGAATAATAGATTGGTCTGTGAGAAATTGCATAAGCTACTATTTTTTATCCGCGAATTTTCGTACGAGACAGCAAGGCAAATATCAAATAGGTACCCATGTAAATTAATGCGATTTTTAACTTTCTCGTAGACGAGTATTAAAAGAAAAGTAGATATTGTGTTTTTACAAAACTTCGAACTCGAGATTTGAATCAATGGTATATACTTCTTATTTAAAATTTGTATGTCAGTTTTATTTGTTGATTTGGATTTCAACCCAAATTGATATTTAAGCTTAAGTAGGTGAGGCTAACGGAACTTCTGCAATTTGGACATATCTCGAAAACGGTCAATACGGTTGCACCAAAAATGCTGTTACCTTAGGAATGCATTCATTTATAACTTAATAGCGAGATCATCGCTATATTATCGTACAATAGATTTTTGAAAAAAAAAAACTTTTAATAAAAATTTGACGACTTTGGCCAAAATGTATACTTAGAGTAAAATTGATGTTTTCAAAACGATTGCGCCCTTTATTTGCAATTCGAAACACCGAAAACGCTTATATAAGCAACTGCTTATATCTGGAAAACCCCGTTTCTGATTTTAATAAAACTTTAGGAACACTTTAAAAATATCTAGTACTCAGTTTTCAGCTAAATAGTTAAGCAACAGTACTTTTAACTTACTCCGTTACGTAGTAAGAGAAAGATATTGTATTCCTACAAAATTTCGAACTCGCGAATAATAATAATCAATTCTGACATTACGATGATAGACCAATTCAAAAAAGTGGGTGTCAAAATTCTGTACATCTGTCCGTCTGTCTGTATGTCCCCTACAGCCTTACTAATACCCTTATTTCGTTCAAACTTCGGTTTTGGGGGCTTACACTTCGGGCCGTTTTTTTTTACCCGGTAACCTCAATATTGATGGTACTTCTCATATAAAATGTTCATACCAGTTTGATTTGTTCGAAAACAGCTCTAACGATTTTAACCAAAATTGATATTTACGCTTAATTAGGTGAGGTTAACATTTCTGCATACTCAGTTTCGCGCTAAAAAAATCAAATAGCTGTACTTATAAAATTTGGAAACATCTCGAAAACGGTCCTTACGATTGTAAAAAAATAATTTCTAAGGTAATATGGTTATTTCTAACTTAATGGCAAACTCAGTTTCTCTCAGTTTTTATCTTAAATGGATTTTTGAAAATGTAATTTTTTTAAAATCTAGTTTTCTTTAGTTAACCCGAAAACGGCAATAACGATTTTGACCAAAATGCAAACTTAGAGTAAAATTTACGTTTTCAAAATCATTCATTGCGTCCTTAATTTTAAATTTGAATCACCGAAAACGCAAATTTTTAAAAACCGTCATATCTCGAAAACCCCATTTCGATTTCGAAAAACTTTAAAAACCAAGTAATGCTTACACCCCGAACAATTTTTCGAAACTAAACATTGCAATGTTAGGTCTGCCAAATTTTACAAAAACCGCTCCAACGATTTCGATAAAAATACATTCTAAAGATAAAATAAGATCCCGTACTTGGTTTTTCTCAAAAAAAAAAATCGAAAAGAACAGATTTTTTAATTCTTTATATTTCCCGATTTATTTTCACCAATTTGCCTGTTAGTCAGCTTAAACTTATAAAAACTCACATTGTTATTTATATTTATATACTACCTATAGGCAGTACATAACCCAAAAGTTTATTTAACACTACAAATTCCTTTTCTAATTCGATTCACAGTTTCTTTTTAAATAGCATCGGTTCTCAGATCTTTATCTACTTAATTTATGATGAACGAGAAAGTTTCGTTCGACCCAGTCGTGCACTTTATTTTTTTATTTCAGAATAAACATTGTTTAAACTTTGCCTGCATGATTAAAAAAAACGCTGTAATGAGTTTAATCAAAATATATATTAAGGAAAGCATAAGTATTCTCAAAAAATTCGATTAAATTATTTTTTTTTTATCATTTGCCAAAAATGACTACCGAAATCCCGATCTGTGTCCGATTTTAATCAATTCTAATAAAATAGAAAACAACCAACGAAACTTTTGATCAACGAGAAAGTTTAATTTTACCCAGTGGTGTACTTTATTTTTTAAAACGTCTAAACCAACTACAAAAATTCCGCCAAACGATACATTTATTAACAATGAGTTACGATTCGTTATTTTCCAAATTCTTGCTGCCATCAAGCCGCCCAAAGTTAAACAATCAGTATTTTCATGCTAATCCAATCCGTTGCATAAGAAATAAAACCCGCTATGCCATCGCAACAAGGGACTTATTTTATCTCCGAGCTGCGACATTGGCGAAAGTAATTTATCGATTTTTTTTTCGTTTGCTGAACTTTGACCGTTGTCTTCTTCCCCGTTGACATTGGACGACATCGTTTTGACTCCACGAACCGATATAAGCACAATGATAAATTATCTCGTTGCACAGTATGCCACAATAATCAATTTTTTAAGTGCGCTATAAAACCCCAACCGTTCGACAACGCAGAGCTTTTTAACAACAGTCATTGGGACGTTCTCCACATGCTGCTTCCATTCGAGTAATATCTCAGGGAAGCAATTGATTTTATTGAACAAAGATGTTTGGAAAAATATTCTTGTTAAAGGCACCAAAGAAATACGAGCATCTATTTCAAGGATATTTGTCTTAGACATGAACAGGTAGCTACTTTCTAACCAATATTGTACTCTATTGTATATGCTACCTGTAGTTTAACCCTTTGACGTATATGGGACACCGGTGTCCCTTGCATTAAATTTGTATTTTTTTCTAATCAAAGCATTATTTTGAATTACTGTCAACACGTACCCATTGTTTACATACGAATTTAGTTTTTTATTAAGGTTGGTACCCCCGCGCTCGAAAGAGAACACAATTAATTCGGTATTGCTTTTGGGTGATTTGGCGTGCTTCTGTGATTTTTTTCTAAAGTAAAATATAACGCATTTTTGTTGCAATTTAAATCGTTTTGTGATATATTTTGTGAAAATGGTAAGTAATAATTACGATTTTATTGTTATTTATTGGAATTAACAATTTCAAAATTTAAAATACGAGACTTTCTGTAGGGGACACTGGCGTCCCAATATGCGTGAAAGGTCAAAAGTTCACATAATATGTTTCATGAAAAATATTATTTCTACATTGATTTTCTTTGTCTTAGGCTCGTAAAGGAAATAGAATATTTCATTTGACTGAAAGCCAAGTGGAGGAAATACTCATGGCTGATAATAGTGACACTGAAGATGCTCTCATTTTGGATGACGAAGACCAGCCATTCTTACAAGAAGACATGCAAGCTGGAGTTTCCGAAGTGATAATTGAACCAGCTGGAGATCCACCAGAGTCTACTGAAGATTCAGGCCCTTCAAGCTCTTCATCGACTAACGTCCTTGATTCACCATTGCGTATTCCTGTTCCTGAGTTCAAGTGGAAAAAAAATACTTATCGTCCTTATAATTTTTCTGACACTGATTATGAATTTGGTAAGATAAATATTTGTCAACAATCAGACTCTCTAAAACCTATAGACATCTTTGAGGAAGTCACAAATATGAAATCATTGATTGAGAAAATAATAATACCAGAATCTTTACGTTATGCTCATCAAAACGGCTCAGTTTTCACTACAGGCCTTCAAGAAATGACAGCTTTCATCGGCATGAACTATGTTATGGGCTATCATGTATTACCTACTCTGAGAAACTACTGGTCCACTGAACCTGACATGGGTGTGCCTTACATAGCCAACGTTATGCCTCTATCAAGATTCGAGGAAATAAGAAGAAATCTACATTTCTGCGACAATACATCGCAACCATTACCGACATCGTCAAACTTCGATAGGGCATACAAAATCAGATTAGTAATGAATCATTTCAATTTATGTTTCCAATCAGCAATGAATAATACAACGACACAATCAGTGGATGAACATATGGTCAAATTCAAAGGACACAACGTAATGAAACAGTATATGCAAAACAAACCAGTGAAGAGAGGATTTAAAATGTGGTGCCGCGCTGATTCTAAAACCGGATTTTTGTATCAGTTCGACTTATATACGGGAAAAAAGAAATCTGGTCCAGAAATAGGATTGGGAGAATCAGTTGTCCTAGATCTTACAAAAACTTTGGTTGGTCTTGGATGTGAAATTTATTTTGATAATTTTTTCAACTCACCCATCCTTCAATATAACCTTGCTAAGCAAAATTTAAAATCATGTGGCACTGTACGTACGCAACGAAAACATATTCCAAAAAATTTGCCACTGGACAAAGACATGAAGAGAGGTGATATATATGCTACTAGTTTCGAAGGAATTTCTTTTGTCAAGTGGATGGATAATAGAGCCGTGCATCTTCTGACCAATTTCTTGTCACCGATACCTACTCAAAAGGTCAAACGCAAAAAAATGGATCAGCCCAAAGAGATCACATGTCCTGATATTGTTCAGCAGTACAATAAAAATATGGGTGGGGTAGATCTCATGGATCAGAAGAAAGTCACATACGAGGTTGATAGAAAATCTAAAATAAAATACTATTTGCGGCTTTTTTTCGATTTATTAGACATTGGGATAAAAAATGCCTATATTGTGTATGAAAAACTGCATGCGGGAGATCGCATAGAAGGCCAGTTACTCACGTCGCTAGAATATCGACAAGTTGTGGCTAGGACCATGATTGGCAATTTTTCTATAAGAAAACATGCCCTGCCATCTACTTCTATGACAAAAAAAAAAGGATTCAAAATATAGGACACAAACAATCTTTACCGTCACACGTAATGATAAAAGGATCTTTACGTAAAAGATGTGTGCAATGTGCGAAGAGAGGAGTAGAAAATCGTACCAATAATGTTTGTGACATTTGCAACGTCAATTTATGTTTCACAGCAACCAGAAATTGTTTTGCTGAATTTCATATTTAAAATTATTAATAAATTTACATTATCTTATTAAATTTTGTTTATATTTATCAAAAAATCATAGGAAATCACTCTAATTGTCAATACATTACAATCCCATAAATACCGCCACTTATCGCATATTGGGACACATTTGTCCCAAGCGATTTCTAAAAAACTACTGAAATTTTTTTACTTTTTTTATAAAACATATATTTAAAACAACCATGAAGACACTACATAATGCACAAATATTCATAAAAACTTTAGCGTACTTGTTTTGTGCGTGAAAGGGATAAGAGAGACTATACTCTCTAAACCTCTCAGCTGCACAACGATTGTCATTGCTGTCGGCTAATGAATTCAACCAAACACAAAGCAGCAGTCGTACCGTGCAGTTTGTCCACCACACATCACATTAATAAATGAATTTATATATAGAAGTTGTTGCGTCTTCATTAAATTACAACACTACCTAATAGAGCAGGAGGGATTTCCCTATACTCTCTCTCATATGATCGATCTCGTCGTTTAACAAATGACAAATATTCCAAATTTGGTAAAGAAAAGAAAAAGTACTAAATAAGAAAATTAAAAAAAAAAAACTGCTCCATGGTTATAATGAATGAGAAAACACTTCATTTAAAAGAATTTCCTGCACAATAAAATATTTCCTGACGATTCAAAAAATACACACGTAATTGTTCAAGTTTTCACTTCTGTCGGCACTCTCGGAGTGCCATTGTTTTTTTTATTTGTTTTCGGTTTACATGCTTCTTCAGTACTATAGTTCATCTATAGTGCTCAAAGTAACGCTACTCAGAACTCATGTGCGTTCTTAAAACAGTGGTACTTCTTATTTCATTTTCAGAGTTCTACAACTTTTAACACAAAAATGATTACACGTGGTCTAAAATTGGTTCAAGAATTTTGTGAAAAAAAGAACAAATATTCTCTGGTATTTAAAAAAAACAACTGCAAATTGTAAGAAACTTTTTGTATGAACTACTATCAATAACTGCAGAACTATGTAGGTTAGTTCTTCACGGAACTCATACACAAACCAAATATTTTCTTAAAAGGAGTACCTACATTCAAAATACTTCCTAATGTCACTATCACAATATTGTATATGGAAATCATGAAATCCTGTCATGTTATTCGCCAATGTTTTATTCAACCAGTTCAAGTATCGTTGCGTCCGGCCTAATATATATTTAGAGGCAGGGAATGTGGAAAGAAACATTCTTCATATTCTTAACTATACCTGTTATAAAGCTATACCGGATCGGCGTAATGTACATTGTAAAAATTGTTTACCCTGTGAGGCAGGCACAGCTTCACTGAGCTAGGTAATCGCTCATAATCAATATTGTTATAGAATTTGTGTAGGTCTGCACAATACATATGTCGAACATATTGAATTAAGATTGAAGTTTGGATCTGTCCATCAAGAGTGCGTGACGTATTGTAAAATTCCGGATATTATTTGTCCGTTGGTAAAAGACTTAAAATAATTATTAGGACACGGGCGCCATGCCAATAACTCGAACTTCGAGCAACTCGACAACGAATACGTGTACATTTCGATTTAATTTCTGCTTTAATTAATTGGCTAAACCATGCCCACCTTAATTAATCAGCAATCTGTGTGATTTCCCTTTTGAGTATAAATCGCGGGAGTGCGCAAATAAAGTGTGTGTCCACAGAATGGCGATGACTTCATCGACACCCCATATGCTAATTACACGCATACGCCCTACTCTAATAGCCGAATGCCACTGCCACCATTCACCTTCCCGATTGCAATCAGCATTCAGCAATTCATAAATCACCATTAAACACCTAATTGGGTGTCACCAAACAAGTATTGTGCTGCATTTGCTTTCAAAATTCCTTAAATTGAACCCAGCTATCCAGCTCTAATGTCAGCATTGGTGTCACACGAATGACATCAGGGAAGCACCAAAGGAAACTCTAAAAGCGTATGCCACCGGCTTTGATCAATGGGATTGATGATATCACCATCTGCTGCCCGTTCTTGCAATAGTGTCATGTTTCATTTTTGTTTGTTTACTACCTTTTTTTTTCGTTTTCCATATATCCTTGGTAAGCAAATCATTTCACTAAAAGCAGTCGCTATGAAAGGAGAAACTCATCTGGAATATTGCAGTGAAGTATTGTGAACCCGCCCTTTTTTCATAGATAACGGAATTGCAGCTCAAGAGTATATTGTGTCATTCAATAAATCTGTCACAGTTATCTGCGAGTATATATGTCCATTATTTGCGCGCAACATCCTTGCGCTCGCGTAACCTCTGTTCGGTTTTATTTATCGGAGATTTCTGTTGAAATTTAACAATGCCGTTGTTTTTGCATGCAAATAAAATATAAATCAAACGTCCACCAGGAAGGTGACATGATGTTTAAAATCAGAAAATGTTGCCCAGTCAAGAGCTGGTATTTGCTTATTTCAATATGTGTGAAGATTAGATTGGTGTGTGAGATTGTAAAGGCATTGACACAAACTGTGGACTGGACAGTTGTTGCTGGCAATTGGTTAATAGATTAAATAGGTCTACTACAATAAGGAGCATTTTGTTGGGTGAGTTTCAAGTTTCTGCTCTGTCTGGTAATTGCTGGTTCGATAAGATTACCAAGAAGTGGATATGGTGGTTTGTGTCTGTGAGCCATACCAATAAAAATTTTTCGACTCTTAATTTAAGTAGTTCACAAGTGGCTAGATTTTGCATACAAATTTCGTAATTGTGAGCTTGCGTAAATTTAAAGTCGAGACTAACTAAATTTGCACTGAAAGCAAGAAGTAACAACAAACGTACAATTATTACAGATCTCTGTGGCAAAATTACAGATGAAAATTTGAAAGGATAGCTAACTATAAGTACCTACCTAAGCACTTTTTCAGAATCATTGTAACTTATTTCAATTGTTTGATTGTTTTGATTGTCACCATATTGGGTCGCATGAATAAAACGTAGCAATTGCTTTTACCCAAGAGAAATGTCAAAATCGGATCATTTGCTACATTTCGTATGAATATAAACCAATTTGAGTTGGGTCCAACTTTTGAAATGTTCGAAAAGCGGCGGCACTGACCTTTTACTCAGATCGGTATGAATAAAACTTATCAAACAAAGCAAATGCTATGAAGATTCTGAGTCGGCTATTTAGTTGACTTGGACCTTTTGCTAAATATTTTTTTACGCATATTTTTTACAATCTACGCATGGTTAGTCTTCGATGTTTTGTTTATAAATAGTTAAATTAAGGTTTGTTCGTGCAGGAAAACGAAACAAAACATGGATGCGATAAGTTTTTTTTTAACGTTTTGATAGTTGGAGTTTGGGATTTGCTAAGCAAAATCTTTCCTTCAGCTGCTATGGCCTGGACAAACACCAACTCATTTTGATCACTCTTGGGAGTAGACGTGGTAGATGGAAGTTCCTCATCGTCTGCTAAAATTCAAAAGAGTCAATTCAAAATCGAATATAGATGCACTTATGCTTACCAAAAAGCTCTTCCAAATACCTAGTCCTCTTCGTCGCTCTGCATATTTTTTTCTTTTTTATTTATTTATTTTCACTTTTTCCTTTGAATGTATTAAAATCCAAATACAATTTAAAATGTTCAAAATTTACAGAAGTTACAATATAATTTTAGCAATATAATAGCATTAATGATTAATGAATATAAATGCTTTTGTATGATAGGGAGCTAAATTTTCATTCGCATATTGACGAAATAATTTGTAAGGCCAACTCATCACTCGGCTTTGTTAAACGTTGGTCTAAAGAATTCTCCGACCCTTACGTGACTAGATCTCTCTACATCTCTTTAGTTCGCCCCCTCCTTGAATACGCTAGTGAAGTGTGGTCTCCTTTTCATAGAGTTCATGTAGACAGAATTGAGAACGTCCAACGTCGCTTTCTTCGTTTCGCCCTTCGAGGTCTGCCTTGGGATGATCCTTTTGTCTTGCCACCCTATATTGACCGGCTCAATCTCATTAACCTGAATACCCTAGAGGAACGCAGAGACGCTGCAGACATTCTTTTCATTTTTCGTCTTTTCTCCGGCTCCGTCGACTGCGTCTCTCTTTACAACTCTATTTTCTTCAACACTAACCCCCGTAATTTACGTTGCCCTCGGCTCTTTTACCCACCACACCATCGTACCTCATATGGCTCCAATGAACCGATATCCCGTATGCTGCGAAAGGTAAATTCCAACCTTTCAGTTTTCGATCTTAACCGCAGCGCTGCCCACCTGAAACTCGATCTCCTTCACCACTCTCCTTATCTTTAAGTCTTTTCATGTCTTATTTTAAAGTGTCTTAGATTTAAGCTGTTACCTTAAGCCTAAATGTTGATTTTAGCTTGTATTAAGCCAAATATATGGGGGTATTGCCCCCACTAAAACTAAACTTAACAGAGTTGTAAAATTTTTTCCAAAACCTTACAAAGTGTCAATTCTTCCTACCACGAAGGGGGATTTGCCACCTGCCTATGAGAACTTTTTTATTGGAATATTTTTTACTGAATTTTTTTTTTTTTTGAGTCTGAATATTAAAGTGGTACGCTTCATACCAAGATTTCGGGCAGCACTGCTTATCGACTCTATTTTGTTTTGAATGTCTTTAATGACATTCTCAACTATATATCAACAAATACATCCTTCATTCCTTGTGCAATTGGTTTTTCCTAGATCAGCGAAGGGTTTGAAAAATATCGTAAAATTTAAACAAAAGTGAGACGAAGTGTACATAGGTATACATGGATGTTGTAGACCGGAGTTGCCATGTGTCGCAAAACAGTTTTATTATTTTATTTATTTATTTTTAAGAAAGCAACGATGTGAGCTCATAACATATGCAATATTTGCAATTATCTTTTTATTTAAAAAAAAAATATCTTTCTTCTATATTGTTATTTCAAACTGATTAAAAAATCTGAATTGTGTAATGACCACTGCGCGATACTAATAATCATATTTAGTGCCCGAGCTGAATACAACCAACTCGCAATGGTGAAATTTTCCATTTCAAATCTCCCACCTAAAAAGTATTTAGTTTGAAGGTTAAGAATGATTATTAAGAAGTCCCACTGTTTATTATTAGGTAGATGTATAGCAAAATCTAAGCCCGGTCACCCTTTTCAAAATTACCAGTCGTCCGGGTTCTTTATGTTGATGCCGTCATTCTACAAAAGCTTCCATCCAATATCACACTAGTTTTCGGGAGTTTCTTTGAAATTTTTCATTTACGAGAAAGGTTTTTTGGCGAGTGTCCAAGCTTTCCAAATTTTGGTTCATTTTCAGTAAAGGCTGATGGTTTGATCCTTGTGTTACTGATTATTAACAGTTTTCTCTATATCTATTATTATTGGTTAAACGAGTTATAGGCACTTTGGTGAACATTCCTGTGTTGTCGACCTCCGAGGAAATCTATGGAGTCCTTTCTTTGCATTGAACTTGATTTATTTCTATGGGAGTTTCATTCGTTCAATAGAGAGGTACCACTTTATCAAAAAATGTTTATAATTAAATTAATTTTAGGCGGTACGAAGTTCGCCGGGTCAGCTAGTTTATTTATAAAATAAAACAACAATTACAGCTATTCAGATCCTAAAAGTTAATAACTCTTTGGGTCGAATGATTCCATGCGTCAACCTGTGGTGCATTTACTCAATCTGTTTAGTTTCTTTAATACAGTTGTTCACCTTGTTGCAGTTGTTTCCTAGGGATGCTTATGCTCTGCGCAATAAAAGAAAAGTCGTGTAATAGTTTCCTTAACGTCCACACACTGGCCTGCGAGCAGTTATTTCTCACTACCTGTTCCGATGACCAGTCTTCCGTGCCAACGGAAAGTGATTTATTTTTAAGTTTATTACTTCCCTAGGTCCTTCAGTAGGTGGAATTCGAACCTATTCTGATCTGAAGCTACAGGAGCCAGTACGCCGAAAGAATTCACTTCCGACGCAAAATATCAGCCATCATTTCCGTGTTGATGTCGCTAAAGTGATGAGCCGCAAGAAATTATCTAAATCGATCAATGACAGTCAGGCAGTATTTGGTTTCGATGTATTCAATGAACTGTACGCGCAGTGGCTATTTTGTTGTACTACTAAGCGGGAGGTCCTAGGTTTGATCTCCGGAAAAAAAAAAACCCTAATCACATCTTAAGATTTTTTTCCACTGCGCCACCTCTCGCGAACGTCTGACAAACATCCGAGAGTGTAACTGTCTTGAAAGAGCTTCTCAATTAGCCGCTTGGACTCGGCATAGAATTGTAGATCTCTTCCATTCGTCTCAGATACTAAAAACTCGTACCAAACGAATGTCCGTGAGAAGCTAGACCTCGAATAGTTGCGCCAACTATTTATTTATTGATTTCGTATTCAAGGAACCGATAATATCGATATGTATCGTTTAAAGTCAATTGCATGTATCTAACGCAGAACTTCCCAATAGGACTCGTTACCTGCTTCAAACTTTTGATTCCGTTTCTCAGATATGTCGGTGTGTTTATCAGTATCAGTATCAGCAAAAGCAGCCACCGATTTTCGGGAAGGAGATACGCATTGATTTTTTCAATACCTATCTAAAGCTGGTGGTGCAAAGCCAGGTTAAGAGTTACAGAATGCACTCAAAACAATAAGCAAAATGCACTCCAATCAGGCCACAATCTCATTTGACCTGACTGAACTGCATTTCTGCAACCCACGCGAATAAATTCCTAAAGAAAATATGCAAGTTCAATAACTCCATTTCACAACATCCACAAATGATCCCAAGAACTTACAATCCGAAACCAAACGCTAAATCAGCAATAATTATCGATTGGTAATTTCTTGGAATCATAGTGGCAACCACCACGCAAAATGTGCGAGTGGATTTAAAAATTATAGAAAGTAAGTTAGTCTTAAGAGAGCGATTCAAATAAAGGAACACGTCGCGTCGTCTTAGAAGAAATCTAAAGATTGTTTTTTTTTTATTATCGAATCGTTGTCGTGTAGAAAACTGTTAAGCTTTGTGAGCGGTATTAATATCGGCTGCCTAAAGCATGCCACGATAGAGGCCTGGTCTGGTCTCGTTAAAAAGGAGGGCAAACAAACATCAACAAACTTCTAAAAGCTACAACAAAGGAGTTCATCTACCTACCTTTGAGTATACATCAATTCTACAATGTTAATTACTGGCCAGGGCTTATCCAAATAAACCGGTTATACTTTGGCCTAGCCCAGATGATCTCAAACTCCTTAAAGATGTACAGACTCCCTTATTCTTGTTTGCAACCTTTAACTCTTGCATTCTACTTAGCTGAACCAGACCACACGATATGTGCGATAACCTTGAACCAGCATTTCCATTTCCATAGTTCCGATCATCCGAAATCGAAAGGTTAATTCATTCGAAATTAACACACTTCCAGAATTTACTTTCATATCAGAGTCTTTCAGATAAATCCAAGGTAGATACGTTCCACATTCTCGTGTAAATTGTAAATGTGTCTGTATATATGACTAAAATTGATAGCTCAATGGGGACGCCAATCGATACTGCGATAGGAGGAACAGTTCCCAACTCACATCACGATGTTATACGAGAAAGCGCCCGTCCGATGGCGACCATGAAGGTCAAATAAAATACAACCATTCTCCTCATGGGAAATTTTATTTTTATCTCAGAAAAAGATACACGACACCATTCTGAGATTGACTTAACAGTCCTCTAGGATGTCGTACAGTACCACACAAAAACAATATACCGCGCCAGTGTGAGAGGATGTTTTGTTAGCAATTAGCCGCCAGCATTTGTGGATAGGAGAATGTCATTGCCAACGGGGACTGGCGGGACACTCTTCAGCAGATAAAGCTTCCGCTTATTTATTTCAATTAGGTAAAACCGAAAGGACACACACCCTCCCCAAGTAAATGGACTGTGAGAGGTGTTTGCGAGCGCGGTATGAGATTATCTTTTATTTAACTAAAAAGGACTTCCGAATTATCTGTCTTCAAATGTCGTTGGAGCCACTCGCCCTCAACACGATCGATGGCGGTGATAGTACGGAATCCGGGTGGCCCGGCCTTGCAAGCGCAAACTGAAGAGGGTCGCGCATATGGGAGCTGGGGAATTGCTTTTCTCGAGGTTATCAATTACTGCTCATAGCATGTAGTATGTGTGTTCGAATTGATATGCAGACACGAGCAGAATGTTCTTCCTACATATAGATTGCAGGCACCCTTGTCCTTTGGTTGGTTCGATGACGATATCTGTGTAGGTCATTTGATGGAGCTAATCTGATTTTGTATTTTTCATAATATAATTAGGTGTCCACTATGCGACCTACACCTACCTGAGAATCTCCTCCCCTTGTTTATCAAACAGAAATAGGACTTTCATTCACTGTTTGTTGTAAACAACTATCATTTTCAATAAAAATACGTTTATCTCGTCCTTTCTGCTGAAGATGGGCAAAGGATAAAGAAAACAGTTTCAGTGGAAAAACAGCCACAAAAGCAATCTCTGTTGTTTCGAAAACACTTGAAACCTTAGGGGGAAACGTTGATTGAAATTATAGCATGACATGGGAACCACAGGATTTACTATTTTTTTTTTTTTGCTCCTTCTCATCTCTATCTCTGGACGGGGCATGAAAAAGGCATCAGAATTGATGTAGAAACATTTGTGCGAACGAATTTATGGTTTCTCTGTACGTTGGTCGTGTAGACAAAAGGATTCGGGTAGGTAAGGCAAAGCTTCAACGATAAAGTCACAGTTGTAAATCAAGAGGGTGGGCCATCTAGTGGTTTCGTTTTAAATCATAGGTTATTTTGACACTGACAGCTGTTTCCCGCACGAAATCTTGACAGAAAGTCAGTATCATAACTCGCTTTACGCTTGGACAACGTTGGGAAAAATTTAAAACTTATTTCCGAAGTGAGTGCTGTGTAGCCCAAGCAGTGCGTATTTTCAAAAGAAGTTTCAGCCGAAATGAAGTACCCAACCCGACAGCTGTACGCTAAATTGTGCAAAAAGTTAGTGAGACTGGTATGCTGGTACGGTGCTCACAGGCGAGAGTGTGAGACTCAATTGGACCATTTTTCTTCGAAAATGAGGCTGGGAACAAGGCTTCTTTACAAAACCAACGGTGGCCGTTAAAAAACCATTTTAACCGATTTTTTTTTACTAAAGTTGAAAACATGGTTTTAGACGACCCCTGGTTGATGTAGGATGGCGCGTCATGCCGCTCAGCTCATGCCACAATCGCTCTTTTGCGTATTATCAGCTATCTTGGCGATGTCAATTGGCCACCTCGGAGCTGCGATTTGACCTCTTCGGATTTTTTTTTTGGGAACCATGAAGAACCGATGTTATGTCAACAATCCGGAAACGATTCAAGCACTTTAGGCCAATATCATGTAAGCAATCCGTGAGCTCTTGGCCGAAACCCACCACAAGGTCTAGGATAATTGGAGTGGCAGAATGTGCCACTGCGAAGCCAGCCGAGGCAGCCCTTGAACGACGTTGTGTTTCATAATTAATGGAAATGTTTGCTCTTACTAATAAAGCCATATAAATTTAAAAAATGAAATTTCATTTCATTGCTAGAAATTGTGTTTGGCCTGTATAGGTGGGTAGAATTTATTAAGTATGTTAGGAAGTGTTGTTTGTTAGCCTGACCTTTGGGTAGAGTATTCTTACAAGTGAGAGGTTTCTGGGCGCACAATATTTCTCAGTGAGCTATGGGTATGTCGAAGAATGTCTACATCCGGTTATGTAATTTTTTCTACGGAGTCCATCCATCCAATGGCTGGAAATATCAAACAACCGTTCCATTTGTTGAGTTAAAATAGTAGGAAAATATTAAAATGGACAATTTTTGAAAATAGGTTAGTTGAGACTTGAGACGATTAGAAAGGTTCCAGTCTGCAGATGTAGGTCTGTAAATGCACGTCGAGCTTGTTGTCTTGCCAAGATCCATCCAACTTTTGATGGAACTTTATAGAGTATCTCATTTCTGGCCTAGCTATTTACAATATATTCTCTTCAAAGAAGCCTTGACTTTGATTTTCTTATCTGCCGTAGGTGTCATAAGTAAGTCGTCTTTGCAGCTTCGCTAGATAAGCCTTTTGATTGATTGGCATGCTAAACAAAGTCCTTCTTTTCAGTGATCGCCTGTTATGAAGCCAATAGACTTAGAGGCATATCCTCTAAATTGACGAAAGGGCACGCCACAGCTTTGAGCTAAAGAATTTTTCAGAAAGAACCGGTCGATGTTGAAATGGATTAAATCAGGCTGTCTGTAAGGTATTAAGGACATTTTTTTTTTTTTATTTAAAAGGCTCAATCATTCTATTATCTATGGAATATAAAAACGTTCAAATGTCCACCGCAGCTTTTCGTAATGGCACGGATCCATGTTTTCCAGTTTTAAATGGCTCTCAGGAATGAAGAATTGACCGTTTCGGGTACCAGTATTCCGTAATTCTTCAGGCGATTATCGTCAAAATGATAGACCTCCAAAACTAGCAAATAAGTGCAAAAATATAGAGTTTGATTTTATTTTCTACAAATCTAATAACGATAGTTAAAAAAAGCTTCGGTCAAAATATAACTTATTATGGTCATCAAAATTTCAAAAACGATATCGTCTAGACGATTATTGTTATACTGAATCACGTGTACACTTTTCCAAACCGCGGCGGAGTTCCCGGCCGATTTGGCGTTCCTTTGACCTACGCATGTTGGCTGATTGTTTACCGAACCGGTTGTCTCGAATTTGGCCATCAAACGTTGGATAGTCCCCTTTGAAGGACCTCCGCGTCTAAAATGAGCGCAACGGGTGCCATATTTTTTAGCACTGCGGAACACTTACTTTGCTATAAAAAGTGATATCATTTGGACTAGCTGCTCGATAGTCGAGCCTGCCATGGTGACACCAGACTAGACAGACGCCACCGAAAAAACATGGTCGCTATGGGCTGCAAAACGTCCCAATTAACAAACCCTTTAGAAGTTATTCCCAATATATATTCTGAGCTTAGAGCTCAGCTTTTGGACGGCTGAACAGCAATGACGATAAATCATTTCTTATATGTTAATAGCAACAGTTTTGAATGGAACTGCGAAAGCCGAAGTCAAATTTGTACAGTAGTTTTTAAATCTCCTCTGGTCAAACACCGTAGGAAAAAAAAATAACAACTTATTTAAGTAAGGACTGGGGAATACTGGGCTTATGTAATAAATGATGTCTGAGCAATCGTTTCAGTAAATGTTACAGGTTTTGAATCTCATTTTGCCCAGTTTTTCCCATTCCTCTTTTTCTTTCTCAAGACTACCTCACTGTCAAGTCTCGAGTGGTGGGACAAAGAAATAACATTTGAGGTGTCTTTGGTATGGTGTAGCTGCTTGTATACATTTCCGCATAAATTTCACTGAAAAGCCAAGACAATTTGTTGCATTCAGACACTCGATCGGGAGTTCGAAGATAACTCCAAAAATGTATGTCCTATAGACCAGGTCGAGATTAAGCCGATTGTCATTGAAACTTAATATCCACATTTTATATTGGGTTCCGCTCTTTTCTTGCATAAATACCAAAAAGACCGCCACCTAAATACGTTCTTCCAACGTCAGTATCTCCAGTTGTTTCGCTTGTTAACACCAGACGTAAGTCGATTAGTTTCACTTATTTGAACTGATTTCGTATGTCTTTTGCTGTCTAACTTTTCATTCCCTGGAAGATCTTAAAAACATAAATCCATCACTTTGCTTACGGAGCCCGTGCAAGAGCTCTGTCGCACTCGTCCCCTTTCTTTAAAGCTGTTGCTCCCCAGGATAACAAATGCAAATTGAAAGGTATGCAGAATTTTTTAATACACGCTTTCAGTTGTTAATTAATTTTCCAATTGTTATGTAAATTTTCAAATTGGGATATTATTGCGGATAATGACCGAGCCTATAATCAGTAATTGGACAGATAATATCGTTACGGATTACAATTTATTATAGGCACATTAGGCAATCATCCGAATACAATGCGGAACGTGGAAGCAATTGCAATTACGAGAGGATTATTGCTTCCTTTGATGTAATCGGATAGGGAATATGTACAAACTCGATTAGTTATTACTGAGGAATTGGCCTTGCTCATAAGGTAAACATTGCGGGCTTGTGCAGATGTATACCTGTATGTACACTGCCGAGTTACTTGTGGATCTCGTGTCGGGTAGTAATTTTGATTCTATCGTTTTGCTATATATTGGCCTATGGAATTTTTAGGATTCGCCTGTTGATCTACCCCGAATTGTTGTCTTTCATAGCGTGTCGGAACAAAAGTATGCGTTCTTGTAAGTGAGCCGGCTTTTTAGAGGTAAATTGAGCATGATGTTCGCTAATGGAAGCACTTTTAGTAATAGAATCGATCGAAGTTGCGTGGTACAAATAAGCTATTCGATTTTCAGACAAACACTTTTGTCCGCGGAGGACTTTGAATATTCGGTACCTATATACCAAAAGCCTATCTGACGGGACATCGATTGTCTTGTCACAAAGAGAAAATCAGAACACACTGCGCCGACAAATCTTAGTCTAAACTTTTAATTTACGGAAGCTCGCAATTGCGAAATTTGTATGAAAAATATAGCTTAGAGTCGAAACTAAAAATGTTTATTGTTAGGGCCCACTGTATTAACCATAACGCATTCTTGTTGATGCTGAATTCCTCGGGCAATAGTGTCTCTGAACAGTGGAAGCAAACCCAAAAACTATAGGTAACAATATAGTAAAACGGGTAACATAGCATCGGTTACCGGCAATATCCCTAGAAATGTAAAATGTCTCGATAGCATTAGATTGAGCCTGTAATGAAAATCAATTAGATTCATACCTCATAAGCAATCTAAATGTCCACAAAAGTGGTCAAATCACATAAGCAAGTGAAATTGCTATTAGTGGATGGATACTAAGAATAGAAATGTGTTGGTTTTTGGATTGCAATCCCTAGCGGTGGTTTTTAATAATTTTTGATTTACACAAATTAGAACTCCAAAAACTGAACAGTTTGCAAAGGTAGTTTCGGAAGACATACTTAATTAAAAATAAATCAGTTTTGGTTTTAGTCTGTTCATACGTATTTGGTCGAAAAACTCTTCGGAAAATGTTGTTATATATTTTTTTTTCGTCGGTAAATGAAGGATGAATGCGGAGATCAACAGTTTTAAAGAGTTGAACACCATAAACTTAGGAATATCATCAAGGTCTACTGAATTCTAAATCATTTTTAAAATTTTTCTTTGTAGTGAAATACTATTGGAAACCAAGTCTTGCATCTTTTGTCAATCATCATTCTTGTTTTTCCTTCAATACCATTTGATTCTATCTATACCATACAATAGAAATAAGGGATAAAACCGAGCTAAGAACTGAACCTTGTGCGACTCCTTTGTATAAGTTTTGAGACAAATTGTCCCAATCTTTGTGTTCAGCTTTCAATAGTAGAATTCTAAGAACCTTGTGGGACTCCGTTAAAAGTTTTGAGGCAATTTCTCCAATCTTTGCGTTCAGCTTTCAATATTAGAATTCAGCGAAACTAGCTCAACTAAGCCATAAGCTTTTTTAAAGCTATGTGCAGGCTTGCCAGATTGTGCGATATATCCCATAACGCGAGGTATTTTTTTCTATTTTGGGGTGTAAAATTAGAATTTGCGATATCTCCTATTTTTTGCAATGTTTGCAATATTCTGTTTTATTAGTCATTAAAACAAAATAAAATACAAATTCAATAATATCCTTCCCATTTGAAAACACTGAATACAACCATTATTGCTTTATCAAAAATATATGCTAAACGATACGAGTGAATAACGCGTACATCGACAGCTTTTAAAATAACTGAGTTGCATAACTTGATCTTGCTGCAATACTAATAATAATTTGCTCCTTTTTCTTTATTAGTGTTTTCTGTTACCTGACCAAAAATATTAAAAATCAAGTTTGATGTGTTGTTTTTAAGCAATTTGCGATAATTTTTTTGTAATTTTGCGGTATTTTGCGAAAAAATAACTAAAAATATAATATAATATTGGCTTATAAAAATCTGGCATGCCTTGCTATGCAGTAAGTTTATTTATTTTTATTGTTGGTACTTTAGTGCAATTGTAGTAGATCTATTGTAGTTTTTTTCGAAAAATAAATCCAATGTCTTTGAAATAAGTCTTTTGCGCTTTTGGTTTTAATAAATGTATTCATAAAAAAAATAATTGACTATAACTGTTTCCTATTATTCCTGAAACCCACGCACTGCTAAGCGCCAATTGTAACAAACTCATTTGACAACAGTATGTATTCAATTATCCACTGTTTAGTTCTATTCCTGCAGATTTTTGAAAAGTTGTGTTTCAGGGCGACATCCATCTATCGTATTCAATATTTATCCATTTCCGAAAGGCTGGATAGTTGTGCCCAAACATCAAATATTAAGACAAAGTGTCAAATGTCAAGTGTTAGTGAGTAGTGTCAAACATTAAAATCAAAATATACAAAAAAATCAACAAGAAACTTGAATTTTAATTATATTTACATCCGGAGGAGTTTTTTTTTGTTTTGTTTTTTTTTCTTTTGTGCACGGTAGCATGCTGAAGCCTGAGTATTTTCAGATGTCCGACCATAACACGTCGAGTTCGCGTTAGCATCTTGAATGATTTTTATGCCAGTTTAATTTGTGTTAACGTTTTTTTCTATTTTTTTTTTTTAATTATGTTGCTGTACTTTTTTAAAGGTAAGCAAAAATATTTTGTCAGTGAAATAACGAGCTCTGGATTGTTTTTTTGACATAACCGCTGTCAATTTCATCCATATCCATTTGAGCGATTTTCTTGGGTCTGCAAAACTGGAATTTATTTGACAATTCAATATTTTTTGCGTTGGTTCTCGTAGTATTGCCAAAATGCATCCAAAAGTTCATTTAGTTAGCCAGTAACTTGATGCAAGTTGCCCTTACTTATTCAAACAGCTTTCTTTTATCGGCTTTGTTTTAAAGACGATTAACACCTGCCACGAGTTAGGTTTTTCATTTTTGTTTTTTATTTGTTGTCAGGGAACTTTTTTAATTTAATCTACAGATAAGATTGTTGGTTATTTTTTTAAGAAAAATGTGTCTGCAGCAAACATTTTTAATCTCCTTGCCCTTTCTTAATACCAACATCAAATTAATGCCTAAATCAATAAGTTTTTATATTGTAAAAATATTATAATATTTTTAACCCTAGAAAGCTAATGTTCGTCGATTCGACGATGTCGCATTCTTAATTTTCCTGTCTCTTTTCAACGCGGGCACATAGTAACTTATGCTCAACAACTAACCCAGTTGCCGATGCGTTCCTGCGAAAGACGGTTGTGTCCGGCAGGTAAAAACAGTATTTATATTTTTATTTATATTTTTAAATACAATATTGGAATTTGTGGTCAACATCGAATTGACTTTTGCGGATTTTGCGCAAAGAAAAATTAGTTCCTTTATTTTTTTTCTTATCACCTGTTATTATTAATTTTATATTGCCAAAGAAGGAATGTTTTTTTTCAGTTTTTTTTTTAAATATTGTGAAGACATGTTCATTTTAGACTGAAAAATGCTGCGTTTTTTAAAAGACTGCTCAATAATAAAAAAATAAAGAATATACTTAGTAAAATCAATCTTAATGTTTCAGAAAAAAAATAGAACCATATGTATTTAACAAAGCTTAAAAAAACATATTTTAGTACAGATCGTCGAATCGACGAATTAGCTTATTAGGCATAATCAGCAACATTAGCCTACTAGGGTTAACAATGCTTTGAAAACATTAATGAAGTGAAATGAGTGACAACTGGTGCATTTTTTATTAAAAATGTATACCTATGTGTAACGTCAGCATAAACATACACAAATTTCGAAAACTTCAACACCTTAGAAACTTTTTTTGTATCAAAGTTTTTTATTACCCGGTGGCCTAAAATATGTAATTTAACTTTCGGTTCTCTGAAAGGCAAAAGCATGTTGGATTTAACAAAACTCTCCTTTACCCTCATTCAAAGGTCCTATTGTAATAAAATAAAGCTCCCAACATATTGACTATATATATTTTTTTTGAGAAATCCATCCACATAGAGTTGGCACTTTTTACGTTATGAACAACTTCACATACAAAAAAGACAATCCAAACAACTTTTTTATATGTACGCATTTGTTTTGCAAATTAAATGGGTACCAACGAATTAATCAAGCAGTCAGTCTTAACCGCCCTAAAACTATGTGTTGTTTCCATGGGAACAACCTTGGTCACGAACAAGCACCATAACAGACGTAGACCCAAAGTTGTGACGTGTTGTCTGGCACAACTGTTTATAAAAACTTATTCTCACAAAATAAAAAAAGTTTACCTACATGTATTCCTTTCTTTAAATCATATGGTAAGGTAATAAAAGTACGCCCAGTAAACGGAACACGCACCCTCGGTCGCATTTGCTTTTGGGTTGACATCTGTTTTATCCTCAAGCCTCAAAGTATAGGTAATTTAAAAATTGATTTATGTAAGCCCTGCTGATATGATAAGCTTTTAGAAGGCAAAGAGCTACAACAAGTGAAAGTATAAGAAAACATTTGAATTCGTTATGCCGCAGGTGAGCTTGTGTGTTGGTTACGACAGAAGAAAGCCAGAAAACTTTGTGTTTATGTGTCAACTACAAATTGAAGTAGCGATTGACAGAGAACTGATAGCGGAGATTTTAATTAAAAAGTCGGTTTAGGAATCGTTTCTCAAAAAAATTTGAGACCTACTCGTGAATTTGAATCAACTTCAATGAGTGCCTTAGCCTACAGGAGACATAATCCTTTCATATGCATAGAATCGATTAGCTGATTAAAAACTCAAAAACTAACCGTAAAAGATGTAGAGGCTCCAAACCTTGAACTAACGCTCCGTGAACAATTAAGAAGAGTACCTGTCTTATCGAACAATTTGTGAAATGAACATTTTTGAAGTTACATAGGCCTCGATTCTAGAGCGTCTGAATGGACCTTTTTTTGATTAAATGGTAGCATTTGGCGACGCCGGTACACATTTAAAATATTCAGCGGGTGGCCAACGTGAAGTCATTTATAATGAACTTTCTATCGCACCTTAGGTTGTCATCTGGAAGTATTTTTAGTCCGACACGACTCTCTTCGATCCACGAATAAAGCGAGAAAAAAATGTACAACACAAAAGTTCCAGCCCAAATAGTAAATAATTCATCTCAGGCTGGGGCTACCGAAAGCGTAGCCCAATTTTGAAAAAAAAAAAAATCGTTGACCCCAATAACGCTTTTGCTCGTTGACACGTGAACTTTTTATTTATTTGACAAAAGGTCAAGCGTTTTGTAAAGCATTTCAACCTTTCATGCAGACCATTATTTATAAGGGGATTCACATCCCTCTTCAAAAAATTGTATGTACTTGTCAAAACAAATGTATACGCACAGTGGCATAAGTAATCACATTGCAATTGAATGAGTTGATCCTTTGTATCCTGGTAAATGCTTTCTCGAAATATTCTTAGAAATCCTCCAAAAGAAATTTATTACCTTTGGTGTTGCCGTTTTTCCGCGCGGAGCGCCTGTAAACATTCTTCACTCTTAATACCCACACACAGATGATAAAGAGAAAATCCTTAGAAAACAGGATCCCAATGAATTTATGTACTGTACCGGCACATAAATCAAATTCAACTTCATTCCCATTGAACCTCAGTACATCATTCGCTGTGTCGTTGGGACAATTTTTTTTTTTAAATATATTCCCTTCTCGTTGGTGGTGCTGTTGTTGTTGTAAGGTATGAATTTGAATTTAAACGCTCTGAATTGACACATTTTTTATATGCCGGTACATAGAAAAAGACACACCGTCAGCATTATCCATTCCATTGGGCGTCAGCATCAGGCCGTGAAATCGATAAATACAGTAATACGCGATGCTGCCGGTTTTAAAATGTGTTTCCGTAACTTGTTTATCTATAAATTAGAGCGGGACGTGTTAAGCTCAACATTTTAATAAGCATTCTGGATGAATGTGAATATCCCGACTGATTGATGAGAATGAGATAGCTACATGTGGTTTGGATTTTTTGTTTGAGCTGACCTCCTTTCTGTGTGAAATATCTCACAAATTGAGTTATTGTGTGTGCGCGCGCGGAAAAACGGAAGCAATGCTTATGGAAGCGTAAATCCGTTGATTAGTTATGTATGTACTTTGTGGCGGAAGCGCATTTATTGACTTTCGGAGCTATTGTGAAGGATAAGAGCGTCACTTTAATTCGTAATTTAAGCACAAACAAACAGTGTGTTGGACAGTGTTGCCGGAGAGAAATATTATTAGGGAGTACTGCAGCCCGAAGAGGGGAGTATTTAAAAAAAAAAAAACAGGAGTACAGAATTTTTTTTTTTTTTGGGGAAATTCCCTTATTGACGTCAGTTTGGAAGATAAAAGTGCTGCCAAATTTGCATTAAATTTGAAGTGAATAAATTTATTAATGTTGAAATTAGACTTTGCTGTAAGTGTTAGATATTTTAAAAAAATGGGAAAGGAGGAGTACGGGAGTACGGAGGTGTTGAAAGTAGTACAATACTCCTTTAGTCCTTTCGGCAACACTGCCCTTGGACCATGAACGAGGGTATTTTTTGTTTAACCCACAGAGAACAGAAATTACGCATAGGATGCATTTGTTAAATCTCCAAAATTTTTTTTTTTTTTTTTTTTTATGCTTTGCTCAGCAGTCCAGAACGCTAATCACAGTGCGTTCGACGTAATATTAACAGTCATCAATGATTAATTAAATTCTATTATTGTAGTAAATTTATTTGTACTGAATTATTTAAATTTCATTTGAAAAAACCTTATGGAATGGAATTTTTATTTAATTATCGTTCGCTTTTTCGTTCGTTGTTATTGCGACCCAGAATTATCGTGCATAAATCTGTGGTCACAAGGCAAAACCGCTTAAGTCTGTTTTACTCATTGTTCAGGAGAGCAGTTTAAAGTTTTTTAACTCCATTGACTCTAGTGACTTAAGCTGTTGTTTTTTTTGAAATTGTGGCCACTTTTTTAAAGATATAAAGCTGAAAAAAATTTACAAAATAAATTTGGGTGCGCTGAATCTAATGGCATCAAAATCTCAATTTCGTCTTAAGTCGACTTAAGCGGTTATGGCTTGTGGCCACTGAAATATAGCTTTGGAAACAAATAATGCAGCTATCAATAACTACCCTTGCGATAAACATTTTAAAATAAACTAACTAAGTACTTAATAGACCGACAGCTTCAGCCGAAAAAGATGTATTGGGGACGTTCAAGTATCTAGTTTAGTAAGTCTGACAGCTCTCTCACTAGATGTATCTCGATTTTGATTGGGGGAAATTGGTGTATGAGCAGCTGTTTCAGTTGACGTCTATGGAGGGATAGCCGACGAATCTAGACAAGAAATTCGTGGCTGGATGATGTAGGAAAATTGACGTTCCCGATCAATCTAGTTTTTGCGTTCAGGTTACATCTCATCCAGACCAATATAGTCGACTTAAGATAACTAAATTCTTGAATGCGGCCATTGCCTACAAGCTGAGTTTGACCTTGGATGTAGCCCAGTTTGAGTTCATGTATTTGTGCCATGTTAATTATCGCAACCTATTTTTCCCTTCACATTGTACGTATGTAAATGTATGTAGCTCAAAACAAGTTTAAGGAAAACTAAAAAAAAACATCAGTTTCATAAAATAAATTGTGGGAAGAAACAATAATAAATGTGTAGTCATAATTTTACAACTAAATTTTTGTATAACTCACGGTGGTATCTTTATTTTACTTTTTACATAAAATCTTCTGTAAATAAATATACATTAAATTGTATTATTTTTATTCATAAAATGTCTATACAAAAAACTTTTCAATAGTGTTTTCTTGTAGCAATAATAAAAAAAAAATGCTTACTAATATAAAGTATATGATTACCAATTATTTAAAATCGTATTAATTAGAAACTTTAGGCAGGTATATATTTTAATGAAAATAAATACATTTCTGTTGATTTTATCTCTTAGACTCTTTTTAATTAAAAATTACCATTATTTATAATCTTGGTTGACGCAATTGTTTTCAAATATAATTTCATTAACTATGTCAATTGTTTCAAATTTTCAAATAAATTTAATTTGTTTTTCTGTTGTTTTATGTTATTAAACGGAATCTTCATAAAAGATTATAACTAAAAAATCATATTTCAAATCTTAATATTCGTATTCGTACCTAATCAATATTTCCCTAAATTCTTTGTGGTTTTGCCATCGAAATAATTTTGCGGCAAAAACAACAAACACAATAATTATTGGAACAAATATATCTTATTTTATTTCAGCGAATGTATTTTTCACACCTTATTCCTATTTTTACTTATGTTGATTACATTCGGTATTATACACATTTTGTAGAATACCTACATGTTTTCCTGGTGCAGTAAAACAACGAATTTAAACTCTCAGAACGCATCCATCAGGTGACAAAAACTCACCAAATACACTAACTCTCAGTCAGTGCTCTTAGCACTGCCTCTTTATTTTTCCCACGAAGCGTGTTCCTTTTTCCCTTTTCACAAAACTCAAATTCCCTCAATTTTTTTATGAAAAAAAAAAACATACTTTTAAAAGTAAAATTTATATTATTCGGAAAGAAAATCACATTAAATTAAACTTCAGTATTAAGATCGCAGTTTGCTAACTAACATTATAATGATTATTTTTGGTACTGAAAATTGTTGCTAGATAGATGTGCGTTGATGTTCATGGTGAAATGTAGTTTGAATTATGTCTTGTCAGATTGTTGATATTCCCACATTTCACAATTTTTTTTTCCTTTAAAGCATGGAAAGCTTTTCGGAAATCGTAATTACCACTGCTGAGTGTTAGTATTTAATTACACCTCCCGCCATTTAGAATTTTTTGTTCTGCTTCACATGTATTCACAGATAGTAAAATTGAGATCGAGAGGGGGTATTATTAAAAAATTTGCGGGCGGAATCGGGGAGACGTAGGATAGTCAGTCTATTTCATAATAAGTTTATGCATTTTGGATCAATAATACGGCATTATTTTGACAATTAAATCGCCTCATTCGAGAAACTGCCTCCTACTCCTAGATCAAGAATAGTTTTCAAATTCTTTCATATTTTTCTTACTCTTAAATCAAATAAAAGAAATTAATTCCAACCATGTGAATTTATTTAATAAATAATTTTCTTCTTTTTAACGGTAGAACTCGGGAATAAAAAATGAAAATAAAAAATATCTTTCGGTTGGTTGAAGCGCACATCCTATTATTTGATTGGCTCTTAAATTCAAAGAAAACTGCTTGCACACAAGGACGAAATAAATTACCGGTTTTGCCTATAGCATTTTCCGAAAATGATTCTTGAACTGGCGGCGTCGGGTTTTATTGATTTATCATTTCCAATCACCCTTAAAATGGGAATACGACCACATTCCGGTGTCATTAATTGAAATCATATGTTTAACTTCAGTCACTTGACTGTTTGCTCTCGTTAAAATGCCATCAAGCGATGATATATGTACCTACCCAAATTCAATAATTTCATCGATAAATCTTTCCAGAAGTAATGGCAATGTAAACGAGTATATGTAGTGTATACACTCGAAAACCCAAATTAGTGTATGCGCTGCCGCACATGCAAGCGGTAATCATATAACCTTGTGTACATTTACATGCTCGTACATCAAAAAGCAATGAGTGGGCACCTCACAAATTGGCTCCAAGTATCGATTTCCGAGTCTCAAACTCATTTATGATAAGGAAAACAACTGTAGGTACATATAAAATGTCTGCGCCAGATTACTAGACATCATGAAGAAGTGTAGGTACTATACGTAACCAACAATTGAGTTAATTACAAAAGGAATTAAAAGGACATGCCATTATATGCTCCTATCTACATTGGTTACGTGATGGTGCAAGAGGAATGGAAACGATTATGTTTTTTTTTGGGAATAACAGTGCCTTATTGATAATCAAACACTGATGTTGAGTGTGCAGTTGGCTGTTCGTTTTAGAATCAATTTCGTAACTAACAGACATCTCACGGGACACACGGCTAATCGCACAATAACACAATACGCCTTTAAAATAATTTATTTTCGTCTTCACCTACGACTTAATGTGTATGTAGAGGAATACACATTATTATATTTACCAAAAATGGAAAGAACTGATAATTTGTTCCAGACATATGTCCGCGGTATCAGGCGCCTCTGTATATTTTTAAAAAGTGTTTGAATGGTAAAAATGTGCCGCAAACAAATATCAATGCAATGTTATTAAATACAACAATTTTTTTAGTCATACAAAATAAGTAATGCTGTAAGACGATAAATGCAGGTAAATTCACTAGTATTTGTTTGCACCGTGCAAAATGGTCGACTGCTTTTGCTATCCATTGCAACCAATTCAATCTGACTGCCCATCTGACGGTCAACAGTATCACATGCGAAAAGCACGACAGCACAATATACAGAAAGAAAAACAGTAAATGAATAAATATTTGTGTATAAACTATCTTCATAAACAATTCGACGGCAGAAATTGGTAAAACCCGACAGGCGAGAATCGCTGTTACTTCAATCCCCCCTTGCCAATTCAATAAAGTAAATGTCGCCGCCAACGGGCAGAAGAGTCGATAAATCAATCCATCCAGAATAACTTGGACAGCTTTTTAAGAATGTGTGAACAATAAAAGTTTTGCACAGCAATCAAACACGTGCTAACTTAGATTGTCGAAAAAGTATATGAAGGATGGAGAAGTAGTTTATGTGTTAAGTTTATGTTTATTTTTTTTTGATTAATAGCTTTCGGATAATAGTTTTTTCAATAATTTGTTTGTTTATTTGAAGTTGTCAGCAACTTTTTGTCAAACAGCAAAGTTTGCAATTTAAAAAATATGAAGTCATTAAAAAAATGTTAATTTAAAAAAAAAAAAAGAGCTGACTGCCAAAAAAATATTTAAAAAAATGTGAATGATGTGAAGACACATTGAAGTAGGTACCTATACCTAACTTATTGATAATCGTATGCTATACGTACACAGCCTAACAAAAAATATATGAGTATTTTAGACTACAGCCCTGGCGGTGCCAAATATTTTTTTTTGTTTATGTATGTAACAATAAAGTTATAATAATAATAATATGAGTATTAAGTATCCTCCGGCTGCCAAATAGTTACGTATAGGTAGGTACTTGAATGCGTCTTATTCATATCTTTTAATTAGGTAGTTTTTTTTAAAGTTAATTTAAAAAAAATGCCGACTAATTTTTTTTTTAATTTTTATTTTTTCGCCTATGACACTCCGGGGAAGAATACGGATATAATGACACCTCCCTCTTTAAAATCGGTCAAGCTGTTTAGGGTCGGAAAAAGTATTTTGACAAAAAAAAATTACACATTTTTATCATTTTTTCAATGGTGGAAAAAATCTGAAAAAATACATTATCATGTATTTTTTTTCAGATTTGTATAATAATGAGTTCTCAAAAAAAAAAAAATTAAATAAATTTGTTTCAATAATATATGTAGTTCTGAAATTAAAAATTATATTTAAAAAATTGATGGAAAAAAAAAACAATTTGCAAATCATTTACGCATTATACTAAAAAAACAACATGTGAAAGCGAAAACTTGCTACTTGTAGCGCCTTTAGTTTTCGTCTTCTATTTCGCAAAAATTAAAATAGCAGTAAAAAGAAAAGGCATACTTTTGGGCTAATTTTCGCAATTTGAAAAACTTTGAGATTTGACAACGGCACCAGACTGTAGGTACCTGCCCTATTGCACATCAGGTTTTTCTGGTTCTATATTAAAATATTGATTTACTTTAAATAATTTGGTATTTTTTTTTAATTAGAGATATCGCTTTATCCTTTCCATTCTCCGGTGGGTTTCAATTAGACAATAAATTATATTGATCTAATTGCGGAGTCATTCCACAAGAAGTATGAGACGGACCAACATATTGAAGACCAACATCTTTGTAAATGAACTATGAATTTTTCATTCATTTTTCACCTTTTGATAAAAACAGAAAGACATTCAAAAACAAAAAATATACCAAAATGAATAAATGAAAATGCAGACTAGCTTTCTTTCCCACGAATCGAAAAAGTTTTTCTTTCTAGAGTTACACGAGGTTGAATTGCTTTCGCTTTTTTATCTTGCCAGGGACAATTATTTTTGTTTGAAAGCAAAATGATTGTACGTCTTAATTTTTTTTTAAATCCCACCACAAGATTTTGTCTATTCGTCGAAGAGCTCAAGAAACAGGGAGCTGGTCGTTGTCCGAGTTCGTTATCGAAACTATGAAAATATCCTTCTCACATAAAAGGTATACAAGTTACAAGTTAGTAAGTCTAAGAATTGAAAGCATTTAAAATGCCATTGTTATGTCGCATGCTCTGTTTACAGGACGTCGTGTAAATAGGTAATCAGATCTTTTTGGCCCCCATATGGAAGCTCATCTTTGCCTTCAAAAACAAGAAGAAATGACATAAAAAAATCTTCATAAAATTGCGCGAAGATCACAGTATTTTTGTGGACTGATAGATCTCTCTATCTGGTTATATGGATGTCGATTAGTATTTATTCCTCCATAAAATACAACACTTTGAAAAATGTGGATTTTATACTCTGTGAGTCAGGTAATGCCTAAAAAAAATCGATGATTGGCAACATTTTTTGTCAGTAGGTGACAAAGTCCTACATCAACATCCATTTCGAATGTCATTTCTAATAATTAGAAGGGCAACGGGTGTAAGGTG
The DNA here is from genome assembly GCA_916610125.1 of Cheilosia vulpina. Classification (NCBI taxonomy): domain Eukaryota; kingdom Metazoa; phylum Arthropoda; class Insecta; order Diptera; family Syrphidae; genus Cheilosia; species Cheilosia vulpina. Next base: position 37,427,380 of record OU744279.1, on the reverse strand, counting down.
TTTCTTAAAAGTCTATTTCAACTCGAAACGTTGATTTGATTCACTGCTTCCTTGATATTTCTATTTTAAGCTTTAAATGTTTCTACCTACTGTTCGTTTCGAGCACGCTGCACTATACCTTTCACTAACAGATTCTGATAATCAGAATTTGTCCGGCTTTGACTATGCTCTGGAAAGCGAATTTTTGTTAACACACTGAAGTTGGAGTTCATTGAAATAATATTTTTTTTACAAAATCTTAGTCGGCAGTCCAATAGATGTGATAGGCTTCATATCTAAGAATGGATTTACTGCGAAAGAGCGCAGATCAAATTCTTTGTTGTTATGCAGAGCCATGAATGGCCTTTTTCTGTGTGCTTGGGTCACCACATAACCTTTTCCACTGCAGCCGAAAACGGATAGCATTTTTAGAAGAACTTAAATATGACATCGATTTATAAAGCTTTAAGCCCAATCTAGCCATTGTACAGTAAGACCAATTGAAAGCAAATGAGTCCTAAAATAAGAGAAAATTAATTCCTGGTATTGCTTGAAAATAAATGGCTCTGTGTTTCATAAAAACAAACAGCTAACTCCACATTTGCTTCTCAAGAGAGAGACTCCATGAAAATTTGTCGAATTTCCCTACACTTTATTCCTAGCATACATTTGATTGTTGGGTTTTCAATTTCATAACCAGATTCAGGACATGTGGTTGATTCCAAATTGCCCCAATAAAATACCTGAAAGTACATTGCTCTGCTGCAAACCAAATATACGAATTATATCCACCGATGATGGCCCCAAAACCTCATATTGCATAATTTCCCACATTTCTTAACAATTGTGGTACCTAATGAAATGACTATACAGAGGTAAAGTGACCTCAAGTCAGTCACGTTGTCATGCGTCTCAAAGTCGTTTGTCGCATGTCCGATTATTGTTCCTGAAATTACTTGAAAGTTCCACGTACCTAAATATGAAATAGTTGGACTACCTGCGGTTACACCACTTATGTAGGTATTATTTCTACAAATTATGGCAAGTAATCAGATTCAAATGAATTATGTAGTACTTAGGAATCAATACTGTTGTCCGCAGTGCGACTTATAACCTCATTATGTATAGTAACGTTCAATACTCTCTCAATGTGTCCATCTCCCGCGTAGTTCCGATTTATAACTGGGACTCTTGCCGATTTATTGTCTCTAAATGTTGCTGGTTATCTTTTCATCCATGATAATAATGAAAAACGTCGACATCCCTAATAGATATAGCATTCCCAACCAACTACTGATAAATCGCCATCGAACTCGTCATTACTATCATCGATACGTATTATTTGCTTATCCATAAAAAGACAAAACCCTGCCACCCTACTTTTATATCATCATTATTACAGCTGCCATTTGCCATATAAAGACGACCTGGAACAGGGAAGCAGTGCAAGTCAGATTTTTCTTAAAACAAATGTATGCTATTGTCTTGAAAAAATATATCACATTTTTTGAGGATACTGGACAAAACATCTCTGCATTCGTCCACTTCCCGGACCCAGTTGTTGAATGCACTGCATTGTCCTGCGAAGTCATAAACAGATATACGCTCGAAAGTTTTGAGTGGCATTCACGATGCACCAATTTGGGTCAGATCCCTGAGTGGAATGTCTGTGTCTTGGGAAAGGGTAATAAATTGCAAATTCAAAAATTTTATTGCAAAACTTTTGCGTGGCTTAAGTGGCCCCAAAAGCATTTAGTTACACTTTGCTAACAACTTTAACTTTTTCCTTTGTTTTTTTTTTTTCAGTCACACAAAAGGAAAATGAAAACCGTCTATTAAATTCAAATTTGGCGCTGTAGCTGACCAAACTGTATTAAGGGGGATGTAAGCAATTGGGCATTATGGCTTAAAAATAGCTTAGTGATCATAATGAGGGATTGCGTCTCAGAGCGTTGTGTGTCCTTGGAATTTATGAAATTGCTTTTCCCATTTAGAAACTCTTAGTATGAGTAGCAGTAGGTACTTTTATGGGTATGTTCCTTGCAGTTCAAGCGAACATTGTGAGGTTGCGGCAGCTTTTCTTTTTTGTTTTAAAGAATTATGAATTTAATGAATTTTTGGCATGTGCCTCAATCAAGTGGCGTCCCCCTAGGCTGGTAGCCAAGACACGAAGTTTAGAAATAATTTCCATCCGTCATTTTTAAAGAGAAACAGACTTCTGACCAAGAAAAAACTTCTTCGTGGAAATCCCTGGAGAGCTACAAATAAAGAGAGAAAAAAATTGCATAAAATGCAAACTGCCCCACTATAAGCTAACAACTAAAGAACTTGTTTTTTCTGGTCCGAAGTAAATGATTCTGTGAATTCTTAAGTTAAGGCAAAATCGAAAACTGTTCAGTGGCAGTTACATAATAAATAAATTATTGTATAGTAATTTATATATGTACTAGTTTTCCCATTGGGAGTCAATGTTAGTCCAGTTGTTTAGTTTGGGTTTACTTTTGATTTTTAAAAGAAATATACCTGCTAGAGTCAAGACTTGTCAAATGTCAAAAGAAGTGAATTGGGGACTTCCAACAGAGAACGAACTATATTTTAACATTTTTACTCGGGTATACACATTTTTTTTTTTAAGGACGTCGTTAATAAGTCAATTTCATTTTTTCGAAAGTATACAAAATTTTGACCAGTTGTAGCACCACCATGATTCGGGCTTATTGTCATTAAAACCTCGCCATTTTCATGTAACAACTGTTAGTATTTTTAGTGAGTTTGAAATTAAATATAAATAAAATTTACCTGCCTAATTAGAAGACCAAGTTTCAATAAATATGCTACGTAATGTCGCAATTTGGCTTCACGGCGCAGCTCGACCTAATATCTGCCCTTTAGGACTAATTCATTATTCTATACACATGCGCTTTTATGTAAATACAACTAGGTATATATAAAAAAATATATATAACCATCGTTCAACGTCACTATCCCCACAGGGCATATTAACACTGTATGTCAAACAATTGCTACCACGCACACCAGCGGAACAAAGTGACAATTCAATTCTCAGACCGTTAATGTCGAAGGAAATTGTGTGAATTTCCCTCACCAAACACATCTATGTAACAAAAGTAAAATAAAACACAAACAACAACGACAAGGGACAATTATTTCCGATTCCTCCGCTGGGGAATTGACATATCCATGGATAGTACTATATGGACGAACAGAAGAATGCAATCTGCAATAAAATGTGCTAAATAAAACCGACTAACTACAGTTTTGCATAGTTACATCTATATAGAGTACGGGGATAACTGCAATTCATGCTGTGTGAGACTCTGTTGAAGGAGTGGGAAATGTTGAGCTCTGTAGAAATTAAATGAATTTGAATAAAGTTCCAGGAAGGCTAAAGGAGGCAAGTTTAATTTATTTCTAACTGACATCAACATATTTTTTAGTAGTGTTTGTTTTGAATTTCGAAATGTCACTTAATGAAAGAATGAGTTCAGAGGATGCATTATTCAGGAATACAACTCGAATTTAAAATATTTTTAGACTTATGTCCCGGCTGCATAGGTAGAGTAGCCTAATTGCGGGCCTCCCCAGTGGCTGGCCACCTCTCGGAAAAGTCGTTGTAATTAGTGAACTATGTATATAGTTCTCTTTCGAAGTTTTAGGTCTTGAAATGTTTTCTTAAATTTCTCCATTAATGTGTCAAAAATTTGTTGCGAGGCTCAGTCGCTCTCGAGAAATTAACTCATTTGTCTTGTGCTCTGTCGGGCAAGGTTTTTGTGTGAATTTACTGTTAAATCGTTAGTGAAATTGCTGTCGGAATTAGTGTTTTTTTGTGAAATTTTTTTGGGTAATTGTTTTCAATTGTTCTTTTTTAATTTAATTTTTTTTTTATTTCTTTTTAATAACATAAATAATTTTTTTTCTTAACTTTTCTGTAATAAAACATTTAAATAAAAAATATTAAACAATTTAAGCCCAATCTTTACTGGGTGGCCAAATATGGGACACGAGATGGCCCGACGGGGTCGGCCACTGGAAAAAAATCTTTTTTTTTACTAAAATCTAAATAAACAATTTTCTGATAGGAATAATTATTTTTTTCTTCGTTTTACAGACGAAGAATTTAATAAAAAAAAAATTATTTTAAGAATTATTCGAAAATATTAATATTTGTTGTTACTGTGATATATTTTATGACGGAAAATCTTTAGGGAGCCGGCCACAGGCGTCTCTACCTACTTCTCCTTTTAATTTTTTTTAGTCAACTTTTCTAAGACAAAACAGATTATCTTACCATTCTGTCTGAAATGGTTTTACATATCACTTTCCCCATATACTGATTTGTCACCATTGACCCCTCTAACTGCATATAGTTAGATATATTTTAATCTATTATCTTTTATTAATAAGAGGGAAAAAAAACGAATTGTCCGCACTTTCTATTTCTACAAGTTTTATAATTTTATTTATTTATTTTAATTGTTTAATAATACTTGTACACTTTCTTATAAATTATGAATAAGTAAGCTCTCGACAAAGGCTTTCAAAAGAACGAATTACTTATTTTCTAGACTAGCTCGACTCTCTAATATTATCTTTCCAGGAAGAAAAAGTTAGAGAGAGAGTAGATGAGTCAAATTTGATGTTGCACTCGTGTTGTTTATTTAGAAAACGACAAGAGTAGCACGATGGAAAATATGTTGTTAGAGTAAATAGTGAAAGTTATATAACAATATCCATAAATAAAAAGTCAACAATTCATAAGCACTTAAGGTAAGTGTCTAACCTACTAAGGCTGCCTTAATTCCGAACAAAATTTATCGTATTCTCACCAAGGACCATCTCAAAAGAACTTTGGCTTCGTGTCCTTTAAATGGGCATCATTATATAAATAGCCACCCCCAACGCGAATGTCTCTTCGTTGTTTTGTGTATTCCACGTTCGTTTCACTTTGATTTATTGCCTTACTAACCGGTATTCTGGGATCCAATCAAATCAACTTTTTACTCACAGTATCCACTGTCGTTTGTTAGTTTTTTGTCCTTTCTGTATTTGATTTTCATTTCGGATTCTTTTCAGTAGCTTATTTTTTTTGACCACTTTGCATGCGGAAGCTTATTCTATACCCGCACACAGCTATCCAGCTATGCCCATGTTGATGCTTACCACCTTTCAGGCAGGTATTGTGGAAGATTTTTTTATTTTACTTCAACTCCAAACACCGGCACTATAGTAGATATTTTATCTAAGAGAATCTTTGGGATATACTCTATGGAAAAGGGTTTGACACTTTTCAATGCATCTACGAATGTGGATACTTTCCACCTCCGAGTGAAGTGTGAACAGTTCTGCATATTCAATATTGTTTTAGTCTTTGATGTCTTTGATGATGTCTTTTGTCGGCTGTCGAGATATAGTGTCATTCTATGTTGGCTGAATACGTAATATAGTGCTCGTGTTGAATCTTTTATTGCGGCTCTGGAAATTACGAGTTTGGGTGTACTTTTGATGCCATTATATCGTTAGATGGCGAGACAAGGAACTGAGAAGAAGCATTATATAATTCATTTCTATTGAATACGCCTGAAGCACACAATTGCAACGAAGCGGTACCCATTGATAGTCTAGCACACAAAGCTATGAGCATGAGTAGTCTTCCATTAATTGGATGGAAATTGAATACGCTGCTTAATACTCGTATTTTGTCCTTCCGATGTGTATCAGGAGGGCGTAGTGCGTGTGCTAGATTCGATCGATGGACATAATTAAAGTATAATATAAAAATTGCTTTATTTTTCCATGTTCCGCTTACATGATACACAAAGCCCTAATCAAGCTAAGAATGCTGCCGAAAGAATTTTCAACGTTAAAATTAAATGATGCTCATTTTGTATTTATTTTTTAAAAGATACCTTGTACTAACACAAGTACTTATATCTGTATAAGGATCTGTGTGGACAAACAAAAAATTGTGGATTTATGCCGCCATTAAGGATGGTAAAATTAAGTTATGAATTCCCCATACAAAACAGGTAATTGAAAGGATTTTGGCGGTATTCAATTTGTCGCCGACATATTACCATAGTAACATATTCAAATATAAATCATCTTAGATTAGAACCTGTTTCCAATGGAGCAGCTCAGTTATGTATTTTTTCGATATCTAGATGTCGCTCTTTTCGTTAATAAAACATAAATAACGAAAATAATTGTGGTAGTACGTTTTTTAGTAGCTATAAAAGGAATGGTCGATTTTCGACCACAATCGATACTAGTTTATATAAATAGACAGGGTTTTCATGGGTAAGGGACGACCTTTTCCCCACAATGGGTCAATATTGACCTGAGTGCGACACGGAGTACTCCACGCCAACCCACATACCACATACCTATCCGAATATGTACCCTTGGCTCAGTGGTTAGGGCGCTAGAATAATGAGCGAGAGGTCTCAGGATCGATCCGTGGAAAAACACAAATTATAGGTAACTGAAAGTTTTTTTCCGCTGTGCCGAGAAATATCCGAAAGCATAACTGTCATGAATGAGCTTCTTAGATAGCCATTCAGAGTCGGCATAAAAGTTGTAGGCCCTCAATGAAATCTTATAAACGTGCACTAGAAATTTTCATTGAACATATTTTATTTTTTGATTTCGAGTGAAAAGAAAAACTATTAAAACTATTTCGTTTTGTAATAAACAATAAAAATAATACAAAATATGAGAGTAAAATAAAAACACTGCTTCAGTTGGTGACCAAGAATCAATCGCAGCATTAATCTATACAGAAATTTATGAATTGCTTTGATTTCTTTCTTTCCTTGATCTCACATAATCCCTTCCGGAGTTTCACTAATATTTTCATATGAATTATGAGCAAAATCTTTCTCAATAATATTCGCATTAAGTTCCCTCGCATTGGTTTTCGTGATTCACTAGTGATTTCGCCCTCGACGTTCGCCTGCGATTCTCAGATGAGTTCGCCGATGTACCTATACAAATATTACGCAAATCAAGCTTAATAACCAAATTATTTACAGCAACTGGATAAAAATTTGTCCTACTGTGACACACATATAAATGAAAAAAAAAAAACAAGCTAGTGATAGGCTCGACTGTCTGTAGTTTGCAACTTTTTAAGTTCAGCTTTTGAGAAACCTTTTTCGAATAGTTTATTTCAACTTCAAAGAGGAATGTTCATCTGAGGGAAATTCTACCACCTTTATATGAGAACAAAGGCAGCTCATAATAGCTGAATGCAGTTCATTTAGAATTTACAATGTTTCTTATATATAAGTGTACATATATTTAACTGAAATGTAAGTGAAAGTCAATAATTTTGGTGTCCACATTGGATATAGTATAAGTATTAAGTCTTAATGTTTTATTTAAATATGATTATTGGTAGTTAACCGCATAGCGTGTTTTACAAAATGACACAAGAGTTTGGAGAAGAATTTATTATGTATAGTTTGAAACAAATAAGAACCAAAAAATTCATGCAGGTCTCAAATATAATCTAGACCCTTTCCCTCCGTCCAAGACAGTGACTGGAGTAATAAAAACATAGCCATACATGCAGAGTTGCCAGTCTGGGGTTTTTCCACTTAGATTAAGGGGAGAAATTGTTTTGGGGGAAATCTAGGGTTTTGAAAAAAAAAAAATGATTTTATTTCTATTTCGTTACTAGTTGACCCGTGCTCGCCTTGCTTCGCCAGCGAATTTTAATTTAAATCACAATTGAGTGTGACTCCCTCTCAATATCATACTCCACATTTGCTATACTGGGCTACTCATATCATATACTCATATGTTCTCCACTTCAATTTAAAAAGGAGTGTAAAAACAACAAAAAGCACATAAGATGCATAAAAGAAATAAGGAAAAAGCACACAGCGACAGCACAAAAGGTACAGTTAGAGAAATAGATTCTGTCGCACACACACACAAAATTTCCTCCACAAACGATCTAGATTCAATCGAACATTTTACTTTTTTGAATTGTATAAAATTCTTAGTTTATTGCTTATTGTTCAAATTCAGGATAACGTACAAAGATGATTTATATCTTAAAATCTTTGTACGTAATTGAAGCGTATTTAAAAAAAATCCTATTTCATTTGGATGAGTCATTTCAAAGCTAGGAGCTAGAAGGCATTCAACATTACAACTTTTCTTAGATATCAGCTTATAAATTTTTAATTTTAATTTAATTTAATTCTTTATTCTCTTTCATAGATAAATACCTAACAATTATAATAATTCCTAATTTTATACTTTTATACAATCGAGAACAGTTAGTGACATTTTTTATTTTGCTTGAATAGTGAATAGTGTTAAATGCCACTTCAAAAAGGGGAACAAAAAAAAATGTTAATTTAAACAAATTTTTTAGTCACTGATAATTGATTATAGTTGATTATTGTGGGGTGACAATACATATTTATATATTAAATTCAACCATGAACAATAAAGCATATCAAAAACAGCAAAAGAAACAATATTTATGCAATGTAGGTGAGCAAAGGTTCTATTTCATCATGATCAAAATTAAGTAACCATGACTTTAGTTCATACAAAAATTCGTTCTGAGATTTTATGAGACTTATATCGGGAGGAAGACGATTATACAGTTTACAAGATACAACTGGATAGAAGTTTCTATGAGTGGTGCGAAAAACTGGAATTTCAGTAACATGACTTGTAGCACTACAATACTATATCTCCGCTTCCGGACAGCGGATAATGATAAAACATATCCTTTCTTTTAATCTGGACAATTTTCAATGCAACTGTGAAAACTGGACTCAATTTCGTGCACTACTTTTTTAAACTATTGCGGGCAAACACCTTACGGCTGGAAAAAAAACTTACAGTTTTATTATAGTTAGGATATTTCGTAATCTTAAAATATGTTTCAGCAGAAACAGAAATTTATAGCCATTCTGCGAACGTAAGAAACGCTGAGTAACTAGATCTTAAAAACGAGACAGTGTAGAGATTCGCCGTTCTGTCCTGTCCTCAACCAAATGATCCAAAATTAAGCACGAGAACAAGATAAAATAAATTTCTGTGTTATTTAAAAATACCGTTAAATACTCGATCGATCATCCAAAGCAGCATTTGCCAATGAAAATTATTGGTTCTAATAGCTTTGGATTATTTTTTTTAACAAAACAAGTCTATTTAAAAAAACGAATGCCATAAGTTTCATTAGGAAAAAAGTATAGTTTTTTTGTAATAGTACCTCAAATAATTTTCAGGATTTAGGCACCAAGGTTGGTGCCCTAAAATTTTATAAACAACAATTTCATCAAAGCTGCGTAAGGGCTGTGTAAATTCTTACAAGATGGTTTCAAAATGCGACATGCGTTGACAATTTGCATTTTATTTTATTTTTAATTTTCAAAACCAAACTGACATAGTTGCTTTTCAAATTCGACATTTCTATTTTTAAGTTGAACATAAAACATGTTAAGAGAATAATGAAAAATAGTTGAATCTGTTTTTTTTCTAGATTTATCTGGGAAGAAATATACTGACCGCCTGGCTACATCCATGTCAGATGAAGTGCTACATACAACATACGAGTATTAACAATTCATGATAATTTCCGAGCTTGAGCGTACCATTTAATAGCGATATCATTGTCCATTAATTTAAAATGTAAAACTTTAAATTTGGTATATAGCTAATTTTTGATTGAATACCAAACCATCTTAGAACAAACAGTTGCTCAGTTTTATAGTTGTAAGCGTACTTAAGCCCCCGACCAATTACAGCTTTGATTTAATTGACTCCATTGTACGTTAAAGGTGGCATAGAAACGTCTGAAAGGAATTGATGTTATAATAATTTCTTTAGATGTATAAAAATGCAATTCGTCTTAGTTCGATTACAATTCATTCAGCATCAATCATTCATGGATCGGTGGTTGAACCTTTCTATGCGAAGTAATTTCCTGACAGCGAATGATAATGGCATTTGAGAGGAGGTTGAGTAAGCTTGTTACTCCAGCTGACGACACACTAATTGGAACCTTTTTTTCCAGCATTGCGCACTTGAAGTGAAAATTAATTAAAAATTTCTGAACGAGAATTGAAGTGAGTCCAATTAGTTGAGTTAAAGTGCTATTTAAACTTAATTAGATAAGGAACTATTAGACTTTGCCGCGCGGGACGTAGTTTGGATGTTGCTTAATATTTCTTTTTCTAAAGTTGTTTGATTATTAGAGCTTGTTTCTCAGTTTTGATGGAACTTAAGATTCGAATTTCAGGCACATTAACCATTTTATTCTGCTATCAAAACAACGCTCATGATTGACTTTGTGCTATTGGCCATGTTTGTCTATCAGCATCAAAGTTAAATAAAAGGACATTTTTAGTAATTCTACGTCGGACATAGGTACCATATAAAGAAGTTAGGCAGTGAATGCTGAGCATTAAAAATTAAATCAAATCGATGATACAGTGTTTAGTTGATGACCGATTTTTTGCATTAATTCAGATTTTGCTCTGAATATTTCTGTTTTGCTGCCAGTTGACCTCTTCAGTATCACACTTGAAAACCTGCAGAGCCATCGCAAGAGACACAATGATGCAAAAGTCTGTTGATGATGATATTTACGTCATTGGCTGATTGCAGAAACCTGGGCACTCATTCCCTAACTTTTCAGACGATTATTGTTGAAACGATAGACCTACAAAACTAGCAACCAAGTGCTAAACTTACAAGTTTGAGAGCTTAATCCAGTTAATTTTCCAAAAATTTAAATGAAAGCTGACGTTGGTCGAAAAAAAATTGGAGCAGAATATGACTTATTTTGGTGATCAAAGTTTCAAAAACGATATCGTTTAGACGGAATCTGCCCCCTGTTATTAGAGTCTTTGCAAATATTGGGACAAAAATGACTAAAACGAGCCCACAGAACATTATGCCGACAGCGCAAAATCGACAGAATGTCAAAATAAGCATAAACAGGTAGGTAGGGCATCCAGCAAAATCTCAATTCTATTTTTGTCCAAGAATGCCCAAAGAGAAACTATATAACAACATCTTCAATGCATTCCCGCTCTTTATCGAACAAGTACCATATGAGCGAATACTCCCCAAAGGCAACATTTTCCGTCTTTCTATCATTCTTAAATTGCGTGTATGAAACTTTTGCGAATATCACTTGCTCACCTTTCTGCACAGCACGTATCATTCTCTGCCTTAAGTACCTTACTCTTGTATTGAGCTCAGCGTAGATGGGTGTTTAAAAAATATGTAAGCAAATAGTTGCGACAAAGGGCAGAGGAATCCTCTTTACTACATCCCATGTAAGTATGGCTAGCTACATATATCCCACGTGAGTACTAAGTATGGCTACCGCTTGAGAGTTGCGGAAAATCGTTTCAGTTGAAGAACATATTCCAATAGGGTCTCAACTACCACGCTATATATTCGATCAACTTTGGTAATTTCTGCTAACAGCATGTATCCCTCGCAAAAGTACTTTTAATATGTACATTGCACCCATAGGGAGTTTCTTACCAAATCTCAAGTCGATCATATAGACAGAGTCACTTGATTTTCAGGCACTATTCACCGCAAGTACACAACTATGCACTCCACCCCCACACAGCGAGCATATCCGCTTCTACTGTCATCAGTTTCCTCTCTAAACTGTGATGCGATTAATAATTTATCAAAAAATCGATTTCTAACACGTCCCCATATGCGATACCAAACCCCGTTAAGGCCGCAACAGCCTACAGTCATCCTACACTTAGACACACCGGCATCCATTCCAGAGCATTACAGAAGTGCACTTAATAGATGATTCCTCGTTGATGGCTCAAGTCTTTGTGGGTGTGTTGATACAATGTGCATGATGTAGTCGTTTGGTACGGTAATTGCATTATTAAACTACCACTCAGCGCTATTAAAAGTCAGATGGAGCATTTGCTAACATTTAGCAACAGGGTTGCCGATTTACGGGAATTTTGCAATTCTTAAAATTTTTCTTTTCTTTCATTTCGATTTGTTTCAAATCGTATTATATTCTATTTGTGCATTTCATAATTTCTCATATCATATGCGAATCTGCGTCGGCTATTATGGTATCAAGTCCCACAGCTCATACTTATATTTTGTCAATTTTCACATTTTCTTATATTATCCGGCATAGTTGCGTCACTCGCACAAGTGCTACTAAAATGTTTCTAAAAAATATGAAACGGCAACACTCTTGCATAAAAAGTTAAAGCGCACACATCGAATATCATCGGACTGCTATAGTGTCAGTGCGATAAAATAATGCATAGCACATCGGGTGAGAGGAGATAAGGATGCCGTTCCGACTGCGAAATATCTATATACCATGCCCTATTCAGTGCGCAAACTGCAAATAAAGAAAGCAGCTAGAAAAGGAAACCAATACACTTGGGGGGGTGTTAAAAATCACAGAATGTCCTTGGTATCACAATACACTACAGAGGGCGAAAGGAGAATCGTTTCTCCCAATGCACGTCAACAGAATAAATGGCAAGAGCATGGTGGTACGTATACGTAGGTCTAGCTACTGGGGCTTGCAAAATAGGGATTAAATTACCAAGCATGGAAGGAAGTTATCACAGAATGACGTTGACGTGTGCAAGTAGAAAAAAGCGAATATGCACTTGGTACAGTCTAATAAGTAGATGCGTCTGCTGAAGTAACTTTCCAAGCGATTTGAACCTGAATAAGTAAAACGGGACACAGGCGACGTCATTTGTGAGACAGGCTTATAGGTACTGACTGAAGTGTGCATTAAATATGCGACAGGCGAAAAGTTTTGCCCCCAGTTAACGCAAGAGTTCAGTCAGATCTAAAGGGGGTTGCAAAATTTTACAAAAGGGAATGCTTCTTGGAGTGAGTCAATGATTGATTCGAAAATATATTTGATTGGAAATGGTGTAGCAAAATTGCCCCCAGCCGGCGGTAAGAAGCTAAAACCGTTCCCCATGCAAGGTAAAAGTCCACTACCTGAATACTCCCATTGAATGGAATCAAATATGATGAAGATTTCTTACTCATATATCTATCCGAAGAATAATCCCCTAAATTTGTTTCCATTGAATTGCATAGAGAAGTAGCAATTGCAAACTTTATCAGGCAACTTTTGATGACGGCACGCACCTGGGCGTTTTCAATCAAGGAGAAATTTCGAAACATTTTTTTCCCAACTTTTTTCTAACTTCCCTCCAAGTTTTGAAGCAGACACTGAAAGTCGGATCCGCCCCGTCGTATGGGAGTCGCTGAAGCTTTTTAAACTTTTAAAACTCAAAGTGTTTGTATGTATCTCACAGGTAGAAATTAATATAAAATTCAGTGGTGGAGGGATGCGGTTGACAATGCAAAGATGTGGTATGTCGTATGCAGTTTCGTTATTTTCATTATGCTGGTATTTTTGACAGGATTACTTTCATCAATGTGGGTGTTGATTTGAATACATTTTTGTACTTAGATAAGCCAAAAATAAAACTGATTTTTTTATGTGATTGGTAGCTGTTTGATGCTAGATGGGTTATCTATATGTACGGCTTTCATCACGTGAGACTGACAATATATGCTTCAAGTTAGCAAAAAAAAACCTGCAAACGTCGGTTCAAAAGATGTCGACTTGACGATTTGTGTCAACAAGTTCAGCTGTCAAGCACTGCCTCACTAATAGCATTTGCACGAGAGCATGACTTTGGTTTGTTTTAAATACAATTTAAGCATATTTTTTGAATTAGCAAGGGCGGTGAAAGGCTTCAAGTCATTATCGTCATTATAATAATAGGTTACACTTTTCTGTCGTCCCGATTACGGAATTATTTCGAAACAGGATTTTCAAAAATTTGGACCAAATGAAAGGATAATTTTCGGAGGTTACTTCATGTATTATTTTGTCACGCGCGATAAATATTTTCACCAAAACACAAAGTTAGTGATAGTGATTTATATAGAATACCTAGAAGGAAACGGCTCACCCAACTAGATATATGTATGCGCTAAACTACCGAGCAAAGGGTCTCATGTTCGATCAGCAGAAAAACACACAATAGCAACTTATTTTATTTCAACTACAACACCTTTTACGAACGTTTGGCGTCAGAGAGAATATAAATTTTCTATAAAACTCCCTCACTTTTCACCCGTTTAAAGTTCGGACCGGGTATTCGTCTTTCAATCGAACCAAAAACAAAAAAAAAAACCCTGGAAACGCATAGTTGTGAGAACATAACCTTGTACGGAACTGTGGCCCTAACTCTTGAAATTGTTATAGACCATAAAATAAGAGCTGTGCCTACTCAAGTTTGGAGCTTGCAAAAGTTGTATTTAATACAATATAGTAACAACTTAAGTATAACATTGTCGATATGTTTCAATCAAACTGCAACGATTCACGCGTCGGCCATTCTTCCGCTTTTTTTACTGCATTTTACATTTTTCATTCTATTATCTGGCGCATACACGTACAAAGCGGGAGCTTTGTCGACACGTAGCACGCCACTCCACATAAAGGGTTTTCCAATGAGAAGTGTTATTGTGAATGACCCGCTATTTCGGTAGCTGTCACTTTTGAAGCTTTTATTCTTTGACATTTGACAAGTAGAAACTACGCCATTACTAAAAATGGAACGATACACGCTTCAACAACGCACTGAAATTATTAAAATTCACTACAAAAATGGTGAAAATCTTGCAGTCACAGTTCGCAAAACTTAAGCATTTTTTGGTCGTCGTGAAGCACCTTGTCGGACCGTAATACAGAAATTGGTGGAAAAATTCGAGCTGTTGAGGTTGCGCAACAAAATTATACCCAAACCGACTTTGAATTTCAAATTGTGTGGCGGTAAGCCCGCAACATCTAAATTCATACAATTCTTAAATAAATTTGAATGCAGAAATTAAATCCTTATCTTTCTCAGTCAAAATTGCGATATTTGGGAAGACATTCGTAATGAGCGTGGCATTTCGGAATAAAGAAGTTTTCGAGCAATAACTCGTCGCCTCGACAAGTATCAAATAAATTTGTTAATGTTGCATTAGCTGCCATGAAATAGACACGTTGACCATTTTCCATAGTAGAACGTGGATTCGAAACGAAAAAATCCGCCACACAGCCTCGTTGCAGTTCACGTACCTGCCCAATTAATAGCGGATCAAATCATCATACTTACACTGGAAAAAAAACCCTGGTATATAACAAATTGCAATTCTTACCAATTTATATCTAAGGGGTTGTTTACTTGTTTTCCATTTTTCCTGTCTTCATCCATAAACGGATTTATTTAGTTTTAAAACGCTGAACTTACTTTTTAGGGAATTTGTATGCACATTAACAAACTACTTTACTTCGGGTGTAAAACAATAAATGACGCCATCAAAAGCATTGCATTGAAATGATTACACTGTTTAAATTGTATTTTTTTTTTCAATTCAACACTTGTGTTATTAATTTAACAAAATTTATGTCAAATCTGGAAACAAAATTGTTTATTTCAACAGAATGTTTGTAGTATTTATAATCTGTATTTTGTTTCAATAACAGGTTTTTTGCGTACGTTTTGTCAATTTCACAAAAGTGTTGTTTCAACAATAAAATTGTTCAATTGAAACAATATCGATTTATTAAACCGACAATTGTGTTTTGTTAATCTGCCAAAGAAGTTTTTTAGTAAATATTTTATCCGTTTGACGAAATATCGATCAAATTTATAAAACTTAAGAAAACTTCTTTAGGCGGAAAATGGACAGAGTTTGAAGGTGGAAACACATTCATTAAGATCGAGGTTAAATATATTTTTTTTTGGCAACTATTTTTTCAGAATGCTTAAAAAATTAAGGGTCGTTTGCTCGTACGACTTCTACTTAAATACTTATAGGCTCCTTTTTTTAGGGCATAAACTGTCACATAAGAGTTTATGTGGCACTTAAATCGCTATGAGTCCTATCAGCAAACGGCCCTAAAAAGTCAGTATTTTGGAACAAAAAAAATTGAAAACATATTTAAATAAAATATACATATATCCTGGTGTATTTTCACAGGCCTATAGAGGATACCTAGGCCTACAATCTCTACTTTGTTTCAACTCTATATCTCTATAAATTCCGAAAACAAATTGGACAAGAGTAATTTATTTTTTTGTATCTTTTTGCTTTTTTCTTTGTCACGCTTTCCGTTCGAAAATACTGGGAGCATTTAAGTATAGTAAATACCAGCTTATAGAGGACATCTGCAGGTACAACTTAGGATATCCAATAACTTGATAACTTAAAAGGATTTTTAAATGAAAAAGCAAAATTTGAAACATTTCTACGATTTTCACATGAGTGAGTAGATATGCAATTCATTCTCAAATCAAACATACTAACTGCGCAATATTATATTCACATCTCTTTTAACCCTATTTTACTCCTGTGACGGAGAGGGGGACAGACAGAGGCAGTACGCTGTGTGGTTTGCTAAGAAAAAAAAACAAAAGAAATGGCAAATATGTAGGAAAGGTTTGTTTGCCTCTTTTTTGCTTACGAAATAAAGTGTCTAGAAAGAAATGTCAAATAGATATAGGTACCAGTGATACCATATCGTGGTATTATTACATTAGGGGATTTTTATTAGGAAAAATTCCTGGTGATACACGTCGTACTATTTATAAATGCTGTTTGCCATCAAGATGAGGCAGTGGAGTTTTTAAATAGCATTACAGCCCATGGCTGTTTGCTCATAAAACTGAATTAAAAGTTGGAGTTCCCATTATGTTACTTCGCAATTTGAATCCCACAAGCTTCGTAATGGTACCGGAATGTGAGTGATTTCGTCACAGAAAAACGTTATAGATGCGTTAATTTTGACTGGGTGTGGTAAAGGAGATACGGTATTAATACCAAGAATACAAATAATTCCCAGCAATTATCCATTTCAGTTTAAACCGATTCAATTTCCTATTAATGTTTGTTCTGCCATGACAATCAATAAGTCACAGGGTCAAACTTTAAGAAAACTGGGAGTTGAATTCACAGGTAGTTATAGATAATTATGTAGCTTGCTCCAGGGTAAAAATAATATCACTATCTCAGCCGATAGAAACAAACCTTCTAATACAGTATACAAAGAAGCGTTACATTAATAAAAAAGTGAGCTAAATACCTATTACAAAATTATTTTCTTTCATTTTCAATGTCCAAGGAATATTAAATTGTTGCTGATTAGTCCAACGACGTGGTGCAATGCGATGAAGGCAGAGTGGACTCAGTCTTTGGAATGTTTTTTAATGCGGGCTCAAGTCCCTCACTATTGTAGACCGCTACCTTGCGTTATACCTCTGCAATGTCTATCGATGATTTTTCTTTGAGTGATTATCAAAACAAATTGTGTCCCCTACAAGACAGCAAATTTTTAAAAAAATTGTTCCCATCAATCGTTCTGAAACCACATTTTGCACGGGCGAAGCCGGGCGGGTACACCTAGTAATGAATAAAAACACACTTCATTTAAAAGTACACATTAAAATATTTCCTGACGATTTAAATAATACAAAATATGAACTTAATTTTATATATATACTAATTTCGCTGCTGGTCGAAAATCGATCACACCTTTTATCAGAATGTTATACCTACTTCAAACGTACCACATTTTTGGATATTTATGTTGTTGTTTTTTTTATAAACGAAAAAGCGAAATCTATTTAGAGATCGAAAAAATACTTCCCTTTAAAAATAAGTTTAACTCATAGTTTTTTTTTATATTTGAATACATAACTATAAAAAAAATGTTTTCCATAGTAACATCAAAAGTGGTTGTCAACTCTTCACAGATATAGCCCCTGCATTAAAGTTATACCTACGTACTGTTGCTTACTTTTAGGAGAAGGTAAATAGTATTCCTTCAAAAATAGGTTCTAATCTAAGGTGATTTAAATATTTGAATACGTTGCTATGGCAATGTGGCGGCGGCAAATTAAATGTCATAAAAATGCTTTCATTTAACTGATAAGCATTTTGTATGGGGAATTGTTAACTCAATTTTACCAGCCTTATTGGCGACATATACCCACAATTTTTTGTTTGTGCCCATCTATGGCACACTACCTTTCCAATGATATCAGTTTAATTCTCCTTATTTCATAATAAATACTTAAAAAGTGTACGGAAAATGTTGATGTTTACGTATTAAAAGTTACGGTGTCCATCCTATTATCATAGTGAAAAGTTCTGTATTTAAAGACGATATTCATTATAAAATATTTTGTAACAACAGCATATAAATTGTATTTTAGAACTTGGTCATTGTTTGTTGTGTAGATCATTTCAGTTTTTAAAAACAATAATGTAAACATTAAGAAAATCAAAATTCAATGAACAAATGGTAGTACTAAATACAACTTGCTGAACAAGCAAACAAGTATGTAAGTACTAAAATTTGTGTTATATTTAAGCTTTTTTAAGTTGTTTTTCAAACTGCGTTGAAATTTCAAAACAGAAATATAGGTACCTATATTTTAAGTATTTAGTAATAAAGCAAAAATGCAATAGTTTTGTATTTCGTATATACATTTTGTTCAAATCTAAAAACCATTTGCATTGTTGTATTCCAATGAATAATTACAATTTACTAAAATTGATTTATAATTATAAACGCTCTGAAAACGCTGAACAACCGGGTATTTCAAGTCGCTGCTATTTCGAAATCCATATACCTACCGTCATTTTGGATGGTTGGGCGAGGAGTTACTAAGCCAATGCCCCAGTTAAACATAGCAATCTCAACATTAACATTTTACCCTAAGATTAGCGATATTCTGCCAACTTATTTGTTTATTTGTGCATTGAAAAGTCTGAAGTCTTAATGAAGCTGCCGAGTTGATTATGAGTAAGGCCGATTGAGTACAGGAAAACTATTTTCCACGTCTTATCGCTCGAAGTGTTAAACGATTTTCTTTTATACCCAGGTAGCCAGAGACACCACACTTTCACAACTCTGGATAGCCTAAAGTCGAATATCCACAAAGGAACACGTCTAACTTATTTCTGGCTAGGAACGTATACTCACCATTAAACAGGCTTTATAAGTGGCATGATTAATGTGCGTTACATTAACTATAACTACACCTACCAATCCGAGTGGCAAACGCGGGGCAAAGTGAGCATCATTAATGAGTCTTATCGCAGGCGGTAGGCCCATACAAAATATAACTTTCTGATACAATACAATACCTATAACAATGGAGTTTTTCCACATAACATTTGCTCTACCTACTAATATATAGCGACCATTAATTATATTAGCTAAAGCTGAGCACAGTTTTCGTAAGACGACGTTTCGCAGAGACAGTGATATGCTTTTATCATCATTTCCGTTCGGGGGCTGTACCGGAATTCTTCGAAGTGAATGTGGACGACTTTCCTTTGAAATTGTCTGCTAATGACATAAATACTCGTGCAGTTACTTTTGAAAATGTTTGCCAAGGAAAATAGTGGCTTTGCTACTAATTGCAAGTGTTACGTGTGCTTTTGGTTTATTGTACACACATCCAACAACAAGAAGCCAAAGGATCCCCTGCTGCTCTCAACCGCCATACCACTGTTACAAGTGAAAAGCTCATCTGTGCAGAAAGTAAATTTGATCATTTAATTTTCACGCGATTACATCACCACCCATGTGCATGTAAATTTGTGTTCTCTCCTTAACATTTAATCTACATGCAAATTTGAAACGCAAAATATATGGGACCTCCACGTGTAATACACTACAAATAATAGGTATTACAGAAATTCAGACTGAATAAACATTAAACAGCCACAAGATGATTTTCCGTCTTCGCGCAATGTACTCTGCTTCTGGCTCGGTTTATCATCATCAGCATTCTGTTCCTGTGTATTCACAACTTGCCCAAGTGTTGTGCGAATTTATTTAATTAAAAATGTTTTCCAACTGAAGAAGGCACACTCAGCCACATGCATTATTCAACCCAATTCATTGGCTTAAGGGAAAAGGAATTGCCGTCGACTGCCTTTACCGCAAGGATATTGTAGGTACTGCATTTATGGAAATTCTGAGAGCTCAGTAAATTTCCTTGCCTTGGTATGGCAAGTAGTATTGGGGGCGGTGGTGCCATCAAGTTCAATGTGTGCGGGGATAATTATGAGGTTTATGAGATTTTATTTTCTCTCCCGTTTTCCAACAAAAGGACGTGCTAAGCCTAATTTGATGAAGAAATAAATTAGTTTTAAATCGGCCAACAAATTGCATGATCCCTTTTTAGAAATCCCAAAATGACACAGACAAATTGAATAGAAGCGGGAAAAGGTTGCCTGACTTTTATCGTACAGCAGACAAGTTATGAAACTTCAAGTATGGAGAAAAAAAAACACCCGTGTCTTGGATATCTTGGGTATAAGGACTTTGGCATTTTGAACATCACTAGGAAAAAGATTAGATGGAAACAGCCCCGCCTCCGTCTCACGGCTATTGAGTTGTTAAATAAAGATTGAACTAGAACAAGTGCTCGATTGAATGGTAGTGGGAAAGGAAATGCATATGCGCGCTTAGCATAAGGGGAAAATCGAAGAGAGAGCTAATTTCGCATTTTAATTTATGAATACAAATTCACTTCAACAATACAATTTACAAAAAAAAATTAATCATTTTTGTTGTATTGGAAGTCCTATTTTTTCAAAGTGTGGTTACCCATACAAATGTTTATTCCTTTAGAGTTTTGTGTTCGCGACAAAAAGTAGACTATGTCCCTCCTTGGGCCAATACGAATCCAACAAAATTTCTCGAGCTATGGTGCACACACGGATATAAAAATCTCTAAAATCAAAAAAAAAAAAAAAATGTTTCTTATATCGATGGCATAGCAAAGCACAATCGACTCAGTTAAACAATGGATTCTAACATTTAGTCAGTATGAAAATGAGGAAAGTCATCTAACATACCTCCCAAGCAAGTTTTGACAACTTTTTGACATCTAGAGAAGGAGGGTCAAACCAGACCCCTATTTAATAATTGAATATAAATATGGGCCCAGTAGTTAGTGCACTGGACTACTGAGCGAGAGGTCTCACGTCCTATCTTCTATCCACGGAGGTATCTTTTCCACCGCACCAGCTCTAGCGAACGTCTGACAAATATCCGAGAGTACAACTGTCCTGGAAAAGCTTCTGTTTTGCCACGTTCAAACTGAATTTCAAATTGTTCCATTCCGTTCGTGCCGAAAAAATAAAACGCATCGAATTGACCAATTCTCTGAGACCAATTTTTGACAGAGGATATGGAAAAAGAAAATCGGATGTAGGTGGTATCAAAAGTTTCACTCAAAAACGCCTTTGGTGGCACTGCAACGCAACGCGCTGGGTTGTGCGTAACATATTTATAATGGCGAACAATGTTCCAAATGGCAGTTCGGAAGAACACGAGTACCTCGAAGCAGAAATCCTCCGATTCGAAGAATTTTCCGTTCCAACTTATATACCTCGCTAGGGCATTAGTCGTGGTATGCGTTGGTTTGTGCAAAAGTTCTGAAAATGTTGAACATGACACATAAACGAATTGAAAAACTGTTCTTAAGCAATGCGCTAATAGTCAACCATGTCAAAACAGAAGTAAGCATCTTCCAACAGTAGAGAATGCCGGTTAAGGGTATCATGGTATCAAATATCTTAGATTTTCGTTTAGAAATGTCAAGCCAGAAACATCAAGAGCGCTGACTGTCTATCGATATTGCAGGATTTAGCTACATGTGGACCTTATCACACAAAAATGTCTGTCTGAAGCACACGGCGATCACAATACAAGGTTAGGTAAGGTACTTATCTCTTATGCTTTGGTGGTGGGATAGAGTCTCGCGGAAATTTGTTGTTGGCCCTTTTGCACAAATGCTATTGCATTTTTTTTATCGGACCTTTTTTTATATCAGGCATTTTAAAAATTGCATGGTACAGCGAGCATTAGGCGTAGGCAGGGGGGGCTTTTGCGGTCCTCGCCTTTAAAATGTCTGCTCTTTTGTTTGTTATGGGTGAAAAGAGTGGTGTGTGAGCTCAACTCCCTAAATATGGTCGTAGCTCTAAGGGCTTTTAAATTCTATAACAGTAGAAGTATCCAGGCAAACGACTTTACCCATGAACTAAGATTCAAGTAAGGTTTCCGTATCTACATAATTATATACATATAACTTGCAGGCATCTACGGGAATTCGATTAGCGACTGTTGTTCTCATAAATACGGCAGATGCTCAATGGCTTAGTGGGAGGGATACAATTGACTGGTGTCACTGGTGGTGGTGGTGACACCTTTCTTTCGGTAAACACTTGACATATAGATTTGAGTCTATAATACTGCGAAGTAATTGACGATACTACGGGCCTTTCCTTCTTCTATCTTCTTGCTTTTGGCTATTTCAGTTGGTGGATCTTTCGTACGGTGGCTGCGGCAGTTTTTGGAAGTGAAAACTTCCTTAGGCGCGTTGGGCATTTTTGAGATGGGAAAAAACCATTGAACCCGCGACACCAATGTTCCGACCAGAGATGATTGAATAAAAGAGATGGATATCTTTCGTACGTTTATCCCCGCAAAAGCCCCCGTCTGTGAATACGTGTGAGCTACAAAAAAGCATGTAAATAATAAATAAATTGCTGGTGCAACAGGTCCGTATGGACCCTAGGCCTAGCTTCTCACAACCATTCGTCTTGTGTTTTTATTTTTGGGGCGAATGGAAGCTTCTCACAACCATTCGTCTTGTGTTTTTATTTTTGGGACGAATGGAAGGGACCTACAATTTTTTGGCGAGCCCAAACGGCCAATTCAGAAGCTCTTTCATGACAAATATAGTCTCGGATGTTTGTCAGACGTTCGCGAGAGGTGGCACAGTGGAAAATACCATAAGATGGAATTTTGGGTTTTGTCGAGATTCGAACTTGGGACCCCTCGCTTAGTAGTCCAACACACTAACCACTAAGCCACTGCGCCGACACAAAAAAGCATGTTTCCGGCCAATATTCCTTTTGCTTTTATAAGCATCGCGCTGTTCAATTGTTTTGTGTTTGGTTTTGAACTTGTTTTTGTTAAGGCTTCGATTAAAATAATAAAAAAAATAGTTAAATACACATTTCGGCGAATTCTTGCATTAAAGTTCAATTCGTGAACTCACAAATACATACTAGAAAAGAAATGAGTGTGTGACTTCATGAATTTTTCGAGAAAACAGCTTGAAGGCGGCCGACTTTCCACTGGCAAAGTTATATATCTCTGTATACCATTACCTTTGGTTCCGACACCAATGTTCGTGTTGCCAACCACTATTGACTCTTGACGAAAAAATGCGAAACTATGCCAAAATAATTGGCAAAACTATTTTGTTTGTTGGTAAAGTGTTACAATAAATTAAAAACTGAACACAAATATAAAAAAAAACATAAACAAAAACAATTTTTATTTATACAACAAACAGCTTTCAAATTTGTTTGTTCATTGCACTTACTGGCAGTGGGCGGTGAAATTATTTTTAAAGAATGACAGAATGACGAAAAGTGGACAGAGAGAATGGACACACATAATTTTTTATTTTTGACAAAGATTTTTTAAGAGTTTTTTTTTTTAAATTAAAAGTTAGTATGTTGAAATCAAAAAAAAAGTTAAAATAATATTTAAAATAAGAAAAGATTCCTCTTTGAGAAAAAAACAGCCTTAGCTAATTAAAATTTGGCTGAATGACATGAACAAGCCTTAGATGGCATTTTTTTTTTGTAGTAGATATGTAGTAGTTTATAATAATGAATAAAAAAATTCTTCATTTAAAAGTATTTCCTACACAATAATAATAATAATTCCTGACGATTAAAAAAATACACACGTAATTGTTCCAGATTTTACTTCTGTCGGCACTCCCGGAGTACCACTGTTGTTTTTTTGTAATTTCTTAATCAATTCGATTTTGTACAAAAAAAAAAAAACCTGGGGAAACCCATATGACTTGGCACTACCATAATAGACCAGTATAGTAGGATATGCATGAACGCTCCACATCGATTGCAAAAACGTGTAGAGATGAACACCTCAATTTCGTCCAAGTGGATTTATTTCTCTACCAACAGTCCAACGAAACCTACATACTTCTTGTTGAAAGTTGATTAAAATTGCCTCAATCCCATAAGAAGTTCATCTGTGTAAGTGGAAACAAATTTACCTAACACATGTGTGTAAATAATCCAAAAAAGATCCCATATCCACATTTTCGAAAACCCACTTTGGTATTGATTTGTTACCACCTTCAATATTCACGCGTAGTAAAATGAAATATCCCCAGGGATACCACTTAATTATTTATCATTTATGTATGTAGTGTAATTCAATAAATATATATAAATATTTACATACAGTTCCAGGAAAAATCGCCATCGGCTGTCTAGTAAATAAAATATCGCCAAACACTGTTTTATGATTTTCATAGGTAGGGTAGGTAAGCAAAAAGGTGCGATTCCACACAAGTACTGGAATGTGTTCCTACCCCAAGTTGCGTTGTCGACAAGTGAATACTATTTTATTTTATTTTTTTTTAACAATTTATTAAAGTGAACACGTCCCTCTCTTGCAGCTGGTTCAATTTAAAAATACCCAGGGCACATACCGAGCGCATGGAAAATAATGGAATATAGCCAAACAACCGGGTCATTCACGAGTGACACTTACAACAAAGGTATACACTTGGGACGAATTGTAGACAGCAAACAAGCCGTTTCTACCGAACGATGTATACGGCAGACAGGAGTGAAAATCAATATGCATGCTATACACCTGAGTGATGGAAAATTGCGGAACGCTTTCCTTCGGTAGTTGGGGCATTTCTTCGTTTTCAGTTCAAGTGAGTGCTTCTTCAGTTGATTTCTTTGAAGAACTGGAGCAACATTTCCCTCGGAATTGACATAGTAAGGCCGGCCATTGATTGGAGGAAGAATGGAATCAACTGAAGAGTACCTATCTGATGGAGAACGGTATGGTTGCGTTGAGTGGGCATCCGAAGACTGTTGGTAGAACTCAAAGGCCAAGATACCAATTTGAGCAGAAATCCAAGATGTAACAATGCTCTCCCTTATCGGAGGGAAATTGTACGCTGAAAGCAGTGTGGTTATTAAAAGATAATAGCGTATTGTATATTGTATATGTATGGTGAATTATTATTTTTGTAGGAATAAGTGATACAACCAGTGCACACAATAGAATTGTTGGAAAACTTTTTGACTTTATTTTGCAGCAATTGAAATCTAATTAATCAATAGACTTGTTTATTCCCTGGAATCCAAAAATATTAGTTTTCTTTGATGAACCATACAGAACTAAACACTTTGTGTTTGCTTTTACCACCTCTAACATAAAATTGTCGAATTTATTGAATATCTCATATATAAATAGGCGAAGTGAAATAGTTAAGAACCACTTTCACTTAACCACAACATTTTCGCTTTTATTTTATTGGGAATATAGTGCAGAGCAGATGCAATGCTGTCTGTAATTTGTTTTCGAATTTGTTGTAACTATATATAAGCCAGGTCAATATAATGGTAGAATTTCTACCAATGGGCGAACTACGTAGTTAGATGATTTTTTTCATTTTGGTTAGGTTAGAGTGGCAGACCGCCGCAGGTGCGGCCTCACTTAGGCCAAAGTTTGCACCCAATAATCTGTACTTCCTAGAACCGAGGGAGTTAAATAGTAAAAGTTTTTGCGTGAACTAAAAAATTCGAATCAGTCCCGCGTATTGGCAAAAGGTTCAATGTCGAGTCTATTTTCGTTTTTTTTTTTGTTTTGGAGTGACCAGCCGAGTTCGACATGGTTTTAGCTTAAGTTAGAATGGGTTAAAGTGTAAGACGTTTATAAACAGTCTAATATATTCCTCAAATATAACTCAATCAAATTATTCATTGAAATGTAACATTTGAGCCCAAAACAAACAACCATTGCAGATGGTCCTTGACTCTTGACAACTGTGAGAACAGTGTTACCAGTTTGGGGGTTTTCCCCCCATAAAGTTTACATTTTATTTGTATTTTGTTATAATATCCTTTTTGGTAAAATTAAAATGTGTGTGTTCTGTAGGAGCGTGTCGACAAATTAATAGCCAAAAAATTAATTAGAATTCCGGAAAGAAAATTCTTAATGAAAACGCTTGATAAAAAAAGAATGACTCGTTGATTTATTGAAGGTCAAAACGCGAATGCCTCTCTGACTGATATATAATATACAAAATGGTAGGTTCGTTTTTGTGTCGCACTCTAGTGGTCGATCCGGGAAGCTGATGCTATTGTAGAGGTTTTCATATTTGAATATTAAAATAACAGTCGGTTGAATGTAGACTCTACAATTCTTTCAAAATGCAGTTAAATAATCGATCGGTCCTCCAAAGCAATATTTGACAATGAAAATTATTTATGCTAATATCTTTGAACTATATTTGTTTACAAAACACGTCTTTTAAAAAAAAGCTAACGCCAGTTTCATTAGGAAAAAGTTATAGTTTTTTTTGTAATAGTTTCGGATATAAGCAAAAAACTAATCTGTAAATTTTATAAACAACAATTTCATTAAAGTAGCGTAAGGGCTGTGTAAAGTCTTACAAGATGGTTCCCAAATGCAACACGCGATGACATTTTACGTTGTATTCACTAGGCGCACACTTTCACATTCGGAAAACCGAATTTACATGTTCTCGTTTTAAATTCGAAATTCCTTCTTTTAAGTCGCACAAAAACATGTTAGAAATATAAAGGGGTTTTAAACAAAATACCCAAATATGGGGGTTTTCAGATTAATCTGGGGGAAAATATTTTGACCGTCTGACAACGATGTGTGAGAATATTTCTTCGGCAAAAGTGAATAATAATGAATAAATATTTCCAGAGAACTATGCCTTAAAACAACGTAAGTGTTGAAGTA
Organism: Cheilosia vulpina; assembly: GCA_916610125.1. Taxonomy (NCBI): domain Eukaryota; kingdom Metazoa; phylum Arthropoda; class Insecta; order Diptera; family Syrphidae; genus Cheilosia; species Cheilosia vulpina. The sequence goes on along the minus strand of OU744279.1, from coordinate 37,400,445 downwards.
ACACAAAAGGCCTGTTTGTTTTTTTAGATTCGATCTCAGCAAAGCAAAGTAAAGTATTATTTTCAGCACGCAATTACGACAACTACTTTCTATTTGACACTTCGAGGACTTACAGTAGCTTTTGGAGTTGCGTTCTGAAAATCTTTTTAAAAGCATGTGCATTCACTTAGTAATACACTCAGGAATGGTCAAACGCTGGAAATTGTCATAAGACGATATTTTTCTCATGCCATTTAAAGAAAATTTCATAATTTTCGAAAAAATCGATACACGGTCAGACGCAAAATCTCTTTTACAATTTGTCGATGGTTGAAACCTCAGGGATGTCCACTAAACCAGCATTTGCCACTTTGAAGGCGAGCTTACGACACGACCCGCAAAATAATTCAAAGCTGTGCATGTTCACAAACTCAGAACTACACTTTGAATTTGAGATAATCTCGCATGTTACCAGATTGTCACCCAGTGCTTTGAATGTCCACAAAGTCCTTGGCCCTAGAGTACATAGCCACATGCACTTCCGCCCGTATTTGATGAATGTTGGAATTTCCTTTGAAGAACGTGCCTCATGCAAATGAACTCATCTGAATTTCTAATTACTATTTCTACTTTAGAAACCTAAAAGAAAAACTGACACCTCAAACATCAGATTTAGTTTTCTCTCCGTAAAGGAGAAATACATTTCTACGATGCATCGCATAGAGTGAATTTGATCAGCTAATTGAATTAACTTTCACAACTTTTTCCAAGTTGTTTGAGTGGATTTCCATTTGGACACTCACCCAACTCAGAAAATGAAATGCCTTTGCAAATTGGATGCATCTAAGTATATGTGGGAAGTCTGGATTCAAAATTCACAGGCTTCCCAGTCAATTACAACCCAAAAGTCGCATTCACTCTATCCTGTGGAATCTTCAACAAAGAGACTTTGTCACAACCCATCATAGGTGCAAAATAATTGTTTCATTTGAATCTCGGCCATTACCATATCAACAGACCAATTAACAAAGGACTATGGAGGTGTGAATATGATGCTCCTTTATAAGAGAGAGCACAAACGAATGTCAAACTGAGTATAGGGGACGGCAACAGTGTTGAAATAATTTGATTTCATGTGAAAGTGGATACACTTATCGCCCCATTGTTGAGGTAATGACTGAACAAGCAAATTGCGTTAAATAAATGTTCTGAATGAGCGCACCCTGCGCTGTCCCGTACTGCTAACGCAGAGTGGCAATGCAGCAGTTGCTAATTAATTTTTGCAACAGGGAAAGTGCAATTAAGCGAGTCTCTGCTCTGCGATCCAGTAGGCGGTTTTAATTTACTTTTTGACCTCATAGCGTAAAGTGGAACAGCTTCAGTGACTGTCCACAACGGAAAATGTTTCACCGAATTTCACGCAATTGTTGGGCACACAAATCGGTAAAAGTATGAAAGAAAATTAGAAAGAAATCCAGCCGGGCTTCACACTTAACTGGAAGACCATCAAGATCTTTAAATACATTTTGCCGGCCTTTAAGCAACAGGCTTTGGGATTGCAGCTGCTCCATTGCTGTGTGATTTGAACTTGAACACATCCACCCGTTCTCGGAAGACTCGGTGACTCTATAAATCTACAATGTTTACAAAAACTTATTTTTTAAGAGGCACTTTTGCATCCGCTCAAAGGTTTGTGAACAACAACATTTTGAGCTGTATTTTCCTTACAATTGGGTAGGGTTCGACAAGCTAAGACTTGGAGGAAACATAAAATAAAAGTTGGAGGAGGTCCCCTAATGAATAAGGGGCAGCTTTTATTGATATAGACGATTGGTTTTAATTCATTGAATTTTTGTTCGTAACGTCTGGGCTTAGTATAGCCAATCTTCCTTTTAACTTCATATTAACACTTTCCTCAGAAATCGTTTTTCTAAACTGGCTCAGATTTAGAAAGCCCTTCAGCGCGAACTGCTTAAGTAAACTTCTAGTGAAGGTTAACTTTCTATATCCACTGTTAAATTATCTCTGGAACAAATTTACAGAACAGGTAAAACTGCATACATGACCTGCGTGCTTTGAACTTTACTGCCTTAAGTAATCAAAATAGTGATGGCAATTTTTTGTATTTAATTAATTTCATCCGCACCCTCACCACACATACAAGTCACAAGTACAAAGTAAAGCTGCATGACTGAATATTCAATCAAGTGTGTTGACTTTAGTTAATTAAATTATTTACATTTCACTTTGAGTTTGAATAATGGCATAATAGAGAAACGCGCCTTAATGTCCTGCCAACGTTGAAGAATATTTTCAGAGATGAAAGGGACGAGGGTCGGCGGAGGGCTCTCGGGAAATAGTAGAGCAAATGATGGCAGTAGTGCAAAGTGAGTTGAGTATGATTATGAATATTCATTCCGGTTTTTCATATTTGCATGTCAAGATATGTGCAAGGATATCCGCTTTGTTAACCCAATACACTTGAACAATAACACACTCCATGTGGACAGTAATGGTGTTTAAAAGCGCACTTGAGCAGACAAAGGATTATTTTTTTCTTAACTCAACTCGAACTTTATTTCCATGAAAAATTCTTAGGCGAAAATTTGGAACCGTAAATGTAGCAAAAGGCTTTCGAAAATCTATTAAAATAATGACAAGATCTCGACTCGACTCGCATTATACAAATCCAATTCCAATTGTACTGCGTTTAACATGCGTCTCAAAATAATTGGCCCCAGTTCAGGAGTCAGTCGTTAGGGACAAGGGTCTTTCAACCGGGAGGGGTCGATGTTGGGAGCCTGCGTCGGACTCTAGTACTTACTAATAAGTCATTAAACCAAAAAACATTTTTAGTTTTGACGCCAACTTTAAGTAATTATTGTGAGTTACAATACAAATACAAATTTTGCAACTGTGAGCTTCCGAAAATTTGAAGTCGAGACTAGAATTTCTTATTAGTCGCCGCATTGATGCCAAATCCCCATGGCGAGTTACGCACGACTGGGCATAGCAAGTCCTTTATTATTGAAATAGATATTCGTCAATGCACACGTTGCACGCGTTGCGCCCATTTTACGGCAGACGTGGTGGCCCTTCAAGGTCGACTCCCCAAAGTAAGGTGGCAAAATTTAAGATACTAATAACTGGTTTGGTAAACAATCAGCCAACACCCTTCGAAAAATTAAGAAATATAAAGTCAAAGCAACACCAGATCGGCCGAGAACATTGCCGAACATTCCACGAAAGTGTACAGGTGAACCGGAGGGAGTCGATTCTGCACAAGTTTGCGTATTTTGCTTCGACTTACACTCGTACAAGATCCAACTGACCTGATCATAGAAGCTGTTTTTCGCTGACTCCGAAGCGTTTGATAGAGGACCCCACTTGGCTGAAAAATCATTTTTTGTGACGATGTGCATTTTTAAATAGATTTGAGCAGGCAACATGCCACAAAGCAGACCATCATTCTCTATGAATGTTTTGAGGGTATGATTATATCTCGCAGGGTGACGTGGTTTGACCACCAAGACCTTATGATATGACCCCGCTATACTTTTTACTGTGGGACTTCCTGAACTTGCCGGACAATGCCAATAAATCGAAATCGGCCAATACCTTTAAAGCCAATAAAACCAATGCCAACACACAAATTTAGCTGAATCTAAACGACAGAATCATAAAAAATTGGACCACTCCGATCAGTGCCATCGAGAGAAGCCGCGCCGGACGTTTGAACGATTTTATACTCCATACAAAACGCCATGCATTTAAAATAAATAATGCATAACACACGGCTGGTTTTATTCGATTTCAACATTGACCCGTCCTTATTGAAAGACCCTTTATGTCCTTGAGTTGAAGCAAGACATGAGCATGCCTAATGGAGGGTCGAGGATGGAATCTGTTTGAATAAATATACGAACAAATAAACTGGGATGCAGACGAGTTACATGAAATCAATCAATCGTCAAGTAGGAGATTGATTAATTGTAAATCTGGTAGACGGCCAAGTGCCAAACCATATGCGCTGAAGCTGAACAATCTACTAAAATCTGTGTTCATACAGATGAACGACAAGCTTATTTGGAATTTTGCTTGTTCTTGCAGAAAGAAGTGGACATTCTCCTTGACTCCCTACTCCCTACTCCCTTAAAACATACAAACCGATTTCGTGTCAGATTACACATTGTAATCGGACAAAGCAATACCCTGCATTCTTTTATAATATAATGGAAGTAAATACAAGCATCTTTTGCCACCAGTTGTGAATCGAAAAGGTTCTTGTTACATTTTGTATTGAAATACGACCAAAATCAGTTGAGCTCACATTTTCCCTTTAACGGTACCTATTCTATACACAACAATTATACGGATGTTGAAAAGTCTTCCTTTCATCATTCGCAGAAAACTGATTATTTTATAAGGATATTGTTGAATGCTGTGTCGGTCGGTAGGAAGAATATGGAGTACTCCGTTTTTTCAAAGGGAACGTGTGGAATGGTACGAACACGTAGCACGTACTCATATGTTCCATTGTCTGGCTCTCTGTATGTCGAAATTTTGTCAATTCGATTTAATTAATTTCAAGTGCCATCTAGCGTTGAATATAATCGTTCAAAAGTTTTCTACTCCATTCGAAATGTGCGGGTATTGTTTTGAACATCGCTGTGGGAAATTGAAAAATAACCAATGCGGTATGTGGCGTTTGTCGTGTGAATATTGGAATTTGAATGATTGATGGAATCAATCAATCAATCAGCTAATGTCATTCTTCTGACTGCCGGGTGGCTTATTATTGACTTATATGACAGAAATAGTTTTCAATGCCACATAATCCGGTTTCAATTATAACCTTTAACGCCCTAAGGGATGGATTTATGGGTTTGCGCAGAAAGAACAACGGAATATAGAAAAAAAACAATGTAAAATGTGAATGGTGTTAATGGTTAGCACTGATATTTTTGCCGATGACAGAAGAGGTGAGGAACCACCACGAAAATCAAACAACATTTTTCAATTCAATTCAATTCAATTTATTATTATTATTATACAATATAAAGGTACATTAAGATAAATATCTTTTATAGTACTTAGAGTTAAGACAATAAGAAAATAATTTCAATAATACAATAAGTTAATCTTATAATTACAATTAAGTTTATTATTAAGATATAAAATAAGATAAAGAAGAAAGGAGAGAATAGGAAAATAGACTAAGTATAAGCAAATAGAATAGATGACAGTACAAGTGAGGAGGAAAGTTAGAATGAAAACATTAGGATAGGTTTGAGAAATGAAGAAAGACTGAGTTTTTAAAACGATTGGCATTGGAGATGGTTCTGATATTTGTTGGTAGGGAGTTCCATAATTTTACAGCATAAATAAAAAATAAACGAGACGAATTAAGATAGGTGTAACGCGGTGGAATTAAACAGAGCGTTCTAAGGGAACGAGAAAAATTAAGTTTTTCATATAGATACATAGGAGTCTTAGTTTTTATTATGTTATGTAGGAATATACAGTTTCTAGCGTCAATATAGTGCCTAAGGGTTGTACCCAATAGGCTTTTTGCCTGCTGTGAAATATGGTCATATCTTCGTAGCCCATGAGTATATCTTACCGTATCGTTGAAAGCAACTTGAAGCTTGCGCTGGGATAAGGAATCGACATTACAGTATACAACCTCAGAATACGTAATTAAGGGTAGGATGAGACTTATTACAAGTTTACGTCTGGTGGCAATAGGAGTAAAATCTGCACTTAGCCACAGTTTCCTAAGGCATCCATAAACCCTTCTTATTACATAGTTTATATGTTCGTATCCCGATAAATTAGAGTCGATAACAAATCCCAGGCTAGTAACAGTATGAACAACCTTTAATTTGAAAACAGAAAGCACGACATCAGGTAAAGTTTGGATCGGTAGTTTTTTTTTAGATATGGGTATAACTTGCGACTTGTCTGGATTTAGAAGTAATCCATTAGTTACAGACCATAAATAAATACTGGAGAGATCCTCATTTAGGTTGCGTACAAGTTCAGCTTTATTATTGAATGGCCTGGCCAAATAGAGCTGAACATCATCGGCATAGAGATGGACCGAAGTATGTTTACAGACAGATGGCAGGTCATTTATAAACATACAAAAGATAATGGGACCAAGTATTGATCCTTGTGGAACACCCTGTTTTACTGGCAGAAGAGCGGAAGAAGAATCGGAAGTTATAACTTTCTGAAATCTATTTGAAAGAAAGTTCTCAAAAAGTTTTACTGCACTGTTACCAAAACCAAAAAGATGCTGCAATTTCCAGCAAAGAATTTTATGGTTAACCTTGTCAAAAGCCTTTGAGAAATCAAGCAGACAAAGAAGCGTTAGACATCCATTATCAAACTCTTTTCTTATGTCTTCTAAAATATTAACCATCGCAGAAGAACAACTGTGGTTAGACCTAAAACCCGATTGCCCACCATACAGAAGGCTATTAAGAGATAAGTGTTCAATAACCTGTCCCGCTATGAGTTTCTCAAAGACTTTTGACAAGCACGGTAAAATACTGATTGGTCTAAAATCAGCAGCAGATGTCGGGGTGTTCTTTTTTGCAACAGGTACAACTCGAGCTATTTTCCAAGATTTTGGGAAAGTTGACGTGGTAATACAGTGGTTGATAATATGTGTCAAGTGAGAAACAATATAGGGTAAAATGAGTTTTACAAATCGTATTGGTATTCCATCTTCGCCGATAGCATTTGATTTAATAGCTGCAACACATTTTATGACATCATTTTCGCTAACAGATTCTATTTCAAAACCACGTTCTAACTGCAAGAGCGAATTATGATTATTAGAGAGATTGAAATTGATTTTCTCAGTATTGCTATCGAGAAAGAAGTTATTTAACACATCAGGGTCAATTTCACATTTTAAATTACTTTTTGCACGGGAAACACCAATTTGTCTCAGATTACTCCAGAGCTTTTTAGGGGGAAGATGAGTATTCAGTTTAGATGTGTAGTAATATCTCTTGGAATTTCGTAACACAACTGTCGAATGGTTTCGCATCGCTTTGTAAGCGAGCCAATTGGAGTTACATGGACTATGTTTCCATTTGCTGTAAAGCTTATTACGAGCTTTGATGGTCGCGACAACTTCAGTTGTAAACCAGGGACAGTTGCTATTACGAACTCTTACTGTTTTGACAGGGACAAACTGGTTATATAACTCATTAACTACATCTTGGAAATAGTTTAGCTTGGCATCAGGATTAGGAAATGAGCGACAACCATCCCAAGGTGCCAGAAATGCGGCGTTTCTAAGGTCTTCCATATTTATTGACTTATAATCCTTAAATGAGAAAGTCAAAGGAGCAGGAAAGTGATTGAAGTTAATGTTGTATGTACAGAACAGAAGATCATGATCCGATATAAGATCAATTGAAAGCTGGTCGAAGATGATAACCGACAATGGGTCTGATACAATTGTCAGATCAAGGAGGCTAGGAATAGAATTTTTAGCAAAACGCGTTGGATAATTGACATTAATTATTTGGAGTCCTAAGGAGGAAGCAGAATCCTTTATTTGGAAGGCACGAGAGTCGTTTTTGAATAAATCTGCATTAAAATCACCACAAACTATTATGTGTTCATAAAGCGGCGAGAATTGAGAAAGAACAGAGAAAAACGGCTGAGGGGAGCAACTTCGGTCCGGGACATAGGCACAAGCAATCAAGCATTTAGTGCAACCATCATGGACCTCAACAATCAAAAACTCAGTGTCTAAATCAACCGATTTGCTTATAATTTTACATTTAAGGGATGATCTGCAGTAGATTGCAATCCCACCTCCGCAAGTATTAGTGACTCGATCATTTCTTGATATTACATAATTCGGTATATTATATTGTATATCAGGTATAGCAGGCTTAAACCAAGTTTCACAGACGCAAACAACATCAACTCCAGAATCCGTAAACAAATATTTTAAATAATCCAATTTGTATAGGCTAAGACTACGAGCATTCAGGTGACAAACTTTAAAACCATCACGACAATTAGAGAGAACATTAAGCATTGTAAGCGTTGATTTTTTATCAACACTGTAATTGGAACACACTCTACTCATGTTTAGCAAAATAAAACAAACAAAAAACAAAAATGAAAGAAAAGTAAGTAGTAGACCTAGACAGTGAGAGAAGGATATAAAACAAAAAGAAAAATGAGAGCGAAAAAGAAAGAAAGGAAGAGAGTGAAAAAGAAGGAGGAGAAGAGCTAGTCAATAACAATTATTTAATAAGAGTAACTAAGTAATATAGAATACAATACGGTGAATTTAGTGATGAGTCACAGCAGCACCAGCAGAAACAGCAGCATCACGAGCAATGGAGTGGAGATCGTCAGAGCTATCGATGGAAAAGCTTTTTGCGTTGGCCGTCTTCTTCGCATACACAATACCGGACTTGGTGTAAACTGAGAAGAGTATTTTTTTCTTTCTTAAACCAAGTGCACTTTGTAAGAGAAAGCGCGACTGCTTGGTTAAGCTCTCATTTAAGTAGCAGCTGTCACTAGATGAGATACCAATATCTCTCAGCTTTAGCACGCTGTTGTTTTCTTTTCGGTAATTTGCAGCAGCTCCAAGAACAGCATTTCTTTCACGTGCCAATGAAGAGTTGTTGTTAGAGTTATTTCGCCTTCTGGCACGAAAAACATCAACGATTTGGGGCGGAGTGCATTTAATGGTGTTACAGAGCTGCAGAAATATTTGCTGAAGGTTTTCCTCAGGCAGTACAGGAACTCCAAAGAGCACAGCATCACAAGAAATTTCTTTTCTCTCCAAGATGTTCACTTGTTTACGAAGAGCGAGGATCTCAGCACTATGCATATGAGCCGTGGAAGAGTAGTTTTCATCAATTCGATCAACTCGAGAAATTACGCTTGAAATCGCGTTGTTTAAACTCTCGAAGCGCTGAGCCCAACTTTCTTTAATTGCATCAATTTTTTTGACAAAATCAGATCGCATTTTGTCAATTTCCTCAGTGAAGCTGCGTTGTAATGATGCGGATTGTTTAGCCAACTGGGATTGTAGGTCTTTAATAGAGATCATTCCTTTGTTGTTGCCTTCGATAGATGGTGAGAGAGGGCCAATACGAGAAAAGAGAGCGTCCTTCTGAGTTTTGTTTCGTGTTATTATACTCGAAGTCGAAGATGAAGATGACATTATTTTCGCGAGAACAACTTTTGGTCGCAAAGAAAAGTAAATGCACAATTATAGGCGATAATACTGTATGGACCGGGAGTATTTTAACAAATTTCAGTCAGAGTTTAGAGGATTCGACTTTTCCGAGAACAAAACGTATGTACTACGTAGTAATCTGCTATTTCTCAGATTTAGCTGGACCGATCACGAAAAACACGTCTATTCAATGTGACTGTACATAATGTTATCGAATTACTACTCTTATCACAATTGAAAGGTCAGCATTTTGGATTTAAAAAAATCCTTGTACTTGTTTGTAAACCATTTTCTTATACAACTTCATGCACGTCGAACGACCACGCGGAATCTTATTTATATGAACTTTCTATGGGGTTCGACAAGACAGCAACATTGGCCCCTTTTTATTTACATTAACTAATAGATAACAGTTGTTTGTTAAATAAAAGCCAACCACGAGTGCACAGCTTTGTGCATATACCAATGCCAGTATGAAACACTTCCTTTGCATGGAATCAACGTTGCCGATGTTGCACCGATGCCATTATGGTAGTTTTTTTTTAAAAATGGGATTGTAGTACAAAAAGTTTACATACGGCATGTTTTCGCATTGATTTTTGTAAATGTAATTTTGTTGATGGTTTCTTTACATTTGAATTTTTTTTTTATTTAATTATTAATTTATAGTTTGTTGTTTGTTATTTTATGCAATTAAATTTCGGTAAATTGAAAAAGTCTGAAAGCTGTTTTTACTCAATGGCCAAAAATGACATTATTTATACCACTGGTGGGTGACACGAAAAAAAAGATTGCGGCTAAGCTGCATGGAATACAGTCAAATTTTAGGGGCTAGGGGCTGAAATTATGAGGCCATTAATGGCTGTAATCTTGCTTTAATTTCTTCAGCATTTGGGCATACAGTCCGTAACAATTGGATAGCCTCACATATGGTTTTTTTTTTTTTAGAGCTCTTTAATGTATACCTCAAGGAAATATGCATTGGGTGACTAGCTTAGAGCGAGAGTTTCTGAGATTAGGAGAGCTTACAACATTTTTTTAAGTTAACGGGACTTTTTAAGCTAGTTTTGTATGCATTCATTTTAATATGCATTTTTTTTTGTAATATCCCCAACTAACTTTCTTATTCATTGTAAGCGAGAGTTTAGCAGCGTGATCATCGGAAAGCTATCGGGAGTGATAAACGGTTTATTTATTGTGTTTATGATAGAAAAAAATCTTTAAATGCAACGGAAATTGCTAAAATAGAAGCTTACCATGAGCAAAATCCCTCTAATCCCGCCAAAGCTACAAAAACTTGATCGAACTCCAAGAGTAGTTATCAGATATTTAAAAAATCCATTATTTTACGGAAAAAATTACACAGTCCGTACGTCTACTCTACTTTCAAGCCGAGAAAAATGGCAAATTATAAGGTTAGCTTCCAATCAACCCATTCTCCAAGTAAGATTAGACACGAAGCTGGGCTTAGTTTTGCAAGATCGTACATGGCTTGGAACACTGATGGTAGCAGTCACTCAAACGATTGGCGGAAAGTGATATTTTCAGATGAAAATAAGTTCAACCTCGATGGGCCCGACGAATACAACCATTACTACCATGATTTAAGAAAAGAAAAATTGTTTTTGGACAGTCACCATAGTTATGGTATGGGGCGCCATATCATATTATGGAGCGATCGATTTGGTTTTTGTGAACTGCTGAATGACCGCACCTTACTACAAAATTGTACTGGAAACGGCTCTACCCTTAGTTCCAGGAAATTTTCGCACCACTGCCAATCATTTTCCAACAATGCGCCAATTCACACATCTGGATTAATTAAGACTTGGTTACAAGACCAAAATATAGATCAACTTTCCTGGCCACCCTACTCCCCAGATTTGAATCTCATCGAAAATTTGTGGGGTTGGTTGATACGAAAGGTGTATGCAAGTGGGAAGTAGTATACCAAGAAAGAGGACCTTATTGAAGGTATCAAAGTGGCGTGGGCCAGTATTTCTCCTGAACTTTTCAAATCATTTTATGATTCTTTAAAAGACCGCATTTTTGAAGTAATTCAAAGTACGGGAGGTTGTACAAAGTACTAAAATAATTGCGCTTCTAGTAAATAAATAAAAATACTTTTCTTAAAAAAAAAAAAAATATTTGGATTTAATTTTAACTAAAAAAAACAAGGTGATTCTATCCTAATGTTATAAAAAAAAAATCCATTTTAGTGAATCAAAACGAAATAATCTCAGAAAATTCCGTTAGCTCTTCGAAACTATGGGAAACTTTTCTTAGTCTAAAGAACTCAGTCCTACCTTTCCACCCAATATACAATTACATATGTACATATCAAAAAGGTACAAAAAGCAGTTAATTTATAAATAAATTATGTGTGAGTCTATTCATATGTTACGGACTGTATGTCCAAATCATGGCAACGAATCGATAGACTCGATTCCCTTCATCAGTGACGCAAATGAACAGTTTTTAGGAACTCAATTCTATAAATTGCAATAATATGTGAAAGGGATCTGTCACTTTGAAAATTTAGCTTGGGTGTATATCCACAGTTTGTAAGCTTCGATGCTGTACAAAAAACTGCAGCACAAATATCATTTTCAAAAACTCACATTTGAGAGCCTGTCTTTAATAAAAAAAGTACGACGACCTAAAAAGTATCTTGTACTATCGGGGTAACAGACACGTGTGTACCACCCCCTTATGACGGATAATACATGCATAGTCTGTGTCTAGGCTGAGTGCATATTTCCTATTAGAAAATATGTCTTCTTAATAAATTGAAGACGGTCGCAAAAAATGTGTTCGGAGATTTAATTTTCCTGATTGGACTAATTTTTCGTCCTTAAGTATTAACTAGCTCTATCCGCCCGGCTTCGCCCGTGCAAAATGTGGTTTCAGAACAGTTGATGGAAAACAAATTTAAGAAATTTGCAAAAAAATTTTTTTGTGATAATCGCTGGAAGAAAAAATCATCGAAAGATGACTTCCGCAAATTAGTGAGGGACATGAACCCGATCTAAAAAAACCTCCCGAAAACTGAGTCAACTCGGTCTTCATCTTCATGGCATTGCACATGGTCATTGGACTAATCGGCATGTATTGATTAATTGAATATTCTTTGAGCAATGAAAATGAAAGAAAATAACTAAAATATTTAACTAATTTTTTTATTCATTTGACGCTTCTTTCTATACTATATTAGCGGTATTGTTTCTATCGGCTAAGATAGCGATATTTGCTGGCGCACGCTACACATAACTGCCTGTGCGTGAAGCAATTCTTGCTTAATTCGACTCCCCATTTTCTTAAACTTTGACCCTGGCACTTATTGATTGTCATGGCAGAACAAACAATAATAGGAAATTGAATCCGTTTAAACTGAAATGGATAATTGCTGGGAATTGTTTGTATTCTTGGTATAAATACCGTATCTCCTGGGTGTGGTAACCCAGTTAAAATTAACACTTCTATAACGTTTTTCTACAACGAAATCAGTCTCACTCTGGTTCCATTACAAAGCTTGGGGATTCAAATTGCGAAGCAACATAATGGGAACTCCAAGTTTGAATTCAATTTTATGAGCAAGAAGGCCATGGGCTTAAAAACTCGACCGGGTAATTTACTGCCGCATCTTGATTGCAAATTGCATTTATAAACAGGTACGACTTGTATCACCAGGAATCACTAATATAAATTCCCTAATGTAATAATACCACGATTTGGTATCACTGATAACTATACCTCTTTGACATTTCTTTCTAAATACTTTTTTTTGTAAGTAAAACAGAGATAAACAAACCTTTCCTACATATTTGACATTTCTTTTATGATTGTTTTTTTTTTTCTTAGCAAACCAAACAGCATACTGCCTCTGTCTGTCTTCCTCTCTTCCACAGGAATAAAATAATGTTAAAAGAAATGTCAAAATATTGCGCCTTTTATTGCCTATTAATTCAAAAACCATTTAAGTTATCAAGTTAATGGATATCCTAAGTTGTATCTGCAGATGTCACCTATAAGCTGGTATTTATTATATTAAAATGCTCCCAGTATTTTCGAACGGAAAGCGTGACAAAGACAAAAGCCAAACGACACGAAAAAATAAATTACTCTTGTTCAATTTTTTGCGGAATTTATAGGGATATAGAGTTGAAACAAAGTGGAGATTGTAGGCCAAGGTATCCTCTATCCTCTGGCCTGCGAAAACTGCACCAGAATATATTCGGTATAGTTTCTAAGATTTTTGCATTCAAAGAGATGCAGTCAAATTCAATCTTAGTCGAACAGAACTACACCAATTGTATTTATATGATTTAGATTATTGCGATAAAAATTTGCAACCAAGAATTTTTGACGCACGTTTTCCTAAGGGAGTTGCCATTCTGTGAACGACTAGCGTAGCGACTGAGCGAATGATGGAGTTCACTCTGCCTATAACCTATAACAAAATCACAATTCGCTCAGGGTTTACGTGGTAATAAGGCCAAGTCACACATCAACCCATAACTAACCTACGGTTTTGAAGAATTCATCCCTCACACCAGGCGGCGGCATCAGTCCGGGAATTAGTCAACACGAAAATAAGAGAGCGCATAGTTTACACTAGCTGATAAGATTCACACTCCCTATCCATTTTTTAAGGGAATTATTTGTGATCAGGAATTTTATTGATATTACTGTCTTTAAGGTTCTGGTTTTTATGGTTCTTAACGTTCCTAACGTATTGCATCTATATATATTTATATATACTAGTACCGTTTGTGGTCGAAAATCGGCCATTCCTTTTATAAGTATGTGAAATGTAATACAGTGGTGGTCCAGTATAACGAATGCCGATATAACGAATGATCGATATAACGTACACTTTTTTCAATTCCATTGGTGTCTCTATATAACGTATGAAAAAACGGTTTGACATTCGATATAACGAATGTTTCTGTTATACATATCTTTAGTATTATAAGCTATACATTTTACATTACATGTGGAATGCACTTTTTGCTAACTTCACTGCAGAGGATTTGGAGTCTTGGAACATGGCTGAAATATTTCTTGCAGAAGATAGTCGTACCGGCACATTTCAAGAAAACGATGTTATTGATGTTGACAATGATGAAGATGATAACTCCTCAGAAACGGGTCCAAACTCTGTTCAGAAAATAAAACATACCGATGCGGTAGAGAATTTTAATACGTGTATTAAATGGGCCGAAGAAAACAACGTGAACATTTCAAAATATTTGTCCTAAGAAATCTTCAGGAAAAAACTGTAAATTGCTCTGTTCAAACCTCACGAAAACAAACGTTTATTGGTGATTTATTTTCAAAAAATGAATGATAGTATCTAGACTTTTTTACTTTTTTTTTTTATTTTTAACTTTATGAATAAATGAAATAAAACGAATGAATAGAAACAATATTTGCACATTTTATTTAACGTTTCGGACAAGTAAAATGTGCTCCATATTACGAATTTCTCGATTTAACGAATAAACGTGGACATTATGTCATTCGTTATAGTGGACCACCACTGTACTAAAAAACGTACCACAAATATTTTCGTTACTTATGTTTCTTTTTTATAAACGAAAAGAGCGACATCTAGATATCGAAAAAATACGTAAATGAGCTGCTCCATTGGATACATTTTCTAATCTAAGATGATTTATATTTGAATACGTTACTATGGTAATATATCGGCGACAAATTAAATGTTGCCAAAATCCTTTCAATTACCTGTTTTGAATGGCGAATTCATAACTTAATTTTGCCAACCTTAATGGCGTTGTATTATTTTCCTCGTTTTATAATAAGTACTTAAAAAGTGTACGGAAACTTTTGATGTTCACGTATTTATATAATGATGATCTTTTGTCACTTTTCACAAGGTGTCCTTTGAAGGGGATAATTATTTGAAAGACCTAAGTGATATAATTCGAACTGTTTACAAATAAGTTGAATGTTTAATTCACCCCTCTGGCATCTCATGAAGGCATTAATCTTAGCTTCTCAAATTTTGTGTGTCCAAGACTAGGTCTTCTATCAGTATGACCAATATTTCTAAAAAACTGTTTTGCCCTCGTCCATTTGAAATATTGTATCAAAACAGAGGTTTACTCTGGTCTTGACCTTGCCAAGACTACCGCCTAAGCTAACCCAACCTAGATTAAATAAAAAAATTCTTAAAATGCTGGATGGCCCTATGCAAAGTATGTGTGCTGTCAAAACATATCTTATGCATATAATTTTAATTGTTCAATTGTTTACTCAACTTCAATAATGAATAAACATACTTCTAATCCAGACATTTGCTGGAATAAAGCAATACAATTCAAATAAAAAATTAGCCTGCTTGTAATGCACATGTTACAAAGGTCGCAAGTACAAACTTGCATTGATCAATTCATTCAATCATTGGGTAGCCTTGTAGACCAAAGATGTGGCACACACATTGATGCACTACATCAATAGACCAAATGGCGGACGTTATTGCACATATTGCACAAATATCAGCGAATGCAACGACAACAGCAGCACCAACTATACAAAATCCTATCGCAGCAGCAGCTACTTTTTTAAGACAAAAATTCAAAAAAGTTTAACAACGCCTTGAAAAGATGTGCAGCACACATTCTACTCAACGTAATACTCACCGCGAAGTTGTTCAACAACACGGAAGGCAATGATCTCTAACGATTCCCAACACTTAAGTTCGATTTTAGAGCCGCAGCATTTAATAATAATTGGCGCAACAGGTCCTTATGGACCCAAGCTTAGCTTCTCACAACCATTCGTCTTGTGTGAGTTTTTATTTTTGGGACGAATGGAAGGGATCTACAATTTTATGCCGAGTCCAAACGGCCAATTGAGAAGCTCTTTCATGACAGTTATACTCTCGGATGTTTGTCAGACGTTCGCGAGAGAGAGCCGCAGCATTAAAGTTCAATATATTCAATATTAAGTTGATGAGCTGTGCACGAATGTAAGGCATTCGGGACAACATTTTAACATTTCAACTGTCTACTTCATATAAGAAACTGCGAAAGGGATATTGATCATTGACCAGCAACCAAAGAGATCAACGAGAAGGTTGTAGTCCCAACTAACCTTTATAGGACATAATATGAAGATGGCTTTTGCACTATTTTTCGTATAAAGTTCAATTTGAGCTGCAATTGCTTAATATTCGCTCAACCGCTTGATGCTGTTTTATTTTAATAATTTGGTGGGAATAATGATGTCAAACGAACTGCGGTAGCTTTCTTATAATTCAGAGTCGAGTCAAGCTTTCGTGTGGTATCGTACCTGAAAATGTGAAGAAAAAAAACTCCATAAGCTAGATCACCCCTACCGTGATTACATATGGTTTTAGTAAGATGGCGCTGCTGGCCACGCAGCCAGATATACGGTGACTGTTCCCCAAAAAATATTCGCTGGGTGAATAATTCAAATAAAAATAAAAATAGGAACATTAATTCACGGACTTACTTTCAAAGTTTAACAGCTTCGAACTTCATCCTAAGTGGTTACAAAAAATATTATGACTAGTCTATTGCAAGCATTGAAAGGACCACTAAGTCACATGCAAGTCTTGTCACAACTTAAATATTGTATATAAATTAGATCAACAAAGTACGCCCAAAATTGCGGTCAATATCGCTTTCCTATTTATAGCTTACTCCATCGAAATACCTAATACCAACAGCTTTTACCTTATCCAGTAGATAGTATTATTGTCACGTACAGAGAGTGAGCAATGTTTATCTTGTTCTATTTCCTTCCCATCGAACACGCACACACCTCGGAATCCATTAGACTAATTTTGGTGGACAAACCAATAGAGTGGATGATTGTCTTCCAGTTGATGGATGGGTCATAAGCGCAAAGTGCGGTTATGTAACGTCTCAAAAAAGAAAACCTCAACCGGTATCTTCGCAAGAGAGTTATTTCCTCCACACATAACTAAAACTTACCCCTATCAAAGGCGAGGTTCATTCAAAATCAGTTGCATTCCACGCTGTGTAATTGGTAAATATAGATCCTTTAGATCCTTTGTTTGGCTAGAATTAATTAAGTGTCTACAATGCGGTGATGACCAAACAGGGCGATTATATTTTTGTCAGAACAATGCAATCGTTCGAGTGCTCTTTGGCCAACCTATTGGCACTTTGGCCGTAAATGCGTGGCTCATTGTGTAATCCAATAAAACAAGTCCTGAATTTTTAATTAATTAAACGCCACAATCAGTTAGTCCAAATGTGGTTTTCCACTAACCTTTAAGGCCCTGACTAGTGGTTGATATAAAAACCAAATGCTGGGTGAGTATAAATGTGCAAACAAGTATATATCCGATAAGTAGAGGGAAAATCAACTACCAACTAAAAACGGTTATCTCTGCTGGACTGTGCTATTCTCCAACGGGACATAATAGTTTTTACGCCCGTTAAAATATGAACACCCACATAAATGTTATTACCAACAAAGAGAGCTATAGGGTTTTGCAAAAGGATTTACTCGACTGCGGACGCAGGTCCTAAAAGGCCACCCTCTTGTGACACAAATAAAATTATTATGGTAATTTTTATTCGCCAGTTAAATGAAAGACAAACACAAAAAAATATAGTTATCTCTTTATACTCTGCTGAGCTTAAGGGTGTTTTTGTTCACTCTCCCATGGATACTGGATAGCATTTGTGATGCAATTCAAAATGCCGTCATAAATAGTCGAGGCTGAAACGTAAACCAGTTTTAAAAGTTATGAGCCAAATAGGGCTTGCCACTGCCAGTGTCACACAACTGGATTACATCCGCAAACAAAGAAGGTTGCTGATAATAAACTTTTAAATCAAGACACTTTAAGGAAATACATTTTGTTACGCATGAGAATGAGGCAGAACTAACTGGCAGTGGAGGTAGGTAAGGGCAGGTTCTGATTTCTGGGTTGTGTTGGGGATAAGCAAAAACCAAAATCTTGTATCTTCAACATTGTATACTCAAATGTCGTTTGAAGACAATTTTTGTTTTTCTTAACGTGCGATATATTACACTGGTCAGCATCAAATCTGTTGCATGAAATATTTTAAATGATTCTACGTTAATTTTAGATTTCAAATATGTCAGCATTTTGCTATATCAGCTTTAGTTTTTGAATTAAAAGAAGGGTGGTTTTTTTGAGAAAAACATGCGATCACGGCACAAAAATATTTAATTATAAAAAAACTACAAACTCAGGAATTTTAATGCGTTTTTCAACGGTGGTTGAATGACGAAGTGATACTCTTCTATCAGCCATCACTGTGTTCATCCCAGCATCGTTCCTCCATAGTCCGAATATCTGGGTGGAATCTTTCGCCCTATTCTTCACTCAAGTCACCTAGATTTGGAGGAAATCGATCTAAATGGATCCAAGTTGCTGGAAGTGAGACAACATCTTTTCAACGTGCTCAACGTAATCGCCACTCTTCTTGATGTCTAAAAAAATGTTAAATAACCCAAACAAAGGAATCCCATGTACTTTTCTTAATTTCTGACTTCGAACTGCTAAAATGACCATCATTCACCAATTTAAGAAATTGTGAGCCGTTAAATATGCCAGCTTTAAGATTTTCTGAACTCAAATTCCGAACAGGACGTAGTAGCTGTATCTTAAGAACTGGAGCTGCTGGAAACAAAAAACTGACAGTGGATTCGCAATCAGTGACATTGAATTAGTAAACAAACGTTAAAATATTTTATGCAACAAAAAAAAATGTAAAATTTTGTGTGCTGTGTTACGGTGTGTTTTGTTTGGTAGCGTAATAGCCATAGGACTGAACTTGGAGGAGGCTGTAGATTGTGTGTGCGAAGGGTGCAACAAGATAGAGATGTGGTCTGAGTAGAATTGTCATGATATTTCTTATTTTTACTAAACCACATTCACTTGACATTATATTTTTCGAAACAAAGTAGGTAGATGTGCATTGTTTTTTTTTAATTACAAAAAAATTAAAAAAAGTAGTTTCCATAATTTTCCAATTTTCTCAAAAAATAGAAAACATTGAACCAATTGGTTTCTAGTGTCGTTTAAGAATTGATGAAGGCTGTGAATACTAAACGTCAATTAAGCATTACATTTTAGAAATTAAAAAAAAAACTCAGTAATTCGTTTTTTCGAAATTTTTAGTTTGGGAGCAATTTTTATAATAAAATTGAGCGCCAAAAACTCTTGAAAGAAATAACTCGATTCAAAAATAATATGGAAGAACAGATTCCTGGCTATCAATTTTGCTGTAGCACTTTATTTTATTGCAAGTGTTGCCACTGTTGTTTTGTAATCTTTTTTTTATTTGAAATATTTTTTTTTTTAAGTTGCCCTCCCACCTGCACGAGGTGAAATAGACATAGACTAGACACCCCTCGTACCAAAGCAAAATGTTTGCATTTAGACCAAAGTTTCTTATAATTTCCTCATGCCTAGAATTTCTCTCTTACTGTTCACAAGAAAGACCATTCCACATCGACACAACAACACAAGGAACAGATGAATTTTTGATACAATGAAAGACTTTGTTTACAAAGGCGCATCGGCCCAGGACAATTGGCATTAACAAAAACGGATGAGGTTCAAACAATTTTGAAAATTTGCTTTGCATTGACACTAGCGATACCGAATTGTGCAGAAAAAAAAACCAATCGATTTCTACCCAAAAATGGACCAACATATTACCTTATAAATAAATATCAAAACGCAGTTTTTATTCAGTCAAGGTATCTTACACGAAGAAGACATAAATCCAATTATGAAAACTATATTCTAGAGATTTATTACAGAACATACACCCCTCTTCTTATGTGTGTCAAAATGACAAGCGATTGTCAATAGAATAGCGCTGTCAAGTGCCAACATTTTAGTTAGAAATGACAGTCGATATGACGGTTGCCATAGTCGGACATCAATCTTCAGTAAAATACTTAAGGACTATTCATCTGAGGGCGAATTGTGAACTGCGGACAAGCGAATATTCGTAGATTCTGACATTTAGTTCACATAAACAATTTTCGTAGTTGTAGATCCCCGCGAATCAGTTTCATATTTAAAGGTCAAGTTCAAACGAATTTTTCATTCGTGGGTTTGTGGATCGCGAATGCTTTACGTGGATTATGAATAAAGTGTGACAGTTCGCGGCAAGAAGTTTCAATTCGCTGGAAAATTGCTCTAATTATAAATTTCACTATTTAAATAAATGAAGACTCAGTATTTTTTTAATTATAATTTACATTAAAAAAATATAATGCTTTTGTGGTGGAAAAATACTTAAAAACAGTAAAATTCATTTCTTGACAAATCGCAATTCGTGCTCATGTGAATAGTTCTTTACTTTGACCTAAATTGTACACTATCAGTTAAGTTAAGTGAAAATTATGTGAACTGGCTCCATATTTGCAAGTAATTTCAATATTCTTATCTAAGCTGTGGTTCATAGAGAAGAAGGAGTTGCAAAAAACATTTTCTAAGTAGACAGTAGACACTTACTGAAAGCTCTTGTTCTTGCACATGTCTAAATAACACAAAATGCTGTGCCAAGCCTCAACTTCTCGAACAAAACCTTCAACTGCTTTGAAACAAAGCAAAAAGTAACCATAACCATGGCGGCTGCTGCTGTTGACAAAGCACAAAAATATCATCTGTCAAAACTATATGCGTGGAGTGAATTCGGTTTCGACAGCGATCAGCTGTCCTGCAGATTATCACGTTTATTTGTAGTTGACAGTAGAAAATCTTCCGACTGCAGTACGATATCCAATCAATTGTAAATCAGCTTCCAGTCAAATTAAATTATTTGTCCAAAAGTCCAAACAGTTGACTAATTTGATTGCGAATATAAATTCTAAAGACCGCTTTTTAAGTATCGCTCGCAAATGACTTCCATTCAAATACGATTTTCAATTAAATTCGAGCACCAAAAGCCGTTCGATTCGGTCGATAAATCTGGATTCGATTCAGCTGCGGCAGTAAATATTTTATTTGTTCTCATGCACTTACCGGTGGTTTATACAAAAGATCTGACGCGTGTAGGTGTGTGTAATGATCCGAATGGGGTAGAGATTTCGAAGTAAAATAAATCCAAAGTAATAAGTAGGTATTGGTTTAATTTTTGTTTGTTTCCCGTTTATTTATTTTGTTTTTAGTATTACCACTTATAACACTTATACTATTTATGAGAGATAATTAATTGATGTACACACTTAATTTACACTTGGTTATAGAAAACACTTTACAAATATCATACATTATACATATACATACAATTGCACGTTTAAAAAGCAATTTCTCCTTCGGTTAAATTTAATTTTCCTTACTTAGTAATTAAATTTAAATACAGAATTTCCCTATAGCGAAAATCATTAACGGAAATTAATTCAATTTGAAATTATATCGCTGTTATCCAGTGTTGGTGTGAAAAACGACAAAAATAAATGTGAAAAGAAAACACAGACTGCAAGCTAAACACACGGCTGTACCGCGATTCTTTGGAAAACTCGCTCAAAATTTAATTGGAAAAATAAGGTCAAACGATGCACTGTGTGTAGAAACAAATATTGGATAAAACCAAGCCCGTCACCGATGGGGGGAAAACTACCGACCGACGTTCTTTTCTGTACATGTATATATATTTTGAGTGTATATGTATCGGAAAAAAAGACAATTTGGTACCCCCAAAAAAGAAAACCGTTCTAACGTATCATGTTAAAAGCGCAACGAATAAAAACAAACTGAATTACATAAAATTTACAGATTCGATGGAGACCCCAACGAGCGACGAGTCGACATCATCGGGCCAAGTGCGTGGTGGGCTAAATAGAACGGGAAACATCTGAAAGGGGCACACAGCACACAACAAGGAAAGTTTTGTAATTCCAAACGGAAAATACGCAGAGAGCCGGAAAAGCCACCCCAACCATACTTCTTGTTGTCTCAGTACTTGGCACTCGCTGTACTCGCGCTGACTGATGCTGGTAACGGTTAGCGTTAGGATAGGATTGTAGTTTGTACCGTTTTGTTGGGGCTTTCCTAACGTGTGTTTTATTTCACCACGCGAGGAAAATCTACCTCCTGGAGGGGTAGTTCTCTTGTTGTATGGAAGCTTTTACATTTCAGACAGCCATCCAATCAGATGTCAAATAGACTTGCAAAGAGCACGAAAGCACTCTAAAAGAGACACCTCACCTCGGAGGGGCAAATAAGTCTGGGAAATGTATCTCCGTATGAACCGGAAAAACGAACCCACGAACACAACAGAGTAAGAGCAACAGATTCGCAGAGAGCAAACCACATCCGCAGGCAGGCGATGTGTAAACATGTGCGCCCAAGTGTTTCCCAAGGCATCATCTGCCATCTGAGCTGGTGCACAATGGGGTATGGTGCATGCTGTCCAGGGGGGGAAGGTACAGCGCTTCTGTCTTTTGATGACGAGGAGGACTTGTTTATGTTTGAGAAAATCGACGCGGGAGATTTCCGATTGATAAAGAAATGCCGGCGCATTTTCTGAACCGCAGTTTAGCAAAGTGGGGTGGTGTCGGTGTGGGTTGAGGTACTGTATTCCCATGGTCGGTTGCTTTTTTTTTTTTTTTTTTAATTCTTCTGTCCAGCAATGACATCATTTTGCAACAGGTGGCGGATGAGCAGATGGGTGGGTGTTTCAAATACTGTTTACATTGTGAGCTGTGTGTGCTCGAGAGGATGATTAAGAAAAATTCCAGTGACGCTGCATTAAATACAACAAAGTACAGCGACAGTTTGTTTTGCACTCAAATTGTATAATGTTTGAAGTGCAACGAAATTTTTCATCATTAGCGTCAAGGTGACAATAGATATAGACAGTATACAGCACGAATGGATGGCATGAAGAAGTGACCTGTAAACATGGCTGACATGTGCTAATTGATGAACGGTAGCAATTGTGCGCTGGAGATGTTTACCTCTTCTGGTCAATTATAATTAATTAGAGTTTAAGTAATAGAATTGAGCATTCAGGTGGGCTGCTCCAAAGTGCTGGCTTCAATTTTATAAAATAGTTAGTGTGGATGTAGTTGGCGTGCATTTGAATTGCTTGAGCAAAATTATCAATAGTTTCAGCTTCAGTTTGAGTACCTACCTACTCAATAAAGGCAATTGTGGTCCACCAACCCCACTTGCTTATGCAAATAAAGCAATTGAAACGCATTCGATATTGGGTCATAAGAACCATAACTAAACTCCACTGTTCCACGAGAGAAATGAGAGAAACCACGTCTGAATAAAGGATCCTTATCGTTTTAGTAGAAAAGGTTTTTTTTTTAAGCGCCAATTTTGGCGATTTTATAACGAAAAACGGAGAAAAATATCGAAAATAGCTGTGAAACTTAAATTTCTTAAAAGTACAATTAAAACGCATTTTCATTACAACCCAATGTCAAAGTTTACCCAGAATAAAATGACCATACTAACAAAGAAAGAAAACAGCCCATCGAACGTCTACGTAAGAATTTGTGTGTATTCGAGTGCATTCACTCGTTTTGAAATAGAAATGGAAATCGTTGTATAATATGTATATATTTATGTTATATGTTTATTTTAAGCTTGTAAATAAAAACGGCTTTTTTAATATTTTTTTTACCATATTTTAAATGCAAATTTGACTGGGGGAACTTTTTTCGAATTTAGGGCAAAATTAATGCTCTTTTATTAATAAAACAAAGCCAAAAACGGTCTTCAAAATCTGGGAACATTGACCAGCACGGTCTTGTGAGTGGATTTTGATTGAATGACACTGCGAACGAGAATTCCGAACGAGCGCAGTGTCGTGTTGTTGTGTGTAAGAAAGAAATCCTTTCATTATTAACATGTGTGATAAAGCTTTCGAACATAGTTAACTTTACATTTCGATGTTATTTGAGTAGGAAGTGTCGCTCGCACTTATTAAATTTTTAATTTTGACAGGCTTGGGGAACAAACACGTTCACAATTTCGATCTCCAAAGAATCGGTAAATTTTACCAAATGCAAGCACATATGTATTTATATCAATATGAAATTGAAATGTGATTTGCTGTCATTTTTTTCTTCATTCTTTTCCCATTTCAGTCTTATGTCAATTCAAATTTTCTAAAAATGTTCTACCAACACGGATCAACTTCCCATTGCCTTATTTTCAACCAATAGTCAAACTTCTCCAAAGGCTCATTAACTGATGTATATAACTGTTAATCATCAGAATAATTTTGTTCATTCCCTAAACGGGAAAATACTAGGAAACACCGAGTGGCTAAGCTTAGTGAAAGGATAAATAAACTGAGCTTATTTCTATGTTGACCTCGCTTCAATTTTAACTTCTGAGGCTCACTTGGATTTAAAGTGAAATACAAAGTTAATACTGTTATATTGCCCATGGTATCGGAAATTCGGTTGGCAAATTACTATTTTAAATTATACAATAAAAAAAAAGTATGGTACTTTAGTCTCTTGCTGCTTTCAAAACTTCTGATAAATTTAACGCACAAAGTCAGTGGCGGATTTGCCGTTAGGCTCAGTAGCCCCGGGCCTAGGGCGGCCAGATATTAAGGGCGGCAAATCGTGCCAAAAAAGTCACTGATGATAACAAGATTAACAAGAAATAACTCAAATGCAAAGTATCTTAATATTTGAAAGGCTCGCGTACCGTATCGTATGGTAATAATCTTCGTAAATAACTATTTTTGCATATCAAAGTATAGATAATTTCGTACATCGTACATTTAAAATAGGTCGTACGTTTAGTTTATTATAAGTAATCTAGGAAGACTAGATAGGTACCGCCGCTTCCTACCCACCCACGCCTTACTCGCTTGCCCGCTCGCGGCTGCGATTTGCGATAGTTATGTCAATCAGCGGTGCCAGATGCCACGATTTATCGTATTTTTACGATTTAGGGTTTAAAACTTATTCCACGATTGTTGCAATTTTCCAAATAAATTCTAAAAATGTGAAGGTGAAGTAAAACCCGCTCATCTGTAGTTCTTCTTAATGCTTATGCATACTGCTTTTTTAGTAAATGTACGTGTACAGTTAGTGTACAGCCATGAACAATCTGTTTCGAAAAATGTTTATGTTGAAGCGTAGTATGCTGCTCGAGCTAAAATAACTTTTATCTGGTCACCAACTTTTCTCTCCAAACATCAGCTAAAGACCGCAACAGAACAACAAATACACAACGATCTGTGACCATTAAGCTTGACAAAATGTGCCGGCACATTAAATGGGCACTCTAAATTTTGACATACACATGCAGTACATTCTGAAACAAAAGTTTGATTATTTAGCTCGAGCTGCGTAGCAATCAGTTAAATAGGTTCGCTTAAATTTAGCTCAGCTAAATTGTGTATGGGAGCGAAAATTTAGGTCGAGCAGTGTACTAAGCTTATCCAAAATTACGGAACGGAGGTTAAACGATCTTGCTTTGCTTAAGCTGATTTGTTAAGCAAATTGGATTGCGAAGACTTAATTAATGATTTTGCTGCGCTTAAGTGCAGACGAGTTTTGTATCACTTGACAATGTTATTATTTCATTTTATTTATTTTATTAAAAACAAAACCTAAAACAATTTTATTAAACTGTCCAATCATCTCTGAAACCTCGGAAAATATTATAAACTAGCTTTTAGTTAAACAATTTTCTGAATCAATTAAAAGTGGGAATAAAGTAAATTCATGAATTATATATCTAGTCTAGAATGATGGGTGCTGAGAAAGGGATGGAACATGGCCTGGGGTCTAGAGCGGCTAGGACTGCAAATCCGCCACTGCACAAAGTATACCCCACTCTCTCCTATAAAAACGCGGATTTAATGATTAGGGCTCCCGCACACTGCAACAAAAAAGGCATACAAAAATGGGAACATATTTTGTGTTCGACGAAGGATGCGCATAAAACGATTTTTTAGTGCTTACATTTTTCATATGTTTTATTTTAGTTTATACAAGGTGGCGCAAAAATAACCTTCCGATGTTTTTTGGCTGTAATTTAAAAAAAAATGAAAAACTTTGATTCTTCTTGTGGATTATTTTTATTTGGTCTTTTAATTTTTTTTACATCAAGTCGAGAATATGATGTCATGTAAATGGCCGCCGCCACAGTTGATTGTCGTTCGAGCCCTTTTTATGGCATTTTCCATCACTTTGGCCAAAACTTCCGGCGATAGGTCCTCACATTCTTGACGGATATTGTCTTTAAGAGCTGCAAGAGTCTGAGGCTTGTTGACATAAACCCGCGACTTCAAAAAGCCCCACAAAAAAAAGTCTGGACCGGTCAAATCAGGCGATCTTGCGGGCTAGTGCAAATCGCCAAAAACGACCCGGGAACACCGCTTTCAGAATATCGGTTGTGGCTCACGCAGTGTGTGCCGTAGCTCCGTCCTGTTGGAACCACATGTCCTCCAGTCCTAAATCGTCCAATTGCGGTAGAAAAAAATCGGTAAACATGGCCCTATAGCGCGCACCGTTCACTGTTGTCGTTTGACCAGCGGCGTTCTCGAAAAAAAAATGGCCGCGTCAACAGAGGCGATATTCTCGGCACAACGGGCGCTCCGGGGCCCGCCACTCTTGGCAACGTCTCGTGTTGTGCCAGTCTCTTCGAGGCGAGCGGCTAAACGTCGCAGTGTTTCACCAGTAGGTGTTGGGCGGCTAGGAAATCTGCGACGAAATTCACGTTGTGCCAAAGTCACCGACCGATTATTGCTCAAATAAATAGTCACCAATATTCCGCGTTCTGGAGCAGTATAGCGTAACATTGTTTATTAACGTGTATTTCGCATGTGTTTACTACACAAATGTCAAAACAGAACTGACATTAGGGACCAATCGCAAAATTTATAGCATTTTCTGGTAGGAGGATTACTTTTGCGCCACCTTGTATTATTAAAACACCCAAAAAAAAGCTGCGTTCGTCAGTTTCTTAGAAAGCAGTATCCCAGGGCCAGAAAAAAACAATCAATGTTCAGGAATCGAGATAAGTAAGTCTCTGAAAATTGGTTGACTGGATATGTCGCTGTTTTGATTGGCCGACATCGGTCCCATAAACAGTTTTTCTTTTAGGAATGGTAGTCGATAACTTGACAGTTCGTATATGTGGCTGATGTAGAAAAAGTGACATTACAGACGTTACAGATCTAGTTTTTTGCTTTCAGCGTATATTCCAGACCAATATTGTCGACTTAATATAGCTAGATAAGTCACACAATGTCAAAAAATATATTCCTTCAACTTTTGCCTTCTCAAACGAGCAAAAAAATGCCTTTTCCAAAAATATATAATTTGTTAGTTTATTTTTTAGATTTTCATACTATACAAAAGAGTCCCTCTGTAAAAAATTTTAAATGTGGGTACCTATTTTTTAAAGCTCCTTGGCACATATACATATGCAAAAAAAAAAAAAGGATAGGGAAGAGATCTATTTCCTAAACCTAACCTTAACTTTTTCGTTTGTTTACCCATTCCTGTTTCTACAAAAATGATCCACAACTTTATTGCAATTCTAACGGCGGAATTGAGAAGCTTTCACTGGAGGCTAACGTTATACTATCAGATATTTATCACACATACGCCAGTATACAACTTTTGGTGCAAGTTTTATTTTTCCTACAAAGTCGAGCACACTTACAACTGAGCCGCCACGCTTTTAAGCCGCAAATAAAATTAAAAAAAACACCTACCTACACAACACTCATTTATAGTTACTACACAAACACAATTCATTCGCTGATAATGATAAATAGCAAATCTTGTCGACAAAAGTCTATTCTAGATTCAGTATATGTAAATATGCCGACCTGGTTTGAATAAAAACAAAAACATAATCCAAAATTGAATGGATATCCAATTCTAAAAATATTTTATTAAGTCAAGCACTAATGTGGAAAGTTTCGAGCGACCATGTCGTGCCATTTATCTTCACCGAAAACAAATTCCCCTGTCGGTGAGAAAATATGCGTGCTCTCCTAAAAACCAATAAAAAACATTCCCCCCATGCCATCCGAACCAGGCTGCAGAAAGTCCAAGTTTGTAATAATATTTGTTTACGGATTTATGTCACACATTCAGTAACATTTAAAAAAAAAAAAAAAACTACATAATTCGTCAATCATTTAATTCCAGCAACACGAACTAGCGTGCTAATGATATTGACAAACACCCAGTGCCGTTCGTTCTACATCTTCCATCCAATTCACACGAGATACACTCAGCGCCAAGATGTATTCGGTCAGACGACAGTTCACGCACAAAGACTGACGGTATATGCACGCCATTTATCCTACTCTCCATAATTCCATTGCTTCACCAACGCGTAGTGCACGAATTTTTCCTCTAAGCATAAGTGAAGTATAAAATTGCCGAAAATGGCTTTAGTGAGTGTGATTGCCTGCTCAATTGCCGGGCTTATTCTGATGACAAGTTACACACAGTCGTATTTACTTTTCCCGAGTGGATCTGTAATGCAGGTGGGTACCCGTACTATCTCATTAGCCGCATGTTGTGCTACAAAATTTACATCCTGCAGATTACCATGTCCGTGTCAACACCAGTGTACGCGCCCAATCACAAAATGTACTTTGATTGGGGTTTCCAAATGAATTATAATCTGCCAACGAATTTGACCCACTTCTATGCCATTCCGAATTGGCCGGGAATTTACAATAAACGAGAGGCCAAGGATATTGACCGTTCGAAATATCCAGTAAACGAAGGAGTTCATCCGAGTGATTTTACTGCTGGTGAATTGTATATCGGACTGGAGGATCTACTTGTGAGGTAGAAGTCTATAAACATACATATTCGACGTCCTTATGCGTAGGTGGATTTTTTTTGTGTTCACAGTTATGGCTTCCATGAAACGTGTTTGTTAAAGAGTGTTTGTGAGCTGGCTAAACATCCCTTTCATGATGACGAGGAGAATCTGATTACAGAGATAGTGACGTTTATTTTGAGGTAAGCCTTGTGATGGTCACCACTTCAATTTGATAGTGGTTTCCCTAAATTATTTAACGATTTTGAAGATGATCATACAAAATCATAAAGTAGCTAAATTTATAATAGTTATTTCTAAAATCACAAAAAGTTTATTAAGAACGCACTTGAAACTCACAAAAACTAGCCAAATGTCAAATGTTTCAAATGCATTTATCTGTCAGTGATATCTGGTCAGCGTTATGTGATGGTAGATCCTTCTGGGTACAGGACACTTTTTTTGTCTCAAACAAATTGTCGTTGATTCGTTATTCCCAAGCAAAGCTGGAGCGATAAATTTTACTCAAAAACAGAGAATGGATTAGACTATAGAGAAACATAGGCCATTTTTAGGAAAAACGCACGACTGGGTCGCAAGAAACTTTTGTCTCCAAACTAATAGCATTTTAACTATTTCACCGTTACTTATATACAAAACCGAAAAAATGGAGATAAAAACAATAGAAACGTCAAATACACTCCATTGACTGATTCGATAAAAGTGAAACGTGCCACCTAGCAATACATAAATCGTAGGTCTATAGCGAATATATACCGTTGACCGCAACACGCTGAAAAATTAGTCCGATGATTCCACCAAAGATCGCATCAAACTGTTCGGGATGTAACAGCCGGGTGGTGTTTCGATAACATCATGCGGATTGTCTTCGCTCCAAATGATACAATTTTGCTCATTTAAATATCCATTGGGTCTTGAATGAGACCCTCTGCCGAATATAATTTTTCAATAAAACGGATGCATTTCCAGTTGATGTTGGGGCCACTCAACAACCGCCGCATTCGGCTTAAATTTTTGAACAAGCTTGATTTTGTAAGCCTTTGAAACCAAGATCTTTGAGTAAAATTTTCCAACAAATAAACAGTCAAAAACGAACAGACATCGAAGCGATAAAATTTGACCTTTTTCAAGACTCTCCTGGGGGCAGATTCCGTTTAACAATAATCGTCGGGACGATATCATTTTTGAAACTTTGATGGCCATAAGAAGTTATATTCGTTTCAGTATCGTCAGCTTTCGGCGCAGTGGCTTAGTGGTTAGTGTGTTGGACTACTAAGCGAGGGGTCCCAGGTTCGAATCCCGAGAAAAACCCAAATTCCAACTTAAGGTTTTTTCACTGCGCCACCTCTCGCGAACGTCTGACAAACATCCGAGAGTATAACTGTCATGAAAGAGCTTCTCAATTGGCCGTTTGGACTCGGCATAAAATTGTAGATCCCTTCCATTCGTCCCAAAAAATAAAAACTCACACAAGACGAATGGTTGTGAGAAGCTAGGCTTGGGTCCATACGGACCTGTTGCGCCAATTATTTATTTATTTTTTATTTATCGTCAGCTTTCATTACATTTCTGGGAAACGAACTGGATTAAGGACTCAAACTCGCAATTTTGGCACTAAGTTGCTACTTATGAAGGTATATCGTTTTGAACGATAATGGGTCTGAAAAATTACGGAATGAGTGCCCTGAACACATGCAGTATCCCCTTCAATAGGCGTCCCGGTGCCATTCGGTTGTTTTTTTTTTTCAAACTTATCCAAACGGTTGAATTAAGCAGCTTTCTGAGGCCTCGACTTTTTGTCAGACTTTCGCGAAAGGTGATCTTAGATCTCTTGACTAAAAATCCGGTGGATACAACCTTCCTTTCAATGTCACAACATGCCTATCAACGTCTGTCATAAGAGTATAAACTGATTCTTTAAGGACTTATCCTACCAAATCACATCGTGGTAGCTAAACTACAATATATACAAGTTCAATTTAAGACAAACATCTTAACGACTTCTCATTGAGACCTATTCCATCTGTCCAAACGTGTTGGATTGCCTCTCGTGAAAGCTTTAGGTAAATCGATTCTCCTCGTAAACAGCCATAAACACAATGATTTTATTACCCTCCGTGCTTCTTCCTTGTTGTTCATTGTTTTCTAGATATTCGTGTACGAACGACTTGGAAGACAACCAGTTTTTTCCTTCAATCCCTGTACGAAATAGAGCAATACATTTCTTATTTATGGTCTCCCAAAGAATTACGAATCGAATATAACTTATTGATTGGAATCGGGGGCAATGTATACCCACCCTACAAAATAATCAAGTGATAGCGCTTCAAGTCCTACAATTAGTATTTGAAACACCTGCTGCAGTGGGGCAGCAGCCCTTCAGGGGGATTATATGTCAAATGTTGATGTTTATTTAATGACGCGTCGTCGTAGGGAAAATGTTTGTGTTCCTTTCATTAATTCATGATTGTACAAGTCAGTATTAAATATGTAGCCTTCATATTCGTTTATTCATTTAATCAAATTATATAGGTAGCTGTTCAAAAAATATTTCTTTTTTTTTTGTGTTTCCCCTTTCCATTGCAGCCCCTCAATGCATGAAGCATTCGGAAGAAATGAGATTGTCTACAAGGAGGCATATGATGAATCGGAGAAACAGGGTTTCCTGGGCGGAGACTGCGACAAATTGTATCCCCTCTGTGATAATGATTTCCTGAGTATAATTTCGAAAATAATGACTAGTAGTAAAGGGTCTGATTAAATATGGAGCTTGTGAATTTTTTTATTGTCATTGTAGGTGTATTTTCAAGTCACAACATTTAACTTTAATGTCTACCGTGCTCTCAATTATAATTAGTTTGCGTTTCACGGATACAGCTCAAAAAGGGAGCAACTCGGTCAACGCATTTTTGTGCATCGCGTTGAGGTATTTTCATTTAGATGGGCAACCAGCCATAACATTTATTTTGCCCTTAGAAAATTAGAAAAAGAAGTAAATCTATGAGACGTCGGAGCCCACCCTATAAGGCAAAAAAAAAAAACTACAAGCAGGCAAAATATAATACAGGAAAGTATTTACCAAACTAGGGTCAACATTTTTTTCAAAGGCATTAGTAGCTGTCGATTCTGTTGAACGAGTTGCTCAATAAATAATACATGGTGCGAGGGTATCAAGGTGTGCATCAACTCTCAGAGCAATGACAACGAAAACTGAGTCGACAAAATCACACATCACAACTAATTGCAGTCACTGAGCAATTTAATGAGTTGTTCAACTGTACGGAGCCCACAATGAGCAGAACACTAATATGTTTAATTTACTTGGACTTACGTTGCACAAAACGAATAACGTGAGCTTGTGCACTAAATAAAGATCTTAGAACCAGTGGTGCCAGATTGGGCACTTTGTCATATTTTGAGCCATATTTTTTCTTAAAAAAACGATAGAAATGAAAAATGAGCGCACAGCACAATTTTGGGCTACATATAGTTTTACAAATTGTGTGTTAATTTTGTTTGTTTTATTCATTCACAAAACTGAAAAAAAAATTTTTCAAACAAACCCGCACTTTTAAAACTTGGTAGCACTCTTGCAGCCAAGTGACATCGAACAGTCGTTCCACCAATTTAATTTGCAGGCCTTTTGATTTTACACAACCCACAAAATCCAATTGCAGAAGAAGAAGTCAAATAAAATTCACGGCACGCATAATTGAGATGGGTAAATGGGAAAAGTACTCAAGGAATTGGGGAAATTTTCAAACGATTTTTGGGCTTCTGTCTGGGCAACGATTTTGTGCTACAATTTTTTTCAGGTTTGGGTGCTTAAAGCGAACTTATTACTGGCAACCCTGATTTGAACCAGTTTGGTCAACGAAATAGTTTAATAGACTATTAAACAAAACTGTTTTGGTAAATTGCGCACGTAGTGGACGACCGCCATTAATGTTGGTTCACACTTTTGTATTGAAAGTATAGTTTTGGTCCGCTCCGACAGAAGAAAACTGATTGAAGTATGAAGATTTTACAAGACAGGTATTGCATCCGTTTCACTTTCCTTCGAGACGTGGAAAGAGGCCCATTGCTTGCTTTTTCGGGAGTTTATATCTGGGACCACTGACTAAATAGTCAACCACATTTCATATCATTTATTTCGATTTACCTATACACATTAAGATATAATATCTTAAAAACTAGTGATAGGCTATACATTTGACAAAAAAGAGCTTAAACCTAATATTACAAAAAAAAAAAAAAAAGAGAAGAGAAAGATAGAAAAAAATGTTCAGACCTAAGCGAAAACAAAACAGAAAATGGAGATACAAGATAGGGGTGGATATAGTGGGACTAAAATAGAAGCAAAAGGAAAAATAAGGTAGGAGAGAGTAGTGTTTAGGAAATTAAAAAATAACGTCTTAAATCTTGCTGGGTCACTGATTCTTTTAATTTGGCACGGCAAAAAATTCCAAAGACGAGTAGCGTTAATGAAAAACTTGCGATCAGATATCAGGGAATCATAAGGTGGCTTAATAAAATTGGTCAGACCTTACCGAACAAGCCCACGTAAATCTTTCATAAATGTATGACGGTTGATGGGTAAGCAGTATATTAGCAAGCAAAGTTAAAGTTCGAAGCTCAAAGTAGCTCTCGAGCGGCATGTTGAGAAGACGAGTAGAAAAACTCGACAATCTATCGTATCTACGGAGCCCAAAAATATAACGAATAGCACATGAAACGACGGCGTTAGGTCTTATCGCCCAAGGTCATACCGCCCAAGTTCAAAATGTTATAACGACCAAATTTTTTCTTAAGAATTTGATGTTGTAAAATTTACTGAAATTTGGGCAAACTGCCATTGATATTGGGCATTATGACATTACTTACGTGGTAAACGACGCTTGGTCTGATTGCCCAAGGTCGTAACGCACAAATTAAGAAATGTCATAACGCCCAAAAGCTGTCACGTGACCCAAAATATTGTGGCATAATTTGTCAAAAGATCCAATTGGATTGTCATATCGGCCAAAAATACTTTAAATACGATTTGGGCGTTATGGCATTTTTAATGAAACAGTTTGGGCGTTGTGATATTTTCTTAAATTTGTAATTTTTTCGAAAACTGTACAATTAAAACTTGAAAAGTTAAAATGTAACGTTAAAACAAAAAAAATATGAATGGGCTTATTATGAATGAAGTTGATCATAATGTCAAAACTGGAAAAAATAGGAAAGGTATTAGAAAGTAGCAGATTGTATTAGAGTGCGGCCGTGAGTGCACCGAAATGGAAGGTGAACATTTTGTGTTTGTAAGTGGGAGAAGAGTGAACTCTAACTTAATTTATTTAACAAGTGAAAAACAATTATATAAAAAAAATCAACATACAGCAAAAAACTGCAATGCGCGCGTTGAAGTCTTATTCGCTGGTATATGCTTAAAAACTAATAATTCGATTCACACAAGAAAATGTATATAATGAACGAAAAATAATAGAAGCTCTAAAAAAAGAATGTTCAAGTCCTTCAGCAGTTCTTTTAAGCGACACCAATTCTTCGAGTGGCATCAGAAATATTTTTCAAAATGTTTGTGCAAGGTTATTCGTTTCGTGTAACAATAATGGAGCGGCGGCGACGCGCGGGTCCTAAGCGGTAGCGGCGTGGTTCGGGCGCGCAGCCGCCCCCCCCCCCCCCCCCCCATCCACTCCGGGTTTCTGTTGTGGATACAATGCAAGTTTTTTTATAATATTTTGAAAAATATAATTTTTTGTTCCTTTTTAAAAATTTGTTACCTACAGTTTTGTTATTTTCTTATTCAACGTTTTTCTTTTTGGGTCATTTGACTTAATATTTGGGCTTTTTGACGCTTTTCTTCTTATCTTTTTGGGTCATGTGCCAGTTTTTGGGCCTTTTGACACATTTTCATTTTGTGTGTTAAGAGCATTAGCGATGATTTCTAAAATATTATTTATGTCAGTTTTCGTTTGGGCGTTATGCCATTTCTTGATTTGGGCCTTATGACATTTGAGGAAAGTATTGGGCGTTGTGGCACTTCTTTTGGGCTTTCTGGCGCTTTTTCCCTTTGATTTCTTAAAGAAATTTGGCTTTTGGGTGCTATGACATTTTGTGATTTGGGCGATAAGACCTAACGCCTGAAACGACATTAAGTTTTCTTTTGCACACGTAACTGCAACTACTAAAAATTTCACAAGATTGGTAAAATTAAGGACATCACAAGCATAGCATAGTTTTTAAAGGGTTATACCGCTGGGAGACCCAAAGAGTGCGTATTACTCCATAAGCCTTTCCCACTGTAACATTAACGTGCTCGTCTCATGTGAGGTTGAAGTTGAAAACACTCCAAAGTTCCTAGCCGATTCGGCATATTCAATATATGTATTATTTAATATAATGCGATGGAAATAAGACAAGTCGAGTCTGCTTTTGGATATAACCAAGCACTTAGATTTTGCTGGGTTTATAGCGAGACTATTAAGTTGAGCCCAGTAAGCTACTTTCTCAAGATCCTCATTTACGCAACAAGCACCATTTTCGATGAGACTAAGATTATAGCTGTAGTACTTCATCAGAATACATATGAGACGAACAGTTTTT
This sequence comes from Cheilosia vulpina, assembly GCA_916610125.1. NCBI lineage: Eukaryota > Metazoa > Arthropoda > Insecta > Diptera > Syrphidae > Cheilosia > Cheilosia vulpina. The sequence goes on along the minus strand of OU744279.1, from coordinate 37,364,821 downwards.
GATGATAGATGGAATTTCATTTACATACAAGGAAAACAATAATGGACCTAGTATTGAACCCTGTGGGACACCATTACTGTTTGTAAATAGGATAATATAAGCTTTACAGCTTCCGGCGAAAAATTGTAAGTCCGATGAAGTTTATCTGAAAGTTTGCCATGTACCAATGTATCAAAATCAAGGAGCACAAGGAAGCTTACCTTGTCTTCGTCGAGTGCTTGCTGAAGAACTTCTATGACTTTCAACAGAGCAGTAACATAGCAATGCTAAAGTTAAAAAAATTATACGCCTTAAGGAATTCGCTCATCTGTTTTTGTTTTTAAATCCGTTCATGTTCTATCAAAGTCGACGAGGTCTCAGCGGTACCGAGAGAAGTCTACGGATCTTTGGGTTTTCCAAGCCCCAGGCTGCGTAAATTATTCCACAACTGTTTCCCATTTGCTGAAGAAGTACTAAGTATTTCAGAAGGTGTCGTGATGACTTCTTTGTGTTGGTGAGTATGCGATAATATATATTAAAAAAATGATGAGGCCGAGATGAGATTGGCACAACACTTTAGCAGAAATTATATTATTAAAATAAAATAAAAATCCAACTTTAACACTGTTTATATCAGCACTGTATGTGAAATGAAGGAGAAAATGTTAAAATGTAAGTTAGTTAAAACGCGAGTTAATGACCGAAAACGGGGAAAGAATTACCAGTACAATAAAAACATGTCTCTCTTAAAGCTCTCATTTTGTTGGAGTTTTACATAATCATCAAAAAAATCCAAAATAATCGTAATGATCCTTCTTCTTGGTAGTCACCTCAAAACCAAGATAAACATCGTCGATCAGTTCATTAACTGACCGTGCCCACCCTCCGAGTAGTGCGATTTCCGGTTAACATTGGAAATAATTGTTTTTCTACGTCGTTACTCATTATTTAAATTACAACTATTGAAACCATCGCCTCAGTGGCACGGCGTCCATCCGCATAGTAAACACACAAAGCCCTCAATCGAACGTACACGTGGACTGAATCGCCCCAAATAATGACACCTAATAACTTATCGCCAGTATTTTCATTTGTAAATATCCGCCGCAAGACCATCATTACAACCCTGAAACAGCAGTTACTCGTACTCCCGTGCCCAAACGTAATTACGATGACGATGATGCCAACACCCTAAGACATCCAATTTATATAAACTTATCACCACCATTGTGGTGGGGGATATCAAACCAGTGATAACTAATACATCACTTCTTTGCCGCCACCCTCAAAACAAATTACGATGTCGGATTCGCATTAACATCACGCACCCCAGGGCCCGCCTTCTTCTAAAACCAAAGTCATTTGATGAAGCTCCAAAGTAATAACAATTTAACCGAGATCCTGCGGAACATCAAATAGCTAATAGTGTAATCGGTTTCGTCAAAATGTCTTCAGCAGGGTATCGAATCAATAGCGGGGCGGTGTGTAACTTTACCCGCACGCGATTTGAGTTTGGTCCTTGGTGTCGCTGCGAATGTTCGTCCTGTTCAGCATGAAGGGTATACGAAGAGTTATTCGAACAGAATGCCGTCTGAGGCGAAAGAATTGCGAAAATCTTTACCTCTGGAATGTTTCCAGTGAATTTATGTCTATCGAACCTGCATTCCTTTACTATTAGGGGATGTATAGAGGAATAGTGACACTCGACTTGGATTAAGTTATCACATCGTTTATGTGGGTGGACATGTCACCATGCGTTCGTCTTCGTAGTAACTCGATCAGACATTCTTCAAATTCGTCGGCAGCGTACTATGGGTGTGATTTGAATATTAAGTGGGATAACGGTTTTGGTAAGAGAGCAACGCGAAAATACTCCATACAGACGAGTGACGCTGATAGACAATTGCCTGTGGAACACTAAAGTAGCTGGCTCTTAGGGTTAAAAACGAGACCTGCAGTGTCAAAAAAAACTTTATTTTTATTTCAAAAAAGGATTCTGCTCAAGTAATGGATCTGATCAAAAGTCACTAAGTTAAGAAAAGTATTTATAACTAGATTTGCGTGCGACTTCGTAAATATGCCTTGAAGCTGGTTCTCCTATCAATTCTGTCTCACCTTTTAACCTATTTCCATCGTCGACGAAAGGGAATAAAAAAAACATGCGCAACCATTTTCCAATGAAAGACACGACTGAACTGACATCTGACACCTGCAACCGAAAAGGTTAAGTGAGTCCCGAAAGAGTTGGTCGATTGTGGTGAAATGAAAACTATATGCTGCTCCAAGTTTCGCCCTGTGGCACTCTTAAAAATCCACATGGATTGGGTAAGTAGTTATAACACGATACAAATCCACCAACAAACGGATAAACTTTACAACTTTACTTAATTGTTTAAGAACCTTTTTGAAACCAATTAACAAGTGGAAGCCTGCGACTGTCGCAGTTGAGAATTTATACATCCCTAGGGATACGAAGAAGACGAATGGGACCTAAGTCGGAGCAATCTCCCGCTGTTTTCGAAATTCTGCGAGTTTTACAACTTTTTAAGAAACACTTTTCCTGTAAAACTTTTGCCTGTATGAAAGTGTTTATGCCGCGAATATTTTGGGAAGAGTTTTGTATTTATTATATTCCACCATGTCTTGCATTTTGTTAGACTTTAGATGGCGTTTAGTTGCATTCTCAATTGTTTTGTTGCATATAATCTACCACAGCCAGTTTTCCAATCCAATCTAATCCGCAGTCTTGATAGGAACATCGTGAACTTTTTTAAAATTTTCTAAACTTACATGCGTTGAAATATTTGGCAATATAGAGTACATCCTAAGTGTAGATTTATTTAGCTCGTGGGACTCGCAAACCCTATTCAGCTAGATTAGATTTAGATTTTAGATTTAGATTAGATTTAGCTACTCTTCAGCCAATACCGCTTGGCGAAAAATTCAAGTGCGAGAAAGTGTGATCAATCGCAAAGAGGTTCAATTGCTGCAAGTAATGTGGGATAGGGAACACACCCAATCAGGGCCGCCAACACAAAAATACAGACAAGGAAGAGGAGAAAAAGAGGAAAGCACGGTAATAGACGGCGAGGACAAGAAGACGGAAAGAAAGGTGATCTGGAAGAGAGACAGAAAAGACGGCAACGCAGTTCTTGTTTTAACTAAAAATAATTAGCCATTATTCATTTTTTTTTTTGTTTCAAATAAAAGTCAGTTTAAAGTGGTTGTGTTTTTTTCCCCGAATTCTCCGGCCTCCGGCAAGGAAACCCTACAGAAATATTATTGGAGAGTTTCCAGACAGTGAATTGCACGAGGTCATCTAGTAACCAACGAACCTTGGTCAGTGCCATAGCCAGGATTTTGTTTCCGGGGGGACTTGCTTCCAAATCTTACGAGAAATTCTTTAAGTAAAATACTATATATATGTAAATTTTGATTGAGGTAACGAAAGGGAAAAGAAATTAAAGTACCAATTTTAATTTTAGTTTAAAACTCAACTTTATTTAATACAGCAATTCATGCTGTTGCTTCCGCGATCATAAATCCTACTGAGGCTTGTTGCCTTCTCTATTTATACTGTTTCGCAGAACAGATTAAATAGATTTATAACCAATGAGCGATCGACACAATATATTTAGATTGCTGCATGGTTATGTGGTTGTTATCTATTTTAGGGGTTGTTGGTGGTTCTGATATAACATGTACCTATTGCAATTCATTGATTTTTATTCGTTTTCAAATCGTATGTTCTTTAAGCTAACATAGTTCAGCCCCTTAAGCCACATACCCCCCCCCCCCCCTCCCTCCTTGGCTACGTCACTGCCCTTAGTGCTATCTACGATTATCTTTAAAAATAAAAACCCAACAAGCGGGGTCGCTGGAGCTAGACCAAATGTTTCTCCAAAGTAAAATCTAAGCCAACAACCTGCCCGACGGCTGTCTGTCATACAGCTGAAAGAAAATATCTAGTGTACGGTTCGTGATATAGAGCGAAGTAGGCTGCAGACCGAAACAAGGTGGTCCGCTTTCGAAAGTGTTTGCAACTAAATGGGCACTTGGTCATCTGAAAAATATCATTTTTATAAAATTATGTACTAACAACATTTAACAAAAATAAATAAACGACATAATAGTCAGTTTTTTTATTAATCAGCGCGTATCGCATTTTCGAAATAAAAGGGCTTTACTAATAATCATTTAACCTGCACACTAAATATTTTATAGAAGACTTGTAGGCTGAATTCAATTTGAGTGCCCCCGAAAAACGCTATCTCTGTCAACCACATCTTAGGTTTTATGTCCTTGAGAAGATGTTGCCAGATATCACTGAAAACTACTTTAAAGTAGGTATGCTACTTTAACTTATACACAGCACTCTCCCCCACTCAAATTGAAAACAACCCTTACATAACAATTGCTATGATTATAAATTTTCAATAGCGTTGACGCAACTTGATTTTCTCAGTTACCTTACGTTTTCCTTTCCTTAAGGCTATAGGTAAATTAATATTGCTTTTCGATACATCAGAAACTCTAGGGAAACGCTCTGGATTAGGTTCAGCTGGTCTAGGTTTATTACTTTTTAACTTTATATTAATGTCCTTTGGAATAAAATCAGGACGAGCTTGAAACTTTTCACAAGAACGTTTCCTTAGTTGATTTTGATGTACATATCGAATCTTAGAATTCAATTCAACGAGATATGTTAAACTGCTAACTATTTTTTTAACAATTGCTGGAACCCACCGAATTACATTTTTTAACTCACTTCTATATAAAACTCTCTCCCCCACAAAAAAAATCTCAAATTGGGTAGCAATTTCTTCTGTTTCCAATACATTTTTAGAACCTTCTCTTTTAATTCCCACTTCACTTGAAATAGACGGAAAAACTTCCTTTAATCTCCCATCAAAATTAACTTTAGGATTAATATAATCTAAATTTTTCAAAGGCTTAAAAGATAGTATGAGCTCGGAGGGTGATTTGCCAGTGACAGTACACGGAGTGTTATTATACACCATTAAAAATTCAAAAATGTTGTTTTCTAAATTCGAACTACTTTGCTTTTCTAAAACCAGTTTTCCCAATGTTGACTTCGCCGTTTGAACCCCTCGTTCAGCCAACCCATTACTTTGGCTATGGTAAGGCGGAGTTGGTTTGTATTCAATTTTTTTAGTGAAGCAGTATTTTCTGAAAAGAGACGCACTAAACGGGGGACCATTATCCGTAACTATGCATTTTGGGTATCCAAAAACCACAAATATTTCCCTTAGCTTAACTAAAAGAGATGATAAATTAGTTGACGTCATAATTTTGACCACAAAGAATTTGCTATAAGCATCAACCATAATCAAGCAGGTCTTACCTGCAAAATGGAAAAAATCCAAATGGATCCTATCGAACGGATGCTTGGCGCATGGCCACTTAGTGTCACATTTTTCTTTCGGAACCTTCCCGGTGCTTTCGCAAATAGAGCATTCACCTACATATTTCTCAATGTCTTTATCAATGCTAGGCCACCACACGTATGACCTAGCTAGCATCTTCATACGGACGATGCCGACATGACCTTCGTGTAAGACCTCCAAGACCAAACTATTTACATTACGAGGGATGACTATCCTGTGATTGTAGAAAACACACTGATCTTCTATACAGAGCATATTCCTTTTTAAAAAATATACCCGCAAATCATCTTTTATAATTTTAGGCCACCCGACTCTTAGAAATTTTGAAACTGACGACAAAACCTTATCGTCCGAAGTTTTTCTCTGTATCATTTCAAAATCCACGAGATTATCAGAGCTAAAATAAAAAATAGGCACTTGCTCCACTTCGGAGTCAACACTTAATGAGCCCTTCCTATATACAATTTTGTATTGGTACTGAGACAACAGTATTGACCAACGCTGAAGTCTAGCTGATGCTACAGCAGAATTCTGTCTGCTTGGATTAAATATTTCTTTGATAGCCATATTATCTGTAACTAAAACAAAATCATGGCCATAAATATATGTGTGAAATTTTTTCACAGCAAAGACAACCGCTAGACCCTCTCTATGCAACTGAGAATAATTACGCTCAGCTGCATTTAACGTGCAAGAAGCAAAAAACACTGGCTTCTCTACCCCTTCTACTAAATGAGCCAAAATGGCTCCCACTCCTACTGGACTGGCATCCGTAAGAACCACAATTTCCTTACTAGGGTCGTAGAGTTCCAAAAGACTGTTATTGAGTAACGACTCTTTGCATTTTCTGAATGCCTTCTCGCATTCCGGCGACCATATGAACTTCTGACCCTTACGCCTTAAACAGTTCAACGGGTAACTATCCGACGAAAAGTTCGGTAAGAATTGATTATAGAAGTTTAATAACCCCAAAAAGGATTCAAGTTGTTGCACATTACTTGGAGCAGGTGCCTCGACAATGGCCTTAACCTTTTCTTGGTTTGGTCTCAGCCCTTCACTGGAAAGAGTGTGTCCCAAAAATTCAACGGATGATTTCAAAAACCTGCACTTTGCTAAATTAATTCTAACATTGTGTTTACTTAAGCGTTGCATAACCTCGAATAACAAAGCAAGGCATTCCTCATTTGTTTCAGCTCCAATTATAATATCATCAATATAACTCTTTACACGCTTTAACCCCAGCAAGATCCTGTCCATAATGGATTGAAAAATACCCGGTGCACTACTCACACCAAGAATAAGACGCGTAAATGCAAACAGCCCCTTGAACGTATTTATAACTAGCAATTTCTTTGATGCTTCAATTACCGGAACTTGTAGGTATGCACCTGAGAGATCTATAACACAGAAAACACGGCATCCCGACAACAGGGCAAAAATTTCTTGGATCTTCGGAATCGGATAATACATTGTATAAATGCACCTGTTTATTGTGACTCTGCAGTCCACACATATTCTTATCGAGCCATCTTTTTTAGGCACTATAACAATTGGGCTTGCCCACCGGCTGACGTCAACCTTCTCTAAAATTCCTTCGTTTACTAACCGGGCTAACTCTAATTCAACCTTATCGCGCAATTTAAAAGGGACACTGTAAGCTACGTGAAAAATGGGAACGGCGTCTTCCTTAAGAACAATATCTGCTTCAAAACCCGTTATTGGTGACTTTAAATTGGGATCCACAACATTGGGAAATTTAGCTTTGATTTCCTTGATTACATTTACCTCATCTGTGATTTGACCGATAGATACAACACTTTCAAACCCGTTTCTCCAGTTCGGAAACAGAATGTCGATCCAGTTACGACCCATTAGACTTAATTTTGGTGTATCACCTTTGACAACAATTACAGGTAAAGTAAACTTTTGGCCAGAAAAAATTACCTCCGAGCTCATAACTCCCAACTCCTGAATTTTGCTACCTGTAACTGACACAAGATTACAATTATTATTCACTAAAGCACATTTAGAAAAACTTAAATTATAAAGTTCCTCGCTCATAATAGTTGTTGCTGCTCCAGTATCTACTTCCATTATCAAGACATTTCCATTGACAATCACACGGCATATTTGAGGATGACTGCTGGCATTCGAACTGCTGATGACCTTAATGACATTCGACGACGATGACTCTTTTTTTGCTCGACACATGGTAGAAATGTGGCCCTTTCTATTGCACGCAAAACACTCCCAGTTGACTGCGGGACAATCGCGATGCGCTGGACGACCACAACGTTGGCACTGACTGTTGTTGCGACTACCTGATGACTTTGAGTTGTGACTTACTGTACGGGGATTTGATGACGAACCGGTTTGTTGGTACTGCTTGCCGTTGGAATACTTTGATTGCTTCTTATCATAATATGTTGACTTCGTAGACTTGTTGTTGCCGGACAAGTAGACAGCATGTGTGTGGACTGGAAGTTGGACTGACGATGCGGCTTTTTCCGATGCCTCAATAGACAGGGCTCTATCACAATATTGCTCGAAGGAAAGATTATCATGCTCCAACAAAGCCTGTTGGATTTTTTCGTGTCTCAGGCCGACAATAAAACGATCCGAAAGCTGATCGTCCAATATCTTCAGCTTGTATATTCCTAATTTAACATCTTGGGAGGCCCTTACCGTTGTTTGGGGATCAGAACGTTCGGTGACTGTTTCGGCTGGTTGAATAGAAATGCTGTCTAAAAATCGCCAAAATAGCATTCCTGTGACGCTGCTTTCAGTCTCACGATATATTCACTAATGGATTCCCCAAGTTGCTGCACGAGTGTGTGAAACCTAAACCGCTCTGCCCTTTTGTTGGGTTTTGGGGCAAATTGACTGCGTAGTAAGGCAATGTTCTGCGTAAAATTGTTTTCAATGGGATCTGCCGGGTATGTTAGCTTTGCCAACAGTTCGTACATAGATTTTCCCATGATTCCAATAAAATATGTATTTTTATCTTCATTTTTTATAGCATTTAGTTTAAAGAAATTAATTAAACGATTTTCGTAGTCTTTGAAATTGTCCCCAATTTCGTATGGTTCGACATAACCAATGAGTTTTGACATTTTGCACGTGAGCGTTTTTTTTTTTTTTTTTGTTTTTTTACGTTTCACTGATTTTTTTGTTTTTCTTCGATTTTTTTCCTCGTCGCCAATAAATGTTATGTATAAAATAAAAAGACTGCACGCGTTCTTTAATCCAACATCTTTTTTTAATTCCAACAAAGAACTTAAAACTAATTACTGGCGATACACGTCTGACCTGTAGGCTGAATTCAATTTGAGTGCCCCCGAAAAACGCTATCTCTGTCAACCACATCTTAGGTTTTATGTCCTTGAGAAGATGTTGCCAGATATCACTGAAAACTACTTTAAGGTAGGTATGCTACGAAAAATGGACACTAAAAATGATTATTAGTATCGCGGAAAGTCTCATAAAAGTCTATTCCTTTAATGACTGGACAGGAAGCAATATTAAATCTTTTTTTTTTATGTGGTTGGAAATGTAAAGCGTACTACAATTAATGATAAATAAATGCGTTTAATATTGGTGATGGTAATCGGTTTAGAGGTTCTTAAATAGCACATACCAATTGCTTTCATATTTTATGATACCCATTTAAAGACAGTGTCCTGATGAAACTATATATTCGGGGGAGTTCAACAAATGACGCGAAAATAATCTTTGAAAAGGGTGAAGATTTGTTATGTAGCTCTTCTGGAACATGTGCCACTTCATGTAAAGTTTACTTTTATTACTTTAACGGGTGCTCACATGAGTTCATAATAGCCAGGTGCAGATGACAAAAGATCACAAGTGAATAACAGGTTTTCAGTAGGGTTCCCGTTCAGAATAATATACTTACAGTGTAGCTGTAGGGTTACTGCGGGGTATAATCCAATTCAATTGTACGGGGTAGGTGAGGGTACAAAAACAATAACTTGAGCCACTCTCCCTCAATAAGAATGCAAAAAATTTGAATATCAAAATCCAACAGTGGCTACCTGTATCAAGTACCAATGCTAATTGAAAAGTTTTGCAAAATATGGTAGAAGAATGTAAATCTTCTACCAGGTTAAAGGTATAATAAGGAAAGTTGAACCCTTTTTAGAATAATTCGGCCAACCTTTTAATACTTAATGTAGAAATATTTTACACTGTTTCATTTCCACCTTGAAAAGTGAAAAGTTGCGTGCTGGACAAACTAGTCAAAGTTCGGAATAGCTAATCCTCGGTATTGCAAAGACGACTTATTTTTATTTATCCACCTTCCATCAAATTAGCACGATTGGGTTAAATGCAGTTGTCACGGTAATTTCTAGAATTGTTACTACAGCGAGACGTGAAAAACGTTAAAAACAAACTGCGAACTGAGGAAAGGTCATGCAGGCAGAAGGGTGTCAGACCAACTACATAATTTGACTATTTTTCGGACATTAAGCTAGTGTAGTACATTCAAAAAGATGGCGACGCCCTCAAGTGTCCGTACTATATAGGATCCTGATATTGGGTGACGTTAATAGATAAAGATTACTAAGATTGCTTTCGCTGATCATTGAAGAGTTGGACGACTGTACTGTTCGAGGCATTCCGGAAACAATGTTATGTAAGGAAATCGGAAGAAGTTTATCGACTGAAAATATATGCAATACAGAGAATAGCTTTTTTCTCGAACAATTTCCTGCAAAGGAGTGTGTGTATGCCAATGACTGTGGCATGGTTGCCAAAGGTACGAGCCAAAGCGGTCACGATCACCGGTCTTCTTTTCCAAGTTGCAGATGATGGTACCTTCAGCCATCTGAGACAAAGGCTTCACATTTTCAGATTTGCGTCTGCAATACAGGAACGTATGCATATACGGGTGCGATGAACATTTCCTTGCGGATCTTGTAGCAGTAGGGATCACGGATCGACTGCCAATGGAGCACCACGACCTGGATCCTGGATGATTTCTGTGACTAAACCCCTGATGTACGTTGCCAACAATTGATAGTGTTATTCTGCACGAATAACACTATATTGTTGCCTTAAAAGATCGAAAGCCGTCTGAAAAAAAAAAGAAATCTACCATGCAAATTCGCAGCGGGACTAACAACGCGATGCAGTGCAATAGCCTGCAAATATTTATAATGAGAAAAAAGTACAGGGAATAATCGAGTGACTGCATTAACTAGATACGTTCACACCTGTCATTCATAGATAAAGTAAATCCAACAGGTTAATAGTGTACATCTTAAAATTGTAATAAGTTCCATTCCTTTGACTGACGGCTGTGTTTAGATATAGACCTCCAGAAACCTGTAACACGAACATGAAAAGGAAATTTCACGCTACATTCCCTTCACGGAGAACCTTCTTGCCAATAAATCTTTTAAGGACCAGGAATCGGAATGAAACACTGACACAAAAATACAGGTGACAGGTTTTAATTTTACGATGGATGTGTTTAGCAAACGAAATATTCTATTTTAAAAATCGTAAACAGAACCACCTAGGACATGCTCATAGGTCGGAATTGCTTAAAATTTGAAAAATAATATTAGAAAAGCTCGTAGCAAAGCTGGATCTCTATATGCACCCACAGAAAGTCACATTCACCTAGCTTAGTATTCCTTAGAGTTGCAATTCGGAAATTTTTTTAACATTTGTTTCGTCCTTTTTTTCATATGGAGAAGGCGCTTCAAAACTTTCGCCAATGTTGTTATTTTAAAATAAAAACCTTTAATATGTTACGCAGTTACCTATCACAACACTTCTATAGTGTTTCGCGAGTCAAATGTTGCGTAAATATTTATTATTCAAAAATTCGAAATATGCAGAATAGCTCCAGAAATGGCACTTTTTTTAAATGACATTTTTTCAGAATTCTGCAGGGCGCACTCTGCCTGTAGGCATCTGAGATCTAAGTAGGAGCATACGAAAGACAAAACACAACACCAACAGTAACAAGCATAGAGCCGAAAATGATCCTTTCACTTTATTAAAGAAAACAGGAGAAGAGGAGCAAACAACGGAGCACATACTCTGCGAATGCCCTGCTGTGGTCAGGGGCAGAGTGATCCATATGCAAAGGGCGTATTTAAGCCCTGCAGAGATAGAAAACATGGAACCAAGAAGGGTACTGAGGTTTAAAAAGAGCCTCAACACCTCCCTGGGTCAAATAAAAGAGGCCAACAGAGTAGATCTCTTCTGGTCGCAGTGTACAGGGCCTATTCCTTACAATACAATACAATACAATTAAAGAAAACACAAAAGCCAGGCCCACGGTTGCCACTTTGGTAATTTTTTACCAAACTTGGTAGTTTTTCTTTTGTTTTCTTGAGTTTTGGTAATTTTTATCTGGTTATGGTAGCTTTTTGAGCAGGAGCACAAAAAATACGTATCACCTCATTCAAGTGCTGCATTAATGTTTCTGAGTGCTTTGCATTCTACACTTCTCTTTTAGTTTTTATTTATTGAATTATTGAATCAGTTTTATTGGTTTGGTTATACCGCCAACTTAATACGATTTCGCTATCATCATTTTGTTTACCGCTAAGGGCTCTCTCTTTTAGTTTCTCTGAAGAAATGGACATTTTTACACTGCCATGCCGTTTTTTTTATAATATGTTCGGAAATCCTACCAAATATTGTGATGACCTTTGAGAATAAAAAAATATGTTAAAACAGAAGATATTTTTTCCTAGAATTTAGACCAGTTTGGTTCCCCAGACGAAATTTCAACTGTTCAGTATTCACGATGGACCCAGGCTGCCTGGAATTTTTTTATCAACTCACGCCCTAACTACCCCATCCACCTTCATCCATCGTAAAATTAAAGAGTGATGTTGGTAGCCTTTGTTTAAATAGTCCTTCGTTTTAAGAGTCCTTCTTTTTAAAATCAAAAAAAAAATTAAAAAGACCCATAGCAAAAGTGCAATCATTCTCCCAAGTGGTGACTGCGACATCTGTTGTATTCTACTCAGACTACAATTCTTGCACCGTAAGCTCTTTGAAGCTTTTACATCCGACACAAAACAGACTTCTCCTTGCAGGGTCAAACGTACTTGGGGTAGGCGAAACAGCTTTCTGCAAAGCACGCACACATTCAACATCCGAATTTGAACACCACCCCCTGAATACCATCCCCTTATGATCAGCAAATGTCAAGTGTTAAAAAGCGCGCACTAACAATCCCGCTCGGAAAAACAATCAGAATACTTTCCTGAAAACTCCTTGAAAAGGGATATACACCCTTCATGTGAATTAAAATACAGTGACTATGAATAATTTGTCCGACAAAATGCTTGACAGTCACGAGAAGGCAGTACGGCACAATCGATTACACACTATGATATAGACGCGCCCCGTGCTCTCTATTCCATCTGCAACCTCAAACTTGTTCGCCTGTATTGGTTAGCCGAAGCACGTGTCCGTAATTCCTAGAAAAGACAGGGCAGAATCCAGTAAATATTTGTAACGCAATTTGAGGGGAAAGACCATGTGTGCGGGAGAAGAATACCTACTCAAAAGGGAGCAGCAATAAAAGAGGGTCATCTGCAGAGTTGTGAAGTGTAAACCCATCATCAAGGTCAAATCCGCATCACCTACTATACGAATACAAATACAACAGAGTTTGTGTGCGGAAATGCTGCGATGGCAGGGATGATGATGGCATGAAGCGCTCTTTGATGATGACAGGTTATGGCACCGTAATTTGAAATTCATTATTCATAGTTGGACCTTTTTGTCGGCTTTTATGAACGTACATTTCCTCAATTTCGTGGATAAATTTTCTTCTCTTTTCTAGCTCCCGCAGAGTGGTTATTGTGGTTCAGCTGAAATGGATACAAATTTAATTAGACGCCAGCAATTAAATCTAATGTTACTATCGGGCAATTTAGCGAAGATTACTGTTTGTATTGATTATATAAGCCGACGCATAGTGGGAGCGTAATTAAGGTCTACGAAAATGGGATACACCAGGGCCAGTTGAAGAAGGATATGTTTTTGGCAGCCCAAAAGGAATTCAAGCAAATGAAATCTCACAAAATGTCCAATTGAATCTGAGACTAAATGGCAATAGAGAATGACCCAATGTCCTGGTCCCGCCATTCACACGAACGACAATTAGTTGAAATTTAACTTCAAAGACAACTGAAAATATTGTAAAAGACAACGATACCTGACAGAGTACAAAATATGTCTCAAAATGTATGTGTGTAGGTGTAGACGACTTTTCTACCCCTACCTATTATCAGAATGACGCGAATTGTGGCAATTTGCCTTGTCTTGAATTTTCCATGTGAATTTTTGCTTCTGAACTTCTTCGCGGGCGCACATTTAAAAGGAAAAAGCTTCTCCCCCCCCTTATTCCATTAGCTTTAATGGCATCTACTTTAACAATCTTAATAAAATCGAAGTCACAAACTAACTAAAAGTTCGGTAAAATGTCAGTTACATATTTTCGATCCAGAGAAAACGTTAAGAGCGTGACGATATAATTTCATTGAAAACGTAATGACCTCTGAACTGCGGATAAATCTTAATGGCGCATACAAATTTGATTTCTACAAATCAAAAGAACTCGGAGTCCTGGGAGATTAGGGGGAATATGGTACCTTGCATTTGGGAATTGAAACACTTAATTGGGTAGGGAGTGGATGTAAATAAAACGTGCGACCTGGCGTAAGAATTATACGTATTCCCCTTTCACCTTCCGATACTTACTGATAGATGTGGCAAAGTGTACAGAGGCTCTGCACTAGGTCGAAGTCTAAAAATAAGGCTTTTAAAAAGAGCGATTTTACGACGATTCTTGAAGTACGTAGGGTAAGATAGGACAAGGTACAATGGAAGAATGGATGGATCAAGAGACAGTACTGTACTCATCTTGGGAGATCGGTTAGAATAAAATTTGTTGACTTTAAACTGATAACTTGCAAATGGTTAAGTTCTAATTGAAAAGGAATTTTTAGACCCCCTAGGGACGGTTGCAGGGCCAGTCTGGGGTATGAGGTCAATTTGTGCTTTGCAGCAACTCTAGTAATACCTCCGTGGAAATAAGTTCCCACGGCTTACTTGAATTCTATGGACAGCAAACTGGGCTTGAGTTACCGCATCCGTTATCGAGTACTACGTGACTTAATTTGTTATTCTTTTGCATGTATAAAATCCACAAAATTCAGCTACATTTTCTCGCTCACGGATGCGGTAATTCGACTCCTGGTTTCTTATAGACACTCGAATTCAATTTTCTTAAAGTGTGCATATTCGAAGGGCACAAGTCAACTCAAACCACTATCCCGCTCAGGAGTAGAAATTCGATTTGGGCGAGCTAGCGCATTTTTAGTGTTAAGGTTACATTTTTCGAACTCAAAGTGGCGAAATTTTCCATGCAAAATTGACCAACAAAATATTTAGTGTGAAGGTTACAAATGATTATTAGTAAGGCTCAGAGTCTTTACATTTGCTAATTCACCTATATCACAGACAGCTGCAATCAATGGTCTCAGAATCGAGGCATCATCAGTTTGGTAGCTAAATTCTAAAATTCAACAATATCATTCCAAAAACAAAAAATAAAGCACAGCGAGGGAAAATATCGGGCTAAGAGAAGAAGAGCGTGCATAGAAAAAGAAGGGGATCAATCTAGTCTTCCCGCCCAAGGGTAATGAAGGCTGTAGTGACCGTAAGAACAGCCGGTGGTATCATAACAAAGAAAACCAACTGACGTGCATTTGGGAGGGGCGTTACTCACTAGACACTAAATATGATTATTAGTATCGGGCATAAAACGCACTCGGCGCTGTGGCTTAGTGGTTAGTGTGTTGGACTACTAAGCGAGGGGTCCCAGGTTCGAATCCCGAGAAAAAAACCCAAATTCCAACTTAAGGTTTTTTTCACTGCGCCACCTCTCGCGAACGTCTGACAAACATCCGAGAGTATAACTGTCATGAAAGAGCTTCTCAATTGGCCGTTTGGACTCGGCAGAAAATTGTAGATCCCTTCCATTCGTCCCAAAAATAAAAACTCACACAAGACGAATGGTTGTGAGAAGCTAGGCTTGGGTCCATACCGACCTGTTGCGCCAATTATTTTTTTTTTTTTTCATTACTTAAAACGAAAAAAAAAAAGAGAAAGTCTTAGTTTAAAACAAAAAGCCATATCTCAGGCTATAGCACCTGGCAACTGGTAGTTATATATTTAAACATTCTAAATTTCGGTGTATAGGACGCGACGGCGACATTTTTTTAGTCATTTCTTCGTTCAATCAAGACATTAATCAATCTGTCAAAAGTTCATTGGGACGGAACAAGTGCTTAGATAAGCCTTCATTTTACAATTTTTTTTTATATTATTCCAATCGGAAAAAATGACATTTTCGAAAATTAACGATGACATTACTATCTGACATTAAAGATCTATAATCATTCGATTCCATTAGATACTTGTCGATGACGAATATACACGATTACTTTTTCATATACGTGTAGTGTCAAAGACTCAATTAATATTAGCAAAGACATCAATCAATTGCTGAATCACTTCCGTCGTTTTCAGTAATCTATCATGTTTATTGTAAATAAATTTCAAGTTATGACAACGAACGGAAAAGTAGCACTGTACCTACCCTCCAGGTGGCAAAAATGTTTTCCTCAAATCATTCCTCAACATTCATCAACATTAAGTTGGTCAAAATGTTCGGGATCCGAATTTAGCAAATGAACTTTACGAAGGAGGAGCGTTGGGAGTGCTGGTCAGTGGCGGATTAGCAACGTAGCACGAGCAGTGTTGCCGAAAGTACTCCCATAGGAGTATTGTATTACTTTCAACACCTCCAGACTCCAGTACTCCTCCTTTCACATTAGTACTCCCATTTTGTTTAAAGTCCTAAAATATCTAACACTTGCAGTAAAGACTAATTTCAGCATTAATAAATTTAATTCACTTCAAATTTAATGCAAATTTGGCAGCACTTTTATCTTCCAAACTGACGTCAAAAAGGGAATTTCTTAAAAGAAAAAAATGTCTGTATTTCTGTTTTTTTTAAATACTCCCCTTTTCGGGTTGCACTACTCCCTAATAATATTTCTCTCCGGCAACGCTGAGCACGGGTCCCGCGCACCAATACTTTCTGATCACCTCACTTTAATAAATATTGAATACTTAGAGAAGTCGATATGAACAGTATTATTTATAAATTTGACAAAATTAAATCCAGAAAAGTTTGACTGTAACAAAATTCTATCACAGCCCCTTGATAGGAATTTGCTAAAGGCCGCGTGCTTTCTTAATCCAGCACTGGGTCTGGTGTATAGCAGTACCTGGTAACAGGCCCAACTCAGGGCGAACTACATAACATTTAATCCCTCTATTTTACTGCTTGACATCATCGCCTCAGAAATCAAGCGAAGAATCACACTTGCCAACCGCTGTTACTTTGGCCTAAGAAGTCAATTGATTAGGCCTTGTAGAGAAATACTAAGGAGACTCTACATTAGACCCTCATCATCCCAGTTCTGCTTTATGGTGCAGAAGCATGGACCCTATCAAAGTCGGATGAAGAGCTCCTTGGTCGTTTCGAACGCAAAATTCTTCGTGTGATTTTTGGTCCAGTTTGCGTTGACGGGCTCTGGAGGAAATCTCCTCAACGAACAACGAACAACGAACTCTACGAACTGTACAGCGATATCGACCTAGTCAGAAAAGTACATATCAATCGTCTAAGATGGCTGGGACATGTAGAGCGAATGGACACCAACGCTCCGGCCCAAAGAGTCTTCGATTCCAACCCGGAGGGACAACGCAGTAGAGGAAGACCTCGCCTTAGGTAGCGCGCGCAAGTGGAAGGGGACCTCAACCAACTTGGAGTGCGCAACTGGAGGCAGTTAGCCAAAGATCGCGCTAACTGGAGAGGCGTATTGGTTGAGGCCCAGGTCCACCCCGGACTGTATCGCCACCAAAGTAAGTAAGTAAGTTTTACTGCTTGGACATTCAATTGGGTCACCAGAGCGTTGTTACTACTGGGCCTGGGCTTTGGAAAAAAAAACAGTGACACTCCGGGAGTGCCAACAGAAGTGAAAACTTGAACAATTACGTGTGTATTTTATGAATCGCCAGGAAATATTTTATTGTGTAGAAAATGCTTTTAAATGAAGTGTTTTGTTTATTCATTATTATAAACTACTACTACTAAAAAATACAACTAAGACTGTTTCATGCCTTTTAGGCATTATTTCATTAGCTAAGGCTTTAAAGTTTTTTTTTTCAAAAAGGCATTTTTTTTTATTTTAAATATGATTTGAATTTTGTTTCTTTTGATTTAACATACTGACTTTTTATTTTTTTTTTTAAATCTTTGGCAAACAAAATTTATATGTAAACTCGGTCTTAAAGAATGTGTTTCCACCTTCAAACTCTGTCCATTTTCCGAACACTTCTTGTCATTCTTTAAAAATAATTAAAGCGAACACATTGAGAAAGTGGATTAAAATTGGAAACAAATTTGAAAGCCCTTTGTTCTATAAATAAAAATTGTTATTGTTTATTTTTTTTATATTTCTGTTTAGTTTTTGATTTATTGTTGCACTTTACCAGAAAAAAAAATATATTTTTCGCATAAGTATATTATTAATTTTTTTTTCAAGTTACGCATTTTTGCAAGCTGTTTTCTCGAAAACTTCATGAAGTCACACACATTTATGCTCATTTATTTTCTAGTATTTTTGAACTCATGAATTGGACTTTAATGCAAGAATTCGCTATTCCGAAATGTGTTTTTCAATTTTTCTATTTTTATTTCAATCAAAACCTTAACACAAAACAAAAGTTTCACTATAAAACCAAACAAGTTCAATACCAAAAACAAAACAATTGAACAGCGCGATGCCCATAAAAGCAAAAGGAATGTTGGCCGCGAGGGTTCAAATTACAAAAACAACAATGGGCCTTTTTTATTATGCTCACATGATCTGTATTTGTGTTTACAACAGCAGTAAAAGATCCAACTTTTGTTGTATACCATGGAAATCAATGATCTATACAGATCATGTGAGCAAAATCAGAAAGGCCTAATGTAAACAAATGGGTTTTGCGGGGATAGACGTACGAAAAATATCCATCTCTTTTATTCAATCATCTCTGGTCGGAACATTGGTGTCGCGAGTTCAATGGTGTTTTGCCATCTCAAAAATGCCCAAAGCGCCTAAGGAAGTTTTCACTTTTAAAGTGCTTGGCAACGCGAAAACTGGTGTCGGATCATTGGTGCCGCGAGTTCAATGGTTTTTTGCCATCTCAAAAATGCCCAAAGCGCCTAAAGAATTTTTCACTTCAAAAAATGGTCGCTAATAAACTAAACAGACGAGACGCTAATGCATAACTGTGGCCCTAAATATGTATTTACGAAGCAACTTCAAGCCTTGCAGCAGTAAAAATCGAAATGCAGCCTGGAAGCTGACGTTGGTCGTTTTATTTTTTCGTTCAGCGGAGAAAGATAAATAGAGATCCAACACGTCGGGCATAATATGACCCAACATTTTTTACAACAATCTATCAAGCAGTCCAAGGCTAGCCCTAGCTTCTCAGAGCCATTCTCTGGCATATTTATGGTATGCCCAAACACTTATTGACTCGGATGTTTGTCGGACGTGGCGCAGTGGAAACAAAGCATGACATAACTTACATAACTGCACCCTTATGTTTAGCAAATTGATTTCGAACAGTTCAATCATACCGCATTTTTACGTATATTTCAAAAATTCCGATACAAACTCGCACGCAAAAATCATCACTCCTCGAATAATCGTGACTTGCGTAAAAAACTTCTACCAGCTGTGGGGTGAAATTTAAATTTTCTTGTCACACTTGCTTCTCCAGCTGACATCATTCGACTGCTGGTAAATCGATTGTCATTGAATCAAAGCCAAAGCTAATATCCACAAAAGCCGGACTCACTTGGTTTGCATCTCCTTGTCGCCACAGGAGAGCAGTCACTTTTAAATGGTCGCCGTCGCCATTTTAACAAAGGGCGGGGAAATATCAATATGTGTGTTGCATTTAGGTTACGCGCTGGAATAGCAGCTGCTTTATGAAACTCTGACACTAAAGGACACACTGCTAATAGAACTCAATTTGAAGCAAATACGTGTCGGTGTTCAAAAAATTGGCACGTGCCAAATACAGACCCTACATCTGTAAGTTCGTAAATGCTCATCGATCCGAGTGTTTTTATGACGAATGGGGGATATCACTCTGGGCAAAGTAAATAGGTTTGTACCATGCTTTTTCAATGATGTTACAAATATATGCGCAGTAAGTCTGTCCACGTGTGGTCCCTAGACACGTTTGTTTGAATTGTAAATTCATCAAAATATACACAGCGTCGTGTCCTTTTCGATTGCATCCCCCTCTAGACTTGGTGATTTTTTTCGATTTGATCTCAAAGCAAAACCGGTGGTGAATGTTCAGTATCACTTTATGCTATTCAAATTATTGGAAAACATATTTCACTCAGCCGGAACATTTTGTAGTTCATACTCATTTTGAAACTTTTGACTCAATGGGGACCATATACACGGGAATATTTCCAGGAAGCAAAATTTCACACCAACGACCAACCTTCGACCAGAAGCAGCATCTATACAAAGATATATATTTGAAAAGGCACTTTTGAAAGTAGCATCAACGAGGGCTGGCATAGAAAAGGATAGACTCACAGTATTTCCTTAAATCGGTATTTCAGAGAGTAGAGGACAGTGAAGAGTGAGAGGGAAATCGATTACAATAATTTTTTCGTCCACTGTGCAGCGTGAATTATCGTTAAATTATTTTCAGAATTGATTTATCCTCACCACCAAAGACGGAATTTTGTTGAACTTGGACATCTGCATAAAAAAGCTGATTGGTGACTATTTTCTTTTCATTCAATTTAATTATGTGAATGCTTATGCGATCAAATGTGTATAAAAAAGGATGATGAGTTAACGTTTTATTTTATGTGAAATAGATGGTTGAGCCCCGTTGCACTGTTCCGTGGGTAGAGTATATGGCTTCTGGCTGTGACTGCTATGAAAAAAAAAATTGTTTAATTTAAGAAGAAAGCCGAGGAAGGGAATTGGTGAAGGAAGGTTAGTTTAGATTAGGTTGAGTGGGGTTGTGAGATCGTCACAAAAGACCAGGGCACTCATTCCGCAATTTTTCAGACAATTATCGTCGAAACGATAGACCTCCAAAAGTAGCAACGAAGTGCCAAAATTACGAGTTTGGAACTTAACCTAGTTCGTTTCCCACAAATGTAATGAAAGCTGACGATAGTGAAACAAATTCGGGCAGAATATAACTTCTTATGGTCATCAAAGTTTCAAAAACGATATCTTCCCGACGATTATTGTTATACGGAATCTGTCCCCCTTTGCGACCCTTTTTGGCGAAGGAAAGTGAGGGACACAATCTCCATGGTAACAAAGCTTAAATGAAAAGATTGTTTAAACAATTCTAAATTAAAAATATCAGTTGCAAACTGAAGGGATGTTGCTCCACTTTTCGACATAAATCAATATTATACATTATCGCGGTACCAAGTATTCATATAGACTGACGATCCAGAAGTGCGAACTTTGGATCTACTTCGGGCGTTTTTTTTTTTTGTTTTTGCTAATTTAAGAGTCAAATGGTGCTGTGAATTTTTTATAAAATGAACGCCGAACATTGCTTGCGAAATAAATCCGAAGAAAATGTTTACAAAAAAACAAATTTTTCGACCTATTAATATTAAAATTATTTGAGAAAATAATAGTGCGAAATTCAAAATTTCAGAAAATAAAAGTTCAAAATGTTGTATGTGTTTGAAAGAAGCGTGAGTCCATCAATGGTAAATCTAAAAACAGGTGGGAATCTTTATCTGAATGTGTTTATAAATTAAAAGCGAAATAAGGTCGAATCGGCTTTTTTTCGCTCTGACAAAGTGAAATAAGTCCGAACATAGAATTCGGCGTTATTTCACAGTACCGTCAAAATGTCTTTCAGAATTGTCATGTGTTTCTGAATCAGTAGATCTAGCTATTTAAATCTTTTACTAACTAACTAACTGAAAGTGAGATACATACATTCTATAGAAAACTCCTTCACAATTCACAAAAAAAAAAACACAAGTAAGCAGTTGAATGCCAGAGCATTTTCGAGGATGATTAACAAGAGCGCAGTGGATGAGTAGTTACTGTGCTGAACTACTGAGTGAGGGGTCTCAAGTTCCATCGCCGAAAGAACACAGAAAACATTTTTAACTTTTTTTCCACTGCGCCACTCCTCGCCTTGCGAACCTCTGAAAAACATACGAGAGTATCTTCAACTGTTTTAAAAAAGTTTCGCAATTCGGCATAAGGTTCCTTCGGTTCGCTTTAAAAATAGAACCTGTTGCGCCAACTAATTATTTATTTTTGATTTACAAGGTCAGACGTGGCCATTCTTGACAAGGTGAGTGCATTACAGGGAGTCGTTAAAAGCAAAATGTGGCCAACACTTTTTAATAAAACAACCGCCTATATCGAAGAACATATTTAACTGCGCGTACTTCTCAGAAGGGATGGCCCGGTTATAATAAAAAGAGACGGCCAGAATCGAAGCAATTGGTCATTGGCAGTAAATATTGACTGTTTAAGTTTTAAAAGAGTGAAGGCAAAAACAATAGCCAGCGAAAACATCGCACACTTTTTTGACGATTTTTACGAAATTTCCGGCATAAAACTCGGACATGAAACTCGATTCATTACTAAAGAAAAAATTGACCCAGACCTTTGATGTCAAAATGTAAATTAAGACAACTTCACTGTCAAGTTAGAGACGTCTTTTAAATCACACCTGAAAAAAAAAAAAATAAGCAAATCAAGCATGGCAATCTGGGGAACATTTATCCGGCTGTCCGTACAATTGCTTACACATATGGATGGTATTGACCTCATTGGCAACACTTGTTGAGTTGACAGACAACGGTAAATTCAATTACATATCTATGCTGTTAACAAGAAGGAACAGAAGAATCGAACGAATTGATTTTACAGCTTCAACTTTGAATGCTTTCTTTTTTCGATATTCTATAAATTCTGAAATTGACATCACATGTGTGGAAATTTATTGCTTCTTTATAACTTGCTATACAAGATCCACCATCATCCCTATCTCTATGCAGGACAGAAAGATGTCAAAGTTATTTTGATAATAAAAACGCCACAGATAGTTTTCGGTTTCATTTCTGTTGAGAACATGTTCTCTTTCTGAACTCAGATCTATTTTGCACTCTCTTCTTTCCAAAAATTATTTTTTTTGTCCTCTTTTTGTTTAATTTCCTCTATTTACATAGTCTCTTTTCCTATATTTCCAAAACCTTAAATGAAATAGGGTTCTAATTGAATTCCATGCGGCAACTCAACTATTGCATATAAACGAGGTATTTACTACTTGACGAACAAAAAGCTAAAGTAGCGAGAACACGGACAGAGAAACAGAAAGACTGGGCACTCATTCCGTAACTCTGAGAATGATAATCGTTTGCGCGATAGTAGTGAACGATCTCGTCATTAATTTGCTTCACGTAACTCCATTACTATCGTGTCGTCCATCGTTTATTTCACACAAAGTTTGAGAACTTTCGGTATCTCCTAGAAGCTCACAAACTGTAGTTGGAATAGGCACTAGACGTCATCGTAATTGTCATAAATGGCATTTGTTAAACAATTTTGGTTTTGGTCTTTGGTGGAATTTTGGTTTTTGTCTTTGGTGCCGGCGAATTATTTGATTCTCAAATTGCAAAATGTACGTACATACCTAGTTAAGCTTTGTTAATTTTTGATTAATAATATAAATGTCTAACATATTTTTATTAAGGTCAGCTACGCCGAAGCAAATGGTAATTTTGATTGAATATATGGAGTCACATCCGGACTTGTCAAAGGGCTACAAACCCAATTCTGTCCAAGGAAAACACCATATAAATAAAATGTGGGATGAATTGGCAGGAAACACATATATAACATATATATATATTTGGAATCATTAAAAAAAATTACATTCAAATTCATGAAAAAAAAAATTCTATTGTCTGCCAAATACACAAAACAGTGCAAGACGGTACCTCTTTAGCTATCGCGCAAACGCTATCGTCTTGACGATAGTAGTCTGTCGATTATTGAGTTCCGTGAAGCAAATGTTCAATCGTCGAAACGCTATCGTCTGGTGATAATTGACATACGGAATGAGTGCCCTGGACTTTCCCGATTACGCTTGCTCTTCTAGTTTGGACTTTGGAGGAATCGGAGGCCATGGATTGGATCGAGGTGAATTGAAAATGTTCTCTTTTCTTAATTTGCTTTATGGAAACCCTATTCTAAGGGTCAGTATTGACAATATATTGCTTTTCGTGTGACTAAAAAAAAATACAATTTAATTAGCATTTTATACTAGAAATGGATTCCAAAACTCTTCATCTTTTAACAGGCTTTTTCTGCAATAATCCTCAATAGGGTAGGGTCGCCAATTTCGAGTGTCGCAGGAAAGCATGTTTTTTTGTTTGAAAATGCAGATAAATGTTTATTTTATATCTATTTTATGTCTTTTTAGTAAAGTTTTTAACTGAAAAGCTAATAGTATTATTATTTTTTGACCGTTCGATCATAGGGAACCAAATTTCTTCGAGTTTCCTATTCGAACACTAGTGTTAATTAATGTAAAAATTTAATTTTGAATTGTTTGGGAATTATATTTATTTATTTCCTTTTAAGTTTTTTTTTTTGTTATACTGCTTTTTATGTTTTAAATAAAAACAAAAATATGAATCCTTCTCATTTTCTTAATTTAAAATATACAAGAAATCTAGCGCTCGAAGTAAGGAAATTTTATGTTCGGGTTTAGGAAGCTAGTGTTCGACTACTGGGGAATAATGCTTTTTTTTAGTTTTTAATTTTTTATAAAAAAACAATAACAATTATAGGGAACAACTCAACTTTAGTTTAAAATGTGTGAGTTAAGGCAGCCCATTAATTTTTTGTGGCATATTACATTCAACGGTTCTCTTACAGTTAGTGATTTTTTTACAATGAACCACTAAGTGTTCGACTACTGGAGACTATATTTCTATGGTTTTGGTTGAAACCTTTAAAAAGTTGTGTATTTACAAAGGAACCATGCGAAAGGTAGCTATTTCCCAAATTATCGCGGATAGTGGACATGACGCCATGATAATTTTTTTAACTGGTTGAAAGGTTATAAGACCCAATACTAAACTATTCTCATGGATAAAAGTAAATAAATAGCTGGCGCAATAAGGTCCGTATACGGACCCTAGGCCTAGCTTCTCATAATCATTCATTTTGTGAGAGTTTTTCATTTTTGGAACAAATGAAAGGGATCTACAATTTTATGCCGAGTCCAAGCGGCTAATTGAGAAGCTCTTTCATGACAGTTATGGTCTCGGATGTTTGTCAGACGTTAGCGCAGTTGAAAAGAAAACCCAAAGATAGAATTTGGGTTCTTTCGGGAATCGAACCTCTGTGAAAAAGAAAAAATATAAAGTACATCGCATGTTTAATAAAAAAAAACATCGTGAAAAATATTATAAGAACTATACACGAACACAAAAATAAATAACACTTCGCCTTCAGTCATTCGGACGGCATCCAATAAAAAAAATATAAACAATTTCTACAAATTATTTCTTGTTCTTCCTTGCTTGCAAAATTAAAACAGATTAAATTAGTCAAACAGCCCAAGTGCTAAAAATATAAAAGTTGCTCCTTACACCGCACTATAAGGATTTTCTTAACCCCTCGTGCTACACCCACATAAAGAAAAATTAATGTGTAAGCTCACGAAAGAAAAGTACATTTAGGCATCTACTCCACACTTACCCGTTCAACGTTTTGTTTAAAATGCCCAAGCATGTCATTCCGTTCTAGAGCCTCTGTAACTTACCGAATCCAATTGAAAACACAATAATCTCATGTATGCAGCTTTTCTAACACAACTTCGATATTCAAGAATATTTATTACACTCGCTTAGGTATATGTAGTCACTTTTGCACTCATACTTATCACGTGCCGGGCTATTTACACAGCTCGTTTACTACCCTGGGTATCTTCGTACTACCAGAACGTCCTGCCGCTAAACAATAAGAGCAGCATGACATCCATAATTTGCACGATATGCACACCTACCCATAGGCAGGAAGCTATTGCAGAACTTGAGCTGCAGTTAATGTGCGTATAATTATTCACTCACCTGTAACGAAAGAAAAAAAAAAAACATTAGAAGACTCGAATTAAGTAGCAGTTTTACTTCGCCACAAAAAGTCTAAATAAGTGCACCTCCGAAATAAGTTAAATGGCTCTTATATTTCCGAGATCATGCTCTATTTCGAATTGGGCCGTGTAAATAAACCACAACTTGATACAGGTACGACAAAGATGTCCCTAATTAATCATCACCTAAAGGGTATCCCCCTTGGAGCCGAAATCACATTCACCTTTAATAAGTCGGGAAGTACGTAAATCAAACCCTCAGCAAACACAATACTGCATGTCCACGTGGAGGCTTTCTGAACACGCAATCCTTTCGTTTTCATACCCACAGAGGGCCTCTTGAGTGGCCAGTGAAATGCCAGCTATTTATTTCGAAATTCAATATAATGGGCTTCCCGCATGCAATATGGTACAATATTGGCGGTGAAAGCACTTCCGGCAAAGGAAACGGCCACTTCAGGATACATTTTCACCAGATCCTTGCCAGATATGCAGCCATGCAACTTGAAGTGCGCTTCCACACTCAATATTTTGCTTTAGGCATGCAATGCATTTTTTCCCTCCGGCGCGATGAGCAAATGGCCGTATCCGGCTCCAACCTGAGGCGAAGTGAACACAGCATGGCCGAGGGTAGACTTCAATAGGTAAGTGCTGCACATTTGTGCGGCATGGTTGAGGCAATAAGTGGCAATAGATCGTCGTTCGTGTGTGATGATTAATTGCTTTCCATTGAAATCTAAATTAAATTTGCATATACAACTGAAATTTTAGTGGGGCTATTGGAGAATGTACATCTCTTTCTGATTGCAACCGCACCAAGCGCGAAACATTGAGTTGTGCGATTAGGAATAAATATTTTTTTGAACGATTGAGAATCGACTTCAATTTCTTTAGCTTATTCGCTATCAGGGGCTATTTGTGCGATTTGGACATTAACAAGCAAGCATTGCAAAGGTCTACTAGAATTTAAAAAAAAAGGGTATTCGGAACTTTAATTGATGTATTATAATTTACAATTCTTCAAACAGTCCTCGGGGAAGAAAAGGGTTTATTATTTAATAAACTAAAGGTGAAGGGTTATTATTTATTAAACAATGTATGCTAGCAGCTTTGCGTGCAGCAGCAGTTGCATAAGGAAATCCCCACGTCAAAGCCGTGCAAGAAACTTCGTTCACGACTTAAAATAAAGCCTAGTAGTTCCTTGAGTAATTCATGTAAGAAAACGCTATCGTCTTCAATGATAAAAAGCCATTCACTGTATGACTTGGACTTCTTTATACAAAATTTAATCTGTTAGGTTTTTGTTGATTGCGTAAAATGGAAACTTTCGACCAGAGACAAATCATACTGAGACCCCCAACCAGCGTTGTTATGTGATCGTATTTATCGTAAATGTTACGATTTTGGAAGGTTGATACGACGCTCCGATTTTTGGTTTTTTCGCCCCAATTTCTACGATTTCGTAAATATTTTTACGATTTTTTCCGATATTATACAAACACTAGCTGACCCGGCAAACTTCGTTTTGCCCAAAATATATTTTTTGACTGAATTAATTTCAAGCACTCACGATTCCACCTGAAATTTGTTTCTTTGATCGAAATTTAGCGATACTTAACAGATGCCTTCGTCCCGGCCAATATTTGGCGAAAATATAATAAAATCAAGTATTAATTTCTTTAAAGTCTATTAGATTTATTGAAATCTAAAACAAAGAATATATTAATGACTCAATTTAAAGCTGCACGATACACTACATTTTTTGTTTTCTGCTCCGGAGCGTAAATGAAGAGTGAGGATGGTTTCCCTACTCGGGAAAATGCCACATATAACTGGCCGTGTGAAAAACATGATTTTTCCAGATTTATGCCGCACACTTCCAGCGACTGCCCTTGTGACTTGTTTATTGTCATCGCAAATGCAAGTTTCACTGGGAACTGAATACGTTTGAATTGGAATGGCAAATCGTTTGAACTCAAGGGAATTCGCGGGATTAGGCATTCTTCTCCTTTGAACAGCCCTTTCAAAATCCTTGCCACTATCACATTGTTCATTAGCTTCATGACAATCAGTCGGGTTCCATTGCACAGTTTCGGGGCATGAAGATTTCTTAGCACAATGACGACAGATCCAACTTTAAGAGGAAGCAACTCTGGCAATTTCACCTTTCCGCCCGCGCAACACAATCCAGGCGGTTCTTTCTCAAATTTAACTGCATTGCAATGCTGACAAACGACAGACATTTGACCAAATTGAAGTGATGCGTGCGCACTGTATTGAATGTTTGGGTCATATCGAAAGGCTGCACGTTCAATGCTCCCCGGAATAAATTGTTGTTGCCAACGTTGTCGTTCAATAGTCGCACGTTGTGACCTTGCTTCATCACTTTGCCGAGCACGAACTTCTCTTCTTCTCAATCGTTTTGCTCATTGTAAGCTTCGTTGATCTCTTCTGACTGTCGCGCACGATTTTGAATCATTCTGATTCGTGCTGATTCCCTTTCAATAGCACGTTCCTCTTCCGTTTGACGTGCTATGACATTTCGGTGTCGTGATGCATTCTGTGAACGCCGACCAATGTTACCATGATCTCTTTTTGGCATCGTAACAAATATCGAACTGTAAATGATCATAACTTTTTATAAATCGCACGCAGTTTTCACAAATCACTAACTTACCTTTGAAATAGCCAAAATACAGAAAGCAAACGAACGAAAAGGGTGCAATTGAAATTTTGAATACAACTGGAAAAACAGAACAAAACACTTAACGATCTTACAAAACAATAATAATAATAGTAAATTTAAAAATTTTATTTAAAATTAATTTGACTTTCTTTCAAATGTTGTTTTATTTTTCTTTCTTGATTTACAAAAGGGTACAACTTCTTTATCAGTAAATTAGTTAATTCAGTTCAAGTTTGCACCCGTATTTATGTGAGCTTAACCCAAAAATTAAATCCATGTCCATAATATTCAGTCGCTAAAACCGAACCGAACCCAGTTTTTTTTAATCTGACTGAATTTAAAAAAAAAAGCTGTACTCCGGAGACCAGTTTAGGTACTTTAACTCGGATTAAAACTCAATTTCATAATGTTGACATCTGTTCGATGTGCGAAGAAGAAGAGTAGAAAAGTAAAAAAGGGGAATAGAAACAAAAAATTGCAAGAAACTAAAAAACAGAATTTATTCGTGAAATGGAAGTAATTCATGTTGATGTCTTGTCGAAGAACTGATGAAACAACAGCTTGTAGTCGAATATATCAAATGCACAATCGGGTATGCGTCGACTATAACGATGTGGTATTCGGAAATGTTTCCTCCTGTTTCGACAAACATTTCGGCATAACCTTAAAATATAACTTGGCTCAAAACAAATGAAATACGTTTCCAAGTGACAAACAACAAAAAACAAATGCAATTTTTTGTAAAATTTGGCATTACGTAGGCTTAAAACGGCTTACAATCGGTTTAAACTGTTTTAAGTTCGCATTTAAATCCATATTTAATCCAGCGGGCTCAATGCATGTTTTCGAGTGAATATTATGGATATAGATTTCGATTTTTTTAAAATTAACTTAAACCTGATTTACACCAGGAGTAAGCAACAACTGTCCATCTTCTCGAGCACTAAACTAAAGTACAAAATTACCTCTACGCTCTTAAAAGCGTTTTTTTCGTACTCGTAAAATTATAAAAAAAAACGACAGATACGATTTTGAACTGAGAAAATAAACGATTCACAAACAATATCCATAACAACACTGCCCCCAACTCACAATCCTCTTGCCGCTGGCCCCCTCAATTTTTTTTTAAATTCGCCATTTTGTTTTCCTATCGGTGTAATATCAATTAAGAATCCGTGTGACATGCAAAATCTTACAAAAAAAATACAAAAATAAATGCTGCCAACATCGGCAACCGTGGGGTAATGTGAAAGAGTTCGGGAATACCACATTTTTACATAACTGAATGCCATTGGTTAGTTATTATAAATTGTTAAGAGGCGAAAAATTTGATTTCTTTGGTTAATAATGTTATTATGACAAACATGGTTGCGTATTTTCTGCTTTTGAATATATTTAACTTCGATTTCATGTGTAAATTTTTCTTAGATAACTGAATAAAATTTGCTCAAAACGTTTTTATTTTCCTTCAACAAATCTAAATTGTTCATTTTTCATTAATACTTAAAGCAAATGTACACTTATTCCTAAAAAAAAATATTATCCACGTAACGAATAATTTCAAATTTAACGAATAAAATTCTATGAACGCTGGCAGCAACTTTTCCGACAGCGGAATTGGTAAATGCAAGGTGCGAGTGTGTTTGTGAGCCAGAATTTTTGAAGTTACGTGACATTTGTCAATTTGAATCTCTATATAGCAATACTAGCGCAGTATTTGCCACCCCATAAAAATATAGCTTATATGCAAGTAACGGGAAATCGGCCGAAGTTGGTGGTCTCAGTATTGTCTCTGCTTTCGACTTTCGCTATAAATATTTTTTATTCATTTATAATATTACTAATAATATATTCAAATAATGTCAGCATATGTAATACAAGTAATGTCAAAATATATAATGCAAAGTGAGATACTTATGTCTTTTTCCATTGGGAGAAAAAATCAATCTTTCTTTTGATTCGGATCACTTTTCGCGTTCCATTGGGAAAAAATAATCAATCTTTCTTTTGATTCGGATCACTTTTTGCAAATTTCGATATTTTTCCAGATTTACACATACTACCACAAGTACAGCACAGCTGTTTAACGTCATTTAAAGAAGTTCGTTTTAAAACAAATGTGCAAAGTTTCGTGAAGACCAAAATAAAGAAATACATAAACAGCAATGGACATAGTCTTGGAGGAATTATTATCTTCATTGTTTTGCTCATCATCTAGAAACTACGAATCACCAAAACTACTCCATTTGTAGCTACAACAGAGCAAACATTTTTCAAGCCGATTTCCATGGTTGATTTTACCAAAAACAAATGCAATTTGAACAGCTGATATTGTTGTCAAATAAAGCACTAATCCATTTACAAAAGCAGATCGATTTCATTGCATGTTCCATGAGCATAAGATCTGAGATCTGAAAAAGATTTTTGGTTGTCCCAATGGAAAACGACATTAGAGACAGGCGTGTCGTCGGTTCGAATGCCTGGTACCAAAAAGGACTTGATTCTCGCTTGTCACAAGCAACCTCGGAAAACGGATGTAAAAAGAAAGAAGTCTTTTTATAACACTTTTCTTATTTTAATGCAACAGGGTTGGCTTAAGGTAGTATATAACAGAGTCCTTCTTTGGTAAAACTGCAAATTATGGTCATGGTGTAAATTTATAAGAAGCGTCCGAGTATCTAATAGACAGTCGGTGAACTTTAGTCTGGCTGTTTACGCAAATACTCCACACTTTCCAAAATCCCTTTACCAATAAACAAATATGGGTGTCAGAGTATCGCTATTCTGAAACCCATGTTTATCTCGGGCATTAGCTAAAGAAATCCTCCTCAAGAGGAGTGTTGCCCAACCACCAAAAATAGCGGTATGGAATTTCGTAATAGGAGCGAATTTAAATACACTGTTGTTCAGCCTGAACTTTTACAATTATAAACTTATTTTAGTAAATTGTAAATGTTTTCTGACTTTATTCGTTGGAATACAACAATGCAAGTGGTTTTTAAGTTTAGCAAGGACAAATTTGTACAAATGTATGCACAAAATTGTAAAATATTGCATTTTTGTTTTATTTCTAAGCACTTGAAATATTAATTAAATTAAATAGTATGCGCTTTTCTCTGCTTTATCTTGTTTAACCGCTAGTGCTTGCCTTCTGATTGGCTTTCCTTTTTAATAGTTTGCCAGTAACGAATGCTTATAGTAAAAAATAAATTTGGTTTAAGTTTGGGATCTCTTGGAGAGTCTTCGCAAAGAGAAGACAATATGTGTTCGCTTAAGATTGGACAGCTCATACCTGTACAATTTGTACAATTCTGAGTAACTTAGGCGGTTCAGGTAGATATTTGGCTGCAACCAAACCACCTTGAAAGAGAATTTTTTCCCCGGGAATGAGAACCTCTAATAAAAGGTTGGGGCGGAAAGATTAACTTCGCGGAAAAAATAGATACAACAATTTCAAGCATTCAGCAAAATCCACGCGAAATATTTAATTTACGAACTTCTGAAGGAATAACAGATGGTATATGTGCGAGTTCAAGATATATACACAATTCTGTTTAATTTGTGTCAATTCATAGAGGAGTACGCATGAATATGAGGGCTTTCAATTTTTAAAAGATCAAATTATATTTGTTTTCGTAGATAAAGTTCTTGGACAATTTAATGTTTATGTGTAATTTTTTGGAACTGAGTTTTCCGTTGGCGTTTTTGGTCATAGGCGTTTGAATGGGAGTATATTAGTTCATTGCTTTTTCCCGACGTTTCGGCAGGGATTGCTGGATTGGTATCTTTATTGGGAAACATAAATTAAAAATGGAGATAACGTGAAATTTTCAATATTTAAAAAAGTCAAACTGCTTAAACAAAGAACTAATATAATCTCATTCAAACGCCTATGACCAAAAACAAGTTGACGGAAGAACCATTTCCACAAATTACATATATTTATTTTCACATTTACTTTTGTAATTACTGTTTCGTTGCTTAGCAGATTGTAACAGAAATGAATTAGCAGGCTATCATTTCTTCCAAAAAGATTCTCTTGACAATAATTCAAAAAAATCTTTAAAATACCATAAGCTTCGATTTGCATCATCAGCCCACGAATAAATCAAAGCATTGTAATAAACTGTGTTCCGTTTATTGAATAATTTGAAAGAGATCTTATAACGATATAAATTCGCTCAGAAATCAATCTTAAAGTATTAGATATCAAAGGAAAAGGTACTAGAAAAATTACCGAGCATTGTGTCCGATCGAACGATAGGGCATTACTGATTTGCATATGATATTTGACAGATCAGCGGATATTTTATGCATTTCCTTCAAAAAACCTTTGAAAGATATCTGTTTGGCAAATTAAATTGGGATTTATATATTTCTTTTCTTAGAATAAAATCCTCGTTGTGAAATTTGACCTTGTTTTTCTCGAAAACAGATTATGGAATTTGAATTCTGCGATGACAAAAAATGTAAAAGATTCTAAGAAGACTGAGATTTCTTTTAAACTTTTTTTAAGATTCCACCTCAAAACAGTTGTAAAATTTTAAGCTGTGTGCAGGCGAGAGACATGAGCGACTTTTATGGTAAGCTTTTCAGCAAATTTATTCCCTAGCTCACTCTAGGCTAGTAAAGGGTGATTTTTAGGAGTTACGTTTTTCAGGTTGGCAGCACTGGTTAGTAATGGCGCCCAAACGTCATCTGTCAAAGTGAAAAGTTTTCAGTATACTCTGCCATTTAATCATGGAAAGACGTACAAACGAGCAACGATTGCAAAATAATTGGAATTTATTATAAAAATTCGTGCTCTGTGAAAAATGTGCACCGTTTGTTACGACCATATTAATGGTCGTCATAATCGACCTGGTGAATCCGTCAACGGCAAACGATATCGAGCCATGATATGCGATTTTTTTTTTGCCCAATTGGCAGAGTTGAACTTGGTTGACATGTGGTTTCATCAAGACGGTGCCACATGCCACACAGCTCGTGAAACAATGGAAATTTTGATGAATGAATTTGGTGAGAGGCTTATCTCCCGATATGGCCCTGTGAGTTGGCCGACAAGATCATGCGATTTAATGCCTCTAGATTATTTCTTGTGGGGTTATTTAAAGTCGTTAGTCTATGTGGACAAGCCAAACATGATTGAAACCTTACAGGATAACATAACACGGAATACAGGCCGAAATGCTGGAAAAA
The DNA here is from genome assembly GCA_916610125.1 of Cheilosia vulpina. Classification (NCBI taxonomy): domain Eukaryota; kingdom Metazoa; phylum Arthropoda; class Insecta; order Diptera; family Syrphidae; genus Cheilosia; species Cheilosia vulpina. The sequence continues at coordinate 37,331,233 of OU744279.1, read as the reverse complement.
GTGACGTACCTTCAGAATGGACCATTTGAAACGGAGCCGCGAACCGCATTTACATGAAGTTTTCTTTGAAACGTAAATGGCAAAGCCTATTTATCGCTTACAGTAACTATTTTGAATATTTTAGCAAATTTGAGTGTTTTATTGGATTTTTAAAAAAACTGCGCTTATGTTAAAAAAAATAAATAATTGGCGCAACAGGTCCGTATGGACCCAAGCCTAGCTTCTCACAACCATTCGTCTTGTGTGAGTTTTTATTTTTGGGACGAATGGAAGGGATCTACAATTTTATGCCGAGTCCAAACGGCCAATTGAGAAGCTCTTTCATGACAGTTATACTCTCGGATGTTTGTCAGACTTTCGCGAGAGGTGGCGCAGTGAAAAAAAACTTAAGTTGGAATTTGGGTTTTTCTCGGGATTCGAACCTGGGACCCCTCGCTTAGTAGTCCAACACAATAACCACTAAACCACTGCGCCGACTACATATGTTGCTATATTGAATATTAGACAAGCGTTTCAAAAAGTGGGTCTCCTGCTTACCTCCACTTTGTAGATACCTGTAAAATTAAAATACCAAATCTAATAATTAATCTATTTAATTTAATTATATTTTGTTTTGTTTCCCAGGTATTTTTTTCGAATTCCATTCTTGCGTTGATTTTTTTTAAAGAGAGATGTAATTTATTTAGTATTGTAAAATTTGAACCAGCAAAAATATTGTGTAAACTTTAATCCAATACGAAACTATCTATCTATCCACTTTTCAAATAATAAAATGAAGTCATCTTTAAACCTTCAATTCTCTACTTTACCTTTGTAGAGAAGAACATAAAAACAAATGCAATCAGTTGTAAAAAAAAAACACTAGTGTAGGAAACAAAACCAACGAATTTTATTGTGTGTAGTTACATTTAACCTTTATCTTTGGAAGGAATTCTCGACGGGCTGCAAGTTCAGTGAAGCAATTGTACGAAGCTGAAAGTATACATACTTGACAACCCAATCACGTAGGTATGTTGTGTTTATTTTGCGTGTAACTTATTTATTGCAGACTTAACTTTCAGTGTAATATATTTGCTACATGTATGCAACCCTTTCCATCCCAAATGAAAAAGTCCTTGAAATTTGCTATGTGCTTATTTTTGGGTACACTTTCGGAATGCTGAATGCATGATAAAATCAATCGTTTCTTCTGCTATACAGACTTTCTATACCAGACCTGTGTTAGTACATATTCATGGGTAAGTGGGACATATACGCCAGTGAAATTTGTATACAATTCGGATGAATATATTACCTATTCATGGTGTTTAATGTGCGTGTGCTTTTCAGTTAACACACTCTATGTAGTAATTGCTTGTATTTTGTGAGGTATAACAGCCGATACGCGTAGGTTTTAACTATTTCAATTATAAATAGTTCAATAGGTCTATGTGCAAACAAAAAATTTTAACTTATCCAAAGTTATGTTCATTTGACAAAAAAAAAATGGTCTGCAGTCCTGTCGATTAGGCTCGTCATCGAAAGAAGGACCTCTTTGCTTATAGTCGTAAATAAGTCTTAAGCCAATTAATCGCATCTATATTCAACGTGATACTGATAATAAATATTTGGAGCTGTGTAGCAGGTCCGTATATATAGCTGTAAAAAAATGTATTTTTAACTTTCTCGGTTACGTAGTAAGAGAAAGATTTTGTATTCGTACAAAATTTCGAACTCGAGATGTTAATCAATTCGGACATTGCGATGATGATGAAGAGGAACTCAAAAAAATGGGTGGCAAAATTATTTCCGTCTGTCCGTCCGTATATCCTGAGGCGAACAGCCTAAACGGCTGCCCGGATTTCATTCAAACTTTGGATTTAGAGTTTGGGGGCCTACAGTTCTGTGTCTATTTTTGTTTGCACTGTTACCTCAATATTAATGATACTCAACATAAAAATACTTGATACCAGTTTGATTTTTTTTCGAAAACGGCTCTAACGATTTCAACCAAAATGGATATTTAAGCTTAAGTAGGTGAGCTTAACATGACTGCGTACTCAGTGTTCCGCTGAAAAATCGATTAACGGCACTTTTGAAATTTTCACAAATCTCGAAAACAGTTACGATTGTAACAAAAATTCACTTCTAAGGTAATACTGTCATTTCTAACCTAATGGCAAACTCAGTGTTCTCTTTATCATCGTAAAATAGATTTTTGAAAATAGTATTTTTTTTTAAATTTAGTTTTCCTTAGTTTATTTGAAAACGGAAGTAAGGATTTTGACCAAACTGCAAATTTAGTGTAAAATTGATGTTTTAAAAATTATTGCGTCCATAATTCTCAAATCGAATCACCGCAAACGCTAATTTTAAAATCTGCTCATATCTCGAAAACCCCATTTTCGATTTCGATAAAACTTAAAAAACCAAGTAATGCTCACATCCCGAAAAATATCTTGTACTCGGTTTTCAGCTAAATAGTTAAGCAAAAGTATTTTTCAAAACTAAACATTGCAATTTTTGGCACTGTTTTCTCTGCCAAATTTTAAGAAAACCGCTCTAACGATTTTGAACAAAATACATATTTAGGATAACGAAATTATTCTTATCAAGATCCCAAGCTTACTTTTTCTCAGAAAAATCGAAAAAGTCTGTTTTTTGATTACTTCTCCAATCCCGGTCTGTCTTTGAATATATTTTTCTAAAGTCAATAGGCGTAGTGCAAGTAAAAAAGGCAAATACAACAACAAAAAAACGTTTTTAGCAAATATTTCCCACTCCTATTTTTTTTTTTAACAATTTTAAACATGCATCTTAGAATAATTCCAACCACTTGGAGCTTACACAATCAGAAGCTCTCACTTTATTTGCACACCCACACGCGTCTGTCGGGATATTCAGTTTACAACTGTCAATGCAAGTTCAGATCCCTGAATTTTTACATAGAATATCTATGAAAAGATATCAGTTTATAGCGAATCCTACTTCCAATTCCAATCCATATCAACTTAAACCAGCACATCAGAAAACAGAAACTCCTAACATCCCTCCTCGTAATTAAAAAATCTTGTAAAATGTTGGGGGTACATATTCTTATGCTTCATGTAAATTTGCTTCTGAACTATTTACCTACTTACCGATTGAGTCAACTAGACGTTTTATGACAGAGAAAGTTTTGTTCGACCCAGTCGTGCACTTTATTTTTTTATTTTTGTGGGGATTTATGGACAATATGAAACTTCCTTCTCAATATTATTGCATACATCCCTTATTTATATTTTCATCTTAATTGTTTTCTTTGCTTAGGTTGAAAGAGCTATTGCTGTCATTCTTAGGAAAACATTTCCTAATTTGACACTATTTTGCAGTTCAATATGGAGAAGACGCCCGACAACTTCCTCCCTACTCTTATTCTACATTTTTAATGAAAATGATAAAGATTCATGACGACAAAAGCTCCATTAAAAATGCTCATTTTAGACTTAAGCGTCCATTAGCTGAATTTCTCGCACAACTTATCGTCTGCAATCCAATTTTTCCAAACAAAAGGAACAAGGATTTAATCCCATGGGATATTGGAATTTCTTCGCAGAATGGATATCCAATCCACCCGCCCGTTTTAAAACAAGAATAATAAATTCCATATCGACATGGATTCGCTTTGCTGTCAGTTGATGGTGATTTATAACCATCCCACTCTCAAATAGGGATACAACTTTTCTAAAACAACGACAAAACGTTCAAATTCTTTGCCCAGCTAGACGCGATACTTCTTGAAGAAAAAATAAAAAAAAAAACTTCCTGACAAATTCTTCAAAATGCGATCTGGTTCATTGGTCGCTATTCGGCCGTTTAACATTGAGCGTTAAGATGGATGAAAGACGGTAATTGGGACATGAATCCATTGGAAATATTTCTGGCGAAAACAAAACCAATTTATGCAGGAAGTAAACTCCTTTTGGGATTTTTTTTTACTTCATTATTGATTTTAATAATATGAAGTTTTGTCAAGGAAGTTCACATTAGGCGTGTTTTTTTGAGCTTCGTTCTCAGCAAAGCAAAGTAAAGTAAGATTTTGAGCACACAAATTACAATAACTACTGCGAGTCTCGAAGGGTCAAGTAGAGCGTAGTTGTTGTAATTGTGTGCTGAAAATCCTACTTTACTTTGCTTTGCTGAGAACGAAGCTCAAAAAAACAGGCCTATTACATAGTTAATCTTTGACAGTATTTTAGTTAGATCAAGCCAAATCAAAAAAAATCAGAAAGTAGTATGGATGGAAATGGAAACGATTTCGCACATGACAGTCCTTTCTGCCAGGGCAATAAAACAGGAAACAACCAACATCTATAAATAATCTACTGCAGAGACTTTTTTGGATCGATTTTGTGTGTATCATAATGTTGTCGGGGATAAAAAAAAATATATCCAAAGGAAAATGACAGAACGAAATCGAAATGTTAAAAAACTCACTTTCACGGGTCTGATGTTGGGTAAGTTTGTAGTTTTAACAATAGTGTTAAATTAAATAACGGACACAACACGTTTTATTTTAATAATTAATTTAAGTAAAAATCTCGTTCGCTTCCATCTTCTACTACAGCCAAAGTACGAATGTGCTCCTATCGTTTTCGTGTCGTCACAGGTAGATGGCGCTAGATATACATGTTACCATATATAAATAATTTTATCGTAATAATAGTGCATAATGTTGGGTAAATAGTTTTTGATCAGCTTTTGGCATCATCTCTTTATTTACATTATCCCCAGGAAAAAGAGAAAATATGTTGGACTATACTGGGACACGCCACTAGTGGGAAGTCGGTCAAATAACAAACACATTTAGCAAACACCTTTTTTTTTATTTTTAGCGCAGATTTACATTTTTTTGATGGGGGAACTGACTGAAAAGACTTGACATTGAAACGAAGCAAGTACCTTATAAGTTGAATATGTTTCTCGTACTTCCTGTCATACAAGTAGCAATCAAATCCAAACAAACATATTCAGATAATGGCAGGACAACTGCTTGTTCCATTTCGTCTACGAATTTAAACGAGCAAATTGCTGCTTTCCAGTTGGAGCTGCTTAAAAACAGCTTAGTAATATATTATCGACCGGAGAAGTGCCCTCCAGCTTAACAGTATTTAAGTCCAGGATTATACTACTTTCCATAATGACAAGTACTGGCAAATCGATATATACAGCACTTTTATTTCAGAAAAGTCCTTTAATTTGTTTTGTTGGCGCGGAAGCAGCGTTGCCAAGACTCTACTTGTGGGTGGTAGGTGTATCCATAGGCATTTTGTGGACGTAAATACAGGTCAAAGTGTGGGTGTATTTTTTATACTTGAGAGACCATCAACACAAACCAGAAAAGTTAAAAAAAAAAAAACGAAATTCGCTTGCCAACAGAGATTTTGCACCCCATTACAACTTGTTGAGTGTTGAGTGTTGAGAAGTTTTCAATTTTCAGCTAAATAAATTATTATTTAATTGACCCCTGCAGAGCATGCCAGGGGTTATTTTTTGAAAGCTTATTGATTTTCATGGTTTTGTTGAAAAATTGAGCGATGAACTTATCAATTTTAAGATGATTTTTATTTTGTTCTTTGTTTATGACCAACAAAGATTGCCATATTTTAAGATATATGTTTGTGTATCCAAGTCTCCTTCTCTATCGTAGGGGAAATTGAATTTTATTTAAAAAGTATATAAGCCAATAGACTCTTTAACTGAATATGAACTGCCAAGCAATTCAACACATTTCAATAAAAGAAGCCACTGCTGTCCATAGTATGTGATGTGATGTGATCAGTGATGAATTTTTGATTAAGTTTCAAACAAACCTTGCGATACCCAATGATGGACAATTTGTTTTCAATCAAATATTCAATTGTGAATTACCCGAACGCAGTACAAAAAATAAAATTGATATTTTCTTAAGTGTCACAAATTTTCGAACAAGAAAAATAATTTTCGCACATATAATTTCGATAGTAAATCTGAGGCTATATGGATACTCCGGGGAAAGTGCAATTGAGTTTAAATTTTTTTGTAAGATTTATGGGGTGAAATAGTGAGTGGTGTCAATTTGAAAAACGTCGCTAGGACGATAGTTTTCAATACGACAGCTTTGTGAAAATATTCTTGGTAGCATTTGAGTGGGCACCCTGATTTTAATCATTCGGGTAGATTTTACTTTAACGAAACGAATTAAAACAACAAATTAAAGCTTTGAAACCCTCCCTCCACAAGTCATGCAAAATTGGTTTTGTATGGAAGGTACCAGAAATACTTCACTGACAGCCCATTTTTAGTAACGACTTAACGACAATAAAAAGAAGTCCTTTCACCAAACTTCATTTGCCGATGTTGATTCTTTTGGACGCTATCGTGTTTTCAACAGACAGAGAGACACATGGGTCTAATATTGATTTTGTATGGTAGGTACCTACCCGAACTACTTGACCGACATATCCCATTTTTAATACCAACCTAACGACGATAAAAAGAAGTCCTTTCACCAAACTTCATTCGCCGATGTTGATTCTTTCGGGCGCTATTGTGTTTTCAACAGACAGAGAGACATATGGGTCTAATATTAATTTTGTATGGGAGGTACTCGAACTACTTGTCCGACATAGCCCATTTCCAATACCAACCTGACGACGATAATTAGAAGTACTTTCACCAAATTTCATTCGCCTATGTGAATTCCTTTGGGCGCTATCGTGCTCTCAACAGACAGACGGACAGACAGACAGACGGACGAACATGGCTAAATCGATTCAGAATGGGATCCTGATTCAGAATATATTTATACACTTTATGAGGTCTCCGGCGACTCCTTCTTGGCGTTACAAATGTTATGTCAAAGTGAATATACCTTCCTGGGGAGGGTATAATAAGGTGCACGAGTGGGTCGCTCGAAACTTTCTCGTTTTTCAAAAGTTTTGTAAAAATTTGAAAGCGATTTTCAATTTTCGCATGTCCTTGTGAAAGAGTAGGAACACAATCGTAGCTAGATCTGTTACGGAATCTTTTTGTTTTTGACTAAAATAGAATTGTAGGGTTCGGGATAATACCGATATCTTACATAAATTTGTATTTAGGAATTTCGAAATTTAAAAAGTAGGAAATATTTGCTAAAAATAAGTTTTTCGTAGTTGTAATTGCATTTCTATTGGCAGTACAGTATTGAGTTTTACGAAAATATAGGACATAAAAATATAAAACAGATCGCGGTTTAGGTAGTCATTTTTGTAAAATAATTAAAAATCGGATTCCTTCGAATTTTTTGAGAAAAACTAAGTACTGGATCTTATTTGGAATATTTATATTGTATTTAATATGTATTTCGATAAAAATTGTTAGAGCGGTTTTTTGTAAAATTTTGCAGACAAAACAGTCCCAAATATTGCAATGTTTAGTTTGAAAAATATTGTTGCTTAATTATTTAGCTGAAAACTGAGTAATATAATAATTGTTTGGAATTCGGAATTACTTGTTTTTTTTTTTTAAATGTGGTTTTCGAGATATGAGCAGTTTCTAAAATTAGCGTTTTCGGTGATATAAATTGAAAATTAGGGGCGCAATCATTTTGAAAATATCAATTTTAGTCTAAGTATTCATTTTGGTAAAAACGTCTTTTTACAAAAATCCATTGTGCGATCAAATTGAGAAAAACTGAGTTTGCTATTAAGTTAGAAACGGCCGTAATAACCTTACTTTTGTGACAGTCGTATTTCGAGATATGACCATTTTTAAAAGTAGGTACCATTGTTCAATGTTTTTTGTAGCTAAAAACTGAGTATGTAGTCATTTTGACCTCACCTACTTAAGCTCAAATATCAAATTTGGTTGAAAGCGTTAGAGTCGTTTTTGAACAAATCAAACTGGTATGAACATTTTATATGGGAAGTACCAATAATGTTACCGTGCAAACAAAAAGCCGCCCCAAACTGTAGGCGCACAAACTCAAAATCCGAAGTATGAACCAAATTAGGGCAGCCCTTTAGGCTGTAGGCCTCAGGAGCCTACGGACAGACAGACGGGCAGAATTTCGAGACCCACTTTTTGAGTTCCTCTACCATCGTAACGTCAGAATTGATTAAAATCTCGAGTTCGAAATTTTTTAACGACTACATAATTATGTACAATATCTTTCTCTTATACTATATTTCTCTTATACTAAAGGGTGATTTTTTAGCTGGTTTGGTTTTGGCAACACCGGTTTTGACAGCTGACGTGTGTTTAGTACCTTGTGTCACTGTCAAACAGCTTCAGTTTGGTTTGCAATTTAACCATGGATCGTCTTACAAATGAACAACGCTTGCAAATTATTGAATTTTACTATCAAAATTCGTGCTCGGTTCGAAATGTTCATCGCGCGCTGCTTCCATTTTATGATCGGCATTCTCGACCTTCTGAGCAGTCTATTCGGAAGATTGTGACCAAATTTCGCACCAAATTTACTTTGTTGGACATTAAACCACCAACACGTTTACGTACTGTGCGTAGTGAAGAAAATATTGCGGCCGTATCAGCTAGTGTGACAGAAGACCACGAAATGTCGATTCGGCGCCGTTCCCAGCAGTTAGGCCTTTGTTACAGCACTACGTGGAAAATTTTGCGGAAGGATTTGGGCGTAAAGCCTTTTAAGATACAGCTGGTGCAAGAACTAAAGCCAGCCGACCTACCACAACGCCGAATTTTTGGTGAATGGGCTCTTGGAAAGCTGGCCGAGGATCCGCTTTTTTATCGAAAAATTGTGTTCAGCGATGAGGCTCATTTTTGGTTGAATGGGTACGTAAATAAGCAAAATTGCCGCATTTGGAGTGAAGATCAGCCAGAAGCATTGCAACAGTTACCAATGCATCCCGAAAAAGCCACTGTTTGGTGCGGTTTATGGGCCGGCGGCATTATTGGGCCATATTTCTGCAAAGATGATGCGAATCGCAGCGTTTCTGTCAATGGTGAACGCTACCGAGCGATGATAACAAACTTTTTTTTGCCCGAAATTGAAGTTCTTGACTTGCATGATATGTGGTTTCAACAAGACGGTGCCACATGCCACACAGCACGCGAAACAATGGCGCAATTGCGAGGCGAGTTTGGTGAACAGTTAATTTCACGTTTCGGGCCGGTCAATTGGCCGCCTAGATCGTGCGATTTGACACCATTAGATTATTTTTTGTGGGGGTACGCCAAGGCTAATGTGTATAGGGACAAGCCCGCTTCGATTGACGCACTGGAAGCCAACATCCATGCATTCATTCGTGAGATACCGGCCGATATGTGTGAAAGAGTATGCCAAAATTGGACTCAGCGGATGGGCTACCTGAGACGCAGCCGCGGTCAACATTTGCATGAAATTATCTTTAAACATTAAATTGCAAGGTTCAAACTATCAATTCAAATAAATATTTCATTCATTTTTTCGAATTTTTTGTGTTTTCTTTTAAAAAAAAGTTCTAAACCTCTTAAAAAATCACCCTTTATATAGGTATGTATTTGAGAAAGGTGAAAATATTGCGCTGTAGAGCATTTTGAAAACTTGATTATTTTTGAGTTGAAAAACTGTCCTGTGATGTCCCTGTGTCAGTTGTTTTCTCATATCTCTTTTCTAGTTTTACATTTTTCTCGTTTGTTGTCTCGTTGATACCGAATATTCGGTTACCAGAAATATTTTCTTTAAGGAAATAAGTTGTCTCTTAACCTTGCAGTAGAGTTTCCAGAAAGAAAACTTTAATTCTTTATTATACGTGTTCTATTTCCACTTTCTTTCTTTTTTTGTATCTTATTTCGTTCTCCTCACTGTGTTTCCTCTTTTCCTTCTCTATTTCGATACCTTAAAATCTAACAATTCTGCATATTTGCAGAAGAGACCCAAAACTTTGCGCTTGGTGTGTTCTCAGAACAAAGTCGGTATTGTCACTGAAAATGGCACCGGTCATAAAGGAGTCTCACATATTTTAGTTCGTAGGTAGCTTAAATAAAATGACCAGTATTCCCAAATTTAGCGGCACAGTGGGAGATTAGCAAAAATATCCCACATGGAGAATCTTCCCACAAACTGTCCCACGAAATTGAATGCAATTTTGTATAGCTTATTTTACAATCGATCTGCTTTTCCGGGTACAACTTTACCTAAAGCAAAGAACCAGTATTTCATACTTTAAGAGTCCTCTTTGCAAAATTAATTGACGGGTGTAAGCGACCACTGTTGGTTATTAAATCAAGGGGCAAAAATATATTCCGGCACCTTCTTACCGAAAGATTTTTCTGTGTTTTGAAATTCAGCTTCTTAAGCCTAGAAGTCTTCGACTTAAATTAAATGATTGATTATAGAGCGAGGACCAATTTGTTACTATTGGACAAGGATTCTCTTTCTACCAATGTTACCATTAGATCATACAAAGCCGGTAGTGTTTTTGGAATTGCTCCTCCGGGATGAAACTGAAGCATAATGTCGCTACGCATCAAGTTGAAAGGCTTTGAATAAAACGTAAAATCCGTGCGAAAAATGCTCTATCAATATCTCGAGAAGGTTGCAGACTTTCGCTATCCAATGGGTACTTATATCTTAGAATCATAAGAATGATCTGCTGAAGGCGACTGGACGAGTGGTTGTAGACACCAAGCAACGAAAAATGCGACACGTTGAAAACACCCAAAGGCAACATACACAAGCAATCATTTAATTTTCCTCAGCGCGCACTGCGAGATGATAGGCGGGAACAGCAATGGGGTATTCTATATTAGGCGTGTTTTTTTTTGAGCTGCGATGCAGCAACGCAAAGTATAGTAAGATTTTCGAAGTAGGGCGTAGTCATTGTAATTGCGTGCTGAAAATCCTACTTTACTTTGCTTTGCTGAGATCGAAGCTAAAAAATAAAGCGGCATATTGATGGAAGCTCAAACCATTTGGCTCGCAAAATTTAATCAATGTAAACATTTTTGTGTATGAACTAACATTTTAAGGAACTGAACTAAAAAAAATAAAGGAAGTTCCCGAAAGTTTTATCTTTTATAAAAGTGGGCTGTTTTCAACCTCATTAACCATCACAATCGGCAAAGTAATAGCATAACTCGTGTCTGAGTGCTTACACTGGCAACAAATTTGTAACACAAATTTATCTAATGAATTCCAATGTTGTTACTTGTCAATTCTCGCATCTATCCCAATTCCCAACATCCCTTCCTTGTCTCTTTTGCATATAGTTTAAGTGCTCAAACTTAACTCCATTTATATTTATTTATTGATTTGCATAAATTATACGACTTAAGTGATGTGATAGCATTGCCCATAGAAACCATTTCAAATTCAAATATTCAAATATGGTCCCGAAATAATCTCACTTCAGCCCGTCGTTAATGTGTCACAAGTTGTCCTCGAATTCTCCGCAAATCCCCTTGGCTTTCAAACCTAAATATTCATCGAGAAAAAAAAAAAATGTCTCTTGACCTATCTCAAGGATGTTGGAAGAGGCCCAAAAATTAAAACTCTTTCCGTTGCCCTTCGTCTTTGCAAGCACTGTTGTCGCCTGCAACGTTACCCCAAAAACTTTTCATTTCAACGAAGCAGAACTCCTTTGTCTCTTATTGTGGCGTCTAAAATATCCTCAGGCAGGAAGGCACATCATTCACAGAGGGAAGAAATGTGTTATACAATTTTTTGAATTGTATCACTTAAGTAAAAATACTTCTTCTTTCTGGCATATAAAAAAAAATCATAACAAAGCAATTTTTTTAAGTCTATACTCCTACCGTTCGTCCAGACGCATGCTACTGCGACTGATGTCGCTCCATGCGGACATAGACCGCGGCCGCTGAAAAAATCTCGATCCTCGTCTCGATGAAGTGATGGTGGGATATTCCGGCTGAAAATTCACATTTCGGCCCGCCCGACTCGAGGACGGTGCCGTAGATGATGTATCGTCAGACATACCAAGCGCACTGTAGCTGACTTGAAACTTGTTACTCATCGCGCAAACTTGTGGGCAGATGCATTACCACGGATTGTTTTCGGATGCACTCTTTGGGCATCACATCCCGGGTGACGTGTTCTAAAATGGAGTTACCACATTTTTTCCAACCGACCGATTCACTTTTAAAACGATGACACTTCGAAACGCGACACATACGATCGTATCACTCTAGATAACTTCATCTGGTTTGGGCGGTTTATTTGTTTTGAATCCAGTGGCAGGTGCTCCAGAAGTGCAGCGTTTCGCATGACTGCCAGCAAAAGCAACGAATTACAACCCTAGATGCATAGAAATGGAAAAAAAATAAATATCAAATAGAATAATCAAATGTGCAAATTTGTGTCACAACACACGGCTGACAAGTCGATGAGCACAAGCGCAGTACTTTCTTGAAGAAGTCGTGGAATTGTTTAAGTTATTGAGATGTTTTCAATTTTTTTTCTCCATTATTGATAGCGAAACGGTTGACAGGGAGTCAGTGGCGTAGATGTGGTTTGTGAGATTATATATTCACATTTTCTTTTGTCGGCAACATGCCGGCTAAGATTTGTATTCAAAGTTTGTGATGGAAGTCAAGTATGAATATGGCAGCATGTCCATACATAGGTGGGGACGTCATTATTTGAAATTTGTTACTTACAAGGTGATTGCGTTTTTACAATAAAGGTACTACTATAGGTGACCTCGGAAGAAATAATTTTAAATTAAGCCTATGATTGTAGACGTAAATAGAACGAGAACCAGTGAATCTCAATAGGTTTAAGTTAAATTCATCTATTGCATTAATGTCGAACCAACAATTGCTGAATCTTTTACAATGGCGAACCTCAGATAGAAGAAATGAATCGGCCTAAAAAAACAGCAACCTTAGCAACAGGAACACTTGAGCAGCAGTAGTCGTATTATCTGTTTTAAACACTTCGACCGCAACTTTTTCATGGGTAGGGAAAAAATGTACTGTTAGCTGACTGAAGCATTATTGTTACCGTTTTCTTATATTTGGCATAACAAATATCTAGTAAGAACGAAAATAAAAAAATAGAGTCTAAAAAAAATTGTAAAGAGACAAAACAAACATTAGAAGAGTAAGTTGATTTAAAAAAAAGAAAAAAACCCGACTGAATTTAAAAATAAAAAACAAAAAATATATAAATAAGACACATTTAAGTTTAACTATTTGAGAATCGGAGACAAAAATATGCGGAGCCTCCGACTGCCAAAAAGCTATACTTGAATGAGTCTTGTTTACATGTTTTTATTACTTTCTTACAGTCAGCCAGTTTTTTTGGTTTCTTAAATTCATTTTTTAATTTTTAAATTTTTAACCTATGACACTTCGGGGAAGAATACGAATTTCTTTCTTCAAAATCAATCAAACTGTCAATGTCCATTTTGCTGTTCAAATCGGTCGTAGCCGTTAATACGTTCCAAAAAGTGCGCAGTTGCTACTGGTTTAAAAATTCAACAACGCTAAAAAGTCATGAGATTTTTTTTTTTCTTAAAGCGCTGTCTGCAGGAAATTTGATTTTGCATTTGAAATTGTTCAACGAAATACTTCACATTCATCGGCTAGTTAAAGCAAAGGCTCGAGAAAGATCGTAGACCTGGAATACTTGGGGATTACTGAATTGAGTGCCTGATGATATTTTTGGAGTGGTGGCGTCACAGGTCGTTCAATAGAGACATAAATAAAAATACTCCGTTGATCCTAAAAAATTAAAACAAGTTTTTTAGCTAAAGTGGAACAATAAATCAAAAACTAAACACAAACAGCTTTTAAATTTGTTTCCAAATAAAGTGTTCGGTAAATGATCAGATGAAGGTGCCCAAAGAACATCAATACCCAGACTTGAACTCTCTGAGGTAAACCCAGACAACGATGCATATTACGAGTATGAATCCGAGAAGACAGTCATGATTTATGTAAGATAGATCTAAGAAAACGAACATTGTACACCGTTGGGCCCCTGTTGTTGAGCCAACACATATTTATTCACCATCATTTGTTACCTAGTTTAAGTCGAATTGTATATACCAAAAGTTCATTAAAAGCAAATGTAATGTTAGCCCGGATGAAGGTGGAAACACATTCTTTAAAAAAAATAAAAACTTACTATCTACGTCGAGTCAAAACAAAATTAAAAAGATGACTTTTGAAAGAAAAACAAGCCTTAAGGCCTTAGCGCATGAAATAATGCCTAAAGGCATGAAAAAGCCTTAGTTGCCATGGCTGGTCTCAAAATAAATTAGAACCAAAAATTAAGGAAAATGTCTCACAACTGTTGAAATTTATTTTCTCCAGAACTTCTCCTGACTCCCTAGTTTAAACAAGTTTTGGTGAAAACATAAAACCAATAAACAATGGCATTTTGGAGTGTAAAGTAAGCAGTCATAATTTTGATCATATTATCGACCGAATTTTCTGTGTAATGTTACTTAGCTCGCCTGTCCTAATAGCAACATATATTTTTTAGTAAGTTTTTTGCGGCTTCTCCTCAGCATGTGAAAGCTGGCATCGCACACCCTTCACACAATTTCATGCGTATGACAATGAATACATTTTTTGTCCTTTATTTTTTGTAAATGACCAACTTTTAATTTTGCTACTAAAAATTATGAAATTTAAATAACATACACATACATACATACATTTTTCCTAGTAAAAACTATGAAATTTAAATAACATACACATCTTTACAGCATTAAAGACAGTTTGACGAGATTAATTTCTTATAGAAAACGGAAAACGGTTGAAAACTTGAAGTGTTTAATATTAATATTTAATTTAAAAAAAAAAAATTAGATTTACCTACCTAATTTAAGTTAGAAAAGCAGGTAAAAATATAGATTACTGTATTAAATGGAATCAAAAGTTTGAATAAAAGTGGAATGGACCTTCTGCATTATAAACTTTTGCATTTGAAAAGGACTGAAAGCTTTGTGTCGAAAGACAATTTTAAGTTTTTTTTTTTTCCTTGAAAAGTTTACCAACGGAATTGAACTTTAAAAATAATTCCTGAAACTTTTTATTTATTATTATTTATACATAATGTATTTTCGTTGCTCGCAATAACCCAAAGAAACACCAGAAATTTGGCTTCATATTGAACAAGAAAGTGTTATCCTTAGATCTGTCACTTCAAAAATCTAAGTATTAAGTATCAAACTGATTAAGTAAATGATTTTGAAAGAAACAATTCAAATCAATGCTGCTGCAATGTCAAGTTTCTGGATCATCAAAATTATATTCCGGCTCTGCTTAAAAATATATGTAGCTTTTTTCTTAAATAAAATACTTTTTTATGTATATGTTCTTCTTATTTATTACATTTTTCATTTTATTTTTAATACGGCCCGCTGTCATGTTCGAGACGAAAAAATAGCACTTAAGGAGTTTGAGTTTGCCATCCCTGATCTAAGGAGCCCCAGTAGCAGCTTTGCACACAGATTTTCCTTATGGAAAACACCTACTGGGTACTGGTGCGTCCTAGGGTCCTACTCCGAAAGAACAATGCACTAGCACAATTGAAGAAAAACACTCAACATTTTCCCTTACAGAAACCGATTAGCCCCAAATTGCTGTACCTAAGTCTCTCAGGCTCAATGAATATGTGAATATATTTGACTTCGCTATTGCTATACGCAAAAACATATTCTTGCATTTCGGACGAACTAAACCCAGAATTTTGAAGCATATTTATTGCACAGGCAATTGAATAATGTGCATGGTCGTCTAAGTAATAGGTTAGGTTAGGTTAATGGGTGGGTGCGGCAGAGCAAGCCCCGCAGCACCCCACTTAGGTCAATGTAGACCCATTGTGATGTAATAGGTAGTAGTGATTGGGACATAGTTATCGATGTATTCATTGTTTGACAGATGCCAACATTTTTGTTTGAGTCTGTTAAAAATGCAAACAAAAATGTACAATTTAAAACTGTATACAACTGGATATAGAATAAACAATTGGCCCCCTTCCATATTCGAGAGAAATGTAGCTTAATCAATTAGTATCAATTGGATGTAGTGTAGATATATATCCTTTCACTCTAAGTAATTTTCTAAAATTAAAACAATATAGTTGATTTTTTTTTTTAAATCCATTAAAAACGTGCATTCGGCCAAAACATTTTTATAGCAATATCTCCTCATTGACCGCGCCGCCAATGCCATTTACGTCAATTATCAACTCGCGCTGAGAATCCAACCCCCCGTTGATCCATAAAGGCAGAGTGCACTTCAGAACCAGGCCGCCCATATACAGACCGTCTCTGCCATCCTCCTCGTGACCATCATGATATTTAACCTCAATAGAAAAGCAATGACCTTTTACGGACAAGATAATGAATTAGATTCTATTGATGCGCTCGTCCGATATCAGTTGGCAATAATGGGTGCATTTGCACCACTCTCACACACCATGTGATGTTTGTGATGTTTGGGGCCGGGGTAATTTAGCTTTTATTCGCTGTGTTGTAAACAAAAACAGCCTTCATTACCTTTTGACACATTTGCGGTATTGGGTGTCATAATTGCTATTTACAACTTCGTAAATGGAGTTTCTTTCGTTGCAATTTGGACACGGGATTGTTGAAGTAGGAAGTATAACGAAGTGCGGTGGCCAGGTGGTGGTAGAAGGTTATAGTTGAAGAAGCGTCTCTGTTGTTGTGGGCAAACTATGAAAATGTCCACAAGTCCTATTTAAAGTTTCATTCTAATGGATGTTTTAATTATTTTTCAGGACGATATCGATTTAAGTAACAGCTGTGAAAGGCCAGCCAGAAATCAACAAATATGCATACTTTCAGGTTTTAGAGAGGCAATTTCTACAAATGTGTCATAAATGGTCAATGACCATAAACAGCATGAATCATTTTCAGTGTCTAACTTTAAAAGTTGTAAAAGAACACGCGTGGTTTGAAACATTATAGTTTACCTCTGTCCCGGTAAAAAATAAATAAAAAATAAATAATTGGCGCAACAGGTCCGTATGGACCCAAGCCTAGCTTCTCACAACCATTCGTCTTGTGTGAGTTTTTATTTTTGGGACGAATGGAAGGGATCTACAATTTTATGCCGAGTCCAAACGGCCAATTGAGAAGCTCTTTCATGACAGTTATACTCTCGGATGTTTGTCAGACTCTGTCCCGGTAGTTTAGCGATTTTTCAAACAAGAGTAGAGAGTATTTCGTTACGCTAAGTAAAAAAAAAAAAAAAAAACTACTAAGAGTATGCAATGGAAGGGAAGAGAGTTTGAATTGCAAATCGCCGTAAAATCTTATGCAGTGCAATCGGCAATGTACATTACACAGCGAGGCGTAGCTCACGGGACGGTATAGCTACGGCAGAATGTATGCCTCACCGGGCATGAAGTCCGTGGTCAGCTTTTGTAAGGCGAAAAAGTTGTCGTGCGCACGAATAATTTTCTCTAAAGCCTACGGACCTGTTCCGGAACGAAATTTCCCGTTGGTCTCCAAATGGACAGCGAAACGTCTGTGAAAAGGCAACGGAAAATAATTTGTGGCGGGTTATATCAGCTGATACACAATTAGCAGTGTTACCAGCCTGACTATTTATCTCTCGAACTTTTCACTGGTTCCTTAAAATTGTCATTTTGGATTTATCCTAATTTACGCTATTCACTTTTAAGTATGGCGTTTTTTAGGTTCCTTAGGAATTTATTAAATGCATACTTCTATTGCGAACGTACTCATTTCGAATAACTAATGTCGTTTTCGATTTGGCTTTTCGGATTGTGATCTGAGATTTCAGATCAAATATTAAATTCCGAATTTTATTGCTTCTTGTTTGAATGGAATTATTTTTATATTCCATTTCAATTGATTTTGCACACATTTATACAAACCCATTTCGAAATAATTGAATATAAAAACTCGTTTCCATAGGCGTTTTTTTATATTTTTAGCATTGAAAAAATGAAAACTAGAGACGCATTCCAATTGTGATCATGTATGGTGTTGTTTTTATTTTAATTTAATATTGTCGTCTTTAAAAACAATGCAATCAGAAGCCGTAAAGAATTGCAACAAATTGAACAGTTTTGATCTTTATTATTTGAGATTGTCTATTTTTGGCTCCAAGATTTTTCCAATTTGGCTCCATACCTCTTATTTAAGCTGGTAACATTGCAAGCAAATAATGTCCCCGACAAATAAATTTGTGCGAAAAGAGAGTGGAGAATTATACCAAGCATTCTACTATACCATTACCCAGTTTTCCACCGTCTTTTCGCAGCAGCAGCGTACTGCAAAACGAAAAGGAGAGCGAAATTTTTCGTTCATGATTTCGTTCTTTCATTTTTGCATGGGATTTTTCAATCCGGATCAGGTGCGTACTAGGCTTAATTTTCAGAGGTAAATCGTCCACGCACACGAAAACGTTTGAACGTTTCGCCTTACGGAATCTCTCTCCCGAAATTTCATAAAACGCTGAGCGGAAATGGGAGGGGACCAAGAAAAGGATAGGCTCGCAGTAGGGAACAAAAAGAGAGTGTGAAACGCGACGATAGGGGGATTGTGGGTAAGCGGACCATGCACCATGTTGAAATTCATACATGCTTAGTATGAATTCCAATTTTTTATTTGCAGTCAAAACATTATTCGCTTTAAAAATTGGTCCTCACGTTTTTATATTTCAGAATAACCTCTGCCTCAATTATTCGCTGTAATGTAATCCAGTTCTAATGGTAAGTACCGCCATCTAAATGAAAGCGAAGCTCTGAGTCGACAAACGTTACGATAATAACTCAAAAATGCAAATTCCCTTTGCAACAACCCAATTACGCGAATATTTACAACAACCCCCTTTCAAATTTCAACCCTAGAAATGTTCCCACATGGTTTGACACCAATCTGAAAATAAATTGGTTTCCACTAAGCCACAGTTACACGAAGAAATTAGAATACAAATCTACCAAAGCCCTTAGCCCTCACCATCGGGAATTTCTTATCCTGTGACACCGACACAATGCACGAAACCAGAAGGGAGAACGGAGAACACAACAAATTTGCAAAATTTATTTACGGTAGGCAGTGAGCAAGCTTTATCCTCTGCCAGTCAGCAATGTCTTGTCATACAAAATTCCCACTTTCGGTCGGGAAATATCACTAATAGCGGCGGATAAGTAAACATGTCACTTTAGCTTAGTGCAAGCGACTCCAAAACACCCAATTGCTTGAAATGAACTTTAAAGCACACAAAATAAAAAATGGTTGAACAAAATCATCCTCAGAAATAAGTTAACGATAAGAACCGGTAGTAGCTACTTTATCATACCAGCTTGTGTGACACTTTCTAAACAGACTTCAAGGACTGGCAGTGGCACACCGCATTAACGCCTTTCGCGTTGTTTATCGTGTGAAAAATACCAAATGCTATGTCAGTACCTGCGGTCGTTGTCATCGAAATGAAAAAGTTCAGTTCACGGAGAGTGTTCGTGTTCGCCTTCTCTTGAATTTATTTTTTCGTTGGTTTCTCTCTCGGTAAACTTTTCGATTTAATCTGCCGAAAATGGTGGCATAATTTTTTGGGCAACGGAAAAGTCTTCGTGTTGTTTGCATGAATGGCGGAAGCCCCATTCAAACTTGAAAGTGTATTTTAACTTAAATTAAATGAAGTTTCCTGGGATTTTAACATTAAGTCCTCAAGGAGTAACAAGTCCGTAAAACAGGCGTATCCCTAAAAATACTTATTGTGAATCCCTTCTAATGGACCAAGTGCTCGCAGATAAATGTGACATCACTTGGAGCGCCAAAGCCAACCAAGCCACTCTACAAATCCCCCCTAATCCACAGGACAGTAAATAGATAATTGTGCCATATAGAGTAAACAACACGAATCGCCACATCAATTCAAAGGTTTGATGTGGCACTTGCTCCCGTTGCTGCCACCACAGGATATAAAAAGATTTACCCTTGTTCATCTGCCACGTGATTAGTTTCGTGCTGTCATCCAATTTTCCTAGGGGATTCAAAAGCCACCCCTTTGCAGTTGTTATCATGTGTGTCCTGTTGTGTGCGACTGTGCGTGAGTGCCTAATAGTAGGCAGAAAAGGTTATTTTTGTAATTTTCTTACATATGTTTCTGTAGCAGGGCGTGGTGTTGGGTTTGTCTTACTAGGATCCGATTAAACTATAAACAGACACAACATGTGCTCTTGCCGTAAGAAGTTGTCGTACCGAATGTGTTGGCTTTTTTTTGTGAATTTGTGAAATTACCTGCAGTGGGTGGGCCTGGGCCACTACGTAATATGCAAACTACAGTTTGGCAAATGGGACACTTGTCAAGGGTGGGTGCGGCCTTCTAACATGAAATTTAGTTTACACTTTTTTTCAGAGCACTCTCAGTTTGCAGGGAACAACATATACGCAGGGCTATTCAAAAGCCCAACAAGAGGTTGGTAAAAAAAAGTGATTATAGAGGAAGACCTGCTCCTTCATCGCCTCAGCAAGCAATAGCATAGCATAGCATAGCAATGTGCAATAGGCCATTTTTAATTAACTATTTTCTCAGTAGAGCAAAGTAAAGTAGAATCTTCAACGCGCAATTACAACAATTGGAAACTGAAACTACTTGGTTCGGTACTTCTCAGATTTACAGACGGTTTTTATCTTACGAGTCAGTAGGAGTTGATTTGGGGCAATGAAATGTGTTTATGTATACTTATGTCTACTGTCAATAAACTGTTTTCAGTCTAAATGAACTTTCTGCGAGCGAATACCATAGGAAAAATCCGATCAGCCTAAAAGTCGAAACACACACCAACTTAACCAGTCTATAGCACTTTATCACAAGTGGTTGCATAATTGCAACCTTATTTGTCTAAAGAAAATATACCTTCAATAACTGCCAATAAATAAACCAGTCTTAAATAAAAAGTACTAAAATCAGAGTCTGAGAATGGGACGGCTAAAATAAAACTTATTGATATAACCCTTTCGGGAATAATATTTCCCACGAAATTTTTTCAATTCAGCAATCTGATTTACATTGCTCACAAGGGAAACATTTGCTTCGGAATTTGTTCACGATACTCATAAATAAGTTAGAAATTCTAAAGCTCGATTATGGACCCTTCCGTCCACAGCAAGCAGTGTGGTTGTATGGTGGGAGTCATCCCTTTTTGTGGGAATTTCGATGTCCGAAAAGCCTTCGGTGGTAAAAAAGGGAAAAAACAGCAAAATCGTAGGAGTTTCGAAATTCAATAATTTTTTGCTGGAATTTCATAAAATATTCATATATTTCACTATAGCTATCAACTCGTTGAATGTCCATAAAAAAGAGGTCATGCAAATCGTTTTTTTATCACAATTTCCTAGTACCAACAAATAATCAAATTAATGTTTAAAAAAACTGCGATTTTAATTTAATTGTAAGGTTAATTTTCTTTTTTTTCTTTTCGTGCAATACAAATTTAACTTAGATTTTTTACAAAAAAAAAAAAACTATCAAGGGAATAGAATTTGGGTGCGGTAAAAAGGGGAAAATGACGACACCTCGTGGAATATATGAAGGAAGAGTGCTAACAATACTGCATCAGTGTCAGTGATGCCAACCGGACATAATTTCGATGATTAAGTCATTGAGGAATAATTTTTACAACAAAAAGCATAATTTTTTTGTGAATTATTCTTTAACAATCAATTCATACAAATACATTTTGAATTTGTTAAATTTGATACTTTCTTTGATAAAAGTGGCATCACTAATTTTCATTTACAACTGTGCGTCATGCTTATTTTCCAATTTTCTACTTGACTTAATCACCAAACCCAAAACTTGGATTACAGAGATCAAAATAGGTTTAATTACCTATCGATCGACCATTCTGTTAAAACATTTTAATATCTTTGTAGGTTCGTTGCAGTGCCTTTGTAAAATGTGCAATTTTTATCAAAAGGGCATAACTTTTTGAGAAAGGCGTAATTTTTTTTCGGGCTTACGCACAACTACTTTGATTCGGATTGGCATCACTGATCAGTTTTTTTTTCACTGAGATGAAGAGGTGCTCCATTTCCTAGCATTATACACAATCAAGTAGGAGATTCGACTTGTTTCTGCCAGACGAATCATTCTTTTTCTGATAAATGAATGTCATTTTTAGCTTTCTCCATAACATAGTAAGAGAAGATATTGTATTTGTACAAAATTTCGAACTCGAGATGTTAATCAATTCTGACATTTCGATGATAGAGGAACTCAAAAAAGTGGGTCGCATAATTCTGTCCGTCTGTCTGTATGTCCCGAGGCCTGCAGCCTAAACGCCTGCTCGGATTTCCTTCAAACTAAGTATTTGGAGTTTGGGGGCTTACAGTTCGGGGGCGTTTATTTTTACACTGTAACCTTAATATTAATGGTACTTCCCATACAAAATGTTCATACCAGTTTGATTTGCTCGAAAACGGCTCTAAAGATTTCAACCAAAAATTGATATTTATTAAGTAGGTGAGCTTACCACGACTGAGTCAGAATCACGGTACTTTTGAAATTTGGACACATCTCGAAAACGGTCTATACGATTGTTTTAAAAATTAATTTCTAAGGTAATATGGTCATTTCCAACTTAATGGCAAACTCAGTTTTTCTCTGTATTTTCGTAAAATGAAAAGTCCATTTTTTAAACATTTTGCTTTCTTTAGTTTACTTGAAAACGGCAGCATCGATTTCAACCAAAATGCAAATTTAGAGTAAAATTGATGTTTTGAAAATGATTGCGTCCTTAATTTTCAATTCGATTCACCGAAAACGCCGATTTTAAAAACTGCTCATATCTCGAAAACCCCATTTGCGATCGAAGTGACCAGGAATAGACAAAGAAGATATCAGTCGCTTTTTAGAGAGTCCATGATTCAGTTTCATAAAGCCAAACTAAAAATTTTAGAATCTCATAAAGGCAGTGAGAACGTTTGCCTTATGTGTCAAAAATACGATTGATAACCCTCGTTCCACGGTTGACTTCTCATGAGATGTCGTTATTAGAATTTGTGGTTGCTTAATGATTTAGCTTTCTATTTAGACATTTGGCGGTGACAACTTGGCTTCTCTTGTTACCAGCAACTGATTGCTTTCGGAATAAAAAAAACATTAAAAGTTGGCGCAAATTTTCCAAATTGCAAATTTGAAAATGGAATTCCTTTTTTTAGGAAATGTTACCTATTTTACACAAAATTAACAATTGTGTTGAGAAAACTTTTCATCTTAGACGATCGGTTTTGGTATAAGTTGGTAAACCATTTCGTTGCAGGAACACAAATTTACACAAACTTGCAACCGAATGGTTATGAGAAGCTACTTCTAGAGTTGTCCTCCTATGTGAACCTCTCGCGCCAAATATATTTTTTTTAAGTCAACCGTTGTTCTCTTTCACAGGCCTACTCTTGTTTGACAGCTTTTGCCAGTCGACATTTATTATCATACCAAATGTGTGCTAGTGCCTTGCCGACATAATTTGTGGCATTAAAGATGGTTCCACCACTGATCCTCTGTGTTAAGTGTTGATGATGATAGAGCTGACGTTAAAGACTCGGGTGGCCTCTTTTAATTGTGGATGACGTCATACTTCTTACAATAGCTCGTTGTAGAGGTGTTCTGAATTAATTTTATTTATAGCAAGATAGTGGTTCATGACAATGCTACTTGGAAGTGGTATAAGCTTGTTTATTTTTAGTCTCTCTCGACTTTTGGCTTGATTCAAGGTTCCTTGTTAGTATCCCTTAGCCGAAAGTGGATACCGCTAAATGAACTCGCTAATACTGAAAAGTCGTAACATGAACTACAAATTTTAATTAGTTGCTGGCAAGTGTCTTGTTCTATGGAAATACCGGGTGAAAAGATGAACATTTCGATTACTGTTCTTGTTATAATTGTGTTTATCAGAATAAAAAAAAATACGTTTTCCAATGTTACTAAAGTATTGAGATATTCAGAGAGAAATCTTTCTTTCGAGTTATTAAAAACGGTTTTGTTTTTATATCTTAACACAGATTTTTAAACTTTTCAAAATTTTCTGTAGAACCGAACGTATTGTGTACTGAAGATTATATTTGAATGGCAATGGGAAGATGGTATTATGCCCAGCAGCAAAGTTTATTATGGCATTTGTTCATTACGAGACCGATAAGAATAATTTGTATGCAACCAAAAATTAGCTCTAACCGATTTAAGCCTTAAAACTGTTCAGTTAAATTTTAACGTCTTATTCAGGACAGTTTTGAATTTTAATGTCAAGTAAAGGTGGTCTTACAAATTACATTTGGGACCGTCGTATGAGTTATCAGAAGTCGTTCTTTTATAAGTCTAGATCTAAACAATCCTGCTCTTCATAACTTTCACCATTTTGGATAGCTTTCGATTACCTTTTTTGGACTCTTATCTGTTTTATAGAAATCTAGAACCTACGCTAGTTGTTCGACTTGACGATTATTGTTCATTACAGTTTATTCTTGCTTCGTTAAATAACAATACGTTGTCGCCCAATTTAGATTATATAATTGCAGAGTCAGCCATATGGGCATAGTTCCCCGGCTTAAAATCCGGACGGTATAAATTCACTTATATTGTATCCTTTGAAACTATAATAAAATATAATATAATATAATAATTGCAGAGATTTGACATTTTTTGTCTTTCAACTGAATCATTATTTATTATTTTACACAAAATATGAAAATGTTATTATTAATGAGGAAAATCATCACAAAAACTTCAAAATTGTTCATTTTAGAAACATTCAAATGCGAATCCAAACGTTTTTGCCCATATTTTCTTTTGTAGGAATTTCATCAGCTAATTATTCCTGTTCTGGACTTACGCAAAATTTGTATGTGGAGAATGTGAACGACTGGATCGCACGTTACATGCCTCATTCTACTTTAGTTCTTGTATTTAAAGTTCTGTTAAATGACAAGTTTCAAAATTCCGATTTTGCCTTGTTAAGTAAACATAGAATAGTCACAAACAAATCAGTCACGCATGTATACTCGAACAATTTTTAAATTTCTGATTAAAACATAGTGACTTCGAGTCAGAAGTACATGACCTTTCATGAGCAAGTACGACAGTCATCACAACAATATGTTGTCAGAGTCAACTTTCATCTCACTTCAGTGCTTCTCCAACGGATTCGAAAATTTTCATCACTAATAATAGCCATGCCTTCCATTACGCGTTTGTATCTTTGTGGGGAACTCAAGTTTCAACGAATATTCCTTGCATAAATAGATGTTCCTTTGTAAACATATACCAACGATCCATATCTTGTCTAATGAAAAAAATAGATACCACCAAGCCAACTTGAAAATGTGATCCCCTGCGACTTGTAAGCAACCACAAATGGTACAAAGGAGAAAATTGCGTACACGCCCTAGCTCTTGTGAATACCTATTAACTTTTTGTGAATGGCTACGGCGTGTTGTCTTGCGGGTAGGCAAAACAACAAAACAAAAATTCGGTTGTGTGCTGCCTTTTGTGGGCCGTATAAATTGATGGCCCATTTGCGAAATTCCAGTCACGGCCAGTCAACATCAACAGAGAAAAGTGTACAGAGCTAGGAAAAACCAACATGATAAGGTCAACGTCACAGGCTGGGCTGACTACGAACAGATATAAGAATCAGTGCACCGAGGAAAGGATAATAGCCCCAAGCATGCGAAAGCAAAACAAAATATTTACGCCATCGTGAGATTAGGAGTTGATGCGATTGTAGAATTAATTTATTTCGTTGAATGAGTTCTGGCAGAGAACCTCAACCATTTTTGAACATCGACACTGTAAGTCGTAACAAATCTATTTCCTATCACATTTATGCAAACTTTTCACTACCCTACTACAATGAAGTTGACAACTATATCAATGTTCAGCTTCGTTAGATATTGACCTAGGTAGGATGCATCGCATTTGAAGTCAGCACTATTATCAAGGGCGGATCCAGGGGGGGGGGGCACAGGGGCACGTGACCCCCCTCCCCCCCCAGAGAGCATTGCATTATTACTGCTTGCTCATTCCATTATCAAAAGAACACATTCACTTCGCCCATGTGCGAAAATAAAAGTCACTTTTCGAACAAACGATGGAAATCAAGACGAAAAATTACCCAAATTTATGTCTGCATATGCTAGAACCTAGAAATATATGTGAATCTTGGGGCGCGTGCATGAAATTTTTACCCTTAAGTGCAAAGTCGTATAGACCACATTTTTAATCGTACAAGTTTTGTGTTTCCGACGGCCGTAAACAAAAAGAGTTACAAATTTGGCAACAGATGAAAGAAAATATCCCTAAGTCACCAGCAGAAGCTTATAAAAAAGCAACAGCTCTGCCAGACATAAGAACCCTTTGTCAATTATTGTGCACATTTCCTGTGACAAGCTGCACTGCCGAACGGTCTTTCTCCACCTTACGCCGGATAAAGACATATCTTTGCAGCAATATGAAAGAAGATCGCCTGAATGGACTAGCCCTAATTTATATCCATCAAGATATTGCTTCAAAGATGAACCCTGAAGAAGTACTAGATATCTTCAGCAGAAAACATAAAAGAAAACTGTCATTATTAATCACATAATTTTTCATTATTACTCCTTTATAAAAAGTATTTTTTATTCTTTGTTATTCTTCAATGTTATTGATAAAGAATGAATCCCAAAAACAAATTGCAATGCAATACTATGGGGTACACTCTTCACCTATCTGGCCTTTGTGCCCCTCCCAGAAATAAATCCTGGATCCGCCCTTGACTATTATGGATTATGCATGGTCCCAGTGCGATATAGCAGACTATCACGTCCTACTTTGCGGCAGAAAAATTAAACTTCCATCAAAGGATTGCTTTTACAGACGAAACCGTAAAAAATGTGAATAGATGTCCCATTGAAAGTATCTGTTTCCCCCCTCTTTATCATATATTTAGAAGGGCTGCATTGTCGGCGCTCATGGTAAAAGCTTGGCACTTTGAACATGTGAATGTTTTTTTTTTTTTTTGATTACTCAGAGCGACTGCCTTATTGGTTGAAATTCAAAACCACATGGCACATGTCCCCAGCCAGGAAAATATTTAAAAATTAAATTTCCACTCTTTCGCAAACTTTCAGTCATCGCGGATGTTGAGTGGATAAATGGCATGGTTACACGATGGCGGTAAAAAAGTTCAAAGCGCCTCTCGGGGCATTGTAACCATCTACATATTTTTATGACGACGTAACAATGCTGTTGTTCGTTTGGCGGTTTGCTTTCAGATCTCCAATTTTAGGATTTAATTGTTATCAATACATAAATTAGAAGGTGGGCAAAATTTTGAAAAACAAACATTTTCACATTCAAATAGGATTCCACATAACTACATATATGCCTTGTTTCTTGACGTTTTGAGGGAATGCAGAAGTTATTTGGGCAGTGGTGAGCGGTTTTTTAGAAAGCAAATCAAAAACAGTTCCTAACTAAAGAACTTGTAATGGAGACTGTAAGTGGCCGCCAGCGGTGAAAATGTTGGTCTACATGGAGTATTTTTTGAACTCACTCCGTCAAGTCAATGGACATATCCAATAATAATTTTTAGTTTCGACTCTAAATCACAGTGGCTATATTTTCTATACAAATTTTGCAATTATGAGCTTCCGTAAGTATAAAATCGAGACTAAAATTTTGTTATTCGGCGCAATGGGCCTTACCAATAATCATTTTTAACTTCACCTTATATACACCCAGAGAAATATGCTGTGCAAAATTGACTTAAACGCCTAAGGTAAATATTTTTGTATGGAATTTTTTGGACAGACATAAATCTGTCAACAAATAGGGCAATTTATGCATGGCATAGGTAATGAAAAATAGGCTAAATTGCCTAAGGGCCTAAGGTATTTTAACCTAAATACAAATAAGTGCATATCCACCTAAGGACATACGTAACTCTGCTTAGTTCTAAGGTAAAGTTTTGTATACCATACTGATTGATAGAAGCCGCCAGTTAGAAGCCTCCTGCAACGAGTCAATCAACATTTATTTTCGTGTATTGCTTCGGAATGTGCCGTTAGATTCAGAAACAGTGTGCAAATTACCTAAGTTACTAGGTAAATGTACCTTAGCTTAGGCTGATATTCCGGATAAATTTTCACCGATCATGCAAAATTGCCTTAGTTCTAAGGTAATGTAGGAGAGGCTGAGCGATGGAGATGAAAACAATGTTGTTCGCTCAACGGTTGACTTAGAACTGTCGTCTAACTTTATTTGTACCGACCAAGTTAAAAGTATATGTATACATAAATGAATACCTAGTTGCAGTTGCATCATACGATCGAATACATTTAAAACGGCTTGATACAATACATAAGTATATAAACGAATATGAGAGTAAGAGTTTTTAAATGTAAATATAATTGAGTGGAATTTTCGACCACAGTAAATATATAACATCTAAGGTTTTTATATCCTCCAAAATATATTTTCGCTTTCGCAAAGTGTTTTAATGGCCTTTGTAATTTGTGGACATATTTTATGAACGACAAAAAAAAAAACAGTGATATAAGTTCAATAAGTTCTTGAAATATAAAAACAGTACAGTGTGGAAACTTTTTAAGTTAATTACAAATAACAAACAAAATATTAGAGAAAAGTTTGTCGAAGAAGAAGTTTAAGGTAAGTGCATTGAAATATCCCTTTTGTATTAAGTATGTAATTAATATAAAAACACATTTTTTCGAATCGATTTAAAGCCAATTTTTTAAAAAAGTTTTCTAAAATATCTTAAGGCAATCTACAACAAAAATGGACATCGGTTCGTAAACAATGTTTCACAAAGAAAATTTTGTATACCTAGTCAAGTGTATGTTTTCTAATTCCAGAATGATATTAACATTGCATTTTCAACGCTGCTTCAATTCTCAATCAATATCATATAAACTTTTTGTATTATATAAATATTAAATATCGCCGCTATTTTAAAACAAAATTAGCAGAAAAAAAATAAAAATAAAAATGAATTAACATAAAAAGCAGTTCTTTAATTTTTATTACATTTCTGATAGCATCAGCATAAGAAATACGAGTAAGGTAAGTTTGCCAGGGTATGAAATTAAAAGGTAGGGAAATGTCTATTTATATCTACAAAAATTGGTAAAATTTTATTTGGCTGCTTTAGTCTGTAGCATATTAACCAAATCAAGTGATTGGAAAAAAAAATACCTAAATTTTGATTCCTTCATGTTATCCGTAAACATCATTTAGCACAAATATTTTTGCAGTGTAAGATGACACTTTCTTTAGGTAAACGATAAGGCTAAATTCAGCCTAGGTTTAAGGTAAAACTCCTTAGACAGCCTGGCATACCGTTACCAAAAAATAGGCTGATTTTACACATGTCAAAAAAATAAAATAGGTAAAATTATGCATTCCTTAGGTAAAATGTTAGGCTAAATTCAGCCTAGGTTTAAGGTAAAACTCCTTAGACAACCTGGCATATTGTAGCCAAAAAATAGGCTGATTTTACACATGTTAATAATTCTCGGTTACATTAGAAATATAAGGTAAGTTACCAAGTTCAAAACGGCCTTAGGACTAAGTTGATTTATACCGCGATTTAGGTACATTTTACACAGGCTTCTGTAGGTCAAAATATGCAATTTTGTACAGAAAATTTGGCCATTGTGAGTTCGAAAAATATTGTCTGAATACTCAAAATGATTATTACTAACGCGGACTACAACTAGGCAAAAGCAGACATCTCAAGACTTTTCTACGGGACTGCTTTGTTTTAGGACATAAAACGAACAATTAAGTCGCTCTGACACTCATTTACTTTACTTTTTACACCAACTTAAGTTGGTACTCATATTAAAGGAGAAAGTGTCCTGCTTCCTTCTTAATAGAACGCCATCAACGTAATATAGGTCTTTGGTGTACCACAAAGTCTGGTAATGTTTCGCATTGGGCAGGCACGTAGCCTGCTTATGCCCCTCAAGCCCAATCCACCCCATAGATCGATCTTCTTGTATGATCCATTTTTTAAGCATGGTGCCCTAAATATATATGAAATCTAGAGCATTTACAGCATTTCGCTAACATTATTTATTACAACATCTATGTTATAGAGGGTGATTAGATTCATAGTCCTGGATAAAGCACTTCTGTAGTCTGCTAAACGGTAGAGACGACGAAAATTCCGTTGTCAGGCAGGACGAACTACTCAACTAAAATGAACTAAAAATCGAAGTTCAAGTCTAACAAGCCTGCACTGAAAATAAAAATAAGGACTGATTCAACAATTTTTTTGTCCCATACGTCCAACAAAATGTTTCTATCAAATTGACAAAATTTTAATAAGTTTTATCTTGTCTTAAAACTTTTGTTGTGATAACAAAAAAATTGTTATGGTAACAAAAGTTTTTTATTTGCGCGTATGAACATTTTTTGTTAAATTTACCAAAATGCTGTTGATTTTGCGAAGAAATTTACCAATTTGACCTTTATCTTTTTGTTAAATTAACAAAAAAAGTTGTTGTTCATTTTGTCAAATGAAATATTGTTGATATTACAGAAACAATCTGTCAGTACTACAGTTGTCCTTAGTGGAATCTATAAGAATATTGCTGGTTGTATTCAATTATGCTTTTAGTTCCATAATTTTAATTAGTTTATTTAACAAATAAATTGTTTTATGGATAACATTAGGTATTGATAAATGATACGCAAAACAAATAAGTTTAGCAATTAGATTTATTAGACAAAAAAAAACATTTAAACATTATTTTTACTGGAAATTGTAGAAAATATTAAAATATGCATATATGTAAAATTAAAAAAATTAAAAAAGGCATAAGACATAATGATAAAGAATGCCTTTATTTTACTTGAAAATAAAAAAGGTCCTCTATACCTTAACAACCGACATTAAATAGATGTAGCCTCTCCTTCACTATTTGAAGTTGCGTCTTTTAGTTTCGGTTGAAGCATCCGGGAACATAGCGTTTAAGTCAAATTTGATCTATGTCATTTAAGAAAATGGAATTAAAGAATCCTATATTTCCAAATTGCATTTCTCACAAATTTTTATCTAAAGGGTCCTTAACACGTTTTCCATTTTTCTTGTCCTCATCCATAAACGGACTTATTTACTTTTAAAAAGATTTAGGGAATTTTTATGCATATTAACAAACTACTTTACTTCGCGTGTCAAATAATAAATGAAGCCATCAAAAGCATTGTATTGAAATCATTTCCCTGTTTGTATTTAGTATAATTTTTTATTTCGTATAAAAGAATCTTACAGGACTATTGTTATGCACATTTTACAGAGATTTGATAATTTGGGTTTTATCTTTCTGCTGAGATATTATTTTTATGTAAGATAGATATGTACCAAAGAAAAAGGATAATCTTGAAGGCAAATACGAAAAAAAACCTTCAATATAAAAGAAAATTACCCTGTTTGAATTGTATTTTTTTCAATTCAACGCTTGTTTCATTAATTCAACAAAATGTGTGCTTAGTCTACAAACAAAAATGTTCATTTCAACAGAATGTTTTTAGTGTTCATAATCTGTATTTTTTGTTTGCTAACAAACATTTTGCATAAGTTTTGTTAATTTCATAAAAGTGATTTTTGGTTCTGTTTTAATGGATATAACAAAAACTTTGTTAATTCAACGATAAAATTGTTCAATTGATACAATATTATTTATTGTATTGATTTATTAAACTGAAAATTGTGTTTTGTTAATCTAACAAAGTAGTTTTGTAGTAAACGTTTTATCCGTTTGACAAAATATCGTTGAAATTGATAAAATTTGATTTTTTTTTCAGTTCAACAAAACTATTTTTGTTGAAATTTCACAATCGAATTTTGTCAATATTACCTTGTGTTTTATTGTCAGTGGCTGGAAAGCTTTATTTAAGGCAATAGAAGACAACTTGGTGGAAACCAGGTATTGAATTATTTCCAAGATTAGGTCCGAGAAAAGTATGCCTGATGAAAGGAACGTCGGCATTGTTGGCCTCAATCTTCAAGAAAGCAGGAGACCCTCTAAACTAAAGCATCAGTCTCCTTAACATTACATAAAAGATCCCGTCTGTCGTATTGTGTGATACCTTGAAGCCATTTTGCAACCAACTAACCAGTTCGAATTTATGTCCGGTAAGTCCGTCATCAGTGAAAGGAAAATAAACCAAGAAGTGACGAAGTCAACAAATTTTTGAATAAGTTAATGCGCTCTCATATTTTTCTATTTACGGCTTCAATTTAGCCCGGAAAATATTTTAGAAAAATCCACCAACAGCATATTTGGCACCAACAGCATATTTGGACACAAATCCATCTTAGTAACAGATATTAGCGGACTTGGCACTTGACAGAGGCTACTACTACAGTAGCGTATGTTGTCGAACTTCCAGATACCTAATTCATTACACACCTTCCCATTCCTATAGGGTGTGCTAAATTTTGACCGCCCTTAACGAGACTCAAGCAAGGTTATTGCTAAAAGCAGCCTTAAATTTGTACAGTCATTCCGCGATACTAATAATCATTTCATGTGTCCAGGGCTAAATTTTTCGCACTCAAAATGGCATAATTTTGCATACAAAATTGCATATTGTGGCCTAGAAAATATTTCGTGTGAAGGTTAAAAATGATTATTAGTAAAGCTGTTGAAATAGTTTTTTACATCACTGTATAATTTCGACTCATCATTGAAACACTAACAACACAATACTCTCTCTCTTGAAACTTAACAGAACCTACGTACATTATTAACGCATTCTTTTGCCCAAATCTTATTCTGTTCGTTCTCTTTCCATACCTACTGAATAAAGGTCTATTGTATAATACAGTGTATACGGTAAGGCACAACATTAACCCTCACGTGTATATTTATAGCACATTCAATACCTCCACATCAATATCAAAGTCTGATAATAAAAATCCGTCTAGACATCCTTCTAACCCGAATTTAAAGATCCTTTTGGACTAAAAATAATATTTAAAATGTTTCATTTGGGTTTTCACAATAACAAAATAAAAAAATACAAACTCAGTTTTTGTGCGTTAGCGATTAGTACACCCGCCATTTCCGTCGTTACTTACTTCATTAAAATTCCTTCTTGTTGAATTTTTTGCGCGGTTTAATTTTCTTTTGACATATCTCATTGAGTCAGGTCAAACTGTATATTACAATACAACGGAAAAATATATTTCTACCTACCGCACGATAATCTCGAGTCTTAACGCCGCCCTGTTGCTGTAATAACTTTATTTTGTGGTGGTTTGAGGTGAAAGCGTTTGAGTTTGATGGTCTCCTTGGGTGCTCCTTTTCCCACACCAAGTATATAAATGTAGTACCTTTAATTTGTTTTTGAGGATTTTCGGGTTGTCGTTGATTGAATTCCCTTGGCATTGTGCTGAGATTACATTGAATTTCAAAAGAGAGCAAAAGGAATGAGGAAACGGTGAAGAACCTCTTAGAGGTGTACTGGTTTTTGTTGGTGGCTATGTTCAGCTGTTAAGGGACCTTGTTGTTTGAAACTTTTTTTTTTATTATCAAACTTCCTGAAGTGGCATTGTATTTCGTTTTCGAGTTGTCACTTGAGTTGTGAATCTTCAAGCTAGGTAGACTTTCGGTTTTCCCTTTTTTTCTTCGCTTAAACAATTTAAAATGTTGGGGCAGAACATTTTTGTTTTAATGGTTTTAGAAAGGGGTTTTATTAAACGAAAAAGAAACAGTTCCTCTTTGAACGGGATGTTAATTTAAGTTAAGTACATTGAGTTATGACGGATGACTTTGGGTAAACAAATTTGTTGGAGTTTCCAACTAAACTTTGTAAATGTGTTTTTCTGAAGCCCCTAGAATTACTAAAAATTCGTTGAAGTGAACTGTCTATATGAAAAAGTTCTGATGCAAAGCCCATAAAACAAAATTAATGAACTGCTGTTTTGCAATTTGTTAAAAAGACACCTCTACCTTCTTTTTGGAGGTACATACATTTTTAAGTTCTGTAACTTCCGAACCAAGTACCATGCCGATGTATGATTTCGCGCGGTGTTAGAGAATAGAATATATTTGGATAGATCTTCCGGGAGGTTTTAAGTAAAGCCCTAGTCCGTTTTAGGTGCAATACCAAGAGGGAAAAATATTGTATGTCATATTTACTTCAAACTTTGTATTAGTGGGTAGTTTGTCATTCCGGTGATGAATTACGTATCTCAGTATTTTTTAAAACTCTATTAACGCGGTTGGATCCACCTTTGCTAAGGGGTACAAGATCGCCCTTTTTGAAAAAAAAACTTAAGTCGATTGAAAAATAACATAAAATACATGGAACGCGAAATACTTATAAGAAATTTTACAAACCTTACAGACTTGCGAAAATCTGCCGAAAATAAGGTGCCCTGGCATGTTTGCAAGCCCTATACGCTATAAAAGTATAAAGGTGGGTTGGCAGTGGAATTCATTAAAAAAGAAAAATATTTTTCACTCAAACCATAAGTGTCAATCGCTTATCCCTAGCTTTTCAGGTTTCCGCCCTCTTTCACATCTCCTCAAATACATAAACTATTACCTTTTCAAGGCTTAAGTGAAAAGTGAAAGCTTATCCCCTCCAAGGCATATAGCACCAATGAACAAAGCTATCTTCAGATAAATGTTTGTAACAGCTGCCGGGAAAATGTCTTCTGTAAATGTATTATTACTTAGCGGGCTTCTTAGGCCCGCTAGTAAATCATAGTGTACTCGTGGAAAACTGCTTTCCACATCTAAAAAACGGTGCCATAGCCAGAGCTCTTACTAATGCTGCAAACGGGAACATCCAAACCTGTAAGGTATTTATAATGACAGTTTTAAGGCCGAATGCGCTGTTCTCATCCTGTTCTCGATATGCACTGTTCGAAATTTGAAAAATACACATCAAAGTTTCAAATCTTTCAATATCAGCTCCCTTGATCGTCGAAAAATTGCGATTTGAATGTTTTTTTGTGCGGCAGGTGCCACGCCTACCTGCCCAATACCGCCTACATTAAGTCAGCAACCTTCGCTAGTTGTCAATTATACGTTACTTGTATTCGCATGCAACCATAAATCCATGGACGTACGTTCCTAAGATCCTGAAGGAGTTCACCGGAGCTATACAAAAGGTTTAAAAAAGGGGGCCCACGCCTCCGATAACAAACGATGTACAGTGGCGCTATGGGAGTTATAGTTGTACAATTTGAAATGTAGATGGCTGCTGTAGACACTCAGAGAAAAAAAAATTATTGTTAAACGAAGAATTTTGGGGTTTTTTTTTTAAATTGTGAACGAAAAGTTGTTACCCAATAAGCTTTTATGATAAGATCTCGTTTTTGAGTTTTAAAAATGAAGTTAGTCAGTTTGAGAACGATGTACTCGCCATAACTAACTTAACTTAACAATAAATTTGTTGGGTTAAGTATGTTTACACTAAATATTTGTTTACAAGAATCAAGTCCGCAATTCAACAATCATTTCTTGAGCTAACAATTGTTTTCACGTATTAATATTATTGTGGTATGACATAAAAATGTTATCTTTCAATTATGTTAGTTCTTGCCGCCAGTATTTAAATTTAAGTTTTTGTTTGGTTGTTTATTTAACGGTTCGTTTAAGAATTTATTCTTGATTTAATTTAAAAAAAAAAATCAACTTAGTTCTTCACACAAGAACGTATTCTTTTGAACTGGAAGACTAAACTAACTATTAACTTCTTTAACACAAATTCCAAAAGCATTTGATAATGATCAACGCGTCAGTGAAGTGCAAGTGATTAAAGATGTAGATAGTGAAGTGAATTTAATTACAGCTTATACCGAAAAAACTGACAATAAACAAGGAACCCTCGATTTTGATTTTAGTTGGGGAATATCCTACGAATGTTATTAATGAAATCGGTCCTGTGAAACATTGTTGGCGCTGCAGATTCAATGGAAAACATCAATCGTTTAAGCAATACTGTCAGTTCATTAATTCGTGAATTAATCTTCCTTATAAATAGTTCCCTACAATTTTAACATGAGGCTCTAAATAACAAATTGATGAACATTTTCATTTTTCCAAAATGTTTAAAAGAATTCCAATTAACTTGATTGAACTTCCACATTAACAAAATTTATGCACACGACTCGTGGTTGGCAAGTAGAAAGTTTGTTCTACAAAGGAAATTGTTTTGAAAAGAATAATTATGTCAAATCTGCGTTGTCTATTATGTAGATAATCAATATTTTTATGGATTCAGAAGAAATTTGTTTTTTGATATGCCAGGAAGTAAAAACTATATTTTTAGAAAGATTTAAGTCGCAGTTATACGAGAGGTGAATTCCTTTTATTTGAAAAATATTAAAAACTGTCGAACAAGTGTAAAACTTATAACCTTAAATAGCAATGAAAGAGTTGTTTTAATTTGCATGTGTCTTTTTGTATATTGTATAATAAATATGAGTTTTCTAAAAGATCCAAAAAATATAAAGCTATGTAGGAATTATTTTAAGTTTTCCATTATTAAATTATTTGCTTAACTTGAAATAAAATATAAATGTTTTTTTGAACCACACTGATTGCTGTTGTCTATTTTTTTCAAACACGGATTGCTCTCTACCTTCAAACACGAACAGTGTTTTATTTCATTTGTTTATGTTCTTAATGAATTTTAGGTTATCTCCAGACGAATATGATTAGATCATGGTATAGGTGAGTTTTTTTGCTGGTTTTGAAAAATTGCACATAAACAATTGTAAATATGTATAATAACTGCCTATCAACATAATAAAAACAAAATAGGTATACCTTAAATTTTTTAATATTTTACCGAACCAACAACTTTAAATAGTATTTGTTAATTCGAAAAAAAAATTAGAAATAAAATACTCAGTCGACAAGAAAAATGCCAAGACTGTGTGACAAAAGACATCAGTTGTTGATAAAATGTAAAACTAAGATAACTGCACGCACAGTTAAAATTGCTTATTCTTTATTTGATGGATATTACGCATATACTTGAACCATAAGGTTTTTTTTTAACTGTGTCGGTTTATTTTATATTTGAATTTTATCATATTTTTATCGGCTTTTGTTACGAGTTCCTAAATCTTATCTTCTTGATTGATTCAACAATTTTATTTTAAAAATTTCTGGTCTCAAAATTTTAGCACTTCTTCTTATTGATGCAACAATATTATTTTCAAATTGTTCAACAATTCATTGTTGCAGCAATAATTATTGTTCTAAGCCTGTTGACTTAATTGTCAATTGTTGACTTAAGGATGTACATTTTTAACTTTTGGTAAAAACTCGTTTTTTGGTGCAACAACGATGGTTCTTAGGATTTTGATTTTGATTCAAAAATATAATTTTTCAATTCCAACACTTGCAATCTTGGATCCGCATCAAAACTTAATATTTTTGGGTTAATTTTAACCAACGAAAATCGTGGGAAAAAGTATAAAATTGTTAGTTATGTTGTTCTCTGAGTGAATGACAATACGTGGTCGCAATTGGTAATGGACATCCTGTCGCTGTTCTTCTCACACAAAAGTTATTACATAGGAATTGACAAACGAGTGTAATATGGCTGATAAAAAATCCTCGCGGGCTTTATATCAGTTGCATCGATTTATTAGAAAATCGAGCAGACCCGGTGAACATGTTTGGTTATAAATTTGTTAACCAGATCACACAATCATCAAATTTATGTTAAATTTTAAAATGAATCCAACTCTTCTGCATCTTTAAATACATGGTGTTGACTTGATACATCTACTTTGGCGCAAAGTTTTCATTAAGTCCCAAGAACGGAGCTGTCTTAACAAATGAAGCTATAGTAATCATTTCCAGTTCACCGGCCATGTTCTCCAACGCAACTCTCTTATTTCTATATATTTCTTTTAATGTTCTTGTCATTTTGTTGTGTCAAGCAATGAGTTCTTACACATACTCGTAACTCGCAGGTACAGCAAATTCATCTGCCAATAAACCACCTCCAGCGACTAATGAGACAATCTAACCTAACAAATAAAACCAGTAGCAGTTTGTGACACTGTGCATTCTTTCCAGTTGTCACTTCCAATTAAGTCGCCAAATATAACACTATGCCCAGTCTTAAATATAGATGTTTATGTGTCATTTTTTTTCTTTGCACAATTTTGACCCATATTTCGTGAACAATACTGAAAGAGAACATGCGATCATAAAGGATATTAAGATGCCTCTAGCCAAAATGTCACTCGTAACATTCACATTGGATTACACAAGGTAAAAGTTTCGGGCGTGTGATGTTCGGTTTTGACTTCTATAGAGTTTTATGGCAGACTATTTACGAGGTCTTAAGAAACCCTTATCCATATACGTTAACCTACTAAATGAATGCCTTTTCATCGATTTCCCATATATCAGACACTTCAGGTGAACGGTTGGGAAAGAAAGAAAATGTTTTGTAAAAGGTTTTTCCCATGAAAATAAAAACGAGGGCGTTGACAGCCTTTCAGTTTTGTTTATTCATTTTGCTCTCGTCTGGGAAGTCTGCCTACACAGGCGGTGCCGTGATAAAAGTCATTTGACTTTTCAACACACGTTCGAGAGTGTTGTTTATTGTGTATAGCTGACGTAGACTTCTTGTCGAAAGTGATTTTCAAAGCAGAATACTGGAAAATATATGACTGCAAATGAAATGAAAAAGAAATAGCAAACGTAGCTTTCAGTAAGTGGAGCAAATTTAATTGATCGCGTTTATTAAAGACGGATACTGGATTTTGAATAATAAAATCGAACTGTGTCTGGGTAGTTTAACATTTGGGGATACTCAATTTATATTATAAAGTTGAATACCTATATGTAATTTAAAAGTCGATGTGTTATGGTTCTCGCGATCTTGTCATCTACTTAAGTGTAGGCTCTGGCGCTGAAATGAGGAGAATAAAACTTTTGTCATTCGGAAGGTACTGTGCCATAGATGTGCACAAACAAAAAATCGTGCGTATAATGTCGCCATTGAGGCTGGTAAAATTATGTTAAGAATTTTCCATACAAAATTCATACATTTTTATGACAAATTAAGTCGCCGCCATGTTACCATAGTAACTCATTGAAATATAAAAGTCCTCTTAGATTAGAACATGTTTTCGATAAAGCGACTCATTACATTTACAGATAAAGGAAAGCAATTTACGTAGCCCTAAAAGTAAGCAATTGTAGGGGAGAGTTGGGCACCTTTGGACATCACTAATAAAACGTTATTTAAAAAATATTTGAGAGCGTATGCTAAATTTGTATCCTGGCATTATTGTTTTATTTAAACGTCAACGGCTTTCGGTCATCTTTTAAGTAATCCCTTGAAACTAGCTCGTGTTGGATGTTTTTGTGCTGCATTTCCAACTTTTTTTTTTCCTTTGGAAGAGTATACAAATTGTTTGTTGAGCTTTTTTATTTGTGAAAAATATTTTTCGAAGGCTAAGGTTCATTTAAAACCATATTAAGCTAAGTTTTTCTCATATATGAGTACAAACAAATTATTAAAGCTAAATTGTTCATGACAACACACGTTGAACAAAATGGTCGGGGCAGGTTTGAACGTGTTCAAAATGATGACTTTTGCTTTTGACTTCTCTAAATTTCAGTTAGGTTAATGAGACTACTCCTCGTTTATGTAAAAACTTGTTTGTTTCGTTATATGTAGGGTAGGTATCTATATAAATAAATTTATTTGTGTACCTATTTTACGTTTTTTTTTATTTTGTTTATGTTACATGTTCTTACTGATTTATGAATTCTAGTTTATTTATGTTAAGTTTTTTTCTCTCCAATTTAAAAATCAAAACTTATTTATAATTTAAATAAAGTGTAAGGTTTAATTTCAGGTTAATATTTTATTATAAAAACTGTCGTTCAAAACTGCCCCACAGGGGGGCTACCATTGAACATAAGGACCTGCTTCATTCAAAAAATAATATTAAATCGAAATCTTCATAAAAACGGATAGAATTATGCGTTTAAACTAAAGCTGAGTTCCATTCCTAAAAGAAACAAGAAGTTACAGATCAAAAATTCGAATATATAGGTTCTTAGCAAAAAGTGTCCAAAGTTGCCCCACTCTCCCCTATAATTTTAATTCAGGGGCATATAGAGTCACTTTCTGCGAGGTCTTGCGGAACCACTTACGGGTTCAACGATGTTACTATAATTTTTCTACGTACACTTTTTTAGTACTTATTATAAAAGAAAAACAATTTAAAAGAAATTATTACAAATTATTGCTGTACTTATTTTCGATCACAAGCGACACTAGTCATATTTATTTCAAATAATAATGAAGGCAAAACACCTGGGCTTAGGTTGGCATAAAAATTCCCTTCTGTGAATTTCGTTTTTATTTTTAGAACCGAACCACATTTTTATGAATACCGAATGCGAATGCGAATGGGGATAGTTTTACTCTCGGATATTTCTCAGACCTCAGACGTTTACGAGCACAAACGTTAAGATATATTTTTGTATGTCTTCGGGAGGTTAAACCTGAGACCCTTGACCCACTGGCTCAAGTATATGGTCTAACAAGATTGCATACTTCCTTTTTATAATGCTATGTGGGTCTATTCCTGACCTTAAACTCATGACCAACTGCATTTAGTTGCACACGCCTTGTAGGTCGAGAGAAGGTCTTCCTTTTGTATGCCTTGTCAAGAAGACAAGGTTTTCCTCTTAAGTTTTCTTTACATTTTTGAAGTAATACTTTTTTAGGCACGCTTGACTTGGGGGATAAGCTGGTGGATGCGTCACGAAATCGTTACGGAAATTGCGAGCGGAAGTTGAGAGGGAGATATAAGTTGGTGAGATAAAAAGAGAGAGAGAGTTATGATTCGTTTCGAATATTACTGTATAGGCAAGAGAGATAGATGCGAGCACACATTTTCGTTCTCTCTTTCTCTCAGCCAGTTACGTTTCATTATCTAAGACAAATCATACAGTGCAGCAGTGATACCAGACCGGAGGATTTATCACTTTTTGCGGGATTTTCTCACTAATAATAAGCTAAAAGGGGCAAAGGGATTTTTAAGACCTCATAGTACAAAAGGAAAGGGGTTTTACTTTTTGGTCAAATTTTGTTCCCAATTGCTCATTTCATTAAGAATAAAAAAATTATTCTACCTACGATCAAATTAAATATTTTCATGTTTAGAAAAAAGTCATTCAAAATATCTAAATGCTTTCATTTTCTTCTTTGTATTTCCCTAAACTGTTTCATAAAATGATATATGTGTCTGTTGATCAATCACGAGTATTTTTTTTTTTAAAAATAAGTTTATTTATTTTGTAAACATAATAGGGATATTTTGAGTATAACCGTGGGTTACCTACCCTGCCTCTAAAGTCTGGTGTCACTGCAGTGCAGACCAATTGTCTGTATCACACTGTAGGAGCAACAGAGACAGGTGCGAGCACACAGTTTTTTTTCATTCTCTCAAAGACAGTTACGTTTCGTATATCTAAGACACGCCTATTGCAAGGTTGCCACTTTGGTAGTTTTTAACAAATTTGGTAATTTTTTATGCTTATTGAGTTTTGGTAGTTTTAACTAGATATTATGGTAAATTTTTGAGCAGATGTACCAAGAATGCGAACTCGATATCACCTCAGATAAATGTTACCTTACTACTTCTGAGTGAACGCATTGCATTATTTGCATATGCTTCATCACCATCCATATAAAACTGTTGTATTCGCTGTTCAAAAAATTACAGAATGCACTCATATTCTTCTTTTGACAGATGGTGAATAATAATAATTAATCATATTATTTATATTCAGACATGAAACTGAAATTTGTTAAGGGTTTGTTATAAGAAAATAGGTAGATGATCTCCTATGTCTTCTAGCATGAAGGGTAGACCCTGATTGATATCCACTCAAAGGTCCAGTCCTCGGACCTTTCCTCATACACAACAATTGTGCTTATTTTAATTAGCCACCTGATATTCGACTTGTCCATTGGGATTCGACTTGCTAAATCGATAAGCGCGAGCATAAAAAACTCTGCCCCTCAAAAAAAGGACAAAAATGCACTGGGCTGGACTAATTCAGTGACCAATAGTTAAGATGACAGATATTATTCCTAACAGTGATTACAACACGCACATATTTACGGGTCTCCTTTTGTAGAAAATATTCTCCTTCAAATATGTACTTAATCCCTCAGTTAAAATTCATTAGTTCAACTTTAAAAGCATAACAAAGTCCTCCTCGCTGTCACTGGTAATTAAACCTCATTAATTTAGATACGACTACACTCTGTAGCTTATTGATGAAACTCCATTAGCTAATTGCACCGCGTTACTTAGAGAGAAGAAAATATTAAATTACCACAGTCTCGAAGAAAAACAAAACTAAAAATCTCGATCAGACACTGGCG
This sequence comes from Cheilosia vulpina, assembly GCA_916610125.1. Lineage (NCBI taxonomy): Eukaryota > Metazoa > Arthropoda > Insecta > Diptera > Syrphidae > Cheilosia > Cheilosia vulpina. The sequence continues at coordinate 37,288,852 of OU744279.1, read as the reverse complement.
GTTGGAATTGAAACTGATTATACGTTCTCCTCCTCTTAATGTCCTTATCCCGGTATATCTGATTTTGAATTGAATTGCTTGGTTACAGTAAATTGCAAAGTGCCTCTCTATGCGAGCCATTCAAAGTCGTTTCTCGTCTGTTGTGGCTGCAATTCATCAGCGATGCGATGAATCCCTTTACGACCGTCTTTATGCGAGGACGCATTTTAGTGGTTTTCTTGTTTCATCGTAAAATCCCAAGATTAAAGTGAATAACCGTCTAATTTTACCGCCGTAGTACTTTAACTTGGCTTAAAGAATTTCGAGTGCATTGCATTTCTTTCGGTCGTAAAATTCCAAGAATTGTTTGTTGAACAAATCAAACTTGCAATGGAACTATATATCGAAATACCGTTGTTGCGATGGCTTTATTGTCATACAGTTGAGGACACTGGCAAATTTGAGCTCTTCGAAAACATTGTAAGGTCAATAATGGTTCCTTATCTGATCTGTCTGTTGAATTGTAGGATAATATGATTTACGATTGCAAATTCGCGTTAAAAAAGTGCTTAAAATAAACCGTCAAAAAACGTGGCAAAAAAGATTTCAAAGTATCAAAAAATGCAAGATACGCATCGAAGAAGGGTTCAAAATCAAAAATGTGTCTGAAAACGGGTCAAAAATGTTAGAAAATGTTTTACGAACGTTTCAAAAAAATTCAAAAACGCGTCAAAAACCAATCGTCGGAAAATGCTTCAAAAAACTCTTACAAAAAACGGTTCAAATGAATTTTAAAATGCGCCAAAAACAACGAGTCGGAAAATGATACTCATCGAAAATTATTCAAAATACTTTTCGAAAAATTCTTGAAAAAAGAACTCAAAAAACGGTTCACAAAAAATGGGCCTAAAAGCCAAAGAAAACGGGTCAAAAACGTCAGAAAACGGTGAAAATAAATTGGAAAATGCGTCAAAAACCTAGCGTCGGAAAATGCTTCAAAAATGTATTTTAGGAAATGAGCCAAGAAACGCTTAAAAACAATAGCCCTAAAAAAAGTGTCTGAAAACGGGTCAAAAATGTTAGAAAATGTTTCAGGAACGTTTCAAAAAAAATCAAAAACGCGTCAAAAACCAATCGTCGGAAAATGCTTCAGAAAACTCTTACAAAAAACGGTTCAAATGAATTTTAAAATGCGCCAAAAGCTAAGAGTCGGAAAATGATACGCATCGAAAATTGTTCAAAATACTTTTCGAAAAATTCTTGAAGATAGAACTCAAAAAAACGGTTCACAAAAAATGGGCCTAAAAGCCAAAAAAAAACGGGTCAAAAACGTCAGAGAACGGTGATAATAAATTGGAAAATGCGTCGAAAACCTAGCGTCGGAAAATGCTTCAAAAATGTATTTTAAGAAATGAGTCAAGAAACGCTTAAAAAAACTTTCCCAAAAAAAGTGACACAAAACGGTCCAAAAATGTCAGAGAACGGTTCAAAAAAATTGAAAATTTCGTCAATATAGCCCCGCGTCGCAAAATGCTTCAAGATACGCATCAAAAAAGCTTTAAAAAACGTATCAAAACAAGATGCAAAAATGCATTAACAACGAAAAATACACCGCTTTCGTGAGTTACAGCAAAAATGTCCACTTAACTTCCCAACTTCACAAATAAAACGCCCTTGCAATTGGCGTTGGCGTTGATACTTGATTGGCGTTTAAATTCCTTATATGCATGACCCACTTTCAAAAGATGTACATAAAATGACATATCTGTTGTTGTCTACATTAAGGAACACACAGTATTTGAAATCAGCTTCTTACGTCTAATGCGCTCCAACTTATCTCTCATCTAATAGATTATTGCCAACCGGGGACACACGTCCAAGCGATGTTTTAATCCAGCTCTTAGCCGCCGCTCTATACATCCATTAAACAGTTAATTTGTTTTAATTTGCGGTTCGAAAGTGCTTATCCCTTCGAACTACGTACACTGTTAAATGACACCAGTGTGTACACTGTACATGGCTGTGAATTAAGTCGTCATTTGCATTCAGATTAAGTGCTTAACATTCAATTAAACTTTATGATTTCTGCTTAGATTGAAATTCGGAATAAATTCGCAAAAAAGATGTGATTAGGGACAAGCATAAATTAAAATTGCAAATGCTTTGTATATTATGTATCCTCGACCACAAACAACAATCGCTTATCAAATACCAGGCAGCTAGCTTCAATATTCAGCATTTAAAGCACTTAATCACCAGATTTCTCATTAGTCTGCCTTCACACAATCATTATATCAGAGTCTCTCCGAATGCGACACCAACAGGATATTCCATCGCATTTAGCTTTTCAATTCGACCACATAGATAATGTTTTGTATACTCAAACCCCCGCAGAGCTATTCACATGGACTCTGGATAGCTGGTATGCAATGAAACCAACAGAAGTGTTGGTTGGTCTAACGACTTCCATGGTGGCACGAAAGTGACATTTTATGTTATCTCTTGGGTTATCCTTTACCATTGGCACAGTTTCTTCTGGGGGTTTGATAAAGCCCTCTTTGTTATTTGACTTTGAAATTTGTTTAGAAACAAAACATAGCCGGAGGATAATGCGTTTGATTAAAATGATTAATGGCAGGAAAATCATTGTGTCTATCATTTCTTGAAAGAGCCTTTTAGCTGAATGTCCGGCATAGCTACGGTGGCCATTTTTTTCAATCACATAAAAGAGGACACTTTTTTTAAGTAGGATATTTTCACTCGAAAATGGTAAAAGCACATTTTTATTATAAAAATTTGTGGGTTTGATAAAGGGACTTGATTTGGTCTTAAAAAATCGATGTAAACATCACGATTACCATCTTACTCCTGATTGGTAAGAATTAAAAAGGTTCTTTCCCAATTTATGCAGAGCTTGCGTATTTGAATATTTCTTATTGTAGAAAGATGGAGTTGAATTAAGTGCAAAGAGGACAATGTACTGTTTTCATTTAGTAAGAATTTCAAAGAGGACATAGTAGCAAGAAAGACGACCTAGGCATAGCTCTACCCAAAGCAAGAAACAATATTCCATATTTAGGCAGTCCTATTTAGGAAATTCACTGCCGGATGAAAACTTAAACCATTGCTAATGTACTCGCGGCTATAAATTAAGACCCCAGCATATATCCCTGCATTTTTCTTAAGATCTACCTACGTATGTTTCAAATTTCATCTTCTTCAGTCTTTGGGTCTTTTTTAAAATTGCTTACAGAGTGCAAATCAAATCCTTTTCGTTAAAGCGAAGCAGCGCAGTGGTCCAATGGGATGGAAATATTTAGTGTGATGGACTATAGAGAGGGAAAAAAACACACACAAATTACATCTTCGGGCTGAATGAAGATCTTGGGACATTATTGGGTCGAGACCCAGTCGATGAAACATTTCTCCCATAAACAAATGCTGGCGTTAACATTAGAAATCGAGCCCAGTTAAGAACTCTGGATAAATCCAGAGAGTCTCACTGGGTAGGATTTATAGTGGTAGAGAGACGAAAATAGACCCGACAAAGTGGTCTGATTCGAATTTCTTACGAAATCTACATATTTATACACTGCTCCACATCTCGTCTGACATACAGCCGAGCGTATGTAAAATTGTGGGTCCCTTAGAGATCGTTAGAAAGATCTTCTACTTGAAAGTTAACATTGATGTTATAGAGTGATGTGTTAGCAAACCACCACTTCTACTTTAGGTGGATTCAAATTAACTCCATGGAAGGATTCTATGTCCTACAGTTCCCGAATCATGTCAGTTCTTCTTTGTGGCGTCGAGGGCGGAACGATAAGCAGGGGAAACCTGACAACATTGCGGACTGCGGAGCTTTAAAGAAAAATTCTTCCACATAATGGAGAAGGGAATACACTTACGATTCCTAGGAACTCTGCAAAAATGCGGATGTGGACCAAAACACCACAGGAAAAGTGGTCGCAAATTGAATCGGCTATATCGAGCGAGTGAACAATAACAATCCAGTCAGGGTGGTCTTCGCACCTCAACCCACAGGGTTCTAGACGACATAGAAGACTGAATTTCAAAGACCAAGTCATTGCAGATGCCTGCCTGGAGTGCTTATTTTGAAACGCAAAATCTTCTTTAAAATTATTTTTTTAGCGCACAAGTGCATTAACTTCCTAAATAATTGTTAGTGCCCTCCACCACTGCCAGACGTCCCGATTTTGAGCACTCTCAGTCCTGCTTTCAATGCATTTGTCATTTTCAAACTTCATTCAATACATCGCCCACCACAATGGCGAATAACAAGAAAACCAAAATAATACATCTTTCAGTAGGAGAAGGTACATTTTAACTCATAGCATAGTTCATTGTATTCACAATGTTCAACATTGATACACAATGTCAAAGGTCAACGTCTGTCTCTCTTGAATTTAAAATTAATTTAAAGAAAGAGAGAAGTAATTAAAAACAACTGCTAATTAAGTTTTTTTGTGTCCCGCTTTTTTACTCAAAAAGTTAAAAAATCCCGCTTTGTCCGAAAAAAAAATTTAGCAACACTGGTGCCCACAAAGAGACAATAAGCCAAAAACTATGCTCGCTTCTGAGACATATTTGTTGGAGCTATTGTCCCCCCAAGAATTTTGTTATCCAAGAGGTTTATATTTGATTAAAACAGAATTATTTTCCAACTAGTTGTACCGAAGTAGATTTTTCTTCTTTTTTTTGCAAGACTCACTTTAAACGTCAATGAAAAGGAAGAAACAAATGAACGAGAACACCGCGACATGTAATGACCACCAGTAAATGCGGAAAATTTCCTTAAACATTAAAGCTTGCGTAGAAAATTAAGTAAGCTTATATCGGATACTTGACCAAAAAATTATATAGTGCTGCCACTTTGCACTTTGTTCCAAAGTTAAATCTACTGCTCAAAAAATTAAATCAACTAATTTTTTGTTGTACGGTTGTATGCACATCTAGATCAGGCAAATATATCCCTTGTATAAGTAAACAGAACAACAAAATCAATGAATTAATAAAATGTTGTTCTTTTTTATTTTGTTTCGTTTTTTTATTATTTTTTTATTGTTTGTGTTATTTGCAGTTTCAGAAACTTTTAATATTAAGTCCTATATATTTCTAAGTAATCCATACGTGTAAGTTTAGTACTCTTAACGTGATACAAATTGAAACTAACATCCTTACAACTTTTCAATATAATTATACGTTTAGTGCATATTTATAATTGGTGACAAAGGAGTTTTGACAATACTTTTATAAACCGCCTTTGGAAACTTCAGAAGAGAAAACTTGAGAGGAATTTAAGTGCAGGGCTGTCATTCTGAACAGTTTGCTTCATGTAATATCAAAAACGAAAGAAATTCTCGTGGCCGCGAAAAGAAAACAAACGATCACATTTTCTTTGACGTTTTCGCTTTTCTTGCTTCATCCACGAAAGAAAACAAACGACAGCTATTTGCTTGACGTTTAACATTTTTCTATTAATTCATTTTGAATTTGGTGGTGTTTGATTGTGCTGAATATTTGATTAGAAATGCTAGCAAACTATTATTTGTTGACCAGTAATAGCGACGAAAGTGAAGTAGAAAATGAACATGTTAAGAAAACTTAGAAAAAATCTGCGGGATTGTTCGAATCCTCTCACATTACCTGACAAAAGGTTGGTTTATTTTAATTTGGTTTTTAGTTTAAAAGTTAATTTTTCCTTTTAGTTTTGTTCAACGTCGTAGATTAAATATTTGCTAGACAATATTAATTTGCATACAAGTCAATGAAATACATACGTGCCTCCTATTTTGAAACTTTCCTCAACATTAGAGGTACTGGCTGGAGGAGGATACAGATGGTTAGTTGGAAATGATTTTATTTCTCCTCTAGCACAAAGCACAATATCTAAAATATTGTACTAATGTGTGTCAATGCATTGTGTAAGGCAACCAAACTGAGGATCACTCAACTCTCTCCTGTCCACTCAATTGTGAACCTCTTATACCCATCCTATCCCCTCCTACACATTCGTATCCTTAAATGATTCCACTTATTGTTTATGGCTCAGTCGGTTGGAATTGCTCCACGAAGGCGGACTTCAATAAAAAAATATAAAGAGAAATTGTCTTTCATTCAGTTGAGGAAACCAACAATTCAGAAGTGAGATTACCCACAAAGTTGTAAGGAAAGAAAATAGTGTTAAAAGTTATTGAATATGTCCCTTAATTATCTCTTTAAAAGTGGTGTGCGTTGTGGATTAGTTTGTTTTTTTTTTTTTGATTGATTTCACGCTTCAATTCACGTGTGTCATACGTCGTACCCATATCCATACACATCCCAAGTTTGTCGCGACGAAGTACAGCAATTTGTTTTGTTTTCTCTCTCCTTTCCGTTTATTGTGGCAGTCGTGCAGCTGCGTATAGAGTTCAGTCCTGTTGGTGTGAATATTTTGATTGTGTATTGTTAACGAAGGAAAGGATCGCTCAGTTGATTTATTTTAGTTTGTATGGTTACGGTTGTTGAAGAAATTGGAGGTCATTGAGGCATAATCGAATGAAAAAAAAAATTAAAGAAACGAATATCTAAGAGAAAAAAAAAAAAACGTATATGAAAAGATAATAAATTGTAGAATATAGCAAATGGTTACAACTAGTATAACAAAAAAAAAAAAAAAAAAAAACGTATATGATTATCTACTTCAGATCATGGCAGAAATGCGTACGCGGAAAAGAAAACGTGGTGAAATTGTTGCCGAAACTACAAGCAACAAGAAAGGTTGTGGGGTTTTTAAAGAGTTAACAGACGAACAAATTACAAAAATGACAGTAGCCGAACTCAAAGTACAATTAAAAAGTAGGGGATTGCAGATTCAGGGAAACAAGGATGCTTGAAGAACCAACTAATAGAGAATATAAAACAGAATTGTATCCTTGATACCACGAATGCTACGTATATCTAAACTTCGGATGAGTTATATTCAGTTATTGGAAAATGAAATTAGACAACTCCGAACGCGATCGGAGGAGTTAGAAAAAAAATGCGAAGACTTGGTCAAAAATGCCAAATCGAAAGAGCTTTTGGTACCGGGCAATGCTGCAACGTCGTCAACATTTTGCGGCTTGCGTGATGTAATAGACATTTTACCTGCATTTGACCCGTCCGATCAATTTTCGGGACTTACTGCAGCGCAGTTTATTGATCGCGTCAATGGGTTAAAGTCCATGTATGGCTGGAACGATAAATTAGTTCTGTTTGCAGTTTCGACTAAACTGAAAGGGGCATCACGCATATGGTTTGACGGTCAAAGAACATTGTTTGAAAGCTTCTCGTCATTTTCAGTCGCTCTACAAGACAGTTTTCCGTGTGTCATAAACGAAGCAGATATTCACACGCGCTTATCATGTCGATTCAAAAGAAATGATGAAGATCTCGATACTTATTTCTTTTCAATGCGTGCTTTAGGAACAAAAGCAAACTGGTCAGATGCAGCAATATCAAAATACATTATATCAGGGCTTAGAAACACATCATTATCCCATTTGTTTTCAGGGTTTACATTTTCTTCTACCAATGATTTACTTTTAAAAATTAAAAGTTTTGAAAATATGACACGGCAGCAAGAAATGAGCATATGGCATGATGATTTCGATAGGCGGAAACCATTTTTTGTGCGTAACCATTTATTTCAAAATAGTTCTGGAACGGAAAACAGAATATGCTTCAATTGTTCGGAGCGAGGTCATATTTCCGTTAATTGCTCCAAGCCTTCACGTCGCTCAAGGTGTACGGCATGTAATAGGAGCGGACACACCGAACAACAGTGCATCCTTGCAAATACGAAAAATAATAAACCTGCTGTAGTGGAAGAACGCCGTGTTAACCTAGTAACTCTAGCTTCAGCCAAAAACGAATACTATAAACAGGTTTTTATTGACGGCTTATCCTTTCTCGCGTTTATTGACTTCGGTAGCGAATGCAGCATTATAAGACGGAGTGATTTTACTCTTTTGAAGTTACCTGCAATTTCTACGCATCAGAAGCTTATAGGCTTTGGGGGCGATGGGTTTGAGTCATTCGAAAAGGTTCAGGCTGAGGTGACTGTAGATGACGTAACAGCTCGAATTTATTTGGTCGTCGTAGATGATTCATTGCTCACATGTGCTGTTTTAATTGGTAGAGACTTTTTGGACCAACGAAATGTACGTATTGTTAAGGAATATCAGAGTCTTAGGTTTGAAGTATGCAAACAAATTCCACCTAAACCTATTCTTCGAAATAACAATGCATTTCTCCTTTCGGATTTGAACTACAATAAGGAGATTAATACTATTGACCATCAGAGGCTACTACAATGTGTCAACGAATATAGACATTGCTTCGCAATAAATATTTCCGAATTAGGCTTGTGCAACCTTTCGGAATTTAAAATTACATTAACCTCGAACGACCGAATTAATAAACGTCCATATCGAATCGCATTTACCGAACGCCCAAGAATACAACAAATTGTCGACGAACTCCTGATTAACGGCATCATTCGAGAAAGTGAATCAGAGTATTCTTCCCCACTTCTTCTAGTAAAGAAAAAAAACAATGAGTATAGGCTGTGTATTGATTATCGGCATTTGAATACGATAACACAAAGCCAACCATTCCTCATGCCGAATATTGAGGAACAGTTGGCGAAATTGTCTGGGTTCAGTTATTTCACTTGTCTTGATCTTATATCCGGATACTATCAAATCCCTATCGATGAGGCATCTAGAAAGTATACAGCATTTAATACGTGCTCTGGCCAGTACGAATTTGTGAGAATGAGTTTTGGGTTAAAAAATGCCCCAGCAATTTTTCAAAGTACCATGAATAAAATTTTGCAACGAACTGGAGATGAAACTATATTGCTTTATCTAGATGATATTGTAATACCCAGTAAAACCATTCAGAGGGAAATGCGTTCAAAAAACTAAAATCCTTATTATGTAGCGAGCCACTGCTAGCTATTTTCAATCAGAATGCTAGGCACGAGGTTCATACTGACGCATCCGCAATAGGTCTGTCAGGTATTTTAATGCAAGAGGAAAATAATAAGCTAAAACCAGTGCAGTATTTCAGTAGGCATACAAATCCAGCGGAAAGCTGCTATTCAAGTTATGAACTAGAAGTACTTGCTATAGTAGACAGCCTTGAGCGATTCAGGATGTACATCTTGGGGATGCCATTCACAATTGTTACAGACTGTCAAGCAGTAGAAGCAATTAAAGCAAAAACTCCATTAAATCGAAGAATAGCAAGATGGTGGCTTCGACTATCTGAGTTCGAATTTAATATTTTGCATCGCCCAGGCAAACAAATGCAGCACGCTGATGCATTGAGTAGGCGACCAAACGAGAATCCCGCTGAGCTTGAATCAGAACCTTGCAGTATTTTTAAAATCGAAATTGATAACAGAGATTGGGTAACATCCCTTCAGACACAAGATCCAAAATTAGTTGAAATTATACAAATGCTCAAATGTAACCAACAAAGTAACGAAACCAAACAGCTTCACATCGCCTACACTTTCAAAAATAACAAATTATACAGAAATATTAACGGCGGTAAAATGTGGGTTGTCCCAGCTGGAGTGCGCTGGCAAATTGTGAAGACATACCACAACGATCGTGGTCATTTCGGCTTAGAAAAGACTCTGCAACAATTGGCCACTACATTTTGGTTCCAGCGAATGCGACAATATGTGAAAAAGTATATCAAATGCTGCGTAGAGTGCTGTTATAATAAAAGGCCTGGCGGTAAGCGAGAGTGCGAGTTCCATTCATCAGAAACCCACCCAATCCCTTTTCATACTATGCATATTGACCATTTGGGACCATTTACAAAGAGTTCGTTTGGTAACCAGTATTTAGTCGTGCTTACTGATGCGTTCACTAAATATGTCTTGATAAAGGCAGTAAAAGACACTAAAACAACATCTGTACTAAAATATCTAACTGATATCACACTTATTTTTGGTATTCCTACTCGGCTTGTGTCGGATAGAGGAACTGCCTATACTTCGCATGCGTTCCAAAAGTATTGTGTCGAAAACTGTATTCAGCATATCAAAACGGCCGTTCACACGCCCAGAGCTAACGGCCAAGTAGAAAGAACAAATAGAACAATACTTAGTGCAATTACAACTATGACACAAAACGAAAACGGACGCGACTGGGACAAGAACATACGAAACATTCAGTGGACAGTAAACAGTTCCATTAACAAGACCACACGAAAGAACCCAAATGATCTTCTTTTCGATTTCAGACCGCGAGATATTCTTAAAAACAAATTGGTTTTAGCACTTCAAGAAGATGGAAGAAACATTCACCAAAACGGCGTGATCATCAATCGTCAGGATGCTTCTAAAAGAATAGAACAAGAGAAAGCTAAGTGGAAGGAGCGTTATGATCTTCGGTTTCGGACTCCCACCAAATATAATAAAGGTGACTTAGTAGTGGTCGAGTCAGAACCACCATCTACTGAGGACTCACGCAAACTAGAAGCAAAGTATCGCGGTCCATTTATAATTGCTTCCGTTCTCCCAAAAGACAGGTACGTTATTGAAGATGTACCAGGAATCCAGAGGAAGCAACGTTTCTACCATTCGGTTTTCGCATCTGACAAGATGAAACCTTGGTGTCAGCTTGATCCAGATATGGACGACATAGAAACAGAAACGAGGTCGTTTCTACAGAAGGATGGCCGACTGTAAGGCAACCAAACTGAGGATCACTCAACTCTCTCCTGTCCACTCAATTGTGAACCTCTTATACCCATCCTATCCCCTCCTACACATTCGTATCCTTAAATGATTCCACTTATTGTTTATGGCTCAGTCGGTTGGAATTGCTCCACGAAGGCGGACTTCAATAAAAAAATATAAAGAGAAATTGTCTTTCATTCAGTTGAGGAAACCAACAATTGGAAGAAATTTTCTGTCCCCAATAGTTTCATTGGCCAACAGAACTAGAAAATATGACTAAAAGCTACTTTTATCAAAAATATAAAATTCCTGTTGCTAAGTTTTAACATAAAACATAAATACATCCACTTTAACTATCTAAAATATTAATTAGTAATCGGCTGTGTTGGACCCATGTTAGCTTGCTTCGTCCTACTACATTTTTATTCTGTCCGCCTTTGTCAACAATCAAATTCAACAAACAAAATAATATTTCCAATTGTCAGCTATAAGCTGTCAAAATAACTTAACGAAAATTAAACGACATACTGAGACTTCCGAACTCTAGTTTTGTTGTCACACAGCTTCTTAAACCTAAACGAATGTGCAGAAGAAGGAGTTACATGAAGCAAATTTTCGCTTTCGTGTGATTTCTTTCGTTTTTTGAAATGTGAAAGTGGTTTTCGTTTCGTTTTTTCCAAAGATATATTTTATAAAAAAAAAATGAAGGTACTTCCACAACTTTAAGAAGACAGCGGCAAACAATTTTTATATGTTTTTCTAAAGGCTCATAAATGGTGAGTTATTTTAAGTCTGACACTGACAGCAGGCAGAAGTAGTATTTTTCAATTTTTATTGACCTTGAATCAATTTTTCAAATTCAATTGAGCCTTATGGATGTGTTATGTGTAACTGACAAATCTTTTTAAGAATTTTTCGACAATGTACTTAGTTGACATTTCGATTGCATGGCTGACATAGTAGGAGTGACGTTACCGAACAATATAGTTTTCGCTTTCAGAAGAAATTGCTTCAGACAATTCTAGTCGACTTAGAGTATCCAAAGCGTCCAGTGCTACTATCCGATTAGTAGAATAACATCAAAATTCAAAACTGTCATGCAGAAGAAGCATCTATGGTGACCATCCGTTTATTATAATAATGCACAGTTCTGTATTCGAAGATGATGTTGATTATGATTTATTTTGTATACAAAAACGTATAAATTTATAAAATATTTAATTATGATTAAATAAATTTAAGAAGTTGTTCATTATTTGGCCTGTAATTTATTTAAATTTTTAAAAACAATAAAGTTAACATTGAAAGAACCAAAATGAAGTGAACAAAATGGTAACACTAAAGTACCACAACTTGTTGCATAAGCAACCTCTATTAATATTCTGAGAAGACAAATTCCTTTTTTCTCAACCCTTATGCACCATCATCAACTTTCTCACACTGTCCATCTCTTTTTCTTGTGTTTACGTGCAATTTGTCTTCCCGACGCCGCCGATTACTTGGTTAAAGTTATCAAATCTTCGTTCACACTTAATTCGACATTTCTTACTGGGAATTAATCAAAAAGTTAGAGGTTAATCTTTCACATCGCATTATCATTCCTTTTGGTTTGAAGGACATTTCACAAAACCCACATGCACCCACCAGAATCCCAAACAACGTTCCAACACTAGGGACGTGGAGGGAATAAATTGCCTGTGCTCCTTGAAAGGATTACGTATTCGGTTATTCTGATAAGAAATTAACCCAAAAGTTAATTTCTTGTACAGCTCAAGATACCCCATTTAGATTGAGGTTGAGTTTGCATCCACTCTATTTTTCAATTCCAGTTCTTCTCCCTTTTTGATATCAATTAGTTCAGCTTGAACAACAGAGTAGCCCAGCAATCTGAGGAGTTTACAACAAATCCAATGCCATGACTTTGTCATCCTCCAGGAAATGAAAAGTTATTGTAACCTTTGGGTGGGATCCATGAGAGAAGAATAGGTTCCGCCGTTCGTCCTTGCCGTTATTGATATAGTGTCGGTGGTGGCAAGAACAAAACGTATTCGAAATTATTCTGAGCTCCGGCTTCGTATGGTTGAGCAATGAAATATTTACGATCGATTACCGAATGAGATTTTCGCGTAGAGAGCGAGAGCCTATGCATTCCTGACTAGGACGTGTATATGGTATGGCAGATGGAAACCATAGTAGGTCAGAGATAATGAAGAAGCAAATACGTCAAAAAAAATCTGAACCTTCAAACGACGCGGTCGGAGATTGAACTTTTTTATTGTAGGGCCATCAATAATGTTTACGTACGTATGGAACGTGTGAGGATAAGGCCATGGAATTGCCATCAAAATCAGTAAAGGAACAGACGATTGATCGAAAGCAATAGATGTTACGAATTTTGTTCGCAACCGATACTGATTCCGATGTAAATTTATTGAGGTTCAATCCTACATTTATCAGATTGTCAGCTGTGATTAAGTTATGGACGCATAATTTAAGCAGAGTTCTATTTCGAAAGCGGTCCTTCATAAATGATAGAGAGTAGGTACTCAGTTTTGAATACGTAGATTGGTAGTGATTTTCTGATTGCAAATTGAATGGGAGATTACGCATAAATCAACTCAAATTTAAGAACTGGCTTGACTCCGATCCGACTGTAACTTTAACTTTCTTCGGACTTACAAAAAATATGCATGTAGATCCATGTAGTATTTACAATGAAATGCATGTCTTTCTGAGTAGATGGCAGTGATGCCAGATCGTGGGGAGCATCGATACATCTTTACCAGAGAACGGTCTAGATCAGTGCTTCCCAACCTTTTGAATAGCATGTCCCCCTCAAATGACAGTCAAATAAAAATTCCAAAAATTTTCATTGAAAAATATCTTTAACGAATCGAGAACTTTAAAAAGTCTTGATTGTGAAGGATGGGCCGTCTAGTGGTTTCTTTTTAAATCATGGGTTATTTTGACACTGACAGCTCGAAATCTTGACAGAAAGTCAGTATCATGCCGCCGCGGAACGAAATGTGTCGCTTTACGCTTGAACAACGTTGGGATATATTGAAAACTTATTTCCAAAGTGAGTGCTGCGTACCCCAAACAGTGGGTTTTTTGAAAAGACGTTTTGGCCGAAATGAAGCACCCACCCGAGGCATGGCTGCAGCCACTTGGAAGAAGTTGTGTTCCATAATTAATTGGAATGTTTGCTCTTACTTATAAAGCCATCATACATGGCAAACGTTTAATTTTGTTAATTTTGTTACATTTTTAAAAATAAACTTGTATTTGAACCACCCTGCATACAAAGAGGGCAGAGAAGATGCTATGGCAATATTTGAATTGAACCTACACCCGAAAAAAATAAATGCAAAAATTGAATCGAATAAAATCGTCAAAGTTCCTTGTCAGTTAAAAGGTATCAGAATCAAAACAACAGAACTTTCAATTTCCTATCGCATTTTCTAAAACAAAACAAAAGTACGTCTCCCACATAGGTAGAGTAAAACTTTAATTGGGTGCAGCGGCATTTATCACATTATCACCACCTGATGGAGAGCGATTAAATCCATCCTTGTATTTTAATATTCTCTACACACACCACAGTTGAATAGCGTTATCATCCCGCTTCGAATGCGAACAGCAGACTGTCAAGATTCCCTCTTAGAATTTCGAAAGCGTGTGGAAAATAATGTAAAATCCTGTCAACTTTAGATTGAAAAAGTCTCCTGCCCAAGTTGTGAACGCTTTGTCGACCTTGTTTATCTACATATACAGCATTACATTCCATTAACTAGGTCATTTGGTTATACAGTAGAAGACATGGTATAATATGAAATTGTTCAACTTGAAGGATGCAATAGCTGCAGGGTATATTTTGTAGTCCCACAAAGCAGATAAAAGGGGGCAGTGTAGGTGGGTACCACAGAGAGAAATAAATTTCACAATTTTCAAATATTTCCAGTTTAATGGAGGCTCAGTCTGTGTGTGGTTGGGTGGTAGTGGAATTTGTAAAATGGAACACCAGGCATATTCTGACTAAGTTTTTTGATAAATTTATACGAAATGTTTGTCGCTTGGAGACAACAAAATGAGAACATCCGTTGTCACGGAAATATACACAATGTCCTCTCTGTATGGGTTGGACGAAATGGTAGACTTTACTAAAACACAAAACCAATTTGGTTTGAATTTAGAATAGAAGATTCTGCAACACAAATTGTTCTGAAGTGGAAGTCCTTTGTTTGTGCTCAGTTGAGTGGTCTATTGTGCGGCCTCAGCATATCTATTTCAGTGGGTTTTTTTTATGGATTTGCATAACTAAGTCCTCTGAACGCAGTAATTGGGATATCAAACATTAGTAGGATATTGTTTACATTACATTCTCGGAGCAAAACTAGTTAAATATATACTTAATGTTATGCGGAGAGTATGATAAGGAAATGTCAGTGAATTCGTTCAATTGTCAATGCCGGCAGGTTAAAACAAGTTAAGCGAGGAGTGCCTGCAAACAATCCACATCAAATCTACTCTTTTCAGTTATTTGACATTATTCAGCACTAGCTGTGCTGAAATATGCACCGGTGGCGTTTTTTATTTTATTTCCCACAAAAAGAAGTAGCAAACGAAGGAAAACAACGCGATATATGATCACCACCAGTCCATGCGCAAATATTTCCCAAAAAAAGACGCATCTTATCTGACATCTAAAACTGTTAAATCTGCGTAAAAGCGAAGTAAGCATACATCACATACGGCAGCGCAAAATTAAATGTGCCGTGGTCAGAGATGCCAAACCCGGATCGAAGTTTTAATGTCTAAGCCCCGAAAAAAATTATGACTTTTTGTTAAAAAAAAAACTGCAACGAACAGAATGTTGGTCGATCGATAGGTAGCTAATTAAACCTTAATTGATCTCTGTAATCCAAGGTTTCGGTTTGGTGAGTAAATCAAGTAGAATTGGGAAAAAAGCATGACGCACAGTTGTAAATGAAAATTATTGATGCGACTTTGATCAAAGATTGTACCAGATCTATTAAATTCAAATTTGTGTGAATTGATTGTAATAAACTTGCATTTTTTCTAAAAAATTATTCCCCAATGGCTAAAGCATCGGAATGATTCCTAAATTATGGCATCACTGGCCGTGATCGCTCTACAATGGTATCTGCTCTCTTCTAAAAGGTTTTCAATTCATTTATCTTCGTACTAAATCAGTCGGTTTCAATAAAACAAAAGCAAAATGCTGCTCCATGTTAGTCCCTCAGTTCCGTCCGAGAACTCCATTGGGAGCGTAGTTTTAGCGTGATTCGTTTACAATCCCGACAAGACAAATTTTCCTATTTAACCGTATGCAAAGATATGGTTCGACAAAATATAATGAAGAGACTCTTCTTTTCCATCACTTTCATATTTAGCTCTGTCATCAATGGAGTGAAATTGCCAATATGACTCAAAACTTCCAATTGCACTCACAAAGGTGTACTGTAGGTAGGCATCGTCGGTCTTAATAATATTTTTTTTTAATTATTTACCCAAAACTAGATCAAGAGGAGGCGCTTAGTCAAAAAGTACAAAAAGTTTTGTCGGGTTTTTGATTGATTTTAACATTCGCATGGAGAACATTCTTCATGGCATTTGTTATGAAATAATACCCAGCTTCTTAACTGTAGATAAAACGCGATAGTCTCAAAGTTTGTAAAGAAAAGCCACCGTAGATTCGTTTTGGGAGAAATCTTGAAATTGTGTTCATTCAAAATAAAACTTGCGGTCAAAAATTCAGACGAGTTTTGTGCCATTAAAAAAAAATCGTTCGTGTACGTGCTAGAGAAAAGTTATACAGTTTTGGCATTCCTTGGTAGCTTCGAGACAGACAAAGTCCATTGGTCATAAAAGACACAACTTGTTCAGAAAGCATTTATTTCCTTGGAAGCCCGCAAATGATTGGGAATGAATTGCCTATTTGCTCTCAATTTTCCAAGTTTTGTGAGGCCATAAGGATAAAGGAAATAGTGCCTACATTCCTACTTTCATAACTTAATATTTTGAAACGAACTGAAGAGAGATTTCTTTTTTCGAACTATTGACACTATAAACTGCAATCAATTTTTCGCGATTTTGCATACGATATTCTTTAGATCCTCCAAATTATTTTGTCCCAATTTTGTCAAGGATATGCGCCTTTACGTGACTTCCTCAATCCCGTTTGGAATAGATAGTGCGTTCGGCAATTGTCTGCCTGGAAAGCACTATTTTTAACAAGACCGTTCAGCTACTATGGTATTATCAGTCGTTCACAGCGTCCCGGGATAAAGGCTTTCGCAGCGATTAAAGAACAGGGAAAAGCTGTTGGCGTTCAAGTAAAGTTGCCCGGAAGACATCTCCCACCTTCTCTGTCAATGTCAAGTTCAGAGTAGGAGAAAGCAGCTCAGAAGGTACTTCTTTATATAACTCAGAGGATGTTGTTTGATTGAGACCATACTTAAATTTTGTAGGGAAATTGAATTGGTGCCTGGTGTTTTGTTACAACTTCACGCAACCTAACCTAACCTAATCTTCGTTTAATAGTTTGCAGCATTATTTTATGTCTAAGTCGCCAAATCTTTTACCGAATTGCGTTGCTTATCTCTGCAGGGTATTGCATCTTTCTAAAGATCGTAGAACTCTTGCAGAACTTTCGAAAAATTGCCTATGCACAGACCAATAGATTCGCCATCCATATATTTTATTTCCTGTGGAACCCAAAATTTTGGTATGCCCCATTGAATGCTCAAATCCATGCCCAACCACTTTCTTTAATAAATCTTGAAACCACAATATGATCGAGGGAATATCAAGGAGCAAGGTTGTATTTCGACGAGGAGTCTTAACTGATGTCAGATGACTATACCTAAGTTATTACCAAATATTTAAGGGGGAGCGGGACTAGAAGTTACATCTTCGACAAAATTCGTTATGATTTTCAAATGATTAAGTCAAACCTATTGCTTAGTTAAGCTTGTGGTTTTTAGCTAGTGGACTTTATAATTTGTCTTGCGGACGAAACACGGCTTGTATTTATTTGACCTTTTATCCTTATTCGTCGACGATTGATTCAAAGGACACGTCTGTATCCTACAGCTGTAGTGGATTGAATTCTCTCGATGAGGGGTTCGATGGGTAGAGCACGATCGGTTGCTCATACACCGATAAGTGTGTAGGAATGTGTGCGCAGTCAATGCATGACTTCGACATCCGTTTCGTTGTTATAATGTGGACGCACACGAGTTATCCATATTCAAAGGAATATTGAACAGATGCGAGCACTTCTCTTAACAGCAATTGGCAAGAGTGATTCGTCAGTGGTCTCTTGGTTGATCTTTTATACCCTTGTCATTTGTAGAGCCTTCTTTTGGCAGACAACGTCTTTAACTACCAGCTTTTGGCGATTGTTTTTTCCCAAGTTGCTTATTCCGAGTTTCTTCCCGCCGGCTCCGTTTAAACACTTGGGAAAGCGTCGTCGATCAATTCGACCGCCCGGAAACGCTTTCGCTCTCTTTATCATTAGGCAAATTTAAAAAAAAATCAGCACTTATACCATTCTAAATAGGACTACGTTTATAGACAGTGCTTATACTCAACACTAAAAGTGGTGTGAAAACAACTCGAAATTTCGGACCCCTTGCGAAGAGGTTGGGTTCGGGGTTCATTTCTTTTTCCTTTTCTTTTCTTTTGTCTACTTTTATCTGAAGCACCAGTACTTTTGTGTAAAGGAGGAGAATATAAGCATGAAAGTCCTTATTCTTTATTGCCTGAATGTTTTAACACATCAATTGTTTTTCGGCTTAGATCCTTACACCCGGAGAAAAACCATAAACGAATGTTATCGCAATCTTGCCTCCAAACCCCATCCAACTAATGGCTTTTAAGGGTAGAAAGTAGGTCCATTGTACACATCCCATTCCATTAGGTGTTTTTACCATAACTGCACATGTGTGTTATCTTTGGCCGTTAATGAAAGTCGCTATGGAATCTGGAATCAATTTCGAGATAACTTTTTCTCCCAGTCCACAATCTAAATACACAAGGGAAAACGAGCGCATTGCCATCCATTTACAAGAATCGTCGTTTGCATAAATTAGCTACGTTCAAATTGAATTACTGATCTGACGCTAAAAAAAAATGCGGTAATAAAACAGATTTATTGCTCGTGTGATGCGCGAATTGGCCATTTAACAGTTGAGCACGTTTCTGTGAAAATAAAATAACCCCAAAATTACATTAATCTTAAGCTCCGTTGACACAACGTAAAGTACCTCTATGACAACCTACCTCCAAACTTACACTTCATTTAGCACCCAACCAATTGTTACTGTTCAAGTGAAAGCCGAAATAGGTTTCGCTACACGAGCGTACGTTTTCATCTTGTTTGGAATTTGGGGAGAGGGCTGTTTCTGTGGTAGGTGGTGGTTAAATTTTAAATCGAAAAGCCAGTCAAATCGACCAGACAGACCACATAATGAGGCTGTAGTCCTTAGTCCGCCCTCCAGTGGATACAGGCAAATAACCCCTTGACATGTGTAACAAGAGATGGCATAATTACTGCCGCTATTACTGAACCCTCAAAACCATTAGCCGTTACTGTACTAAGTACTAACCATAAACATTCGATTATCATTAGTTACATAAATCGGCCGTACAAATGAAATTTAACTCTGTAACTGGAAATACAATCCAGCGGTGGCATCACCTTTCGAACTTTTTCAAAAACCATAAACCAATGTTCGAAATAATTATAATGAACTTGGGATAACTTTCATCTGATAACCTTTGCGATAGCAAAATGAACTTTATACCTTCTAGTTCGACTGGCATTGGTGCTAGATATTGTATCTGTTCATGGGGCTGCGGAAAATCTAATCAAGGAGAAATTATATGTCTGTACAATGGAGATAGCAAACGCGTTTTCTAGTATTCGTTACTAATGGGGCAGGGCATACGTTACAACTGCTATTACACTTCTATGGGTGAACTTTAATGCGATATCCTGCGGGTGGGGGGTTACCAATTAAAGGGAATATTCTGATTTTTCAGATGCGTATTCGCATCGGTTTGGCGGGTCTTATACAAGTCGTTGTAGATAAATGTGGGCTCTTTTCGGGCATCATGCCATGTCCTACAGGGATAGGTCGGTGAAGACATTATTTCTTGGTAGATGCTGTGTGAGTGAATGTGGTGATGGGGACACAGATGCGAATATGTGTAGACGTCGACCGCCAGTAGGGCAAAGTACAGTGGGATGCCAAATGAAGTGCGACTAATAAGTTGATATATTCGTTGGAGTGATTCATTTCTTGACCATTAAGCTAAACATCCGTCTACAGACAAATAGGTATCAGCCTTGGTACATTAATCCCGAATATTAATTCGTTATGTAGGATAAAGGACAGACTTTTTTTCCCCTGGTGTATTCTGAATAGGCAAGGATTTTCACGTTATCACTGAGATGTTTTTTGCAACAGAAATCTACTCCTCTATAGTGTGGGTTGCTTTCTCTGGATATGAAGTCGCAATATAATACTCTATAAAATATGTAGAGGAAGACGGTATTAAAAGTAACAGGGGTAGGTTGTATTGTAACATTTAAAAATTCAAGGGTTGCCCATTAAAATTAAGAGTCGACTGAAAGAGAAAAATGTTGGTCATCTCCAAAGCAAACGTGCCTACTTAACTTTTGTATTTATCATCAATTTTAGCCCGGAAAATTGGATGAGTTGTATTTCTTTTGTTTTGTATTTTTGGTATTGCTTTTGACAGTACAGTGCCAGTTGTTTTTTATATCTCTGCGTTTATTTATATTTTATGAATTTTATATATATAAAGGTCAGTGTCACAGCCAGGGTCTTTTTTTCTGGGGGGCTTGCTTCCAAATCGTACGAGGAATTCTTTAAACAAAAAACTATATATATTCGAATTCATTGACTTTTTATTTGTTTTTAAATCGTATGTACTTAAACGAACATACAAGGTGGCGCAAAAGTAATCCTCCTATCAGAAAATGCTATAAATTTTGCGATTGGCCCCTAATGTCAGTTCTGTTTTGACATTTGTGTAGTAAACACACACGTTAATAAACAATGTTACGCTACACTGCTCCAGAACGCGGAATATTGGTGACTATTTATTTGAGCAATAATCGGTCGGTGACTTTGGCACCACGTGAATTTCGTTGCAGATTTCCTAGCCGTCCAACGCCTACTGGTGAAACACTGCGACGTTTAGCCGCTCGCCTCGAAGAGACTGGCACAACACGAGATGCTGCCAGACGTGGCAGACCCCGGAGTAGCCGTTCTGCAGAGAATATTGCTGCTGTAGCTGAAGATGTCATGGAAGCGCCGTCGACATCGACCAGACGACGTGCCACGCAAATGGGTATCAGTCGACGGTCTTTACAGCGAATTTTGGTACAAGATTTGAAGATGTTTCCGAACAAAGTCCAGACGGTGCATCAGCTGTTAGCTGCTGACCGCCAATCGCGTCTAACATACGCTCAAGCCATCCTTAATCACCACCAAGAGGAAGATGATTTTTCATCAAAAATAATCGTGAGTGATGAGGCCCATTTCCATCTTAGCGGGTGCGTAAATAAGCAAAATTTACGCTTGTGGGGCACTGAAAATCCGCGTGTAACCCACGAAGAGCCATTACACCCGCTCAAAGTCACTGTATGGTGTGCTGTTTTCGCTGGAGCAGTCATCGGACCTTTTTTCTTCGAGGACGTCGCGGGCCAAACGGTTACTGTGAATGGTGAGCGCTACAGATCAATGATCAACGAGTTCTTTTTGCCGCAACTTGATGAATTGGGATTGGAAAACATGTGGTTCCAACAGGACGGTGCAACGGCACGCACTGCACGTGCCACAACCGATATGCTGAAGGATGCATTTCCCGGGCGCCTAATCTCCCGTTTTGGCGGTTTGCACTGGCCAGCAAGATCGCCTGATTTGACCGCTCCAGACTTCTTTTTGTGGGGCTTTTTGAAGTCGCGGGTTTATGTCAACAAGCCTCAGACTCTTGCAGCTCTTTGAGACAATATCCGTCAAGAATGTGAGGACCTATCGCCGGAAGTTTTGGCCAAAGTGATGGAAAATGCCATAAAAAGGGCTCGAACGACAATCAACTGTGGCGGCGGCCATTTACATGACATCATATTCTCGACTTGATGTAAAAAAAATTAAAAGACCAAATAAAAATAATCCACAAGAAGAATCAAAGTTTTTCATTTTTTTTTTAAATTACAGCCAAAAAACATCGGAAGGTTATTTTTGCGCCACCTTGTATTTAAATAATTTTTTTACACACATTTTTTCAAAGCAGAAGACGTCTTGATTTTTTCTTGGCATCAATCACCTTATGTGGATCCATAGAACAGATATCATAGCAAGCGAGTTTAATCTTGCATTCGCAATAACGCTTCGGGACACTGTTTTAATTCTTTTCATATATGAAAAAAAAAATGCAGGTCAAAAAGAAAGAGAACGGTTTGACGGGGAGTAAGAAAATCAGCCAGTTTGAAAGATACTCGAGAGAAACCAGCGTTTCTTAAGGATCAACTTAAAATCATAGCTAGGAAGGTCGCCAAAACCAAATCAAAAAGTTATACCTGTGAAATGTGATTTTGTTTTTTGTTATGAGGTTTTTTTTTAATAATCTTCCTAAAAACAGATGACACAAGTTTTTTAATCATTGTTACAGTATTTTGTCATCTTCCGAACAGACCTTATTGGACTTTTGTATCTCAAATATCGATGTCTGTTTTAAAATAGGTGTTCAATATTCCTCGTGTGCGTCCATCTAAGAACAACGAAACGGATGTCGAAGTCATGCATTGGCTGCGGACACATTCCCACACACTTATTGGTGTATGAGCAACCGATCGTGCGCTACCCATCGAACATCTTATCGAGAGAATTCAATCAACTACAGCTGTAGGATACAGACGTGTTCTTTGAATCAATCGTCGATCATATACTAACTATTCAATAGGCTGACAGATTCAGCCAAAAAAGAGAAATTGCCTACAAGCTGATTTGACCTTGGATGTAACCCAGTTTGAATTCATGTATTTGTGCCTATGTTAATCAAAGGGGACTCACTCATACTTGAAAAAAACCAGCCTACACTCTTCCGGTTCCGATTTGAACCGCCATGTCGGTAGCCTTAGGTGGACTCTCATTTCAATATCAAGGGCTGTGTTGTAAACCATAGTTTTTCTTAGTTCCAGGTTGACATTTTTCGCTACATTTTTATATAATTTTTCAAATAGTTGTTCGATTTACTTATAATTGAGTAGAAATTAATGTTCAAATTACAGGATATAAAGTAAATGAACATTTTTTTAAGTCATTTTATAACGAATTTCGAATAGATAGATATTATTTTTATGATATCCATATAAAAAAAATCGGTCGCCTGTTCGCCATCGAATTTCCTTTAAGTGTCGCAACCAATTTCTTCTTTCACATTCCCATTTTTTTTAATGATCGATTTGGTGAAACAATTAACAACAGTATTAAGTGAAGAAACAATAATAAACATGCAGTCATCATTTTGCAACTTTTTTTTACTTTTCACATAAATAATGACATTATTTAAGCATTTTGATCAAAATCGTTAGAGCGGTTCTTTTAAAATTTGGCAGACAAAACAGTACCAAATATTGGAATGTTCAGTTTGAAAAATACTATTGCTTAACTATTTAGCTCTAAACCGAGTAAAAGTTATTGTTCGGGATGTAAGCTTTACTTGGGTTTTAAAGTTTTTTTTTCGAAATCGAAAATGGGGTTTTCGAGATATGAGCAGTTTGTAAAATTAGCGTGAATCGAATTGAAAATTAAAGACGCAATCATTTTCGAAACATCAATTTTACTCTAAATTTTCATTTTGGTTGAAATCGATCCTACCGTTTTCAAGTAAACTAAAGACAACAAAATTTTAAAAAATGACTTTCTTCAAAAGTCCATTTACGAAAATACAGAGAAAAACTGAGTTTGCCATTAAGTTGGAAATGAATATATTACCTTAGAAATTAATTTTTGTTACAATCGTATGGACCGTTTTCGAGATATGTCCAAATTTCAAAAGTACCGTTATTCGATTTTTTTGCGGATAACTGAATATGCAGTCGTGGTAAGCTCATCTACTTATAAATATCAATTTTTGGTTGAAATCTTCGAACAAATCAAACTGGTATGAACATTTTGTATGGGAAGTACCAATAATATTAAATTTACCGTGCAAAAAAAAACGACCCCGTACTGTAAGCCCCCAAACTCCAAATCCGAAGTTTGAACAAAATCGGGATAGCCGTTTAGGCTGTAGACATCGGGACATACAGACAGACGGACAGACAGAATTTTGCTAACCACTAACATCGTAATCTCAGACTTGATTAACATCTTGAATTCGAAATTTTATACGAATACAATATCTTTCTCTTACTACGTAATGGAGAAAGTTAAAAAATATAGTTGAAATATAGTTCATTTCAAATTTTGAGTAAATTTTGAGACAACCTTTACATCGGTATATCAAATAAATATTTGATATTTCTCTAAAATCCTTAGAGTGGTTTAATTCTCATATTTCAAGTTTTCCTTAAATCCAATCCAAATAGAATAATTTTTTTTTTGAAACTTTTCACTGTTGTGAATTCGTAAAGTCGGTTGAATATTTATATAGTAAAATACACCTGCTAAAGTTTAGCCTCATTCTAGGGACAAATTAAAAGTATTTTTTTTAAAGTACCTACATATCGGACTAGGGCTTACAATTTAAACTTTCCACAAATCAACGAAATCATAAAGTAAACTAAGCCGTTTGGACTTAATTGAATTGTAGATCCCACACAAAACGAATAGTTGCGAGAAGCTAGGACTGGGGTCCCTACGGTAAGGATTTGTTGCGGTAATAAGTTAGGTAATTATTATTTTTAGTAATTCTGTTCTTTATTTATCATATTTTTGGGTAATTTTATCGCGCGCACTCACAATGGGAACAAAATGGGACAAAAATACTCGCGCCGCCTATAAATATGCAACGGTTTCTTTCTTTTGTCTGTTTACATTTAAATCAACAACTGTGTATTTTGGTAATATACATGCGGAAGTTCATGTGTTACGGAAATCCATTGTAAAGTCGGCTTAGAAAAAACGATTTAATCCGCACCACGAAACTTATTATAATTGGCAACGCCTGAAGAAGCGGCGCTATTAAATCCACAATGAAAGTAAAGCGTCGTATAAATAGAAATTTTCGTTACAATAAGGACTGCTGCCAAAGGAACACCCTCTGAAGAAAACCGAGCGCAATGTTTTTATTCAGCCTTGGATTTTTGGTTCTTTATGAACTTTACGGTTGTCATCAGATTAGCGCCCCCTTTAAGTCATTTCTCATTGCTAAATTCTCTTATCCTGTTGCAAGTAGCTTCGTATTTTTTTTTTGTTTTTGCCATCCACCTATGCGCTTTCTGTTACAAACAAAAATAAAGCACATCAGAAGGCCCGTTATATATTTTCTGCTATTATGTTTTGTTTTTGACTAAAAACGTTGCACTTATTTCGCGTCATCAGATTAGCGACCGCAAATGCAATTCAAGTTTTCTCGCTTATTTTGGCAATCACAGTCATCAATTTTTTTTTTGTGGTGTAATTGATTAACATTCCTTAATTTAAAACTCAATTTGGGAATAGGAAACATCTTGTCTTTAGAGGAAAGATTAAAGATTGAAGCATACTTCAACTCTGGGATATCAATACATAAAATTGCTGAAAAAAAACGAGCAGAAAAACGATTGCCAGTTTTCTTCGAAATATGGAAAAGTATGGAAAAAACTTCAAGGGCGGTAACAATCAAGTGGTTTCTCAAGCAGACAGAAGAGCCATACTGAGAGAAGCATCAAATTCGAAAGACTCCAAAATTAAAGTAAAACGGGTGTTAAAGCAAGCTTATCAACTGTGCAAACAATTATTGAGGAAGCTGCACACTTAGGAAGACAAACATTGAAAAAAAATAAAAAAAAACACCACTCAATATGGCGCGTAAAGAAATGCGGTTAAGTTTTGCTCGCACGTATATTTCATGGTCTTCTGAGTGGCGATACGTTGTCTTTTCATGTATTTCCATGACATCCGTAAAGAGGAGCATCAATTGAACCGCCTACCCAACCGGGTGGGGGTGTAATGGTGTTGAGAGCCATATCTTACTATAGCACCTGCGAGTTCAAGTTTTTAACACCAAAAATGACTGCGGAGATCTGCGAAAGCGTGTTAAAAACTGAATTTCCCCAATTTAAAAATTTATTTGTTAATCCGGAATGGCATTTACAGCACGATACTGCATCAATTCACACTGTCCGAAGTGTAAAATCGTGGACTCAGACCCAAAAAGCTGATGTCCTTGAGTGGCCACCATACTCGCCTGATCTGAATATCATCGAGAACGTGTGGGGATGGTTAGCTAGAAAAGTGTATGAGTCCCGAAAACAATACAACACGCAAACGGAGTTAATCGAGGGCATTAAACACGCTTCGTCAACCATTTCGATGAATTGCATTAAATAACTTTATGATTCGATTCCCAACCGAATCTACGCAGTAATTGTAAACAAATATCTTAAAAAAAAACCTGAGCATTAAACGAGAAGGGGGTCGCTAATATGATGACGCACAGTATATTTATGAAGGGCTTATTTCTGTGGATACTTTTCAACTTAAAAAACCCTCCTCTCGGAACTTAACGACTACATCCAATTTGACGTAAATTTGACTTCTTTTTAAATGCATCCAAACCGAGTTAAGCGGCAAACTTGATAAGGCTTGACTCTTCAGTCAATAACAATCAACTAATCAACTGCATGTGGGATCAAAAACCATACCACATGGTTTGACTTTAACGCAAAAATCATTCCACACCCATGTTCAGCAAATTCATATACCAACCCGACCAAACGATGTGCACAACCCGAGTACTGAGTTGTATAGCAAGGGTTAGGAAGGAAAAGAACATTCAAAACAACTGTCAGAATGAAAATGAAGTTTTATGCCAAATTCATACTAACACAGAAGAATGGCTGCAATTTCGGCGACTATATGTAAGGTATGTGGTAACAGGAAGTGGGATTGCCCACTGTCGTTATCGTGCCATACGCATTTTGTTTTGTATCCTGCCATTTATATTGCCTTGAAATATTACATAACAATGGACGTGGGTAATTTCGAGTCGTTCTGTTCTGTTGGCGTTTTTTTTTTTTCTACAAAAGAAGAGCTTAGCAGATGCTACCCTAACAAAACGGCCCACAGGATGGCGAAATTCATGCGGCGGTCGATTTTGTTTATTTTTTTTTTATTCTTATTTCAAATCGATTTTCATTCTCACATTAGCATGTGGTTTCCTCGTCTCTTTGTCATTTCCAAGGACAGTTTAACACTTTCAAGGAATATATAGTAGGTCAAAGGGCATACACACTGATCGTCGTTAATGTCGCATAATTCCACAATTTCTTCAAGAAGTCCTGCGCTCGATGATTCTTCTTAAAACAGACAAACACTTACCAACTTCTACAATCCACTGGTATTCCAAAAACTTGCTCGTATCCTTGATTAATCTTGAATCAATGTTTACATAGAAGGAAAATTGCAAAAAAAATATATACACAAATACACTTGCAGACTTCTTGACACAATTTCGCTTATATTTCCCTTCAAAATATTCCAGCGAGGACACGCGTATTATCATTTCAACAAAAAAAAATTTAAAAAAACTGAAACCTGATGAAACAGCGTATTTTTCTACATCTTTTCCACTTTGCACATACACACGATACTACGATACAGGGACAAACAAATTAATTTATTTTTGTGTCCACCAAGGACGATGCACTTGAAATGCACTTTCACAATGCCAACCGAGATTGTTTCGGTCACGCAAATCGTTCACACAAATCCGTCCCACTTGTCATTTTATGGTCTGGCGAGTAGCGAGAACCCCGTTCGAAAAGGATAAAATTTAAAATTCATTGACGAACACTCCTTGCTTTGACGCGCTACACTTTTCCACAGTGCGAACGAAGAACCGAACAAACGACGACACAGCGGTATGCGAATAGCGCGTTTTCTAACCATCAACTGTGTGCCAGCAGGGCCGGAGCGATTTTTTCGACCAGCAGTGGGTCGACGACGAAAAGAATGGGGTTTGCAGATGGAGCTTTTCTCCCCCATTGGCACCCATCGGCAGCTATTCACTGTATCCTTTTCGTAAAAAGTTATTTTCTCCTATGATTCTCCTACACGTATTTGCATGATCCCATTTTAACACCCATACATAAATACGCGAGCATGCTGTTGCTGTCATTTAAATCCTTTGATGCTGTTTACATGTTTAAAAACAATAGGCACTGCTGGCAACTGAAAAAATTCCATCCTGCGGTTAATGGTTCTTTTATTTAGAGCCGCAAAAAAACGTGTTCCTCTTTCCTATATGTCTTAACACAAATACAAAGCAAGTAAGCACCACCATCTACCTCTCTCGCCCCCATTCACTTCAGTCCGACTGGATGGGGGAAACTGTTGTGAAAAGCTCTCGCACCTGCTGGCAGGAAGTTATCTCATCTGCAAAACAGAAATCCAAAGGAAATTTCACTTTTACTCCTGTTTGTTTGGCACAGTATGTCTAAGTATTCTTTTTGCGATTACGTAATGGGGATACCAGCGATAAAAGAGAGAACGAAAGAATACCACGAAGCACATGGTCTGTGCAGAGATGCTTTGAACTAGTGACCCAAAAACAGTGAATGCGTAAAAGCGTGGTTGGAATTTTTTGGCGGGAACTTGGCCGGCTCAAGCTTTTCCGCCCCAATTCATTTTTGGCATTTCGGTTATACGGAAAGTGTTTCGTCCATTCTTGGATTGGTGTTTGTTTTGTTTGGCTGTCACTGTGCTGTCAGTTGATACGACATGGAAAAGGAATACGAGTTGATGTTAATTTCACGAATAGGATATTTTTATTTGGACTAAAGCTTTCGGAAGTGTTGTGTTTGCGACGAAGTTATGCTTCAATGAAATGGCACAACTCCTTGTGCTGACATCTGTGGGAAAGAGTTTGTCCATTTAGCGAAGACATTTTGAACATGATTTCAAATAAAAATCAGGTATGAGTCGTTGAAATTTGAACCACATTGAAAGGGGATACTGTGCTAATATTTTCCTCAGTCGGTTTAAGACTTTATTCGAAATAATTTTTAAATACGGCAGTTAATCATAAACAAAGGGAACTCATTCAAATACAGTCGCGGTTGGAATGGTGTCGCTTGCCAATTAGAAAACGATGTAAACTCTCTGGCAAAGCAACAATTTTTATGAATTTTCGAGACGGGAAACGGGGAATATTTTTTAATTCATCGTCTTTAACATGCTGGAAGGATGCAAGGGCTACCGTGATACCAGGTGGTGAGCATGATGATTTTTTTGTAGTTGTTTTAGTAATACTTAAATGTTTTCCTTCTTAAAGCAAAGACCTCAAGATTATAGTTAATTCTGGTATTGCGATCAAGGTGGAGCAAAAGAGTGGTTTTCGTAATTGTGTTCGCCTTTCCGGGTGACTGAAGTCATTATGAAGCATTTTTTCAGTGTTTTCGATGTTTTTTTGTTAGCGTTTTCGATGTTTTGAAGTTTGTTTAATGTTTTTTTTTTTCGACGCGACCTTTTATTCTTTTAATATATTTTCTTAACGCATTTTACATGTGATTCTTGCAACGCGTTTTTACGATTTTTTATTTGTATGTCTTGGCGCATTTTATTTGCGTTTTCGAAGTGTTTTAAAGGTGTTTTTAATGCAGTTTTTAAAGCGTTTTAAAGTTGTTTTTAAGTGCGGTTTTTGACGTGTTTGATTCAAGAACCTTTTTAATGTATTTTTAATCAATTATTGAAGTTTTTTTTTTTAATTTCCTTCAAAGCGTTTTGTTAAGTTTAAATATATTTTTTTAATATTTATGAAATTTTTATGTCTAAAAAACGCTTCGAAAAAACTTAAAAAAAAAAACTTAAAAAATAATTTAATTTAATAGAACGAATACAAAAATGCAAATGAAATCCGACAAAAAACGCATCACAAATACTTTAAAAGCGTAGAAAACAAGCGTCAAAAAACGCATCAAAAAACACCGAAAAATCAAATTAAAAAACGTCCAATAATACTTAACAACATTTTTAAAAAAATCGTGTCCAACATCGTTAAAAAGACTTCGAAAATCGCATTGGGAATACGTAACAGTTCCACACATTTAAAAAAAAACCGAAATAATATTCCAAAAATGTCCCAGAAAAATATTCCAACAAATGGACTTAAGGTTTCCCAAAAATCGTACCAAAACGAAACTAAAAGCAGCAACAGAATCAGGGTCCCTACTCTGTATCTCGTTTCGAAAGTAATATTTTTCGTAAATGAACGTTTTGTACTCTCTATTTCGATAGCCGAATGAAGTGTTATAACACTCCGATTTGGAATTCCGAAAGTATTACAGAGTACCAACTTAAGGCTGGTACGGACATGTTTCGAAAAATCCCATACAAAAATGACACGACGAAAGCAGTACGCAGCTGCTGC
The DNA here is from genome assembly GCA_916610125.1 of Cheilosia vulpina. Taxonomy (NCBI): domain Eukaryota; kingdom Metazoa; phylum Arthropoda; class Insecta; order Diptera; family Syrphidae; genus Cheilosia; species Cheilosia vulpina. Next base: position 37,258,494 of record OU744279.1, on the reverse strand, counting down.
GAAATGATGTCGGAATAGTGGGTAGTTGTAGTAGATTGCTTGGTACAATTCTCCACTCTCTTTTCGTTCACGTTTATTGTCCGGGACAATTTGACATTTGTACTGCAGTGTTACCAGGTTTTTTAAGAGATATGGAGGAAAATTTCAAAAATCATGCAGCCAAAAATAGCCAAAAATAGCCAAACACAAAAAGTGCACAATTATTCTGATTACATTGTTTATAAAGACGACAATATTATATTTAAGAAAAACAACACAACACATACTCATAATTGAGAGACTTATCTAGTTTAAATTTTTCAATGTTAAAAATGTTAAAAAAAAAGAAACGCCTATGGAAACAAGTTTTAATATTAAATTATTTCGAAATGAGTTTGTATAAATGTGTGAAAATCAATTGCAATGGATGTCCTTGTCCAGTGCAAGAAGAAAATTGTTTTTTTTTTGCGAGCAACTCAATACGCAAAAGAAAAAACAGAATTCGGATTCAATTCGATTTGGCAGCACAAATCTGAAATAATCAATCGAAAACTACATAATTGTTTAGAAAATTTTAGTTATACGAAAAGAGTACGTTCGCAGTAGAAGTATTCATTTAATAAATTCCTTAGGAGCCTAAAAATCGCCAAACATTAAAGTGAATAGCGTAAATTAGGATAAATCTCAAATGACAATTTTAAGAAGCCAGTGAAAAGTTTGAGTAGCCAAAGCAGATAAAAATCGTGCTGGTAACACTGCTACTTGTGTATCAGTTGATGGAACTCTCCACAAATTATTTTCCTCTGCATTTTCGCAGACGTTTCACTGTCCATTTGGAGACCACCGGAAAATTTCGTTCCGCAACAGGCCCGTACTAGGCTTTAAAAACGGAACGGAAAGCAATTTCGAACTGAATTGACTTACGGAACCAAAAAGAGAGTAGGGCCCCAGAACAAAATATTGACGGCTGTAGAAGGTTAGTCTTATCGTTTTTGGCAAACAAAAGGAGTTTCGACCGATACCCTGGAAAATTTACCACAAAAGAGGTGCAGCGATTTATGTCATCCAAAGTATACGTACCAATCTAACAATATTCCACATTTTTTAGGACGCTTACCTGCAAAAGAAATTCGAAAAAAATAAAACAAATTAAATCACTTTGATGCAAACAAATATGTAAATTCTTTTTATTTCAAATACCAAAATTCCTCAGGACATAATGGGTAGTATTTTGACAGGTACAAGTACATACATCTAATGCATTCACTTGTCAGAAAGATATTTGCAATTTATTCTCACCCCCGCTGCTCACCAATATTTTCACCACCAACATACCTACAATCGATGAATGTTCGCATTTGGTAACTAAATCATTTAAATGTGATTGGAGTGCCAGAGCTTTTCTGATTAATGAAAAACACGGCAGCGCAGCTGTACCACCTGATGAGTTCGGTGTCGGTACATGCCAAAACTTATATTACTTTATGCGTTTCAGATTGGACTGTGGAAATTAGTTCGCGTCACAGATGAACAACATTGATTTTGGTAATTAACACCACATCGAGGAATTTGGATTTCCCGCTAATAGCACATTTGTGTGGAATTTCCACTCAAATGAATTCTCTTTTTCACCGGAAATTTGATTTGTATTTGCCTGGTGATATTTAATTCTGATAAATAACTGGAAAGTGTGCTCTAAAATCTGGTCGCGTTCAGTAATTCAGTTGGTTAGCAAATTTCTAATTAAATCAACAATCTGGAAATGAACGGCAACGAATTTGTCGAAAATTCGAAATAATGAAAATGGATGTTAATTGTTGTTCTCGTTGTAAAAAGAAATTTTAGACCTTCATCCGGGACTCTGTTGTGACATTTATAATGTGTTTTGATCGTATAACTTTTGTCATCGAAATGGCTTCATAACGACCTTCTAGACCGTATCTCTAAATATAATAAAAATTGTTGTCTAAATAAAATTGTATTTAAATAAAATTGTATTTAAATGGAGCAAAATTAAATTTTTTATTTCATCACAATCTGTCAGCATTCATATTGGAATTTACAAAATATTTGGAAAGAGGGCAGATGTCATTGTCGGTCGGCCATGACAAATACAGCTTAGGACTTTTCGGATACCCAAACGTGAGTGCACATTTTTGAAATCTTACTTACTTACTTAACGGGCTCCCGACCCGTGGAGAGTCCCTGCCTAAGACACTGCAGCCTTCCATCCTCTACAATCCCGGGCACGCTGCTTCCAGCGCTCTGGCATCCGCGAAGGCTTGGTCTTTGAAACAGAGGTTCGGTCTTTCTTGTCTATTATTATTATTATTATTATTGTGTGGCTTCTCGAACCTGGGGACTGGGATTCGAAGATCCTCTTAGCTGGAGCATTATTGTCCATTCGCTCGATGTGGCCGAGCCAATGTAGTCGACGTATTTTTGCTTTTTGGACTACATCCACAGCTTGATACAGCTCATAGAGTTCGCTGTTGTATCTTCTCCTCCATTCGCCCTCCTCGCACACAGGACCAAAAATCCGCCGAAGAATTTTTCTTTCGAAGGAGCCCAGTATCAGCTCTCCCTTCCTGCTCATCGTCCAGCACTCGGCGCCATAAAGCACAACTGGCAGGATAAGGGTTCTGTAGAGCATACATTTTGTCCTTCGAGTTTTGAACCCAGTTGTTTTGCCAAACCGAAGTAACAGCGGTTTCCTAAGGTGATTCTTCGCCGGATCTCCACTAGGATGTCATTTGTGGAGTTCATGTAAGAATTACCTTAGGAAACCGCTGTTACTTCGGTTTGGCAAAACAACTGGGTTCAAAACTCCGAGGTAGATAGACTCCTTAACTACCTTGAAATTGTTGCAATCAATATAGTGACATTCTGTCCTAGGCGCTGAACAGATGCTTGTTTGTTTGTTGTTAGTCCTGTCCTTATTTACTACAAGGCCAACGAATTTCGCCTGTTCTTCAATCGCCGTAAAAGCCTCTATCACGGCACGCTGGGAGCGACCGATGATGTCAATATCGTCTGCATACCCCAGTAGCTGGACGGATCTGTTAAAGATAGTGCCTTCCGTGTTGTCACCTGCCCTTCGCACTATCTGTTCCAGTACGAGATTGAAGAAGTCGCATGATAGCGCGTCCCCTTGCCGAAATCCGGTGCACGTTTGAAATAGTTCGGAGGAGCTACTTCCAAGTTGCACGTTGCATCGCGTGTTTTCGAGTGTCACGCGAATCAGTTTTGCCGGGATTCCGAATTCGGTCATCGCCATATAGAGCTCCTAACGATGTATACTATCATACGCGGCTTTGAAGTCGATGAATAGGTGGTGTGCCTCGACTTGAAATTCGTTGGTCTTTTCCAGGATTTGCCTCAGAAAATTTGGTCTATAGTCGATCTGCCGGGCCGGAAGCCACACTGGTACGTGCCGATTAGTGTGTTGCAAAACGGTTTAAGACGTTCAGGGATATGTGTCGATAGTTCTTGCAAGACATAGGATCGCCTTTTCTGTAGATTTGGCATATGGAGCTGATAGTCCAGTCATCGGGCATGTTTTCTTCCACCCATACTTGGTTGATGATTTGGTGCTGGTAAACCATCAGAGCCGGCGGCCTTGTTGTTCTTAAGCTTTTTTATTGCTAAGCCAACTTCTTCTATACTGGGTAGTGGAACTGGTTCTTCATTGACTGGACGTGGGTTCTCTTCTTGCCCTATCACTCTCTCTACATGATGCCCATTTAACAGCTGCTTAAACACATCTACTATTCCCTGCGCTTCGGTGACTAGGTTTCCATCACTGTTTCGAAGAACCTGCGTTCCGGTCTTGAAGCCAGCAGCCAGTTGCTTGGCTTTCTTGTAAAACTTCCGGATGTTGCTTCGATCGCGGGACTCTTCGATCTCCTTGAGCTGGGAGACTGCGTAGGCCCTCTTCTTTCTACGCAGGATTTGCTTCTCCTCCCTCCTCCTGTCTCGATACTCTTCCCTCGCTGCCCTTGTTTTGCGCTGCAGCGTCTTCATATGTGCATTTTCTGTCACCTTTTTCCGGCGTACGCATTCATCATCATACCACGGGCTCTTTCTCTGGGGAGGCTGGTACCCTAAGGTGGTTTCGGCTACCTCTTTGATGATGTCGCGATACTGGGACCACTGGGTGTTGGCACTGCGGAGAGTTTCTCACTCAGGCGCTCTTTGTAGACTCTGGCTACTCCAGGTGTGCTAAAACGTCGAATTTCTTCTTCTGGGCGGAACGCAGCTTGAAACTCTAATTTGTTAAGGGTTTGTTATAAGAAAATAGGCAGTGATCTCCCATGTCTTCGAGCACCCGGTAAATCTGTGCAAAATCAAATAAAATAATTTGAGTTTTTTTTTTGTAAGTGGCAACCGTGGCCTATTGTCTGTATCATACTGTAGGAGCAAGAGAGAGCAGTTGCGCGCCCATTTTCTTGCTCTCTTCCTCTCATAGCCAGTAAATTATTGAAGAAAATTGATATTTTAATATGTATAAACTAAACATGTATATATAGATGGAGCTAAAGAAGTTTAACTTCAGTCGTGCGGTCTAAAGCACACTCATTTTTTTTGCAGACGAATCAGCCCATCCGCCCATTCTTCCAAATTTTAACTGAAATCAGCTGCACATCCGTTTAGGGATCCCTCATTTCAGTTCAACGTCCATATTAGCTCCAACGAGATATACTCAACCTTTATTGCTCCAATTGATTTCAATTCAATAAACTCAGCAAATTACCATTGGACCGTGCAAATGTTGCTATCAATCTGTGTGTTTCTTCTTCGATGGTGATTATTATTATTTCGACTCAGCCTATCCATTTTGCAGTAGTCGTAAAAGCTAAAAAGGTGCTAGAAAGTGTTTCCATGAATCAATCAGTAAATGGATTCTTGGTTACTAGCCATATCGGCTGTATAAGTTCCCTTCTATCAAGTAACGCGGATGGGACAGCTAATGAATCAGACATGTGATGTAGGAAGGGGATAGGCTAAATGAATATTCAAATATTCGGTTTGCTAAATAATTACTGTATTAGGTTTTGACGTAATAGGGATAGCGGGTACACTATTTTTAAGTTTTATCAGCATTTCGCCTACCGATGACCTTATAAGTAAGGTGAAACGTAGTGCAAAAGCAAACACGTCTCAAACCATTTACTGTAAAATAAACAACTGTTATTATTTATTTCAAATGTTAAAAGTAATAAACAAAATACCATTGGAAAGCAAATCCGCTCTGAATATAAATTTTAGCCAAAGTTCCCTCATTGAAAAGAATCGCTCCAATTAAACGAACTTCGTAAGATCGATGAGTTGAAATCATAAATCACATCATTCATTTTTGTCATCTCTAGTCATCCATCCTCCCAGACTGAACATTAACGCGCACTCAAAAAGTTTGCAGCCGTCTGCCTTGAAGCTGGCATATTGGTTAACTTCAACACATCAGAGAAGTGACGGTCGTCTCCAGAAGGTTCTGTTCACTTTGAATGTTGCTGGGGGGATGACTATGAAAGCAGGTGGGAAAGTTTACCGAAATAAGTTTCCATTCCGTGAAATGCTGGAATGGCGCTAAGAAATTTTATATTTGCATTTTTTGGGAGAGCAAAATGTATTCAACGACGAGTAGTTAGATCCCAAAAAAGAGCGGCCCTTTCTTCTGTGTTTCGGTCACGTTAAACGCATGACTTAATACTAAGATTTCAAGACTAGCCACGGAAACAGTAACATTAAGCAGATATGAAATGGTGATGGATGGTTTCATTTAATTTGACAACCTTGATGATTCCCATTCGATGGCGGAAGATGGAGACGGAGAGTACTACATCCGCTGCTCTTGTAATGTAATGACGAGTCATTGGAAACGACAATTGTAATTTTTTTTTGGGGGGTTGGGGTCAAATTCTGGTTGTGTAAAAATTCTTTTAAAGAAGTTCTGTTTTCAAAATTCTGCCAACAATAAAAAAGATGCGCGCTTTTGAACATTTTCCAAACCTTTTATTATTGTTTGCAGAATTTTGTAAAACAGAGATAGAGATTGTATGTTTTTCAATTTGTTTTTGTTCCTTTTAAATTTTAACTCTTTTCTTAATATTTAATTTATTTTTAATTTTTCCTTTTTTTTTTCTCTTAATAGATATTGTTTTTTCATTTGATTTTTCAATATTCAATCTTTTTTTTTATTGTTTCTTTTTTTAATTTGTATTTCTATTTTTTTAAATTTTTTTAATTTTTTTTTTTTTTTGATATGTATTAAAAATTGTTTTTAATGTTTATTTTTTTTTTTGTAGTTTATAATTTTGTTAATAAGAGATATAGAATAAGCTGAATTTTATTGCTTTAAATTGAAAAGAAGAATTTTGTAAGGCAGAACTAATAATAAGCAGAATTTCGTCAATTTTTGTGCGAGAAGACAGAATTTTACCCGCTCCCTTTTTTTAGTGATGGTGGTTAAGTAGTCCTCAGATTTTGTGCCTATTAGTTGCACGGCGTTCAGATCATAGTTAAGTTTATGAAATTGTTGGTACCAAATGGAATGCATGTTAATCTGTTATAATTTCGTTACAATGCCAAGCACCTTAATACAATAATTATTTGCAAAAATCCATCTCCTAATATTAATCAGAGAAATATTAACTATCACGGTTTTCTGCACTTTTGTTAAATGAGATTTTGTAATTTTTTTTTTTTGTATATTTTAAGGAAGAAACACTTTATTTTCGTTGATTTTAATGCTTTTTATTTGGAAACAAAATATTTAAACAACGTTTAGGGAAAAGGTTTTTTTTAAGTTTTAGCATAATTTATTATCTGTAATTATTACGTAAACTGCATATTTGCACAATAATATTATATGCAAGTATGCACTCGGTAAATTAAAAAAAATAATTCGATGTTTTTTATTGTTTATACTATTGCTCTCAAATTTGTGAGCGGTGGGCTCTTTTTGGTAAAGGATATAATATAAAAATCCTCGTAGATCGCCCTTTATTTATGTGAAATACTCGGAACAGTAAAAAAATGTTTTGATCACTTTTTGCGTTCCAAAAACACAAGGAGTATGCCATTGTTTTTGTTAATTAATAATTAAGAAAGGTTTTTAAAAAAATCAGTGCACATTTAAAAAAAAAGAAATACCTATAGACTGTGAATTTCAATTAAGAAAACAATTTAAATTCTTCGTCCGATGCGCGAAATTTGAAATCGGAAATCAAATAGCAGAATCCAAATAAATATATTGTCTTTTTGTTAGGAGTTTAACCACTTTTCTTTTTGCTTTCCGATATTAATATTTTTTTTTTTTTAAAGAATAACATTTGCATTTTTACTGTTCCCAATTCTACAGAAATTTTAATCATACTTTGATTTTGTACAATTGTGCTGCTAAATAAATTAATTTGAAAACATCTACAATGTTCCATGTTCATGGACATTTTCTAAAATTCACTTATGCTTCAGTGGAAACTTGGGTTTAACTTGCATGTTGTCAACTCATTTAGGATTTAGTTTTTTTTTTTGTTTTAATGTTTTATATATCCGATGCCCTGATGGCTGACACTGCGACCTGAAAGATCTATTGTATCATGGGGAAAGGTTATTCTAAGAGACGTGTGACCTCCCTGATGAAGGTCAATAAGTCCTCAGTAGTAGAGTTCATTAGATCTGCTGGTGTACGAGTCTCTCTATTAAAGACACGTTTTTTTAACCAATGAAAAGCCGGGCAGTCACAGAAGATGTGTTCAGAGGATTCCACATCCTCCAGACAGAATCTACATTCTGTATCCGGACAAAGGTTCATTTTGTTGAGGTGGTATCTTAAGCCATAGTGGCCTGTGAGGAAGCCCACTAGCTTTCTTATGTTACCCTTACTGAGTTTAAGGATTTTCTTGTAGGAGTAGGGCTTGATTAATCGCTTGGATTGTCTTAGACCAGGGACATTTTCCCTGTGGTTAAGACGAAGTTGCTGTTCCCATTCATTAATTAGTCTTAGGGCAGTAGCCCAATAGACTCTGCAGTAAGGTTCTGGTCCATAGAGAACAGTTTCGGTTCCAGCCCTGGCGAGTTTGTCAGCAAGTTCGTTGCCGGCAATACCTTGATGATCAGGTACCCAACCAAGTTTGACCTTGTTGTGTTTGGCTAGGGTTTGCAGGGCTTCGTGACAGCTCTTAACTGTATTTGAGTCCATTGTATTGGAAGCTAAAGCTTGTAAAGCTGCCTGACTGTCGGAGAAATTTTGTATGATGGCGCCTTTAATACCTTTACTGTATATTGTATTAGCGCATATTTCTATTGCATGGATTTCCGCTTGACCGTGGGACACATCCCCATGGATATCGAGATTTTGGTGTTGGGACCAAAGACATCAGCTCCAACTCCGGAAACCATTTTTGAACCGTCGGTGTACCAAACTAAACTTTAAGGGTCCAGTGTCGGAACCCCATTGGACCTACTAGAACGATCTAGTAATTCTACTTCAAATAATTTCCCAAGACTATACTCCCTAACCATAATGTCAGGTATGGAGCAGAACATATCCAAGTTGGAGATTAGGTTTTAGTTAATGCAGCTGCATGAATTTTTTTAAAATTCATATAAACAAAATTAAAAAAAAGAATGGATGTGAATGGATGAACAGTTTTTGGTGCCGAAGATGGAAATAGAGAACAAGTTATGCTATCTAAAAAACCTTACTCAACATTTACTGTTTTTACATTTGTTGTTAAAAATTCATTTAGAAATTGTTTCTTATTGAAATAGTTCAACCCGGCTGCCATTTTCGTACAAAATTTGCGGGGAAAATCGGGTAGGTGCACAAAAGCTGAGCGTCTAGTTTGGTTAGACTATGGCCGATCTGCTAATAAAATTTCATAGTCATCAGCGATTAAACCTTTTCTATAGTTAAACCACTATTTTCTATACGAAGTGGTGCAACTCATTCGTCATTTAGTTCTTATATTGATCTCTCACACTCTCTACATGATGCCCATTTACCAGACCTGTTGCAAAAGCTGCTTAGTTATATCTTTGCTCCTATTCCCGCTCTACATATTCACCGGCGCTTCTTGGAAGGGCCTACATTCTGGTTTGGAAGCCAGCAGCCATTTGATTGGCTTTCTTAGAAGACCTGCGGATGTTGTTTTTATTGCGAGAATTTGCGATCGTACCTGATCCTTTTTAGCTTCGTATCCCCTGCAAGCTGCAACGGTGTAATAACTCACTTGTTCCCCTTTAAGGAGAGGAGCACATTGGGAAAATATAATGGAATACAGAGATATATAACTTTCCAGTGGAACGGCGGCTGCATACAAGCTGAAGTCACACATGCATGCTTTTCAAGTATAAGTGAGTTCATGGTTTGGACTTTAATGCAAGAATTCGGTATTTTCTAATGTGTATTTAACTATTTTTTTGAATTTAATCAAAACCTATACAAAAACCAAACAAAATTAATACGAAACACAAAACAATTGAACAGCGCGATGCCCATAAAAGCAAAAGGAATGTTGGCCGGCCATTAGCCACATGGCATTTTATAGCTCACATGTATTCACAGACGGTGCTTGAAATTACAAAAATAACAATGTAAACAAATGGGTTTTGGGGGGATAGACGTACGAAAGATATTCATCTCTTTTATTCATTCATCTCTGACATTGGGTGCATTCATTGCAGGTACATATTCCTATCATGAGAAGGATGCAAATGATACAAGTCACAGACAAACCAATCACGTGAAATAAGGGGGTCGCTCAATGCTAAATACTCAACTCAATATAGTTTAACCGGCCAACATTAAAAATTTTCATCATTAATTTAATACGTGAACATCAAAAGTTTCGGTACACTTTTCAAGTATTTATTATGAAATGAGGGGAATAAAACTTATATCATTCGAAAGGTACTGTGCACCTCTATGCACAAACCAAAAATTGTGCGTGGATGTCACCAATAAGGCTGGTAAAATTAAATTAAAAATTCTCCATACAGTGCTTATCAGTTAACTTAAAGCATTTTTGAGACATTCAATTTGTCGCCGCAATGTTACAATCAGCCTTATCACAGAATACATTCGTAGAAAATCTCCGAAAGAAAGCTATGCATTTGATCCGAATGGAATCTACAGAAGCATTGCCTCATTAACCACTCTCATTCTCATTTTCGAAATCAGCTGTTTTGTGTCAAACATCGGTCATTGTGTGAAAATGATTGAAATAAATTGTGCGGGTAAACTTTTAAATAATTAAAAGATTTTTTCATTTTATAAATAAAATAAAATAAATAATATCAAAATGGATTCAATTGCCTTCGCAATAATTGCTGGTCAAACAGAGACCTCCAGGCGAAAGCGAAATTTGAAAATTCAGAGGAAAATACTTCGAGACGCTTGTGATCCCTTTGACTTAGATGAACCAACATATGAGTATAGTTAATTCAATTGGTTTTTTTTTTTAAAGAGATAAATGAACTTGCAGGTTTCAACGTAACTTTCGACTCAATAAACCCGCATTCAAATACGTATTAGAGGAGCTGGAACATGAGTTCGACCCGGGTGTGTTTTCGTGCTCAATAACTCCGATATGTCGGCTCGTTGCTGTTCTTAGGTTTTTGGCAGGAGGTGGATACCAATTTGGTGTGGGTAACGACTATGAAGTTGGTATGGCACAATCCACCTTTTCCTTAACACTCAAAAATGTTTTAAACGTTCTGGAAAGAAGACTCTGTCCTGTGTGGATAAAGATAGAAATGAGCGAATCGGAAAAATGTGTGGCGAAAAGAGACTTTCATTTGAAGGCGAGTTTTCCAGGCGTCATTATGTGTGTCGATGGAACACATATTAATATAATTGCTCCACCCGAAGAAAAAGGGTTATATTACAATCGCAAAGGGAACTTTAGCATAAATGCTATGCTGGTAAAATATTTTATCCACGTTTTCGGTTTTATGTGTGTACATTGTTCATAGGTAAATTTCGTTTAAGATTTGTGACAACAACTTAAAAATTAGATGCGTTGACGCACGCTATCCAGGTGCGAACCATGATTCCCACATATGGAATTTAAGCAATGCAAGGCGATACTTCGAATCAAAATATCAGGAAGGCGAAAGGAATACTTGGATTCTTGGTTTGAATATTATTGGTCGAGTTGTGTGTTATCTGTCTTACATTTAATTTATGATTCATGAAGGTGATGCTGGTTATCCTTTAGAACCTTGGCTGATGACTCCATATCGTTGTGCTGAAGCTGGAAGTCCGAAAAGCATATACAACAGTAGACATAGCAAAACACGCAATGTTGTAGAGAGAACTATAGGAGTTTTGAAGAGAAGATTTCGGTGCACACTGGGTGCGCGCCAACTGCATTATAGTCCTCAAAAAGCTGCACAGATCATCAATGTTGTATGTGCGTTGCATAACATATGCATTAATTTTCTCGTACGGGACTACACGAATATTTCTCACTATGAATTTGAAGATCATGAAGGACCGCTGGAGAACATTGGCACAGATGATTTAAATAATCAGCGAAACGCAGCAAGAGCAATGAGGGATAACATCTTAAACACATTTTTATAGGAAATGAAAACATCACCGATTCATAACAAAAAAACAAATGTATTCAAAACAAAACAAATAAATACTTTCAAAGTCATATCATCTTAGAACTAATCTTATTTTAAATCTTTCACATAGGAACTTTGGTTTTCTTCACCACATTTATTACTCGTAATGGCAATTAAGTTTCTCTTCTTCCATCTGAAGTATTTGTAGTTTTATTTGAATTTTTTTTTTTTTTTTTGCAAAAGCTCTTCTTGTATTTGGTTATGCCTTCGTCTTTCCTCAATTTCCATTTTTTTTTAAGTCGCATAGTTTGTCAATTCCTCTGTACAATCTTTTTGTGCTCGCTGCAATATCCTGCGTAAGTTTTACTTGTTCATCGTAGTACTTTTCCGTTTTGAAAAAAAACATCTTTTGCAACTCAATTTGTTGTTTCAAGAGGTTTGCAGTATCATCCACTTTGCGCGAAGTTGAAGGCAAATTTTGTGTGTGCGTTCCGCGATCGGGTGACATGGACACATCTAAAGGGTCATCTACATCTTCTTCATTTTTCGTTTCTGGCTGATTTCTTATTTTCTCAACCGCAGTAGAGATTCTACATCCATACGAAACTGCTTCATTTATTCCTGATGTGGAAGTCTGAAGTCCTGCCAGCTTAATCACCCCTTCCTCCAGCTTTGAGAAGGTATGTTGCCGGCATGCTCCGCCGCCAATTGAATTGAGCTCTTTTTTATTTTCTACTAGTTTCCTTTTAATGTATGCCTTCCAATCTAACCAAACCTAAGAGTACAATGCACGACTTGAAAATAAATACGTTTACCCAATTTAATTTACCTTTCTCCAAACTGAACTTTCTTTAGAAGGTGGCCCCAGAGCGTTAAGATCAATTTTAACGTGATCCCAAAACATTGTCACATCTTCTTTTGTGGCTTTTGTGTACCCTTGAGCAATATCGGGCTTTTCGCTTAATAATTCGAAAAGCCTCTCATATTGTGCCTTATTAGTTGTTTTTGCCCTATTAAAGCCACAAATTATAAAGAATTTCAAAAACTGTTTAATACTTACATTTTTAAAGAAAACACATTGATTGGTACATAAAAAACCCCTTTTCTCAACGTCTCCGACGCAAATTACTTGTCGTAGAAAAAGAAGTTTATTTTCCGTTTCATTCGGATTCAGTGATACCAAATTTCACGAATTTCGAAATTCGTAGCAGATTTTCCACTACGAATGGATTCCATGATGTATTTTTCGGGATTCGTAGCGATTTTGGATTACGACGGAATTCATGATAGGGGTGAATAGTAACTCTTTCAAAAATAAGTCATCTAAGACTAGAATCTGTTTTTAATGGAGCGAATCATTTACCCATAAAGAAATGCAATAAACGTATCCCTAAAAGTAAGCAACTGTTTCATTTTAATTCAGGGGCAAAAGAAATGAAGGATATTAGTATTAGCGATGGGGACTATCGAATGAATGCTACTATCGATAGATAGTAAAATGATTTTGACTATCGCATGATTTTTTTCATTCATTCATTCAGTTCAAATGAGTAAGGCCAGTTTACCTTTTTTTTAGGATCTCAAATGACATTTTTTTTTCTGATTTCTTTGAAACGAGTAATTTGCTTATTAATTTACAACCTTACGAGGTAGTTATTGAAAAACAGAAAATTGCTATAAAAAGCTACATATCGCAGGAAAAAGTAAATCGTTCAAGCAAGCACACCCACTATCATGTGAAAATACTTATTGATATTCATTTGAAGAGCTCTACAAAGGAAATATTTAATACTGTCATGCCTTTCAACGAATCCTGTTTCACAAAGAAAGTTTTAGTTTTTCTGACTTCAGTCCCTCAAGAACTCCCCACCCACCTAGCTACGTGCCTATGGGGAGGGGGGAGGGGAGGTCTTTAGGGGCTGAAGTTTAGTAATCTTGCATACTTCAATTCCACCAAGTTTTGACAGATGGGTTGATGTGTGCTTCTTATCCAAGCAAGGGCTAGCTACTGCAAAGGCTCCGTTTGAAAGATAACCTCTGCATCAGAGTTCTTCTTTAATAGATTAAACCACGCACTTCTCGTGCTCTTTTAATTTTTTCTGAAAAGTCGATGTTTCTCCATTCTGTTCCCGTAGAGGTCACGTCCATGGGCAGCTCACTCAACAGCTCTGGTTTTGTTCTAGAGGCCCAACTAATTGTTTCGGCATACGTTTTAGTCCGGTTCCGGAGGTGTTGGCGATTTTTTGAAAAGTTCGTACAGTGTCAGTGTTTTGGCTGCCTCATCATTTTCAAGCACAAAAAATCAACTTGAAATTTTGACATTTGGTCCCGATGCAAATTTTTAACATTAGAAACGCCAAAGAGCTCTTATCTGAGGCATCCATTTATCGCCTCCACTGGTTAGTATTATTTTTTCGGAGAGATATATGCGTCATCGGAGATTTATAACGAAAGTTGTGTTGGAATGGAATTTCTGCGCTTTCGTAAAAATCGGAGGAAATTCCATTCCGACCGGGTGATTATGTGCGAGGTCTTTTTCGGTATAATTATTTAAACATCCAAAGATTCCGCACACTTTTTTAGTACTTTTTTGTAAATGAAAGGAAATTAAATCACAACTTTTATAATAATAAAGTATTATATTCCGTCCAAAAGGAGTTGAATATTTTCTCTTAAGCGCATTTTTGATCAAATGAAATTGTTAAAGCTTTTCTGCACTCTATCATCTTCGCCATTTACATTTTTTTATGGGTGTTTTTGTTGCTTTATTTTTTAGTGTTGCCATAGCATTATTTTATGCGGGGGCCCGTTTTTCAGCTCGGGCCAGTTTGCATTCCTATTTAAAAAAAAAAAAATGCGGCAACGCTGCTGTGTTACTTTTTTTTTTATTTGCTTGATGTATTGTTGCAAGACTCTTTTGTGTGTCGCAAGGAGAGTAAAATATCTAATGTAAAGAGACCCGCGCGTGAAATTTACAATTAAGTCTGGACGGACTATACATTCTCATAAAAGTTATGGTCGATTTTCAACCACAAGCGACACTAGTATTTGTAAAATGATGGTCTACGCAATTTCATAATCCTTCGCTTTTTCCCTCCTCTTCGAAGGTGTTTTAATTTTTTTTCCCGCAATTACGTACACGCCTCGGATGCCTTCCAGCCAAATTAACTTAGCTTCAGTAACTTGTGCAATTTGAAACTTTGTCAAGAATTTCAAGTAACGAGAAAGCATCTCTCCATAGTCTGTTGGCGTCGGTAGTGCGCCGATGGCACGAGAACTTAAATATCTTCACTTTTCTATCCGATGAATTCTATTCTATTTGGGTTTCTACGTATAACCTGTAAGTATCTTCAATTAAAGTCGATATCCAACATTTTACAGTGTATGCTTCGTATATGCAGCATGGCACCGCGAAACCTCACCTCTCAGTTAATTTGCCATTTAATTATGTTACAAGACGAAATTCTTCCCACTTTCGCGTCCTATCCAACATACAGCTGCAAAGCCATAATAAAATCAGCTGCAAAATTAATTACTCTATGTAGGTACGTGCACTGGCAGTTACTGTTTCATGTGTTCTTATAAGTGAAAGACAGGTGAAGCTTATGGATTTCATCTTCCGCTGCGTGTTGTTTCCTCTACCTCTTTTTTTTTTTGTTTTCTTTGAATATCTCTTCCTTGATGAGATAAATTATTGAGAATGCAATTAACAAATGGCCACAATTGTTTATGTTTTTGTCTTTGACATAATAGAAAGGAAAATCTGAAAAGGAATATTTGTTTGAGCTGCTTTGGCCTTTTAGGGGACAGCCGCAATTTCGAAAGCGTTTCTACAAAATATTTACCGAATAAGCAATACGTTTATTAAGTTCATGCAACCGCGCGTCATGGACTCACACATCCCTCAACCAAAGACAATATAATTTCGCATTTTGGTTTCATATGACA